>CM059562.1:12292435-15234429 GCA_030386875.1 Morinoia aosen
TGGTGATTTTCCCATAGAGTTATTGTTATGTATCTTCCGTGTGCATGGCTTATAAAAGCTAAAGACCCACCTGTTTGAAAATGTTGAATCTAGGGAAATTCCTGAATAAGGTTTCGCTAATTTGACTACATGATATTTTGCTTAGATGGAAGATTAACATCACAAAATAGGAAGCGCAGAATTGACACTTGAATGTCTTGACAATGAGTGACTTGGGGCGAAGAGTTTAGTAGTTTGCAGTATAGGACTGCAATCATCCATTTACAGAAGCTATACAAACATATTTCAAGTAGTAAATCTCAATTAGTACAGTCTAAAATTAATACACTTGGGCTTATTCGAGATGTCTAATAATTTGTAGAAAAAAGGAAGAAAACGGAGAATGGGTAGTTTTACCAGAGCATCTCCGCTGCTGCCACACATCGCAGGTGTAAGTGACACCAACTCGGACCGCACGCTTTGCTGCTGCGCCTCAGCTGGGCTTGGTTAACTACAGACGAGTTTTTCGTACTTTTACCCCCTAAAGAGGATACAACTATTGTATCTAAGGGAATTAGGGCTCACAGGGGAAGATGTCATGTCCTAAACTGAAAGTTAGGCAGGCGTTACTATCGTTTAAATAAGATTGTTTTTTTGTTTTGTTACAACCACCAGTTTTTTGATTCACTTCTGTGCTATTTTTAATCCTTTACTTTTTTCTCCTTCAATCTTTATCTTGTTTCACAAACCTCTTTCACAAGTTACCCTTTCTATACGAGCTGGGGATCTTGTGTGGAAACATACCTTGTACATAGATTCCACATTTCATACTAAATGGTTCATTCTCGTTTTTCTCTTAGGAAAACTTTTTCAGTGGTTAGGGAGGGTTAAACTAGCTTATCAAATGTGATCTGCACATTTACAATCAAATCGGCGATATTAATACCAAATTAATTACTAAATTTTTCAATCCTCTCTGCTAACTTATTACTTCTTCTTCATCATAAGGATTCACTCTTACAATTACTTTTCACGAAATATTGAAGATGCATTTTTTTTAATTCGGTCATTTTATTACATTCAATGTGTTTTTATTGAAAACATATATGCTTTACACTCCCGTGTCACAGCGCTGTATTTCTCGCACGGAACAGTCGGTGTATTCGACTTGCGAGAGTGGGACTCTCCACTGAGAGAACGGAGTTATCCATGCACCAAGGTTGTAGACAGGCTAATGTCTCACTTTTCTGGTATGAAGAAACGACAAGGTTTTGGATATGCTAGAAGCATTCATCTTGCAGAACGATGCTCCATCGAGTGTAGATGATTTGACACGAAAAGGTTCGACTGACGCAACGCTTAGTCGATCGATGTTCATGCATGATGTTGCTAATCTATTGCTTTTATTTTCTATTACTATAGAAGCTCCGCGCTCTGCTTCGCATGGTGGTATTCTCACTCCGTGTTTAAGTTAAGATTTTGTCACTACCTCTTGTTTCTTTTACATATTTCACGAACCTAATTACAATTTTTTATAACTTCGTACCAGGTTTGTCGTTTTAAATATCACTTGTGTGCTCCATTTTGTTTGACAATTGTCTGAAATATACTTTAAGGTCACGAAATACTGTGAGTGCGTTATGTTCTCCAATCAGGGAAAACATACTTAGTGAAAACTCTAAATAAAGGATGATAATAACAAGTTTGAGAGGTCAAGTTTTGAATACACATTAACACTAATTATCAGGTTATTTAAATAAACTTATGGTACATACGTATTAAGCCGATTTTTTGTTTGAAAAGTTCTACAAAAGAATTTCCAAGGAAAATGAAAGCTAAGCGCTTTTAATCTGCGAATGTAGGTTGTTTACAAAATCAACAGAATGCTTACATTTTAAACTGAACTCTTTATCCTCACTTTGTTCATTGTTCGAGATTTTAGAATTAATTCGTAGTAATTATAAACAATATTATTTCTGGTATACCAAAAGCTTACTCTTATGATAGGTTTTCTCGCGTTTTCTCATAATACATACTTTTCAACAGTTACCGCGAAACATTTAAGTAATGCAGAATATACGAGTATGTGTACAGGCATAGTGCGTGCGTTGTGGTATACGAGAATATTCACTGATTGCAGAAAGTATTCACACAAAAACCCGGCTTTACACTGTTTTTTTCATTGTGGCAAAAAAACTAGTCACGTCAGGATTGTCAAACTTACACACGCTTCTGGCAATGTAAATGAGAAAAGGCAGCTCAAATTTCAGATTTATTCACAAAACGTAGACGATTCACAAGCTATACGAGAAACACGAAGAATAAAGACGCATTTTTGTGAACAGATTATCATAAGTATTATTTAATAGTGAAGTCTCGACGGTGAAACACACGCGCCAAACAATTGTAGCGATTTTTAACTCGTTTCATACAAATAGGGGCAATTTAGGGTTATTTTTTCCAGCGGATTTCTTCCGAGCAACTCGATTCATTTGCGGTGTCTTGCATGACTGCGACCTTCAGCTGCTGCCTCATATTTTCAGTTAGAGTGATTAAGGTTTGGGGAATGTGATGGCCATTCTAAAATGTAAATCTTCGCTCCGTTTATCCATTGACTCACCCCTTTTGCTCTGTGTATTGGGTAGTAGTTATGTTGGACCCGTCAAAATCACCCAAGCCGAAAATCAAGTCCTAGGAGATTTTCTTATACTCTCTGTACGTCTTAATTCCTCTAAGTGGAAAAGTTTGCGACTTTGCGTGAAGCAGGCGCAGAAAATCAACCCCAAAACTTTATAAATACTCTTCCAGACTTTGTAGCATGGGAGAAATGCAGGGTTGATGTCGGGTACGAATACTTTCTGCAAGTGCTATGAAATTCGAAATACATATTTTAATAGCGTCCATTGATTTTAATGTTAAAAACTTTATATTGTCTTCCTAGGAATAAACTACTTGTATTAGTATGCTTTCTTGCTTTGTATAAATGACACGAGCTCTGATCAGAGTTTCCTAAGAGAACTGGGCGTGAAGTAAACACTCCAACTTACGACTACCCCCGCCGCTCTCGAGACCATCATGAGAAAACGAAGGCAAATTTATTGTTATTCCGATGACGGGACTTTATACGCCTGACAACTTGCTCGGCCACTCCGCCCGCACCTGCCACACTCTCAGCTGTTACCACTTACGGATGAAAATAGGAGGCTTAAGAACGGTGTCTCGGTAAATGACACAGTCATTTACCGATAGCTCCGCTTATCTAAATTCTCACAGTATATTAAATTATCCCTCTCATTGTATTTTCCAAAGATTTGAGGACGGGGCTGTGGTTGGATTTGTTATCATTTTGCATCAGTTTCAGTTAACAAAATGCAGGAGGTGCAGCATCGTGAAATTAGCCTTTTTTGCTTCTAGAGGTGTTGAACTTGAAACTTTTTGCTCATGTTCTCTAGCATCCTTCAGCATGAGAAAATGATGGACATCTTGCTTTATAGTTGTTTTGGCGGGTGTTGGTCGCATAAATAGGATTGCATAATAAAATCGATTTTGCTCATCGATTTGAATATGTCAAACGGTGATGAAGTCCAAGCTAAAATACTCGTATGTATTCTTACACTCCGCACAGCTGCTTTAAATAAGCATACATATAGCTAAACGTTAAACAACATTTATTAAAAACGTTTTTGGACGCAAAAACACCTCGGTTCGAGTCAGAAATTGCACGCAAGCACGCCGGTGTCATCGAATGACTTCTTTAAGATTCAATCTGAGTTACGCTCTAACTCAAAAAATATTACTGCTAGTTTCATGGGCTCTCAGTGTATTGCTTGGTTGTGATCCTGGAGATGCTACTTGGCTGTCGATCAGTGGCAATTGTAGTAAAACCAAGACAACAAATGGACGCCAGCAAATATTCCTTACTCATTTATAAAATTTACATGTCTCTTTAATTCACCCCATATTTCATTTTTCTTCCAAATTTTATGGGTCGTCTGTTTATAAAAAGACAGCAGTTCTATCATGCAGTAGAGTATGAACTGCAACAAAATCATATTTTTTCCGTCTATCCCCCACAGTAAAAATACGATCACCATTTTATGGCTTCGTAAGTTTGTGCTATCTATATTTTGCTTGAAATACATTACGGAAGCCTGGCCTAAACAGTCGCCCTTTATCAAATAGAAAGTGGTAAATGATATTGACAGACTAAATATTTTCTAAAACGAGCTCTAGAAAATATGTATCCATACACTAAAACCGAGCATGGTAAAAGTTTTTAGGAAGAAACATAATATTCAAAAATGCAGTATTATAAATTCAATATTATAATAATAATCATAATATTCACTCTCTGATGCACGCGTACCATTTACTTTTTTATTTTTTTTAAATGGTATATAATTTTTTACGCTGAAAAAATTTGTTACCGCAATCTTACGCATGCATGTGTGACATGCAAATTGGAACGTTCAATCCATGAAAGCCACTCCATTTAGCTCGCAATGTATCAAAATGGTGTATCGCAGAGGCTCAGAATACTGGGGGAGGAGAAGAGGAGGTAATAGTTTAGCCGCATCGAATTTCAAGATAATAGTGAGACACAAGGAAAATGTCTGAGGCAATTCTGGAGAGAAGCAAGCGATCGCCTCTTGGAGCTGCAAATAAGGCTACGAGTATTTTGAGGGCGGAAAAGATAGGCGGCAGCTCTAATTTAGGGATCGGTGGGCACGGCCGGAGCACTGCGACTTGGAGACGCACAAGATATCGGATGCCGATGCTGGTTCAATGGAACAAACGGCCTCGGTGCATGCTTTATTTATAAGAGCACACAGCATCGGACTAGGAAAGCCTTGGCTGGGAGAACTTTAGGGCCGGTGAGGGGAGCTGTCCGCCTTCGAGGTAGGGAATTAGGAAATTTCATGGTCGGAGAAAGTCAAGCTCAGGCAAGGAAAGGCCAATCAGCAAATTGTTTCACATCGATGGGAGTGAACGCAAGATCGAGCAGAAGGGACGCACAATGAAAAGAATTTGTTTTAAGTCAAAGGAACGACCAATCGGAAAATTAGCCTAAATCTAAGGGAAGAAATACCTGAACCAAAGTTACTGGAACTTGTGCTAAATAATTGGAAAGCTGTCCCCTTTCGATACGCTACACGGCCGCGCGCATGCTAAGCGCGCCTGAGGGAAATCATGCGTGACCAAACGGAGCTAATCGCACTGCAGTGAGGGATCGTGATTCCATCGTGGCTCTAATATTTCAAATAGAGGGAGAAAAGCTATTACAAAACGAAATGAGAGTGGGCTACAAATTATATAAAATCGTATAAAATGTAACTTTCGAATAGAGCACCAAACCGTAGTGATAAAATATCGTGAGAACATCGTTCATGCTTCTAGTAAAGAAGCTGAAATATATCATTAAAAGGAGAGTAATGACCAGGCCCTCTTCTCCCTACGTCAGACAAATCTGGCGTAGGAGCTTTTATAATTATCTTTTCGTACAGCAGCTAATTATAATTGTGGACACCGCGTAGTCTGAAGTTAGTGGTTGTATTCTGGATGCCGGCACAAAAAGTATTCAGGTTTAAAAAAGTAATTACACAAGTTCAACGTGTATGAACTGCCATTTCTAATGAGCAATATGTTCTTAAAAATTTTGACTTTTTCCATGATTTTTAGTTGGAAATTTTAACTAATCGTTATTTTATCTGCGGTCTCCAACCCTCATTTTACAGTACATTGAATTTTTTTAACATCTCATAGCAATTACATGAGTACTGTGCTTGATTAATTAAAGCAAGTTTTTGGTAGATGATCATATTTTGAGCAATATCATTTCACTTAGCCCATATTCACTGACCAAGCTTATAGGGTGCAACACTCACCTACATAGCAGAGAAAACAGATGTTCCACTACGCGTACGGGGAATTTCTTACTTCTGTTGTTCTTCTCTATCAACGACCAGGATCTTTTGCATATCCACAGATCTAAATTCGCTCTTTTCAGTAACTGAGAAGCTCTGGCTCGTCTCTATAGCTCAAATACTGCGGACCCTGCGTCACTCCGTACAATAGCTTCGCTTTTTTACAAAGAAAGAACTCTTTTTCCCTGTCATAAGTAACTGAGAACCTCGCTGATCTCTATGGCTGGAAATCTTCGGATTTTATCACTCATTAAGAGTTTTTTCTTTCAACACATATTAGTTCATTTTTCAATAACTGAGGCAGCTCTATTTCTGAAGAGAAATTAAGTTCTCCTTCGTTGGTAGCTAGAAATCCTTCTTCGTTTAACATCTTCTCGTATAAGAGTAATTTCTAACTTGCTGTGATCACTTTGCCAACTCGTGAGCTATAAGAGCGCCCTGACCATCATAATAGTAGTGATTTGTTTCAGTTTGTCTTAAAATTAAATTAGCCAGCTCTTCCAACTATCTTGATGTATTCAAAGTATAGTAAATCGAATCGCTCTCGCATTTCATGAAAATATGCCATGGTATTCGAAGTTCATTAATAGCACAAAAATGTCTTCGCCATTTACTCCAAATTCAAAGAGCAACATGAATGTGACGAGGTCAATATTTCCTTACATTACTTGAATGAATTTGACGTTCATCAAAATTCTTGCAGAGATTGAAACTGAACACAAACAACTGGTGGTAGTTTTTGTTCGCTTATCTCGTGTCTTTTTAATTTTAAAAGATTACTCTTTGCCTCATTTAACATTTCAGTAAGTACTTTTACCTCGTGCTTTGGGTCGTTGTCATGTTTAACCCGCCATCTTTGTCGAGGTTCTAAATTCTGAACACCTTTCTCTTAGTTTTCTTTTAGTACACCATAAATATAGGCCAATAAATTCTTACTTATTGTGGCTTCTAAGTCTTTCTTCTTTAATTATTGACAATACCTCAAAACAATTATTAAACCCGACTGTTTTTAAGGTTTTTGTACCCCGTTTCGTTTTTATTCAGAGCGATGACTATTTAAATTCTTTGTAAATTGTAGATCGGGCCAGGATTTGCACTTGACTTGTTATTGGATTATTGAAAGCGCTTTTCAAGCACACCCGCGCAGGCCTCATTAAGCCTTAATGATGTTGTAAGTCGCTGCGAATTCGAATTAAGCCGGAGACCATCTACTTAAGTAGCTTTCATCACCTTGTATCCCAACCGCATTAAACCCCACCTGTTTTCTAACCAGTTTTCATTCTGAGCTTTCATTTGATCACGGTTGGTTTCCAGACAGACCGAAGATGATCGTGACCACAAAGTGACACACACGATGGTTCCCTGTCCGCGAGTCAGAAATGTAATCCTCCTCGAAGAACATGATTCATATTATGATTCACCAAATGGGAAAAAGTTCCCTTCGAACCTGATGCGGCGGTGGTTTCAAATGAACAGCGAGAGAAAGCCACTGGTGTCCGTGTAACACGAGTCACCACGGGCTGCGCCCTCTCCCTCATCCAAGCCTCACGCCCCATTCCCATATCAAGTCGGCATCATTACTGCGTGTGCTCGCCATTAAAGTAATGAAACTGAATGTACCGTCTCCAGTCTGTGGCTTAATTTGCTTATTCGTTTCGACCCAAAGTCGTGCGAGCGCTCACAGCAAGAGTTGTGCAGTTGACGGTCCAGTGAGGCCTGACACAACTCTGACATACATAACTCACGGGCCAACGGCGAGGGCCATTTAAATAATGAAAGTGGCTCTATAGCCGGTGACTTTGTTTTATTATTTCTATTATCCCACGTTTTTGTCATGCAGCCCACGTTTTATACGGAAGCTGGTCTGTAACAAAACGCGGCTGGCTTTGACGTTTTGCCTAACAAGGCTTTCATGTCAGCGCTAAGTTCATAATTATATAAAATATTGCGTGCGTCATTCTGAAGTGTTTGATTATGTACAGTAAAGGTTGTACCATTTACGTGTCATTGCTCGCTGTTTTAGCAGTCTTCATCTGTTGTTATTTCCTACACCAGATAGACTACAACTGTAGACTACTTGTGTAGACTTCAAGTCGACTCTTCCTCGTATAAGATTTTCCAGTTATTGATTCATCGCACTACTATACCTCTGCATTTTGCACGCATCACGTAGTTAAATTGGAGGCTAACAAACACTGCCTTACTTTATATTAATCAATAATTAACTACAAGTATAAGCATTTCCACGCATGTTTTATAAAATTCGAATATCTCAAATTCTACTAAGTGTTGAGCACTCCTCCATAATTCCTCCATTCCTAAAATGCTAGCCGTATGGTGCTGGATGTTTTGTAATATCTACTGTGCTATATTTTCATGATGTTTTAGCTGTAGAGCAAAGAGGACTTCACTTTCTTCAGGCATGTGCCAGTTTTAACGATGGTAGGTAGACACAAGCAACGCAGCAGGGCTGCACAAATGGAGCCAGTTGCGTTGGAGCGTGCTTGCGGTGTCCGTTTAGGAGGCTTATCATTTGTTACTGCCTCAGCAGAAGCCCAATTACGGGCTTTTGCTCAGGCTTTTGTCAGCGAGGCTGCGTTAACCTCCACTCTAATAATTAAGTAAGTAGTTAGCCGACAGTGATTGATAACTTGCGTAATGACCCTATCTGCTAATCATGCCCTTGAGTAATTTACAGCGCTGTGATACCGCTTTCTACGCCGCTTTCTGTAGCAACTTTTGCACGCAGAGGTGCTTCTTCGTGCTGCATTCTTGTGAAGAAATTGCTGACCGTAGCTCCGTGTCTCGCAATAATGTCATTGAAGTTATGTGACGTCCTAGATCAGTAAAGATATGCGGTGCATCAGTACAGTGCTACCTAGGGCGCTGCACGTGGTGCCGTATTCCCTACATGCAGGCAACTGAAGAAATTTGTTGAGGATTCTGCATGGAGTACTGACTATTTCGTGATCAAGTGATACACTCTCAGAACATTTAAAATGCGTATTGTGTTACCAATTAAATCTATGAGAGAAAGTGAATGTTAGGGAAATTGCAATCTTTCTTCGGTCGTACCTCTTCGTCATTCAGTCGGTTAAAATATCTGCGCAAGTGAACTTATAAGAATAAATATAGGCATAAAAACTTGAATACTGTAACAATGTTTTGGTTTTAATCAGCCCATAAGGCTACGGTCGACCACCAATCACTGCGTTACTGTAATTACCTGAAAAAATAAAACATATTAGATGGAAAATTTCATGAGAGCAGCAGGTGTTTAGGTGTTCAGCAGAAAGGTATACCCTAATTTCGGGTACTTTTGTTGAGAACCATTCGTATTATTTAGTTTGCTAGCAAACTAAATAATGCAGCCGGTTCCTCATTGAGTTAAATTGTGAATCGATTCTGTGTAGCAAAAAGGCGAACAGGAGGAAGGTATTCTGCGTCGCTACACTGTGGAATGCACGATAGCTTGATCTACATGCTATGCTAGCTCCTCTAATTCGAGAAAAATTGAAGCGTAATTTAATAAAAGCTTGCATTAAATCATTGGGCGGTGTGAATTTCTGGACTCGGTAGGAACATCAGTGAGCTGTCATCACACGCTTCAATATTTGACCCGTTAGAAGCGACCCGTTGACGTAAGCCGCTTTGACCCGTTGACGTGAGCCGCTGGTGTACACGGATGGAATTTTCATAATTTTGCTGACGACCAGTTGTCATAGACTCACTTTTTGTAAATATTCAATCAAAGCTAAATGAACACACGATCCAGTTAAAGTCTGCTGTTTTCAAAATTACTCACTGCAATTGACTTTGAATTTAAGTTTGATATTGAACTTCAGTTTAACCCATGGAGGTCAACGTTTTAAACCAGCCGCATGACGAGTGTGGAGTGGTCACATTCTGTACGTCACTTCTTTGCCTGCACCTTAGCTTCAAAAATAAATTTGAAAACAATTGTCTTACGAATTGTTATAATGAAGATCTCCAATGACAAAGGTGGGTACCATCAAAAGAGCAAGTTGCAAGTGGTCGCATTATATGCTCGTAAATTTTACTTGCAAATTCCCTGAGGGTCGACCACTCACTTGCGCTCATTTGCACATAATCTTCCCAGTCGTCAAGATATCTTAATTAAGACAGGATATTTTAGTTTGTACTCATGGAATTATGCATGAAGCACTGTAGTTATTCAATGTTTTCAAATCATTCCAGCTAAACGTTCGTGAAAAATGAGCGAAAATCAAAATTTTGATTGCATTCAGAGGATTTTTTCATGTAAGTGTTTAAAGTCTCGTAATTTTCAAAATAAGCAAAACGATCCTAATTTTGTGTTTATTTTATGAATTTCTTGTATATTTTACACCATGAGTTCCATATAATTGTAAAATTAATTGAACGATAAGAAGCTGAATTAAGTCTTGATAAACTTGAAAAGCAAGTTTTCCCTTGAACTTCTTTATCACACTGTTGATATAGCTCATAAAGTACTATGTGTAAACCGTCACTCCATAATAACTGAACATAATTTACAGCTGGTGCGATATCCGGGCCTTCTAAACGAAACTTAAGCTAACCGACTGAGTGTTTACCTTTTACACGTAGTGTGGAATGTGTGGTAAATTACGAGAACGTGGAATGTTACACACTGAAATTGTCTCTAAATTCAAATTGTAAATGAATTTGTGTGGCCCTTTTGGTCTCATTCAAAATTGCATTTCAATTTGATTTTCATATGTCCTACTAATGTCAAAGATGTTTTAAATTCTGGCTTATTTTCCCTCTCTTGAATTGGTGAGCATCGAAGTTTTAATATACGAGACCTTTTTCAAATTTTTTCCAAGTCATTGTTTCTGTATAAAACCAGATATCAATTTTCTACATACACTTGAATGTACGCTAAAATGTGATAAAATTTTGTTCTGTAAAAGCTCACAGTCCATCCCTTCATGCGCAGAACTAGAAAAATACTTAAAATGTAATAACCATTTCCGCATGAATCTTCCAGGATTAAGTTTCATAAATTTCACACGAAAACAATAATATCAAGAAAGATTCTATACGTTTATAACGCTTCTGATTGCAAAAATAAATTTTTAAATTAATACGGCTTTCGCCGCGAGGTATTTTCAAGCATCTTTAACTTTCCTTTCCTTCGCCTCTAAAAATGCTCAAAGTGAGTGCAATAGTTTGGATTCCGTTGTAATAGTTCCGCATAGTCACAAGTCTCGGCGTTAATTTCTAGTCCTATTGAACATTTTAGTTCAATGGGAGTCTTTTTTACACTCTTGTCTGCATTAGTGCATTCCCGGGGGAGTAATTATTGTACGAGATAATTTTAGTTTTTTCTGCTCCAATTTTTATGCAGCGAAAATATTTATTAAACATCCCAGGCGACTTCCTCGTTATTTGTTAATTAATTTGCCGAGGGCGGGCAGCGGCGGCTACCTCCATAGCAAACATTCGAGCCAAAACGAAATAAAGACATAATGGCAGCGCAAACAAAAACAAACTCGAAGCCCTTATACAAGTATGTGGCTGAAAAACGACTCAAATAGACACTATAGGACCACTGATCGATGGTTGAGCTAAAATAGATCGCAAAATTAAACTATAATTCAAATAAAGACACACTGCACTATAATGTTCCTTTAGGGAGATTTAGTAGCAATTCTTTCACTCGTTTTAAACTTTGTTTCTTGAATCTTACTTCATGACCCGATCAGCCTGATGACAACGGGTTATCTCTTGTTGATTGACATTTGTGAGTTCTTTTTCCACTCAAATTTGAAATCATTTTTGGTGGCAACATTTCCTTCTTGAACTTTGAAATGGGTTGAATAATTTATCGTAAACGCATTCAATTTAACCTTTATATATTATTTTGTCATGTTGTATTAGAATCTTTCATTTGAAATACATCAATAAATATTATCTTGTACATCGGTTTTCCAAATACCTAATACTGATTTAAACCCAGAACACAGCGATATTATCCTCGGTCAAGCCGGTATGCAATTCAAAGTCAGGGCAAGAAGAATTTTGGATGACTTTCTCCCTTTTTCCAACAAGAAGGAACACCAGGTTCAGAGATTTTTCTAATTCTCCCGACGATGAGTGATCGACCTTAACCCTTTAACAACTGGGTTTTCGTGAGTAAAATATCTCCTGATTGCTCAATGCGCATGAACTGCAAAAAACCTTCTACGGTGAATTGCTTTGATTCTCAATTACAGTCGAGTCATCAAGATGAAATATGTGGAACACATCAATTCTATACCTGAAAAAGAGATACAGTACTTTGAAAACGCCATACAACCGTAACTAATCCGTGGTAGTAGAGGCATATCATGCGGTAATGAAAGTGAGCATGAAAATGGTGGTGGCAGTTACAATATCTAAATTGGTAGTTACAATATCTATAAAACGGTTTAAGCTCGAGTAACAAGGTGTGAATTCTAACAGGTCTAGTGAGTGCCTATTACAGAAGAACTCTTTCTCGCTTCGTATAGTGCATATTTTCCCGCTGATCAAAGTACACGATGAGGGAGAAAATGACACACCTTTGAAGTCCGATGGCCACTTGTGACACTCTAGACCTATAATTTATCCCCGAGTGCTGCATGACAGCTCAATACGGCGCGTGATCTTCGTGCCCCTCCAACTGCATTGGCGGCTCTCAGCGGTCTGCCGAGATGGCTGAAACACGCAGTGTATTTTGCTGTTGACTCATGCACTGCACAAAATGCTCTCATCACATTACGGATCTCAATGTAGTATTTGAAACAATATTATCCTGTAAGTATTTTTTCTCAGCACCACAGATTTAAGTCATATTGAAGAGGTAGAATATGCTGTGAAATGAAAGAGGTATAATATGGCAGTATATCATGCCTTTTCAATGCCAAAATATATTAACTTAATTTTAGTATTCTAATTCGCGTTCAAATACGCATTTTCACTTAATTCATAGCAAAAAGTTTTTTAGTTAATTCACACAGTAGCTTATATAAGCGACAACTCAAGAAGTTCTCTTTGAAGTGAAACATACGAAAAAGTTTCTTGTTGGACCTCATGTAATGTTCACGGCAAGAATATTTACCTTTTAGCCATATACTTTAATTCTGTATTCTAATTATGACACTCCTTTTAAAAGTTATCGTAAATTTAACTTTCAGTTGTGCAGCCGCTTCATGTAAAGAGACAGGATGTGCGTAGATGAGGCAATACTGGACACCCTCGCTAGCTGTAGTGATTTATTTCCTGCCCTAAATGATACTCCCTGTTAACATTCACTTGTTACAGGAAACACGTGCGGGCCAATAAAATAATTTAATTAACACATTTTATTATTTTGCAGATCAAGTAGGAATTTTATAACGACTGCTTACACTCCTCTATTTTCCAGTTTGATTCGCTGGAGTAAAAAAATAATGCTGTACCCTTTTTACTTTTATGTCACGTAGGTCATTCGGCATTACATTAATGTTCTAAACACTCATGCACGTTCTTGCTTTTAAACTTCTGAAAATCAGCACTCCCAGGGGAAAATGTGAGGTCCCGACCTGAAAGTTAGGTTGGTTTTCTTTTTGTTGAGATAAAATATTTGATTAGTTTTATTAAGGACCATCTTTTCTCGGTTCACTGCTGTCCTATTTTTCAGCTCCTCTAACTTTCTTCTTCAACTTTAATCTTTTTTCATAACCTTCTTTCCTAATCTGCTCATTCTATGCACTAGGGATTTTGCGAGGAACGCACCTTGTGCATTGATTCCGCGTTCCTTTAAATTCCGTAATAAATCGTGCCTTCATACTCGCTCTCTTTGGAACGCCTTTGCTGCAGTTTTGAAGGCTTAAACTAACTTATTTAATGTAATCTAATTTATACTTCCGAGATCAAAAGCGGTCAGTATGTAACTGATCAGTATGATTTGAGAATTAAAAAAAATTGATAATAATAGATAAAACATCCTTTTATTACATTCTTTGCAGAGCTCTCGTCTACTTGATGTGGAGCAAGATATCACACGGATAATGATTGGAGTCTACTATAGTGACATGGGAAGTAACATTTAAATTACATATTCCAATGTAACCCTTGTTAGCAATTCGTGAACAGATTATGGGATGAGATGATGTTTAAATCATTGCAATCTGAGTTTGTTGATACCACTTCACTAAACGTATCATGAAAGACCGGCCTCAAGTTACCCTATTCCAATGGTAACTTTATTACTCTGAAATAAGCATGCAAGATTCCTGTAATACGACACTTTCACCCGCCAGCCCTGCTGCATTGACTTAGCTTTAAATACCGAACCGAAATAGCTTAACAACACTGAAATAATCAGCAAATTCGGTAAATGTACAGTCAAGAGTTGTAATTAATTTATGAACTGCTCACCGAATTGAGCTCTCATATTCAAGGTGGCTTTGCTTTGAATTTATCATGCTCGTGACCAGACTACGTACATTGAATGGTATAAAAGACGTTCAGGTATAAGTACTTTTCATTTTTATACCAGCGGCTTTACGTTACAAGCTGTACAACACTTTGAACCTGGAGTCATTGCCACGCGTGTGCTGGACAATATGAAGATGAGGGCTTCCACTCATCTCCTGCAACTGAACTGTGATGTAGTCTGATCGTTTGTTAGGTGAATCTTTAGCTCTCTGGAATGCCAATTTTTTCATATTGGCACCTTATTGGCTCCTACCTTTTATCCACAACCTCGATTTTGAGATATTGTATTGTATTACAGCTCGTAACACCGGTAATTTGCACGCTGAGTTTATTATACACGGAGATCTATTGCTACAGCTATCTTCAGTGTGACAGAAAATCCCTTACTCATTGTTGTCGTTCGAACTCCGAAACGAATTATTCTGTAAAATTAGGTGAGCAATATAAGAAACTCCAGAAATGTCAGGAGCGGTATGAAGTTATTTTAGAAACAGTTGGTGTCTTAAATGTATATATATATATGGAGCACTGTACGAATGAAGCAGTTTTGAATTTTGTCCAATGAGGGTTGAAAGCTCGTTTTGGATGAGAAAAGAACCCCTGAATATCATTTAAACAAAATAACACAGATAATTTCATTTCCCTCAAATTACACTAGGAAAAGATAATGGAAATGATCGTCCATTTTACGATCAACAGAGTGGTACGAAAGATTTATGACTTTTTTTGTAATTTCTTGTAAGTTGAAATGAAAATATTGCTTTTTGTGCATAACTCAAACGCAACGCTACCAAGCCTGTCCTTTTTTTGCTGCTCTGTGGAGTGGTAACAGAGCGTCAACGACGGAAAACCGCACGCACGCCAGAGTAGGTCAAGCTAACATGTAAGTTGTAAGCCCATTTGTGGCCAGAGTAATTCACGACACGACTTTATTTCAGCTCCGCTCATCAAGCTCATAAGGCGACCTCATCTAGAGGACGAGGGCTTCTCGCAACACAGATGACAAAAGTAAATGGACCCGCACTTAACTGGCATCTTTACGAGAAATAAAGCAAAGGGTCAGCTCTATATACTTCAACGGGAGCTCAACAATACTTATAAAAGATCTCCAACAAAGTATTGATAGAGGCGCTGCTGAACCAAACCTCTGATGTCCTAATTCCGCGTTTTCTGAATGCTTTTGGAGGCAATTCTCTGTTTGCTTGCTGCTGGCATTCTATTGTATGGTGGGAGTGTTCAGCTTAGTCTCAAAAATTACGGAATTATGTTATTTAAGGGGCTTATAATACGAGTGCACATACTCTCAGTTTTCATATTCTTCTCCGTTTGTAGTTATAAGACTCGTGGATATTTACCCACGAACCACTTCATAGCAACACTGTGCAGGGATGCTTTTCAAATTTTAATTCGTAATATCTTGTTAGTATTCCATGAAGTTGATCGATTTTTGAGCCTGTGCAGTAGTTACGTTGGTCAAATATTACAGAAGCAGCTTAAATACTTCAACTGGCGGAGAAGCGGAAATTCAACACGGGTCGCCTCTCATTCTGAGTCGCCTTAATTAGCTCTCATAAGCCTTGTAAATTTTATATCATATCAAATGAAGGTTCTTATACCATTTCCATTTTATGAGATGACAGTAAAACGCACCATCAACCATGACTCGAGTCTAGACTCTAGTCTAATAAAAATATATCTTTCGAAATTCAATCAACGGAATGTAAGTTCTACCGCTACATTACTATTAAAAAAGCCGGCCTCAAAATTTTCCCACATTCAAAATGTACAATTTGATTTAAAATATTGAATTACCGATAATTAATATTTTCAGTGGTGTATAATTAATTTTACAATAGGAAATTATACTAAAATTTTGCCCATTTTTGTTCTACCGAAATAGCACGTAGTTTGTAGTAAAAGTCAGCCCCGAAAAATCTGTGCTATGAAGCACAATGCGCCAGTGATCGAAAAAATGTTAGCAACGAATTTATTTTCACAAAGCAAACATATGATATATTATGCATGTCAGCGGCAAAATGTTTTTTTATGATAATTTAAAGGCCGGCATAGCATTTTCCTTTCATCAGACGGAGCTTGTTCTGTACTGCGCTTCTATACTCAACCTCTCTTGGGCAAGTGTCCAGTTCAGACAAACTGAAATTCTCAGAATTACAGCCATGTTTACATCAAACATGTTTTCGAATTCAGTCTTCTGAGGTTTCAACCCGTCACATAAGTTAGAATAATTCAGTCCCTGAAAATAAATGTTCGTGGTGTTAGTTTAGCTCGTTTTCCAATTTAATATTAAATTCCTGTAAACGCGTGGATGATTGAACTTTATTCTCAACATAATTTTGCTCCTCATCATATCGAGATTTTTCAGTTTATCTCATCGAAGAGTTGTGCCTGAACATCGACGTAGTTTCACAACTGCTAGACAAAAATTCCTCTCATTTTCTGTAGGAAAAAAACAATCGAACGATACAGCGGAGGACAAATTTGGTAGAGAAAAATACGGAAAACAAAGCGAATGGAGTATTCTTTCCCACCAAATACCTTTATAAATTTAGCGCTGAGTTACTTGTGCTGTGTGCGTGAACGTATATTGTCTTCACGAAGAACAACTCCTTTGCGATTGACTGCTGAATACTTGATTGGTGCAGCTCCGCGAAATATGTGTAACTGCCAGCAGTGTACTTCAGTTACCTATATTGTTAGTTATCAAATGCTGGGAGAGAATGTTTGGTGAGTGAATCTCGAAGTGCCGCTTGGCAACGAATTGAACGTGGTTCCAAGCCTCACAAATTATCCGTGTTGCAATTTGTACTTCTACCATCGTGTTGAATGAAAGTATGAATGTCCTCAAAATAGCACAGTAGATAAATTAATCAAAATATGCTATGTTTTAATGCTATGCAGAAAATGGTTGGGTTGAAATTATCATAGCAAGAAAGATTAGATAATTATATTTTAAATTATGACTATGCTAAGCGAACGATGAACAAATCATAAAGAGAGTCAAATCTAACTCTATTTTAAATTTTGAAGAACCACAGTGCACTAATTACAAAGAAGGCCGAGAAACGGCGGGATCTTAGCCCGGAATTAAGACTATGAAGAGATGAGAGGGACATGTTCAGGCATATGAATAGCGCAAGGAACAAAAATTGATCAGCTTAGGATTTCCCATAGTGCTTTTTAATAAAACATTCTATTCATGACATAGCAAGTGTGAAAATAACTTTTGATAAACTATGTTTGTATCCTATCGCATGCTACCAGACGACAAATTTCATGGTTTACCTCGATGTTTTCCCTCTCCAAATCGAGAACCGTCTTCATATCCTGTTGTGAATTTTTTTACATCTAACGCATGCATTTTGATTGAAGCGATGAACATTGACTGTCATAGCACCGTTTGAGAAAGATGAAACAAATTTTGATGTTCTCCCAAAATGTCTTCCTTCCATACTTGAAAAAAATACTGGGCTCATAACGCCGGGCAAAAAATTGCTAAATGATCTTTTCTGTATCTCACCACAGGCCTGCGTGGGGCGTTGGCCGAGGGGCAATTACGAGGGGACATTCTGAGCACCATGCCAAAGAAAATTGAAATTTTATGTAGGGATGATATTGCGACAGAATCCCTGGCGGCATTACCACAGAATTTAATCTGCATGCATTACCCTTCACAGCTCCGGGCTCAGACTTACAGGCCAGCTAGGCCTGGTGGTGCAGCGCTCACTTGCGCTCTCTGTCTTCCGGGCCATTTCATGGAACCTAGTCTCTACACTCATTCTCGGAGCATAAAATGATAAATGATAATTCAATAAATGAAGAATGAAATCCTGATTATACGACATGTTAGCAAAAGCACCACGGATGATATTGATTTTATTTGCTGAACAAGAGGCTTCTCGCTTTAAACAAAATACGGCAAGCTGATTTTCAACATTGCTATTTGCACATGAATAACAGAATTTAAGTGAGCTTTTTGCTATATTATTGTGCCTACAATATTTACTGTTATGCACAGACCTAAAATTATTCCATCAAAAATCAGTTTTGCACGCGAACGTAAATGCAGATCTACACACAAGCACTCCTCTCCTCTTATCGAATACGACTCTTATCTAATGCAACTGCATCGAAGTTGGTTCGTGTGCATCTCTTGATCTCATGTTCCGCAGTCTGTTTAATTTATTCTAATACAAGAATGATCAATTATTCTCTTACAAGCTGAACTACTTCTTTACACTTTGGAAATTGGAATTAGCTTTCTTCTAAGCGACATAGGTACGTGTCGTGAGGCTGTACATTTTTCTTCGGGTATTCCTCCAGTGTGTTACTGCGCATCAGCCAGTGTAGGCCACATCGCTATAACGTATTCATTGGACGAAACTAGCACTGTGTTTGCAAACGTTTTTATGGTAGTCTGAAACGATTGCATCGACCGAACGTAAATTAACATCTCTTCTTGGAGGCTTCATGTTGGGAGACTTCAGCCTCAATTTCACCTTGCGTCTGTAATTACTTTGATATTTTAATGAGCTTTCAATTTGAATGAATAGCGAAACTCTGAGCATTCCAGTGTCACATATTCAGCATCCACGAGATAGCGCATCTCCTCCTAGGAATCAGAGAGGTGGTTGACGAAAAGAGTTTATTTTACTCTTCATCTGTTTCTAAAATTACGCATTATTGATTTGTTAAGAATAAATGTGATTTACAGCACGCAAGCGCACACTGATCTATTTTATGACTGCTCTAATTATACTTGCTATTAAAGGAAGAGGTTTAATTTCAACTGTAAATAATGAGGTAATAAATATTATATATTGTCAAGCATCAAAATTTTTCCTCTATCTTTACACTGAGTCTCAATGATTGCTCAGCTATTTATAGGCTAACCAGAGCGAAAATTTGTTTAGAGATGCGCATCATTCTTGTACAAATATCGTACCTAAGTAACAAATAAATAAGCTCAAAGAAATTTGAGCAAAAGTGATGTTTATTGCAATCAAGCATTCTAATGGAATAGGCAGCAATAAGTTTTCAAACACCTCTGCATGAATCAGCGGCATCGCGTAATGTTGTTAGCCTCTGTTGAGTCGGTGTCCATTTATATATCAAAGTTCACAGGAAGATTTGCGGTAATCTATTCTCTCTTAACGAATCAAGTGCGATATACTTCAAATAATTGCGTTTAAATATATTCTAACTCATTAAAACTACAGTCGTTCAATGTTTTACGTTTACTCTATTCATTTAGTTAATTTCTGATTAATACATTACATGTGTCCTATTCTATAAATGCTAGTTTATGCTTTAATTTCAAAAAATTTTCATGCTGGGTGCGAGAATTTGAAAAAGTAAGTCATAACTTGATTGTTTCCTCAGGAAGAGTACATCGAGAGCCCCTGAGTGTAGTCCTGCACTCAAATTAAGCACTGCTCGTTGGTCCTGGGATTTGAACGAGGGACTCTGCGCCAGTATAGACGAGCGAGTTACCTCTTGGTCCCACGCTGCCGTTCATTATACAGTGTACACTGAGTTCCAATGGCAGAATTTAGG
Source organism: Morinoia aosen (assembly GCA_030386875.1). Lineage (NCBI taxonomy): Eukaryota > Metazoa > Arthropoda > Malacostraca > Amphipoda > Talitridae > Morinoia > Morinoia aosen. The sequence continues at coordinate 12,312,379 of CM059562.1, forward strand.
GAAAGTATTAATTGAAAATTGTGTGTACGGTTTTGATTAAAGCTATCTCATCACGGCGGCAACACTATGTGATAATGATTTGGTGACTTTTAAATCCGTTTTTCGTGTCCTATTTTCGTACAACACGTTGTTAACAGCAACTTTATTTTACAGACTCACACACATCAACTAAAAATTTCCTCGGAAGTACAAATGATATTAGTTACTGCAGCGGACGTTATTCGTACAACCCCATATTCCCGCGTGTTTGACTCAACTTCATTTTACATTGAGAACCGTCGGGATCATGGGAAAGTTCAACTCAATTAATGCTCAATGACCAGGAAAAACATGACTCTTAGTTATTCTCAACTGAAGCCTAGCTCAATCTCACGAGCATGGGTTAACTTTTTAAATTTCTACTCACACTCAGTTATTCAGTTGTGAATCAAGTTTCTAAAAGAAAAACGTCTTCAAACTAGTATCCATAATTAGCAAAGCATTGTTTCAGAATGATGTTTTCTACATCAAAATGAACGAATGCCACAAACGCAATGAAAGAGCTTTGGAACATCAAAATTTGAGGAAACAAAGAATATTTTACCAACAAATTGCTGGAACAAAATTTAAAATGATCGACGTAGTTTTGTTTACGATGCCACATATAAGTTATAAATTCCAGTCCCTTGTACGCAGGACTCCTTAGCAATAGACGAACCCGAGATGAAAAAAAATTCGTGTTCTTATTTTGAGAGAAGTATTAAATGGTCTGACCTCTTGTCATAAAAGCTGCAATTTTTATATGACAGTTCGGATATCTAATTAATCGGTGTCGGGGATCCAGGGAGTCGTCAAAATAAGCTTCATCCTCATTTCTCCAGAACACGAGTCAATATTTATAACTCGTCGCTTCTCTGCCTCAGGTTCAAACTCTCCAAGAGGTCATTCATTTTAAGATTTCTTTGGAAGCAATAGAATTTTATATTTGACAGGATTCAGCGTTGTAATTATCTGTTTGATTGCTTATCGGAGATGCTGTGAACAGTTGTGTCCGAAGACTTCATCGAAAGAGCTCATATATTTTTGCTAAGTAGCCTTTCTTCCATATACGTTCTGATTAGGGCTTGAATATACTTTCTACCATCTTCATCCCTTTGTGAGCTTGAATCAGCATCACAACTGCCATTACATCCACTCTCTTTGCATTGCCATTACAACCTCATTCTTTACATTAGCTGTATATGTTTTAGCCAGGATGCAGTGAACTGATCCTGGCTACCGGCAGTTTAATGCATTACGCACTAACCGAGCTCAACTGCAGTGCATTTTGCCTGGAGCCAGTAGTACTTCAGCGTCGGTGCTACTCATTAAAGTTCTCTGCCAGAATTACTGCGGTGGCGCACGCGGTCACCTAACGAGTGGTAAAAGCGGACATGACGTCTTTGTCGGTGCTCAACCACTGTCGTATCATGAAATTGATGCTGGACATATTCCGCAGTATTACTTCGCCGATTTTTAATAGAGAAGAGGGTCAAAGTATTTCAGAAAACTTGAAACTCTACACCGTCTACTCATACAGCCTTTCAAGTGCCAAAAACATTTACGCTTTGTTGGGACTTGTCAATATGTTGAAAGTACCCATACTGGAGAGCTCATAACACGAGCGGACTCTGGTGGCCATCTCGTGTCGTGTTGCTTCTCTTGATCCTACTATTTTTAAAGTGTATATTTTTGTTCATGTCAGACATCGTTTTTTGTCTCTATTTCCTTGACATGTACTTTTCATTTCTTTCCTGTAGATTCATTGTTAATTTTCTAAAAACTTCCAAATATTAAAGTCACATCATTAGACTGTATTTTCTAAGGAATAAGGTAAATATTTAGTAAATGTGAGTTTCATCATCTCGATATTCAATAGTCAATCATACAGTCTGTTGAATTCCATTATAACATCTTCAGACCAACATGGTTCACGTGACCTTACATTCTTTTAATAAAATTCTTTATTTCAATCAATATTTATTCAGCGAGTTTGGAAGGAATACTCGTAGAAGGTGTGCCAACCGTTCACTACACCTATTAAATGAAGACACGCTTTGATGAAATAAAATAAATAAGGCACGCAATCGAGCGACAAGAGGGCGAGTGCATATATATCCAACTTTCAAAGAAAATCCAACGACTACGATAAATAATATGTACAGATTCTATGTTTTACATTAATTTTTCATCGTCGCAAGCACCTGTAATTTACACAGCTACATACTTCGTCTAGTGGGACAATAATATGCTCAGGATGCTGACTGGGTTCAAATGCTTCAAGTGAAATGTTGGCGTCTTAAAAACAAACAGAGGCGAAATCTCGTCTTAGAGTGCATTTCATCTACCTCTATACTAAGCCTTTACATAGAGCATTCGTAGGGAAATATCGTCGCTGGCGACCGATGCTTTACGAAAAACCAATAAGGCAAAACGGAAGGATCATATTCTTGTTGTAATTTTGATCAATCAACATAGTAGTCAATTCTCTATTGCATCTATTTTCAATCTATTTATTTAAAACCATAACCGTCCTCTCGCGTTCTATTTAAGCATAGATTTGTACGATTTAGAGCGCATTTTATACATTTGTATCGTTCATTTCGGATGAAACGCGGTCTTTTTCGCTGGGACTTTTTTCCTTCTGAGAGGTCCAGAGCAAGATTTTTTCACAACAGCGGGGCCGGGCAGCTTGTGATGGGACGAATTTTGCCTGTGTCAATTCGGCGGTGTTTTGACTTCATTGTGTGATTTGTCGTGTGCCAGCCTTGTGGTTTTCGTCGACATTCCTTTCCTAGCTTGGCGACGCTTTTCGTGCGCAAGTGTTCAACCCTCGAGTTATTTGTGCGACGCACAAAACAACACAAGAAACGTCCCTGTACGTCAAGTGGTCGGTGCCCGCTAGTGCCTCACTAGCTTCAGCTCCTGGCTAATTGACTGGGTATCACGGGTACTGCCATTCGCAGATGTTGAGCTCTGTCCTCCGATTGAGGTTATCTTTCGCGGCCCGTGAACTCGAATGGTGTTTAGGTTTGCCGTGTCCGCAGCAGGGGATCAGTGTTATCGCTCCGTCCAAACTTTCACGTTGGTGCGTCATAGCCTCTACATACTAGTCCTCTGGGGCAATCAAACCATTTAACCTTGAACTTAATTATTAATGGCTTTATAAAACACGTTTCATCCATTAATGCAATTTACTCGGATAGTGCTATCACATTTATCTGTAAATGCGACATTCCTATTGTTAATTTATTTCAGGTATGAGACTGATGCTGTGAACAGTTTATTTCCTGCCTCTAAGTTTCTATGCTAATTAATTTGCGAAACTGCTTGAAAAAGAAAGGTTTTTGTTTTCATATATTTAGTTGAGTGTTTTTTTAATTCTTTAAGTTGATTCCAGCTTGTCTTATGTTATAGAGCTATCTATTTGCTAAAAGAAATATCAGCTTGCAAGGCGATACAAATAACTTTTCAAGACATTTTTATTTTTTCCGAAGACTGTGTATGCACCTGTAAAAATATGTCTCCAAGTCCTGAACGGATGATTTTTATTTGTGCCAGGAATATATCGATCTGTGACGAACTAAACGATTCAACAATGATTTGTTTGCAATTTTAAACGATTTCAAACTCATCAAAGGAAACCAATTGTCAAAATTGAAATTGCCATTTTCGTCATGCTGATTTTGATATTTTGACCATATTCTTAAGAAATGCATAACATACGTTGTATGAGACCAATTACGAAGAAACAATTTTCAATTTTTAACTTCTTTTTCTTACTTTCCAAGTGGTTTGGGATACGATTACGGCTGATCGACATAATAGTTAACATATGATTAGAAATTAAATTGACTATACACTGTCTATTCAAGAGTGCCTACATATCCCTCCTAACAAGCATCTAAATTGCACTAAAGTACTCATCAAGAAATCGATAGATTCTTCAATGCGACGCATTTCCGCTCGCTCATTGATGTGACACAGTGAAATTCGCGGCAACATTTGGCCACTGCAGCAATAGATCATCGTGGGGGCTTTCTTTCAATAAGGAAGAGAAGAGTACATTTGTCGGGACTCGGCGGCTGAGTAATTTGTCCCGCAGGAGCGGCAGGCCAATACGCCATCAGCCCGAGGCCCTTCTTACTGCAATGGATGGGGCCTGTGATGGTGTTAGCCGCGCTTTGATCAGCTCGTGCCGGCAGCGAGGGCGAGTGAACTAGGCCACTCGGACGTGTTAGCTTCGTTGCCGCGCTCTTCTGTGAGGGGAAATGTATTGACAAATTATAGGCATGTATCTCCTCTTTGTATGGTTCACAGCCAGCAAACTGTATAGTCGGCAAAGTCGTTAGAATAAATGCAACATTTTCATATTTTAACTGAGCTATCGTGCATTCTGCTTCAGCTCGTGTCATTGAATAATTTTTGTTACTCTTTTTCTCTGAAATATCAACAAATTATAGGCATGTATCTCCGCTTTATGCGGTTCACAGCTAGCAAACTGTATTGTAAACAAAGACAGTAATTTAAATGCAACGCTTTCATTTCATATAATAGAACAATCAAGCACTCTGCTTCAGATCGTGTCACAGAATAGTTTTTGTCTTTTTAACTTTCTTTACGTTGAGGGTTATTAAATACCGGGGCTTACTGGAAAACTTAAGTCAAATGCATACAAAAAACGTGTTGGAGTAGTGAAATGAAAATGCATGCTTTCTGAAATGTAAATGGTACGACAAACGTGTACGCAAAGTGAAATAAATGAACATCCTTTCTGAGATGTAATTGTGTATGTACTAAATATTTTCTTTAATTTTCAGTCCGAATTCTAATACAGCGCAAAATTCAAACACTCAGTGTAGATGTTGTGTTTATTTATCGTTTTGCTCGGTCAAATTGAAGAGTTCGTCCTACATAATCCTACCCTTGTGATCACATCAAGCTGCGATCCCTCTCAGTCGAACGCGAGCATCTTCCGCTAAAATAAATAAATGCATATAATTTTTTCATCTATTATCAATGAACTAATATGAATATAATTCATAATCAATATATTGAGAATAATGTGATCCAAAATCAGTAAATACATATATACGGAATTTCGTTCAGTTTACTGTGGCTTATTTGATTCCAGAAGTTGAATAAATGAACCAATTACATTGAAATGATTATTTTTCATCACACCTAAATAATAAGATTGGTTGTAAACTTCATTATCTGTTTCGAGGCTTTTGAAGTTTAGATTATAGCGAGAAATTGTAAAATTGTTAAAAAATGTAATCTAAATCTGAACGGCAGAAAAATGGTCTCTATGATAAAAACTATGAGTTAAAAGTTAAGTTCAGTGAAATCTAAGGCACGCAAGTTAACTTCTTATTTCGAAGATAATTTCCGCACTGCTAAGTATTTTGCACAGCTATTTACATCGTCAGAAATATAAAGTTAATTTCAAAATTTAAATAAGTGCCCAAATGTTCACCCGAGTAACAGGTTCACGTACAGGTTCATGCTTTCGATATCTTCACTAGTCTCGGACTGCATCATAGTTGCCAGGTTTTATAGATGAACAAGAATTACGGATAGCAGAGGTATCTGATCTCGTATACATGCGTGACCATGCTCCTGTGATTTGAGTTCTCTGAAGACGCATCCCTGAGGCGAGGCACAGATTGTGGTCGGCCAGGCGACAATCTGCACCAAGGGATTGTTTGCACCAAATGTGCTGGTTGCCTGAAAAATAAGTTCTCTATTTTTAATAACTTCTAATAAGTTCTTTGGTTCTTTATTTCCAGTAACATAGCGTCACTCAGCCGATGAACGTTTATAGGCAATATTGCGCATAATATACCTTGGTAATGAGTTTTTGTTTGTTGTGTTCGAAAAATTTTTCTCTCACATTTCTCAAGAAAAATTATAGGCACTACAGCACTTGTTGAAAGTGTTCAAGGTAGACAAATGACATGGACGCATATAGGTCTTTACTTCACCTCAATTATACAAACATTTATCCTACATCTCAACACCTGGTCAGTTACAGATTACATCGATGTGTACATAATATTTATGAAACATGTGCAAGTTTCTTTTGAGCTTCCGAGCCTTTCAAGTTAACGTAGTCTGCAAATTTTAGTGCTAAACAAATTGCTCATTTTAAAAGGATTCTCCTTGAAAGATTTAAGAAATAATATTGGTCCCTGAATTATTTATTTTTGAATAAATTCTTTCCCACAGCTGAGTGATTTTTAAACTGCCTCAATTAGAATGACGCAAAGGCTTACAAAGATGCCTCTCTTGCGTGCTGATTTTGAAGACATTTGTAATTAGTAACTCAAGCTTTTCCTTCACAACAGCTGAAGTAATTCTATATATTCAATAAATTATTCAAAATGCGAAGTATGCAATGCACCAGATTCAAATTCTTTACCACTGTAAAAGTGTTTTGGCACCTGTACGTCGAAATATGTTTTCGGTAAATATTTTTTTCCTTGCTAATAGATGTTCAATCGGGATTTATGAACATGTACATTTACGAGCTCTGCTAAAAATTACAAAGTATACTTTTATTAAACCTAGAACGCCGATGACGAGGAATTGTGAGTCGCATAATTGGTGCAGAACTGAGCAATGGAGTGTGAGCTTCTCGCTACAGCCACGAGATAATTGTCGAGTGGTACTCGACTGCAGATCCAAACGCATGCATGAGAGGTGCAGCGCGGAGGGGACCGAGAGTAATATCGTGCTACACGGCGGTAGATGGGAACGTATCTCTTATATGAATATTTGCGCATGAGCAATGCCTAGCTACACAGAAATTAATATCACTCGGTTGCAGTGCCCATGCTTCGAGCCTCGTCTCAATCTGTGAACAGGGCGAGCGTTGTCTCGAGGGGCCACTTCAAGGGACCATCTTCCGTCTCCGTTTGTTCTACCAATTGCTACGAGCTGCACGCATCGGGATCAGAACCTGGTGTGCTCGCCAATTGTGCGCGGTGCCAGGGGACGCTGCGCTTCCAGTAGTGTTCCTTCAAACGGCATCTACACAACTCACTCCTGTTCTGTGTCATACCTTACATTGTATTTGTATTTTCTGCGCTTCTCCACCAAATATCAATGTATCTCATACTCGAACTTTAGGCGTCAGTTGCACACTGCATAAGTGAATCTGCATCATAAATCACCTATTGCCCTAGTGAATAATTAATTAGATTTTGTGCGATGAAATCCTATTTTCTCTGTCATACGTTGATCGAGCAGCGCATTGAAGCGTGTGCCAGTAAAAACGAAGCATTCGAATAATGAGCGTGTGAAAGGCAACACAATGTGTAGGTTATCAAATGATCCAACCAGTGTGAAGTAATTCAACGGAAGCATTCGAAGTGTGAATACTACAATGGCGAATCTTCTCGATCGCCTGCGTGAATACTACGTTTTCACATGATCGCTTGATCGCTCAATTTTCTACTTCACATTGTTCCTTCGCTGGCATACCTCAGATTAAAGAATGATTTTATAAATAGGTTTGTTACAGCGCAGTCTGAGAGTGTTTGCACCGTTTGTGCAATATGCGTAAGTGAAGTGATCACGCCAGAACAAGTATTTTTACTACCAAATTGAAGTCATGCAAAATCTACGGAGTTTGATCATCGAATTTTCTCCGGTATTTTATCGTGATTAAGAAAACTGACACGGCATTCCTTCTGGAAATTCCCTCGACAAATTCGAACGTATTATTTAAGATCAAATTCGATCATATCTATTAAGACTAATTTCAAATCTATTGCTTTGCAGTACTACATGAGTAGCATCTTCGAAGATGTTATATCCGAGTTTTCCAAATGCAATTTTGAGCGGTTGTGAAAGATATATAATCAATACCTTCTTATGTCTCAAAACTTACTTACTTATTATCCGATTCATTTTCAGATGGTAACATCAAATGCAATGGAGATCTAGCCAAGTTCTGACCAAATTTTATTCAGTGAAACTACCTGACTATATCAAATAAAATGATGTTTCACCTGCACGAAATATTCTTTAATATTGATCAAGTTGTAAATCACCTTAACACACTGTACCCTGATTCTAACGACTCTGAGCTCTTCCTATACCAGGCAATTGAAAATTTCAACAATTCCATAGCAGTGAATGAAGACTACATTTCTCTCCTATATGCTTGAATTGGAAGTCACTCTACCCTAATAGACTAAATAGGCTACACAGTTACTGAATTGAATTATAATTGCTTTACACTCTGAATTTTTTAGAGCTGGTTCGATAATCATTCCAAATTACAGAGCATTCCCTCTTTTGTGAAAAGATGACAAGCGGTGGTGTTAGTGAATACATCTCAAACAGACTCAGTACTAAAATCATTCCCGAAAAGTTAGTTATTTTCGATTACATTGAAACCCTTTCTATGAAGCCGAAAAAGACAATAAATGCTTCCTCATTAGAGCAATCCAAAGACCTCCTTCTGGAAATCTGGAGGACTTCATTGGAGACCTAACTAACTTAACTCAGTCTCTTAATAAATTCCGCTTTTACGATACAGGAATGAGCAGACTTCAACATAGGCTTACTAAGTAATGAAAATTGCTAAAGAATCGTAAACTTATAAACTTTGGAGCAACTAAAGTCGCTTCTCTCCTGAAAGAGTAAACTAGTAAACAATTATTTCTACGCATTCTGCTGCACTAATATATTATTTTAACAATCCAAATCCAAAATTTTCTCACTGGATTCTTGAATTAAGACGTATAAACTCATTTCCCTATACTTATTATAAAAAATAATGTGTTTTATGAAACATTTCAACTCAATCCAGTCATTATTGCAACCCGCGTAATTCACTCACTCCCACTGACGTGTGTGAAATTCTATCGGAAACTGACTTGAACCAAGTTTTAAATGAAATCAACGTTGAAAAAGCCATCACTGACTTAACAAATCTTTAAATAACTTATATAAAAATTGCTACACAATCATAACCTGCACAGTCATGCCCAAAGGCATGCAAATTTTCTGGATAACCAGAGAAATTATTTTCAACAAGAAAAAACTGAATTCTTCCTTGATTTTACCCCTTGAAAAAACTCAGTTAGTAAGGTACCGAATATGGAAATTTTATCACCAGCCAAATTAGGGCTTCAAAAAATAAAACTATTTTAATGCAAAATCACCCAGTTCAAAAATGTTTCAAAAAATATGTGGGATATCTTGAATTCTGTTTACAGACAGAAAAATAATTTTCTAAAAACATCAAAGACTCTTTTACATCATAGCGTATTCTTGTGTGAAGAAAATTCAATAACTGATTTGTAAATATAGGGGGAAATATCGCTACGCACGAAATAAGTGATTCTACCAGCCAGTTATGCTATCTTGCAGGCTTGAATTCAAACCGCTATTTCTGCTTCGCTTCTGTAAACGCTTCAAAGATTTCTACCAACATCATAACGGTAGAGAACAAATTGTGAGGGAAAAATACATTTCAAATGTGTCTTTAAACACACAGCTTCTCTAATTCCGCTTATGCTTAGAAATATTTAACACAAAATTTTTATTATATTATTATTTTTATTTCATATCTGCATTGTTGGCACCTTTCCTGATCCATTCAAAGTTTGAAGAGTAAATCCAATCATGAAGAAGAATTACAAAACTTTCATCACCAACTACAATGTAAATTCTACAATTCCGATATTTCGTTAAATTTTCGAAAAAATGGTAAATAATAGAGCAAATTCTTATCTAATGAGCAAGATAATCTATGACAATCATTTTGGCTTTCGTTTTCAAAAATCAACAGTGATTTGATTAGCATCTATATTTTTTATTTTCAAATATCGAAGATAGGTACTTGGTACCCGCGATTTTCCTCAATTTTATAAAAGCATTTGCTTGTGTAGATCACTACACACTTTTGTCTAAGCCATATAGCTATGGTATTAGAGACTTTATCAAAAATGGTTCAAATGTTTCTCTAGCCGCGAACAATTCGTCGTTATTAAGAATTCCAATTCAGAGCTGCAAAACATAACACATGGAGTCTCTCAAGAACCCGTTCTCGGGCCTTATCTATGCAAAAGATGTCATGAAATCAATATCCATCCTCAAATTGATTCCGTTGTCCTCAAGTTTCTTCCCAAAATCCTATGTAACATCTAAAATCAAATAAATTAGGAGTTCAGTAGCGTTTCCATCCGGCTTGTGGCAAACAAAATCAGTGTAGATGTCAACAAAATTTAATTTTTAGTTTTTTCCTACAAGAAAAAAATAATTTTTCTCACTAGCATTTGATGAACTTTGAGAGAATTTGTAGAGACTGACATCCAAAAATTTCTGGGAATAATACTGGACAAGACTTTTACCTTCAAAATTTATATCAATCGCATGCGTATGGAGCTATTCAAATCCATCTGAATTTTGCACAAAGCCAGGCATATCCTTATGAGGGAAACACCAAACTTCCCTTACAGTGCATTGATCCCACCGTATATTCAATGCGGCATTGAAGTCTCCCACGGCAGAGGCAAAAATAAAACTGGAAGAATAAACACACAACAAAAAATAAGGCTTTTAGAGCTATCTACAACTTAAAATACCATGTTCACAAAAACAATTCTTTCGAGACCCTGAAAATCCTCAAACTATACATGATAATATTTTAAAAGATTGAAGGGCAAATTAATTTATACTCACAAAAACTCTGACTTTCAACATCACATTTACGCTCAAAATGACTGCCCTGACTGTTTGATGAGGAATAGAAAAAAGCTCATACTCCCTTATGTACGCCCAAAATGACTGCCCTGACTGTTTGATGAGGAATAGAAAAAAGCTCATACTCCCTTATGACTCAAAAGCTAGATCTCAAAATAGCATTCCATTCGCTTGTCCCAAATTCTGGCATTTCATACCTCTTTGTATCTCCAATCCTCTACACCTACTCGGCCTTCAAAAATAGGCTTGAAACTTACATGCTGTTATATTACAATACAATTGAAAAACAAATAAAAACCTGAATCATGTATGAAAAGTTAAGTGAAATACTGTTTTTAAAAATTATTCTCCACCATGAAAAATGGGAATGCAAAACCTCTAACCATAAAGTCACCATTAAAAATAAAACATCTGATCATGAAAACTTTGACCAGAATATCAAAGTGGATATTCTCTGAGCGTGATATTAGCATATTTGTCTTATAGGTTTAACTTGTATAAGGTTAAGAAATCCAAGTTATTCATGATAGTTGAATGGAGTTCATTTCTTAATAGGTTTAGCTCACAATTTTAATTCTGTTGCCCGTGACATTTGGGTGTAATCTCACGTCTTACTTGTAACAACATGCAGGCGTGTGGTGAGCAAATCTATCCAAATCGAGAGCTGCCTGTTCATATTCTAAAAAATGACCAGATGCGCTACTTTTTGTGTTTTCCTGCAACTGACACTCGAGGATTGATAAATTTTACGTAAAAAATCTCTGAATTGTAACATGAAATAACGCAAAAATGTCCATGCTTTTGTTTGAATAATTTGTAATGCCTTTTCAGAGCTATCCTACAGAGCATGCCAAACTGTACTCAGGAAAATCATGAACTTGATTTTGATCCAAAAAAAGCAGAGCGTTGAGTAACCAATCAGAGAGTAAAACTTCTATTGCAAGCTGAATCGCTAAATCCACGAAAATTTCAGAGAGTAAAACTTCTATTGCAAGCTGAATCGCTAAATCCACGAAAATTTCAGAGAGTAAAACTTCTATTGCAAGCTGAATCGCTAAATCCACGAAAATTTTTTTAAACATCTTGAAATTTTCAAACGTGATTTTTAATTTTTTCAGCCAATAATAATGACCGTTGTAGGAAGTATAGGGCAAATACAGCACAGCCACAAAATGAACACTAATGGAACTGATTGAATGAATGTCACATAAAATAATTCCCATCTGATATCTTTCAAGGTCTTTTTCTACTCAGTTTTTATTTCAGATAATTCGAATCATCAATAGCGCTCTAACCAACTGTTCCCCTCTGTTCAATATGGTTGATCACGTTGTAATTTTTTTATTGTTCTTAATTTCCATCAATATTGCATTCATAAATTCATAACACATTTCCTGATTAGAACATTGATCGAAAATTACTTTCAATAGAAATGACTTTCCGCAAATATTTATGCCTGCATCGGTTGGAAATCATATGAAAAGTGATCCTTAATGTATACCTTATCAGCTTAATATATAAATGGCATCTTGATATTTGTAACAAAAAATGCATGAACATTGCAAAATCAAGCTTAAGGCTTGGATACTATGTGCATGAATTTTAATATAGAAAAACCTCAGTGAGAAATGTAGAGTACATTCAACTGGAGTATATGCTGTACACTTATATTTTGATAATTTTTGTATTGAGTCAAGTCAGTCTCAGCGTTACCTACATTACCATTTATAAATCGTATAAAAAATAGGAATTTGTCTTCATAGTTTAGATAAAAATAATTGGTATAAAATATGTCATTTACTCCAAAATTCCCTCGCATTTATTGTTTTTTATCTACCATGGAAGCATCATAGAATATTGTTGGTCCTTCATTTTAACTCATTCTCATTGGATACTAAGCATTTAAGAATTTTCTTTCGTTTTGTATTCTGCTCTTTTGTGAACGATTGCTATGAGTTTCTTGTAACAAAATATGAGCCTAAATGTTATAGGGTTCGTATTTCAGGCTCCGGCGTGGAGTTATCCGTAACTGGCTCACTTTAGTGTTCATTACATGAAATGAAACGATGGGAGACCTAGCAATATACTCTTGGCTGACATTATATAGAAAAATTTCTAAATTTACGGATATTGTAGAATCGTTCCTTCAGTTATCATACATATGTTGCAAACCTAAAACATTAGCACACTGCGCAAGATTGGAAAGGCTCTGATATCGATCTGAAATCTTGAAGAATTTCAATACTAATTACTTACCCAAACGGAAAATGTTGTTATTCATCACACTTGAACATAGAAGTAGATAATGTACCAATGATTTTTCACTAACCAGCAACAAATTGGACTTAGTTATTTGTTAACGAGTTCAGCCTCGAGGTCATGTCACACATAGTATCAGCACACAAAATTTGATGGTTATGTTCAGCATGATTCTGAGAGAATTTTTTTGGCTTCTGTACTTGCTACTTCTTACATTTTCTAATGAAAGTATTCGTAACACTGTATATTTACTCACTATGTTAGTTATAGTGTAACGGTATTTTATTCGTTGCACTTTTGCAATGAAATAAAAAGAGCTTGAAGGAATTGCTATTAGGCGTTGCTTCTTGCTTTAAATATTTTCTGAAAACAATCACTATCGTCTTACACCATAAGCAAATTCTACTACAAAGCAATTTCTGTATACCAGGGGGAGATGGACCATTGGAAAATTTAAAACAGATCAGTAGCATATGAGCCTGGGTGTTAGTCGCATAAACGTCACAGGAATTGCGTAATATCAATAACATGTAAAAAATCTGGGATTTAGCTCACCTTAGGGAGAGAAAATCCTTACACAAATACTCAAACTCAGAAGTCATGTCCTCACGACGCTCGCCAGATGTGATGTGAAAGCAAGTTTTTCTTCTGCTTCTTCCTGAACAATTGCGTGAGGTACTTAGAGGGAAGAAAAACAAGTTAATTCATCCTTTCTTAGGCGGGACGGTGTGCTGCAAGCGTGGATGGGAATGACTGCACAAGTATACAAAGAGCCATATTGGTGAGTAGCGTGGTCTTCAGAATGTTGTTGCGCGGCAGGGATATACTTCTGCGCATGATTTTTTCTAAGTTTCGAAATCTGTATTTTTTAAAAAAATTTAGAAATTTTTGAACAGTTAAACTGCTTACTAAGAGTTGAAATTGAGTATGCATATAATGCAATTACCAAACCAAAGAAGGAAACCAGCCGGTATATTCATTATCTAAAATGGATGCCAGACAGACCGAGAAGCAAGTAATGCAGAAATCTCATAGTAACTAAATTCGCTCCTGAACATTAAAACATCACAAAACCCGTGCATTGTGCAAAATGAGAACATGTCACTTGGTGCAAACTTATTTCAGTGAAGGTGCTGGTCTTCGATCTATTTATTCATTCTAAATACTTGTGCTGATAAATAGAAAAATGAAGGACGTTATTCTTCTTATGTATCTATAAAATAAAAACCATTGGATGCATATATCTTCTATTTTTAGCTGGGTCCTGTATCTCAGCGCTGCATAATGAATGCATTTGTAAAGGAAAACAAATTTCTTATTTCCTAGCAAAGAGTTTTCGTCATGGTTCAATGAGTCACGGCTCTCGTAATGTAGGTTTTTGATCTGTAAAGATTAGCGGATGTCATCGTCAGCATCGGACCCATAGTTAACTACATTTTTTGCTGTATAAAGTTGCTGATTAGGTATTCGCCTTATTTAATTATCATTGTTGTTACACATTTATATCCTTCTTTAAGTTATTCTGGAGACCTTATAACTAAAAAGGGAAATTTTGCTACTGTGAGTGGTTTGTTATTCTTACCGCCACAAGATTTGCTTAATGTTGCCATACATTTCTTCTAGTATACGTCATTCTAGTTTCATACGTCAAGTATTTACCTCGTCAAGTGTTGTAAATACTATAGCTGTTAGAGAAATAGGTTGTTGTAACACATAACAATCATTCCATAAGCTAAATATAATCATCCAGTTTCAGTAAGGAGTTTCAGTTCTAAGGCAACGATAGCGATGTACATGCGATGTACTCTAAGCTCATTATAATCACACATTCATTTCCGTGAATGTTGAAGTAGTATTCATTGTTTACACGCAGCATGATTAGCTCTAACAACTTTTTTTAATTGACCTGGAGATAGCACGAACTCGATGATTGATACACTCTCGTAAATTATTCTACTCTGTGAGTTAATAGAGAAAATGAATCCGTTTTGTTTTTAGCTATTTGTTGGAGTTACTGAGAGTCTCCAAGAACGCTACTAGCTTCACAGGTAGTGCCCTGTTATATGCACCACCTGTGCGGTCAAAGCTCATTTCGGCCCATTTGAAATTTTCATCTTAAAAAAAAGTATCATAAAATCATGTCATCGTGACTAGCTGCCTGTTCCCTTCCAGCTCAACTGACGGAGAGACATGACGCGTATTTATGCAATGAGTTGCATATCAAAGCACTTGGCTGTCATTGAGGATGTTTTGAAGGCGAGAAAGTAAAAGTAGGGAGTTACCTCTGCGGTGCGGCGTCCCATAGTCACGGTCTCGCTCGCCGCAAATGACACCGCAACAATTACCTGCTTCTTCATTCTCTGTGCCCTGGTTTTGACGGCGAGCGTGTGAGCCTCCAGCCGCGCTTCATATTCTTCTCTGACCCCACTTTGCTTTGATGTGAAATGAAAAAAACAAACGGTGTTTTTGGCCACAATAAAAAATTTATTATTTATTATATTGATACGCTAAAAAGAGTTTCGACTTTTCGAAAAAATTATGTTCGTCAGGAAAGCTGGAGCGCCAAATATTTTGAAACTGTGCTAAATAGCGATGTAAAAAAATTTCGGTTTACTCCAGTGTCGCAGATTCTAATCCTACACTTTAGCTGGTATTTAGAGGGTCAGAGTTCCAAACAGAATTTATTTGGTGTTGCTACTTATACATGAATTCCTTATAAAATTCTCCATATTGTATTGATGCAGTGCATTCAAGTTTATGCGTATCAATTAAATTAGGATTAAGAATAGCCAACGATGTACGAATATAAAGAGTAAAAAGAAATTTTAACATTCCTTCACCCACTTATTGGTGCTACGAAATTCTCCCATAGTGACCAAAGAATTCTGTAACTCTTGCTCACTCATGCACTGGCAACACCGGCTCAGTGTTTACTCAGACTTGGTCGTGAGTGGTGTGCTTGCTGTGTTGCTCCGTCTCCGTTACAGCGTCCAGTGTTCCTCGTGCTGACTCATAATTTTTAGAAAAGAATACTCAACTGTTCCGAAGACTGTGGTACCGATGCGTGTATTCATTGAATTTGACTTAGTGACGTCTATTTAAAAGTGATTATATCTCTGATTGTGAGGAGAAATTGTGCTGTAAGACTGGAAAATTTCTGGAATGGAGTTGCCAAATGTAACTGGATAAGCGGCTTTTCCAGGCAAATTAATTGGCGTTTATTGTGTAAGATAACTTGCATAAGAGTGCGGGCTGTGGCTATGGTGATCAAAAACCGTAATTTTGGATGCGTGTTTCAATAGCACTTTGAGTGTTGCATGCACCAAGGCTCAGAACACAGCAGGTGAGTCTGGAATGAAGGCGCTGTGTGGCATTGGGACGCGTCGAGTTGGTGGTTGCCTCTGGTCACCTGCTTGGCTGGCTCCTTTACCTTTACCTGGGCACCTACTTCTCTCTCTCTCTCTCTCTCTCCCTCTATTGCCAGCCCGGCCTAATGTACCGAGGTGTGGAAAACCATTCTTTATTTAAATGATCTCGATACAGTTTCACTGGCGGTGTGTTGAATGTTATTCTATAAATGACTAAAAAATTTCCTTTTCAACTCGGAAGTTGGGTATGCTCGACCAGACACCTGCCGCTCTGTCCTGATGAACTAGACTCCATTTGTTTTGAGGTTATGAATTCTTAGATATTCCCCACGACCCAATAGTGCTGTGGTATTTCATGCTACGCTACGATTATTTCTGCGTTCAATAGTTTATTTTGAAAATTTGCTTCAGTTTGGGCTGTCGTATCAGGGATAACATTGAATTGAATTAAACTGATAATTAATTTTAAAAATGATACTTACTAGTTAACCATTATTATTCAGTTATCCATCACAGGATAGGTTCATTCGGTTTGTCATCAATTCGGTGCTGTGGGGAATGGCGCCCCCAGGGGGATACTCTGAGGTCACCTCTGCTACAGAAAAGCCTTTGGGACTGACCCTTCATGCTCTCTTTACTCCTTTCAGCTTTCGTGCTTTTTCATTATCTTTTCTTCCTTTCTGAATTACTTTTTCTTGTGAACATGATATCTTCTGTGAGGGAACACATCTTGTGCATAGATTCCTCGTTTGGTCAATATTGAATATAATGTTGTCAACGAATTTCATAATTTCGTAGGTATAGATGGGTAATATAGGGTAATTCATCAAATATCGAACAGAAACCACGTGTGTCTAGAAACAACCTTCATAAATCGGTAACTTTTGCTCTGAATAACTCTTGCGGGCCTCAAGGTTATTCTTGAACAGTTGCTTTCTTGTTCTGTGATGTCGCTTGAAAGACAACGTAGATTATTGAAATGTATTTATTGTTCTAAAAATCGAATTCTTTAGTAACATAATTTCATCAATATCGAACATGAATCGAACAAGAATTTTGATTCGAACAGGATGGTTTGTCAATTAGTTCTCTTCGTATGGAACTTTTGTTAGACTATTAGCACGCCACGTATGGTTTGTCTATTAGTACGCCTCGTATATTTTGTCCATTAATATGCCTCGTATGGTCTATCTATTTGTACACCTCATGTGGCCACTTGGAAAATAAACGTTTTTCTTTCATTCTTTTTTTTTGGTGCACTGGATTTTCTTGGAAGTGCTCGCGGTGGCACAGCGGTTAAGGGATCGGACTTGTATGTTGGAGTCGCAGGTTCGTATCCCGGCGCTGGCGCTGCGATTTTCCCCGTTGGGTATAAGGGAAAGCTCAAGCACAATACCCCACTCGACCCAGGTGTCGGAAATGGGTACCAACTTTACGGGGGAACCGTCATGGTGTCCTATATATAGTGTTAGTTATAAGACATTTGAAAAACCAATGCTTAAGATCATTTGTATCAGGCTTGATTGGAAATAAAGCATCCCAAAGATGCCGATGTTTGTTTTGTTTGTTTGTTTAAAATGACTGTCTCATTACTTATTTTCAGGAAGCATTTGAATGGAGAGTTATCAAAATTTGAATATGATGTCGATGTTTCATTTGCAGTGCTTGTTGAACCATCATTGTGATCATCAACCTGTGTGACCTTTTTTGGAGTAGAGTGTAGAGCACGCGTCAATGAATTATTATTGATGCTTGCATCAATTTTCTTGGCAAGGGATTGATCATCAGTAAATGTAGCCAGACGAATCATTGATGATCTTGAGGGCCTTGGAACACCAGCAGCTGATTGGTCGCCATCTTCAACTATTCATTGTTATCATCAAGCGTTAATACAATATTTTAAGGAAATGAAACAGGCGTTCAATAGATCGATTCAGTTATTTAAAAGAATTAAGAATCGAAAAGGTTAAAGGTTAACATCGGCATCTTTGGGATGCTTTATTTCCAATCAAGCCTGATACATATGATCTTAGCATTGGTTTTTCAAATGTCTTATAACTAACCCTATATATAGGACACCATGACGGTTCCCCCGTAAAGCCGGTACCCATTTCCGACACCTGGGTTGAGTGGGGTATTGTGCTTGAGCTTTCCCTTATACCCAACGGGGAAAATCTCCGCGCCAGCGCTGGGAACGAACCCGCGACTTCCAGCATACAAGTCCGATCCCTTAACCGCTGTGCCACGGAGAGCAAAAGCCTTGTTCGAGGCATAAATTCATGATTTTTAAGGAATTTTGATTTGAACACCTTTGTTCAGTATTTAATACTGACATGAAATAGGAACTGAATGTCGAACATGGAATAATTATCAAGTTTTTAGCGGGAAAGAAAAAAATACAGCAACAGAACATCATTTGACAACACTACTCTCTAGTTATGACGGGAGGTTGACGTTGGCACAACAACAGTTAAACCGTCGCAATTTTCCCGAGGTGCGTAAGATTTTTCAAGTGAAAAAATACGACCAATTTGTAAGGGTCGTACAGAAAATGTGTTCGCAACACCTGGTAGCAGTTTGCAGCTCACAGAAATGAGTTCTTATCACTAAAATAGGAGTTATAGATGTAAGATCACCGGCACTGTGCAAGTTTGGATGCTTACGAAATTTATTACGCGCATATTTTCAAAGTTGTTCGATAATCAGTTCAGTTCGATATTTGATGAATTACCCTAGTCGATTTTAAGACGTTTTACACGAATGACAATGTGCCCGGAAATGCTTAGTTTTCGAGTTATTTAAGTTTGAAGTTATACGAACGGCGCTCCTGAATGGCCCTTTTAACGCAAAAACAGTCATTGTTTTAGCAATGAAAATGGAAGCTAACCCCTATTACAAACGTAAAGAGGTTGGGTCGTGAGGGGTAGCAACAGTTCTTTTAGTGAAAATTATAAATAAGGCTTTCTAGTGACGTTTGTTTACATCGACTCGAAGATGGCTGCCGCCATCTTCAGCCGGTTGGCGCCATGGCGGCAGCCACCTTGGCGTCGATGTAAACAAACGTCACTCGAAACCTTTATTTATAATTTTCACTAAAAGAACTGTGCCTACCCCTCACGACCCAACCTCTTTACGTTTGTAATAGGGGGTTAGCTTCCGTTATTAATTAAATTACGCTAGCCCCGCGTGCTTCCATGGCGCGCACAGGCCAGCTTCAAAGTTGAATAATTCGAAAATAACGCATCGCCGGGCAGAATGTCATTTGTGTAAAACGTCTTATAATCGACTATATTACCCATCTATACCTACGAAATTATGAAATTCGTTGACAACATTATATTCAATATTGACCCCTCGTTTTCTACAGTCCATACTAAATGGTATTTTATCGTCCTGCTACTGGAATCGCCATTGTTGGGGGAGTTCTAGAATAGCTAGTTTAATAATAATTGTTGTTGTCAGCACTTCGTAATTCATTTACCTAAATTTGAAATTAGTGTATTCTCCAAATTATCGTCGAAGTTGACTATTAATTTTTGTAGTTCAACCCTACCAAGATAATGGGTAATGAACTTTGTATGAGGACTAATTATTACAGAAAACAACGAATTAATACCGAAAATTTTTCACTGTCTGACGGGTAAAATATTTGAGCGACCTGCAATTTTTCATTACTCGTGATTGAACCAGAGCGACGCGCTCATCTCCTTCACTAAATCGCTAGATTGTTTTATATTTTGAGAACTGTTTTACGAACGCTTAATTCTTGGGCTTGCTTGAATTCAAATACTGCTCTATTTATTCGAGGCTTCTCACGTCTGGTCGTATATATCCGCTGAAGTTTTTTTATTTATTTTTAGTGTAACCGTAAACATAATATTTTTTTACTTGATGCACCGCACAGCTAATGCATGGTACGATGATAAGTGACAACTCATTTGGTGGTCAAATCTGAGAGATTAGCTCTGAAATGAGGGAGAATCCGTAGTGCTTGCTGCTAAATTTTTATTATATGAATAACATTCGTCAGTTTGAAAACTATTAGCGGAATCGTAATCGTGTCGTTATTTTAAGAATTTTGTTGATCGTCAAATTTAGCGTCCGTTTACCGTTTCCTAACATATTTTTATCGACCTTATCTTCGCTAGCGTGCACCACACTAAGTTCTCGTCCGAAGTTGAAAGTTATGTCCTTTCTTTACAGTTTTTGTATCGTTACGGCAAGTTCATGCAAAAATTGCTTCTAAAATTGTGCGGAAGTCTTTGGTTTCAGAATTTTAAAAATTAAATATCACATGCCCTGTTGCTGAGATTAAGGCAAGGGCGCTGGTTTCCAATTGATCAGCTTTGTGCTGCAGTATAGATTGTAACCAATATTCTTTGAGACGTGATGCATTAACTAGGGTATAATTATACTACACTTGATAGTAGTTTCATTGTGTTCTTATTCTACTACCTATTTTTTTGTGTGGACTAGCAATGTAACTCCTGTATTTTGAACCAGTTGATTTGACGTCATCGAATCTTTCAACACAACGGACTTTCGTAGATAGTTAAATTTTTAGCAATGCCGAAACTAATAGTGAACTGACTGAGTGCAACATGACTGCGGATTTTAATAGAATTTTACCCGTCGAAAATTAAAAAAACCGGTAAGAAGTTCAGAATGAATTACTTCCTAGATTGGTAGTGCCATTACGATGTAGTGGAATAAGTTTCGTATTCACTTGAAACATTGGTGCATGATTTATTTTGATGTAAGTAAAAGATACAGTTATGGTAAAATCATTGGCTATTTGTGTTTCTTTCATTTTTGCCACTACACAGCTCCTCAGGGGGATACAACTATTGTATCTATAGGAATTAGCGCTCCCAGGGGGACTATGTGAGGGCCCGAGCTAAAGGTTAGGAAGGCTTTCTTGTTTTGAAATAGAATAGGTTTTTGTTTTGATACGGACCATCTTTTTTCGGTTCACTGCTGTCCTGTCTTTCTGCACCTATTACTTTCTTCTACAACTTTTTCTTGTTTCATAAACTTTTTTTTAACTCACTGTTTCTATGCACCTTGTGCATAGATTCATACTAAATCGTGCCTTCCTCTTTCCTCTCTGAGAACATCTTTGTCGTGGTTGAGGGAGGCTAAAACTTTCTTATATTATAATAATGATAATGCCACTACACAGTATTTATTTTCAATCATAAAATTTCTGTAGTTTTGAAATAATTGTATAGAAGCACAGAACATCAGTCAGTAGGTAGATTCCTATTTTTTTAAATTTCCGGTTAGATTTACACAAAAAAATTAGCGTTGGATGTGTGACTCGAAGGCTTTCATATGATGCGCTCGTTTGATACGTTTCGAAAAAAGTGTCGGTCAAACTAGGTCAATGTATGATTTCGTAGTATGTTTTATTAAATACTTCGAAGGCAATCTATGTTCCCATCAAATCTATTGACACAATTTTGACCTCTGTTCCTTTTTTTAAGTTCTCGGTGCTTTATAGGTTTCAAGGCAGAGAATTCACTTAATAGTGATCAATATTGTTATTCTATTCGATACAATAAGAAGTACTGGCAATAGTAAAGTCCTTCTGAAGTTGATTTCCGCTGATTTCACTCAGTTCTTCATTGCTGTCTATTCAGTCTGATATCTTTTTGAGTCATGCTTTTTTTTTAGATGCAAAATGGATCTCTCGGTCATTTCTATTTTGGATCTAACTCAAATCTCGAGGGTTTATCTTGTAGTTAAATAATGATTGTGAAACTAATATTTGACGCTTAGTGGATTTGAGTGGTAAATTTTATATTGAGGAAAGCGTTCAAATTCATGGCTAGGGATAGTGGTGGTTTGCGCGTACGAGTAAGCTTCAGGATCCAAAAGCTATCGTTTCAGTCCTCCTCAGTGTCATCTGCATTTATTCATTTATTTTGCGTTCATATTGCCCATTCACAAGAGTATCTGTGTTGGCTTTTCTCATTGATGGAGCATGTCAACAATTTCTTATTGTCGTGTTTGATGCTTTTAAGCAGTATTGATGTTAGTTCAGTGACGGAATTGCCAGTCATTAGAGGCCAGAGCAATCAGAAGTTCAGAATTTTGAAGTTATTCTCTTGTAATCGCCCTGGCATTTTAGAATTGAATATTCTCGTGCACCGTGGTAACAACGGCACTCTTTATTACATTTGTTTACACTAGAAATGTTTCTTCCGTCATTCCCGTTATTAAGCGTGCTTATGTATTTTATCTAGCTCATTTCTGAGAAGGGCTGAGATTTTTGTTGGTATATTGCGTCGCTCGCTGAATTGAAAGGCGTACCATGCACGAGACGCCTTTCGCACACGTGAATGAGTAAATGCAGCCATCTGATGCAATAAATGTTTAGGCATTCGTAAGTGGTCTGAATTAGAAGCAGTTTAATGTAATAATTTGAACAGATTATGAAAGTGGAAATATTTTTGTCCTATTTTTGCTTAACTGAAAGCCATTTATTGTGTTTATTGCAAAAAAATTGGGTACACTTGTAACCTAATGTTCTAGTTTTATTGTAACTTGAAATTTCATGAGCTGAAGATATTCAGCGGTGCAAAAACGAAAACTATTCCGAACACAAATGAACTAAATTCATTGACCACGTGAGGGAGGATACGAGTAGTGCGTCGTTTCATCGTATTCTTCTCGGTCATGTTGCCATGAGAGGAAGCAAGTGTAGAACACGAATAGAAGGAAACCTGAACGAGCGACAATGTCGGATGTTATAGCTTTAGCCCGTGTCGCCGAGCTGTAAACGCTTGATCTATTTTATGGCGTGTTTGGACGTTACAAGCTTAGTGTAAACAAACTAGGGCTTTAGATGGAGCTCGGTCACCGGCCTTCACTATTGCTGCTTTCACAACGCCTTCATTTTTCTGTTCCCGGCTCGTTGACTGCTCCGAATCGACCTTCTTAATTTTTTCGAGAAGATAATTTTGAAGATATGTAAATTAGGTTTTTAATTCAGGCCTGTTCGAAGCTTAATCTCTTATCATCAAAACATTATTTAATTTCCTTTAAATGATGCAAGATAGTTTCTAAAGGATTTTACAGTCTTCAGATTGGTCGATAACAAGAGTTTCAAATTGATACACTGAAAAGTTAAGTTTATCTGATGCGAACGAAAACAGCTCATTTATTCCTGTATGAACACAAACAAGGTCATTTTATTAACTCTTGTGAGTGAACACTTTTATGTGTGTCAGTTCAGGCATTTATGGCCATTACATATTCTTTACATTTCCATGGTTGTTTTTAATAAAAAACTTGTGTACATTAGTTCACACCTGTCACGCTCTACAGTTTTTGGCAGCGTATCGAAAATATAGATGTATCCCTGTATTTTACTACTCTGATTTAAGTGAAACTATTAATGTTTTCAAATATGACCTTTGTACTAGACTTAAGAAATAATCTACTGCTGTACCGCTTGTGGTAAATAAATGGCTTAAATTTATTCAAGTCTCACCCCTCAGAGGGCTACAACTATTGTATCTATAGAAATAAGCACTCCCACGGGGAAATTTGTGGGGACCCGAGCTGAAAGTTAACTAGGCTTCCTTTTTTTTTAAATAACATGTTTTTGTTCTGTTAACCATTTTTCTTTTTTGGTTCACCGCATAGTGTCCTATTTTAAAGCACCTACTACTTTCTTTTTTGACTTTGATTTTGTTTCTTAATCTTCTTCCTCAATTCACTGTTTCTATGCCCTTTCTACGTAGATTCCGCGTTCCCTTAACTCCATACTAAACAGTGCCTTCCTCCTTCCTTTATTTGGATCGCCTTTGTGGCGGATAGGGAGTCTTAAAATTACCAATAATCTAATAAGCTATTTAGTCCTATTTGACTTGAGTTTGGCCCGTGTAAGAACTGAGAGAGCGACATCCCGGTGTGCGCGCTGAGGGCGACCGCTCGGAGGTCCCCATTTCCAGCGGGGAGGAGAGCTTTCGCTGCAAAATTTCCGGATTCTCTATGATTCTCCATGCAAATATATGTAATTCTCTATGAAAATACGTGTAATTCTCTATGCGAATATGTGTAATTCTCCATGCGAATTTGTGCAATTTTCCCTGTAAATATAAGTCGTCAATAGCCTCATCGCATGTGTGTAGGTTCATCGCGGCATATTACGAATGATCGATAAAATTACTCTTCTCAATACTAACGCCTACTAGAACCCTTTTGCTCATAAAGTTTTGTTTTCTGAGAACGCAACGTGTCACAAAGTGTGAAAAATTTGATATATATGCTTGCTTACAATATAGTCCTCATCATTAAAAATATTTTTTTTTATGTTGCATTTTAGAAGTTTGATGTGCTGAACATTATATCGATTCTCTCCTAAAGAGAAGCAGCGCTTCTTAAATCTCAAAGAAATTATCGTTTATTTGAGGGTTGGAGAGATCTAAGGGCACTTTTGGAGGAAAGCATTAAGCTAAATGGCTGCCCTTGTCAGGAAATGTCGATTTAGGGCGTTTGAGCTCCCCACGTGTGATAGAAGCACCTTCTATAAAATCATTCAACTCGTTCTCACGGCCTGCATTGTATATGGCACCTGTTAACGTGTTATTTCTCTAAAATTCACATTATTTCTTTAACCCTTTACCGTCTTAGTGGATTTCAAAATCCACTTTCCTAAACTGCTCTAATGTATTTTGTTCTTTGTGAAATTTGTGCCCTAATGTGCTCTTCGATGTTCATTGTCGAGTGGCAGTCACTTCATCGTTGTGATGTCGGTGACTACATGATGCCGGTACCAGTTTAATGATGGTGGTTGTGATAACGGTAATATGAGTACAAAATGCGGACGTTAAAGGGCTAAGTAGCGTACGCTGCATATCTTGCAGGAGACGGCGAGCTTCACAAACCAAAATCGAGTCTAAACGCTGTTGCGGTGTATTCAAATTAAACCTTGTATAAACTGTCTGGATTTTTTGCCTCAATTTAGCGGAAGCGGCTCATAAACTACGAATATAGTTATGATCATCCATTTCAGTTGAACGTCAGAAATATTGTCTTATTCACGGTCACCGCGCAGCGAAGCGAGCAGCCGTGGAGACCTCTTGTGTAACGACAGCGGCGGCGTTATCTTCCTCCGGGAAATCTTATGAAGGCGATGAAGCTCAGCGTTTGTGGTTTCCAGGAAAATTCCAAGTGGTTTCAGTGCTATAACCTTGGGTGGGCAATTGCCGAGTCCCGGCTGCTCTCCGGGGTATTTGCGTGGTAGCGTCCGTGCCGAAATTTCAATTGAATGTTTCTGATGTCTGATGATGCTTTCATTGATTTGTAAATTGTTGTGTTGAAGTGTACCTGCAGCAGGCGGTCAACTTGGTCCTCTCAACCAGCTTTTTTACCTTTATAATTGGAAATATAGCGAGTAAATTTAAACTGCATGCGTTTAACTTAGCTGTTATGCATGAGGACTTGGTGTTTTCTATTTTTGTCTTACCCCAAAATTAAATTCACACGTGCTGTGAAAAGATGATCTGCCACGCTCTTCATTTATGGAGTATCCATTCAATTGTAATCTCAAACTACTTCAGCACTTCAATATATTCACTAAAGTATGACTTACGAGCCTTACCTAACACTAAAAAAGTGGCTATTTCTAATAGTTGTATCGATTCTCATTCATAATGAATTAGCTTCATTTAAATACATTACTTTCACAGTTCTTTGTGTTTAATTTCTGTGAATTTTCATGTGCTTTTGTAAGAAAATACTGAAAATGCCGTAGCCCATAAGGCTGTTTAGCCCATCAAAAGCTCAAGGTGAGAAATGTGTGGTGCCGAGCTGGGGGTTCGGCAAGCTTTCTTTTTGTCCAAATAGGTATTTTGTTTTGTTACCGATCGTCTTTTTTTCGGTTCACTGCTGTCATGTTTTTCAGTTTCTATTATTTTTTCTTTGGCGTCATAGTTACTGTATCTATGCACAGGGTGTAGGGACACCGTGTGCATAGATTCCGCGATCTCTTAACTCCATACTAAATGGTGGTTTCATCCTTCCCCTCTTTAAGCGTCTTTGTTGTAGTATAAGGGAGGTGGAGATTTACTTTTAATCAACCAACTAATCCCATCAAAACCACTTGTGTGCATTTCGATGTATTGTTTCGTTTAGTTTCTTCGTTAATATTGGTTCGAGGGGAATAATTGCATGAAAGCAGACTACAAAGCATTTTTTTATTTCTGGTAGAACGTTTAATAGAAACTAAAATACTTCTTGGAAGTTAAAAGATCTTTCAACGCATGTAATTTGACTTAGCTTTGTCAAGCTTGATAACTATCTGAAAATCGTCTTTTTCTTTATGAATTTTCAAATAGGAGATAGCTTTTAGTTAGTGACAGGAGGACTGGGTTTGTTTGTCAAAGCGCTGATGAAGTTTCTCTTCACTTAATTGGAATGGCTCTCAGTTGTGTGCCTGCATTAAGGCGTGCCTGTCGGTGAAAGGAGGGATTATCCTGCTTTGTGTCGACCTGGCCTTAGTTTTTACTAATTGCTTCCAATTCATATGACCATTCCCACCCGTACGAGTGGATCTTAAAATGTCACTCTTTGAGTGCGCGACTCGTACCTATGTTTTAAAGAATTAAATTATGCCTATGCGTTCGACGATGTTTGGGTCTTTCTAGAACGTTTTAATAACTTCATTATTGAATGGGGTCGTTGGGTCTGTGAATCACTTTCCCTAAATGTGTAAAAAAATTTTCTTATTGTCAGGAAAATATGCTGCATAAACTATTCGAATGTTGGTCAAAATTCCTCAAAATATTCAGAATTGTAAGGCTGTAAGATTGGGCAAGAGGATTATAGTCAAAAGAACTACGCGTCTTCTTTGTTTTTATTGTAACCCAAAGTGCTTGTCATCAGTGCCAAATTTCGCATGCATGTGAATAGAACAAAATATTTCCTGAGAGTATCTATTATTAGCATGAAGTGTTTTGGTCGGATTAATGGCCCCCCACACTACGTTGACTCTTCTTAATGGATTTCCTAAATGTTCGTGGTAAAATAATTTCGAAGTTGTGTAAATTACGCTTCCAATTTATGTTTATTCAACATTTGGTCTCTTAGCATCACAGAATTATCTTACTGACTTAAGAAGACGCAAGTGAATTTGAACATGATTTCATAGTTTTCTTATTCAAGGAAAACTTCGAGGCGACGTAAGTTTCTGAAAATTTGATTTGGAATTGAATTAATCTAATCGATACTTCTTGAAAATTAGTTACAGGCAATGCTCAGATATTCCGTCTGAAGTTTACCTTGAGGTACCATTCTCTTCAGGGTATTTCAATGGTATGGATTGCACTTCAGATGGCATACAGCCTCAGCACCTCTCGAAGGATGTTAAGGACCATGCTAATAATTAAGGACTCCTGTGCTCCACTCGGGTACTTGGTGATCGTAGTGAATGGCATCGTCAGTTTACCTATAGTAGATGGTATTTTCATTTGTAGTTTTGGTTCATTGACAGTGTAGTTGGCAATGTTTTTTTTTCAGGGTTCGGTCGGGAGTTTAGTGTGTTGCTAGTAGTTTTCATCTTCATTCCTGCTTTGTCTTGTGGGCGACGCTAGCGTAGGTACCGAGTAACCGGCCGGCAGTTCGCGTTTATATTCCTTTATTTTCCTTACTATGCGACTTTTTAGCTCTCCTAATTACTAGCACCTTTTCGCCAGCTGCACTTGCTTTGCCAACTGAGACACTGTAGTTTAGAACTTTTTTTTTACAACACTTGAATCACTTTCACTATTATTGAGTTACGTAAAGGGAAAACAGTGCATATAAATACGGAAAAATTACTTGCGATCGCCATTTCCTGATATCCGATCACTTTGAATCCATCCGTTAACGCTCGGCGAATCTAAAAATATTGTAGGTGCTTCCGACTGAACCTGACAAGTGCGTGTTTACTATCTGTTGACGTCGTGAGGCTTAGCCTCTTCTGGGAAACATTTTAATTCCAACTCAGACTTACAGACCCTAGCCCTAGATTTCAGGCGATTTGGAGTGACGGCTCTCTGGCTTATCCCCAGAAATGGGCCCTTATGATGACTAAGGACGCTCGCCTCTTAATGGAGGACTACGTTAAACAGTATATGTATTATGGCAAGAGATGTGTCGATAAGGCCCCTGCTCTTGGGTCGACTGTGCTTCGCTCTTTCGCCACTCTAATTTTCGGTTGAACGTGTATTTCAAGATATAGTTAATTTAGCAACTGGTTTTCTCTGAGCATCACATTTTTTAAAATGTTACCTACACGGATTGGGTGTAAAAAGCTTCTGTTTTATATTTGGGTAGTCGCTTAGAAAACCTGATATTTTAGTGTCGATCATATTGGTTCATGGCTTATCATGATCATGAGGTGGCGACGGTCCGACGTGTATCTTTAAAATTTGTTGAACTTCCCTTTCAAGCTTGTAAAAAAATTCATCTTCAAGCATATGAAAAATTTGAACTCATGATGTTTGTCCAGTTTTTATGTGTATAGGTTTTCTGACTATAATTAAAGTCCATGTTTAATTATGAAATATTCACGGAAACCCTTGCTTTTTACAAGTTCTTTCGTCATGGGAAAAATGTTTTACGGGGCTTGTTGCATTTTAAAGCAAACCTTGATGCTTACTGCAAGGTTTTAGATTAGCACAAATCGATTTGTTTAACGTATAAATTCATTCGTTTCAGCTTGTAAATTTTTTTAACACTTTTGAATAAATTGTTACCTCAAGTCAACGTGTTGTGAGTGATGCAAAACATTGTTGTGGCAATGTACCGTTCGAAGTGCTGTATTACTGTCGAGTCCGTAAATTTTGGTATCAGCTGTGGAGGACGGCGCGTCGTGGGCGTACGTAGGCCTAGGGAGCAGCCAGCCTCTCAATACCACGGGAAGTCGTGAAGCTGTCACCACACCTGCCTGTATTGTCCTCCTTCCTAAAGGGGAATGAAGCTCGCCATTGTGGCAGACTTTCTCGCCTCGCTTTATTATTTCTTTTCTACGCAGCCGCACTCCCAGAAATACTCCGCCAGTTTTTATCTACATTTTTCTACAGCGTCTATATATTTGAAATTATCGCCTCTGCGAAAGTTTGCGCGCTATTGGGATTCCTGATTTTTGATACATGGGAAATATTCTTGTATTCAAATGCTTTTCTATTGCCGATGATCTTCACTTCTAAAAACAAGTAATGCTCACTACTCGACCTGTTAAGTTGACCTTTATTTTGCATTTTCCCAATTTTTTGGGGCTAGTGGCTCAATTGACGTGACGATGTTTTTCTCCTACACAGTTCTTTTTCCGTTCTGCGTAGCCTTCACTCATCAAGGTTCATTTGAGCGAATCGCGATTCTATCATTAGCAAATTTCAACGTATTTTCTATTTACGCGTTCCCTTCGAAGGGACCCTCTGGTGGGTCCTTTTGATGTTTCGTTAGCTGCGAGGGGGCCCCATCGGTGATGACAAATCATATTTTATGTGCACGCTATCAAAAGCAGGCGAAGGGACGTTCCAGTTTATCATTCGTTTATTTCGATGTTGAATATTGACGGTGCTAAGTGGGATTCAAATTGTTGAGTATTGAACCTAAGTTTAACGATGAATTGCAGGCAACGTGAAAGTTCATTTATGGAGATCCACTTGAGGTATGCTTCCCATATGTTGTTCATCATTTAAAAAAATCTGCAGAATAAAATTTTTTTGGTGGGTATTATAATTAAATCCTTGAATTAATTTGTGGGTGTATAAATTGGCATTATTTGCTATGTTTTTAGCCTTGTAGACTGTCGATGCTATGTCTGTTGAAGCACAAGGCTACAGTTTTCCTGCGATTCTAATAATTTTCGAGGCATTATTTTCCTCGTCAGCGCCATGGAAGTCCTGTCGTTGAGGTGAATGTTAAATTCATTATTAAATGATAGCTCTACTAATTCCAGATTATTCTGCCGATATTTTACTTACAAAATATAAGTCATATAGGTAATATTGTGTCTGAATACTATAGGAACGCTATTTTAGGCAGAGTTAAGCTAGAAGTTTTGCTTGGAATTGTGCGTATAAATTTGTATCTGAGTGGTAAATTTTTTCTTCATTCATTACTTACTGTTTAAATTTGCGTGGTCGAGATAGTTTTCATGTTTACGTTACATCTGTTAATTGTACACTGACAAAATTTTTTGGAGAGCGATACAGTTTTGTAGAAATGCATTTTATTCATTCGACGAGAGTGTTCATGATTTCTGCTAACGACAAATGATTTGAGAAATCATTATACCCGCTATTTAATTCGACATGATACCGTTTTTTACTCGGAATAATTGCTTGATTGTAATTTGTATTTTTTTTAAGTCGTTCGAATTTCATGTCGAATTCCATTCCATGAAGTTGTGAGGTTGTCGAAGACAGTTGTTTGAAAGACTGTTCTTTTATCGGTCCATGTGAAAGCTTGTTCGTCTCCATCGGAAATAACTCCAGTATCCATTTCAAACCAAGACTTTTTTATGGTTTCCTTTCAGAAAAAGACCCTATTGTACTCTAACCTCTCAAGTCTTGTACATTTAAATTGATTTGCCTGGTATTATTGAAACATTTTACATGCGGTGTGGCTATATATATATGCGCCCTTCAAAAGATCACCTCCTCAGGTGGATTCAACTATTAGCGCTGCTTGGGGGAATTCATTAGGAATTAGCAGTCACAGGAGGAAAATGTGAGGTCTCGAGCTTAGAGTTAGGTATGGCTTCTTTTTGTCGAAATGAAAGGTTTCTGGACCATTTTTTCAGTTTACTGTTGTTCTGTTTTTCAGCACCTCTCACTTTTTTCTTCAGTTTTTAACTCGTTTCAGAGTCGTCCTTCTTAACTTACTATTTCTATGCTTTGGGATCTTGTGTGGGAAGTTGGGAACACACCCCGTGCATAGATCCCCTCTTCCCTTAACTCTATACTAAATGGTGCTTTCTTCCTTCCCCTCTTTAAACATCTTGGTTTTGGTAAGGGAGGCTGAAACTAACGTATGGTCCATCAATTTTAAAAATTTTTATGAAGAGTTTTCATCATTTTAAAACAACTATAATGTATCTATGAGAGTTATCTCTCCCTGGAAGGAAGATGTGAGGTCTTGAGCTGATGGTTCGGTTGGCTTTACTTTTGTTGAACTAGAATAAGTTCTTAACTTGTTATGGACCATAATTTTTCAGTCTACTTAGAATGGGAACACACCTCGCGCATAAATTCAAAAATTCCACATTTAAAGTCCGTACTAAATGGTGCCTTCTTCTTTTCTCTCTTCGAAACGCATTTGTTGTGGTTAGGGACGCTTCAACTCACTTATAATTTAATCTTCCATGTAGAGTTTAGTTGAATGGAATTAAAAAACGTCATATTTTACCCTCTTTGATCAGTTCTCTTCTAAATTGTTTATTCTTATATAAAATAAACACACACATGTTGAATAAATGGGTTGAGCGGAGCCTAAGGTGCCAGTAGGAATTACCCGAGTTCATTAATTTTTCTCGATTCAGCAGCGTGACACAGATAATTTTGAAGTATCTTTTTTTTGATAATTCAAATTATTAAAATACTTTGAAGGAAACTTTAAAAGTTTTCAGACAGCGAAATGGCTTTTATGTGTTTGTTCAGATTTAGTGCTCATTGATGGTCTGAGACTAGGAGTGTTTTACTTCTAGGGACCACGTAGAAAATATGAGCGCCTCTTTGCTACGACGTCGTAGGCCTTGTATAACCCCTGCGAGCAGTGAAGGATCTCGAAGGATCAACAAGCTCTGTAATTAACCTTGCGCTATAATCATGAATGTAGCTTTGGTTGCGTTTCCAAGCTAAATAATGATTCATTGATGAGCTCTTCAAAGTTTGATTACAACTGCATACTGAAATCAGTTTATATTGAGCTATTTAACTGGCTCTTAATTCAATTAAGGGTTCCTTTGTAGAGGCCCTTAGGGAGATACAACTGTTGTATTTATGGGAATTTGCACTCCCTGGGGAAAATGTGGGGTTCCGAGCTGAGAGTTCGATAGACTCTCCTTTTTTTGAAATGGAACAAGTTTTTTTTTCGTTACGGATTATCTTTTTCAGTTTACTGCTGTCCTGTTTTTTTAGCACCTACTAATATCTTCTTCATCTTTTACAATGTTTGATAAACTTCCCTCCCAGCTTACGGTTTCTTGGCGCACAGAGTCTTATGTGGGAACATGACTTGTGCCTAGATTTCCTGTTCCCTGAACTCCATACTAAATGGTGCCTTCCTCTTTCCTTTCTTTGAAGCACCTTTTTTGTGGTTAGGGCATGCAGCTTAAAGTAACTGGCTTAATCTTCCTTTATAGAGCAATTTGTGGTTATCTAGCGCAGTGGTCGCTCATTGTAACGAGTGTGATGTTTTGCTAAGTTGTATCAAGGTTGAAGCGAATTCACTCCTATTCCTAAACGTGTTTACGTGTATTCATGTTGAAGAAATGAATATTTGTATTATTTGGGAATACTTCAGTAACCTACGCATTTAAATTTTTAGTGCTGGCAATCTACGCATGAATTGAATTTAGTAAATGATATATGGTTGTGGGGATCATTAAAGTTTCAAAACTGCAAAATCATGTGCGGTCATGTAGTGTGGTTTATAGGTTACGCTCAAGAATCTGTTATCTATCTCTCTCTGAAAGTGCGGGGCGATTGGATCCAGTCGAAACGATGTCTGGGTTGGCAACCATCGATGGCTTCGATCTATGAGCAGGCTTTACTTTCCACGCCATTCCAGTGGTCCAGTCATAACGGTACGAAGAAGATTTATTGAAAAATGAAATAGTTAGCAGTCGTCATGAGTCGCTATCGCAAGCTCTGTGCCACTCGCTTCGTTTTAACGTTGAAGTAAATATTTGCGCGGTTGGGCGGTTCCAGGCTAAACTCTGTGAATATGGCCAAGATGTTGACACGGTGATTCACAGTCTGATCCTCGCCAGATTTCTTGTTGTTGCGACGGGCGCGCAGTCGAGCTGGCAAGATTTATTTGGTCTCCAGCATTTCTTGACTATTCCTTCGATTCTCGGGTTTTGAGTTGCTTGAGATTCTAAAAACTTCCTTTGTAGACGAACCTATCGAATGTGAAAGCAATACAGAGCAGCTAATATTTTACATGAAATTCGTTCTGTAATTTTGCAGCAATGTGTCGTTCTGCAATATCTTATGCCTTCTGTTATTGTGTTGCTTTTTACTAGTTTAGTATTTAGAGGGTTCTCTCGACATATGAAGAAACAAACTTTGGTCCAACCTTTTTATTTCTTTCATACCGCTTGGAATGTGCCTTGAACCTCGTCGGCTTTGGATGCTGGAGTCTCTTCTTGATCTCTGCATCTTGGGGTGCCTGTGCTTCTGAATACACCTAAAGAAGGAGCCATAAATCTCTCACTCGGACTCGGGCCAGTATGACAACATACCAAGACGAAGATGATCATCCTAGCTTTTACTTGCCCTGAAGTCCGTGAGCTGATAAGAATTAATGGATGACTCCCTTGAAAACATTCAGATTTCATCTCTTTGTGCACTACCTTATGCGATTGGCCCTTCTCTGCAAAACCAGCCAATGAAATTTCTGTGCATTTGAATTTTTGTGTATAGTCTTGGAACTTAAGAGACTGCCTGTTGGTGCCAGCCGTAATAGTTAAACTCCTTGCAGAATAGCCTGCGTTGAGGCGCCTTTGGAGCTTGTTTCAAGTGAACTGCGATAGCGTCGGCAGTGCAGCACGCATCTTCTTGAGCCCCAGATGCTTTTTAAGAGCATTTCTAGCTAAGTGTCAGACTGAGACAATGCTGCGTGAAGTGATTCAAATGCGTTGCAGCGCCATTGTGCTCCTTACTTTTGGGGCTCCTCGCGTAGTTAATGTCTCGCTACAGCGGACCCCGTTATGGCTGAATGATGTCCGCTGTCTCTTTTACTGGCACTCAAGACGTGACTGGCTGCGATTCTCGACCTCTTGCATGTGGCACTTCAAAAGCTGGTGTTTGTTTTCTTGCCTCTCGCGGCTCGTTTTCTTGCCTCTCATCTTTCCTTGTAAGCTCCCTCTGGCGGAGGTTCTGCTATTTTTCCTCTTCCGACGAGTTTAATTTTTCGAAGGAACTTGCATTGGCAGATTTATGGTAATTTACGCTGCTACGTGAGCTCTTCTAACGAAGAAATTTGAAAAATTAATGATGAGTTCGGCTTTTTATCCTACTCATTTTTATGTTTCCAATGTGTTAGACTAGTTTTTTGTGATACTGTTTTTTGTTTCACTCACATCGCCACTGGTCTGAAGAGACACATAGTTTCATCTTAATATTGTCGATGTCCAGAAGTGTTGGCGAGTTAGGATTGTGCAGTGAATTCACTATGCGAAGCACCTGAATTTCACACCCATGCTTTGGGATGTCCATGCTAACAACTTGATCATCACAGTTCACGATTGTGATGGGAGGCGTTTTGAAGCATTATAATTGTGTACTTTTTCTAACTGCAATTTTTTCTCTGTCATGCCATTTTGGAAATGATTGGATTTGCAGTCACCCTCAGCGGCTAAATTTTACTATGAAATATGTCATAAAGAAAGGAGCTAATGTTCGTAGTGCCAGACATGTTCCTTTTGATTTTGTGCAGGCGTTGATACAGGCAAAGTTTGGTGATAAATTTTGGTAACGATTGAAGGTCCTTTTTACCAAAAATACGTACCAATTATGTTGTTTCACGATAATTTTCGTGAGTGGAGTGATGGTGACCCTTTGAGTCTGGAGTCAGGCTTATTCGTTTGGTTTTCCAGGGCTGACGTGCGCGCTCCGGCTCGAAATTTTATTGCTTATTGCTGGATTTTCTGGACGATCCAGCGGGACTTGCTGCGCAACTGCGTGAAACGAAGTCAACAGAATTCTCGGTCGCAATTCCCGTCCTTGGCCTCTAGAATTGACCACCGATTTATAAACCGTGTTCTCAAAACGAAATCAAATCTACATTTCATTCGCTTCGCGTATCTTGTATTGGATTGCCATTATAGTGGTAATACATCTCTCTGTACTGAACTCGTACTCTATGATGAGGGAATATTGTTCAAATACTTTATCATCTTGTTTTTTACGCATTACCTGTGGGCTTAATTTCGCTCCCAGGGGGACTATGTAAGGGCCTGAGCTAAAGGTTAGGTAGGCTTTATTTTTGTTGAAATAGAATAGGTTTTTATTTTGTTACGGACCATCTTTTTTTCGGTTCACTGCTGTCCTGTTTTTCAGCACCTACTACTTTCTTCTTCAACTTTGATCTTGTTTCATGCAGTTCTTTCTCATCTTCCTGTTTCTGTGCCCTTTCTGCATAGATTCTACGTTCTCTTAACTCCATACTAAGTGGTGCCTTCTTCTTTCCTCTCTTTGGATCGCCTTTGTTGCGGAAGGGAGGTTTAAACTAACTAATAATCTACTCTATCTTTGGGCTTAGTTTCAGAGTCTGTTAACCTGTTCTTCTGACAACTTTCACATCACTTTGAGAAATAATTTCCGAAAGTTGAATGTTGCGTAGAAAATTTGGCGGTTTCAATGAAAATGTTAGAATTTCCAATCACGTGTTTCATTGTTGTTACCGTCGCAACTTTTAATTAGCTGCAAAGTAGTGGTGCAGGTAAACGACGGATAATTCAAGTTACTTGGTAGACGAAGTTGGTACTAAGAGAAAAAAGGTGATGGTTGTCTTGTAATTTTCATTTTAAAAATGCTTAGTTGAGTTGAATTCGAAATCTGGCATTGCATTTCTTGCTGACGCATCTTGCTCAGAAATATATTAATTAATTTCTCATGAGTTATCCCCTCAGGGGGAAACAACTGTTGTATCTATGGGAATTAGCGCTCCTAAGGGGAAAATGTGAGGTCCTCAGTTGAAAGTTTGGTAGGCCTTCTTTTTGTTGACATAATTTTGTTTTGTTTTGTTAAGACCATCTTTTTTCGGTTCACTGTTGTCCTGTTTTCAGCACCTCTAACTTTCTTCAAATTTTTTCTTGTTTTATAACCTTCCTTCTTATCTTACTAGTTATATGCGCATGGGATCCTTTGCGGGAACACACTTTGTGTATGGATTCCACGTTCCCTTAACTCCATGCTAAATGGTGCCTTCGTCCTTCCTCTCTTTGAACATCTTTGTTGTGGCAAAGAGAGGCTGAAACTAATTTATAATCAATCAATCTCATGTGTTAGGTTTCGATTTTTCGGTATTTTCACAACTTGGCCAGTTTGACTTTGGAAGAGGCTGCGAGTGAAATATTTTCTTTTCCTTTCCAGATGTGGCGATGTTGGGAGTGACCGAGCTCAGCGTTCTCTCGTGACTATGAAAGTGCCATCGAACAACTGTACGTCTGCAGAAACCGCTCCTGGTCCTCTGAAATCTCCAGGCCACTTACATCATGCGAAGTCGATTCTTGAAAATAATTTCGGAATCATCACCCCGGATCCTAAAGTGAATGCTGATCCAAATGTTAAATTAACTCATTGCCGGTCATTAATGAAAAATAGTTCCACTAGCACCCAATCCGACCTCACTTTCTCTCGTCAGCGGTTGGAAAGTGGTTCGAATTTAGAGAAAAATGAAAGAGGAAACTTTAATTGCTCTGATTCGGGAGAACTATCATCGAAGTGTGGAAACGAAACAACTCCTACCAACGCGTTCTCTTTATTTAGGAAAGATTCTAATTGCAATTTAGTCTCCAGTTATATTAATCAAAACGAATTTTCTAATAAATTAGCCAGCATCAAATCTGAAGGAAACAATTTTTCCCTCACCGGTGAACCCAATATTAACTTTAGTAGATCCCTTGGTAGCTCAGATACGTCGAAAGAATACTCATGTAGAAAACCAGTTAAGAAAATGAAAGGTTGCCAATCACCTCGTCTGTCGTGCCATAGCCCGGAAAACAACCTGTGCCGAGGAAGTGAATGTGAGAGTGAATTTTCAGCGTTTGAAAGTGCGGGCTACTTCCAAAAGTCGTTTAGAAGAAGAAATGGCGTCCTAGAGCAGCCGGTCCAAAGACGGACTGCTTCTGACTTCTCTTCGCCCAAGACTCGTTGCAGTGCACACAAGACAGGCAGCAACTTCAGCTCGGGGGTTTTCTTCAAAATGAATGGATACTCCATTGCCTTCACGCTCCTACTGCTCTTCATCTTATTCGGACTCGACAACAGAATACCAGGAGCTCTTGCTACAGGTACGTTTTTACCTCCTATTGCACAGCTAGAAGTGAATCGTATTCAGAATTATCTTCTGCTGGCTACTGGAGTGTTATCGTATGTTTGGGTTTTCAGAATATAACCGCATCTGTGCAGGGTTCTCTAATTCGTGCTATATCCGCCTTTCATTCTGGTTTGACGATTTGAATGATTTTTTATTGCTAAAAATGAGATTTTGTTAGTGAAATGATGAAATAAGAGGTTCTGTTTTTTTTTGTTCTAGTATTTTGCCGATTTAAAGTCCGTCTCCTATACTGAGTATATTTGATTATTATCTTTGACGAACTCAACAAAGTAACTGTGAAATTTAGACTGCCATCTCAAAATGGCTCAAAATATCCTTCACACAGTGATGGAAACTCCGTCCAGTGCTTCTTGCTAGCTTAGCTTCTCTCAACTTCGTGTTAAAATTGTTCAGCAGTTGTTCTGATAGAAAAATCACACATATTTATCTGACAGGATCGTAGATGTAATTGATCACTTGAGACATTTTCAGTGATTGTCCACTGGCCATCTTGTTTGTCACGGTGTTACCACAACAAGTGCGGGCTCTGAAAGCGATTTAATACGGTTTTTTCTTGGCTGTAAAGCCCCCAAGGATTTGTAGTGGCGGTGATCTTTTGAAATGAGACCGATCGTGCTCAAGTCGAGCATCTCCGCACTCAATAATGCTGTAACCAACGAACGAGTGATATATGGGATGTGCGAAAACTTTGTAGTTTAAAACACGCCACAGTTGTGTTTAAGATTGGAAAAGGGACCTGAACTGCGGCTAGTGTGAATTCTTCTGAGATGATATTTAGGTTGGGTTGTGATTAAACTATTTAACGAAAGTGAGCTTTGAACGACGATGCCTGTAGGATGTATTATTGAAACTATCGACACTGGATGTTATCCATCACAGTGGCGGCATTTAACTTGCTACCTGTCATTGCGATGTGACAGCAGCCCATCCACACTGTCACTTCAGTGACAGCCTTCAGTTGTTTTACAGGACTTATTTAGGACAGTGGCCATCATAGATGGATAAAAAAAACAATGCGTCTACTTATATGGACAGATGCGATTAGGAAGCAAGTGGACAGTGATAGTCAAAATGCAACCTACTAGTGGCAGATAACTTGGCACTGACGGTTTTCAGATTAAGATATTTTTCTTGCGCCTTGACTTTGATGCGTATGACATCTCATTCACTGAATATGCTCGCACAATATATTCGTGGGAAATCCTTTGACTCGCTGTTGCAAAGTCGTGCATGGTTCACATTTCAAATAGGAAGGCTCTAGTCTGCTCGTGATCACAGCTTCTCGAGCTCATCGACCTCACAATTCGACCCTGAAACCTTCTCCAGGTCACTCATATTAGCTTCATCCTTGCTATCGGAACTCTTTGAAGGCCTCGTTTTCCTTCTCTTAAGTAGACAGGCTGCGAGGGAGGCGATCTCCACGCACTGCTTACTTCCCTTGGCTTCCTTTTGGGTCTGACACGAGGCCTATTTAAGAGGCTCAATCCTCGTGAGATTTGATAGCGAGCGCTGCCGCTGCCGCCGTCCTACCATGGTTGCCTCAGCGCTCTGTGCTGCAGGAGCTTATCCCGGCTCAGGCCGAGTCTCTTTCCACATTATCCGGCGCAATTTTCTGATCGGATTTGTTGCTCCAAGATGGTATGTTACGGTGCCAAACTTTTGCGGCTTTGGTGGATTTCTTTCTGTATCTAGGTGTTTTTTGTCTCTTCATCAATTAGGTAGCGTTGTAATTACTGTACCATATTAATTCGGTACTTCAGAGAGAAAGATCTAATTCGGTATGTTGATTGCTGGGTGTGTGAGATTGGCATTATGAAACCGTGATGTAGAATATCAATAATTTCTAGTGTTTTTTTATGGTCTAGCTTGTGAATCGTTGCATGAGGAGTTTGCTGTAAAAACAAAGCCTTCTAGGGATGAACACCATTTCAGATTATTTTATTTCTGTCCTTCGGTACCGCGGTGCTCTATAAAAATGACACGTTTTATCGTAAACGCAGTGCTGAAGTACGCTCCTTGGCCAGTTAGCGTCTCATTAGCTCTCATTTTAACTCAAGCTACCTGGCCGTCTCTTATGCGCTTGTAGTTTAATTGATTGTCCCATGAGTAGAATAGTTAAATGTAAATTCAATTTTTTTCAATGTTTTCCCGTGTCTTTCTTTGCATAAGAGTTAGCTCGTTTTCACCAATGATTTTTTTCGGTCATTGGCGAGTATATCAAAACCAGCTGCCGACTGGTTTGCTTGATTCAGAGCCTCATTCATGGAAAGGTCTTCCCCTAAACCTAATTAACGTTTTGTGCGAAGAAGAGTTTATTTTTATTTTTGAGGGGATTTCTAGAACATTGTGTCGACCTCAAAAAAAAATTTTAAATGTAAGTTTTAAAGCTCTGTTCATTAATTGTGAAGTTTCGTTGTCGAATAAGTGCAGTTAAGACAAACGAGTGCCTGGGAGCATTCGTTTCTAGTAACTTGGTGAAAAAATAAGTCGTATTCTATAGGTTTAATTTTTCTAGTCAGAATTTCAAGGTGATAACTACTACGTTGTGGCAGCGAGCTCTATGCAACTTTGGACGGAGCGTATTGTAATGGAAATTGATTGACCTTTGTACTGTAGTTCATAGCTGATGCATTAT
Source organism: Morinoia aosen (assembly GCA_030386875.1). Classification (NCBI taxonomy): domain Eukaryota; kingdom Metazoa; phylum Arthropoda; class Malacostraca; order Amphipoda; family Talitridae; genus Morinoia; species Morinoia aosen. The sequence goes on from CM059562.1 coordinate 12,352,669, forward strand.
TTATATTCTTGATTTATCAAGTCTTGAACTGACGTCAAAGTAAGTGGCCGGCCAGCACCCAGTTTGGAATTTAATTGATCCCTGCTGTTGAGCTAAATTAAACTCCGTTTGTGATTGGTACTGCCTGGCCCGTGTGCTGATGGTGTGCGGAATGGCTTTCTTTTTGATGCAAGATTAATTGGTCATGGTTGCTTCGAGTTCATGAGCTCTTTGTGTTAACCTTCTGATGTGAAGCTAGAAATAGTGCTGCTGATTGTGGAGAGTGCATTGCAATCAACCCCGTGCTTTCTGACGCAAAGCTCTTTTTTGTTTCCTGTTAGACGGGAAACCTGTCCAATGCTCACCATTGTACGACAAACTATTGAAAATACTTCTATAATTATTGTAATATTTAATACTTTTTTCTTCTTAACATTTCGGACTCAATTCCTTACGAATGAATTGCATTATTTCGAATATGGAATTCAGTAGAATATTCAGAGGTGAAACCTTGAAATTCGTTGATTTCCTTTCAAAAAAAATTTTGAACCCATACCTAGCCATCACAGTGGGACATTAGGCTACAAAATGGAAAGTGAGAATGCATTGCTGATGCTTGGTGCTTGGTATGGATGCGAAATATGAAGAGCGGCTTTCTAGCCAAGCCTGCAGACTGGGGCTGCAATTGATTGCTGCGTGGCTCAGTGTTCGAGGAACAGATCCCTCTCGCTATATCTTTCGCTCAAAAATGATCGTTATTACTGGGCGTAATATATTGTGAGGGAGGGAACCCCACTCCATATTCGCTTTACTCCGAATGCTCTCCGTCACTGCAACGGTTCCCTGTGTGCTGCTCTCTTTGCCTTCCCGTGTCTGCTGTTGCTCGTCTACGCTTTTATTCCCTGGTTCCTTCCTGTGTTAAGTTATCGAGTTTAAATACTTCTTCATTGACATAATACACATTACTTCCTACCTTGTAACATGGATATGTTCTCACTTTTTCTACCGAAACAGTATAGAAAGAATTGTCTCTTCTTTCAGATAGGTATAATAAAATCCGGTGTTTTTGTGGATTGGGAAAGGTTAGTATTTTTCTAATAATGCAAATAAGTTCTGGATGCTAAATGTTGGTTCCTGAATTTTGACTCTTAATCACTTGCATGTAATTAACATACAAGTGATCAACATTAACACACGGTAACCTACGAGTGTCATTCAAATTTTCCAAGCTGTTTGCGTTGATTTTTGCGAGCTTGAAAGATCGCCTGTAATGCATTTTCAATTAATATTTGTACCTGTTTTCTGTGTTACAGCTTCTTCGCGGCCCTAATTTACTGTAACGAAATGTAAGGTGTTCAGTACTATTCCACGCTGGAGAGTCCTGCTTAGAGCCGCTGTGCTGTTCCAGAGCAGTGCGGGCTGGAGAAGGCGCGTTCTATAGCTCGAAGGAATGCTCAATGATCGGAAGAGATAGCTTTAGAGGATGTCAGTAGGGCCTGATCTTTTGTTTCTGTCCAGCGTTTGCTATCGAAAGTCTTCTTACACTCCTTCATGGTAATGAAGCTTTCTCTTGGTTACCGCTAGGGCTAACCTGCGAACCTTGATTGACCTGTTTCTGTGGTCGCTGAGTTTCTTTCATTGATTTCGTTTGTGACTCGAACTGTGCAGTTATATTTGCTTTGGCAGAATAGTTCTATAGAATAGTTGGGTGGCATCTGTATACATTGTGCATCATTTTAAGATCTATTCCGTACTCAACTCAGTTCTCTATCCCCACCATTTCTTGTCTTGGCGGTTTGGCCTGACGGATTATTGGCCCTAATCGTCTGCTTGCGTCGAGACAAGTCGCATTCGTCGAGACGCGCCGCTTGCGTCGAGATTCGTCAGTTCACTGTATTGGCAATTAAAGGTTCGTGTGAGTTAAGAGTGGCAATACAAAGTCATTTCAACTGTCATAGGTTAGCCCCTTACGCAGCCAAACTTCACTCAAAATATATGAATGGCGGTAAATATATGAATGGCGTCGTCAAAGCATCGGAGTGGGTGGCCGCCCCACTATTTATATAGTACACCCTGCACTTGTTTGACAACCCGCCAATTGTGCGGTCAACTCTGCGGGTCTGTTCTAACTCGGCGTCTTGAGCCCCATTTCTACTCCGCTGCATGCTTGGTGGCTGCAGGAACAAGTGCCCTGCCCGTATGGTGTCATTATCGATTATTTTACGGTAATTTCACGTACTCTTAAATAGAACTGTCGGCTTTGTGGCGACTTTCATCTCGGTTCCTCTTGTATTCTTTGTGTTGTGCCGGCACTTGGACTCGGATTTTCAACTATATTGTGGAATGTCTACTGTTGACTATAATTTAATGCGCTCCGAGCGGCAACAGTATTTTTTTTTTCAAATGAAGCTATGAGAAATGAACTTGCTTTTATTTATCTCTGTTTCGTTCAAGTATCCCGAAGGGCGTTTTTCTCGCGTTTAGCTTTTATCGATTGTAGTGTTTGGGTATTGCTCCTCTTCGAAATTTTACGAATATCTCATTAAATATATATGGATTTTCAAGTTTTTTAAAGTAAATCAGTAGTTGTAGAGTAATGCATAGTCGCATGATCACTGATTTCTTCTGACGTGACAAAGTGATTTGATTTACTGTTTGTGATTTTGATGTTTTCGTAGTATTTCTGAATTAAATTAACTTATTCTACGAGCATTTAGTAAATCTAGGTATTAATTTATTGTTCTTCAGTCTTCAGTGAATGTCGCTTTAACCTGTTTGAGCTTATAACTTCTATATTCCGACATCGCTGCATTGCTTTTGGTGTTTTTTTTTATGTCCTGACGATATTCGTAGACCTATATATGATATTAACTCTCTGTATTTTTGTGCAATTGCGAGCGGCTGTTTGCTCTTCTTGAGAAGAGCTAGAATTTGTTCAATGAACAGTTTACTCGGAACGGGCTGCATGGCTCGCATTATTCTGTTGCATGCTATGTTGTACGCAAGCTCGGTGCTGGGCGCTAACACTGCACACAATTATGAAGCAACGAATGCACAGGCTGTTTACTTTCGCCTCTTGAGTACGTAGTATTTGCCTTGTGTAATGAAAGCCCGTTGGTGCTAGCGCGAGATTTTAAATTCTCCAGGATAAGTTTAAATTATGAGCGGTTCGAGTACTAGTGGTCTCCATTTTTTTATTGGTCGTCAATTTTATGACATTTCCACGCATGTTCTTAGTTATTTATTCGTTCTGGTAACCGGCAGTTGACTTTTTGGTAGAGCATATTTTGTGACGTCAGATGGCCTCGATGACTTTTATATATGATCCAAACAGTGCATCACCGTTTGGATGATTCAGGTGCTGGTACTTACAAGGTATACTTAATATTTCTTAATAACGCCTATTTTAGTATGTTTCACTTTTTCAACTAGTCACGTTTTACGAATAACGTTTTTCTATTTTTTTTGCTAAATAACGAGTTTGCCAGTGTTAGTTAAATCATTACTGCTGAAAATTTTTACCGGCTCTTATTTATTCACGTGATCTGTAACCTTTCTAAGCGATGCTCCATTTTATTTAGCAAGGGCAATTTACTTTTATTTGCTCTAACCTTATTTAAATGAGGTGGGTGCCTTTAGCGTTTTGCCTCACTTTTTATGAAAACTCCACCCGTCTTTAGTACGTGAGACGTTTCTTCCGTTGTGAATTTTCTGCATTAATTTGTGCTCCAACAGTTAATATGTGCCTGTTAAAAGTACCGTTTCATTCATTCACTAATATGATAGGCATAAACAAGAGATGCTTTTCAGTTTCTGGGTAAAATCTGAACAGCATGGCATTACCTAGAGCAATGCTGGATATACAACGCTCAGAGCTCACTGTCCTCAACCGCTCTTAATTCTACAGTGAACTGCCTTTCGTACTTCGGGGATGTGCATAACATGCACGTGTTTTGAAACTCTTGTACATTTTCTTTTTCTTGTACGCGGACTAAACAATTCATGCTCAGAAAAGTATTTACGCACACCATCTATACAACGCCGTCATATTTCTGAACCTCGATACACCGATATGCACTCCTTTGACTGCTCTCAGATATTCTCTGATGTTATTTACAACCTACTGCCACTCCGATATCAGTCTCCTCACTTTTCTAAGCGGCGCCCGTGCATCAAAGTTCCCATGCGCGTTCAAATATTTTATCGGTGTGAGGAGGGTCTACTTTTGCTCCCACTTTTACTCCTCTTATCAAAATCCAAACATTTAACCTCCATAAAGAAGCCTTGTCGTCTTTGATATCGGCTTCTTTACGACCCGACCCTCCCTATCCAACCCATCACCCCTGTTTTTACTCGCATCCTGCATCAACACGATCTCTCCGCGGTGTGTTCTGCGGATTTATCTCGGAAGGGTGTTCAGTGTTCACACGCTGATGAGCTTCGCGTCGCGGCATTATGTTTGGTCAAAATGCAGTTCATGAAAAAATTTGTTTGTTCATTTTCTTATTCTTGTATAATTGTTACCGAAATTGTTTAGGTTGGAAATACTTCGAATCTTAAGCAGTATGTTGCTCATAATTTTTTGTAGTCTCGTGGATGTTACAACGCTAGTAATGTAGTTATTCTGAGTGCTGAAGTAGTTTTTTTTGTGTTTATTTTGACATATTTTTCGCTGAACTTGTCCATGGTGAACAGCTGTCAACCTGTGAGCGACTAAATTAAGGAAGAGGAACACGCGGATATTCTTTGAATCCTATTTCTAGAATTCTGTATTCACATTCATTCGAAATTTCTTTAAGTGCTCCACACTGATGCGCTCTGTTATTTTCGAGGATAAATTTGGGACACAGTTCGTTTTGTTTAGTTTAGTTTGTTGCAAATATCCTGCTAGCTGGTTTTAACGGAACTTATTCGGTATTATTTCACTTTGGCTCCGCGATGTCAGCATTGGTGATACACATCAGCTGATGTTCTGTTTGCTCGTATGGTTTGGGGTTGATGTTCAGTTTTATGGCTTTGGGGGCTTCGAGCTTTTAGTTATATTAAAATATTCCGTGGATCGGCGTCTGGCTCCCTGTACCTACAGCTGCCTTCGTTGCATGTGTTCGACTGAACGTAAAGGCTCCTTTCTTCTGGAGAATGAGGATTGGAGTTGTACTGTCCTAATAGCTTTCTTTACATGTAAAGTAGATTCAAATTATTGAAACTTTTAACCGTTGTGTACGAGCTCATTTTACTAGAAGAATAATTTGCTGGGGGTTATGAATTGTGACTATTTTTACTATGCACTACTTGAACCTTTCTGCCACAAAATAATAGCCTTAAGTGCTAAAGTTTATATATGCTGTTTCTGGCCTTCTTTTGTTAAACTTACTGTACTGCGCGGTGTCATGCCATCGTCTCTTTCGTTACTGTCATCACAGCAGCATTTACCAACTTGGTTAGCCCTCGGTCGCTCTGAATTCTCCATCCCCGAGAATTGGTACTTTTCATTCCTTCTTTGTTAAATGATGAGATGATATTGAGTTATTTACCATATTTTCAATCGCGGTTGAACAGTGTGATAAGATACTCTATTGTTCCCACGCATTCCAATAACGAATCTCCCACTCGTTATTCTTGAGTGGAACTGCCTGACGCGTTAGAGTGGACCTGAGATTGTTATTGTGCTGCACAAGGACGTGTGCTACATCATATTCATCATCGTTCGATTTCCGTAGCGCACTCATACAACGTATTGAAGGTGATTTGGCTTGTCTTCTACTGGGCAACTGTGCATTTGACTGTGTATTGTCATCAGTAGGGGGTATAGAATCTAAGCGTCATCACTTTCCTTTCCATCCCCAGACTGTGTATGCCAGTCAGTGTTATACGTATTTAATTAGCTAAAATGTTTGAATGTGTATGTTTTCTACACCCTTTCTCTATGGAAGCAATATCGATGCGATAATTTGTCCTTTACTGGTGTGAAAGTGGTGTGACTAATTTTCTAGTTCTTCATTTATAATGTTGTGTTGATCTTATTTTAGTGCCCCCGTGAAATCGTTTCGCGACTTTATTGCAGTCCTAGTTCAGTTGGATCTCATCATCATCATCTTCATCATTGTCATTATCATCAAGACCAACGTGCTGCCGCTGGTTGCAATTAAAACGAACTCTTGGATAAATCACGGTCATTATTTGGAGGTTGCACTTCATTTCGGTCGTCGCAGGGCCCTCTCAAAGCTGTCTTTTATAAGGGCTCGTAAGCAGTCATGCCTCGCGGCCTCCATCAATTTTCTCCGCAGGATCTGACTCTGAAAAAATTCATCACGATCTTATCGGGAGTCTTTGTCTTGGATTGATGTATGGATAGCGTACGTAACTGGTGCTCTTTTCTGCGGGCTGGACGGCGGAGGCGAGCGCATTTGTGGCTTGGGATGCGGTGCGGTGTTGCTTGTGGCGGCCTGATGAACGGCGGGGTGTAGCGTGTCACCCCGGCCTCTTGTTGCTGCTGACTCTAATGTGGTGCTTCTGGCCTCCTCCGTGTTGTGTTGTGAGCTCTTCTGTGCTCCACTCTTCTGTGTTGTGCTCCTGCCTCTTATCTTCTGTGTTGTGTTCCTGCCTCTCGGCTTCTGTGTTGTGTTCCTGCCTCTAGGCTTCTGTGTTGTGGTCCTTAATCTTGACTTCTGTAATGTTTTACATCCTCTTGACTTATGCGTTGTGTCGCTTCTGTGTGGTTAGTGACATTTTGTATGCTGGATACTTGTTTTGTTTAAATGTTTTTTCAAACTGCGTTTGACCGTTTTCTGCTTCTGTTCATTGTTTCAAGGTATTGGTGTCGGATTAAATAGTTTCCAATTCGTCATCGGTTAACGTTCTTCCTGTCGTATTGCGTAGCTCTTGTAGGCGTCAGTGTTACTATTTGCGAGTGTATCTGTTTACAGTTGCGTTGTAACACGTACGTGATGGTTTTGTGATGCCAAGGTAGATTCTGTGTTACGTAAAATCGTTTTGGACCTGGTGGTATCACTCTAGTAATGTAACTATTATTGGCATTAGTAGTAAATTTTTCATTGCACAAGCGAACTGCGCCATTCTTTTTTCCATGGGGATAGTGTAGAAGCGTTGGGAAATTTTATTTCGAATTTGACCACCGTTTTCTCACTTAACACGAGCACATGGTTTGTTATCATAGGGGTAATTTTTCCACAAGCCCGAGTCCGTTCTGATGTTGATATGGTTCGGGAAAGCATAGCTGAGTTGAGATGTTTTCTCTGATCACTTGGTTCCTTTTATTGAGCAGTAAAACTCTTCTCCTAACTCTGACGTTTGGAGCGTCGGCTTGGAAAAGTCTCACTCAGCTACTGTTTAAATCGTTCGAGAATTGCACCTCTGCCCTTAGTGCGTCAGTGCCCGCTGGAATTCTGCCGTCACTTTGGACATGACAGAGCTCTCTTGATTGCCCCTATCAATCTTCCTGCTGAATTAGCACTGACCGGCCTTTTTGTTATGAATTGCTGCCGCTGTCGTTTTTTTCTTTTGTGAAGCGCTCAATGTTGCTCGCCTTGATTTTGATGGCGCTTAATGTTATTGGTTTGTCTGTTTGGGAGTGTCATGGTTCTGATGGGTTTTTGCTGGCGCTAGGGTGTTGCTTTTGTGGAAATGTTGTGCTTCTAACTAACGTGTCTTGATGAGATTTTGAGCATCCACTTTCAGCACATTCAGGAATGTCTCATGTTACAGGTCAGCTTTACATTCAGTAATGAAGTATCGTCAAATTAGTTCGATCAATCTTCCTTAATTTCCGCTCTTCAGGTGATCGCATCTTTTGTCATGTGCATTGCTCCTTTATAACATTTGATGGCTCTCTCCCTTATCTTCACTTCTGTGGAACTGCATTTCCCATTGATTCTCTTCTGCTGTTCGAAGGCTATGATCAAACCCAGCGAGCTTTATTGGAAATTCGCAAACCTGTCGAACTCAGAGTTGGCAGTTTATGGGGGAATTTGAACATCGTAGTTCAGCGCTTTCTGTTTGTTTGTAGTCTGCGTTGACGGCCTGCAACGCCGCGAGAAACTTTGACTCGTGCTCCAGCAACTTATTTGTTTTTGCTTGTGGTCGTCCTTCAAATTCTCTGAGAATGCTACAGCGTTCTCTGCTGCATCGGATTTCTCGAACTCTTTGTTTTATTCGGAAGAACTCCTTTGAAAATGGCCTTATCTAGTTTATCTTGTTTTGGTTAATGGAGAAATTCCGGTGATCTTCATGTCGTTTGTTTCATCTTCATAAATAGTTATTGAGAAATGATTAAATTGTATTCATTTAGCTCTTTTCATCAAAGTTTATTCACAGTACGCGAGGTATTTGCTACGAGTCGTTAAGTATTGTGTTCGTAGTATTTTGTCCTCAATAATTCCGTTTAGGATCAACACAAATACAAGTGCTGCGATGGCGTGCTGAGCACCCAGCACAATCACTCATTTATTGGATGTGATACACCGTTTTATTATTCATCTATGGGTGAGCTGTCGCAGCAGGATTTTGTTAATGCACTTCATAATAGGAATCTCGGAGAGTACATTAGAGGCTCCATTAGAGTACATCTTAGCATAGGGCTGGCCGTACAGTAGCACAGCGGAATGCACCCTCTGTCCCGCCGAGTTTCATTACCTCGAGATCGTGCGCCTGATAACTTCAGGTGCGCAAATTAACGCCCGGGCTAATGACTGATGATTGTGTTCTTTTGATCTCGCCTCTTGTTCCATCTCCTGAGAACGTCGACCTCTTCCTGGAATCTGCCATCTTTCTTTAATCGATCTTCATATAGGCGTGATGTTTGCTGCAATCCTAATAACAGCTCAAACCTTGAACTGTCGCTTCCCTATTGTCCTTGCTTGTCAAACATCTTTATTTTTTTTCAGGTCGGTAACTTGCAATAGCTCTGGGCGAGAAAATTTGTTTCATGATGGAAGTGAGAACTGGTACGTCTTGGTAAGACCTTCATTCGAGGTACTATAGAAACGAATTCGTCGTTTACGAACAATGTTGTTGCTAACCTCTCAGAATAGTTATTTGAATGTTTTTCACAGTACACAAATCCGCTGCTAAGTTGAGTTTCAGCGACTGTTAGTCGAACTCACTCATTCCACATATTTTGTCGGTTTCTCCATTACTTTCATTGTTGTTTGTGCATCGTTATATGCCACGTATTTCAAACCTATCAAGTGAGTACGTACTTCATTGCATAGTTTTTTACGATCCAAGCGATGTTTACTGTAAAATTTCAGACTACTTTCCATGTCTTGTGAACATTTTCCCCGTTTGCATTACCGTCCATTTCTGTCCCCCCGGCGCGCCTGTGCCGCCCTAATCCGTATGCAGGAATCACTTCATTCTTGATTTCCCCCTACTGCGTGCGGCGCGCTGCCTCCCTCGCCTCCTCATCTACGGTTCTTTTTATCACATTAAATGTGAGAGTGCACGAGACGATCTTCAGCCGTCCATCTGTCTGGACGTGCCTGCTTTGCATTTAGATGCTCGCAGCTGGACGTGCATGCCGTTGACGTGCTTGCTCTTCTCCAGAGGATCTCATTGTCATGTACAGTACACTTTTTATGCTTGGGCTACGCTTGTAAAGCTCGTTCCTCTCTACCGGCATGGAACGCCCGAGGATTTTGTGCTTTTATTTTGCATTTTTAATTTACTGCAATGTATTCATGTCTTTTTTCTCGCAATCAACACAGACAGTAAGTTCGATTTGTTTTTTCATTTTGTTCACTTTCGTACGCGGAATGAACTTGAGTAAATTCGCTGTACTTGATCCGTTTTGGAAATTTGTGCAAACGTAAAATATTTATTCTACATTGCACCGATTAGGTTGTACCAGCATGCGTTAATGTTCAATCTAACTTTAAGTATCATTTGCACGGTTGCAGTGAGCGCTGGTTTTCAAATTCCATGCTTTTGTTTTAGGAGTAGCTTGGTAGCGCAAGAGTTGGCTTCTTAAATTTTACTGTATGACGCTATTGTTAAATGAGCAGCCACAGCAATGTCATCGCGGCATTTGTTTCGCTCCTGAAATTTTCTCATAAGATTTTGGAGGATGTATGGCGAACTTGAATGCGTGCTCTGACCTTAAATCTTGTGGCCGTGGACTGCTTGCGTAACGCGTGCAGATCGCGCAATTGTGCACCTGTTTTGTTTTCCGTGTCTCCAGTGTTCCTATTTTGCTGTACGTGCGGCGAATGGCAACGCTGTTTGTGCTTCTCGCGTTCTCTGGATTCCTTCGCTGCAGCAGCGTTTGTTTTGATGGACAAAGGGCTTGCCTGTGATACTCGCAGAATAAAGAATGCGACTCGTATCGTGTTTTCCTATCGTATCTGTTTTTTTAATAGAGTAGATGTCTTCACTGGAAAGCGAAGAATTTTAAAATATCTTACTTGTGCTGTATGGACATTTCATCGCCTCTGAAGTTCTTACAACATACCACCTTATTATAACTACTAACAAAGTAGGCCTTCATTTTGTTGAAATAACATTTTTGCACTGTTAAAGACCATATTTTCGGAACACTGTTGTCTTGATTTTCAGCATTTACTACTTTCTTCTTTTGTTCATGCCTTATTTCATGAACTCCTTTCTCAATTCACTGTTTTTATGTACCTTGCGCAGGCATTCTGCCTTCTTTTAACTCATTACTAAATGGGGCCTTCCTCCTTCCTCTGATTGGACTGCCTTTGTTGCGGTTGTAGTTGTAACATTCCGCAATGTTGCGGAATCTTGAAGTAACATCTAAACTAATCTTTTGTACATCGAATCTGTATGAGGGCTCGAAGGTTAAATAAAGACACTTTCGAGGAGCTCACGCGGTCGCCAAATTAGTGAATTTCATTAGGATGCCCAGAGTCCGGGTTCTCCGCAAAAGCTTCCCGTTTTGATAAGTCATGTAAAACTTCCTATTTTCTTTCCCTGTTGGCTTGAATGTTGGCAGTAGACGAGGATTTTTAAATATTGAAGAAGCATAATCTTTGAACTTGAAAAAGATCACATTTGGTATAATTTTTCCCAATAAACGTCATTATCGTTGGTAGATTTTTTTACTCTAGCACGAGTTCCACTTATAATTCTATGAGTTGTTATAACTTCTGCGACTTCGCTGTGAATTTTTAATTGTTCCATCTGAAGCATACAAGTATTACTTAAATGAACCGGAACTCATGGGTAGTATTATGTTTACCTATTAAACGTTTTTAATATTCTTAAATACAGAAGGGGTCCAGACATTATAAATTGTCTGCTAATAAAATTTCAATTTGCTACTTTTGAGGTGGTCACTCTCCAATCTTTTCAGGGGCGCAGAAAAAGTTGTGAACACTAAACGTACGTTCGTTATGTGTCATGCTATCTTTTTCCGTCTCTTTTGGGCTTAACACTTTGACTGCGACGTGCGCCACCGGTGGTACACGGAGGTAGTTTTCAAAATGCTCCCGACCGACCAGCAGTCGCAAACTCTATTTTCATAAATAGTTAATCGAAGCTAAATGAAAGCACAATCCAGTTCATGTTTGGTATTTTAAAAATAGTTTACTACAATTGACCCCCTCAGGGGGGTACAACTATTGTATCTACGGGAATTGGCGCTCCCAGAGGGACTATGTGAGGGCCTGAGCTAAAGGTTAGGTAGGCTTCTTTTTTGGTGTAATAAAATAGGTTTTTGTTATGTTACGGACCATCTTTTTTCGGTTCACTGCTGTCCTGTTTTTCAGCACCTACTACTTTCTTCTTCAACTTTTTTCTTGTTTCATGAACTTCTTTCCTAGCTTACTGCTTCTGTGCACTTTGTGCATAGATTCCGCGTTTCCCTCAACTCCATACTAAATGGTGCCTTCCTCTTTACTCTCTTGGAACATCTTTGTTGTGGTTAAGGGAGGCTAAAACTTTCTTATATAATAATAATAATAATTACTACAATTGACTTTAAATTTGACTTTGGCATTGAACTTAATATTTAGTAGTCACAGTCAAAGTGTTGAGCTTCATGCCTTTGGGTTTCTTCACAATCATTAGCTTTCGATTAATTATCTGCCATCACGATCTTTTTGGATAATACAGGCTTCGTTCGTTATGACTCATATTGCGCGGAGTTAAATTTTAGTGTTGAAAGAAACTGAAATGGATAACTGGGCTTAATTAACCTTTGGCAATCTAGTTTCTCTTCCCTTTTCACGTATTTTATAGCTGTAGCACCCCACGTCTTGAGCTCATATATCTCGTTTACACGTCATTAATTTCATATTTCTGCGCTCCTTCTTTTGTGATGTATCCCCTCCCGATGTGGTTCTATTTCTCCGATAAGCTTCCTGCAGGGAAATACAACTATTGTATCTGTGGCAATAAGCGCTCGTTAGACGATGATGTGAGATCCCGAGTTGAAGGTTAAGTGGGCCTCCCTAATGTTGAAATAAAATAGCTCTTTTATTTGTTGCAGACCATATTTTTCAGTTCACTGCTTCCCTATTTTGCAGTACTAATTACTTCCTTCTTTCACCTTTACTTGTTTCATGAACTTCTTTCAATCTTGCTGTTTCTATGCATAGAGTGTGGCTACTCACACACCTTGTGTAGAGTCTCCCCCGATTCCCTGATTTCATTCTGAACGGTACCTTCTTCCCTCTTTTCTTCGGAACGCCGTAGCTTAAACTAACTTGATATCTAATTTAACCTCAAGGAAATTTGGTTGTGTTTTACGCGCTTTAATTATAATTTACGCGGTATTAAGAGTAAAGATGATTTAAAAGAGATTTTGTTGTGACAATTAATAGGAGAATTTAAAATGTTTTTTAGAAAAGCGATTCGATTTCCCCACACGACTCTTTAAATTTTGACGTGGAATTAGCACGTGCCGGTGAGCTGATACCGATAACGATTTCTCAAAAAAGGCTGATGCCGTTGCCGATTAATCGACGCATTACTGGACTAAGTATTCTTGTAAAATAACTCTGCGTACGGATACGGCCAACCTTTTCACTTATTTTCTGGTGTGGTTTTCGAGTTCCTATCACCTCGACCTACTAGTTCAATTTTAGTCTCATTAACGTAAGTTTTGTTCTCTAAAATAATCTATACACCACGGAAATTTGACTACACTAAAAACCGTTTATCGGCTATCTGCTCTCTAAAAATGACTTCGTCCAACTGACACTCCTGCAGCTGATATTTTCACATATTATGTACCTGATCAAACGCAACTAATATAAGCCCCAGTTTGGATCCATGCGTTCTTTTCACTCACTTCTCTGGATAGGTCCCCTCAGGGGGATACAGATATTGTATCTATGGGAATTAGCGCTCCCAGGGGAAAAATGTGAGGGCCCGAGCTGAGAGTTAGGTAGGCCTTCTTTTTGTTGAAATAAAATGTTTTTTGTTATGTTAAGGACCACCTTTTTTCGGTTCACTACTGTCCTGTGTTTCAGCACCTCTGACTTTCTTCTTCAAATTTTATCTTGTTTCGTGAACTTCTTTCTCAACTTTACTGTTTCTATGCCCCTTCTGCATAGATTCCTCATTCTCTTATCTCCATACTAAATGGTGCCTTCCTCCTTCCTCTCTTCGATACGCTCTTTTTTGTAGCGGTTAGGGAGGCTTAAACTAACTTATAATCTAATCTCTGGATAGGTTATTTAGCTCATTTGGCTGATCATTTTCTCTTCGATGATATCCCTTCATTACCCCTCAGAGGGATACAACTATTGTATCTATGGGAATTTGCGCTCCCAGGAGGACTTTATGAGGGCCTGAGCTGAGAGTTAGGTAGGCCTTCTTTGTGTTGAAAAAAAAGTTTTTTGTTATGTTAAGAACCACCTTTTTTTGGTTCACTACTGTCCTGTTTTTCAGCACCTCTCACTTTCTTCTTCAACTATTATCTTATTTCATGAACTTCTTTCTCATCTTACTGTTTCTATGCCCCTTTAGCATAGATTCCTCAATTTCTTACCTCCATATTAAATGGTGCCTTCCTCCTTCCTCTCTTCGATACGCTCTATTTTTGTAGCGGTTAGGGAGGCTTAAACTAACTTATAATCTAATCTCGATATCCCTTCATTAATCTTCTTTTACTGATCACCCGCCGCTCTGATCACCCGCCGCTCTGATCACCCGCCGCTCTGATCGCCCGCCGCTCTGATCGCCCGCCGCTCTGATCGCCCGCCGCTCTGATCGCCCGCCGCTCTGATCGCCCGCCACCGATCCCCCCAGCCCGGCGGTATCCTTGAGCCAAACCTCCGTAAGCTCATCTTACCTAAAAAGCAGGGAAAGATGGGCCTCCTCTTTCGCTCCACTTTAATGGCTTATGTCATTATGAACCCTGGGCTCTAGATTACCTTGCTGACGGAACTTGGGGCGCTGCTTTTTTCTTGCACGCTGTCTTCTTCGCCATGGCCTCACGTTTGGGCAAAGAAGCCTCAGATTTTCTGTTCTTATTCAATCGCGCATGTTTTGGCGCGTTTTCCCTTTCGGAGAGTTTTCACAAATTTCCTATCGAGTTTTCGCTCATTTTTACGACTATCAAGCGTGTACTCCGGAAACTAAGATATTTGTAACGGGATTTTTGTAATTTAATGGCCGCAGCACTTCGTATACCATATCACAGAACCAGGTATTGAGTGTTGATTCTCAGTTGAGATCACCATAAATTACTGGTCCTCCACATCCTAAACTCTCTCAACCTTAGAACAAGAACCCTACAGGCTTGTGGCCCCCACTACGGACACATATTTGGTCGAAATTGGCTTACTTAAATTAGTGTTCTAGGGCTTAATAGTCCTAAGGCTTCGTGCTTCAAACCTAGTACAAGCGAGGTTGTGACTTGTATCTTGAAAATTTTCAACGGTTTCATGATCATTAAATTGTCTAGTGTAGATTTGTTCAGTGTATTGTTCCTGATATTGTTCTTGCACTTTGTAAATGGGGTAATGCTTTCTAATTTTTATTAAAATTATCACAAGTGATATTGAAGTTAAGTTTAGTCGCGTTTTTACGGCGGCTGTGCAGTTGATTGTCTACTGTTGTTCGTTGATTTTGGTCAATTTGCATGCTGTGATTTCCTCTTCAGCCAACCTTTCTCCCTGCCAGCCGATATGTTATTGCTGCTTAATTGTTTCCTCATTTTCATCCCAGGGGAACCATGTGAGGGCCCGAGCTAAAGGGTAGGTAGGCTTCCTTTTTGTTGTAATAAAATAGGTTTTTGTTTTGTTACGGACTATCTTTTTTTGGTTCACTGCTGTCCTGTTTTTCAGCACCTACTACTTTCTTCTTCAACTTTTTTCTTGTTTCATGAACTTCTTTCCTAGTTTACTGTTTCTGTGCACCTTGTGCATAGATTCCGCGTTCCCTCAACTCCATACTAAATGGTGCCTTCCTCTTTCCTCTCTTGGAACATCTTAGTTGTGGTAAAGGGAGGCTAAAACTTTCTTATATAATAATAATAATAATAATAATTCCTCATTTTCACTTCATTATCGGTATATTTGTACATAGTTAGTTATATTTTTACTTCATTCCTGAATTCAAATGGAAAACACTAGCAACCGTTAGATGGGAATGCTTGGAGTAATTCTTACCCTTACGCTATCTGGCTATACTTCATTGGGCATTATGGTTCATCGTTCAGTTGTCTGTATCATTGTCAAGTTCAAGTTTGCTGCTATAAATATATAATCATTACAACAATACATCGTGGATATTTTCTCGCATGTCAGGTGGGTTACCGTATCATAGGTGAAGCATATTATGCACAGTAGGAGAGGCATCTCATTACTCTCGCGCTAGAAATCTTGCCATCATTGGACATGCACGTTATGTTGTATAACAATTTAATGTTAGTAGAAATGGCTGCATGTGGAGAAGTTCAAGCTCAAGTAAGCGGCATCTAACATCTAGCGCTCGTCAACACTGCCCAGACTCTTGATCACTACGCCGTCTATGTCTTGGAGCCACGACAGGCAATATTTATCGCCCGTGAAAATGATTTTCAAGCTTAGAGGTGTGCCCCTTCTCCAAATTCCGCGCAAGTACAGAAAACTTGTAATGATCCTGATGATTGCAGTCGTCTCAAAGCTCCACTATCTCCCGAGTTCGGCGGCATCGAAGGCCCAGACTGATGCTGAATCATGGCTGTGTCGGCGGTGGTTGTGTATTACAGAGAAGGTATCTCCGAGCGCAATAAATTTGTAATAAATCTACTTTAGGTCTTGTGATGCGTCCAGAACATGGTCATTCGTCATTCGTGTGGCAGCCACAGGCGTGCTTCGAATTTGTCTGGGCATTCGAACGACTCTTAGTTCAGAAAATATCCTTAATTAGTACCAACTACGATAATTTACTCGTTCATGATGTATGGTTTGAAGTTCTGTTGCTGTGTTTCGGCATGCTCATGGTCTATTGCATTCTTACTAAATTAGCTCTGAAGCGAAAGCTCACCGTACTGATTCGTTCCCTGAAGTAATTCTGGATGGCTGGAATTAGGGAATTTGTATGCGTGTCGGTTGTATGGCGATTTATTACTGGCTCAACTTGGTCGTAGTGTCAGAAGACTCGAAAACACGTGCTTTGTGCATTATTATCACTCAGTTGAACATCATCATCGACAATTATTACGTTTGATTTGGGATGTTCTTCAGCATACCTTATAGATTTCACCCATCTTCTGAGAATATATAGCTAGAGTACAAAGGGTGATACCCTTTGTATAATAATAATACCTCGTATACTGGTCGAATAATACCTCGTATACTGGTTTTCCTCCTCGTCAGCACACCTGAAAATTTTAGACATGCATTAACTTAAAGTATCGCAGTGCAAGCTTCCAAAAACTTCTGGCGATTGTCTTGCTTTTATGTTCATGTCTTTATGCAGCCAGGTCCGGGTATTTTTAAAATAATAACTTACAGGAGTTATTTTATATTTATAATCGCATTCCCATTCGTTGCGTTACAATATTGAAGGCATTTCATAATTATTCACAGCACCTGTAAACTTTGGCCTTTTTTTGTTGTGTTTCTGTATTTTTTTGCACGTTCAATCTCTACTCAAGTGTCTTCGTTGAGCTACATGAATCTTCGTTTTCAAGTCCAAGGCAGTGCATGTGTTGTCAAGCATTGTATTTGCGACTTACATATGTATCGTGAGACCTAATTATGTTCTTTAGATTTGAATTGCTTATTACTTTCTGAATACTGAAACATTGTCAAATATGTTCAAATTTAAACATGAGTGTAACTTTATTGCTCCTATCAATATTTATTTAGTACTGAGCAAGCTGTCCCGGAAGTACTACATCTGAACACCATAATACTGTTGTTGGACAGCGTGCAGCCGAGGCGTTGGTCCATGACCTGAAGTATTTGATACGCGTGCCACATCTGATTATCGAAAATAGATACAGTTGAAATTTTACTATTTATTAAGTTAGCTTTCATTCATAAGTTATATTCAAGTGTGCATCGATAGAATAGTTTTACCTTCATGCCGACCCAACTGGACATGGCTTAGTCTCATGGAAGTGCTCTAGGGGTTTATTGTGGCTCAAACTAAAGTCCATTTCACGGGTTGAAATTTTTGCTCAAAATAACTTGTTGTTTTGCGAAGAATTCAAGCAAGAATTTGCAATGGTGAGAGTGCGCGAGAGGGTAAGCCGCGTGTTTTATGATGTGCTCGAGGTTGCGAGAATTTTTGTGGGCTGTAAATCACGGAGGCGTGCGAAACGCACTTAGCGTTATCAGGGTTATTCGGAATTTGGACGAATTTTTTGCCTCCGTGCATGCGCTGGTAAGGGATTATGTTTTATGCTTCACGATGCGTGGTTGCATGTCTTCATTTGATCGATGCTGCGAGATTTTCAGCTCTTAAAGTGAGCTGCTCTGCACTGTGCTATGTGCAACAATTCATAACTGAATATATTCGCCGTTTTGAAGACCCTGGAATGATATGTGTTAATTATAAATTTGAGTCACGCCTCTTCGTGCGCAGGGTTCCAAATACCACTAGCGAAATTTTAACGAGAGATGATTATTGTTTGAAGGTTTTTAATTTGCTCAAACGATCGTCAATAATAGTTCTCACAATTAAGTAAAATTTCTGTAAGCCATGGGAGAGCTCAACTCTATTATTCAACGAAGTAAAAAATTCTCTCCCAGCTTTAATCTCCTATTAATTTTACGTATTCCAATCTCTCCTGTCTGGTATCATCAGTGCTTCATGATTCAGTTACTTAAGATTGCTCAAGTAATAGAGGCTGTCCGTCGCATTTTCTTTCCAAAATGTGTTTAAATACGCGATACTACTCAATTTACTGAGGAGTTTAATGCCACGTATTCTCTGTAGGATGGAGGCCTTGCGGTGGAGCCTCCGAGTTTTTTTTGCGTGGCTGTGTTGCGGGAAGTCGTTCATCTTAAGCTTAAGCACCTTAATATTCTCGTGGCGTTGCCAAAGCATATTAAGCTCATTGGTGCTATGGCAACTGTTGGAGTTACACCGCGCAACTATTTTAATATATGTGTGAGGGTTGATGAACGGCGCAGCTGCTTGATTTACTGTGCTCGTCTCTACGGCATGTGGGACTGAAATGCTGGTCATGCTGCCGCTGCGCTGCCCGTGTGCTGGCTTCTCGGCGGTCGTGTCGGTGTGAGTTGTGCCTCTTGTGACTGGCCCTGCTTAGGTGACCTGGTATTGGCAAAAATTTTCCTGAAATTTATAGCAATTTCTGGTTGGAGGCAGGCCAAATTTAGACCTGATGTGTTGGGTTTGTGAACCCAGAGCTTTGTAGAATTTCTCTGGCTCCTCATCTTCTTTGAATTGAACTTACAATTTGTTCTCAAAGTTTGCGGTCTTCGGTTTAACGATCGCGTAACTTTGAATGCAATTGAACTTTAAAATTTTAATTGTTAGAATTGATATTTACACTACGTTGTAACGATGGCCTTTATTTCTATATTTTACGAACTGCGTTTTTTTAATGGTCAATGTTAGGTCCTGAGCTGAGAATTAGGTTGGCTTTCTTTTTGTTAAAATAAAATAGGTTTTGTGTTTTATTAAAGAACGCCATTTTTTTGTTCACTGCTAGCTTGTTTTTCAGCACCTCTGATATTTTTCATCAACTTTTATCTTTGTTCATGAACTTTTTTTTAACTTACTGTTTCCGTGCGCTCGGGATCCTAAACGGGAACACACCTAGTGCATAAATTCCGCGTTCCCTCAACTCCAAACTAATTGATGCCTTTATCCTTCCTCATTTCGAATATCTTTGTTGTGGCTAGGGAGACTAAAACTGACTTATAATAAATTAATAAATTTACCAATTTTAGCGCCACTAGAGGTGCCACTCATGCATCCTCCCTCCACATTATAGTATATTTTATCTTGGTTTTAAAGTTGAGAGATTTAGGATTGCCAATGTATTGATTGCCTCGGCACGTGGACGTATTTACCAGGTGCTTCTTTTCTGCTCTATTGAATAATTCGAAAGTTTTTGTTAGGGTCGATTGTTCTGTTGCAGTTGTTTTTTTAGATCTCAGTATTTTATTTGCAGCTAGGCCAATGTTGGACGGTCAAGGAAGAGTGATCACCGCGCACATTGCGCCTCTTATATATGTTTGAATATTAAAATTTCTCTTTGTACCGTTCAAGTCACTTTTGTATTATTCGAAGAAACCATGCTGTTGGGATTGCTGATGTACTTGGTCCAAGTATTTTGAGCCCCTACCCAGAAAGGCCGATCGCGCTTTTTACATTAAATTTTGTAAGGTGCGAGAGTCTGACGCATTTCTTTGGCACGTTAAACTTGACTTTGAAAACCATATCTCTTAATTTGTGTCCGATTTCTGTTGTTAATTACGGATAAATGGACTGTTGCCTGCGCAATAATCTTGCATATTTTTTTCGCATTTATGTACTTTTCCCAAAATAAAATTTACCGACGAAAAAGTAAAAGTGTTATACGATGGTTGCAATTATTTTTTCAGTGCACAGAGAAGCTTTTGGGGCTCCATGCTATAATCCAAGTATATTTTTCAAGAAGCGAAAAAGTTCTCTGTCTTCTTCATGACGGTTCCAATAAATTTTTGGTGTGTGTGGAGGAGGAAGTGTCCGGAGCAGAGAGATGAATCGCCTCTTATCTTGACGGCTGAGATATTTTCCCGTCTTCCAAACAGCCTGATGAATATGTTCATGGATGAATTTTTGCCGTGAGCTCACTGAATATTTCCATCAGGCCGTCTTATCGCGTATTATTTTAAATACTCTGATAGGCTGGAGGTTGATTTCCGAGGGCTTTTTGTTCTTTGGTTTATAATAAGAATTATTTTGTACTCATTGCGTTCATTGAGTGTTGTGATGAGGGTGGTGTTGGTGTATGAATTTGTTGTGAGTTTCTAGTCCAAATTACTCTAAGTCATCCTAATTTTATCATTTGTGATCTGTTTAATGATGAGTTACATGTTAACATCTTTCTAAATTAATGTGTTCTTTTATTTCTTAATTCATTTATACTATTACTTGATTTACAATATCTTGGTATTATAACAAGCCACTTGGGTTCATCCTTGAACTGTTTTGGTTTTATATTTTTTCACTGTTTTTTACGGGAAGAAATTATTTCAAGTGCTTCTAGTTCACAAGTTTCGACATGTCTTGCTCCAATTTTTTCTCTCCGTTTAAGACGGATCGTTCATTGCTGCATGTTGAAGCAAACGCTTCAAATCGTGCGCACTATTCCTACGATATTTAAAATTATTAAGTGTTATAGGTCTGGCACCCTTGGCTCATTGTAGCACGCCTAAATATATGATCTGGCTTCAAAATTATCTTCGTAGCTATTCATATCCATAAGAATCGCACCGTTTTTGGCTTCCAAAATGCAGATTTTGGCGAAAGATGTAGTTTTCGTGCGTATTTCCAGCCACACTATAGTCGATCAATATTTCCTAATTTCTGTTACTGAGTATCATGTCTCCTACTGAACTTCCAAGAGGTGAGCCGGAAAGAATTACAGTTTATCACTCCTTGAAACTGGGTGGTTTTTAGGTAGCAAGTGAGCCTTATGAGGAGGGGTACCCTAACCCGTGTCTGTTCTCGTCAGTTGACCGCAGGAGCTACGCTTGTTCCTCTAGTACGGAGGATCTTAACCAAGGGTAAATTTACCCTAAGGGGGAAAAAATTATAAAGACTGGGGTAAATTAGTGAGGTACCTGATATTTTAAAAAATAACTCAATGTAGTTTCGTAAAATGAGAGAGAATGCATAGAAAGTGTGTGTATGTTTTGTATGGGAGTAAGGGGTACATGGAGAAATACATAAAATCGAAGAGGTCAATGACGAAAGAAAGGCTGAGAATAGTTGCTCTCTAGTCAGTCTATTCTGAGCTCACCACACAACCAGCAGCAACGTTTATGGGCTGTAATCTACGGTGGATGTAGTTTATCTTGAGGCTTGTCTCTTACGGTATTTTTGTTGTCTGTTACGAGCAAGAGGGCGAGCAGACGACGTCACGCCTTTGTATCTTCAGTGTTGTTTCTGCTTCCTTCGATGTGCGTATCTTTCGAGCTTTGAGTGCTCAGCGACTCTTTTGAGTACGTGCTTATAGTTCAGATGTTTTCACCGAGGTCTCCTAAAGCGTGAAGACAATTGACATCTGCAAAATTACGCCCCTGTACTCGTTTTTCTTCGAGTTTTCTGTGCGTGCTAAGAGGGTGTTGGTGTTATTGATTCCTTCAGGCTAATTGAACCTTAGCTTCTCGAGTTCACCATCCATACCTGAATGATATCATTATATCTCTGTGGATGCCACCTCAAATAGTGAGAAGTCAGTATTCGACAAATGGGCGATGGCTTATTGAGCATCTCATTAATCAAGCTGAGTAGTCACAAACGTTCATGAAAATAAGAGATTGAAATTCCTGTAAATGCCATTTCTACATGCAATATTATGAGTTTTATTTATTATTAATATTTTGTGTTTTATTTATATTAGTGTACCGGATTTATTTTGTGGCAACTTGTGTTTGTGGTCGAAGCTCGGTAACCGTGTGAAACAGCCCTGCCGCCATCGCCACACATGGCTCCACTAGCTGAGATCGCGCACCCATGCTTGGCCCGGCACCGCTTTAGAAGGCCTCTCTCCGTGTTGTGAAAAACTCGCCATGAAATTGCTAATTGCCGGACGAGCCGAACGCAGGGCCGGCCGACCGCACGACCCTGCCACCTCCTCTTCTCGGGGCACCGCCTGCTCAATTTCCTCCCTTAGTGCCTGTGTGGTTGTGCCTGCTTGTGTAATGGAGGCGAGTTGGATTTGGAAGTCCGTGCGTTTTCCTTGTGGCCTGCAGAGCTGCTCTTTCTCTGCCATAGCTTTACAAATCGCTTTCTTGAGTTTTTTCTCAAGTGTCGTCCCCTCAGGGTGATACAGCTATTGCTTCTATGGGAATTAGCGCTCCCAGGGGGAATGTGAGGTCCCGAGCTGAGAGTTAGGCAGGTCTTCATTTTTGGTTGAAATAGAATGTTTTTTGTTTTGTTCGGCAGTATATTTTTTCGGTTCTCTGATGTCCTGTTTTTCAGCACGTTATAGATTTTCTTCTGAAACTTTAATCTTGCTTCCTAACCTTCCTTCTCAACTTACCGTTTATATGCGTTAGGGAGCTTGTGCAGAAACACACCTTGTGCTTAGATTCCCGTTCCCTTGACTTTATACTACATACATGAGGCCTTCATCCTTCTCTTTGAACATCTTTGTTGTGGTGAGGAAGTTGAAACTAACTTATATAATCAATCAATTCAATGTGTCGTACATTGTTTAACACTCTGACTGCGGCAGGTAAAGCTGAAGTTCAGCATTCAACCCAAATTTAGAGTGAATTTTAGTAAGCAGTGTTAAAAATAGCGAACATCGGCGGGATCGTGCCTTCACTTAGTTTTCATTTAGTATTTATGAAAATTGAGTTTGTGACTGTTGGTCCATTAGCAGCATTATGAAAATTCTCTCCGTGTATACCGCAGGTCGCTCACTTCGCTGTTGAAGTGTTAAAGGACGTGGCATCTCTTTAAAATTATTCAATTTCATTATAAACTTCGCAGGTTTCATTTTACTGCGAATGACTACGTCAGAATATAGCTCTCGTAGTTCCCTTGAAAAAATTTTGTTTTATTTGTGGCTAGTACTGGACCTGTTCTATGTTGTTTAATTTTAGTGACTTCAAAAATTTTTTCTCAATGATGTTAGCATAGCATTTGCATTGCTTCGTTTCTCTTCACACTTTTAAAGTTCGGCGCGTGCGTTCTCCGGTGATGTGAACAGTACTGATGTACGTCTTAAAACTAGAACTAAATTTAATGGCTTAGTATTGCGAACTTTTACGTTTACTTTGCAGGGACTCCTTTTTGAAGCAGTTTCGTGGTTGTTGTCAACAGCATTGTAAATTGTTCCTTCCTGTTTTCGAAGACCCATTTGAAATAAGTTTGCTTATTTTGAATCATTTTAAAATTGCGTTTCATTCTACTTTGTGAGCTCGTTCTTTGAATTTTTCCTCAAGCATCATGGGGTTGGAAGTAAATAGTTTTCATTTGCATTTACACTTTCTGCCTTCTGTGTTTCGTTGCTCCATGCTAGTTGCTCATTCCCATGAATTGCAGTGGAAGTCGTTCATTAGCCAGATCAGAAATATTTTATTTTGGAGAGGTAGCTGCTACGTTTCGGTGCTTCATTTTCTGTCGCGTTACGACCTCCATCACGATCAGGGTCATTACTATGAGGTCGAAATATTCATGCGCGTCAATTCTTGCAGATGTTTTCGTACTCGTTTTCAACTCTTAAGGATTATCTCAAGCATTTTCAGTATCTTACGATTGCCACATCCTGATTGTGTGGTGGCATTTTTATTATTGCACTACTCATTAATATATTGTACTCTGACCGTCAATTGTGAACATTTCGACGACAATTTGCAATCTGGAAACTTGCTCCTCGTTAACAAGGCAAGTGACGCGCCGCTGTACTACGATGTCATTTATGCCTCTTGAATTGTTTCGTTTCTTCTTTAAGTGGCTATCAATGATCTATTTCACCTAAAGATTATTTTATTGCATTAATAGTTATTGAAAGGCTCCTTCTGATACGTATTCATTATTTTTGCAAGGGATGATCAATATGAATTAACAATCTTTTTTGTAATATTTGATTATTAATTTTTAAAATTTGTTTTGATGATTTACTTTCGGAAACCTAAACTCTCTTTTAGGCAGTAAGCGATGCTATACAAAAATGTAATTATTGAGTTCGTGAAAGTGAATGAAGGTGGCTTTTAGTTGTTCGGTGCAAACTGCAGTAGTTTTCTGTCACCCTTTTCAGGTAAAATTAATCTCTTAGCTTTCCGGAGACTCGGCTGTGGATCTATTCCCTTCTTAAATGACCATTCCTCTGATGTTCTCTTCTATTTTGCGGTGTTGATGTTTCTTAGGTACGTAATGAGAACTATGCGAGTTGATTGTTGCTTTTAGCGGTGGAAGTTGAAATATTATTCGTTAGTTTTCATTTTGGATATTTTTTTTATTCTTTCGAGGTGCCAATTCATTGAGATTTTTGTGCAGTTCGCCGTCGATGTTTAGTGTTTTCATACAACCTTTGCTGGATAGTGAGCCTGCATGTATCTCTCATGTTCTTATGAAGATACTGCTCTGGTTATAGTACTTACATTATGCATGAAGCCTCATTTTAGAACGTCTAAATAGGTCAGTACGTTAGGTCTTGTGGCATTAAGTTCGCTTTATATTGACTACACACAAAGATATCTCGAGATGCGCACAATATTAAAGTTAGTAACGCCGCTCGGCACATAATGTTCCATCATTATAATCGCTCTCGTTTTGTATTTATTACCATTTATTTTGAGCTTATCTAAATAATTATTACATAGTTTTAATTTGCATAATAATTGGTACGATTAGCGTTTTGTTATCAGGCGATAATTGGAGTGGTGCCGCTGTTTTCTCATTTGTGCTGATGAAGCTGCTGAGGATCCTTTAGTTGCTGGCCCATTGTGTCGGCTGTGTGATGTCTGCGGGACAGGAACGTAGGAATCAGGCGTGACCAAAATCAATGTGTTGCCTATGTCGGTGCGTTGAGAGTTTTTGCATGAATTTGACGCTGAAGCCGATCTCCATTTTTGTTCAACTTGGAGACTAGAGTTTGCCACAATTTGGAATTGGGTATGACAGTTTCTTTTTTCTACAGTACAGCTGATAATAACGAAACTACCAGAAAATCAAACAAGAGCCGTAACAGCATCACCGAAGCACCATCTCCGACATTTGGGCAGCAGCAAAAGCACCGGCGGCAGCGACGTCAATAGCTGGAGCAAGTGTGGAGCGTGTCTGCGGTGTCAAAAGTATTGGCTCGGATTGGTGTTGAAGAGCCCATCATCATGAAAAAGCCTTCAGATAATGACTAGCTCGCTTGTTGCTGCTTTAGCCTAATTGCAGTAGTCAAGTGTACGAGATATTGCTGCTCTTACTCCAACTCGCCGACCGGTCCGTCTACTCAATCGCTTTGTTCTTCTTCAGAGGCAACCCTGCTGGACATATATGAGTCTACGTCGCAGCCTTGCCTCTGAATAAGGCGGAATTCTGTCGCGCTTGGGCGTAGTTGTTAATTTCACGTGAAAAGCCCTCCGTCACTGCCATTCTAGTACGGTTGGAAGTATTGCAAGTTGTATTTCTTTTGCGTTTTCCTTCCAATTGATGTACTGAGTTCAATTCTAGTCCGTTGTGGAATTTTTACGTCTGCACTTTTTGAATAGAGTTTGTATCTTGTTCTTTTTCGTGTCTCGATGTTAGCCACGTTTAACCTCGTTTGCTTGGTATTGAAAAAATAGAATTGGTCTGAACAAGAAATAAATGCCTGTGCTAGGTGTTGATAACCCCCACGTCGCTCATGGTGTAATATCACTGTTATTGTGCAGCACATTCGTTGATGATCATGTCACTGTTTTTAATATTTTTAGGAATAATGGGAAAAGGATTGAGTTTCACGCTGTGTTACCCGTGTTCATTGGGAGTTTTAAGGAGTTTATTTTGAACCCGATTTTTGTGTCATCTTCACCGCAACCTACTGCCGATGACTCATAGTTTCTACATTATCCATTTATGGTCTTTATTGTTGTGTAAAGTATACCCCAAAGTAGTTAAGTGTAAGGGAGTAAAATCCCCTCAGGGGGATACAATTATTGTATCTATGGGAATTAGCTCTCCAAGGGGGACAATGTGAGGGCCCGAGCTAAGTAAGCCTTCCTTTTTGTTGAAATAAAATGTTTTTGTTATGTGAAGGACCACTTTTTTTCGGTTCACTGCTGTCCTGTTCTTCAGCACCTACTACTTTTCTCTTCAACTTTGGTCTTGTTTCATGATCTTCTTTCACAACTTACTGTTTCTATGCCTTTCTGCGTAGATTCCGCGATTCCTTAACTCCATACTAAAAGGTGCCTTCCTCCTTCCTCTCTTTGGATTGCATTTGTTGCTGGGTAGGGAGGCTAAAACTAACGACTAATCTAATCTAATGGAGTAAAATTAATATTCTCCACTGGCCTCATAATATATGCAGCAATACACAGAGCACCAATAAGCTGACTCATTTCGACTTCGCTAGCTGTTGCTTTGTGGGGCTGCCAGGAACTCAAGTATAGTTATCGAAATGTCTCAGCTTGTACATGTAGCTTACATTCACCATAAGGTATATTTTGTGATTTTTCTTCTCATACTACCTTTTTGACGTATGCTTTTACTCGTAGTTCGTGATGTTTTGTCGAATTTTTGCCGTAATTTTTCTATTCTGTAAACTTCATCCCGCAAAAATAACTCGAAAATTATCAAGAAATATTTTTGCCCTCGTATGGCCCAAGTTCTGCGGTGACAGTCGAAGTTTTCTGCAGAGTTTTGAAGTCTTCTTTTTTTTACTTGAGGTTTTGTAACCGGGAAGATTTTGTAAAACGGTAGTTTAAGTGAAGAAATTGTGCGTTGCCGAATAATTCAAAAGGACTCAAGTTTGAAGTTCAAAAAGATGTTTGTGCGGGCGTGCGTTTTCATCAAGGCTCAATATTTCCTGTTCTTTATTTCATTTTCCCACTTGTCATTTATCTTCATTTTTTTCAGTACGATTAGTTATTGTTTTTCTCCTCGTCGTCTCCCATTTTTTCCAATTTTGAATTATTTTCGTATGGTCATGTTACTAGTTTTCTTGTACTGAAAATGTTCACAACGGTTCCATACTTTGAGCTAATAAATTGGTCACGTCTCGGTTACAAGTATTTGATTCCTGAAATGGATGGCGAGGATTGTTTTGCGTGGGCTTTTTCTTCTTTTTATCCCCTGGAGTAAGAATAGAAATGTTGCACGCATCGAGAGCTCACCAATTTTCTGTACCTCGGATTTGCTAGTTGTCATTTTTTGCGGGATTTTGTTGGAAGCTTTTTCGGAGGTGTTTGCAGGAAGCATGGCAGTTACTCGCGTGGCCATCTCTTATCCCGGCTTTTATATAGACCGCTGGAGTGCCTGGAGACTGTAAGAAAAAAAAAACTGGCGGCTCACATGCAAAATCGTCCAAATTGCGCCCATTTGAGGCAGATTAAAAATTGAGTCCATTCCGGCCACTTGATATTCCCGCGGTGTAGAGCCTATTGGAGGACGCCCCTCCCGCGCCGCCTCGTTACTGCAACTTTTAGTCCGCATATCTCGGCAAAATTCTCACTTCCCTTGCGTGCGAATTCGTAATTCCGTTCCTTTCTTTGTGTTACCTCCGCTCAGAATTAAAATGAGGCTCGCAGTTTCAAAATAAGTGAAAAATAACCTGGGGTATTATACTTATAATGTATTTTCAATCGTTCTTTCGAATTTGAATGGAAATATCTCATTTAATTTCAAAGGCACAGGAAAAAAATGCAAATGAATTGAAATACTTTATTTTATGGTATTGATGTTCGTTACTTGCATTGCCAGTAAATATGTTCCAGGCGGAAACGAATTCCTGGCGACGAATGGTCGCCATTATCTGGCAAGTCCTGTAAAAACCATAGTAAATCAGGAAAGTATGGTCTTAGTCTTACTAATGTCTAATTTATTGCGTGGGCTGCAAAATACCTCTCGGAATTTCGCTAGGAAGATGTAGTTTAGTGAGGTGCGTTTGACTGGGAGTATATTTGAGCATGTTTGTCCAGTATGTTTGAGTTGAGCGTGTTTATCCAGTTTGTCCGGACGTAAACAACTGCTGTCCAGGCTGTGATTTATCACGACACAGCCAACATTGCGCTCAGGGTTTGTCCCTGGAGCCGTAGGGCGTTCGAAACAATATCTCCGCGCTTCTTTGTGAGTGTGTCTCGATTCAAACTCGTCGTGTGTTTCTCTGTTGAATTGTACGTCGTTTTTCAATTTCTGTTTTTGTTCATTTTTCATTGAACGTATGTTCTTTCATTTTCGTCAACGTCGTTTGTTCTAGACAATTTTTTCATACCTGGAGGTTTATCTTGCTTGCGCAATAAATTGACTAGGAAAGAACTAGCGCTGTGAAATTAAAAACATTTAGTTCTAACGTTTTGGGCCTAGGCTTAGTTTCAATGAATTCTGTGGAGATGTAAAATAGTATTTAGTTGAAATTCACACTGAAGGTTTTATGTTGTAATTTTAAAATCGAAAGCCCAAAAAGACAATTTTTTAAAAAACTAAAGAAGGCGCACTAAACTAATCAATTCATTCTAGGGAAACACCGATGTTCCTCTTAGTTGAAAAGCAGTTCTTGGAGAAAGGCGGAAAATATGCGTTCAAATGTCCTAATCAAATATTAAAAAGCAGTAAGGAAGAGGCAATAAAATTCCTAAAAAAAATTACGATGTCATAAAACAAGTATTCGAAAAATATTGAACTACACAAAAATCTTTTTGGAGAAGATCTACACTAACTGCTTGTAATTTTTAGTTGGTGAGAGCTCAGCGTGCCATTCTAGGAAGGTTTCATTTTAGGTATCCACACATACTCTGAAATACGACGTCAAATTAAATTGTGCACGAATAAAATATTTTGAACTGGCTGTTGATACTTCAATTGCTTTCTTTATTGCTGCGTTCTCGAATACTGAAGTGAAACGGAGAACCTTACATTCTACCAGGTCGGTGACTTCATCCCGCATGCTCAGTTACTCCTGTGTGTTGTGCTCGGTGGGTAGAGCCGGTTGACTGTGATGTACACATGTTGCGCAATGCTGGAGTTATAAATTACGGAAGATCACTCGCTTTCTAGAACTACTTCATTGAAATGAAATTTTGAACTACTTTTGCGGTTATTTATTAAAATAATGCTTGAAGAAATTTTGCGAATAAATGTTGTTGCGAAACTAAAAAGCTCTGAATTAAACTGTTCAGACTGCTGACTAAGTATCGAAAAGCACTGAAAATATGAAAAGTATTTTGATTTATTTCAGTGGAAGGTGAAAGAATATTTAGCAGAAATTTTTTGATTGACCAAGAAATTATTGCTGGAAAAAGCACTTGAACTGAAGGATTTCAGGAACAGGAGTCCATTCTGAAGGTCGTCACAAATGAAGCATACTCTGAGAACTGGAGGGAAAAAGCGCTCATGAATTATTTATTTTTAGGCGTTTTAAACAGAAACGAATTCCTAGGCCTCTGTTTGCTTTCAGTATACGGAGATATAAAATTAAGACCGATGCTCACTGCGAGGAAATTCAAAAGATTTGCTTTGTTCTGACTTCCTGGAGGGTAAATATTAGTGTCAAGTAATCAAATACTGAACGATAAAATTCATCTAATGCTCGCATTCTATTAGAACGTAGATGTCGCAAACGCGTAACGCTTGTGTAAAATTACACAGGAGCTTGAGAGATAATTTTACAGTTTTCGTAAAAAGTATCAAAATATGTGCCAGTGTAGGACTAGAGAGACGAGCCCTTTCTCAAGCCTACAAGCTTTCTTATACCTGACGAGTACTGCTGTTTATCATTTCGGTAAATAGAGTTTTATTATTATGTCAGTTATTTTCATTCTATGTTGTTTTTCATGTGCGTGAACGACGCATTTTAATTCGTAGTTTTGAAGTATTATTCATTGGGTTATTGCGAGCAAAAATTAGTGTCCATTAGCTGGTCGGAACATTGATGAAATGAAATTCTCGTCCCAGCTATGTAAACACTCCTATTGCGAATTTGTATGCCGTGTGTCCCGTCTGTCTGCACTTAGCTAAAGAACCTACCTTCTTGGTTCGGTTTATATTTTTTGTCCCTTTATTCGTTAAAATGAAATTTTAAGACAATACAATAGTTACTCCACCTGTTTTAGCTGGTGTGAAACCATGTTATATCAAAAACGGCAGTCGCATGACGACTCGGTATATATTGACTGTGGGCGTTTCAAAATTTCGTCGTGTCTGCGTTACGTACTCGAGTTTTGTGAGTTCGTGCTAGTGGTTATAAATATAGTTCCCGTAATCTTTTGTGGGCTTGTGTGTTTCTGAACATCAATGCTTTAGTAGAGAAAGGTTAAGATGCTTCAGCGTAGAAATAGCTTCAAAGCGTGCGTACCCATAGCGCATTGGTTTAAGTTCAATTTTAGTCGCGTGACGCAAGTATTGGACCTACTCGTACTGTTCTTACCGTGCACGCAAAGTTGTGTGCGTGTAACGCGATGCCTGCACGAGATAAAGCAAGTATTGCTGGAACTCAACTCTTCAGAGGGTATATAACGATTACATCTAAGGAATTAGCGCTTCCAGGGGAAGATGTGAGATCTCTAGGTGGAGGTTAGGCAAGTCTTTCTTTTTTTTTGTAATGAAATAGATTTTTTGCTTTCCTACGGAGCATATTTTTTTGGTTCACTTCTGCCCGTTTTTTTGGCCCCTTCTGCTTCCTACTTCAACTTTTTATTATTTTTATTTAATTCATTCGTAACTAGCTATTTCTGTGCTTAGAGGTTTTATATGGGAACATACTTTGTGCCCAGATTCCCCATTCCAGTAATTTCAAATTAAATGCTGCCTTCCTTTTTTTATCTTTTTGGAACACCTTTGGTGTGGTTGGGCGTAAATAAACAAGCACAATAATGAAAATATCTTAATTAATGAAATTCTACTTTGTAGTCATGCATGTAGGTCTTCGAAGCTTTTCATTACTTTGAGCAAAAATTTCATTTACTAAAACTGAATTTCCATTTTTACATGCATATATGGTAGGGCTGGAAATCATTTTTGGAGCTAAAGTTCGTCTGGCTTGCTGTAAAGAGGGAAAGTGGAGGGGAGGACAGGGGCTCGTTTCCACTATTTTAAATTAATGTTATTCATATCTAAACATGGAAATTCTAAATAGTGTATTATGTTATACCCGCACTTGCATGTGTTGGTTACCATTAGTGTTGTTCGCTGGAACGCTCTGTATTACAAGGGTCTGTCTATGAATAAAGTTCAGTAAGAGCATGCTTTAATACGAAATTCGAGCGTGGCAAGCTTTCTATTTGTTGCACTTAACGTCACAATTACTCGTAGCATATTTTAAGTGCCTACCACTGAACGTCTGTGAAACCTGAATTTTTTAATACTGCATTTGCGTGGCCCGGCGCTCCATTAGTTGTAATGACAGCCTGCGGCGGCAGCACCGCGGAGAAAGCATGTGCTCACAACTGAGTGCTGCAGTCTCACTTCTTCGCTCATTTCTTCACCTGCTCCGTCGAGACCTGCAAAAGAAATGACGCGTCTATGTATTATCGTACAGAATGTTCTGCTCAGCCGGGACTTCTAAAATATAGTTCTTATTTTTAAATTTGTCAAAGTTTATGCTCTATGTGAAATGTTTAACCCTGCTGAGTTTTAGTTGCATCGATATCGGTAAGACAAAGTTGATCGGAAAAGAATTATTTTATGTTCGTATATTGCGTTCGATTGCTCAGTATAGCTGGCCTCTGTATTAGGTGGCACTCTCGAGGTAGAATTATTTGCAACGATTTTTCAGTGACTTTGATGGATGAGGTTTATTATTGCAGTCGGATGAGTTTTTAAGAAGTGGAACTAGAACATTTCTTTCCAGTGTGGAGTGGGCATTCGATGAAATTTTTGTAAGCCTTTTTTTATTCGTCCATTTGAGAATTGATTATTCTTTACTGATGTTGTACTATATTTTACTAAGAATCATGGTTTGGTAATTTTCTCACTGTCCTTTACAGAATAGAGGTACTTGACACTCGTTTAGATTTAAAGAAATATTGTCTGTAAACATTATGGAGCTTTGTTATAACATTTACTGAGACGTTAAGTAAGTTAAAAACTCAGTTGAATGTAATCTAATCTGTTTATAGCATTTGAACAACAACGTTTGGGAGATGAGATGTATGAGGCTAACTGTACGAGTGCGCGGGAGATGAGGCTTTGCTCGTTGACGTACATATACTCTATGCACGAACTACAGTTATCTTACACATTGCCAGTGCGTTGCGACAATGCGGAGTCAGTCAAAGTGTGCTTTCGTGGGACTTTTCGCAAAATGTTCCATAGGTAGTTGATGTTCTTCTTTGGAACTCTTTTTACTCTGCGGGGGCTGTGGTACGAGTGACATTTCATGTGCATAGCCTGTTGCTCTAGGGCTGTGTGTCTTACTGAGTTCCATTGCCACCGACGGTCGAATATCCTTCTTAAGTACTTATTTTAGAATTTTATGTCTTGTGCTTGTGTTGCTTTACCAGCTGTCTTCATACGGGTGGTATTTTTCTCGTTTTTTACGTTTGTTTTTTTTTACTACTAGAGTTTCCGTGTCCTGTCGATCCTATTTTCGTGACGCAAGAACTGGCGGCCGCTGCATGAGGTCTTTTAAACCGCCGCGCACAGGCTTTTACTCCTTTTTTTTAGCCTCACATGTGCAACATTCCTGCGTAATCTCTCATGATATTTTCAAATGATTTTCAAACTTTAGTCATGGTCTTCGCGGTCTTTGGTCTGCTTTTTATGAATTGTTTGCAGGTACTGTGTTGAGTTAAAGCAACATCTATCATATACAGATCTTTTTGTTATTGTTAATCGCTACAATATAGCGATTCTTTTTTGCAGTATAAATCCTATTCAGGGGTTAGATCCTCATCGCGTATATTTGAAAATGGCAAGTCTTTATGAGAACAGTAATTTAATAATTCATAGTGGGAGAGTATTGGTTGATGCGGTTACAAAATGTTTTCCTCGTTACTTGTCGTCGAAGACTCGGTATGTGACCACACAAAGTGAGGAGTGGTAATGAGCCAAATGGCTTAGAAAGTCCTTATGACGGAGTGAAGAGGAGCAATTGAGTGACGCAATGGATCCGGCCGCTACCAAGAGCGGCAAAATAAATTTTATCTCAAGAAAGCGGCGTTTCAATGAACGATGGCAGACTCGTAAGTGATCTGTTACGGTTAATTTGTTGTATGCTGGCAATATTACTAAACAAATGCGGAGGATTTTACTCAATTTTCATTTCATGTAATTGCAAAATGAAAAGATCAAGTCAATTGGGATTGACGCCGGTCAGTCAATGTCTTTTATTTGAAAACGACGTCTAAATTTATACCTCTACTTCAAAGGCAAGTAATTGTAGTGACGAACTTTATTTTACTTTGTATACTTTGAGAACGTACTGCAAATTTCAGAAATGGGTTGGGTTTAGAGCCGGTTATTGAGTTCTGGCCTTATGTGCAGATGATAACTTCGTGTTGGTAAGTTAATTTCGGGGTTGAAATACTAAGTCTTTTTTAATTGCTGACTCCCCTCAGGGGGATATCACTATTGTATCTACGGGAATTAACGCTCGCAGTGGGAAAATATGAGGTTTCGAGCTGAGAGATTGGTAGACTTTTTTTGTTGAAATAATTTTTTTTGTTATGTTAAGGACCATCTTTTTTCGCTTCACTGCTGTCGTGTTTTTCAGCACCTACTACTTTTTCGATTTTATTTTGTTTCATGAACTTCTTTCTTGACTTACTGTTTCTATGCACTTGCGCATAGATTCCACGTTCCCTTATCTCCATACTAAATGATGCCTTCCTCATTTTGGAACGCCTTTGTTGCGGTTAGGGAGGCTTAAACTAGCATCTAATCTTTCAATTGTTGAGAAAGCAGGCATTTTGAATCAGTCATCACTCGTTCGAGATACACTCTGTGCTACAAAGCATCGTTGAGAGTTTGCATGGTTGAATGTGCTCGTTTGAGTGTTCCGTGTGTATTTCTTAGTTTAAATCAGTAAGAATTTTAGTTTGATTTCGCAGTACTGCAATACCAGTACTGGTACCCTTCTGCCTCGCCTCCCTTTAGTAATTAAATTTTTAGTGTGAGGCAGCGGTGAGAAAGAATTCACATTTTAATACCATCAGTATTGGAATAGGTCAAGATTTCATAGATCGTGCGTCATTTTCGGAAGCGCTCTATTTAAGTTTAAATAATTTGAGGGACTATGCTTAGTCTATCTATAACGTCACAGCCAGTTCGTGCGGCCTCGTCTAGGCAAAGACAGTTTGTAGGAGGACCGTAGGACACCGCGACCTGTTCGGTTTGTGGCGAGTGTTGGAGGCGCGCATCTGGCGAGGTGGTTGTGCAGTCACGACTGCTTCGGGCAACCGCAGGGAATGTTGTGCGCCGACGCCCCGCCCTCTACGCTCACACACACATTAGCCCGGGGCTTCAGCCGTGCCTGCGCTCTTTCTGCTATTTTACTTTGTTTCCCGCTGGAAATCGCTTGGCGATGCCATCTGTGAAAGCCATGAGGATTGTAATGAATAAGAGCTAGGTTTATATTTCCGGGTTTAAAAACGAGAAGATTGAAGCCATGTGAGTTATTTTCTTTCCTTGGCTATGGATATCTGCATCTAGTCGGCGGCAGTATATATTTTGATTGGACGAGTGCGTTTTTTTTGGTAGCCGATTATATATCATGAGGAAATGCTTTAGCGAAATAATCTTATGTGGTACTGAACGTTAACATTCATATTTCAAAAAATGAATTAAAATTCGTGTGAAAATTTGGTAACACACTGAGCAAAGTGTACTGGTTGGGTTGTCGTGCTTCTCAAAATCATTAATGAAGTTTTAGAAACGTCGGCGCATAGAGAATGAGAGGACGGGCTAGGTCTACATTCGTTGAAGAGTGACGAAGCGATGTAGTTCCTGTTGTTTCGTTGCAACCTGATGAAGAGTAGGTTATGTCTTTTACCTTTTTTCCTGCTGGAGGAGAAAGAAGGAATACAACACAAGGGACCCAGCAGAAGGTATCCAGCAAATTAAGAATATAGCAAAAGAAATCTGGTTTAAAAGGAATCTTGCTGAAGAAATCCAGAACAAGAGTAATCTAGCAGAAGGAAGAATCCAGCTGAAGGAGGAATCCAGCAAAGGTAATTCATCTAAAGGAATCCAACGAAGAAGGAATTTTGCAGAAAGAACCTAACAAAAGCCCTCTGGACCGATTACAGAACCGTTTGAGACTATCTCGCGCTGAAAGAGACCGAAGTTATGTGAAAGTGGGCAGGTGCTTCAGCGGTTGTGTTATGATCTGGCTTGAGTGAACAACGTGAGTTTTCTGCAAGGCAATGTTCGGTCAAGATTGGGGGACTCGTATAATAAAAAATCGTACGTTTGCCTCCAAGTTTTATTGTGTCATTTGGGTAAACCTAAATGAGAATTTTAAATAGAGCAGCATCGAGTTTTGAGAGGTCAATCTGGTTTTATTTCAATACTTTATCACATCCGTAGTTTTTTAAACATCTGAGGGATCATTAGAAATTATGATTGACTTTCATTCTGACCAAACAATTTGCCATGTATGTTGTAAATTTTTCTCTATCAATAACTGCAAATCAAAGTTTGGGAAGGATGAAAGTGTTCTGTTAATTTCAAAGCTTGCTTACAATTTATAATTTATGTTTGAATACACGTGATAAAGATCGTCGATAAAAGTAATTTGCACGTGTGAAGTTATCGATTATAATTTTGGAAGTTGAACCGTTTAAAGCGCATAAGGACACTGACGAAATTTAAGGCATAACAGATATCTTCTATCCTCAGTACTAATATATATTAGTAACATTTTTATGATATATTTACGAAGTAAGGAGTGTCATCCTTTTTTCGAACGATTCCCTAATACATGGCAACGAAAGGAAGCGTCAAAAAAATTTCGTGTTGTACCCTAGATCAAGAATTCTGCATTGTCCTCTTTTCCTTTTTTGTGTTTTCTACTGGAGTCACTTCAAGCCTGCTTGAAGTACAAAATATATATTGCTTGCTTTATAAATATATATATATTGTAAATTTGGTTTAAACGAGGACTCGACGTGATAAAAAGTCAGTGTTTCATCTCTTTGGTTTCCCGTGTTACGGACGACGTCGTGCCGTCCGGGTATCGTTCAAAACACCATCACCTTCGACAATGGTAGAATGTGAGAATGTGGGAGAAGATATTTTAGAGGAGGAGAGTCGAGGAGTCCTTGATTATCTTGCGGTGACATCTCCTAGGTTCGCTGACCGTCAAACTGAAGATTTTAGGCAGTGATTTGGCGTCCCAAAGGTCGCCTAACTTCGACGTCCCGGGCCGACTCGCCGCTAACTTTTGTCCGGCTCCCTAGCCATCACAACACAAGCTTCCTTTCTTCGCGGCTTTTGTCTC
Organism: Morinoia aosen; assembly: GCA_030386875.1. NCBI lineage: Eukaryota > Metazoa > Arthropoda > Malacostraca > Amphipoda > Talitridae > Morinoia > Morinoia aosen. The sequence continues at coordinate 12,389,330 of CM059562.1, forward strand.
GGCCGCGGTTTGTCTTTTTTTGGGCCTCCATGACCGGCCTCCACTTGTCATTTCTGTCGAGAAGCGTCTATACGTGTCGCCGGCTTGCAGGGAGGAATGGTTCATGTTCCAGAGAGGAGAGATCATTCGAAGTGTATTTTGCTGGGGAAGCGTTTCGTTACTACATCAGGAGAGTTATTATTGTACCGATTTTTCATTGGTTTGTCGAGTAAATGGTTAACTTATTTACTTATCTGTATGAGAATAGTTCAGTCTCCTTGATGAATCGCAGTCCAAATGAAATTATCTTGTGTAATTTATTGTTTGTTCTACATATATACTAAATCGTAGGTGTACGTAGCCAAATTGTATATTTAAATTTGGTGCTGCCTATTTATGCTTTTGGAAATTTGTTCCATTCAAAAAGCCAGTAAAACGCTTTGAGCGCGCAACTTCGGCAACGGAGGGTTCTCGCACGTCAAAAGAAAACAAAATTTCCTGGATGCATAGAAAGCCTAAATATTAGGCCTAAGCGTTACACAAACTGCTTAGTTGAGTGGGTTTCTTGTTTGCGCTTTCTCCCCGTTGTTGTCCATAGAATATCCGGGCTTCAACCTCCTCTCACCGTCAGCATTAGTTGCTAACGTACGGTCACGCAAGTGCACTGTTTCGACATCGAAATTTTCTAAGTTGTTCAAAGGCGTAATACAGGATAAGTAAAAATACGGATCGTACTTAATTTTCCACATGTGCGAACCGTTGAAGGTAATCCTATAATCATTGAGAAAGTGTCAGGCGATTAGATATGTACTGATTCAGTAACGTATTGGTAGTTTTCGAAAGTGAGCGACCAATTTATAACAGTGTTATTTCTCTTACATTTTTGTCTCCCTTGAGCATATTATTCAAAATTTTAAATAGGTAGCGCAACCGCTGGATTGTACGAGCGAATATCTTCATCGACTGGTTGAAAAGATTTTATTTTTAGTTCAATTAAATTATTCACTTCTTCATTAGTTTTTTCAAAGGAAAATAATTCTGCTAAAGAAAACCGAACGTATGTGCTTTATAACTAGATAAAACTGAATGTTGCCAGAACACTTTTTTAAAACTTAAGGAATTTACAGGGGCTTGAAACTTTGATGTGGGGATGCGAAGCCATTACTCACAAAGGAGGTTTCTTTGGCGGGTCAGCTTTGTTTCCTTATATGTGCAGTCTTCATATTTGAACATTTGTAAAACATACATTGAGTAGAATTTTATGACTCAGTGTTTTTCGGTGTTTCATCGGCATTTAATGTCACGTGTATCTTTTTGTATCACAATTTCACGTATTTGTCGATTCACCAGGTTGGTTGTGAACCGCTATAAACTGCCTACCATTTTTGTTCGTCCTGCTCAGATAAGTTTACTTGTACTGGAACAGCTTTTTCGATGAGACTCACACAACCACTGTGATTTAAATGTTTTTCGGTTGGTCATATTTCACTTTTTTCTGACACACACGTCAAATCGACTGCAGTCTGTTTTGCGATCAGGTGTGTTCGTGCTTATACTTAGCTTTACTTATGCCGTTGTGCTTGTTTTCGCTCCAATTAACTCCATGTCCTCGACGCTTGCAAGTTTTGGCCATAAGCTCATGCCATGCCTCTCTTTCGTGTCCTGAAATGCGTCGGTACTCGAGATGAGTTCTGCCAAGGTTTGCTCTCCATGTTTCATTTCAGGGATAACCAGGAGGAGGTTACGTTTTTTTATATTCGTATATTGGCTGCGACTCCCTTGAAACGTTCTGGACAATTTGCTTCTCATATATCGCAATTTAGTCCGATAAATTTTTAGGCTAGTAAACATTTCACATTATTGATTCTGCTGTCCCCCAAATATTTGTTCTTGCTTTACAGACCTTTATTTATTATACTGTCACGAGCATGTCAAACTAACCAGAGCAGCTGTCTGCTCCAATTGGGGTCTGGGCAAAAATTCCTTGCATTACAAATTTTTCAGGTGTAACATAGTTTGAGGTGAAAAATCTTCATCTAACAAAGAACCAGGTTCCCCTCTCATGCGCCGTCATGGTACAAGGATCAGGATCGCGAAAATACTAAACGCGTAAGTGGGTACCTCAGATGTTTGTGTTGTGGTGATTATACAGTTGAGTTAAAATCCCGCTTGGTTTGGTCTTACTAAAACTAACATGCGACGTTGAGCAAATTTTGTCGAGTTGTTCGGTGGCAGTAGCCGCCTGGCAGTTGAATTCAAAAGTTGGTCACTTCTCTGGCCCTCAGTTCAGCTCTATGGTGCCTCTCCCATGAAATGTTAAAATCGCTCTGTTCGTAAATGGCTAGCATATGTTGTAGTTGATTTCAGGAATTGTTTACCCCTCAGGGGGATACAACTATTGTAGCTATGGGAATTAACGCTCCTAGGGGAAAATGTAAGGTCCTGAGTTGAGAGTTTAGCAGGCTTTTTTTTTTTTGATGAAATAAATATTTTGTTTTTGTTTTTTAGGGACTTTCTTTTTTTGGTTCACTGCTGAGCTGTTTTTCAGCACCTCTGAATTCCTTTTTCAACTTATATCTTATTTCATAACTGTTCTTCTTCTTGTTGTTGTTCCCGCAAAGGATCCCGTGCGCGCACGGGATCCTTTGCGGGAACACCCTTTTGTGCATAGATTCCGCGTTCCCTAAGCTCCGTACTAAATAGTGCCTTCTTTCTTTCTCTCTTTGGAACGCCTTTGTTGCACTTAGGAAGGCTTAAACTAACATCTAATCTAATCTGTGAGCCATGTTAGTGCGCGCTAACTGAGCTCAAGGTTGCCTCGTCATAGCTTGTGTTGCTCGGTGGAGCGACGCGCTTTCGGAAGTGGTGGAGCTGACGACACTCCTACGACCGGCGGTTGCTTTCATACTCCCATCCGGGCAGCGCGCGCCGCCCTCGGGAACACAGGAGTAACATTAGCTCAGCAAATAAGGAAGTTTGCGCTTTTTGATCACCGACGGATGCCCTTAGTTAGTTACCACATGGCCCTAGGGACTGCGCCGTACATGGCCCTTTCCCATGTTCGTATGCTGTAGTCAATGGTCTCGGGAGATGAGCTTCCCCTCTCGAAATGTTTGTATCGAGTGTGTTGCTGAGCTTCGACGTTAATTTTTTTCTGCAAATCTGCTATGGTATCTGAGAAAGTTTGCGGTACATACACTAGCAATAATTATTTATAATTCAGTTCGATATTGTGATTTCGAAAGTGAATGTGTAAGGAAATGTCAAATTTGGTGAACGTTGTTAGGGTCTTCTTGAGACTAGAGGCGTGCATGCATAATTTGGAAGTATTTTACTGTTTGTCAAGTTTTGATGCAATGCAAATCATATATGAATGAAATTAAGGTAGACTCAATTGTATTTCTGTATCAGAAATTCGTTGCGCTAATTCATCACTATATTTTACTCATTCATAGCCGGTTGTCTTTTGATTTGCAGTTTTGGTTCGCCGTTTTCTTTTCTATAGCTCGCCTGTCCTCGCGCGTTGGACCTCTAGCACGCCTCTCCGAGTTGAGCCCCAATCTTCGATCTTGTTTAACTTTGGGCCAGAACAAAGAATTTTTAACATCTTCGTATCAGATTTGGTCGACGGTATGGTTGGATATTTGAATTTGAGATGGATGAGCTCTGCAAACTTGAGCAATATTGTGACCGACGCAGCGTTATTGGTTGGCGTCGCTGTGGCGGTTCTATTTGCATGATCAGCTTGGCCAAACTAGGCCTATTTTATAGGGACGCCGTGTGATGCATGCGCTACCGATTGAGTTAGCTCTGCAAACTGAGCATTGTAATGCTATCACGAGAACTCACTTGCTTGTGTCGACGCTGGATTGAGTTGGGGATGCCATAACTCAGTCTCTAAATGGCATTTTTTTATGTTGCCACCAGCATTGCAAATTGCTTTTGCATTCCTCGGTATTTATCATTTTGTTATACGATCCATAAAAAATGAGCTGGTTATTATTAATACTTTAAAGTCCCTGGCGGAAGCTTGGAAGAGGGATAAAAAGGAAGCGTAAATGTCAAGAAGGTGCGAGGAATTTAAGCTTCATTCAGTAAATAAGTGACAGCTAAGTTGTTCTCTCTACCGTCATTTATCCTTTTAAAATAATGCTACATAATATGCGTAAAAGACTACCTTCCCGTCTCATAAAAACAGTTGGCCAATTTCAGCGCTGCTTCTTTGCCATACCTTTAACATTTGAACTGCCCTCAACAGGATGTGCCCCTCTCCCCTCCTTCCCCTTAATCCCATGTGCCTGCTATCGATGGTCACGGCATTGTTAGAGTTCATGTCGCTGCATATCTCCGAGTGTCCGGTGTCGGGCTCGATTGTTTCTTGATCAGACCAGCCAGAAGTTTTTACGGCATGCCAGCGTCTTATCATGCTTGAAAGCGACCTTGCTCAGGCATTATCTGGCGAGCTTTGTGTTCTTCGGATTATGTAAATAATTCATCGAGCGAATAGAGCTGTTCGATGACCCACAAAGACATCATTATCCCGAGCTTGAGCTGCCTACCCAAACTTAAAATATAGTAGAAGGCTTAACACTCTTCTAAGAGCGTGAGTGTCTTACTCCACTGTATTCCTCATCATCCAAAGGTCATCACGGTCTGTTTCTCTGCTACACAAAGCCTTCTTAATGAACGCTCGGTAGCTCCTAAAGTTTATCGCTATCCTAGAATGAGGCATTAGGAAATAATTTGCGCCTTGAAATTTTTTGCCTCGATGAAAGGTTTGGCGTGGTGCGCTGAGCATCGAAGCGGATCGATCTCATGAGAGGAATTTGCGTCCCAAGTTTTGGGTTTAGGAGTTAACTTCCGAGCTCTGGCCTGCTGTATATTTTCTGTTGTTCGGCTTGTTAATGCTGAGTAAAGTTCATATGGGACTAGTACTTGCTTTAGAATGGAAGTTTCTGGTTCATTGCTTCATGACATTTTGTGGAATTGATGACGTTTAAATTAGAGTTGCAATGAATTTGAAAGGTACATGCTAAATGAAATATAAAAATGTGCATAGTACAGTATTGCAGTTTGAGACTTAATACCTATTAAATAAACATTAACTTGTTATTGTTTCTATCGCCTTTTTCAAAGCAGCTACATTATACAGTCTGATGTACTCGGACTTGTAAAAATTCAAAGTTTCTATTCAACACGAGCTAATCCCGAAGCATTACAAACCTTGTTAATTTTTTAGTATCTTGAAATGATTTCAGTTTTTATTCTTAGTGCGTATAATTACTTACGCTAAATACAAGTTAATTTTGAAATTGCTTTAATATATGAGGCCCGTGAGAAAATTATCGGCGAAAGTTGTGAGCTTCATAAACAAGATGTTCAAATCTCACCTCTAACAACTTTAATATTAACGCTGAAAAATGCTTCGTCAATTCTGGTTTCTAAGCTTCAGGTGGTGTTTTCTGTTGGCTACATTGCGTTGGAGAGATTTGTGGTGACCGTTGTGGATACTAATTATTCATTTTCTTTCCCTTAGCGTTAGAAAAAAAAAACTATTTGATAGCTCTTTCCATTTTTTCATTGCGCCGCAATTAGTTTGTCATTGCAGTATTTATTTTACTTTTTTCATTACAGTTTAATCTCTTAAGTCGGTTGCCGGTTATATTAGTTAGATTGGTTGCTGGTTGGTTCGGCTCCAAGGGATACTCACTGCACTGCTTCGCGCTGTGTCTGTGCCTCTATTTTCTTACTGTAACGACGTCCATAGTTGCCTAGTGCACCGTTACTTTACCGAAACCTTTGGTTTCCAGCTGCATTGTACTGCATTCCCATTTTCCTATTTCATCAGCAGTTTACAGGCACCTCCGGTTGCGCACTGCATCGCTGCTACACCGGCGTCACGGGTCAATGTTCAGGTCAATAAGTTACCCTCGCTCCTCTCACGGCGATGTCACTTTGTGGCTTGACACAGCAGCGCCGCCGTGACTTGTGGACAAATTTCTGTTCAGTTTGTATCCATTCTTCTTCCTTGGTTTGGTCCATATTTTGAGTGAATTCTTTAATTTGGTGTTGTCATGTCGATATTTTTTTCTGGCTTACTCTTGAGTGTGATGTTGGTGAAATACTATTTAATTGAATCCTTTTTTGTGTAATTTTTCAGTCGAAGATATTCATATTATAAAACAACGTGCGTCACAATTTACGTTAAAGTTGGAGTGGTCGGAGGTTTTGTGCGAGTGTCTAAGAGATCCTGCGGAAAATGGAATGAAAAATTTGTGCCCTCACTGACGACAGTAAATATCTCAGTGATAGCTTTCAATGTAGAACAACTTTCACAATTTCTTCTGCACTCTTTATTCAAGTCGGTTAAAATAAATATTTCAATGTTTTACCGACGATACCAGTTAACCTTAAATATATTTTACTAATGTGTAAATTTACTCTTGTTCCAACAACGGCTTAGTGTTTGAATAAAGGAAATTTGGTCCTCGATGCATGGTTTAACTTTTTGAGACGTTTATGTTTTATGAGTGAATCGAAGTTCAAATTTATGTTTGAAAGTCATTTTTAGTCTTCAGTCGTTACTAATTATCTGCATTTGTTGTCATTATGCTCACTGCCATAATCTTTTTCATATGAGCAAGCCAAATGATACTCTATTTCGTCATTCAAAAGTGTGCAAAGGGTGTTTTTTTTAGTGACCCTAAATCGCTCATTTTGTTTTGAGCCGTACATTTTTATTCATCCCGTTGCTGAATAGAGATGGTGCTGAATAGCTGATTACAAACGGTTTTCTCGCTAAATCAGGTTATGTGCCGTCATCCATACTTGTTGTGTTAAGGGAGGCTAAAAACTAACATCTAATCTAATCTAGTTGTGTTTATGTTAACAAATTTTATATTATATATGTTATTATTTTTAATATATTATGCTTTAATTTTTGTTATTATATTTGTTGTTGAAAAATAATGTGCATTACTTCGACGTTATTATCGGCGTCACCGCAGGGTAACGGTACGCCACAGCAGCAGCTGCAGCAGGTAACGGCGCGCCTGGTGACCTGCGCGCTCCGGAAGCGGCGCGCGTGGTGGTGCCCTGCTGCCGTGCGCGCCCGCACCGCCGCTCGCTTTATTAGACAACGGGAAATTCTGCACATCCGTGTCTCACTTGCTGCTGTGAACACGGCGATGCAGTTTTTCCAAATGGTTCGCGCTCTAGTTTTGTTTTTGTTTATGAAAGAATGCTGTATTTGATTTTGAAGGACTAAGTTGTGATCTCGTGGAAGTGAGTTTGCATTAGATTTTTGGTATTTGTGGTCAGCTTGTTCGTTGTTAAAATTTGTTGATCTTCATCTGGAATCGCAATGTGCAAGAATTATGTAGAGTTTCCTCTTTGAGTATCTGGAAACTACCATTCCTTTCGTTATCAAATTTCTGCGTGCTGAAGCACTACGCTGTTAATTGTGTGATGAATTTTTTTTCGTTGTAAAATTAGAAATGCAATCTTTAATGCCTTTATCCGTCGGAGAAATACAATGATTGTACGTATTAGTCCTCCTAATGGGAAAATGCGAGGTCCCGAGCTGAAGTTTTAGAAAGGCCTTCCTTTTGTTGAAGTAGGGTAAGTTTATTGTTTATTGTTTGTTCACTTCTATTTTTAGCACCTAATGATTTCCTCTTCAACATTAATATTGGTTCATCAAAGTTTTCAGTCTAGCTGTTTCTACACACATCGTGTGGAGATACACTTTGTGCATAGATTCCCGATACCCTCAATCTATACAGGATCGTACCTTCCTCCTTCCTTTCTTTGAAACACATTTATTGTGGTTAGGGAGGCTTAAACTAACTTATCTAATCTAATTTAGAGCTACTTATAATGTTGCTTAGTAACTTATGAAGGAAAAATTCTAGAAATGAATGCTATTGCAGGTGTTACGTGGTTAATTGCTACGAATTTACTTCTATACACTCCAAATATTTGTTTCAATGTGTGTAATTTGTTTTGTTTTGGATGATACAGGACTTGGATCGGTAGCAAGGACAGAAACGCGCTTTCGTAAGCCTGCGAATGCAATACAGCAGCTGGTGCGCTTCAGTATTTATATATTTGTTGATATGATCTTAATTTGTTCGCTAGTACATAAGCATAGTCTTCAACTCTCGGTCGATTACATGCACTCCAAGGTTATTTTAAAAAGCTTCTCTTCATTGATCGTATTGTAAATACATTTTGAAAAATTATGAGCAAGGGACTAGTTTAGGTTCAGTTTTTTGTGTTTTTAAATAGTTGCAGGAATGTTCCAAAATGACTTCTAGGAGCGTACTCAGCTCGAGGTAAACTGTGAATTCTTACCACCAACGTTATTTCAAGACTCAAAACTACAGTGTTTTAGACTGTATTTATCTATGTTTCAAACTTTAAATTTTCGTTTCTTTGAACTACTCCTAGCAATTGTGAACGTACGCACGTCGGCATCTGTAGTGAAGCAGTAATCAAATAATCAAAAACGAGTTTCGCTAGCCTCTGGTACTTGAATGCATCCAATTTGGATGGGAGTCAGAAGCATCGCGTCCTAACCAGATCCTGGAGCATTCTTCTCGAATTAAACCTTTGGCTTTGATAGTTTAATTGAGCCGCGAAATTGGGCTCCTCGTCGAGCGGAGGCTTTGTTCTCGCTCCTCTGCGTGTGAACCAATTACGCTTTTTCTTTCGAGTACTAGTGAGCGCGGTGTTCTGTAGGTCAGCGATTCTTTCATGCATTTCCTTCATCTTGCTCTTTCCACGCGCACCCTGATGGGGATGAAAAATTGTATCTACTAGAATTTGACCTTGCAAGAGGAAAATATGAGATACTGTGCCGAAATTTAGGCAAGCCCTCCTGTTGTTGAAATAGAAATGTTTTTTTTGTGCTTTGTTACGGACTATCTCTTTTCGGTTCACTGCTGTCCTTTTTTAGCACTCATTACTTACTGCCTCAACTTTTATCTTTTTTTCATAAATGTTTCCCTCAATTCAGCGTTGATATGATTAGGAGTTTTTTGCGAGAATACACCTCGTGCATGGGTTTTCGGGCCCCTCAACTCATTACTTGTTTCTTCCCCTCTTTGGAAGATCTTCGTTGTGGTTCTGAGGGCTGAACATACATTATCCAATGTCCAATCTTTCTATGCACAGGAGGTGGGGATACACCTTGAGCTAAAATTCCCCGTATTCTTCTGAATTAAATTTTGCTCTCTTCCATCTTCTTTTTGGAGCATCTTTGTTGTGTTCAGGCGGGCTTTAACTAATTTATAATCTAATCTTTCTAATACTTATGAATTATTTAGTATTTCAGAAATGAGTTACTTTTGGGCTGGTTGTGTAGAAAACTAGAGTTCAACTCGGGAGGGCATTGCGAAAGGTCAATTGCTTTCTATGATTTTTCTCAGCGGTGGCTCCGATTCCACATCTAAACTACCGGATGCAAGGAGCAGGTAGCCCAATGGAATTCTATTCCCCAGATTGCCGATAATTTTCTGGATCTCATTGGCTTCAATGCGATTATTTTTGTTACCTTGGCTTCCAGATTGCCTACATAATGTTCCTAAATTAGAGGGGCCGTTTATCAGCGTGGCAAGTGTAAGCGACTGCGCTGTGCTGACTCAACAGCTCCCTCCGTGTGATTGCGATGTGATGCATCGACCTGCCGTATTTACTGCCAGTGTTGGTTGCCTGTAGAATTTGATATAACGGATTATCCCGACGGGATCTAATCCGACGAAAAGTGATTTATCACGGCTGCCAAGTTGCTAAAACAAATTTCTGTAGAAGTTGTTGTGTTGTGGTTTCTCGTCGTCATTTCTTAGACGGAATTGTCTTGCTACCAAGTACGGTTAGCCACTTGTGTCATAGAAATTGGGTTTGTTATGGATCATATTTTTTGGGCCTAATGCTGTCATTTTTTTTCAGTACCTACTTTCTTTTTCTATTTTCATTTCGTTTCCTATACTTTTATGAGTATTATTTCTATGAGCAAGGAATCCTGTGTAGGAGCCCACTTACGCGCGGAGTCATCGTTTTTTCAATTCCATACTAAATATTGCGTTTCGTTTCCCTCACTCGGAATACATTTTTGTCATTGGGAAGGCTTATCAGATCACTTGTGATCGGATATAATTATATTTTCAACTTTGTTGCGCGCAATTGCTTGTTATTCACTAAAAATTTTGTTACTAATGATTGATAACTGCTATCAATCCATACTAAATATACTAAATGGTGGCTTTAACTGTCGATTTTCGATTTTGTTTTCGTTAAGTATAAGTAACTCACTCCCCTCAGGGGGATACAACTATTGTACCTATGGGAATTAGCGCTCCCAGGGGAACTATGTGAGGGCCCGGCTAAAGGTTAGGTAGACTTTCTTTTTGTTAAAATAGAATAGGTTTTTGTTTTGTTATGGACCATCTTTTTTCGGCTCACTGCTGTCCTGTTTTCAGCACCTACTACTTTTTCAACTTTTTCTTGTTTCATGATCTTCTTTTTTAGCTCACTGTTTCTATGCGCCTTGTGTATAGATTCCGCATTCCCTCAACTCCATTCTAAATGGTGCCTTCATCCTTCCTCTCTTGGAACATCTTTGTCGTGGTAAAGGGAAACTACAACTTTCTTATATGACAGTAATAAGTAACTCACCTGCTTAGACATTCAAGCTGCTGGAGTAATTTTTCTAATTTTACGTGAATTAGGCACATATTTCATGCGTACATGTAGTGTGCACCTACAGTGTAATGTGAGGACAAAGAAGGACGCGCTATGATGTAGGCAGTGCTAAGGGTCCCTGCTCTGTCATCAGAGCGCGCCGCCTGGGTTAAGCGCAACAATGGATAATTGAACCCCCATCTGACGAACCTTCAATTTCTTCATTTATCCCCTCCACATTTCCCGCTACTTCTTTACCCGCAGTTTGTCCGTTGCATGCTTTTGTATCCGTTGTGATCTGCTGTTGCGTTCCGCTTCATTAGGACGTCGAGCGAGCGTAAAAATTCTCAGAATTTGTGCCCATTTGATGAACATCACTCGTTGTCTCAGAATTTGTATTATTAAATATGAATGCATTTTGTTTTGTGTATCCTTCAAGGGAAAAAATACTGTATGAGAACAAGCGGAAGATGTGATGTTCCAAGATTGTTAGGTAAACACTCATGTTAGAATAAAATTGCTTTTGTTTGTTCTGAACCATTTTTTTCGGTTCACTACTAACTGTCCTTTTTTCAGCCCTTATTACTTTCTTCTTCTATTTTTATCTAGTTTCGGAAACTACTTTCAATTTTACTGTTCCTACGCGCTGGGTATGGGGTGACAACATGTGCGTTAAATCCGTGTTCCTTTCATTCCGTGCTATATGATGCATTCGTCATTTCTCTCTTCGGGCTCCTTTATTGTGGTTAGGAATACTATTCCTAGTCATCGAGTTGCGTATGTGTTATTTCGCTCTTTTCTTTTTTGTTCAAAATACTTTGAATTAGTGTATTGTGATAAGTAACTGCAGGGACAATTCGCATGCTTCAGATTTCGTGTCGAATCAGAATTTCAGTCGTGAAAATTTTGCGCATTCGGTTAATTGCAGAGACTCCTAAAATTCGTCATTATTCTGGTGCATGACTGCTGTCTGCGCTGCTTGCATACGCTGCTGCTGCTGCTGCTGCCCAATTTGCAATCTGGTTTCTTCCCACGGTCACAGCAGCAACATTGCGTCTTCAGTTATTGTCGCAGCGTCTTGTTCTGGCCGGTCATTTGATGCTCTGCTTCTCTGCTAGCCATTTAGTCTCCCTAGTCGCATACGCGAAAAAGAATTCATCCTTCGTGCGAGTAAAGATTCCCTGCATTCCTGAGCTCCTTTGGGCAAAATTTTGATGTGGTCTGCTCTTAATAAGATACTCACGGAAATTATTACTGTCATTTATTTGTGCACCGAGAAATTAACAATGTTCGCTGGAGACACTATAGTAATAACGCGGATGTTATTGTCCTTTTTTTTCTCCTTGCTGGAATGTCTTTGTATTGGTGACTGTATGTCTAATTTGATTCATCTTTTGTGCTTGAACATGACCTTCCACAATATGAGAAGACTGAAGTGTCGATTTTTATTAGTATCATGTTTTTCATTCTTCCTTCGTTGTGTTTAGTATCTCCTAGATGATAAAATTGCGTATCAATTTGCTGCGTGTTGTGAGCTTTGCTTGCAGAGATTTAAAGGTGTACTTTCTGTTCTGTTCCATGTTCACTTTGATTTAGTTTCGTTCTGACCGCCGCTCTGATGGACTAAACTGGAATAGTTACTCTGAATTTACCATAATATTCCAACCGTGGTGTTTTACTCTGTACTTATTTTTAAGTTTGATCTCGTATCTTATCAGGTCTCGTGTTAGAAACTTCGATCAAAAGTTGGTAGGTAATGAGCGTTATACTCCACTGTGTTCATACACCTTCACAGTAATGCACCTGCGGAGACAATCATTTCTCCTTTCTACTTAAGCGATAAAATGTTATCTTGGGCTCTGGCAAATACATTATGTATTCATGGCTGCTAGTGACTCGAACCTACCTATAGTGACTCACTTTCGTTACGATTCATTTTGAGGAGTCTTTGCCTTTTTGTCATAGTTATTTCATTGTGGGCTTGAATTATTATACCGGCTAACTGACATGTTATTAGGTTTATAGAAATTAGTGCTCTAAAGAGTAAGATATGGGGTCCCTAGATTAGTATTAGGTTCGCATTTTTATTGAAGTAGAATATATTTTGTTGTTTTGCTACGGCAATCTTTTTCGATTCGCCGCTGTCTTGTTTTCAGTCCTTAAAACATCATTTTTTACCTTCAATCTTGTTTAACTTTCTCCATTCTTGTTCTTTCTATGGGCAAGGTGTAGGAATACCATGTGCATACATTTTCTGTTTCTTCAATTCTTCACCTCAATAATACCTTCATTCATCTCTCTTCGGAACACTTTTTTGTTATGTGCGCTCAAACTAAATTATTTAACCTGTTATCATTAGTTATAAATTGTGTTCATTTTCTACTCGTTATGACGCAAAAACTTCATGTCATGTGATTCAACTTACATTGCCCCTGCATGTTACCGCATTAAATATATAAGGCGCAGATGTACCGAGCGGAGCGCTGTTCCACTACCGTTTTTAGCTTCTCCTTTCCAAGCAGAAACTATAACTATAGAAACTAGAAACTGTTCGTAGTTCCCGTTGAGTCGTACTGCTCTTCCATTCCTGGTTAATGAATGATACGATGGGTGGGAAAACAATAGTCTAATAACTTCCACGCTTCCAAGAAATGACTAACGGACATCTATGCTATATGTATACGCCCTGACTCGTATCTCAGAGCTCCAGGCAGCCGCCTGCCTCCCTATACAGCCGAACCACAGGCTCGGGTTGCGTGGAACAAATCACGTTTAGAGAAGATTTTGGTTTTCCAGAAATGTTTTCTGGTGTCGGAGAGTTGACTTGATTCTGGTATCGAGTAATCTCAAGTTGGGGGTTGTTCGTTTGAATGGTTTCCGTTTTTTTCGCTGGTGGAAAAATGAATAAGCTTCATCGTGTATGGTTGCAATAATCTCAAATTTTTTCAAACTGATTGAACTTTGCCTATAAACTTATAAAATCAAAACTTTGCCTATGTTATAGCTTAATTTTAATGATTAATGCAGTATCATTGTAAACCTATCTCGATATACGCGAGTCGTAACTCTATCTCTACTAGTTATCTGACAGTGTGCGTTGAAATGCTTGCGGAGTTATTTCTTACGTACAAGTGCACTTTAGGGTGTGCTTGGATTCTTATTTTTGTATTGCATCGAATGCAAATTTAACTTCGGAGTGTGGCCTAAGTGCTGAGGTTGCTGAAGGAATCGGGTCTAGAAATAGCCAACATCTGTGTCTTGTGATTATCGTGGCTGTAACTCCCTTTATATCCAATACTTTGTGGGTGAGGCCTGCATTTTGAACAGAATGTGCTTAGTTGCTGGCTCCGTTGGTTCACTGTGTGAGCTTGCGGGGCTTGATGCATCTGGATGTGTGAACAAAATAGCATTATTGGTTTGCTTGTGAGGGCCCGAGCTGAGAGTTAGGTAGGCCTTCTTTTTGTTGAAATAAGATGTTTTTATGTTAAGGATCAACTTTTTTCGGTTCACTACTGTCCTGTTTTTTCAGCGCCTCTGACTTTCTTCTTCAACTTTTATCTTATTTCATGGACTTCTTTCCCATCTTACTGTTTCTATGCCCTTTCTGCATAGATTCCTCCTTTTCTTATCTCCATACTAAATGGTGCCTTCCTCTTTCCTCTCTTCGATACGCTCTATTTTTGCAGCGGTTAGGGAGGCTTAAACTAACTTATAATCTAATCTATTGGTTTGGTTCTTCAAGTTTCGCATTCTGCGTATCTTGGGTGTCTCGGATTTGAAAAATTTTAATTATCTCGCGTCTTTCTCACTGTAAACTCTTCATTTATCCTTTAAATTTTCGATGTAAATCATAGCATTGTTAAATTTATTGGAAAAATGCATTTAATATAAGCTCATTTATTAGGCTTGTATATACAGTGCCATGTATCAAACTTTAATTTGTTCCGTTCTACTGAATATCTATCTTTAAACTATTATACATAAATGTTGTTTTTTTTTCTTGAATGAAATATCGCCGTGTTTTTCTCATATTGCTCGAATATGTCCAAATTCTGAGTACAAGTTCTTGGTTATTAGCTCTAATTTTATAACTCCGTCTAAAGTGTTAGAATTGTCCCAAATGCGAATGAGACGCTTGCAGCGCGGCTCAAGCAAAAAACGAGTTTGCTGAGCTTTCCCCCTCGTCTCATTGCCTTCTTTTTGTGCGCAGCTCCTGCTCGATTTGGGCTTCAAAACTTTTGCAATTAGACTAGCAGTAATTACAGGATGAGATGAATAGGGACGTTCTCTGACCCAAATGAAGGCATACTTCCGCACACGCTGTGCGCTCTCCTTCCATAATTCTTTGGAGTCTGCCTGGAACTTTCTTTGGAATGCGCCTTACATCCGGGCCGCAAACTGAAATATTTGACAATGTGGAGCTGTGTCTAGTGAAATGCAAGGGACAGCTGTGTGGAATTTTTGAAATATTTCCAGAACATGCATCAACGGAACCATGATAGATACCGTCGAGGTTTGTACGTGGTATGGGAACCAAGGGATAAAATGTTCAATTACGAGTGAGCACCGTGCTCCATAATAACTTGTAATGATGAACGCTATTGAAAGACATAGGTTTGTGTTGTGTGTGTCGTGATTGGGAAAAAGTCTGACAGGGTTTATAACTGCGTTGTGTACTGCATCGTACGTACAGCTTGAAGTGTAGAAATGCGCGAAATTTATCGTTCCCTGTTCAAGGGTACATACATAGTCTGCAAACGGAGGTGTTCGCTGTGAAATGTCACGGCTCGTTGTGCCTTTGTTGCTATGAAACGCTACGCGTCGTTGATACCTGTAAAGTGGGGTACAGTTTTATCCTTGAGTTATAAAGTGCAAAAATGTCGAATACGATTGTATTCTTTATGAACTGCGTATTATTTATTAACAGCACACTGTTCTGATATGTTCTACCTCAGATGGTGTGTGTTGTGCAAGCAATGAAAATCTTTCGTGAGCTTAGGATTTCTACTGCGCATTTTTGTTCATTTAGTTTGCTATTTTCGACTGATGCGCGCGTATTCTTGGGAAAGGTATTTTTTGATCGTAGGAGTAAGTACTTGTACAAATTTTTTACACGCCAAGTGGTCTTCTATGACTTCATTTAGGTCCTTGCTCATTTTCTATCAATAGGAATAAGATTCCACTTTTATGTGTTAAAGAATGATTATTTTTTTATAAATGCTCACAAATTATTCTGTTGAAATTCATTAATGGTTTTGTTACTAATTATTTAATTTCGAAAGGGGCATTTTTGAAACGCATTAAATTGCTACGTGTTCATTCTATCTTGTATTCACTTTTGTTTGTTTTTCACAGGTATGGCGATCATTCAGAGGTGCTAAGGTGGAGCTACATAATTTTCGTTTCATGTGAGTATGTTAAGGAATGTTCCCATGGCTTCAGTGCACCTCTTGAGTCATGGTCGTGTGAGGAATAGCCTTTTTCGCTCGAGACGTGCGGACAGTGGTAGCGTCAAAGTTCTCACTTGTGTCATGCTCGCGTTTTGTGAGTACGTTCATTTTGATGTTTCATGCGACGGGTAATAATTACCTTGATGCAACGTAGTCGCTCGCTGTCAAGTTATCGAGAAGTTTTTGGGCTGCGTCTTCCAACACGACATTATTTTGTGTGCTTACCTCTATTTTGGTCTTTCTTTACTAATATGTTTTATGACTAGAGTTCAGCTTTTGCGATTCCCGTAATTATAAGTATGGTTGTCAATCGCCTGCCAGCTAACGTCGCCTGGGGCTCTCAGATTTGTGCTTCGACAGCTTTGTGCGTTGGTTCCTAAATATTGTGTTGACATGTTAATGACTTTGTTAGGAGAGGAAAATGGTTCGCGTGCCTGAGGGAAGTATATCATAGGCTTATTAAGAGCCTCTATGAGCTCTCTAATGGTTGTGCTCGAACATCGCTTTCCTTTTTCGCTGATTGATGAGTCCTTCTGTGAGACTGACCCAGACCGCCTTAAGCTGTGCACCTGGCTGGTACCAGGTCTCTGGCGCTTACAGTGGCACTGATTTTCAATTCGTTTTAATGTTGGTGCTGTTCTGGATGAAGCCCAAAAAATGTATGTTCTTTAGTGATCAAGTGTGCAGGGTCTCCTTAAAGGGATATAACTATTGTGCAGGGTGCAGGGATATAACTATTGTGTCTCTGGGAATTTCCGCTGAAAGGAGGAAATGTTCGGTCCTGAGCGTAGAGTTAGCTAGGCCTTCTGCTTATTAAAACAGATTTTTTGTATTGCTATGGACCATTTTTATTGGTTCACCGCTATCCTGCTTTTCTGAACGTATCGTTTTTTTTAACTTCCCTGTTTTTTCATGAACTTTCAATTTTTCTGTTTTTACGTGTAGGTTATGAGAACACACCTTGTGTATAGATCTTTATGCCCTGAACTTCCCTTAACTCCATATTAAATGGTGCTTTCCTCCTTCCTCTTTTTGGAACACACCTTTGTTGTAGTTAAGGAGCCTTAAAATAACTTCTAATCTAATTTCAGTTAGTATAGGGTTGAGTTACAAATGTAGTGAACTATTTTGAACCTAGCTTCTTCTTTATTCGGTGTGATTTTATTTGTTGCCTTCTTGGGAGGCCAACTTGAATAATAATGTCTAATTATTTGTATTGTTTTGAATGGTTGCTTTGAAAAAACATTTGTCTTCTGTCAGCGTCGACGTGCTCCCGTAAAAAAATGCCGTGCGAATCTGCTGTGTTTAGGTGGAACAGATGTCTTATTTATGCACTTCATTTGTTTCCTAATGCGATTACTGCGAGTTCTGGCCACCCGTGCTTTAAATAGTTAGAATATCCATTGAATGCATGTACCTGAAATCAATCTTTTACCCATTTTAATTCGCCTGCGAAAAAGAGTTCTTGCTCGTGCCCATTCTTTTTAATCCTGTGAAAACGTGAGGCAACTTATCTCGCCGTAGTATTTATGAGGTTAGAGTTGGGCACTCGCCATGAATTATACTTGACCAAGTTTCGCTTAAATTGGCTCACGTCAATTAATGTAATTTAACTTAAATGGACCCGGGCGAAGCCTTGATTTGTGCGACGGCCGGCTGCGTTGTGTTTCATTTTTTAACTGATGGCCGCGTCATTGGTTCAAAGTGCCACTGCTGAGTAATGCGTGAGTAATATTCGTGAGTAATGGGTCCTTTCTGCTAAAGTAATAAGTTTTACAGAACTTGACCGAATGTGAAGATTACTGCTGCTGGAATAACGTTCTCTGGTACAATTTTTTTGCGCACTCTGCGTTCGTTGGTCTGGGTGTATACATAGTGCATCATGATACTCGTACATCTATTGTCAGTTACTCGTTACATGAATTAATTTTAAATTTTTAATTTGTTAGATCGTGAAGGATCTGAGGAAAATGAATTGAAGATGAGCATGTGGTAGCAAGCACTGGCGTAAGCGCGCTCTTCGCTCCGTACTCTTGTCCAGGCTTCGTCGCGGCACCTCCGCGTCGCTCGAGCCGCTCGCGTAACCGAAACAAAAGGCCGAGCCACGACCCAACAAAGAAGTAATAACATTGAAAGAATGGCTGGAAACCAGATCAAAATTCGCGGATTGGTGTACCCGTAAAAGGCGGCTCATAAGTTTCAATGGTCGCCACACCAAAGTTTTAGTGAAGTGCAATTGCATGGTAGCCGCTTATTAAGCCTGGCAAATGCTCCATAAGTTGGCAGTAAAAGGCTAGCTTTGCTCCACAAATGATTGGGCCTGCGACGGAGTTTAGCCCAACACTGGCTGTTGATAGCGCTAGCGGCGCGACTCGGACAGAATGCATGCAAAAACCCGCTAGGTACTCAGCTGCTGCTGCTGCTGCTGCTGCTGCTCCTTTAGTCTATGCCTGCCGCATGCAACTCAATCTAAGTTTGGTACGTTCGACTGCGACATGCTCGGTCCTGTAGACGTGTATTTGACTTCTGTTTAAAGTAGTAGTAGTAGTAGTAACATAGGTTTGCTAGCGCTTCAGCTTCTGTTTAAAATGTTCAATGCAAGTATTTCAAACTGGAGGTGTAGATGCGAAGCTTGAGTTTCGTGTGCTGTTGCGTCATCGAAAGCGCCGCATGTGGAAGCTGATGTAGATTCTGTTTCCTTGTTGTCTTGCATCAATTGTTCGTGTAACTGTAATGAATGGGTTGGTCCATTTGATGGTGGCAGTTAACATGAGCCTTCCCTCCTCAGGAGGGGGGGATACACCTATTGAATCGATGGGAATTGGCGGTCCCAGAGGGAAAATGTGAGGTCCTGAGTTGAGAGTTAAATAGGCCTTCTTTGTGTTGAAATAAAATTTTGTATTTATTTTATTGAGAACCGTCTTTTTTTGGTGCATTGCTGTCCTGCTTTTCAGCACTTCTGACTTTCTTCTTCTACTTTTATCTCGTTTTCTAACTTTCCTTCTTATTTTACTATTTCTATGCTCACGTGATCTATTGCGGGAACACCCTTAACTCCATGCTAAATATATAGGGCCTTCATCATTCCTATCTTTGAACATCTTTGTTTTGGTAAGGTAAAAATAATTTATAATCAATCAATCGTAAGCCATTCCAGTCTAGTAGCTCAGTCCAAGGTGGGTCGGAAGAAAGTGACCCGATTTCAGTACAGTGATTTTTTCAAAATTCATCAACCGAAGGTTTTGTTGAATTGGTTGCTTATTTCTCACAAACAGGAGCCAGAAAATCATTTTGGAAACATCTTTCGAGAAAAAGTCTCAGTTTGAATAACTCTAATCCCCTACAATACAATTATGGTACCTTTGGGAACTAACGCTTCTTGGGATAAGTTGTGAGGTCTGAGCTGAAAGGGCTGTAGGCATTCGCTGCTAAAGTAAAATAGCTTTGTTGTTTTATTTCGGACCATCTTTTTTCGGTTCACTGCTGTCGTATTTTCAGCACATATTTCTTCCCTCTTTAACTTTTGATCTTACTTCATGAACTTCATTTAGTCAAGCTGATTTAATGCACAATGTGTACGGACACACCTTGGGCGTAAATTTGCCATTTGCCGTTCCTTCAAATCCAAATTAAATGATGCCTTCCTCATTCCTCTCTTGGAACACCTTTGATGTGCATGGGAGGACACCATTGTGGTTGGAGCACCTTTGTGGTCTCATCTATCAGATATAGTTCACATTTTTGTGGCATTCTACTCCCAGTATGGAAAGTGCAATACAGTTGGCGCAGTATAATATTCAATATAAGTCGATATAAGTCATTTTGGAAGGCTCGAATGCAGCATTGGTCAATAGCCAACATCAGTGATAGCTTTATTTCTCGACGTGTACAAAATACGCTCGCTGTGCAGAAGCCGGTTTGATGTTCAGCATTATTCCAAAGGGATTATTGAAAAATTTCAAGACTCGGTAGAGGGTCGAAAAGAATGTTTCCGAGATTTGAATTAAAGTTCACAATAGGGTCAAATATGAAGTTCATGATCATTTACTTGAAATTGTTTATGCTTAGATGGGTCTATAGACAGTATTCCTAAATGACTCCTCACACGCTGAAGAATCGGGACTATTGTGGATGGCATGCGTGGGTTGTTCTTCGTTTGTGGTTGTTTTAACACGTTGTCTGCAAAAGGACCCACTGCTGATCACTGAGGGGATTTGCATACTGCTGTTAACTTACCTGCATTCACTAATTAAATTTTTATTAATATTTAATGAATAGTAAATGAAGGCACGATAATGTTTACTATTTTCAAAATTTCTTACTACAATTGACTTTGAATTGTAATTGAATATTGAATTTCAATTTAACCCATCCTTTTTAACGTGCTCATACATGTACAGAAACTATTCCGTGGAACTTCATTTGCATTTACGAAAGTTGGTACTTCATTTTTTCTTTACGGCGGAATTTTTGATAATGCGGAGTAAATTGCGTGCACTTATCTCTGCATTCTCAAGGAGTTAGCGTAGGAATTGCTGCAGTTTGATCTTAAATGCTTCTGGTGATTGATTTTATGTTCATTTTGTCGTTGGCTTCCAATTTTGGGAAGAAATTCAAGTGTGGCTTTAAGTGTGTGCCGCATTCTGATGCTCCATGTGTGACCCGCTCGCTGCTCCGCTCCATACGTGCTGGCATAAGTTGGGGTATGTATGTCCCCTCAGGGGAATGCAGGTATTGTATCTATGGGAATTAGCGCGCCCAGGGGGACTATGTGAGGGCCTGAGCTAAAGGTTAGGTAGGCTTCCTTTGGTTGAAATAGAACAGGTTTTTGTTTTGTTACGGACCATCTTTTTTCGGTTCACTGCTGTCCTGTTTTTCAGCACCTACTACTTTCTTCTTCAACTTTTTCTTGTTTCATGAGCTTCTTTCTTATAGCTTCCTGTTTCTGTGCACCTTGTGCATAGATTCCGCGTTCCCTCAACTCCATACTAAATGGTGCTTTCCCCCTTCCTCTCTTAGAACATCTTTGTCGTGCAATTAAGGGAGGCTAAAACTTTCTTATATAATAATAATGGGGTATGTATGTCCCTTCCAGTTCTTCTCTTTCTTCCTCCTTTATTGCATCCTGTTTTTTGATGCATTCAACCTTATGGGAAAGCATGACTCACTATGTTTAATGTTTCTATCTTGTAGGAAAAACAAGTTCTACTGTGTTTGAAATTGAATACCTTAACAAGCTAGTGGGGCTTAGATTAACATAGGAACTTCATTTTGTTCCCATTGGAACTATTATTTGATATGAATTTTGATTTGAATTATTTATAGCGTTCAAAATCACTGTCAACTGTTCGAAGCCTATGCTATTTAATAATTTTCATTAGGAAGTGTGAAACTTTCGGTGATGATTCAATGCATGTATGATACAAAAATTTTCGTTTGCTAGTTATGAATTTTTTGTTTTCTTCTAGAGGACTGTTCAACTGAAAGGATAACAATGCAAATTCTTGCTTCTACTCTACTCTTCTTTTGCTTGCTGTCTAGCCAAATGTATGTGCTTCTGAAAACATCTTCTTTTGTTATCTGACGAGCGCTGTCTCAAGATGCGTTAAAGCTCGACTCTGTCTTGAGGGACCTGGTCCTCCTCGGTGATGACACCCAATAGAGTTAGCAGCGCTGATGTGTGAGTGCGTGTGCTTGTGTGTCGTGTTTAATAGCTTTGTAGGCTTGTTGTTTTCTCCCATCACTTTCTCTCCTTGGGTTGCCCACTTGACACTTTAGTGTCTCCTCATTACGGTCTTTCTGACAGTCTTTTTCTTCTAAGTTTTCCACGCCAAGTGATGTTCACAGAGTTCTTGCATCTCGATTGAAGAAACGCCTTTTTGGTGAAAATGTTGCATGTAGGTGCGTTGATATTGCTTAAAGATACAATGGCGTTTTTTCACAGTATTAGTTTGCTTTAGATACCCAAGGGAAAAGGTACGCGTAATTTATGATCCTATTAATATCTCGTTCATTATACTGTGTGTTCTTATTCACTTCTTTCTTAATTTTTTTAAATGTCGGCCAATTTTTGTGAGTACTTGCTGGAAAATTCAATGAGTACTATTTTGATCCCATTGTTCAACGCCCGTTGTCTTGTCGTTAGTACTCTAACAGACGAAACTGCGATCATTCCATCACGGTGTGTGTGGTCTTGACATGAATGTGTTGGTACGGTAAGGATTGTACACCTGCGTACGCCTGTCCACTTCAACTGAGATAAGGCTAGTAGTAAGTTAGATACATACCTAAATCCCGTTTCACTACCGAGAAAACGACGAAACAAATATTAGGAGGAAGACCTATTCAAAATTCAATCATAGCCTGCATCATGTCTTTCCGTTGTTTCCAAATTACAAATGGTTTACGACTGTTGGACTAACTTGTAGGCTTGAACTAACTTATAATCTAAACTTATCCATTAGACTCCTTCTGCCGATCTCTTGATACCAAAAATTCAATTTTATTCATTTGACTTTTTGTGTAGCTGTTTCAGCCCTCCACTTGAAATTTTTTTTTTTGTGCTTTCGTTCATCAACCTAACTTCATATATCCTTAGGTGACCACAATTTTTAAGGATTCATGGCATATTAACTGGTTTCAACTTTATGCAACCCTGCCAAACATACTTGGTTCATTTCGAAGTGCATCCTAAGTCCATGCGCTGATATTTCTGACGGCGTTTTGAATTCTATAATTTATTTTTAGTCAGACTCTTTCTGTCCGTATCACATTATTTGCTTGAATAATTATCTTCGTCGTTTTGCTATCATTAGGGTCCATCATTCATAGCTTTATTTGTACTTCTCTTCAAATAGAACCTGCAATTTTATGTTCACCCTTCTCTATGGAATAAATTTTACCCTACGAGCTCTGTTTAACGAGTTCGTCCATTTTCCAATTCTTCGCTCCATGCTTGCCTTGCTATTTACCCACTCATCGTAGCTCGCCGCGAGCTGTTCTGTTGAGCGACTCGCAACTCTCCAGGGAGAACATACACACCATACTTCCCTGAGGCTGCTCGCGCGTCTGTGTATCTCAGCCAGCGGACGCACGCTCGAACCGTCGTCGGCGTCTGCGCTGTTCCGCGGCCGCTGTCTTTTAGACGCACTCTGGCATTAGGCTTCCATTACCGGTGTTTTGACGTGTTTACTGCCTCGCTCCGACCAGCATTAGTGCAGGCAACACAAGAGCGCCCTCCTCCCTCCTATCGCACGCTCCTTTTGTTTCTTCTCAGGTACGAGTCCCCCTCGACTTGCTGCCTCCATGCGAGCTGGCTGGCCGCGGCCGGCGCTGCTGTATCCTGGCACTCATTTGTGCCGTAACTCTATCGATGCTGTTCTCATTTTGAATTTGATTTGTTCTTCTCGGTGTACAAATGATATGAACCGTTGTATGAACTATCAACAATTACTCGTACCGATAATCAGGTTATTCAACTTTTTGGAATATGCGTCTGTAACTGCAAAAAATTGACATTTTGTGACGAATATCGTTATAAAAATATTTGAACGAAGATGAGACATCGAGTGGGGTTTATGACCACTGCGATGACAATATCGGGGGTAATTAAATTTGAGGTTTGACTTCTGAAAGCCATTCTACGAGTTACCTGGAATTTAGCTTTATGCGTTTCATTCGGACGCTGCAGGAAATGACTGAAGTTTATTCTAACGAAGTTCGTTACTTGTTGGTGTTTTCATTACCGCGTTTCTTTACTGTCACAAAATTATCATGAACACCACATTTCATGACCACCACATTTCATGACCCACATTTCATGACCACCACATTTCATGACCACCACATTTCATGACCACCACATTTCATGACCACCACATTTCATGACCACCACATTTCATGACCACCACATTTCATGACCACCACATTTCATGAACACCACATTTCATGACCACCACATTTCATGACCACCACATTTCATGACCACCACATTTCATGACCACCACATTTCATGACCACCACATTTCATGACCACCACATTTCATGACCACCACATTTCATGACCACCACATTTCATGACCACCACATTTCATGACCACCACATTTCATGACCACCACATTTCATGACCACCACATTTCATGACCACCACATTTCATGACCACCACATTTCATGACCACCACATTTCATGACCACCACATTTCATGACCACCACATTTCATGACCACCACATTTCATGAACACCACATTTCATGAACAAGGTAGAAAGACATAGATTTCACATGTTACGAATTCTTTGGCACGCCTATAGCTGTCTGACCGTGCTGATCGTAAACTGATATTCAACTACATATTCTTCATGGAATATGCAATATTTTCAATTGGATGCAAGTACACCCATCAGGGGGGTACAACCATTGTATCCATGGGAATTTACGCTTCCAGGGGAAAATGTGCTTTCCCAAGCCGAGAGTCAAGTCGGTTCTTTGTTTGTTCATTTAGAATGGGTTACTTCTTTCGTTGAGGGCTATCTTTTTTCGGTTTTTTGGTGCTCTGCTTTTCACCACCTATTATTTCTCCTATTTCTATCTTGTTTCTAAAACTTTTTTCCTATTCAGAATATCTATGCTCTGGGAACCTTGCGTGGGAACACACCATGTGCATCGATTCCCTGTTCCCGTGGCTCCATACTAAATGGGGCTTTAATTCTTCTTCCCTTTGGAACACCTCTATTATGATTACGTAGGCTCAAACCAACTTGCATCTAATCTGATGCAACAACAGCCTACCCAAAAAGGTGTTTCTCATGACTACTAGTTTATGTGGTATATTTTCTATGAAGTTCTGCTGGACCCTAATTCTGTAGTCATGATAAATTTGGAGTTGGAGCGCATGTTTTTTCAGTTCAAAGTATTCGTTGCGTCCAAGTGCGCCGGCTTGATATTAGGGTGACATATCTAGCTGTGTGCAAGCAAAATTTTCTGCTGTTAATTTGTCGTGGAGCAATTTTTCATATTGTCCAATTTTGTGTGTGTTGCTCGCGTTCTTTAGCGACGTGGGACTCGGTGGTGTTTATGACCGGCATTTCTCAGATGCCTCTCTTTCCTCCTCCTCCTCCTCCTGCTCTCATTATTTATGGTCGTCTGCTTGCCTCTAATGCCAAAATAGTGTTGGGTTGATTTTACTAGCTTTGCCATGGTGATATTCATACATGGCTCTTCTTCTCGTTTCAATTCATCGTTTTGTTGTGTTTGTTCTGCTCATTACGAGTTGACGTAGTTTTAGCGTTCGTCTGCTGTACGGACTTCGAAACTTGAAAAGTCATTTATGCATATTTTTATGCAAGGTAACTGAAATCTTCGCAAAGATTTTTGAGTTCAAGGTAGGATAATTTATGATAGAAAGCATAAAAATGAACTTGTGGACTATGTTGAAAACTTCTTGAACGAGTGCAGATTATTTTATAACGTTTTGATCAGAATACTATTCATGTGCCACCTCCCTCCCCCCCCCCCCCTCCTGAGCGCAGACAAAAATCAGCGTGATTGCGCAGGCTGTCCATTGCGGCGCTGGTGAGATCTGGTCCTATTCCCTGGATTGATTCATACCTCGATGGATGCCTAGAGTTGGTGTTTTCCTTTGGAGACACCTAAAAGGAAGAGTTTTCCGTGAGAAGAGTTTCTATGCCCTTTCTGCATAGATTCCTCATTTTCTTATCTCCATACTAAATGGTGCTTTCCTCCTTCCTCTCTTCGATACGCTATATTTTTGCAGCAGTTAGGGAGGCTTGAACTAACTTATAACCTTAATCTTTCCGTGAGAAGTCGACAAATCTACGCCAACTCCATCCATCAAGACAGAAATCCAGCGAATTGGATCAGATCTCGTCAGCGCCGCAATAACAGCCTGCGCGATCGCGCTGATTCTTGTCTCCTCTCTGGGGGAGCAACACATGAAGAATATTGACTAAAAAAGTAATTAAAATAAAACTAGTGTTTCTCAGAATTGCATAACTACTTAGTTTTTTAAAAATCCATCTGTTATTTTGAGTCATTAAAAATTACTTTTAATGCCCATATATGAAAAATCACCCGGTGTAAAGAAACAGTTTTTTTTTCGTTATTAAAGTCTCTAACGAACACATCTTTTACTTGTAAGCTTATTATGAGGTGGTCTTTGTTCTGTTGCCTCGCACGCGCTACGAACTTTTTTGTGGTGTACAGTACGCGACGCTCGCGCAGTACCCGACGAATTGACTTCAATCTTTACTTGATCCAAAGAAGAATTTTCAATTTCATCTTTTTGGCCACTACCCTCGTTGGGCTTCTGTGTATTTCTGAAAACAAACACTTTTTCTAGCGAGGAACGGTATAAACGTGCATTATTATTGCCATTATTCTGTGTGGTAAATAAATTTTGAAGAGACTGAATAAATTTCATCGCAAATTAAATTTTAAAAGTTGTAATGCATTCCGTGATTCAAGAATGTCTTCGTTCGTTGTCCTGATTTCTCGAGTCAATCCATCCTATCGCATGCCACACAAAATCTTTGTGAGTTAGCGCTTAAAACGTTAACCGCCATGTGAGCCACCGGTGGTACACGGAGGGAATTTTCCTAATGCTGCTGACCATCTAGCAGTCACAAACTCCATTTAAAAAAATATTTAATCACAGCTAATTGGAGGTACGATCCAGTTAAAGTACGCTATTTTCAAACTTGCTTACTACAATTGACATTGAATTTGGGTTGAATATTGAACTTTGGTTTAACCCATGGAGGTTAACGAGTTAAAGCTGTAACTAATGCTACGCCATGATCATGAACTCTCCTTCTCCGGTGAAACAATTCACCTGAACATATTTTTTATGCACATTGATATTTGCGGTCTAGCTCATTAGTACGGACGTCAATCTGACGTGAAGCCTTCCACTATATGAGCTAGATGCTCACGTCGTTGCATTTTCATAATGCTACCTTTTGTTGCTGTTATTTGAGAATTCATGATGCGAAGCTCACTAGCGGTGTAGACCTACTGTGATGCGAGTAAATTCAGGCTACAAGGTTGTGTTGTCACCAGCAGAGCTAGGCGGCTTTCTCATGTCTAACTTACGTCATCAGTTGGCGGGTAGTTGCCGCTCTTCCGTTCATAGCTCCCTTTTTTGCTCTTCCCCGTCTCATAAATTTGCCGGCGCCGCTTGAGCGGGATCTCCGCCCCTTCCACCAATTTACCGCGACCCCTAAAATGTCTGGTTAGGATTGTCATCCTTTTTGAATTGATCTCGCCCCCTGGAGTGCCGTTTGTTGAAGTGGCTTGAAATTCTTCTCATGTAATTTTCGGCATATTGGAATTGCGATCGTTCTCTGTTATATCCGTAGCGGTTAGACTTGTGTGCCGAATGTTGTAACACTTGAATTTTACGTTACATGACTTTATCGCTCCGCACGTTGTGGAGAAATAGTGTCTAAATATGATTCTAATACGGTCAAGTTAGTTACTGTCAAGCATTTATTTTCTTGTTATAATTAATGCTCCCACGAGGATGTGAGGTCCAGAGCTAGAAGTAAAGTAGGTCTTCTTTGTTGAAATAAAATAGGGTTTTTGTTTTTTATGTATCATTTTTCGAGAACTTAGAACTTAGAGAACTTAGTGCGGGAATACACCTTGTGTATAGATTCCCTATTTCCATAACTCCATACTGAATTGGGAATTTCTCTTTCCTCTTTTTAGAACATCGTTGTTTTAGTAAGTGAAGCTTGAACTAATTCATAATCGAGTCTGTTGAAAGCATTTGCTCAAATTTTAACAATGCCAAGATTGTCACATGTAAAATTCGAAAATAAATTTTTTGTGTATCTGTTTGTTTGAATTACTTTTGCTAGATTATCAAACCGTCTTTATTTTCCTAATCACATTATCAAACCTGATTGAATTTTTTTGTGAGAAAAACATTCAGGCTTTAGTAACTGAAGTCAGATTTCAAAGACGTGAAGTCATGGCAATAGGAGCGTTTTTCCTCGATCATTTTGTCTTTATTAGTATTTAGGTCTGGTAAGAAGAATGCAAAATTTATTTGTCCTTTTGGTTTATATTAATGTCTAACATTTTTGTCTGTTATTTTAAATTCTTCAGCATCACTAAAATATGAGTCTGTACTCTTGGTTTTCATTTAGATTCTTGGACGTTTTTATTTGACGTATCATAACCGTGGGAAACATTCTTCCTATGAGCCGTATGGTAAATTTTTTTACAACATGATAGCCAACACTTTGAAATTATTCTTATTTTAACGCATTTCTGCTTTGGTTAACCGAGTGTGTGGAGTCACTGACGAGTGCGAGTTACCGCGCCCTGACCGCTCATGGCTTGGCTGTACAGTACGTCTCGCCGTGAGCAGTTCGTGTCAAGTTAGTCTTGTGTGGGTCGCTAATGCGACGCTCTCTACACGTGCAAGCCATTATGCGGGCTTGCGTCGCGAGCCGAGCTTTTAAAACTGAGATCCTCCTGTCAAGATTGTCTTTTTGCTCGCCTTAATTTGCCCTGTAATGACCGCAAAAAACTCCGCCGATCGCTTGAGATTTAC
Source organism: Morinoia aosen (assembly GCA_030386875.1). Taxonomy (NCBI): domain Eukaryota; kingdom Metazoa; phylum Arthropoda; class Malacostraca; order Amphipoda; family Talitridae; genus Morinoia; species Morinoia aosen. The sequence goes on from CM059562.1 coordinate 12,418,023, forward strand.
GCGATGTCTCGATAGACGGTCCGTCCCACCTGTGAGCGGTGATGACTGCTCCGTTATTTTCTTCCCTGCCGCTATGCGCTCTTCCCAGTATCCCATTTGCTTCGGCTTTCTTCAAGACTATCCATTTTCGTACAATTTTCTCTTTGTCTGAGGTCTTGCCGTGCTATTTCAAGGGTTATTGTTTGTTGCTACCTTTGTTGAAGTGTCCACTTGCACTTCCTCCTGGGGCTTCATCTTTGAAGCTGTTGTTCTCTCCTCGTTGCTCCCCCTTCTGCAGCTTCCTGTTTGGCAACTCCTGATCTTCTCTTTTCTCTTTTCTCTTCTTGTTGCTTCCTTTATTGCGGTCTCCCTCATCTCGCATGCTGCTTCTTTTCTCTTTGCAGCTGCTCTTTTCTTTCTTGTGGCATCCCTTCTTCCTTCTTGTGGCATCCCTTCTCCTTTCTTGTGGCATCCCTTCTTCATTCTTGTGGCATCCCTTCTTCTTTCTTGTGGCATCCCTTCTTCTTTCTTGTGGCATCCCTTCTTCCTTCTTGTGGCATCCCTTCTCCTTTCTTGTGGCATCCCTTCTTCATTCTTGTGGCATCCCTTCTTCTTTCTTGTGGCATCCCTTCTTCTTTCTTGTGGCATCCCTTCTTCCTTCTTGTGGCATCCCTTCTTCTTTCTTGTGGCATCCCTTCTTCTTTCTTGTGGCATCCCTTCTTCCTTCTTGTGGCATCCCTTCTCCTTTCTTGTGGCATCCCTTCTTCTTTCTTGTGGCATCCCTTCTTCTTTCTTGTGGCATCCCTTCTTCCTTCTTGTGGCATCCCTTCTCCTTTCTTGTGGCATCCCTTCTCCTTTCTTGTGGCATCCCTTCTTCTTTCTTGTGGCATCCCTTCTTCTTTCTTGTGGCATCCCTTCTTCTTTCTTGTGGCATCCCTTCTTCTTTCTTGTGGCATCCCTTCTTCTTTCTTGTGGCATCCCTTCTTCTTTCTTGTGGCATCCCTTCTTCTTTCTTGTGGCATCCCTTCTTCCTTCTTGTGGCATCCCTTCTTCTTTCTTGTGGCATCCCTTCTTCTTTCTTGTGGCATCCCTTCTTCTTTCTTGTGGCATCCCTTCTTCTTTCTTGTGGCATCCCTTCTTCTTTCTTGTGGCATCCCTTCTTCTTTCTTGTGGCATCCCTTCTTCCTTCTTGTGGCATCCCTTCTTCTTTCTTGTGGCATCCCTTCTTCTTTCTTGTGGCATCCCTTCTTCCTTCTTGTGGCATCCCTTCTTCTTTCTTGTGGCATCCCTTCTTCTTTCTTGTGGCATCCCTTCTTCCTTCTTGTGGCTCCCCCTCTTCTTTCTTGTGGCTCCCCCTCTTCTTTCTTGTGGCTTCCCCTCTTCTTTCTTCGGGCTTACCCTCTTCTTTCTTCGGGCTTACCCTCTTCTTTCTTCGGGCTTAGCCTCTTCTTTCTTCGGGCATCCCCTCTTCTTTCTTCGGGCATCCCCTCTTCTTTCTCCGGGCATCCCCTCTTCTTTCTTCGGGCATCCCCTCTTCTTTCTTCGGGCATCCCCTATTCTTTCTTCGGGATTCCCCTCTCCTTTCTTCGGGCTTCCCCTCTTCTTTCTCATGATTTCTTCTTTTTTCTTGAGGTTTCCTGTATTCCGCTCTTTTTCTTGAGGCTTCCCCTCTTTTTCTTGAGGCTTCCCCTCTTTTTTCTTGTGGCTTCCCCTCGTTTTTTTCTTGTGGCTTCCCCTCGTTTTTTTCTTGTGGCTTCCCCTCGTTTTTTTCTTGTGGCTTCCCCTCTTTTTTTTTCTTGTGTCTTCCCCTCTTTTTTTTCTTGTGGCTTCCCCTCTTTTTTTTCTTGTGGCTTCCCCTCTTTTTTTTCTTGTGGCTTCCCTTCTTTTTTTCTTGTGGCTTCCCCTCTTTTTTTCTTGTGGCTTCCCCTCTTTTTTTCTTGTGGCTTCCCCTCTTTTTTCTTGTGGCTTCCCCTCTTTTTTCTTGTGGCTTCCCCTCTTTTTTCTTGTGGTTTCCCCTCTTTTTTTCTTGTGGCTTCCCCTTTTTTCTTGTGGCTTCCCCTCTTTTTTTTTCTTGTGGCTTCCCCTCTTTTTTTTTCTTGTGGCTTCCCTCCTTTTTTTTCTTGTGGCTTCCCTCCTTTTTTTTTTCTTGTGGCTTCCCCTCGTTTTTTTCTTGTGGCTTCCCCTCGTTTTTTCTTGTGGCTTCCCCTCGTTTTTTCTTGTGGCTTCCCCTCTTCGTTTCTTGTGGCTTTCCCTCTTTTTCGTGGATTTTTAATTTTCTCATGTAACTATTTTCTGACCTCATCGTCTGTTCTTGTGGCTTTTATTGTATTTTTTCAATCGATTGTTTTCATCATCCAAGCGGCTACCGCCTTTCTACTGCCTCTTCGTACATTCACTCCCTCGTTGCTGCTCACTATCTTCATTGCTCTCTCTCTATTACTTGTGCATTTATTCAAGTTCATAGTGTTACTAAATGATTTTAATTCGGTTACTGTTTCACTATTTTTTTAGTGTTTACTCATGTACTGAATTACTGCTCTGTTGATCTTACATTACTCCAATTTATTAACTTAAGGACGAAAGCACTTTTTAACTATAGGATGCTTATTGAGAAGTGTGAGATCCACATTTCTGCATTAGGTAAATCCCACCCATCCCATGTATGTGCTTTAATTTCATTAGGGAAATGTCTCTAAATTGAACATTGCCTTGACTGTTCAACAATCTATTAACAGTGTCGTTAATCGTTTCTACAAGCCATGGAAGTATATTATGATGGAGTTTGTCCACAAAAATCTTTTTAATGATTTTGCGGCTTCAACGGTCTACATTCTCAGCAAAATTATCAATTTACTTCACCTGACGCTGCTTAAACTTTTTATGAAATGTTCTTCCGAAGAGCGTCACTATCCGTAGAGATCTCGCTAATGAGGAAGCTCTTGTTTATCGTGTAGTTAGGAGACGCCTAATTAGCGAGCGTGTTTGCAATAGATCTTGAGCCACTCGAAGGCTCTGTTATTATAGAAATATGCCAAGTGGCTAGCAGCGGTAGTATGTCTCCTGGTCTCGGCGCCTGACGCATCTGTTTGTGTTTCATCTGCCTCAGCCACGCGAGAAGTTGTTCTTGCGGCTCTCCGGGAATGTGACGGCGCGCTACGAGCTTTGTGCTGTCCAACTCCCTACATCATCTTATATTAACTCGTTACTCCCGAGACAGCGCTCCCATTTCTTTGTTTTGGCCACCTATTGAATGGAAGTGTTAGTCATAGCTCAGTTTTTGCTGTTCATCCATCGACTTCAACACTTGATATTTTACTGTTCAATGTGATAACTGTCTCTCTTCGCCTTAAAGGTGTAATTATGGCTGCTATTATCACTACCCTAAGTGAAATGTTTTTTAGATTGTTTGGTGTGAATTTACTTGACATTAATGAATTATTAGCTAGAGTTTGTTCATGAAATATCGAAAGTGTTTTTCCGCGAGAGTTCGCAAGAGTTTGTCATTCAATATACTCTCTAAGATAGACGAGCGTTTCTTGATGGTGTGTGAGATTCCCGCGTTAACTCGATGTGAGGTGAGGAGTGCGGTTATGATTTCAGCCTCCGTACGTACGAATTAGCGCTTGTCGCAACACTGTATGTCAACTGCAGAATAAGCCGCACTTGTTTCAGTTTGCTGCGGTAATTTCAACTTTAATCGTTTTAGGTAGGTCATTTCTTCTCATTGCCTATTTCATATTTCTATTTTTCATGAGTTACGCTTGAAAATTTGCGCATATTTTTCTATTGCACGAATTTTTAATACAACGTATTTCACCAAATACCCCAGTCCTCACTTTTCAGTGTTGTGGAGATGCTTCCTCTCGCTGAATGTAAATTTTTTCAATCTCGGTGTTCCAGCCTATTTATAACATACCAAAACTGAACTTGACATCAGCTCCTCTAACGCACCACGTCTTTTTTTACTTGTTCCGTGTTTGGTACGTATGGTTACCTTCATACGATCATGTAATCTTCATCAACTTCGTGGGTAGTTGGTTTCCTATTATTTTGGGAAGTTTCGCTGTGCTGGGGTTGTTAGCGTTGGTGTGCCCGGTTTTGTTGCTACAACTGGACGCAACGAGTTTTACAGCCGAGTTTATAATATAATATTCAAAGGTCCTTGAGATTATACATGCATTGCTTGCCTCTCTCTATTCATTATCTCTGAGAGGCTCGGATTTTGTATGTTTTTTCCGTCTAATTCATTTCATGATGTAGTTTTGCGTGCGCTTGCGGATGCTCGTCTTTTGTTTTATGGATAAAAACCAGGTTGAACTCCAGGGATGAAATCCATCTACAGTAGGTCTGTGCGTGCTCTTAGCTGCTGGTATCGCTTGTGGGTGCTGCAAAACTGGAAATGCATTGCGCTTGTAAAGCCTAGCGTGGTAATGTAGACCTCTCCTGCTCATTTGTTAATGCAATTGTTAAAAAGTGTTTTATTTTACTTCTCAAAATTAAGGTTAGAAAGTATTTTCGAAGAGGAATATTGCTGGCCTGAGACATAACCTGCAATGATGCAGTAGTGCACTATGTATTTTTTTTTACTGGGGACTATTTTTATTCATTCATCTCTTTCTATGCTTTTTCATTACGCTGCTCACGTGGATAACTAACTTCCTGCAGTACGGAATTGACCTCATTGCATGCAGTTTATTTGGGTGTTGGTGGTCAAGTGGCGAACGTGCGGCATCGGCGGCGGCGGCAGCTGGAGTAATGCATACCGCGCAGCCAAGTGCGCGTGTAGCGGCCGCTTGGCCGTGTCACGCGAGTCTGGCGTGTGGAGGGCGTGTGAACTGCTGTTCTGGTCTGACCCACTGGCTGGACGTGCTTTCTGGTGCGGTCTTGCTGCTTTTAACGCTCGTCCTGTTTCTGCTGCTAAACTTGTAGGCACTTTTCTAGAGGCACCAATTGCTGAAGTGTTCTCTCATTTGTGATTCGTCCTCTTACTCTGAACTACAAAAAAGTTTTTTGCTTAAGAATTTTTCTCTGCAGACTCAAAAGTTGCTGGTGTAGTTTTCAATTTTAGTTGCACATAATGTCAGCGAGAATGCGTGATTTGTACGTCCTAACTCCATGTCTTCTAAAATAGAGTAACTTTTACAAGTTTTAGTAATCGTTTGCATTGGAATAAAAAATGCATATTCACGATGCATTTTCCCCCACTCACTGTTTAGTTGTAATTGTTGTGTTTTGAAAGGGACATCTCAGTTGAAAGGAAAGGATGATTTGATATGTGCTTGGAATTTTTAATCACTCACTGGATTGTAACAATTTGCTCCGTTGTCGGTGCTGTACTAAATTGATGGGTGCTCGTCGAAAACGACAATGCTGAACCCTGGAGAGAAGTGGATGTAAACAAACACGCCACATTGTAGCGTGAGGACATGGTATCTAAAGCTCAGTGGAGGGGCGTTTGAGGGACACAGTTTCAAAAGCTCAGTGGAGGGGCGTCTGAGGGACACAGTTTCAAAAGCTCAGTGGAGGGGCATTTGAGGGACACAGTTTCAAAAGCTCAGTGGAGGGGCGTTTGAGGGACACAGTTTCAAAAGCTCAGTGGAGGGGCGTTTGTGGGACACAGTTTCAAAAGCTCAGTGGAGGGGCGTTTGAGGGACACAGTTTCAAAAGCTCAGTGGAGGGGCGTTTGAGGGACACAGTTTCAAAAGCTCAGTGGAGGGGCGTTTGAGGGACACAATTTCAAAAGCTCAGTGGAGGGGCGTTTGAGGGACACAGTTTCAAAAGCTCAGTGGAGGGGCATTTGAGGGACACAGTTTCAAAAGCTCAGTGGAGGGGCGTTTGAGGGACACAGTTTCAAAAGCTCAGTGGAGGGGCGTTTGTGGGACACAGTTTCAAAAGCTCAGTGGAGGGGCGTTTGAGGGACACAGTTTCAAAAGCTCAGTGGAGGGGCGTTTGAGGGACACAGTTTCAAAAGCTCAGTGGAGGGGCGTTTGAGGGACACAGTTTCAAAAGCTCAGTGGAGGGGCATTTGAGGGACACAGTTTCAAAAGCTCAGTGGAGGGGCGTTTGTGGGACACAGTTTCAAAAGCTCAGTGGAGGGGCGTTTGAGGGACACAGGTTCAAAAGCTCAGTGGAGGGGCGTTTGAGGGACACAGTTTCAAAAGCTCAGTGGAGGGGCGTTTGAGGGACACAGGTTCAAAAGCTCAGTGGAGGGGCGTTTGTGGGACACAGTTTCAAAAGCTCAGTGGAGGGGCATTTGAGGGACACAGTTTCAAAAGCTCAGTGGAGGGGCGTTTGAGGGACACAGTTTCAAAAGCTCAGTGGAGGGGCGTTTGTGGGACACAGTTTCAAAAGCTCAGTGGAGGGGCATTTGAGGGACACAGTTTCAAAAGCTCAGTGGAGGGGCGTTTGTGGGACACAGTTTCAAAAGCTCAGTGGAGGGGCATTTGAGGGACACAGTTTCAAAAGCTCAGTGGAGGGGCGTTTGAGGGACACAGTTTCAAAAGCTCAGTGGAGGGGCGTTTGAGGGACACAGTTTCAAAAGCTCAGTGTAGGGGCGTTTGAGGGACACAGTTTCAAAAGCTCAGTGGAGGGGCGTTTGTGGGACACCGTTTCAAAAGCTCAGTCGAGGGGCGTTTGAGGCAGCCCGTTCAGTGGGGCCGGGTGCCCGGGTCTCACGGTTGCCACCTCCTGCTCGCAGCGGTGACTGCCGCATCAGCCGTCCCTCGAGTGCCCGTACCGCCCGAGCTAGCGCTCCCCAGCGGCCCCTGAATTCTCTCTAATGAGGGTTTGTCGTGGCCCTGAAGTTGTTTTGCGCGGTCGTCATGTTTTATGCATGTTCTCCGCGGCGGATTGAATTAAGTCGAGCCTGTGCCGTCGTTCTCAGATGCTCAAGTCCTCCTCAAGTTGTCTTAGAGCGTCTCTTCCGCTATTCATTGTGCGCTTCGAAATGGCTTCTTCTCGAAAAGTGATTGCACTCGTTTATTTTTGTCAAAATTTAATTCAGACTTTGGCGGCGTTTGCTATTTTTGAGCGTGTCTTTATCGGGAGTAACCTCGGCCTTTATGCAAGCTAATTTGAATTAATTGCTCGTTCAAATCTTTATTTCCACATTTCATTTGCAAATAGTTGAGTGTTATACGATCGAATTCAAGCATTTTTGAATTCGTCATTATCCATGATACGAATTTTTTTAGGTGTACAACTTTTACTATCCTCTACTAAATTTTGCTTCAGTTGTTCGTTTTCAAACTGTTATTTACAAAAAGTCCTCTGAAATGCTCCTATATAGCGGCACCGATTTCTAATCTATAAAAGTGTAAGATTGCTCAGTTTAATTCTATCATTATATATTCTACACAAAAATGGTTAGACTCAACTTTAAAACACTTCAATTCATTCCTAAAGTTTATTTTAGCAAAATCATTACTTTCGTATCCTATTGCGATTTCCCCATTCATCCCGTAATTCAGTGACGGCGAATAATTTATTTGAATCCTCAAACGACGAAAAGCTGCCAGTTTCTCGACAGGAAACTGTACCATGTTACTTGTTGGAAGCGTGGCTGCCTCGTGATACTTTCTTTATCTTTTTCTATTTGAAAATTAACGTTTTGAGAGACCACTGGATAAAAACCTTTGTCTAAACGATTGCTCTTCAAAGGCAGCGTTTCGCCTGTCGAATGACGCTACTTCTGTTCGGAAGCCTCTTACTCCTCGCTCTCTTATTGAAGCGACTTTGAGTTTATCTTAATAAAAATAAGTGAAATTTTTCATACTGTGAATGGTACTGCAATAGTTTATTTTTTCCTCTTGTAGGAAACGGCTTACTTAAGGTAAAACAATTGTTCCTAGAGCTGTCGTAAATTCTTACATAGCGCATGTGCGTTAGAGTAGGGGTTCTAAAACTTTCATCAACCAAGGACCCGTTTTCTTGCACAAAAATAAGCTGAGGAGCCTTCACATGTGTTCCCCCCCTCAGGAATACATGTATATATACAATGTACGCACTGTTTCATAATATCAACAGTCACGGAAAGCTATAGATAAATACCTTAACTGCATCCACTGTTGAATTCGTTAAATTCTGCGGACCCCCTGTCAAAGTGCCACGGGCCCCTGGGGGCCGCGAGCTTTGACCCCACTTTGAGAACCCCTGCGTTAGAGAATGGGTGAGTTAGCATCCGTGCATATTCTAAAAATTTTCGTGTGCCCGTGAATGCTTACTCGCGTTATTTATGCAAGATGCAAGGCTTGCAATCTTTTGTTATTTGAGACTTGAATCCTATGACCTCTTAATATTTCAATTGATGGGTATTAGCGCTCCCAGGGGAAAATGTGAGCTCCTGAACTGAGAGTTAGGTAGGCCTTCTTTTTGTTGAAATGAAATGCTTTTTGTTTTGCTGAGAACCATCTTTTTTTATGATTCACTGCTGTCCTGTTTTTCAGCACCTCTGACTTCCTTCTTCATCTTTTATCTTGTTTCATAACCTTCCTTCTTATCTTACTGTTTCTATGCGCACAGGATCCCTTGCGGGAGCGCCCTCTGTGCATAGTTCCTAGGTTTCCTAAATTATATACTAAATGATGCCTTCATCCTTCCTGTCTTTGAACATCATTGTTGGGGTTAAAGGTAGCTAAAACTAATTTATAATCAATCAATCATGCTATTGATTGATCATACTTTTGAGAGACTGAACCGCGGCAAGTCGTACGACAAGCTTTATACTTTACTGGTCTCGGTATCGTAAAAGACATTTAATTTTCTCCAACATCAGTGCAAGGAAAATTGAAGCTTAGTTGCTCATGCTTGAAAGTAGCTGTTATCGAAACAAGACCTCGTACCGTATCGTACCGTATCGTTGGAGATGAATGTTTTTTCTTTCGGCAGAGAACTTTAGTATCATTTCTACTGGCGTTGTTATTTTATACTGTTAGTGTTTTTTTTTAATTTTGAAGACGGTATTTTTAATTTTGTGAAAGAATTGTGCTGAAAATTACCAGCTACTCATTCGATCGTTCAATGAACATCGAGCATTTTATTTCTGTATCAGATTCCACGAGCTGATCGCGTGAGAGGTCTCATGTGTGGAGAACCCTCTTGTGCTGGCGTATACATGCGCTCAAGTGGGCCTGATTTGCTGTATTCTTTTGCGTCTTGTGTGGCTGATGTTGTGCTGTGTGGCTAGCTGGCGTTGTGCTGTCTGTCTGGCGTTGTGCTGTCTGTCTGGCGTTGTGCTGTCTGTCTGGCTGGCGTTGTGCTGTCTGGCTGGCTGGCGTTGTGCTGTCTGTCTGGCTGGCGTTGTGCTGTCTGGCTGGCTGGCGTTGTGCTGTCTGGCTGGCTGGCGTTGTGCTGTCTGGCTGGCTGGCGTTGTGCTGTCTGGCTGGCTGGCGTTGTGCTGTCTGGCTGGCTGGCGTTGTGCTGTCTGGCTGGCTGGCGTTGTGCTGTCTGTCTGTCTGGTGTTGTGCCGTCTGTTTTTCTGCGTCTGGTGTTGTGCCGTCTGTTTGTCTGCGTCTGGTGTTGTGCCGTCTGTCTGTCTGGTGTTGTGCTTGTGTGGTTGCTGCTGTAAGTGACGTCTCTTATAGTTGCTGTAAGTAGGAGATAGAAAGTTCTTAAATTTCTTTGCCGTTATAGTTCCTCGACTTAATTGATTTTTTTTATGTTCTTTGAAAGCTCGCTAATTTCCTTGGAGACTCAGGCTAAATATTGTCTTGTGTAATGGACTCGTTTATTCTGTCACATTCATCTCGAAGGAACCTATACCTGTATTGATTGCAAATGTTTCGTTTATATATTTTAGAATAAGACATCGATCTTGGCGAATTCAAAGGTTTGATTGCTTGTCTATTGCATTCGTTGTCGCCCATTTTGACTAACAGCATCTTAAAGAGATGCAAATGTGGTCTCTGCAGGATGCGTGCCTCCTTGACAAATCGAACTGTTTGAATGCAGTCGCTGGACCATTAATTGTTCCTTTAGGCTCATACTTCATTGTCACTGCGCGTGAAGCGGGAACCGATTACTATTGACATTTCTATTTGCGCCCGATGCATTTTAAGCGATTGCTGTCCAGCCCGTCTCTGCTTGCCTCATCTTTTTCCTCGACTTTCAGTAAATATTTTAGTTCATTCTCTCCGCACGTCATTTTATGACTGTGCAAATTTGCTGCAATCAAACTTGATCCTCTTGGTTTTTACTCGAGTATTTTCTACACTATGACTATGCTGTCGTTGGCTTCTCATTTTGTATGCGACTGCTTCGTATTCATGTTTTTATGCTCTAAATAGTTTCTGTTAACCACAAACAAGAGCCCAGCAATACGCGGTCTCTTTCTCGTTTTCATTTTATGCCGAGTTAATGAAGGTGCCGAGTGACTGCGGATTCAAATATAGTTGTCTAGTTGGGTCGAGCTTCAGCAGGAGACATAATTGTAGAAATAAATGCATAAATGTGGGCCTTTACAGCGTTGAGGAGCTTCATTTTCCCTCCACAAAATGCGAGAAGCTGGTCCTGGTGCATCTTGTCGCTTGAATTCATGAAGTAAAATATCGTTCGCAGAATTTAGGGTGAAAGTTTGTGTTCACAAGTGTCAGTAATTCTTTCCTGCCACCGCCAAATCGCATAGTGACGTCTTATTTTGCGCTGTGCTAGAAGCTTGAATTTGACGGGAGTGTGTCCGCTGGAGTTGCATCAGTAAGCCTGCGAGAAAAATAATCTTCTAGATACTTATCGTATTGTTGTGCTCTGTTGCATGATGCTCCTAACGCTTGGAGATTTTTCTCTGTCTTCTTAGTATTTATTCGTTGAATTGCCTTGATTTCCATATCTGCGTTTGCATGTCAAGCCAAAGTCATGTTTGTTGCTTAATTGGGTTGTTAGAAATTCCTTCACCACATTGAAGGACCCTGCACATGTATAATTCTCTGTGTGGGCTGACTACCATTTAAATGAATTCATTATCTGCGCAATCTACGCTCTGCACTGCAATGTCATCACGATCTATAACTTCCTGGCGTAATTGGAAGAAAGTTAACCTCCCAAGGGGAAGAAAATAAGCAGTAAGCCAAGGGTGTTTAGGATTATCCATCCTGTACTTGGCCGACTGGTGCCCCTGAGGGATACTGTACGGTTACCTCAGCCTCAGACAGGTCTTCGGGACTTATGTCCTTTGTCTCCAATCTGCTCCTTCCAGTTTTCACGCCTTATTCACTCTTCCTCGTCGTTTCTTCCTCTTCCTTCCTAACTTATTGTAAATACGTGTGAGAACACACCTTGTGCAGAAATTCCCCTTCGTATACAATCTGTGTTAAATAATCCCTCCTCTTCTCTCCCTTGATATTGCATTAGTTGTGGCTGGGTAGTCGTAAACTATAATAATAATATTAATAAAAATAATTATGATAAAATTAATAATAGAAATGCGATATCGTAGTAAAGTAATTTTAAAGCGCAACGATTGAGAAAATGGTTCTTCAAATGATCTTCTTCAAAGTAGCATTTAAAACAGTCTGCCTGGCTGTGTCTCTTGTTCAGTGATGAATGTAGACGTATTTTTTCAAGCTCGAGGTATTGTCGTGACCCTCTTTATTTTACATCGCTGAGGTCACGGTCTTCATTCTCTCTGCCGTCATTCTTTGTTGCGATGCATGATATTTTTCCATGTGATATTATTAGTCGTGACATTAAGATTATTCGTCACATTTCTTTTATTTTCTACTTGTTAATGTCAAAATAGCTGCCACCAACTCAGAGTAAGTCTGAGTAAATATTTAATTCAATCTTCGGTGAGCGTAACGAGCGACTTAAGGCCATAAATTAATCGTGCATTCTAGCCGTGTTTCCTGGCTTCAAACATTATCTTTCTTTCCAAATCAATCTGTCTCATCTCTTCCTATCTATTTGGAGGATATGGAGAACACAAGGATATTAAAGAAATTCGCTATTAGACACCGGAAAATATTGAGACATTAATCATCGAAATTACGCAAACTAAATTGAGCGCACGCGACCTACGCATTCACATCCTAATATACTCAGAAGCTTGAGTGGAGACTGGGGTTTGACATGAAATCAGAAGGAAACTTATCTTGAGATTTGGAGATTGGTCTCGCCGTTGAGCGTCGCCTGACTGGCGCGTTGGAGCAAGATCGCCATCTTTGGTTGAGGGCAGAGTGACCAGGTTAATGGCTGGGACTATGCCGATAATTAGCAGTCTAGATGGGCCATCTCTAATTTACGTCAAATAGGCACTGCGGTTGAGTATTCTTGAAGTAAATCACTTTCGAGCGAATGATGGCACAGATGTTCTAAGATGGCTTCGAGTAGTGAATTTAAGAGGCAAGTCCTCGGCCCAACTGGGCCTAGGAAGGCGGACAAACTCGTATGCGACTGCTCGTAATGATATTCTCGCCCGGACTGACGCTCTCTCCCTCTGAGTCCCTCAGGCACCCGCGCTCGGCGTCACCTTGAGGTGCCAACTTTGAATAACGACTTAACAAGGTTACTAATAAGAATGTGATATATCCCTACAATCGAATAGAAAACATACATCATTAACCTTACCCTCATTACTATATAAAAATCCCCACAAACAATGTTATACATATTAATTAAAGCAAATGAAGACATCCGTTGAGGTTCTTGGCATCTTCGGCTGGCGTGATCGTTCGCCACTTGTATCAGCGACGTTCGAACGTTGTTCCTGAAGAGCCGACCGTTCTAGAATTCAACGATGTGATGCTTTCTCGCAGAAATCAGGCTTAATATGGTCTTTTAAAATCATTAAGGATTACGTTGTAGGCCAAGCAACGCTTCTCCAGATTTTTAGCGAAGTTCCGTACTCAGTTATGCAGAGAAGCACAACAGTATCCCTTACCACTTAATTTTTCTAATTTTTGTGTAAGTCGTGCATCAAGAAAAAGCGTTTGCTCTGTTGTATGTGAAACTGGGGATAGAAACGTGAATATTGAGTATCTTTCATTCATGTCACTAGTTCATCCCGCAGTAGATCCCTCACTCAGGACATACAGCTATCGTATCTGAGAATTAGCGCCTCAAGGAGGAAGATTTGAGGTTACGAGCTGATAGTTACATCAGGTTTCCATTGGTTGAAATAGAATAAATTTTAGTTCTGTTAAACTATTTTTTTGCTTTTCTCTGCTGTTTTTCAGCTCCTCTAGCTCTCGTGTTCAACTTTTACCTTTAATAAACGTCTCCTATCTCGGTGTTGTTATAAGCAGGGCGTGGGGACAAACCTTGAGCATGGAGTCCCTGTTTTCTCAATGCTCTACCAGATGGTGCCTTCTTCACTTCTCTCTTGGGAACACTTTTGTTTTAGTTAGTAATGCTTATACTGACTTATAATCTAATTTGCTGCTTTGAATTCAAGCTGTGAAATGAAAACTCATGTCACAAGTATAGGAAATGAATTGATTCTTAAAAATACGCTTTTGAAAGTGTTGATTAGTTCGTCAATGTTTAGACACAGTGTTCACAATGCCTCCTTAAGAATTCCTCTATGAATAATCTATGCATTACTTCGTTAATGGCGTACAAAGAGCACTTTTTCTGTACATAAAATTTCCGAAAAGCGTGTATTTTTCTGCTACTCAACGTTAGAGTACGTATCGTATAGATCATTCAATTGTTCATTATTTCCATGGCATGTCACCTAATTAGATCATAAATCCCTGCCTTGTGACTATTATACGAGTTATTCATTTTTGTGCAAGATGCACGAAGTTTCTCGTAATATTGCTCGCTGTCAGGAGACTCGTGTCCTTGATCATCGCATAACCCTGCCGCTGATCATCAGAAGTTCAGATGAGCTAGCGAGTGCCGAGATGAGCGTCAGGGAATGTCGGGCAGCCGCCGGTGCTGATCAAGACGGATGATGAAGTTCTCCTCCGCGGACCTCCGCAACTTGCCCACTGCCCAGGGCTTCTAGCTCTTCACCGACTCCCTTTCTGAATGTCTCTTGCTCCTTATCTGTTGGCATCATTTGTTTCCGTTAAATTAACTCTCCGTATCAGTTTGAAGGCATGGCAATCACGTGTTCCTCGTGGGGTTATGGTTTCACTGTTTGTTGCATATAGAAGTTATTTGTGCTTTTTGTGTCTGTGTCTACTATTGGCTGAATGGTTAACTGTTACCGGATTGCTTCCCTTTTTTTATGGTTACCAAAAATAGTAGCGTATTTATTTTAAAACTTAATGCTAGTGTTCTGTGTATGTGGGCTGACACCTGTTTAAGGGTTTTATTGTTAAGTAAGGAAATCCAGGCATAATTAATTTTGTCTTCCACTCCATTTCTCCTGTCTGTAGGTGCATTTGAGCTGCTCGTAAGTGGTAACATTCTAGGGGGATAAGGAAAATCTTTCTATATTTTCAGGTTTACTCGTGGAACTGCTGTCGTCGTACTAGTGGTCCTACACTTCGATCCATTTATGATGAATAGAAAAGTTAAGTTTAATTCGTCTTCCATCGTTCTATCTATGATTTCCAACTGAAAGTAGGTAACGAGAGTTTGAAAAATCTTAAGAGATGCACAGCTATACTTTTTCTGTTGAATGAGTGCTTGAAAAACTCCGTTACCTTAAATTCTTCGTGATACGATAGAAAATAAACACGTATTATAGTAGAGCTTGTTTGTGCTCGACGTGCGCCCGCGTCATCAGGCTATGCAATAGAAACAACGAAAATATTGCACTCACGCATTTTTTTGTGACATCAGCAGGGTTTTGGTTTTATTATATCGATGGGGACATAAGTATTGTCAAATGTGAGGCTGCTTCTCTCAATTTTCTTATTCATATTTACCCTGCATAACAAGAGATCGTCAGTTACAACAAAAGTCGAGTGCAGTTAACAAAACATATAAAAAATGCGCCTAAAAATCAGACATTATGAGTTTTAAATCTACTTCAGCCACAATTTCTTTCTGCCAACCCTGTACGCTAATCGTAAAAACATCAGCTAACATGAAGTCTTCGAACCTAACGAGTTGCTGTTATAGGAATTTACATACCTTTACAAATCGTGTTTATTTTTTGTATTATTCGAATTTTTTATCACTTTAGTTCTGAGGGAATTGATATGAGATAACGTATTTACTACCATTAGATTGATTCAAAACTGCCGCTATCTTCGGACCACTAGTGCTACATCGTTGCTACGATGCCTTGTCTAGAGGTAGACTTGTAGATGAAGGAAGCATTGGTATGAGCTAAAGCTTGCTTGTTTATGAGGATTCAAATGGCTCGTAGCTCACCATTCCCATTAGTTACTCTTTAAGAGATTGCCCGTTAGCATATCGTGGAGATTAAGCTCTCCTTTGACCATATGTATGAACTGTGAGCTTCACTTGGGGACGTGTGATTATTACTCCTGTTCTCGTCAGTGTACCTTGGGGAATTAGCTCTTCTCAGGGATGTCCCTAGTTACCCCTGCAGAATCGGTCACACTTGTTGCACGAGGCTGTCGTGCGTTCCCTTTTGTTAGGTAGGCTTGTGTTCTTCTCGTCTGTATCCCTGTCGGAAGAGATGAGATGAGTCTTAGCCGGCTTGTCTTCAGGTGAGCGTTTGACTACCTTAATTTGTGGTCTCGCTACATGCTCCCTGTGAGTGTGAACACACACACTTTATGAGGTTCAACTTGTGTAAATTTCCAGCTAATCCAACACTTTATTACTGCTCTTTTATTTGTGATGAAGAACTTATCCTCAGCCTATTTTTTGAGTATTTGTTAGATTAGACGTATAATCTCTGTTGAAATTTTTCAATTATCTATCGTCGTTGTCTCCATTTAAACCCCTTTTTTCCTGAGTTTTTACTTGTGTCTCTTATTGCTGTCGGAGTATTTTGTGATTTATAATAAAATATTTACGAAGTTCTCGAAAAGGGTGAAATCTTACACCCGAAAATATAAAAGGAATTGTTGAATCGTCACATTTCCCATGGACTAATGTATGAATGAAACACGGATGTATTCACTAATATGAAGATGGAAGATTTGAAATTCGCCACATTAGTATTGGCGCGTACTAGGTGATGCACATGAATACTAAAGAAATAAAATGTTATATTTGTATGAGTAAAGTACTTATTTTTTGTTAATTTCGATTTTTTTAATGGTTTGTGATCACTATAAGGCATTTAATTTTTCCCTGAAGAGGAGAGCTGTTTCTATTTCTCCTACGAATTGTCACTCGCTCTGCATAGTTGTGATTTGTGATTTCCATACTGGTCCTAATGTTGAATCCCGATAACACACTCTTTAATTTTATTCGTATCGTAGTGTATGTATTATCTTATTGATACAGCGCTCAATTCCCCTTCGCTGCTTTTATCTGTGCGATGCAACTTTCGACATCATTTTTTCGTATTTCGATTACCCATATCTGAGACGCCCCAGGGACCTCCGACTGGAGAGAAAAAGCGCTAGGCTCTGAAGTCGAGGAAGGGACGCTGCGTATTGACATGGCGAGCGAATGAGTGATTCGGTCGAGTTTTGTTTCTATACTTTATTTTTGGTTAGGAGGGAGTAGCCCGGTTGGCCGTCCTTTAGCAGCCGATATCGCATTACGTGCGCCGGCACGGAGCGGCGTGCGTGCGGCACTTCGTCTCGAGGTGATGTGGCCCCCGTGTACTTGGCTGCTGCTGCTGCTTACAACTCGCCGGCCGCTGTCCCTGCCATTTGAGGATCGTCTGAGTCTGCATTGGACACCAGAAGATGTATGGACCCATAAATTATTTTGCAGTTGTTTACTTCTTAGATTTCTGGTGAACAAGTTGAACGGGGGGAATTTAAAGAATGAGTTCGGTTCTGATAGCTACTCTGGCGTTGCTTGGGAAGCTCCAGATGGATGCGTTGAGCACTCGTTCTCATGACGGATGCTCGTCATGCCCATGTTTTTGTGATAATTTTGGGCGTACGTTATTTGTTCACTCGCTTTACTTTTACATCAGCGTTATTTACGAAAAGTTATTTAGTTTACTACTGTAAGTTATTCTCTATCTTTGTTTTTACTCTTTGTTCTCAGCGTCATGTTAATGGTCAGCTATATTCTCGTTGTAATAGTTGATTTTCCGTTACTTACATTCATCGCCGCGACTGTGGATCTTGCTACGTTGAAGTGCCGTCCTCCCTGACGTTGAAGCATCGCTGTCGCTAGCGTTGAAGCGTCGCTGTCGCTAGCGTTGAAGCGTCGCTGTCGCAAGCGTTAAAGCGTCGCTGTCGCTAGCGTTTAAGCGTCGCTGTCGCAAGCGTTGAAGCGTCGCCGTCGCGTTAAAACGTCTCTGTTCCTAGCGTTGGACCATCACAGTTGCTAGTATTAAAGCGCAATTTCCGGTAGCAGAAAAGAATCGCAGCCTGTAGCGTTCAAAAACACGACGGCGAGCGTTAGAGCGTCGTGGTCGCGAGCTCTGCGCGCCGTCATTAAGGGGAGTTCGTGCGCCGAAATGTAGCTCATTACCCGGCTCTGGGAGGCGCCGTCTCTCCATGCCTGCCAGGACATGCGTTCTGTTTCTTTTCTTATGTTTTGCGAGCAGTAACGAGAATCCTGTCCGTCCGCTAGACGAGCCTTGACGAGATACTAACGACTCGCACTGGCTTCTCGGTCCTTTAAATGCCTCCGCAGATGCCGGCTGTCTGTTTTGCTAGCTCGTTCTGCTTGCTCTGCTCGCTCTACGGTTCCCGCTTGTCATCTTTTGCGAAATTACTGCACGATAATTTACCTGAACATTCCTTCAGCATATTGCGTTCGTAACTTTTTATTGTAGCCAGCCTCGCTGTTTCACGCTGTGTCGATTACTCGGTGAAAAAGAACAGCCTTTTTATATTAAATTATTCAGAACCATTTGTATTATTCTAATTTATTCAATATTTTTCACGTGATGGCCGTGTCATTTTCGACGCCACTGCAATTGGTATCCAAGCTTTTATATGAAACTCGTGATTTTTATTGATATGATATAGCTACTTTAACATATTTCGTGTTCGGGAGTCACATTAGGTAGAGGTCAATTTTGTGGAATATAAATTTTTGAGTATTTCTTTTTTTTAGATCGCTCATTTTTTTGCGGGTTTTGTAAGCTAAAGAAAAATTTGAATTTGTGCATTGTAATGATTAACTTGAAAATATTTTTCTCACGCCACTTATTTTTTTGCGTTACAAACTGCTGTTGTTTGTGATCGCTTCGTAAAAATGTTCGCTGAAATCCCTCGTGTCATGTGGGTTACCGATCAGAACCAAGTACGTGCAAAAAGTTTTAAACATGTGAATGACTTAGTGCGTTTGTCTCATGGTAACAACAAACCTCTGGCGCGTCGAGATGACGCGTGTAAGCCGCCATCTCGATGCATTTGGTTGGGCTGACCAAGCGAGGGTGAGCGCTGGGTCGGTGTCGGGTGTCGTGCAAATTTGAGTGACTGCCCTGTCTCACCGCAGGTCCCCTGCTAATCAAGCTTTCTCAAAAATGGATCGCGCCCTCTGATACCTGTCTGCTACGACACGCTTCTTGCATACATTCCTCCCAAATTTTGACTGGCTTCGCAAAAATGAAATGCGGCTGACAGTCAGATGGCTGGCGATTTATTTCTCAGGCTCTGTTGTCTTGAGGAAAGGCCAATGTTTGGGAATTTTAGATCCGTGCCTTGGGAGTTGAAGGCCGCCTAAGAATGACTGAGAAATTTGTTTACGTCTGCGGTTGCCTACGTATTGACTGATATTTTTATAACTGAAAAATTGCGAAGATCTATGGGCTTAAATTTATGTTATTTGTGTCGAAAAGCTTTGATTATAATTTTATGATGAAGTTGTTTTCGTTGCCTTAGTTTGGTTGGTGGTTTCTTTTTTCTTTTTGATTTCGGCAAGTTCATTTAGTTTTTGATCACTCCTTGCGATTGTATTTCAAGTTTATTATTCTTTCGAATGTTCGTAGCTTTAGGAGTGATGAAAGCGTATCAAATTAGCTGGGCACTCCAAGACCGAGATGATTAGTGAGACTAGTTGAAGTCCTTCACTTTTAGTAACATTTAAGTGCGAAGCGGTGCATTCTGGTTTGATTGCTTGTTCTGCTGCCTCTCTTATTTAGAACTAATAAGTTCGAGAAAGGATGTGTCTGTTATTACTTTTGTGCTGCGTGAACAGATTAGGGTGTCGGCGTTAGCTAATTGCAGGCCAGCGATCCTCCTCTCTTTTTTACGACTGCGCTCGTCCTGTGTTCTTTCCCCGCACCCACGCTTTGGGCTCGCGTTCTGCCTCTTGGACTCGCTGGCTTGTCGTTACCAAACCGTAAACTTGATTTACCATTTCAGGTTGTCCATGCTCTTTCTGTGCTGGGGTCCAATCACTTGATTCGAACTGATACTCCAAGCAACCTGAGTATATTGCTTGTTTTTGCAAGTACTTGCTGTTTTGATTACTTTTCCCTTAATTTATTCTGCTTTATTAGGAGATAGTGCTTTTCATAGCATGTTCTTACCATGAAACTCTGAGGGTCGTGCTGTTCTAGAATTATGACCTCATGGATCTGATTTTGAACAGCTATTCAGTGTTTGAAAAGAGACAGAAGTAACGACTTTCATGGCTTTGAAACAACTCCGATGAAACGTATCATTGACGCGTCTTCCTGTGACTGTGCTCAGAATTTTATGGGGCGCCCAGCATTGTTTCCCCGAGTGTCTGGTTCTGTCGAGTGTGGTCCTGCCTCTCTCGGCAGCTGTAGGGTGCTTCTTCGACCGCGGTCTATGCGGGCGCAAAATATGCCTTGTGTGGTTTTCAGAGAGTTTATTTCGCGACATTGTAAACTTCACTCTATTAAAGACTAGCAGCTTGGTTGAGAAAGTAAATTTTACCACTCTCTTTCGAACGTAACTTCTTCGACGATCGATGCTGATAGCGCTGGGGAAATTTTTTCCGTACTTGTAGAATGTTATGTGTTAAATAATATCTCCTCTCAGAAGCATACAACTACTGTGTCTACGGGAATTAGCGCTCCCCGGGTGAATATGTGAGGTCCCGAGCTAAAGAATAGGTAGGCTTTCCTTTTGTTGAAATAAAATAGTTTTTTCTGTGTCATTTCCGACTTTCTTTTTTCGGTTCACTGCTGTCTTATTTTTCAGTACCTGCTACTTTTTTTTCCTTCAACTGTTAGCTTATTTTATAAACTTCATTTTTCAACTTATTTCTATGTACCTTGTGCATAGATTCCGCCATTTCCTCAGGCCCATACAAAATGGTGTCTTCCTTCTTCTTCTCTTTGGAGCCCCTTTGTTGCAGTTCGGGAGGCTTAAACTAACATTTAATCCAATCTAAGGGTAAATGTCTAGCTAGCTCGTTTACACGACCGCCCAAATGAGCAGAACATTAGATGACGTTTGTATCGTGCTTGAAGTTGAAGCGTGCCTGCACTGCCGTTTTGTTCTCTTGGGCGGCACTGGTCTGATGCTCAACGTCACCCACCTCGTTATACCGCGCTAATTTCATAAATTAATGTTGATACTTACTGTATGCGGTTAGCGTTATTTCAAGGTATTTTAAGTGTATTGAATGAAATTTCAGTACGGAGAATCATTTCATTTTTGTCATCGCCCTTGGATGCAAAATTTAGGAAATTATACGAGCATTTTTCGGAAATCACTGGCTAGAAATGATTCTAAGCTTTTCAGTTATTTGGTTGTTTCACAAATACAAAAATATTATTTGAAATTACGTTGCTAATATCATGAACATGCAGAATAGGAGCATCTATTGATTTATGCTTTTTTTATTCGTGGAACGTGCTTCTGTTGTCAAATAAACAGTTCTCACCTTTGGCGCACTTCAAAAATTCAAGCGAATTTCAGGAACACCGAACTTGAGAAATGTTTGTGCATTCGCTTGCGAGCTTTTGTTTGTCAACTTGCATTTTAGTTTGCCTGCTTTTGGAGTGTTGTGTTCGGGGAACCAGGTCTTCGTTGTTACTCGGAAGAATAAAAGCTTTTGAACTGATTATTTTTTTCAGTATCATTTTGTTTTCGCGAAACTCCATGCGATGAAAGAAAGAACTTAAAAAGCGTTGTCCTGTTAGAGTGTTCTCAATGAAACTAATTAGTGTGACTTCGTGTGCATTTGTAAAATAGCTTTAAAATAGGCTGTTTTGCCCATATTCATATAATTCTCCCCTGAGGAGGATACAATTTTTTTTCTAAGGGAATTGGCGATCTCACGTGGAAACTGTAAGGTCTTGAATTAAGGTTAGGTAGGCTCCCTTTTTTTTTTAGAATGAAATATTTTTTTGTTTTTTTATCAGCCATCCTTTTTCGGTTCACTGCTGTCCTTTTTTCAGCTCCTATTACTTTTTCTTGAACTTTTACCTTGTTTCATAAACTTCTTTCGATCTTGTCAATTTTGCGCATTGGGTGTCGAGACACACCTGGTGCCTAAATTCATTCCCTTAATTCTATACTAAATTGTGCCTTTCTTCTTCCTCTCTTGGCAACACTTTCGTTGAGGTTGACGAGGCTCAAACTGACTCACAATCTTACTTATTCTTTATCAGTTTTAAATATGCAGTTAGCGAAATTCTTGAAAATAACATAAAAAGGAGATTGTTGAGCGAGTAAAATGGCTTCAATGATATGCCAGAAAATGTTTTCGATACTGAATGCAGTGTCCGAACTAAAAATAAAGACCCGGTATTAGTAAGGAAAAATTTTGAGGGAGCCCAGGCTTTGAATTTTTTCCATTTCAAATTGTCAGAATCTGGGGCCAACTCTTTGAAAATTTTATCTCTGCTAGCACGGTGAATGCGTTCATAAGTCGTTAGGACCATTAATAGGCTAGCAATCCTTCAATATTATAAAGAACGAGGGTTAACAGGAATTCGGGGTGATTTAAAGAGAAAAAACTACATGCGCACTTCAGTAGATATTAGAGGAAACGTATTTCTTTATGCGATATAATTACGAATCCGTCAGTAGTGCCTCGTCGATTAGTAACGCCAGCATTATGTAGAAAAAGTGAATTTTTAGTGTTTCCGTTAATGCCATGGAAGTGGTTAAATCATGTGAGTACATTCTGCTTGGCGGCAATGTTAGGAGAGACTGTGCCTGTGCTTGAAAATTGATGATGTAAATGTGTTTGGGTGGTGCCTGGGCGTGATTTGTGTCTGACGTGCGGCACGGGGTTGGGGATAATCCTCGAATTGGCCACTTGGCTTGTTTCTGTTGCTATGTTTGTTCTATTCTATTATTGCGGCTAATGTATATGTATGAACATAATTATAATTTATGCATAAAACTGAATGAAATCGACGAATTGATGGCTGAGGTAGGTAGTAAAGAACTCATATGGTAACGCATGAGATTCGTCACATGAATATTTATTGGGGAAAGCTTAAATTATGCTCAAGAAATTTGAGTTCACTATTTAAGGGGCTATTAATTTCCCAACAGGTACTGTACGCATTAGATATGTGTAGGTATTGCCTTATTAACTCTGCAGATCTGTGCTATGTATTTGTCAATTGTAAATACGAGTAAGACGCAGAGATGGCCGAGGATAAAGGTGAGAGATGCGAGTGTAGCCGCGCACAAGATAGTGCTGTGATCTATGCCTGCGGCCTGGCTAAGAGGACCCGTTAGATTCTCAGCGGTTGGGCGCTTTCTGTGACGGACGCCTCCATTGTTCGGGCGACCCGGGGGCTTATGGGTCATCTCCTCCCCTCACCTGCTCCGATGCTCTTTGCTGGCACCCCCTCCCTCGCACTCCATCATAAACCGAGGCCTGGTCATTAATATTGGAGACGTGTCCCAATTAAACACTGTCTTGCTCTATTGGACGGCGACCGCCGCATGACTGCATCACGGGGCCTTGCAAGTTGTACCCAAATTTGAGCCTTTGTTGACTCTTCACTGCTAAATCATTCACCGATTTGTGCGCACCGACAGAGCGGACAGATGGATGGATAATCGGGTGGGACGGCAAAACCAGGCGGAATTAAGGAACGCGGAAGAGAGGGTCGGCAGAAAACCATGAATGAACAGCCGATCTAAGTTCCTTTGCAGAGGTAGTTAGCGTGATCATTCGGTCGAGTGACAACTCGTTTGTGATTAAAGTGGTGAACAAGTTAGCCTTGATGGGTTATACCATAAATTTGCTCATTGAGCAATCTAAACTCCTGCAAAAACTGCTAAATTCGAAACTAGCATTGAGCTCAATGAGGTCGTTGATCTCGCACCTGTTTATGATGGTGCCGATTGTTACTGCGACACATCTAATGGATCCAAAATGCACGTTGTTTAGAAAATATACGAATGTAGTGCGTTTTTTAGCCAGGTGAAGGAATTTTTTTCTTTGCTTAGATTTAATAGTTTTTGCGTTCGTTTGCGATGCCGCATATCATTGATTTGTTTCATTAAGTTCTAATGAGTACTGTGTTGTGTATTAATTATATCTGTTTTTACTTCAGTCACTGAACTTCCAGAACGAGTACAATCACTAAAGTTGTGAATATCGCTAGAAGTGTAGTTTATTTGGTCCACGCTTACCTCTTATCGTTCATGAGGTGCCACTTACGAGCCAACCAAGAAAATTCGCTTCGCGGGTGGACGCAGATGTTGCACTCCGAGTACAGAAAATTAATTCTAGATTCCTTATAACTCATCACGGAGGGGGCTTGAGTCAGTTATATTATAGAATGGTATTTTTGGGGTAGTAATAATAGTTAAATTCGTAACAAAAGAATTTTAATCAATATCTATGTGTCTCTATCAAATAGTTACGTATTTTGATGCTCTTTCTTCAACTGAAAACCTCAGGAGCTCCTCCTCTTCTGGAGCTTCAAAATTGTTCGAGAGCCTTTAATGGGTTACGATCACTGAACTACGCCTTCATTCATTATACTTTCAAAATTTCTGAAGTAAATTTTATGTGGAATTTTTCGCGTTGTTTTACCCATCATAATTTTGTTGGATGAATTTTAGTACTTGAAATTATTTCTTTATCTAAATGGTCTAAAATTTTTATTGCAGCTTGCTTATTCGTTTCGCAGAGAATTTTGCACACGACACTTGAATATTATCTATACTTCGATAGATCTATATGAAGTACCAGTGAATTTGCATAGAAGAAAATATTTTAATTACATGATTTCTGTTTTAGAATTAATGTCCAATTATATTTACACATTCAAGAGTAACTTCGGTTGTCTTTCTGAGAGAAAGCTTAACTTCTTGGTTTGTTCGCCAGTGATGTTGCTAATTCCAACTTTTGATTTAATATACGTGCCTATTTAATTATCTACTTTCATTATTAAGAATATTGTATGTATAGTCGAAATATATAATGGGGAAGTTTGTGCGGTTGAGGAATAAAATTTGATGCGAACTAACAGCATTTTTCTTTTTCGCAGGTACGTTTTGGGCCCTCAGGTCGAGGGGAGTGGCTGTGTGGTGAGTACCGTGCGGTCCTGTGCTCCTTCAGTACCCCTAGCATGTCAAGGCTCTTCAATCAGTTCTAGGAACGTAACTTTTACTCAAAATTAACCTTTTGAGTGTTTTTTCAACGTTTTCTATATTAAAGTTATCAGATGGAGCACGGTGTAATATCAGAACTTTATTTTTAATTTCCAAAAGCACATTTCTATTGCATTGTTCATTATTTGAAGTCATAATGTGTAAAATTACCATTCTTCGTTCACTGGTAAGACTTTAAATTTGGATATCGCAATATTTTAAAGTAAATATTAAGATGTGGAACATTGGATTTTCCTTTGCCTGGCATATAGAATCTGTTTATCACACTTTACTTGCCGTCTTGCTGAAATAGTGCAAATGGGTCTCATCGTTTTATTTCTATTTTGAGATCACATGTTACTGCCATCAAAGTACATCACCGAGCTCCTTAGGAGCAGAAGTTAAGATGCGCTAATGTTGGCCAATTTTTGGTTGGCTCACACTGCGGTGAGCGACTAAAATTTTAGCACCTAAGCATAATTTCTTGTCGTAAATATTAAGGGGCGAGCTGCGAGGCGTAAATACTCTCGAGTAACGCTCTTAGCGAGGCACTCCTGGCGGTTTGCTAATTAACTCATTTTTCTGGTACACTTAAAATGTACCAAATTATGGCTAAAGCGGGTGTGAAACTCATCTTTGCTTTTATTTCCGCATCGTGAGGAGTTTTTTGCTCATGAGTAGCACACTTTTTGTGACTTCTGCACACATCATCTAAATTGTGCAGTAATTTCTTACGCTTCCTTAAGTTCGCGGGTTGCTTATATGTCGCGCCTTACTTCTGGCGACACTTCAGTGATGACGCGCCTGCTTGATGCAGGCTGTCTCGATTCTGCCAGTTCACAGGTTTTTCCTCAAGTCTCGCATGCTGCATTGCTGGCGCCTGATAAAAACGTGCATCATTAAAGTGAATTCAGTATCTCTTTCTTTGTGCCTTTCGTATATCAAGTATCCTAGTAATAAAACTAGTTCGTTTTATTTTTTCACTTCTACTTGTCATGGATTGTTTTGTTTCCTCATTTTGTTCAAAAACAAGTTGAAATTTTTGTTTCCCCAAATGCTATACTGAACTGCATTTCACCCTGAGGTTTGAGCTCTATATTGTTTTGCGTTCGTCCTATCCACCGCAAAATTAAAATTACTCTCGCTTGTGCTTTGCTTAACTAAAGCGCGACCACCAGGACGGTCCGTGTTGTCATGAATTGCACGAGGAGTTTGCAAATGGACATTCCTCGTCGTCTTGTCGGTCGATGCGCCGTAAAGCCGACGACGAATTTCAGCGTCAAGTGTGTTTTGATTTGATCACGCCGAGGCCAAGCTTTCCCGCCATATCTATTAATATTGGAGTGCGTTTTCGCGCGCGTGGAGCAGTGAACGATGTTTTCTTACGCCTTCGGTGACGCCACTTAACCGTGATTGATGCGTCGTGCTCCTTTTGCTGCTAAATAAGGCCTAAATTGTTAGAATCAACTTCATGTGTCACATTCATTGCCGCGCATTTTCTTTATTTCCTTAGGAAGAGGCAAAAAAACATCGCAGACCTAAAACGGTAGGTTATCGTGAAAAAGTCATTGTATTTCAAAGATATGCAGATCTACCTTGATTCGTCTTTTTCTAATAATTTTTGTATTTTAGCCCTGGGTACTAAATGTTAACCTTCAGTGTTGAAATGTTATTTCGGCAAGCCGCATGTGGAGGAAAAGATCTTTTTTCTGTCCGGCGGTGCTTCATAGCAGGCCTGGGAAATGACAGATGTTTGGCGGCGAGGCGGCCCACTTTCCGTTCCTTTAAATGCTTTTATTATAACTCGCTGCTATAATGCCCTGGGAAACGATTTAAATTTACCCAGTGTGTGTCCTTCGAAATTCCTGTCTCGGTATTACTTCGGAACAATTCTTGACGCTCTTGGATCTTTTTGAGGCCTTCTTTCTTTTATTTTATTTCAGTTACTACTTACAAGGATTTTATGATGAGCTATTACCATCTCATATATTGTGCTCACCGACATGCATTTACTGCATGCTTCGCTGGATTTGTTGAGATTAACATAATGAGTATTTTTATCAAATATTATAATTTCATGCATAATATACAATACACGCCAAACAATTTCATAGTTCATGAGTTTACATTTTGGTGCAGGATTTACATTTTTGGTAATCTCAACTGACTAAGGCCTATTCTTCCTATCCTGACGTGTACAGCCTTGTGCCTGGCCGGATAATTTTGATCCTTCCCACCCCTACCGTCACTCACGATCGAATCGTCTTTTTATCGAGCCTGGCAAGACCTTATCCACCCTCTCACTTGTGACCATCCAAGCTTATCGACAGGGCACTCAAGTTCGTACATGACACTCCCAGAATTCTGAAGAGAATTCTTCTCTTTCGATGGAAGACGCGAACATTTTCGGACCATCGTGGCTGTATCCTTAAAAGAGAATTCAATTCTCATTGCCATGCTTCAAATCGAGACTGCGTCCGTGTCTCAAGTCTTGCCAAGTCATGGTTGGGTTTGGCGGACAGAGGGCGAAAGGCTCCATTTCGTGTAATTTTGATCTTTCGTTGGAATTAACGCCACTGCGTTGAAAGAAAAAGCACTTGGACATCGTTCCTACTCTTTCCCAACACTGAGCGAAACGAATACGTCACTGGGAAACTGAAATACTGCGTGTGATGCGGTACAAAAAATTGGTCTTATATTTTCTGAATTTTACGTGAAAACATAATTATCCGATATCGGTTGGGAATTGTGGATTCTTTTCTGCGACCAAAATTACCAGGGATTTTTGAAACCGCATTTGATTTTGAATCTGAAAATTAAGAACTCTTTAATAATTTATGAATGTAGAACATTATTTATTGGCGTTGTAATTTTCTTTCATTAAATGTTGAGTACTGAGAAATTATTGGGTAGCTCATTAGAGAATATGCCTCGTCCCGTGAGGTACAATCGCAAGACTCTCCCTACCCCACTGATCTCGAGTAGTGTACAAGTTCCAGTAAATCATGCCTTGCCTCTAGGGTGGATAATTTATAGGCTTGCTTTCTATTTCTTCTTCTTGTACTCATTATTTTCCGGGTCGTAAAGTGATCTATCAAATGTTTTATGCTTTATTTTTCTCCGTTTCCGTTTTAACTTATTGCAATAGATTTTTTCAGTACTGGAATTTAGTTGACAGGCTTGCCATAAAATTTATAAACGCAGTAAAGTTAATAGTTCAATAATAATTATTGGTCCTACCACTGCATTTCATTTTTAAATAAATAGTAGTTTCTGGAAAATTAATTCGTATCATTTGAGTTACCTCGTGTTGGAAAAATAGACTACCTATTACATAGTTAGGTTCATTATTTTTCTACGTCTCTAATTTTTGCCAATAATCAATTGTTCGTTTCCTGTCCATCAGTATTATTGAAAAGCACTCTTTAATTCAATTCATTCACTTTTAATGGCAAAAATGTAAATAAATTAGTAGTATTTGCAGCTAAGTTGTGTTCCAAAATAATTTAATTTCAGTGTTGAAACTTACAGTTTCTTCAATAAATCAGAGCACCAAAATCACCGACGCGAAGAGCGGATCATTTGCAGACAAAAGGTGACTTGGGGTCCATATTCAGCAGAGCCAAAGCCGGCTTGAATAAGCATGAAGCTTTATTATTAATGGTTCGTTTGGTGTATATAAGGAGATGATGGCTAACAAAGGTTTGTTGTTGTCCACCGGGCACCGATGGCTGTAATTGCTGTCATTGTTACCTCGCTGTGAGAGCGTCTAATTACTCACACTTAAGCGGTGCTCGCGCGTACCATCATGTGCTGTACGTACAGCAACAGTAACGTTCTCTTGGCCGCTCGTGCTGCTGTTTGCTTTCTAATTCTTCCACATAATTTTTGTTGGTTCTATTCGTGGTTTTGATTTTGATTTGATTTTGCTACCGTGGTATTGAGGGAATTTTGCCTCGCTAACGCTCGATGGTGCTTCTCATGTTTTTTCTTAATTCCAGTCTGCAAACTATAGTCTGCGTTATCAACTGTAATGATGTAGGTGTTATTACTACTGCAGAAAGATACTCGTGAAGTAATATAAGTTATTTTAACTTACAAGCCCATGTCTTGTGTTTTTTTGTTCTCCGTCCATATTTCTGGTAATTCCTG
Organism: Morinoia aosen; assembly: GCA_030386875.1. NCBI lineage: Eukaryota > Metazoa > Arthropoda > Malacostraca > Amphipoda > Talitridae > Morinoia > Morinoia aosen. Next base: position 12,446,645 of record CM059562.1, read on the forward strand.
CTATTATACTTGAGGATGCTCCGTCATCTCAGCTTTATCGACGCCTTCTTAGTGCATGCTGTTGTTTTAACGCTACATTCATCGTATAATATGCACCGTGTATCTGTGCATTGTGTCACATTTTTTGACGCCGGTTATTACAGATAATTAGGAATTCCCATGAGTTATTCGTTACTGAAATGAAATGTAGTTACTCGTGATCGAGCCATTATAATGCAACCACTTAGTTTTTTCAGGTGTATTAGTACTGAATCCTGGCCATAGTAACAAATTTTAGCTTCGGGTATGAAGAAAAGAGTATGTGAACGAAAGATGTGGAGTCGTCCATTTCGTGGTTCACATTTGGAATGAAATTGATGACTTTTAAAACAGCTTATTTAAAACTGGACTGAGTAGTACTATTTTTCGTCGTCTTTTCGGGGCTTTGTTTTTCGGGGCTCAAATTTTCAAAAATGTTACTGCCTCCTCAGATATGACAACGAATGAGAAGTCACTCATGAATGACTGTCACCATAAACCTTAGGGCTTCAGAGAGTGGTAAAATAGTCGCACTCTGGTTGTGTTATCATTATTGAGGAAATTTAGGTGCATTGATTTGGGGAATTGTTTCATCGAAATGAAAATTGGATTTAAATGCACTTTCCTCAAGAGGCATAAGATTGAAAGCAGTTTCAAGTTAATTAAGTTTGTTTATTCCAAAATGACTGGCGCCCCCGCAGGAGGATACTGACAGGTTACCTCTGACATAGACAAACCTTGCCAATTTCTATCTTTCGGGCTTACTTTACATCTTTCAGTTTTTATTTACCACGTACATTTACAGTCATAAATGGAACGTGTAAATAAACTTCGTATTGAACAGTCAACAATATCAGCATAGCGACCCAAAAAGCAACGAGGCTTCTATAGCAGGCCACCAGGAGAGGGATGAATTCTGAAGTAGGAGGAAAATAACTTAGTATCGCGATGTCTCTAACTTATAATTAGTTGAGCATGTGAAGCAGAGTAGGTGAATATAAGAATCGAGAAAATGTAGTTTCTCTGGTTTTCATCAATGGTATTCTGTATATGGATTGATCCTTACATATATACGTGAACACTGACTTATATATACTCACTATCTTCAACATATATAGATATGTTGCTAACTCAATGATTACAATTTCATCCTGCACATAATTCAAGGTGGGGGATGTAGCTCGGTGATGAAACATTGTTTGGTTCTTCTTAATTCACTTCTCAATTTCTTGTATTTTTATTCATCATTCATTCGATAGTAATTTGAAATCATATAATATTTAATCTTGTTTTTGAATGCTAATTTTTATGCCTTCCATGCTATCACTTATTTTCTTTCGTTCCCTTTCCTTCCTAACTTGCTGTTTCATTCACAAAGTATTCTGTGTGGGTGCGCCCCTTGTGATAGATTCCTTTTTTTTTTATTAAGTCCGATACCTTAATTCTCTGCGTTCTATTTGGATCGAATTTAATGTGGCGAGGGAGTCTTTAACCAATATGTATACCATTGTTTCTACGCACCTTCTCATGGTATGTTTCCCTACGCACCTTTTCATGGTATGTCCTCTTACAGTCTCGATGTTGGGATTATGTTTTGGCGCACTTAGCATGTACGTTTTAACGTCCCTGTATGCCTGTTGAGAGGCTTTATTTTCTAATTCTTTAAAAATTTATTCCCGAGTTTTATTCCTACGGCGATTGTGTAGTTTTCCAGCGTACTTGGACGTGCACAAGTATGGAAACTCGGCGAGCTTCCCTAGGTTTCCTGTGAGTGAACTCGTGCACTTCCTTTTCTTAGCGTTCTTGAAAATTGAGTATGTTTTCTTTGCCTATTATACTTGTCAGCTACACTTTTGTGGGAAACTGTTTTTAAGTTTGAGCTTTAAGTTTGGTAGGCCTCGTCTGTGTTATTCTTCTCGCACGAAAGATATCACTTTGCTAGAAAATGTCTGTTCAACTGTTTCTTATATTCTTCAATAAGTCGGTTTCAAGTTGGTCATACGCGGTGCAATATTCTTGAATGTGTGTGTGAAATTTAAATTTCGGTTTGACGCGAGTAATGCATGCTAAAGCATTTTATTTATTCATTCTGGAACACTGATGCTTTAGGCGTGTTCCAGGAACGATAAAATACGCAGACTTGCCTCGTCGCGCGACCAAACGTAAACGCGCGGTGGAGCGAGAGCGGCCACAGCCTCACGCTGCGAATGGATGAATCCAGCGAGTTCTTCTCGTTAGTTTTCTTCCTAAATACTCGGTATTATTTTCATTAATTTTATCCGTACATGCGAGTTATTTTCATTAATTCGATTCGTAAATTGTGCGAATTATTTCCTAGCTTGCGACCAATTAAGATAGGAGCAGAAGACTTTGCAACGGTCGTGTTTATCCTGGTGCGGCTCGCTTGTTCGAGCCCTAATGAGGTAAACTTACTAAACACACTTTATTGCAGCAGTCACCTTCGCCTGATCTTGATGAGGCAAAACTGAGGCGGAGACTACAGCTTCTCGTTCCTTAACTTGAGATCCGCCGGCGCGTTCCGTGTTTCTCCTGCAATGATTTGTCATTCATTTAGATAGAATTACCTTCTAAGTTAAGTTTCTGCTCCATGAGAATTCAAGCTTGATGTTCTGACCATATAGTGGCTGCAATATTCGTCGCTAAAAATTGCTTGCGCGCATTGTACATTCACGTGTGCTTTTCAAATGATGAGAAATCAGCTCAATGTTCCAGTTTGATGTACGTATATCGAGGATGTATGTTGTATAACATATTGAAGCGTCCAACGCTAAACCGCTTTGCGTAGTTATCAGTAACTGATACGTTATTTCGAGCTGTCTTCTACGACGTTGGTTTCGTCAAGTGATACGAGGCTTAGTGGTGATAAACTTTGCGAAAATAGTCAAAATCCAACTACACGTTGTGATTTGTATTCTTCACCAATTTCCAGTTACTTATGAAATACAACGAGTAATCAATACCGTAGTTGATTCTCAAGGCTGAAAAAGTCTAAGTTGTTCCTAATATTTTCCGTTCATTAGCTACGTGGTAGATGAATAATGAATGAATTCATATTGTTCGCACATGTTCAGCAATACATTCATCCTCCATAGCACTGGAATAAGTGAAATTTAACAAATACTGCGAGACCTACTACAGAAGCTATTTCCAAGATGCTTCTGCACACCCATTGCGCAGCTTTATGCATGCTCAGAAAGTTACGGCTTAGTTGGACTGATTTTCTTTACCTGTTTTTACGCGTCGTGCAAAATACAATATATGGGCTTTTTAAAAGCTCGAAGACTTGCAAGTAAAAGTTTATGGGCAATGAGATAAAAAAAAGGATTCATTATTTTCCCTACGTACCTCTACTCCCTAAGTATGTTAGCACGGACCGCCTTTTTCGGCTCTCTTCTGTCCTTTTTTCAGCGTCAACGAATTTTTTCTTCAAGTTTTATTTTGTTTATTTCATAAACTTCTTTCTTACTTACTGTTTCTATGCGCAGGGAATCTTGTGTAGAAAAGCTAGGGAGTCTTAAATTTTTATTATCTAATGTAGGTGTTTTATAGTAATTGAAATTTCCTCCATAGTAAAATAAGAGATGTCGAACTTGCATGAAATCAAGATTTTTTCTTTTTAAAACATTCGTTGCTAATTAATTACCTCTATAGTATAACTTTCAAGTTTTATCTATTAAGAGTTCATTCGAAATGCCCTGTTCTGGCATAATTAGTTACTTCTATCGAGATTTTGGACTTCTTAACGCTGATCTGCTTTTGGTTAGCTTATGCTCTGCTCGTGCAACTGTGAGGCTGAGGACTCTGGCCGTGCAATGCAGCGCCGTGTGTAGCCTCAACATATTCATGGTTGATTACCGCCAGCCGGAAACAATTTATCGAACTACCTACTGTACATTGGCCACTGTAGGCGTACCGTCCTTAATGAAATCTTGAAAAAATAATACTCCTGAACATGTTTTTTCCGTGAAATTTTGCCTCAGGGTTCACAGGTGAAGATTAGCTCTACTCGAGGGCATGCAAGTCTTTCTACTTTACTTCTAGTGATATGATTCCTAATTCACAGCATTACTATGATCTGAAGCTTCTCAGTTTGTGAAAACTAAATGTTCATTGCTCACTTGCTGCTCATTTGATTAAACATTTTCGACTCGCTAAGCCTGCGCTAGAAGCATCGCTACTGAAAGCCTAACACACCCGACGAAAATTTCAAAATGACCTTGAATTATCGCTTCGAACTCACGCGTAATCTTCTTCGAGCAATTCTTTCGTTTCAGTGTTTTTATTTTCGAGGCCGAAGTGGGTGTAAAATTAATACAAAAGAAAACAAATTGGGATTAACTTTTTCGAGAACTTCTTGCTGCAAGTATAATTACATTGCATTTTGTCCCAGTCTCACGATCGCCGGTGTGAGCTGCTGCTAATGAACCGTCCCATGTGGCGGTTAGTGTCTAGGAGTCTCACGGCAGAACTCAATTAAGGCTGGGCCGGGACAGGTAGCTAAGGTGCGCCGGATCTCGCTTCATTAGAGAGGTCTTACCTGTGGATTACAGGTGACACGCTGGCTTAGCGCTAGACCCTAGTCTGTCCGCCCTCCCGCGCCCGGTTACAGCGACGACGACTCTCTGTTGTTTTCTTCTGATGATTTGGCAGCTGCTGACAAATGATTTCTTAGAAACCCTTGAACTACTGCACTGTCTCAAAATATCTTCCTTTCAGTAGCTGTTGTTGATTGAACAAATGAATGTTGCTATATTTGAGAGCGGGAAACCTGTGAAGGTTTCTCGGTAATGATTTTCTGTGCTGTAAGAAATCTTGTCGTGTTAGTTTTTGCTCTTGTGTTGGCGAGTGCGACACGTTAGATTTAAATGCGCTCTTTTGTATTTGTTCAATGGTACAATTCTTCATGAGAATAGGAAGTCACCTCTGAAGAAGTTTCTTCGCTTAACATCTATATAAGATGCGACTAAGAGGTTTCTGTTAATTAATGGTGCATTGATATTGTTCACCATCGAGTTTGAAAATCGTTTTATTACACGTATTTCTTCTACAGATTTCGTTGCAAGAATTATTAGGCGAACCATTTTCGCTCGTAAAAGGGAAAAGTCTGGCATTTTTCTCAGCAAGCAAAACTGGCTAGCCGCGTGTTGACTGTTCTTCATTTCCTGTGCAGAATGAGAACTCGCTTTCAGCGCCGTAGCTCTCGATACCTCAATGCTGCCCCGTGAGACTTTATTGTATGGCACTACCGCAATACATCGTTCGACTTCTTTTAATTTGCCGGTTCTCTCTTGGCCTGAGCCTACCCTATATCTGCCATCTCACTGGACCATTTTGTTTGGTACACCCCGGTGATTTGTTTTCTTTTATACCGTTGCACGTAACCCTTGCGTAGGAAATGTTCACTAACCATATTATTGATCACGGGGCCTGTTCTGAGTGCAAGAAATACAAAGTGTGTTTCACAGATATAATTGTCTGCGTCACATTTCAGAGGATATCGTGAATGAATTGTTCTGGCTCTACATATCTTAAGAAACCACTGCGACCGAAATCAACTTTTGGGCACTTTCAATTGAGTAGTGCCTCAAAACTAATTTCGTCTTCCTTGCCCCAGTTCAGTACCACAAAATCAGTTAAAAAATCGCATTAAACTTTGACTAACACGGTGGCTGCAATGTAAGCCGCCGGTGCACACAGAGGGAATTTCATAATGCTGCTGACCGACATTGAAGTCACCTTCTCAATTTTCATAAATACTTATTCAAGGCTAAATGAAGGCGCGATCCAGTTAGTGGTTTGCTGTTTCCATAATTGCTCAATGCAGTTAAATTTCAATTTGGGTTGAATATTGAACCTCAATTTAACTTAATACTTAACTCAATATTGAATATTGAACTTAAGTTTAGCTTCGATTGGTTTTGCATAGAGGAAAATTTTTAGTTATTGCTTAACTTTGGACTCCCATTAAAGATATTGGTAGAACAGGACTAGTAACTTGCAGTGGCTATTTCCATGGTAATAATTGGTAAAATTTTGCAGTGGCTGAGTGGTTCTGTAAAATTACCCATTTATTTTCGTAGAGATACGGATGTGTGGTATCCTCGACGTCAAGGTAATCTTGTATGCCTCCAAATTTGCTGGTGAAGATAAATCGTGAAGTGGCTGTAAAATTTTGAAACACTGCTAGGCATTCGTGCTTGATGCTTATTGCCCCCTTAAGTGGGATGCAATTACTGTAGGTGTGAAAATTATCGCTCCCTGCGGGAATATATGGAGTCCAAGCTGGAGGCTAGATGAGTTTTTTCAGTTGTTCAAGTAAAATATTTGGGTTATTTTTCTATGGACCTATTTTTTGTCACTACTGTTCTTTATTTCTGCTCCTATTATACTTGCTTCTTGAATTATATCTTCTTTCATGAACAACTTTCAATCATACTGTTGCTGAGCGCTAGGAATCTGCGGAATTTTTCTTAGCATACGTTCAGTATTTTACTGTTCATGTGCGATGTTGCCCTGCGGCAGTGCTGGCGAACTAAGAAAATTAATACACTCATTTTCGTATTACAATACCTGTTCTAGCATTATTCGAAAAACTCTCAGATCTACCTACGAGCAAGCAGGGACGATTTAATGCTTGGGTTTCATGTTATTTTTGCCGAGTTTTTTTTTCAGGGTGCAAGATTATGGTGTGCGTGGCTTGCCGAACATTTTACTGACGTGGGTTTTTTGACAACTAGAAATAATTTACTGCTTCTTTGTTTCAGAGATGTTTTTGGCGTTTATTCTTGGTTTTAAAAAACGGTAGCTTGAAGTTTGTGCGTCTTTTGTAAGGTATTTTCCATTAACAAATTTTTGCAACTGAAATGTGCAATATACTTCATTTGCGTGTGAAATACTGATGTTATTGACAATAGTAGTGTTAAGCAACATATATCTAGAGAACAATTTCTTGAAAATCAACTCAGTAAACATTTTATACTCAAATTTACGAAATATGAAACTTGAAATTGTTATGTATATTTTACAAAGATGCAACTCGCGGATTCATGTTCAGCGCTGTTGAAGAGATGCATCACCGAGCGAGAAAAGGAATGTCAACGAAAATCACATGGCTGACGCACGATAAATCACACAATGAAGTCAAAACACCGTCGAATTGACACAGAGGCAAAATTGGTCCCATTACAAGCTGCCCGGTCCTGCTGTTATGAAAAAATAAACTTCGCTCAGGACCTCTTAGAAGGAAGAATATCCCGGCGAAAAAGACTGCATTCCATTCGATGCGAACGATATAAATACATATAATACGATACAAATTATACAAATCTATCCTTAATAGAAGGCGAGACGACGATTATGGTTCTAAATAAATATCATTAAATATACAAATCTATCCTTAATAGAAGGCGAGACGACGATTATGGGCTTAAATAAATATCATAAAATATACAAATCTATCCTTAATAGAAGACGAGACGACGATTATGGGCTTAAATAGATATCATAAAATATACAAATCTATCCTTAAATAGAAGGCGAGACGACGATTGTGGTTCTAAATAAATATCATAAAATGTATGCAATAGAAAATTAACAACGATGTAGATTTATCGGAATTACAAGAGTAGGATCCTTCCGTTTTGCATCATCGGTTTTTCATAGAGCATCGGTCACCAGTGATGATATTTCCCCACGAATGCTTTATGTAAAGGTGGATGATATTCACTCTAAGACGAGATTTTGTCTCTGCAGAGTCTTGGCCTGATTCTTGAGATGCCAATATTTGACTTCTATCATATTAGACTCACTCTACATCCTGAGCATATTATTGTAGCGCTAGACAATTTTTTTTTGTGTATGTAGAACTTAAAGGTACTATCGACACATGAAAATTCATGTAAAATCAAGACCTTGTGGCATCTATCGTCAGCGCTAGATTTTTTGGCAAGTTGAGTATAATTAGTAGAATAACTGAGTAGTTGAGTATTGCTTCTTCAGGCCAGCCGGAGAAATACTGTTTGAAAAATTAAAAATAACGTTAAAACAACGTAACGTCCCATGTACAAAGATGATCTGAGAATTCATAAATTGTATTTAAAAGATTATTCAATTGATAACTGAATATTGAAATGATGAAACTGGCATTTATCTGACCTTTACTCTACTTTATTGGAAAATATAATTATCTTATTCGGTCTGATTATCTGAAAGTTGTTGGAAAAATGACTATGAATTAATAGAAAATGAGTTAATTTGCATCATGTAAATAATGACTGGTGAAAAGAGATGTTTGACATGAACAAAAAAAAATCACATTAATAAGTCTCAAGATCGGAACAACTCAAGAACAACTCACGGGGCATAACAAATTTTAAACATTAGGTATCAATCAAAAGTTTATCTAATTGTGTACAACATCGAACTTTCTATGTTTAATATTGTTTGATTTGACTCCGATGTGTTAATTTGACGTATATCATTTGTATAATGTTAAAAAAATGGATCAAAAGAGCTAAATCTATACAATTGTGAATATGCCTCTACTTAGCTCTTAACCCGCGCACGGTCGCGCATCCCTCAGAAAAGTAGTCAATTTACCCGCGTTACTCTGCCGTTCCCTGTTCACTTACCGTAATAGGCAGAGATGTAAAAATATGAAGTAATGAGTAAAAAATGTTGCTTTACACTTTGATGTTGTCAGATTTTTGATAACTTGAACTGTTTCTTTGTAATATGGAGTCAAACTCCGTAGATTTTTGCACAACATTGCTTCAAAGAGATGGCCATTTTTTTGTTTTGGAAACAATGTAATGTTTTTCACTGCTATTTTATGCAGAAAATCCTTCCAAACCTGCTGATGTTTTTATTTTTCCTCTACAACAATTAGAAAAAAAGTTATGACCATTTATGTCTACTAAGTGTTATCCATTCTTCGTTTTAGTTCCTACATAAATGCATGTTTGCATGTCTGGTTATATTACTGTAAGTATAGTGTTTCGAAACTTGTAATTTTCACACAATATGAATAAAATACTGTTCTACACGCTACTGACTTCAGATTTGTCTTATTTGCCATTTTTGCGAAATAAGGCGAAATAAGGCCCTGAGTAGTTTCGCTGGTAACTGAGGCTGCCACTGACTGTTCGCACTCACACCCTCTCACGGTCGCCTCATTTACCACACTGGCTGTGCTTACCCCTCCCAACTTCCAAGTGGTTGGAGCTCTGCCTTAACCCCCACAATGTGGGGGTTTCTGGCTCCAGCTGTGTAGCACTCGCTGAGACGATCATTTTGGTGTATAACAACTTGGGGTTATGCCTTACGTCTGGCAACCAGTGAGCCTGGTAAATGAGGCGACCAGTTATAGTTCGCGGGTTAAAGGCAAGTTCAAGGTCTTACTAACAGTCTGCGTCGACCATAACTGGGAATCTTTATGCATCAATCAAAATTATGAACTTATTTTCAGTCATGGAAAAACTCGAACGATGTGCTGATCAAGAATGCTGTTCTTCTTCGCCGTAAACGGCGATCATAGGCTCGGTCTTTTGATATGAATTGCTGGAGACGAGCTTAGTTACTCGCTGATACCAGCGGACGAGTGAGTTATCTCGGTGGTTTGCATGCAAGTTTTGTGTTGGGACGCTCGATTGCATCTAACACATCGGCTCGCCTGAATGATGGGCACAGGTGATGGATGAGCTCCGTCAAATGATGGCCTCACTTTGCAAACTAACCACTTCCTTTGCTGCTTAAAATCTCCTATCATCGTCCACATGCTGCGGCTCTGGGGCGTTTCATGCATATTTTGAGAACCTTCATTGGTGGTGAAATACGAGTATTCTGATGCAAGGTTTGCAATTAAGTTTTCTATGCAGTATTGTGTGGAAATATTTGGAGCCACTTCAGCAATGAATTCAAGCTTTTAGGTAAAGTGCTCCATGTGATCATTATATGTTTACGCAAATTTCTTTAAATATTTACGTATCTGGTAATTGTGATTTTTCTATGGTCAAACTCAGCCAAATTCAACGCAACCTCTGGATGATTTTTGATTATTGTCGTAGCAGTGAGGTAGTCGGAGCTTCTGACATATCCTGTACAGCCAGGGTCACGAAGTTTCATCGACCATGTCGTGATCAGGACGTCATCGAGCGTCGCGATAGGTGTTTTGGCCTCTCATCCGTGGCTTCGAAAAAAATTCAAGTCATTAGTGGGTGGACGGCAATCACTTTTTCTCTAAATTTATTGAATAATTTTTCGTTTAAAGTGTGCCTCATGTAGAGGACTATGTAGAAGTGTAGCACGCTGCCAAACCTGTGGTTGTCAGAGAAGTATAGTGGAGTATATATTTATGTATATGTGTGTATATAGGTATAATATATCGATACACTCGAGTATATATGTTGTTTTCTGCTGTCAAACTGATTTAATTGAAGTGATCCAAGAAAAACAACTTGATGAAGGGTTTTATTAAATTTATTTTTCGAATCACAATCGAAATTTGGGTTGAATGTGTCGAATTTTCATCGAAGCAAACAAAGTCCGTTAAATGTCAAATACTTGAACGCTGTTGAATTCTTATCGACCGGAGATATGAAGAAAAAATTTAGCGCTGTGCTGAAAAAAAAGCTCGTTATAGAGAAGACTGTTTGGAGCTGTAATGGGACGGTGGCTACCGGCAGAAAAGCAGGTCCAATAATGGAAGGGTAATGGCGATAGATCTCTTGCGGTAACAGCTAAACCGGTCTCGCCTGGACAGGGCATCCTCTCTAATTTGAGTGCTCGGCGACGGCCGAGACGCTCTCCGCGTTAATCTGAGTCCGATGATCTCGTCCGTCCGGGCCGATGGTTCGGGCTGGATCGGACCAGCGCCTCGAGCTGGGTCTGTTGTGCAGCTTAGGATCCCTGACTGCCTGAGTCGCTCCGTACTGACGACCCGACATGTGCGGGACTGAAGGAAGGCCTGTGTTCCATCTGAGAATTGCCTGTCCGTAGCCTGGTCAGGGCGGACGACGAGCTATGCGAGAACGATGAGCCGAGTTTGACGGGACCCCCCAGCTTGTATCGTCGACTATTGTGTGACGAGCGTCTGTGAGGAAACGGATTCGATTCTAACAGTTCTGTGACGATGAAAATTTTAGTCCAGTTGCCAATTCGTTTTGGTCGTTGAGCGACATTTCGTTTTGTTCGTTTCGTTTTGGAGCGACATGGGAAAACATTTTGAACTGATGAGTGACCACGAAATTATGGCGATAGAAGTGTTTGTGCACTCATAAAGTTATTTTCGAGTAAATAAATTTCTCAGCCACCCACATTTGCATGATTTTAACGAACATTTCTTCAATTATTTATTTAGTATGATCCGAAAATGAAGTTGCCTGCTTGTAAAAATTCCTTCAAATGTGAAGCGTATTCTTGTTACAGACTTCGATATATTTTTGGTCGCGAATTCGTTACAACCATGACGTGGCGATAAAACTGTAAACAGTGAGGTAAGATTTATTGATGTGCTTTCTGTAAATGTGCCATGTAGCAATATGACGCTAACGCCGCTCTTGCTGATCCACATAATTAAGAAAACTTGCTCAATTTTGCATTTGGATGTAGGACTGTGGATGAACTGTTGCATGGAATCGGTGAAAGTGTGAGACATCGTTTTTTATGTCCACATATTGACCTACTATATTTTGGCTGTAATGCGCATACGAAAGTTCGGGCGTTTAAACGCTTTGCTTGCTTCGTTTTTTACCCACACTAAAGAATTATCGTGAGCTGAAGTAGCACAATGCTGTTTTCTCGTCTTGTGTCTAATATGGTGTGTCTGGTAGAATGTTGGGCTTGCGCGGTGCCTCCGTTTTCTTGGGTGCTGCGGTTCCCTCCCTCCGTGTTTGACGGTCACCACTGACCTTGAGACACCTCGCAGCTCTCGGTCCTATTGGCATGGAATTGTGGGACTGCACATGAGAGCGTGGTCGTGGGGGCATCCCTGCGGCTCTTGCAGCGATCGATGGCTGGGATTTGGAATGTCGGTATGGCAGTCCGTAATGTAACGTGAAACGAGGACCGCTCTATGACAGCATCGTTGTTGAAGTGGTTTCCGTGCAATCTGAGCATGAAAATTCCGTGTAATTGCGCGTTAGCTGCGTGTAGAAGAAAATTTTACTTAAGCGAAGGGGAAGTGTTTGCCTCACAACAGTTAATCATTAAGAAAAGTTAGGGTGTTCAACCCTTTCACGAAATGGAATTTTGTGATAAATCTACTGCAGTACACCTTCGTATTTTTATCTGAGTGATGTCACAGGTGTCTTACGAAAGCTTTACTTCTGGGACATGAATATATTTTAGGCGCAAGACCTCGTAGCTTATTGCAATTTTTCACCCCTACCCTAACCTCATTCCCCATAAATATCGACTATCCTTCATGATAGAACTGTTCCTGTTGTGATCGTTTTAAAATACTAGAAAGATTTTTAAAAGCTTGTACAACAATCGAATTACTGGGGAAACGCTGAGGTGGAGCGTGAGCTCCGACGGTCATTAACGTTGTTTAATTTTAAGTTATTTTCAGCCCTGTATCCTTGGGCAGCTATTAGCTGGTTAATGATAGACTCGAGCGCGGATGTTGTGTGGAATTTCCACACCGAGGCAATGCAGCGCCCTCCTGAGTAGCGCTTTAGTGTTTCACGGCTGTTGCGGGTCTTCATAAAAACCCTGGACGCGTTCTTATCAAACTAATTCCGGCGATCGGAACAAATGTAAGGTGAGCTTAAATTTTGTGTAGGAACACTTTAGTGCTCTAATATTAATGCGGGCGTGCAGGACTGGCGGTTAGACGCACTTATGTGGCTGCGCTGCGCTGCTGCAAAGCCTCGGGGCCAGGCTGTTCCGTCGCCTCGGGCTCATGCACGTCTTCACAAAAAAAGTTGAAATTTATTTTGGTTCTTTCATGTTTTGAAATCTGAGTTCAGCGCGCCGGCGAAAATTGAAATTAAATTCGGTGGCGTCTCCATCTAATACATTTGAGATTTGTATTATCATGTGAAATTTATATCTCGACATTTTCCGAGATGGCTAAGAAAACTTGCCGTATGAACTAGGGCCTATGTGTTCTCAGGTGGAAATTTGTCGTTTGAATTTAGCACTGTAGGAGATACAACTATTGCATCTTTGGGAATCCCAGAGGAAAATGTGAGGTCGCGTGGAGAATTAGATATGTCCTGTTTTTGTTGAAATATACTAAGCTTCTTGTTTTGAGCCATTTTTTTCGGTTCCCTTCTGTCCTGTTTTTTAGTACCTCTGACTGTATTCAAATTTTATCTCGTTTCATAACTTTCCTTTTCAACTTACTGTTTCTATATGCTACATGCAAAAGATCTTGTTTGTGAACACATCTTGTGCTTAGATTTTACGTTTCCTTAACTTCATACTAAATAGTGCCTTCTTCCCTCCTCTCTTTAAAAATATGTGTTGTGGTTAAGGAGGCTGAAACTGACTTATGATCTAATTTAACGCTCATTTTTATTTCCGGGTAAATCAGTATTTTTTGTTTCTAGAATTTCTGTTCCTTCACGCCAGGATATTGTCTTCAGGGAATTAAATTTTTGTTTGATATGTTCATTTTAAAATGTGGATAAATGTTTACATTTATTTTGCTCCAAAGCTGTTATAGCATATCTGTTGTTTGATGTACCCTGTATTTGAAAGTTTTAGATGTCATACACAACTATTGGAGTATCTATCAATCGAATTCTCTGGACACGCAAGGAAAAATTCACTGTATTTTCAACCAGTAAAAATATGAAGTTGTTATTCTCTCTTCTCATAAGACGTCGTCAAATACTTACGGCTAACTAAAGGCCCTCAATACCGATATTGTTCACTGTTAGATGTCAGGTATATTCTAGTTTCCTACTTCTAACGATGTACATGCTTGTTTTTAATAATCTTCCATAATTTCCAAATCATGTACTGGGATAAAACTATTTTTTCGCTTGATCTTTTCTAAGTGTTCTTGGAATAAATTTCAACCTACTATTTTTTCATTTCAAATTTGTTACCTGCCAACTGACCCTCTTCCAGTGGTCACTTGCAGAATGATAAACTCTTGCTGGAGAAGTCTGCTGTGGGCTTATAGGTAAAGAGTCCCGCACTGAAATGTTTCGTCCTTGTGCTGTATCTCAATTTGAAAATAACATTTATAAATATAAATAAATTAAATCACTGATTAAACGTAAGTGTAGCGTCTCTTGTTGTTTTAACTCATTTATGATAATAATAAAACCTATAATGTTCATAATAATTTATTTTTATTTTCTGCCTTGCTTTGTAATGCAAGCATCCAAGTGTTATAATTACATTTCTGACTGATTTTTCTCGATTTTATTTTGCGTGTCTACGTGAAGGAGAAGCATACACCTTTGACTAGATTATACTAAACTTGAGGATATCTATTTTTTTGTGCTTATCTCTCTTCTTTCTGATGATGCTTAGTGTTGGGCTAAACCTCAACTTACACTCTGAAAGAAATTTAAAAGTGTTGGAATTAAGTACAAAGTTTTCGGCTAAATTTTTCTGCAATGGAAACCCAGACTATCTTAGTGTGAGGTATCTTGTTTACATTTAGTTGGTGCATCATATTTTCTTGCAAATCGTGGCCCGTGTCTTAGCGGCGTTATCTTTCCCTGATGACGCCTCTAGCGTGGCTGAATTTAGCAGCAGCTTCATCAAAACGTTTTGAGTTTTAGGGAGACGCAATTTTGCTAAAGCTTAATCCCTCGTGCTCTTTATATTCTGATATCCTCTTGGTCGTGTTGACTTAGGGACCGAGGAGGAGGGCTCGACAAACAACAACTCTCGCCGCACAGGTTCCCTCCGGATATCTGGGGTTTGTGCTGCTCGGACGAGGCGCTCGATCTGTTTCGCCTCCTGCCGGTCTCTAGCTGCTTGCGCCTTGTCATGAGTTTCAATTTCTTGCATGGGACCTGAATTTATTCCGCCTGCCAGTTTTGTGGGGGAAGTGTGAACATTGCCTTCATTGTAACGTTATTGTGTTTGCACTTTCATGAATAGCGCTAACTCTGTGAAACATAGCGAGAACAGAAACGTATCAATTCTAAAAAGAAAAAGATTGGAGTGAAAATAGTGCTACGGAGTTCAAATGCGAAATGAGAGGTGCAAGAGCAAATTTAGAACGACATTTCAATGAAATACAGCTTTCGCAAACCTTCCAATAGCCTAATTTGATTTCACTACACATTTTAAGATACAATAGCTTCCCTGTGATATCTTCAGATAATTGGGTCTAGATATTTGCTAGTCACATGCAATTCTTCACATAGTTTTATGCAAATATGTTTCATATTGTAGTTACTTAATGCACCCACGTGTAATGTGGCTTTTTGATCAACTCGTAGAAAAGCACTCTGAGTACTTAGTTTATTGTGCTGACTTTCGTAATTTTTTCTTGACATAAAGGTTATAAAAAGGGGTATTTACAGTATTATTGTTTAGCAATGGTGCTGCCGACATGGACAGTGTGTCATTCTCGAGTCACTCTTGAGAGCAGCATATTAATAGCGCTGGATACTTTCGTCAGTGTGTGTGCTCTCCCTTGTGCATGCGTGAACACCGGCGACTGACTTGCCACCTGCAGGTAATGGTCATCGACTTAAGGAATGAGACACCTTAGTTCAGAAGCGTGCTAAGACTTCATGTTTGTGTCGAGTCGTGTTTCCTGAATCACTTCCTTGTGTTGCCTCGCGAAATCAGCAACAGGTTTGCGGGAATTTCTTTTGCATTCAGTTTGATTATTTTTTCCCGCTTCCCTGCTGTACGTCACTCTTGTCTTTGAGTGTCTGATGTTTTGATGTTTTTAACAGACCTCTTTTCACTGATTGTTTGGAAATACTCAGATTGGCTTGACTATTCATTGGCTAAAGCGTGTAGATATTCTCAAGGTATCATTTTTTAGTATTCAGATAGTCGAAATATCGTGATTCCTTCAATGTTGATGATACATTTATCTAACCCTAACATCTTACCTTACACTAAGATTTTGAGCTAGTTAGGGAGTGTGATGTTAGGTACACAAACCTATTAAGTACCTTTTAGGAAATTGTTCTTCAGTGCATCTTTTAACTCATCGCTTCTCGGGAATATGTAATTAAGCTTCCTGAGCTACACCCAGTGAGGTGTGCTGATCGTGTCTGTCTTCTTCAGTGTGCTTTGAACCATTACAGCCCTCCATGGTTGCAAACCTTGCCGCTAGCAACAAAATCAGAAACATTTGCTGCACGAGTTTGTTGTCGATTTTTATTGGTAATTTGACAGGCTTAATTTTTCATTCTTTAATTTGTATACATCTCTTTCGTTGGGGAAGCCGGCGGTCCGTGCAACTGATCCCCGCCTGATTGGTTTCGTTTTTTATTCTCATTTCGTCTTTTAGTTTCATTGAGACGCTTTCCTTCGTCAAAGCTGCGAGGGTGTGCTTAAGACATCGAAATGTTGCGCCCTTGCAGTGGATTTGAATACGAAATGAAGATCATTGTATAAATTCTAATAGCATTGATGATAGGCTTGTGTAGCGTCTTAACTGGTATTACCCTAGATAATGTACCTATGATATTAACAATAAGTTAGCACACGAGACATTCTAACTTCTTCACCACCTGCTGCTTCCATACTTCTCACTGAAGGTGCTCATGTGAGTCTCTCCAATTGCACTTCATACAGGAGAACATGCAAAACACGAGACTCGTCAAGCTTTCACTGGAGCCGAGGTTGCCAAAGCTGATGCGTTTAGAGCTTAGTCCATGTTACGTTCAGCCAGTCGTCAATCGCGCCAAGAGAGAGGTGTAATTTGCGTAAATGAAAATGCTAAAAAATTCTGGGTTTTCATTTTAGACTTTTTTATACTACAAAATGCTTTAATGTACAAATGATTTGTCAGATAGTGAAATTTGTTTTAAATTGTGTATCTCTAATCGCAAATCGTGCCACGTAAAGTGAATTTCTACCTCGCCACTTATTTGCTACCTCATTCACGAACATCAAAAATAGATTATGGAAATGACGTCGATCGCTAGAATCTCAAAAGCAGTAATCGACAGAGTTCACATGCCAAGTAAACTCTGGGGCTCGTGTCCAGTAATGCATGCTAGAAAATGTAGAATATGTTCACGGCATCATTGTACGAGCAGAACAGCTCTTTCGTTGTAGTATCAGTCTCCTTACATCTGTGTCGGGTGTAAGCGCGTGAAATGTGTATAATACGCTTACAACATCGTTGTACGAGCAGAACAGGTCTTTCGTTGGGGTGTCAGTCTTCTTACACCTCTGTATCGGGTATCGGCGTGTGAAATGTGAAGAATATGCTCGCCGCATCACTGTGCGAGCAGAACAGCTTTTTCATTGCAGTGTTAGTTTTTTGCTATTCATTTTATTGGGTATCAGCGCGTGAACGAAGAGTTGGTACATTAGAGGCTCATGTGTCGTCTCACTGGCAGTTTTTCGTGGTTTCGAATTACTTGATGCGATCTGATCGTGGTATGAGCAACCGATACTCCTGTTAGTCGAGTGCCGACCTTATGTCGCTGCTGCCTGCCGTTTTTGTTCTTGGTTCATTTAACGCCTTACGTGCTTCTTATCATAATCAGTTGTGAACACATGGTAGAATAGTGGCCAGAATATATTCCACGTCGCTTCTCAGGGGATACAACTATTATTTCTTTGAGAATTAATGCTCACTGAATGAAGTCGTGAGGTCCCGCGTTGAAGGTTAAATTAATAGGCCTTCATTTTGTTGAATTAGAAAGTTTTTTATTTGTTTTGTGACGGACGATGTTTTTTTTGGTTCACCCCTATCATTTCCACTGCGCCTAATACTTTCTTCTTATATTTTAATATTGTTTCGGAAACAACTTTCAATCGTACTGTTCCTATCCGAAGAGTGTGGTGATACATCGTGCGCATAGATTCCCTCCGTGCCTTTAATTCCATACTTAATGGTGCCTTCATCTTTCCTCTCTAGGGAAAACTTATAGTATGGTCAGGGAGGCTTAAAATAACTTGTTAATAATTATTATTTTCCATCTCTACGGCGCGTTCAATTATAGCTGGAAAAATATCAAAATATCGGTGGGCAAACAAAGGATTATTTACAAAATTCAAATTGAATGTACGAGGCCCTTGATTTTTTTTAGTTTCAATGGCCTCTTTCATCAACAGCTCTCACAATAGTTCAATTAACTTTCCCTTTACTATTTATTCCGCACAAGTGAGTGAGTATATTCAAGTATAATTTTACTTCAAAAAGAAAACATTCATTTTTCAGTGCAGCTGTTCGTTGATCTAAAACTGGCCAAGTTCACTCGAAATTTCAGTCGTCGCTGTTTCTACTTCTGCTTTGAAGCTATGAGCTTGTTTGCGTCGTTCACAGAACTGTTGGTCGTGATTTAATTCTATCCGTAGTGGTGATCGTAAAAAATTTCGGGATTCTCGAATGTTGATGGGATTGCAGTTGAACTTTTCATGTAAAGGCCGTGCTGGGTGTCTTCGCCATGTTGCATACGCTTCGAGCCCATCGTAGTCTGAATTGCGCACAGTAAAAACATTAACTAGAAAGTTTTTTGGTTCGTTTCGTGAGGGACTACCATTTTTTCGGTTCACTGCTATCATTTTCACGGTACCTATTACTTTCTTCTTCTATTATTGTAACTATATGAGTCAGTCGGTGATATAGTTTTGTTGTTAAGCTGGCTGCGTTTGTCTCGTCTTTTCGTTCATGTGTTGGAGGTGTTGTCGCGCTCTCTGCACGAGTGTCCGTCGTTCAGCATCGTATGTATTATAATGGAGATCATACGAAGAGGACGCTACTTGTCATTGCTACATGTGTGTTCTCAGTTATATAATGAGACACTTTCGCACAAATGCTGATTGCCATCGAAAACATTGCTCTAATAAGGACGAAAATTTTTCCCTGTTTCAAATTTTCCGTGTGTGATGATAGCGTTCATCGTCTAGACTTCGTTAGAGATGAAATTTTTTCTCATTTACACGCTTCAAATTAGTCTTTATCGAGAGATGTTAATGGATTTCAATATTTCAGTTAGACATTGTAATGAGATTCAGCCTAGGTTCTGAATTTTGAGAATAAGTTGAGCGTTTTCCCATTATTACTTACTTATTATTACTTACATTATTATTACCCACAGTCGCTGCTGCGGGAAGATATCCTTAGTTAAATTTATTTGTTCTTTCTTTGTTCTTTCTTTTTACGGCTGTTCAATTCTCGAATTTTTTACATTAGGGTTCCTTGAAGCATTCAGAAAACTTGGGTTATTACACTCTCGTGTTGGTCCCATTCTTATTAACAAACGAACTCAATGATGAGGCCAAGAAATACACCAGACTGCGTTGCATAAACTTTCCTCCCGACAACCAGCGAAACGTGGTACTTTCAATTAACTTTGATTGTCTCGCAAATTCGTTGCTGAATTTTTCTGCCCTAACCTATCGATTTTAGTTATCGAGAAACGCCCTCTATTGTGAGCCGCTCTCATCAACATTCCGACCTGATGCCGCTTGACGCAGGCCGTTCAAACTTGCGCTCACTTGGATAAAATCGTGCTGGATCCACTTGCTCAGATGCAATTAAAACTCACACCCTCGCTAATCCTGTCACATGCTTGGAGGCATTCAAATTCCATCGAGACATTGATCGACTGCACGCTCATCTTGCATGTCTGAGTGACGGAAGTGTTACTTCTTCACATCAGTGGTCAAGTTAGGGGCTACTTCTATGCCTGCATGGCTCGTGATGCGGTTAGTGTCCGGGTGAGCTACTGTTCTGTCAAGAAAGAAGTCGTATCACTTCCACGTGGATTTGTTTGCAGAATTTAACATGTTGGAATCAGTTTGTTTGATTGATTATGAAATGTGTTTAAATCTTATCAGAGGGAGGAATTAGAGTGCTTGCATTATATGATTCCTTCAAGTTTGTGGAGACTCAGAGTGACATCATAGTGTGCTTGCATTCAACGGTTGAATTGTGGAGCTGAGGACAGATTTTATTTTCCATTCAATCTGATCATCTTGATATAATTATACGAGTTTCATGTTATGAGATTTCTCTGTCTTTCCTAGTTGCATCTTTTTGTCATTGTTGTCTACAAGTCCAATGGTTTTGAATTTATGGATAAATAACCATACAATGAAATTTTATCTGATAAAAACTTGATATTTCTTCTCCTCATGCGGTGGTGCTAGTCGCAATATTCTTATTTGAGGTAAAATTTTCTTCGGATTTTCACAATGAATGGTAATGATTTATCGGGTGAAATAACTCTAGATTTTTGTGGCGTGTTCATAGGAAGTTCAGAACTCTGACATTCAGTATTAGATCTTGAAAAATTCTATCAGTGGTGCATTTGAAGTGAAAAATTCCTTATTCCTTTCATTAATGCTAGGAAATATTTCTAAATTTCGTACCGATGCTTTATAGACACCATGGAACAATCTCTGTCCTGATTCTTTTTACTGTATGTACTTCCGTTTTCTTTTCATACAATGAAAATACACATTTACGATTACGTCTTTACGTCTTTTCATACCCATTTACGATTTGAAACGTAAGACTCGACCTTCGATTGGTTAGATTACTGTACGATAGCGCGAAGTTGTTACACGAGTTATGACTTGGAGCACTGTTAGGCTGTCTCAGCTATAGAGAGACCTTCGGGATGATAATCTTCAATGCCGGCTTTACTTCGTTCAGTTTTCATTCCTTTTTTGTTATCTCTACTTTGTTCTCTTTCTTCTTCCTTTCTAACTTGCAGTTTCTATGAGCAGGGTATCCTGTGTGACGAACCCCTTTTGAGCATACATTTCTAGTTTCCTACACTCCATTCTAAATAGTCTCTCTCTTCGTTCTATTGTGGATAGCCTTTGATGTATTTAGGAAGTCCTAAACTACTATAATAATTACGATGCACTGTTGTTTTGTTGGCGTTATTGGAAACATCCTAATTATAAGTTTCACTGTGCAAAAATTAGGGCAAATTCATTTTTCCCGCGAATGGTGAACATTTACATACATAATGATGAATGGCAAAGTTCAATTTTATCAAATTGTTTGTTCTGAAAATAAATTGATGAATTGGTAAGTTGAAAATGTGAATTTAATGCTGCGTTACTAATCAAAACCAGCTTGTGGAAGATTCTTCAAGAAATATTTGGTTTGTAAGTTGAACTGGTGTCGTAGCATGCTAACTTTTGCTGCATACGATGGCTCTCGGGCGGGCTAGTAAAGTTTCTTTTATTTTTTTGTATTTAAATTACTCTCTTATCAAAATTAATGTATGTGCAATGTGAAAGCTTTTAAATTATTGTGACTCGAAGCCACCTGGATGCTGTAAATCTTAGTGTTATTTTTTTGTTTGAGAATGTGATAAGGAAGAGAATTGTCTACCAACTATTCTTGTTAAATACATCCGTTCCCACCCAGTTTTTGATTCGTTGGGCGTTGGCGGATTGTACAAAATGCTTGGAATTTCTACCGAAAGGAAAATGCTTGAATCATATCTTAAATCATCTTCCACGTTCTAAAAAGTATGAGGTTGTTTTTACGCTGCTTATTTAGCTATGCTTTTAGGGGAGAGTCTTTGTAGAAAATCTGTAAGGACTTTGCATCTCTCGGAGGAGTAGGTAGGACTGCTCATTTCCTTTTAGAGAAGCCGTCAAAGATTTTACCTAACCGTGCGTTTCTTGAAGCTAGCCATTGCTACCAACGTAAGATCTAACATCTCTACTTGAATAATCTTGTTGAAGTTCAATTTTAGTTTGACATTCTGCGCATTGTATCCTTGTTTTATTCTTTGAGTTTCTCATTGCTGCAAACTCCTGCTGTGCAATCGCGTCTGTTTGTTCCTGTTTTTCTCATCCCAATTTTGAAGGCGCGAGATGGTCTTTGTTGGTCGCTGCGCGGTCGTGCACCGAGCATGTACCGGTCTACGGTGTAATTAATAAGTTCAGCTGTCATTTCCACCTTTCCTCATCTCCCATGGTATTGTTTTCACAAAATTTAATAGGTGACGGTCATGTAGAGGTCTATGAATATAGTCATTTCTCTTCCTTAAAGCGACGAGCATTCCTGTGCTAATAAGCTTACAACTAAAAAACAGCTGTCTTTTAGTAATATCTGTTAATGTAGTAACTACGTAGGGATTATTAATCACATTGTCAAGTAATTAAGTAGTGGTAAACGCATTTGAGCATCACGTATGCAATAATATTTTTTACTAAAAATCGTCTTCAATGGTTTTGCATGCCTCAATTGTACGCATTTGACACTGATTTGTGTTGCAAAGAAATGCTAGGCGCATGTCTATCATTACAGTGATGCTTGCGAAAATTTCCTGTGGCGTGCTTAGGAAACAATTATATTAGGGTTTGAAAGAAAATGTTCAAAGTCGAGCATCAATGTGAAGTTCATTTAAATTATTTGTTACTGCTTTGCTCATGTTCATTGTATCACTACTGGCGGCCGTGAAATAATCTTCAAGCTTTGTCGAGCGAGTTTAATCAAACTAGATTCTACAAGTTTCTTACGTAAACTAAATGCTGTACTGTTCGTCTTGCGTTTTGTTCATCCATGCAATCAAAGGCAGCCTACTTTCTTCTTTGAAATTTTCCAGTCTTCTGAAATCGCAAGTCCACCTGAAACGAACAAGCGAACAAACGTAACCGAAGAGAAGTTGAGCGTTTTTTAAATCGCAAAACATTAAAATAAAATCTTTTTCGAGTTTAGGCTATATGGCAAGAGCTAATGATATGTTATCTCGTTAGTGTTTCGAGTGTTGGGTGTAGCTAGCTCCAGTGCATGGTGCCGGTTTAGCCCTTAGAATGGGTCGTGCGGGCCTGTCGGGCAGTACTTCAACGCACACACCTCTCACCGTGTAATTTGGCCTGCCTTACATCACCTAATGCAGCAAAAGGTCTTCCCGCCCCGCCTGGCGGCCGCTGTACAGCCTCCCTTGCCTGCCTCCCGGCACGTTTGCTTGGCGCTGGGTCCGCAGATGCTGGCCACTCTTCTCCCTGCTCTGGAGTCGCAAGATGCCGATCTCAGTTGCGATTGCGCACTTCCTCTTTTTTAGCCTCAGTTCACTAGGATGTTTTGATGAAACTTTCAATTATACTATCGATCTGAAACGATTATTTATTTTGCGGCGTTTATTAACGCGACTGCTGTTTCATTTCATGGCAACCTATCTGACGCTCCAGAAGCTCATTTTTCATGTTTGGTTCATCGCTGTGTAAGATATCGGAACAGTGCAAGGTAATGTAACCGTTATTAATCATGAAAGTATCGCCAATGTTTCAATTATTTGTTGATAACTGGTGATAGCTTGAATTGTTAAATGATATTAGGTTATAAATTTGATTTTATCTCGATCTGTACAATCCAGCAGCGCTGATCAGTAACGCCGCAGAATTTCTTGAGTTTTTTCACTAGAATTCTTCAGGTTTATGATTATTGTTTTGGATGTGTTAGTTCATATTTCTACGAATAAATCTGTTGTTATGCACGTTCTGTTATTGTTGCAACGTTGCGAAATATTTTATTTACCTGCGCGTGCTATCATGCAATCTCACTTGCTCCTATGGACTCAGTAGAATAAGCGCGTGTTTGCCGGTCCATTTTCTTTCAGTGGAAGCTCCGTCGATTGCGAGGGTCCCGCATTTTGCTCCCCAGTTTTCTGGTTCGAGTGGCGCTGGGACGGAACGGAACGTGACGCGAGTGTTCGTCGGGCAATCTGGAGAAAATTGATTTCGAACGTCTTCATATCCTCTGTGCTGAGGGATGCGAAGTGCTTGACGCGTGTGTCTTTTAGAGTTGGTGAGGTCCCGTGTGACGTGAGAGAGGCAGCGACTCCGGACTTCAGGACAACTAATTCCGCTTTGCTGACTCCTCTCGTGTCCAGTTTCTTGATGAATTATTGATCTATGGATGAGCTGAAGAGAAATCAGAAATGTTCAGTGTAGAGCTTGAATTGCGCTTTCAAATACGAATGGCGTTACTCTAAACAAAAACGTAGGATAAATTCATGTTGAATTCAGCTTTGAATTTCAAGTCGTTTCAGATGACCCTATCCGAATGCATAAATTTTCAAAAAGATCTCATTTCTGGGCTGAAATATGTTGTCGGCCTCTCCTGCTTCATGCTGCATTGGATATGAGAGTACCATTAGTATGGCTCTACCCCGGAGATATTTTTAAAAAGAAGTAGCTGAAGATAACTCTTCTTGTCTTCAAATGACTGCGCTGTGTGTGATTTTTGCGATTTTCTTTTCGAAGATTCCTCCGCCCAACCGGTACAATTGCTTATTTACGGACATTCTACTTGACGAGGATCTTGTGTACAAACGCTGTTTTATAATTTAAAATGTTGATCATGACTTGAAGTTTGATGTGGGAATTTTCGTTCGTTTTGCTTTTATTTTTGATATATGCAATGAATTATTGTGGAACCAGTAATTTGTTCCTCATTCTGAATTTGTTGGACACTATGTGAACAGATAAGCTGAGACGTTTCAACGGTACTCTAAAATTTTAGCCTCCTATAGCCATCGATGACTGCTATAGATTTGCTTGAAATGAACGTAACTTATGTTTTGTGCACCCGCTAGCTAACGATCAGCTGCTGGGCAGTTAGGACGCTTAAATTTTATCTTCATGAGTTATTTGAAGAGGCCAGTTTACCGTTTGATCGCTCCATGGATCGATTTTATTCAGCGCTGAGAGCTAGCTCCCTTTGTGTGTTGGCCGTTGATGCTGCGCGCCGTCGACGCAAACCATCACGGTGTGGACGCACTAAACCGTTGCGACCTCTCGCGAACTGACGCCCTCGCCGTCACACTTTATCGTTGCAGCAACGTTAATTATCCTTTGCTCATGGGTATTATCGTACGCACGCAGATAAAGTCTGCGCTGGGTTTTCATCCGACGAGGTGCGGGCAGAGGATGTCCGCGTTGCAGTTTAGCGCACGCTTATGCGAGAAAGGTTGATATCGCGGCCCGACCGAGGTTGTCTCCGCCAAGTCTTTTCGGAAAGCGCCGCTAAATCTAAATTTACCGCCCACTTAAGGAACCTTGTCCTGTCGTTTCAGCGTGCATTGGTTCCCTACTGAGCAGAGACAAAGACTACGTCGTAGCACATCTCAAAATGCGACTCTGCCTTAATGAACCTCATGCAGGCTTGATTGTAACGTCTCGGGTCGCTTCTAAGGATGGGACTCGCGATCCAATGTTGCTTTATGAGGCGTGCGCGCTCCTCAGAGTGTTGTTGTACTCGATTATTTTGTCCGCGTTGGATTCGCCTGATGAGACCATGTGTACCGTTTCGATTTTTTCTTGCGTCTTGTAAGGTTAATTAATTTATGGATGGAACGCGTTTTAGCTCAGTATTCATTGCGGGAAATTATAAATTTTTCTTTGGTCTGAAGTGTTCGCTTTTGCTTGGCTCACGATGGGTAAGTACACACCACTGATTGAGAGAAATCAATTTAAAAGGTAAAGCTTCCCCCGCAATTGTGAGGTTTGAAATGCGTTTACGTCGATACATTTTTCATTTAATAAACTGCAATGATCCTGTGGTAAACTCGAGTTTGCTATTAGGTTGGTACTAACAATTTCCTTCAGTACCCTTGTGGCTGTTTATCATGTTACCTTCGGAGCATCATTACGTGTCTATCGTATCCTGCTGCACCATTACTGAATTGCGATTATTTCATTGGGTACCGTATTTAAAAACTGGATTAATATAATTGAACTTTCATTATTCAACATACTACGATGCGGCAATATATTTTTAATATTAATTGTGCTTTTATTAAAGACGCTATTATGCAATCGGGGTGAAGCATTTTGTTATTTCAATTTTTAGCTTTTATTCTGCGTACTAATTTTTTCCGCTCCTGAAGTTATACTTTGGTGATCTACCTGAGCGTTAAACAAATAGCGCATACTTAATTTTTTTTGCTGAATATTTACTTTCTAGCTAGCATTTCAATACCATAAAATTAGTACCAGCTATGGCGAGGGGTTGTACTTCGCTCCAGGGTGTTTCCATGATTCGATGGAGCGCTTTTAACCAAGCATTGACTGTCATGCATCAGCGACATGGACAACGTCTCTGGCTATTGTGACTCGTCTACTTACGTGCTGCAACGAGTGTGGCATTTTGTACTTCGTTAGTGTTCGAAACGGCGCATTGGAGGTAGGTCCCAGTCAGTCATATCGCAAGCTTGTGTTGTGTACATACACTGGCTAAGTTACTCAATATGTGAGCCAGTGTGTGGAAATCTTTCAATTTAGCATTTTATTATTGCCTACCGTTTCGAAGTTTCTCCTTTGATTTTCAGTTTGGATTGGTATTTTTAGGAAATTTCTTTGTAGGTTATACCTCGTACAAAATTTATCTGCTCTCATCCTTCTTGAAATTCGAAGCTCCGTTTATTTTTGTAAAATATGTGAATGGAGTCTGCGTTGTTTTGATCTTTGCTCGCTTACGTCCCAAGCTTGTGAGCGAGATTGATAACGCGATCCGTTCTTTGATTTTGCGTTTTAGCCAGTGAAATCTAGTTTTCTTATTCACAAGTTGGTTTGTGTTGAAGTGGAAAATAAAATAAAGTTATTTCCAATAACTGAGAGAATCTCTTCTGCTCTCGCGCTCGGAAGTAGAGATTCGTTCTGCAATACAGAGGTAGGTGTATAAGTTTTTTGTGGATTGTTATTGATTGTTATTGTGGATTGAAGCATATGTTATGATTCCGTAAAAAATGATCACACGCTGTGCATCGGTGTACCTTTCAATCGCACGGTGTACTGTGGGCGTGGAGTGGTCTCAAACAGTTCCTGTAAGACATCACTTACTCGTACATATGGAAGGTGGTGCCATGGCAGGGCCTAACTTTAGATAGGCTTCGAAGTCTAGGAGCGTCCCCCAGCTGTGCTCCTTTGATCTATTAATTTGTTTCAATTTTAAGTTTCAATTAGGAGGACTGAACTTGGAACTTCATCAAAACATACAAAAAATTAGGAGCCTACATCGATTTTATCACAGATGTTTCTTCTCGATGAAGTAGGGCTTCTTCGGTGCTAACGCAGAATCGAGTTTTCTTTAATTAAAAAGATACATCGAACGGAGGAGCTATGAAGCTCTTTACTATTCTTCTCAAGAGAATATTTATAAAAAACTAGCTCGTCGAAGGAACGTGCGTACGATGATGAAGAAACCCAAGAGTTAACATGCGCGTTGTAGACTTATACAAAGAAAGATGCGAACCCCCCGCTGCTTTTGCATCGGGGTCCCTGGATGGTAGCACGCGTCGCATTTTTAAGAATAATTCCGCTCATTAATTATTGAATCGCACGAACAACAGGCCAAGTCTTGAGTGATGCTTGCAATATTTAACGCTGGCTTAATCCAGTTGTTTTCATTCTTTGGCAGAATTGAATTGCCTTTGAAAAAAAGTTCATCCCGTGACTTAACTTTTGATTTGACAGCCCTGATCAGTCTATCAGTTCAATTTAAATTCATGATGCCTGTATGCCTACCTCGTTGAGCGTGTGCTGGAAAACAGCTACCTATTTTTCAATATTTTATGTCTAATTGATGATAACTTTTACATCTAATTTATGGTAGCTGGTACATCTGCATCTTGGCATGATGATGTTTTCATCTGTAGCTCATGGTGCCGGCCGCAGACCCACTCAGATATTATTGAACGGCATCGGACACTGACGAACTATATGCCGTTGTCATCAGTAATTCCTGAGTGGGGGTTATGTAGGTTGTTCCACTTGTATAAGACTTGCTCATATCGCAGACCACGGTCTGAGATCTCATGTGTTAAGCGTCGGCATGCCCTCTGCCGAGCGAGCGCTGCTGCCCCTTTATATGCGGAGGCGCGCTCTCTCCTCTCGGCAGGTGTAGGGAAAGCGTGCCTAACTCAACGCAACCCCGTGTGCCAGCCTCGCGCCGCACGGCAGGCTTCCTTGTGTGTGCATGTGTGTCCGTGACGCCGCTTTTCCTGCCGTGATTTGCTGGGCTTTCCTCCCCTGAATGTTTTTTTTCGTGCTTTCGTTCGGCGTTTTTGGTGACTGTGATTGCCATGAGGGGCGTCTCTGATATTTTTGTAATTTTGTTTTCGGATTTGCTGGGCATTTATTTAGCGGTTCTCATGTATTCTTGACCTTCAGTACAGCGGGACTCAAGCCGTGCACTATTTAACATCTCATCGGTATTTGACATTTCCACTCAATGATGCGTGGTGGTGCTTTATTGTAGGCGAATAAATTTTTCTGTGCTAAATTTTTTGTGTTCTAGATTGCGAATAATGACTCGATTTGCAATGGGGTAACTTCCTCTCATTGCTTAATAATGGTTTTGTTTTCGGTTTGCATTGTTTTCTTGAAAAAATTAGATCAGAGAAATGAAATTTAACATCGGTAGCCCTGCTATCCTCAAGTACCTTACTTATAGTCCACCGTGTCTTATGATCGTATGCTCTGCATGTGTCAGCTAGCACACGTTCCTTTTTGTAGACTAATGTCATAATGCGACTATATGGTTGCTATCCAAAATAGCACCCGTCAGGGGAGTACAACTATTGCATTTATGAGAATTATCGCTTCCGGGAGGATAAAATATGAAATCCCTAGCTGAAAGTTGGGTACTTAATTTTTGTTTAAATAAATGCTTTTTCTTTCGTTAAGGATCACTTCTCGAGGTTCACTGCCATCCTGTTTCTCAGTCCCTCTAATTTTCATCTTCAACTTATATCTTGTTTCATAACCTTTCTTCTCAATTGACTTCTTTTATGCGCAAGGGTTCTTGTGTGAAAAATTAACATTATTAGGGTTATAATTCTCGATGATGAAATCAGTGTGAAAATTGTCTACTGACACACAGGTAGAGAAAACTACTGTTTATTTAATTCTCAATAAAGAACTTTATTGAAAACCATATAAAATGCAATTTCATCAAGAAATCTCACCGCAGGACGAAGATAGGAGGTCATTATTTTACTGCTGAATGAAGAACATGAGCAGTTCTGATTAAATATTGTTGAATAATATTTTTAGAGATGAATGTCACATTTGAAATGCATGTTGAAATAGACAAAATTCTAGAAATCAAATAAAACTTTAAATCCTTATCTTTTAATGAGACCTATTTCAAACTTTTAGCACTAATATTTTACCAACTAAAACGTCTTTATTTCGGCTTGTTTTTTAGCGGACACCGTGTAGTAGTGACTGTTAGTAGTACAAGTATCCTTCATTAACAAACTCTTCATTAGCTACTGCTCATTCTCTTGTTGATTGCGTACTTGTCCTCGACGGCACGTTGCTTTACGCGCGTAATTTTCCGAAGCGAATTTTGCAGCTTCAAGAATGTATCACCGATACCTCGACTGGAGCGTGGTGATGCTCTGCTGCTCCCACCGTTGGTCGAATCATTGGTGAAGGAGAGCGATTAATTAAGGTGTACAATACGACCGGTGTTGCCAACAATTTTCACTGCCTGTGCCCATTAAAGGGCTCCGCTGCCACGGCTTGAGCCGCAATTTATTACGGTGGTTGCGTGTTGCGCTGCTGCTAATTAAGACATGTATATGACCGGCTTGCGGGGCAATTTTTACCGCTCGTCTAAAGGAGTTCTGATTGACTGCCCCTTGGCCCGCACTAACTGAACTTCGTCACGCGGTTTTCTTGCGCATGCGTGCGCATAATATCACGTTCTCATGACCAATCGAGCGCAATTCTCGTACCAAACGTCCTGGAATGCTCACGAGTGCTATTTTACTATTAGAATTAGAGCGTAATGCATGCCCGGAAGTGGCAAAGTGAGTATGTTGCTATCAAGAAGTTCCTTCAATTTACAAAGTTTGTTGATTGATGCGCGTGGTTTACGAGCGCTTTATCAAGACTTACACGCTTCTGAATGACATGCGGAGTGTGATCGTTCAAATCTGCAATCACAACCATGCTCAGATCAATAACACTGGCTGCACATTTTGGGTGTGTTGGTGAGTGTTGGTTGCTATTTTCCGGCGAGGCGTATTCATTTTCCATTATAAAATAACGTTTTTTTATCATCTTTCGACATTTTACTCGGTATTGTTGCATTTTTCTGACTTTCCATGACGTCTCCGACTGATGGCCAGCTTCGCCAAATTGTTTTACAGATCAGATTTATCTCCAACTGGAACTACGGTACGGAAGGAAGAGATTTTGATTCTCTCGACAGGCTGTGTTACAGAAGATGATCCTTCATTGTGATTTAGGGCCAATGGAGATGTACGTATCGAGAGCATCCATCAGCTACCCTGTATGGTTTTGTGGATAGTATCCGCCCTCTTTGGAATGCCTTCAGGAATTAACATAACTCCGTAACAAAACCGTAGACGATGTGCAGATTCATCACGACTTGTGGAAGATTTCCTCGAGTTCCTCTTTGGAAAAAGGAAGATCATAATTCTTTTTCTGCGTGCTCTCTCCTGTGAGACTGATGTTTAGGGTAACCAATTTTCTAGACAAGTGTTTTCGAAATGTATGGAAATTGTTAAAGCCTCTTTTCCTTACTCTTTGTGTCCTGAACAAGTTTAGTGATCACGCGCGTGCTGGTGTAAAGTAGGCTTCTTCATAATGTTAGAAATTTAAGCTGAGGGTATTTCCTTCCAAAGTTGTATCATCTTCTATAGCAAAAAATATGTTATCCACTCGTTATGTTTTTCTTAAGTATAAGTTAACGCCAATCTGGACCATGTTGAAGTGACTTTGAACTGCTGGCATATAATCCTGCTCATTCGAGTGCATGCCAGTGAAACAAAATTTACCTTTCTATATTTCGGCTCACTCTAATATTCTATCTGATACTCAGTCTATTTTGTATTCTAGCTTACTGCCACTCATGTGTCTGTTCAGCCTTGCATTTATTTTTTATGTCCCCTCAAGCTCAAAGGGTACTCTGTTTCTATAACATTCGTTGTCCTTGCAGCGAAGACGAGCTATCGTTCTATGTAATTGAGGCTTTTGAACATTTCCGCTTTCGCATGAAGTGCATAGAAGATATATTTACTGCGTGTGGTATTTGCATAATTTTAGGGAAGCATTTGAGCAGATTTCTATGAGGTGCCCTGAAAGTAACAGCTAGCAGATGTGTGCTGAGATAGCGAGGATGCCCGTAGCTGACACCTGTCTGACTCATGCGATGCCACGCTGCTGCTGCTGCTGCTGCTGCTGCTGCTCCCATTTCCTTCATGGCGCTCCGTGCTGTGATAACGAATGTGATCTTAATCAACTGCCTAATGATCTGTGAAGACCCTATTCACGCTCTGCAAGCTTTCTTTTAATGAATAAATACTCGGATTTCCTAAACGTCCGTGCTACTTCCGCATTTTTTTGCGCGCTGTCTTTAGTGGTGCTTCATTATGCGTTGATGGTACTGATGAGGATGCTTCAGCCGATGTTGCATTTGCTGGTGGTGGTGTAGTTACTATGCCGGTGCTCCTCGTCCTGATTATCATCTAATGGTGCTCGTATGGTGCTTGCATTTGTAACTGTTGGTGGTGCATTTATATGCTAATGATGCGTTCGGTGCTGCTTCGTTCCTGCTGATTATGATGATGCTGATGGGCCTGCCTCACTTGCTACGACACTCGTGTCGTGTTGTAGTGCACTTCGTTATTTATTGCTGAATTTTTAAATGTACTCTAAGTCAAATATGTTTGCTACTTATCAATGACATCAACCGCTCCCTCGCAGTGGTTACCATTCATTTTGTTGCGTATTTGTTTTCCTGTGGCTGATTCTGCTGCTGTATACGTGTTTCTCTTCAGATGAATGAATTCCTCGTTATCAGTGTGTTTACTCAGTGAGGATTATTTTTCACTTTGTTGTGGCCTTTTAAGAGCCCGAGTTGTTTCAGAAACCTGTTTACTCGTCTAGCTGTCGATTTGCGATAGCCAGGTCAATCTATCGTGTCGTTGAAAAGATTGAGCGCATGGTTGTGCTAATGTGTATCGTAATCCACGGGACTTTGAAGTGAGGGACACGAGGATTTATTATCTGCAGAACGCATATCGCAAACTTCTCCCTTGATGTATAATTAGCTGAAAATGCTGCTGTGTGAGAGTTAACACTGATCGTAATTTTGTCTTAGAATTTACCGTTGTTTGTGCTGCTTTTTATAAGTACATTAGTTTAGCGCAAAACATTGTCGGGAATGAATCAGGTCGATCCCTGCACCGCTACTCGTATTTTATTTTATAAATTTATATCGTTTTTTAATCAAGTGGAATTTGTTGTTGTTCTTTTAAGTCTAACGCATAGTGTCCGACACTCGCTTTATTATACCATTGCCTACAGAACGAGCTGCATTATTATACTGAGTTAGTCCGAACTTTCTTCATGTTTTTATTTGTTGCTGCAACTTCAATGTATACAGTAGCATTCAGCTCTCTCTCTTGAGATCTCATCTTATGATGTTGTTCTCGGCCTCAGTCGCGACGAACTGCCTCCCTTCTTTTCCAATGGCATTTCTTGAGAGCGCGTAACAAGCTCTGGGCATCACAGGAGCAAAGTGGACAGATTTATATCGTGACTTATGGGCTTGCAGCTCAAGATTTGTGGCTTTTGCTTTGAGCGCCCTTTCCCGCTCCGCCCTCTCTTCTCTTTCTTTGTGTTGATAGTAAGATAATGCAGTGCAACCCACTCGAGTTGACTTGCTTTCTGCCGTCCTCTTTGGTAAGTTCTTTTGAATTCATTTTTATCCGCCTGAGAAGAGGTTTTACTTTGAACTCGTGCAAAGTAGTGAGACTTGTGTGTGTGCCCAACTGCTTCAGCCGCACGATGGCTTGCCTTTGGTCGCAAGATAACCTGCTGTGTTCGCCAAGAGTTCACCTGCTTTCGGGTAAGTTCTTCACGCAAGCGTTTATTTTAATCCTGCAGGGGAAAGTTTTTGCTGTGAACCTGCTGTGCGTAGTAACTCGTGAGCCTCCTCTCAGCACCGACTGCTGAGTTACGATCATCTTAACTCGAAGTTGCAGTGAGTTGAACGCCACATGTGGCGTCCTCTCTCTTGCTTCTTTTACATTTTCGTTCATTCCATAAATTATTCTGCTGTGAACCTTCAGTGCTAATTGTGTACATTCGGTGCGGCTCGTTACTGAGCTTCTGCATCTTCCTGGCGAATGATGCAAGCTCTTTGAGTGTGCCAGAAATTTTGCGGTCCAATATGAAATTTATCATTTGGAAACTTCTCGCAAACTACATGTGATCGTGTGGCTCGTACTGTTAATAAAGGCCATTATAAAAGTTTTTTAAATTTTGTGACCTCGTGTTTCTTCAGATTTTCATCCTATTCTGATATGAGTAAACTACGTTTGGGTTTTGTCATTGACGAACACGCCTTGGCCAAGTTCTTGCATGAATTGTGATTTGAGTTTACTTTTTTTAAGAGTTTGTTCAAAACGAAGATTAATTAGAGATTTTTCCCATAAGCTTTTGAGGCGTACATTTTTAATACCGTCGTGTTATTTATAGATTTAACTCATTTGTGCCCATAAAGTTAGCCATGGAACGATATTATTTAATAATGGTACATTATCTCTAACCCGTACGCGAATTTTTATGGTACGTTTGCATTGGCATACGGTAATTTTTGCTTGCTACGGTTCAGAATGTTTGAAAGTTGTTATTCTGGTTCGATTCATAATTCCTCAATTAACTCCTGCGAGCTCCGTCTCAGAACAAGGAAACTGTTCATCTCAACGAAGAATTACTCTGATTCCATGGAACAATTACAATGCCCGATAGCGGTGCTTTTCTTAGGCGTCTTCGATCAAAAGGAAAGTTCTATTTGGATCTTCGATGGTTTTAATTACTTATTTATGAGTACGACTGTATTAATTTTCAGTTGAATGATATAGTCGTGAAAATTATATCATTTTTTATTGCCAAACGGTTCGCTACCCATTCGATTGACTGACCTATAATGTTGCGTTTGGCGGGATGGTAGTTTCACCCGTACGTGCTCACAATGCAATGTATCTTATGGATTTACTGACTTAGCGTATTTTTCGAACATGGTCATGCGGGCGCCAACATGAGTGTTTTATGTATATGCAAAAATTGAGATTTGTAGAGAACTCACGAGACAAAGAGTATTGATTTGTGTTAGAGGCATGCGTTTTGTGAGCAAAGAATCTCATAAGGAAAATGTTTTTGCATCTTTAGGATAGGTATTTCCGCTGATCTTCGCCTGCCTGTGCATTTTATTTGTCTCGTAAGATCTTAATTGACTAGCGTGCTTGTCTATAGTAGTCTCTCATTTCCTCTAAATAATTCAATTCTCAGAATAACTTCGGACACCGTGTAATCAAACTCATTAACTGCGGCGTATCTTTGTTGTATGTCGTGAACTGGCGTGTAGCGTTTGATGTGCATCTGGCGGACAGTCTCGTTAGTGCAACCCATGGTGCTAACCTGCCTCTTGTGTTACCAACTTTCAACTGCACGCTATCTTAAGTGTTGGCTACAATCAGATGTTATGGAATGAACAACATACGTACATCGTAAATGTCCTGGTGAATGAATATTTGCGAGCGTGTTTGTCTAATGCACCACCTGTGCAATGCTGAGTCATGATTACGTTTTGAAGTAAATACGAGTATGAATTCAAAACTGTCGAGTTTTCTTCTCACAAAAATTGTCTGAATTTTACGACCGAACATTGAACTTACTGAGGTTTACTCTAGAAACTAGATAGTCTAGCATGATTTCGACCGACAAACTGGAAAGTTACACGGCCAGTTTAGAGGACCCGTGAGTGTATGTTGGTCAACGGAAGTGCTATTACTCTTTGTGTACTGTATAGTATTTTGTTACGGGTATGTTTCTAGTTGTAAAACACGGTAGATCTCGTTAGGGGTTTTAACTTGCATATTAAATAAGATACTACGTGCTTACTGACGGAAAATTTTTTTGCATGGTAGTATGTGAGTAGCTTTGATGTAGGCTGCGATGAATGGAATAATGTAGTATTACCATTGCTACCATCCATCCACTCAGTTTGGCAGTATTCCGTAATTCGAGAAATACACCCTCATGTGTGATGCAGGAAGGTCCATCGTGCAGCGCAGCCGAAGCGTAAAATTACCCTTATTGTATTAAGTGGCATCTGTTGGGGCTTCTTCGTCGTATTAATAGGAATGGCTGGTCTAGCTCTAGGTTAGGCCTCCTGCCTTGCATGGCTATGGGAGCACGCATGCCAGGCAGCGTGCAGCCTTGGGCGACAATGGAGACGTTTTTTTAGCATTATTTTGCAATATACATGGTGGCCTATACTCACTGGGATATTAGTTCTAGTTTTTCATGTTTATAGTTTTCCGTGCTATTATTCAACATGTTTTTTTTACATTATTTACCAATATATAGTGAGTACATCTCCACTGGGATAACATTAGTTGTAGTTTTTTATGTTTATATTTAGGCATGCAATTATTCAAGACGTTGTTTAGGATTACTTAGCAAATATGGTGAGCCTTTCCTCAGTGATATAATAATAATTCTAGAACATTCAAAAATAGCTTGAAAAAATGTTTTTGTTGTCGAAATATGGGAACGCATTGGCATGATTAATAGTTTGCAGCACAGCCTTCCATTTAGATACCTTCAATTGAAAAAATTTCATAGTTTTAGGCAAATTTGATCATGTTTCTACTGTTCGACATTTATTTCAACGCATTATGTTCGTATGCAAAACGTAAGATAATATTTACGTTAATAAATACTCTCCGAAGCTATGCACGTTGAACAATACATATTATTCATTCCAATTAGTTACACGGGTCGTACCTGTGAAATTAATAATTTCTCTTTTACGAATAATTTTCCAATCCCATTTTGACTTTTTTGTTTAAGTTAACAAATTATATAACGGTCGTCCTGCAAACCGATTTATAATGATAAAACATTTAAAGATTGTTTTTTTAGGAGTATCTCAACTTCGTTGTAATGAAAACGCAGTGCATACTGAGTAGAGGTCACACTGAACCTCTATTCAGTGTTTCAAAGTTAGGAGGTAAGTCTGTGATGTTCGTTTAAGCATTCACCGAGATTTACTCGCTTCTAACTTTCTGTTATTCACATTCTGTGGAGGGCAGTCGTCGGCGCTAAACTGAACTCGAGTCGAGGGCAAATTGCTCAAATTTCACTGGAAGCAGGCACTGGGACTTACGAGGCTCGGCATTGCGTCTTGCTGTGAAGTTGTACCGTGTGCTTCTACTTAAGCTCTCTGTGATCTCGACAGTTGTGATCGATGTTGCGCCTCTTGTTTAGTTGCCAATGTTCATTCCTTAGTGAACTTTTGTTGCTAATTCTTAGTAAAACTGTCATTGCACTTGAATCACTATTTTTGCTTTTGATTTTTTATTGCGGGTGTCGCAGAAGTGCTCTTTATTTATTGGTTTTTCTGCATTTAAAATCTATTCCTATGTTGCATCCCCTAAGTACGTTTATGTAAATATTTACAATTTGTATATAGGTGTGTATATTTTTGAATACATGAAATTAAAAACAATTCAAGACCGGCAATTCAGCAGAGGAGAAAAAGAATTTTGTTGGTGAATACGATTTTTTTATGAAATATTGACTTGAGGCGCCATGCTCTGTCTTGCTTTTGCTACCTTAGTTTTTCTGGTCATCTTCTGCGTGTGTCGTCATGGAAAGACGAAGCCGTCAGTGAACCGATAAAGAAAAGTAGTTAAAATGATGCCTACAACTAGCAAATATTTTTCTTTGCGTCACTAGTTTCACTTTACTTATAATTCATTTCTCCCTAAGTTTAATGTATGTATTTCATTATGTATGAATGTGAAAGGCCTTTAAAATGAGGCTAACTTTATTGCTAGTACACATTACTGTGTAGACCGACTTTTGAAAGAAATTTAAAAAATCGTCTCTCCAACGTTGGCTATGAACTAATCGGTAAAATAATAATAATAATGATAATAATAATAATAGTAATAATTATTATATTGCCTTCTAATTGCAGTTTGAGGATTTAACTAAAATATTTCTTCACATGCATTCGTTTCCACTGGATTATTAATTTATAGTAACACATCCTTTCTTTCGTTTCTTCTTTGTATTGAGCTGTCGCCATTATGGCAATTCGTGATGTAAATATGGCTTACTGACGACTTGGTGTACGGGGCTAAGCTTCTCTTCATTTCTTGTTGAGCTGGATGTCAATTACTCTTCTCCCGCCTCACACATCCAGTGTCAGCTGACGTTTTTGGTGGAGTTGCCTCAGCTGTGACATTTGCTTTCCTTCCTGTTGATGACATGTTTTAATCGCGAGGTTTCCTTGCTGACATTTTAATTTGATGTGCGTTGGAGGAATTTTCC
Organism: Morinoia aosen; assembly: GCA_030386875.1. Classification (NCBI taxonomy): domain Eukaryota; kingdom Metazoa; phylum Arthropoda; class Malacostraca; order Amphipoda; family Talitridae; genus Morinoia; species Morinoia aosen. Next base: position 12,484,157 of record CM059562.1, read on the forward strand.
TGGATTTATGTACTCTACTTAACTTTTATTTTTATTTTTGCGTCAAATTTATAATTCATGTACATTTAGCCATGAGTGAAATTACTCGCTTCATTAGAACACCGCATTCATGTTATCAAATGCAGATTAATCTTAAGTGTGGATAAGAAGGTTCGTTAGGTGAAAACTTGTGTGTTGAACTTACGAGAGCAATTTACACATTGCGAGATGCTAAGTTTGTTCATAATGACAAACTGTGATAGAAGTTTAGTGAACCGCTTACTAATTACCTCACCTGTTGTTGAGAAATCTATTCAGCAAACCATTGACGTTCATTAGAACTGCTCTATTATTGGAATTGTTCCCTCAATGTAGAATAAGATATTTTTCATTATGGAAGTTCGTCACAAAAATCGTACTTTGCAAGCATCTAATGAGAGCGTTTCCAGCCTAGGCACACACTCTGAAAAATACTGAATATTTTTAAAAACACCATCTATTTTCATGCGGCTACGAAAAATTTTACTGTTATTAGCGGGAAATATAAAGATGTAATAAGACCAATAGTCACACCAGTCATGTAATAATGAATTTCAGAGAAATGAACTCTGTATTTCATTTTGACAAAGTTTAAATTTGTGAATGTGTGCGAACTTCAAAATGCGGTTAAAATTAGCTGTACGCTAGTCCTAAATATTGAATTTATTTCCAGCAATGTCCTGTTCACATTAAAATTGTTCGCAATGTTGCTCAATAGCAGAATTAATACGAAGGTTCACCATGAAAACGGTCAATTCGGTAACTGTGACGAGCACGCAGAGCCTCCCTCATGAGAAGGGCTTGGTAGGCAGAACCCGCCTGTTGGCATGCGCAGTGTCTCCAACCTGACGTGGTAGAGATGGATGGGATCAAATATTGGCCTGCAGTGCATCGTTGCAAGTGTTAGCAATTTGGAATTTCTGCTCCTATTTGCTACCATGAAATATAAAATAATTTGGATTTTTCTTTTCAGTCTTTCATTAGTTGAGGGATGCAACTAATGCAATGCATGTATGGAATAAGTGTTTCTGAGAAGAAAGCGCGAAGTTCCGAGTTGAAGGTTAGACGGGCTTTGTTTTGTTAAAATGAAATTTATTTTGTGACTCGCCTTATTTCTTTCGATTTATACTGCGGTCATTTTTGTAGCACTCTTATCTTCGACTCTCATTTTTTTTCACTAATTTGTTTCGACGTTTTTATCTTTGTCTTTGCGCGAGGTGTGAGGACGCACTCTGTCTCGTTCCTTAATTCGATACTAAATTGTTCTTTTCCCCTTCCTCACTCGGGAGCACAATATTTCTGATTCTAGAGGTTTGAGCAAACTCATAATCTAATCTATAATGAAGTTGAGGTTCGCCTGAAATAATGTGGTATAACTCTATAGTGGTGGACATCAACTTGATTCAGTCTACAAGTTCGATGAAAAAAACATTCATCCGACATTCAAAAGATGTTAACTGGTAAATGGAAAGTGGCTGCGACTGCAACTCTGGACTCGTATTTTTCTCAATTCCTTCTAGAAACTTGTGAGATTTATATACCATGAGCATGTGCACTGTCCAATAACTCACCCAATCAACGGCAATTCACTGATAATATAAAGGCTGCAGCTGTTTGCCAACACGTCTATGCTGCTCATTGTTTTGGACGCGTCATGTAGTCATGATACGGCGAGCGTAGCAAACCTTCATATTATAGGCGAATTGCTCTTGATTTCTGGGGCTTTACTTGCTTTTTTCAGGTATTATTTGGGTCATCCATGCTCTAATGGTTCCATTCCTATCATCCGTAAAAAAAGGTGTAGTACCAGCTCATTGCCAACCCACGTCAGCATTGCCAACACACTCAAGCCTGTTGGTAGAGGTTCAGAGTCCTGTTTTGGCTCTACATAATCCAGTGTGAATGAATTTCATGGTAAAATATTTCTTTTGTCGTGTGAAAGTTTAGTTCTCTTCAGTCGTTCTCGTGTGAACTCGTTTGATCAACGGTGACATTTTCAGTGCAAGAGTATATCGTTCTTCTCCAGAATTCATTAGTTGAATGTTTGTGTAGTTACTGACCAAACTATGTGCGTCAACACTACATAGTCAGGCCTCATTTCTTACTTATGGACCTTCGGATCAGTTGGTGAATTTCATTGTCAGGTAAAACTATCTCAAGCGAAATACTGCCCCGATTGATATCGTTAATTCGACCTCAACATCCCCTTACGTCTCCTGAGATAAGCAGAAACAGTATCCTGCATACGGACGCCTGAGTTACGAGCTGCCGCACACCGATCGTATCTGCAGCGCAACTTGTCTCTGCCGCCTTCTGGTTCTGGTGGGTGTCGGTCGGACTGTGGGGCGTGTGGTGGTTTGATAGCGCCTATTTCTGATGTTCTAACTTCTACATAAACGTAGATGTGTACCACGGTAGAAAGAGTCATTTCTATGGGGGAAAATACACCACCTCTTGTTCGGCTAGCCAATAGAAAGGCTTTATTTCAAACAAAACTTAATGACGTCACCATTGCAACATGTCGTTAGGCCAATAACGGTGCCAGATTTGGGGTGTTATTGGTTCGTTGCCATGACGTCAGCATTGCCACACGGTCGACGAGTAAAAGACTGGTTTGTCCCTACTTTGTTTCTTCTACCGTGATGTGCACCTGCATCGTAAAATGGCGGACTAAGTTACCTAATATCTGAGTTAACACTTTGACTGCGACGTGCGCCACCGGTGGTACACGGAGGTAATTTTCTTAATGCTCCTGACCGACCAGCAGTTGCAAATTCAATTTTTATAAATACTTAATCAAAGCTAAATGAAGACACGAACGAGTTCATGTTTGGTATTTTCACAATAGTTCACTACAATTGACTTTAAATCTGAGTTTGGCGTTAAACCTAATATATAGTAGTCGCAGTCAAAGTGTTAAAATCTTGCACTCATGTACTTATGTTCTTTACCTCCGACTGATCAATATTTAAGTAAATGTCAGTGTTGCCTTCGTAATTCAAAATTTGTCACAAGTCGTACATGATTCAATCAATACCTACTCCTGCTAGTTAGGAACAGTATCGAACTACCCTATACTTAAGTAACCCTATGCTCCCTCTTGTTTTATTCAAATTCCAGTGTGAGAGAGTTCGCAGTTTCCTTATTAAGTTCGAGTTGGAGACTGCCTCTGGTTTCCTCATTAATTGCAGAGCAAATGATCCTCTGTTCCTAATTAGGTGGATTATTAGTCTGCGAAAATAATCTACTTGTCTCGGGTCTGATTGGTCTCCTTGAGGTCTGACGTGTGTGCGTATTCTCGGTATAAGATGGAGCGGCGTAGCGTGGCCGCGGCTGTGTGTGGAGCCGTGTTTATTGCACCGACTCCTGTAATATGGGAGGACATGTGACGATTTACCCAATTTCGTGGAGCTATGTTTGGAAACATTCGTGGTTGCAGTTCTTACGTGCCACATAATCTTAATTTTCGTGCGTTTTGAACAGTTACGGTTGAATTAGTGTTTTCTGGCAAAACACGGTGATGTTCGTACAAATGGTACACTCTGTAATTTTTTAGTCTGTTATTAAAATAATGTTGTAGTTCACCAAGCAGGTGCTAAAACAGTACGAATTGTAAGTTTGAGCCAACATTGGATTGGCTATAAGGCTAGAACAGCTTGAGGTCGAGTGCTTATATCAACCACTGCAGTAGCTGAGTCTGCCGCTTGCTGCAGAAGTCGTTGTGCGCTCAAGTTCTATTTTTTTGTAATTTCGCTTTCGTCTCATTATTTTAATACTCTCTCAATATATCGACTGCTCATACTCTCATAAGAGTTGGCTCCTGTTCCCCAGTGTTGTATACTCGAGTTGTTAACTTAACGTTTGCTTTGGGCACTCCAGTAAAGCGCTTACTGCAGGTGATTCTGCTATTGTTACTGTGGTCGTACAGAATTGTCCTCAAAATTTGCTTTCACATGTTTCTAATTATTCCCTAGAACTCTGCTCCCAGCTGCATTCAGCGCGATGAAATGCTTACATGTTTGTTGCTGTTTTGCATTTTGAAACTATTTGGGTTTTTAAAAGTTTTGAGTTCTCTTCCTAGTTCTGGTCATGAGCAAAACAGCGAAGTTTTTGCAGCTTTTCATAAAAAATGAGTAAGTACACGCAAAATGTTCTGTTGTAATGCTCAGAACCGTATTGTGACAACGAGGCTTGCGCTATCTTGGCTACGATAATCGGTTGCTTTTAGTAAGCAATCCTACGCGTTGGTTCAAAATCTACTGAACAGGGTCTGAAATCCACTGATAGTTCCCTTAAAGCTGCAAACCATGCAATTATTGGCGGAAAAGTATGATATGAGTGTACAATTTGCTCGACCTCTGTAGAACGGGGATCAAGCTTCAAAGTATCTTTGTGTTCCCTCCTTGTTAGTGGTCCTGGTGTCTCTGTGATGCTGGCGTTTGATAGTAGCCCGCATAACTGGCTAATTAAATTCCCGAAGGGCCTAGGAATTTCGAGTCATGTTGCAGTTTAAAATGGTGCTTCATAGATGACGTTTTGTCTGTGTTCTTGCACTCAATTCGCACCCTAGTCGGTTTTGAAGCGCCGCTGAAGCACTCTATCTCAATCGCCCAAACGAATCACAAAACAAAAAATGAGCTTGCGTTTTTGCCTTCTCCAAGTCGATCCATCATTCGCGCTGCTGCGGTGCAGCCTCCTTAACACTCGCAATACAGAGCTCAAACCTTATTATTCATAAAACCCTGTGCGGAGAATGCAAGAAAAAACACAACCGGTTGTGCTCCTCGATCGTACGTACGTTGCAACCGATGCCTCCTTATGTGGCCGGCGAGTTGGTCCAGACGGCAGGGAACTGCCCGCTCTCTCGTGCTTTGGACTTTGGCTTAGTTCCCATTGTATTTGCTTTCAAAATTTGCTGCTGCTCTGCTAAATCTGGGGTGTGTTCTTCAAATGTGCTCCGAAAAAAACGGTTGAAATGCTTGGATTTTTTTGACACCCAAGTGAACGGAATTAGATTCCATTTTCCCGATAATTGCTGAAAGATGCTCGAGTTGCTCCTTATGAGAGAAATTTTAGTTCAGCGTGAAATTGAAGTCTGTTCAATTTGTTTCGTACAAGTAGTTAACATTCTTTACTTGACGTTTTAATTACTTTAGAAGTACTTAAAGCTGAGTAACACTTTGTTTGATGCTACTAACGATTTTTTTGAGTTGTTGTCTTCGTATTATAATTTGCCAATTAAATCTGATGATTATTGTTATATCCAAGGAAATTACCGCCTCGAGCTAAAAGTTTACCCCGAGCTAAAAGTTTGGTTCGCCATCCTTCTCTTACAATAGAATAGGTGTGTTTTTGTTGCTTGCTATTTTATTCTGCTCACTGTTTTCCTGATTTCCTGCCCCTACTATCATACTCACTCCATCAACTTTCATTTTGTTTCATGAACTTCTTTCTCAGCTATCTGTTCTTATGCGCAGGGGATCTTGTGTGAAAACGCGCATTGTGCTTAAATTCCCTGTTCTTTTAATTTCATACTAAATAGTGCCTTCCTTTCTTGAGAACACCCTCTTTGTGGCTAGGTAGGCTTAAACTAACCCAAATCCAATTTAACCCGTTGAATGCATAAAGGGAGATATGAGTACCGCTAAGTAAATTGTTTATTGACGTATCGGTGGAAATAAACAGCATTCCAATTATTTCAGTACCTTTTATAGAAGAGATTTAAGCGTACGAGATACGATGTTATCATGCTATTGCATTCTCACTCTTCTTAGGGAAGATACAAGTTTTTTCGAGCTGTGAAAATATATTTTTTTTAAACTCAGCTCCTTACAACCTTACTTCACAAGAAATCACTTGACGCACATTTGCGTCTGGCGGCAGCGCCTGTGTTAATGTTCCTCCTCAGTGCTATTGCAGACCTTATGGTGCACGACTCCTTTACAATTATTGATGAGCAAGCATTTGTTTGATTTTAATCCGGTAAATACATGGAATTGTTTACATACATCGAACATCCCGTTTTCTAAAAATCCTGGTAAAGGTTTTCAGTATTATGTTTCTTATTAATAAATGCTTTAACGTGTTCGCGTAGTTGCGTCTGTTTTCAATTCGGCTTCATATTCATATTGAATTTCAACTTCTACTTCGAATTTGATATCAAAAGATAATGCTTACAATTGAACGCGGTGGAACTGTAGGCATTTCTATACTTGCCTTAATACGTTTTTTATTCTGTTCATGCGCGTCCTGTTTGGCTAGTGCCACAATTTTTCCTCGATGAATGTAAGTGCTGTCAGTATGTAATGTTTTGTATTGAACTCCAGTAAGCTTCATTCCGCGGAGTGTGTGACCTGTTAGTTGGTTCTCGATCTGTAGTTTTATAAAACGTGCTCATGCTGAAAGTACAATAAGTAATAAAATTACGGCGTCTCTTCTAATTTGTTGCAACCGGCTTTGAGCCATAGCGGGAGCAGAACGTGGCACTGAAACTGAGCGGAGTTACCGAATTGGTCTCTTTCAGGTGACCTTATTCATTTTTTCTAACAATATTTGACTGCAGAAATTAGTGAGTGAATCGTTGAGAAAAAAAAACTAAGCTGGCAACCATTAGGAAAAGAAGAGTCTTGGCCCAGTGAGGATATGAGGCTTGCCCTCCCTGCTTCGCTGGCACTGACATAGCGGCGCTCACGTCGCAGGGTTTTGTGCTCAGGAGACGATGCTGGCGAGCCATGTGTCCACCGCCGCATCCTGCAGTGAGATTTTCAAGCAGTTTACGCCATCGTAGCGACACAGTGGCGGCAGAATTTTTCTGCTAGTTTGGGTATGTTTGGGTTCTTTTCGTGGGTGAAATAAAGTTAAAACTTTTTTCTTTGAAATGTGGAGAGATATAGTTAAAATTTTTTCATTAAAATGAGGATTTTAGCAAGAACGGCACGTAGCGTACCTAAGTCGACAGAACAATTGTTCTACCAGCTTTGCACCTACGACAACGTGAATTGTTCCAAAATCTGAGGTGCATGGTTGTGCGAGTTTGTAATGGGTTGAGGCACCGACTTGGCTATGCTTTACTTTGAGCTTCATCAGGCTTTGTAACCTGTTTGAGCAGGATGCAATTTGCGGGTTCAGGCTATTTCGTTTGCATTTTCTTTTTTTGCTATTTATTTTAGACACGATTTAACAGAAAAGGACTAACTGATCTTTAATATGGCCGTGACCATCCAGTTATGAATTTTTGGTAATTATGATGAACTCCGCGTAAATTCATACTTCATTATAAAAATATTAAATTTCTGATAAAAATTGATATTTTCTCGTGTTGAGGAATAATGAAGCTTGCGTTGGTATGTCGCTGAGAAGGTGAGGCGGCGCTGTGCCGAGCGAGGTGCGTTACTCATGCATTATGGATGTTGATGGACTCCTGCTCGCCTCGTACATTATGCAGCAGCCAATTGGCCAAGTCTTGTCTGTCTCATACTTTTATTATGCCTCACATACGACATAATTGCTGCATTTGCTGACCTCTCCGGCCTCCGTCTGGCGTGCACGTTCCAAGCTTTTCTCTATCCTTATTCCGACGTCATTTATTATTGAAGGTGTTGGGTGCGGTGTAATGCTTCCCTAAAAAGTTGGGGGGCTCATCTAAGTTGTTGTTGTTCGACCTCACTTGCCACGTTTCCATGAGTTCAGGTGAACGGTTAATACCTATTTTTGGCTAGAAGAATCTTTACGTTTAGGATCAACTTACTTATCGGAGCTTTTTTTGCTCGCCTGAAAGGTTAGGCCTTTTGGTGAACCTGCAGAATGTAATCGTTTTCTTCATACCTTATACCTGAGTTCTAATATGTTGATTGATCTCATAAGAAAGAAGTTACACTTCGGGATGACGTACCATCACGGCTTTGTATTCTGTATATAAGGAAGAGTTTCTCAGGTAATTCCACTGCATTATCACATTAGAGACTGAACAGCGTCATCGACGATGACTAGGATAGATTTTGGGATCAGCATTAGCCCTCTGATGGGCCCTAGACTCATCTTTATTGCTTCCAATCGCTTCCCAAATTCGAAGAATGTGGAGCCATAAAACATTGAGAACGTGCCATTCGTACAGTGCAGTTCGCTTGTGTATGTGATGTTGAGATCACGGTGACGTTACGAATAGCTCCTTACGTGGTTTGATGCTTGATTTCAATGATCCTTGCTTGCCATGGATCATTGGTGTATTTCTTGGTTCTGCTCTGACGGCGACTTCCAAAATTTCTACGAATAGTTGCACGATCAATGTACGATACACTGGAAAAGAAGTTGGCATCAGTGATCGAAAACAATTACAATTTCCACGCAAAAACGGACGAGTTACCGGATTACGACTCGCGAAAGATATTTTACCTGATCTTTCAACATTACGCCCCAATAAAATATTTAATCATTATCATACTGCACCCTTCTGTACGTGTTTCGGGTTCTGTAATTCAAACCGGTAATTGTGCGTCTCTACGCACTACGCAATGCTTGACTACGTCAAGCCGAAGCAGTTGTGAACGAGTGTAACAAATGGCTAATGGGAAAGCTGTGCACAACTAGTAATCACTGAATTGAAAATAGAATTTCATGTTGTTAACAAAATTTTCGATGCTGAATGAAGTAAAATTTGAAACAAATTTCGTGTCGATGCAGGCTGATAAAACTTACATTTTCTCTAATATATTTCCATCGTAACATAACTGCACCCTTGTCCTTTGTAATGTTACATTTACCCATTGAAAGATGAGATTTCTAGCTTGCTTATAGGGCAGGACATCAACTTTTTTCTTAGCTCCTCGAGGTATATAGTGAAGTACATCGGCGGTGCGTCTTGGTCACTGTTCCATCCAATAGGTCTGCTTTGGGAGCATCATTCGTCGCGCTCTATAGAATCCCATATGTTACTGGTGCCTTTTGAGAGCTCAATAGAGCTACATATATAGTGATGAGAGCCTTCGCAAATCCATTTTCTCTCTCTCGCTTGTTCGTCCTCAACTTTAATAATACTTGCTTATTTCATCTGTTGTTTTGTTCCTGAAGATATTGCACTGTAGGTTTCACGGAAACTTGAGTTGTGGATTTTAGTCAATCTGTGTTGATGTATCCGACTAAATTTACTACATTTTACGGATGCATTAGTTTTCGATGCATTATTTAAAAATGAAGACCGTTTTGCGATTTTATACCCTATCTCATAAACAGCACTGAGCTGTGTTTTATTTTCGCAAGCCTTTTTTCGAGTTCACATTTAATGGGCGAAGATACCGCCAATTTGGCGATTTCCATCGCACGAGCGGTGGTTAGCGCTTCAGGACAATAAATTCAGATTTAGGCAGCTTTCTCGCAGGTTTACTGTGTGTGGAGAGCCGGAGGTGCGGAACTAAGCCCCCCAGCTGCCTCGGGGACATGCTCGCTGGGTCCAGATAAGCGGCCGTTCAGGCGTGCTGAGAGCCTTCTGCCGCCCTCACGAATTCCTCCTCAGCTCTCAGTGTTGCCTTCCATTTTTAAACATCTTCATTGATTGTACAGGTTTTGATCGAATAAATCCTGGCGCACTGAGTTAAAGAGTTTTGAACGTACTGAGAGTTGTTTTAATTTATAAACATCTTCATTGATTGTACAGGTTTTGATCGACTGAATCCTGACGTATTGAGTCGAAGAGTTGCCGCACTGCGAGTGGCCTCCCAATTTTTTAACATGCTCATTAATTGTAGTTTTGATCAACTGAATCATGGTGCACTTGGTTAACACGTCTTCGATGACTTAAACTGGAGTTCAGTACATTCACCTCAAATTTTAGGTCAATTGTATTAAAGAATATTGAAAATAGCAAGCACTAACTAGATCGTGCCTTAATTTTACTTTTGTAAAGAAAACTGAGTTAGGGACTTTCGGTTTGTCAGCAGCATAATGAAAATTCCCTCCATGTACACTGGCGGCTTACGTCGCGACCAACGTGTTAAAGAGTTCTAAACGAATCGTTTGTTGGCCGCAGCATCTGGAATTTTCCCGTTGAATCGAATTGTCTTGAACATCAAAATTCAAAATATGAATTGCTTAAGAGTATTGATAAGTCTTTCATATTTGTTGACAAATATATCATGCATGTTAGGCTCTTGAATTATGAATTATTTCCTTATTCCTGCAAAACTACCTTTATTGACGCCTTTCTCGAGGTGGTTCCCAGCGTGATATCGACACAACCGTCAGTCATACCGCTATGTTCATTTGAGTGAATGCGGAGCTTGCCTAAGCAGCTAACTAATCAATATCTTCGCGGAGATATTTCATTTAAAAGTAGCTCTAAAATCTGGTATAAATTGAAGTCATCTGGTGTACCTCACGTGGGTCTGTAGTTTGAAATAATTATTCTTTTTGTTGTTCTTTCCTTAAATTGCAAGTTGGGATTTTTTTTAGCTTCCTACCGTTTCATTTTATTCATTGGAACATAACACATAATTAGCTTCAGCATCGCACGGGTGAGTGATTATTTTGGTACCGCAAGTTTGTCTCGTCAAACCGTAACTTAGTGTCGTGAGATGTACGTGTAGTTCCTACGTCTTACATAGCACTCTTGACGTAGGTTTTATTTCCTTTCATTGTGTAAATTTTTATCTTGGTAGTAAACTACAACTATTTTGCTTAAGCGAGAGAAAATACCTCGAGAGAGAGAGAAAAGTGAAGTGCTCCCTGGAGCATTTCGTCATTTATGATTACATATAACATTTTGATTGATTCGTCTTCTGCATGCAATCAAATCCAGGATTTACGGTCAAATGCTTCTGAATATCAGCGTGTTCCGGCCACGCAAAAATCTAGCGGTGAGATACGTGGCCATCGCTCAGCATGAGTGACAAATCTGTCAAAATCCTGTAAAAAATAATCAAATGTAGATTTATGGAACACACTCGAGGCGAAGTACATGTTTAAGTGGTATATAAAAATGGTTGTACGTAAGTTCATATTTTTGAGCTTTTTGCTTGTTGTTGTACTATATTGTACTCTTGTAACTTGGAAATTTTTCAGACATTGTCAATAGATCAATTTATTACGCACTGGATCGCAAGTGACTGATTTTTTATTCATCTTTAATTGTTTAGCTTAGTTTGTTGTTCTTGTGATACTGTCTTCAGCATTAGAGCTGATTGGTGCCCTACGTAGCAGTAAGGGAGTATAAGCATGTTTGCATTCATGTCAGCTTCTTGGTTTGCTTGGCGTCTCTTCACATGTCGAACATAGTAGTTTTGCACCATTATTTTCACACGACTAATCTGCCTTACATTTTGTTCTTTTTATCGATGGCGTTATGATGGCCTGTATTTACGCTCGATATCGTCGAGATGGGAGAATTACACTACTATTATTGAGTCGCTGAACGCGTGAAAATTTTTTGAAAAGAAAAGAGCGTGACGTAATCGTTGGCATGTGTCATGGTGATCTAAGAAAGGATTGCGTTCGTTTGTTCCGCATGTTTCTTTCTCAACTTAACTTCAATTGCCCCTATGTTGCGTGCGAGTGAAGCGAACATATTCCAACTTATTACAGGTTATTATCAGTTACCATTCGTTCTTTCTTTTTGGGATGATTGAATCATTTGCATGCCATTAGTTCAACTGTGTGCGGTCTGTTTTGAGAATTTCAGCCAGCAATCTTAAAGTTTTTGATATCAAGTTCATACTACAAGTTTTTCATTCGTACATTTGCTTCTTGAGCTTTGGCCTGAGCTTGTGCTTGTGCTTGCGCGCGCGGCCGTGTCATCGCTACATCACAGACGCGACGACTCCTTGGCTCTCGCGTCCCGAGGCAATTCCTAAATGATGCCGGGAATATCTCTATTCTCGGCAGGATTCTGGGGATCCCGCAGCTTGCTTTTGGAACGAGATAAGTAGGGGAGCTTTACGAAGGCTTCCGTTGGTATTACTTCGTCACCCTCCCAGGGGTTAGTTTTAATACGTTCTGGTCTCTGGCCTCCTCCGGGGCCCGGCGCTCCTCGAAAATATTCCGCGATGAGGGCAAAGTGAAGAAGCACGCGCCTGGTTGTTTCTTTTTACTTAAGAAATTGTGTGTTTGACGTGCTTCTACCTAAGTGAATGAGAAATCGCGTGAAAATGTTTTCAGACGATAGGGGAATATTTCATGGAGATTGAAACTGTGGTGTTGTTGTTCTTAGAAGGTTGTGGAAGTGAGTCAGATACTGAACTTGAATTGAACAAGCTGAGTGTTGTATTGTACTCGTATAAAATGTCGGACATTCACCATGAACACGGGTGCTGCAAATCCTTTTCACGCAGGCGATCGTGATGTCCTAAGAAAATTTTTTTGTTAAGACCCGTGAGATCCCTGCTAGCTGCCAGCTTTGTAGCTTAGTTTGGAATATGTCTTCGGACATTGATAATCAACAGAGAGGTAGAAGTTTTTCTCTCAGGAATGAATACCTCAGCGTCATTTTGGTGTGCTCTCGCTTTTTTACGTGTTTCTCTAAGTATGTAATGTCGATTGATATTCCCATACTCATTCTGTTAATTTTTTGGTAGTATTGTTTTTCAGCGCTTCAAGTGGCATGTTTTTTTACGGCAATAAAAAGATTATCTATTGTACCTATTCATGGAAATATTTGTCTTTCTAAACGTTTGAATTTCATTACAGCGAATGGCAAGCAAAAGCAAAGTTTTGGGCTTATTTAAAATTTTTACTGTTTGATTGTTAGAATCTTTACCAACTACTGCATCTCATCATTGTTTCTCCAATTTTGACGACTTTTTTGGTTAAAATCTATTCATATTCTTACAAATTTCTTATGTATTTTATAGTCTGCTTAAATATTCGCTGGAGTAAGTGTGTGTAAGAGATTGCCATGTCGCTCGTCAATTATTTTTTCGACAAGTGAGGTGTTGCCTCACCTGTTCAACGAGTGTAATCTTTGTAATTTAATTTTGTAAATACGTGCTTAATTGAGCAGGAAATTTGAGCTCGCTTGTCACAACCGAGGCATTGTTTTGAATTGCTGAACACTTTCAGCAGGCTGCAGATTACGTTGCCATCGCAATGCTTTAGCAACATTAAATCCAAACTTCCTAATTTTTTATTTTAACTCAGTAAATCCCATCTGTAGGAGACAACCATTGTATCTATGGGAATTTGCGCTCCCAGGAAAAAGATGTGAGGTGCCTTGTTGAAGGTTAGGTAGGCCTTTTTTTGTTCGAATGAGTGAGTTTTTATTTTGTTGCGTATGTATAATTTCGTTTCACTGCTATTTTGTTCAGCTCCCATTACTTTTTTTTTAAATTTTAATCTTGTATTCTAATTTTCATGTGCAGTCTGTGGGGACACAGCTTGTGTTTAGATTTGCAATTATCTTAGTTCCACATCAAATATTGCTTTCCTTCTTCCTCTGTTGGGAACACCTTTGCTGTGGTTAGAGAGACGTAAACTAAGTCATAATCTGATCTATCTCATTACATTTTTTACTCTCGGTGATGTTAATCGAAGTGAATAATTAAAAATTAATGATAATTTCTCGCTTCTAAAAATATTAAACTTTTACGCTCATTGTTGTTCATGCATCATTCTTTGGGTCGTTGCTATGCTGGCTGCAATTTGTGCGAGTCTTTTGTTAAAAAATACGTAAAATTCTGGTTAAACATGGTTCACTGATACAAGTGCTACCTTCAGTTGGTAACCGTAACTTGATATTCACGTTTTTCCTGTGTTTGCACGCGTGTAAAGCCTACTTAACTTCGTGCTTCCCTTTCTGGTTTACAAGTGTTGAAGACTTATTTGCTAACTTGAAGTTAGGATGTAACTTCATCCCCCTTTTCTTTGCCGTTATTTAGTATTCATGGTTTGAAACTCGCGTATTCTTTGTTAAATTCTTGGTGCAAGCTAAAGTTAACGCTTCTTTTTCAGCCTTACAGTTATTGAAGACTTTTTCCTTTGTTTATTTCTCCACTTCCCCTTTTTCCTTGGTGGAACTTTTGAATGGGGAGATTGAGATTGCACCTATCGATCATTTTAAAAACCTTGGTTTAATCCTACATCATTCTGTCTCGGGACTGACCAATGCCTGTGCTCATTTTACTTGCCGAAATTCACTTGAAACATAACCTGCCCAATTTACCCACCGGCGCCAATCGTAATCACTTGACCACCAAATTCCTTTCAATTTTTGAGGCACCTACCACGAACCACAGCTCAATGCACTGCCATGCCAAAGTCGCCGGATTGGAAAATCTTGGGGTCTTAGATTTTGCAGTGGGCGCTATCGGCGCCGTGATCGCGCTCATCGTCTCACATTGCCTCAACTGCCGCGAGACCCACGCGTGTTTGTTCCGCTCAGCCTAGGCTCCTTCTATCTTGTATGCTTCACTACATTCCGTGCCGCTTGCCTCTCTTAGCACTTCGTTGCAATCGTGGCTTATGTTCTCTCAAGTTGCAGGTGAAGGGGGTTCAAGAATTATCGTTTTTTTTCTCAGATGTTAAATCATCACTCTTCTAATGTACATTGAGTTATCACGCTTACTTCCAGTCCCTTTTTTCTCATGGACACTTTTTTTGGCATGGATTAGAGCTCACAAGGAATGTATTTATAAATGGCGTTCATTTACACAATGATGAGATTTTTGAGTTCGCTTCGAAAATCTACTATCTCCAATAATTTTTGGTGCTACCTGACGCATCTCTGAGATGATTTGCGTTCGATGTAGTAAGCAAGACTTCTGTAATGCTCGTAATTTATCTTTCTTATAGACGACTTAACCATTTGTTACACCTTTTTGCGTGGTGCGACTCCTAATTCGCTATCTGCAAGAATTTTAAGGTCCCATGAAGTTGCTGCACTGAGGCTTCTCACGTGTAGCATAAGTAACTCTCGCGCTATCTTGACGTATCTTCCTTGCAATTTATTTATTTTTCTCGGTTGCCTTATCATCCATCCTCCTCTTCTGCTTCAATGGTATGAGAGTTGAGCTACTTGGCTTATGGCGTGGTGAGTATTTCTTCTTGGATCCAAGATTCATGGCATTGAGGCTCTTGAATTACTCGTGTGAGTGTCTCACAATAATTAGCAGACATTCTAATGAAAAGTTCGTCCATATTTTTGGGTGCTGGTGGTAGTATGTTATTATTGCCGCCATTTTGTGGGCTGGTGAGAACACTTTATTGAGATGTTTACCGAGTTGCTTCGAGTAGCTTATTGTAAGCGTTTCCATTGACTGCTTTCTGACTTGAATACACAAAATGCTGATAACTTCAATAACCTGAGTTCGATGTTCGGGAGCGCTTCTTGCGTTTTACTATAACGTTTTCTGTGAAATGATACCCTGCGCTTTTATTTAGCTAGAGTATTTACATGAAGCTTCTTTTTGTTTTCTGTGTTGCTGTTTTTTGTCCGGCTCCATGAGCTTTTATTTGTGTTTACGCCTATTCCTGTTGATGTCTTGATATCGACGTTTGCTTCAATTTGAATAGCGCTGACCGATATTTGATTATTACTTGAGTTTAAGCGAAGCTTAAAATTTTCCTTTTCACGTAACGATCAAATGTGTAAATAATATACTCATTACTGTGTTTTTCAACGATTATTAATGCTTTTTCTTTTGTGTGCAGGTGAGCGTTTCTTGCAGTGCACATCAAGGTGACACTCGATCACGACGAGGTTTTGGTGAGTGCATCCAGCGACGTCGAAATTTGTAAATCTTGAACTCCACAACAACTTAACTCTTTGGCAGGCAAGTTATGCGACTGTAAATTCATTTCTATGTATTTTTCGTCCTGAAACGTTATTTTCCCCTTTTTCTTCGCTTGCATTACCTTAATTTCTGTACGTCGTATCTGTTGTCAAGTTAGAGTAACCATCTCTTCACTCATCAATGTGTGAGTAAATCACTACGTTATGGACATTCCGCCTTGCTTACTTTGATTTTGCAATTCGATGATGCCTGGAGTTCTTACATTAATACTGATACTGCCTGTTTTATCTTGCTTCACCTCTATAAGTCTGTAGCTCATGACAACTTCACACTGCCGGTTACTGCTGACAGCACTCCCATCCAGCGCCTCTCCGTTGCCTCATCCGTGGTAGGTCCGTCCTCCCACCCTCGACGACGTAACTGAAATATCAGCCATGCGAAAGTTGCGGTATTCGCGTGACATTCAGCGGGAAGCTTTTCTTACCGTCCCTAATATCCCTTTTACGGAACTTGAATGTGTCGGGGCCATTTTTGTGCGCTCATGTTATTTAGCCGCGTAAATTAAACTCGTGATCTATTCATGAAAAATGGCAAGTTCCATTAGAAACTGTGGATAACCTTCTCTCCACACTCTGCCTGCATGGCGTCTAGCGCTCACGCCGCTGACTTCATGTGCCGTAATCTGCTTTCTTTTGGGCTCTGTGTCGCTCTAGATTAATACTATTTTGCACCGTTTTTTTTTTTGCATACTCTCGGTCTGCTTTCATGTTCTAATATCCTTTTTTGTTCGTTCATGCACCAGGTAATATCTTTTCTCCCTCTTTCTTATGCGGGTAAAGTTATGGTTAATTTTGTATGAAGGGATTTGGGTTCAAGGGTTGATGATTTTTTTTATGAATCTCAAGCAGAATATCAGAATTTATTACGTCACGTCTTACCTTTTCAGGGTAAGCCGGGAGAAATTGCACTGCTGTATCAATGCAGTTGAAATATTGGCTTAACCAAGATAATGAACGTTCTTCATTGTAGTTAGCAGAATATCTGGTAAATCGATTTGTTTTCTTTGATTCTTTCTAGATTTTTTCCATTGAGTCTGAGTGCATTAAACGGTGTTGAGTCTTATTGCTTGAGTTAGATTAAGTTGTTCTCAACTTACTTGAAATAATTCAGAAGCGCCATTTCGATTTAGAGATCACCCCGACTCTAGTCGATGTTCAGTTCTAGCGCGTGATTGACATTGTCTCATGGTCTCATGAATATAGGTTTTTGTGTATTTTTTTGCTTCGTTATAGCTGCAGTAAGTTCGGCTGACTTTGCTCTTTCAGCATTTCACCGATTGCGAGCGCGGGTGTTATAAAATATTGTCGCGTCTTGAGAGTCACGCATTCAAATAAATAGACTTGAACAGCAATTCCTGGAAACTCGATCGTCTCGAACTCTTGTGTTCTGCTAAAAAGTGTGTTTCTGTAGCATTCATTTCATCTTTCGCCTATACAGAAGTGTATTGAGCATGTTAACAAGTATCAAAGCCTAAAATAAAAGTAAGTGTGTTTTTATAGCCCTGATTTCCCTCGAGGAACGATCGATGATTAGAAGTTCTTAGCATTGATCTACTTGATGGTGTTTTACGTCTTAAATTGGCAATGGGCGTACCCTAATACTTAACTAAGACTAGTTTGACACCCTTTTTGGTAAACATTTTTTCATTTCAGTTATCTCGCTTACGATGTACGCGTAGTCTATTTAGCACTCCTTTCGTATTTTCTACATCGTGTACCTGCCCTGATAAACAAGATGCCATTCTATAGTCTATACCCATAATAATAGCTGTGGTTTATATGTATGAAAGGTATCCACAAAAAATGTATTCACTGATGTCAAGAATCAGTGATGAAATATTCTATCATATATATTAAGATTACATTTTGAAGGGATCAAAGCCAGAAATTACAGTGGAATTAAATTAATGTACGTACGGTATCATGGATACATCATATTATTAGCATTTAAAGTTATTGTGTGCGTTTTCTTGGACAACCTGTGTACTGTGCATACTGTCTGGTGTGTAAGATTCGAAACCTCTGACAAACAGTTGAAAGTACGTGTTGAACATACCTATATTAAAGCTGTTACTACTTCGCGGTAAATATTCATTACGTAGCTATATATTTGAAGATTTATTTATAATATCATGAAATATTTGCGTCTCATCACGGGTTTTTAAAGAAATATATACTTGTTAAATCTCCACGACTGGGGGAATAGCGCAGGGACAATTCCCGAGACTAAAGAAGTTTGTATCGCAAGTACGCTAATCGCACACACGCTCGTCTCACACTTTTTTATTCAAACACTCAAAGAATGCCGTCATTTTGACGGGCGAGTATAGGAATGCTCGGTAAAGGTTGAAGATTCTAATCAGGGTCATTAACAATCAATAAAGAAGAAGCAGTAGACGTCGAGTTTAGGCCAGTAGCTAAGACATTTACATTTCCCCTGTGCACGGTCTAGTCAAACTAAAAGCGTGACACGACTGATGAAAACACCCATGGGTTATTGTATACGATGCTTTCTATTGCGTGATTTCACTTGCGCATTGACCACGGTCAGTGGTTGGCACATTGTTGACCGCGTCGTGTGCGGACGCCCCATGCCGTTCTCTGTGTTATCTCCTGGATGGCGGGGCTCTGTTTCACCGTTGCCGGAACCGGGCAGTGTCGGCCGATCATCTCGCGGGTCTTGTTACTCGGCCGATCTTCGCTCGCCACACAATGGAATATAAAACGCCTGAGCAGCCCGTCGGCTTGACCTCTGATCATGTCTTGGCTACGCGCTCCTCTTTTTTTTTTTGAGCGCAAACCCAAAATCTTTGGAAATGCATCTTAGAGAAACTTGCTGCGTGTAGAAAGTTCATGCCAACCGTAACGTAAAACAGCTGCATTTTTTACAGGCGTTTTTATGTGTTCTATGAACTGTGTGGAGTTGGATGTTGGTTGACTTTGTTAATGTATGTATTCATCAGCGAGGTAGGATATAATTTCATATTTATTTCTCATTGCTCCCTTGAGAAAGCATTCAAAAGAATGTAGTAGTGATATTTATAGGAGTGTTGACTCCTACTATTGACTTACAAAAGCATTAGAGCGAGAGTGCATGAGGTACTCCATCATGGTAGCCGTTGCTCACAATGGCGAGTTTGTGACCATATCTGTGGCATTATTGAAGGCGACCAATTTTGAAATGGTTTATAAGGCTAGCCCAAACAACCTTTAGTTGTGCGTTCAAAGCAGTTGAGACATGTGTTAGAGTATCTCATTGTTAAGAACATTATCTTCGAAAACATTTGAAGGATTTTGAGTCCATGTATGAAATTGTTTGAAAATTGATTGCACGTCCCTCATGGAATTTGGTGTTGCCTAGGTATATGTATTGGGTTAACTTTCAATTTGTTACGTATGAAATAGCTTAATGATTATTGATGTTTAACATGTTCTTGAGTTTTTTTGTAATCTTTGAAAACTGATTGAAGTGTGTTGAATGTTAGTCCAGAGCTCATTGTAACAGCACAACGGAAGTGATGATGAGATAATAAGAAGAGAACATGAAATGATGCACTTCAAAATACAGCGTTAAAACTCCTCTGCAGAGTTTTCGGTGGTAAAACTTTTGAATAATAAAGCAAAAAACAAAGTTGTAGCACCATCCACGAGCCGCTTTACGACTGTTGGTTGCGTTTGTACTTCAACTTTGATTTCAAAATTGACTTTCTAATAATATTAATTTTCTACTTTAAATTTACACGCGTGAGGTCCTAAGCGAAAAGTTAGATAGGCCTTTTTCCAACTATGTAAAATATATATTTTTTTTATATTAAGGATCATCTTTTTTGGTTCAGGGCTGTTTTTTCCTGCACCTCAAATTTTTTCTTTGACTTTTAGTGCGTTTCACTAACGTTTTTTCTCAAGTTACTGTTTCTATGCACCTTGTGTAAAGATTCCGCCTTCCAACTCCATACTAAAAGATGCCTTCTTCCATCCTCTTCTTGGAACACCTTTGTTACGGTTAGGGATGCAGAAACTAACATCTATTCAGATTACTTTGATTTATCCCCTTTGTTCAAATTTGTTGAGATTTGCTCATCAAGCACGAGCTCTTTGTGCAGCGGCAAATAAGCTCTGCGCTTCAATTTCTTCCTTGAATTTATTTATTAAATCAGGGCTTTTCAATTGAGAAACCTGGGTCAGCATTTTCGGCTTCAGAGTTTTTCAAAGAGCAAGATTAAGAGATCTAACCGTAGAGAATTGGCAGAAGTGGAGTATTTGTTTACCAAATTACAGGCCTTTATTCCAGAGGAGCAGAGGGAGCAGTTTTGTCTCGGCCACAATCCCAGGAGTGTTACTCTTCACTCTACGCGAATTGTCTGCTAACTGAAGGGATGTGCGTGCGTTGTATGTGTGCTCAGTCTCTCAACGTCGCTTATGTACACAGGAAGCCCAGTCCTCTGAGCCTCTACATTTGCTTCCTCCCTTCCCCGTGTGAGCCGCTCGTGTCCCCTCCCTCTTCCCCGCGGTGCTCCTGAACCCTTAGAGCCTTCCCTTTTCTCCTCCCAACCCCACCCCTATGTTCCCCCGTTCTTTAGGTCCCTTATACCTTCCCCCTTGTGTTCCTCATACCTGAGGATGACGGCGAGTCTCTGGATGATGCCTTTGGAAGTCCTCGTCATCCATCCATGGATTGTGCGCTCCAGCTCCCCTCTCTAGCCCAGGGTTAATGCACGCAAATTAGCTCCTAGCTAAGGACTTTCAAGTGTTCCTCTCGCACACAATCGAAGAATTGTTCCTTGGAATTGGTGCTTCATCTCTAGCAGCGTGTCGATGGGAAACCAGACGCGTTTGTTTACAGGCCGCACTCTGAACGCGAGACTCCAAATAGATTGCCTCAGGCACAAATTCGATGGTTCAACTAAACTGCCGATAAAACGTCTCCCTCCCTACCTCTCTCGCTTCATTGCTGTTCAATTCCATTGCTTGGCTTAAACAGTTTTGCCTCGAGTGTTCTACCGTTTTGCTTTGCATTTAAGCGCCCGTTTCATCTTTTTCTTCCGAACCGAAGCGTCCTCCTGGGCGACAGAATGCATGCATATCCGTGCCTTCGTACGCCTCTTCGAGCCTCCCTCCGCAGTAAATTTGAGACGACCAGAATTTCGAGAGCTTCGTTGTAGAGGAAGCTTCAGAGGCCCTTTGACGAGTGCTTTGCCATGACAGCTTCCTTCTCCGCATCTGAGATGTTCTTCGGTCTGCAACTGAGGTTGGTTGGCTTCAGCAAATTTCGGCGTCAGAATTTGCAAAATTGAAAACCGCGAAACTGCCCCCGTTCTGGATGCCAAATGCAGCCTTGGAGCAGGGCTTGTTATATTATTTAAAGACGAATCAAGTCTTTCGGTGAATTATTTGCATATTTTCTTTGACTTCGTGTTTTGCAATGGTTTTGTTATATGCGCTTTGCGATTATATATGGTATTTTATCCAATGATCATTCGAAATCTTTAAAAATGGAACCTTAAATTCAAATTCAGAGTGAATCCACGAGTTTTTTTTCCCAAAAACAGCCAAATAAATCAACAACTGACGAGTGTTTCGCTGTGACTCAAAACAAAATCAGCATCAATGTCGACAAGACTAAACACAACCTATATACTAAACATAGCGTTCCCAAATACCCTACATAAAAAGAAACGCTTCTCCCTATAGCGTTATGGCTTGCAATAAAAATATTCAAAAAACTGATTGTTGTAAAATTTATGAATAATTTTATGTGGACAAAATTTGTCGTATGCAGACCACATCAATTATATAAGCCCAAAATTATTCAAATCAATTGGAATATTATTGAAAATCAAGTACACTCTACCAAAGGATGCATTAAATAATTTGCTCAACATATTGATTCAACCGTTTATCCTTTTGAAGCCTGGCATGGCAGAGAAAAATATGAAACTGCAATTCTGTTATTCACGCTGCAAAAAGGCTACTGGAGCTATCTTTAACTTGAAATATATCTCCTACACCTACAATTCCTTTCATAACTGAAAAAAACGGAAGCTGTCCGCATACTAACGGATTTCCCTTGCAAGTTTTATGCACAATTCATACGAAACCAATGAAAACTGTGAACTTCAATGGCGCATTAACGCTCAAACAGACTACCATGACTTTTCAAAGAAATGCGAACCAAGTTGAGAAAATTGAACAAAATATCATCTCTGAATAATATTCCTGACCAACAACATATTCTGCCTTATGTGTTTAGCTAATATATAAGTTAAGTATACTTGTACACAAAGTAATTTTTCATGTTACTTCAGAATTCGTCCTTTTCCTGATGGAGGTTTACCATGTTTTGTTGGCGCTTTAGTGTTAGGGGTATTAAGTACATTCTTATGTGTTTTAAGTAACACTTTAAATTTTTGTAGTTAATAAATCTTTGAAATCTTTAATGATGCAATACAAGACGGCGTATCCGCCGAGTCAGCTTGTTGCACATATGATGTACTTCGCAGTTTAGCTTGCCGTATTGTCTTTCCTTAAATTCTTTGGGATGCCGACGTCCGGAACGACTGAAGTTCTCGTGAGTTTTCGAGCCGCTCTGTGCTAATGTTTTGACGGATCTTATGCTTCGGTGCAATAACGTGAAGCAAAGTTCTCGGATTTTGAGGGATGGTGAATTGCCTTTTATGTGCTCTTTGCTTATGTAATTTCTTCCGCCATCAATGTGAGGATCTGAGTTCTGTGAATTTTGGGCGTATATGTGTGTGTTGGAAGATTTCAGTATTAATACGAGGAAAATGACATTTACATGACTTCTTCTTGAAATGTTCATGAAGTCAGTACAGTTTTTCGAGTTGTATATGAAGGTGTTCTCATAAAAAATATCTTTGAACATATTTTCGCCTTGAAATGTTCTCAACGTGCAGAGCCAACGAAGTTTCTCAAGTTATTGAAGTATAGGTGGTCTTATAATAACTTCTAACTCGATCACCTTATTTTGACGTTCAGCACAACATGTTCTCCCACAATTCATTTTCGTGCGGCACAAACTTACATAATTTCCAATCCTTGTAGCGCGAGGATTCCTCAAGTGTTTGATGCAAGCCAGCGACATTAATATGTCTGGAGGCGGATAGGCCCAAAATAGGCCTGTATTTTTTAAGGGTGCGGACAGGCCTCGATTGACTTGGCTGCGAGTTCCCCCTCTTGGCAGGGCCAATACCGCATCAAAGAACCTGCTCAGATGGGCCCATTGAGCGCTCTTAATTGAATGCGCTAGCGCACGCGAAGGGTGCCATCTTCGACAGGCTGCATGATCAACCTGCGTCCAGCAGTTGGCAAAGCCGCCTCTACGTTCTGACGCTCGGTCGGACACAGTTTGCTCTTGGCTTAGGATCTGCGTTTTGCCTCTAATGATTGCATGTGTTGGACTTCGAGAAAAAACTTACACTTTTTCGCTGGTCAATGACCAATGGTTACAGTAGAGTGACCGTCACTTCCTTTGTCTCAAAGAGATGGCCGTTGGCCATTGACGAGTGGAGGCGTTTCATTTGGTTGTATAAAGTGTTTTTTCCCCGACTACCTTCGGTGGCTTTATAAGTGTTCGCTCTCTGTCCATCATGTATTACTATGGTACTCAGAACTATCGACCGAAGTTCGAGTTTTGTCGATAATAAGCGCGTCTGTTTTATTATCTTTTTATCGTCAATGCATATTTATGCGCGCACAGATTGTTTTACGTGTCGATGAGGAGAACCGATTTAAAATTTACCACCACAGGATAGGATTTTCTTCATATATAGCTTCAGATGAAGCACAATAATGTATGAACCACGTATGGGGCCAATTATTTTCTTCCTTGAAGTTAGGTGAAAACAATCTTGTATAGTATATTAAATTGTACAAAGTTTCATTTTAGTGCGGTGAAATTCAAACTGTTTTACGGCTTTGTCAAGTTTGGGAAAATACGAAATTAATAACTGGAAAATTCGCTCGTGTTAGGTCAGCGCTGAACTCATTTTGAATTAAGTAACTTAGTTCCTGACGAACTAAATCTCGTTGTCGTACGTGATGTTGGTTATATGCCTTGGGGCTCTTTTTTTCAAGGAGTCCTCTCAGGGGACACAACTATTGTATTCATGAGAATTGGCACTCCTACTGGGAAAATGTGTGGTCCCGAGTTAAAGGTTAGGTTGGCCTTTATTTTTTTGTTATACATTTTTGATGTTTTATTACGAACTATTTTTCTAGGTCCTGCTGCTGTTGTTTTTCCAGCATCTATTAATTTTTCAACGCTTAGGTTGTTTCAAAAACTTTTTTCAAGCTTTCTGTTTTTATGCGCCGAGTGTGGGAATACGCCTTATGCATAAATTTTCCGTTCTCTTGATTCCATACTATTTGGTATTTACTCCTTTCCTCTCTTAAAAAGACTTTCATTGGTGGTAGTGATGCTTAAATCGACTAATAATCTGATCAAACTATGAGTAGTGTACTACAATGCGAATACTCTATCCTTATGTGAATGGGGTGTGCAGTTGAACATAGTTGGAACACCTTTATTAAAAAATCAAATGAAGAATTGGCAATTTTTCAAGCACCTCAATGAGGTTTGCGCAACCTTCAGCGGCTCATGAAAAATAACTATTTTTTTCGTTTCTGCGAGGGCTGAAGTCCCAAAAAGAACAGAAGTTGGTTAAATTCCAGTGCCCTTAATTGTGTATGATGGGTTTGTTCATGAGCGGTTGATAAATGATGCGTATAATTGAGTTGGAATCTGTGGAAACACCAATTCCTTTGCTTTAAAGGAGACAGTCGCTGAACATTCTAATTTTTTCCTAATATTTTCTGAACAGCTTGAATGGGTTTGAAAATAAGATTTGTTGTATGTTTATTCGTTTCTGAATGAACATATTTCGGAGGCATCGGTTGCAACATGTTAGTGTCTTCATTGCTCGTTGATTTATCCCTGGTAATTGAGCGCACTACCTGTGTTATCGTCATCATGCATGTGGCTTGTGCTGTCCTTTATATCTGTCTGCGTAGTCGACTGTCTGCGTTGGTACAGGTCAACATTCATCTTCTAGACGTAAAATTACTCGTATTTTCGCTCATTTTTGTTGTTCTTTATCACTTGACTTTATGTACGTGTTTCCAGTCGGTATTTTATTTTTTTTTGTTTTTTTTATCTTGTTCTCCAGCTACAAGGGCTTAGCCTTCTCACACTTGGTACATTGTTAATGGGCGTCCACGCCGGCAGTCTCCAAGACCAAAACCTCGCTATCGCAGCTGGTATCTCTCAATTGATCCGAGCATCTGTCTTCGTTAACCTTTCTCTGCAGCCAAACTTAATTGCCCTCAACTTCTGCTTCACTCTCAGAGATTTACTATGATCGCGTTGCATCGCACGGCCACGTCGCTTCTGCCTAGATCTTGGGTCCAAATTGTACAATTTTACGAGCTTGGATCCTATTAGCGTTTCCGGAGCTTATCCTCTGGTCTTTGTTTCATCTCTGTTGCTGGCGTTCCAGAAATTTGTGATACAGGGCATTGGTTTGCTTCGCTCATTCTGTGGCAATGATTCCAGCTTAATGTTTCATTTCGTGTTTATTCCCGTCGCTAAGAACGAATTGTCTTTGCACGAAAATGAAAAATGAACTAAGATGAATGCAGGTTACCTCCGATGTAGATGGGCGCTAGCGCAGTCATCATGAGGCTCAGTGGAGAGCTTTTAATTCAAACTTGGAATCCATCTCGTGAGTGATAACAGAACGAATAACCTTTACAGATGGGTCTTTGCTTAAATATAGTTACGTATTTCCTATGCACTGAAAAAATCTCTTAATATAAACTTTCATTTGGTTGCTCTGCAAATATTTCTGCTTCTCTTTTCATGAAAATATGAGCAAATGAAGGGGTCTATGAATTTAATTATCTATATGCAGGGTGCGTCGCCTCAAATGTATTTCGAGTCTTGGTTTTCAGTTAGTTTTAATTAAACTACAAGGATATTGGTTTGAAATAATCTCTTTAAATCTCCGTATCAGTTGGAAACATATTTCTACGAAAAAATTAAATGTTTCTGTTTAGTTCATTTGGGGCTTACTGAAAGCGGCTTCCACGGCGCTGTACGAGCTGCTGCAATTCCAGAATGTCACAAGCGCCAGATCGAGCTACACAGCTCGTACGTAAAGTGGTGCTTGGATTGGACTTCTGAGAAAAGTGGCCAAGTCCTGATGGGCGAGGACCATGGCTGTATAAAGCTCGTGTCTTCAAACCGCTTCGATACTTCCACTATTTTTTTGAGGGGATGTTAGCAATTTGGCAGGAGTACTCTTAACCCTTTCGGTACGATAATTCAAATTGTTTGGGTAAAAACTTCCTGGGGAAAAAGTTGTCATTACCCTGAATTGTCAGTGAAATTGTCCTAGTATGGTGCTTTTAGCTTAAGTAAGTGCCTTCTTCATTATTTTAATTTTAACATTTTTTGAATCTTTGAAGCTCGATGCTTGGCGACAGAAATTTTTGATGTTAATAATAAAGTTTTCGTATTTACGAAGAAATTATTTATACGTTTTTGCCCGAATTTACCAAAAATCAACAAAGTTCAGAAAAAACTTGCTCAAGTTAAATGGAAAGGGTATTGAATATGTTGCTCGGGTCCTGTAGCATAAACTTACGCGTGCTACAGGGTCCTATGGTAATTACAGGGGCCTATGGTAACCTATGGTAATTTACGCGTGCAGGTTTCTGGAATTGTTTAAAAACTAGTTTAATGAATGTTTGTAATTTCCCTAATTTTGTTATTACTTCAAAATATTCCCTCACTAGTTAAATTAGTTTAAAACTAGGTTAGATGCCCTAAACTGGAAGCACTAGCCAACTTGGCACTGGAGTAGCCGTCAGTACCGAAAGGGTTAAGCTCACGAGTGCAAATAGCATGGAGATCGTTCTTATGGACGTTTTTCTTGATCGCATCTCACTGCGTGCGTCTTACCCGCTTTACATTCAGTGTATCCACTGATTTTTTTTTGCGGGACTCCATTACCGGTGATGTCATTTCCAAACTAGAAGCAGATATCAATGTGGTAACGTGGTTATTGTTCACGATTGAGCATGTCTGTTGATGACTAAGTGCATACTTTTTTAACATTAATCAAGAATTTGTTTGCTGTGGAACTCTATTTTTCTGCGTAAAAATAAGAGTTTTGGGTCATTGCCTGCTTCTATTGACTGCATATTAGTAATATCGCCGACTACTATCAAGCTTCTTACAATGTCTGTAATTTCTGATAAAATATGTTAGTTGGCTTTCTTGAGCCGCAACGGCTTGTGCAAAACTTCAGAACTACTCGACAAATTAGCAGGTCTTCATTTTTACATGAATTAAGATTTTAAACTTCCTTACAAAAACACCCGCAACTTCTGAATTGAGCCGGTTCTAAGTCAACGAATTGCATTAGGCTTGTGTTTATCATTAGAATATGTATAGTTTGTGATTCAGTACTCTACGAGACGAATGAATGCATCTTAACAACATTAACAGTCACAATAGGTATTAGTGTATCTATGAGAATTCGTACGTCCAAAATGTGAAAAATGAAAAATTTGTAAAAAATATGGGGTTCTGCGCAGAAAGTTAGGTAGGCTCTCCTTTCGTTGAAATAAAATAGGTTTTTATTTCGCTACGAACCGTCTCTTTTTTGTTCACTGCTGTCATTTTCTCCAGAACCCATAATTTTATTTTTTAACTTTTATCTTTCTTTGAAAATATTCGCTATCTTGCTGTTTCTGTGAGCGAGGTGTGGGGACACACCTTGTGTGTAGAGTCCCCGTTCCCTTGATTCCTTAATGCAGTGCCTTCTTCCTCTTCCCTCTCTTATGAACACCTTTGTTGGAGTTAAGGGGGCTTGTATTAATTTATAATCTAATTAAACTAATTAGGGCCTGCATCTTTTTTCTACGGGAACACTTTTTTTGTGGGTGGAAATCTTGAGCTGATCATCTATAGTCTTTAATTCCTGAATTGTTCGTACTGATTTCCCTTCGTGTTGGTTTGTTCGAGCTCATTGTCCATTTATTCGTGTTGTTGACTTTCAATTGGCATTCGGCTTTATAGTAGTGGGATTTTTTTTATAGTTCAAAAGTGAAAAATACACGTGAAAAATTAGTTTCTCCAATTGTACTCAATGGTACTGACTCACCCTCTACGTCTTCACAACAAATTTCTTGTGCGTGCAATTGTTTGGATTCTACTCATCAGTTTCTTTTTTTCCACTCTAAATAGTTTCTTTTGGGAATGAAAGCCGCTGCTCCAATGCCTAGGGTGTTTCGTAAGCTTTTTGTAAGGCCTTTGGGTGTTCCTCAGTCGTTATCTTCCCTTAACGACCGACCAATGGAGTGTGTGATACGGAGACCCCTCCTTTCCTCTCCCCGGCTTGCCTGGGCCCCTAATATTGGAGAGCAGACGTGATGCATGTGTCTCGTGTATTGGGTCGTGGTTTAAACTCCGCAGACTGTCGCCGACGGGAATTTTGCTAACTGCATGCTCCATAGCTTATGTGTGTTCACTGCTCGTGAGATCAGGTGATGTTCGGTTTGAACCTTGCTCACCAAATCAATTTCTTGATATGAAATATAGGTGTAACCTAGCTATGTAGTAAATTGTTAGAATTTGAGAACTTTTTCATTTCCTTGATTTTTTTCTCGACGTTTTATGTTCTGGTAACTATGATGCTCTTACTTTTTTGTGTATTTTTAACTGTATAGCGAAGGATTCATTGCCAGGTCAATTTCGTTCATGTGCAAGTGAAATTTGTGTCAAATTAATGTTTTAGAAATAACTGTTTTCTGAACTGATTTCAATCTTGTTTAGGGTATAATTTGAATCTTAAAAAACACTGTTGCGTGTCTTGGGTATTAATTATTACAAAATTAGTTGACCAATAATTTCGCCGGAAATTCGTTTTCGTTCATTTAGGAATAGATATTGTTGAAAGTTGTGTAATTTTATAAAGCACCTGCAAACTTGTGGTAGATCGTAGATAATAACTCAAAGAAGAATACCAGGTTCTGTTAGGCAGCACAGCGTGCTCCGTGTTTGATCCACGTTGTCAGTCGTGGGAAAGAGTATCAATATCGATTTTAGATTAGTGATTGATTGTATTCGGAGAACGTGTGAGAGGAGGGAGAGGTGTTTCAGAGCTGCGTTATCAGTACCCGCGCTGCCAAGCGGAGCTTTGTACAAACTTTCTGCACAGATACTCTGTAGGAGATACAATATGAATGTGCGTTTGTGGTCGACGAGACTTGAGTCTCTTGTCTTTTGAGGTTTCATTTCTTTTTCACTTATGTTAACATATCGACCATGCGGTCAGCCGCCGGTGGTCACGGAAGGGATTTCCACAATGGTGCTGACGACCAGTAGTCACCCAATCAGTCATCGCGAATACTTAATGAAAACTACATAAAGGCACGATACAGTTGATATATGCTGTTTTCCAAATTGCTCATTGCAATTGACTTCGGAGTTGACGGAGTTGAACATCGAACTTCAGTTTAACCATCGAGGTCACGCGTCAATAGTAGCTGAATAACACAACTCTGTTTTGTGAAACGCCGCTGCTCGCGCTAAGTCCTTCTCACAGGAATACAACTCCAGTTCAATTATCTTACTGAGACTGACGTGCTTTCTTATGTAGGTCCCATATTTTTTTTGTGGTGACCATGTTTCGTAAATTCGTCCGAGGATGTATGCGTGAGCAATAATTGAGCTGAAACTCTAAATAGGCAGCGATTCGTAGAACCTGACTGCGTTTGGTAATAGCGACATGCACGCCCGTCGGAGCTAGGGATTCAACTATTGTATCTATGGAAATTAGCGCTCCCAGACGGATAAGGTGAGGTTACGAGCTGAGAGTTAAGACATCCTTCTTTGTGAAATATTTTTTTTGTTAAGTAACGTACCAACATTTTTTCGGTTCACTGATGTCTTGTTTTTCACTACCGACTGCTTTTTCTTCTGTTTTTACCTAACTTCAGAGCATTCCTTTTTAACTTCCTTTCTTATTTAGCGTTTATATGTACAGGGTATCGTGCGTGGAAACGAATCTTGCTTATAGATTCCGAGTATCCTCGACTCCATACTAAATGGTGTTTTCATTCTTTCTCTCTTTGGAACACCGTTGCCGTTGTTGTTAGGGAGACTAAAACTAACTTGTAATCTAATCTACTAGTAAAAACTATTTCCTCTGAAGCAATTTCTTGCAATCTATTTCCCGGAAGTAGTTGCTCACTGTGCAAACTCCAAGCAATTGGCGGCACTCGTGGCTCAACCAAGCTTCGATCCAGACGTTTGAGTGTGTATTGCTCCTTATTTTTTTGCGGGTTTAAAAAAAATAGCGAGTCGTCGTCGACCTACGGTCCGAAGCATGGGAACCCCTTAGCAATATTTAAAGAGAAGGGGCGCCGAGCCCTTCAGCTTTCCTTTTCTCGAGCGCGCCCCTCAGCGTTGCCCTCCCCCACAGTCCCGGAGCACACCAACTTTGCGTCGATTAAAACTTTCTCCGAACGAAAAATGTGCTTGGCGTAGACGCAAATTGTGCGGCTTTCCTTGCGTTCATGCATAAACAAATACAAAAGCCTACCTCGCTCATTTAAAATGCACGGAATTTTTTTGCAGTATGTTGTTTGCATGCGGGATGAAAAGTTCGAGGTTTCTTCCATTTTGATGTGCTGAAGGAATACGGAAAGGTAAGAATATTTTATGAGTGCTTACTTAAAACTTGCGATGAAAAATTAGGAAAATTAAAACATTCCGATTCTTTTTATTACACGTATGACTTCTGAAGTTATGCTGTGTGAATAATAGATTTGCGAGAGATTTTAGCGTAGAATCATCACAATATGAAATGAAGTGCCTGTCTGTATCATTAAATTAACATCGAACAAGAGAAAGAAGAAAAATTTTATTTTAATTATTTTAATCAGTGGGGCTTTCACTACAACAGCACGCTCATACCTGAAAATTTTATCTATTTTTCCCAATCGGATTTACTCGAACAACATAAATCTCAGGTTCTTTACTTCCGCTGCTTGAGAGTCGTTGGTTTTTTCTTGCTGTTCAGAATGTGAATAAAATGTAAATTTGCCGAACGCCTCGGCATAAACGCTTGAATATTTCAGACGTTCGGGGGAGGGAAGACCCGAAGAAAGTTTAGATTACGCTCCTGCTTCAGTTATTGTGCTCTTATTCTGCTTGTAAAAATCTCCGGAATTTAGAGGTGAGGCGGAGGCGTGAATGTAAATTCCCTGGACTCAGTGATTCAATTTGTTTATTTCATTGTTTCTCTGCTCGAAATGAACTCTATAATTTTTCTGTCAAGCATTTCGCTGTTGCGCAATTGGTTGACGTATTTTTATTTTTTAATGCGTTTATTTTTTCGTGAATTTGCATCATTTTGTACCATTACGAAGAGAATGTTTGAGAATTTCATCTATGATTTGAATTGGTGCACAGTATTCTTCCCACGTTCCCTCGTGCGCAGGAGGCCTTTTACCTTTGCTTTTTTCTTAGTATGATAATGTTGATCTTATTTATTTTGTTCGAAAAAATTTGAACATTAATGTAATTTAAATCATTTTACTCTGCGAAGAATAACGTTCCAAAGATTTCGTTTCCCCCATGCTTATTTTCAAGTAAGTGTAATGAATACCTTGCTACTGCCATCTGCGCCATTTGGTTAAGAACTGTTGAAAAGCATAACGTTGCTCCCCACACATTAGCTATGAGACTATCAGAACTCATGAGGGCGTAAAGATCGGTTCCTTCCGTCGCCTGTAAACGCTGGCGTCTAACTGCAGCACATCACTGCTTGTCGCTCTTATTTATAGCTTTGAGGCCCTCGTGCAGCCGTCGACCCTCGGTTTGATAAGTTTATAAGGGGAAGCGTTTTGTCCCCTCGTCTTCCTTTGTCGTTTTTACTGTGTTCTCTTTTTTTACCATCAGTGCTATCGTTTATTCTTTGGTTTTTATTCCTCTCTGCCTATGTCTTTCTCGTTTCAGTCGTCTTGAACATTGTGTTTTTGATTCTGCCACTGGGATTTCGTTTCTAGTGTAAGTATTTGATATTTTTATACCATAAACATTGGCTTCTGCTCACAGCTGTCTTACATAGAATTCATACTTCGTTGTGAGGGTAACTTTTCAGTACGTAATCACGCTACTCGCTCGAATAAAACTTAAGCTTATTTTTCAATACCGATAGTGATTCATTGGTTATTTTGTATTTCATTAATTATATTACCTGTTTTGTCATCTCTTCATTTACAAAACTTGTGCATGTTACTTCACTGCATTTTCTTGAAGGTTTGAGACGAACATTTTGGTATCAAGTAAATTTATAGTTCTTTGCCAGAGTGTGAGGTCCCTAGCTGAGTGGTAGGTAGGTTTTCCTTTGTTGAAATTGAATTGTTTTTGTTATGTTACGGGTCATCTTTTTTCGGTTCACTGCTTTTTCAAGCACCCAATACTTTCTTCCACAACTTTTATCTTGTTTTCTTAAACTACTTCCAATGGTGCTGTATTTTTTATGTGTTAATAGCAGGGTGTTTGTGGGAA
The DNA here is from genome assembly GCA_030386875.1 of Morinoia aosen. Taxonomy (NCBI): domain Eukaryota; kingdom Metazoa; phylum Arthropoda; class Malacostraca; order Amphipoda; family Talitridae; genus Morinoia; species Morinoia aosen. The sequence continues at coordinate 12,516,550 of CM059562.1, forward strand.
AATGTGAGGGCCCGAGCTGAGAGTTAGGTAGGCTTTATTTTTGTTGAAATGAAAAGTTTTTGTTCTGTTATGGACCATCTTTTTTTCGGTTCACTGTTATCCTGTTTTCAGCGCCTACAACTTTCTTCTTCAACTTTGATCGTATTTCGTAATCTTCTTTCTTAACTTACTGTTTCTATGCCCTTTCTGCATAGATTCCGCGTTCCCTGAACTTTATACTAAATGATGCCTTGTTCCTTCCCTTCTTTGGATCGCTTTTGTGGTGGATAGGGATGCTTAAACTAACTAATAATCTAATCTGGCAGGGTATTTAAACAGACTTTGTGCATGGTTCCCCCTCAATTCTGTACTAAATAGTTCTTTCCTTTCCTGAATACTTTTGCTGTTGTTAGGGAGGCTTCTAGTAACTTTTACTTTAATTATGATTGTTATTTCGTATAAGTACTTGAAAGTGTATTTCTGAATTGTTTCATTGATTCTTTGCCTCTGCGCTCGCATTCGCTGGAGAAGATACAACTTGCACTCACAATGCCTCAAGGTAACTAACTCTGTGTTCTACCAAGAAAATCTGAGGGCGTTTCCAAGTTGTAGTGTGCACGCCGCCCTGATGCCCGTGTTGTTATTAAATTTGTGTGAAACTTTCTTTATTCTGGGTAAGAATTTATATTCTACCTTCATTATCCAATCTTTGTGGGCGCGGCCGATAAATTTTGATAGCCTTATTTTTTACTATCGCCTGTTAGCTGTGTATTAGCTTCTCGGGTTATTATTTCCTGAAATATAACTCTATTCAAAAAATATGGAACAGCTGTTTTTGTTCTATAACTTTTGAATGTGGGAAATTTCGAAATGGTTTATGTCGGAAAACTGCGGTTCAAAACTCTGCTCGGGCTCTTCATGTAAGATATTTGTTCTTATTGTTTCAGGTACTCGTGCATTTTCAGCATATTTTGGATGTGGGTGTAGATTTACAGCGGATAGGAAACCTTGTGCGAATAAGTCTTGTGCGCGAAAATTCACCCCAAAGAAATTATCAAGTGCGTGGTATAGTCACACTAGCGCTCGACATTCTCGTTATTTGGGTAAGTTCGTGCTATTCCATTTTGTACGTTCTTGAAAACAACAGTTTGCCGAGTCTGTGAATTTTTTTTCGTCAAATGAGTGTATATGCTCGTTTAATCGAAATATCAATATTAAATTTAAATAGAATGAAACATGATGCCGCTGACATAGCCGAGGTTCTGCGCGTGGACCTGTTTAGCAGTAAAAATGCGTTGTATCGCTGCAAGCATCGCCATCGCCTAAAGCTCCCCCTCCTTTGCATTCAAGCCTCCGTCGCTCTGTCGCTTTATTCCTACGGGATTAATGATCTTATTGATTTTGCTTTCCCTCCATCCCGCTCCGAATGAGCGGCGCATCCAAAAATTACTTCGAATGCGTCCGGCGATCGCTTTCTTGTCGAGGCCAAGCTCTCTGGAGGTCGTGTGGAATGAGATTGTGCTTCATTCAACACAATTCGGGGACCTCATCCTCAGGAGTTGGCAAGGCTTCTACATCACCGCTCGGACTCGATGTTGGTTATGTCGGTTCTCGTCAGCATCGCTTCCCGGTGGTGTTCGTCATAGTAAAAGACCGAACTGCCCTCTGTCAAATAAGTTGGGTTTGTTGCAGAATCATGTTGTGTGGTCAGTTTATTTTATTGTGAATTTTTGCTCAATTTATATTTCAACAGCGGAACAATCTTATGCCCTAGGCTGTACTCGAGTGTACGGACATAATGTGTGAACCATTTGCTAAATTTTCATCTTCTTTTAAATGGTACCTGTTACTGTTGGAACAGTCCGATAAAGGCTACTTAGATATTATCTAAGCTATCATCTTCAAAAGGTCCCGTGCTCCATTTATTGAACTTCCGCTATTGGTTGCTGGATGTAATGAGAGTGTGCATCAGCTTCATTTCTGAGCTGGGGCATTGATAGACATAGCGTTTACGTGTCATTTGTTCGAAGTGAACGATCGATAACGTCGTTAAATGCTTGCTTATTATTGTTCTTTTCGCTTGCTGTGCGTAGTGCAGGAGTTGCGAGATGGCTTGCTGGCCTGATGTTATCGGGGATGTTCGCGTGTCGAGGCTCATTCTCTGAACACCGATGAAAACAGTCGCCTAATTGTGCTCTTATTTGCTCTCCCTACCTTGGCCTAACCACGGTGGGCTTGTGGCTTCATGTTCTTTCCTACTGGCGGCCGTATTTCCTCCTCGTAAATGACTTCGTTATGACTCTAAGTAGTGACCATTATTCTGTTTCAGATGCAGTCATGCTGAATGGATAATTTTTGTCCCACGTATTATGCGACTACGCTATATTTATGAGTTCCCAGAATGGTTTAGTAAATTATAACTATGATAGTGTGTTCGAGCGTAGAAATAAGTGGATATTTGACTGGAGGATATTACTTTGTTTTTTAGCTCGTGTCCCAGTAGGGTTGTTTGTCGCTTTGACTGCTTACCGCTTTCATCGCAACTACCATCCTTACTTTTGCAGTGTTTGACTAAGGCTTAGTTCCTTTTGCAGAAGCTCTCACTTCGGAATATGTTGATATGAAACTATTTTTTATTTTCCTGCGAAAGATTCTTCATGAGATTTTCTTCTGTAGGTTCGAAATTTTTATGTGCATTACTTTTCGACTCTCAGTTCCTTGCCTTTGTTGGAGTTTTCAGTGACATCGACTGTACATGCTTGCGTTAAGTAGACGAATTCTATGATTCAACTTATTTAATTCCATTAATGGACATAACATAAGCCTATCCTCGTCCGAGGTCCCTTCAGAGCGATCTTGCTCGGGTCAGCAATGCTTCTGGGTGTCTGTCCCTCAGATAAGTTAACAGCTCTACGCACTTCGATGCCATTCATGGGAGTGGCAAACGTATCGACGTGCTCGTACTTGACTTATCTTCTCTCCTGTTGCGCAAGCCGAGTTCGTTGTCGCCTGCAGAGTGTCTGCTGCATACAGGTCACGTAACCATTTGTATGAATGGAATTTTTGACGTAGCTCACGGAGTGTAATTGCCTCTCTGCGGGCCGTCAAATTTGTGATCTGCTGTTAATGGAATATCGAAGAACGAAGTACTTTTTTTGCTATTTTTACACATTATTACGAAATGATCACAAATTAGCACGAAATGAAGGACACACATTGGCATGAAAAAAAAAATTACACATTAGTACCAAATGAGGAGCATTATCTAAAAAATACGGTGCTTTTTATCGTTGAAAAAATTAGCACAATCTGCTAAGTCGGGAAAGATTCGAGCCTCCCACGAACTCTGAAATGTGTTCTTTGCAGTCATTCTTGAAGTGGAGCTCTCATTTTCTCTCGTCTTGATCGCCTTGAAGTTTGTTTCTCGTTATAGCCGAGCGCCCCTCCCATCTCTTTATTTACTTGCTTTGCATTTCTTAAACGAGGAGAAGTTCTCTCGACCCTCTCTGATTATTTTTTAGGCGTCCGGATCTCCTTTTGAATCTTGAATTCTTCTACTTGATATTCTCCTAACTGTATCATTTTAATGTGAATGACGTTATAGCTATCTTCTCAGATTTTCTATACGTTAGCAAACTTCATCTCATCGTTTACATATTGCTAATTCTAGAACATATATAATTTCAATGATTTTCCCGAAAAACATTTTTTATGGTGAAAGGATTTAAAAACGTAGATCCAAGGATTGTTCTGGTTTGGAAGAAAGCGCTTATTGTTTTCTTAAATTCTGAGAACGTCATTGCGCGACTCCAATTTTATTTTATCTTAGTAGATAAACTCGTTATTTTCTAGGAGAATCGTTCGGTAGAGCAATTCTCGTACTTTTATATTCGATTTTGTCTGCAATTTTCAGCAGGTTATCAAAGTTATGTCTTTTTTGTGCATTTTTGCGTTCAATTTTCAGCTCAAAAGCCGACTCTGATTACATTCTTTTTTGCCCTCAAATGTTCGCTGTGCTCCACTTGGCGCGCTCGGTCGCCCAGAGAAGCTGTCAATATTACTAAATCATTGGAGCCTTTGATTCAGGCTCCTTCCAAATTAATGGCCGTCACTTTAGCCAGGACCGCTCCTAAAAATTCTTCTAAAAATTGTCCGACGAGGTTTACAAAAATTGCTCGAGCTTTAGACGAAAAAAATCAATGTATATTTTTTTTTGAGGTAAAGCTATAGAACGGATTTGCTTAGAGCCTACCGTTGCTGTTGCAGTGCTGTATCTCGTGAAGTGAAGGTTATTCTACGTTTATTGTTGACTTTTATGAGATTATTTAGTTTGTCCTTTATCAGGGAGATTATGTGAGGTCCCAAGCTGAAGGTTAGGTAGGCCTTCCTTGTATCGAAATAGAATAGATTTTTTTTTGCATGGACAATTTTTTTCGGTCTTCTGTTTTCCGGTTTTTCAGCACTTAAAAACTTTCTTCAACTTTTACCGTGTTTCATAAACTTCTTTCTTGACTTACTATTTCTATGCACCTTGTGCTTAGATTCTGCGCTTTCTAAACTCGATACGAAATGGTGCGATCCTCCTTCTGCTCTTTGGATCGCCGTTGTTGCGGTTAGGGAGGCTTAAACCAACATCTTATCTTATTTTGTCCTCGAGCGCGGCGTCGATGAATTTGCGCAAATTTTTTCCCTTTGAACATTGAAGAAAACGTTGCGGGACCGCTTATTACCACGCAAACCAAGACCTGTCAACATACCTTGAAAAATATTCTCATTTTGAGCACCTCATTTTTGCGTTTAACACATTCATTGCGGTATGACCCACCGGTGGGTCGTAGTTAGGTTTTTCCTGCTGCGAAACGACCCATCGATGGGTCGTTTTGAAAAATTCTAACAACCTTTCTAAATTAATGATGTTTAACAGGCCCAGTTAATGTTTGATATTTACAAATTTGCTTATCACTTTTGACTTTAAATTAAAGTTGAATGTTGAACTGTAATTTAAGTCATCGCAACTAACGTGTTAAGCAAATGTATTTCAATTTATTATGAAGATTATTCTTCTGCGTTTGGTGTTTGTAAAGTTGGTGGTAATGTTAATATTGCACAGTGCGATATCAGGGCAACATGTAATTTACTTTTTATTCTTGGGCTTTCCTTGGAGTTTCATTTTTCATTACAGCTCTGTGCGATGTACCTTGCTTCAAGTCAGGTCATGTGCGAAATATGGCTTTTCGAATGCCCTGCTCCCCAGCCCGCCCGTCATGTGTCTGGTGAGGACGGCATGCAGTTCTATTTTGATTCTTTCACTCATTCTGAAAGCGATCGTTAACCTACCTGCCCAAAATGGTTGGCATATATTTGAAAAATTTTTGGATTGCTTTAGAAGCTATTTGAAGCCGAAGTTTTAAGAGTTTTTATTTGATCAAAAGCTTTAGTAAGACGCAATTGATCGGTCGTCTTTAGATCTTTCTCGATAACATTTTTGCATAGAAACTCATGTCTGATGGGAAGTATAGAATACGAGTCTTATAAAATGGAGGTTATTTCATCACAATTATAGAAATAGACATTTAACCCGTATTGCACCTGCATTTTTTGAAGGAATGGAATGTGAATTTTTTTAATGAATCTTGTTCATATGTGTTAAAGAAATTGAGCTTGTGTGATAAGTTGAGCCTCTACGCTTGCAACTTGGTTCGTTAATATTTCTTGCATTCAGATTCAACCTACAAGTGTTCGTTTATATCAGTAACTCCTCCGAAGGACGAGAATTTTCGTGTTAAAGAGGAATCTGGCAACCAAATATTATTTTGGTGTGTTCGCGTGACGAGTACCGACAACCGCTGGGTTCTCTTGAATGCTTTAAAAAGAAAGCCCACGAAAGAAGTCAAGTTTCGTTCAAGTTCCTGGTGTACCCACGATAGTACCGTATTTATTAGAATAACAGGTACCGACCGAAAGATCTGCATATCTCTTGCCCAGCCTGGACCTTTAATTTCCTTGTTTCTTGATTTTCATTTTATATATCTCCGATTGACACATTATAGTTTACGTGTTCTTCATCTCATTTTTCCGCGTATGATAGGTGAATATTTCAAAGTCGTCTCACCTTCTTGTTCTTGCAAAATTATTCGTGCTTTTATTTTTCTTATCGTTTATGTACAGTGTTGTCAACTTTATCGCGTAAAGTTTTTCTCCTCATTTTTCTTTAATCCAAGAATTTGCGCCCAGCGACATTTGTTATTGATGTTTCGGTGGCATTTTTATCCCGTCTGTCATTATTCCTTGGCAATCGTATAATAGTTCTACTTAATCGGCTGTATTTACAGCCAATGAAACACATTGGAACTTCCTCTGCACTCGCTTTATTGAGCCGAACTACTCGCGCTGCATGAGAAATTGGCTGTTCCCCATCATCTGTCGAAGACCGTGCGCTCCGGTCGACAACTCTCCTCCACCCTTGTTATTTATTTGCGGCTCAGACTCTCCCCCCCCCTTCAATTCCTGCTCCTCCTCCCTGCCGTCTATTTATGATACTGACTCCGGATTCCTACGACATCTTTTGGCGCTCCGGAGTGATTCTCGCAGCGCAGTGCGGGCACCCCTGAGAGGCAGGCAACCGCTGCATAGCGTCTCTGACTCCAGGCTACCTCGTAACTTGTGGGCGTTTGATGGGAGTTCTGATCCGTTTTGATTGAGGGAGTAATTTTGAAATTTCATCCGTGATCTTGATGTAAATTTCCAGTGAAACTGGGTTGGAAGAATTTGCCTGTATGATGGTTGTTATTTTATGCAAAATTATCATTTGATAGTAAAAACGAGCGTGGTAACTGTACTTGTGTTGTGAAATTTGCATTTCCGTCAAATTGTTCCATCATTAAATTTTCCGTCATTGCTGAATCGCATATTAAGTGTTCGTTTAAAACAAAAGTATAAATTGTTAATCATGATCACAAGACCGTTGTTAATCGCCATTGCTTCAGTTAAGTATCACGTGTTACAAGGTTTTATTCCTCGATGCGGTGCGTCGGTTTTTCTTTATTATTCTTGGCTTCCTTCGAACTTGGCGCCCTGCAATGGATAGATTCTTCAGCTCTCTCGAGGTTAGGTTAGTTTTGTTCGGAATTTCTCTCCGGGTGATCTCACTGTAGAATTTGCATCTGCGACCAGGTGCATGCGTTGCTCGTGAGAAGAATCCACGCTTCGTTGGAAATTATGTAAATTTGATTTTCACCCCCAAAGTATTGATTTAAAACTGAAAAATACAAGGTAAACTGTTGTTTGATTACTGCCAATGCCCCAATTCCTTATTTTGTTCTTACCGCCTCTTGTGAGGATGTTCTTGCATCCTGGTATTCTGGGTGTAGATTTATCCACAAATTAAATATTTTATGGTTTTGAGCGAGTCAAAAGTTGTCTGTTTTTGTCATAAATCAGTTCTTATGTGATTGTTTCAGAGGTTTTCATTATACGCTGGTAGAGTATTGGATGATAATTGCTAATGTTCAGCTAATTTTCCGACTGGTTTCTGTGAAAGACTGACATTTTTTTGACTGCTGAAGACATCAGTGAGGCTCTCGTGGCCTCTGGTCCTTATTTTGACCACACTCATTGTCGTGATTTTTGCTGGTTTTTGCGCACATGTATATGTGGGGCTCTTTACTTATGTGGATTTAGAAACCTTTTGACTGGAGAGCAACTTTTGTTTCTTTGGAAATAAACCCCTTCCAGGGGAAGGGTGCGAGGTAGTGTAGGCTTTCGTTTTTTGGAGACGGGATTTTTATTTTCTTGTGGATCATGTGTTTTAATTCTCTACGTTCAATTTTTTAATTCCTATTACTTTCTTCAACTGTTCCCTTGTTTCATTAAGTTCCTCGTAACTTGCCGTTTCTATGCACAGAGAACGTACCTTGTGCTTAGGTTCCCCTTACTCCATCCTCAATGGTGCCTCCATCCTTCCTCTCTTTGGGACACGTTTGATGTTGTAAAGAAGATTTTAATCAACTCAAAATTTGATCTAATCTGTATATTTTAATCTAAAGTGTGCATTTTTCTGTGTTCTCAATTATGTGGTTTTGGTTGACCTGGTCTTTAAGTAGGTTTGTTATTACGTATGTGTTTTCATGTGCCTCAGTAATTTGAAAATTCGACGCTAGCCCCTCGTTTTCCTTAAGTAGGAAAATTCGACCCGCCCTTTTCTTGACCCACACTCGAAAGAGGGTGAAAGCCCCCTTGCCCTCCACCTCCCCTCCATGTCGAGCACTCAGCCCGGCATGGACGGTTATCTTGTCGCTCCTGAAGAGCCTTTGTTAAGGGCGGCGTCGCCGACATGTGATGGCTCCTCTGCAGCTCAAGTCTCTTGTAACGACTTGAGAGAGACACACATTTGACGCTGCGGTGACGGGGGGCTACGGCCCCTGCTGACATTCTCTCTTTCTTTCTTTTGCTGTCTTTGGTTCATCCCCTCCTTCCTTCCCTGGCGTGTTCTGGCCCGCGTCAGCTTATGGTAGTTCTCATGTCTGAATTTTAGTTTCATTTGCTCACTTCAATTCTGTGTCATTGTCATGAAGAGCAATTAAATTGGAACTGTAGAATTATAAAGCGGCGTTCCCGGAACGTTGTTGTCATGCCAAGCTAAACTTGGCTTCCATAATTGAAACACGTAAACGCATTGCGATGCTTGTTCGTTCGTGAAATAAATACGATGCAGAAATTTATAACATATATCCCATTCGGTATTTTTCTGCTCGTGATAAAATATTTCTTGGAATTCCACGGCTTTAGATTCTGATTGGAAATCACTATCGATTACATATTTTTCTATTAATTTTTCCTATCGTTGCCAAGTTCTTTTACGTAACATCTGCTCTTGAGTTTTTGAAGCTTCTCTTTCATGGCTTTAATAACATAAGGTTATCGAATCAGCGAACATAAATACTACTAGTTTGCGCTCAAAAATCGACACATGTGCGGATATTTACGCTCGATCGCACTCGTCTTTCTGAATAAGATGTAAGAAAAAAATGGTGAACTCAATTAAGAGCTGAATCTCTGCTATAAATCACTCGACAAAGCTATCAATCGTAATTGTTTTTCAAAAGTCGAGCATTATTTAAAAAGGCTGGAAAGAGGAGGGGATTAGAGAGAAAACAGTTTTTATTTTACTGTCATACTGCGATTGGCGTGCAATGGTTGCTTGGTAATTTTGAGCTTCTGTGTGTTTATATCACCGTTGGCCTTCATGAACCTTTCATTTCTTGATTTTTATTCATCATTTAGGCTTTGCCACTGCTTGCATGAAAACAGTATTGGCAGTAATTGTTGGCGTGGTGCAGCACTTGCATTCGGTTCGAAGTGAGGGTGAGGGGATGGTGTATGCTCCACAGTACGTTGATGCAACGACACGAAGTTGATGGTGTAATTGCGACGGAAAGTTGATGGTGTAATTGCCATGGAAAGTTGATGGTGTAATTGCCATGGAAAGTTGACGGTGTAATTGCGACGGAAAGTTGGTGTAATTGCGACGGAAAGTTGATGGTGTAATTGCGACGGAAAGTTGGTGGTGTAATTGCGACGGAAAGTTGATGGTGTAATTGCGACGGAAAGTTGGTGGTGTAATTGCGACGGAAAGTTGGTGGTGTAATTGCGACGGAAAGTTGATGGTATAATTGCGACGGAAAGTTGGTGGTGTAATTGCGATGGATAGTTAGTGGTGTAGTTGCGACGGAAAGTTGACGGTGTAATTGCCATGGAAAATTGGTGGTGTAATTGCGACGGAAAGTTGACGGTGTAATTGCGACGGAAAGTTGACGGTGTAATTGCGACGGAAAGTTGACGGTGTAATTGCGACGGAAAGTTGACGGTGTAATTGCGATGGAAAGTTGACGGTGTAATTACGACAGAAATTTGATGGTGTAGTTGCGACGGAAAGTTGACGGTGTAATTGCGATGGGAAGTTGACGGTGTAATTGCGATGGAAAGTTGACGGTGTAATTGCGACGGAAAGTTGACGGTGTAATTGCGATGGAAAGTTGACGGTGTAATTACGACAGAAATTTGATGGTGTAGTTGCGACGGAAAGTTGAGGGTGTAATTGCGACGGAAAGTTGGTGGTTTAATTGCGACGGAAAGTTGATGGTGTAATTGCGAAGGAATTTAATGGTATCATGGTGACGAAAAGTTGATGGTACTTGTATAGCGATGAATTGATGATAAATTTGCGACGTATGTTGGTGGCTTATTTACAACGATCAGTTGAGTACAACAACAATGAGTTGACTGCGACGAAAATAAGCAAATAATATACTTACATTTACAGTATTGCTCATTTGTTATGGCATGCACGGCGGTACTCGCTAAGGGATTTATTTGCCACTCTTGAAAGTGAGTTCCAATGTTCGTCCGGCTGTCATTTCGTTTAATATTTTCATGATCTGAAAACTCATTATTGTATTGTATCGCATCTTTGTGACCAACTTGTGTAATTTTTCTTCACATTTACACCGCAGCCCGGCCCTGTTTTAAGGAGCGTGATTTTTCTTTGAGGCAGTTTTCAGCGTGGAATTTTGGTTGAGAAATGAGATGTGAGCGGCGGTGTGGTGTTTGCCTCGTATATTGGAGAGAAAATTGGCCAAGTAGAAGGAACTAGTTCCCAGTGTGATCGTTTACGGCTGTCGCTTGTGAAGCCAAGTTTCCTCGGAGACATTCTAGGGCCGCTTTAACTCACCTTCGTACGCCTGCTAATCGTCAACGCTTCCATCTCTACCTTCATTATCAGCTTCCGCCACCAGGTGATTAACATCCACCACCCAAGAATGGAAGGCGGCGTGCGGGGCTGTGGGCCCGGGAGGGTCTAAGAATGGCTCTCTAGGAAGGGGATTTCTCGGCGGTTAAGAGCTTCCTACTCTTGACTGCTCCGGAGAATTTCTAAATTACGAGACTTCTTCTTTAGCACTTGAATTTTTCCCGACACTCGCACAGTTTTCTTGTAGGAATTTCGGAATGCTGCCATGCGCAGCAAGGCTTCACACTCACCCTCTGCTTTAACATTTCTGCTCGTGTTACAAGCTTGTCTGTCTGTTTTTCTCTTACGTTCTTACAATTTCACCTTGGGTTTTTCGTTTTGATTCTTTTAATGTATTTTCAAACATTTCTTCATTTAAACCCCATTGAATATTCGTCAATAGTTGTACAGTACGTGTGGTGAGTTCGACTCAAATTTTGTTTTCGTTTTCATTGCTTTGATGTCGCAGCGCAAAGATGTTTCATTTGACTTCTTTCTTAGGCCACAAAGGAAGGGCGAGTTGTTGTGAGATCATGAGCAAAAATAGGCCTGATTTTTCAATGTACTCTATGAGGGTTTTATTATTTCATTCCTTTGATTTCTGCGACCAGCACAATCGCCTCTTGATTAGAGTCGGAGAAGCTATTATCGTATCCTGCTTTGAATGTCTCATGCTGCTAATTGATTTCAAATGCATTGCTGCGATTGTCCTCACATTTTGTTAGCAAATGGTCGCCCCCTTAAATGCTCACAAACACACTAGATTATACATACGAGAACATTTCTTTTGGTTTTATACCCAACAGGGTGTGATTTGCTTTTCAAGATAAAGTTTTCTTATGGTTTCATTATATTGATATGTTTCGTAACTTATAGCTACTGGTAAAATATTATTTGCGTGTATGGTGTCGAAATATCATTGGGCATTTAATTTAAACGTATTAAGACCAGTTGTTCTTTAGTTTTTCATTCATTTCTTTTGGAAGAGAAAGAAGAGAACGTAACCCATACTGCAAGTGAGGGCATGTGAGTATATGATAGTCACGCACATACAACAGTGTCACGTAAGGATCTTTGAATCTCTTGGCGCGTGTCTTGTAGACGTTTCGTTATGTGCTCGAAAGCAGCAGTGATGTCGACGTCTCTCGATGTACTCACTCTACCTCAAGTTTAGTGTTGGCTACGTAGCTTGTGGCACATGCCCGCTTCTTTGTAGCTCGTGACGCTCATTCGTGTACCACCCCTCCTCTCGATCAAACCTGGTGATTTTTTTCTCGAATACAACCCATCAAACCTGGTGATACTTTGCTGATTCATCAACATCAAGATGTGACGAATCACGGTAAACATTTTACGTTTACCCATCGGTTCAGCCAGCTGCTTAAGCTTCTAAGCATTCTGAGGGTAATTTCGTGTAAATCCCAGCGGGAGAACGTACGATGCAGCTTCACCGCTACGACGACGTAAGTTGTTGCAAAATCCGGCCCCATTACGTCAGACGCCCACACTCTCCGCCTCACCCACGGTGCACAAAGCACGCAAGAGGCCGAGCTCGTCACACAAAATTGAATGACAGAAACTTTCTGTTTTGCAGCGCTAGTGGCCTCTGACACGCGACATTTCTCTCGCTTCAAGCGCTTGCGCTTCCAAACTCCACTGGTGAACATTTCTGATTTTTTTAAATCGTAAAGTTTTATTGTTAAATTGTAATTTCGTTTTGCGTTGCTATGACGTTAATACTGTCTTGAAATAGAATTCTTTCTGCACTCTGCCAGTGCAATGTTTGAATTATATTCGTGATGCTGTCAAGACTCGTGAAATTTGCAGCGTGTGCTTCTTGTGTGATGTTTTTATACTTTAGTTTAACTACTAATTTACCAAGGGGGTCAAGCATTAATATTGGCTGATTTCTTTGTAGTGAACTCAATCAGTAATTGGGAATTATTCAAAAATTTAGAGGTTTTGAAGAGAAATTTCTCAAGGAGCTGGTCAGTGTAGACCGCAACTCGTCTTGACCCAGCGTTGTTCCTTTGCTTCACTCGCCTTGGCTTGTGTGAACACATTGTACGTAGTTTATATATAAAACAGCTGACTGAACATCAAATTATTGAGTACACTATAAAGGGACTGTACGTCACGCGGCATTTCATTCTTGGTTTTGGTATTTGAAGTATGCATCTGTCTTATTTAAATAGGAGTTATAGAGAAACCCTACAATTCGACCCATCATGTAACTTTTTAGAAGGTTGAGATGATGTCCAGTTCAAGATGTGCGTCCTATAAAATGGAATAACTCTGACAGCTCTGAACACCATGCACCTCTGGAGCCTGGAAAAGTAAGACCCAGTAGGTGTTGCGTCCTGCATTTGTCACATGAACTAGCAAATTATTTTACGTTTTTTTCGTATACTCGTGACCTTCCTGAAGTGTGAGAATGCGTTCAAGGCTTGGTGAATTCTGCTCATTACGAATCTTCCCTTTTCTGTAAACTGTTGCATAAAAAACTGCAAATAACCACTCCAGCTTGAATTATGATGGATACGAACAAAATTGTGGTTTCGTTTTTGAATATTATGGTATCGTATGGTATCAAAATTATGATATCGTAACAAAATAATAGTTGATTCACCGTGTTAACTCTTCTTCTTATGACTTCATATATGCTCTGCAGTTAATGCAAGCAATATTGACTTTCCGTGTAAAAGATTCTCAAGAGAATAGTGAACTTTTTGATTTCTTTCGGCCCCCGTTACCTGCTAGATCATCAAATATAAGAAAACTTTCCAGATACAATTTGCTATTGTGGGTAACAGTGATACTTTGAACCATGAATTTGTATGCATTAAATTCCTGTGTACGATGAACGCTGTAAAAATATGAAATTTTATTTAGGTCTGGTTTATTTTGAGCGCAACTAATGAGTTGGAATCCCTGAAATATCAATAGGTTGGTTCCTCTCACAAATTCGCATATTAGGAGTCAATCAAACACCTTAAGGATTCTGTACCCTAATAAATGTTGTACTCTAAACGTCCCCTGCATGAAGGTGCCGCACTTAAAGGGAGCTGCGTGTACAAACATTCGTTTAATTAACGTTTTCTCTTTGAAAGGAAATTTTCACTTAAACTCCTGCGTTCGACTTGACTTTCCAAATCAGTTTTCGCATTGTTTCAAAGTTTTTCTAGTCACGTTGAGCTTTTGCAGCTAGAAGGAAATGTACAGATGTAAGATATTTTGCAACTATCGTAGCTCTTAAGAGGATAAATTTGTTGAGCTCTTCGCTTCGTTTAATTTTTAGATTCTAAAAAATTGATTTCTCTTCGCAATGGCTATCAGGATCCCAGAAGCTTTTCTTGGAATGTGCCGTAAATGCTTGAATCTGCTCGATTTCCGGAAGAATGGAGCGTTTTTATCGGTCATTTTTGTTGTTATCAGTTGGGCGCAATGCAGGCTTATCGTAGGCAGCGCTGCAGGCTGGCCACTCTTGGTGCATTTAATTCAAGTTCACCGTGGAGCAACAAATCTGGGGCGGCAATATTTCGCATTTCTAGTGCAGCTTTCTGGTCTAGCTTACATCGTCCTTAGCGTGATTTTATTTTCGTCTGATTTTCTCAAGTTCAATTTCACTCTGATTTCCCAATTTGTCCTTTTTTTAGTGTGTTTCAATTCCGTGTTTGCAATGTACAAAAACGGATCTTTAACATGAAAAGTATTTTTCAATGTGAGTTTTATTCTGCATTTAAGTCCGTATTATTCGTAGTTTTTGTATCAAGAAGTGTTCGTTTCGCAAACATGCATTCTCAGTCGACCTGGGCATGATGCTGGTGCATTTTACATGCTGCTTCTGCCCCTTGAATAGTCGGAGTACACGTCTCAATGCTCTGACGATGACACTTTAAAAGGAACCAAATTATATCATTTGTTTACCAAAAATTTTCTCGGCAATAATTAACAAATAATCATCTCTCAGCAAGTAATTATTTGTGGGTTCTATTTGGGATGAAAATGCAAGTTTCATTACTTTTTACAAACAGACGCGTGATGACAAAAAGTATGGATTGCACTGCTCGCTGACCTGCTTGCTTAGGGTGGCCCTGCAATGGTGTGTGGAGTGTGGCAGCGACGGGAGGAAAGGAGGGAGAATTGCAGGGAAAATGTTGGGTGGGAGCAGGCAATTTGATGAAGAGTACCTACACCTGTGGAGCACCGTAAGTTTTTTCGTAATGATGACTATGTGTAAAAGTAGTCATCATACAAGTACCTACATAATTCAATATAATGTTAAAAACATATTTGTGTACGTCTTCTACTTCAAATGTGAGTAAATACCTTGAATGCGACTGACTTAGCCGAAAAAATTTTAATCTTCAATAGCTATGCTTGATTTCTTATTTCATTGACCTCGTAATTTTTTCCCTTAAATTTAAGATTGAAGTATGCTGTAGTTCCGTTACCAATTCTTGAAGCCTGACTTTCAAGCGACCCATGAGTTAGATGCTGAAAAAGTTACCAGTTATTTTTGTCTGACAGCCTCGGACTGGTTGCATAAAGTATTGCCATGCTAATTAGCCTCCAGCTACATGCTGGGGCTGAGGGCTGAGAGAAGCAAGCTAAGGATTGACAACCGTAGATCGGCCAGTCATGAGCCGGTGTGTGGAAACGGTACTGACCAGCCCACCATAAACCATGGGCTGAGAACCGCTGCCGTACCGTCCAAGTTTACCGCCGAGCTCTGAGCTGGTTTGAGAGGAGTGGAGGGCGGCGTGTGTGTGTAGAAGTGGGGGGCTGGAGAGGCGTCGAATGCCTCATGCGCGAGTGTAGGCGTCAGGGTGCGTGCTGGGCTCAACGCTGGCGCTGGCCAGAAATTCTCGTGTTGGAAATGCCGCACAGCGCAAATGAAGGAAGATCTGTCTGGAGGGTTCAGAGGTGGCAGATCTTTTCCGTATCGTGTACGCTCGGTTAGAAATCCGGGTTTTCATTCGAGTAAAGTGAACTTCGAAATTTAGGACGCTCAAGAGGAGAACTGGGGTAGATTAATGTTGTCAGTAGAAGTCGCCAATGTCTATGACAGAGCCTGATAATGTTCATATTTTTCACATTAAAATATTTGCGCACCTGGGGTAACCGTAGTTACCTATCGTAAAATGGGAGACACATTTTGCACGAGGTTGAAGTAGGAATAGCTTTAGGCTTATCTTTCTGTTTTACTTAATTTCTTAACGGCAACGCCAAAGTTCCGAGTGCATCGAACTTCATACAGGAATATTTTCGGTAACCCTGTTTACGTTTCCCTCGATTTTTCCAGTTGACATGCTCTCTACTACTGTTGAAACATTCTTTGAACTGTTATGATGGGTTAGTTCCAAGATGTTTTAAGGATACTAGGCAGTATTTGTCTTGGATTTCTGCTCTCGTACACTTTGAGTTTTTTTTTCGTTACTGGAGAGTATTGCTGATAGTGCCTATCAAAGTCTATATGAATTTTTCTGTCTTCGAAACTAGCGTGCCTGAACAATTAAATCAGCTATTTGTTACCCATCGCTTAATTAGCATATCTATATTTATATATATCCACAGCATGTTACACATACAGTATACATCTGTCGTTACAACTCCTTGAATTTCCTCTGTATTTCGTCCCTTAGTGGTTGTATGGGAACTTGTGCCGTCATTTCTGTTGCCTTTTTGGAAGGCTAAGACTAAATTTTAGCAATATTTTTTGAATATCTAAAAGAATCCTGCGCACCACACACTAGACATGAAGAGTAGCGCTGCATGCGAGAGTAGACGTGGAGTAGAGCCGCGCATCCTGCTGCTGGCAGGCCAGGCTGATGTGGCCAGTTGGGCTGCAGAAGTTAGCTGAATTTTGGCCCAAGTTGCACGGTAAGAGCCTGATATCCCGGCAGGGAGACGACGGCTCTGTAGCACCGATCTTTCCTTTGAACCAAACTCGCCAGTATCGCCTCCTTCCCCGCCCCCTTTTCTCTTTCTCTCTGTTGCCTCGAAAAATCACGGAAGCTTTACCCGAAAGCTCGTATTGCTCAAACTTGCCTTCCTGGAAAGACTTCTTTACGTCGTTTCAATCTTTAGCTTTAGGGTCGAACTTCTAGCTGGCCGGTTTTTACCTTTTTCTATTTCATCAAGTTGACTAGCATGCTTTTTTCCATGTTGTACTTTTTCCGCTTTTATTTCGTGTTAGTGTAATACTTTCTTCAAAATTTTTTCTTTGTAATTTTCAAAGTATGTTCTATTTCTTCGTGAGCTGTAAAGCAATGCATTCTTCCGAGTCTGCTTCGTTGATCCGACTCGTTCATTCAGATCATGTGAGCGCGTGTCTCTATGAATGCCGTATGAGGTCAAATCGGATTATTCAGATGTAGTATTAAAATTAATCGCTCGACAACTTTCATCTTTCATCGCGTAAGACCCCAGGTTTCTGTACTTCAAATGCTATTCTATAAAATTAAAATATCGGCTGTCGCAGCTTACGAGGGAGGAAGTTGTGAATCAGTCGTAATGTACGTCGACTGTTCGTGAAAGAAGAGCTTGTACATGACTTCGTTTCACCAAGATTCCTTTAATTTGCTGTTGAGGTTTGACAAATACGTACCCACGTTTGAGCGTATATTAGCCCGCTCATGCAAGAATTCATTGCTCATCACCTTGTTGCTCACGCAATTTCTCCAATTTCCGTCTAATTGAATATTACAAAGAGAGGAAGACTGTGCAATTCCTTTCTCCTCTCTCTATATATTTTTTTGCGCTGTGGCACATCTTGCGAGCCCTGCCGAGCCCATCACTCTGAGGGGCGCATGATCGATTGCTCGCTGTGGCAAACTTGCAGTGTTTTCCATCCACGTTACGAATCTGAGCTGCACGGCTAAATTCGACGAGAAATCTTTCCGAATGGCTTTCACACTTTCTTTTATTTTCCATTGATTCAAGTGAAGAAGATGCAAAAGATAGCGCTTTATACTAGGGAAGCGTAATTTGAAGAGATGCCCTGCTAACCAGGATTAATAAAACTATATGATCACTTCACGTAAATTAAGAGCATTTTCCCTACTAAAAGTCTGAACGCTTTTTCCTTGATCGCTGCCATGCATCTGTTTCAGGTTCCTGTTGTAATTTACGAGTGAAGGCTTAAGTGTCGTTCTTAGAAAAGTCTTTCACAAATTTCTCTGCTGCGGGATAGTTCCCATTTATTCGTCCCAGGTGACGCGCTCGGGCAGGAACTGCTAAGGTGGGATCATAAAAGTCTCTTTCTTAATTTATTTCTTTCATTTGGTGTATACGAGTAGTTTTATCAGAATAAATGTGTGTTCGTGCCGTATTTTGTACTGGTGTAAACATCCTATTTATTCATGAAAATGACCGTTGATAACTTGCGTAGCATGTAGAAGTTCAGTGAGTTCGTAGCAGCGAACATAGGTGAGGGATATTTTCAAGTCCGTGTAAGCATGGAGTCAGCTAAGAGCCTGCTTTACCTGCCTGTCATGCTGAGCGGAACGCCCCGAGTTTGTCTCAGGGTCAATATTGTTGAAATTCATTGTGTGCGTCCGTGGATCTGCAGTCTCCCCGGATTCCTAGTCCATTACCCGAGACTCGGATCGTCCGGAATGCCACCTGCTTCCCGGATCTTGAGCGTCCGGAATTGCGGATCGCGAGCTCGGAGTTCTGGCGAGCGATTGTCTGCCAGCGACAGCGCAATTAAAAGCTTTTGGACCCTGCCAATCAGGGATTCTCTTGGCGCGTCCCACTTGACCGGCCAACTGCCCTTTTCAGCCTTCAGTATTACTTTGTTGTGTGCACTACACCTCTCTCCTTCGCGGACTTGGATTTTCTGGGGGTGTTTACCTTAAATGCGTTTGATGTGAAGTGTTCCACTCAGAAGTTATTCAACACTTTCAGTGCAACGTGACCCACTGGTGGTCATTGTGAGGATTTTCATAATGCTGCTGACCGACCAGCTGTCACTGACTAAATTTTTATAAATATATGATGAATACTAAGTAAAGCACGATCTATTTAAAGTTCGTTATTTTCGAAATTGATCTCTAAAAATAACTCTAATTTGAGTTGGATATTGAGCATCAGTTTGACTTAAATGTGTAGCATTGGGTTAATTGAATCATATGCTGAAATTTTACAAGACAATATTCCACTTCTGAGGTTGAAGTTTTAATTTAAATAAATGTAATGAAATAAAACCCTCACTCTGGCACCTGAATGGTCCTTTATTTTTTTTATAAATAAGATAACGCCAGCACAACAATTGCTACCGGCGTAATATTCTGAGTTCTATTTCATTATTTCGTAATTATTTGTAAGATTTTTCACTGAAGAAACGACTTCGCTGTAGCAATGGGGATTCGGGAAAAGTGGCTGTGGGACCAGTCTTTTAACGTGCCTGCTTATGAAGTGTCCTCCAAGTTACTGCAGCCCACCTCGGGTATTGACGAAAAAGTTACGTTACGGAAACATTAATGCTGTCGATCATGCCGTGGTGTGCATGTCATCGTGGAGGGAAATCAGGTAGTCGTCAATTTTCCCGTTTTGTGCTTCCTAATGAGGATGGCCTGCAGCCATGGAGATCGTGTGAGCGACTTTCGGGTGTGAGCGAAGTTCTCGTATGTGCTTCATTCTTCTTTGATCTTCATCCATAAATGTGTTGAATTAATTTTTTGTCATCATTAATATTACAATTAAATTTCTTACCTGGGCCTTATTTGGGAAAATTGTTATTTTCGAACGATAAAGTTATTGATTGGTTATACCCACAACTGGAAACAAAATGGCGTTGTAAGGCCATTTTTACCTTGAAGTACATAAGATATGTAGCTTTGATTTAATCATATTCATTTTAACACGCTTTGTGTTGCGTGATTCATAGTCAGTCTCTTCGTAGAGTAAACTTTACACTTAAAGGCACATCCGCAAACGGTTGCTCTCGCGGTTGCTCTTGATTTCCCAGGTAAGCAATTTGGTCGCCACTCTCATTCCATTCAGCTTATTATTTACATTTTAATTATTATGACGGTGATTTAGATGTTCTTTTTAATGAAACGGTGGAAGGATATTTGACCTGTGGGCTCGTGGACCGAAACAAACTACACCTCACGTTAATGCTGCTTTGGAGACACCTACCTACTGTTTCTGCTTATAGTTATTTCCTAATTTTCGATACTGTAATTCTTTGTTCTTGGTGCAATGAATTTACTCCAGACCAGCATATTCTTGGGTGCTAAAACATGAGTTGGCTTCGTTTATTCACTCTTTCTTTGTGGGATTTTAGATTTTTTCTTCATCTCGAATGGGGATGAAATCGTTTCGTACAAGTGTCTTATTTCTTCAAACATATCAGTATGCGATTTTATTCATCTGAATGAAGCAGGAAGAGCAGTAATTGTGACGACTGTGAACACAGGGTGGGAGCAAGATCTGCACGAGACTTCTCGATTCTCTCCCTAGTTCAGCAGACTTATATATGTTCTTATTGAGTGAGCCCACCGAACCACTTTTTCTCATAATTTTCCGTATAGCTTCCGCTTGTGAGCGTATTTGTTTTATTCTAAATTTTTGTTTCGTTTATTCTCAAGTTGTTTCCTTTGTTATCTTCATTCTAGAAACACGCACTGACATGAGCGCGACTGCTCAGTGATTTTGTACTGGAAAATATTTTTGTTTTGGTCAAATTTACTATTTTATGTGGAGAATTTCATCTCTTGTGTGCTATTTCTTATTGCTAGAATATCTCATCGCTCATGTGCTAGGAAATATCATCGCTCATGCGCTAGGAAATATCATCGCTCATGCGCTAGGAAATATCATCGCTCATGCGCTAGGAAATATCATCGCTCATGCGCTAGGAAATATCATCGCTCATGCGCTAGGAAATATCATCGCTCATGCGCTAGGAAATATCATCGCTCATGCGCTAGGAAATATCATCGCTCATGCGCTAGGAAATATCATCGCTCATGCGCTAGGAAATATCATCGCTCATGCGCTAGGAAATATCATCGCTCATGCGCTAGGAAATATCATCGCTCATGCGCTAGGAAATATCATCGCTCATGCGCTAGGAAATATCATCGCTCATGCGCTAGGAAATATCATCGCTCATGCGCTAGGAAATATCATCGCTCATGCGCTAGGAAATATCATCGCTCATGCGCTAGGAAATATCATCGCTCATGCGCTAGGAAATCTCATCACTCATGCGCTAGGAAATATCATCGCTCATGCGCTAGGAAATCTCATCTCTCATACGCTAGGAAATCTCAGCGCTCATGTGCTAGAAAATCTCATTGCTCATCTGCTAGAAAATCTCATTGCTCATCTGCTAGAAAATCTCATTGCTCATCTGTTAGAAAATCTCATTGCTCATGTGCTAGAAAATCTCATTGCTCATGTGCTAGAAAATCTCATCGCTTTTGTGCTAGAAAATCTCATATGCTTGTGTGCTTGAAAATCTCTCCTCTATTGAGCTCAACAATTGCATCGCCCATGTGGCTGAAAATTTCATCGCGTTTGCCCTTGCAATTTTTGGTGGCGGGCTCGAGACAATTCGTCTTCGTTGACGGTGGACCACCTTGCGTTGTTTCTTCGGAGTTTAATTCCCGAGTGGGTCCGGCTCGCTTCACCGAAGAGATGAAGTTATCGCTCTTGTGTGTCGTGCGATGATGATGGACCGCTCTACTGGGCGCTGCATTGCTCGTCTCAGCCTTCGACGAATATTCTACTTAGCCGCTCCTAGCTGGGTCTACAAAGATAGACTTGCGTGTTGGGCCAAGGCTTCTGGGCCGGCTCTGTTGTACCTGAACTTCTGGCACGGATGCTGTACTGTTGCAGGTCGAGTCACTGTCTCGAGTTTGTGTGTTCGTTATTTTTTTAGATTTATAAAAATCCTAGTAATCCTGTTCGATTTAGGAGTGCTCTGAAGAGTTTTCTTGGGAGCATGTTAGGGAGGAAATTTTTTCTGTAACTCTCTTTGGAGATTTCACGCTTTTTAATGTTTAGATAGGATTTCTGAGCTCCATATAACTCGATGTGTCGATGGTGCTCTCGGGCTCCCCTTTGTGCCTAGGGAAATAAGCATTCCTTAAACATACCTCTAATTGCTGCAGAATAGGCCCTTCTTCTTTCTGTTTTAGAACTAGGTTTGTTATTCTGGAATTAATTTGTTTATTATCTACTCTTCCTGTTTTTTATCTATCCTCAATAACTTTTTAGTTTGCTTGTTCTGTGATGGAGTGTGAGCGTACGGCAATGATATATGATTTTCCCAAAAATGTTTAGTTCTCTGCTATTTTCGTTTATTTTACTTAATATACAGGCGCTCTCATTGTTTGTGTATTCTTTCAGCTTAGCCTATGCTTTTGAACCCCAATACTTGCTTGAGTCCATGAGAGCAGCTCGCCTCCAGCCAAAGTTTATGATCAAAAAGTGTAGGACGGCTCGCCTCGTCATATCCGTCTTGCACGGCCTCATCAAGAGCGTAACCAATCACATGATACGCTCGAGATTATGTTCACATGAAACGCATCACTTGCAAAAACAGCGCTCGCTCGCCGTAAAAATGGCTACCAGGAATGGCGTTTCATTGTCCAATGCCTTGCGGACGTGGAGGCTGCGGTTGGAAGTGGCGGCGTCTTCTGATGTTGCGCTCGAGAGCGGCATCGCGTGACGCCTTTTTGTATTCTCTCTTTCTCCTGTCGAATTAAATTCATTTGCAATGATGCCTGCAGACTTGCCTGCCGCCCAATTGTTATCCGTTAGATCCATCTGCCAAACGCGATTAGAAATTGGTGTTCTAGCTTGCCTTTCTGATGGGAATGTTGTTGAAATTCCATTGAAACAATTTGGAGTTCACTCTGAAAAGTCGAGCTTTTTAATTTTCGCACGTAAAGATATCTTTGAATAAACGCTTTATTTATTTGAATTGAAAGTCTGCCAATGATTTGAACTACCGCGAAAAATTTCATTTCCAATGATTGGCTTTAGAGTAAAATTGATGATAATTAGTAATTTGTTTTTAGCACTCGTTGGCTGTGCAGCATTTCGGTAGCATTTTGATTGCATTTCGTACGCATGAAGTAATTGAGTGAGGAACGTTAGCTTATTGTTTTTAAGAATTTATATTACAGTTTGTGCGTTGCGTAAGCGAGCATAGTTACGAATTTATACGTATCGGTTGCATGTCACCGAATTCGTTTCAAGTTGTCTAATGAATTACGGTGGTGATTCCTTTGCGAGGTGTAAGGAAAATAATGGAAATTTCTAATTTCGTTGGCATTTCGACCCACAAAAAAGTCAATAGTTATTTTTTTCGTTAAGGAAACTTCTTTTAGGCAACTTTCCTGTTGTGATCTATATGAGAACTAGCGTGCACTGTCAGTGCAAATTGTACGGTCCCGAACTGAGAGTTAAGTTTGTTTCTTGTTTTTTGTTGAAATATTTATTTGTTATGAACCATCTTTTTCGGTTCACTGCGGTCCTGTTTTTCAGCACCTTTAACATCTTCAAATTTTATCTAGTTTCCTAACCTTCCTTCTTAACCCTTTAACGCCCACATTTTTATACTCATATTACCGTAATGACAACCGCTATCACTAAACCGACACTGGCATTAGGCAGTCACTGTTATCAAGATGGGGAAGGAACTGCCACTCGGCAGTGAAGTTCAAAGGACACATTAGTGAACAAATTGAATAAGAAATACGATATATTATTGTTATTTTTGAAAGAGGACGAAATAGTCCAGTTGGGCAGTAAAGGGTTAACGTACTGTTTCTATGCGAAACGGATCTTGTGTAGGACCACACATTTTGCAAAGAAACCGCGCTCCTTTAACTCGCCACTAAATGTTGCCTTTATC
Source organism: Morinoia aosen (assembly GCA_030386875.1). NCBI lineage: Eukaryota > Metazoa > Arthropoda > Malacostraca > Amphipoda > Talitridae > Morinoia > Morinoia aosen. The sequence continues at coordinate 12,540,195 of CM059562.1, forward strand.
CTTCTTCTCTGAACATCTTTTTTTGAGGCAAGGGAGGCTAAAACTAACTTATCAGTCACTAAATGGTTCCTTTATCTTTCTTTCTTTGAACGTCTTTCTTGTGGCGAGAGAAGCTTAAACTGACTTATTATCCATCAATCTTTCCTACTGTGATATTTTAGAGCCTACCTGCCTCTCGATTTGAGGACTGAATATCGTCAGCCCCTGTTTTTTTTCTTTTGTGCTAAGCAGCTACTTCAAATATTTTTCGGCTCCTGCTGGCTCTCACCTTCCATCGTGATATGTGCCTTCATCGCGCAAGAAACATCCCGAGAACGCTGCTGGAACCTCTTCTTCAGTTCATCACTCCCATTTTGCCGTAATTTAAATGAAGTTGCTAACCCGCAGGGCGTAATTCGAATTTCCGTCTTTCGATCCAGAAGCAGTTAAGATACTACAAGTGCTTTATTCTCAGTAATACATTTTCTGATGAAACTCACAGAGGAATTGGATAGGCGCCTTCGGCCCATCACCTTCGTGTGAATGATTGTCTTCATACCTAGAAGTGTCGTCCACTTTCACGCATCGTGCGCCCGTCTCGCGTTGTGGAACTTAGCCCTTGTGGAAGGCATTTCAGTCACGATTTAATTTAGCTTCCTAATTTGGCATCATAGACGAGTATTTTCCCTCCTGTTTGACCTCCCAATAAGGCTGCGGCAACTTTCGTTTTTGCGTCCCTGGAGGTTTCTCCAAACGATTTTCTTTGGTTTCTCGTACGTGCGTGCACCTTTAGATTAGGTGGATCTTTTTTATCGGAGATTGCTGTAAACTCTTGGGCATTTTGCATGAGGCACGCACATCGTGAGTTTTGGTCGTGGCCTGATAATTGAAGGCGAATTTCCGTTCGTTTTTGCAGATCAAACTTCAGAATTTATTCTGAGAATATTTCAACGTTGCTACCACGATCACAAATGCTTCAAATGGTCGCCTTGCACGCTATTACAACAAAATGTATTGTCGCTGTCCCTTGAAAGTTATCTTTATAGCACCTCTATGCTGGGGCTCCTTTCAGACACTGGTCATGTGACGTTCTCAGACAGAATTTTTGCACGGCAAGTTCTTTCTGGTTTCCAGGGCGTAAAGTTACGCGCGGCCGTCCATCACGCGACTCCTGCAGTGTCCTTGTAAAGGGCGCGATGATAGCGAGTTGCATAAAATTTGGCTGCTCTGCGGTCCAAAATGAGAAGTTGGAGCCGGCGGTGTTGTCACCTCGTTAGGCTCATTGCGCCGCACAAGATGTACGGCTCTGCGCTCGCCAAGCTTCATTCTTACCGAGCCTGGTCAAGCTGGCTCGCCTGCTGACCACGTTTTATATGCCTACGTCTCAAGCCCTGCTGGGCTAACTTGCTCTTTGACCAAGCTTTATTCCCAGCCAGGCTTTGCTGGCAACTTGCTTGCCTCTTGCGAAGTGTCAGCTGCGAGCCTCATAATTCGTGGCGATGGTCTCTTTCTTGCTTCTGAACTGGAAAATGCCAGGCTTGATCTCCCTGCAACGATGCCCGAGCTGGGTTGGCTCCTCGCAGATTGAGCTCGTCCTCCTGCTTGAAAAGATAATCTCTTCTCTGTGACGCTCCTGTAAACTGATTCGCCCGCTGCTCCTGACGTTTATCTTTGCGAACAAATTAGTGCAAATGAACGCAGTCCGAGGAATGACACTTGAGCGCATTAAATTTCTCCAGCTTTTTGGGGAAGTTCTGCTTTGTTAGCGCTGCTGGACGTGAGTTACTGCCCGTCATCTATGGAAGTAGAAGGATCTGCCCTCGCCTGAAACACGGCCAGTTCGGGTAAATTCGTCCCGTGACGCGTGTCTGTTTGCTGGAATTCGCATGCGGGGTATTTGTTCTGTAGTGTATAATTTCATCTGTGTCACATCCGTGAAACTCACTCACTGGATTATGAATTGTGGAATCTCAAGAACGTCACACGCCGTGTGTCCGATAAAGATGTAATGTTACCGGTTAGTTTTCTCCTTTCTCAGCAATTATCTTGCAAAAACCACTTTTGAAAACCGTATGGGAGCTCATTTGGACAACTAAAACAAATTTTTTTCCAAAATTTAGTACTAATCGGTCGTGCAGTATTGAGCATGTATTCAATATTGAATGCATCTCATTTTTCAATTCCCGTTCTGTTTTAAATGCAAGTATAAGACCGAAGATACAAAAAGTAACTTCCATTAAATATACGAAATATCCAATTCAAATCCGTACAATACATTGAGGGGATTTTTTAGTCTTCTCCCTGTTTACTTGTCCTTATACATGCCACTCAGAAGGGGGTGCAACTATTGTCTCTATGGAAAATAAACCTGTCAGGGGGACGTTGTGAGGCTCTAAGGCCTTCTTGTGGTAAGATTGAAACGGTTTGAGTTGGTTTCAGACCATTTTTTTGTTCACTGCTTTTTTCTGTATCTGTTACTTTCATCTTGTACTTTTATCATGTTGATGAACTTCTTTCAATCCTGCTGCTTCGTGCTCAGGGCTTAGGGACACACCTTTTGCATAGGTTCCACGATCCCATAATTCCATTCTAAATGGAGCATTTCTCCTTCCCCTCTGAGGAGCATTTTTGGTTGGGCTCAGGAGACTTTAACTAACTTATGATCTAATAAAATCTGTCCCTGCAAATGAAATAAGAATTTTCGATTTTAAGTTCCTGTCACTTAAATGGTTGAAGTTCTATCTTAAATTTAAACCCGCCGGTCGAGCGACACTTTAGTGAAGACCATATTGTTTAATTTGAGGGGCAGATTGTATATTTTCAACATTATTAGCCATTATATATTGTGAAGAGAATTAAGCCTTTCCAGTGAGTCTAAGCGCGGCGAGGTTGCTGAACCTATTGCGGAATTTTATTGCAGCGAGACGTTGGGCTTCCTCTTCAGTTATTGGAGCATATTTCACGCATCTACGTTCACTTCATTGAGGTCCTAATTTCGCGCTCCTGAACGGATCATCATTTTAGGAATTTTATTGCACATATCTTGTTTGGAATGCAATTTCGTTGTATTTTGATGCCTTGTTCTCAAATGGACTGAGAAAGGAGCAGATTATCTCGATTACGGCGCCGCTTACGCCCTTCTCATTGGCTATTGCTGCTCTCGTTAAAAAGACTTCCAAATTTTAGCCCGGCGCTTGGGAGACTCCCGCAGACTTTACGATGTTCCATTTCTTATGATCTGAAGAGGTTTTTGTCTTGAAAGACAACTTCATGGAACATCTGTGTTCAAGGGCTGGAATTATCGGAAATATATTGATGGTTCTCAATCTCCGTTTTAGTGTTAGCTCAATGAGCGTCGCATTTGATATGACAGAGGTTCTCTCGGTGATGGCCGTGTCGTATTTTGATTTATACTGAATAAATCGATGCGCTGTTAAAGCTTTGTCCTCAAATTCTCCTGCACTTGCTATTTGTAGCTAAGTAAATGTAAGGTGCTGCACACTACAACACAATATCCTTATCTTTCAAGGTAATGATTTCTAGCATTTTCACGCCTTCGTTCATAATTTATCACGCTTAGACTTACTGGAACTTAGGCTGATAACATTAAACTAAAGTTTTTCGCATGCTGTGATGTTTCGTTTCAATTTTTCTGACGTTCAAATCATACTTGTGACATTCCAGAATCGTCTACTCTATTTCCATTTTAAGCTCCATTCGTTACGTAATGAGAAAAAAGAGCGAATGGAGCGCAGATTAAAGCCTGCACGGTTGGCTAAATTTTATTTATCTAAGGTCGTTTTAGGGCCTAGCTTATCGCTATCCAACGAGAAAGCTCATTTACGTAGAATTTCAATACTGTGTCGTATAGCTGCGTCCACCGTACGGTCGTCATCATCTTGTCCAGCCTGGGAAGTTTCTAGCTAGTTGATGCAGCAATAAACGTGGGAGTTTATTATTGACGCTGTGCGACTTAGGGCGCGAGCTTCTGTAATGTCCTCTGTCATAACTGCACAATCAGAAATCCAAATGAGACCTAATTTCATGAGGAAATAAATTCCGTTTGTGAGTGAGTGGTTTCCTCAAATCGTCCAACTTATTAATTTATTCTGCCAGTCACCACAGGCAACGTGAATTTAGTTGGAAATTGTTGGTTAGTTCGCGTTCATTCTTCATCATGTGCATATTGAAAAGATGGTATGAGTTTGATGCTTCACTGATTTTTGCCCCTAAGTGTTCAAGGTTCAAATTTAGTAGCTCGTAGGTCTTATATGCAGTTTCTTTGTAATAATGTTTTTGCATCAGATATCATTTAGAACGTACCCGAATTATGTTCCTTTAAATGAGCGCATATGTCCTGGTAAATTTGTCTTAGACCAGGTGACTAAACATTTAACGAGTGACTTAAGCCCAATGATAGAAGGTATAACTCAAATACTCGTAAACACCTGTTATTTTACCTCATTGATACGTAGCATGGAAGCCTTTTTTTCTCACCCTGTACATCATTGTGGCAATTAATTTTCTGGCCAAAATCCAACCATTTCAAAAATGTGATTCATATGTCCTCTGATGAGAATGACAGTATTTCTATTCACGCACCGCATCAATTCTTTTCGTAGATGCGCATGAAATGATCCCTTTGCAAGATAATTGTACAGAAATAGTAAAATTAATATAATAATTTAGCTCTGGTGATAGTATATCAGTTGATGTACGTGAACTACTCTTAATAAGGAAATTATTTCCATCAAGGCGTACGAATTAACGCTTACCAAGTCTGAACTTCCCTCTTTCTCCACTGTGGGACCGTCTTATGTTCTCTTGACTCGTTAACTTCTGCATACTCTCGAGACTGGCTGCTGCTCTCCCACCACAGCCAAGTTCCTGCGTTGCATCGTCTGGCGGTTTCCTGCGTCACTTTACATCCGCGCGATCGCAGTCGATTTACCAGACTCACTGGAAATCACGATAAATTCCGGTGTAGGATATTTCATGAGAGTTTTTCCTGTACGTCGAGTCACGATAAATCCGTGTTCAGTATCCACTGCTGGTGCTCGCTTGAATTTGCCGAGCTTTGTGTGGATTCCGACGAGCAGATCACGACTATTCTGGCCCGATATAATCTTTATGAGCGCCTTGTTATAGGCTCGTAATCTGGCCTGGTGATGCTTCTCGCAGCCGCGGGTGACAAGTAACTACCCGCCTGCTTTGTTGGCGCTTCAATTGCATCGCTTTCCCATTTGGGACCGGAAAAAATCAACCGAATTGATTTCCCGATCACCTTACTCTTCTCATCCTCTCCTACGCCCGATCAGATTTGGCTTCACCTCTTACTGGATTTTTTCTTTCACACACACATTCTTTCAGGTGTTTTGCTTAAGCGTCTGTGTCAAACGGGTAGTGTGTTTTTTTATTATTCTGACTCACAAATTCTACCCTTCTTCCTTTTATTCTGACTTCAAATACGACCTTTTTCCCTTTCTTTTGTTCCCGAGTTATCAGATAAGTTCTGGTTTTTATGACGCATAACAAGCTCATTATTGCTCTGTTGAAACTTGTGCAAGTGATTACGTAACTTCAAATGCGTAATAAATACAAATAACTACCTTTGAACGAGTACGTGAAGTTATTTACGTATATTGAGGTCTTCAGGTACGTGATAATGGTGTAGTTTTAATCTTGCTCTTATCACTTCGGGTATTCATTTGAGTCGTAAATATGTTCACATTTCTTTTTTTACCTCAGTCGTACGAAACCGCAGCGAGCTCACGTTACTCGGGTAACCTCATTGCCTAGATGTCCTAATTCTTCTTTAGATTCGTGATGGTTTCACGTTGTATTATCTATGAAACCGCATTATTTTTTACATTCTTAAATATCTACTTGATGAATTAACCAAGCTGCTGATACGCGTAGAATAAATGATAGTTGCTTGCACACACGCAGTTGGTGGCATCCTAAAGAGACCTGAGAATAATTGCTCTCAAATGTTCGATAAGTTGAAGCGTTCCTGGAAAATATAAGCATGCATGTGACACTCTATTACAGTGGGAAAGATAGTATAGACTGGAGTTGCTCTATCCTCTTACAAAATAGTTCTGAACTTGAATTACCATTTAGCGACTTTCTATTTCTTAAGTCTGGTACAGTGATTTATTAGAAATTCAGCTTTTAAAACTTTTTGTAATTTTTTCTTAGAGCGTATGGCCCATGTACAATGAAAATAACGATTTCTCTTTATTGCGTTTAGTCTTCGGCGCCTTGTATCATGTTTAATTCTCGTAGTTTTCCTTAAGGATTAGTTTAAAGCTATATCTTACTAATTTTCTTTTACTTTTCTGTGTATTTTCATATATGATTCGAATCATTGGTTTCGCTTTGGTATTTCATCAGTTAGTGCTGGCGTCATAAATGCTGGAGACATGACGAATATTTGAGTTTGCGTCTCTGATGGTCCGTAATCCATTGTATCTGCCGATGTAAATGCGTCATCTCTCCGGAAGAAGCAAGTCTCTTTTCTTCGTGTTCACGCGCGCCAGTTGTGAGCATATATTTGCGAGCGTCCAGACGGAGGAAGTCTGTAACAATAAGAGCGCCACTTCTTGTGCAATGACGCTCAAAATTTCGGATGACTGGAGCCATCTTTCTGTTGGGTTCTTTTGCCTCGCCTCGTCCTTGTCTTGCTGTCCTTCGCTGTCCCTGCTCCCCTTTCATTTGGAGATGCTCATTCCGGTGTTCCAAAAGATGTACTCCACAGTCGCTGAGAGGGTCGGTTGAGATGTTGAGGTTTGTGTAAACTTGAAACTGGCTTTGTGTATATTGGTGTTCATTGGTTGTTCGCGGTGTTGACGAATGTATGCGCCTTTTTACCGTAGGCGTGAAGAAGTTATGGATAGGGTCGTTGCCTCTTTTTTTGAGGGATTTACAGCACATCTGTTGGACGATGTTTAGGATTGAAGTGTTCTTCGTATAAGCCATTTTGACTGTCTGCTGTTGGTGGTGTAAAACGAGATGGTGTGTTTCTCGAAGGTATGGCTAGCTACTCGTAGCAGCTTCAGTTGGAAGTTAACCTCTTCGCAGGAGATTAAATAGGGATTTCATAACTCTGCCAACCAAATCATCGAATTTTATGTGTTTGAGATAATAGGAACTGATTCTAATAAGTTTAATTTTTGGTAACATAAAGGGTACCTCTATATTTAGTATGTATAATTCGATTTTTTATTCTAAGTGCCCTTGGTATGGGCGCACTTTCCGGGAAATTTAGTAACTTTGTCTAAGCAAAGACATTTTCAAAATTAAACCCACTCTACTTCGCAAAAAATATGCAGTCACTCCCTAATATTCTTAGGATCGAAAGTTGGTCTGGTAATCTTTTAAGTTAGTTTGTTTGGTTTTGGGTATGACACCTAAGCTTTGAACGGTAGGTTTCGTTTTCATACTCGAGCTTATGTGTTAGTACGTATTACTGTAGTTTGTGTTTTGATTTATATGGATGCAAACGATTAAAAGATTCACATGATTTAAAGATGATTCATTATTTCGCATCACTTGATATGCATGAAATCTTCATCACTCGTTGGGATTTGAGGCAACTGATATTCCGATCTTTGGCGTAGAGGAAACCAAATGCTTCTTGATAACTATCTTCATTATTTTGAACGTCGAATGGCTTTGGCTACTGGTGTAGGCCAAATACCAGTGTAAATTTGAACTTCTTCTCATAGTTAATTCTCTCGTTCGAGCAATGATTTTTTTAGTTTTGATATTGATGTTGCTCTTGTGCCCTCTCAAGCATACTAGCTATCCTTTTTGTTGACGTATTGTTTTGTGTCAGCGGCTTTACGTTGCGTCTGAGCTACGACTTGGTGGTGCTACATTCGAGACGTCGCACGCCCACAAATCTCATGAAACCTGCGTTTCTTTGACGACTCAAAACCTTCCTTCTCGGCTTAGATTCCCTGGGCTCCTGGTCTCAGTGATCGTATCGCGTCGTGATGGATGCGCGCCCCTCAAACCGGATCCAAATCATCCAAATCTGCGCAACTGACGACCTCGCGCTGCGACGAGTGGATGACCTGTCCGGACTTTACGCCCCTAGGGATAATCCATGTTCGGGTCGCTAAATTCCAGCTCCGAATGAGTCACCAGAGGATATGTGCAGAACTGGAGGCAAGAGCTGAGCAGTAGTGTCGCATGCGTTTAGTGAGCATGTTCCTACTCAGGGTAGGGCATTTATACTGATATTTTTCTTTTATTAATGTTACTTTTCTGTGTTTGGTGTCGAGTCAGTTTGCTGCTCATGTGAATTGAAGATTCAGTGGTAGGCTTCAGTGTCGTTAACCATTGCGCGTTTCATTGGCTTAGTTGCGCACGGAATTATCATGCATATCAGGTTTGCCTTGCTGGAATATTATATTAATAATTCAGTAATCATTCAGGAGAACCTAACTGGTGTTTGGACTCGGTGTAATTTTTCTCACCACTCTTTCCCTATGTTTTAAAAGAACAAAAAGGTTACCAGAAGATGTATGTAGTAATTTTCATTGCGTATTGTAAATTTCAACCTAGGGACAATAAAGAGCACATATGTTCGGTATTTTCATTTTAGAGATTTGCCGCCCGTTTTTTATAGTAAGCTGAAGATTTCCTGAAATGTTCAGTATGTTTCGAAACGAAATCCTAGTTGCCGCTAACGGGAAGATCGTTCATTTGCTTTTGTGTATACGTTTGACCATTAGCTGATGTCTAAATTCAATCTCCAACTATTGCATTTTCAGCACGTTTTTGGATCTTGAATACAGTGTGTGTATTTTTAATGTTGTTTTGGCAGTGCGTTGCGTTTTTCATTCTGTTTTGTGGAGTTTTCAAATGATGCTAGTCGTATGAAATTCCCTCACCTTCCCTGTTGGTGGATACAACTTTAGTAGGTATGGGAATTAGCCCTCCCAGAGGGAAGATGGGAGGTCCCGAGCGAAAGGTTAGGTAGGCTGTCCTTTTATTGAAATAGAATAGCTTTTATTTTTCTTCATTGCTGTCCTTTTTTCAGAACCTGCTTTTTTTCTTCTTCAATTTTTATCTTGTTTCATGAACTTCTTTCTCAACTTGCTGTTTTTAACCCCCTCCTGCATAGACTTTGCATTCCCTAATATCCATACTAAATGGTGCCTTCCTCTTTCCTCAATACGCTTTTTTTTCGTAGCGGTTAGGGAGGCTTACACTAACCTATAATCTAATCTAATCTAATCTTCCCAGTGACCAACGCTGAGTTGAGCAAGTTTGTATCGCTAGCTTTGTAGCCTGGCTGTGTAGACAGTCAGCTACAAGATTTACAGAATACATCCCTGGTTTTGATAATAGTTATTCTTTTTGATTTCTTGAATTGATTTGGACGTTAATTCTCTTGAAAGGCATACTTGTACTGGATTTTTATTTTTTTTATGTTCTATTCAATATTACTCTGCGAAGAAGTGAATGAAACTTTCCTTTTCCCTGTTCAATATTTAAATATTTTGTTTTGCATGCATTTTTGATCCCTGAAGCTTCCCTTTTTCTGATGTCAGTGTCTATCGAGCGTTTCAATAATTTCTACAATAATCCTTGGGATTATTTTTTGCTTTTTCTTGTGCTACTTATTGCCAGGGACCTCCGTATCGAGTGTCAAATGTATAAATTATATTTGTATTCTCATTAAATAGTTCTCCTTGCCTCCTTGTTGTTTGTGCTGTTATGTTAGACACTGCATTTGAATGGACTCTCTGTTCGTCGCACTGTGTAACTCGGGGCTGAATTTTTTTTTTTTTTATTGATTCTAATATTTGCTTCGAATGAATTTAAGGAACTGGATTTTCAAACATTTTCACTGTCGTAGCGGTACATCTTGCAGTGTCAGTTCGTCTGTCGATTTTTTTTTGTGCTGCTTGTGTAGTCAATATTTCAATAATGAGTTTATTCGAATGGAACATATTTTTGTCCCACAAATAGCCCGTCACGTTTACAAAAATTTTTGGTGCCAATTGCGCTGCTACTACAACTCATTTGAAACCGCATGAAATTTCTGTTGAAACTAACAATCAATTTAGTAAATTAGCTCTGGTAATTCTTTTCCATAGGAAATCTTTGGTGTTCTCTTTTCTACTCAGTTTTCCCTCAAGGACAATTAACAGATCATAATTAGAACGCCAATATGCTATTTTACAGGTGATGTACTGGCTGGAAAAATATTCTGTTTGTGGTGTTCACTATCAAAATGCATCATGATTTGTTAATTTGAGGTTTACTACCTAAGTTTATCATGATTTGAGGGTGAACAATAGGTTTTAAAGTTGAGCCTTCGCAGTGGTCATGAACGCAAGGAATGTGAAAAATTCCTTTATAGTGCAAAACCATTTTCTTAGGCTAAGTTCCTCTACAAAGTCCCGAGTCTATGAAGGCATTTTAGCTCACGTATGCATGACAGGATCTTGTTAATGAGGGAACTTAATTTGTTCTTTTCTATTCTCAAATGAGTGAAATTTTTATCGTGTCGAACAGCTGAGCTGTTGTGGCGTTTGAGGCCAGAGACTTTAATAAGATAGAGCTCCTTTATGTAGGCGAACATTCTCGTGCATTATGTATTTTTTCATATTTTCCCCTGATTCCACTAGAAGCCTAATTTTAGGCATACGTTCTCCACCCAGTAGTGCTGCAATGTGCGCCCAAGTGTTCAATTGTGTGGCTGCTGGAAGCGGCCCTTCTTGCAGCCATCCTGCATTAGGCACTTCATTAGAGCCAAGTTAGTCTCTTTCATCCCTCCCGCTACTCATGTGGCGATGAACACTAAACCGTGCATGGTTACTTCATTGAAGTTTTATTGCGTCCTTAGAATGGAACTCTGCCTGTCACATGCTCAATCGCATGTTTTCTCGGTTGCTTCTTTCTTCCTTACTTGGTCCTAACGCTCTGCTCAGTTGTAGAAAAGAATGTCATTTTTAATTTCATCTAAGCTCCCTGGCTTACTGATTCATTTTTTTTCATTGTTGCTTCTGTATGGCATTTCATCGTTCTCTTTCACCTTCTTGCTCGTGCTATTATCACAGTGCTTCGTTTGGTTCCCGTCTCCTCGTCCACTGCAGCTTTTCCCGTGTTTTTTGCGCCGCGCTGTTTCCATGCACCCATGAAAGTTAGAGCCATGTAACTTGTGCCGTAGAATTAGTTTTTTATTAACGCCTGAAATCGGCCGCTGACGCCGTATCTCGAGTTCTGGAATATGGGACGCTTCCGCCGGCAATTGGGACGTTGTTTCCAGCTCTATTTACGTTAAACTCGGCATTTCGTTGAAAGGATAACTGCCTTATTAAATTCATGGGAGAAAAGATGCTTTCCACTGCTTTTCGAGATCGAGTTTGCTGAAGTTCGTCGTTCTCCCGCATTTTTGGGCGGTCGATGGAAGGCTCTGCGACCAGTGTGCGACCATCGTAGAATTTCTGGGCATTTCTCGGGAGGCCAGAGTTGTGTGCGTCGGCTTGTCGCTGTGACGGTCGAGCTGGTGGTGGTGGATCTCGTCCAGCATCCAGTGCTACTTTTTGTCGTCCGATATCGCTATTTTTCATTTTTAAACAGCTAAATAATATTATTTTCGTTGCTGTGTTCCCACAGTATTGCATGTTTTCCCGTCTCGCAGGCGTAAATTGTGCTGTCTATACGTTCTTTTCGTGTTGTATTGTGCCGTGTTCGTGATATTTATTTATATTATTTATATCGTGTATTATATTGAATTCTACCTGTCCTTCTTAGCTTGTAATCTTAAGCTATATCCGTTGTGTTATCCATATGTTTTTAGTTTGCTTACTTTTTAAATGCAATTCTGAAACAACCTCTTCGCTCTCTTCTGTGTTCGCTTCAAGAAATTGCCAACACCATTTCGTGCCTCATTCTCACCTCGTGCCACATCCCCATTCCGAGCCACATCCCCATTCCGTGCCACATCCCCATTCCGTGCCACATCCCCATTCCGTGCCACATCCCCATTCCGTGCCACATCCCCCTTCCTGCACCACATCCCCCTCCTGCACCACATCCCCCTCCTGCACCACATCCCCCTCCTGCACCACATCCCCCTCCTGCACCACATCCCCATCCCGCACCACATCCCCATCCCGCACCACACGCACATCCTGCACCACATCCCCACGCCACCACCAGCGTCGCTGCTGTCACCAGGGCAGATGGGCCGCTCAGGACAGGGTGCCGCCTTCCGGCGCCCTAATTTAACCTTCTTATAGATTCCTTTACGAGCGGCGGCCGGCGCGCGTTTTTTTAGAGATCCAGTTTATATGCGGCGCGACGTGGGTGACGCGGCGCTCTTGAATACCTAATGTTGACGTTACTCTACCGACTTCCAATTGGAGTTCGTTGAATTCCCCTCTTATTTTCATTGATATATGAAGATGGTCATTTCGTTACAGATTTATACATTAAATTGACGGGGTTATTCTTTGATTTTTGTCGTGTTTGAAGTTTTTTATGCGGTTAAATATTTGGGGTTTTTCATGTTTTTGTCAAGTTTGGTGTTGTGCTTTCTATTTGAGCATCGCCGCTCAACTTTTGGTGTTGGATACCGACATGACCTCAAGTCTACGGATCTCTGCTGCAAATTTTCCCCCGGTGTTGCGGCGCAGGCGTCAACTTGCGACCCTTGAGGGGCTTATTGAAGCCCTCGGTCGACCTTAACACGTTGACTGCAATGACTTAAACTCAAGCTTAATATTAAACTCAAATTTATAGTAATAAATTGTTAATGAATTAATTAATTCAATTTTACAACGTGAAGAATTAAGCGGTAATTATTGAATTAATTAATGAAAGAATTAAAATAATTCATTTTAAGACATAGTTACAATTTTTCTAACGAACTATCAATGGGTCATATCGCAAACAACATGTTGAGCGTATTCCCTATTGAAAATCGAAGGCGGTGCACCGGTGGAATATGAGTGGAAACATGGACGATTTGAGGTTGGTTTACCGTCTATTTGAGGGTCAAATGTCCAGTCTCCGCGACCATACCGCGCCCTCAATACGCCCATACTGCGACCAACTTTGGTCGGTGAACAGCTTCAAATCAACCTCAACCCAACTCTACATCCAATGAATCGCTCGCTTCGCAACCTTAATCAACTCCAAATCACGGGTGGCCACCTCTACGCAATCGCTTAAAAAACGCTCCCAGCTGCCAGTGTATGACGTCACGAGCATATATACATATGGTTGTGACGTCATACACTGGCAGCTGGGAGCGTTTCTTATCCATCGTACAGAGATCATCTGTGATTCTGATTGGGTGAAGCAGTAACAATATTAACATACCATGCTAACCGCACACCAATATTAAATATCATATACCCTTATTTTGGATATATGAATCAATTGCGCAACCTTATCCAATGGGTAGATTTCTGAATGTCAGTCCCCCCCATTTGCAAGAATTTAATTTTTACATTGAAAAGTGCTGTAAAGAGCAATATGTTCATGCAAATATAATTTATTGAACGTAAGCAAATAAAGTTTTGTCACTTGCAAATGAGTATTACGGAAGGGTATCATGGGTGCCATGGCCCACTCATTGTGGCTGACTTCCTTAATGAATAACTTATGGTTCCAAATTTAATATGGTACCATACATGCCATTCACTAACAGGCACTAACATTGATGCTTACCAAAATGCCGAAAGGAAAAATTAGATTATAAGTGAGCCTAGGCAGCCCTAACCACACAGCAAAAACGTTCCAAAGGGAGGAATGATGACAATGTTCTGAGTCATTGAATAGTGTTTCTGCTAGCTTGGATGTATATCTTTCCTTCACAATTTTGTGAAAGACATATTAATTATTTTTCATTTTTGTAGTATTTGCGCAGTATTTTAATGAATAAACCGTTAATCAGCTGTTCTGGACAATAAAAAAGAAAATAGAAGAACTGTTAAAAACATAGAGAATAATAGTTGAAAAAACATTAATATCACTTATCATCAACATTTAAGAATACATATGTATAATACATAAAGCTATTATATCAAAAAAATTGTAGGAATTGAAAAAACTTGTATCAATTAGCTAATGAAATAAGAAAATAAAAGAAATAATATTGATGTTTTCTCAAAATAACGTAATAGTCAGAACTCACATATGTGCGCTGAGATCACACTGCATCACTCAAAAAGCTATCACTATTTCAGTTATTTACACACATTGTAAAATAGAAAACTTTCAATAAAATACACTTTAAATGAGAAGCCTTCCAAGCAAATACTTTTTTTGTCACCCTTGTAAAACTTTTGTCATGTTGAAAAAAATATCGTTTCACAAATATTTTCCATGTCTTGCTGGATAAACGATATTTATTACTTCATTTACATCAAAAATTGGAAAAAATAAATTCTTCAATGCTTCCCACACTTGCAATAATTGTACCAATCGTGTCAGGTCACCATTGTCATCAAAACGTTTAGAACAAGGTTTGTCACGTCTATTATTCATGCCCTTCACTGCTAAGTAACTCGAATATGACGAATGCTTAATATAGATTTCTATGGAACATTAATTCACGAACAACTGAATTACAATGAGTTGTACCACAAATTATGACTACTCTGTGTGTTAGGAGTATGGAGGCTGTTTATCTACGCGTAGTTCGGTTAAATTTGAAACGCAGGGAACGTTTTCGTTTCAAAAATATAGTTCAAAACCTAATGAAACAAAAAAATGGCAACACGTTTGCTTCAGTTACTTAAATGTATTCAAATTCACATTAACTGCCCTCTTGCTGTTGATAGCTAAGCAATGAATGTCCTAAACATGAGGAGCACTGCAACTACTTCACTTCAGACAGTCACAAAATTCAAACTACCGTGATGGCGGGATTGCACGCCTGACTCATGCTGCACCGTGGCTGCGGCCGAGCTTAACGTATCGCACACAAGACGTCCGACTCAAGGGCTGCATCCTGCATCAGCAATAGATCGATTTGTCGTTAAAATTACCCCTTAAAAATAGTTTTATATGTGTTTTTGACAATTTAAATAGGTTTTTCACACAACTGAATTATTTTTGCTGAATAAAACTATAATTTGTGATTTCTTTCAGTTGATTGATGTCAATACCGAATGTGAAATCAGACTAAACAACCACATACGCTACGTTCATCTGAGCAGCAGATACTGTATATGCGTGCTTGAAAAATTGCACGAAAGCGCTTTCCTCAAAGAATGATGCATGCCAAATGGGTTATATGGTAGGAATAGGCCTACTCAATACCATCATTACGAAATTAAGTCATTTCTATCATCTATATAAATAACTTTATAAATAACTTTATATCTTTATATCCTCTTAATTCAATATACATATAGACATTTATTGCTATAGTAACATATGACAAACGATGTTAGCATTTTTTTTGTAAAAACTAGCCCTTCGAAACTCATTGAACGACTGAAAAAACTAGAACTGTGAACCTGCGAATACAGTAATTCTGAATATACATATTATTGTAACGTATTCATATTTCTTGATATCTGTCATATATATCTGCACTCATTAATGACTGAAATAACTATTCATTACCTTAATTGGTACATTTTATGCAAATTACTCCGTTTTCTTGGCGTACGATATCAACCCAATGTTTGGGCAATGATAATTTATATTTTTACAAATTTTATTAAATTACGATATTTTAATTCATATGAGATAGTTTCCACGTATGTGAATATCGTACATAAATACATACACTGTTAGTTCATTATTAGAAATAAAACTATTTACTACATTGTCCCAATTACAAGTTGATATAATAAATAAATATATCTTTTTTTGATATTGTCTTACTATTAGCCTATTATTGTAATCCAAGATTCCAATATCAGGCCAATAAATAATTATCAACCCAATATTGACCTAATAATTTCTTGCTACCTGGGTATGTTTATCATTTTAAATGAAACGAAAAACAGTTGAAGTGTTTAGAATTAATGTTTCTCCATGTATTGTTGAACCCCATCATGTATAATCACAGCATGAAATACAGTATTCACCTCCGTTACATAAATAATAATTTTATGATATTGTTGAAATGTATTTGGCTACGCCTGTGCATTTATATCCCAAAAAGTTAAATATAATTGAAACGTTCCACAATACACCTCGGCAATTTGATGCACTTTCACTCGACCATAGAGTTGATCATATTTTAAAACGGGAAGTAAACTATTGGCATGAGTCATATTTACCGTATTTGGTTTGGGTGCTCATTTAGAACCAGTTGCTGCAGCTACTGACGATCTGCGATAAGGATTAATTTATGCAATTGAGAATTAACCACAAATGCAGAGCAGTAATTATTGAATGGGAGAGGGCATGAGAAACAAGTGTCAGAAAAACACGGTATCAGCGATTCTGAGCCAGATGGCCGTCCTTGGCCAAGTCAACCTCGAATCGCTACTAGATGCCGCGAATTAAAGACGGTGTATGGACGGGAGGCCACGGATGGCAGTGCCAATCATAACATGCTCGTAAATTGGGCGGTGTACCGTTGTTTTATCGGTCGGATGGCCGAATGACCAATAAATCGCGGATAATAAGCCCTGTCAACCATATTCCACCGGTGCACCGTCCTCGATTTTCAATAGGGTTATAGATACTTGGGGCCGTGATAAAGCCTTCGCGATCGAATTTTTTAAGAATATTGTTTGCGTTGCGGGAGAGCTGTCACCGCAAATTGTTCTGTGGCAACTAAGATTTAGAATTTGCGGTATCGCTTTAATGCAAGACACGACGTGCATTAGTCGAAAATGCAACCTAAAATTTCTTCTGAAGTGAAGTCTCCTTAGAAATAATTTCGCTGCTCGCCATCAGAGGTGAGATCTCGCGTTTTATTTGATCACTAGTGTACACGACCCGTCAAAAATGATGAGATTCGATAGTTTCCCTAAACAAGTCTGAAGTTATGGATGACAAACAAATATATCCATCCTAGCGGTACTCGCGATTAAAATATTCTTGTACATGTGCCCTGGTGAAACTCGTATCATATATACGGTCATTAGGCATCTTTTAAGAGCGTGAAAAAGAGACGGACCAACCAATTACACGTAAATGTGTTCAATGTAATTCTCATAGTAATAACATAAGGAGACTTATGCAAAATAAGAGATTTATTTATAAATTTCAAGAGACATCTGATATTTTATTTTATAGAATTAACGGTTGAATTCAAAGACTTCTAGGTTTTCATTTGACGTGTCACTCGTGGATCATGACACTAACTGCGATAGACAGTGTCCTTGAGACTTCCAGTGTTCGCTCAATTCAATCATTGGTCTTCCGTCTCTTTCGGTGGGCTTCGTTCCATCATGTACAAGAATTAATACAAGAATGTCTTTCAAATATGAACTCATTCTTTGACTGGCGGTTACTCATTTTTTTCTTATGTGCTTTTAAATTTTCTACTGCCGGGCAAAATTTAAGGTCCCCAGCTGAGTGATGTAGGTAGGCTTTCATTTTGTTGGAATAATTTTTTGTGCTTTTTAGAGGACCTTCTGTTTTCGGTACATTGCTGTCCTGTTTTTCAGCACCTCTGACTTTTTTCATCAACTTTTTTCTTGTTTCTTAACCTTTTTTCAACTTACTGTTTCTATATACACGGGATCTGTGCGGAAACACACTTGTGCCTAGATTCCGCGTTTCCTCTACTCCATAAATGGTGCTTTTGTGGCGGATAGGGAGGCTTAAACTAACAAATAATCTAATCTGATCTCCTCACTTTGAACGTCTATGTTGTGGTAACGAATGCTGAAATTAACTTATAATGAATCAGTTTCTAATTTTTTTTTCCATTTAAAGTTCCCAAAGTTAACGTTGTTTTCCTTGGTTTAACTCATGAGACTTTTTTCTACATAAAATCTGCTCATAAATCTAAGCAAAACACGTGAGTACTGGGCAGGGTTGGCACATAAAAAACCCACCCAAAAAAAACCACCCAAAAAAGCCAAAAAAAACCCACGTTGAAAAACCCACTAAATAGTGGGTTTTTTTGGTTTTTTTGGGTTTTATTAGGGCTATTTAAATTTCACTTGTTTTCAAGCTTATAGAATCAAAATGAGCTAAATATTTATATTGTCAAAAATTTATCTAAAGCATTTGCATGACCATGACAATAAATATTGAAAAACAAAAAAAACCACGATAAAAATAAAATAAGAAAAACCCGAATCACGAAAAAAGTAAAGGGACTAGTATACTTCCATGAGTTCCATTTCCAAAGTAAAAAACAAAAACTGAGAAACAAATGCAGTTTGACTATTTGCGAGTATAGAGACTTCTGGATTCTTCCTCTGTCTTCTAGACTAGACTGCTACTACAGTACTACTGTGTTTCTCTTTCTACATCCACTGCCATTTCATCATTGCCATCCACATCATGATTATTTGTGAGGTGGCGATATAATGAGACCAATTTCTGTGCACGTTCCGATCCTAATCTATTTCTCAATTTATTCCACACAATTCCAAATGCTGAGAAAATTCTCTCAATGGATCCTGAACTTGCGGGGCAAGAATGAAGATTGCTTATAAACTTGTAGAAACCCTCTGCCAGTGTTTTTTCAGGAATCTGCATTTTCTGCTGTTTCATGTCTTGAATATCCCACCATCAACAAGGAGTCATTGTCTTGGTGATATTCTTGTTGAACAAGTGTTTTGGGAAGATGTTGCAGTACTTCAATTTATACAAATAAAGAGCATTGATGAACTCCGGATAGGTCTCAGCCAACCACTCTTCAATATCTGTCTCCTGTGAGAGCTTTGCCAGAAATAAGTCTAACAATTATAGTCAGATGGGGTAAGACACGACCGCAGCCATCATGGGGTAAGAAAGGTAAAAAACGACTGGCCTATGGTGAGCATTCAAGCTGCACTGGAACAAACTTGACGATGGAAACTGTTAGAGCTTTTATTTCTAATCATTTCAGTGTTTGTTGCTATCCTGAACTGCAAAAAGTAATTTTTTTGGCAAATTTAAAAAAAAATTGGCATGTCACTACATGTTGTAACATGTAACAGTGTGGTTGACAGACTTGGCTTGCGCTGCTAAGCACTCCAGCTCACACAATACACATGTTAAGTTGTTAACAGCATGGTTGTTAAGTGATGTGCAGCAGTCTTGCTTCAAGTTGCTTGTGGTGGTTACTTATGATCTGCATGGTGCTTCCCTCTCACATGACTTGCGTCTGTCTGCTGCTAAAACAACTCTGTAACTCAAATTCTCTTTGCACATCTTATATCTTTACACACTGCAAAGCTATGTCCCTATGCATATGGTAATTGGTAAATGGTAATTGTAATGGACAAACTTAATTCACATATTGTTCATATAATGTAATAATTCATATAATAATGTAATATAATGTTGGAAATAAAGTAATCAATTAACAATATTTACTCAATAAGTGTATATATATAAATCGGGAAAAGAGGCAACTGGAGCTGCGTGAATAACTCTTTTAAACAAAAACAGGTGATACAAAAAAACCAATAAAGCCCAAAAAAACCCAACAAAACCCAAAAAAACCAATTTAACCCAAAAAAAACCCACGTGGGTTGGGTTTTTTAGAAAAACCCAGGGTTTTTTCCATCCCTGGTACTGGGTGGTAAAAGGGTGTGTACACTTTTTTAGAAAAACACTTTCGGATACTATTATCTGAATACTTTCACTTTTAGATATTGTAGAAAAGCATGCGCTGAAGAAGTAATTTTTGGCATATAATGCACGTGCACAGCTCGTGTGACGTACATGATGCCTGTAAGCCTCACATTGACGAGGAGCGTCACCTGCACACTTGCCTAGCGGACGTGCACCTCTTATTTTTCCCCGTAAAATGCCTGTGGCGAGTGTGGCGCGGGATTGGTTCAGTCTTGGTGTGTATTCTTTCCCTTGTTATTTTTCGTGTTTTTTTTCTTCTTTTTGCCCGTGGAATTCTTCGGGAGGCGTAAGGTACTGATTTATGCCTGCCAAAGGTAAGTTTTAGCCAACCTATTTATCGAAAGTTTGCGCCTATGTTTCTTTTTTTTTTAATTTGAATTTTACTGTGGTCATTGCATTCAACATTTACAGGCTCAACCATTAAAGCCGTTCTTTGGAAACTTTGTAGCTAGTGTTGCGCTGATGCTCTCTGTTTAAAATCTTTCACTCTATTTCATACAGTGCAACAGCTCGATAGCAATTGCGAGTTCGGATTATTTTTGAAGTAACGTATACGTCGTTCTTGTACCCAACTTCGATGTGTTGCAGAGTCGGTTGTCACGTCCGGTGACCACATAAGAGCCAATGTCTTGACTGTTCTTCTTCCTCTGTGTCCTGCCCATTACGTTACCCGGACCTGCATTGCCTGCCTGCTCACCCTTTGCTATTTTTACGTAGCTCAGTGTGTGGCACCGTCACGCGAGGCGGTATTGCTGCACCCTTGACGCCATGCATGAGGCTTATAAGCAAGTTTTCTGACCGCTTAGCTGGAGTTAAGTTTATGCATGAACTAATTAGCTGTGCTCCTCTTACCAACAAACTGCGTGTGTGCTAGCGGGGGATTATGTGAGATGTTTGAGGCAGGGATTTTTAGTGCGATGTCTCTGTAATATTCATTACTCGTGGGAGTGTTTGAATTTTGGGTATTTTATGGGCTCCTCGGTGGTTGACCACTTTTTGATTAAGCCTGAATTTCTGCAGTGGGACTTTGCTTTTGTACCATTACTTCGCCAGTGATAGTCATTCATAAACCTCTCAAGTTAATTGGCTGAGATCTTTCATATCCATTAGGCTCTGTTTTCATAGGTCGTTTCAGTGTTTAATTGAAGACGTTGGCTTTAGTTAACTTCGCCAACACCAAAAGTCAAATTTGAACGTGGAGAAGACGAATTTTTTTTCTAAGATTCAACTCTTCAAAATATAGTGTTGTGTTGGTCTGAAAGCGTTCTTTTTAACAAAATTAATAAACCAACGTGCAAAATGAGCAAACTTTGTTTGCTAATGAACGTTTGTAAACGTTCTTTTTCTCTTGAAATTATTTATCCGATGTACAAAATGAACAAACTTTGTCTTCTAAACGGGTAACAATTTCGGCTGAGCCAGTACCAAGTCATTTTGTCGGCATTGTAATCTTCCTATTTCCTATTTTATACCTCAAAGTGTTTCAAGTACTGGCGCGGTCTTCATCATTTCCATCTATTCCAAACTGTTTGGGGCTATTTTCGAGCGCCAGTGACTGTTCCTTAACATTCTGCCATCATTCGGTTGACAGCACTCAAAGTTACCCTCGGTCCATTTGCTCGTCTAGCCAACTGTCATATTTGCTCACACGAAGTTCGACTCGAGTTAGTTGGCTTAAGAGCAAATTACCGAGAAAGTTTTGTTTGAACACCGCTGGCCTCGCGCTGTTCGAGCCTTTGCAGCTCTGGCGCCTTGATCTGCTCGAGATGAGACTTGAGTATAGTGCTGTGTGTCATCAGCTGTGTCTCGGTAGTTACCGCAGCTCTGGCGCCTTGATCTTGAAACTGATCTATCATTTTGTATTGGATTTGGTATTATTGTACGGGTACTGAAACACCGCATCTTTCTTCTGTTTCCTGAAATGAGCATTATTGAAGATGGAAAATATTCGTCTACTTCCGGCTTACATACTTTTGCATTTTTTTCTTTCTTGTTCGCTCGGCATTTCAGCAAGTTTCCTTTTGTTTCTACCTGCTATTAACACCGCAGTTGATTTCAAGTTCACAACATTATTGTTCGTGGGAAACACTCTGTGATTCTTTTGTATAGTTGACCATCCGGAATGGATATTAATGTCCTCTAGTGGAACGGTATGCTATGTAAAGCATTATATGATGAAGATATTCGGTACCAATGAAATATAACATTTCCGGTACTTCCCCAGCCGTTCCCTAATTAAGAAGCTCCGAGGAGAGAAGGATGGAGAGGGGAAGGGGCTGCAAAGTCCAAGTCAGCTGCCTTATTTGGTTGCCATGGCGACGCAATTGGCCCGAGAGCAGATCACAAAGCTGGCGTTCTGCTTCAGGTTCTTGGCGATGATCTGGTCTTATTAATACTGATCTGAGGAGTAGACTCGTGTCTGCCTTATTGTGACGTCGGTCTATTGGGACTTGGTGCACGTATTATAAAGGACTGATCTACTTAGGTATTTCTAAATGTTTCTTGTAATACTTTACCAATTTTGTTTTTATTTTATTTGTTTTTACGCGGGGTAACATGATTGCGCCATTTCAGTGCAGTGCTGGGCAGCTGTTAGCATTTCTTCGAAGTCTCGTGTGTGGCCGATCACGAGATCACTTGAGTTTCCTGTTTCATTCTGTTTTTGAATGAATGTAAAGGGTTCCCCGAAACTGATCGACGGAATTTGTCACAGATTCAGGCACGCTTATTTGCGTGTAATATTATTATATTACTTCCATATGTCATTCATAAGTACTGTGAAAATATTAGATCATTATTATGTTATCACTGTCGTGTCCTTTTGTGTCGCTTTTGCTACCAGCCATTTTGCAGTTTTAAATATATTTGTCAGAGGTTTTGTAGTTGCTTTTGTGTAGATAACTTTATAATGACAAACATAGACTTGTTTTTGGTGACCTTTTCAAGAGTTTTATTTCCAAGAGAAAGTATAAAAACGAAGGTAACAGATCATAGTGTAAATAACTAATGGGCTTTTAAATTGAATTTCAGTTCATACCGACATTCTGAGCGCAGCGCGGAGTTTTAATTTCTCTTAAGAACTGCTATTTTTCGCATTTTTCGCTTTTATTTCAACCATCGAACTGCACAGTTCCGAGTGAAAGGCCATATTTTGGACGCCTTCTTCTGAAGCGTGGAGGCTGTGACATGATTTCATCGCTCTTAACAGGTTCCCCGCGTATTGGGCCATGTGTGTACCAGTCGGTAAGTTGTTCATTCTGGTACCGGTGTTAAATGAACGACATTTCATCTGTATCGCGACCTCTTTGAAAAATAATTGTCATTCGAGGTGAAGTGTTATCGTGAAATTGCATTTTTCATATTTCCTAGGAAGGATAAAAATTTATGCGAGCATTAAAAGTCGGTTTCCCAATTCTGCTACTTACGACCTAGTCAAACCAAACGTTGACAACCGCGGAAACGCGGCGAACTGGTAACACGTCGACTGCGATGGGTCAAACTGAAGTTCAATATTCGACTCAAATTTAAAGTCAAAAGTTGCCAACAAGTTTTTAAATGCCAAATTTAAACAGAGTCCAATAAACACCACTTGTTTTAAAAGATTGTTAACAATTTTCAAACGATCTATCGATGGGTCGTTTCATAGGTAACGTTAAAATATTCTATTTACCCGTCACTGCTCTCCTCAGCGTATGTGCGATTCGCAGCAAGAATTTCCTTAGATGATATTTGTTTATTTTTATTTTTTCATTGTTGATCGAGGCGTTAGTTGAGAAATTCGTCATGTTATAAATCCCATAATTGAGATTACTTATATTTAACGAAAAAAAATCCAATACATAGGGTTTGTCATTCGCTTATTCGTTGCTCGTTTACTGCAATTCACTTTAAATTTGTGATTCTCTAGCATTTATTCTATGTGTAACTGAACTAATCTAACTTAAGTGCAAAAACACGAATTATTCCACTTCAACTTGATACGATGAAAATAATGAGATTAGTTCGCATACATTGGTAACGTTTTCACAATGGGGACGGTGTCGTACACTAACCCATATAATTCTGCTATTCATTGTCATAATTTTCTTTTAACTATTTCACCAGTCTTGTGTACGATTAGGTTGAATATTACTGTATACTGTATATCTTCATAGGACGTTCTGACCAGAAGCCTTAGAAGTCGCTGGACTTATTCGGGCCCACAAGTAGCTACACATAATAAGCCATCTATTCTAACAGCTTTCAGTTATGGTATTTTTGATGTATCACTCGTAAAAATGAATTGTGTAAGATGTCTATTTTCATCCACCATTGAAAAGGCGTGCTCTTCAAAATGCCAGCGTCAAATTTTATTTGTTATATTTATTGAAAATTAATTCCCGACCTATTACTAGACATAAGCAGCGCACTCCACCCGAACAATAGTTATTTCACGACACTAATAACTGTTCTCGTAAATTTATTTTTCTTTATACTTAAACCTGTACTCAAGATCGCGTTGTACTTTCATTGAATGCTAAACTTTTAAGAACGACCATTAACGCTCGATCCTTAGGTGGGATGACCGTGGTTAGCGTGACTAATTTTCGTTATCAAATGTTATCGCTGGAAGTAATTATTGGCTGGCCGCTCTGTAATGTGCCCGAGTGCGAAAACGAGCTCTAAGCACCGCTGATGACTGTGTTCCCGTCCTATTGCGTCCTGATCAATATTTTCTTGCTTCTTTCTGTGCCAATTGGGGCTGGCGGTCGTGCCGGCTTCGACTCTAATAATAATATTAATGAAATGCATTGCATGATTTTCTGCATGGCCTGATTATTATTAGCTCTCCTTCTTCCCTTTTGATGAGGCCGCCTCTATCACCATCACGTCGCCTTCTCCTTTACATCGACGTAATATTTTGGAGCTGAAGGCACCGCGCATAATTGCGGAACGCTGTGACGCCCACCGACACCAGACAGCCCCATGATCTTATGCCCCAATAATATTTTGCGGTGAACGTTTATCAGCTGCATTTGCTTTCGAAGTTACTCATATTTTTATTTCTAGTTTAGTGACTCAGGATTTTTTAAAGATTTCGTTCTGTAACTTCGTATTAGCGCATATATCTGTCTTCTCGCTCGTAAGCTTGCAGTTTTGGTGCGTGTGTTCGACATCTGCCTGCTTGGGTGTTTAAATGGAGTACATTTTACATTGACGCTAGTGCGGCGACGTTCTGAGCATGTCTGATGCTGAATGCCCTTAAATTTAATGTATGTTTGAAAATATCATTATGGTGAGTCTCTCCTCAATTTTATTGTATATCTTTCATTGTGAGCAGTCTAAATTACTTCGTTCTATTTCTTGTGTTTATTTATCATACGTCTGCAAGTAGGTTTCAATTTTGAATTGTTCTGTTTCTAAAAAGTAAGTTCGGATGCTCGTGACGACCACTAGAAAATATTTGTCTCGTTCGGTGCCGTTTCCGTTAAAAGCTCTAAAAAGATGGCGGCTTTTGCTCCAGCGCGCCTTTGCGAAACTCGATCTTTTGTTACCAAACCTGCTTGAGAGCTCTCAGACAGAGGTTTTCTGTTTATAACAGAAAATGCGTTACGATGTGGCGTTCCCATTTTATGCTATGTCGCCTTCACCGGGACTTTTGCACTCTGTTGTGGTGGGAAACATTTGGTCATGTTGCGTTGCAATGTCTCTTCGCTATACTAATGCTTTCGACGTCTGTATCCGGCATAGTCGTCGAGATGCTTTATCCGTGGCAGGCTTTACTCTAGTTTTTATTAACTTTGACGCTTCCGTTGTTGGCATCCAAGGTCTGGTTTCCTTAAGAGCTTCCTTGGATTTTTCAAATCCAAGTTTTACAAATATTAAATTTAGCTTGTACTCTCTTTAACACGAACACTATTGCGAGGGATGTCGTTTTTATGTTTGATCATTTCTGTGTGATTTATTAAATATCAAATGCTTTTAAGCGATGAGTTTGTTTATACATTTTATCTCCATTATTGCACTGAAACCCTTCAGAGGGACGCAACTATTGTATCTATGGGAATAAGCCCTCCAAAGGGGAAAATAGGAGGTCCCGAGCTAAGAGTCCAGGTAGGCATTCCTTTTGGATGAAATAGAGTAAGGTTTTTTGTTCTGAACGTTTATTTTTCGGATCACTGCTGTTCGGTTTTTTTAACTGCTATTACTTTCTTCGTCAAGTTTTATGTATCTTCATAACTTCTTTCTCAACTTACTCTTTCTATGTCCTTTGTGCATAGATTCTGCATTCTCTTGAGTCCTCACCAAATGGTACCTTTCTTATTCTTCTCTTTGGGACGCCTTTATTGCAGTTAGAGATGCTTAGACTAAAATATCTAGTCTACAAAAAAGAAATTAGTTGAAATCAACATCAGCAACATTTCAATGCAACTCAAACAAATTGCGGTCATAAATAATGGTCAAGCTTCGGGTGTGCTATTAAGAACAAGAAAACAAGCAACAATCGTTCCGACTACGTATGGAATTCTGTAAGATCGAAGAGTGTAATAAAAGGGGTAAATAGTAGAAGACTATGGGCATGAGCCCAAAACGACATTCTTAGTTCCACGTGACGTGAGTGGCGCGATGTGTGCCTCGGTGGTTTGATTCAAAATTTAAATAGCCCATTTAGTGTAATGTATGCTTCCTTTGCTTCCTTTGCTTCCTTTAATGATAAGCTTAACTGCAAATAGTGCGCCCATGCCATCCAAAATGACGGTTGAAGTTCTGTCTTCTTGTGTCTCATTCAAGCGTATTGAACTTCCATTATTGAATATAGATTCTAGAGATATATAGTAAACCTATACTTGACCTCTGAATTTTTGAACAACTTATAGTTTGATAAATGAATCTTTGCTGCAAGCTTCTCTACCTCCTCTATTTTTTATACATTAACACTTTGACTGCGACCACTAAATATTAAGTTCAAAACCAAACTCAAATTTAATGTCAATTGTAGTAAGCTATTTAGAAAATACCAATCATGAACAGGATCGTGCCTTCATTTAGCTTTGCTTTAATATTTATGGAAATTGAGTTTGCGACAACTGGCCGCTCAGCAGCATTTTTAAAATTACCTCCGGGTACCACCGATGGCGCACGTCGCAGTCAAAGTGTTAATTCATAAAATGTCAACTGTGAGCAAAAATTTCGACTTGAAGTGAAGCTAAAATGAACTCCATAGTCATTAAGTGGTGTGGCGGTACTCACTTTGCAGTATGTGACGGACGTTCTTGAGACGATGAAGACGCAACTTATCGTGTCTATATTTCTAATTTATTTACACTAGGTTCCGCTAATTTCCGGGATTGCGACACTTGTAAACACAGCAAATGGACCTTGCAAGTAACCAACAAACTGCGTATTGGAGGCATAAAATGCGATTCGCAGTACCCCTAAAAAAAAGTTTAGTATTTTGTAACATTGTTTGCGTGTCGGAATTGTTTATTCTAGCGATTGAAAATGATTTTTACGATCGAAGCGTTCAGTTTTATAACATCATCTATCTTCATCCATTTAATGTCAGATTGTACTGCTTCAAAACAGCCTTTTTCTTCTTGCTATTCTAGGGTAAGATATTTTCTATTATCAGGACGTTTGGTTTGCTTTAAAAGTAGCCTTCTTTGGTGTGCTATTCTAGGGTAAGACGATTCTCAGTTATCGGGACGTTTGTTTTGCTTTAAAAGTAGCCTTCTTTGTTGTGCTATTCATGGGTAACATATTCTCTATTATCGGGACGTTTGTTTTGCTTTGAAAGTAGCCTTCTTTGTTATGCTATTCAGAGGTAACATATTCACTATTATCGGGACGTTCGTTTTGCTTTAAAAGTAGCCTTCTTTGTTATGCTATTCAGAGGTAACATATTCACTGTTATCGGGACGTTCGTTTGGCTTTAAAAGTAGCCTTCTTTGTTGTGCTATTCTAGGGTAGGATGATTCTCAATTATCGGGCCGTTTGGTTTGTTTTAAAAGTAGCCTTCTTTGTTTTGCTATTCTAGGTTAAGATGTTCTCTATTATCAGGACGTTTGTTTTGTTCCAAAAAATTGCCTCAGTTGTCAGCGTGCTGATCTGCCTTCGCCGGCGGTGGTTACCGGCTCTGGCCTGCAAATTGGTCATCAGCGCGGTCGATTGTACGTCCATCGGCCCCCATAATTTGTCCTAAATGACACTTAATTGGGCTCTAAAATAGCGAAAACTATGGCTAATGTAAATGGAGACATATCCAGCTGCCATTTTCGAAGCTGCTTGATTTTTTTTCGCGAATAATTTGCTCGTTCAATGTTGTTAGATATATTTTTGGCTGGTTAAATTCATTTTCGCTTTAGCTAAATTCATCGTGCATTTGCTCCTCGCAGATTCTTTGATTTATTTACGGTTTTTTCACTGACAATATATCGTGAGCTGAGGCAATAGTATGCCTAATATGCGCCGTCTATTTACTCTGGCTGGAAGCCTGCCGAGGTTTGCAGATTCCCTTCGGATGGCAGTACTGACGGCTCTGCTGAATGCGTGTGTGATGGGAGACGACTGTATGTAAGTTTCTGCGTGTTTGCTGCAAATCTGTAATAACTTTTTCTTCGTTGCCTCGTGTTGAATTTCGATTGCTCCTTAAATATATGTGCATAAATGCAGCGCTTGAATTTGTATTGATGTACGGCATCGCGTGGCTTATTTAAGTTCTGAGAGAAGCCTTTACGTAGCGTTTTCCTAATGTAACATATGTATTCGAGTTGCAGAGCAACATACAAAAAAAAAAATAATTTTGTTCTACTTTTTTAGAATTTTTTGCGCTGGTACGTTACCACAATTGTAGTTTTGTGGATAAAGAAGCATGAGCCAGTTACTGCAGTTAAGGACGGACGACTCGCCTCTTCTAGGTGGTAACTCTCATTTCTCTGTGATGTGACCGACGTGCATGCCTGCTGTAGGTTTACTTTATTTGGGACGAGTGCGTTTGGCTAGAGGCCGCCGTAATGAACAGTTGTGTTAGTCAAGTGATTAATTCCATTGCATTATTTATATACAATGTGACTTATCATACTCGAGCATTATTTATAATAAACATAACTCCCTGATCTTTTGTTCTTTGAAATTTAGCATGTTTTGGGAGTCGAGTTCATGTATATCATAATAAATAGTGGATTAGTTCGGTTAAATATCTGATGGATTAATAAATAGCCAAGTATTATGTACGGCGAAAAGCGTGAAGAATCTTATAATGAGGCCAAAATTCGTGGAAGAATTTCTTAACAATAACATAATTTTTCTTATATTCATTATTAGCATCAATGGTGTATTTTGTAACTTGTAGCGCACCTAAGACTTCCCGATCACACTTCGATGCCTAATTGGCGATTTGAAGGCATGCCAAGTCGCTTTAACGAAGTCCATGGCACACATACTGACTTGTCGCATTAGATGTACGGGTCTTTTCATGGATGGTTTGGGTGTTTAGTTGCCTGGTGTTGACAGCTGATCCTTATCCTGAATTTTTATTGACTCCAATGAGTCTTGCTCGCTCAAATTGCTCCTTTGACCAAACTGAGCGAAGGTTTCTGATGGTATTGCACGCCGGGCTTTTGACGGTGCCAGGCACGCACGTCTCGTCTTCACCCGAACTGTGACGCTCGCGACAGGATTTGTCACCGTCATTAGTTTCACTCTCGGAAGGCAAGTTACGGAGAGAATAAATTTGAAAGTATTTCGCTTTGATGTAAGGTCCGGGAGTCATCACACATGTTGTTAAGAGAATACATTATCTTGATATCATAAGTTATAAAGAAAATAAATTTGAAAGTATTTCGCCTTGATGTAAGTTCTGGGAGTTATCTCACAAGCTGTCAAGAGAATAAATTATCTTGATAACACAATTCATCAACAGAATATATTTGGTAAGTATTTCGGCTTGATGTATGCAAGTTCGGGGATAATTCATACGACTGCTAGTTGATGTCACCCATATTTCCTGTAGCTGTAATTGAAACAACTTACAGGAATACGTTTGTGTGGGCTGCTTTTGGACTTTCATTCTGTTAAAAGGGGTTGTTTTAAGTTTAGAAAAATATATTGTTTCATTTTTCTCGTGCTTCGATGCGTGTTATGCGTTGTAGACTATTGAACGCTGCAAAATAATTTTTCTTGATTACTAATTACTTTTCTCTCTCAATACACCTATTATAAGACGTTGCATGTTGCTTGAAAAACGCAGTTCTGCAATAAGCGCTCGCACTTATTCGTTCCCCGCGAATTGGGCCATGTGTGTGCCATTAGGTAAATTGTTCACTCTCGTACGGGTATAAATGAATCAACGTTTCATCTGTTTCGCGACCTTATCGCACAATTGAATTTTCCATATTTGTTTGGAAGGATACAAATGAATTCGTGCAAAAAGTCAATTTTCTTATGGTGCTACTTACCTCACCAAGCGAACTGTTAACAACCGCGGAAACGCGGTGAACGTGTTAAGGGCGCAACAGCACGTCGACGTCGTGTTGAAAGCCGCGGCGTGGCAGTGCTTTGCACCTCAACATTCGGTGCGGCATTGTGGCGGAGATCGGTCGTCCCTCACCGCAATAATTACCGATGCCGGTCGTGTCGCACTCCTGTCGATCTTGCGCCATCGGGTTTTCTTTGAGCCCTTATGGGGTGACCGCTTCTGGTGCCTCCTCTCCTCTGAACTGCGAGCTACGTTCATCATCTCCGTAAGACGAATCTTTCGCTTGGTGAAATTTGTGTGGCTAGCCCTTGTTATTCTGAACCTGTATCCATTCATAAAAATTGTTTGTGGTTTCAATCCAGTGTGTCGTAGTTTGTTATTCGTCAGTTGTATTACACAGCTTGACTCCTTTTTCTGAATTTATGTCGTTCCAGGTTTATTTTCATCTTATGTGAGTTCTCTTTGTAACCAATGAAAAATATTGGCTGAAAGTATTTCGATCTGTTGAGGGAGTGAAAAATTTTCATGTGTTTTTCGTAAGCTAATTTTGATGCTATCCTCACTTACCCTGTTAAGATTCAATTTTAATGTTGCAGTCTCTGAAACTCTTCACTGCGGTTGATTAGTTGATAGGCCCTCTGTGTGTACCAGTCGCTGAGAAGTGATTAGGCTGCGCCGGTCATATTTTTTAGGGATTTTATTAGGGCGGTCGTTTGGTCTCAATGGGATTATCGAATTACATTTCTTATTTCAAGTTCGTACTTGGCGCGCAAAATATTTCGTATCTTTGCTGCGGTTATTTAGTGAAGCAACCACCTTTATGAAATTTGAATCGGTGTTCTCGTATGGTATAACTTGCGACCTCTCATATCGGCTTAAACTGGTCCATGAATTCTATAAACTTTTTATTATCTTGTGCAATGAAGTGTCGCGACTCTTTGATGGGTTGACACGAGCATGGCTGTAAAATGTTGTTCGCGCTAAATCAGCCGAGTGCTGTGCTCCGACTGAGCGGCCGGCTTGTTCCCCTTCAGAGCTCTCCCTCGAGTCCAGAATTCGATCTCTGGTTCTAGTTGAATGATCTGTACATGCAGATTGTTCGTGGAAGGAGAAAATATTTTGTGTTTATGCCCATAGATGACAGAATGTTTCAACTTCGGAAGTGGGAGCACTCGGTGCTTCTCCTTTTGAAAATATACTCCTTTCCTACTCCACGTGCTATTGTGATGCCAAAAATTGCCTTCTTGTCCTTTTTTCTTCTGTTAGGCATTTTCAATTCTTTCTCAATTGCATCCGGCAGTTTATCAGTGGCCCGTAAATCAGTTTTTTTTTCTTAGACATATTTCATGAGTTGTATGAGGAAATCGAAGTATTATTCTTGTCACTGTCCTCTCTTACTATATATATATATATTTATATATATATATTACATCATTATTATGAAGCCCTGTCTTCTACTCTGTCCTCTGTTTCTCTATTAACTTGATTTTTCTCGTGAAGCCGAAGCGGTCGTAAGTCATAATCGTATTCTCGCTTACGATGCTTTTTTGTTGTCGGAATTTGAGTGAATTAGTTTGTGTTACTGGAGTTTCTCAATATTTTTTCGGTCGCAGTGACGAACCATACGCTTGCATTCGTTCTCGTGGACCACCATGTGTCCCTCAGGGACCGTAACATCACACGTCGTAGAGCGGGCCGTTTTATTGTACATTCTCACAATGTTGCCGGGTGCAAATCCCATGGCAAATGTTCTATCCTTGATGGCTTGCCTGGGGCTGCCCCTCGGGGTAATCTTGTCACAACCATTCCCAATTATACTAATGATTGGAATTGGATTAGCTTTCTTTGGTGAGGAGGGCGCGCTCGCTTTTCAAAGTCAATGTGCCTTAGCGTAATGCTGTCGATCTCATTTCCTGAGAGCTGATTGGAAGATCTCGAACCCAGCAAGGAACTCTCACTTTGACGGTCCTCATTTTGTGAACTAGACCTTGCCATTGTGAACTGCAGTCAGCAATCATCTGCCTTTGTTGCACAGCTAGTCTACTTGTACACGGGTGATCTTTCCTGGAGATGGTAAGTCTGTGACTTCCGTACAGTAGCTCCATGGTTACATCTGCCCACCTAGTGATTGGGAATGACTTTGTAATTGATGTGTACCTTCCCCTCAGGGTGATACATCTATTGTATCGATGGGAATTAGCGCTTCCAGAGGGAAAATATAAGGTCCCGAGCTGAAAGCTAGGTAGGCCTTCTTTTTGTTGTAATGAAAGGTTATATTTTGTTAGGGACCATCTTTTTCAGTGCACTGCTTTCCTGTTTTTCTGCACCTACTACTTTCTTCTTAAACTTTTATCTTGTTTACTAACCTTCTTTCTTAACTTACTGTTTCTACGTACGTAAGATCCTGTGCGGACACACTTTGTGAATAGATTCCGTTTTCCCTTAATTTTATACTAAACGGTGGCTTCATTCTTTCTCTCTTCGGACATTTTCGTTGTGGCAAGGGAGGCTAAAACTAACTTTTCATTGAGTCAATGTAGGTGTACCTTTCTTCGCCACATTATAATTTCTTTTCCCCATGTGATGCTTCCTTATCAGAAATTGAACTTGTATTAATCAGTTTCCTTGCAAGCAAACACGAGGAGTTTCTGCATTGTAGAGTAGTATTTTTTTTTCACGGTCGATCGCAATTATCTGATGGATTTTTGTACTCCCAAATGTAATGAAATTCTAATTCCGTCCTGATACTGCCACTGAAAAGTATTGAAATCGTTATTTTCGATGACGAAATTGCAGCAGTTTTTGAGCCTGCCTTTCCAATTTACTTGCTATAATTTGCAGCCAAGCCTCAGGCTGACGGCCTGCAGGTGTCCTGCAATAGGGGCGGGCGGCAGGCGCGATTATGTGATGCGTGGACTTCTCACTGACATCTACACACTGATTTGAGTTCGCAATTCGCGTGGCGTTCCCAGGAAGAACATGTGCGATGAAGGCTAAAGGTTAGATAGGATTTCCTTTTGTTGAAGTAGAATAGATTTATTTTTGTGATGGGCTTTTTTTTGGTTCAATACTGGCCTATTTTTTAGCGTTTGCTGCTGTCTTCAACTTTTATCGTGTTTCTTTAACTTCTTTCTCAACATATTGTTTCTGTGCGGTGGGGACCTTGTGTTGGAACTTGATTTGTGCTTGAAATACCAATTCTCTGTAATCTACATTAAATGGTGCCTTCTTTTTCTCTTTAGGAATCTTTTGCTGTGTCTAGGAGGCTTACACGAACTTATCTATTCGTGTCAAATTGTGTAGCGTTAAGCCGGTAAATCTGAGCACTAATATTTTGTCTGAATAGCACCATCTTTATATTTAGCTGCGTGTATTATATAACTGTGAACTTCAGGTGCAAAAAATAGCTAAATAATTTTGTACTGGCGACGTGAAACGATCTCAACAGGAAATAAGGTACATATTTTTGTTTTATGCTGGTGTTGAATAGTTATCTTAATTCCGGCTTCAACCGAAATTTGAGAAAGATCTATTTTCCCAAAATACTTTAGAGTCATCTTGGTTTTTGCAAGCTTAGCAGTATTACCTTGGATTTTCTGGGCCTAAATGTATAGTTTGATTTGAAAAATATCAAGATTTTCTTTTTCATTCAATATTAATTACTTAACATACCTAAGCAATAGAGATTTAGATCATTCGTGCCGAGTTTGCATCTTTATTTTTCTTGCTTTTTTCGCCATTTTTTGTGTTTTTTCTTCGGCTTTGTTTCTAATTTGCTGTTTCTATGATCAGGATATCCTATGTGGGAAGATATATTTCCGTTTTCTACAGTAAATACTTAATGATAGCTTCTTTTTGCTCAGTTGATGTCCTTATTTTGTGACTAGGGAGTCTTAAACTAAGGAAATATAACAATAATTTAGCATTAGTATAAGAATAATAATTACAGTAATACTGTTTAAGGTTTGGTTAATTGTGTTGCACGGCTTGTCAACGATCGATAGCTATACGGTCGCACCACAGTAATTGCATTAGCGCATGACTGTATTGAATTCGAACTCGTGTGTTGAGTAGAATTATTTCTCTATGATGCGCTTGGTTTCTCGCACTCTAGAGGTGCGATCATGGAAATGAATTTAACGTTTTATTTATGGAAAATAAGTGTAAAAAAGGCTGGAGATTGTTCCATGCACGAATATAAGTGTTGATTTCATTGAATAGATAGCTAAACAAATATAGATCAATGTAACTAAATGTTCACAAAGTTCACATTCTCGACATACATTGCTTGTGATAACTACTTGAACATCTATTCGTGGACATGCATGCTTTTTGTTAATATCGGCGGCATAGGAAAAATGCTCAGAACCAGATGCCTGCTGGAGTGAAATTTATGGTATGATTTCTGCTCTTAAATATTATTGTACGGTACTTTTGAGGAACTGATGCTGAATACAAGCTCAAAGTCTCTTGAACTTACTTTTTAGAATTGATTTAACCAAAATTGCGTTTTGAATTGAATATTAATGTACCACTTGAACGACTCAATAAAAGTACGTGAAACGTCAATGAACAAAGATGTTTCGCCAGAAACCTCTGTGGACTCCTACAAACGTCTCCCAGCTGTTAAACGTTTTGTCAGATCAATAAGGAAATAGTTGTGAATAATTTGCTGTAAAGGGGGGCGAATAACCTCCTTACAGACGAACTAAGGCCACGTACTGTTCTCGTCCGCCCTCGTAGCCTCTAGACCATAACCCGAGAAAAGTGGCCAGCTCTGAGCAATTTCAGGCTGGATTTTCTCCCGATTTTCTTGAGTCCGCGTGATGGAGTAACCAATCTGGAGAGTTGCTCCTGAAAATATTCTGCTTTGCAATCTCCTGGGTACGAAGTTTCATTGCTCTTTTAGTGATTTTCGCGCATGTTCTCAGGATCAAGACTTTTTTGAGTTCCGGTGCTCCTGCGGGACAAAATGCTCGTCCTAGCTACTTAATCATGTCATGGTACAAAATGTATGACGAAGCGTTTAATATCACACCTCAATTTTTCTTGCAAAGTTGCCTGTTTTTGAGTTTTCCGTTGTTACATGCAAGTTACCCGAGAATCACGCTAACTATTTACATTTCACTTTGAGGAAACAATCTGCGCTCAAGTTTTTATCTTATCCAATTATTCTACCAACATTGATTTCGGCGAAGTTTGAAAATGAAAAATCTACGACATAAAGTTTAGAAAAAAATGGTAATGTTTTCGGAAAAGTATCACTTGCAGGAGTGCTTAACACTGTGGAACGATGGCGGCCTGGAAACGTAAATCCGTCTAGGTTTCATGCAAATCTTTATCTGGATATCATCGCATTCTTGTGTTCAGTGTTCCTTTCACTAAATGCTATGATTGAGTGCTTTTCGAGACATGTTTCTAAAATTTTAATAAACCTCTTTTCTTTTCAGGTTGGTTGTCAATGCAGTTACCCCGAGAATTGCCACTGGCCTGCGCGATTGTGAGTTATCCTTAGGTATTCAACTGTCTAGATTTCGCTGTCCAGTGTCAAGTATCGCCACATTCTCATTTTTGTTTTGGGGAAAATGTTGTTTAGTATGATCAGTAGTCAGTCTTTTTTTGATAAATCTGCTAAAATTCAAGTCAAAACTTCATTCAAACCTAACACGTGTCCTCATTGTATGGGCTTCATTACATGGCAACTTTGTAAATTCATCAGTTTCAAATTTTTAAGTCCACTTACACTTTATTTTCTATTTCTTTGTTCAATTCGGCATAAAAGGTTCTTTGTGTACAAAATCATTTTTCCAATTATTTGTCGCGCACTTCTTCGCTTATTCTGTTTCCTTGGACTATTTTCTTGGTGATCTAGCGTAGATTACACTCTGCCATGGACTCCTACATCATTTATCACGTTGTGTTGCGCCTGATTTTATTCCCTGGTCGCGCTCCCGCACACCTCTGCGCCGCTCCCATACGGTGCCGCCGCCGTTTGCAGCGATGAAGGCCGCTCGACGGCCGCTGTTTGAGTGCAGTTTGCATTGACGTTTTCGCTCTCTGACTTGCCCTACGCTCGATTTTATGAGTGATCGGATACCGTTTGTTGCAGTGCGTACTGCTCTAGCTCCCGCTCTTGTTGCTCTTCTTACTCGTGCTGTTGAAGTTATTCTGTTATTGATGCTACTCAACCCTCAGGGAAGCTTCCCAGTCCGCATTTGTCGATGGCTGTTCAAAGGGTCGTTACAGAGCACAGAGAAGGAGAACCAGCATTCACCCAGTAAGCTCATTACTGGACTTTTCACGGAATGTCCAAGCTGTCCGGTATTGGATTGACGAAGGCAGCCCATTTCTTACCGCCGGACCAGTAACGGAAGACCATCCTGAGGCACGGGCAAAATATTATATCCCATTACCGTAAGACTGGCTTGCCTGCAGTATTCCGTCTCTAGCGCTGGGAAGCCTGCCCTGACCCGTTCACAATTGTGGGATTCCTATCTTTTCCTAGCACTGGCTTGCCAGCAGTATTCCGTTTCTAACGCTGGGAATCCTGCCCTGACCCGTTCAGAATTGTGGGATTCCTATCTTATCCTAGCACTGGTTTGCCTGCACTACTTGTCCTGACGTAAGACCGAAGCTCCTTGCGTCAAGACTGAGTAGTGCAGGCAAGCCTGCATCTTGATTAGTTAACATCTACAGATATAAGTAACAATTCACTCCCATGAACAAATAAAAAAACTATAAGATATTCAGGATAAGGAATCTGATTTAAAAAATTCACATATATTTAAAGAAATCAACGTATAAAGTTCTTTTAATGGAGCGACAGTAAAGATCGCGTTCAAGCATAAAATAATGATAATAATAAACCAGAATCAGGCACACGCACAGACTCACCCAAAACCAAGATCCCACCAGGCGCGCGAAGTGGCTTAACAATAAGGCATATAGCTACTGCACTGGAGCAAATTACCTCAATTGGACGAAATTTATTTGCGAAAATGGCTAAATTACATGATACATTGATTAGATGATACATTATGAACAGTAATAACAGGGTGTCTACTATGATTCCATTTTTAAATTCTACTACTTTTTACAACGTTCCAGAGCAAAAAATTACAACCTAAATCCTTCATATAAATAGTTATTGCTTTACAAGTTCCCAGATATATCAGCCTACAGCTAATGTCTAGTTCGAGTCAATATATAACGCCATAGCAACGGTGAAGCAGCATGTCAGAAAGAAGAAAGAAACAAAGAGAAATACTTTATACTACATAACACATAACATAAGATAGTCTATTAACCACCATGAAAAAAGTGCCTTTGGTACCATTAATCGAGATCAATTGCTGTCATACACATCTAAATAAGATTAGATTATTAATTAGTTTAAGCTTCCCTATCCGATACAACGACGATTTAAAGAGAGGAATAATGAAGGGATCATCTAGTATAGGCCCGTGCACGGGGAATCTATGAGCAAGGTGTGTTTTTCCATCATAGGACACCAAGTGCATAGAAACAGTAAGTCAAGAAAGAAGTTCGAACAAGAAAAAGTTCAAGAAGAAAGTAGGAGGTGACGAAGAAAGTAGGAGGTACTGAAGAAAAGGATAGCAGTGAACCGGAAAAGCTGGTCCTCAACTAAACAAAACTCTATTCTATTTCAACAAAAAGAAGGCCTACCTAACCACATCGGGACAATCCCTCTGGACGTGTAAATGCCCATAGATACAATAGTTATATCCCCCTGAGGGGTCTAAATCCGACTATTTCCATGAAATACATATCAACAGAGGGCCACTTTGAACAAAAACAAGTTAAATAAACTTCCACTTTCTATAAGCGTGCAAACAAATCATAGAACAGAAAACATAATCAGATTTCAATAGTTTTTGAGTTTGTTACATACGTTAGTTTAAGCCTCCCTAACCACAACAAAGGTGTTCTAAGAGAGGGAATAATGAAGGAGACCATCCAGTATGGCCACGTACAGGGGATTCTACGCACGAGGGGTGCCCCGCACATTACATCCTTGAATGGAAATTAGAAGAAGAAAGTCACAAGAACTGAAGAAAAGACAGCAAGCAGTAAACCCATAACGAAAGTCCGGAGCAAAACAGAAAGCTCAATCTATTTCAATTAAATGGCATGCCAAATAAAAACTCAAATGAACAAACACTTAACTAAATAAAACAGTGTCAAGTCTTATTGAAATGCTGTTCGTATCATCATGAGGGGCTTATTAAAAAACGAATCAAGAATACAGAATAATAAGATGGATGCGTTTCCTTGAGTAAAAATAATGCACAAAGCTACTGAGAAGCTACTCTTGTTCAAATAATATCCGCTCACTTTCTGTAAAGCAAAGTAATGAATTCTAATCACTGACTTCTCTCATTTTTATGAAAGAAAAAAATGTTCAACGAAATCAACTTTTAAAGCGAGAACGATGTCTCGAGGGCTCCCCCGAGGACGGAGCACTGTTCTTCTCGATTGGGGCACTCATGTTCCACCACAAATACTTGCTCAGAGGGCGCACCAACAAACGTACTGGCTGAGCATCCCGCCGCACAATACTCTTGCTCCACCACAAATGCTTGCTCACAGGGCGCACCAACCGACGTACCAGCTGAGCATCCCACTGCACTATCTGAAACAATACAATTTCGCTTAGAAAAAATCATCGTAACAGTAATGATTTTGACAACTTCCATTTACCGGGGTAGGAATATTGAACGTTCCGGATTTGCAACACTTTATAAGAAAGTAAGGGCCGGAGCTATGAGTTAGGTAAAAGTTGAACAGCATCTCAACAAGCTAATTATGTTTTCGAAGATTTTTTTCATAACTGGTTACATTTTCCCATTTACTGCTCTTTCGTTCTTCTAGCAGTTTTTACTCCCAACTTCCTAGTTTTTTCCAATCTCAATATTGCAATGTAGCAGGTGAACGACACAAATTTCGTGCATAGATTCCCACATCCCAAAGAACGTGCTATCGTTTTCCCTCTCACAGAATCACTCGCAAACACCTTAAATATATAGAATTACATTGTTTTAACTTAGTCTGACGAGACAAACAATCGAAGTACAGCTTTTAATTGAATATTTGTGCCTCAGAATGCAGTACAAAAATACACGTTTTGCGCCTAAACATCTGCAACATGGCAGATTGGGCTACCACTATTCGTCATTTTCTGTTTCGACACCGAATGATATTGAACATATCTCAAAATTCATCTGTTCTAACAGCTTCCCTATACACATGTCATACGTACAGCAATACCTCAAAAAAATACATACGCTGACAAGGTCATTTAGAAATTCCTCGTAATTTCTATGTTCAAATGCTGAAATTTTATAACAGTAAGAACATCTACCATACCTCGAAATTGAATCAATTCATTTTAATATGCTCTGGTATTTGCTCCTTTTGCACGGCTGGGCATAGTCTCCCGTGATCTACCGTGCACCGGAAATTATTATTATATTAGTGGTTTAAGACTCCGTTTTCAGTAACAAAGACGATATCACAGAGGAATAATGAAGGAGACCATCTAGTATGGACACGTACAAGGGGATTCTATGCACGAGGTGTGCCCCGCACAGGATACCAAGCGCATAGTAACAGCAAGTTACGAAGGAAGTTCAAACAAGAAAAAAAGTTCAAGAAAAAAGTAGACGGTGCTCAATAAAAGGATAGCAGTGAACCGAAAAAAGTTGGCCCTTAACTAAACAAAAGACACAATATTTCAACAAAAAGAAGGCCTACCTAACCAGTGATTCGGGCACTGACATTATCCCCCCGGGAGCGTCACTTCCCATAGATACAATAGTTGTATCCCCCTGAGGGGCCGTGCACCGGAAAAAATTTAATATAGCAGGTGTTGTTTCCTGAATTGAGGCTGAAATCACTTGTTTCAGGTGTTCAACAGTGTTGATTTTTACCTGGCACACTTGAGGCAAGATATGTCTTCATGTAAACTACACTCAACTACAACCGTAGCCTCGAGCTCACCATTATTTTCGTAAATTTACTTCTCATTTAAATCAAACCTATGCAGTTTTATTTAAATTCATTCATAATTATTGTAATTTAAATAACTTAGTAAATATAAGGTGATTTAATGTATATTCTCAGCATCTTTGTACATCATCAAATAAAATTCTGCATTTTTCATACTTATAAATATTGCAATGTATAACTTCACTGAGTCAAACCTTAATTCAATCAAACGCCCAATTCGGTTATGAAATTCAAATTGATAGAGAAAAATCTTGAATACTCTACACATTCTAATTTTATCTCTAAATCCAGATGGATTACAAATGGTTTCTAAATTCAAAAAGAAGGTACTTACTACGTTTACGCTTGCGAGTACTTCCGGACCAGTCCACAGCCTGCCTCAGGAGCAACGCAGTTCGTTAACTCTATGTCGGTGAGGGACACGTCTCTAAATCTTGTCCACCGTAGAGCGCCTGGAAAAAACGAACACATAATAGCTAGTAGCTAAAACACATTGGTCACGTATGTTCCCTCTCCATTAATTATAGGAAACAAGTACAGAAAGATCGTACGTTCGCTGAAAGTGCAGCTGTCAAGTCCTGGCAGCAACAGCGCGCTTGAGGTGCGTCTGAACTACTGGAGGCATCCACAGTAGATCTGATCGTT
Organism: Morinoia aosen; assembly: GCA_030386875.1. Lineage (NCBI taxonomy): Eukaryota > Metazoa > Arthropoda > Malacostraca > Amphipoda > Talitridae > Morinoia > Morinoia aosen. Next base: position 12,581,044 of record CM059562.1, read on the forward strand.
AAGGCTGACATTAGCTAATTGTACAATAGCATTGCTACTGCTTAATGAAAGGTCTTAAATGGATGAGTTGTAAGTATATTACATACCTACATAGTTATGCTAACTTTCTCATACTGTGCTATATCACAAACTAAAAAAATTAACTGATTATTTTATGTGATACACAATATGGACCACGTAATCAATATCGACTGAATAAATGACGTGGTCCACAACCGGCAAGCCAGGTTTAGTTTAATGATCGTGTTCCAAGAAATTGTTTCAATTAACTGGCAAAAAGATTGCCAAGTGGATTTTTTTCTTGCAATGATAATTTTAACAATTTGCCAGAAAATTTAGTTTCACAAAAGCAACTACGTCTGTGCTTTGGGGCAAAATGGGGTTCCACAGTATAGGTCAACGTCATGAACACAATGCTAAGTTATAGCTTGACATATAGAGAAATTATTAAAAGAAAGCTACAAGTTGAGGGTCGAACTGGAGTAAGTTTATGGGTTAGGGCTTCAACTCATTTTTGAAAATTAATTTAATGAATTTCATTTCTGTCAAGAGAGACGCGAGCCTTATAAAGAGTTAAATATTACCTCATCAAATGTTGGTATTCGAAACCCACCCACCCCAACACCCCTTCGACGTGATTTGGAGGGAGTAAAAACAGGTATGGCGGATTGGATCGAGGTAGAATCAGAGAACATGTCAAGGAGTCGTTGAAATACCTGTCTTTGAAAAAAATCTTCATTTTAAAAACCCTGGTCACAGCAGAAGTGCCGAGTACTTTACTACTCCATACTTCAGAATGATGAACTTGGACTCTTCGGCAGAGAAGATTCTTCACTGAAAGTTAAACTTGGTTTGAAATTCAAGCTGAACTAGGAGTTAACTTTATTATTAGGTGAACATTTTGTTCAGCTTCATGTAAGATTCACCCTTTGCTGCTAAAGAATCCAAGTTCATCATCTGCTAGGATGGATAAGACAAGTAGCAACACGGCAGCCGTGAAGAAAGGTTTTGAAACCAAGTTCCACCCGAAAAATACTCAAAAGGTTTCAACCACTATTGCAGTGCAATAGCCATCAACCAGTTCCAGGATTATGCCGCAGTTCAACCCTCTGCTCAATCTCAGGATGATTAAACTGGTGGAAATTGCCAGCACCTGATGAGATAGGTAATAATTTACCCTCTATGTAGTCCAGCTATTCCTCATCAAGAATAGACTACTATTGAATATACTTTTAATAATGTTGTACAGAATATAAAATTGTCACTATTGCTTGTTGAGCCTAAACCTAACTTTGAATCTTCATATAATACCTAGGTATGTAGCTACCAATTAGAACAGAAATAAGATGTTCTTAGTAGTGCACACACCATGAAGCAACATTATCAGCTGAGTTCATTTCATATTTTTGAATTGCTATAGCAACAATTGTGAAAATATGTAACTATTTACATAAAATACATACATATACAGTATATTCTACATAGTGGCAGCTAAAGACACTAGTTCTGTGTACCCATGTTGCACAATACCTGAAATGATATTGGTCACTGGTACGTACACCTTATTACCAATGACATTATTATTGCTTACATTTACCCTTTTTTATAGCACTGTGACATTAGAAATAGCTGCTAATGATGCCCAGTTGAAAAAACTGCTATTACTGGCTATTTTCTAAGAAATTTTACCTTGAAGATTGTAGGCCACCAGCATCACTCCACTCCACAGATGACATACCGCTGTCCGTGTCAAAACCATCCAGCAGCCGGTAGCACTTCTTGTAGGAATCTACAAATAAGAAACATTTTAGACCCAGAGAACCTAGTAATAATTTGCCCAACATAATAAACACAACACTTCAGCACTACACACAACACTGGAGAACTGTATATGACACTGCAGCACTGAACACCACTGCAGCATGCTCTGTAGAACTGTACACAACACTGCAGCACTGCACACAACACTGCAACACTGTAGACAATACTGCCGCACACTATGCAGCACAGCAGCACTGTACACAATACTGCAGCACTCTACACAATATTGCAGCACTGAATGAACTAAACAATCATCCACTAGATAAAAACTTCTAAAGACAGTTTTTGCTGTTTCTCATACAAAAATGGCTGCAGATAGGCACAATAGATTAAATAAAATTTCAGCCATCATTATTATTGCTGCCTCAAATAGTTCCTTTAAATGAGAAATTATTTCATTGACTTACAGGGTCACAGTTCATCAGTGACCCTGAATCACTGGGTCAATCCCACTTTATGAGTAATTAATCACTGTATAATTGGTGAATTTTAATGGGATGTATCACTAAAATTATGCCTTGGCAATCAAAATGTTACTAACATATAAAACTTTTATCATTACCATTAACATGTGTGTATGCATGCTCTAAATATTGAAAATTCAGATGTAGAAATGAACATAATTCGACCAAAATTTATGACACGTAGCTACAAAAATTACTTACTGGCAGATGTAATGATTTGGCAGCTGTAGAAAGACCAAGAATCTTCTGGTGGTTCCAACTGCTTTGCAAGGGCTACTGGATCACCATGTGAAGGATCACACAATGAAAAATGGACTACACAACTACAAAAAAGTGCTTAAAAACCTACCTTAGTATAATTAAATTCTTTTTGTAACACTTTTTAATCTCAATATGTACAAGCAGAAACAAGACAGGGCCGAGCACTCCTGCATCTACCCTACTGGGGAGGATAACAGCTTTTTTGAAAAATACGGTTTAAATATTTACAGTTGCACATAGGTACACTTCTTAATTCATGAACAATTAACAGAGTGCATAGGCTAACCCACTCTATGTACAAGTACAGTTACTACTGAAATCTTATTTAATACACAAAAAACTTAACAGAAATTCCTATCACAACTCAAAAAATATTAGATTCTACCAATAAATTTCTACTTTACAAGAAAGAAGGTGGTAACAAGGTTTGTAGGGACAATTTTATTAAACTACTGCATAAATAATATATTTTTGCTTGGGGAAAACACTTTGTTGCTGACTAGTTAGGCCTATCCATAGAAGGATATGTATGATGGAAACTTCTTGAAACCTCTGAGAAAAAGATTAAAATCTAGCCTGGTTTCAGCAATAAAATACAAACACAAGTGTTGCCACGGAACAAATTTAATACAGCCTTTTGTGAGCGATTAAAACTTAAATGTAACTCATGGGCTGCATTCACATTTATTTACTGATTATGGGCAGCAATGTTTTTGGTAATACTTTAGCAGATGACCATATAAATATAAATTTATTTCTTTTTGTCAAATTTTAAATCTGCTGCTTTTCTAGAAAACAGACTTAGGGAGAAACATTGATAAAATTCACTTTAATATCTGTTCCTTATCAAAAATTTGAGGGAGGAGAGCAAAAAAATTGATTTTTCTTTCACTAAAATTATTGAAAACAGTAAAATAGACACACACAGACCAAGAATAGGTTAAAACAAGAAAGGTCAAGTTCTATTACCCTAATTTTTGTAAAATAAAAGGTCAAAAAAAGTGAAAAAAAATCCATTTTCACCCTCATATTTGTGAGAAGTAATAAATAGTATTGTGATTTCAATATTATATCAATATTTTGCCTCAACTCTATTTTCTAGTTAGAGAAGTGGCAGTCACAAAAATTGTCCCAAAAGACTATAGCCTATTAAAAGGAGTTAGACACAGCTTAGGCTAGTTCTAACTAGGCCTAGATAGTTCAACACTGCTTAGCCGTATGTAGGCTAACTAGGTATAGTTAACTAGGCCTAACTTAGGTAGTTAGGGTAAAGGCAGGAACGACCGGCCCTGCAGTAATAACTGGCCTCCTTAACAAAAAGCAATTGGAGTAAAGAGCCTGCTCCTTTTCTCCATTGCTTTTTGTTAAGAAGGAGAGTTAGCTTATTAGTGCAGGGCCTGTCAGTCCTGCCTTTACCCTAGCTAGGTAGCCCTACTTTACACTGCCTGGGTCATACTTCAACACTGACTAGGCATAGCCTAATCTAACTAAGCCTAGCTACTTCTCATTTTATGAGCACAAAAGAACAGAAATAGCTGCATGGTAAACTTAAACACCCTAATTTTAAGTTATGAATATCCTAAAACAATGCACAATGCCTATACAGTTGATAACACGCTAAATACGCGCGAATTTTTTGCGCGCACACACACACACACAAACACCGGTCTGACAGGTTTAGGTTATTGCTTGTTTAAAAAAGCTGCGTAGTAATACCAACATTAACTTTATCAACACTTTTCCGCAAGTAATTCTGTAATCTATACGTTTATTAAATAAAAATATCGAACATAGCATAATTATTTACGAAAATTTCTACATTTTTTTATTTAGAATAATTCTATTCTAAATTCCTGCGCTGAAGAGTATAGTTCTACGCAAGAGTCTCTTCATTTTTCTTAACACGACCGCTTGTGCAGCTACATAAAACATGTAAGCCCGATGTGATAGATAAAAACTTATCACCAATAAAGTTGATACATGCAATGAAATATGGCCAATATTGGCTTCTACTAAACTATAATATTAGAGTCCTCAATTGGTATACGTGTCTTTATAGTGCATAATACCCGCTAGATATTAAAGGGGGCTAATTGGTGACAAAGCATGACATTTCAACAGACTTAAACCCTGTATACAGATTTAAAATGCCCTGAAAACCAGAAAACGTACAAGCATTTGTTTGAAATGCACTAACTTGATATACTTTAAAATTTTCAAGTCTATTACTTCCCAATCGATATACGTATAGGCCTAGTGGAAGCGCAAATAAAAGAGTTTTCCTTACTAAGAAATGTCTGTTCTGCCCATAATCTTAAAACATTTAACTTAGGTAGTTATTCAAGTTTTCCATACATTTATGCACTTATTATCAACTGCTTATATGTTAGTTCTTGTTAGTTACCAAAGTCCAAAATTTAAATGAACTTTGTTAATATATGTGTATTTTCTGTCAACGAAACTTAACGGGAAACTCAACATGCCATTTTTCCCGGCAAAGTACTATAGGCTCCTACACTTCATACAGGCTATAGATAAAAGTTGCTCTTTTGAAAGGACAACTTGCTGTAACCTATAAGCTACATATGCAAGTTTGTCTTAACACCTATTCACAGCGATATTTTACTCGAACCAATGATTCAATTATTTATATAAGCAAAAAGCCAAAATTATTATTCATACAAGCCAAAATTAATTCAACTAAAATCCATCAAGCAAAGAGTTAAGAACTTCATTGATGAATAATTACTATTCGAGGTGATATAGGGCCTGTAACTTGTAAAAAGTTTTTTTATGTATGGACAGGAACAGTTTCATTAATTTATTACGACCATGGTGTATTGTCAATATTTTATTACCTTACTTTCTTCATATTAACTGATGTCAAATGTTTTTTTTCTTCGACCTATGTGTTCAACAGAGTTTGATGTATTATAGGTACTGTTCTGACTGCGTCATTAGAATTAGTATTTGCGTTCATAAATTATTAAGACCTTATTGTATTGTAAATGTTTTATTTTTTTTCTAATTTCATTGCCGCGAAATGGTTCTTGAATGTATGTGTTTAATCGAGTTTTCTCAAATTTGATACATTAGAGTTACTATTTTGATGGCTATTTTTCGTAACAAACATAAATCGTCGTTTCCTATCTCTCTTTCCCCTTTTTCGATTGATGTCGAGTACGATACACCGTGACCGGTTTTGAGATACATGATGAATAGACAATTTCTCTCAGTGAAGGATGCGCCTTGTAAGAAAAATCAATCAGTATGGGTGATTCGGTTCCCATAATTGGTGACTCTGTACCATGGTACCTAGCCTAATTTTATTTTTTTTAGCAAATAACTATTGAACAATTTCGTATCTACAAAATCCTTATGTTAATAGTAGTTTGTAAGGATTTAGTAATCAGGTATGGTTGCTGTAATGAATGATTCTTAGGTACTTAAACGTTTATTTAAATTTCTTGGCGTTACAAATTCATGAAACATACACTAACGCACAACTTTTTTGCTCGTTGTATTTTTTTATATTTCACGATTAAATTATTTCCCTTGTAGCGTAACACCAGGTGTTTATATAATTTAATTTAATTTAATTTATAACTACACAATATGCATTTTTAAGCATATTCTTACGCTTGGTTTCCAGTAATGTATTTGGTATAGTATTTTTCTTGGAGTGCCAGTACTGGCTTACAATCGGTTTTCCTTTTCAACTGAAATGAATATACCGGAACGAAACAGGCTTCCCACAATACTCTCGTTGAGAATGGGAACCCATTACTGACCCAACTCGCCCGAGACGTAAATTTACTCTTTAAAGAGAAGCCAGAGTTAATCCCGTACTGAAATTACACTTTCCACGGGAATCCAGTACTGACCCTTCGTTTCCTACGTCACCCCATTGAACAGCCATTAATAAATGCTGACTGGGTTGACTAGTGTATCGAAGGAAATTTGCGAACTCTTGGGGAGGATTTCAGGTCCTGAGCTAGAAGTTAGGTGAACCTTCCTTTTGCTGAAATAATTTTTTTTTTGTTTGGAAGCAAGCCATCATTTTTTCGGCTCACTGCTGACCCTTTTTCAGCACCACTTCCATGTTCAACTTTTATTTTCTTTCAATTTCGATATTTCTTTACACAGGGTTTGGGGACCCACCTTGTACAAAGATTTTTAGGCCCTATAATTCCATATCAAATGAAACATTTTCCCAATATTTCTTTTGAACACGTTTCTTGTTATTAAAGAAGCTTAAATTAACAATCTAAACTGGGGCTAAGCTTATTGCTGCTCTGACTCATGTAGTTGAAATTTTCATTTTAGTTTTTCTTGTTGCGACTGTGTTTTCAAATTCTCCAAATTCTCCTCTCACTACTTCTGATGCTCTTCATGTTCCTATTATTGCCCCTACGATCGCCGCTTCTGCGTCTTGCTGTTTTTTGTGGGCATTTTTACTGTTGACCTCAGCTGTTGCTGCTATTGCCGCTGAAGTTGCTGTTGCAGCTGCAGTGAACGAGCCGTTACGGTTGCAGCCGCTGCAGAAGCTACTTGATTGCATTATTTCCGGTGCTGCTGCAAAATTGGCTGTTAAATCGGACTGGCAAATTTTCTCTGCCTCGACGACGCCGACCGATTTGGGCTCGCATCTAGGAATGAGGGGAACCTAAGATTCCAGCTCCATATTCTTTTGCATGGGCGTGTTGAAGAATTTCTGCTTAATTTATTATGAAATTGTATACTCTTGTTTCGTTACCTAATTAAATATTGTTTTGCAATGTATGATTTATACTGTGCTGGATGCGTGCATTTATGTGTAGGCGGTTGGTTACTGTTCTGGGGTACATAATTCTCATTCTCTGTCGAAGGAGATCTGCTAATGGCAAAGCAGATGTTGGTACTCGCAGTGAAGAATTCTCTGTTAGTACCGTACATCTGTGCTCCATTGAGCTCTCGTGTTTCATCCATACGGCCCTCAACGGCCTAATTTCGGCTTTTGTTTCTTCTGCCATTTGGAGTTGCCATAGGAAAGCTTTGTGCCTGTTTAATTCTTAGGAAAGAGAGTGTTCCAGTTGAGGATTTTCTGGGAGTCTTTTTCCGTGGTCCCTTGCTGAAGCCGCATTTGAAGCTATTTCATTTCGAATTGATGCTAGAGATCATAATCTGGTCTGTTTAAGACACGGAAAATTAAACAATATTCTTGTTAGCTCGATCTAATAGCGTGTCTTTAAGAACGTCGATTCTTCGCAACATATTTCGTGCGTCTGGCCAATGTGCCGAAACGCGCTTCTTTTAATTGTATCGGACCAACTGTTGCTTTCCCGCGCCCAATCCTGCCTCCTCCCTCGCTACTCGCACAAATGGAGACCGCGATTGTAGTTTCTATGATGTCCCTCGTGTTATGCTAGAAGAATTGTTCGGTAATGGCAACCGGCATTGTTTTCCGGCTCTTCCACTCGGCGAAATTTAACGTATTCTTCGGCTGAATTCTGCTCCATTTAAGGGATTTTTTTTCGTTAAGCTTCGTTCCTTGCATTAGATGTTTCTCATATTGTTTGTTGTTGGCGTACAAGTGTAAAATTTCGCAATTTACTAGATAGCCTTTTTTCACTATATTTGCGTCTTTGTCTCATGTAAATAGAATGATTAATCTAATACGCACGTACGTGTAATATTGCTCATAAATACGTTATTGAAAATGGATTTCGGGTAAACTCCCCCTCAGTAGCTATTGCTATTTATTGTTGAGGAGATAAGCCAAAATTTATTCAAAGATATCGTGTGATATGTTTGTTACGGTGGTAACTTAGACCTAAACAAACATATTTAAGCCAACGAGTCCCTCGTGCCTTTTGTTCCATGAAAATAGTCGCGTGACCGCGAGACCAACAGCGCGCGAGTGCCTGACAGATCATCTGGGTAGCTCTGAAACAGATATTCCGAAGTTTAGTAGATCTCAAAAGTGACATTTCATGGTTGACCCTCAAGTTTGAGCTTAAAGTTTTCCAGTAGCAAGAGCACGCTTGTAAAAACCCTTTCTATTAAATCATTTAGATTGTGATTTTTCTAAATCCAACTAGAAATATTATCATTGATTTGGAGATCATTAAGGGTTGGATTCAAACCATATTGGTTGCGACCCTTGCATGTCCCGCTGATCAGGAAGCGTGGCCACGTGGCGGTGTGTGCACAGTAGCCCTCGTGGCGCGGAGCAGCTCCCTCCCTCCGCGTGCCCGACACCCTGCGAGGGAGTGGGATTGGCTCCTGCTGCGCCGCGTCAACCAAATGCCAAGTTCTCAGGACCTCTCACGGGCCCTCGTGTCCCCTTCACGTGTTGGTGTACTGGCGTCGCTATCCACTTCATGTCGATACCATTCTGCCTTCACGTCCTTGGCGTTTGGTGAATCCACTTCATGTCGTTACCATTTTGCCCTCACGTTCTTGTCATTTGGTGTATCCACTTCATGGCGTTACCATGTGAACTATAGCCACTGTGCACTGCTATACTCATCGTTGCCATTTGCGTCATGGCTTCTGTCTTCGCATTGTTATCAGTTGGGCTGCGGACTCCAAACCCATATCGTTTTTATTTTGTGCAGGGACTTTGGTTCGTTTGCACCTCGCTTTCTGGAGTACTGAGTTCTTAAAAATGTCTATCTGCTGCTGCTGCTGCTGCTGATGTCTATCTGCTGCTGCTGCTGCTGCTGCTGCTGCTGATGTCTATCTGCTGCTGCTGCTGCTGCTGCTAATGTCTATCTGCTGCTGCTGCTGCTGCTGCTAATGTCTATCTGCTGCTGTTAATGTCTATCTGCTGCTGCTAATGTCTATCTGCTGCTGTTAATGTCTATCTGCTGCTGCTAATGTCTATCTGCTGCTGCTAATGTCTATCTGCTGCTGTTAATGTCTATCTGCTGCTGTTAATGTCTATCTGCTGCTGCTAATGTCTATCTGCTGCTGCTAATGTCTATCTGCTGCTGTTAATGTCTATCTGCTGCTGTTAATGTCTATCTGCTGCTGTTAATGTCTATCTGCTGCTGTTAATGTCTATCTGCTGCTGCTAATGTCTATCTGCTGCTGTTAATGTCTATCTGCTGCTGCTAATGTCTATCTGCTGCTGCTAATGTCTATCTGCTGCTGCTAATGTCTATCTGCTGCTGTTAATGTCTATCTGCTGCTGCTAATGTCTATCTGCTGCTGCTAATGTCTATCTGCTGCTGCTAATGTCTATCTGCTGCTGCTAATGTCTATCTGCTGCTGCTAATGTCTATGTTTCGAGTAGTACTTTATATGTCAATATAACGTGTGCGATTAAAATTAAGAAATTTTACGTTGTATGCATAATTCTATTAGTTTTATATCGTACTTGAGGATGGCATTTTACCATCTCACTTTTTGATGCACACATTATTTGATTAAATTCTTGCGTTATTACTCAGTAACTCTTTGTGACACGAGGCAGCGAGAACACAAGCGGGCAGTTGAATTTCGATTTTTCGATACAGCGTACAATAAATGACAGATTTTGGCGTTGAACGAACATTTTAGTTCTTGCATTGCCAACTGCTTACGGCGCTGGTAAGTTGAACTGTGTTGTATGTTTAATATATACAATTTATTAGTTTAATGTGTAAATTCTAATGTAACTAAAATTGATGTTAGGTATTCGGAAGCATTAAGGTAGCCATGTTGATTAATTAATGCACATTTTCTCGAATGCTTGTCATGCCATTGAAAAATACCAAACTTTAGCATACTTGGGGGACATAAAAAACGCAAAAATGTCCAAAGCCCGTTTCTGAGACAGGCTGCAAGACCGTTAGATCCGAGCTTGCTATCTGAAGTTGCTGAAGGTGCTGGCGGCTAGGAGACAAGAGACCAGGGTGAGGCTGGGTGCCTCGCCCTGTAGAAAGGATTATTTGGCTAAAATTAAAAGTCGCTTCCGCTTTGGATATTGTGGTACGTGAATGACTGGTGCAGTAAAATGTGATGCTTACGTGAAGCTACTTATTTTTTAAGTTGTTCGTGTTTGAAGTGTAGAAAGTTATATGAATGTGAAATCTTAAAATTGGAAAGGAGAAACGCTGCTCAACGAGTTGGCGAGTCATTTTGTTATTAGAATTTTTTTGAACCATCAGTCTTGAAATTGAGTTAGAAATGTCAAATCTTGGGTTTGAATGTTAAAGTTAGGTACTTTGAATTATCAATCATTAGAGACAAATTATGTTGATGCATATTTATGTGAATGTCTGCTGCATGTGCGTTATAAACTTGAGGATGCCCAATTTTAAAGGTCTTACGATGAAGTCTAAGCTTCTACTTTTGTCAGGCTACTTCTGCTCTGAGACTCGAGATGTCGCACTTTTTAGTGAAATTTGTACGGGTTTATCGTCAAATTTGTTCTGGTTTATCGTCAAATTTGTTCTGGTTTATCGTCAAATTTGTTCTGGTTCATCGTCAAATTTGTTCTGGTTTATCGTCAAATTTGTTCTGGTTTATCGTCAAATTTGTTCTGGTTCATCGTCAAATTTGTTCTGGTTTATCGTCAAATTTGTTCTGGTTTATCGTCAAATTTGTTCTGGTTCATCGTCAAATTTGTGCGGGTTTATCGTCAAATTTGTGCGGGTTTATCGTCAAATTTGTGCGGGTTTATCGTCAAATTTGTGCGGGTTTATCGTTTTGGTATCGTGGCGATACCAAAACTGAGTGGTACGAATATTTGTACAGGAAATTCTCAAGATTTCCACTTTAAAAAGTTTTGAGTCGATGTTAATTTTTGACGATGGGCCCTTGCTGTCAACTCTTGCTGGCCATATCGCATCTTAATTCAAATCTCAAAGTTTGACGCGAAATTACCAGCTGGACGTAGCCATTTTGATTATGGTTCTCGGTCTTCATGCACGCAAGTGAACTGGCTTATAATCTTGCAAAATAACTGGATAAACATTCGTGCTACAACATACTCAGTTTGTGGTATCGACTAGATCATACAGGGAAAAAGTACTTTAGCTGTACAATACCAGTTACACTAATGAACTTTAATTTAAAGTTAAAAAGTTGAAAAAGTAAAGTTAAAATTTTCTGACCAGACGTACATATATTATTTAAATTAAATAATATATGTACGTCTGGTCAGAAAATTTTAACCAAGGCGCAATTGTACGCAACACACTGAATTTAAATGATATTTTCCCTCTCCGGTTTTGATTTTTTTCAGAAAACGCTGCTCTTTGCAGACTCGCCTCTGCCTTATTCTCATGTGTTTGTTTTGCGCGTTATGGTTGAACTCCTTTTGTGATTGTTAAAATGGGGCTCCTTAATATTCTAATGTTCTGACGTTTAAAAAAAGCCAAGGTTATTGCACAAAATTAATGAAATAAATTTTTTTATAAAAGCTTCGCTTCTGATAATGTAACTTACAAATTTTACGTTCATTTTTGGTATCATATATACTGAGAAGCGTTAAGAACTAACCCTTGCACAGAAGAGTTCCGATATTTTTGTGTTAATGCTTTGCGCAAAAGCTTGCGCGGGATGTTGCAGATTTTTGGGTTTTTGTGTTTCATTAGAACCTCAGCGTGCGTTTGTGTTCACCTGAGGCTAATGAATTGACGAGTCTTTGCCGTCAGTTTTTGTTTTTGTCGCATAAAATATCTGCTGTTGGCCAACGCTTTCCAGTGAGTATTCAGATTTAGTTTCCACGAGTTGAGAGGGGATTTTCAGTATTTATTCTTCATGCGACTTAGAAAGAGAATGGTTGAATCAACGTTGGATTCATTAACGTTTAATTTTACTGTAAAGCGGCCGCACTGAAAGCGTTCATCGTTATGCTCTCTGTGCGCAGGGCTCTCCAAGGAAATAAACTAATTGCCATTGTGCCTTCTTCCGACGCAACGGAAGCGCATTTCAGTGTTTCCTGTCGTGCGAGCAAGTGTATCAAGTGCTTTCTTTTCCCTCGGAGATTCAAGGGGAAATTTAAATTTTCTTTTTCATGAAATTCACTTCTAATCTCGGTTCATTTCCAAGCTAAGTTTACTAATTAAAATCGCCAGTTTTTATTCTAGTGAAAGGATTTCTGGTCATTTTTCCGAGTGCATGTCAGAATCGAGTCAGTTTTCACAGGAACGCTTTGACAGTTCCCTGAGGGGGAAAAGCTCAGTTATATCTAACGCGTTTTTGATGGTGAGCTTCAAATGTAATCTCTCATCTCATTCCCGAGCGAGTTCACATTTTTGTCGTTTAATAGCTTTGATCAAGTCTTCGTAATACCCTATGAGACTTTAATTTCATTTCAATCCTGCCTCTCTCTACACGCCTGGTGCGTTAGATCGGCTCAGGCAAATATCCCTGTTTTTACTTACATTTCAAATTCTAGCTTAAATCAGCTTGTGTTTATGTTCATCAATGGTTTTGTAAGAGCGGGAGCTGGCGCAGCGTAAGAGCTTAAATTTGTCTCGCTTTAGTCATAGTGAGGATTTTTGACTGCTGTCAATCGGTTTCGAAGGCTTCTGTTCTTTACTTCATGTTTTCTATTGGGCAATTCACTCGTTTGTTTATTTATATACCTGCACTCGTACTTCGTTTTTTCACGAGCACTTAGTTATCGAATGTTTAAAGATTCAACGGTTCCCGAGATTCCTTAGGTGAATGCCAGATGTTATCGGAACTGGAATTTCCTGCAAATATGAGAGTTAAGGGTTCCATCCCGATGTCATGTTCAGGCGTATTAAGTGAATGACACCCATACATGTTAGTACCAAAGTAGAAATTGACTCATGTAAGACGTTGAAAAGTTTCTTATTTAAGAACACCTGTCAGGGATCGTGGATTTGGTAAGGGGTTTAGGTTAGTCAGTTTGTCTATCCTATTCTATCGGGAGAGTCGCCTGTTCTCTTTGCTTTTTTCTATTTTTAAGCCTTTTACTTTTTGTGCCCATTTTTTTCTTCCAATTTTCACGCCTTTTACCATTTGTGCCCATTTTTTTCTTCCAATTTTCACGCCTTTTACCATTTGTGCCCATTTTTTTCTTCCAATTTTCACGCCATTTACCTTTTGTGCCCATTTTTTTCTTCCAATTTTCATGCCTTTCACCATTTGTGCCCATTTTTTTCTTCCAATTTTCACGCCATTTACCTTTTGTGCCCATTTTTTTCTTTCAATTTTCACGCCATTTACCTTTTGTGCCCATTTTTTTCTTCCAATTTTCACGCCATTTACCTTTTGTGCCCATTTTTTTCTTCCAATTTTCACGCCTCCTTCACTCTCTTGCCGTTGTCTCTTCATCGTCTTCCTTCTAAACTTGCTGTTTTTACGCGCAGAGTATCATGCGTGGCAACTCACTTTGTGCATAGATTGCCCAGTTTCTACAGTCGATACTAAATGGACTCTTCTCATTGCTCTTTCGAAATTGCCCGTTTTCGAAACTAACTACTCATAATTTTTCAATAACGAATGACAAACACTGCCGCCTCTGTGTCTGCAGATTAACGCTTTTAGATCCCGATGCTACTGATCTCGAAGCCTCAGAGGTGTAGTATTGTTTTTGCATCGTCGAAGGTAAAAATACTATTTCTCGTTCCAGCAAGAATGCAAAAGTTCGATATGAACTTAGGGTCAGCAGTGCGATGAAGGCAGCATTGTACGTGCGTAAGTGATACTGTGTAGGATTATTCTCCATTTTGTGGGTAGCAGCGGCTGCAACGTGTTGTGATTCAGGTTGCCTCTTTGATGACGCCTAGACTAACATGTTTCCCGTCAACTCTGTAAGTACTACTTAAAAGTTAACTTTTTATCATGGTCTGTGTTAAGAACTGAGAGGGTAGTTCATCATTTAGAACAATACTGAACCCATGTGAACTGACTAGTGTCACGAGAAGAAGGTCTTAACTGGATTAAGGGAGCCATACGCCCTACTACACTCGCGTTGGTCTCGCCTGTCTTTGCAACAAATCTAGCTCCGAGTGCTGTGTAAAACGAGTACTATCTCTTTGGAACCGGGGGTTCGCTGCCCTGATGTTGGAGAGCTACTTGCCTCAGCTGCGTGCGATGGACCCGAGAGAAATCCTGAATTATTGTGTTGTTTTTCATGCCAAATAATTGATTACAGTTTTCCCATTTCCTTGCTCTTGTATTTGTCGGTTATCGCGCCGTCCACAAGTTTTCATTTTGTTGCTTGACTGACCGAAATCATACTTCAAATCTGACGAGCTTTTTTAGAAAAATCGGGTGAGAATTAACGCTGGTGACTTTATGATCGATGGTCTGGAAGATCGATGTATAGGTTGTTTTACAACTTAATAACTCGTAAAGCCTGCTGACTGTGCTTTGAAACTGAACATGGAGCTGGCTACGACTGCCGCATGCACGCTAGCTGCAGCTATGCATGAAGCGGCCGCGTGAGGGTGAGCAATTTTGCTGTCGAATCTTTTATTGCACGCTCGAGTCGTGCATTTTAGCAGCCCTGATGCTTTCTCCAGACACCTAAGCGCTGGTTTTTGCGGTGCTCCTATCTGCGAGCAAGATAAGTTCCTGACCCTACCTACCTGACTACCCTGTTCAACTGGTTTTATGGAGACTTTTTCCTCGCTAAAAGACCGCATTTTAAGAGCAAACGCAAGTGTCTCTCTGTGTGGCAGAGTCCTGAGGAGTATCGCTTCTGCTCTAAAAAACTCGCACCCAGATACACTTCTTACGAGGAACTAGTCTTCTCTATTTGATTGATGCCCTCTCGTTTATCTCAACTATGATTTATTGAAGAAATTGGAAAATTATGTTGTCATCTTAGAAAAATTCCTTCGGGCTCATTCTCGAACTCACCTTGTCACCGAGACGTTAGATACGAGAGGTGAGCTGACTAATTATAATTATTAACGAATTGTAACGAAGCTTCATTTGAGGATTCTCCATAGCCCGTAATTTTGAATGAGTTTTCAGGGCATCGTAAATACGATTGCAGATCACGCGTCAAGTAACCAGTGGACAGTTTCTTCAGGACCCAACACTTTAGAAGTCATCTTTATCGCGGACGGTTTTGTTTTATCCAGCAATGCTGCTCGTTAAGCCTGCACATATCTGGTTAGCTGACCAGCGCACCGTCCTACATTGTTTGTTGCAGTTCTGCATTCGAAATGAGCCTCCCAATCTCTGGGGCGCAGGTATCTTTTGAAGCGAGCCTCGCTGATAAGGTTGTAGGCTTAGGTTGTTTGCTGCTAAGAGATCCGTTACGCTTGCCGGATCCATGCCCGAACGTGTTTCTTGTTCTTAGAGCTTCTCTTTATTTTACTTCTGACTGCACTTTTCTATTGATTTGTCTTTTCTTTGGGGAAACAGAGGCGGTTGTTGAAACAAATAGCGATCAGGTGTATTAAAGAGAACATGGAGTGACAACATCTTGTTATTTTCAGAGTAATCTGTGTTTTTGCTGCGACGTTGTAGCAGGGCTCGTGTCTAATGTAAACATCGATTTGGAGTGTTTATGGGGAGATCGCGTCACATCTTACAGAGTTTTCATGTCGGCGTGTTTTATTATTTTTTCGTGTTGATGGTAAGCTCCTCATGAGATAAGAATTCTTGATTGCTTAGTCGTATAAATGTCAGGTTTACCTACAGCCATGATTTTAAGCGAAAGCACGGAGCAGCTTCTTCGTGCTAGCCGGTGACAGCAACTTTTTTTCTTTACTATACTATTTCTTGTAGGTCTTTCTTTTTCGCTCATTATGTTGTACCATATTTTCTAAACAACAGTATTTTTTTGTTAATGCAGAACTCGTGTCTCATCATTTCCTCATTTTTGATGGGATGTGCGGAGTTTCATGGTTAGGACATTTTATTAAAATTCTCTAATGTTTTATCTCTGGCTTTTTATTGATGAAGTAACTGTTCCTACCGATGGGTTCTTCATAGTCCTAAAATTTAAATTTAAGTTGTCCGTTGGCCGGGATCAATGATAAAGCATTTCTCACAATATTCTTCATCGTTGTGCAATGTTGGTGTCGAGTTTCTCTAATTTCAGGTCGTAGAAGATGCCAGTGTCCGCCGTGTGCTACTCATCCCATCTAGTCTGCTGGTCCGGGCGATAACACGTTCCCGATATTCGCTCTCCATCCTCTCATTTCCCTGTTTTCCGGGCTTCTCCTACCCTCAATACTCAGTTATGTAGGTTTCCCTGTGGTGTTAACGCAGCCGTATTGCCTCTCGTTTCTGTTATTTATTCTCGTCTTACAAATTTTGCGCTTTCTCTCTGGTTTTATCTCACTCTCCTGTCACTAATCGGGTTTACTTCAAGCTGTTCTTCGGCGTCACGCCTTCAAGAAACTCAGATTTTCTCTTTTACGCCTGATCTGTCATTCTCTCACATCTCACTGCTCCAGGATATTCTGTCCGTCGTATCCACAGAAACCTGCAATTCTTTTATTCCATCCTCCAGCTCCGGTGAATTGTCTCACTCCGTCCTCCAAGTCGCTGCATTTTCTCCCCAGTCACGGCGGTTGACCGACTCCTGCCACCAGGAAAGCGAAACGTATTAGAAAATAAAACTCAGATCGACCGCGACGATATTGCGGAATCTTGGCGACGGACGGAAATAACTTTGCTCATTAGAGGAATCAATTGAGAGCCAAAGAGCTGTCGATTACAAAAGTTTTGCAGCCGCTGATTGTTTTTTGCCGGGTCGTCAGTCGTAGCAGCATTATTACTCTTTGAACTTCTACTTTAAACTGAGCTCTTTTGCTCGACCTTTATAAAACCTTATCGCAACCTTCCAGCTACGGTGGCAAAAGTATATTTCAATTCGTAGCTTTTTATTTTTTCTGGGGAAGTATTCGAAAAAAATTATTTGAAGCATCTCGTTCCCTGTAGTACTGATTACTTTGAAACGTTATTTCCCCATCGAATGTATTCGGACGTGGCTCACATTTTTCATTTTTGGTTTGACAATATATTTGTGAAGCTGGCCCAGGTTCTTCTGATGTTTGTTTCTCATCAAATGTTTACATGCTGTTATATTTGTCTACTTCAGTTACGGCGTCAAGTCTGAACTAATGAAGTGTGGCCTTAAGTCCCTCAGGGAGATATAACTCTCGTTTGTATGGGAGTTAGCGCTCCCAGAACGAAGATGTGAGGTTCTTAGCTAAAGGCTAGGCCTTTCGTTAGAATAAGTAATTTTTGGCTTCTTGAGGAACGATGCTTTTGGTTCACCGCTGTCGTTTTATCAGTACCTGTTACCTTTTTCTTCAACGCTTATTTTCTTCCGAAGATTTCATCCAATTTTGCTGTTAACATGCGTAGGGTGTGGGGACACACCTGGAGCCTGAATTCCTGTTTCCTTAGCTCCATACCAATAGGCGTCGACGTCTTACGCCTCTTGGGAACTCTTTTTGTGGTTAGGGGAGTTTAAACTGACTTCAAATCTAACCCGTAATAACATTTAGAATCTTTTTACCGATCGAAAATATGATAGCTGAAAGACATTAATTTTTAAACAAAAAGCTCTTTCAGCTTGGAAAATTTTACCTCCTCCTTCCTTACCCCTTGGCGAACAGATCCCCGAATTGGCGTGGGGTTTTTTTCAGTCCTCTGTGTGTCGCTGGAGTCACTCGACTCGGTTAGCAATTGGCTTCAAAATTCGCGTGCTGTAATATCTCCTTCCATTGATAAACAATGCACACTTATTTTATTTATGCCTCGAGTTTCGATTTCATTAGATTTGCATACGAGCGTATGAAATTCTTTTCAACAGCAATAAATTCAGCAACGTTCATGCGAGTGCCATCACAGTTATACCCGCCGTCTTATGTTACTCAGCAAGAGTTAATTAACGCTCATGTGCATTTCAACTGCGAGTAATGCTTCATTTAATGGCCTGCTCCAGCTAATGAGCTTCAACGCATCTGTGGATTTGAGCTTACATTCCTTAATGGTCCATAATTTTGTTCCGTGCGTCGTCTTTCTACCTGACTTAATTTCAATTAATATTTGGCTTAGGTGAACTCGAGCGTGCTGTTGTTATTTCGGGTGTCAGAAGCAGTTGCTGCGTTTGTTATGACTTCAGAAATTGGCGTGGGCTAAACTTGGCTGTCGGTGCGGGTTGACTTCACTCACCGTCATGAAGTTGCCTTTGCCTCCGCTTTGGTTTGATGCGCGCGTTCACGGTGCTGCCAACTCCTCGCCACAAGTTTGGGAGTGAACTTTAAGCTGCCGCTCCGACAAACGAAGAATAAATCAAATTCAATTACTATGGGGTGCTAGCGATGGCGATTTCTGTGAACTGGTTGTGGGTGGTCTCAACTCCTGGCTGCTTGATTGCGCCACGCAGGAACGCTTTGTGCGACCCTGCTCTGTCTGGCAAATAATTAATCTAAGCTGCTGTCAAAAGCAGTGTCGAAAGCAGCAGCTCTTCCTCATTCCTCCGGGATTTCTTTTCTTAAATGGGACTTTCCCTCAGACTCGGTTTACATACCCTTTCTCCTGTTTAGCTTTCTTTTCCCTTCGCTATACCAATCGTGTGTGTTTTTCGAGCACCTTTGTCGCAATGGAATCCGCGTTAGCTTTTTTCTGTTTGTATCATTTGTTTGGTTTAACTTTTTGCAGTAAGCGTAACCTCTTTGTTCTCCTCCATACATCTTTTTTTGCCGACGTGATTGCTGCTTTTTCCTTCCTTCGTATATTTTTCTTTTGCTCCATGCGGAAATAAGTCTGGGTGCCGAAACAATCTTGCTCTTCAACTCTACATTTAGAGCATTTTTCTTACAGCTATGGACATATTCATTCATTTCAATGACACTTCTTTAAATTCTTTTCTTTATTTCGCTTACTTCATTACTTAAGTTATTATATATCTCATTTCTTTTAGTTGGTTGTGCTCATAATTACTGTGAGCACCCATCTCTGCAAAGTGTTTATTTAAGACACAGAGTAAATTACATGTAATTAATCGTAGGTTCTTGACAAATTTCCTGTTACCGACTCAATGCTAAAGTCATTCGGTGCACTGGAGTTGCTTACCGTGCGTTCTGACGCGCCAGGCTTGAGGTGAGTGGGCATTGTTTCTTTAATAAAGCAGCTGAATGGCACACAGAAATGTTTGACGAAGGAAATGGTTCTTGCAGAGTAGGGTATGGCCACAGAAAACGGGCAGAGTGGCCCATACGCGGGTTCCTGCACCAGTCTTATAGGCCTTGAGATTCCAGTCACGCACCGACATCTGAGTGCCAGTGGAGAGGAGGTAGTAGTGATCCCATTCACAGTGGTTGATTTTCGCACGCATACGCCAGTTCGTTTGCTGTAACGTAATATCTTAGGAGATGGTCTCATTGTCTACGGAGGTCTAATTCCTCATATTAATTTTGGCTTGCAATTTACCAAACAAAATTCTTTAAAGCTGTTTATCTTATGGTTGATATTCTCTCGGATGTTATTATTGAAATAACGTCTTCATTTTGTGTATTTCATTTCAAATTTGTTATGCCATCTGCTTCCGCAAAAAATATTCATAAGCTTTGCATCGTCAGTGCATGCTTACTCGTGTACGTCATGGAGCACGGGGTGTCTTGTGCGTGAAGAATGTCCCTAGAGAAAGCTGTAATTTACCTGCACTCATTTTAAGTGCCTATTTTGTGTTCAGGTGAATTATGGTCGTATTTTTATCCTTATGTTTGGCGTATGTCAGAAGTCCGATGTAACGATAACATCTTATTTTTCCCCTAATCTTTAGCGTGTGTGAGAGTCCTATATGTATCACTGATATCTTATTTTCCCCCTAATCTTTATAGTATGTGAGAGTCTTATGTGACGCTGATAAAGTATTTTTCCCTCAATCATCATAGCGTATGTGAGTCGGGTGTAACGCTTATATACATATCGTATTTTCCCTTGACGTGAAGCCTATGTGAGAGTCCGATGTAACGCTCTAATTAACAATCGAGGGCAAGTCTCGGGCTGTCAAACTACTTTTATCAATCAATGTCTATTCTTCTTGTTTTTTGTTACTTCTTATCCAATTTTTTCAAGACATTTTTGGCAAAAAGAGGAAAATGAACTGGCTCAGAAGTATTCAAGCATTGCCGCATTGCTTTCGAGTCTCTTAGTTATCTCCTAAAATGATCATGGGTGTTTTAAATGATAGCTACAATTAGAATGGAGTCTCATTTGAGAAGTCTGTTCCCATGGTGGTGGCGTGGCGGGTATCTTGATAACTGAGAGTGTTGATTTTGTACGATGCCGGACAAATGATTGATAATCCGTGTTGTGGCTCAAGCTGAGTTGCCCCCTCGCACCCACTGTCTGCAAGCGCCTTGGTCTCGATAGCACGGAACATTTCTCGTCGCTCAGAGCTTCTTATCGCCATAATTGGCATCGGTGGCCAGCGAATGCCGCTAATTTGGCCTCCAGCTTTGATGGCGGTTCCATCGACTCTCATTAGGCCGATAAATACGATGCCCTCTCTCACCAATACTTCATCTTAATTTGCGGTCTCTCTCGCCTATGCTTTTTCATTTCATTTAATTGTAGGTTGTAATTCATTACGGATTCATGAGCAAGATCGACTCAAATTTCAATATTTTCCATTTTACGATGAACTTAGTTTTCTAAATTAATCGAATAAATTTCGAACCTAGCTGATCAATAGTTAATTGCGATGTCCTTGCTATTACTGAATAGTCTTTTTTTCTTCGCCCTCTTACTTTATTGATTTCTAGTTTTCATCTATTATGCGCTGGTCATTTGCTCTAACTTCAGTCGAGGGAGTTGTTGCAATGAAATTTGCTCTACCCTTGGTTCTGATGTGAAGCGCGAAATAATTCGTGGATACTACTGTTACTGTTTTTAGGCGCTGGGAATCTGGTGTGGGAACACACATGCATAGGTTTCGCGTTCCCGTGATTCTGTATTAACCTTATAACGACTAAACTTTTTGGCTTATGATCGAAATATTTTGTTTATTTCTCATAAATTATTATTCATGCAACCCAACAAACGTGAACTTGGCATCGAAACATCTAATATAAGAACGATGCGAGTGATTTCCTAATGTTCTCCAGGAGAGGCGTTGGTCGATAAAGGGGTAAGTGGTGCTTCCATTTTTTCTGCTTTTAAACATCTTTGTTGTGGGTAGAGGCTCAAACTAACTTACATAACCTTCTTGGATATGACATGCAGCGACTGCGCAGCAGGCAAGACCTCATGTGCCCCACGGTATGATATGCACACAGCTTGAGTGCAGGGAATGCAGGCGCCAGTGGCGGTCGCAGGGCGGTCAAAATTGGTATGCGCTGTCATTGAGTTAGTTAGATCAGAGGCGCCACTCCCATGGCGGTCACACGAGAGATGGATTACTGCACGTGCCCCTCGCATTGTAGCTAAGGTCACCTTTGAGTGCTCCCACAGGCTCCATTAACTCCTCTCAACGCGTCGTGCTTCACTCTAATTTCCAGGCTGGAGTCGAGTTTTGTTTTGTTGTTTCCCTAAAACCGAGTGCTCTTGCACATCTGAAACCCCGACCTGTTTGTTGAAATTTAATTTCTCATGAGAATATTAGGATATTCTTTGCCAATTAGAATAAGATGTGTACAAACCAATCTATTGTATAATGCATTTCATTATCCAATTTCTCTTCCTTGGACCTGCATTGTGAGCATTTGATTGTATGTTATTCTCTTGAATCCTGTCGCTTAAACTACGAAATTCTAAATTAGTTAACTGCTACAGCGAAAGTTTTAACGATATTTGTGTGTTGTATTAAATTTTCCTTTGCCATCCAGTGTAACGCGATACTGCTCTGTCTTACATAATCGAAAGCAATTTAAATTAGGGCTCTACTGACGCTTTATTCTTAACATGTGTAACTTTCTGACCGGAAACACTGAATGCATGTTTCAGGAGGCAGCGTATCAGCAGAGTGAATTTAACTTTTTGTACCTGGCACCGAGCTTTGATGTTTCCTCACGTAGCACGTCTGCAGTGCGATATCGAGTGAGAAATTCTACTATTACAAATACATCACCTTCTGGGCTTCAGACTCCGGTTGTTATACGCCCTCGACTTAAAACTAGTTGGCAAGCGGCTGAACTGTCTACTTTGTTATTAGTGCAGTAACTGAATATGTTGCTGGAGTTTCAAATGCATTGCTAAGTGATATTTTGAGTTGTCAATTCTACACAAAATTTTATGGGTAACCAAGTCTCTAATTTCCTCATATTTTTTGAAGCTACGTTATCCCGCGGTAAGGATCCAGGAGTATTCGTCTGTGAGTGAATGCGAAACGTCCCGAAGAGAAACTGTTTTTCCCGGTCATTAACTGCTCAAGCGTTGCACGGTAAATGCGCATGTTTCGAGGCATTTTGGACCACGTTTTATAATTGAGGTTAATATTTCCTTGGTGTAAATTTGGACTGGATATGCCACTAGAAAGACACGATGTTCACGTTTCTGGTGTCAACCTGATTAGAAAATGAGTTGAATTCGTACACTTTACTACGTTAAGATTCACGGTGTACACATTTAATGTAGAGTAACTTCATGGAGTAAATGAAATGCGTAAAGC
This sequence comes from Morinoia aosen, assembly GCA_030386875.1. Lineage (NCBI taxonomy): Eukaryota > Metazoa > Arthropoda > Malacostraca > Amphipoda > Talitridae > Morinoia > Morinoia aosen. The sequence continues at coordinate 12,604,126 of CM059562.1, forward strand.
GAATCGCTCATGATTGCTAAACAGCCAATATACTCTACAATTTAATTATTTGAACTTTAATGAAGGTTGAGGTCGCGTTATGCTCCGTCCAGATTGGCGTATTCCTCTGGGCGAGCCTGAGGTCTAGCAGGACTGAATCCTTTTATTGAATTCGTTCGACCAATTAAACTTCACGCTGCTCGGTTCTAAAACTTAATGATGTTCTTGGCCCTTCAGCTCATGGCCTTGTGGGTGCATTGCATCAGCATGACTACCTATTTATCCCTGATTGCATTCAAAAAACAAGCTGCAAGTTAACCCAGAATGGCTCGAAGTGCTCCAATATCGTGTTTTCAACCATTCATTATTCATACTCTGCATGTTGCCGATAATTGCATTTGATCATAACTTTTCGTGCTTACTAGTTGCGAAAATTTCATCACATTGACTACATGGCTTTCAAGATAGTGCGTACGATTTATTCGTGTTTAGAGTTAATTCTTCCATTCAATTTTGGTACGCCCGTCTTTTTCTGGGATTTAGGAAGTGTTTACTCTTTTGTTCGAGTCGTTCACCTGTGAAGTTGTTCTTTCATCACCTCGATGAAGGGGACGTCGAGGATAATGGATGACTGTTGTTCATGCAAGAGGGGGACAGATGAAATGAAGAGCGTCAAGATTCTTTTCGCTCCTCTTTTTTTTTATGCGCTCCCGCAAGGTCGAGAAAATCGTCGGCGGTTTGTCTCCCCTCCCTGGAGTGAAAGAAGGCGGGTGTTTATTTTTTCAATGTTTGTCACTGCCTTCAATGTAATCGATGACTTTTGCTCGATGCAGCTGTCAAGGTTGTATTGCCTGTCGCTGATGACGAAGGGAAAGCCGCGTCTTATTTCATTTTTAAAAAAGGATGCGAGCTTTCTCCATTTTTAAGGCAATTCATTTATATTCTTCCTTTTAAGATAGTAAAGGTTTTGGTGCCCATTTTGTTCCGAAGAGAGTTTTGCTAAGTAAAATCCTGAGTACAAATATAATTCAGACTTCTCCTCCTGCGTGGACGCCTTGTTTCACCCGCGTCAATCAGTTTTCTTGGCTGCGCATGCTTTTAGCTGCGCAATTCTGCATTGTTCTAATGCGGCGTAAGCTGAAACTCCGATGCTCTGCGGGTGCGTTGTAGGAAGCGAGCCTGTCACCTCAATTTACCATTGCCACCGCCTTTCAGCTGCTGATGTTTCTAAGATTTTTTACGTATTACTCTGTGGAAAAATGATACTAAAATCCGAAGCCTCAATTGAGGCTTCGTTTATTTTACCCGTGAGCTCTAGCATATCTGTTTAATTTAAGACCGTATCAAATCTAGCCTACACTTTAAACGAAATGGGTTAGTCTTTATTTCTGTTTGAATTTAGTGATCGCTCTCCATTTGATTTTCAATTATTTAATCTTAGCTGTTTAATGGTTAGGATATTTTTTAGTCACCTCTGTGAGTTTTCGAGTTGTATGTTTTCTTGCTCTGTAAGATATGATTGTTCTTTTGAAAAAACCTTTCAGCATTTGAGTTAATTTTTACCTCGGCTTACTTGCGGTTAATTTTTTGTTTATGATAATTACGCGATATATATCTTCCTGTTGAGCCATGATATTTTTTGAAAATTTCAAAATTAACACTAATTAGCGGTAGTGTAAGTTCTACACTTCTTTATTGTAATGTTAACAATGTAGTTTATGGAGCAGTCAACAAGGTTGTTGTATTTTATAGCGTTCAAGTTATTTCATATGTAAATTTCTCAGCAACTTTGGAATTTTTTAAAATATTTCCTGGGTTTTGTATTCAATATTATAAGTTTCATTACGAATTTTAGAGGCTTCAATTCAACACTTTCTTTTTTGTGATGTCCATATTTTTCATTTTGATTTTTTTGTTTCAATTGATGAAGCACAAAGTTTCACAACTGAATTTGACCAGAGCAGGTCACGCACTCATGCTGATTTGAAGTGTTCGGGCGTACTCAAATACATGACCGTAATAAAAAAAATTCTTTATTGATTACAGCAAGTCAAGGTTTGTGTCTCAGCAACATTATTAGTTCACAATTGAACCTGGGCATCTAGAAGTCATGCATTGCACGGCGCAGACGTATCAACTCGACATGCATGTCGCCGTTTTTGCTGGATCCATCACAGCGCATTGAGGCCTGTCGTCTCGCGTGTGTGTTATTGCTTCCCGATAATTTAATTGTCAGCCACATATCGGACCGTTGTTTTGCCTCTAATGGTTGGGTGTAGGTAACGCTTATGTGTATTGCCTGCATACTTCTATAGCTTTTTCTCAGGATATTTCTATCCTAATTTTAATGTTGTTCCGTTGATATGCGAGTATGACGCATTATCGCCGCTTGCGTACACAAATTTGTACATTTAGTGGTTTTTTACTGAATGGAGTTTGTTATTTATGCGTTGTTTACGTTTTATAATTCATTCATCCTACGTTTTATGGCCGTGATGTGTTTGTTGTATATGCTCGTACACTTTGTATTTGCTTTCTAGAAGCATCTCACGTATAGCTTAATATCCGCATCTGTAATCAATTGAAAAATTGATTTATCCGTACAGAATTCAAAATAGTTACTAAATTAATTACGGTGAATTGCTCCTTGTTTTAGCTTTTCCTCGTAATGTTATGCAATCAGAGTTGGTGTAGAGGTTACCTAACCCTTCGAATATAACTTAATTTTTGTATCCCAGATACTGTGGACCATCCCTTATGTCTTGAGTTTTTGTGATATTCTATGCTGATAGCCACAAAGAGGAGTTAAAAACTAGGCTCGATAGAAAATTCTCCGTATGCAGTTAAGTTTTGAATTTGTGTCACCGTATTTTGTTTTAGTTTTTGGGCGTCACTTTTTTGTTCGGTAGTTGTATCTTAACTATTAACTATTTCTTGCTTTTTATTAGGATTCCTCTTTTAATCAAAATTTTTGAAAACCATTGCTTTAACAATAATTGTTTGGGCCGACCTGATGTTAGGTTCTAAATAATTTTCTGCTTGAATACATATTATGTGTAGAAATATTTTCAGCCGAAATATTTTATTTAATGTTAAGAGGTTGAGAATATCGGAAAAATATCGTGATATTCTCTGGTCACCTCGATCTGGTTTGTGTATCGTAAAGTTCTAATTGTATACAAATACAATTTCTCAAATTGATAAGTATGACCTAAATTAAATAGCGTAAATCAGAAATATTGAATTTGAATTACACTAAGCACGCTTTCTAACGACATCCCTTTTTTACGGAGACAACTTTAACACGAATACTAATTTCTATATAGAATACACTTCCGTGCCACATGCAATCGCTCGTTGCTGTCAGTTATGAGAGCCGCACTGTTCATGCGAAACTGCACGCTCTGGCAGCACGTTATAGAGGCTCTGAGTGCGCTGTGAGTGCACGCAACTTTTATTATGAGTCTGAAGCCAGTAAATTTGGTGATGTCACTGAGCTCAAATTCCCTTTGAGGGATACTGCTATTGTATCTGTAGGAATTGACGTTCCCAGAGGGAAGATGTGAGGTAGGCCTTCCTTTTGTTGGAATAGAATGGGATTTTATCTTTCTTACTGATATTTTTCACTCACTGCTGTTGGTTTTTGTGCCTTTATTACTTTCGTTTTTCAACTTTTATCCTATTTCATGAACGTTTTTTAATCCTGCTGTTTCTATGCGCTAGGTGTGGGAACACATGGCATAGATTTCCCGTTCCCTTAATTCCGTACTAATTGGTGCTGTCCTTTTTCATCTTTTCAGAACACATGTACGAGGCTTGGAAAACCTAAACCAACTTATAATTTAATTTGTATGTTGAGGTATATATCATACTAAAATATTTTGTCTAACACTGTTGCTATCATCTTTCTGCAGAAAACAATATTTTACGCAGCTGAAGATTTATTTGAATTTTGAGTGTTTTTTCTTGTCGGCTGCAGGGAAGCAACGAAAGAGCGACGCGTCACAATAGTGGTGGAGGGAAGTTGAGTGGAGAGGTTAATTCGGCTTCATTTTCTACTAAAAACCGAGTTTACCCCAAAGTCGAACAATAATTTATAACTGTTCTGCTATTCTCTATCGTCTATCTCCCCTCTCTCAGAGATGCGCGAACCATTGCTCCTACATGGAAGCATTGCACTCAGGGTGCGTGTGTTGGTTCAGCGCCTCTATTTACCTTTGTTTACATCCACGAGCTGTGTCATCACGATATTCGACGTACGTTAGAATAATTGTTCTCCTTGAGTAGCCTTTTTGTGTATTTCAGCGGTGTTGATGCCAAGTAGCATTATTGATTGAACTATTGAACATGAAAGTGGTGTCATTAGAATAGTTTAGACTTACTGATGCCTACAAATAGCTGCGACTGCGTGAAGCAAGTCAGTGAAGTGAAATTTAATTTTTTTTCTCCTGCTTTCGTATTCATTGGAAAAATAAAAATTTCTTGGATTTTCTGCTTCGATATTATTTTACCTGAGATACAGTGCAAGGTTTAGTCGTTGAATAATTGCTATACTTGGCCTATTGGTCGTCTGAAATATGAAGTTCTACATTGCGAGCATTTTGTGATTTTTGTCCCGCCGTGCAGAGCGCAGGCTAGTCGACTGTAGATGTCCGGAGTGGGGCGCGTGACCAGCTCCAACTCTGCTCTCTCCTCAATTATTCGGAGGCATCAATATCTCATCGCAGTTTCTAAAGTTCGCATTGCGTGATATCTGACGAGAACTCAACTCTAGTCCAAGCTTCTGCATAATGTAGAATGGGGACGATATGCGGAGCGTGGAGTGAATACAATAACGTTCTCGCATTTTGCTGCTTTTTTCCTAATGTGGTGTTGTTGCAGACGTTTTCGGCGCATTCGCAGGTTGATATATCAATATTCTGCTACGCATTGAGCGAACATCCTTTGCTACTGCTGACTATATTTACTGCGAGAGATTTAGTCGTCCACGAAAACCTGATGTCACTAGTTTTCAGTTAATGTGGAGAAAAGTTGCCACATGTTATGAGCTTTATCTGGGTTTCATGAGTCTTCCTACTCGGTTAATTCAGCTTTATTTTCTACTAAAAACCGAGTTTAGCTCTAAAGTTGAACAATAATTTTATAACTGCTGTACTCTTCTTCTTCGTTTCATAGAAGTTAGGATTAACATATTTTTTATTTTCACCTTATTTTGGTCGCTTGGTTCGTGTTCGCGTAAATTATTTATTTTTTGCTGTGCGAAAAATCTACACTATTTCAGTAATTTTGTGGGCCAGTTGCTGCGTGAAATTTTTGGTTTTATTTCTCTGTTAGTTTTCTGAGCATTGTTGTGCATTCTTTTCCAGGCTGTAAAAATGATGACAATTGAAACATTCTCCGAATGTGACAAGAAACGTAACAAATTGGAGCTGTAAAAATGTGATTGATTTTCATTATAAAATTATGCTAGTGTAGAATTTTTGCCCGAATTTCTTGTCAACAGCTGTCGTTTAGTTTCTCAACTGATCGATTAGAAAAAAACTATAAATGATTTGAGCTAGGAGAGGTTTAAAAATTACTGAACAATAGTTATGGAAACGGAGATAAAATTTTTATTGACTATATTACCATCTGTGTCGCTGCCGACATTCTTAATAGCTCGTGGAGAGAAAAGAAAAATGCTGAAGAGTAACGATGAAACTCGTTTGTTTCATTAGGAGCATGCACCTTTTATTTTTGTGCCATGTCATGGACCACGAGAAGTTTTCTCCACGCTCAGATTGTGAGTTATGAAAGCTGCTCGCTCCGCGGATGCCATTAATTCTTGGAAGCGATTTGCGTTTTTTCCATCGCGAGAGGCTTTGTTCGCGCGGACATGCATTTCGCCTGCCGTGAAATCCATTGCATTTCTGAACGAAAATTGAGAGCATTTCTGATGGAGAAATGAAGCCTCAATTCTTCGCTTCTGACGGAGGCGCCCCTTATGAACCGTCTTCTTCACTTTTGAGTGTTCTCTTTTGATCGTCTTGATGGCAATCAGCTGGGAAAGTCTGTCCGTCTTCCACATCTTTTTTATTTGCTTATCTGTTTCATTCTCCAACGGGTTTTCGTTTTTTCTGTTTATTTACTTTAAGTATAGGGCATGTTTTGCAATTTTGTGCTTTCAAATCATGCACATAACTAAAATATTGCATGGATGAATTTGTGTTCTTTACCAGACTATGTTATTTCCTACTTGTGTTGCAGCACTTCACACATCCATAGCTTTACAATTCTGTTCTGTTTATAGCATGCTCACTACTGCAATCGCACAAATGTTCGCAGAACTCCAATTAGCACACCTCCCTTCACCCCCCGGAACACCTTCCACGTCCCGGATCCACGTCGTTTCCGTCCGGAGTTGCATTTTTATCTTTCACAACTGTGGCATATCTCCATCGCTCCAAACTTCAAAAAATGGCTGCGCGTTGGCCGCATCGCAGCGCCGGATAGCCGGGCATCCTAGAATGGCGAGATCGAACAAAGGCCCTCACAATGGTCAGGTACATTAAGGCGGCCCCACCAGTCGTTACTGAAGTATTGTTCGCTCCCAATTGACCCTTTCTCCCGGCTATGTTATGACTTTTGCGCGCAGCATCTTAGTCGTGGGCTTGCTTACGCCGCTAGCTGCCACCGACCTCACCAGATTTCACCCGCCAGCTCTTTTGTGTGGATCCTTCCTGGAGCGACGTATTGCCTAGCTCGGCCGTCGCGGTTCCACGACGCTTTCATTTGATATGATTGGTATTTTGAGTGTGGTGTGATATATGGAGATCTTTCATTTAAAATTGTAAAAACATCCAGTATGAAGCCAATGGTAATTAACGCAAACTCCACATAGGAAAGCTCGTTTCTAAAGAACTAGTTTTCGGCTGTTCCGTGTGGTGATGACTATGGAGTTGATACGACAGTTTCTAATTGTATGGCTCCTTCTCTAGCCGTAAAGCTTAGAGGTATACAGGCGAAGGAAATGAAACCACTCCCAAAACAAATTAGTGAATGATGTTTCTTCCTACCATTCTCATTCTTAGTTGCTTTACGGTTTAATCTCGAGTCCATAAAAATTTATATGAATGAACAGTTAAAAACTTCTAACCTGTTTACTCAGCTTTTTACTGTCAGAAAATGAGCATCACAGCTGAAGTGATGTCTTCAACGGCCAATCTAATTCATTTTCAGTGGACTCGTTAGTATCTCCTCATCTGATGAAGCCCTCAGCTATGCTGTTCATACATGTGTGTGCTACGTTTGGAGCTGCCGCCCCTCGTAGGTCACGGTTTACGCTTTGCTTCTATTACCTCCTTGACCAATGGCTTTCTTGGAAATATACTCGTTTTTTCACTTTTTTCGCTTTTTTTGCGCTCGGCGGAAAAGCTTATCTTTAATCTCCAGGTTTGACCCGATCGCACGGGATCGTCATCTCGGCTCTGTTCTCGGACTTAAGTTTTACATTTTTTATAACTCTGCAGTAGCTCACAAACTATTGAAACTCTTTTGGGAATGGTGAGCTCGAGCTTTTTCTTGTGTGGAGAAAAGATCCTCTGTTAAGATATTCCTGTCACGGGAACGATTTCATACTTGCTGAACCTGGGACCGCTGCCGTTCTGCGTGTTGCTCTCGTAATGAAGCAAGCCTATCCAGCATAGCTAAATATGAACATTATTATATGAACTCCACGTAGCTCTTTTTATACTAATGTCTCCCACCGAGGTTTTTGTATCGTCAACATTTAGTAAAATGACAACCAAGTTACTAATTTTACATTTATGTAAAATATATTATTTGCCATTAGCTTATTAGCTTGAAGCGCTTCATTATGAACATATTTCAGTGAGATATTTACCTAATTATTAGAAGAGTTTGCACGCGTGTCGCGTTTCATCAATAGAAATTGCTGCTCAGCCAACCTGTCACAAACATTGGGAGGCTCGTGAAGATTTTAATTATTTCGGAATTATTTTCGGAGGTTCATTTTGCTCCAAATTAGTTGGTAGTTATTGAGTTTGCGTGTTCGGGCATAGCTTGGTCCCTGCGTAGAACATGCAAATTAAACCATATGTAATGTCTGATGTGTTTTGTTCTGCTTGATTTTCAAATTGGCAGCATTTTTTGTGCTGGTAACGGCTCGGGCGTTCAGACACCTCGAGAAAACTTTTTTATAAAAAATTTCTATGTTTGGTGAGGAATGAAACGAAAAATTATTAAAATGGTAAAGTGAACGTACCCGGTTTTTCGAAACCTGAAGTATTTTTTGTTCTGTATTTACTTAAAGAATCCTTCACGTAGTTCAATTCGCTCACTTACCTGAGTGTTTGTTTTTGTCTCAATGAGAATTGATGATTCTCTCAAGAACCCTTTTTCCGCTGAGATTTGAAAAAATGATTTGTATTCTTCCGGTACAGAACATTTCGAAGACATAAGTTCCGTCTGTATAGCTGCGTCTGTTCCGTCTGTGTCGAGGTTTTTACCCGCGATAACCATAGTCTTTTTCTTCGTTACACTTTTATGATCAACGTTCGGTGCCTGGGTAAAGCACTCTTGCTATGTGAAGAACTCTAGACCGGCTCGTATCATTCCTGTAAGTAGAGATCGATGTTGGTCGTGAGTGTGCATGTTATATGACGCGGTGGAGTCCGGCTGTCGGTTTGCCTTCTTACCATTACGTATGTGTGATTCGAAGTCGCATTTGCTAAGTCATTAGATTTTAGGTTTATCATCAATCCTGCCATATGGCTACCTTTGATTTTTATTATTCGTTACACTGTGAGGTACCGCGTCTAATCGGTGAAGAAATATGCTACTCAAGGAAAGGAATAATTCTCGATGTGAGTATTGGTGTGAGGGGTCTTACAGCCCCTCAGGGGGCATAAGATAAGCAAGAGGTTTAGGTTAGTTGGGTTTGTCCATCCTATGCTCTGGGGATTGGCGCTTCCAGGGGAGATATTGTGGAGATACCTCAACTATGCATGGAAAGGCTTCTGTAACTTTTACCTTTTGTGCCCATTTCGCTTTCTGTTTCCATGCTTTCTTCTCTTCCCCTTTGATTTTATTTTTTTGGCTTTCCTATTATGTTGTGTCTATGCGCTTGGGTATCCCGTTTGGTGAAACACATACAACATAGATACCACGTTTTTCCTTCGAAAAAGTGCCACGTGAAATGGTCCCTTCGCTTTCTTCTGTGAAAACATCTGTGCAATTGAAGCCGAGCTTTAAACTAAATACTCCACTTTAACCAGTCATAACATTGTTTTACTGAAGACTGAGGTAGTGTTACTGGAAGTAGTTTGTGATCCCTTTTTATAATTATTAATCTCGGCTTTTAATTACAAGTGCCATGCTGAGCAAGAGCAAATACTATAACAATGTTGCTAGCAATTTTATTTGGGGATGGAATGCTAATTTGTGTGTTGGTGAACTCGATCTGCTTATTACGTCCGGCATGTATTAGTTTCCCAAATAAATAAGACATTTTGTTCAGTGTTTTAAGGGTACTTTTAGGAATGAAACTTGGTTTGTGTTTAATCGGCTTGCTTCAGGAATCGTACATACGAGTTCTCCTTACCTCAACAATCGATTACTACTTGTATTGAACTGATATTGAGTTGTTGCTAGCTGTAGTGAAATCCATAAAATTCAGTAACGTAACAGATATCTTTATTTTAATTGAGATCGCTACGACCGATTTTTATTCCGTTTCTTAAAATTTCATTTCACCCCACGAACATATGATTTCTACCGATATTTATTTGATGTCGGAATGACTTGATCCATTACGGTTGCAAGGGAAAAATTGTATTGCGTATGAATTTCTAAGAGCGGCTGGACCTGCCCAGCTGCATTTGTGTGGCCCAATGAAGTGGTCCGTGACCCGCATCCCGCTATGACGGAGCAGGTGCGCCGTCCAGTCCATGTAATCGATTTGTTCAAATTAGTGTCTAATTTTTGTGTCTAATTCCGCTACCCTGGTCGGCCAGCTCACTTGCCTCGTGCGACCAAACCGCCTCAACCACAGCGCACTCACTGACAGGGCCGTGTGCCGTCAACTGTACGTGCATTGATTGAGATTATTGTATAGATCACAGTCAAATCAGTCATTCTTTTATGTTGGAGCTCACGAATTTGAGGTGTGGAAGGAAAATTTTCAAAGACGAAAAGGTTGAAGTAACAGGCGTGTCTAAGGGAAATCGGTAGTTGCTCCCGCCGTGAATGATATACTCTGATCGTGTACCATCGGCGTATGAGTTTCGGTGCGGTCAATCGTTTTGTTGCTTGATGTTTTATTTCTGTGTGCCTTCAACGGCGATTGACGGGCACGGCCCATCATCTAGCGAGTGGCAGCGGGCATTTAAATTGGTAGTGTTATATGTGTGGAGCTCAAACTTCCAGGAAGCGTGACTGGCAGTTCACATTCTTTGTTGATCAAACGAATACTGTTGCTGGCTGCTAATATTGAGGGTTGTTAATGTTGTTACTTGCTAATGTTGCTACTTTCTATGACACGGTCAACTCGAATAACCTTCAAATGCATGCTGTTTTCTGTTGATCGGTGAATTTTTTTCAAGAACTACGAGTATATCCTGTTTTACTTTGTTCTTTGGCCGATGTTGCCAACGCTCGACTCGGCTGGCGTAAGTCAAGTAAATCCCGAGTAATCCTAAAGCCGCCATCTGCTGCAGCATGACCGTGTTGGCGCCTAGCTCTGGATTTCATCAAACGATCGCCTGGGTTACAACGGTTATTCCTGCTCCTCTTGGTGCCCAGCGTCATGTACGCTCTGCAGTGCTAACTCAACTGCAATTTTCAATTTGGTTTTCAAGGGAAGGGAAGGGAAGGAACTGACCGAAAATCACTAATTTTGATAAAACAACATTTGACTGACTTCTATGCATCCAAAAATTGGCTTTTTCAATGGCTTTTCTATGAATTTATTTCAGCGTTAGTTGGGTTCCAGATGCATCTATGAATTGTTAGTGGTAACAGAATTCGTGTGTGAGGATTTGTGTTGGACCTCAAGGAAAAATAAACAACAAAGGAAACTATTGCTTTTTATTTCGGGATTTCATTAACTGTCCAACATTCAAAGGTAGCATATGCAAACGTAATGAGATACGAGATTTCATCTTTTCAATAAAATTGGCCTCACCTTATTTTACTTGACATTTGTCATTGACTTTCCTTGCTCTGATGTGTCTTGCCTTGCTCTCATCTGCGCTGGCTTTATTGGAGGTTGTCCTTAGCGGTTCAAGTTTTGGCTCTAAACACTACATAAGCTGAACAACACTGCTGACATAGCTTTTTCTTTAACAAATTTACGATCAATAATTGCTTTCCAAGTGAGCTGAATCAATTTCGGTGGCTGCATTATACTATGCCACATTTGTCGAGAAAACTGTAATCTTGTCGGCTGACTGACGTGGCTTACTTTTCACCCTCTCTGTTCACTAACTTTCTGACAGAAGGTACAGCACAACCTTGACGAGGTCCAGCTGTCACAGCCAGCGATCACGAGTCCTCTTATACTGTCAAACAGTTGCAACCCTCGGCCTGATATCGGCCGCTGGTCCGCAGCGTCTGCTCAATATCGATCGAAAATTAACCCCTGTAAATTGCCGCGCCGCCGACTGCGCATCGATATGACCACTTGCATGGCATGAATTCCGCACCAAAATGGCCATTTCTCCGGTGTAAATTTTGTGTCGATATGACGTCTCAATAGGCGTGTATGCGACGGCGATGCGACCCATTCGTGAAGAACATGTTGTAGGAATACTGATCGAGATTGTGTATATTCGATATCGATAAGAAGCCTTCATTTATTCCAACACGACGTCAGTATGACCAATTCTCTAGCATGAATACGACGTCGATATAGCCGATTCGTACTCTAAGTACGGTATCGATTATCACTTTGTACATATCCGATAGCGGCAGCAAAGCGCCCCTCATGCGTTTGATGCTTGCGACAGCGCTGTGACTAGGTTAGAATCTCGACAGCGTGACGTTAATTGGAATGTTGTTTAGTTAACCAAGGCCCCTGGACCGGGGTTATTGGTGGTGCTGTATGTGAGATCTTGAGCTGAGAGATAGTAGGCCTTCTTTTTGTTAAAATAATTTTTTTGTCTTGTAACGACCATCTTTTTCGGTTCACTTCTGTCCTGTTTTTCAGCACCTCTGACTTTCTTCTTCAACTTTTATCTCGTTTCACAATCTTTCTTCTTATTTTCATGTTTTTATCGCACTGGATTTTCATGATTTTATGCGCACTTTTGAGCATAGATTCCACGTTCCCTTAATTAACTCCATACTTAATGGTGCCTTCATTCTTCCATTCTTTGAACACCTCTGTTGTGGTAAGGGAGGCTAAAACTTTCTTTAACTCTATCATTGGGGGCGCAGTAAGAGATGAGGTTTGTGTTGAGTTTTCATTTTTACTTACTTGTACTCGTTATCAGTGTGACTTTTTCTCGTTGTTCTTAACGTAACTAGTTCTCACGGCACTGAAGGCGGTGGTTGAGTTGCCGTGACTGGAACTAAGGTAGGAGAATCCGATAGCTGTGGTATCTGATCGCATTTATAAGCTTCGCTTTGCCTCGATATTTTATCGGGCGTCGTAGAGAAAATGGACAATAAAATATCTACAATGGGTTATATTGCTTCCTCTTGGGCTTGTGTGATCAATTGTGCTCTTTGCATTATTAGAATTAATAGTTCGATTTTGCTTTGTTTGGGATCCTTCTCTTCGATTTGTTTGAAGTGGTACTTGGAGCTCACGGTAAACTTAGAATCGAATTTCGCTTTAATTGATGTGTTCTGGAATAGCCGCTGTTGGAAATATGATCGCTGTCTGGTTTTAATTCAACTGCGTATGAATATAAATTATAAATGAACTAATTTCGCTCATCATTCGTTGTAATTCAGATATGGTTGGATCACTTCGTCCAGGGCTATAATTAAGATAATAATTTGTTGGCGTGCTATTGATTGCAGTCTACAACATCGAGAGCTAAAGAAGATTGGCTTGCTTTTGTGTTACATGCATGCAGGATTCGTGTCTTACGACAGGTAAATTGGACTGTGGCTTAAATTTTGCAGCTCTGACGGGGCTTTTTGCGATAAAAATTGCTTCGTACAGAAATGAGCAAAATTTCTTCAAAATTTGATCATAATTTAAGTATTGGTCTTTTTGGCCGACGATATTGCACACTACGCTAAAATTCCTCTGATACTCGGGTCAGTTATAGCGGGGTTAGATCTGTGTACATTGTCGGTCTTCATCCCGTTTTTTTCCATTTCTGTTTTTGTTCCACGTTTTACGCTTACTCGGGGAATTAATTGCATTTTGCAGAGATATGTCGTGAACTCTTCTATAGGAACAAAATTCTTACGCATTTCAGATTACCATAGAGGATAGTTGTGCTTCTCAAGTGTACTGCTGTTGGCGAATTTTTTGCTTGCGTTTTTGTTTATTTTGCCTATTTGATTCATTTGAGCAATGCACGTTTAGTGCCCACGGCTTTTTATTGTATCACATATTAGTTCTGCATACGACCGAGTGGGCCAAAGAACAAATGTATTAATGAATTCAATTTTGTTTAATTTTAACCCTTAAATTCAAGGCAATACTGAATTTCACTCCTTCGTTTTCATGCTTTTTTTAACGTGCTGTAATTGTAGATTAGTCCACAGTAGCTTTTGCCAGTTGTATGGCTACGACGACGTGAATTCTTTTAAAAAACCAAGGCTCATACCTTCTCTGTGCTTGCAGAGCTCAGCCGTAGCCAAGTTGACTTAAAAAAAAACTTACGCTGCCAGCTGTACCGCTACGACGACGTGAATCTTAAAAAAAAATCCGGCCCGACCCTCTCAGTGTTTGCAGAGCTCAGCCGTAAGCGGGAGCTGCAATCCCACGCGATGGATGCACATCGCTTTTAGGAGCCCAGTACTTCGCTGTGCCCTTCCATATTCATAAAAAATTGATGCCCATTTTTGCCGCAGTTCGCGTGCAATTTCTACGGTGAGCCAAAAATTTCATATACTGGTGGGGAGGTGCAAAGCGAGGGTGGAGCGGTGCCCGGTGTGTTCTTTTGTTTAGCGAGTGCTCTGCCCGTAACATTTTGCCATGATTCGGTCCCTCTGTTTGGATGTTCGTTGATATTTCATCGTTTTGATGCTATGAGTTCTATTTGGTTTCCGGTGATGTGGATGGCAAGCTTGCAGAAAAGAAACCAAATTGTGTGGTATGTGACCCTCACATATTTTTCAGCGACGCAGCGCTGTCTTGTAACTCAAAGCGGGCTAACTGTACTTTATCACAAGTTCTGCCAGTTTTAAGTTAGTGCACTGTTTTGTAGAGAAAAAAATTACTAAATGCGACTTTGTTACTTTCAGGCCCTATGAAAATGAGCATTATTATTTTCCCGTAAAATTGGTTGTTGAGAAAATTTCACAAATATGTAGGGCATTTTGCAGATTTCTTGATTGATTTCACTGCCTAAACGATTCGATAGATTATTAAAAAAGTCAAAAATTTTATATATTGATATATACGTCTGAAAATTTGCAGCCTTCATTTTTTTAAAGGTCGCCTCGGGCATGAATTGAAAATGATTTTGTGTTTTGAAATCGATCGCTGCATTTGTGCGAGCATGCATGCATTTTGCTCTGAGCGACGATAGCTTTCGCAACCTTGCTGAAGTTTTCCACTGAAAGGCGACGAGTTGATTGGGACGAATGTTATCGCACAACTTTCATTGCATTTGGAACTCAGCACAAAAGCACAATAGCAGCTCGTATATTGGATTGCTTTTCAATAGGTTTCGTGTTGCACTCACTGAGAGTGCGCCCCACAAGGTGGACCGGCCGCCTCAAATGTATCGTGTACATTTTGTAAGATTTGTTATGTGCTCAATATTTTGCCCCGAAGGCGCTGTTCGCATGCCATCTTTCACTCTGTACAGAATGCACGCTGGGGTTTTCCGTTGCCCAGATCTGGGTATTAATTTCAGCCTTCTTCGTGATTATTTGGTCACGTTGTACTCTTTCAGCGTCTCGATGCAGTGGCTATAGTTCATGCAAAAAATGTGTGTGCTGTAGATCCTAGTGATATTGAGATTTAAGCGCTTTTCTTTGATGGAATTATGAAAGTCTGTTGATGCAGTGAACTCATACTTGACTCTGTTCTACTTGTACTTCTCTTAGAGCAAGGGGGAGAGGAGGTATTTTTACTTCTCAGGCCGCATGCTTGGGTTAGTTAGGTTCGTCTAATTTAGAAGGACTGGCGTCCCGGAAGAGGATTCTGTTAGGTCACCTCGGGGATTGTCCTTCCCAGTATCAAAAACTTCCATCTTTCGTTGTATTTTTTTTGTTTCCATACGTTTTTCGGTGTCTAATTTTTTCTCTTCCTGTCAAATGTGCTGTTTCTGTGCGCGGGGTGTCCTGCGCGGGAACACACATGTGCTAGATTACATGTTTTCTCGAGTCCGTACTAAGTTCTCCCTTCTCTACGCTCTCTTGAGATCACCTGTGAAGAGGCTAGAGAGTTTTAGGATAACTTAAATGATAATATTTTCATATTTTTAGGGGACTTTCATGAATTTTTACCGTGGTTTTTTGTAACACCGATGCAAGAATACATCTAGCGCCACAATCTTTGCCAACGTCAAATTTAGAATTTTTCATTCGTGTACAGCAGCTCGGCTCTGCCTACTTTAGGATCCGTAAACATGCATTTGCATCAAGCTCAGACATGCTGATTGCCGAGTGTTCTTTTTGAGAATTCTGAAACGTCGCCGTCGCTTTTGATATCCTTTGTAGTATTTTTGAATAAGCCTGCGAAAAGTATTCTTAACGCCTCGATTTAATATTCGTTGCAGTTTTTATTCATTTTAAGTGGTGGAACATCCAAGTCTCACGTTGTGTGGCACATTTCCTGTCATTATTTAACTTGATACTGAATGAAAATGGGTCTTTCATTTCACTGCTCCACGCTCCCCATTAGGATGTGGTGGAGAGGATTGACCTCCTGATATCCTAGGGACCAAGTCAATGGAAGTAAGTGAGCGCTTCTGGAGGATATTGTGATGGTGTTTGTCGTCCATTGGGGGCTTAGCCGTTCTTAAAAGGTGCAGGGCCATCGCGACCTACCGCAGCAGCAGCTGCTGCATCTTTTGCTGGAGGCTGAAGGGAGGGAGTTTTGTTGGTAGTATAAGCTTCGTCTTTTCTTTGGCTCTTTTTATTTTTCTCTCTGGATAAAAAATAAACAGAGATGAAGAAAGATAAAGAAATATCTGATAACCCAAGATCGTTACATGAAAATTTAAAACCCACTATGGTTGCACTGATTTAAGACTCCCTTACTACAGCAGAAGCAATCTTAAGAGAATGAAGGAACCATTTAGTATGGACTCGAGGAAACGTGCAATTTCTGGCTGTTTTCCTCACGTTTCAACTTTTCGTTCAACGGAAATCTGACAGCCACCTCTGAAATATATTTTATGTCAGCAGCTACAGCTTCTAGTCGACATTTCCATAAACATAGAGGTAAAACTTACTCTCCAAGTTAGGCTCGTTGTATACTTTAGCGTTCGTTATATATTCTAGCCATCGTTATATACTCTAGCGTTCGTGATATACTCTAGCGTTCGTGATATACTCTAGCGTTCGTGATATACTCTAGCGTTCGTGATATACTCTAGCGCTCGCGATATACTCTAGCGCTCGTGATATACTCTAGCGTTCGTGATATACTCTAGCGCTCGTGATATACTCTAGCGCTCGTGATATACTCTAGCGTTCGTGATATACTCTAGCGCTCGCGATATACTCTAGCGCTCGTGATATACTCTAGCGTTCGTGATATACTCTAGCGTTCGTGATATACTCTAGCGTTCGTGATATACTCTAGCGCTCGTGATATACTCTAGCGCTCGTGATATACTCTAGCGCTCGTGATATACTCTAGCGTTCGTGATATACCCTAGCGCTCGCGATATACTCTAGCGCTCGTGATATACTCTAGCGCTCGTGATATACTCTAGCGCTCGTGATATACTCTAGCGCTCGCGATATACTCTAGCGCTCGTGATATACTCTAGCGTAGTCCCCTCTTCCCAGGGGGGGTTTGCTGAAGGAGGTTGTTCTTCAGCGCACCTTGGGACTGGGACGCGTAGAATGCCTAGCAGTTACATTGGGGAGGGGGGTATGCTGAAAGTGTCTGTCCTCTCCTGTGGATCTTGGGCAAGTCGCGCTTCTGTGTTGCTTACCAAGGTTCGCGCTGCAGAAATAGCTTCACTTGTTGCAGGGTTTGGTTGTGGGCTTAGATTTGTACTTAAATCGGATTTTTTCCACTTTAACTTTTACCCTCAGAGAGCATAGAATAGGCAATATGCTTAATTTAGTTAGGCTTGTCTTTCATATGCTATGGGGACTGACGCTCCAGGGTGATACTGCTAGGTTACCTCAGCTTTAGGTATGCCTTGAAGACACCTATTTTCTGTACTCACTTGGCTTCTTTCAATTTTTTTTACCTTCTTAGCTGTTTCTTCTTTATGTTTTCCTTCCCAACTTGCTGTCTCTTCATCTTTTTCCTGCCTAATTTACCGTTTCTGTGCGCAGGGTGTCCGGTATGAGGACTCACCTTGTGCATAGAGTCCCGCTTTACGGACATAAATAATTATTACACTCTCAGCAGTGCACTTGACTCAGCACACGGTGGATTCGGGGCGAAATAGCAGAAACTGCCGGTGCACTCGTAAATATTTACTTTCGTTCTAAGCTAGACTGAAGCGTACAAAGTCTTTATTGATGTTTCGTCTGCACTTGCGCGAGAATTTTTTCATTGCATTTGTTTCGTGCGAAAACAAACAAAAAAAAACAGTCAACCTTTTTATTCACTCACAGATCGCAGTGGGAGAATCAAATTTTCAATTGATGTAACGTTTACGAGTGCTCATATAAATTAATGTAAGAAGTCACTCATTAATAATACGTTTGAACGTACCTACGTGAAGATTGTTTAATTTTATTTCCTGCGGGTGGCGGCACAAGCGGCGGCGGGTTCCGACCCACCGCCATGCATGGTTTCCAGGGAAGCAGCGCGGGGCTGCTATTTCACTGGCGTGATATTAAGGCCCTGAATTATGGGCGCCTATGGGGCCCTCAAAGGCGATTGGGTTAATGTTTTTCTTTCGCTCTCCTCGTTCTGACTAGAAATCGGACGAGGGCTGCAGAATTTCGATTCCGTACAACCCAAGTTTAGGTTGCGAGTGTCAACGTCCCGAGTGTGCGGCGCGCTGGCTGCGCTGTACAACGTTTGAAATTGATCCAGCTCTGCGAAGAAAAGCTATTGACCGATAATTGTACCCCTCATGGAGATGAAACTATTATATCTGTGGGAATTAGCGCACCCAGGGGTGAGGTATGATGTCCCGCTCATTGTATTTAACGCTTGGCTTTTTTTTTGTTGATATAGAATTGGATATTTATTTTATTGCAGGCCATTTGTTTCGGTTCAGTTCTGTACTGCACCTTTTACATTCATTTCGAATGTATGGGAGTAGAAAAATGTTATCTCTGACGTACACTTGCTCGTAGCAGAGCATCATTGATGTGATAAAGAAGATGAGCCACGATGTGCAAAGTCTTACTGCCAGTCTTGTACGAAGTTGAACACATACCATTTCTACGTAAATCTCGATGTTAGTCCTCAAGACACTAAAGTTAACAGACTTTTAGCATTTGGAATGAAGCATTTCTCTACCGTCAGGCTACCGTAACAAGTCTAACATGCGTCAGTCCGAAAATAGTTTTACTGACCTGAGCTACATGCCCTTTGCCAGTGTCATGAATTCTATTTTTTCTTTAGTTTTCATTTTTAAGAACGTCAGAAATTTTGTTGTCAGCTTTCGATTTCCTACAACGTGGCGATGAGTTTTCATTTTTATGAGAAATGTGCATTATTTGATCCCGTTCTGTGTCCGCTTAATTTGAGTTATGCTTCATACATGTGTGAAAATTTGTCCGTGTTGCGCTGGGCATTATGATGTATCGGCTTGGCGTTTCTTTAATTCATTTAATCTGACCGTCGACTTCTAAATCCAGCGTTATAAACTAACGGTCGTTCGTTCATTTCGAGCTGAATAAATTACGCGCACGTACAGTTCTTCATTGAATTTTGTAGCGAGTCGAGGCTCTGAAATATTGGCCGCACCATTGATTATTAAGATAAAATGAGTAATGTTGTTATGGACTCTTGTCAGTTAAGCAATTCTCTAATTCGTTTAGTCCACGTTTTCTGAATCGTCAATGCTGTAAATATGTTGCAGGATCATGGCTGCCATTTCGAACACAGTCACCGTTGCGTGTTGTGAACATTGATTCGATTGAAAATTGCGTAATGTGAAGGCTTGTTGAACGATTTAGCTATTTTCTGAATTGAATGCGAAAGCAGCCGCACTTGGAAATGCATTGTTGCTACCTACTTCTCGTTCCATTCCCTGAATTCGGAGTCAGACTCAAACGATAGCGTTCCATGATTGGACATGAGCGCCGTTGTTTCTTCCTCCATTAATCACGGCATAAGAATTCACATCAGGAACTGCAGCGCCATTCTTGCTTAGAATATGTGGTACCAGAGAGGGTGTAATAATAGTGACGCACTTGCAAGTACTTGACTCTTCCTTCATCATGAAACGCCGGTCGGTACTAAAGAGATGAGCCTCACCTCTTCTTTGAACTTCAATGAATTTGCGAGTAAGAGTTAGTGGAGCCTGACTGGGCAGCAGTGTTATTGCTGCATCCTTCATTTATCATCTAGGAGCTACGCACGATGGAAGTGCAGCGGAGCCAGCAAGCGAGGCGGCTGGTATTCTGCTGCTCGGTGTAATGATGCGCCGGTGCTACACGAGGTGGGCTATACTACCTTGAGCGCCCTACGCCCTCTGCCGCATGCATAATGTGCCATTGCGATGCGAGCGTATGCGCTCTTCCACTTCGCTGGGGAGCGATCGGGCGTCTTGCTAACGTTTGTCTCTCCCCGTCTCGCTCGCTCTGTTTTCTGTTGCTGTGACCTATGATCATTTGTACGAGCTAACTTGATGCTAGTCAGCTCGTCTCTGTGAAATCGAAGCTCGCTTGATAGTTGTAACACCATTTCTGTTTTATTGTGTGTTTTTTAACGTGAACTGATGATAGGGCGCAGGTTCACAATATAGTGGGGTTTTATAGTTTAGTTATTGTTCAAAATCTCAAGGAAGAATTGATTGACTGGATTACAAGTATACCGCTTCGATCTCGATGACTTAGTGTTTTGTGGAAAACATGTAGGATTTTTCAGTTTCAATCTTCAATTAGTGGGAGAGGGACGGAGGTACGCATTTTATCTATCGTCGTTTTGGCACCTTGAGCTTTAGGTGGCACTAAAAACGTGATCAGCAACATTCACTGGTGCTGAAATTCGTTGTTCTGTTCTTATGTTATATGATATATTATCTTGCTTTCGATTTGGATCTGCCGGTATATTTTTCAGCAGTTAAATGTCTGGTATGAGTAAAGGATCAAATACGTTTCCTTCCAATCAACCCTGATGCTTATAATTCTGTACATTGGGTTTTCAAATGCCTTATAACTAACTCAAGGGCGCAGTGGTGATTCTCTCCGGCCAACCCGGTATCCAATTCCTACATCTGCCATATCTACGAAGCGTGGGGAATTATGGCTGAGTTCTTCCTTTATCCTTTGACGAGATTCACCATTCGGGCATTGCCGGAAATCGAACTGGCAACTCATCCCATGGAAGGCACGTAATGTTCACCACATACGCCACTTCACTACACGTATCTTGAGGTCTGTCTCTTCCTTTTTCATGATCGCCTCACCTCTTACAGATATTTGCGCAGTTGCCAGTGTTATGTCGACAGTACTTTGGAATTTTCTACCTATGTTATTTCATGTAAATTGAATATTCAATTAGCTTGCAAGTGAAGGTTTGCAAAATTTGCAGAAAATGGTGATTGTGTCGGATTAGATTTTGATGAAATAAATGATTCCGTGTGTTTTTTCCAGCATGGAAAGTAATTTTTAGGACTGCAGTAATTAAATGCAGGTCATCGGAACCCTCCTGCTTGATTTCTGAGAAGCACTTCAAGCGCAGCATCTACAGATCACCTACGGACGTAGAGGAGTTCCACTGCCATGCTGTGGCGTGAGAGCTTTCGGCTCACAAGAGGTCCGTGCTCCCAGGATCATTTTGCGGATCTGCCCGCCCTCATGCTGTAAATCCTTTTGGATCTACGCCCATTAAATCAGAGTCTGCATTAAATCCTTCAATATTGCTATAACTTACGACATTTAAATCCTATAATTGACTTCAGAATTCGCTCGTCAGATAGCGAGTAACGGATTTCCTCCGTTTCTATGAGGTTTAGTGACACTTCGACTTTTTTTCCAGTCCACTTAATCGGATTTTCAAATTAACTCAAACATCATTGTCCTTCCTATCATCGCCTGCGGAGCTCGTCTCGTGATTTTCACTATCATTGCTTGCTCTGCGTTGGTGTTCGTTAAATCTACATCAGCGCTCGCTAGTATGTAAATCAGTTGTTAGTTGAAGTTGGTGAGACTACGAGGCAGTGCGTCCGGAACGAGCGTTTCCTAAATGAATTCACTGTGCGATTATAAAGAAGTAGTCAACCGTGATGCCGTTTGTCAAATCATTTCCCTTCACGCTTGCTGATTATTTTTTTTTTGGCTTTGGTCTTGGGAATTTAATTTTTGTGAAAGCGGACGGTGAGAAATTATTTTCTACTGCTCATTACGGGGAGTATTCATTGATTGAATGAGTAAAATCGGATAACGCGATGAAGACATACGTGTGTTGTTAGCTTTGTTTGACTTCTCTAGAACTGTTTTGTAGGATCGTGTTGTGCTGGCAATAGTTACGAAATGCGTTGCGGGAGTTAGTGTTGTTGCATTATAGAGCAACCGAGCGATGGCAGATATTTTAAAAAATTTTGAAAAGTGCCGATTTATATTGGTAGGCTTTGAATGTAATTCGGGACCTAAGTTTTCTTTGCCGGTCAATGCATCCTAAATAAAAATGAAAATGAAATTTCAATTGGCATTACATTAGGTGTGTCGTGTCAAGAAGTTTGAAAATAATTTTTCCACAGAAATAGACATTTAAAATACTATGAAGACTGCATAAATACTTCAGGGTTATTCAGTTATCAGTGCTTTTAGTTGGCTTGCCTTCTTTGCTGAAGATTCTGTTTAGTACGTTGCGTTACTCCCCTTCAACTATTTAGGCTTCCCTTTGCGCGCCTTCGACGCTTTCATGGCCCGCAATCTTCAATAGGCTCGCCTGCAAGCAAAGAAGATGTCGTCATCCCTGATCTTCTGACGCTAATGCCTTTCTGAATTATGCAAACTTGTGAGACGTCAAGTGGTTCACTGATAAGAATGAGAATTGTTCATATATTCAAGAATTAATGAGTTGTCAAATATTCTAATATTTTCCCAATCTTCTCTCGAAGTCTGACAACTTCTTTCTCTTCGTTACTAAATGTCCTACCCACATGTACTATATAATTCATTAAGAAAATGGGCGTGAACTTAATTTTAGCAATAAGTATCGGTACATCATAATGTATTGTGTTGATAAATGACAAATCAGTTGCTTTATAATAACCTTTCATTTACATTAAATAGATTTCCTGATCTTGTCTTGTAATCAGATTTCGATCGTCCAAGTTCACCAAGAGCGTTCCATAATTCAGTAAGGTTTACGATTGCTCCAATATTTAATGTGTTGGAAACCCATTTACGAGATTGATGAGCTACCTCACAGCTCGTGCCGTCCCCATTGCGGCTCCTTTTATGTCAACTGCATTGTCTCCATCAAGTTAGATGTCTCTTTTACCGAGGGAGGGTTTCATACATCGTGTGCTCCATTTCTGCGATCGTTGGAGGCTTCGAGCTTACGCGAGTCGACCGAGAAGCTGCCATGGTTGGTGGTGCATCGCATGCTGCCCGCTTGAAGAGCGGCTTTTATTGTCTCTTCAAAGGAACTCAGAATAAAGCTGTTCCGTGACATCTGTAGCCAACGTTCCGAGCGTTGTGTTCAGGTGTAAGCCTAATTCGAGTATACTTTGTAGAATTTATCTCTGGGCCGAGTTAATGACGGGAATCAAAACATTGTTCATACTGTTACTTGCTCTAGAATTTGCATCGTTTCATTTCGCTTTCATAAATTTTTTGTTTTATTAGAAGTCTAAATGATATTGAACAAAGGGATTCTCTTAATTGTTTCTTTTCGCATACGGCAATGCTATGTTTTATTAGAAGTCCGAATGATTTCGAACAATATGTAGGTATTCTCTTCAAGTTGTGTGTTATCACTTTCGTAAATGCTATGCTTTATTTTATTTTTAATGATATCTTATAATATTTTTTTCATTCACGTTTTCTTATTCTAGTAAATATTTTACTATTCTGCATTAAAATCTGAGCATTCGGTTCTCTCCGACCCCCTTTTTTTCTTCCTATTGTTTTGGTAACTTTTTGTCGGCATCCTTTTTCGCTAAAATTTGTTTATGCATTGAAAGGTGGCTCGGAGGGTTCCCAGATGTCATCGGTGGTGTTTGACGTGAGTTAATACCAGTGTCAACAAGGGTCCCCTCGTCACGCTCGCTAATAGGTCGCTGCACAAATGTTTGGGGAGAGGCTTCTCTAGAGGCTGGGTCCACTGATAAATGTTTAGTGCCATTTGCTGCTCGCTCGTATTCTTCCTCAGAGATTTTCATGCCTAATTGGTAATTGTATGATTCCACGCTGTTTTTTGTGCTCTTCTTCAATGTTTGTATCATTTGCTCAGAGCTCTTTGTCCAGGCTAAATTAGGTTATGGAGTTTGGAATTGCTTGCATTCGCATATTGTTATTGCTATTAAACTTCGTCATCGGTAGTGAAGATTTTCTGAAGATCGGTGGAACGAGTCCGGCTGGAAACAAACACAATTTTAAAACGGTAACGCCTCGAAATTCGAAACTTCCTTTATTTGTATTTTTTGTTTAGCTTTTGTGATTCTCTTACCATTAATTACTCAAAATACGGATGCTTACTCGATTTTGATATGTTAAGTGGCTTCCTCATGTTGTAATGCTTGGATGGTATTTTTTTTTTCAAACGAGTTTTCATATTAACAAGTTTTTATGAATTTTATGTTTTTTTTACAGATTGATTTTTTTTACATTATGATCAGTATACTTTGAATTGATATCTCACTTACAGTAAAAAGCGCTGCGAGGAGCTTGTGTATCATGTATACCTTCTTAGGATGTTATTACGGGTATTTGTCATAACATTGGAACACAGTCACTCATTTTGTGAGCAGGCGCTCGCGTCATGTACTCGTAGGTTGAACTAAACTAAAACTCGCGTCACTGTAAAATGAAGGCTGGACCGAGCGGCGCACACGAGCAAATCGAAGTGTAAACTAGGGTGACGCCGCCGCCGCTCGTCTGGTAAGCTTTCAGAGAAATGTTTTGACGTGGCAGAGCATCACAGGCACGCGTGCTGGCGACCGTGGCTTCCCCCGTGTGATCAACTTCGCAGGATGGAGTGGCGGCGACTGAGCTGATAGTTGCCTTGGTCTTCTTTTTGTTGTAGTAGAATAGGTTTTTTGTTCTGTTGATGAAGATTTTTTTTCGGTTCACTGCTGTCTTGATTTTCAGCACATCTGAATTTCTTCTTCAACTTATCATCTTCTTTCATTACCTTTTTTCTCGTTTCTACGCTTTAAGGGAACCTTGTTTGGGAGCACAATTAGTGTATATGCTCCTATTTCCCTCGATTCCATACTAAATGATGCCTTCATCTTTCCTCTCTGTGGAACACTTTTGTTGAGGTTAGAGAAGCTGAAACTAACAGATAATCTAATCTAACCATGGAGTTGCTGCGTTGCTTAACAGGTGAAACGAACCTTTTTAAGCGTACACCTTGAGGGAAAAGTGCTTAAGGGCTATGCGCTTAGCACAGAAGCCACAAAGTTCGCTCTGATTCTAACTTAACGTTCTTGTGGTCCTGTGCTGTATGTTAATTGAATTTATCTTCTTCTTTTGATGCGTTCACGAACTTACTGAGTGAAATGATGATGCTATGCCAGATTTTTTCAGAGATTTGCTATTTCTTGAAAACTGATCTTGCTGCATATTCATCAAACAAGTTACAGTGAAGCTTTGTTCTAACATTGTAGTGAGAGCTTCCAATGTCAATATTAAATTTTTGTGTTAAAAATGCTCTAATTTTTGCCGGAATTCTGGAAGGCTAGATTAAATTTATCCGTGAACTTCCGGGCTGCTCCTGTTATCATTGCATGTGAAACGCACGTTTAAAAAATCCTCGTGATGGAATGTTAGCTCTAGATAAAAGTTTTTCCTTTTCTTTCACTGATATCAAAACATTTTACGTATTTTTTCAAAATTAATTATTTACTTCATCAGATTTCAGCTTGATTACCGTTTCCCAGAAATAATTCTTGTGCGAATGCAAGCAATTCATCGAAATAAGACACTGCGCAAATTTATTTGCGTTGCTTGTGGACTTTCGTCGTACAATTTGGATTCCTTTCACTTCATTTGACAAAAGCTGACTAAGTCATATTTTATTAATCCGCATTAAAATCTGAGCTTTCATTCTCTCTGAATCTTTTTTTTCTTCCTATTGGATTGACACCTTTTTGTCGGTATCATTTTTCGCTCAAATTTGTCCATGCATAGACATTTGTTTTCGTATTTCCTTTTTAGCTTCACTGAGGACTCCCCTCAGGGGGATACAACTATTGTGTCTATGGAATTGGCGCTCCCAGGGGGACTATGTGAGGGCCTGAGCTAAAGGTTAGGTAGGCTTCCTTTTTGTTGTAATAAAATAGTTTTTTTTTGATACGGACCATCTTTTTTCGGTTCACTGCTGTCCTGTTTTTCAGCACCTACTACTTTCTTCAACTTTTTTCTTGTTTCATGAACTTCTTTCCTAGCTTACTGTTTCTGTGCACCTTGTGCATAGATTCCGCGTTCCCTCAACTCCATACTAAATGGTGCCTTCCTCTTTCCTCTCTTGGAACATCTTTGTCGTGTTTAAGGGAGGCTAAAACTTTCTCATATAATAATAATTCACTGAGGACTGCCATTTAACCTGCAGTATTGTAATGATAATTTGAAAGATGCTTTAATATTTCGAATGAGGCGGGAATAAAATATTTCAATGAAAAACTATAATGACTCCGTGCTCGTGTAAAATATTAAGATGTTACTCGGAAATTAGAGTTCGTTCGAACTAAAATTTTGCCCCGTCATGTAAAGAGAATTGAATTTATGCAGCTCAATTAGTATGCAATAGATTTCAATACAAAACTGATTATTTTTACTGCTCAGTGGTATAGAACACAGAATAAACTGTGCGTTCTTTATTGTTTTAGTGAAAAAAAATTCAGGAAATTCTCGATTGCTTGAAAATGCAACAACGCAAGTACGAACATTCGTTGTTAATTTTCTCACGAAAAAGTTGATCTTGCCTCTGATTTTTCAGTAAATTAAGTTCAAGTAAATTATACGTCGTGCAGTCCGGCTGCTTCTTCCAAGAAAAGGAAGGTCTCCACCTTTGTCCTTACAAATGTATCCTGAAGCCCGTCAGGTCGTGGCGATGTTCCATTTCACTATTTCCGGATTACCCTCACTTTTCTTTACTTGGGACAATTTCAAGCCCTTTGTCTGGGCGAGAATTTAATGCGTGTCCCCGAACTGGCGCTGAAAAATTGCCTGTCACTACCGCTTCGACCGACGATTGAGTTCCCCCGTAAAATATTTATTGTCTTGTTAGGAGTCGCGAGGCTGGCCTTAATGATGCGACTGACGGACTGTTGACTGCCTCCCAGCGTCCCCGCACTTTAATGGAGTTCTGCCTGGACTTCTTTGCTGACGAATGTCGGGCACACTTGGTGACCTGTAATGTCTCATTTTGCTTCGGTCGTGTGCTGCTTCCCCTTTTATATTTGAAGTGCTTGTGAAAATTTCAAAGCGTCTCGTGTTGGCAAATTTGATGACTTGTATGTTTTTAAGGTCGGTATCCTCGCAGCTCCATTGCTGTTATAATTGATGTTTGTTCTATAGGTGCGTTCTCATACCAAGAGTCCTTTTTGCTTCATCTGCTGCTGAGGTGTAAATTTTTCTGCTTTGTGGAATTCAATCTCTACGATATGTTAAATTCATTTTAAAATTTCCTTCATTAGTCATAAATATGGTTTTCTAAATGTTTATAAGCCTAATAGACATTGTTATATTGCTGATTTTTTATTTCATTATGAAATTGATACCGTAGAATACTAAATGTGAAAGGCTTCCACTGAGTGGAAGAAACGCGAGCTACGCACTTAAACTAAGTCAACGGTGCTGTCGTGAGCTTACTGTGAGTTTAGTCCTGCAGTTGAGTAGTTTTGGGTAGATTTCCTACTATTTACGAGTGCCTCGATAGTCAAGGTGGTCTGCAATTTTTAGAATTGATCTTCAGCTATGGGCCTGATTTTAAACTCATTGACCCGATGCAATTTGAATTTCTGGTCTGACCCTTTCATTTGTTAATTTTTACTGATGAATTTTTTTGCGTGGTTCCTGTGGCAAAATCGGAAGCACGCATTTCACTTTAGACTTGATCGCGACTTGAATTCGCGATTATACATCATTCGGTAAATTTTTAATTTTATGGGGGTATCTTCGTCTCACTTCCACCAAGCTATTACCCCAGTTGGAGGCTCGTTTGCCTCCATTGTGTTTTGGTGTTAATTTTGTTATTTATGTCCAATATTTCATCAGTGACTGATAAACGCATGCCAACTTATCGGGATTTTCATCCCGAACTATGGCTTTTTTTATATTTTAAAGCTTTTTGCGATTTCTGTTAAATGGAGTACAGTTTGGCTGTAATACATCTCATTTGCTACTGCGGAGTTCAAAATGTCGTCATCCTATTTTCAAACACGCGTGGCAGCAGTTTCAAAGATTCGTTAGCTAAGGAGGTGCTGTAAACGCCACAGCTCGTGTAACTAACTGTCTGTCGCCTTAACTACGTTTGGTTACGGTTCCCTCGGGTTTAGTTTGTCAACGCCCGGCAAACCGGCTGCGTAATGTTGACAAGTTATAGCGTCATCAAATTTAATGTCTCCTCAACTTTCTTTTTGTTTCCTTCGAAGTCACTAAAAGACACGCCAGTTCGATGACCCTTTCTGTGTTGTCTTCGTAGTTTCTTTCATTTGGATAGTTGTTTTTTTAGGGAAGAAGTGTTTTTCAGACAAAGGTAGAACAATCCGAGTGACAGCAGTACGTACCAGGCCCGAATTAATACATAACCTTGTCGAGGATTTTAGCGTGTGGTTTCTTCGTGAAATGTTTTACTCACATTTAATCGTACAAGTTTCCAAGGCTAAGAAACGTAGTAGTTCTTCATGCTTCATCTGTTTGATGGACGACGCAAATTGTGTTAAATGCCCAATTATGTTGATCATTCTTGTGCTTAATCATTTGATATATTATTGGCGTTGTTATGTTTTCCTTGGAAAACGCTTTTTTAAGTGAATATCAATGTATTCCTAGTTGGTTGCTCTAAAACACGATCGAGGTACCAAAATATATAGTGGCACTAATATCCAATTCTTTGTTTTCAACCTTATCATCCCAAATAGAGGTTATGGGTAAGAATTTACTTTCAACATCGTGTCTGCCTTTGAGAAACGAGGAGCAAGGCAACCAATGTAGCTCGAAAAAGCTTTTGAATCTAATTTGTGTTCTCAGAAGACGGATTAGATTCAGGCGCTTTTTTTCTGCCTCCATGACTTGTTCATCATCGTAGCCATCAGTTTAAGCCGAGCTCTTCTTGTGCACCGCGGCAAATCCAATTTTTCAGCGCTGCGTTGGGACCGAGTGGAGCTGGATATGTCCGTGTCACGTCTGCTAGTGGTCGGTCATTTGAAATTCTTGAGTGAGAAGTATTTGTGGACGGAGTGTGATGAATTTTATGCCAGGTTCTACTGTCGCTGGAGAATTACCTTCTCCATAAGTTATTATGTTTAAGGGAAAAACATCCTAACCTTTCCTTAGTGTTCTTTCTCGATATTAATTTTTTTAGCAGTCGGAATATTTTATCTATTCAATGACTCAGACTAACAGAATATTATTACTACTACAGACAGTTCAAATCCGATATCAATCACAGTTTGGAACGTTGACTTCAGAATTATTCAAAGTGTTAGTTTTGCGTGCATTTAAAATTGCATCTATTTTTTATAGCTTGTAATATTTTCTGTTTACACATTTTTGCCGGGCCGAGATGATTCACTTGTTCAATTGCACCGAGTACTGAAGTGTTAAGCATGAGTTCCCGAGACTTTACGCTCGCTTTTACCTAAGAAAACATGCAGTGTTTGCTATACTACAGTAACTTGGTAACGATAATGGTATTTCCTCTCACTTACAATATGTTCAATATGACCTTTCTCACTAGAGTCTACATAGACGAAATTTTTCTTGAGGACTCGACCAATAGTTGTTTAACTGAAATATTTACTTCTTTTTCACTTGCTCGTGGAAGATATCAACTTAATTATAGATATGGAGCTCATCTTTTTGTTTTATGTAAAATTTTAAGCAGTGCTGTGTTTTCACTATACCCGGTGAAGGAACACTAAGTATGAATTAGGTGAACGTTTTTGCACCTTTTCTTTGCTATTTTGTCATGCATGACTTCGCACTATGATCGCGTGAGTTATCGGTACCACGGAGGGGATTTTCATAATGCTGCTGACCGACCAGTAGTCACAAACTCGATTTCTATAAATAATTAACCAAAGCTAAATGAAGGCACGGTCCAATAAATGTTGGCTATTTTCATAATTACTAATGGAAATTGACTGTAAATTAGAGTTGAATGTTGAACTTCAGTTTGATCCGCCGCGGCCAACGTGTAAATTTAGGGTCGAGTTTTCGTGCCAGTTGCTACAATACGGGTTCAAGTGCGAGTGTTCTGACCGGCGTATGTATACGGCATGATGTGAGGGGAAATTTTCATTCGAATTATCTCTCCTCGTTGTGTTTCGTAGACCCAATAAAAATATAATAGTTCATTGATGGAAATTTTAGTTTAGAGATGCTTCTCC
Organism: Morinoia aosen; assembly: GCA_030386875.1. Lineage (NCBI taxonomy): Eukaryota > Metazoa > Arthropoda > Malacostraca > Amphipoda > Talitridae > Morinoia > Morinoia aosen. The sequence goes on from CM059562.1 coordinate 12,634,338, forward strand.
AGTGGGACGTACAAATATTGTCCTCAGTGTTGTCTGTGATAGGGCAATGCTTTCACAATAAGCCCATTTTGAGCAAAGAACTTGACAAGACGTTTAGGGCAAAGATATTTCGAGTTCCGTCCGCGTTAGATAGTCATGTTTTGAAATCTCGGTCACACTCTGTTCACTCAATTTGTCTCTAAGAACTCTCTCGTGTATCAGATTCACTTATGCTCGCGTTTGCGCTGTTTTTGAAGAGCCGTGACTGTTCCAACATCTCCTGCAACAAAAATTCTTTCGAGCGAAATCTCAGACGTCTGGCGTCTCTAATTTACCCCACGTTTTTACGAGGGCTTCCCTCGCAAAAGCGTGCTCGTTGCCAGGGCTCACAGCTCCCTCTGCACAAATGCTAGCATTATGATCCCGTGTCGCAGTCTAAACAGCCTTGTTTTTCAGATTATTCGGGGCTCGTCGTCTAATTCTCCCGAGTTTTGACGAGTTGTTGAAGAAATGCTTTCAGCTCTGAGATTATTAGCGAATTTTCTTCACTTTTATACTGAGCTGGAGTGTAATTCAATTTTCGTCTAGCATTTGTGGGATTTTCCCGTATTTTTGGCATTGCATTGGAATAAATTTTTGATTTCACGTGTGATTTGAGAAGAAATAGTATTGATAACTGGCTGACAATTAAGTGTTTTCTCGAATTAAAAGTGTCTTGCATACGCTTTCCAGTCTTGAACACTGCTGATGTCCTAACTACCAAGCGTTTTGTGGTTGGCCACGCTGGTGAACGCTCGTTGGGTTAAAAATCATTGTAGTTTACGAACCATTCATAACAATAAAGTTTATGAGTTGACTGAAAGCAGTTTTGTTGCTCAAGAAGGAAACACAAATGAGAACACAAATATCAGTATAACTTCAAAACATTAGGAGGCCTCTGATAGCAGTGAAGTAAACAAGAACTGCAATTCCGAATTGATGTGAATTGTTTGTGTGCACAGGAGAAATTCTGCCGACTAAAATATTTTATTCGACCATGATTTCTCTTACTATGCAAAAATGGTTCACAGGCTGATATTCATGTGATGGTTAGCTATATTAGCGTAATGTTAAGTTATCAGACGTTGAATATTTTTAAATGAAGTGATTTTTATTAGCTCTTCGTTGTTTGCTACAGAGTTGCGTAGCACTCGAGTGGGATGTGGAAGTCGCAGGGAGCTGTTTCAGCTCGACTGAGATCTCCTTCGATTGTCATGATTTCTTCTTTTGCTCCATTTTTCTCAAGAAATAATCTGGTGTGAAGCATGTATTCGTCAATTTATTTGTATAATTTCTCACTATCCATGATCCATGCAACTGTGTATTTTCATTTGGCAAAATATCATCAGTTATTTTCATATCGTGCCTTTCGATACCTTTTTGCTTGTGTGAGACTCCGTGACAGAAAAGGCTTAATTTTCATCATTTCTGCCTCTAAGTATGTGGACTTAATTCCTTCCCAGTGAAACAATTTTACTGCATAACATATTACGTGTTGTAGTTTTCCATCTACTGCTTCTAGTGTACTGAAAGAAGACCCTTCAGTTAAGTCTCCAAAATTCGATACCGTAGCTTCGAGTGAGAGTTATTCTAGTCAATTTTTAAGGAGAGCTTTCATTGTTATGATAGTTTACTTTCGAAACTGTAGTAAGAGGCTCCTTTGCTTCATGTATGCTCCGGAACAGCATCAAAGTGTACGAGAAAAGCATGTAATCGAGCGCTTATATTCAACTACGTGTGTAAAAATGCGAGATAACGATACAATGTAGCTCCAGTTGAATGGTTTTGCTTCCAGGCTGAAGTTAATATTTTGATTTTTGATTCTAGCCCATGGTGAAGACGAGTGAAAGATATAAGTCTACATAAGTCTACGGAGTTCTTCCTCCTAAATCCTCTGTATTTCACAGTCCTTTTTCGTCTGTAATTGTTGTGTAGTAACTTACAGAACTTGAATATCTGAGTCAAGTTTTCTAGGACTGTGTAGAGTTGGTCACAAATTGAAGTATGAGCGAGTCGCAGCTAGGAGTCTTTAGATCGGTTCCTACTTAAGTATTTCAATCTGTTGCAGAGCTCGGTTAATTACCAAGATATTTATTGTGTTCAATTTTATTATTAAAATGGTCGAGTAGAACGTTACTACGATTCATATTTTAACGCAGTTATCCAGTAATGATTTCCTCTGCCGTGGGTCAGTCACCCTCAACTGCATCGGAATATAAAAAAGATTTCTAGTCCGCGATGAAATATTTCAGAGTGGAAATTCATCGTGTTCTAAATGATATTTATTGCAAAGATATTTTAGATAATTCTTGGTCTCTCGTTTCTATTTGGATCGTAAAGCGAGTCCCGTGAACTCTGATCCACTACGATTTACCGGCTCCATTCTTTTCCATTTTTACCAGCGAAGCGGATCATATTGACCATTAGTTTCAATTACTCGGCATAGATCACCATTTGTTCATATTAGAGAAGGCGGAAGGCAGTTCCCCTTCTTAGTCTGCTTGAGTCAGTTGAAAGGATTCGTGAATTCCAAGATTCTCCGCGCCTGGTTGGCTTCCTTATTTCTTCATCAGCAGCGCTTATGCGCTGTAACTCTGCTAAAGTGATTTTTGTAGCCGGTAATTACTTTCTGGAATTGCGTTTTTGTGCGCTCGACTTTTTGCGCTTATTGCAATCTTTGTTGATCGCGATGTATTCTTGACGTTTTTTCTTGGAAATGGTGTCGAATTCTCTTGTAATTTCTGGTGTTTAAGTCGATCGTCGAATGAATACGTCAGGTTACGTTCGAGTTTAGCAGACACTGGCTTATGTTAGGTTAATCAGATAGGCTGGCTTTCCTCACCCGCCTCACGACAAAGCATTTATCAGCGTACAGTGATGGTCTAACGCTGTTAGCAGTTTCCTGCGTTTCTTCTTCGCTGGTTGTAATTAGTTCGCGCGTGCTGGTGACAGTTGTGATCGCATGTCAAATAATGTTTCTTGGCTCATGTCATTTGAGCGTTCTGCTCACTTTCTCGGTCCGTGGAAAAATGCTTTTGATGCTAGGTTACTGAGAAACGAATCTATTTGTTGAGTGTAAATCTCGTGCTTAAAATAGTTAGTTAAAATTTTCTTTGTGATTGCTGTTAAAGTTAAATGCGTGAAATTTACATGTGCTTCACTGTATCTTAAGTTTGTTTTCGTTTGTATTTTTCATTTTATTCGTTACTTGAGTGTCTTTTGCATAGTTAAACGCACGCATTTCAGCTTCAAACTAGGTTAGCGTTTCTCTACAGTAGAAGTGAGGTTAATGAGAACGAAACTAATACGCATGATACACAGTTTTGGGACTTGGATAAGTCCAAGTTTCAAGTGTGTTATCACCTCATCTCGATTTGACCTCCCCACTCACGGTATGAAAATCAGAGAGCTTTTATCAGGTCCTAAGCTGGAGGTTACGTAGACAGACCGTCCTTTTTTTCAGAATTGAATAATTTTTTGTCGCGGTTTATTTTTTTCGGTACACTGCTGCCTTTTTTTCAGCTCAGTACTTCCTTGCTCTTATTTTGTTTTCTTTCATTAACGTCTTTCAATTTTAGTGTTTTCTACGCACAAGGTGTGGAGACATACTTGGTTTGTGTTTAGATTCTTTGTTCTCTTAATTTCATGCTAAACGGTGACTTCCTCCTTCTCTAGGGAATACTCGTGGTAAAGGAAGCTTATACCTATAATTTAATACAATCATTAAATATTCGCCACCCTTCGCACTCGCGTATTAAACGAGAACGATAAAAAGTTATTTTTGTATATTTCGACGCATAAAATTCGAAAAATTCGTTCAAAAATTTTTTCAATTGTGCATTTTTGAGAATTTATTCCAGTGTCTGTTGTATGAGGTATTGAATTTTTTGGCACAAACTGAATAAGCGCTGCAGCTCATTTGAAGTTGTGTGACCTTCCAGTTCAAGTTTTCTGTTGTGCATAATTACATGCAACGCTCTTATTAATTTATTATGCAATTTACATATAAAGACCATGTTCTTTCCGTCGGTTCCTTCTTTGATGAAAGGTAAAAAATTTGAGCGAAAAATGTGCGTTAGTTGTGCTCAAGCATTTGCGTTGCACATTCCGTATTTCATTTCTCTGTATCTTATGTATAGTTTCCCACAAAATTGTAACGTGCTGATTTTTTTTTTTTTTTTTGCAGGTGAGACGATTGAACGCTGCGTATTCTCGATCACATGCGTCCGAGAACGATGGTGAGCCGAATACCAGAATACCTGATGTGATAGACATTTCCAGTTTCATACGTGCAGTTTGAGTGAGTGTTCCCTAAGCTGAGGGGCGTGAGCTCAAATACTTCTTGCACTAGTACCACCAGCTGTTGAAATATTACTCTTGAATATCTGTGTTTAACTGAATATCGATTTAAACTTCGAAGGACAGGTTTAGCTTATATATTGCTGAAATAAAAATTTGCTACAATTTTAGGCATGTCTCTTATGTCTTGCATAATGTATAGTAATTTCCTTCAAGGTAGCATCAACCCATGCTGCAGTATCTCATCTCAAGCATCACTTTTACGTGAATATTATCCCTAAAGCCTCGCAATAATCTTCACTAGCTACCTCATTATGAAGCGCGTACCTCATTAAGCTATTTCACTTCTCATTAGCGGGCGCACAAAAACACGGCGATCCGGAACCAGCTCCGGCAAAACTCTCGATGGCCCGCACAATTTTATGATGGGCGCCGGCAAAACTTCCGGCGTTCAGTGAATTGGTGGCCTGTATTATCGCTTATTTTTACAGCACGCGCCAATCAGTATGAAATAGTTGTGATTAGTAATTAAATACTGATATCGAACTCAATTTTGTTGTTGATTTGCTGCACGTCATCTTTGGTGCAGCATTTTATTTTATTTGGAACTATTTTGTCATCTGTATCTCGTATTGGGAAGTAATGAATAGTGCTGTTCTTCAACGCCTCTGGTGACATCACGCAGAGTTCTATTTGGTTAATGTGCACTTCATAAATGGGAAATGTTTAAAATTGTCTGTCCTCTTCAGTTTACCTTTGGAATGCAGCACTCCTTGCTTGTAACTGTTTTTATTTACACTTGTCTCCAGTGCTTGCTGCATTAGTTCTCATGAGAGTTTAAGCTGCACGTTCATACCTTTCTTTCTCTTCTTCATTACCGTCGTGTGTCAACCGAGATTCAACAATTTTTAGGTTCTGGTGGTCCTACTATGACTAAATCTAGACCAAGTTTTATTGGGCGGACGCTCCAACGGGACTAGATCGGTAGTAAACTCATAAACTTTACACCCTTAGCGTCACCGACCTAATTTGTGATGACTCGGGGACTTGCGTCCGACTGTCGCCTCACCTCAGCGCAATTTGTGCTCGGATTCTTGGTTCACAGGCTCATAAAGTCCGTATTAATATCGGGGCATTTCGATACATATTGCTTCCTGTAAATCGAACTGATTTTCACTTTATATTTATTGCTTTACTCAAGAAAAATTCTACGGATCTTTTTGCGTTCTGTAGTAATTTGAGTATTGATGCTGGCCTCGTTTATTAAACTTTTCATATCATCAGTCGATTTTAGTGTCGTACGGGACAAATACTTCGCTCCTGTTTCCCATTTATTTCGGACATTGTTGTTCCATATCTTGCTGACTGGCGTGATGGCCTCGATCATTTTTGGTAACAGCTAAAAAGGGAATGATGGATGGATGATTAAATAATTTTCTGCTTTTATATTTGCCGGGTAAGTAAACGAATTTTACAGCAAGTAATTCAGGAAAGTTATTTTTCTTTAATCGATGGATCTTCAGGAACTTGAATACGAAGAAAACTGTTAATATTGAAATAATATTTATATCTAGAAATAATCTGTTCATTCTGTAAAACGGTACGGAGACCAGCTCCATCCTCAGTAAGCCGATCTGTAAATAATTGAAAGCAAGTAATTTAAGTTATGCATATGTTGGTGCACTGTACCTGTGATGTGCATAACAAACTTTTCTCGGATATTTTACATGAATGCCGGGTATTTCGCTTACTTGAAATTAAACCGTTGATCTGTTTCGTCATTAGTGTTGATATCCAAGTGCTTCTTCGGTTCAGCAAACTTATTAACGTATTTCTGACCCTCGTACAATGCATTTATATACATGTAAAGTAATATAAATACATTGATACATACTTTCTGCGTGAAACATTTGTTTCGTTTCGTGTGTTCGTGTTGTGAACTGCTGTGATGTATCCTTCGACATAAATTTTTCCATCCTTTGATTCTCCGTGAGGGAGAATTGCGTTGACCAACTCGCATCACTCGGTAGATGGAAAACATTCAAAATGTGTACAGATTTTAATGTCATTGTTTAGAGTACTATTAGAAATAGTTTAGGAAAAATTATTGGAAATTTTGAATTTGGAGGAACCTCAGAGTCTTCTCTCTTTCCCTTACTGCGGAATTTTTTTAAAGTTATTTCGAGTACGATCCTACGGCAAAGCTTTTTAACGGATTAGTTTGTTAGCTATACTAAGATGCTCAAAAACAGCAAAATAACGTTCAAATAAGGATAAATTTTCGCATTGCAAATAGCAAAAACTGAAACGGTTTTAAAAATAAATGATGTGCTTGCTTAGTAAGAGTTATTCTGGAAAACAAGGATATAAATACTATTCTTGATGGGAAACCTGGCTTGCCTGATCGTCTAAAACTGGAATTCTGGAAATTCAATCTCCGTCTCGGTTTTCAACTCTGTTTATGATTCGAAACCATGACAAATTGATTTCACGTGCTCTAAATACAATATAATTGGCATGTCTTGAAAGCATTTGGTATATCGGCGTCAGCTGCGCCCCGTAAACATGCAGCAAACATAACCTTGAAACCATCCGGCGAAGCACTGCATCCATTTCGGGTTCTTGCTTCTGAACCTGAGTTTCGATGCACAAATTGCGCGCTGTCGATTAGAAGTCTTTGATGTGTTGCTCGGTCCGATTTGAGTTTTGCAGCCTTGACACATTGCCATTCATAGAGCTGCTTTCTTCGTGCTCTGGATCGCTTTTGACCATTAACTAATTATCAAGAGAGCTATTTATATTGTGATAGCAATCTGAGCGCGTGGGTAACTTCCCGTTTATGTCACTTGAACGCATCGGAATGGAAGCGACTGTCAACTTAAAATGATTTCTGCATTTCCGTGAGGGGAACTTGGCGCAGTCTGTTTGTGTTTTGTGTCTATCGCAACCTAGTACTTATTTCAGGTGCTCGATCAAATAGACTTATTTGAACCGCACTAGGACATTTCATTTTGAGTTTGTGAATGAAATTGATACTCAATGGTAAATCAATCCAAAATACGCACTTTCCCTTCTTGCCGACTGCTCTGTTTTGTCGCGCAATATCTTAGCACTAAAAATAAATAATCCTGTGCTTTGTAAACGCTACATCATGCAAATTAACACGTTTCTTGCGAAAGGACACATCAGTGGGCCGCCCTCTGATTCACCGTGAGCCACCAAAGGATATACCGTTGCTCACAAATTCATCTATATGAACACAATTAAAAGCAACTCGAGGCTCCTTCATTTTTTATTTTTTGTCCACTTCAGCGATGAATATTTCTGTTGAATTTAGTTGCAGTCGGATGTTAAACCTGAGTTTTATGCATAGCAGTTAATGTGTATGAATTCGTATTATGTTTCAGTAAAATTAACTTAAGACACTCAATATTGATGGAGATCTTGCTTCCAAATTATAACTCAAACATGATATTTTAGATATTACTCCTTGAATTTTAACGTCTAGTTCGAGCCCTTGGCTCTATACAACCCATCTCGAGAACGAAAGTCTCGCATGAAGGCGATCGCGCGTTATGAGAGCAGGACGTGCCTGCATGACTCAAAAGCCCTCGCTTCACAACAGCAGCGCCATTAGCGACCCTCAATGCGCACCAAGCAATATGTAAATAGGAGCGCTCGATGCCCATCTTTCATCGAGCACGACCTTCACATTTCGACGCCTGTAATTAATTTAATTATTCCTAATTTCACATCTAACCTCCGCCCCCTCACTCCCCACAGCCGCCCTCGTATTTGTGGTCCCCAATTAAAGGCGTTAAGCGCCGTTCGCCCTCCTCGTGTCGCGCAATTTTTGATGGCGATTTTAGAGTTTCGAGGATTTTTAGAAGAATTTTTAGAATTTCCCTACCGTGGTCTTTTGTTCTTCTTGCGATGCAGGTTTTGTTTTATGCGCGTCTTGCAAATCTCTGTCGCATTGTGCTCATTTTATGATTCCCTCTGTGGGAATTTTTTTTCGATGCATTTATTTATTTTCTGGCATCTATGTTAAATTTTCAGTGTCGTTTTGGATAGCGAATGTGTGCGTCCTAAAGTTGTTAAATAAAAAGTGTTACTGATTTACAAATTGAAGGTTATTTTGCTGAAAAATTCTTGAATTTTCAGTTCTGATTTGGCTTTAGATCCCTTCAGGGGGAGACAATTTTTGCATTTATGGGAATTTACGCTCCCAGGAGAGAAAAGTTAGGCACCAAGATGAAATATAGGCGGGCCCTTCTTTTGTTGATACAGAATAGTTTTATTTTGTTTTGTTACGAGCCATCTTTTTTCAGTTCACCGCTGTTCTGTTTTTCTCACCTGCTACGTTTATCTACATACGAATTTCGTTTAGCCTTGCCGATACAACGGATCCAGTAATTAAAAAAAGTTTAATTTTACTGTATTTTCTTTTATGTGTACGTACTTTGATCGCTTCTATTGCTTTCACCGCTACGTTTTTACCTTTAGAATTAGGCCGATAGTATGGTTTCAGTTATCTTCATTTCTCTATTCATGTTACGCTCGCAGTTATTCTTTACGGTGAATTTTAGAGTCAATGTGAAATTAGCATTTCGAAAAGATGATTTGCAGTTTCCAACTTTTTCGGTACCTTTCTGAAGAGCGTTACTGATGATCATTCGTGTGAGAGCCGCCAGAATATTGCCTTCAACTTTTGCTCGCCTGTGTTCTGCCAAATGGGTTGAGGGACGACTATCGGCTGGACCGCCATCACGCGGTGTCAAGAATTAGTCAAAATAGAAGCGTTGTGGATGTTATGGTCGCCCTGGTGCATATTAGCACCTGCGATACCATCTCGCTTTTATCCGTAGCATCTGAGTCCCTACGGCCTGTCATTTAGCTCAGTTAGAGCTGTAGAGGTCACCTCTCGAACTGGCGTAGGGTCAGCCTCGTCCAACTTCAACTCAAAAAAAGTCCCACACGCCCCATCGTATCTCATGCTCGGTCCTGACCGCTTGCATTCTGCGTTCTTACGTACCTGTATAGCGAGGGTTTCAAATGTGATCTACGAATAAAAACAGCTTTTAGGTTGGTTTCTGGACTCATGAGATTGAAGTTGCTCTCGGAAAAAATTCATGTACTGTAAATGGCGATAGGTGACGTGTTGAAAATAGCAGCCCGTGTCAAGAACATTGCGCAGCATGTTCTTGGGTTGAAATTTTCTCAGTGAACTTTTTTCTGAGAGTTATCATCATGAAGCATTTTTAGGATATTCATGTGGTTCAGAACTCGAATATTTCTAGTTTGTGTATTACTTTTCCCAGAGTTGAATGATTATCGAGCTAAATAATTATTAGTGGTTTCTTATTCGGCTTTTGAACACTAATTTCTAGCAAGCCTTCCTCCATGTATAATATCCGATTTTATGTTTTTGTTTTTATTTCTGAAGTTTGAACCGTAAGAATTACAGGTATTTTTGCATTTAATTGTCTGTCTGAGTTGGAACTCTCTTCATTTGCTTTGTGGTATCTAATTTGTTCCTTCCTAATTCCGCATAAAGTGACCTGATCCAAGTTAAGGTGTTCATTTTTCTCCAGGCCTTTGGAAATAATTTTACTTTTTCGTTCATTTGCATTTGTTCATTAGAGGTTGCAAAAGTCACGAGTTCATTTTTCTAACCTTCTGTTCTTTATGTCTTTGTGTTGCAACGGAGACGCACCCGCGGCTCACTAAATCTTTGCCAACTTCTGGCACAAATTTTCGCTCTGGGTCCGGGGCGTTCGTTTGGTAATTTAAAGCCAACCTTGGATTGGCCATGTGCTCGAATGGGGCGCATTTGCCCCTCTAACGTTCTGGGTGCAGTTCTGGCGATTAGTTTACAATTTGAATGCTTTGAAAAATCTTTATTTGAATCTCAAATTTGTGTTGTGTCACCCATGGCTATCATGTTTTGATTCCACTGCTGATACTAGTAACGTTCGAACTCAAAGCTCGGTGTAAAAACTTCTTGACAGTTGTGTGTGTTGTACGAATTTGATCGTGGCGAGTATGGATGCTCATTCGCATAGGTGCTACACTCATATTACTTCAATAATTTGACTACGACACACGTACGTCTAAGAGCAGTTTTTTTGAGTCATGAACTAGCGGTCAGAAAATGTACTAGTATATGTATTTCGTGTAAATCATGCATTAGTTGGAAGTGTTTATATGGAAGTCCTGTATTGGAAATGTTAATGTTTCGCTCAGCTATTACTCGAATTAAATTAATATTTCTTTCTGTCTTAATCCGCTTTAGAGGTGAGGAAATGAAATTTTGTGTCGAAGGAGTTGTCCTCGAGCGAAATGTTTATTGAAATGTAAAGGGGCTGAAATGTTAACTGAAATGTAAAGGGGCTGAAATGTTAACTGAAATGTAAAGGGGCTGAAATGTTAACTGAAATGTAAAGGGGCTGAAATGTTCACTGAAATGTAAAGGGGCTGAAATGTTTACTGAAATGTATGGGGACGGAAATGTTGAGGGGCTGAAATGTTTACTGAAGTTCTTATCCGCTCAGGATTTGGTGGCATCATTGAGGTGGTGGCAGCAGAAATAACGGTTCTCACCCACCCCATGATCTGCCACTCCTGCTCTGACGCTTCGTTTGAGCTCAATTCTTAGGCGTCTTCTGTGATGTTTTTTGTTTCTCTGCCTTATGGGCTGCTTATATATCGCGCAAGTAGCTTAATATTATGTTTAGAATAACTATTTGCCGCATTTTCCGTTCGTGGGGCTTCGTTGAGGGTTACGTATAGTTTTATTTGGGTCTCCGATGACTTCTCCGCATTATGTGCTGCTAATATTTTCCCTTAATTGTATTAATGTCATTAGGCTTATTATTTTCACTTGATGAACAGTTATGGTATTTTTTTATGAACAGTTATTATTTTTTTTAAATTCCCTGCTGAGATAGAATGGCCTACTTATTTAGGCCATCTACGTTAAGGGATTTTCTTAGATTTCTTACTTTTTGTTCTCTAATATCAATGATCAGTTGCCGAAATTATTGTTGGTCACGTCAGTACAATTTAAATAATTTCTCCTGCAGCCAATTTACGGTTGTTCCCACCCTTTTTGCACATGTTCTTAAATAATTGTTAGTATGTATCAATTTCGTAGTTCAATTTTTTGTATTCTCTTGACTGTTTTTGTGTTGAAAATTGAACGAACCCTGGCGTCCAATTTTGTATGAGAGCATTTGAATCGACTTTCCGTCTTCATCCTGTCCCCTGTTCACTGATCTTTTGCTCACCCTGTACGATCAAATGTTCAAAGTTTTACTGTGGAACCTCCGTATAGATATATTTTAAAACACACGTTGCAGACGTAGCCAAAAATTACGTTACAGAAACGAGAGAATTTCGATAATTTTTTAGTCCGTCCAGAACGGCTGTGATTGCATTTGCGTTGCTACTGGCATTTGACGCTTGCAGATCCTCAAATTTTATGCTGCATTTGGTTTCGCTAACATGATACTCTAGAGGAACACAGCATATCTGCTGAATTCAACGAGGAAAAGAATATTTCCCTGCTCATGTGTCTGACATTTAAACGTGCGTACATCACCTTAACATCAGGTCTTGCGCTGCTGGTGTCGAGTGTATTTCTGATTTCACCCTTTAGCCAACATTTTGGTTTAATTGTTGCATTTCTCCGCATGATTGCCTTTCATGGGGCTACTTGCACTGAAGGCTCATTGCGCAATGGCTGGAATTATTGAATTTTTTCCGGGAATATTTGTCACGCCGCTCACCAATCTCTCCTAAACTTCAGCTCCGCCTGTTTTCTCGCGTCTGTTAAGCGTGTTCTTCGAGACCTTGAATTTTAGAAACTTGTTAGGAAACTCTTGTCATTTTGGGAGGTGTCCAATTTCTGTGCAGGTCTTTTCAAAATCAAGAAACTGACGAGACTTTCGTTAGTCTACAGAATTCTTTATATTTTCCATCTTGATACGAAAGTCGTATCCGTGATTTTCAATATTCGCACGCTGGGTTATTTTTATGTATTCAGGAAATTAAAGTCACGCAGTGCAAGTTGATGCACTGACCTTCCAGTTGATTCGAACGTTATTCTTCGAGACACGTAGTGTTATTTTGAGCTATGTCAATAGGACTGCAGTCAGCTCGCTCGTGCATTAGCAGCGTTCCTCTCTCTTTGACTTGTTCATAACATTTTGCGGGGGAGCCTGGGACACGCATGAGAAACTCCAACGCTCAGCCCTCGACATTTCTGACCGCCTGACTCGATCGTGAATTCCTCACTATTTTATTTATTAATTTCCCTACACCCGACCATTATTGTGCCATGCAATGGTTCGGCCTCCATAATTTGGCCTCTTAATGGCTTCCCTTTATCTCGCGTATGTTTTAATAGCGCGTCCGAGCTTAAAGGCCGCGATTGGAATCCTTGCTGCCGTGTCGACGACATATTTCTGAGATTAAGCGATTCGCTCTCGTGCAAAGACCAAGCGAAGCACTCCGCCTTTGTGATGATGTCGCCTCAAAAAATGCATCCTCTCATTTTTTTGCCTCGATGTCGTAGAAAATTGAATCTAACTCAAAAGAGGAACGGTTTTGTCCTGCGTCCTAAAAATGTTTGGATTAATATGGCCGTGCTCGCCGGTGTGCTCAGTTCTTGATTGCGTCTCCTTTTCAACTTGGCTTCTTTTGGATTTTAATGGAAATGTAGATTATGCTCGCAAAAATTAATGAATATCTTTTACCGCGTGTTCTCTTTTTTCGATGAAATTTGAGAGGGTTCATTCGCAAGCCAAAATGTTCCTTTAGATGCTTTTCCTTATATGAAGATCTCCATTGATGACACCCTGAGCAGACGTTAGCTTGTTTTCTGTTTCATTGATGGAGGGTATTTTGTCCTAATGTTATTTTTCTCAATGTTCTTTTCCTCAAGGGGAAGCACCTATTGTCTCCATTGAGTATTAGCGCTTCCTGTGAAAGATGCAAGGTCCCGAGCCACAGGTTAGGTAAGCCTTTTTTCGTTGATATAGAATATATTTTTTTTTTGCTTTATTGCGGAACATCTTTCCTCGGTTCACTGCTGTCTTGTTTTTCTGTACTTCCGACTTTCTTCTTAAAATTTTATCTTGTTTCATAACCTTTCTTTTCAACTTACTATTTCTATGCGCAGAAGGTCTTGTATAAAAACATATCTTGTGCATAAATTGCCCATTCCCTAAGCTTCATACCAAGTTGTGCCTTCCTCGTTCCTTTCTTTGGAACACCTTCGTTGTGTTCCAAAGGCGTGAGGCATATGTGAAACTTCTGATGTATAAGTATACATTGTAATATATTTTCTTTGCTGCAGTAGTCCTTCCAGACTTTCATTGCAATGAAGTAAATATCTGTCGCAAACATAACTTTAGGAGGGACGAAGATTTGCAATAGCAGATATGTTCTTGAAAAGGGGTTCATAACTTGATTTGTCATGTTTCTTTCATTTCGTCTTGTCTCAATGGAATACGTTTATGACCGACCAGCCACTATATAACATGTATCTCAATATTATGCCTGTAGAAATTATGGTTGTACGGATTAAGTTAAATCCTGTCGAAAAGACTTGTCCACCACACCATATCTGGCCAATGTGTTAGCATTATTCGACCAAAAACTTTCGATTCCAATTTGCTGTCAGGTGCACACTCCAGCGTGCCTCCAAATGCGAAGTGTGCTTTCTTGGACTCCATAATTCTGTGTACAACGCTTGACCAAATTGTCTTGCGTTCCCTATGAAAATATATACAAGCATTGACACTTTTTTGTGGTTCCAAAAGTAAAAATTCACTTTTAACTAGATTTTCTCTTGAAATAGTTCGTAATTAAAATAAGAAATGTGTTTTGATTTATGAACATTGTTTACCACCGGTTGACTTCGTTCCCGTGGTCCATTTCAAAATTTACAATTAGAATTTATAAATAAGGGAATAATCAAGGTAGTTGATTTGAAGTTCAGTTCGTTTACGCGGTATACAATCCTCCGCTCTACAGTTAGTCCAAGCAGTCGTACAAGCACTAACGAGTATACTACTACTGTCTTCTTTCCTCTTTCAAGTCTCCGTTGTGTGAATTCAGCAAGCACCAAAAGGGAAGTTTGAGTGCAAAAATTGCCTTAAAGAGCGTTGATCCCTTCTGTTGCCTCAAGGGTCCTGTGAAGTTTATGATCAATAACTATGCTACAAAACTAATTCATTGTCTTATCGATTGAAATTCTAGTTTTTCACCAGATATCTCTCACACTAGTACTCGATTCCATGGAACGTAGAAAAGTCTTCTCCTTTCTGGATTTCATTGTAAGTTGTGTAAATTCACATTATCGGCATGAGTGAACCTACAAAATTGGTGACAACATGAACGATACTGTATGCTAGGGTGCTAAGAAATGCTTAAAATATTGTAATTTTTACTCGCGCTCTCCTAAATTTTGTACTTTGCAAGTGGACCTCACTTCGAATTGAGCTTCGATCTCGTGTTTTTAGTACGAAAATGTTCCCTTGTGCGGTGTCTCGGCTGCCATTAATTTATTATCAGCGAAAATGGTGAAATTTACTTCCATACTTGCCTCTTTGTCAGCGGTTTAACTCTGAGATCAGGACCCTAAATGGTCAAGACCAAGACTGGAATTCAAGAAATTTGGCTAACACAGAATCATTAACTAAAGGCTGCGTCTGCCGACACTTTTTTGCCCATAAGACAATATATTTGACGATGGCTGGGCGAGCGTCTTTAATATCCCCTAATAAATACCTTGTGCTCGACATCTTGCTCAACATCGGGCAACTTTCGTTGTAAAGTTTTGTAAAATATGTCTTCGTTAAGTTCGAACAAGAATGTAACGTTCATTAACATCGACTAAATCTGTACCTAACGTGGACTTAGCTCAAGGTCAAGTGTTCGTAATAACACAAGATGATCTTAATAATCACTTAGCTTCTTTTTATTTTAGGCTACTTAACTCCCTCAGTCGCGCCGCGTGTATGTACTCTTCACTAAAAACGTAGTGGAATGTAATCGCCGATTTTAAGTTTCAGTTTTGGTATCTATATGTTTTTGTCAACTCGGTACTCTTTTTTTTATTTTCTGTCATTACTTTAGTATTAGCCCTTGATTAGTGGTACACGTGTTTAAATACTTGTGGTTTTTTGTTCATCTATAGTACTGTCACGTGTCAGTAACTGTGGGGTGCACTCGCTAATCCTACAGGCACCAAGTAGATCAAGTGAAAAGTTAAGTACGTTTTAACACTTTGACTGCGACGTGAGCGATATATGGTCACTGAGGGAGTTTTCATTTTGCTGCTGACCAACCAGTGGTTACTAAGTCAATTTTTAAAACATTCAATCAAAATAAATGAAAACATGATTCTGTTAATGTTGGGCATTTTCAACATTGCTTACTTCAATTGACTTTCAATTTGAGTTGAATATTATGCTTCGACCTGCCGCAGTCAAAGTGTTAGATATGCTTCCAGGAGGTGGCGGTGGTACGGGTTTAGTGCAGCACAGCAATTGGACAAAGACAGAATACTTTGTATGTAGGTCAGGTTTGTCCCGATTCGGGTGTCGTCAACACCGCTACTCACTTTTGTCACTTCAGACTGCGCTCCGGCGTAAATGACTCGAATAAATTTCGATCCATTTGCATGTAAACCTTTTTAATTTTTGAAAGGTTTCGAAAATGGACAAATTTCTATGAAATTATTCGTCACGCATTAGCTTGATGTGTTTCAGTTGCTGTCCTGGTAATTTTTGTTGCTATTCTGAAAATTTTTGTTGCTATTCTGAAAATTTTGTTGCTTTCTGAAAATTTAAGTTGCTATCCTGAAAATTTTTGTTACTATTCTGGAAATTTTTGTTGCTATTCTGAAAATTTTTGTTGCTATTCTGAAAATTTTTGTTGCTATTCTGGAAATTTTGTTGCTTTCCGAAAATTTATGTTGCCATTCTGAAAATTTCTGTTGCCATTCTGAAAATTTCTGTTGCCATTCTAAAAATTTCTATTGCCATTCTGAAAATTTCTATTGCCATTCTGAAAATTTCTGTTGCCATTCTGAAAGTTTCTGTTGCCATTCTGAAAATTTCTGTTGCCATTCTGAAAATTTCTGTTGCCATTCTGAAAATTTCTGTTGCCATTCTGAAAATTTCTGTTGCCATTCTGAAAATTTCTGTTGCCATTCTGAAAATTTCTGTTGCCATTCTGAAAATTTCTGTTGCCATTCTGAAAATTTCTGTTGCCATTCTGAAAATTTCTGTTGCCATTCTGAAAATTTCTGTTGCCATTCTGAAAATTTCTGTTGCCATTCTGAAAATTTCTGTTGCCATTCTGAAAATTTCTGTTGCCATTCTGAAATTTTCTGTTGCCATTCTGAAATTTTCTGTTTGCATTCTGAAAATTTCTGTTTGCATTCTGAAAATTTCTGTTTGCATTCTGAAAATTTCTACTATCATTCTGAAAATTTCTACTATCATTCTAAATATTTCTACTACCATTCTACAAATTTCTACTACCATTCTGAAAATTTCTACTACCATTCTGAAAATTTCTGCTGCCTCTCTGAAAATTTCTGTTGTCATTTTGAAAATTTTAGTCGCTTTCCTGAAAATTGCAGTTGGAAGCTAAAACTGTAAAAATATTTACCATGAGGGTTACGCAGTTGCAGGTTAATAGGCTATGTGTGTCTTAGGAATTATTCATGTACCTAATGTGTGTATTTTACTATTATTGTGCATCGTGTTTGTTTTCCTTAATTAAAAAATATCACTCCCCGCTGTGCTCAGCTCCAGCATGTTTACTGAAGCCTGGAATGAGGAAAAGCCCTGCCTGATTTTCTTGCTTATTTGAACACGGCTCCATTAATTATCTCTCCAGTTGTCAACCGCTCTGTTCAACTACGCTGTAGAACACGGTTTCTAATCAATCTTGTCGCTGATTTTGCTAGCGTTATGCATATATTTTTGCGGGGCCCTCATTACTTTGTCTCGCTGTGTAACCTTTAACTGTGACGGTTTATGCATATACTTCTGGTGTGGTGCCATTCACATGTGTACGCCATGCCCTCCTCGTTGACAAGCCGTGACATATAGCCAGCAAGTGCCCATTAACCCTTCAACACTACCGCTCTGGCTAAAATAAAGCCTCTCTGAAATGATCTCGTATTTCAATAATAAGTTCGCAACACACTTGGCCCCTTTTAGCCGCGCTCGAGCGAAGCCTGCATGGCATTTGTTTGCAAAGAGCTTACGAGCGTCGCAGTAATGGCGGACCCGAGCTCCAGAGATTGGCCCTGAAATTTTAGCTTTCGCCTCTTCCCTGTCTCGGGAATACGTTTGGCACTCAAGCGGCCATGAGTAACATTTTTATGACTTGTCTTGGCGCAAGTTTTCTCATCGGCATGCTAATATCTGCACTTGTAGTCTCTTGCCTGCAAGTTTTGAGAAGGCCATCCGCCAGTCCATATAGGCCCTTTTTGTGACGATTGACGGACCATGTCGCCAAATGTCGCCGGGTTACGACAAAAGGTACTAGGTTCATCTGTGTATGCAAGGTGTTGAAATTTTCTTGATTTTAATAACGTGAATTTGGAAATGTTGCTTTGACTCTTTAGTTACGAACAACAGGCTCGGGAAAACGCCCTGCGAATTACAGTCTTTTGGTAACTTCACCATTAACCTTACTAAAAACATTGGTTTTGTCTCGCCGTGCATGCTTGAATTTGCGTTCATTATGTATAACAAATATTTCAAGCACTGCGCTTATATCAGAATCGTGTTTCTATTTATTTCGAACACATTTCTTGCAGTTCATAGCATTGTTGTGTAAAATTTGACTGTAATTCGAATTGATTCATTTCTTAAATTTTAGAGCCATAAGTTTCAATCTTTTCACTGGTCTGTGCCATGGTTTGCTTTACACGAATGAAGGTATGAGTCATGGCGCAACCTTCTCAAGACTGCTATGGTGTCTGTAGGAATTAGCGCTCCTAGAGGAATATATGAAGTCCCGAACTAATGGTTCGGTAGGCGTTCCTTTGGTTGAAATAGAACAGTTCTTTTGTTTGTGATGGACCATCTTTTTTTGAGTTACAGTTGTCTTTTTTCCAGTATACTTCCTTCCTCAACTTCTTTCTTGTTTTGCAAACTTTTTTCTCTTGCTTTTTCTTTGAAGACGTAGTGGGGGCGCACCTTGTGCATAAATTCCTTGTTCCTTAACTCCATTCTTAATGGGGCTTTCCTCTTTTGAGAGCACCTTCGTTGCGGTCATGGAGGCTTAAACTAACTCATCTATTCTAATTCACGTCACAGCAATGAAGGGCGCACACTGCCAAGCTAGCTAACGAGGTATAACATCACCTAGTTGGTAACGGCTTCACCAAACTTGCTCTCCGAGAAAAGTAAAATTGGTTGAAGTTTGAGTGCGAAGTGTTGTAATAAATTAACTTGTCGCTCCTCACGCTAGTTTCTTCGTTTTACAACGCTGTGGTGACTATATATCTAGGGCGCACCCACCTGCCTCATGAACGACACCGCGAAATCTAATCGTACATAACTTCATCATTACAGGTGCGGCTAATTTGGCGTTCAGAAATAATTTTTCAATTGATTACTTTCGCTTACTTAGAACACAGACTTCGTCTGCCAGCTTTGTAACTAAATACTCTCTGGGTAACACTGAATGACGGCATGCATTTAGTTTGAAATGTTCAGCTCTTAAGACTGGTTTGAATGCAGATGAGAATACTGGTCTGTGAGGAATCTTGGGTGTTCCCTGCACTGTGTAAAGATTTCTGGAAGTTCTGTAGGCGTTTGATATGGGCTTGAGTGCTTCCGATATGTTTCTAAATCATAACGTCTTGTTGTTAGCGCTTCGTTATGACAAAAATGTAATCATTTACTATTGAATTGTCGTAAAATTTCGCTGTGAAAAGTTATTAGTTCATTACTTGATGTATATTGTTTTTCCGTCCGCGTTTTCGAATCTTAATTTTTTTGTAAGTCTATTACTATTGTCATCTGTATTTTGAAAAGATTTACGTGCATACATACTTTCAGTTCTAATGCGCACATTTTTTACTTTAACGATCTTAATCAGTAAGGAATTGCGCATATTAGAATGACTTTTCATTTCAGTAAGTTCCTAAACTTGACGTTATGATGCTCATGCATGAACGTTCTGTGTAAGCTTTACGTACCAACTCGAATTTCTTACTTCTGTCTGGTTCTAACTAATTACCCAGTCTATCTTTTTCGCCGGAGCATGCATGTTTTTCGCCGCCTAAGCGATTTAATTACTTGGGCGGGGAAAAACATGCATACAGGTGGCGAAAAAGTTAGACTGGGTAGGAACCAAAGACTCACTGGGCAACACTATCCTGAAAATCTGTTTCTTTATAAATATTTGCTGCAAAAAAACGACCATGCAATTCTAATGTAGTGTACTTTAGAAAGGAAGTCGACCATCAAGAGCTTTAAGCATTTACGAACACCAATAATTTTAGTTCTTTGTGTTTTTTTTTTTATTGGTTTCACGTTGAATTTATCTTCATTGTATCGAATGATGACTTCTGGGTCCGAATGAGTGCTGGGATCTACATTCAGTAGCATTAAGATCAGCGATCTACTCTGTATAACTTTGACTTAATTAATCGTCAAATAGCGCCGTCGTCGTGACTTGAGGAAGCCCACCACCTCCGGGCTCCAGCATCCCAGGCCTCACCTTCACCCTGCTCCTCAGCCGCTGCTTCACACACTCGGACGGTGAAGAATTTTCATCGCTCGCTGTTGACCTTCCTTGTCAGCAAGTTAACCGAGTTTATCATCCAAAGACACCTTTTCCATTTTAACTGACCTTGGTTGTCACTTTTAGAGAAACTTAACGTTGATCAGCGCAAAAAGAATTGGTCTTAACTCGTCTTCCGTGCGGGCAGTATTTTCAGAATGCAACACTTTATGGCGCGTTTTTCATTTATACTTGGCTTCTCCGTCGGCAAGATTTTCCGCGCGCATCACCCCATAAAACAATACGTTTCTTTCCATGTCAGCGGACCGAAGGGGAAGACCTACCGATGGACGCCCGAGACTGCTTTACGATCTTGCTCCCTATATCTTTACGAGCGCCATTGGCCTGTTACGCTCGAGATATGGTCTGCCGCTAATGTTAATTGATGGATTAGCCCTTGTTGCTTTATCGTAGACCCTGTCGTACTTAAGCCAAGGTCTGGCAGAGGGCTGGCCTCAACTAGTTTGAAACTAGGATCGTTGACTGACGTTAGTGTGTTCTCTATCCAGGCTAATGCGGTCGATTTTCACTGGGAAAGTTGAAGGTTTTTGTCTTCTCATTTAATTTTTTTATCTCAATGGTGGTCTCGCAGGACGCTGAATGGCCTGAGAGATCCGTCCGTCATTTCTGCTAATTACCCTTCTAACACTTCAACACTTTTGGAAGCTCTCGAAGTAAAACACGTAACAGAACCAAACTTTCTTTGAACTATCTGCGTTCGTAATAATTATTTTATCACTGCTTTCTGACGACTTTATCGACTTTCAGTAACATGGCACTGATCTTCGTCCTGATGAAATAATGGACATTTCAGTCGAATTGATATCGGCGCTGAAGTCATGCACCTTTCAATTCATGTTCGTGTCTCTGTCGCTTTCGAGAAATCTTATTGGCAGCAAAAATGTTAAGCCCCGTGTAATAAAATCAGTCTCCTTGAGTGCCCTAAATCCATCGATCTTTGAGGAGAATCAGTCCACCGAAAATATCTTGAATTTGCATCGATTCCAAACGCTGGAGAATTTTGCAAAATCTTCTTCCTTTGTACATCTCAAGAGTGCTCATGAGTGGACCAATAGAGCCATTGTATAAACTCTCATTTGCTCATTAGTTTCTAACGGGCTAGTAATGAATGAATTTACTTATGTAGAATTTCTGTTGCTTGCCTGCGTGTGTTTTTCTGGTTTTGTTTTGTAAAACGAGCATTAAAACGCTCCTTTGAAATTTTCATGTGTGTGGCTTCAGAAGTTTCAGAAGTGTGTAGATATAGGATACGTCATTTACTAGTCAGTCGTTCTTCACTTGGAAGTACATTAATTTAATAATTAAAATGATAGATTTCGAGCAGAATTATAAATTTAATATATCTAGCATTAGTCCGACCTAGTAACTTAGGGGCTGGTACTGGAGACCATTTGATGGATACCTCATAAATTGTAGCACCGTAACTTGTTTTCTTACAGTATTTTTTTTTTCAGAATGAGAGCTAGTTTGATAATAGGTTAGTTGTGTGAGATTTTTTTCCCCATAGGCTTAAAATTCATCGGTTTTATTCACCGAACGTTGTAGTTCATGTGACTTGCTGTGAAAAACGGGTTAGAAGATTGTGTCGTGTTGTTCTATCTAGTATGAGAGTGCAAGTAAATTTCGCCTCGTTGGTTTCTGGTTTCACGCTCTTTTCTTTGCGACGCCGGTTTGAGCTTCACGTGTGGCCCCATCCTTGACTTGCGTATAAGTTCATTTTTCTTTCCTCTTCTTGCTTCACTCCTTTCATAATAAGAGCACATTTGAGATGAGGGTTGCTGTTTCGACCTACCTAGATGTAACGGAATGCGAAACCCCTGCCTGCGTTAAAATTTAGAAAATTCTGTTCAACTTATGTCGTAAAAACGGGCAATCACAGCGAAGTGACCCTTGAGATTTGTTACTTTGAGCTCATCATCAATTTGTGTTCCATATTTTGGTCCGTTTTTCCTGAAGTCTGCAAGATCAGAGCAAACGCGTGTTTCGAGGTGAAATACATTTTAATTCACATATACGAATGGCTTGAGGGTAACTTCATGTATATGAGAGTCTTTCAACCAGTTTAATTTCAGTCTTAACATGTTCATTTAGGATATTTAATTTGTGAGCTCCAGGCGAACAGGCTGAAAAGGTTCTATTTTATTTTTTATTTTCAGAGGTGACGTTGCGGAATGTTATGAGCCTTAATTTGAGAGAAGATTTTTTCGTCGGCAACAAAATTGCACATTACAAGTGTGCAATTCTTTCCACGTGTATTTGATTTTGGCTCGTACAATTCTCTAACTGCAGGCTGACCTCGTCCAGGATGGTGCTTGGTACGCGTAATTTTGAAGGTTTTAACAGCTTCTGCGTCTACGGTGACGAGAGAGGTCTTGTTCCTTCACGCTTTTGTTATGGTGAAATGGCAGCTAATATCTAGCAATGTATAACTGCGCTGTAAAATGAATTCGAATGTTGTCACCTGATTTTTGAGCAAGTCGGCACTCGTGTTTGTGAATCAAACTTCCGTTAATGAAGCACGTTAATCTAGATACACTGCTAGATTTTTATGTTCTTTTTAAGAAATGCGTCATATAGGCGTAGTTTCAAAGATTTTTATGTGGGTATTTACATGCGAGTGGAAGTATTTGATAGGGGATTTTCCTTATATGCTACGCCTGTAAAAATTGTACACGCATACACCTCGAATGACTTCTCTGCCGCATTTTACTCTGGTCATCTCCACGTCTGATGCTGTAAAACTCGTTGTTTTAAGGGATGCAATGATCATGTTCGTTGCTGCGTACAACTGACGCCATGAAACGTCGTATACGAAGGATGCATTGAGTCATGAGAGGTTTCTAATATACCTTTAGTAAAGGGGCTGTCATTCGAGTTTAGTCGGCAAATGAAGAGGAAAAGTAAAGGAGGGATTGCACCCCTAGTTAAGTCAGTATAAAAACTCTATTCTGGGGAAAATGCAGCCTGACAATAAATTTTTATCAAGGTCTTTTTTCT
The DNA here is from genome assembly GCA_030386875.1 of Morinoia aosen. Taxonomy (NCBI): domain Eukaryota; kingdom Metazoa; phylum Arthropoda; class Malacostraca; order Amphipoda; family Talitridae; genus Morinoia; species Morinoia aosen. The sequence goes on from CM059562.1 coordinate 12,657,498, forward strand.
TAAAGTTGCTTTCACCTTCGGAAGGAATTGGCACTACCAAGGGAAGATGTGTGATCTTGCGTTAAAATTTCGGTAAACCTCTATTTTATTCGAATAAAATATGTTTCATTGTGTTGTGGGCCATTTTTTTGAGCACACTGCTGACTTTTTTCTGCGCTTATTACTGCTTCATTTTTCATCTCGTCGCCCAAGCTTCTTTCAATCTTGAGTGAGTGGACATACCTTGTTTCCATAATTTTTTTACTAAATGGTGCCTTTTTCATTCCTCGTATGGAAACCCCTTTTTTTATGGTTAGGGAGGCTTGATCTATCTTATTTGATCTAACCTTTCACTTTCAGTTTTAAAAACCTTGAGGTTGCTGTAGTGTTTTTTCAGGAGGCGCATTCTGCCACTTAAGACACTGCTACGTCCCATTAATATTACATGAGGGATCGCACTCCCTGAGGTCCTGCAGCTCCATGGTGTTGTCGCAACTGAAGGGTGTCAAATATTTGAAATAGAATCTTCGGACGTTAATTTTCGAAGGAAGTAATGCTAGGGAGACATTCCATTCAAAATATTTTAGTTCTGGACGAAGTGGCTCGAGAGAATATTTCATTATTAGGACGAGAGGAGCTGGTGTCTGACCGAGATGTTGCTTGCGTCGTGCGCGTCTGAGGGCCGTTAACCTCAGCGTTGCCCTTTCTGGCTTCTTGCTTTCTTGGGAGGTCGCGTCTTGATTGTGAAATGATCTTGATAAACTTGCATTATGTAAAATATTCGCGAAATGATGTTCACAAAATTACATTGTGTACATTATTCGCAAAATGATGTTGATAAACTTAGGTTATGTAAAATATTTGAGGAGTGATGTTCATAAGCGTATATTATTTACAATATTTTCGAATTCGTCCTTACAAACTTCGCAACTGTAATATGCGTCAAACTTGTCAAATATGAGATAGTAAACGCAAAGCCATTTGGCAGTCTTTTCAAATATGTGTGTCAGTGGCATTTCATTAATTATTTTTTTCTGAAATGTTTTTTCTTTCAGTCATGAGGTTTGTAATTCTTAAGAAATTGAATGAACAGAATGAAAGGGAAAGGTCGTCATTCGAATTGGTATCTTATTCGCCATAGGAGCTTTGTCGTACACTTCTTATCCCAATAGCCTATTATTCTGAAAATGCCACAAGGATAACCATACTCTTCACTAAAGGTACAAAAATTATCATTACAAAGGTATAATTGTTCTGGAAATGCCCCAAGAGTCAGAACTCTTTGCAAAAAATGCAGAAATGATCATTACTAGGGTATAATTATTCCAGAGATGCAATACGCGTTAATACTTTCTAACAAACGGTACAAAAATGATAATTTCAAAGGTGTTATTATTCCGGAGGAGCAATCAGAGTGATATATTTAACACAGTTGTAATTATTCCGTAGGTACAATATGGTAAATACTCTCTGAAAGAAAAGATGTAAAATTATTATTATAAAATTGAATTATTCCAAACATGCCATAGGGGTGAACACTGTTCAGAAAAAATGGCTGCTGGAATACTTGTGTGTGGTGCGGTGGATCCCCGTAAGAATGTGATGAGCATCGAGTGCTGAAGCAGGCGCTCGCAACTGGTGGACCAGTGCCCGCACGATGCGGCGGATTTGCCTGAGCCTTGACCGACGGCTCAACGTGATGGCTCATGCCTGTTGAATTTTTTTTTGCGTGTGTGTGAATTTACCTTGCTGAACTAAAGTAAGCAATTGAAAATCAATGAAATTACTAAGTATAGCGATAAAGCTTTCGTTGTTTGAGAGTACGGCTGCTAGAAACTGCTCATGTTATTTTGCAAACTAAATCTGTTGAATTTCAACAAATGGACGTTATTATCTGACGCGTAATTAGACCCAATGGTGCGCAGCGTGCTCTAACTAGGTCTAATATTTTTTGAGTTTGGCATCCAGCATAATATTTGAATTATCTGCGATAAAGACGGCCTTATGCATGGATTCCTTATTCTCTTAATTTAATACCAAATGGCGCTCTTTCCTCTCTTGGAAACACCTTTGCTAGGATTAGAGAGGCTCAAACTTGTTTAAAAAATCCAATTCAATTTACCAATGATGGGCCAAATCAACTGGTGTTGTGGTCCGTGAATGTTTTTTGTGCACACTTGCGTCTTCACAACCCTGTGGAAATTTAGTTTTTCCTGTGCATGCTACCGTGTTTTTAAATAAAAAAATGTTCAGCAGACTTTTAGACACGGTGCTAACCTCAAGTCAGATAAGGTGTTCTGGGAGGATGCAAAATAAAATGTACTCAGTTTTTCTTGAATGACTCGTTGTCCGATGTTAGTCGAATCAGAATTATATACGATCGTCGTTGATGTACGTTGTGATTGTTGACTTTCATTACAGTCACTACTTCAAAAATGAACTGTTCCGCTGTTATACTACTGGAGTTTTGGTGACAAGTCGCGTTTTATTCGCAACTGTTTGGTTTTGCCGCGACAAAGAGCTCATTCGACAGCGAAATGTTCTGTACTACTCTGCCGGCAGAATTCTAAACAGTTTTCGTTTTCGAAAGGTGATTGGATGTTTGGCTAAAATATGTGAGCTAATGTTTTTTAAATCTGTTTCATTACTTTTTATGTCATGCTTGAACATGGAATCATTCGTTTGTTTCAACTCATTGTTCCCATGTTCTATAAACGTCAAAGTTTATTCAAAATTATTCATCGTACCAACCTGTGAATGCTTGTGAATTTTGCATGATTCATTTAGAATAATTAGTCTAACAATGCCCTAATACATTTCAAACTCCTTATTGCCTCATGAATTTGAGCTTTTTAGGCGCTGTCCTTCAAATTAAGAGCACTCAATTAATGCATCGAAACTAAAAACGTGCTTTCTTGTTTCGTTTCTTTGGAAGATATCGTGCGAGTTCCGTTGTAATTAATTGCTTACCTAAAGCTCTCGCAGTTATACTCATGTCTCCTGTAAAGGCAAGTGCAGAAATAGCGGAGTTCCGTGCAGACACTATGTCGTCTGGACATTATCCTTGAGAAAATGTGTTCGCTTCAAAACATTTGTACGACGCGAGTCGAGCTGGGCAAATTCCTTGCAGGAAGCGAGTCTGTTCTAAGTTGATGTGAAAAAGCTCAGATGTGCTGCTACAATAAAAAAACACAATGGTTGTCTCTCCTTATGGGTGATATCCGTAGTTGTTCCTTCATAGGATTGACTGCAAAGCATTTGTCAGCGCGACACAGCACGCTGTTGCAATCCGCAGAATGTAGAAGGCGAGCGCGGCTTCTGACGCACGTGAGCGTGTCCGGTGTCACCTGAAGGCCTCTCTCGTCATGCCTTTCACCTCTCGCTTTTAAATGTGTGTGTACCTTAACTTTGTTTTCTGCTGCTCTCATTGCCCGAGTTTTGGGTGCAGGGGTGTGTGCAGAGTGCTCGTATTTGAAAATATAGTTTTTATTTTGTTCATTTTTGTGCATGTTCTTCAGGCTTTTTTACTCATTTTAACTCGGTGTTTTGTTTGTATTTCTGTGATCTTATGTTTTGAGGAAGCTTTACAAAATAGTGAGTTTTAAGTTTCAAGTCGCACGGTTCCTCCTGCGGAAAGTTGCTGCGCCCGTACGTGTAGAAAATTCGACGCTCACGCGTTCTCATGCATTTTGCATTGTTCGTTCCTGGTCAGTGAATTTATCACGTCAGGGTATCATTAATGAAGCGTTTTTATTTTCCGAGTGATGCATTTTTCGTACGTATTTCTCCCGTAATTTTCTTCTTCATTTTATTCACACTTTCTGTCTGCACATGCATTTTTATTTCATTTTCTGATCGATTCATTCACCATGCACAACTCAATTTCAACGCTGTTCAAAAATCGCGTTTCTTGCACGCGTCTGCATTTCGAATTCTCTATCTTTTTCAAATGCCTTTAATTTAGCGTCTGGTGGCTCGCGCTGCTCTCTCTCCATTAAGCTTACTCCAAGGCAGCCAATAAGTAGCCTCGTCTTCAGGCTTCCCTCTCGCCTATTTCCAATTCGATTTTTCTGTGGATTCTTTGGGCGCAACTCTTCATACATCTCCGATTACTTACATCACGATCTCCAGCCAATTTCAAGGTAATCCCTCCCTATAAGTCGACTTCTATGCTCACCGTCCGCAGTCAGCACGCCGCTACCGTATGCTTCTCTTCATCAAGTCTGACTTATTTTTATCGCTCGAGATAAGAACATTTCTACGATGGGCTTGACTCCCAGGCATCGAAGATCCATCCTCGACCCCTGCATACAAACTGTGGACAATGACGCCCTTTAGATTGACAGATTAGGACTTCCTAAGCGGACCAGGCTGTGTTCTCTGCCTTTTACTGAGAACCAAACGGCGGTGTCTCATGTCTTTCAATCTCAGCTATGTTCACGCTGGCCTTGTCCAATGAGCTTGTAATGTTACTGTCTTCTCAGTATTTACTCCACTCGAGGCCATGATGGCAGCAAATAGCACTAGGATAAGTACCATGACTTGAGCAAAGCATGTTCACAGTGTTCCGACTATGTCATCTGAAAAAAATAGGCAGCTTTATCGCTTTGGGTACTTGATGTATGCAGCAAACTACAGTTATGAGAAGTAACTACGACCTTAAATGGTTTTGTTGGGACTGAGGTTGTCTCGTAAGGTTACTTGTGCTAAGTCTGCGACAAAAAACTGAGAATAATTATATTCCTATTTTGCAGGAGCATTTTCTTTTGCTAATATTTTGAACATTATTTTACGCAGCAGTTCTGGCAGGCTGTACTTTTATATCCTCATTAAAAGAATGCGTCGCGGACAATTGCTTCTACATCGAAAAGCAGTACTAAAATTCTCTTCTCTGAGATGAGTCCTTACTCTCGGGCAACGTATGGCTTCGTTCTTACTTAATTCTCAAAGAGTTGAAACAATTGACGTTCATGCCAAATTATAACCCTGTTCAAAATCGTCGCTATGATTGGGCCAGGCGGCCGTCAATCAGCGCCACATTTACGAGGCTGGTCGCGGCGGCGCAAATATGTCCAATAACGCAGTAGCTGTCTTGACGGAAAATATCCTGCGTGAAGAGGCGCAGATTTGCACAGCCTCACGGCATCCTCGGTCGCTATTAAAGATTATGCAGCGAACAGCCCAAACAGCCGTTGGCGTGTTGATCCTCGCTGCGCGGGCTTCGCTGCGCTAATCTGTGCAGATACCAACGGCGATTTTTCACTTACAATTTGTACTGCTGCATTGGTAGGAGGAAGTGCTGGAATGGCCCGTCTCCTCCGATATTGTCTCCTGGATCGCATGCTAGCTTTGCCATACCTGGTCGGCGGCGATTTAAAATCAATTCACTTGTCGGAATGTGAATTTGTATTCCTTTTATTCGATCCAAGTTGATCTGATTTGTTGGCGCATTTAAGAGGCAACAATTAAATCTAAGTTGCTTATCGAAACTCACTGCCTCGTTTGGCAGAGGTTTGATTGCGACATTCCTTTCCGAACTTTAGTTACCTGGCACGCTTTGACCTTGTATTTTCTAAAGGAGTTTTGATGGCCTCTTCAGCGCTTGTCACATTCTAAATGAAGGCGAAAGTTGCAATTTAATTGGCTGCCTTGGCCATCCATACTGTTGGTTGCACGCTTTCCCTGCCTGTAAATAGTACGGCCTGGACGCAATTTTATCAAGTGGCGAATGAATATTTCGGGATTTGAGTTATTGAGTTACATTGTGACTCTTTCAGTTATTTGTACCTCTTTGCGTTCTCTGAAAAGCTGATGTTTTATTTGCTGTACTTACGTGGGAGGTTTCTCGTTAGCAACATTCTAATCGCTGATCCAGCCTTTGGATCTCGAACATCGCGGGGACTTTTGGGGAGAAACTTAGGAAGCCGGCGGAAGTCGTGGCGTTCGAATCAGAGTCGGGATCGCAAAGCTGCAATCGCTGCCACTCTTTCGAGTTCATAGCGATCGTTCGATTTCCTCCTGCCATCCACCGCTCGCCTTCCTTGATGAAGGTAGATAACTTGTCGTCTTTGGCTGACCTGAAAATAAGTGGATACATTCACACTCCCTTTCCAAAACGGGAAGGGGAGTTTTAGCAATGCTTCGGATTTAGAGGCTGCTGTTGTATTTTGTTTCTTTTGCGACTTTGTCGTAGCATATAAAGATTTCTAATAATTCAAAATTAGGCAATTTTAGCGCATCGTGTCAATTACGTCAACTGAGGACATTATAAAGACTTCTAGCAAATTATTAAGACCATCAAGAAGCGACGAAAACTTGAAAAATTTGGCGAAGGGATTACGGATTCGGTTCGAGCTGAACGTTGATTCAACTCGTTGATTGCTTGGGGACCCATCGATATTCATCAACTAAATTTTCACGTGTGTTAGTTAGATGGAAGTCGAATGAAAGCTCGTTCCAATAAATTTTTTTGGCCATTTTAATGACTAAAATGGAAATTGAGTTTACATTTAGTTGGAAATTGATGTTATGTTCAACTCACCGCAGTTCACGTGTTGAACTTTAGTGGGACAACTGATCATGAATGAAATCCTCGTTCGGCATTTGTATTTCCTAGTACGAGTATGTATCACATTTCAAGGTAGTCAACTCAACTGACCATGCCTGAGTAGGATTCGGTGGTCCGTTGACTGCTTCCTCTCTTCGCCTCCTCTCAAGGAATGAAAATCAAAAGAAAGAAAGTGTGCGAGAGGCTCTCACAGACAGAGAGAAAAAGGAAGGAGAATAAGAAGCAGAAGGAGGAATAGTCCTTATGCAAATCGCTCAACTCTACACCAAGCCTGGCGCTCCTGTTGCCGATGTTGTACTCCTTTAATTCTGTGCATCACGCTCGGGTTACTCGAGCCATACTGTCAAAGCCCACTGCTATTTCTTCCTTGCATGAATATGCAAATGTCCATTAATTAAGCATCTTTGCTTTATGACCGTCTCCTTGACGTTGTCAGCAGCCTTCTTGCTATGTAATATCATGAGCGTGGCGTTTAATAATGGCTTAGCTTGAAAATGTAAATCCGCCCCTAAATGCGCTCGGTCTGTTTTTCTCATGAAGAAATGAACGCTTTTGTAAAACTCGCTGCTCTAACGAATGAAACTTGCCTGCGTGCTTTGGTAGAAATATTACTAATTTATGGGCCTAATTAATTTGTATTATTCTACTGCGTTGCAGGACTCAGCCTCTTTATTTATTGAAGCTGTAACTGTCATCTTATTCACTTCGGCTCTTCGCTGCTCTACCACATTCTACCGCGAACTCTTTATTTCAAGAGGCTGTAATGGTCGTGTTTTGTTTTGCTCTTCGCTGCGCTACGATATTCCAACCAAAGGTCTTTAATTTGAAACGTCGTAACGGTAGTCTGGTTCTCTTCTGGTTTCCCCTGCTCTACGAGATGCGTGTAATATGTCGCCATTGAAATAACGCCAATGTTTAAGCAGCAACTTGTATATAATGATTGTAATAAACATCATCTTTTGATTTCAGGGCTAAGAAGGCGGTCGCTCCCGTAAAAGTTTTTTTGTTTTATTTTTTCTTGTGTTTGGTGAAGCCAGAAAGAATACAGTTCTATAATATGATTGCTTACCAGGCTATCAGTCTTGTATCTGAGCGAGTCTGTATCTGAGCGCAAAACTTGAACTACAGCGTTCTAAGTAGAGTAAACGTCTAATGTTCAAAGGATGGTCCCTAAATTTGTCTTATCGCCTGCATCAGAGGCTTTGGCCGCTTTAAAGCTTAGGAGCACGACACACGTTCCAGCTTTTGGTTGTTTTTGTGCTCGGTTCAAAGTGAGTTTGGTGAACCGTGCTGCTCCGTCAATTGAATTGGTTCTATCTCGGCTTGGACCGATTGAGTTCTGCCTTAAAAACACACCAAACTGCGAGTCCAATTGCCCAGTGTTGATCCAAGTCTTGACGCTGCTGCCGCCGCCCCCATGTTTGCCCATCATTTTTGACAGCACGCTCCCGACAGTCGTCCAGTGAAGTTCACTCCTTTCTTCTTCATCTGATTCTTGCTTAAGTGTTAGTTTGGACCTTCAATTTCACTCATCTGTCATTTCCCGATGAACTTGACTCGATCAGTCTCCCGCTGCCGCCAGTGGCAAGTTAGATTCAATTACATTCTCATGCCTGACTCCCAGCGCTGACGAATCACATTCATTGTTCTCGTCAATTCTATTCTACGTTTTAAATCTTGGTAAATATTTCGCTATTTGTATTTTAATAACGGTTATGAGACTGTTTTTGTAATTTTTTGGCGTCGGCATGATTTCAGTTGTGCGTTTATCTTTCAAGTGAAGTTGGTTGTATATTGATCGCAGGGAACTGGAAAATTCGAATACCAATAAATATTATTGTGAAAAAATCTTAGCATTTTTGTCCTTATGCAGGATTTTAGATAGTTTCTGGCTTAACAAAATATAAATAGTTATAAATTCCCTAAATTAATTTATAACTACTCGGTAGCATAATTTAGAGTAAAAATTTCTAGACTCGGTGAGTGTGAACATCCCTGCATCCAAAATGCGCTCATTTTTAGTTCATGGAGTTTAGTAAACGCGTGCTCTCAAATTCTCAAACTTATGCAGCGTTTACTGATACATAAAAGCAAATTGTAACGTCATGCCATGTCGCAATGTTGAGCAGCGGATGAGAAAATATATTGAAGTATCTCATGTTTTTTTTGAATGTGCAATTTTTTCTTGAGCTCTGTCAGCGTTGAAAATAATGTTTTTTCTAATTCACATTTAAGGTTTGGGTCATTTTCATTTGCGTCAGTCTCATTAAAGTATCTCATGTTTTATTGAACTTGTAATTCTTTTTATAAAGCTCTTGTAGCATTAGTAAAATTATTTCTCTCATTTAGATCAAAGATTTGACAGTCGATGTGTTATTTTCTTTTTTGGGTTGGTTTTGCGCAGATTGGCTGCGTGAAGTTTTATTTCAAGGTGTATTTTGAATAAATTATGTTTTATTTCAAGTGATAATTATTTAAAACATTTCAATTCAATTCTTTTTCAGATGAAGGTGGGTCGCAATCTAATCTATGAATTTCGGTCAAATTTGTACGCTTGTGTACGCTTCATACGTTAAATTCTGTTGATAATTACATGTAGTAGTAAACTATGTTTGGTATTGCCTTCTGTGTAACATTCTCCTCGGGGGGATACAACAATTTCATCTTTGGAAATTAGCGCTCCCTGGGGTAAAATGTGAGGTTCTGAAATGAGAGAAATAAAATGTTTTTGTTTTGTTAAGGACCATCTCTTTTTCGGTCCATTGCTATCCTGTTTTTCAGCACCTTTAACTTTCTTCCTCAGCTTATATCATGTTTCAATTTTCCTCATTCTCATTAACTTACGCTTTCCAAGTGCAGGGGATCTTGTGTGGGAACAAACTCCGTGCATAGATTCCGTGTTTCCTTAACTCAATACTAAATGCTGCCTTCTTTCTTCCTTTCTTCGGAACGCCTTTGTTGTGGCAGGGAAACTTGAACTAACTCACCTGATCTGTCAATATTGATAACATTCAACATTGACAGCCTGAAACACTGAGCAAAGACACAAGGGTACGAAGTGAACCATTAACACTTTGACTGCGACGTGAGCCATATTTGGCCACTAAGAGAGTTTTAACCAACCAGTAGTCACGAACTCAATTTTCATAAATACTTAACCAAAACTAAATAAAGACGCGGTCCAGTTAATGCTTTGAATTTTCAACATTGCTTACTACAATTGACTTTAAATTCGGGTTGAACATTTAACTTCCGTTTTACCTGCCGCGGTCAAAGTGTTAAGCTTCCACGCTGCCCGTCACGTCCGTGAGTCAGTCCCCCCACAGGGCCCACACACACCGCTGTGCTCCAGCGCTCTGATGCTCCAAGCTCCAGTGAATTGTTTTCTATTCCTAGCGCCGGTTGGCATCCTCACTGGTTTTGCTACAGTAAATGTTTCGACGCTCAATTTCCGGTATTCTGAAAGTATTTTGTTTTGTCATTCTTGAGCTCAGTTCTGATAGCTGATAGGCAGATGTACGTTCAATGCATCAGTAAACTGATTTTGAGTGGTCTTCTTCATTAATTTTATGTGTGCCCTTGCCGGACAATTACGAAATGTTTGCATGCATTGAATCTGAAACTTTAATCTCGCGCTAGTTTCGATGGGGAAGTTCATTTTACTATATAAATTCACTCTCAATTATCATGAATGAGATTTTTTAATTTATGCTTGCACTTGACTTGTGAATACAAAATTGTGAAATGTTTTAATGAATCTCTCTAAGCTTTTTGTTTCTTTTAATCTACCCGCATTCTGACCTCAGCCCACATTCGCTTCATATTCTGCGCGAGGAAGATCATATGTCTTTGGTGTAGGGAAGAAATTCGTTAACTCGAGTGCGTGGACACTTGCGGCTAAGATTAAGTTTCACTCTCACTCAGTGTTGGCCTTCCTCTCGTCTCGACGCTCATGGTATGACAGAGCTCGGCTCGTCAGCCGAAACATGCCACGCTCACTTGACCTCAACGTGTACATGTACAAAGCCTTCCTCTGCTGGATGTCCGTCTGGCAATAAAAATTGTCCATCTCTCTGTGCAATATTACTCGCAAATGCCGCAAGAAAAAACGGCACATCAAACAAGGACCTTAGGGACCTCACCGCAGACGGCCTGACACGCAGCGCACGTCTTTCTGCCATCCACTTTCACTTTTGCCCTTCCTCCCATCGCAGTTTTTAGCTTTGTGTTCTTTTCTTCATATTCACGTGAGTTTTGTGCGGTTCTTAGTGTAGGCGGGATTTTATCTAGTGAGTTAAAGAAGTACAGACCTCCCATCTCGCAGGGATGAATTGCGTTCGCCTTTTTATTTATCTTACGAATGTTTTGAATGAACTAAATGAAGCGCCTATTGGCGTGATCATTTACAGGGATCATGAATTTCACCGAATGTGTTAGCTTTGGAAGTTTCAAAATTCTCCCTAATTCGAAAAGAGATGCGTTTCGTAACTCTCCGCTTTGTTGGACTCTTGGCAGTATCTAATTCCATTGAGAGGTCCTATGTCTTGAGCCAATTTTTTGTATCCCAATTTGGCTGGTGGACGCACGCAGCTTAAATTTTATGCCGGCCATATTGGAGGCTATGGCCTCTTTTCAGTTGATTAGAAGACTCTTGTCCGCTCTTGCAAATTCTTTGCACCGTTTTAGTTTCTTCACTCTTTGTGTCGCACGGGCAACTCGAACCAATAAGGTTTGCATGCACGAGTTCTTCTCTACTTATCTTATTTTATGTCCTTTAATTCTTTCTTTCACCATTCTCAACACCTTCTATTGTAAGTGGGCGAGATAAAGCTAGTATGTTCTATAATCTGTATGTGGGTTATTAGCAACGTATTCGTCTGGAAATTTATGCGTAGTATGTGCGTCTAAGTTCTTGCTGGAAAGTGCGTCAATTTCGAGTCTTTTCAGAGCCGTTTTTAAAATATTTGCACAACTTGATATCCTTTAATCTTTTGTTTAGTGAAATTAAGACAAATAATAGAATAGATCGCCTGAAGTTTCCATACGTAATTGATGTGCGTAGGTTTCTCTAAAATTTGCCTTCTTTTCTTTCAAATTTTTAATCGTACTCTCATAGTGCTGTCTATACTTTCAAGCTACTCGTATATTATGCGCCAACTTTATGACGAACATCACTTAGTCAAAAAAATAATTTAAAAATTCGTTGCCTTTGAAAACGCCACACGGCTCAAAGCTCAGAAGAGTGCTTCATTAAAGATTTTTCTACTGGAGTTTTGAAATATAATGAGAGCGAGCATTCAGCGACGACTTCATGATAGTGGCCGTTCATCCGATCTTGCTTTTAAGTTCTCTCGAGTTACACTTGCGCACATATTTCGAGTTGGCCTCTCTTCTCAGTTCAGAGCGCACTAATTATCTTCTGGTTCTCCGCCTCGTTTGCACAATTCCGATGTTCGTTGCGAGTAAACAAGGAATGGCTACGTGAGAGCCTGGATTTTCTCCTTCATTTCTGCTAAAGAAGAATTTCAATTGCGTGGGATTTAATTCCGCACTCATTGCATTGCGTTTCTGGTACGCGTTAGAGTTCCTGATTCTGATATAGACGACGAAATAATTTTTGTAGTTTAATAATTGAAATAACTTTTATTTGATAAGGTAGTCGCTTAGTAATTAATCATCAGGTGTAGTATCATTCTTTTAGCATTCACTTCGTTTTTGAACTTTGACTACTGCACCTATGGTCGGAAAATAACCTTAAATGTTTTGCTGTGCTGGCGCATGGATTTCCGCGTGTTCCAGCAATTCATTCTGTTCAAGTATTAACCTCGGATTCTATTCTATGCCATCGATGTCGCAGTGTCTCATTGTAATTCGAGTACTAGTTTTGTGCACGGAGCTCATCATTTCTGTTCAGGTATGAAATTTTAAGTGACTTGAATGGAAATTTTAAAAAATAATTTTCAAGTATGCTTCCTGCCTTTTTGTTCGCGCTTAGTTGACGTCCCTGTATGAATGAGCTCTCAAAAGCAGCATTCACATCAGTGACGGAGGTGGTAGTTCACAGGATTTATTAGGAGTTCTTATTCATTGGTCTGCCATAAAGTAAAGCCTTAGGAACATAAAGCCTCAGCAACACAAAGTGAAGCCTCCTACTAATATTGTGCCATAGGGTCAAACAGCGCTGGGGAATATAAAAAAGTATATATATTCTCTATACTGCGTCGTCCTACTTAGAAAACGCCTGAACCTCAGCATTCGGGTAGAACATTGCGATGAAAATTCTGTGTATCTCATGTAGTGTTGCTGTGCCCTGTTGTGTAGGGCGGGAAGAGCTATCGCTCTCTGGCGTCGGTCTCATTGGCAAACTATTTGCCGTTGAACAACGTACTACAACAATTTTTTCCGTTACTTCGAGCAGACGGTAAATTTTCCATCAAAACTCTTTGAGTCTCTTGCTGTTGAATTCACTTTTGCGGTTTCCTACAAAAAGTTGTTCATTTTGATGTCGCGAGAAGTTCAACCACACAGAAGACTTAGTGCTTCTGATAAGACGTTGTGACGGAATTTGTATCGCGGGCAGCCTTGTCTTCATTGAAAGCTACAGGAAATAATGTCTTAGCCCTTGATTCCTGTCACTTTTTGTTGTAGAGATTGACACTTGGATGGACTGGCATTTTTGCTGCTCTATTCATTGTCACGCTAAAACTCATCAATTTTTTTTAAGCGATTTTTAAATTTGGATCCGATTCGTTTGAAATTTAGCGAGTATACGTATTTGTTAAAAAATCATATTTTAGTCGCGGATCTTTTTCGGTTTAAGCCATTTTTTTTAAACACGAAGTATTAGTTACTTGGTACTTTTTTATGGATATTTCAAAATAATAGAAGTCATTGAGTTTTTATGCTAGAAAAAACAGACAGTTTTGGAATTCTTGAAACATTGGTAACAAAGTAACAGTGCCAGATTTCTCATTTTTTGTTTTCTTTTCTTTTTATATGGGGTCAAAAATTCCTTATTTTTGGGCCCCTTACACCCCTCTGCTGGAGGGGGTTCTAGCATCCGTAGCGCCATATATAATGTTAGGGCATAAAAAACCATCACCGAAGGATCCTTTTTCAACATCAAAGATAAAATGCCCATCGGGACGACGGGGGCCTGGGTTGACCCCCTTAATGATTAACAAAAATAATTTGACTTGAATTTTGCTGCTAAGTTTGATCCCTATATTTTGAATTCATTGTTTTTTTTCATCTTATGGTTGCCCTGCCATCAGATGATAACTGCTCTGCTTATAGCTGCGTATATCGACTCGCTATTTCCTATAAATTTCATCTTTTTTAGGGATGTGCTCCGCTTAGGTATGCCCGTTTTATTTCACATTTTGAAACGCTCATAGTCCCTGCGTTAATTTTATCTGTATTTATTTTATCTGGAAGTCTTGTAATTTTTTTCTTGATCTAGCTTCCTCATTTTTTAGACCGTTTTAAACGAAAAGTGAGAACCGCATGAAGTCATGAAACAGACCATCAGGACAATTTTCAGCCCAACTCGTGTTTGCCTGTTGTCACTGGAATGGTAATCTTATTGAATGGAACTCTGCCAGTGATCGAGAGGTGAAACTAACCATTGCCAATGTCCACTCGAGATCTTGCTTCCTCGTTGAAGGGTTACCATGTCTCGCTCGACTGTCAGCGGAACATTTCTGGAGTTTTTCTTTAGATGCTGGCGATCTGTGACGGTTTGAGTCCTGGAACTTTTTCTTTCATCCATACGCTCTCTGTGCCTCTCCCTCAAGGTGATCGATGTCAAAGTTCAAGTCGACTGTAGCTCTTCCCTAATGCGATTACTCAGAGAAATTAGCTGCATAAACAGACGCTTTTTGTCCAGGATAAAGCTCTTGTGTCACTTAAAGGCCAGCGCTCGGCTGCTCCTGCCTTATAAAGTGGCTGCTCTAAACTCGTGGTTTGATTTCACTTGAGTTCTTCCAGTATTTTGCCCGCAGCAAATTTTTACTTTACTTCAGGTCAGGAAGAACGTTTTCATTCCCGCGCTGGAAATTCACTCGGCGCGTCTCTTTCTTGTTTGTTTCACCGGAGTGATGCGAATGAATTTTTCATGCGTCGAAATTTTGCCTGATGTTGTAGCTTCTCATACAAATGTACTTCAATAGAAAATGAAATAAAGTACATGAAAGAAAGCCGAGAAATTTGTTTTTGTCCTCCTCAGAAATATCGGAGTATGACGTATGATGTTTCATCCTCTTATAGTTATAGTTCCGTCACGAGTTTCTTGATAGTTTTTTGGCTTTTGACTGTTCAGACATCAGCGTGACGTTATGCAGTTAAAATTCTTATGATAAATATTGACGCAACCCTGAGTCGAAAGGAAGCTTAATGCGTTGTGCTTTCATTTCACTACCTATGCTTCCATCATTTTTTCTTCGGTAAATCAGAGTAGTATTCAGTTCAAGGCCGGACTTTTCCCACAAAAATTTTACTCATACTGGCTCTTTCGTAAGGTGAGTTGTCTTGAACTATGTCCGTAAGTTCATCTCTTTGTGTTGCGACGTTCTGCATGCACTTTGCATCATAAATTCTTGATCAAAGTAGGGAACGAAAGCGTCGTCGCTGATGATGAGTGATGTTTGCTGAATAATTCCTCTCAAGTTTTGACGATTCAGTCACCGTATTGGAAAAAGCTGCTGGAAATTTTGCTCGGTTCGTAAAAGTTGTTATCGATTTTGGTTGTTTTACGAAGAAACGCAGATTTAGCTATCGCTTTATGGACTCCACGACACTAAAGTTTCTCACCAGAAAGACGATGATGAACGCCTTGAAGCAGTCTAAGCGGTGGGCTTCTCCACAGAGTCCCCTTTTTTACAATTTTTGTGTAGTCAGTATGATGTTGAATATTGATGAGTACTGCGATGTTTGCCGTATTGTAGTTTTCATTTTTTACTTTTTGTAGCACCTGGGCTTGAGCTTTTAATTGGATTCCGAACTATGGCCGGCACCTTTTACGTAACGAAAACAAAAATTTACTGACATTCGTACAAGCAACGTACTCACCAAATCCCATACGAATATTTTCCATTCCATTTGCAAGATTTCTCCAGATTTCAATGCCTCATACAGGATTGGAAAAAAGCTCATTTGTTCTGAGGCGATTTTTCTTGATTTGGTATATTTGTTTACAAATGAATGTACTTGTGCAGAATTTACCATGCCTGAAAATATTCAGCTCAAATTTTGAAGTGAAGATTGCTCCGAAGATAACCTACCTTCTCCTCTCGTGGCTACTCCTTGACATTCGGTCACTCATGTATATCTCTTCTCGTGTTGATGGAGAAAACTGCCATTAACGTCGATGATGTTAATTAGGATGCCCTTTGTGTTGATTAGTCGCTCAATTATTCCGTCCATTTGAATTTATACGCGCTTGTAAGAACGGTGTGCCTTTAGCACGCTGCGCGCGAATGAGTTATTCTAAGTCAGCCCACGCTTTGACGTGCGTTTATGGGCGCATCTTAGCGTGTACGATTATTCTTTAATATGATGGACACTTTTTTGCGCGTGAACGAAGCCCCGTAGAAAAAGAGCGTCTTATTTTCTGCAATACCCGTGATGGACTCGTGTTTTCTTCGTAGAGATAAGACTTTCACCTTGTTAAATATAAGCTGCTGGAAAATTGTCTCGGTTTGTGTAATCTAGTATTCTTGTAACAAACATCACTCTAATTTTTGTGCAATTCATGCATGTTCTATGGTGGGTGTCTGTCTTTCACTGATTTGTATGTTGTTTAAAGGTACACATGTTTCTTGCTTGCCCATAGCAACTCACTGTGTAATTATTGAGATTTTAAACTTCAACGTAGTTCTGCAGGAAACTCGCTTTAGTTGGATAACCATTTTGAACTAAACTGAGAGAGTTGGGGCTCCCTGGGGAAATGTGGTATTCCAAAGTGTGTGGTAAATACTGCGTGGCTGTCCTTGTCAGTGCACTTTAGAGCACTAGTACTCCTTAGTGTTTATCAAACTTGGAGTCTGTCGATAAAGCTATTGTTGTTATTAGGCTTTAGTTATTAAGCCTCGTCTTGTACAATTCCTGTTCTGTGTCTTGTGTTACTGCAGAGTACCGTACTACCTATATTCTGTCCATGCTACTTTGTTTCTGTGGCTTTTTCCACATCACCATATTGTTTTTCTGTACGATACGTGTGCCGTTTTTGACACGGAAGGCTGTTTCACCAGATAACAGGAAGTTGTGCGTTTTTGTGGGCAATGTTAATCGAATCTATTATGAGTTCACTCTCATCTTATGTGGAGAAAGCTGTACTTCCACAATCAGTATATAAATATGGACTTATTACAGAAGGTAACTGAATGATGAAGAGCGTGGACTGGAGATGTCGCTATATGTATGGCGCACAAACGTCAATTTAGTACTACCAATATAAATATATATATATAGTACTTCCTATAAGACTAGAATAGGTTGCGATCCATATGTTGCTACCATACATGCTTAGCTCAAATCTAATGCAGTGTGCTGCTATAACTCAGCGCTTCACTTTGTGAAATTTGTTAAAGCTCTTCTGAAAAGAAGTTTTATGCCTGTGAGATTTTAGCGGTTATGGGGCTCGAGCTGAGAGTTAGGCAGGCCTTCTTTTTGTTGAAATGAAATATTTTTGTTATGTGAAAGACAATTTTTTTCGGTTGACTGCTGTCTTGTTTTTCAGTACCTACTGCTTTCTTCTTCGACTTTGATCTTGTTTTATAATCTTCTTTCTCAACTCACTGTTTCTATGCCCTTTCTGCAAAGATTCCTCGTTCCCTTAAATGGTGCCTTCCCCTTTCCTCGCTGTGGATCGCCTTTGTTGCTGATTGGGAGGCCTAAACTAACTAATAATCTAATCTTTTATTGATAATGTGCTTGCACCTTTGTGACGCACGCATTAATCTTTTTCGTATATTCGTGCACATCACAACACTACGCTCGGTCCGATATCCAAGTACGCTTCAACGTACGAGTATGTTGTTTTGGATGTGCGCTTCTACTTTGTGTGACTGCTTTTAAACTGTACGAGTTTACTTTTTTTAGCTTATACGTGGTCTGAATTCAACATGCATACCGCGGATGTCTTGCTCCTGTCGTGCCTGGTCATTGATCTATTCTGGTTATGAAACTTTAAAGTTTAGTTATTTATTATGAGGTTCTTACGCTGGTCACTTCATACTGGTCACGCTATGTTGAGCGCTGTTTACTGGTTGCGTTATACTGGGCAATTCCAAATGAGTATGTGTAGCACGTTGTACTGGTTACGTTATGTCGAACATGTTGCACTGGATATGTTATAAAAAACACTTAATGTTTTTCATGCTGTTTTAAGTACGTCATCTTTTTCGCGTCATTTACCCCTCAGGGGGCTACAACTATTGTATCTATGGGAAATAGCGCTCTCAGGGGAAAAATGTGAGGGCCCGAGCTGAGAGTTAGGTAGGCCTTCTTTTTGTTGAAATAAAATGTTTTTCGTTATGTTACGGACCACCTTTTTTCGGTTCACCGCTGTCCTGTTTTTCAGCACCTCTGACTTTCTTCTTCAACTTTTATCTTATTTCATGAACTTCTTTCTCAACTTACTGTTTCTATGCCCGTTCTGCATAGATTCCTCATTCTCTTATCTCCGTACTAAATGGTGCCTTCCTCTTTCCTCTCTTTGATACGCTCTTTTTTGTAGCGGTTAGGGAGGCTTAAACTAACTTATAATCTAATCTGTTGTTCACTTTATCTTTTTCACGTATTATTGGCACTCAACCTTTGTGGTCTACATTGAGCACTCCATGCTGGTTACGTTATATAGAGCACTCCATAGATCCCAGCACTGGTCAGATTTATGGAATACCTTGGCGGCAAATTTGGAAGTCAAACGCTTTCCGCACATTCACCAGAGCACTGCTCGCAAATTTCTCGCGCTTAAATTATGAATTCGACGTGTTCTTTCATGTATGATAATGTCGATCGAAGGCTTACGTTTTGCAGGGAACTGCAGGTGTTTTTGTGCTATGAATTCAAGTCGGGTTTTATATCACTGATGCAAAACACTTGATGCTCTTTTTGTTACTCGTTTTTAATAATATATTCGAATTTTTTGGCGTAGTTTAAACCACTGATATAATGTTAGAAATAGCTTGAATTCTCTACGTGGTGGATTTTCGTCAAGTGAAAAACGTTGCTGAAGAAAATTTATTTAGATATGGAGTATTTGTGACCTTTTACTTTTTCTCTTAATGTCTTTTTGGACTAACTCGTCGTTGTCGCATTATGCATAATGCAATCACCATGCTGAATTTTCCGCTTCGTTTTACATCTTATTTAGAGCTCAAGAGTGTAGATTGTAATTCCATTGCGTAATTTAACCCTCTTTATAAAACTGTTGAACTGTCAACTTTTGGGTAAGCATATCGTGATTGTTGAGAGAAGTATTCATGTCTTATCTTTATGTCGGGTGTGTAGCTTGGTGCCGTGTCCAAGGTGTCGACACTACGCGACATTCTCTTGAACGTCTCAGCGCCTTGATGTCACTCATACCCCAGTAAAATGGAAGTAAAAATCCTCTCACTTTGCCATATTCCAAGCAAAATGTTGTCGGAGAGCTCTTATAAACGCTCTGGCGTAACGCAACTTCGCTGTTAATATATGTATGTTCACTCGTTGCGCGATTCGTAGAGATTTTGTCGTCCTGATGATACTTCTATCCCTTTGCGTTTTATATTTGGTAACGTGTATTAATATTCTCCCCAGGATGATACAGCTATTGTATTTATGGGAATTAGCACTCCCAAGGGAGAAATATGAGTTCCCAAGCTGGGAATTAAGTAGTCTTTTTGTTCAAAGAATTTTTTTGTTTGAGAAGGACAATCTTTAACTTTCTTCTTCAATTATTATCTTTTTTCCGAACAGTTGTTTTCAACTTGCTGTTTAAGTGCGCGCGGAATCCTGTAGAGGAACACACCTTGTGGATATGTGGGTTCCGCGTTCCCATAACTCCATACTAAAAGGTGCCTTCATCCTTCCTTTCACTGAACATCTTTGTTGTGGTTAGAGAGGCGGAAACTAATTTATAATCAATCAAGCGCTTAAATGCCACAGTATTTTCATGGTATTTCGTTTAATTATATTTTTTTAGTCTTTTGTGATGTCTTTTGGCTTTTTTATCGCGATGTAGTATTGCATTTTTTTGTGTGTCATCCGTAAGGCTCTAGCTGAGTTCCCTCTCCATTCCGATACGAGTTTTCCCGGTGTAATTTTCGTTGGAAGCGATTGCGTGATATTTCGGGTTCAGTAACTATATGGTCTATTTTATTGAAGAGACGGTCGCGTGGAAAACAATCAAAGCGTTCTAAAAGACGTACCTACAGTGCAATCAGCGAGCAAGATGACAACTGATGAGTTCGAATGTGTCTATGTAAATAATCGCACCGGTTACTGCTAGCCCTCCTTGTAATAGAAATTTTCAAGTATGGAGATACCAACTAGTGTTCACTAGTGAATCACTAGTGACAAGACACAGCTACAAAGGCCACTGACGAACAATGTGTGATCACTGGTCAAACCAAGCTCATTAAATAGCTCCTCTCTGGTATTAGTGAGTATTCGTTGCTAGTAATACTTATTTTCTAAACGAATTCCCCAGAGAGCATTTAAGAGTATAATAAATATTGACGTGTTTTTTTTTGTAGCAATATGTGTTGTCAATAACTTGTGGTTCAACTCTCCCAGCACTCAACAAGAATGAGGGCACAACAATATTTGTTCAACACTGAACCATAAGATGGACATTCAATGCTCTACGTGCTCTTATTGTTGTGAATAATGAAGTCAGTTTTCTGTGGAACACGGAACCGAAAAGAAGCTCGGCCGCACTCACCATTGGCAAGCACACTTTACTAAGTACGCTCGTAACGTGCCTGTCTGCTTTAATTTATGCGATACTTCATGAAAACTCGCCTTTGATAGCTTCAAGCAAAACACAAAATGCGCCTTTAATATGACATGAGTTCGTTCACCGTACAGAAGACGTGCTACTTGGAAAGCAATGTATTTTTACTCCTTCAATTAACTTGCACATTTTGTTCGCATGTAACGCGCTCACTGCATGCCATTATTTTCCTTTTCTTCGTGTTCCACCGTAATTGCGCGCTCATTGTTATGCGGGCAATTTATTTTTATCTGCAATACCTTAGGACATCAAGAAGCAGTATACTCTTCAATAAGCCTTAAATAATCAAGTTGGCATAGAGGCCAGCTAAGGCAAATGGCGCATTCGTCATACGAATTATTGCATGGCGCGTCGTCAACCGTGCGCTCTCACTTCACTCTGTCAAACCATGTAAAGTGTCTGATTTACTATGCCACTCTGAACCTCTCTCCCTTTACGTGATGACGCCACTGCTTTTGTAGGCTTTCGGGCCGCTTTGCGTCGCGTGATTTCTGCGAGATTGAGTGCTCCTCGCCGCCGTCTCCACGCCACGTTTGTGACGCGCGCTCGCGAGGCGTGCCTTTCTTGTGCTCCATGGCACCGTTGAACAGAAATTTTTGTTTGAAAATATACGATTTACGTTCGTTGCTTTGGCTGCAAATAACGTTTTCATGATAAAGTTTGAGCTTGCGTTGCAAGAACTGCTGTGAATGTCTCGTGGGAGTTGAAGTTTGCACTTGAATGGTTGCTGTTTTGGAAACACGCCATTCAAATTTATTCAGGAGCTGTTCGAAAGCTGGTAGCAATTACTTTCATATATTTATTGATGCTAGTGTGCATTTAGACTCGTAAAAAATGAACGAAATTCGAGTGCTATGAGAATACATAAATATCCATTTTACTCTGTGCCTTTGAGTGTGGCAGTAAATTGCGGAATGTTACGGTTGACGTTCCTAATACATCTAACACGCGCACAAAGACATGCGAGACTCCGTGTGCTCTGCGCGCACTGTTCGTAAAGTGTCCCCTGCTCCTGATGTATTGCCTCAATCTCCAAATTGATGAGTTTACAGACTGGGGAAAAATATCGTGATGCCGTCTGTTGAAACGCGATCGCCAGGAATACGTTGACCACTTCTATCTTAGGTACCACGAATCCTTTCATCCTCGGTAATTTATTCATTCACATACTCAAATGCCTGCTTTGCCCTGGTAAAGATGATACTTTGGCTTCTCTTTCGGACGTGTTTCAAATATTGAAACCACGTGGGAGTGGAAGTTCGTGTAAGTTGATGCACGTGGATCGAGGTGAATCTTGTGGAAATGTTTTTCATTTTACGTCATTTACTGTGGTTCTGTAAATAGACTAGACCAACGATTAAAGTCTATATTCAACGCAGCTTTCCGTTGCTTGTTGCGCATAGTGCTCACACGACGTTTTAAGTGTTCATTAGTTTCTTGAGTTTCACAATAAATACGACCGCTTATTTAAGTATAGGAAATTTTCCTTCGCATGTGTGCAACATGGATAATTTTGTGTGCTCTGGGTATGGAAACCTCAATTTTTACTTATAATTTGTACGCATTTGCTCTCCCGTTCATATGCAAAGTTCCATCTAGTGTTGGTTATCTTTCCGAGCCCTATTATCTATTTATCTTGCCTTATTGTCTCTATTATCGTTTGGGTATCTATTTGAGCCCTAACTTGTACATACAGAACGTCGAGTCTCCCGTGTTTTTTTTAACTGTAATCCTTTACGGCGTGGCAATGACAAGCCACTGTATTGTTTTTCTTCGCCGCATTTAAATCACTCGGTCGGCTGCGTCGATTCATGCTGCAGTGAACGTAAAACAGAAATGATTGGCTTTGGTTCGTACGCTGGAGTGAGGCGGGTCGTGTGTCACCTCCCCGAACTTGCCTAATGGGTTGTGTGGCTTACTTGGCTCTGCCCCCCCGCATGGGAGGTGCCGTGACAGCCAATTGGGGTAAATTGATTTGTAGCTCCGCTGCTCGAGATACCGCGGAATTGATTGTTTCGTACGTGGCCTGCAACTCCGCTTGTCCCGCTATGTTGCGCTCCACCTACAGCGGTATTCAACTGTTGGTGTTGTAGGAATTAGCCATCTGAGCTAGAGGAGTGTCTGTGGAGGAGGTGAAATGACTCGTATTTTGGTAGCATCTGTGATGTTACCTTTTAGCATAAGTGAAAGTGGGTCTGGTTCATTTATGTGAATGAATATTTCTTATGTTCTTTTTCAATTTTTAGTTCATTGCTCGATGTTTTTTTCTACGGCTTTCTTTCCTACCTAAGGGAAAGATGTAAGGTCTCGAACTAAACGTGAGTAGGTTTCATTTTTTCAAATGGAATAAGTTATATTGTTTTGTTGCGGGCCATCTTTTCTCGGTTCAATATCGTCTATATTTCAGCACTTTCGACTTTTTCTTGAACTTGTGTCTTATCTTACAAACTTCTTTCCATCTTGCTGTTGCGAGGGACACACCTCGTGCATAAATTCCACGCTCCCTTAACCTCATATTGAACGGTGCTTTTCTCCTTTCTCTTTTGGGAACACTCTTATTGCTGTTAGAGGAGGCTTAAACTAACTTATAATCTAATGCCCATTATGTATGGGCATTATGTCTTCAACGGATGTATCCTCGAGGGGCATCATTTTGTGACTCGCTGTTGTTTTATATTTCCACTAAAGTTTTGTTGTTGCAAAAGTTCGTGTAGAAGGACTCAATCTTAATCTTTTTGTGCAAAAGGCTTTACAGTTTAAACCTCGGTGCAATATTTCATCGACGCCAGTGGGCTTGCCATCTTACCCGTATTTCATTAGTGTCGTAATGGCCGTCTGAGTTAGAGGAGTGTTTATGGAGGAGGAGAAATGACTCGTATTTTAGTAGCATCTATGATGTTAATTTTTAGCAGAAGTGTGTCTTGTACATTTTCGTGGATGAATAATACTATTACTATTATTTATAAATTAAGTTTTAGTTCATTACTTGATATTATTTCCACGTTTTTTCGTTGCCACCAAATCCGTACATCTTGTGGCTGAACGGAGAGAAAATATTTGGCCTTGAAGAAAAAGCTTTTCGGAGTTTTTTAACGAGGCCAAGTTTTTCTTAATTTGGGAGAGTGGTGCCTTGGTTTGGAGCAAATTGGTATTCTAGATACTGGTGAGAAGCACTTCAAGGACAGCGACCTGCGCATGTAGCACTCACAAATTCCGCCGCGGGATGAGTGCTCATTCGCCTTGACTTCACGACCCGCGTCCCACTCTCTGTAACCATCTTTAGAAGGAGTATTTATGTACGCACTCCATGACTGCTTGACTCCTGTGTCAGGCGTACCTGTAATTAGCATTTCTCTTTGTCTAGCTATCAGCCAGTTCTCTTCAGTCCATGTTGCATTTAACCTTCTCTTCAAGTACGTCTATCCAGCTCAATCTCTCCCTCTCGTGTAGGTTTTCCTTCCGTATGTTATTTGTCGGTATTGTTTTTCCGTAGATTCAATTGTTCTCATTAACATTTTCTCATGCAAATGTGTTTGCAGTTAATTTTCTTGACGACTTTCTGTTCTAGAAATTTAGCGACATGGACCCATCAAATTTTTCATTACATCTTCAAATTTGAGTATTCTGTCAAAGGGAATAATACAAACATGTATTTATTGAATTGCTAGTCGCTGTTATGTTTAGCTTTCTAAATATTCGCGTATGTAGATTTCTTCGAGTTATGAAAGAAATTAAATAGATGTGAGTGTTTTCTTTGAATTTTTCTTCGAAAATTTTAAAAGTTTTCTTGCTTGGCACGCACGTTCTTGCATGTCTATGTTTTTGTTTGTTGTGTGCACTGTAATTTATCAATAACATGCGAGCGTATCTTAGTTACAATTTACAAGCAGCCATGCGCTTTGACCAAGGCTTCATATAAATCAGTGTCCGCGCTTGTCCACCGTGACCACGTATGGCTGAGTGAAGCTCTACTGAGGCACATCTATCGCGGATTTCCTCTCGCGCTCCGAGTGAGGTCAACCCACACTGTCGCATGAGCTGGCCGCGGTTCACCCTTGCTCTGCCTCGAGTTGCCCCTCTTTAACCTTTTGCTTCGTGTTCCGTCGGCCTCGTCTCGTAAACTCAAAAACTTTATTCGCCTTTTGAGGATAAATTCACCGCTGCCCTGAAAAAAAAATTAATTTCTTAGTTTTAGAAACAATCTCTGGACTTTAGGTCTGTACCTCGTTTTTACTCTCCGCTGGAATTAGTCTCTGAATTCACTTTGGTAAAATTGAATTTCGTTAATTTGTTGAAAGTTAGCCAAAAACGTGTGATTTTACATCGTTTTTCCCATCGCTTGTGGCAGAAATGCTCGACTGAGGTGAGATGTTCAACGAACAATTCTGTGTTCCCCAGTGCGTTTTTCGGTTGTTTTATTATTCTTGCATTAAATTACTGAGATGGTACAGCAGTGTACGGCTTGAGCATTCACGCACCTGTAGCATTTGCTCGTGAAGGTGGAACTACGAAGTGTGTTTATAGAGCAAAAATTCCAATGAGCCCTAATGATTAACCGTTGCATTAGTTTCAGTGAACAAAAGCAATTCATTGTAGTGCACCTTACAATAAACACTGATGATTTATTGCAGCACACCTTCGATGAACACAACTTCTATTGTAACACAACTTCTATTGAACACAGATAATTTCTTAACGCGTATTTTCCGCCTATAATTCACTGCTACCAGGATTCAGTCGCTTGTGCGCGAACAGATTAATCAATGATAAAAAGCTTATCTTGATAACTGAACAACCAGGATTACTCTTTGCACATTATAGTTTGAAGCACGCAGCTGAGGTTTTCAAATTTCGTACTGCTTACATTTTTATGGTTGTGTGCACGTTCAGGAAGTTAGGCATGTTAGTCATTTATCATATCTTTGACAAATACCATCAGAAAAATTTACGTTGTGTGAAAACCTTGGGTCTCATTTTTAGTATAGCTAGCTGCAAAACATCTTTGAATATTGATAGTGAGACTCTTCATACAGCAATCTACATTGGTGATTCATTTTATTAGAGCAGGTAACCTTTGCATCGTCATTGCTATTCTTATTTCATTAAGTATATTTGCGTAAGCTTGGGGGGGCATTGCAATTGTATACTAAAGTGTTTATTATATACGGCCAAGCTACATGGTGGGTTGTCAGCCGGCGTGACTGTCATGCGGTGCATACTTTTAATTACCTTGATCCTAATGGAGTTATTTTTAACATTGTACCTGAAAAATTTTATCGCCTCGTTATACCATAAAGATTTGAGCGCACACATTACAGTCGCACTGAAGAACTCTTAATATAACTCACCCGACATCGTGACATGCACAAGTGTGATGTGTAATTCTAGACGACCGCGGTAAGCTATTTTGCACGACCTTGACTGGCAATTTTATTCGGTGATGTTTTGCGGATGCGGCTTGAGCTGACGATGTTTGCTCGCGTGCATGGTTGTCTATGCTGTTATTCGAACGTCATCGAGTTGGGCAGAGCTGTCGCATCCCTCACTTTGCGGTTCAGTTCAGTTCTTGAGTTTCTTTGATTCCTGAGTATCACCTCCGTGCATCTCTATCTAGCTGAGCTTGTTGTTTCCATTGGAGGTCGCTGGAGGAAACCTCCGGTACTCGTTTGGGTGCTTCGATTATACGCGAGCATCCGGAATATAACTTCGGTTTTTGGAAGTGCTTTTGCCTTGCTGGAGTGTTCATATATTTACTAAAATGATAAAAATATCACAAAGTTATTTTGACTTGTTATTAAGGTTTCATGTCCAATACGACTCTGTTCTGGGCTTGAGATGTCATTAAAGCGGATAAATGACTTGGAATGACCTAAATGAATGCCAAAAGCGAATAATCTTTCAGAGATACGAAACCTACGAACACGACTGTCTTGAGTTTTTCTTGAAATTCGTGAAAGATGACATCAGTAACGACGATACAGTTTCATGGTATCAATTATGAGGGCGCTTTTTTTCTAGTAAATAAAGTTTGGTAATGCCGCACGCTCAATATGAGCCACTTGAACGAGCGATGGAGATCGTATTTTGGAAATGGACGGCTCGTTGCCCAGCTCCCTGCATGCGCTAGAGTGGCTGCAATGATGGCCCCGGATCGCAGCGCTGACGATACCAGCGATGTTTTCGCAGCTCGCTTTATCTGCCGTATCTGGTTCCGATCTGAGCTATCGGAAAAATACCTCGAGCTCCGCCAACTGTAAATATCAGTCAAGAATGCGCTTGGGGACCGGTGTTATTTATTTACTCTTCCTGAGGACGCCGGATTTGCTCCTCCCGGAGCGCTCTCATAATAACAATTCGGTGTAAATAATAGTTCGCTGTCTCATTGCATTCCGATCTGGATTTTTGCTCCGTAGACTTTTGATGCTTGTGTTGTCGATCCGAAATAAACCGTTCTTCCGAATGTGTGATGAACGTATAGCATTGCGCTGAATCAGAAATCGTAGCGAGCACTTTCTGCGCATGGGAAGGGACGTGAATTATTGCATACAAGAGCGAATAATAAGCCATCCAGCGCATAAATTATTCTGCAAAACACCGTGAATCTTTCGCATTCCATGTTGCTGTGCTCAAACTGCTGTTTGGTGAAGCACTTTTTGGAGATCTATTGCTGTAATTATTCACAAGTTTGCGCTCGAATCGATCGGGCAATTCGGGAGGATATCCCTACGTGACACTACTCGTATAGAAATTATTCGTGCGCCAGAATTTTGACTATAACTTGACGGAGCATCGCAGATGTTGTCTTATGCATACTAGGATTTGAACGTGGTGAGATGTCAATTCTGATATTTGTAAATATACAATTATATTTGTAGTTACGAATCAGAAATAAAATTTTGCTAGAGAAAATTGGGACTAATTTTCGTAACTGGTGTTAGGTCCGTAAGTGTGTTTAACATTTATTTATGCCACATTTCTCCATCGCGAGTTCATTTTTACAATAGAAAGTATAAATATACATTGATGTCGAAATTTTTTTTGCAAACTTAAAGCTCGCAAACACGGAAACACTCCTAATGCAGTCCCGTCTAATAACCTCCATATACTTAACTCTTTCTGGCATCTGTCTTATTTTATTCTTTGCGGGCAGTGCGCCTTAAACTGAGAGCATTGATAATATTTTTCTTGCTTTACCTCGCAAGAATATAATGAATGGAAAAGCTTGTTGTCTTTTAGCCGAGTTCTGCCCCCGCTAGCCGGCGCAACTCTGCATGTTTGTGTCGCTCAAGAATCCGCGTCAAAAATTCAGTGCTCCCGCTCTGGAATAATGAAGGCCAGTACGAGTAGCTGCATTTCGTGCTCGCTATTAAGGGCTGCTTGAGATGCTATTAATTTGTTCGCAACGAGCAGCATCCTTGCTATTTACGCGCGCAAGAATTGCTCCAGAACACTTGAGAAAAATGCAGGAATGAACACGGAAGCTACCAGAGCGTCCGGTGCTGGATGGTGCCAAGTCGGCGTGACTTGGACCGGTGCTGAGAGGGGGCTCTAGGGTGCGGTACAGTTCACAAACTGGCTTTTGTACCTTATGTTTGTGGAGTGTCCGAAACGTATGCGTATGGTATGATATGTCAAAAGCGTGTGTTTGTGCGCATAATACAATTTTGAAGGTCTAGTTCTAAAAAGATGTCAAAACGGTTCAAGTTTAATAAAAGAATGTTGTTCGGAATGTTGAGTTTGATTGGTTTTCGTAGCTATTTTAATTTTGGGAAATGTATATAGCGTATTTATGATAGTTCTGTTCCTGAAATTTGATTGGCTTTTTACCTGTTGCATCGTCCTCAAGTCCTGTAGATGCCTTGAAGTTTATATAAATTTCTAGCACAAATGATTGATCAAATGTGTTTTCAAATCTGAGAAACGACCACTGCCATCTAATTCATATTTAAATTACCTAATTATTCACATAGGTTTTGGTAAGCAGTTCTCAATTTTAATATACTCTATTTTACATTGTTACGTGTACGAGTTCAATTAATTTAAGAGCTTAGGAGTAACTTTTTAAATTCGTTGGCTCACATTCTGTCGTGAATTTATCTCAACCGCAGCAAATCCTTGAATTTAGCCGACGTCCGAGCGCCGTACATGCGAACGTCCTGCTGTAAATGAACAGTTTTTACTATCTGCGGATCGCACATTTTTAGGCGGTTTGTGTGGACCATTTTCTCGCTAGATGGGAACCATGTCCAGGTGTTAAGAAGCTGTTCGATTAATAGGGGGACTTTGACGGATGGAGTTATCGATGTATTGATTACCGGCCGTGCGCCATTCAGGGGACTGATGGAAAAGGTATTTTCCGTAAAATTGCCCCTTAAAAAGGCGCTGCAGCGCCTCGCCTTGCAAAGGCCACGACGCCGTCGCCACTTAACGTTCCCGAAAAGAAGAAAATGATGGCAGCGATAAAAATGCCGTCCTGCCAGAGCCCCTTTGAGGCTCGGGCCAGTAATTCAGCACTTGACACCTTCGATAAGTTATTACGTCGCTTAAACTTTTGTTTAATTTTTTTTTGCACTTAATTTCCTGGTTTCGATATCCTCAGGGTTTCAGTGACTCGAAAAAATAAGTTTTTCAGTCTCGTGACGCTGTCATTGTGTTGCTCTTAATGCTTGTGAAATTTTAAATTTGGAGTGAAAAAGGGGTTTTGTCGTCTTTTTTTTTTGTCTGTAAACCAGACTGGTAACTTTCAATTTATGACTGCGTTTTTTTTAGTTTATAACGTCTAAATTACAGCATCTATATTGAACCAATTGCTATTTAATTATGACCTTGAAACTAATTGCGGTTGTCTCATTTTCGAGCACATTAATTAAGTTGACATTTCACCGATATTTTTGAAAAATGATGCCTCATTTGTTGGATAATCGATGGATTTTTTGGGGTTTCAGAATAATCGATTACACATCACAGCGCTATCACGTGTAGCTCATGCGCTAAAACGTGACTTAATGTGGGTGCAAAAATATGGATGCAAATATGGGACTTAATATGGGTGTTCAATAACACTTTCACTTCATGTGGCCACCAGATGTTACTCAACAATTAGTTCGCCTTCAGTTTTCGGAACTTAATTCCGTCCAGACCACAAAGATGCTGAGTTAATACTCTCGTTTTGAATATGTCAGAGGTCACTCATTTGCAGTGCTGCCCAATCAGCACTAAAAGCTTACTGTCAAATCAACTTGTGAACCTCATCGTGTGATGTGACGGCTGTGACCTGTTTTTATTGCTTTAAAAACACGTATCAATGCATTATGAAGTATGTGAGACTTATTCTCTTCATAGTTTGAAATGATATGCTTCATGGGCATAAGTATATAGAGAGTCAGCTAATATTGAGGACATTTTTTCCTGTTTTGTCATATTATATCATTAGATATCATGTATACTGCCCCCTGGGGAGTACGCTATATGTATAGGGGATTTTCCTTCAGCGCACCTTCGGAGACGTGGCGCTCCTCAGGTGTAGGCAGGATTCCTGAGCTCCACATGGGGCGGTAACACTACGTAACATGCCAACACCGCCAGTCCTCGTCAGTGCACGTTAGAGAACTAGCGCTCCTTACTGGTAACTCTACCTATCCATCTAGAATCAACTAAACTTTTTGGAGTATTCTGTTGAGGGCTTAAATTTGTGGTTAGGTAGGCCATATCTTTCATTTTTTATTTCTTAGTATCCTATGTGGTGGTGGCCTGCATACCGTGCTACCGACATTCTTCACGAGTGTCGTCGTCTTGCATTCTGGTTTCTCACTTTACGTTTTCATCTTATCGAGAAGTTAACGCATGGTTTTGCTCGCTTGTCAAAAGAGCTTCTTAATTTTTGCACCGTCGGGGTGTCACCTGGACGTGAGTTTCACTGAGCTTCTTTTTGCTATAAATACAAACTTATCATTTAATTCAGGTAGCCCAACTTGACATAAGTGAAATTTTAACCTTAAAGAAATAAATAACGGAATTTGCACTTTTGCTTTTCAATTTCATTTTAGTAATTTGAATATATTAACATTATTGAGAATTCATATGGTAATTTTGAGTATTCTTTTATCTATAACCTTTAAACGCTAACAAAGCTGGAAAATTTAATAGTTGCTGCTTTCTATGATTTTCTAATTGAAGCTAGCGAGATTCAGTCAATGGCTCCTTATTGTAAGCTGCATAAAGGTACTCGTGCTTGCTTCTGTCCGTAAAAAATATCCTGAGACTCGAGACAGCTTATCTGACAACAAGCCAGCTACTGAGCCATCGTACCTGAACAATGCATAAATCCTTTCAATTGATTGCTTTGAGAAACTCTCGCCTTCAAGTCTCGTCCTTCCCGTACTAATAATATACGGAACGTGCATGATTTGATCTGCCCTCTGCAGTGAGTATAGAGAAGGCACCTCAAGTTCTAAGGAGTGTTGGAGCCGCTACATTATGAAGCTAGGGTCACACAAGGCACGCCGCTCAGCTCCCACCTCTCACGCGTGCGCCCAAGTTGTGAATTCTGCCGCCTACAGCAAATACACCTTGCGAATAGTGTAGGCATGGTTAAGTCGGATGGTGTGTCCCTATTTTGGCGGTGTGGCTTGGGTTATGGATATTATAATTAGTTGCACTGTGCGTGATGAGCGAAGTTAGAGTCTAGTTCATTTTTAAGAAAAATGTCTAACTCGTTAATGTGTCTTGCATGTTTTAGGTTCGCTTTTGGTTTATCTATTAGCAATCTACAGAAACATTTTCTATTACTTTTAGTAAAATTCCGAGGAATCCCGTGCAAGGATACAATCTAATCAATGTTGAAAGTGCTATATTTTTGGTATTTGTTAAGAAGTGGCCATGCTCACATATTTTTAGCATTTCTTGTTAGTCCATTATTATTTTCACGTTGGTGGCTCTGAAATTTTCGATCCAAGCATGCATATTTTGTACCTATTATTCTCCCGATGAAGCATTTCGATAGGCACAGATGGGATGACACGAACACATCCGGTAGCTAATTTGGGCTAATCACGTTCATTGTGCGTCTCTTCTTGAGAGGAATCTGGCGCTCTCGCTATCATTTGGTCACACTCGGCACTCAATTAAGAGGTGTGGACACCTCTGTGGGAATATTTTGTGAGAAAGTTTCCCTTTAAAATTTTGCCGTATGATCTTGATGCAAGCTTTAGTTTGGCTAGCTTATACAACTTGGCTATTCTGGCTTGTGGTGGAACGACGAATAAGAAAAGTGAGTGCTGAATTGGTGTTTAAGTGATTTGAGCCGATTGAAGAATGGAAAAAAAATTGTTTCATTTTCTTTCGTGAGTTTTCCCTTCAATTTATCGCTAAAGAGTTTTAATTTTGTTCTTTCTCCTGGGCAAATTCCTACGCTAGATACTTTTCAGAAGTTATTCGAATTACTGACTAATGTTAAGAGCTCTCATTGGACTTCACCTGCCAGAAATCGTACAAAACGTGCAGTGTTTGTTGGCTGGAGCTCGTGATCATTTCGCTGTTCAACTCCGTAGATTTTCAAATAGTTGACATCATTGTTCTTGTGCATCTGGGAGCGTAACTTCACGAATCGATTTGGCTACGCCGCGTTTTGTATCTTCTGGCAAAATTCTCAAGTTTAATTTTTTCAATGAAATTTGAGCACTGATCATATGGCAGAGTTATTCACCAATTTGTGCAAGAGAGCCACTTCGGTTAAACGCATCGAGAGAGCCGCAGCTACTGCTAGTTAGCGTATATTGTATAAATTATATATTAATTAATTATTTTATGTATTTTTCCAGAGCCATGAATTGAGTCATCGCGAGCCGCGCAATGAATGCCACTGTTGTACGTGAACATTCGTGTAACAACCAGTGAAAAAGATGAAATATAAAGATTGAAAAAATAGTTTATTGCATGTTGCCTTCACCTGTTAGGTTGGAATAACATCCATGCCATTTTTCAAGCACTCTATCTATCAGCTTTGGCCTTTTTCTAATTTTCTGTATTCTTGCTCGGGTACTCTTGCCATTTGCTCAAGTTTCAATTTTTTGCTCGTGCTAATCAAGCGGACCTGTAAATACCTCGTTCTTTTGAATTATGCCTTTCTCATGTGTAGTTCATGGACGATTTATTTGCATAAGTTCTTTCGGGGTTGTCTTTTTTTATCACCTGTGCTATGGGTGTAACTGTTCTTCTTTGAGAACTATTCTTTCTTAAGTATTTGTTGAGTGCCTAGCGTGTGCAACATGAATAGTAAAGAGTTACGAACTTTCTTCTCTGAAGATCTGAAGAGGAGAATTTATGTGCTCTGAGAAATCAAACGTTTGAAACAAACACTTGTCAATTGAAGTATTAAAAAACTACATTCAATACTCGAAGATGAACAGTATTCGCAACTAGCAAATAACGAACCAAGGACTTGAGACCATAGATGTAACGTTCTTTGAGGTATTATTGCTCAGTGTTGAAAAATTATGAGGAATTTTCGTCGAAAATTTTTTCGAACTGGAGTACTGATTCTTGTTGCATCTGTGTTGACTAACGGATTGCTGCACCCGTCAACATAGCCTCTCATCGGTATTACAGTTGGCTGTTCTCGTATTTATTGTTGTGTCTTGCAGTGCAGTTCAGTGGCTGGTGCGTGCAGCAATCCATCTGTCCTTATCATTTAACTTCAGCAATCAGTTCCAGTCCCACCTCGTGTTGAATTAGCCGTGGGCCTTCCGTCTCTTGTGCCAGAATTTGCACGCGCTGACTGTGGGGATTAATATGAAGTTCAGTACTCGACTTTTTTTTTAGTTTTGAGTTAAAGTCAACCGTTTAATAACTGGAAGTATTTAAAGTCAACTTTAGAGTTCAGTACTGAAAGTAGCACCCATCAAATGGACTGTGCTCTCATATGACTTTAATTTAGTACGTATCGAAATTGAGTTTGTAACCACCGTTAGATCAGCTTCATTATGAAAATCCTCTCATTGACCACCGTTGAGTCAGCAAGAAATCAACGCATTGAATTGAACGTTTGAAAATTCGCTTCAAATTGACACAATTTTTAGACCGAGATGGATTTTATTGTCTTCTTACATTCTTGTTCTTCTTTCTACAAATTTCAACTGTTTGTAGCAGTTGCACGGTATCGTTCTTTGCTAGCGTGACGACGGCACTTGAAATGTACAATTTCACAAGCACTTTATCGTTCTTGTTATGAGAAATTCAATTCATTATGAAAAATTCTCCACGCAGTGATAAAACGTTTATTTGTCCTGGAAGATTGCTAGACTTGTATTTTTCCTGAGATGAAAAGATTTACCATCTCCCACACTTTGGTTTCGCCCTGTTTTCAGGGTCGTGGGATCAGATTAGGCTTTTCCTCGTGGCTGTGTGGGGTTTCTTTTATTTTCAAAGCCCTGCGACTTTAACGCTCCACAATTCCTTGTTTTTTTAACCATCTATATTTCATTCATTCTGGTTCATTCATTTCATTTAATTGTTAAGTATTGTCATTCTTGAAAGCCGTCGTAGAATTTTTTTTCAGGGCTCCAAGGCTTAACATCGTTCCTCCATTACTGGATAATATAATTATTCTACTAAAATAGGAGAATTTTTCATTTCTCGAGGCTGAATAGCTTAATCATTCTGCTAAACTGACGATTTTCACAATTTCTGCGATGCTGTGTGGTTAATAATTTTCTTTAACCGTACCGGCTTTAGCATTCCCTAAGGTAGGTTGTTGAAGGGTCTTTCTTTTGAGGCTCATGTGGCCAAGTTGTTCTCAAGTCTGCGGGTTTCACCCTTACCTCAAGGCCGTGAGGTCTCGGTCCCACTTCCCCAGTTGTTCTGGGCTCTGCTTCTCAATCGGGGCCCACATCTCAAAAGCAGACTGAGCAGTCCTCGTGTCTGCCCAATACGCGCGCAGATGTCAAGGGCGAATCCTGAAACCTCCTCCCAACATCGAGTTGGAAACAAACGTTCCTGTGTTTTCAAGCATGACGTGAGCAAAAAGAAACTCTTTAAAGATTTGTTCTCATACGACCACATGCTGTTCCTCTTAATGTTAGCCGAGTTGAACTTCCTCAGATGGCAAACGCCTGCTTTTTTGTGCCTGTTTTGCAAACAGATTTCATTATGCGGCGCTCATGAATGTACACGCTGTCGGACTTCTAAACGGTTCCTTGTCGCGCTGATGTACTGCTGCTATTTGCAGATGTGAGGGGAAACTGCTCTCAATAGCTTCTAATTATTTGGTGTCTTTAGTTTTATTGGCTTCCTTGAAACAAGGTTTGTTGGTTTATCACTGGTGTTGTTTGCGTCTCGACCTCTTGTTAAAAGTTTCTTAAGTCGACTTACTCGACACTTTCCTTTCATGAAAAATAGGGATTTTCAAGCGTTGTTCTTTCAAGGCAATCATTGTTCGCTCGGCTAATTTTATTCTGGTCTCGATGTCTCGATTTAGTTCGAATTAAATGATTGAAAATATCACGTGTGTTGCGAGTCAAGTAGAAATATCGCTCGCTGTCAAAGGTTTTGCGAAACTTTTCCTGACGGAAAAACATCACACCTAAACGGGTGTCGTTCTCGACATTTGTTTCATTTTTCATCCTAAGCTCGTGTCACAGCTACTCTCTCGTGTCAAATTCACCAGCATTTGAACGAGCTGTGAGCTAAACGGATTTGAGTTAGGCGCAAAAACTATTCAGTTTGATCTTTCGAATTTTCGACATTTGTGCTTTGTGTTGGATGCTGAGTAGTCGGGCACTTCATTGGAACGTGAATATGTACAATTGAAATATTCTGATATTAAGTATGTTGTCAAGATAGTCGGTCCGATAAATATTCTTTGCAATGGATCGAAGGAGTCACGTTGATGAGGAATTATTTTCTTCAGTTATGAGTGGCTTGAGCCCCACTTTGTGAACAAATGTGAATAATGAACGGAAACGGCTCCTAAAACCATGTTTCGAGATCATCCGAGAGTTCGTGCCTCCGTTCAAATTTAACCTAGAAGTTATACTTCCACATGCATAGATTACAAATTGACGATTTGTCGTGTTTAAGTAATGGAGATGACAAAATTTCATCTCGAATGGAATTTTCAAATGCGCTTCGGGTCTGGTGAAATTTCATCCGACGCTGCGTGGTCCCCAGCTTTTGTTACTCCGGCACTTTTCTCTGTATTTTTGTGTGTCAGAAAGGTTGCCATTCGGCTGCAAAAAAAGTTCTGTGACCATGAAAAGGCCAATTAAAGACAATCTTACGTAGAGCTATAGCTCAAATTATATAAAAAAAATCCCTGAATGTAATCTCTTGTAACCTAAAGGAGCTATACGTAAAAAATATGTGGGATTAATTCACATGTATGACTGGTTAGCGGATGAGAAATGAGACACCCTGTATTGGGCAAGTCATTGAAACAAAATCTTTTTCCGGTATCGGACGCTTCGTTGCCTTTTCTCTTGTATTACCTCCCATGGCCTTGAATTACTCTTATCAAAATTTCCCTTTTCAAGGTGCGAGAGACCTTGAATGCACTAGATATTGATCTATGATTTGTGAGCGTTTGAAACGCTCGTTTTGTGCGTATTTCCCTGCACATAAATGAACAAACGATGACTGGATGGGCTTGTGTAGTTTAAGGTCTGATTTGGTGATAAATGCAATACTCTATTTATCAACTAAACGACTGCGGTTTTTTAAAGTGTATTTTCTGCTGCTTTGACCTTCAGCTCATGAAATGAATGTCATCGAGATCTTTCCCAATGTTTTTGGGGACACGTTATTCCAACGGTGGTAAATGTTCCCTCCAGTCCCCCAGAATTCTTCCCCTCTGATTTGAGGAGGAAACATTAGATGTTAAAAAATTAATTTACTTCACCGTTGTTAGTGGCTTGCATTTGACTCTCCAAGGCAAAGCGGAAGCCGACTAATTCGAGCCACATATTCTTACCAGCAAACAGTGAGAAAACTTTGTTGAAGAATTTGAAAAATGGAGAAGTTGTGGTGTGTAGCGCGCACCGAGGTCGATGCGTCGCGACAAGACGGCGACATCGCTACTAAAAGCGTCATTTCTGGCTCATAAAGTGTGTTTGCTCGCCTTAACCTGCTGTCGTTATTTAGAGGCCTCAAACCTTTTAGTCTGGGCTAACATTTTGTGGCAGTGTCTCGCCTGACCCTTTAGTGATGCTCGTTGCTTTCTATGGGACCTCGTAAATACCGCAACTCTGGTGTTCCGTCAGTGCGCCTTCCCTGCGGTCGTCCAGGTAAGTCACATAGATGTATTACCCTGTGAAGCGTTCATTGGGTAACCACGTGTTAATAATAGTATTCATTATATAATTCTTTGTAATATTTCAATGTAAGCTACTCTTCTAGTTTAGTTTTTCAAGCTTAATTTCCAGGCTTTATCGTTCAATAATCGATTTGTTCTCGATGTAGATTGTCAATCTAATTCCACGAGCTGTGTGTGATGAGATTTTTTCTCTTTCTCGCTGGATTGTAATGTTTTTGTTTTAATTGCGCTGCTGGACACTTTTCTAAATGAGCTCTTCTGATCAAAAAATTAGCCCAGCTGCCCCAGCAGTTACAGAAAAGAATCTGTCCATTTGTTTTTGATTTTCCGACGCACCTCATTCCAAGTAGTGGGTTGCCTCAATACCCTAATTATATGTTTAGGCATAATATATTTTGAAACAAGTGGTTTCACAAGCAAACGCGAAAAGTGCAATGCGGCTTCTAGTACTATGGCTGGCTTCCAGCCCGTGAGACCCGAAATATTTAGAGATAAAAATTGCCACAATTTCGAGCAGCTTTCAATAATTTAGGCCTAATAAAGCAGCATGATAGACACAGCTACGCACTTTAGATGGATCTAACGGCGAGCTGATCGCTCGTAATGCTGAATACAATGGTCACTTATCGTTGCAGTGGACGGTAGCGTGACACGTAGGTGTTTGAGCCACCTTGTATAAAAATACAGCAGCTTAGTGACTAATTAGAAGCGGAGTTATACGTTCATGCAATGCATCATGCTCTGTGTAGGGTTTGCACTGTGCGCTTGTAGGTAAATTATTTGACTCTATGAATGTGAGAAATGTACTTCTTTTGGCGAACTATTTTGTTTTAATACCGACGGACTTCAATGTTCAATTCTGCTTGTGATGTGTCGTCGAAATCTGCGCATCTCTCGATCAGAAGGAGCGAAACATCGATGGAATCTCATCATCGTACGCCACGTTTTCTGTTGCGTCACCGTTTAAATTCAACTGAGAAGTTATACTTTCACAGCATAGATCACAAATGGACGAATTTTCGTGCTTCAGTAATGGAGAAAAAATGTCATCACAAATGAAATGATCAAATGCCGTGCTGATTGGTAATGCCGTGAAGTTTCGCTTGCTCCAAGTATTTAGCTTACCCCCACTTGATCGCCTGGACCTGTGGACTGACGCTCAGTTGTGGTTCCCCACCCTGATCACTTTGGTAACCTTACGAGTGTTGTGTTAGCTTCCCATGTTCGGTTTGGTAATGCAGATTGAATCTCACTTGTTCTCTCAAATTACACGTCTTTGCCATGTTTGGCATTACGAACTGAAGTTCGCTTGTTATCCCTAATTGATTACACGTCACCCAAGTGAGAGCTTAGATGCCTCATGAGTGAATGCATTCCCCTTTTAAATCTATACCAACTGAATCCTCGATCGGGTGAGGAAACATAATCTTTGATTGTCCCACTGAACCTTCGGTTGCCGCAGTAAGTCATCGGACGTCTCAGAGAGGCAGTTGCCCTACGATGTTCATTATTTACCCACTCGAACTTTTTCACCGGAGCGAATGTAATTATGGCCACCTCAAGTAGAAGCGATTACTGGGCGGCTAAAATCATCGATGCCCCGGCGAAAAAGTTCGAGTAGGTAGTTGCCTCAGTGCCATCAGTAGTGGCCCTCAGCTGTCCCATTATCGCCCCTGATTACTCCACTAACTGCCGTTTCTGATCGTAAACAAACAAGCGTCATCACTCACCTTAGCAGTTCTTAATGCCTCAATTTACGCGGCGCTTCTGGTGAAGCCTTTCAAGTCGTTTCCAAAGAATAACCAATAAATCGTTATCTTTCATCACCGTAAACGCATCAGATGTTTGCGCTTTCAAGAAGAGTTGCCATCAAAAATTGAGTGAAGTTTACCTCACTTGAAGTTTTTCATGTGTTTTCTTTTCTGTTAACTTTTTGACTTGTAGCGTACATCAATTGTGTTCTTGCCAGTTTTTGTGCGTGTTTGGAATTCATAAAGAATTTCCCTTGCTGCTTTTTTTTTAATAATGAACACCCTATAACATTTTTTCTTATGAGATATGAGTAAAATTTTGTTGGTTGTACGTCTATTCTATGTGGTTAGCAGGCGTTTCTTGTCTGTACTTTTCGTATTTTGTATCGCTATGATGTAAATCTATTTTTCAATTGTTTCTCCTTATCTTATCACAAATTGTCACATTGGGGAACATATGAAAGTGAAATTGTTTATTTTCTCAAAATATTTTTTTCTCGCATTCGTTTTCGTGGCTTCCGCCTTCCAGCTTTCTGATGTTTGTTCTACTCCTTTTTCCATATTATGGATGTGCAATTAACCTTAGAAGTTGTTAATGTACATCGACTATGTGTTTCCGCAAA
This sequence comes from Morinoia aosen, assembly GCA_030386875.1. Taxonomy (NCBI): domain Eukaryota; kingdom Metazoa; phylum Arthropoda; class Malacostraca; order Amphipoda; family Talitridae; genus Morinoia; species Morinoia aosen. Next base: position 12,696,724 of record CM059562.1, read on the forward strand.
CGCCCTCGATGATGTCAATACCTATTCCGCTTGGTCGAGACGATGGTCAGAGTTTCGATGACTCCGTGTTTACATCGCTCTCAATTTTGTGTTACATTACCCCTGATGGCTGCGTGCGGCGGGTTTAGCGCTGTGTCCTTGCATTCATTCCGCGAATTATTGACGTAAACGCCGCATCATCCCTAATTTGGCGACCCTATATCGCCTGGCGCAATCAGGCCGCGTGTTCTCTCTGTCTTACTGGCACTGAAACAATATCGTAACAAAATCGACATTGCTTTGATAACATTGAGTTCCATTCGTCATAAATGGCATACGAGTCTCGTAAATTCAGTACATGTACTTCACCTATATTATCATATTTGAACAATGGTTGTTTGGGCAGCGCCACTGCGTTTCTCTGGGTGATTAAATGTCTTGAAAACAAATCAAAAACAGAGTTAAGGATGCGAGACATCTGCTCAATCCGACGAGGGCTACTCATAAGAAGTAAAGTTTTTGCATTACTGCGTTAGTCTCACCGATAATGCACTTTATATTTTTACTGCTTAAAAGAGGTAAAGTTTTTATACTACCGGGTTAGTTTCCCCGATAATGCACTTGATATTTCTTCTAATATTAACTGGCGTACAATCGCTGATCTAAACCCTCAACTGTAAGGTATAATTCATTGAACTTTTCAGCGCAGAAACGCGGACATCTTGCACTCGTTGCTCTAGCAAACAAAAACATTGTAGGCGTCCACGCTCTTTCCAGCGCAACCATAAAATATGATGGCTGATAAAAAGTTAATAACTCCAGGGGTTACTTTAATGAGAGACATTCCAGGAAGCGATTAAACATCTGCAAAAAAATATTTAAGCCTCAACATTAGGCAGGCTGTGCTGCTAAAACCCTCTAATGGCTGCTGCACATTATTTCATCGACTCCGTCTGCTGTTTGAGACTGCGCTCTGGTGCCAGAAAGTTTGTGCCCGTCAGTTTTTAGCCTAGCATGGTTTTTATTGTTGAAAATATTGTTAATTATAATCACTTTCGTAATCTTAACGCTTTTTTACTTTCGTTTTCGTGTACAAGTGACAATGTTTGACTACGTTTCTATATGTCGCGAGAAAATTTAAGTCATTACAAAAATTAAAATGAACAGAGATAACGTCTGTGGCTTTCTGTTTTGTGTACACGAACAAGTGTACATTTCTTGTTATTTTTTGCGTCGAGTGATAGGGAAATTTTCAAATGACTGCAAATTCTACACTGATTAAATTGATATACCTGAACCATACAGGATTGATTCCTACTTGAAATAAAGAGAACATTCGGGGTCATTAAAAATTGCATCGTTCCATGTGCGTGAAGTGTGGGATTTACCTCTAGTTCCGATGCAGGATTGGTTACCGTTGCTCCTCCAGCAAAATTTTGCTCAAGTTCCCTTTTGTCTTATACCCTGCCTAACTGTTTCATCGTATTATCTATAATTTTAGCCGCCCAATGCAAAGGCTTTACCTGGGCAGCTACAGTCATAGATGCCCCGACGAAAAAGTTAAACTCTAAATGTGCTGCCAAATGTTTATGAAGCCTGTCGCCTCATCGAAGTCGACCTTTGTCTGAAGACCATTTGCGAAGCCATTGACATATTTTATATTTTTTACAAAGCATGGACGTAACCTTGGTCGTGCCAGCCCTCGTGTGTTGCAACCCCGCTAAGCCCAACCTCGGCACCGTTGCAACGAACGCTAGCCCTGTCAGATGCTATCGTGGCCGGGGCTTTAGTTTACGCTTGTTTGGCCGTCGTAATCGTGGTGCATACAACGATCGTGATCATGTTATTTCAAACAATGATTGTGCCCGTTCAAAGATACCGATCTCGGTGCATTCAATGCCAGTGATCGCACTGCTCTCAAGTGACCGCGATCGGCGTCACTTTGAGACGCAGATCTGTGGTCACAGCAGCTGGTGCTGCTTTGTGGAACGTGATGAATTCATTTTTTTAGAAGCGTTGATCAGAAAAACGGTAGCTCACGACGATAAATTCATTATTTCCAAATTCCTTTTTTTTTGTAACATTAATTCCAAAAAAAGTAGCTCACGAGGTTAAATTGGTTTTTTGAAAAGTTTTGGGTGCACATTATACGTATTATGTATTGACGGTGATGGTTTAAATGACGATGGTAGAGTTACATTTCGTTGTAATGATGATGGGATATTTTGCTTAAATACTCGTACTAACCCCACTTTCAGGGAGAGATCTAGATCTTGTCCCATACTGTCTGACACTCATCAACACACAGGCAACAGAGTAAGGGTAAAATAAAAGTGATTAGCCAGGCATACTCACAGTCAACAGTTTTCACGCACACTCTCCAGTACGTTCGCTTTATTCTTGGAAGTATGTCATTACGCAGATGTGTGATCTGCGATTGGTCAGGTTTGTTCGCATTATATCAGTAACATTAGCACACTTCTCACAATGTATTATATTTATGATATCAATATAATGAGTAGATCAAAACAACTTTTGTATCTATTAGAATTAGTCCTCGCTGGAGGAAAATGTAAGGTCATGAACTGAAAGTTTGCTAAGCTTTCATTTTGTTGAGGTGGAAAATGTTTTTTGTTCTGTTAGTGACCATTGTATTCTGTTCATTGCTGTATTTTTAGCATCCATTTCTTTATCCTGTAACTTTTATCTATTTTAACTATCTTCTTCTTTCATAAACATCTCTCAATTTTCTGTTTATATGCACAGGGTGTGGGGATACTCCTTGTGCATAGATTCCTCATTCTCCTAATTCCATAACAGATATGGCTTTCCTCCATCCTCTCTTGAGAACACCTATGTTATGACTTGGGATGCTCAAACTAGCATATAACCTATTTAATCTAATATGTATAGGTGGGAATCACCGACATCTCAGTTTCTCTTTCGAGAAAACATTGAAGTTATTTTACTAAAATTGTTGCCCAATTATGCCGTTTTGGCTTTTTTTGGTCTGTCGCAAACGTAATTAATTAGAAATTAATTTCCCGTTTGAATTTCTGTTTTTACTCGTTATGTTGTGTGATCCAAAACCTTCAACAAAAGATGTTGTACTTTAATAGAAGATTACTCGATGAAGCGATTCCTTATATTTTTAAATTCGCGAGAGATGGAACTTATATATGTGAATAAATATCAATTTGAAAAATAATGAAGCTATTTATTCAAGAATGTACTCGTGTTCAAGTATGTGTGGGTCACTTCTACTCTTTGTATTCACTTAATTATAAATCTTCACGTTGAAATGAGCGGATTTTAAACGCTATTCCAAATTAATCTGCTGCTGAATATTTGAATTCAGATGGTAGGTCATAAGCTTCAATTTTTGCCCTCAAATTTTCCGCTTCTTACTTCCATTATTTGATTCATTGGTTTCAATATAATCAGCAGGTGTTTTTTGCAGGCTTGTTCGTGTGTGTATCTACACACGCTGAAAAACTGTCCGCCCTTCAACCTTATATTTGAAAATAATGATGCATACAATAATTCTTTCAAATTATTGAGCAGTTGCGGTAAAAGTATGAATGTTGATAAAAAATCCCGTGAAATAACAAGCGACCTACAGAGTTGCGGTATGCTCCACTCCTCTAGGAGGACAGCGTCGCAGGCCAACCTTGAATTCATTCGGAAACCCTCCGCTTCATAATTTTATGCCTGCGCATCCTATATGTGCAGCCTTGCTGGAACGGACGGTGTCTCGACCATTGGCGTTCCTGCATTGAAATGAAATTTTTGCGTACGTATTCAATGTTTTTCGGGTGCCAGCGACATTACCTCAACTCGGCCCTTGAATGTCTCGTGCATATTTTGTGAACTTCGCTGTACTCGCCATGAGATTTCCTAACTCTCTCCTATAGAGTGTTCATGCAGTTGTCTTAGTCAAACATTCATGTTAATTCAAGAAGTCGAAATATTCGTCGATAATATAATTTATTTGGTGTTATTGAGAGAGTTTTGTGTTTCGTCGCAACTTTAATCACAAGATTTTTTTCATCCACGATTATGGTCAGGCAAATATCATTCCGTAGTCCCAAGGTTTATCTGTATTTAGTTATATGAAATTGGGATCTCCCATATTCTTGGTAGCGAAATAACTGAATTTCCGTAACACTTGCGTGAACTTTTTGCGCTTCTTAATGATGGCATAGCTAAGGTGCTCATATTCCTACCATCCGCCATATCTGGCGGCAATTTTGCTGATCGTTAGTGCCATCCCTTCACCTCGCGAGTGTCGAAATCAATGCCACGTAAATTTGCCCTCGGATGCTGGATCGCATCTTGCGTTTTTGTCCAGAAAATCAGCTTGATCGAAAATTCTTCACTTGTTTTTTCCTCATCAGCGTCATGGGAGTTGCGTTATCGAGATACGAACACGTGATAAAGACAGTAAAAATCACTTTGGAATAAGTCAAGGAAGCAAGCTGTGGTCGAGACCATGTATTTTTTAGCTCGCTTGTGCTTCATGCAATGATGGACAGACCTTGAACATCGAGCGATTGCCTCAGTGCTCATATTATATATATGCTTTTATTATTTTCTTCAAGGATTTCTTATTTAATTAATTCTCTAATGAATTCTGACTGTATATCAAGCTGTCATTTATCAATTCTAGTTGTGCATTGACCACTTGCCTCGCATTAACAGGAAGCCTGTCAACTGGCATTTGTAAAAGGAACGGAATCCATTTGTGCTTATGAGTGTTACCCCTATGGAGTTGCGTCAACACACCTCCCAGCCTTAGATGCTATTCATACTTACGAGTACATTTGAGTTGTTTTTTCCTAATTGATTGTCACTGCGTTCATGAAAACATCAAATTACTTGTAGTACTATTTTGGATTTTCAAGCAATTTCCAAAAGCTAAGCGTACTAAGGAACTTTTCTTGTTTCCACGCCGCTGCTCTAAAGTAATCGTCCTTCATGCTGCTGTAGCTACGGTATAGTATATTCCTTTCTGCTGGTGTCATCGGTTTGGCGAAGCTCTCGGGACCAACTTTTACAGAAAAATTGCGTCCTGATCTTCTACTCGCGAAACTCTTTCGGTTACATAATTCGGTTTCCAGTGTTTTCCCGTGGCTGATCGTACTACGTACGTTTGTTTTTGAGCTCCACAATTGAGTGAGCATTCGATAGGAAGAAAATTAAACTCACTGTGAAGTAGATGTTTATGAAGTTGATTTGAAGATACGTTTTCAATCTCTTTTCTCACGCTGATTTTTAACACCATTGTGCTAATGTATTGATACAGAGGGCTGAATTTTTCATGGCATTAGTTTTAGAAAGAAAAATGAATTTGTAAGGGTGAAATGAACATACAGTTTTGTAAATTGTATTACATTTTGATTTCGTACATAAAATTTCCGATTTTTTCGTAAACTTGAATTACTATTTTTCTAGTTGTTTCAATGCTCATTTTCGTCTGATCGTAACTCACAAATCCGATTGTACTGTATGAGTTACCGTATTTGTTGCTCTTGTCTGTTACTTGTGTTCCATTCGCGATTTTTAAGTTTTGCTTTGAAAGATTTCAGAGTTTCTTTAGCATGAAAATTTTCTGCCTCCCTTTGAAGAATGTGTTTTTTGGGGCAATAAGTTTTATTATTTTAATGCCAGTGGGAAGTCATATTTTTTTTGCAAGAATAAATGTGAATAGGTTGAGGCGATAAATTATTCCACATACCGCTGATGTGATTAATAGGCCGCTAGATGGCGCCTGCTGATAGTGAGCGCATGACCTTTGTGTCGGAGATCCTATCGCACCACCGGTGACAAATTCCCATCCCACCATTTCCTCCTCTGATTAAATCTTTCACCACATGATTTTTTGACATTTATTGCCCCCGTCACAAATAAATTATCACCGCTGGCTTTGCTTACCTTCCCTTGAGCTTTGCAATCGATATTTATTTTCATTAAGGTTATTCCCGTGAATTTTTTATTTCACTAATCTAGTCGCTCCAACGCTGCATGTATTACTGGATTTTTAATTCCTACATTTCATCAAAGGCGAGTGTTACAACGGACGGCGAGATTGAGTGTGTTTTGGCGTGTTCCTTGTTTCATCTTGCAGATTCATTATCCATGATTTATTTTCCTCACATTTGTATATCTTTATTTTCTGGATTACCTTCATTTTTTTCTGTGTGCTGATGTGGTTACATCTTTTTGTTTCGATTATCAAGCGTACAAATTTCCTGTTATCTTCTAATGAGATCTTTCCCTTGGCGTGTACCTTTACTTAACACCGACTCTTTTTAGTACTGAAAACTTGTTTCCCAGAATGATGTTCTTGCTTTATAATTGTTAATGCTTCCGTGTTTGTAATCTGGATTATTTTTATTTCACTTCTTTACTGATATTTCATATGCTCGTTAGTAATCTTTTTTAGCACAGTAGAAATGCAGGGAAAGTTTGCCCTGAACGTATTCGGAATTGTGTAACCTCATCTTAATTAAAATTCAACGAGTATTTATTATTAATCACCTTTAGTTATTACTGATGCTGTTTTCGGCTCGGATTTATCTGTGGTGCTCTCTGCCAACATGTATGAGCGAAGCCTGTGTAGTTCATGTGGAATTCGTGGACTTTGAAAGAAGCTGTGGCTTATGGAGTCGATGCAAATTTATCTTGCTTATTCATTCCTTAAAACTCTGAAGCATGCTTGTCGAAGTACTGCTTATCGTGACTCATCACGAACCTTTTTGTTTGATGATTATTCAAGCGTGATTACCAATATTTTTTTACATTGCTCTTCATTTAAACTGTTCATACTCAAGTACGCAAATATCAACAATGTTAATGCGGTGTCTTTCTCGAAGCCGTTGTGCTAGTTTTGTGTGTGTAGTTATGGACTTTTTTGATTGCCTGTCAATGGTATGTTCTGCTTACCAATTGTGGCTTAGGTGGTGTAACTTTTTATTCTCGTCGTAAAAAGCTTTCCTTTGTGCAGACATACGAATTTCAGTTCTGCTTGACATTTCAAAAGTACGACATATTGCATTTCGGGACTTGTTTAACTTCGTCATTTTGCGTTCGTTTTTTCTTTCATTGAATTTTGAATGAAGACAGTGTGGTTGTCCCTGCTGCCCTCTTTTGGCCCTGACACACGGCGTCTCTGGAGTACAGTAGACTATTTACGACACCCGCTATGAGGAGCTGTAAAGTGAGGGAACTGCCCTCTTTTGGGGGGCCGATAGCATCTTCTGCAGTCTCTTGGTAAATTGTGAAAAAAGACAAATGGTAGCAGGAATGAGATCGAGTCGAGGATCTCTCTTATGATTGCCGACATGGCATACTTCATGCATGACAATGGCGCTCAAGTGGCGTACTTGGACAAACTTGCGAGCAACCGGCCGGGGAGTTTGCAACTCTCTCAACTGCCTGCGCTTTGGCAGACAGAGGAGTTCCCGCTAGGATATTATTGTGTTTTGAAGCGCGGATGATATAGGGATGTCGTCAAGTATCGAGAAAAGTCTTATTGGGATTTCAAAATGTCGTGTGGACAATGTCATTGTTAAGTTTCTGCTCGATGCTGAAGGTTTCCGTGTAATTTATGATTTTTTGAAAAAGTGCAAAAAATTATTAATTGATGTTTTGTTTGAAGTAAATGCACGCACTTGTACGGCTACGATTGATGTAATTGTTAAGTTAACCCTTTAACGCCTACATTTTTATACTTATATTACCGTTATCACAACCACTATCACTAAACCGACACTGGCATTAGGTAGTCACTGTTATCAAGATGTGCAAGGAACTGCCACTCGGCAGTGAAGTTCAAAGGACACATTAGTGAACAAATTGAATGAGAAATACAATATATTATTGTTATTTTTGAAAGAGGACCGTACAGTCCACTTGGGCGTTAAAGGGTTAATTCTTCGTTTGAAAGAACGTGTGATCATTCATTCTTGTTCGCCGCTAAAAAAAAAGTTAATTATAACTATGATGCTCCTGTCGTCAGTATTTTAATTTACATAATCGGGAAAAAATTGTTTCAAGTTCATGTTTTAAAATAATTTAAGGGTGCCAATTTTAAATTTCGTGGATAACATACAAGTGTAAAAGTATTTTTCGCATTCAGCCACGTGACAACAAGAAACGTCCTTTGAACAAATTTCATGTTTCCGCCCTGAGAAAAATTGTTGTTGCTCATGCCTGAAGACATTTTCCAAAACGCATTTTCGTGCCTATGATTGCCAGGATTTTTCCCGCGGGCCGTTACTGTCTCTCATACACTGGCCTCTAGTGTTCTTGCGGGTCTCGGCGCTTTAATTGAATTTTCGGCTCCCAGAAAAACTGAACGTCGCTACTGGACACCTCCTCTGACCTGTCTTTCTTTTTTATTCAATTTCTCTCGCCATCGGTGCCAGAATTACTCGATGCTCGTAATTTTTTCCCTCTCAGCGGAGACAAAATCGATTAATTATTTTTTCTTCAGGGTGGGAACATAATATGATTATCGTAATGTGTTTTGTACGCAATCTCCTCTTATTTGATGGTGTTCGTCAATGTACACATTTCAGCTGAAGTTTCGCTTTTCGTGTTGCCCGGAAACCCCTCTTATTAAATCTGTACAATGTAACAAACTTTGATACTTAGGCATTAGTTTCCTGAGTGTAACAACCGACCTCTCTCCAAGTTTTCTATTTTTCGAATTTTAAATTATTTTTTCTCCTCAAAGACATCCGTAGCTCTCCGTCTACACCAAATTGAGCGTCGCAGGCTACAAATATGTCGAAGAAACAAAGTAGAAGAAACCATGTGTCGCCTATGTTTTCTTTGTATCGAATTTTTTTGGCTAATTTGGCCTGCGTATTTTACAGTCGGTGGCGTATAGAATTTGTTCTATGCTTCAATTATTTCAAGTTACTAGTCATCTCACACCTGTCTATGCCAACTTTCTGGTCGGTGGAGTACGCAAGAGCACTCCTGTGTACCCTCGACTAATTTTCACGTGAACTCGCAGAAAGCGTCGACTGTTCTCTTCTTTTTTGTTGTCTGTGCGTCCGTTTCTGATCTAGTTTTAAAATTGCTGTAATTTAATTTTTAGGGCAAGAGTCCCTGTTGCATAATAAACAACCTTGTTTTTGTCTGAGCTCGAGTTTTAGGTTGTCAGCAGTCGAAGCACTTTCCGATTCGCTCCTCAGACAAGCAAATATATCGATGGCTTATATGCGTAGGGTGGAGACAGTTTCTTGCATTCAAGTCAAACGGTGTTATTCACCACGCATACCTACAACATCTGTGTATTTTTCTCTTGCTCACTTTAATACGTCCTAAAAATTTAGGCCCGACGAGAGAATGAAGTTGAATATTTCGGTATAAAGCGGCGTGCGTTGTACGTCGAGCCTCGCGAGCGTCATAAAGGTCGCCTCGAGTACCGGCAGCGACGCTCTTAGTACAATAAAGCAGGACACGAATTCCTCACATCCAATGTCAAACGCCCCCGGGGATCTCAATTGAAAGCCCCCGTCTCCCTCCAATTACAGAGAACGACTGAAAGGCTTTTGAGTTATTGCTAATACGCGTCTTGGCCCGAGGCGGCTTTCACCGTTGTTTATCAGGAGCGGCTGCGCTTTGATGTGCGTCGTTATTAAAGTGCCGCATTATTCACTTGCTGTCTTTAATTTGCAAGATTTTCACCCTGAAAATTGAATTGCATGGCGAATGAATTTTCTATTCTGCATTGTAGTTTATTGATCTTCGTTGTTACGGATTGTTTAGCGTGAGCATTTGTTGATTGAGTATTAAACTTTTATTCCACTTCTCGATTTGAGTTATTTAAGGCGTGTTAAAGTGGAAGAAACTGTTTACGAGCTTCAGTTTAATTGCTAATGACTCCATTTGCTTCTTCTTTATATGTAATCGAGGCAGAAGCGAATTGAGCGCTGAAAGCCTGTCACTTTGAAGAATATTTTTATTTTACGGTTCGTTCTAGTTTATTTTATCAATTGGTACCTCAGTGAGGTGCGAATTTTTATCGAATATTTGTACTCTAATTGAAAATCTTTACAAAGTATCATCGATATCCATTAATCGATCTTTCTTTTTTTGATTTCACATCTGATGTGACAATTAAGGTGTGATGTCAATTGATCAGGTTACGCTGGCATATTTTGCGAAGTTAGTGAGCACAAATGCTGATATATTACTTCCTTCTCAGTAGAGGGCATCCTACCTCGACACAGAGCAGCACATACTGTGTCACGATGTAGTGAAATATTAGGCAGTTTCTTCTTCAATTTTAAAACTAAGATGTTTTCGAACCGGCATTTCTCTTCGAGAAACCGATGGAAGTAAAAAATTTTGGGTTCAATGTTATGAACGAACGTGTGAAAAAATCCATGCAGCGACTTGTAGAAATCGAAGGAAATTTTGATTAAAATCCCTGGTTTTATTGCTTACCAAACTTAGCTTATGCTACACTTCGTGAGTGTGTTCTTGAACGCTTGTAGTATGCATGACATCCGCTGCTACTCCGCAGGCTGCAGCCAGAAGATGGTCAAGGAGCACTCCTCAAAAGGATACAACTTTTGTACCTATGGGAATTAGCGCTTTCAGGGGGAATATGTGAGATCCCGAGCTAAAAGTTAGGCAGGCCTTCCTTTTGTTGAAGTTGAAAAAGTTTTTTGTTTTGTTACAGACTGTGTTTTTTGCCGTTCATTGCTGTCCTGTTTTTTACTTCTTTCTACTTTCCAATTTCTGCTTCATAGACTTTTTAGCGACGAACCGTTTCTAGGTACCTTGTGCATAAATTTTGCGTTCCCTCAAGTTCATACTAAATGGTGCCTTCTTCCTTCCTCCCTTTGGAACACTTTAGCTGCGGTTAGGGAGGCTTAAACTAACATCTAATCCAACCTTGTAAAGGAACACGCTGGTCCATGGATCTCCCACGCTTTCTCTCAGCACCTAGTCCTTGTGCGCCGCTGTATGGGAGGTTTTCTTCCACGCTGCAGTGATGAGGGCAAATCTTTGTATGGCCTTCTGTAGTCCTTCAAGATTTTTTTTTCGACTATTATGTTGATTGGCAAGTTGAAGCATTTACTTAAGATTTGGATCATTTTCCCCACCAGTGAGACTTCACTGGGGTATTTTTTGGATCAGGTGAAAATCTTCAAACCATTGGGATCTTCGTTAGGCATCTGAAATTTTGTCAGGAGTGCTGGAATATTCTTTCGGCTATTGAGATAATCTTTAGGTCATTTGGATCTTCTTTGGCTCATTAAAATATTTTTTAAGCCGCAGAGATTCTCTGGATCTTTGGGATGTTCATAGTACCGTAGGATGTTCTCAAGGTCATTGTGATATTTTTTAGGCTATGAAACTTTTCTAGAGCCTTTGGGGCATTTCGTTAACTTAGAACCGAAGCTACTTATGAAGGTTAGAAATGCAGACTCCTACCATGAAAACTTTTCAAGTCATTGCGTAAACTATCAAAGGCAGTGAATATGTACATCACATGTACTTCAGTTATTTTAAGTTTTGAATGCTCTTAAGGGAACTTAGTCACATTCCTTACGCTTCATTGGTCCTACATTTTCCAAATGAGCTAAAAGTAGGAAATAACATGATATTTTTGAAATAGGTATGTATATTTTTTAGTCGTATTGAAAATTTTGTTTGTTAAGTAGTTGAATAATCCTTGGAGCATTTTGAGTAACTTTCGCATGCCCATACTGTGGTCGTCTGGACTGTTCACTATTTATAACTAACTCCTCGATATTTTGACGCTCTCTTAGATGTCAGAAGCGAAATGTTACTTCGCAATGTATAGTTCACTTGTATTTTGTAGCAAAAAATTATGAGGAATTTAAAGTTCACTTTGATGGTTTAGTGTGTACTTGGTTGAATTACATTTTGTTCATAAATGGATTTTTTCTCACATGCAATTTTGAATTAAAAAATGAAATCTAATTAGCGCTGTTTCCAAATTTGTTGAAGTGCATGGTTATGCCGCTCTTGTGAATACGTTTCTCAAGAAACTTCTATGCGCTCTTTTGATTGAATGAACTCGATATTAACCAGGAGTCATGAGGTACAAAATCTAAGCGAAGCCTATCACATATTTTCAATCCTGCTGTATTTTTACCTCCAAGCCGAGTGGCCAGCCTTGCATGAGGCAATACGCGTACGCTAGCTGCATTCCCTCATATTCTGGCCCCCTCAGGCGGATACAGCTACTTTATCTTTGAGGAATTGCTCCTCGAGGGGAAGATGCGAAGTTGTGTCTTCCTATTGTTAAAATAGAAGTCTTTTTCATAGCGTTATTTTTGGGTCACTGCTGTAGTTTTCTTCGGCCCTCGGTACACTCTTCTTCAACTTTCATCTAGTTCAATTTTTTTTTCAGCCTTGCTGTTTTTAGGCGCAAGGAATCTGATGTGGGAACGCACTTGTGCGGAGATTCCCTGTTCCCTCAATTTCATACGTAATGATGCATGCCTTATTTTTTCTCTTGGGTACTCATTTTATGTTGTTCGCAAGGCTTACACTAACTCGTCTAATCCAGCATATATTTCGGTTGCATGAATAAAATTAGCGCTCCTCCATGCCAGTGCACTAGTGTACAGTATAGTTGTTGCTCGCAGTCTCATCTATTTACGTACTGCTATCTCTCATTGATATCTCGTTAATTGCGGATTCCCTGTCACCGCAAAACGAAGTCCATTGTCATACACTTTTCTGGGTTGAGTTTTATTTCTCATGTGCTCAACTGTTAACCTGAATATTAGTACTCTGAGTCACCCCCCTGCGTTACCTCACAGTTTGAATCGTAACCATTTTTGCCCATCGTTTAATAACTCGTTAAGAGGTTCGCGCACATTAGCGGAGCCGACAGGAAACGTTCAATGCTTGGCATATGCTAGATTTTCTGATTATTTTTTACCATTTTCATATTTTTTGTTTGATTCTTCCTTACTTATAGTCTGTCGATTTCTTTTCAACGGTTTTCAGCTTCTGTGTTTGTTTTGATGTTTATTTGTTCTGAAATTCCATTCACAACTTATACGTGAAGTTAGTTTCTACTTGCTTCTCATACTTTTGTCGTAAATAATTATAGTCTGTTATAATATTTGGCCCATTTTAACTGACTGATTTGCGTGAACCTTATTTCTCCTCTTCGATGCCTAGTTCATAGCTTCCTCTTTTATTTGATTGATGATTCCCTTAATTTCAGATAATTTTATATGATCGGCATGAGAAACCTGGACTGTAAAACCGAAGTCTAGAGTGAAATGTACAATTTAACACGTTGACTGCGACACAACCCACCGGTGGGTTGTGCTTAGGTTTTTCCTGCTGCGAAAAAATCGTTTTGAAAAATTCTAACAACCTTTCTAAATTAGTGGTATTTAACAGGCCCAGTTAATGTTTGATATTTACAAATTTGCTTATCACTTTTGACTATAAATTCAAGTTGAATATTGAACTTCGGTTTAACCCATCGCAACTAACGTGTTAATGCAGTGGTGTGAACCAATTGTTCTGAATAATTTAGTTTACCAAATTCCGCGTCTTCGGTTACTGTCAGCATTACTAAGTTAGCGAATTGTTACGGTAAGCAACAGAGGTTGGTCTCGAGTAAACCGAGCGCAAGAAGCATGTCCGTTTTTCCAACTTGTGAGTTCTCGTGGACATTCTGCAGCTTTGTTAAAAAATTATTCTTTTGTCTGTCCGTGACCTGGAAATATGTGCGCTTGCAGCCAAGAGTTTTCTGTTTTTTTTTTTCTCGGTTGAACTTTCAACTGTCGAGAATGTCAGGAGCAATTCTGTTGCTAACCTTTTCTCCCGTGAATTATTCATTTATTTCCTGAAAAATAGAATTCCTGACTGACATTTCTAATATAATTTCTATTTTTACGCTCGGAAGATTCATCATTTGTGATTACTGCTTTCAATATTTCGTGACACGAGAAATCCTCATTTGTAGCTGCTCAATTTATAAATAAATATGAATGGCACTGTTTTTATGAAGTTGTTAGTAGAGCAAGTCACGCAAGCATTTTCATCAATATCAATGAATCAATTCTTTAAACCCTCAGGCTGTACAGTATCATGTGTCTATCTGTAATTTACTCGTCTCTAATTTTACATTCACTCGAACTAAGAAGGGAAGGTTCAAGAATGCCTTAAGTTCTGTGAAATTTACTGTCCTGACCTTTTCCTTGTCGTTTCCAGGGAAGTTTTCCGTATTCTTACCGATATGTTCATGAGTTGTGCGTCTAAGCCAGGAATGTGGGTATCTTTACTCTGAGCGTACTGTCAACAGCGGCCTGGGAAGTTGCTTTAGCGAATTCCTTCAGACCTGACATGCCCGTACCTGCTCTAGTGTAAATCAGCCAGCTATCTGGTTAGTGTGGTGCGCTCATGATCTCAACGCTCATCACCTACGTTCATGACCATTTTGGTTATTTTGGAAGAGTTTAAACGAATTATTAGCCGCTGTAGAAAAATGTGCGGTTAAACGTTCGCTTACTTCCCGCTGAAGCTCTCCACCTTGATTAATTATAATAATTATTTTGCTTCACTGGAATTCTGTGGGATTTTTGGCAATTTTTTTTCTAATGCGCTTAGTGGTTTCTCGTACGTGGATCAGCGTTTTCATCCATTGAACGTTTTTAAATCTTCAGTCGTTTTGTTTTTATTACGAAATTCTTTTTATTTTCACGTTTTCTCCGTCCCGGTTTTCAATTGTTACAGCTTTCACTATCAATTTTAATCATTACGGTTTTGTCTTTCAAATTGATGCTTACTGTTTTTAATGGTACAGTTATTATCGTTACAGTTTTCACTGCTAATCTTTATCGTTACAGTTTAGATCCTCAAAATTTTTATCGTTATGATTTTGTCGTTACTTATTTTCTCGTTTTTATCGGTATAAGTTTTGTCGCTGCAGATTTATTGTTACAGTTTTTATCGCTAGTTTTTTGCTTCATTTTTTATCGTTACAGTTTTCGTCGCAGGTTTTCTGGTTAGTTGATCTCTTTCAATTCGTATTGACGCGGTACCGTGTGCACAGCTCGCAGTCGAGCCTGGCCGCCAGGTGCGCGCGTCCCGATGTAGCGGCCGCTGTTTCTTGACCATTTTATTTGCGCCGACATTGACACCACCGACTTTTTCTTTGTTCTCCAATTCACTTTGTTTTTTCTCTTTGTGCAATCACTTATGAAATCCTATCTGCTGGTGGCGGTGGCTGCTTGCCATCTCAGATTTAAAATGTGAAAATGGCGAGGCTTTTTTTACAGAGTTCTTGGTAAACCAATGCTTGTCCAACGTCCAGAATATTTTCCGACACCATTTGGCCTTACACTGGAGGGTAACTTATGGCTTTGCACACATATCTTAGTGTGGAATGATGTGGGTTGATTTTTTTTTGTTGCTGGGAGGCTAAGTTTGCTCTTAGAATCGACCAAACTTTCTCTGAACTCATTTGTTTTGTTGTGTTCCGAACTTTTGCAGTTGTTTTTCCGTATTTAAATTGAAAGGTATCTGGTTAGCCTTCGATTTTAATGTAGAGATTTTTTATCTGATCAAGGAAATGTCAAAAACGGCTGTGAAATTTTTTTTGCTTGCCGCCATCTCATGTTTTTTCTATTATTTTGTCTTGTCTGTGAATTTAACTCGAACAACAGATTTGTGAAGAAAATCTCTCCTGCATTTCTGATCTTCATGCACCTCGAGAGACATGGATCGCATTGTTCAAGTTCGCTCGTACGAGTAAGTTTGCAATCAACTTGAAGCTTCACTTTCCCTCTCTTCTCCTTCTCGAGGAAACTGTCCGAAGGCCTAGTTTGGGTACTTTCCCCTTCACAGGAATATGCACCATAACAATTTTTGAGAGGATCTTAAAAATAAGTTGATCTGATGCCTATTAATTAACTGGTGTGTATAATAACTAAAAAAGCAGCGGCCACGGTTCATGAAAGAGACCATTATTTTTTTCGTTGGGAAATTATGAGATGGATTCTATCGGCTGATGGCATGAATGCAATTTATTAATGGTGATGGTTGTGGCAATTATTCTATGTATAATGAAGCCCGTCTTTCAATAGTAGCCAATGATACCAGGCGTAATCGAATGGTTTTCAATAAAATCCTAATTTCTCGAACTTCTACTGAATTTCCTACAGTTCCCGTTTCTCTTCTAGACATCAATAGGTAAAAAGGAAACGAGATGCATTATATATAGTGGTCTTGACGGAGATCATCGTCTGGAACACATTATACATATTTGGGTTAAAAATTGCGAGAAGATAGGCGCATTTATACCTCACATGGGGACAAAAGTATCGTTTCTAAAGGAATTATTGCTCCCTGGGGGAGGTTCGAGGTCCCCAGCTGAAGGTTATGTAGGCATTTCATTGTAATAAATAAGCAGGTTTTTGTTATGTTCAAAAAATTTTAGCGTAAGAGGAAAAACATCATCGTACTATTACAATTCTCACGCTCCATATAAAGGATACAATTTTTTTCTAGCAATAAAGCCGTTTTTTGAACTTTGCTACTTCCAACCTAACCCAACAACTTTGGCAACCGGGCAAACACAGGCAACTTGTTAATAGAGCGAAAATGGTTATTGAAGCCTGATGATGACCATGGTACGTAACATGAGTTTATCTCTACGCTTTGGATACCGAAGTATTTACATTTTCGAACTTTGTGGAAGACTTAGTTTGAAATGTGCGCTGATTTAGAGCTCATTGATCTCTCGAGAGAAAGGCTCGTCTTTGCGCAGCACGCTGGCGCGAAAATGACCGTGACCATTTCATTGGATTTCATTAGTTCTTTTCGGGTCTCATTGAAGTTTAATTAGTCGACTCTGAGCAAGTTTGGAGTGGCCGACGCGACCCAATCAAGGACTCGAAACAAATACGAAACTCCTAAAGTAAATCCGACCCAAGACCCTCTTTGTCAGGTCCGATTTTAGGCTAGCTCTTGCCAGCTCTCCTCCGGCCGGCGCTTACTGGGCCTCGGTGACGGACTGCTTTTTACTACCTCGGACTACTGCGTGGCTGTGTGTGAAGCCGCTACCGCTGCTGCTGCTCCCCTGTTTGAAAATTATTCATAGCTACTGTAAGCGTTTTGCTCCGAAATCTTATAGTGAGAATAGTCAGAGTGGATACATGTGGTCGAAAAAAAGATGGTGGGTGTATTTAACTAACGAGAAAGGTTGCTGGGTGGCAGCAAACGCATTGATGTAGGAGCTCGCCTTTTGAGTAAGTTGCAGTCGAGTTCTACTGAAAGTCATTTAGGCTAGCATGATATTTTCTGTTTCTTTTTACGCCAAGATAATTTGCTTATTATTATCACACTCCTTATTTTGGGGGAATATTGCCACGTACTAGGTAGTAAATTGGAAGATTTTTCAAAATCATTGTGATATATCAGGATAATGTTTTTCCGCATTATTTAGATATTATTTAGTTAAAAATTTATTTTGTTGTTGACGTTTCGAATGAAAAGCTATATATAGTCGTCATCCCCTCGTTTAATTAGTCACACGTTAGACACTCTTTATTTTTAAGAAAACGCCTGTTTTTTTAACAATAAAAAACGTTTGTTGGCACTCCTACGAGCTTGAAAGTGTCTTATGCGGACTAATTAATTTCATTGTCATACGCACAATAAAGACGTTACGATATTGCGTGTTTTTGACGTGTAAGTAACTTGATCTTATGTCTCCGCAGAGCGCCCCCGGTACCGCACAACGTTCGCATGCGAGGGCTCCACCCTGAACATGGACTGCGAGCCTGGCCATGTGATCAACCTGATACGGGCCAACTACGGCCGCTTCTCCATCACCATCTGCAACGAGCACGGCAACACTGAGTGGTCCGTCAACTGCATGAGTCGCCGGTCGCACAGAGTGCTGCATGACAAGTAAGTCGCGATGTTTTTTTCTAGTATGGAACGGAGTTACTAGATGGTTTTACAAGCCGAAATTCTCAAATTTGAGCTCTTTTCGAATGCAATTCAAGAGGCTGCATGATGAGTCTTAATCTCCTTCTGTTGTGTGGACAGGAATTACTGGATTGTTTTTTGAACGAAATTATCAAATTTGAGCTTTTTTCTCGAATGCAATTCAAGGCACTGCATGATAAATGAGCCATGATCCCCTTTTGTTGAATGGAACGGAGTTACTGGAATGTTTTTTCTGGATGAAATAATCAAATTTACTTTTTTATTTCGATTGTAATTCAGTGAGCTGCATGACAAATGAGTCATGATCCCCTTCTGTTGTATGGAACGGAGTTACTAGATTGTTTTATTTGCCGAAATTCTCAAATTTCAAATTTTTTAATGCAATTCAGAGTGTTACAAGACAAGTGGGTCCTGTTTATTTTTTGTGGTTTGAAATCAAGCTACTAGATTGTTTTTCTAGCCGAACTTCACAATTTTTTCACATAATTAAACGAATTTATCAACACTGATGTGAAGTACGTCTAAAATGGGTAATCTGGTTACTGGTGTGCGTTTGATGGCTTCTCCATATCTGAAGCTGAAGTGGGTGAATGGGCGGCTACCGTAGGACATTCATTTAGTGTAAATAATTATCAATAGATCGTACGAGTTAACTGTTTGAAGTAGTGATAGTTGAACTTATAATATACTGGTTTTCAGGCTGAGTTCAAGGTGATTACGTTCAATTGTGCGTACGATTTGCGGGTACACATTGTGTGATGTCGGGCTCTGGCTTGTGTCCGCGATGAAACGTGGCAAGCTTAGTGCTCGATTTAGCTTAGTACTTTTGAGAGCATGGTCAAAGTATATTTTAAATTACCCCTAGGTAGAACTCTTTAGATGTTATATCTCTAGAAAAGGAATAGTACATCGTTGTCTATTAGTGTGTGGCTCGTTATAAAGACTGCTATTCCAAGATAGTAAAGATAATTTATGTTTATATCTTCAAATTAAATTTCGTCAAAAGAAAATTTGTCTTTAGTTCGGTTTCGAATTAGTCAAAGAATGCAAATTTGGTACACTCTGAAGTGACTGGCTTTTTCATTTTAAAATGAAATAATTCAACACCTGCATGAATATACCACTCAGGCGCTTTATTTAAATGTTAGAATTTTAATTTAGGCTGAACAATGGACTCGTTTTTTTTTGTTTCTTGGGGATGCTCTGTTCATTGTGGACATTTCAGTCAAATGTAGGATGGCTTGATTAGTGGACTTTGAAGCATTTCCTCACCATCTGTCTTGGATAAATTTTACTTTTTGGCAATTCATTTCAAATTTTTCATCCCTTGATAAATGAAAGCGTAGTGCTAACGCAGTTTTATGTAAACTATAATTTCCGTAAAACGTATTTGCATAGCAGTTGAATACACCGCGTCTCAGTCTGCGAAGAAAGTGGCTGCTGGCTTTCGGGAAGCGAATCTGCGCGGCGCTCTCACCAGAATGCCTGGAATCCATTAGCTGGAGGCCCGAGGCTTTGTTTTGCAGAAAGAGGTTGCGGCGTTCACGTGCATCATCTCTTAGGCTTATATCATCCGTCTTACCGAGCGCTAAGACGAATAACCCGCTTCCTTCATTAATATTTCACCGAGCCTGGCGTCGCTACCTCCTGCTTCATATTCCTGATCTCCATTCCCGCTTGCTCGACTACCTGCACCGCAGGCGCCAATTTTGGTCGGGAGGAATAAACGTGTTCTTCGTGTCTGATTTTCGGCGTCGAGGTTGCGTCAATTACAGGAATTTCTGGGCATGATAGCGCATGAGGGCCCATAATGTATTACTCTTTGAGCTACCGCTTTTGTGCGTCGAAGTAATGTGCTGGTGATTTTGGAAGTAGTAAAAAACATTAAACGTGAGATTTTTTCGAGGGTTTTTCACGTGAAAGGGTGATTGTGTCATATTTATTTGAAACTAATCGTTTATGCGCTTGCTAAGGTTTTGTATCTCTTGTCTCAGCATAGAAATGCATATCAGCCAATACTAAATTTGTATGACTTAGAGGGTTCAGTATTTAATGTTCTCGGATTGGAAATTTCTCCTCTCCCTGTGCTTCATTCTTCAAGGAAATATGTGTCTCGGTACGATCCCGGACTTTTCAAATTAACTTGGCGTATATTTTTCAAAATCACCGGCTGACGCTAATGGCTTGCTTGCCCCCAGCAGTCTTTCAATTTCTGCCTCAAAACAATTTCTTGATATGCGCGTTTCTGGAGGATTGGAAGGAAGGCAGGTTCCATTTAGACCGCACTTGCCCACGCGCCTTCAAAGCCCCTCAAATCCCTGTACATTTGTTGGCATTAAAACAGCGAGCGAGCAAATCTTCCCGCCAGAGCAGTAGCTGTTGCCCGCTTTTTCCGGCCACTGACACACCGAGCCTGACAAGCCATTACAAATTTTAATTGTGGTCCTTTGCTCGAAAATGGGAGTCCAACGCCTGCGAACTTTGATGTTCGTTATCATGTTTTTGTGCCGGAGCTCCATTTGTGTTTAATTTTTCGTTATGACGCCTGGCGCTGTGATCGTGCTAATGAGTTTTATATCGAGGGAGATTGTTTAGAATTTTTTTGCCGGTTGCTGCAAATTAGGCAGCGCTATATCAACAACATTCGAATGCTTAAATTTTTGTTTATTGCAGCAAACGTACTCAATTGAAGTCCATTTCATTTATTTTGCGCTCACGAAGCTGTTTCTCAAGTTTTCGATTCGGTTGTACACAGTCTAAATTAGACTTCATGTGCTAGATGAAAAAAATGTGAGTTTTCAACAATTTTTTAATTTTTCACCAAACGAGTTCTGGTGTCTCGTCAAAAAAAATTAAACTTGGGCAGATTAAAAAAAACTTCCGTAGGAAAATTACAGTAATACATGGGTCTCAAATTGCTACCTTCAAATTCACTGTCGTGTAAATCCACGCATCTCTCATGCTTTTATGTCGATTCGCAATTCATTTGTTAAAATCGCAACTATGATTGCGGAGAACTGAGAGCCTGCTCTGACGGGCCTCCCCGCCCAGGTGTCACGACGAATTAAAGAGGACCGAACCGCCGCGAGTTTGAGGCGCCATGCGCTAAAATTCTGGAAATTTCAAGCTAACGCGCAAGTAAATCTCCTTATTCTGGTTTTACGGCATTCTTGATCATTTTTTAAATATTTTGCTGGCGTTCATATGTCTTGATGAATTTTGAAGTTTAGCGCCTTAGCGGACTAGTTTTTATTGCGGAACTTTTGGCAACTTCGAAAACTGTCGATAGAAAATATTATAGCGGTGCAAAATTTGTTCTTCATAAGGTGCGTTTAGTTAATTTTCTTGTACTTATGTTGAAAGAAATGGGAAACATGATGTAGCACAGTACCTCTCAGGGGAAAAAGGCTATTGTACCTATGGGAATTTGCGCTCCTACGGGGAAAATCCGAGTTCCCGAGCTGGAAGCTAAGTAGGCCTATTTTCTTGAAATGGTATAATTTTTTTGGTTTGTTTAGTTCGAGACTATCTTTTTTTCGATTCACAGCTGTCCTGTTTTTCAGTACGTGCAACGTTTTTCTTCAACTATTAACTTCTTCAACTATTAACTATTATTAACATCAACTTCCTTCTTAACTTACTATTTCTATGCGAAAAGAATCTTGTGCGGGAACACACCTTGTTAGAATCTGCGTTCCCTTAACTCCATGCTGAATGGAGCCATTCGACTCTTTTCGATATTCACGTCAGTTACCATTAAGTTCTTTAATTTTAAAGTCCATTCGCGATATTCTGCAAACTTCAAAAGTTGCTCCCCGTGGATATTTCTAGAGTTATTCGGAGCGCCTCGTCTCGCCTTCTGTGGACGTCAGCGTTTTTTATTGGCGCCTCTAAGGCTTTGTTTGCGCGACCAACGCTGCATCCCAGTCATATTTGATTCACTTATATTCCATAACTTCCTAAGAATAACACGAGGAAATAAAGAGCCATCTCCATTTTCGGATCCCCGTTCACGCTGTGTTGTAGTGATCTCAATGCGTATTCCAGTCTTCGTTTTTTTTTTATTTTGCATTGCAAACTATCGGAATGAATGCCGATGAACTTTTCATTATAAAATTATTCTAGTGTCATGTTTGAAATTCAAGTATCCTCTTAAACGCCTCTTTTTGAGCCCACCTTCCATTTCAACTATTTTATTGGTTGTTAAATTGATGGGATTCATTTTTCTAAATCGGCTTATTGCACGAAAATAAAAGACAACGTTTGAACTCATATAGCGGTTGCTGAAAATAGATGTGGTCGCTGATTCTGATTCCTATCTGATTGTGAGTTTTGTACAAACTTAATCGAACGCAACTTTTAATTCTTATGAGATCTTACGCGCACTTAGAGGTACTTGAATGAAGGTCGTACACCGACGTGAATTTGGGGGCATATTGCTCTTCGAGGCCTTGTAGGATACCTGAGCTTCACTTGAAACGAGTTGATGGCGCCTGTCTTCGTCTGAAAACTCCAGTTCTCCGTAGGAAGATTCTCTCTATTTGAGAATGTCCAATACTGTCTGCATGAGGCAGTTGTGTTATCTTGAAATTAGGTGTGTTTTGTGAATCATTTTCACGTTTCCCTCTCGTGAGGGAGGCCGGCGTCCCTGACATACTACCGATTTCTTGCATGGGAGTCTGGTATTTTTGACGTGTTTTTATTCCTCAATTAGCCGCAGCTTGTAAATGTTTTCATCTTTCATTGAAGCGCATTTCATTGAAACGGCAATTATACTCTCGTTTAAAAAAAACAGTTTTTTTCCTTTATTTTTTCCTTTTTTTTAGTCGAAATTTTAACAGTTTCGTTTATTAGACAATAGGCAGCTCCGTGGTAGATTAGATTATTTGATCATTTTAATGTTATTTTCTATTCATCTTGCAATTTCTTTCTGTTCAAAAATGTACAAAATCAGCGGCGCGAAACGCAATTTCCTTTCATGAGCGTGAAAATGGATTACACAATCCGACGCACTGCACAAATCGGAATCAAATCCCGCCGACGGAAGCAATGCTCACTTCATTTTGAAGCAGCCTCTGATTGCAGAATGTTCACAAATCTGGCATTAAACAGCGCACCGCAGAACAGTTGATGCAGGCCCGCGCGTTACTCAATACCTCGAATTTAGCCCACTGTTTAGTCCGCTCGTACTTCTTCTCGCGACCTCTTGCTCGTGTTCCCAGAGCCTCGTTATCTTGCTGCGGTGTCGGAGGGAAGCCTGCCTGGTATCACTTGCCGAGGCTGGCTTTGTTCTAGTCCCTTGGCTGACCATTCTTAGGCTGATTGTCGCTCCGGAAAGCCTGTAATACTGTGGCTGCGGCTTAAAAATGCCTCTTGTAAAGTCAAATTGCCCTCTGCGGCTTCTACTTCTGCGCCCCCAACGCGAATTGCATTTAAACTCGGCTAGTTTTTCTTCTTTATTTTTGGGTCCGTCTCCGTTTGACTTTCATGACGCCCGCTTTGTTGCGGCTCCATTTCGATGCGCGCGGGTACGATTGAATTTTTCTTGCGTCTCTCTGTGTGTATATATTTTTGGTGTTAATGATGGGTGTGTTGTTACCTCATTGTGGAGAAATTTAAGCCCGTTGACGATTGATTTGCCTTAAAAATGTTTGAATTTGAAAAGTTTAATGGAAGTAATGAGCTTCACGGGGTTATGACGATACTCCCGACTGGCTGCAGTTTGCTAATTTTGATCTTAATAGATAATTTTGCAAGCTACGTTTGATTTTTAGGCTTAATGCTCTCGTCCTTTTTATCACTGGAGGGTAAAGTAACTGCGTCATGAAGTGATTATCCGTTTTCATATTTTAAACGGATTGCCGTTTCTGCTTTGAATAGCAACTAACTTTGGTAAACTTGACCTCTGTACGGTGGTTACGATTGCCGACTTAAATGCTTCTATTTGTGAAAAATTAAAATTTAAATTTTTCATTTCATTTTAGCGCTGAAGAACCAAAGACAGAGTGAGAAAATAACACTGTTGATATTGTATCACGTAATATGTATGTAGTATAAATAAAAGGCCGAAGCATACGTGAGTGTTGGAATATATCCCCTCTGACTAGTACAACTACTGTATCTATGCAAGTTAGTGCTTTAATTTTGTTCAAATAAGTTCTGTCTTGAGGACCACCTTTTTTCGGTTCACTGTTGTTTTGTTTTTCCGACCCTATTACTTTCATTCTCAACTTTTATCCTTATTCGTAAACTTCCTTCTCAACTTACTGATTCTTTGGTCTTGTGTGGGAGCACGCCTTGTGCATAGATTCCCCTCAGCCTTAATTCCATGCTAAATGTTTTATTTTTACTTCCATGCTAAATGTTTCATTTTTACTTTTGAAAACGCTCTGGTTTTGGT
The DNA here is from genome assembly GCA_030386875.1 of Morinoia aosen. Taxonomy (NCBI): domain Eukaryota; kingdom Metazoa; phylum Arthropoda; class Malacostraca; order Amphipoda; family Talitridae; genus Morinoia; species Morinoia aosen. Next base: position 12,721,082 of record CM059562.1, read on the forward strand.
TAGGAGTGTGCAAACTAATTTATAATATAACCTATCAAATAATTTCCCCTAAAATCTTGTGAGTACTGAGCAAACGTGGTGCGGTTTTTGATTTCAACTTCTATATTTATCAAGAGAAGGAACGACATGCTTTGAACTCCGTTTCAATTACTTCACCTTGTACAAAGTGGCTAATTATACTGTTGATTGTGCTTCAAATTTTCACACACTTCGGATAGTTTCAGGTTTCTGATATGAGAATGAAGTTCTTCGATTTTACTCCAGATTCATCAATTACCCGTCGTCGTTTAAGTTTCGGAATTATATCATTCTATGTGCTTTTGCTGTAGTGACGTTCGTGTATCGAGTGTTATTGTCTCTAAATGATATGTTAACGAAAAAAGCTGTATCTGTCTAGATTCTATTTTTATTAGCTGTAATTGAGTATTTACTTGATTTAAAACTTGATAAACTGATAACGACAATAAACATACTTATCAAAGGATATCATTTGCATTACAGTACGTATTTTTTAATTTGGGCACACGCTTATGAAGCTTATATTCTGAGCTACATTCGACACACCTGTGTCATGAGAGGTGATAAAGGAATCTGTTGAAAAACGCATTTCTGTGTGTCCTCCCCGTATTCCAGAGCAGTTTTTACTGCAGAGGCGCAGCAAAATGTCACTGCAAGCACGCCGCGAGCGAGCCTCGACCGTTTCAATTTTTGAGCGCACCTTTCCACGCCTGTCGTGCCCGGCAAAAAAAAAGCTCTTAAATGGCGTCAATATTGCGCGGCCGGACCACATTAGCTGGTTGTGCGTGGCCGCCGTAATAGGATTTTAATGAGCCTCTCACAGACCGGTTTTGGAACGCACTTCAAATGAATGTACGTTGTCAGTTGCGCGCTCACACCCTGTAGCGGCAAACACTCCAGCCTTTAGCGTGAGACGCCACTTGCGACTTGCTACATTGTCATTCTAAGTACGGGCCTAAAGTGCTTTGAACCAGCTCACAAATGCCGTGTGTGAGAATAGGCTTGGTGCAGGGCATGCATGGTGTTTAAATTCAGCGCAAGCTGATTGATGCATGTTGTCAAACTTTTAGACAAATAGCGTGTTGACCGTCGGCAGAGAAGTTTCTCAGCTTTACGAACACCATACTAGACGTTGCGTGGGCTGCTGACGAAGCTACGCGAACTAGCACAATAGATTTAAAAATGTGTATATTTCTCCACTGATTAAAGACGTGATGATTTTACTAAATACCGAATACGATGTTGCACAGAATATGTTATTTGCATTCGAGCCCTCGGTATTCGTGTTGCTAGGCATACCGGCAGAAGTTTCAGGAGCCACCAGTCTCTTTCCGCACCTTCGCATTCCTAGTCCGCTCTCACGCTGAGAGATGCGACCTCCCGCTTCAGTAGATGAATTTAAAGTAAATTCCTCAGCATCTGGTCCAATAAAACTCTACATTTAGAATTGTTCATTTTAAAATATAAGCTGGTTTTAAGTTGCATGCAATAAGCACTCCCCTAGCAATTAGTGTAGTACTTAAAATTTGACCATTTTTTTTCTAACCAATGTATTTTCATTTACATCTGGCTCGTCTTTTTTCATTTTGTTTTAGAGTTGAGAATAACCTTACGGGCCGAAACATCCTCTTATACTCATTGACTTCCTTCAAAAGTCCAATAGGATAATTTTCTGCGTTTGTATCTGTGAACTTTTATTAACATGATACGCAAAAAGCAAATTATTAATTCCTCCATATTGCATTGCATCTCTTTGTGTGTGTGTGCTCCACGAATCTATTAAGCATAATGTTTATTATTACACTTTCCTATATTATAGTGCGTCTATTCTAGCCGTCTTTGTTATCAACTAAGCTGTTCATACCAAAGTAACGCAAGCATTTAATTTGCTGTAGCCATTACACGGAAACGCGTTGAAGGCGATTGTCTTGAGCGCTTCTGGAGGATTCGCACTTCTCGTCGGAAATCCCCAAAGGGATTTGAGAGTTTGCTGTGAGCACCTGTTTCATTGAGCTAACCTTCCAGAGCAAGCGCTCTTCTTGAATAGCCACCAGCCCTGTCTACGCGCTGCAGAATCTGCAGCGTAGAATGGGAGCCATGTTCGAGTTTTGTTTCGCTCTAATTAGCGTGCGTTGCGTTCCTTTTATCTCTTTCTTCGGGAAACTTGGTCTCTTTTGCTTCGCGTACATGGTCAATTTTGTCTGCTGTATTTCATTTCGGAGGTAATTTGCTCCCCCTGTTAACTCTATACTTAATAGTGCTTTCATGCTTTCTCTCTTTCGAACATATTTGTTACGGTTAGGGAGGCTTTTTCTAACATTTAGTCTAAACGAAGTCGATGCAAGGAACAAAAAAATCATACGAATTTCTGAATGTTTTTCACGATCTGACGATAATAACTTTATCAGTGACTGTTATTACAGGTTTGAGGCCTTTGTATTTCTTATTTCCAATTTAATCCTGTGCTATTCCCTAAGTGAAAACTGTTTTCTTTCTGAATGTGTGAAATGTCCACATACACTTGTCTGAATATTCCCTGCATTGACCCCATTCGATCACAAGGTTCTTGGTTCAAATACTGCGAGCTTCTCTTCCATATGCAATAGTTCTTTACCTTATATTTAATGCATCATTGAAATTTTGCCTAATGCGCTTGATTTCGCGGTGTGCAGGTGCAGTCAACGCCAGAACTGCAGCGTGGCCGCCTCCACCCGAGGATTCGGAGACCCCTGTCCTGGAACCCTGAAGTACCTGGAAGCGCAGTTCCAGTGTGTGCCTGGTGAGTTGCCTCGTAATTGCTCGCTGTCACTTCAACACATTGCTTGCGATACGACCCCTTGATGGGTCGTGCTCAAGTTCTTCCTGCTGAGAAACGACCTATCTATAGGGTGTTTGGAAAACTTTCAACATTAGTTAAAATTAATGATATTCAATGGACTCAGTTAAGGTTTAGTATTTATAAAATTACTAATAACTTTCGTCTTTAAATTTTAGTTGAATAGTTAACTTGAGTTTAACCCGTCAAATTCGACGTGTTGAACCGTACAGATGACTGCTTTTGCGCAGGGTAGTTATGCGTGCTGATATGCCTTTTTAAGTCGCGTTTATCAAGTTCTGTACTGTAAGGACCTGGGAGGTGTTTCAAACTAGACTCAATCTATAGTATTGAATTAGATTGGTCAACTACTTCATACTTCTATTTAGGGATGCTAACTATATCTTTAATAAAATGAACTATTTGTATTTGTTCATAAACGTTTCCTTTGGGAAATGCATGGCCTAGATACAAAAAAAGCAAGATTTGAATTTTTTTTTGTAAGATCAGCATTAATCTCCCAGCCAGTCAGTAGAAACATGTTCATGGCAACCCATCTGTTGCAGATTGTCGGCTCATTAATACATTTGCGTTATAATTTTGTAGCTATTCGCGCAATGTGCAGTGAAAAACACAGGGCTGACTTCCTGAAGCAACTGAGTAAATTCATATTATGGGAAATATTTTACTACTCTTGATCGATCAAGGTTCGGAAACTAAGCTCATCAGCATAACATCTCGTTCGATATGACCATGAATGAAGTAAAGATACTTCTAATTTTTTTAGGTTCATTGAACTTAGTGTGTTTTTTTTATTCTCAACATATCCATTGGAGTACTTTCAGTACTTTGTCATTTTAACGAGTTCAGCATTTTTAATTTGTTCACATCACGCAAGTAACTTTTTCAACAAATTTCGGATGATGGGAACTAAAGAAATTATACTTTTTATCCTATTTGTGTAGGAGTAAATTCTTTTTTCGATATCGACATACTACCGATTACATACTACCGATTACATACTACGTTCTAGAAAGTGCATATTTCTGTTTAGACTCGTATGAGTTAAAACCTTGAGTAATCCGAGAGTGTCAACAATGTTGTAAATATATAATCTAAGAGTATCCACAATACTCTTCGACAACCACTACCCTCAAGTTTCAAAAGAGTTGCAGCAAGATATTCGTGTTGGCGTAAATCAAGTTCTGTTCTCACTTTTAGTGTAGGTTTCTTTGATTGCTTCTAAGAACCCAATTCATGTTCTTATTTTCATCGACTCTCCTTAGGGGATACAAAAATTGCATCGATAAAATATTTGCGTTCTTACGGTAAAAATGAGAGGTGCCTAGCTATGTATTAGGTAGGCTTTTCTTTGTTAAAATATATTTCGTCTTGGACCATCTTTTTTTCAGTTCACTGCTGTCCTGTTCTTCAGCACTTACTACTCACTTTTTTCAAGTTTTATTTATTTGGTTTTATAAACTTCTTTCCTAACTTACTGGTTTTATGCGCTATGGATATTGTGTGGTATCACACCTTGTGCATAGATTCCCCGCGCCCTTAACTCTATTCTAAATAGAGTCTTCCTCCTTCCTCTCTTCGAAACACCTGTGTTGTAAATTAAGACTCAAACTAACACGTCTAATCTTTCAAATATGACGATGGTTTTATATGCGATTGAAATTATTCACGTTCATTTACTAATAAAATTTCCCACATCAACTATAAGATGAACATTCGTTGGTTAACAGGGTTATGAGTTATTTTTGTTTTTGATGCAGGGAGAATTTGAGCCTGTTTTTATCAGCAGCTCTGCTTTTAATTGAGACTGCTCAATAATTATTCTTCTTGTTAACTTTACTAAAACGCGAGCAGTCTTAGTGTCTGAATGTTGTTCGTTATGTTGTAAGAAGTTCAATTCTATTATTTTGAGCTGATAAACACACTGCATGAAGTTTAGTGCACATGTTTTTGCAAAAATCACGGAAAGCAGTCAAGAAATGGGTTCATAAATCATTATGCTTTTCAATTCTGTGATTATTTAGCCCTTGATATTCCTATTTCGTGAAGACAATTTCGGTAAAAGGAACCGTCTCATTTTACCTCTAAAATTCTGCTTGCCTCAAGCTAAGCTAGACAAACTCTATGCACTAAAGATGGCGCTCTAGTTCCATGCATGGCTCATCTTACCAATTACAGACCGAGGTACTCCTGCACCTTTGTTACTCCGTGTATCACCGCTGCGCCGGGATCCCTCTTTTGTTACCTGGTCATCGGCATCTCGGATATTGTTTCGGCTGCAATGCGTAGTTTGTCTTGAATAACAAGCACCGTGTCTACGGTGGAACTTGGCTGCACTCGTGTAGTTCTGTATTGACATTGTCAAAAGACGCATTGTTTGTACCTCGCTCATGTCTAATGACGTGATCATTACTCTCAGCTTACCTACGCATATTCTCGTCGACTTGGAAAGCCGAATGTTGTCGTTTAGATTCTGGGAGGAGGACGATTTGATATCACGAGGGGTTCATGCCGGCTAGTATTAGCGAGTCATATTTCATTCAGTTGTTCATTAATTTTACTGTTCGTTGTTCATTTCTCATGTCCAGTTGTTCGTTGATTTTGTTGTAAGTTGTATTTTTCCTGATCAATTAAAGCTTTTATTTAAAGGTAAAATAATGTCAGATCACACAAAGTTTCCGAAATTAGCAATGTTCAGAGCATGCGCAGCTGTAAAATAATATTTCAATCTTTAAACTTGAGTGCTTGAAGTTTCATGGTGTAAATGATTTGGGGACCTAATATACACGTGTAAATTTTGAACTCGATTCTCTTCATATCTTGGTTCACAATGCTTGAGTATAGTTGGTCGTGATTACCTGGTCAACAATGACTGTAGTTTGAGGTTTGTTTTTCTATTTTTAGTGTGAGGGGAATTATACTAGTGATGAAGAAAGTGCATATTTCTGTTTAGACTCGTATGAGTCAAAACCTTTAGTAATCCCAGAGTGCCAACGATGTTATAAATAAATAATCTAAGAGTACCCACAATATTTATTTTAAAGATACGGCTACTAATTGAAGAGTGTATACAAAATCGATTCCAAAGAAAATGCGCTCTCATTACGCTGCATCAAAATTTCGGAGGCGCGAGAATATGCATGGGAGTCGCGTCACATCTACTCATGACATGCATGACCGCCTCTGGTTCAGGGGGATGCGCCCGGAGAGATCTTATTTATCCACTAAATTTTTTACTCTGTGGAGGAACACAGTGTATTGCTTGAATATGGAATTCTTCGATGGAGTTAAACTACGAAAACTTTAAATTGACAAGCAAGCGTCATCAGCTCTGTCTTCTACTCTTCGTTGAAGTGCGCATGAAGCGAAAGGGTTTAATAGAGCCATGAAGTATCTTTTTCATATTAAAGATTAGATAATGTCGTGAGATTCTACATCGTCCATCTGTAACTCTGAGAGACGTGACTTCCAGCATATTGGACTACATTCTGTGTTGTATTTTTCTGCATTTCTAACAACTTTCCGCCCTTGCGTTATTTGTTTCAGTTTGTCTATTTCTCTCGCTGCATGCATGATAGCACGCATTTACGTGTTTGGAGATTCGTTCACGACGGAACTTAACAGTGTTACCATCTCTTCTAAATATGTTCATGCAGCACTGCAATGCCCAAAGTGTATTCCTTGCGCTGGAAAATGCAGCTCTGTAAATTAGCTGCTCACCGCTCAATTGTCATCGAATACGTTTCTAGCTAACTCAACCCTCTCAGTGATTGAGATTGAATTTACTCAGTTCGGTTGAAGTTAAAGTTTTTTCGTTGCAAAAAATGTTGAAGTAAAAGTATCCCCGAGTATTTTGAAGTGAATTTAAACTTCAGTATTAGTGTGGAAAACTATTGCTGTCAAACAGACCATCATCAGATCGCGTCATCCACAGTACCGTACCGTCTTGACGATTCCGTTGTTTCGCGCTGGTCGAGTGACGGCAAAAATCCCGACCTGAACCTTTTTTCACAACTTACTCTTCGCATGCTAAATATGAGACGTTATATCGCGTTAAAAAGTATTTTTTTCAAATTAAGACTGTGAATTGCTGACATAAGGCGCGGGGTAAACGAGCTGCACTGCCCGTACGGTCATAAAATTAGGCGAGCTTCTGGCCAGCGGCCTTCGAAGACCTCTGGACTCCCGGCTCGTTAATTCCGCTAACCCGCGCCTAATTGGGGCCTTGCTTTGCTTTCATGGAATGTTCAGCGTCGAGGGCGGCTCTCAGAGCTGTAGTTAGTGAGTGAAGGTCCGTACTTTCATGTGTAACTGAGAAAGGTCTTCGGTGGTGACATGCTGAAGACACTTACCAGCACTACCTAGTTTAATATTGTTTAAATGTGTCAAGGGTCCGTCATCGTTCGAAGAAGATTTCGAGCCTCTCCACGTGTTGAATTGAGGGACCTCTTGGGAGGAAGATAGACGTACCTGTTGTCTGTCTTCGCCAATTTCTATCTTGGAGAAACAGCGCTCCTCTGTGAACATTTGACGTACTCTCTACATTGGTGATTGATAAGCTAATTTCAGCGTCCCATACGACAACAAAGATGTTCAAAGAGAGGAAGGGTGAAGGCATAATTCATTATGGAGTTAAGAGAACGGGGAATCTATCTATATGCACTAGGTGTGTTCCCGCTGAAGTTCACCTGCGCATAAAAACAGTGAGTTGAGAATGAAGGTTTTGAAACAAAACAAGAGTTTAAGAAAAAGTAAGAAGAGCTGAAAAAAAGAGAACAGTGAACCAAGAAAAAAAGGGTCCGCACCAAAATTAAAACGTATTTAATTTTGAAAAAAAGAATGCCAACCTAACTCCCAGCTCGGGACCTCACAATTACCTTTGGAAGCGCTAATTCCCACAGTAACATTAGTTGTATTACCTTGAGGGTTCTTGCTACATAGTTGGCGACTATCTTTGCTCCAACCAGTTGTAGGGTTTTTTGTTGCCATTATAAACCCATGCCGTTCCGATTTGTACTTTTCTCTTTCTTACGTGTGAATGCCGATATTTCGTGCCAAAGATCATCTCTGAGTGTCTCGTGTGCGTCTTGTGCGAACTTACTACAGTACACTCTGTTGTGTTTCTTTTCGTTTAGAAGCTTTCTGTTTGTGTTGAAATCGCGAATTGTGAAATAGTTGTTTTGAATCATTAGTGCATAACGTAAGATAATTAGGCTAAGGCATTCTTTTATTTTTCACATAGGGCTAAAACTTTTCATAAATGGGTACTCTCTTCTAACGGATCTACGTAAGATGTTATGTTTGACCCTTGCTATAGTTCGAAGTTGAATGACATCTGTGTGTGATCCCTCCGTTATTTGAAGAAGATCAAATTCTTCTAAACCATTTTCCTGTGCGGATACACATTTTAGGAATATTGTTTTTCTTGTGACTGCATGGTGTTTGAAATATTATTTAGGTACACAGCAAGTTTTGTATCACTATCTGCAAAGGCCATCGGTGGCGCGTTGTTATTCTAGTGTTCTTTTGTATGAATAGTAATTGAGCGGCGGAAGTCAATTTCAAGGCAGTACGAACTTCAAAACCCAAGCTTCAAAAATGTTTGGAAAGATTCTTAGATTCATCCATCAAAGATAACACGTAGGATTTTGTTAAATTCAATGCTAGAAATTCAGATTGGATTTCGTGAACAAAGTGCGACTCGTCAATTCTCACGAATGCTATCTTCGACGCTACTACTATGTAGTTCAAGTTTAACTCTGTGATTGTTCCAGCTTTTAGTTTGGTCTCTGAAAGTGCTACTCTGACACCATTTAATGGCTCCGCGCGCCACAAAACACACGTGAATGAAAATATGAATTTTCGGCTTTCCTTGGTGAACACAGTGATACTCTGTTGAGTGAATAGGTACGCCTAAACCTGGGGATGGGGGTACCTATTGAGTGGGGGTACGCCTATTTCACGTGATATATCACGTGTCTTAAGCACTGGTGTCATCGATGCTCTGTTCATTTTTTTCATTCATACTTCTTGAGCAGCTCATCGCCAATTTTTAATCGTTTAATAAGATATTCGATACTATACCTGTCTATATTTTAGTTATCATTTCAATAGTAAAATGCTTTGACAGTTCGTTTGCTAATAATCTTAGAGGGAAGTTCATGGCTTTCGGAGGGCCACAAATCAAGCGAGCGCCCAATTGTGGGGCTGGCCCACTCAGCTCATGAGGTTGAAGCAGCGTAAGCAGCTTCAATTTAAAATGACTCTTTTTTTTGGAGTTAATCCGAAAATTTGTACCATTTGTAGCCTAAAATAGGTAATAAAGGATTAATCGTTGACCTATCCTGTGGGAAAGAAAATTGTTTACTGGATGTTAAGAGGCAGAGACTTGGTTGCGAGGATAGGTCACTTCTTTATGCTTAGTAAACTTGAGCTCAGTTGGCTGCGCTATTACCTCTAGACTTAGATTCGTTTGACGTTTTTTCTACACATTGTCTCACTCCCTGTTTTTCTTCTTACAGTTAATTTGCCGCACGGTCGACCCCGACCAAGTTGGCTGATGGAGGCACAAAGCACTGTTTCGTCCATCACCGGGGATCAGCCTCTGCAACGTCCGCCTCATGCCAGAGATCGCGCTAACTCTCCGACGGAGTCTGGTGGCTTAGGGTCTTCTGACGATGCTTTTGCCGGACTACCCGATAGCGATGCTGGTGATGGTGTTCTAGATTCAGAACTGTTGGATCCTGATGGCTTAGGAAGCTCTTCCTCTACCTCGACGACCACCACGCTTAGACCTCCTCCTTGGCTGAAAACTAACATCACTAAAAATTCAACTACTACCACCACCACTACCACTACGTCAACTACTTCGACAACCACTACCACGACTCCTCCACGACCTTCAACCCCTAACAATTCGGATTCGTCACCGTCGTCTTCGATGGCTCCACCTTTAGATGAAGAAAGCAATTTACCGCCCAGAGGACGAGTGGAAGGCGCTCCGGCGACAATTCCAGTCAGTTTTCCTGATTCTCAAGCGCCTAACTCCGAATCCGACCGCACGCTTGGAGAAGACGACTTGCGTGGAAGACAGGAAATATTTGAAGACCAAGATATGTTGTTGGAGGAGGAGATGGGGCACAGTTTCTCTCAAAATTACCCTCAGGTCCCTGTGGGCCAGGACCGCGCTAGTGAGAATCTTCCTTCTCCCGGTGAGCTGTTATTAACTCTAAATTAGTCGTGTCATATATTGTAAGGTTTCCTTCCATGAAGTACTAACTTTCTAAAATTTCTACAATCATTATAACAGTCGATTGCTTGCAAAATGTTCAATATTTATGTACATAGTTATGTTATTCAGATTGTACTGTCTGAAGTGCGTTGCAAACTAGTTTTAATTATTTTTTAAGATCATAAGAAAAGTAACAACAATTAAAACCGGAAATATATTTGTAAAAGTTGCGGGACGTCTTTTGGAAAATTTTAGCGGTTTTTATTTTGTTTTCTTTGCGCATTTGACTGTCATATTGCAGTTGTCACATCACCTTCATGTTCCGAAAAGTTCACATACTGAGAGGCAGAAACACCAATAGCTTAACGGGAATGCAAGTCGCAGTTTTTAACGGTCATGCAGTAGCAAGTTCATTGATTTCTTACCCGCTTGTCGGTGTAGCAAATATGCTTGACGAGTGTTCATCCAAAGCATTCAATCGCGAGCATTCCAGCGCTGTTACCATGACATCGTCGCTTAATAAAACGTCCTTCTCTATTGTCGGGGACATAGCTCCAATTCCTGAGCGCTGCGGCACTGCCTTAGAGCGTTCGCGCGAATTCCTTGATGTCGCTCTAGCCTCACGCTGCTCAGCGTCAGCTAGCTTGTGCAAGAATTTATAGTGAATCAAAGCGTATTTTTGCCAGGCGCGGTATGTGCCTTGAACATCCTAAAGCGCATGATTCCATGCATTTAGATCTTTTTGGTGTCCTGTTAAATAAACTCGGATTTTTTCCGGTCATAGTAATCCCGTCAGAAAATGAATTAAGTTGAATATTTATCAGGAAAAACCTGTCTCTAGATATTTGTTTCATCCTTTGTTCAAGGGCAACTTGCAAACGGTTTTAAATTTTTTTTCCATTTTTGGTGAGGAGTATAATATTTCGTAGCATTATAATTCTTTTAAAAGGTTACGTACTTGAGCCCTTCCTGTAGCACTGCCTTTATATCCATGCTTCTAATTCCAGTCAAAATATTAAAGCAGGTTCGGGGAATGATGGAATGATGCTAATGACTTAACATGTTTTTCATATCAAGTTTAATAAATCAAATTTTGGGCGAACATTTGTTGCAGGAATCTTAAACTATAGTGCCGCAGGAGCGATTTTAGCATTCTGTTGAAAACTCATTTTTTACTAGTCGTAAGAAAAACTTTTTGATCTTGTTTAAAGGTGTTCTCTAATCAACAAAGCAGTTTTTCTTATACTAATACTGAACCGAACAAATTTTAGTTTGAAGAAATTGTGTTATGAGGAAAGTACGAGTGATCATAATGTTAGGCTTTTTGTCATGCAATGAATTAAAAAAATTTTCAAGAAGATGTACGAACAGAACAGAATTGTGTTTCAGGATTTAGGACTGAAAATGCGCGCATTGGTTAGAACAAGCAAGCTCTAATTAAGTACTGTGAGGATATGCTGCATGAGATTGGCTGCTGTTTCCACTGATGCGCTTGAGTATGGCCTCTCCAGAGAGGGAAATGAATTGCGATGTTCATGATGTGGTGCTCATTCCACGTTTTGGGTGCAATTTTTTTAATGAGGTAATAAATCTTCGTTTTTCTTTTTCGCTAGAAAGCGGATGTTGTGTTTTCACTCTCGTTGGATGAGTTAAATACTATTCTATTTTGCGTCTATCAACTTCCTTCTTCATAAATGTCAGTATCTTCTTTCAATCTTGCAGTTTCTACACGCAGGGTGGGGGGGACTCCCCGATCCCTTAAGGTTGTATTGAAAAAAATGCGCTACTCCTTCCGTTTTTAAGAGCAGGAGCCTCAAACTAACTTCAAATATAATCTAATCAAATTCATTTATCCTTACCTTTTTAATTGCATCAAGACCACGGAAGAATCCTGCCATTTTCTCAGACAGTCACATTGTATGGTATTAGCAGTTGCTGGTACTGACTAACACTGTATGTTATAAGCAGTTGCCGGTACTGGCTGTCGTACATTGTAGGGTATCAGCAGTTACTGGTACTGGCTGTCGTACATTGTAGGGTATCAGCAGTTGCCGGTACTGTCTGTCGTACATTGTATGGTATTAGCAGTTACCGGTACTGGCTGTCGTACTTTGTAGGGTATTAGCAGTTACCGGAACTGGCTGTCGTACATTGTATGGTATTAGCAGTTACCGGTACTGGCTGTCGTACATTGAATGGTATTAGCAGTTGCCGGTACTGGCTGTCGTACATTGTATGGTATTTGCAGTTACCGGTACTGGCTGTCGTACATTTTATGGTATTAGCAGTTACCGGTACTGGCTGTCGTACATTGTATGGTATTAGCAGTTACCGGTACTGGCTGTCGTACATTGTATGGTATTAGCAGTTGCCGGTACCGACTGTCTTACATTGTATGACATTAAGAGTTACTGGTACTGACCGTCTACCGTTCGCTGCACCAGGGTGGCGGGCGCGCGAGTCGTGGTGCGGGCCGTCATCAGGTCGCGGGCTCATGTGGAACTGGACGCGTGCCGGGGAGAAGGCGGTCCAGGCGTGCCCGGGCGGGGCGTCTGGGTGGGCTCGCCGGGACTGCTATACGGGTGCGTGCTCGGGCATCCTGCGTGCCTCGTTGAAGTGTGTACCAATGTTTTGAAATATTGCTAAGTTTCTTCAATGAAAATTCAAGTTTATGTATGTATTTAAGGTATTGAAAGTTTTGGTTGTTATTCTAACACCAATTTGGCTTTCTTTAATACTTTAACAATTTTTGAAATTTTCGATACCAGTTCAATAATACTTGCAAGTTCTGGTAGTTCTTTCAATTCAATCTCAACTGAATATTTGGCAGCTGTCTTAAAATCAATTTAAGTTTCAACAGCTATTTCAATCCAAAGTAATGTTCTGGTTTTTCAACGCCATTTAAATTTTTGGAAATAAATTCAACGCTATAATTACTTCAACGCTAATTGAATGCTTAGTGGTGATTTGAATGAAAATTGAAATTTTGGTAGCTCGCTGGAGAGAAATTGAGCTAATACGAGTCCTCCATGCGTATTGCAGGCGGCTGGGCCCCCAGGGCGGACCTGGGCGAGTGCAGGAGCGTGTGGCTGAGCACCCTCACATCCAGAGCGCAGGGCAGCGACTCGGTACTCGCCGTCGTGCACGATTTGTCGGCCGTGACGGCGGTACGGTCGCTGTACGGTGGAGACGTGACTGCAGCTGCGCGGTTGCTGACTTCCCTCGCAAAGCGCATGTCGATGAGTTTGTCTCATTTTCCTGACGCGGCGCAGCGGGAGGCTCTTCTCACGGAGCTGCTGTCCACCACCCTGGCGTCGGCGTCTCACCTTATCGGGTCGCAGGAGGACGCGTGGGGCGACTTGCAGCCCAACGAACACAGGGCCGCCGTCACCACGCTTCTGCTCGGACTCGAGCAGGCCGCCTTCCTGCTCGCTGATAACCTCAGGCATCAGAAAGTCGTCGTCGAGTCCTACCCCAATATTTGTGAGTCCATAAACCTTGTCTGTTTTTGCCTTGTTTGGAGATGAAGTGCATGGTCTGTAGTGTATGCTCGAATAGCTGAATGAATTGAAAGCGGTAAGCAAATTATGGGACAATGAGCCTGCCATCAACTATGTGAAGAATCTTGTGATCTTATGTCTGTGTCGTCCGTCATCGGGAGTGAAAGTAAAAAACGTTTCTTTACAGATGAAATTTTCATTATAAGGTTTTGAGCTGTTGTTTGGCCTTTTTCCTTTCTCGCTGCTAAACTAATCCCCATCATTGTTAACGTGTGTCTCCTCTGTTGCTATGTTGCTTTTGTCCTCCATTGCTACGCTGTATAACTTTCCTGTGGCTTCTTCATTATTTTGCTGTTGTCTTTTTTTTGTTATTTCATTGGTTTCCTTCTCCGTTATTCAACTTTTTTCGTTCTTCGTTATTACGCGTGTTTCCTTCTTTGTTCGTACTTGTTTCCTTCTTTGTTAGTACTGGTTTCCTTCTTCGTTAGTACTTGTTTCCTTCTTTGTTAGTACTTGTTTCCTTCTTTGTTAGTACTGGTTTCCTTCTTTGTTAGTACTTGTTTCCTTCTTTGTTAGTACTTGTTTCTTTCTTTGTTAGTACTTGTTTCCTTCTTTTTTAGTACTGGTTTCCTTCTTTGTTAGTACTTGTTTCTTTCTTTGTTAGTACTTGTTTCCTTCTTTTTTAGTACTGGTTTCCTTCTTTGTGAGTACTTGTTTCCTTCTTTGTTAATACTTGTTTCCTTCTTCGCTAGTTCGCTTGTTTCCATCTTTATTATTACGCTGGTTTTAATCTTTATTATTACGCTGGTTTTAATCTTTATTATTACGCTGGTTTTAATCTTTATTATTACGCTGGTTTTAATCTTTATTATTACGCTGGTTTTAATCTTTATTATTACGCTGGTTTTACTCTTTATTATTACGCTGGTTTTACTCTTTATTATTACGCTGGTTTTACTCTTTATTATTACGCTGGTTTTACTCTTTATTATTACGCTGGTTTTACTCTTTATTATTACGCTGGTTTTAATCTTTATTATTACGCTGGTTTTAATCTTTATTATTACGCTGGTTTTAATCTTTATTATTACGCTGGTTTTACTCTTTATTATTACGCTGGTTTTACTCTTTATTGTTACGCTGGTTTTACTCTTTATTATTACGCTGGTTTTACTCTTTATTATTACGCTGGTTTTACTCTTTATTATTACGCTGGTTTTACTCTTTATTATTACGCTGGTTTTACTCTTTATTATTACGCTGGTTTTACTCTTTATTATTACGCTGGTTTTACTCTTTATTATTACGCTGGTTTTACTCTTCGTTAGTTCGCTGATTTTCTTCTTCACTGTTTCGCCATTTCCCTCATCCACTGCAAGTGATGGTGACTTAATGCATCTGAGTGAGGAGACGCGAGCGCGGGCGGCGCGTATGAATATGCGGAGAGTTACTTTGCAAGGACGGCTTAAATGAAGTGCTCCCAGAAGCCTGACAAACTGCTCCCGCTTGTCTCAAATGACCCGTATTAATTCTACCGACTATATTGCCCGATCGAGTCCTCGGCCTTTGTGCTCAGTTCTGTCTCCCATTTTCTAATAAGATTATAATCAATTTTGCTCCATGGAGCCCTCCTAGGACTATTTTCTTTATTCGATTTTGCTTTTCCCTCTAGTCGTGTGGTCATTTCAATGATTTGAGGTGCCTTGCACTTCGCACTATTTGATGTGCGAGTTGTAGATTGTGTGCTGTGTTTGAGTCGTCCAGTGCACGGAGATCAGATAACCTACTGCAATCAAAATCATACGAATCGTACGTCCGTAAAGATAAGAATATGTGTTAAAACTGTAGCTGCTTCACTATTTTGTAAACCTTCCATGGCTTGTTAGAAAGACTTTAGTCTCATCTTATGGGAGATAAGTTCTGAAATACTCTATCTGTTTCTTAATACTTATAGTCTTCTTGATAAATAATTACCCTGCGTAATTTTGCCTGAGTAGGTTCATATTTTCATTGTTCAAGTATTTTTTTGCAATTAAACTTGCAGTTCTTGAAGTGAGGGTTTTTTTTCTCTCAGCCTCACTACAACACGAGTCTTGCGGTGAATTTTGCATTTTAATGATTAGCTTTTCATGATTGTATCAGTATGCGTAGCTCTACGTTCACCCGTCTGTGTAACAGTCCTGTAGCATCTTCTTTGGGCGTCATTTGATTAGACATGTGCAATGTGCATATTTGACCCATTCCTGACGGTCTCGACGAATGACGTCCAGATTTAATTCTTTCCCATCTCTCCAGCTCATTTCTGACTGACTTTTCTCATCACGAATGCTGTTACCAGCACACATGGGCTTTGAAACATAACTCATTTACGTATTTTTGACAAGGCTTTCAAAGCTGCGGAGCCTGCGTTGTCCACATGGAGCATTTTACCAGTGCGACGCCTCGTAATTCATTAATGATGGCCTGCTCATCTGACAGTAAATTTGCGTAGGCTGATGAACAATTTGCTCGTTATGAAGCTTGCCTGATTGGAGAGTTGTTGCTGCTGACGGGACACCGCATGTAGCGCGGCAGCGCACCAACGCTGCTCCCTCTCATTATGAAGGCGATTGCATATTAGTCAATGAGTCGACCAACTCTGTGAGCTTTCAATTATTGCGCTGTAATCAAGTTTGCTCTGTCGAGTTTTGCGAATCGATGTTGACTTACGCTGGTCCAAACTTAATAAAGTTCAGTATGTCGGTCTACTGCCCTCTTGCTGCTTCCGAACACATGGGGCTCCGCAATTAATTATCGCTACCTTGGATGGTGTTCTCAGTTTCCTCCTCTGGCATTAAGAGCTTATGGCACGTGCGTTTGTAATTTGATATAGGGTTTTGACCGCCTGTTTTGTCTAGACATAGATTCCCCTAATTTCTATAGACTTCTCTTTGAAATTCCGTTTCGTTTATTACGCCTTCGCCGCTTAATGTTTTATTTACGATAGCTATCTAAATTGAAAGTGTGTCCTGTGTCATAGCTACCAATGAATGATTTTGAGGCGACAAAAAATGAATCGCGCATTTTACCGATAACATCTCGTGCATTTGTGACATTCCCTTCATATTTGTGTTGTGTTTCACAGTGATGCGGCTGCAGGTGCTGGAAACTCGCAACGTCGCCAACCCTGTGACTTTCCCGTCTCTGGACGAGGTGTGGCAAGTTCCCACTCCTCAGCCAGGACCGCCATCCTCAGCCTCCCCTTCTGCAACCCCGCTTGAACCCGCAGCATCGTCCATCATTTTGAACCCCTCTTCCTTTCCACGAGAAGGATCGCCCGCGACTCCTGGAAGCCGAGCGCGCGGTATACCTGCATACGACTCCATAACTCTACCCCCTGAAGCACTGCTTGAAAACTCTGAAAATCGCCTTATCAAGATGGTTTTCTTCAGCTACCAAGGTCTCGAAAAGCTGCTTCAGCCCACGTTCTCGTACTCGCTGGACCCTGCGCTCAAAGTGAGTCTCCCTAATTATTAGTTTATTTTTTCCTATGATTTCTTCACCCGTGATTCTGTCACAGGTCACCTGTGTTTCAGTTGGCCGAGTTAAAATTAAATTTCTTAAATGGTTTCAATCAAACGGCCTGTGGCACCATGGAGCGCAGTACCAGTCATTTCTCAAAATCAACTACTAATTTGGGGAGAAATTGAGAACATACTAAACGTGGTGGTGTCAGGATTGTAACTTACGTCTCGTGTTTATATTTATTTATTCCTACTATAGATCTCATGACATGAGGGGTCAAGTATTTCTTTTTCTCACTTAAAGTGCTTTAGAGTTAAATATTAGTGGCCATTTAAACGACTTCGAAGAGTATAGTCACTCGCCATTGACAGATCTGACGGAATTTATTTTATTCATTGTTCACAGTAACTCTATTCACGAAGAAATAACGTATCTGGACCAGTAGTTTTATTAACGAGGGGATTCATTAATCGTTTACAAAATTTTTCTTTTAGAACAAATTACGTTATCTCTACCAGTTGTACGAATTCCTATTTCTGGTTAATTCAGTATTGAAATACGTGCTCCAGTACACCTCTCTTGTATCGCGTTTGAAGCGTAGTTGGTAACGAACATCAAAATTATACTCGACTAATCAAATTCAATGCAAGACTAATTTGTGACACCAACACTCAGCATTATTTGATTGAATGCCAGAGCTTCACTAATTTTTCACTTTAATGTTTTATTGAACATTATTCCCCATAGGTTACTTTCATATTAAAAGCTCTTACTGAGCTTACGTACTGAAAATAATTCATTGCCATTGCACAAGAAACCGAAAACTCTCGATTGCTTTGTTTTTCTCATATTAGTGACCTAAAATCAGTTGTATTTTTATGTGCTGTGAATTTGAACTTCCTTCCACTATGAAGGAAGTATGATACTTCGACGTTGTAAAAACTAAAGTTATAAGTACTTTTCTCACTTCCTTTCAGCCGGATGTAGATAATCGCTGGTAAAATGTTAAGTAAAAACTTGCCCAATGTTTCGGCCACCTGCAAGCTTTTCTACTGCAGAATGAGGCCCACTAAATCTATTTAACTTTAACTGTATCGTAACTCCGCCCCTGCAGACGCCCAACAGGACGCGCCTGCTCAACTCGCGTGTGGTTGCCGCCTCGCTCGGGTCAGGCCGCCACATCGAGCTCACCGAGCCCGTGATCATCACCTTCGCCCTCCTCACCACGCAAAATGTGACCAACGCGTCCTGCGTCTTCTGGGACTACACCACTAGGTGAGTACTCAGTAGAACTGCTTATTTCCGACAAGGCTCCTGTATCATCAAAAAGGTTTTTTTTTAATTCACACATACATGTAAGATCGTAAGCGGAATCATCTTTTGGGACGACCCTACTAGGGGAGTACTCGGTGGAACGAATTTCCTACGAGGTCCCTTTCTCGTCAATTTTTTTTAACTCAGATATTAAAAATGTATTATTTAGATATTCAGATATTATTCAATTATTGTTATTCAGATATTCAGATATTATTCTCTTTTTCAGATATATTCAGATATTAATTAAGAGAAACCTATTCTTATGCGTATAATTCATATGCATGGCATTTCTTATTGTGATTCTTCCACTTTTGCGAATGGGTTTCACGAAAAATCTCAATCTTTTATAATTTCATCTTCCCATGACCCAAAACGTATTCGTTGTATGCATAATTTTAACGAGACTGTTCGTCTACGCAGCAGCCAGTTTAATAATAGCATAATAGCAATCAATGACGTTAACAAAATAATTCTTTCGATAAGTATGTAGATTAAATCATTGATGAAGTGGTATAATTTTAAGGTCATGAATTTTTTTGTGTACGGTCATTGTTGTCCATAAATTTTTCATGTCATGCGAGTGTCACTCACTCTTTTACAGCGTATCTTTTGCCTCGGTTACTCTCTAATTACGATAAATTATAAGAACACATGATAGCACACCTATTTCTCGATTACAAATGATAACCGATGGTACACATCAATAAATCACAGAGCTGCTGAGAGTGATGCATCGTTGAATTTGGGGATTGGGGATAATTCATTTACATATCTTGATAATTCTATTTTGGTGTCGCCGGTTATATGGGTGAGGATGGGACCGGGTACTCTGACAGATGGCGTTACGAATATTTCGGTCGAAAAGTAGTTTTCTCATCCTTTTTTGGTAATTTTGGATTAAATTAATTTCATTGTGTTTGACGCAAAATCGGTGCCAAACACGCTAATTTTTGTTAAGTGATCACCACAAAAGTATGTGGAGGCATCACCATATCCCGAGGAGACTAGCTCGCAAGTTTTCATTCTGTGACGGGCGCCTCTTCTCTAAGGGTTAGAGGTCGAACTATCTAGCTCCTTACGGATTGAGAACAAACGCTTTGAAGACGCTCAGTAAGGATCGAACGCGTACCGATGAATTAATGGAAATATCTATAGCCCTCATTGATTAATTTAATCTGCACTGAATCTCTATACCATCAATTAAGTAGTAAATAACGAAGAAAACAGAGGCATAGAAGTGTATTCTTCGAAGCGTGGCATCCGGGGCGCGGCTCGTAGAATCTTCGTTGCTTCGTGTTGGTAGGGAGAAGAGGCGTGTGTAGGTGGAGGGTGGGAGTATAGAGGTGTGTGTGTGGACGGCAACCGTTATTAACGCATTATTTACGAAGCTATGATGCTTGCTCTCTCGTAGAGAGAACGCTCGACATGTGGAGGAGTTTCAGTAGATGTGTAGGGCAGATTGCACAGGTGCTTTGATATACGATGAGGATACATCTCCTATGAGTTAGCGCGGATCTTATCAGCATTTAATGGAGAGTTACATAGTCCTGACGCATTCTCGTGTTTGTAGCGTTGACGTTATTTAGGGTGAACGTAGGTAATTGAAAATCTAAATCTCATAAAGCATGAATTCAGCATTTTACTTGTAGTCGATGAATTTTGTACTGTTCTAAGACAGTTTTAGGACTATTGCAACTAAAATTATCTTTAAGCTCTCACTAACGATTCTTGATACCTGTTGCTTTCGAGTGCCTTACGGTGCTTTCAATCCACTATGATACGCGCACTTTCAACTGTGTGGCGACATATACTACATGTACATACTACGCGCCGTTCAAACAGCGTTCGCCCGATTTCATTTTACGGACCTACAGACCGTACATTTCACTAACTGCCTCTTCGCGGTTGAACCCTTGCTTTGCCTGGCGTCGCCCCTCAGCGTCACCGGACGTACTCAGGCCGGTATCTACGATACCATCTAGCGCCGAGTGGGTCTGCACTAACTCCACACATGCCGACCTCGAGCCCTGGTTTATAGTACAATTCCACTGCGTTAATGTCGACTTCACCGACACGCATCCCATGTTTATCGCCTTTATTAGGGAGCGCACCCAATGAACGAGCAATATTTGTCCTAATATTATTGAGAGGAGACTTTCCTGCAGCTCATTTAGAATCGGCACTGCCGTTTGTGGAAATTGTTTCGATTCATCCCTGAGATTTGTCAGTCGGAATTAAGTGGCTTTTCTCTGAGTTCTCTGAAGCCGTTTCGGTCATTCCTTGTTTTCTGGCCTAGTGTGCAACCATATCGCGTGCATGCAGAATTAACTTTACCTGTGCCTGTAAAATGTGCAGCTGACATTATTTTTTTCAGTTAGGTTGAGTTGGGTCAATCTATTCTTACTTTCTCCTGGTAATTCCTCCCTATTCCTCGTAAAGTTGATTTATACTGTCATAAAATCCTTCTTTAGGTGAAGCAAATAATCTCATTATTTCCGTTCGAACACACGCCAATGAATGTTCTCCACGCTTTAATGGACCTCTTAAAGATGTCTCGGATGCATAAACGATGCGCAGTCGTCATCCTGCGGATAAAACATGTTCCTCTTCCAAATTTCATGACCCAACGCTTTAAGCTATGTCGTGGGGTGTTCTACGTAATGCTTTATTTGTATTGTTACTCTTGATTTTATCACAGCTTCTTCTAACTGGTTTCCCTGCCAACGGGATTATAGAAAAAACTGACAACTTCAAAACTGAAAGCTCAGCTTTGCTTACAACTACGTTACATTGCTCAAGGTAGCAAATTTTTACTCATATCGGTTGTTTATCAAAATGTGAGACATTTTATGCGTTGAAGAGGATTTTTTTTACTATCATTGCACGAAGAAATTGGTAATATGGTGGCCACTCCTATGTAGTTTTGTTTGTAAAGCTTCGACATAGTATGAACTTATTATAAAACAGTTTCAAGCGCTCCTTTAATTCTGTGACATCATGCGTATTTCTTTCTATTTTTTACTGTGATTGCGCAATGAAATTCGCGATATGGTGAATATTTCAATGTAGTTTAGTTCGTAAAGCCTCGGCTTCCGTTGAACTTCGAGTGGAACAACTTCAAGCGCTCCTTAAATGAGTACGAACAGCCAAGCATCGCCAGTGCGAGGCCTCGCTGCAACTAGAGAAAATATCAACCCGTCAGACCACAGTCGTCGCCAAGTATAACTTTTTGTTTGAAATGGACTATTGACTGCAACCACTGTCTTCGTTTTACTTACAGAATAATATGATCATATTTGTTTTCTGTTTTGTTAATGGTTTATTACTCAATGTCAGGTCAAAGAAAAACATGCTTCAAAAACATGATTCTCAATTTACCTCTTTCGGACGAATATAATTCTCCCAGGGCCAAACACACTGCACATCTAAAGTTTTTCAGCATCTACGAACCAATTTGAACATGTTTCATTTTACCGAAACATCCTGCTCTGTGCTTTGTTCATTTCCCTGAACTCACACGCACCTGGGAGCAAGTTTACGACAGCATTCGTTTTCAGCTCTCACCTGAATTATACAACTCCTGTATCGCTGAAAGCTACATCGTCTGCGCGGGCCTACTTTTTGGCTCTCTGGCGAATTATATAAAGCATCGGAATCAGCCGAGGTTGCCACCGCCACTTAGGCCCTTTGGGAAATTTCCTTCGTCTCCTTGCCTGATCTATTTGATTGAGAAATGGAGACGATTCCGAGCGCGAAGTTGTGGGATCACAGCATTTCTTCGGGACCGTTCTGGGTCCCGTCACTGCTCCGGCGTGCCACTTTGTCTCACTATTCGTTGAATTTCTAAGGCGTGCTTCATAGTGGCGATTTGAAGCGTCTTGCATGTTCATTCGAGTTTGATAAAACGCTCTGAAACACTGCTTGGATAATGTAAGACGTACGCTACATACACACAAGAAAAGAAATCGTTATTGAGAAGGTGCCGCACTGTACTTTTGAATAATTATCCGATGTTCCATTGATGTAGAAGTAAATATATGATGCTTCTTGAGTTGGAATAAATTTCAACTCCGAGCATGATTTGATTTGTATTTCGAGAAATACCTCCGAAACCAAAAATACAATATGTACTACCGTTGTTTAGTCGTTGATAATTCTTTAGATAGCAATTTCATTCATAGTTTCCTTAAAAATGGGCGACATATTTTCATGTTTTGAACTATTTTCCTCATGTTCTATCGTGTCATACAGAATTTCTATGAGTTTTTATATCACTCAATTGAAACTGCTTAACCGTTCTTTATTAATTATTTATGTTTGTTCTCTACACCCATTTTCAAATTTGTGTCAGATTAGCAGTGAAAAAAAGTAAGCCAGCTTCAAATATTACCTGACACGTTTGCTTTTGGTGTTAGATTTCTCACAGGAAAGCTTGGCGTCCAATTTTACAGGCTTTTATTGAATTATTTAAAGCCTTCGTCTTATCACCTAAACTTTCTGGTGTAAGTTAATTCTCAAGGTGTATAGCGCCTCTTTCTCCCAGGCTTCGCTCGATTTCTAACTTGTTTTTAGAAGTATAAAAATCGTCACGTCTTGCCCAGGCCTGCCAAGATTCGTTCATTAGGTGGGAAGCGACTGCAGGGAGGCACGAACTTACCAAATCCCTTCTCCTTCCCCCTCCCCGCCCCATAATTTGAAATTTATGGTCTGAAATCCTGTCTCGAGGGCGGAAACAATTTGATTTCTTCGAAGAATTATTGAACTGCTGAAACTAACGTCCGACACAATCGTCGCTGATTTTCTTTAGCGGTGCGCTGGCGCGCTCAATAACTTATTTCTGTTTTTCCTTGTACAATAATTTCGGAGCAGCAGCGGACATGTTTTGAATGCCTTTACCTTCTTGTTTATTTTTATTAGATTCTGTGCTTCTCGTAACCTAACCAAATTATCTTAGACTGAAATTTGCCCTCGTTTTTCTGTTCCATGAGTCTAATGATAGGCGAGATTTGTATTCAGTGTATGCAAGTACACTTTTTGAAATCAGGCTTTCTATCAATTGTTTCGAGTCAAATTCCTGTTTCGTTCTCTAACTTGAATTTCTGAGTCTCGCACGCCAGCCAGTAAGTGCAGGCCTCTGTTCTGTCCTATAATTCATTTTGGGTGTAAGCTTTCTCAGCTTTCTTTTTTGCCGAGGCAGCCTCGGCTTTTGGATGGGCAAATTCCGTGGTCATCGCCCATTAGCTTCACATTCCCGCGCACCTCCGCGCATTACCAAAGTGCCGTGCGCTCTGCTCGATTAAACGGTCCGCTGATGTAGTGAGGCGGGTGCCTGCCTGCCGGGTCTGGGGCTTGGTGGAGCATGCGGCGGATGCCAGGTTGTGGTTGCGGCGGATGCCAGGTTGTGGTTTTTGGTGGTGCTGCTTGTGGGCTCCAGTCGTGTTCATATTGGGGTATGGTATTGGTAATGTACTATGCTATTGGTTGTGGGATATGATATTGGTATTGGGGTATGACATTGGTACTGCAATGAGCTTATGGTATTGGTTGTGGGATATGATATTGGTTTCGGGATATGGTATTGGCAATGTGCTATCGTATTAATTGTGGGATATGAGATTGGTTATGGGGTATGGTATTGGTCATGGCGTATGGTATTGGTTTTGATGGTTCCAGTGGTGCTAGTTGTTTGATTAGAGTTTTGAGTGGTAAAAAGTCATTAGATTGTAATATTTTCAGTCGGATTTTGTCAAAACTGTGTTGATATAAACAAGGACAAAATATTGGCGTAACGGTAGTGCTTGATTAACGCTCCTAAGTGTCTAGTATAAATGACAAGATTATTCGAAATGAAGTTACTCTCTAGTGTACGAGAATAATACTTTTCAAATGGAAATAGATCATTCCTTTTACAATGTGCTGGGTGATTGAGATAAAAAAAACTCAGAATCAATAATCTTTGGACGTGTGAAATGAATTTGATGGATTCAATACGTTTTCATCACTTCGATTCTGCGAGCTAAACGCTGTAATAACGCTGCAAAACTGTTTTTCGCGCAGTTTTAATGAACATTATATTTCTTAGCCCATGTTTTGAGAAACGATCAAAATTAATTCGATTGTCTAAAGCTGTTCGTGCTGCTCGCGTGGTAGATACAACGTATCAAAGAAATTTAGTATCCATCGGAAATTGAGTTTAGGTGAAAAGATTGTCTGAAGTATAATGAAATTAGACGTAATTAGACCTCTTGATTAGTATTGTAATTCCAACCTCGGATCACGTGAGAATTCGTTCTGACAAACGTAACTGATATTTCAGGGTAACACAATGCACCAAGTCTGTGCTCGTCAATGAATAAAAAATATTTTTCATTCCCGAAAAACGTTATGACACACATCTAATTCTAAGTTTATTCTCTAATGCATGTTATTTCTGTCATAAGGATTTATTTGTTGGTTTTCAATATATAAGGTATGTTTCTGATAAAGAAAATTCTCTTTCTCTTGTTGCTAGTTATGTTAGAAAAAACATGGTGTTAAAGCGTACCTCTGCAAGAAGGAAATACAGCTAGTGAAAGGGTCGGTATTTTTGTGAAAGTTGATTGCTTGAACCTCGGTCAGCGCAGTTTGTCACGAGACCTGCTCGTTGTACGGCGTGATTGCGCCATCTGGCGATGACGGATGTTCTTTTCAGCGTCATGCACAGTTTTGCTCCTCACTTCGCCTCCGTCACCTGGAGGCGTCGAGCCAGCCTCGTGTTACTCTCGCTCGTCAACAAATTTAGCGGCTGATCCGTAAATTAAATTGTCATGTCACGTGGATTAATTTTTACGTGTAGGTTCAGTGTGTTGAGCTCGTTAACAAATAGCTCAGGGACATGCGAGTGGAATCTACAAAAAAGTCTTGCGTCTAAATCCGCTATCATTTTAATTTTTTTTTAATTTGATGTCCGTTCGTTCCATAGGGATAATTTTAAACCGCATGTTGTAGTGGACGAGAGCTTGTCATGTTACTGTGTGTAAGAGAAGTAACCTCCTGCCTACTGCGCTTTGCTTCAAATATTACTTTGTGTGTTTTGTGAAAAAAAACGCCATTTTGAGTTGAGAATTTGAGCCGTCTAAAGGTCTTTTCGTGAGCCTCTAAGTAGTCCCATTTTATGCTTCTTTTTCTTCAATTTTTGAGGCATCTTTTCATGGTGTCTCCATGTTTTTTAAGCTGAGAAATTTCACTCATTGATCAACGTTTTGTGTGAATTTTCAATTTTAGGTTTCAAAATTATTATTAAAATGTTCCCATTTTTCTTTACTTCCACAATACTTTTTCTTTTTCTGATCGTCGCTAATCTCGTTCCTCATTAGTTATAGACCGAAATATTACAGAATCACTTATCGAGTTATCTTCACTGTCCTATATACATAGTATAGCGTAGCACTTTAATTCTCATTGGCGTTTTTTTTCATTTCATGTCATTTTCCCCTTCCCGGGTAATATCGTGATCGTTTTCCCAGCTAGTTCCGCAATATTTTCCCCTGTTAGAATCGTAATCGCTTTTCTCTTGGAATTTTTGCGGTCGCATCGGAGAGTTCGTGCGCCGCGCTGTCGAGTCCGTGAAGGATGGACGGCGGCTGCGGCGCTTGCTTGCTTGCCTGGCCGGCCGTGACTCGCGCACGCCGCGCCGGCCCTAGATCTCTGATTGCGGGATCATCCCGAGTGTTTTTGCGCTTTCTATTCTCTCGGGATTTCGTGATGCATTTGATCGTTCAAGTTTTTAAAATGGACGATTTTCAATTAATGGAAATGTTGACGGTGTATTTTGGTTCGTTTGTTACATCTATTGTGGATTGCTTGTGCGTAATTTATGTGTTGAATTATTTTTTCCAAATTTGGCGTGTTTTTGAAAGGCGGGCTAGTTACATTTGAACCATTTCACTTTCGATTTGGTAGATCATAGCCTCTTTCTTTCAAAAATTTGATAAATATATCTTTTGTGCTGTACAGATCTCCATAAATTCGAGTTATGGAGAATGTTATGGAATGAGCTGAAATTTAAACGGCGGAGAACTGCAGCTTTGTGTTTAATGCGGTATTGAAATGTACGAATCGAAGTTGTAAATTATATACAATTCCCAAAGAGCAACATACCAACATGCTCACGCGTGCACTGAAGATAATTGTTTTATGTTTATTTTCTATCCAGCGTTTCTTGAGACTTGACGTGCCTTTGGTTCTCCATTATTAGACCGAGTTCCATTATAAGTTCTTAAGTGTCGTTTGGTTATTCTTCTATAGGATAAAGCAAATAGCTTGCGGTCCAATTCTCCCATTCGCGTGTGTTGGTTCTGCACTTTTTTCCATTTCATTCGTGATCATTTCTTCACTGAGAGGTAACTTGTCTTTTTTTTCCCAACGCCTTCACGCGATAATGATAATTACATGAGTGAAAGTGATCTGAAGCTAAATTAGGAATGGAATCTTAATTTTAAACCTCAAATGTAGGAAGATCAGAAAAATATTGAGTAAAAGTTGTGGGAAAGTTGAACAAACATTTCAATCTTTTCCATCCTAAGCGCTGCGTCAATTTTGCGTGTCATTCGATGACTATATGAGCTTCGTTTCAAAATTGCATTCCAACCTTGTTCCTTTATGATTTCGTAATTGTATTTGAGTCTTGGTCTTTCTGCACGGAAATTCAAAATATAGCTTTGTTCTAATTCAGTCTGGAACCCAAAAATGACATTCACGTGTGCGATACGCAGCATAATCTGTCAGCCTCCCTGAAACCTTGCTGCATTTTCCTCTGTACTTTTTTATTATCTGAGCTACATGTATGACTCGCGGATAATTGTGATGTGTCTATGAAATCCTTACGGCAAAGTGGCTCCTGTTGATGGGATGACTGCTCATTTCTGTACTTATCACGGACTATTATTGAAATTTGACTAAAATTTATTGGACCGTAGCAATTCCACTGGTTATGTTTTGTGACTAGCTGTGTTAAACACAATTTTCAAATGAAGAAAAATAACTTTGACGGAAAGTGTGTAATAGTCTTAGGCTCAGGGATTTTCTGGGAGTGTTCAGACCAAAATATAAATGCCAGTTAAATATTCGTCACTCATTCAGTGCCAACCGATTGCTCGTTCATCGAGAGTTGTGCAGGTTTCATGCTTCTAACGAGTTTTCTATTGCACCCCATATGCGCCAAAAAATGCCCGTTTCACGCACACGAGTAATTTATCGCATAATGAGACCATAACTCAGGTAGAGTCGCTCGTTTCTCGTATCGCATCATCATTCTTCGTAAAATCGTTCTCTGATGACTTCTGGGAGGTGCAGCTCGGGCTCTCTCCCACCCAAGGATCGATGTTGCGGTGCGTGATTAATTTCTCCACAATATCCATCAAAACACTGCCGCGGTGGTACCAGTTCAAATTGTTGCAGCACCGAAGAACCCTGCCCACGGTTTTAACCGGTTATTACTTCAACAAGATGAAAAGTTTCGAGACGTAAAGGCGATTCCTTTTATTCAGAACGCGTTTCTCCCTCTCAGATTTCGCCTTCAGGCAAAGGTTGAAATAGGTTGAAATGAGGTATTAGATTATCTGAAAAATTAGTCAAAATAACTAATTCAGTGGTACATAAATGAGCTTTCCAAGTTCAATCAACATGAGTGCATACACATTTTCTATTCGAGTTATAAGCAGAATCCTTCCATTTACAAACTTTCCATGCTACTATATTTGTGATCATTTGTCATACTGCTCTCCCCCGTAAAAATTATGGAGACGTAGCACAAGCCAGAAATGAATGCCCCTGACCGTTTCATCAAAAAGAACTTGCTCAGTGTGTATTCAATAGTGTGCTCAGCGCTCCTGAAGCATGAATGTCTGCAATGGCACATCCGAAAGGAATCGGTGTTCCTACAGAGGTAGAGTTTTACAGCATGGTTGTTTTGTGGTCATGGAAGCCTAAGATTTTCGTTTTCCTCGTGAACTGCCGTCTGAGGATGCAGGCAACATACGGACGTGTCTACAAGTTTCAATTTTTATCTATTATTGCTTTCTCTAATAAGGGTTATCGTGTTGTACTATATTTTTCAATATAGGGGTAAAATAGTTCATTTTTCGCATAAAATGATACATTTTTCTTTTTTGATAGTAATGAAGTAAATTCGGTAAATTATGAGTACTTCCGTACTTGGTACTTTGTGAAGCCTTTACCCTCAGGTTATGAAGCAATATGAATACCATCTGTTATTTTTGACCCGTCCATGTAGGCTGTTGGCTAACGGCAATCATTATTATAAGGATAACTACGAACAATGCGGGGTTATTTTTCTACGTTCACAATTTCCATTAAATATCCTCAACCTACTTGAGAGTATTTTCCGAAAACTGACAGGAGGCGAAAACTGACAGGAGGTGTCATTTTATGTGTCATTTTATTCAGGTATACCGAGCAGCAGGGCTGTGCAAGACACGCGATCATTTATATTTTTCACAAAGATTGATGTTCGCAGATTATAAATTGAATTTGAATGTTCCTCAATAATCTCGCACCACAATGGCCTCCTCAGGAGGATACAACTACTGTCCATATGGAAATTTGCGCTCCCAATTTTAAGATTTAACGTCTCGTGGTGAAAGTAATGCAGGATTTCTTGTGTTCAATTAGAATAAGTTTTTCGTTTCGTTGCGGACCTTCTTTGCTTTTTGGTTCGCTGCTTTTCTTTTTCATTTCTATTAAATATTATCTTTTTCAACCTTTATCTAGTTTAATAAGCTTCTTAACTTTCTGTTTAAATCCGCGGGGGGATCTTGCGTGACAACACACATGGTACGTGGATTCTCTATTCTCATAACTCCATACTAAATGAGGCCTTCTTCCTTCCTCTCTTGGACACACCTTTGTTGTGGTTAGGGAAGCTTGAGATAACTTATCTCCTCTTGAGTTGCGTTCATAATGAGGAGCAGTGACTGTTTATTTTTGTCGGATTGTTTTGGAAATTCCAGTTCTCATAAAATATCATTAACCACAAAAGAGCTATTCCAAGTACTGGTAATTGAATTGAATATATGCGACGTATAGTTAGTTAGCTGGATATTTAATTTCATTGTCGCGCATATGTCTCCTTCAGCTGCTTTGTATGAATAGCCGGTGAGCAACAACATATTATCGGTTTTTCATTCTTCGATTTTACCCTTCTCGTTTCCGCATCCTGGCACAAGATTCGCTGCGTCAGATGTGGCGGACTGCCAAAGCTAAACTGCACTTCAATGTGAAGATTACTTCAATTCAGTGGGAAATGGCGTTCATTAATTTCTGAACATGATGTACGTTATTAGGTATGGAGGTCGGAGTAATAAGGGTGTTAGCAAATAATAACAGTTATTGCCTTGAATTGGATTGAATAGGATCAGAGTTATATGACAAAGTTTCTCAGAGTTATTACGTTAAGTTCTTCCCCAAAGAGACCCGCAAAAACTGGTCGTTAAATTGTATTTTTATGTACCGGAGTAGGAAACCTAATATATATAAAGCTTTAATTATTTTGATCAGGTTTTGCCGTGTCACTTAACACTTGAGCGAAGTGCGCTCTCAATATTATATCGTTAATACACCTTCGCATATGGTGGTTAAACTGATAGAATGACGATTCTTCTTTGAAATCAATTTGGTGATATAGCTCGTTTTCAATATAATCACGAAACTGGAGAGACGCATCTTCAAGACGTCCCAATATTTCCCATGAATTATATATTTCGTGATGTCCACACTACTCCACTGAACGTCCCATGCTGGTAGCCTGTTTTCCAACGAGTGCTCTAGCCTCCAAGCCTTGTCTCATGTAAACTTCTTGCGCTCTTGCGTACATCGTCATGAAACGCTCGACACCGTGAGACCATGGTCATCGAGCGTCTCACAATGCTGTGGTATGAGCCTTATGATGCGTCTCTTCCCTTCTTGAAGATTTGATCGCTTAAGCTCATCACATACCTCACCGCCCGAGACAGCATCATCAGACGTCTCACAACACCACGAGACGAGTGTCTCACCCTGCCTTACCTGATCACCCTGCCACCTCCAAATGAGCCACATCCTGTCTCTTCACAGCCATCTCCACGATGACTCGATAGCCGAGCTCTTTTTTACCTTCGATTTCATAAATTGATTGTTTTTTTCTCAGTCTGCCCTTAATAAACAGAAGACCTGTCACCTGGATACTGAGATAGCACAAATCGTGTCCGAACACTGTGGTCTCCTCCCTCTCGACGAGATTCTATCGTGAGAATATGTTCATTTTATCTATTTTTCAATGTATTATTAACTTTCTGCGATACCGATAATGATGTTTTCTAACGATGTAAGCTTCATTGAAAACTTAGAAAATCGAAATAACCTTCGTTTTATGTGCAAGAGTATCGGTAAATTTTGTTGGAGTTTTGAAACATTTTATGACTGTCTTTCACTCGTCATTTGTCCCGGGAACGATGATGTTTAAAATTTCTCGAACGCATGATCTTTTTTTGAAGAAAATACTGGCTAGGTATTTTTATATTTTAGTGTGGCTTTAGAGGCACATGTACAGAATTACCGACGTATGGGAATATTTCAAGGGAAAAATGACCAAAATGGGAGTATTGTTTCATGGATCAAAAGAGAGGTTGAAGTCTCGTAGTATTTTTGTTCGTGATAGAGGACTTATATTATAGCTATCGTGTAGCAATATTTTTTCACACGGAAGTTGGGTTCAACTGTTTCATTATTTGGGACTGAGGAGATGTTCTTTAAACCTTAATAAGCTCAAGCTGCAGTTGCTTTTGAGAGAATATCATCATAGGCTCTGACTCTCGTTTATTGTGTTGTAATCATTGCGAGTGTGCACCAATGTTGCAGTCCAATTATATTAATATTATTCTGTGGGAGAAATATACGAAACTATCATGTGCGATCGTCTTACGCTGACAGCAAGAAATTTATCCGCCTTCACTGCCATTTCGAAATAATACATAAATGCTTTCATCTTATTTTTCTAGCATCCTTCCATATTATAGTATGTATACCGGCTAAAAATGTCATTTCCACTCTTTTTTATTCTTTATTCAAGCCATCCATACCATAAAGGGCTTATAACAGTTGACCATATTGAAACTTAATATCATACGATACCTCTTTCAAATGAAATTCACAATTTTATTTTCTAGTCGGATTTGATTTTGTTGTATTGCGGCTGCTCTGGTTTTCTAGGATGGAAATGCGTGCGTATTGATGACTATACTGTGGCGCAAGAGCCTCCCAAATACCCTGTTCATACTTCGCCAAATGTACGGCGGATGCGAGAGCTGCAATTGTGGCTTGCTCGATGTGCGGCGCAGAGACTCGGGCTGTGTAGGGCGGTTAGCTGGCGTCGTTTGTAACTGCCTCTAATTTCCATCGACTCACGCCAATTGTTGGCTTCCTCGACCACATTTTTTCCGCTCTCCTTCGATCAGAAATTATCTCGATTTTTTTGTCCGTTTTACCGGAAATGTCAAGGAAATTACAGGGCGCATCGCGCATCTCCCTGCGTTCCGAAGAGCAAAATAATGAGCCTTTTGATTGATTGATCGATTGATTGATTGGTGCCTGCAAAGACTTTTTAGCTTCGCTGAAAATATTATAATAGAAATTGACATGAAGATTAAATTCCTGTCTTAGACATGATGAAAATGTGTGAATATTACCATTTCTGTATCTTAATTACGTCACTATTCATAACGAAGTCGTCTACGATAAAACTCTCCCAAAATAAATGAAGAAATTAATCTTGCTCATGACTAAGTCTCACGAGTTTATTCTACAACGAAATACTCTTCTAATAAGATTCAGTTTTAAGATAAATGTTTTGTTGAGAATAAAGACTGAAATAATGTAGGGGAGCTACTGTGTTGTAGGATGACCATATTATATTAAACATGCTATTGATAATCACGGCAAGTTAGCAACGCTCTTCTGAAAATGTGACTTCACCCTGTGCGCGTGTCTTCAACATTCAGTGAGGATTAGGTCTTTCGGCTCCTGCCTTCGCTTCATTATAAATAGGTTATAGTAATTAAATGCTGCAGTCAGGACGCTAATTTGTTCATGTCGAGCGGTTTCCTTTTCCTTCCCCTCCATCTACTATGAAATATAAAAGCAAACTCAATGGCTGTTAGAAAGTCTTCTCCGTCAACTTGTAGCCGTTTTGAATAAATTTCATTACGTGCCCAATTCTTGATTCAGCTTGCGCGTTACAGCATTCCGTAGCATTATACAGTGCATAGGTGGTGACATTTCATAGGAATGGCCTCTCATTTTTTCGTAGGTGGCGCATCATCTCCGTGGTATTACTGACGCCTGAGGTGCGATAATGTGCGCCTTGATAACCTTACTTCTTATTGGAGGAGTGCAAACGAGTTCGCATTGGATCACACAACAGGCACACTTTACCTTTGCATTGTATTCACAATGTACTCGTTCACGCACTTGTAAAAAAACATGCTCAACGACCCGTGTGACAAACCACAAGAAGATCTCAACTGTCGGCACTTTGAAAAGTTAGTTGCCCTACCTCTTTGGCCTTTTGGCTTTGGAAGTGATTGATTCTGTAGACGCCGCGTAATGTAATTATTCGTGGAAATATAACAAAATTTTAGCCATTTTTCTGAAAATCGAACATTTCGTGCTCTGTTGTGAAATTTCAGGAGGCGGTGCCTTGCATGAGGCTGTCATGGGCTACGTGCCTGAGCCTTCCCATATTTCTAATGATGCTTCCATCATTGAAACTCCTTTTTTACGGTCAAGGAGGCTTAAACTGATTCTGTAATGTGTTACCGAAAGTTTATTAGTGAATCTAGTGGGTTTCGTTCTGTTTGTTCGTGCAGAATCTATGCACCTTGTGCATAGATTCCGTGTTTCCTTTAACTCCATACTACATGGTGCCTTCATCCTTCCTCTATTTGGACGCCCTTGTAACGGTTAGTGAGGCTTAAACTAACTTACTTAATCAAATCTTTGAACGTTTAGCATGGTGCTGGTCCGTTAAAACATTGTTAACTTCACCTCAAGAAGCGTTTCTTTTTCTAGATAAAAATAGCATATCGACGCAACTTGCACAGTCACAAAATTACATTATGGGCTAACTTTGTATTTATGAATCGGTTCTGTACTTACATTTACACTCATTTTATTATGTCCGTGCAAAGTAATAGGTCATGTTCCAACATTGGCTCTAAAATTGATTTCTCCCAAATTTTGAGAACTTTCACGGTAATGGCATGAAGTAAAGTGAACCAAGTTTTACTTGGGGCAGCAACACTTCTCCCTTTTATGCAAATTTTTATGAATTGCGTACATGCTTCTTCCCAGATCGTTTAACTATCGTGTCTATGGGAATTAGCCCTGCCATGGGAAGAATGTGAGGTCATGAACTGAAGGCTAGGTAGGCTTTGCTTTTGTGACAATAAAGTTGGTTTTTGTTCTGTATCGGAGAATAGGTTTTCGGTATCATGTCCGGGAATAGGTCGTTATTTTGTAACAGAGAATAAGTATTTTGTTTTGCAACGGACCATCCTCCTTCCTCTCTGGGGAACAACTTTGTTTCGGACGAGAGGCTTCAACTAACTTATAACTTAATCTAATCTGCGTATTTAATTTTCTACTTATCAACTTAATTGAAAAGCGCTGCTTATTACTGCATTTATGTGACCAATTGAATTGCACTGTTAGCTTTGTTGTAGAGATCCACTATGAAGTTATTTAAGAGCGGGATACTCGAATTCAAGCTTGAAGCATTAAGGATCTAGTTAAATGAGCAGTAAAACTGCTGAAATTTCTTTCTTTAAGTTCGTTCATTTATCCGATTTTAGGACACCCAGTTGCTCCAATACTTGGGGCGTCCGACGCAACAGTATCGAACAATTTCATGGTTACGGCCAAAATATGCGCATAGGTTTCATATCAGATGTAGGCTATTTCTTGAGTGTATCGTTTATTGGCCATTCAGGTGCTATCGATGTCCAGCTCCGCCAGTGGACCAAAACCAAGTATCGTCTAGTGTAGAACGTTGGTATCGTACGCATCCGTGCTTCAAAACTCAAGAAGTAAACCAAGAATTGAAAGCCGGTTGCCCGTTTCTCTTGCACACTCGCTTAATTATTCAATTCAAGTGTATGAAGTCTGGTAATCTCAATGAAAAATGATGTATAATACACCGTTTAGGCTCGTACGGCAAGAAACAAACAGCGCTAATCGAGCTGCGTAATGCATTTTCAGCAGGTAATTTTAACCTTGGGACTTCATTAAAAACTCTTCTGAAAATCTACAGCGATGATAATTCCCGTTTAATGCTCCTCGAGCATCGGCGCAGCAAAATTATTTACGCTGGTTGAGTGTAGGACGAACCTGTATTGAAGACAGGGCTTTAAAAACAGCCACCTGGCCTCAAAGCGTTATATAATTATCATCTGCTTATCGCTGATTTCGTTGAGTTGGTAGACTGTCGAATAATTTGTAGCACTGCAGGGTTTCTTTTACGACTGCCTCATGTATATACACAAGTAGATACTTCGTCTGCCATTGCACTATCTATGATCTGATCTGTGACTGAGCAGGTTTATTTTTAGGTGATGGTTGTTCTGGTGCTTCATTTCCACCGAAGTGTTGATATTCATCTCTTTAAAACTGAAAATTGGGACGAGATGTGCAAAAAATTATGCGCACGATCTTCAATCAAGGGGATCTATCAAAAGAAAAAACTAATTTAGTGTGTTATGAACCCCTGGATAAATTTCAGTGTTTTGTTAATTCTGAAATTAAGTTGAGAAGTCATGTTTCCATGACTTCGTATCTGATTTATCAATATTTTTCAGGAGAGTTGATTAAATTTCGTTTTATAAGTATGACGGAGAGTGAGACTGGTTAATTTGCATAACGAAATGAAATGTAAAATAAAACAATAAGATGCGTTCTGAATAAAATATAAAAAAAGAGAGATGATACGAATTCTTTTAACATCTATTATTCTTTTAGTTTAGAATTTCTCGGGCAATGCTTAAGACTTCTGAAGTGTATTAATTATTTTATATTTTTCGTTCGAACCTGTAAATTTTTGTTGCTAGCAGAAAGTTCTTTGGTATTGCAACTTTTTCTTAAATTTGGCCGTGCAGTAATAGTTTTTCTATACATATTTGAGATTTTTTAAATAATAATTTTATTTCAAATTCTGTTTGCCATCTTTGTTTCTTTGTTATGTTGGGATCAGTTTTATTTCTCTTTCAATAATTTTTCATTGTCAGAAACGTCGTCGAGGTTTATCCTAATTATTTTTATTTTCATCCCGTCTATTTCAGCTGTCCTTCACTTCAGCGCTTCCGCACGTGTGATAATTGTTCATGCCCCTTCTTAATACGATATTTTTCTCTCTAAAACGAAACCCTCAGTTCGCAAGTTTTATAAGTGCATCGGTTACAACCTTAACTCGATCATTCCGTCAAAACTCTTTCAGGAAACAGCTTTCACTGATTTTATCGCTGCGGAAACTACTACTCATTCTGCTTCCTATTGTTTATTTTTATTGCGGCTATAATTCCATCGCCTCGCATCCACTTGAGATCTAGAATTTTCCCTCGCTCGCGTTTGAGACTGAGTGCCTCTTCATTTAATTTTCCGGGTCTGAACGGGGCCTCTCTCAATGATGCTCACTAACAAAGGCAAATCAATCTCGACAAGAACCTGTTGTCTTACCCACGTAAAAACTCCCCAACTTCACAGATAGCGCCCCAAGAAATCTTGGGCTTCTCTCCGGGCCAGACAAAAGGAGCATCGTTTTACTCTCCGGATTACTGAGGTTGCCGACTCGACGATCTCTCACTTTGGGGTGGTGGTTCTCCCGACTTTATCTGATATTTGCTCTGTTTTGTTTTTTGTTCTCGCCTTTCTATTATGCTTGAGTTTCTTCTATGGTTTCATTGATGTTAGGGTTGGCTTTGGTGGTATAAGAGAGACGTGTTCAATGTATTGATTGCACTACAAGAGTTTATTCTTGTTTTAAACGTTAAAACAAGTGTGCCCTAATATTATTTTATTAAGATAGTTGGTAGACTCCGCATTGTCGTAATATGTTGAACTTCTGATTATAAATTCGCTTGTATACAAACTCGGTAGAATTTTAAGTCTTAAACATGTTTTTGTTCATTTCTCCTTCTGAAAAAGTTGAATTGTTTCTTTAATTGAAGTGCTTGTAGGGTGCTATGCCTAGTGGCAAACATTGTTGAACCCTTACAAAAAAGTAAAATTCAATATTACTCATTTTCATTACTAGTTTTACTAATTTAAGAATCCCCTCAACTCAGCGGTCGTTAAATTACGCATATGTTTTGAAATGAATAATCTTTTCTTGGAATAATCTACTACTGTATTTATGGTGACTGGCGCTCCCAGGGGTAATTGTGAGATCACGAGCTGAATGTTAGATGCCTTTTGTTGAAATTGAATTTTTTGGTATTTTTAATTTCGCATTATTTTTTGGTTTGCTGTTGTACTTGATTCAGCACCTATTGCTTCTTTTTTCAACTCATGTATTATGTTTCATTAACTTCGTTCGATCTTGCCTTCGTTACTGTTGAAATACTTCGATCAGAGAATTGAGTTAAAATTTAACTTCAGCTGCCCCTTGGGGTTGTTGTTTCAACAACCAACAACCAAATGAGATTTCCAAATGAGATTTAGAGGAGGCTTAGAATCTAGGGCCAAGGGAGAACTTAGATCTATTGGGTCGCAATACCGACCTTGTTCTACGTTTCCTCCTGCCATGAACTGGCCGAGACCATTAAATTGTTGGGGCGGGATTTATTACGGTCCTGAATATCGGGTGTCGCGCATGTTGTCGTGCTGTGCCATGCATCAGGCCGGAGTCCGCTCGTCCCCTGCAATTTGCCCTTAAAGTGCCCCTCGCTTCGGCATTTAATGAAGGTTACCTTCTAAACGTTTCTAACTCCATTTGCTACTTCGACTATTTTTCTTTTTCTTGGTGCTTGTGTCATGAGGAAATTTTCGTCGTTAGGTTATTAGGAGTTATGATTTTTCAGCATAGGGCTATTTTTCTATGCATCTCCATTTTGTATGTGCCTTTTGCCTCTACGATTGGACGATATATCTTTATCTACAATTTTTAAGTACGGGCATAATTCTTTTTCATAAACGAATGACTTGGCGGGGGTTATACATTTCAGCTATACAGCATGTACTCTCTTCACCAAGACCTGGCCCCTCAGGGGGATACAACTATTTTATCTATGGGAATTAGCGCTCCCAGGGGAAAAATGTGAGGGCCCGAGCTGAGAGCTAGGTAGGCCTTCTTTTTGTGGAAATAAAATGTTTTTTGTTATGTTAAGGACCACCTTTTTTCGGTTCACTACTGTCCTGTTTTTCAGCACCTCTGACTTTCTTCTTCAACTTTTATCTTATTTCATGAACTTTTTTCCCATCTTACTGTTTCTATGCCCTTTCTGCATAGATTCCTCATTTTCTTATCTCCATACTAAATGGTGCCTTCCTCCTTCCTCTCTTCGATACGCTCTATTTTTGCAGCGGTTAGGGAGGCTTAAACAAACTTATAATCTAATCTAATCACCAAGACCTGGTTGCTCCTTCATTTATTGACTCGTTCACTCGCTTTACTTCTGAAATGTGCACTGAACATTTGAAATGTCTTTGGGTCATCTTCAAAGTGCCGAACTTCTGTAATAATCTTAGCAATATATATGTGAAATATTTTGTTCCTTTATCAGTTTTGAGATTCTTTTTATTAGAAATTTAGGCTTAATATCTGAAAATTTTTGAACAGGTTTTGCCGTGTTCATATCGATTTGCGAAGACGAAATTCATTCATTTATCTGTATTTTATTTTAATTGGCGTTTGTGCGTGGAGCAAGCT
Source organism: Morinoia aosen (assembly GCA_030386875.1). Taxonomy (NCBI): domain Eukaryota; kingdom Metazoa; phylum Arthropoda; class Malacostraca; order Amphipoda; family Talitridae; genus Morinoia; species Morinoia aosen. Next base: position 12,759,439 of record CM059562.1, read on the forward strand.
TGCACTCCCTTTAAAACGAAATGGAGGATTTTCGTAAATTTTACTGGAGTAAATCTTGTTTTATGATTTCATAGACATGTTTAATAGGGTCACACACCTTTGCACGCGTGGGAAAAAATGTCTTGCTCTCATGGGTTCTGCGCAAAACACATGGTACTGCATAAAGCAGTTGTAGTGCCGTTCTACCGTTAGCTCTCATTACTTCTTTTTAAACTGGCACGGTAGCGCTGCTGCTGAATTTCCAAATTGCACTCACGCTGATGACCGTCCTTAGTAACTTGATCTGGTCGTTACCACACTCACCTCGCTTGCCTGCCTGCACCATGCAGCATTACGTGCCATGCTAACCTGGTCTTAGCACTTTCAACTACGTAACATTGTCAAGGTGTGTCTTCCTAATCAGCCTACGACACTAAACGTAATGTAATGAGGCTTAGTTACTTCTGCGTTATCCTTGAATTCGGTTAAAGTTTAATTACTATGTTTTTTTCTTTCTTTGTAATTCCTCCAGCATTTTGCCTACAATTTCTTTGAATTTTGTCTCCATTTTACTAGTTCATTCATTTAAATGTATCATGCTTAAAACACCTGCATCTTTTTGAACTCTGGATATCTTCCAATTTTCATACAGAATGATGAAGCACATATCCCGCATATCATTGCGATTCGGCGCATATGGATGCTGAGTTTTCAGTAGGGAAGGAAAGTCAAAGTTGTCGGTATAGCACGGCAAATTCAAGTTGCTCTTTATAGTACCCAATTTAGAAGTAGATAGCGAAACTTTTAGCAGTGATATAAGTTAATTTTTTTTCATGATGGTATTTCTTTTTCTGTTCACCTTTGCGCATCCATTGGCTACTATCATTTTATTTGGAGGAACAGGCTATGCTACAATATAACCATTAAAGTTGCTAAATCTCTGGTTATCGACACTATACCTCTGTGTCTGTAAGACTTATATTGAATTCTTCCAACTGCGAGTTGAAATTGTTTAGGACTTCATCATGTTCACTGCCGACGCTTCCAATTAGTGGCCTAACATCCGTTGGAAAAGAATGAATTAGTGGAAACCTGTCAGCTGAAGAATGAGGAATATATCTATTTAGTTACGTATTTATTGTATATATGACGAGTTTGCAACCTATTCGTAGTATGATAAGTGAAAATTTGCATGTATCTTCTTGCGCATATGTACGAAACGATTTAATAAAACACGTTTCTGAACTTATGTGTAATTATATGAGCGCATGTTATAATTTAGTTGCTTCGAGTAGCTCTATTTCATGCGCGGCAGTTTTTTAGATTTAATCATTACCTATGACAGTCCATGGATAACTTGAAGTATATTAAGGTCCAATTAAAAATTTCTTTATCACTTTTTTACGGTGTGTTGCACTCTTTGCTATTGAAGTTCGGCACCAGACTGACGGTACGAAGAAAATCTTCTTTGGGCCGATAATTTAATCCATGAGTCCTATCCGAAGCACATGTTAGCATTGTACGTTAGGCAATCATCGATGTAAATGATGACTGTCTCTTGAGTTTAATAAGCCATTGAGGACCGCATGGGGGCAGCTCAAACAGCTACGACTTTCTCTTGTGTGGAGTGAGCGATCGGACAACTTCTGCGTATCATTAATACGCGTTAGCATCGCTGATGAATCCTGCTCTTCCATGCATGAGCTCTGCGAAAGGGTTGCCCTCTAATGAATTCACTGCCCTGGAAATGCCATTTTGGTCTTCCGCTGGATTGGAATTGAAAACAATTCCAGTTGTGCCTCGAACCTCATGAATATTCCCGTCTCACCCTTCCCTTTTCCCCTCTCGTCTTTCTTTGGGGCTGCTATACAGAGGCTGGCGTCTCTATCAAAGGTCTGTGTTTACTTACACTGTGATGAAAACTAGTGTACTCGCCTCGCCAAGAAACGACGGTGTCATTTCTAAGTTGTGTATAATTCAGTCATATAAACGAGTTTTCAGTGAGCTATTTAAATTGTTTTGTTTTCTGATTTATGCATTTTGTTTTTGTGTCCTATAGGATAACTTTCGAACGAATGCCAATCTATCAATGAATTACGAATTTTCAATGAAAATTCAAAAACAATGTTTATTGTCAAATAGCATTCCCTTTACAGGGTTTGATAAAGAATGAAATGACCAAGCAAACATACAGCCAACAAAGTGCTTATTGTTATACGTTTCCAATGTTCAAGGTATCGCACCTGCCAGTTTTCTAATGTTGCTCGCACTGGCGGTGCAAGCTTTCCTCGTTTGATATTTTTTGAGTTTATTCCCAATTATTATTTGCATGCTATTATTTCAGTTCCTTATCTTCCTTATGCGTGTATGTTGCACATATTATATTGTCATATTTTCAAGTACGTATGTTTCTCTCTTATTCTTATGAACTCATTTTCATATGTATTTTGATTCACATATACTCAACGACAAATGTAATGTTTTCATGTGCTCGAGCGTTGCTGTATTGAATTGTGTAGCATATCGCCCTTAATATTTGTATGGTTCTACTCTGAGTAATGAGTAAAATATAAGTTATAATAAGACTAATGAGGAAAACATAAATGCACGTTTTGCATGCTAATAAAGTTGCAGCTTTGAAACACCATTTAGTTTGTCTCACTCGTGAATAAGTTACATTACAAACTGAACGCGTTTTGTCGACTGTTTGATATATTTGGTTGCTCGGAACGACCTCGTTCCCCTCGATTTGTAGGCCTTCCTCCATTCAATTGGCTTCCAAGCGTTGGATTCTATAATGAAATACCAACTATTGTGCTCTGGTATCCAGTGGGGTGCAGTCACATAATTAATGAAAGCCTCTGAATCTTGCGTATGGTTCGCGCGATGCTTGACTCCAATTATTCCAGTATGGGGTTGTGTTTCAGTATGGGGTTGTGCTTCAGTATAGGGTTGTGCTTCAGTATGGGGTTGTGCTTCAGTATAGGGTTGTGTTTCAGTATGGAGTAAAGAGTATACAGAGTGTGTGGCTGAGGCATTAGTTTATGTGTACCATGACTGCATGTATTGTGTGTGCGAAGCATGCGTGTATGGGTGGGTATGAGGGCATTTATCATGTGGTGCAGTATCCGTGGGTATAAAACGTGAGTATATGTACGCGTAGTGCGTGAAGCATGAAGCTTATGTATAAAGTGCGTGTTAAGCATGAGTACATGCAGTGTGTAGTGCGTTAGTGTATGCATAGTGTGTGATGCGTGTGTATATGGGGAGTGTGTGTATATATGTGTGTGAAGCATGAGTTCAAACTTAGTAGAGATTCGAATTATTTGTGTTCAAGTAAAATTTTTGATTAATCTTGTTGGCAACAGTGCAGTTATATTGATATACATTGAATTTAGATTTTGTTTATCCACAAAAGTAGATAAAATATTCGATACTAATCATTGCAAATTTTATTTGAACGATATACATATCGAGTTAGATTTTTCATTTCCTTGATTTTCATTGTTTTTTTATGCTTCAACTACAGTGTTCGTAACGCGTTTTTTCCCTGTAGATTTTCTTGATTTTACTCTTAATGAATCATTTATAAATTTTAAATGGCTATTTCCTGTGTGAAATTTTACGTGTTTTTTTCTCCACATCGAAATTTATGGATAACATTGAAATATATTTACAACATCGAAATTTCATTGCTGTGTTCTGGCGCCTCCGGTTCAGGTGGCCTAAGTAGTGTGGTAAAGCAACAAGTCGTGTAGTTCGCGTCGGGACCTTGTCTCAGCCATGTCACCGCGTCTCGCTGCCTCTGCGACATTGTGCCCAATTGCTGCCGTGCTAGCAGTGCTTCGAGCTCGCTGTAAAAATCTGCGTTTCTTCCATTGTAGCACCTAAATTTTATGGATAGTTACTTGAAAAAAATCTACGTTCCTTTCATTGATGCATCTAATTTTTCTAGATGATTATAAAGCGTGGGCGTCAAATGGACTAATTGGGTAGAAATCTTGAAAGGTGCAATCGTAATTTGTGTGTGTATGGATTTTTTAAGTTTTGAAAATGCATTTGCCGGTAAACGCGTTTCCAGATAGACATGGAATTTAAGGATTATTTTTTGAACTAAAACGAGTTTTCAAATGATGGTCGAGCCAATTTCTGATTAAAAATTAAGAACTTTGTGTAATAATTTGGCTGTGGCGTTTTGCCCAACGCGGAAATATACACTTTTTCAACGAATGTTCCGTTTGATTCCTTTCAATTTTCTGAAGTTTAGCGCTCGAAAAGTATCATTTCTATTTGCTCGATCGAGACTCAGACTCTGACGGCTACGCCTTCCTTCATTTTTTGAGATTGATATGCACCCTCTGAGAGTGGGAGTTTCGGTGCTCGAGATCATTCTTTTGCAGGTCGCCGGTGCTTGCAGTTGCTCCCATCGTTTCTTCTTTGTCTGGCTCAGTTTTCCTTTCTTTTTCTATTTTTCAATCGGTTCCTCATCGTGTAAATTTCTCGATTTTGCAACGATTGATATTTTTCCATTTCCATTTGCTTCTACACCTTTTACGATTGTTGTTTTGCGGCTTTACATCTTGACTTACTTCTATTCCTTGTTTTACTGATATTGAGTGGAATATTTGTTTCAAATTGAATTTATTTTACCGCTTCTGTTCCGCGTATTTTCTCTATAAAAATTCCTCGTCTTCAAAATTGATCACTGCTTTTTTGTTAGTCGTGTTACTCTCTTCTTTTCCTGTTTCATAGTTTTTTCACGGGGTTATTTCATGTGTCATCCGGTTTACTGACGTTATTCGTTAAGTGGTCTATTTCAAACACATAGGTGCATGCCTAAGACGCAAGGCGGAAAACACCATCAAACTTACTTCTGAGCTCTTGTCAACTCCTAATATATGTATCTTTGAAAATTCAAATGCCCACAATCTTCTGGAGCGTTTTACAGCTTCCATGTTGTCTCGTTAATTTAGTCTCCGAAGCTTCTAATTTTCATAAGTACCGCTGAACTTGAATGCTAATCTAGGCAACAATGTTCCGTATCATGTTCGATAAAGTTTAACATGAGCTTGTGCACGGCGCTGATGCCTTACTATAACCACAGCGATGTCTCTGCCCGTTTACACTTGGCGGTTGGTATAAACCTCGTGTCTTCGCATCTGATTTATGTTTGATTACCCGTCGCGCCGCAGTGCGTCTTGCTTCCCATTCTAATGCACTTAGACGCTGCACCTGTCCTCTCACTTTCATCGTCTTCGAATTGCCATAACTTTCATTTCATAGCTCTATACTATTATCATTAGTGTTATCGAGTAATCTTTCCTTAAAATGAGACATCTTCTTGCTCAAGTAAGAAGTTCTAAGCATTTCACGCTTTATATTTAATATGGAAGTTTGTGGGTCACACATATTAAGAACGAAGTAATGTTTACCCAATAGCTCGTTCTTGCTTCGTCAATTTTCGCGTTTTGAACAGTATTCAACCACCGTCGGCTCCGTTGCTACTAAAATGAGTGGGAATAATTAGATAACAGTGCAGGGTCTTCCTCGTCGTTTAGCGTGCTTCATACTATAGACCGAGGGAGTGAGGACAAACAATGCTTCGAGGTGAAGTGCAAGAAAATATTGTAAGAAGAATTTTCTTCGTCTTACGAAGAAAATTATTATCTTTACCCTCAAACACTGGAAATGGTCGATGTAGATTAACGATTGTCTTTCACTATGCTACTGTTCTACGTCTATGATCTTGCTTCATTAATTCTTTTCATCCATCGTGTCCTGTTCTGGATTGTTCTGTCGGAAACTTAAGTTGCAGCAGCGAGAGCACAACCTCGTATTACTGGAGAGCAATTGACGCATCTCTTAAGACCTTCTTCAAGAAGCTCCTCACATTCGGGCTGTGGAAACTTGAAGCAACAAGCGCTCGCTTCTGTTTTAATTTTTATCTTCTTAACTATCTGCATGTATTTGAGTAACATTTTATGTTATTTCTATTTAAATAATTATTGACTGATATTTTAGTAGAAACTTGCGATTTTCTTGCAATTTGCGTCCGTTCCGAATGGGGCGACTGTGAAGTAGTTCCTCCTCATTAGGATGAAATTATTGTATCTATGGGAATTGGCGCTCCCAAGAGAAGGAGCATTTGAGGTCCCCGAGCTGTAGGATAGGTAGGCCTTCTTTTTTTAAATATATGTAACTGTTTTGCTACTGGCGGTCGTCTTTTTCGGTTCACTGCTGTCTATTTTTCAGCACCTATTGCTTTCTTCTTCAACTTTTATCTTGTTCTGTAATCTTCTTTCATAACTTACTGTTTTTCTACCCAAGGGATTTTATGTAGGAACACACCTTGTGCTTAGATTCGAAGTTCCCTCAAATCCATACTAAATAGTGCCTTTGTTCATCCTTTGTTTGAAATTCCTTTGTTGTGGTTAGGGAGGTTTAAGCTAATTTATCTAATCTCACAAACTTTTAACTGATTTTCATTAACAGGATAGTTACCCTCGCAGAATTCATGGCAATTAAAGTATTAACGTCATATCCGTAGTTTACCTTCTAAGATAAAGAAATTTAAATTTTCTTACTAGTGAAAATACCTGCGAAAATACACTGGTAAAGTCTTCTCGGTCAGCTTAACGTAATTCTGTTCTTCACATATTTTATTTAATATCATTTAATACCGTCGTTCTGGAGGGACTGCGAACGTTGGTATACATATGAGCGCGAAAACGTTTTGTCTCCATTCTGGTTTTAACTCTGTGTGAAATATCTGCTGTACAACTACAACAACATAGTTGTTGGTTGGTCGAACTTCTCCAGTATTATCCTCAGCGGCATCGAGTATAAATTAAAAACATTTTTTGAATTCGACTCTATTACTGTCTCTCACTGTGAACAGGATGCATGGACACTTCGTAATGGCTGAAATCTTTGTTGTTGAATGTTGTATAGTGACGCTCTTGGGATATTTATGGAGGTTCCGGCTGCGGAGATTTATGAGTCTCGCTCGCTCGGAGTTTCCGGCGGAACCGCCTATGCGCGCCTGGTATTTACAAGCGCCGGATAGGTCGGAAGCGCGCCTACTGCCGGGCGGAAGTTCATTGTTCGAACTAGACTTAAGAGCAAGCTGTGTGAACTTGAGATCAGTACAATACCAGTAGTCCTGCGGTTCGTTTTGCTATCCTCTTGCCTAGTTTACGACTAGGCTAACCGATCTACAAGTGCTGTCCAGTAAACCTTATATCTTGCTGAAATTCCAAGATATTACATTGAATTATGATTTGTTTATACTGAAATATTAATTTGTGTCCACGTGTGAAAAATAACGTAGAAAAAATGTAGGTATGGGAGACTGTGTCCTTTGATCACCTAACAAGTTTTCATGAATGAATTATAGCCGTAAATTGAACATAACACGGCCATTTTTTATGGTAGGAGTACGCTGGTATTTTGGATGAAAGTTTATGCCCGAATTTTACTGGCAAACTAAACGAGTTTGCTTGAAAAATTCTGTTTTAAATGGCAAGGTAAGTTATGAAAATATTAACATTAGATAGCTGTACTTGCTACTAGAGGTAGTGAGTGGATCAATAATCAGGAATTTTTTTACGTCTCTACATTGTTTTGAACATTGGTTAAATGTCGAAATCTTAGTTTCTAAAACACATTGCAAAGTGTTCCAATTACCAAGAATGAAAGTTAGAAGACCAAAATTAGGTAGTTTAGGCGAGATCTCGTCTTGTCTCACGAGGTCCTTCCTGGCATCTCCTCACCGGAGCCTGATCTGTGAGAGCACTAATCTGATGAGCGGTGCACTCGCTACAAGTCGCCTGCAAATTGAAAACACTCTCATTGCCCTGGTGAGGAGGGATGAGGTGGCTGCCGTGAAAGCTAGGGAAGTCCGAGGAAGAATTAAGGGCTTTAACTAACGATGATAAGCAGGATGAACATCGTTGTGCCGGGAAGCGGGAAGTCGGCTTCAATGAACCACCTCCCAAAAAGTTGATGAAATTTGAAAGTGAGAAGATATTTTCCTACGAATGAAACAGAAAATCTGCAATGGACAAACTTTTGACAAAACAATACTTTCAGAATGCAGTGTTAGTTCAGTACAACGAAGAATAAGTACAGCAATTGAAAATTCCAAACCGCCGGAGTATCGAAAGCAGAATGTACAGCAAAATTTGTAAAAATAATGAGTGGGGCCGGAAACATTGATATCAATCAAGATCTTCATTTGGCTGACCATTTGTGAGGAGAAAGGATGATTCCAAATGTAACTTCAGAAAACAAGTCGTGTATAAATTGGCGCTCGAGTTTTTCCTACTTATTTCACATATTCATTTCAAAATTTTTGTGAAACTATTTTTCTCGGTGAGATCCAATCACAAGTGCATGAAGCCAAATGAGGTATACATCATTTCTCTGATCACGACTACATTGGTCTCATTCAGCTGATTATTTAAGCAGTATTCAATGTGTAATGTATTGTTGAAATGTATTTTTACGTTTTCCCCCTCCTAGAGATAAAAATATTGTACATATGGGAATTAATATTCCCAGAGGGAAGATGTGACATCTCAAGCTAAATGTTATGTAGACCTTTTTTGTTAGAGTTTGGTGTTTCATTTTATTAACGACCATACTTTTTCAGTGTACTGCTGTTGTTTTTAGGCAGCTGTTACTTTTTCTTCTACTTTTACCTTGTTCCATAAACTTCTTTCAATCCTGCTTTATTTATCTTCAGTGTGTGGGGGGAACAAGCATCCTGCCCACTGGTAGGTTCATCGCTCCCTTAGTTCTATACTAAATCTTGCCTTTCCTCTCTACTTTCTTAAGAACGTCTGTTGCGGATAGGCTTGCGGATAGGCCTTATTATCGAATTTTTCATCAAATTTTGCTTGATCACGAAAATTATCAAAGATATGTTTAATATTTAATAAACAACCCTGTAACATATGGACACACAAGAGTATAAAAGATATTAAATATTTAAATTCTCAAGTTTCATGAATAGTTTTAAGGTCAGGTCACAATAATTATTAAATAATGGTATTGTCATCTGCAGTAATTATGCATAAGTTTGCCGAAAGTCGTTGTATTTTCCATTATCTGTTAATTAAGAACTTGAATTTCTCAAAGTAAACCCATTCATTGTAGTGAGAAGATATTTTTTTCTTAGAAATTGCACGATTGATTCGCTCGCACTTGATGCGTCCTACACAATACTTACAGTGCGGTGATTGCCATCTTTTGTGGGATACGTAGGTTAGATTCCTGCCCGACGTTTCAATTTTTCTAATAAATAATGGGAGATGCATCGATTTTCATAATCTTCTTTGCCCATTTCATTTTTAGCCAATGACATTGTTTCGGGTATGTAGTTAGTGCTAAAAACAGTACAATGAAATTTGAGAATTTGAAAAAAATACTGATGTGTTGAATACCTCGGCGGGTCACTGAGTTCACCGGTATTCTGATATTCTTAAAGATTTTCTAATGGGCTTCTAATCAGGTCAATATTGAGTAAAATCTTTTTTACAAAGTATCTTCTGCAATAAATTGCTCTTTTGTTTCGAAAACTTTTGTTGCGGTACTCCTCCCAGGATTTAATCTTCGGAGAAGTTAGCGCTGCTATACTGTAACTGTTGTTCTACGCAATTAATAAACATCATTTCATGTAACCTACAAATTTTCCTCATAAATTTAGAGCAGTTAAACGTATTATCTGTGTATTCTTGTCGAACATATTTTTAATTTTCAGTCGACACCACACAATCAGTTCATATCATTACCGAGGTTATTAGGCCTCCGAATTCCATTTCCCCTTCAGCAGAAAACGGTTATTTAATACCTAAATATTATTATTACGCGGGCATTATTATTTTACAAGACTAATCTTCTTTGTTCGCTGCGGAGAGCATAGAAGACCTGGCTTACGGCTGATTACCTCAGTAACTTTGTTAAGGCATTTTGGCCATCATAATGGATTAGTAGAGAGGCAGCCTCAAGTCTCACGAACTTTTAGCATACATAAGAAGCTTTTTTGGCGGTGCTGGTGCCGCTGCACATCAAGCATTCATTTATTCATCGAATGACATTGTTTGAAATTCAATATTTAAATTGAGCCCTGCTGCCACGTCGCTTTCTTTCGCTTTCACTTCAATTTAAAAACACGTTTGACACAAGTACTTGACTTCAATCATAATTAAGAAATGGGTTTAAGTTTTATCAAATTTGCTTTGTCTCGTGTAATTCAATATCAATTTGAACGTACATTCATAAAATATTTAAACTTACAATTTGAAGTGAAGAAACACGTCATCGAAATAGTGTTCAAGAAACTTCTTTTAATAATGGTATTTTACGAATGTTTATTATGGTTTTGTTCTTACACACTTGATATATATTTTATCTTAAATGCTAATCATTTTCTCAGTTCTCTGATTTTGATCACACTGTTCAATAGCACTATGAAGTTCGCTGTCTCTCCATGGGTGTGCGTTTGAGAGAATTGTTGTTCAGCAGATTTTGGAACTCATCTCTGATCGTTGGGGAAATATAGGATACCTGAGCTACGTTCAGAGGGGTATGCTGATAGTGTCTGTTCTCGTCAGTGTGCCTTGAGGAACTAGCGCTTCTCAATGGTAACCTTAGCAAATGACCATGAATTCAGTAACACTTACTGCAAGTTTGAACTTGTAATTCGGAAGGCCCTATTTTTCATTCTTTATCTTCCCTTCCGTGTGGGATGCCGGCGTACCGTGCTACCGACGTTCTGAGCGAGTGTACTCGTGTTATTTATTATTTCACATTTTCGTCCGAACGAGATGCTTCGGCCTTCATTTGCTAGCATAGGAGGCAGTGACAATCGCGACCCTCAAATTTTGCGCGCCTATGATGCCTCGTTAACTTGAACTTTACCGAGTTTCTCAGTGATTATTTCGTGAATGAATTCAATCGGAAATTTGCTTTGAATTTTCATAAAAATAATATTCATCTGAAATTCATCGAGCCGCTCATCAGAATTTCTGATGAGATGAAATTACCATTGTGGTTATTATTAACATATTTGTTTTCATCTCAGAAATAATTTTGCTGTGATGATTCAACTATATGATACCGGCATGTACAAATGAGTGAATGACCCCCTTTTCGAAATTATTAATCACCTAAAGCGTTTGCTTCTGAAATAATGACATTCAAATATCAAAAGTCTATGACGTAAACTAGGTTTCTTTTCTTCCGGTATATTTTGAAACGTAGGTACTCGCATAACGTAATTCATGTCCATTATTATTGCACATTACTTATCGAAGTGTTGATCCTTTTTACTTTTATTCAAATTATGTTTCTCTGTCGAAGTTAAACTCAAGCAACGTGAGGTTAGATATATTATAAATTACGGTGGGTTTCATTTGTCATACTGAAATTTTTTTCAAGTGTTGAAATTTCGAGCGTCAGATTGTATAGGTTATATAGTAACTGTTTAGTTGTTAACATCGAATAAGGAAATTGACACTTCTACAAAAATTTTACCTTTAGTTTGAGTTGATGTTCTCGGCATTCTTTTATTTGAATGTAAAAATTTTCTAACCAAAATGGTGACTGCAGAATGGAATTAGAGTACGCACTCTAATTTTAGATTAATGAGAATGTTGCTTATTTGGAATAATTTCGAAACTTGAGCTCTTTCATTATAATTAACGAGATCAAGTATCGGAATTTTTATTGTACGCTTTATCGAGGTTAGTAAACAACCTCGATAACGTTGCGCTGTACAATTTTTGTTCAATATTTTTACAGGTCCCAAAATGTAGTAAATTGAGTTGATCAGTTTTATTTTATAATTTTCATCAAGCTTGTGTTAAAAAGTATACTTTTTCCCGGTGTAACTCGCTTGCTTCATAAATTTAAATAATAGTTGCACTTTGCAGTTTCTGTATTGAAACGCACTCGTTGTAAAAATAATTCATCGATAGACTCATGGCTTCGGCAGAAATTTCAAGCACTGATTTCAAAGCTCTTATTATTCGAAGGTTAGTATCAGAAGTAAATTCACAGAAATTGAAGCCACATGCCGTGTTGGGTGAACAATTGTCACAATTGTTCAGTGGCCACAATTGAACAATTTAATTGTATCAAATTAAAGCCACTTGCCGTGACTGAAAACGAGGCGACAGCAAATTATCCATTCAATTAACGTTCTTCATGTATTCGAGGCCACAGCGCTGCGAATTGGCTGTGAAAAAAATAATTCTTTTCATAACTGCGTGCTAGCACAGTCCTGGGAAAAAATAAATGTGGTCAATTTGCAGTGACACCGAGCACGGCTCTACTCTATGCACCTCGGAAACTAGCCTGGAAAGGAACGTCTTTTTGGAGACTGTAGATTCTAACGGCCTTTGGATTGTTTAAGTGTGTTGCTAAAAGTTGGTATTGTTGCGTTTCTTTGTGTAAGTCCCTGTCAATAGGCGTTGGGAATTGTATTGGCTAGAGTTCATCGTGAACGTTTTCTTTTCTGGTCTACAATTTCGACTAGTTCTTACATAAAATAATAGGAATTCACACTGACTCTTTTAATGCCGGTAATATTTTTCCATTTTATTTTTTAGAATAATTTTTTTCCGTGTCCGTTCGAGCTGCCGCAGTAACTTAAATCTTCGGCTGGAAACCCGTAGAGTTTTATATATAGGTTGTGTAATTAAAATTCTTAAACATTGCGATTTGTAAACGCTTGCATGTGTTACGTCACTCCCAAGGATTCTACGCTTTTAAAATTTCATATGTTTCATTCCTATATAAAATAATTTTTTAAGGATCGACATTAAGAAATATTAACCCGAATTTCTCTTGTTGTTACAGCCTATGGTCGGAGGAAGGCTGCCGTGTGGTGGGCTCGAACACGACCCACGTCTCGTGCCACTGCGACCACCTGACCAACTTCGCTGTGCTCATGGACTTCCACTCCACGCCGCTGTCTTCTGAGCACACGTTCGCTCTGGCAGTCATCACTTACGTCGGTTGCGTCATTTCTATCGTTTGCCTTCTGCTTACCATCGTGGTTTTCCATGTATTTAAAGGGCTACAGGTACGTGATTGCAGCTACGGCTTCTCATAGTAGAGCTTGATATTTCTCACTCCTAATATGACATACTGTAGTTGAACTGCTCACCAGAGTTGCTATCCGTTTTTGTCTACAAGCCGCTTCATTTGTGTAACTTTTTTAGCTGTTTTAGCTGTGATATCTTTTTAGCTGATGATTTGTATGCAAATGGGTTGTTAAAATATCTTTCCAGTGTCAAATTTTTATCATAACGTATTTGATTTAATTATTTAACAGCTGCTGGTTTGCGCCTGTCCAGGCTGCTCGGTAGCTCATTAATTCAACTGTTTACTGAGCAAGTATAAAAAAAAATATTTTGCTCAACAAAGGCTAAGGGCCTTCAGATTACTAAAGTTCAGGTTGAATTTTGAAATAAATTTGCAGCGTTAAATTCAAGGAAGAGTAAGGAACTGTTATGTAAATATAAAATGGGAGAAAAGCAGTTCCAAGCTTTAAATCTTAGTTTACTGTGAGCTCTCTTCTCATAATTAATATTTTCAACAAGAAATTGTTGTACTGGAGCACGAAAGTACACTTTCTCCTTCTTTATTATAAACAGGCACATATGACCATAGCTTCTGTTGAAGGTTTGCGTTTTTGCGTCATTAGATTACCGTAACTTGAATTATCACATCATGTCTCGCAGCCATTGCTCTGACAGCAATTCGCCTTTTCTCCTGTTTTATAAATGTAAGTTGTGTAGTCACAGTGGCCTTCAGTATTTTCTTGTTATCTAATTTGACCACGTATGACCGACGGTCGCAATAACAAACACCCTTCCACATTTCAGAGTGACCGCACTAGCATTCATAAGAACTTATGTGCGTGTCTGCTGGTGGCGGAGATAATCTTTCTGGGCGGCATCAACCAGACGGGGAATCGCATTGCCTGTGGTGTCATTGCTGGTCTTCTGCACTACTTCTTCCTCGCAGCCTTTGCTTGGATGTTTATGGAAGGTACGTGACGATTTTTTATTATGAAAGTTAGTATACGTGAGTTTCAGTTCTGCGATAGTTTTTACATTTATGTTAATGATTTTTCAATTTATTTCTTGAATTATTCAAATTATTTGAGTGAGCATAAAATCCTTGGTGTTGAAATATTAAGGTATAAACTAAAGGTATTATAAGAGCAGACACTAAACTCCGACACTAAGGGACTGTGACTGCTGTTCTTGCTGCAGAGTGGGTACTGTCCTTAAAAATATCCCGGGGTATCTTGTCGCGATTTCGCGTTATGCTAGATCTAGCATTTGTTGACAAAATAGAAACTGTTGGCTTAGGAATAATTAAAACCCCACTAATAATTTTAATTTTACACGTGCAGGATTACAACTTTACCTTCTACTGGTAGAGGTATTCGAAGCAGAGCGGTCGCGATTGAAGTGGTACTGCCTAGCGTCGTACGGAGCTCCAGCTATTGTGGTAGTGGTGTCCCTGGGTATTGACCCTCTGAGTTACGGCACTCCTCAAGTTTGCTGGCTCAGAACCGACAACAACTTCATCTTTGCATTCATCGGACCTGTCGCTGCCATTTTACTGGTACGTGCATGATTTGCACAAGCAAAAAGTTTCCATTGCAATATTTTTAACTTCTAAACCAGAGGCATTATGCTTGGCACCTCGGGTTTTAAAATGCATGAGAGATCATCAACATGAAGTTAAAATGTGCTTTTACTAAAAATTTAAAAACTATTGTGTTTTGGGGAGAAGGAAGAGAAAGGAAGGCTGCAAGCCTAATACTGGTTGCATTATTTTATTCTCTAAATGGTAATCGGCTGTAGTAATTGATGTTGACACTAATGCAAGGATTTCTTTGCTGCTAGACTTGTTTCACAGATCATATTTTCTTGGTAGTATATCATGGTGAATAATGAAAAGGCGAATATATAGATCTCTTTTAACTATTATATAACCCACGCACAATTATAAATCTTGTTAAAAAAAAGTCAATTCTTCAAAACAGGATCCATCAAAAATACTGTCACACGAAAAAAATCATACCTTTCCAACGGATTCACAAATCGTAACAACTTCTATACCCCCACAAAGCGCGTAAAATTCTGAACAGGATGCGATGAACAATTTTCTGAATAGCCGCTCCCAGTTTTAATGGTCAAGTCGCTTCCGGAAGTTTTCCAAGAAACACGCGACCGTTTCCTAGGTGATTTCACCCTAGGCTTTCTCGGGAGCTCGCTTCAACGATTCGATTGACTTGGGCTGGACGTCACAAGCCCTTCCCTGCAAAACCCCTCGAACAGAGAAGTACATAGGGTCCCTGCTGGTGGTAGGTGATGTTGCCGTAACGATAGTCGTCGACCATTTTTTTCTGAAAAAATGAAAGAAATTTTTTCAAGGAACATGGTAATACCATTGCAGAAAAGTACCGACAGCACGATTAAAACAAATATAAGTAAGCGTATAATAGCGGCAACGCTTCGAAATCAAACGCGTGTGTGACGGTAATTTAGGTGGTCCTTGTAAATAGAAGTACTTTAATCCCAATTTAAAAAAAGGAAAATCAAATAATTCCTCCAGTTGTACAAGTATGAGCCCCTTAAGGTTTAGCATTTATAGCATTTATATGTTCTTCATATATCGCTATTTTAAAAAGTTCCTCGCAGCCTCGAATATCAGTGGAAGTCTTGAAACGAGCTGATCGGAAAAGTACGTAATAGAATTGATTTATCAGCTTGCCATAAAATGAATAGCGTCTCACAAAATTTAAGTTAAAGTTCAGAGTAATTTTCCATGCTTATTTTCATTTGTTGTGAGCATTATACTGAAAGTCCATTCATTTTCTTCCGCACTATAAAAGAAAGCAAAACTAACATAAAGGGAAGTTAATATTTTTTTTCTATCTCGCACATGTGTCGAATCTGTTGAGTTTTAAATTTAGTGAAATTAAAAATTTTGGGGTTTTTAACTTTGGTTTAAAAAATGTATATTGATGAAAATAAGATGAACTAGCTATTTGTTTTTCTGGAAAAACATCGTTACTCCTCTCAAACGTAATCTCTTGAAATTTTTCATCAACTTGTCGACAGCGTATGTGATGAAGCTAAGTTACAAAAGTCGCTTTGCCAAATCCTCGTCTATTATGTGGAAGCCGTGTGTGCAATCTGTGCTAAGAAAAATTTCCCCTTAAAAAAATCATCATTTGTTTGCCCGCTCCAATATTGTTTTATTTCAGGTCATTATAATGCAATGCAATATATTTTTCCTGGTGGATCGATGAACGTTTATCCATTATTGCAGAAATATATTAAATTTTTGTTTTTAACCAGTTCAATTTTTATCAATTGATAATTTTTGAGCCGAGAAAATTTACGAGAATCGTGCTGCTTATGGGAAATTATTTATTTACTCTTTAGAATGTACAAAAATATTCTGTAGTATTTTAGCAAAATATTGTCGAAAAAAGGTCAATATCTCAAATAATGTCGTTTAACAGAGCCAAGCAACGCTTATCGCTATTTGTTTGATTGGAAGTTCAGTTCGAAACAAAATAAAACATTTTTCCATCAAAACCTGAAATGTTTACTGATTCGTTGATTAGACATCGCTAGTCCCAAAACATGCACTCACTCCTGTGATAGTTCCTTCTCCGTTTTCATTTCTATGTATTAATGGAAATTTTACTTTGATCACCCAGGTATTCATAATGGGAACTTGTTTTGTTTTGCTGACTGGCCTCGACAATGAGTCAGTAAAAAGCTTTACATATTTTCTTTCACTGCTATCGCTTTCGTTTTCTCGTTTCCATTCCGTAAAATTCGTTTAATTATTCGCTGGAAATCAGTACTAGTCGCATGGAGGCATTTTCTTTTGTTTGGTCACTGTTCCATGTATGCTGTCGCAATTTCTCATTACACAAATGGAACAATTGTCTCGAATTTCAAGGAGAATTATATTCTGAGTGGAGTACAATTCATTGCCTCATGTCAGTAACAGACCAAAAATGAGCTTTTGCGTTGCAGTATTTATAAGATCACTTAACTAAATTGGGGTGATTAAGAATAGTGTGAAATTTTTTATTCTGCATTTTAAATCTCTGATTATTCACTAATAACTGATCAAAATAAATTCTCTATTTGATTTTTAGTATTTTATTACGTTGGGAATGCCATGGCTGGAAAAAACTCCATAGCTTTTTTCATTTTCATATAATTTAGGTACACCTGAAGCGCCGATAAGGCCACATTTGTGATTTTTTCAAAATCAATTCAAAATCTAAAACCAACTCGATTTCAGTCTCTTTAAATAAAGCATTCTCCATTACGCAGAGTTGGTATTTGTGACGATTAATAGCATTTCTTCAATTGTTTTAAACGTTTTCGTAGTAGTAGTACCTGCTGCAGGTTTGAATTTATCAGTTGACACTCAAAATGGTCTTTCGATGAGCATTTCCATTCCTTCCTGAGCAGGTTTGATGATAGACGGGTATCAGCGGTTAACGTTAGGGTAAATGATCTGGTTCGCATGATCCGTTTGAAGCGAACCGTAATTTGTTAGTAAATTTTCAAAAAGCAACGAGTCAGCACGAGCAAAATGTAAACGCAAATTCCGTGTATTATACTTCGAAACCTCTTGAACATTTCTAATTTTAATTGCTTGCGCTTGCATACTTACATGGGCGAAAAAAATTCTAATTATTTCTTATAAATTATTATCACAAAAACAGCTTACTTGGTTTGTCTTGTCTTATAGATTAGGAACGATTCTTAAAAAAATACCACTCACTGCTTTCTTTACTACTTTCATTAAATAGGCTTCACTGATACATGTTTAGTATACCTCCACAAAACTCATGGAGAGAATATTTGTGTGGCCCTAAGGTATGACTAACATTGGGGGCACCTTAAGATGAATTCTAAGCCGAAAGAAAATGTATCACCATTAGGTGTAGCATTGCCAAACATGTATAGGGTTTAAAAAACATTTTAAAGCAAAATTTTTTTAAAATGTGACTGCTCAGTCGTCCTGATTCACCGGTTTCACTTTGAATTGCAGTATTTTCTCGAACAGAAATCTTTTCTTTTCAGGCAAATGCGGTGTTCTTGGTTTTGTCTTTAGTGGTACTTTGCCGCCATACTTCAACCTCCGCATCTCTGAAGAACAAAGAGCACACTAAATTGGCGTCCGTCAGGTACGTGAACTTCTAACACCTATGATCTTTGTTATGAACTGAAAATATTAAACGATATTTTGAAGAGGATGTTCATGAGGCCAACTTGTTAAAATGTAATTATTGGGGTGTTTTACGTTAGGGTCACAGATAGAAAAGAAACTGGATGTTGCATGTAAACATTAAAATGAAAAATGAAGCTATTGATTTAATAGAATCTTGAATATACGTCAACTACAAAAGTTTCGGAAACTTTTTCAAGCAGCTATTCCTCATCCTCATTTTTTACCGAGAACGCCAATGAAGAAAAAAAATATGATTTTGTCAATTCTGAGCAGACATGATGTCACTTTTTTTACACCGATAAAATTGTATTGCCTGCCATTTTGGCAAAATATCTTACCGTTAGGACGACAATGATTTGAATAGAGTCGGTTCCTTGACGGTATATAAAATGTATGACAAGTTATCAAAGTTAGTTTAATTGCTGAATTTCCACAAAAAATCCCTTGTCGATTTTTCTTCTAGGACTATCAATACATATTTCGTTAGTTATTTGGAGTGATGAAGTTTCTCTCATTTCATAGCCAACGGCCATACCACATTGAATGCACCGCTTCTTCGTCCGTCTCATTTCATGTATATGGAATAAATTTTTTCCTGTAGCATATTCAAGCATAAGTTTCATCTCTAACAGGACTTGGTTACGAGGAGCTTTCGTCCTTGTGTTCCTGCTGGGTCTCACGTGGACGTTCGGTCTGCTGTACCTCAACCAACAGACTGTTGTTATGGCCTACATCTTCACGGTCCTCAACGCGCTACAGGGTCTTTTCATTTTCATTTTTCATTGCATCCAAAATGACAAGGTACGATTCAGTTGTTTTTTCGTGGCAATAGCACTAAGTGAAGGGATGCCTGAAATTCTATTCCTAACTCAGTAGTGCCTTGATTCAACTAAGCAATGGGCGTGGAATGCGTTAATTTTTACCCACAAATTTTTCAGCGGAGCGTGAATGCGGATGAGAATCTGAATATTCTGTTTGGTTGGAGATCACTCTAATGCAAAAAATTAAATCCGATTGCCGCTTTTTTTGTCACTATTTTATTCTCACGTTTTCTGCAAAAACTAAACGATTCTATTGTTTTATTTTCATGAAAATGCTTGAAACATGTGACGTTCCATAAGTCATATTTTTTCTTTTCCTAATAGTCTCGTGATTTTCCTCATTCAGTGTTGATTTAAAAAAAAATTCAATTTACTGTCTATTAAGTGAATTCATGTCCATGAAATGTTAATGAACACAAGCGTTCACACACGCAGATCTCGCTCACCCTACCAGTACTGTTCTGATGTGTAGCTCTCAATCTCATCAAATTCTCTAATTATGCTTCTGTTTGAGAGCTGTGCATTCTTCTAAATTTCACAGCTGTGTATAAAGCATTTCCTTTATAAATCTATTTTAAAATTTTTGGTAACATAGTTATCCCAGATCGAGATCTATTTCGAGCTTTTGTAGCGTTGCTCATTATACTGAACGTCTGAAAATTGACGTGATCACTAACCTTTTTGCATCGCTCTCTGTTGAAATTTTCTTAAAGGTTTGAGCAGCCACACATTTTTAGGCTGATTAAAGTGCGCATGTTTAGTTATGGGTTATTTGGAGCTCGTCTTCTGAAATGCACTAATGGGGCGGTGTAATTTTATATCACTAATAATAATTAAAGCGAGAATGGATTCATTTTATACTACGTTATCTAACGGTAATTAATGGCACCTCGCAAAAAGGTTTGTATTTCCTTGTTAGATCCAACATAAAGCTATAGCTAAAAATAGTTCAATGAATATTTCTTTTCAATATTTTGTTTTTTGATGAGCCTCGCAACGAAACTTTATCCTCCACTAGACCAAACAGGAATTTGCGTTTGATGCAAGTCATTACGTTAAATTTTTGAGTTTGATGAGATATTCTCTACTATCGTTATAAAAGGCAATTATTTTCCATTGATCCAAGTTAAATGTATATCTAACAGCTCAAGAATGAATAAGTTACTGTGCAGAAATCCTCGACTGTTCGATTCATTTAGTATTAACGGCCTTATCCTTCAAATTTTGAGTAAAAATGTAATTTAAAACATGAAATGTCCATGTAAATGTTTGGCGAAATTCGGATTCCGATTCGTGGAATGATTTGCTCACTATAAAAATTGCAACGTAACCCTATTGTCAGAAATGATTTTTTTATTAATAAGCTATCTCGAGATGTTTCAAAGTTCTTGAAAAGTAATTTGAAAACGTTTGTATGAAATAAGTGTGCTCAGTGAAATTAAACAATTATTTCTTTTAAAAAAAGGACGGTTAAACTTGATTTCAATCATTACTTTACGTAAACCAAACTATTTTTAATTTATTTAGAGCACGATTACCATAAACGAGTTACACTGGGGTTCTCAACTGATATGATTGAAATTATTCAATGTTTCCGAATAGCTTCTCTACGATTCTTTACCGTCACAACTGAAACCGACTTTATTTTAGTCACGCACTTTTATGAATTGATCTTCTACAAGTTGACAAGTTCTCATCCCCGTAAATGTCCACTCGAGGTCCGAGGGTAATTGGAATGTTGAACATTGTATCGTTAAAATAAAAACGTTGTTGCGTAAACTTGTCTTACTCTGATTACATAAGAATTGGACAGTATTGAATGCATCACTCACTTAAATCTTTGCGTGTCCCAAATGCTAACGACCAGTTTCATACGATTCAATGTATAAATCAGTTTTCACGGTAATAATAATGAACCCGGGGCTCTACGTGGAACTTGTATCCAGAGAACGAGACTTTGCATTGCATATCATTCGCTACTTTCTTCCTCAATTTGAACTGAAGAATTCTGCTGTTCAAGAACAAAGCTGAATAACCTCGTGGTTTAACTAAACCTACATCCATTTGGTGTCATGAGTAGACTAGAGAATTATGTGTCCTGTTAAAATTGATTATTAGAGGGAATTACGCATCGTGGTCGTCTGTAATTTTCAAGTCTTAAACGTGAATACGTTTATTATTTGGATTATTTGGTGGAAGGAAAGCTGAGAGTTAGTGGAATATGGGGAGGTGTAAAAAGGAGGAGTGGAAGGGAGGTGTTAAATGTAAGCAAGTTACATGATTCTGAGCGTGAGTGTGAGTATCAGGAGAAGATGAAAGTGGAGTATGGGAGGGTGAAGGAAAGTGAGGTGGGTGGAGTGGAAGGGGAATGGAAGTTGTTTAAAGATGCGGTGGAAAAATGTGCAAGGGAAGTGTGTGGGGTAAGGAAGGTTGGAGGGGGGATTAGAAAGGGGAGTGAATGGTGGAACGGAGAAGTAGGAGCGGCTGTGAAAAGAAAGCGGGGGGCGTTCGAAAGGTGGTTGCAACGAGGCAACCAGCAAAATTTTGAAGAGTATAAGGAGAGGAAGAAAGAGGTACAAAGAATGGTAAGGAGAGCGAAGAGGGCGGCGGATGAGGAATGGGGGAGGAAGTTGGGAGGGGATTTCATGGAGAGAAGGAAGGTTTTCTGGAAGGAAGTGAAGAGAATTAGGAAGGGTCAGGTGGAGAATGAGGCAAGAGTGAAGGATACAAATGGTAGGCTGCTAGTGGAGAATTGTGATGTGAGAAAGAGATGGGCGGAGTATTTTGAGGAACTGCTGAACGTGAGGGATGATAGGATTGCGAGAGTAGTAGCTGTTGGAAGTGATGTTAGAATGCCTGTGTTTGGTGAAGTGAATAGAAATCGAATAAGAAGTGCAGAGGTGAGATGTGCGTTGGATGAAATGAAAAATGGGAAAGCTCCAGGTTTGGATGGCTGCACGGTTGAATGTCTAAAGAAAGGAGGAAATGTGGTTATAGAATGGTTGGTGCGTTTATTAAATGTGTGTTTCGAGGCTAGTAAAGTGCCGGTTGATTGGAGTAGCGCGTGCGTAGTTCCGTTGTACAAGGGGAAAGGTGACAGGTATGAGTGCAGTAATTCTAGGGGTATAAGTCTACTGAGTGTCGTTGGGAAGCTGTATGGAAGAGTGTTAATTGGAAGAGTGAGAGTGTTGACGGATCGTGTGCTTGCTGAAGAACAGTGTGGTTTTAGGTGTGGTAGAGGTTGTGTGGATCAAATGTTTGCTGTGAGGCAGGTGAATGAAAAATACTTATTAAAGGGAAAGGATGTATATTGGGCATTTATGGATCTAGAGAAGGCGTATGACAGAGTGGATCGCGAGGCTTTATGGCAAGTGGTAAGTTTGTATGGAGTGGGTGGGAGACTGTTGAATGCGATCAAGAGTTTCTACATTGATAGCAGAGCATGTGTGAGAGTAGGGAATGAGGTGAGTGAATGGTTCCCAGTTGTGACAGGTGTGAGACAGGGATGTGTGATGTCGCCGTGGTTGTTTAATTTGTTTATGGATGGTGTGGTGAGAGAAGTGAATGCCAGAGTGTTGGGAAAAGGTGCGCAGTTGGTGGGACGAAATGGTATGTATTGGGAAGTGTGTCAGCTGTTGTTTGCAGATGATACAGCGCTTGTGGCTGATTCAGAGGAAAAACTGAGGAGACTGGTTACAGAGTTTGGTAGAGTGTGCGAAAGGCGGAAATTGAGGGTAAATGTGAATAAAAGTAAGGTGATGAGATGTTCAAGAGGTGGAGTGTTTGGAACTTTGGATGTGAGGTTGAATGGGGAAGTTTTAGAGGAGGTAGAGCATTTTAGGTACCTCGGGTCGGATGTGACTGTTAAGGATAGTATGGAAGTAGAAGTGAAGCATCGAGTGAGTGAAGGTTGTAAGACATTGGGTGCAATGAGGAAAGTTTTTGAATGCAGGAGTTTGAGTATGAATGCTAAGAGGGGACTGTATGAAAGTTTGATTGTGCCAGTTTTGTTGTATGGAGCAGAGTCCTGGGGGTTGAGAGCAGCTGAGAGGAGGAAGTTGGATGTGTTTGAGATGAAGTGTTTGAGAAGCATGTATGGAGTAACTAGAAGAGATAGGATCAGGAATGAGTTGGTTAGGGAGCAGACGGGTGTTATCAAAAAGTTGAGCAGGCGAGTGGATGAAAGAGTGCTTGGATGGTTTGGGCATGTAGAAAGAATGAATGTTGATCGGCTGGTGAAAAAGATATATATGTCGGAAGTGAGTGGTCTTCGAGCGCGAGGTAGACCACGGATGAGTTAGATGGATGGGGTGCGACGTGCTTTGTATGAGAGGGGTCTGACTGTGGACGTGGCGAGAGGGATGGCTGCGGACAGAAGTGAGTGGGGGCAGTGTATAAGGAGGTAATTTTATTTTTGACGCGTTACTGGAAGCTGCCCGCGTGTGATGAGGTTGACCTGTCACGTGCGGGGGAGGGGCTGCACTCAATGAAGCGGTCGGGGTAAACCAGCTGTTGCTGTCGGGCCTGACTGTGGAAGGTGGTTGTGCTGGGCTGCTGCTGATCCTGGCAGTTCAGGTGCGGCCAGTGCTGCCTCTCTCGCCTCCTAGTGACTAAGTGTGGTGATTGTGGCCTGCTGTCGGCTACCCTCCCATGGGGAGGATAAGCACGGTATATGTATGTAAACGTGAATACTCGATAGTTAACAAATTATACGACGTGTGTGACTGCAATCCTCGTTACTAGATGACAGTGGTGGAGAAAATTGTCATTATATGTTGAGTGAGGGAGTAAGCAATCTATCGCGCGCTGACCTCTCCAAAAATATGTCAGCCTAACCACCAACTAATATCCTTTAGGTGGTTTTCATGGTTGATAAATTTTAAAAACCTAAATAGCGATCTGAAATCGAGATAGTCTCGTACGTGATTTTTCTAGTTTACTGGAAATTGTTTTCATTTTAGAAATCGTTCTTTATTGAAGGATTTTTTAGCAACTCCTTGACGCTTTTGTCACATCAATTGTTATTTTCAAATACCCAACTCCTCTTGCTATACCTAATTCTTTAAATGTATGATCTAAATTAAATACAGTAATCATCATAAGCGATAACTGAAATGTTAGGTTAAACGAATAAGAATGAATAGACCAAACTATGTAATAAAACCTGTGTAGTTAGGGGAAATCATGCATGCAACCACAACATAGCTGATTGTCTCGTTAGGTGAAGAAGGAGATGCGGGGAGCGTGTCGCCGGCACGCGTGGCTGCGCGCGTGTCTGTGCGACTACTCGCATGGTCTCAACACGCCCTCGTCCAGCGTCGTCAGCAAACCTGACACTCGCGCCAACAGCCTCCGTCGTCACCCCTCATTGTCTCCCTCTGCAGTGCTAGCTTCCGCTACCCACCCAGCCACCTCCGTGGGTAACACTAGCTACCACCACCATCAAAATAGTGCCTCCAGTGTCAATGGGCTTGACAGTCAACTAGAACAAAAGCAGCAGCCACAACAACAGCAACATCACTTTCTCCACCATTCGAATGTCACAAATGCCACTCTAGCCACTGATACACTCGTAACTTCCGCAAACTCTTCACCACTTCATCACGCACACGTTGCCAATGTAGTCAGTACTCATCACCAACTTGCTAACAATTTAGATCATCACCATCATCATCACCACCACCACCACCATCCCTTCCCGAAGCTCTCTCATGGCTCCAATTCTTCTTATTCTGAACAAGTTCTGATCGAACGCCCGAACAATTTCAGTGTCCCAACGTCGCCTTCTCTATCTTCCTCTCAAGCGTCGTCTTCAGCTAGTGAATTAAACACCTCGTTCGGCGGACCCCACCAAGACCCTAACCATGCGGCGAGTTACCAGAATTTTTGGGCATTCCGAGCTCAGCAGCTGAACGCGGCTCAAATATATGCTAGTCCCCCGGGTACTCCCATGTCTCAACTTTACGACACCGCGGGCCCGTGCATTGGCTCGCCCAACTGTGACGTAGACACTTCAAATTTAAGCATGGACCCTCGCTTCAATATTTATCAGACATGTGGCACACCTGAGTCACCTCATTTGTACATCCAGCCACAATCGTGCTCAAGGCCTTCAGCGCATCCTCAGCTCTCCATGCACGAATCTCAAAGCCCGCATAATGTGGCGGCCGTTAAAGTATCGGCTCTTAATTCTAATGGAGTTCCGCGATCGATGACGTCTTCAGTTGTACGTAATAATTACCTTAATTTAACACCCGCTAGTACCTCTCATTCTGTGCCAACTTCGCCTGAAGATGAAGAAAAACATTCTAAGCGAGTCAATTTGCACCCGCTAGTACAGCCTGTGCCTCATTCCCGTAATTTGAAGACCATTTCGCACTCCAATACTAGTAGAAATATTCAAAACAACCACCCAAAAGACTTGAGCAACCCTAAGCTCTTATATATAAATCATGGCTCAAGCCCAGCGTCTAAGTTTATCCCTCCTAATCATGACGAGACAGAGGTTTTAATGTGTTAGACGAAAAGAATTTAGGTACTCGAGATTATCGTTCATACTTCACAAAGTTTCAAAACATCTCATATGTATAAAATATACTATTCCCCCATTATTTCCTACCTGGAGAGTCAAAATCTACCTTCGCAGAGTGCTCACCGAGTTTCCAGATCTCGAAAAACCCGGTAATTCCCTTTCACTTGAAGTGTTTCATTTGCGATTGGGAAAGCTTTCTGGGAGCACAATTTGGTTCTGAAGCTTCACAAGAATTGAATAATTTTCGTACCCTCAAGAAATAAACCCTGCATGCGTCTCATTCCAACAAACAGTCATTTTTTATTTCCGATAGCATGATATAATACCCTACCTGGGGTGCATGACGGTCTAAACTTACAAGGGAAACTTCACGCTTCATTTATGAATTTAGCGCATGGAAAGCTACTGTTTGAACAAAGCTTTGTATAGGCTTTGCTTCCTAAACTCTAAACATGAACTTTTTTTTCACCTATACTTTAAATTGTCTTCTAATTCTCATGACCTGGTATTGTGTTTCCTACCTGTTGTTGCTTCGGGACGGATCACACGGACATTAATGAAACTATGTAATAAAATACTCAACACCTGCACATCACGTGAATCTCATGAGATTCTTACTTAGAGCTGCGTTGCACCGTTCAGTTTTTTCCGTTGCACTTTTCACAACTTTCATTAACATAAGTCATAAACGATACACGTTCTATTTTATTGTAAAATGTATCGAATTTATTATGAAATCGATTTTTGTTAAATATGTTCCTGTGCGAGCAATTTGTTTCTTTCACTAATCTTTTTAACTCTCTTCACGTATTGCTCATCAAAACCGCGCTACTCTGTTGATTCTAATGATTCCAGAACACTAAAATCTGAGTCTTTATATACATTAAGAAGAGTGTTTTTGTCTGCAGGACCTCTTGCTACCACTGCAAATTTAGCAGCGCCTGTTTATATTTGTTTTCGGTGTAGTTTATGTTATATTGTTTTCTTTTCCTTTCTATTTTCCTTCTAGGAGAAGCCGATAGAGCTATCTCCGGCAGGAGTTATTTTTTATCCTTACTGTTTTCTGATGGCTTGGCTTTTTCTCATTGATTTGCTGTAGTGGCCAGTTAAATTACCATGTGGCGATTATTTTAATTCTGCAATCGCGGTGGATAAATTATTTTTATAATAACAAAACTTTTGTGCTTATTGACAGCTTTAGATCAGATGCCGTTTAAACAATACTATTGCAATTTTTCAAGTAATATTGACAACCAAAACTATTTACAACACAAAGCCTAATTTTAGTAGAGTTCATGTAGTTACATTTACATGACCAGTTTGTTTCAATCATCGTTGCATTGTTAGACACAGACTACTAACAGTCGCACTACTCTTATGCAACAGAAGAATTTCGATAGCTGTTCCTCATTTCAGTTGCATAATAAAGCATACACAATGGTCAAATGCTAAACGAACTAGCTTGTCAACGTATTACGTATATTTTCGCTGTAACTTTTACTTGATATTCGTTGAGAATTGTAGGTCATTCGTTGATTAATTTAATTAAGCTTCAACAAACGCACTTTAAAACCATCCTCGCAAGAACATGCCTCCGGCGTAGTTCGTTTACCCGTTGAATCAGAGCTTTTTATTAGTTTCAATTTTTAGATGCTCAAGAGTTTACCTTTAGTATCTGTAGTGTTTCGTGAACATAGCGTTATGTTTATTTCGAACAAGGACTCTCTTTGCTCTCCTCAACGCTTTGGCTTATTGTTCTACTTTTCGAAAAATATTTCTGATATTTTTACGTACAGGTAATGAATAGTATTTTAAATCATCATATTTTTGTATTTGAAAAGATATTAATAACGTTTGTTCTTTAGATAAGTTTAATTTTGCAGAAAAACTGATTCGCCAATAACTGTACAACTATATTTGTTATCTTCTTCACTCTTTGCCGTTACTACGAGGTTTTTACAGTTTGCTTCAAAAACAAATCATAATCTGGTTACATGTAAATTTGTTGCTCCATCACTGAAATCGAAGCATGCTCTGAGAGATAACAAATTTATTTCTTCCGGATAGCTGAAATAATTACTTTCCTTTTTGCCCTCAACATTATTCTCATGTATAATTTTCTTCGACTCCTCAGAAATATTCCTTCAAGTCGTGCGGACGGGATTCTGGCCATGGCGGAAGCGAACAGGACGAATCTTCGCGCTCGGGTACTGCCAGTAAACTGACTTCTCTTCGCTTGAACAACAATGTAGCTCCCCATCAACCAGCAGACCGGCTCGTCAATTCTTTCACTCAACCTCACTCGGAACTTCCTAGTCCTGACGCTCTTTTGCCTGACTACCGCTTAGCAGGCGATGGTTTAAGATTGCCCCAACACCCTAGAATTAGGAATCAGAGTCCTTACAACCACACATATACGGAGATCTCTGAAGGCAGCAAGAGTATCAGCAGCCGGTTACCCGCTGATCCTGTCTACGAGGAAATCGAGAGGGAAGG
The DNA here is from genome assembly GCA_030386875.1 of Morinoia aosen. Classification (NCBI taxonomy): domain Eukaryota; kingdom Metazoa; phylum Arthropoda; class Malacostraca; order Amphipoda; family Talitridae; genus Morinoia; species Morinoia aosen. The sequence continues at coordinate 12,787,564 of CM059562.1, forward strand.
ACGACTAGCCGCCGAACTTCAAGTCAGTGACATGAGCGATGAAGATGGCCGAAGGCTGTCATCTGATGTCTCCAGGCAGTCCTCCCGATCTTATGGTGACCACAGACCTCTTCTACCTTATACACTTCCAGACCACCTTCACGGAACACTGCAGCATATTCCCCATCAACACTTCCACCACATACAGCACCAGTTACACCAACATCAGCTACATCAGAATCATATTCAACAAATCCACATGCAGCAGCAACATCAACTCCAGCAACAACAGATCCAGCAACAGCTACAACAAGAGCAACTACAGCAGCAATTGCAACAACAGCACCTTCACCAACACCACCATCACCACCCAGCGCAGATGGTAGCTACTGCTCACCCCGTCAATGCCTACGAAACTCGCCCCCGGCCAGAAATTTTAAATCTTCCCGAGACTGTGGCCGTGAGCGCAGCGCTAAGCCCGCGCAATGCTCACTCGTGCCTGGAGAATTTAGGCGGCAATATGGCTTCTGTGGTGCAACCTCTCAGTGAACCTAATCTGCGCAATTGGGAAGCTGTGCAGCATCGTCGTGACATGGCCCAGCTCCAGCAACACCTCGGGGAGATGACCGTGGCTGTGCTCAACGGTGAGCAAGTTGTTTGTAAATTAAAGTCGCCGTTGACACCCATTCAAGAAGCTGCTCACCAAAATGGTGGTGGACCCCTCACTTCGGTTGAAAGTGCTCAACCGCAACAGCCAGACACGATGCAGACCCAGCAGCAATATCAATTATCTTTCCAGGAGAACAATGACGAAGGACTCCAACATTCTCATGCGGATCAGTCGAATAAAGAAGAAATACCAGTCAAGCATCAGCCACACAAACATCCCGTCACGTCTTTAACTTACTCTCATTGTTGATGATACCGGGTGACTTCATACTCGTTTTGTATTAATACTGATAATATTACTGTACAGTATGAACTGATGTCTTACATCAAATTAGCCCGCAGAAAAGAGTAAAAGGAGGTCTTTTCTCTTCTTTTGATCGACATTGGCTAGTCATGGATAACTTCAGTTTTCCACTTTTTTATGGTCGATCTTTCTGCCTAATTTATCTATCTTTGATACTCCGTGTGACTCAGAAGCACTGTGCTTACTTTCTGCACTGCATTTAGTCTGTAGAGTATTGGATGTATTTATACTACAAACGCTGAAAGATAACAGCGGTGCGTTGCCATGCGGAAACCAGTTCTAAATTTTAGCGTTTGTTAAGCCTTAAATTTCGTCCTCATTTTGAGGCCAACGTCGTCCCAACTTAGTTTAATACCTTCATGTATAATACATGACGGCTGCGAATTGATTTTAGGTCATCTATTGCCGCTAGTGTCATTTGGCGAATTAATAGTTTCATTCTTGTCCATGTGAATAATACCGCCAAGCTTGGCTGATTTGCAAATTTTCCAAATGTTATATAACACTTCTCAGTGAGTTATTTTGATTTAAATCATTTGAACTTAGAAGCCAAAAACGTTCAAATTATTTCTAACACAAATATTCGTGAAAAAATCCTTTCTAGGGATGACCTAAGAACGAACGTTAAGTCGCATGATTCATGGTACAAAGGTTCGTTATAATCAATGCTATATATTACAGGAAATTTCCAACAGAACACTTCTGCGTAAAAATGTTCATGCTTTTTTATCTACTCGTGTTTAAAACTCATTGATAATTCTGATCTTGAGTTTAAAGCGTTTCTTAACTTTATTTAATTTTTTGAGCGCTTTTTTACACTTGGCTGTGTATTAATTGTTGTTTAAACCGGTTAAAATCTTGAAGCTACATCTATGGATAAGTCTTGAAGGCCATTTCAATGACACCTCGAAAAGCAATTAACTTATAAACATTTCTCAATGTTGTGTCCACGTGAGTAACCGTCAACCATTCAATAGATGATGGTGTAGTTAGTGTAATGTTCTTCTTTAAAAAAAATACGTATTTTCTCTGACTTTTGATAACTTTGTGAAGTGTAAGGCCTCTTGACACTGTATGTCACCTGAATTTTGTACATAGAATATGTACAGAAAGATTCATATATATCTGTGTTTAATTGTACTGTACATAGTTCTCGCTTCGTGTAACTCCTGCAATAGTTTTGAACCGGTAATGAATGCAATGATTATATTATAGCTTGCTTTCACTGCTCTGCTGAAGCATATGCATAATTGTTCTTCACTGAATGTACTCATTTTCTGTGAATATACCTTGACACTGCTGAATGTTTCAACGACTGTTGTAACCAAGACACGTGTTCTATTTGGTACTATATGATCGGACTTCACTAAGCTTAACTCTTCACTATAACACCGTTTTAAATTTTATTTCGTGAATATTTTGCAGGTTATTGTGACAATCATGCAAAAATTCATTCCGTGCTATGTTATGAAAAGATATGATTTACTCCTAGTAAATATGCCATAGTAAATTCGTAAATATGTAAAAGCAAATTTGTCATAGTAAAATTCCCCATTTCCTCAGCTAGAACTGCTCATATGACGTGAGATTACAAATAGAAGATAAATATTTAGTCATAATTTTAAAACTTCATCGTTCTCATTGGGATGTGTTGCGCTTAGTCCTCTCAGGGGCTGAATTTCAACTAGAAATAATTGTAAACGAACGTGGGCTTTATGGCGTCTCTTGTCTACTACTAGCACGCTTGAAAAAGTTGAGCAGTGGTGGACATCACGTCAAAGTGCGCTGTCCGTTTATATGATGGACGGAATGCTCTTCATAATTACTAATAGTTGATATAAATTTTGTCTATATCAATATTTTTGAGTTACGTAAATGTAATACCGATCCAAATATGCTCCCGCCTGCCTCGCAAAATGTTTTTATTTATTACAAATTGGTATCAATACCAAGTACACAATAGAAAAGATGAAGTTATTCTTTCAGTACCATAATGTGTAAAAGCTAACAGATTTTTATCGTTGGTGGCGTGACACAGACTGCATTTATTAAGGACAATACTTTCTGATTATGATGAAAGAAATCTATCCTATGATAATGGAGAGAATCATTTTTAAATTGTGCAAGAATCGAAAGCTTGGTAACCTCAGAAATTGACCTCGTCTAAGTACTAGGATTACTCCCACCCTTTCATACTTTGGCCCACTCGAATGAAATTATTCCAAAAAATCGATTGTATCGTGAAAAGAAAATACGCTTTCGAAATTCATTTAAAGTTATATATTCGACAACCATCTGTCGAGTTTATGCATATCTAACCCGTCAACTTTGATAAATTGTTTTGCGTAGAAAGCTCACCGAGTTCAGTACAGGTCCCAAAATTTATGGGTATTAGTTGGTACACAGTTTGAGCCCTCCAGATTCCAAGTCGTTCAAAACTGTTACAATTATTCATGAAAGTGTAAATGATTAAATATTATAAATAGTTCAGTAGTTCAATTTTTTTTGACGAACATGTTGAAGAAATTATTTGTTCAATGGTGAATAAATTTAAACTAAATAACCTCGAGAAAATAGAAATACTATAATTTTCAGTAATTGCGAAATTTGAGCTTCACTCCTGTTTTGGTTTCGAAATCTTGTTTTTTCTCAATACCACGACATTCATTTGATTCTAAGGCCGACATTGAGAGCGTCAAAAAAGGAAAATACTGTCAATATAAATTTGGACACATACGAATGGTAAGAGCTAATTTAAAAGTATTGGCTGAATCATAGAGTGTCTGAAGTCCGTGAATTTGGGTGATCCATATTTGGGACTACTTTGATCTGTAATAACTATGCAAACAAAACTACCATGGATATTGCTACTGTCGATGAGGGAAGAGTTATTTAAAAGAGTTACGCAGTGTCATAGTAAGAATTTGTACACTATATTAACTCTATGAGGTTCAAAATAATGATTCTCATTCATCAGCACAGTAAAACGAAAATAATACAGACACAGAGTCACATTTGGTTGGAAAGATTTCAAACAAATGAGTTTTTCCCAATGTCAAATGTATTTCAAAGCGACAACAAACGAGGTTTTTTTATACCTCGATACGTGCACCTACTACATTCCACATTCGACTGAAAACGGCCAGGTAGAAGTCCAATTACAAGTAAAAATCTTATACTTTCTACCCTGTAGCAGACTGATCAAGGCCCATTTATTTACCATACTGAAATCGTGTCGATACATCAGTGAAAAACAATAAATATGCCTCATCCAAAAGTCTTTAATTTCTGATGAAATAAAATTACTTACCTGCCATTTTAACTCTTAAGTTCATATTCATGCGTGCCTCTCTGAGCTACCCCCTGGTAAATAATTCTTGAGCCTGCCTTCGACCAACTTCAACGCAGGCCGCGCCTAGCTTCCTCGGTGCTTGATTGAACCAAAGCAATCCTGGAAATGAAAATGACAGTCAGGAAAATTGTCACATTAATTAATTTGGGTCTCGTGTAATGATTAGGGTGCTTTGGGATAGTTTTAGATAGAAAATTTTGCACAAAATGAGAGCTTCGTTGGTCATACTTTATCGCATCAGCTCAGCTCAAAATTCTGATTGAGTAGCGGGCAGCTGATTTAAGAAGGTTTACGCCTTTATTTATCACTGGTGTATGATAAAATCTACGGATCTAATAATGACCGAACACTAGTTCTTCTCTGACAAAAGTAAAGTCGTCATTTACTTAGTTAACTGAAACATGCCCTGTAATTTATTCCACGCTCAGGCCTGAGAAATATTTTCTAGGAATTTACCCACGTCATAATCACCTCCAATTGTTGTTTCCTTCGTAATTGAGAAAATTTCACATTTAAATGATCATTGCCAGGATTATTTCGGGTACAGGGATATATAACTTATAATTAGATCGCTAAAGAACCATTGTAAATATGCATTACTGATCTGAAATGGAATGAGCTCTCTCATCTTCTGCCATTTCATTTAGGAAATATAATCTCTTTTGTAACATTTTGTATGTAAACTGTGATACATGTGTTTAGTAAATAATGTCCATCTAGGTACCGCCAAATTAATATGAAATAAATTATTGTCCGTCATTAAAATTTTATTACCACATCTGCAACACATCCCTTGATTTCCGTAGTGAGTTTAACGGAGCTAATGAATAGTTTGATTCAGCTATGCAAAGACTAATTATTTTATACGATTACTAAGCTCTTAACAGAAGCGAGCCCCAATAAACCAATTTTTCATTTTTAAACAAACGCAACTTATCCTGAACACTTGGAAAACGATAGCACTTCAACACCTTGCGTATGATCAAAAACAATAACTGCAAAAATTCGCACTGATTCTAGGCGTCATTATTGTCACAGGTCGAGTTAACTAACCGTTTCATTTTAGAGAATGGCTTCTCCCCAAACCCTATGAATTTCGATTTAATCAAATGGATTTACTTTCGTAACATTTGCGACAGTGGTTTCAGCTCTAGCGACTTTTCAAAACAAATGGTATATGTCGAAGCAGTATCGGCCTATTTCGAAGGGATGAAGGTAACAAATTTAAAATGTAAGGACATTATCATCCCGATCTAATATTTTCATTTTTTACAAAAATTTCTTTGAAAAAGGTCAATACTGTGAATTTCAAATAAAACATCGTCAAAAATTATATAAAATATTTCATAATAAAAAATATAACATTGTGACACTCTTCATGCATTCAAATAAGGAAAATATTGTATAACATTTCTCAAAATAAGATATAATAACCATAAAACTCATTTTACTGCTTTGCTCAGATTTAATGAAATTATCTTAGAAGTCGAGTTGCACCATTGCAAGAAAATGCAATTTTGAAATTCTTGCTTGAAGTTATTTAAAGCAATTAATAAATATTTCCTAAATGCCCTAAGGAAATTCCGAAATTCAATTGGCAGATTAGGACCTTATCCTACTTCATAAAAATCTTATAAGAATTTTCATTGAAATTATGGTCAAATAATTAGTTTTTCCTACTGTTCATCCGAGTATTGAAGTTCAAAAAGTTTCCTCGCTTTTGGAAACAATGAGTGAAAACTAAAATAATTTCGTAAGGCGTCTTTGACAGAAAAGAAAGTACGTCTTCGACAAAAATTTCGTATATCAAAAATTCGTTGATTTCTAAATGGAAATGACTTGAGAATCGGAAAACGTGGTTTTAGAGTTAATCTCAGACTGATTCGCCCCAGGAAAAACTCGAAATTCAACTTGCGGATTTGAACTTTTCCTGAAAAAAAAATTCATAATTTTAAGAAAATTTCTAGTCAGAGGGGACGAAAACGTGGTTTTACTGATTCGCCTTAGAAATAAAATTTTTTAGTCAAATAATTAGTTTTCCTGATGTACAATCGAGTATTGAAGATGCGAAAAAATCTCATCGCTTTTGGAAACATTTAATCAAAAGGTGACCAATACACAAATCATTTTAAGTGAGGAATCAAAAGATTTTAACGTTTTGAGACTGCGAATTTTTTTGTCAAAACGTAGGGTTCAAGCTGAACCAGCTGGTTATAATATTTTCGAATAACTGGTGATAATATTTTTCATTTTTTTAATCGATATTTTCACAAGCGTAGAAACTTTTTGAAAACTTCAATGCTCAGTTGTAAATCAGGAAAACTATTTGTCTTGAAATTTTGAAAAATTTTCATAAAATTTTTATAAAATTCTTTCAGGAAAAGGGCCAAAACCGCAAATATAATTTCGAAATCTGTCTAGGTTGAGTACGTCTGAGATTAATTTTTAACCACGTTTTCCAATTCTCAAGTCATTTCCAGTGAGAAATTAGCAAATTTCCAACATTTTTATTATCCGAAATTTTGTCAAAAGCGTAAGGGCCTTTCGATTTATTTTAACCTTTTCACTCGTTGTTTCCAAAAGCGATGAAACTTTTTGACAACTTCAAAACACGGATGTGCATCTGGAAAAACTATTTGACGAAAAATTTATACAAAAATCCTATAAAATTGTTATGACATTTTTTCAAGAAAAAGAAACAATTTACAATTTGAATTTCGAGATTTTCCTAGGACCACTAGGGTAGGATACTAAGGCAGACAGCTTAATTTAGGGTAGCAGTATTCAGGAAACATTCTACAATGCGATTTGAAAATAAATTAAATTACAAGCGAGATTAATCCTCCCTAACCACAACAGAAGTGTTCCGAAGAGAAAACAAAAGAAAAGTAATATTAAGCATAAAATTGAGGGAACGGGGATTTTATGCACAAGATGTGTCCTCCCAACACTGCGCATAGAAACAGCAAGATTGAAGTTTGTGAGGAAAGATATAAGGTTTTGGAAAATGGAAATATATATATATATGCTGAAAAAAATAGCAATCAGAAAAATATGATCCTTAATAAAATAAATAAAATCATTCAATTTCAACCATAGGAAGGCCTACTCAACCTGCAGCTCTGGACGTCACATCTTCCTCTCCGGAATTCTAATCACAAATTCCCATAGATGTAATAGTGGTAGCCTCCTGAGGAAGTTAAATTGTGATGATAATTTAACCAATTCCTGATCAGTTTGACCAAGTTTATTCCAAAAGCATCGTGTTACGTGTCAAATAACTTAATTTTAGTAAGCCCAACAGAGGAAATTTTCCTTGCATTTGAGTATCAAATAGCAAGAAAAAAATTAACTTGTACAATCTAAACATAGAATATGTTTTTCTGACTTTGGAAGGTTTTTTAGCTCACCAAACCACTGTAGGTGACGCAATAATATTCAATTTAAACTGAACAACCGTCCGTATCAAAAAATATGCCACACGTTAATTAAGACAATATCGAATATATCATAGATTATGGTGCTGACCACTTTATGTCTACATTTTTTCTCTGCACTCATAACCTTGTTTTGAAAGGGACTGAATAACTGGCAAGTGCATATATTTTTTCCGCATTTGTCCTAACATCGCAAATGGACCTTCGCATCCTCTAGCAAGCCTGGAGCGAGCACGAATCTAAAACATAAATAATTCAGAATAGAAAAAAATATGTCAACATTATATGAGAATTATTGCAGGGACAATTTTTTCGAGATCGTCTATTCCTTCCGGTTCATCGAATAACATAAAAAAGTGGTCTCATATCTGTATCATGGTTGTCGAGCAAATTACAACGACAATGAGAAGGGAATTTCTCGGACGACCACTTATTTGTGATGGTGTCCAACTTTCGAAATGCAAAAAGTTTCGATTGAGGAAACTCGGTCGACCAAGTTTGGAAGAACCGTAGGAGCTTCGATACAGCCTGACTTCGTTTCCTTCAAAGAGAGTCAGGAGATACCTATCGGCTAGCGAGGATGTCAGGTCGGCGAGCGGCAATCTAGAAATCTTGCGGGATAAAGAATTTCAAACAAAGTTGCTCTCAAAACATACCTACAAATAACAGACTGTGAAACAACAAGCATCAAAAGCAGGGTAAATTTAAGAATATTTTTACTAAGCTACAATTTAGCTCGTAGATAATTGGAAGAAAAAATTTGTGTGTAGTCTGAAAATCTGAGATTTTACGAAATATTTTGCGCAGATCTTGTGGATTAGAAGAACTTAGAGAGTATCATTATTACGAAGCAAGAAAATTTTGCCTATTGAAAAGAATTAGCTTTTTACTAATACCTTAAATAGCACTAAAATATATGCTGATTTATACCTACAAGTCTACGGCGAAACTACTTGTATTAAATCATCGGAAAAAGGAATGTGCGTTAAAAAAATCTTCCAATGGAAAAGAATATTAAAAATTCTAGCAGTGCATTAAAACTGTTCGATCTAGTAGCAAAGGAAAAGACCTTTCCAATTTTTTCGAAGGAAATTCTAAAACGGAAGTCTGCAATTAAAACTGGATATGTTGCACAACAGCGAACTGAAATGAATGCATGGAGTCTTGATGATCAGAAATGAACAGAGAGAAATTATTTTCATCAAGAAAATCGAAAAAAATACCATGTCCGACGAAAAAATAATCTTACGAAAGTAAATGAAATGGTGATACGCAAATGGAACAGTTAAGTTACCTCCAAACTAGATAAGGAAGGGCGATAACGAGCTTTGATCGCATAAGGAAACCGAACACGCAAGAGCAAAGGTGTACCGTAAATATTTTTGTAATAATAGCTCGTCATAGTACATGACGTATCACGTAAAATAAATAACCACAATGACCTTTCACCGCCGCTGTTAGCATCTCGGACAGCTCTGAACTTTGACCAACCGTTTTTTTTTTCGGTTCAATTTTGTACTAAGAGGCTTCGCTATTTCTCGCTATTATCGACTTTGAAACCTCAAAATTGTTGGTGGACCGTCAAAACTGTTTGGGCGAGTATTGCCGAGTAAAGTTTGGGCGAACAAGTTTGGCTCGGTTCGATCGAATTCGCCCCGCGCTAAGCGTTGTTCAAACCTACAAAACTGCACTGATTCAGAGGCCACTGGAAGCCAACTTTTGCGTCAGGTCAGCGGGTTGCAAGACGAGCGCTATTCTGCACGCCGGTATACCGAATAGGGTCAGCAATGAAATGTTCAAATAAACGATTTTCGGCAATACACACCTCAATTCAGCTACACTCGATTTAAAAAATTGCTTTAAACCCGAGGCTCAAATACTCTAGAAGCAAATTACACGTGACTCACAACACGACCTAAAAGAGAAGTCTACATGACACATTGAAGCATTTTAAGCTTTCAGCTTGAGAAAGCTGCACCTAGTGAATAGAGGACCATTGACATACTTCACAAGAATCCTTTATAAGCTCTCCTGCTACGAAGAATTTTAGAAACAGGAAGTTGGAAGCACTAAGTCACAGAAACTTACGGCCTTCCCGAGAAATAACGCCGCAGTGACTGAAAACATCTGCGATCTTTTCATATTATTTCTAAACAAAATTTTTTAGATGAGGCAAAAAATTAGTTACTCGTAATTCATTTAAGTCATGGAGAGTTAAATTATTTGTCAAAATCAAGGAGAAAAAACACAAGGCTACGAAAAATTAACAAAAGCGTGCTTGTAAAATCGTCATTAGCTCAACACTAAACGGAAAAATTGTGAAAGATGTTTAAGCAACAATAAAAATTATGCTCATTAATGAAATCCACTAAATTATAACCCACAAAACAATAATACACAGTTGTTGCTTGCTTCTTTGGTTTAATGGTCTCTAGAGGATGCTTAATGACCGTATCTGAGGCACGAGTTTCACCAGTGCACGAGTACACAAATATTTTTATCACAGGAGCCATCAGGATAGGTATATTTGTTTGTCGTCCACATCTGGGAGATTTATTCGCGGAAAATATCAAATCCTGCCATTTTTGACGGGACGTGTACGCCAGCATTATGATACTGGGTATGAAGTCAGTATCATTGCGATGTGACTATTAAAACAACTTCCGCAGCAGGAGAATGAGCATGGTGCGGAGAGCACCTTAAATAAAACAATATGAAACTCAAAACAAGCGATGAAGAAAACATACACAATCGAAAGTGTCGTGTCGGAGGCACAGAACACCAGCGTGAGAAATTCCACCACTGCACGCCCAACATTCTCCCCTGCAACCAGAGGCTAATGTAGAAGTGATTAACTACGGTTATTGCCACAATTCCCTACGCAACGCTTACGAAGATAGTATCAGTACGATAACAATATTCCTTCAGCATTTCTGGCCAAATTGGCTCATTACCTTACGATTTTTTCCGGAAAACTAACTTCGTGATATTTAGTCAAAAAACTTAGTCAATCCTGTTCTAACAAACTCATTTTGGTTATTTAATGCAAGAAACGTATTCTATTTGTAATATAAAGTGATAATACTCAAGTTTTTGCTGCAAAATAGCCTTGAAAAATATCATAAGGGGGTACCCCTACGATTTTTTGGTTTTGGCTCACCAAGTAATCCACTTTTCTTTTTCCGTTGGAGAATCTATGTAATTTACGAACTAATTTCATGAGACCATTAATCAATGAACTCTAAAATGATTTTTTAACAAGGTCACACAGGTTGCTGGCCAAGTCTACCAACAAGAACATATGCTGTATGCCTGGTGTTAGGGCAAAAAATATTCATTAACTTTCCTAGGAAGACAAATCCTTTGAAGAGGGAGACGAGTATTGGCCGTAGACCACAAACATTTATCGCCATGTCAAACGCTGAGCCCTGACCAATAAAGAGTGAGACCATTTGTCTACGACGTAGCCAGTCGCTTGCGAACGGACAAATTGATCGCAGAAGCATCGTTCCAACCTATTAATAACAATCAACCTGCGCTTCGGTTTCTATGAAAAATGCAAGAGAATTCGAAATTAACTTTTATTACATCAAGGAAAATTTGATTTCCGACAGATACATAATAGAAAATACGATAAATAGTTCCCAAATGAGTGATTGAGCATATCTTACACGAGACAAAGATGAGTAAGTCAAATATGAAACAAAAATTGACTATGAGCCTAAATAAACCTAAGTTTTATTTCAGAGCAGAAGCCAACTCAGTCAAGATATGGCAGTGAACATTGATTTTCTTATGCCACCATGATGCTATACATTCATGTAGAAAACAACCTTTCAGTTGGTAGCTTGTACCTTATATAACTATCAAGCGACATAAAAATTCGGAAAACAAGTGAGAGAACGTAAGTAGTGTGTGATCCTAGACCTATCGCATCCACTAATTCGCTCACATGGTCACAAAACGTGCACATTTGTTAAATCAACGCAGCAACTACGCACACTTTGGGTTGCAGAATACAGTTTCAACGGGAGAATCATTCAACGGGAGGCAGTAGGATATTAATGACCGACCCATGCTGCTAATTGCACTGTATCGCACTTAAGTTAAATGAACTATTTTTCACTTCCTCAACCCACAATATGCGCGTTACATTTTTGTTCGTTAGTATTTTGCTTTCATGAATTTTCGTTAATTTCATTTTATAGTTTTCTTATTTTACATTTACACAAGAAAATGATCCCAACCAACCATAACACTTTTACCTTCCAATAAGTCAAGATGGTAAATAAGAAATTGTGAAACTCGCGTCGGTCGTCAAATACATGAGACTGGAGACCTACCCGTTCCATCCGACTCGGCAGCGCAGATCCATTATAACTTCAGGGCCATTTTTAATTTTGAGTCAGAAAACCGGGCCTGGAAACACGACGCTCGCCTGCTGCCAAACATGGGGATATGCGCACACGGTCACTAAGTTGGGGTTCGGCTTTATTTTCAGGCAAAAACGAAACAAAAAACGTTTCCGCTATGAGTAAAAGTTCATCACAATATTGGACGAAGTAAACACCAAGCAATTATTTGATCCGAGCACTGCAAACAAACGTGAAATTCAATTCTGGATTCGAGTGCTGCAATTCGATAAAGTTATCTAGCTTTTCGTAGTCAATAAAGATATAGGGAAATAAAGCAGGACGGTTGAGAATCGGGAACAGATGATTTTAACCAAAAAAAAAACTACCTCATTTCAACAAAAAGAAGGCCAACCTAACTCTTACCTCGAGACTTTACGTTTTCCCCCTGGGACTGCTTATTCCCATTAATACTATATTCCCGTGAGAGGGAATTTTAGGCAGGAGAAAAGATAAGCACGCAGGCACGTTGTCTTATCAGGGATTAATCAGCACGTACACCAGGCAAATAGACAGGTGAACTTTACCGAGGATTTTACCACTACAACAACGTAAGAAATTAGAAAATACGACAGCGATCTTAACGAAAGGTGTGAAGGTAAGACGAAGTTTCCTCTTTTGTCGCGAACAATAGCCCCAAGAGACATGTTGGAAGACATTCCATGCAAAGTTATAATCCCTTCGAGGAGATTATATAAAATGTTACTTTAACCCTCTCTAACCATAACAAAGGCGTTTCAAAGAGAGGAAGAAGGAAGGCACCATTGTGAGTGGCATTATTGGAAAGTGGAATCTGCGAACAATTTACGGTGTGTTCTCGCACAAGATCCCGTGCGCATAGATACAGCGAGTCAAGATGGAAGAATATGAAACAAAATAAAAGTTCAAGAAGAAAGAAGTGCTCAAAAACAGGACACAAGAAAACTAAAATAGGGTCCTTAACAAAATAGGAATATTAAATTTCAACAAAACGCCTGCCCAGCTCACATCTCGGGATCTCACATTTTCCCCTGAGAGCGCTAAATCATGGTACAATATCTTTATACACTTGCTAGAATTAATCACAAGAAACGCTACTACAATTTTTCCAGTGTCTCTGCTCCATTCTAACAGCACAAACTCCATTCGGTAACTGTATGAAACACAAAGCAATTATTCGATCCGAGCACTGCAAACCAACATGAAAATCAACAAGTTTAAGCAAGATTCAGGAACTGCAATTCGATAAAGTCATCCAGGTTTTCGTAGTCAATAAACAGGAGTTCGTTATAACACGAATAACAAGTTTCTTTAAACTATTTCACGGAATTAGTTTAATGGAAAAAATCGTGACGGTACCCCCTTAAGTAGGGGGTACCGAGGATATTTTGCAGCAAAAACTTAAGTTTCATCACTTTATATTATAAATAGAGGGCATTTCTCGCATTAAATAATCAAATTCAGTTTGTTGGAACAGGATTGACAAGGAATTTTGACTATCACGAAGTTAGTTTTCTGTGAAAAATCGTATGGGTAACCCCTTATGATATTTTTCATGGATATTTTGCAGCAAAAACTTGAGTTTTATAATTTTGTATTACAAATAGAGCGCATTTCTCGAAATAAATATTCAAATTGAGTTCGTCAAAACAGGATTAACAACGTTTTTTGGCTATACTATACGAGTATCACGAAGTTAGTTTTCTGGAAAAAATCGTACGGTTACCCCACATATATGTTTTATAGATATTTTACAAAACACTTCAGTTTTATCACATTATATTACAAATAGAGCGCATTTCTAGCATTCAATTATCAAACTGAGTTCGTTAAAACAGGATTAAAAATATTTTTTGACTATATCACGAAGTTAGTTTTCTGGTAAAAACCGTAAGGGTACCCCATTTTGATATTATTCATGGTTATTTCTCGGATTATCACTTTATATTACAATTAGATATTTTTCATTTGAAATCGTGAATCAAATTATCGTTAGGGTACCCACACAAATATCATACATCCTAAATTCCGTATGAAAACTCGTCCAAATTACCAAGTTGAATTTCGGGTTTTACCTTGGGCGAATCGCGCTGAGAATGACTTTATAACCTCGTTTTACATTGCTCAAAACATTCATTGAGAGAGACCAGAGATTTAAAACATTTATATTTCAGGAAATTTTTGGCAAAAAACCTAAGGTATTACTATATTTTAATATGATATTTTTAGACTTTTTTCTGACGATGTCTCCAAAATAAATGAAACTCTTTTATAACTTCAATATTCGATTGAATATCAGGAAAAACTACTTTTTAGACAAAAAATTCTTGTAAACATCCGGTAAATCCCCATTTTCTCGCGATATTTTTTGACTTTTTCATTTAAGGTTTCCAAAATCAATGAAACTGTTTGACAACTTAAATATTCGATTGTACATCAGAAAAAACTAGTTTCTAAACCAGAAATTCTGATAAACATCCCATAAATCCCCATTTTCTTGCAATATTTTTTTCTTTTTCATTCAATGTTTCTAAAATCAATGAAACTGTTTGACAAGTTCAATATTCGGTCTTAACTCATGAAAACTTACTAATTTGACCAGAAATTCTCATAAACATCCCATAACCCCCCATTTTCTTGTGATATTTTTTCACTTTTTCATTCAATGTTTATGAACTCAATGAAACAGTTTGACAACTTCAATATTTAGTTGTACATCATGAAAAACTACTTATATGATCAGAAATTCATACAAACATCTAATAAATCCCCATACCCTTGCAATATTTTTTAACTTTTTTAGTCAATGTCTCCAACATCAATGAAACTCTGATAACTTCAATATTCAATTGTTCATCAGGAAACCTACTTTTTAAACCAGAAAAAATTGTAAACATCACATAAACCCCAATTTTTTTGCGAAATTTTTTTGGTTTTCAGTCACTATCTCCAAATCAATGAAGCTGTTTGCAATCTTCAAAATTCGGTTGAACATCAGGAAAAACTACATTTTCACCAGAAAACTTGTAAACATCACATTAAGAACCATTTCTTTGCGATATTTTATTACTTTTTCAGTCAATGTCTCCAAAATCAATGAAACTGTTTGACAACTTCAAAATTCGGTTGTACATCAGGAAAAACTACTTTATAAACCAGAAAAACATTTAAACATCACATAAATACCCATTTTTTTGAGATATTTTCCAACCTTTTCAGTCGGTGTCTCCAAAATCAATGAAACTCTTTAATAACTTCTATATTCGACTGTTTATCAGGAAAAACTACTTTTTAGACCAGAAATTCTTTAAAACATCCCATAAATCCTAATTTTCCTGCGATATTTTTTGACTTTTTCATTCAATGTTTTCAAAATCAATAAAACTGTTTGACAACTTCAATATTCGGTTGTACTACATGAAAAACTACTAATTAGACCAGAAATTCTCATAAACATCCCATAAATCCCCATTTTCTTGTGATATTTTTTACTTTTTCATTCAATGTTTCTAAAAACAATGAAACTATTTGACAACTTCAATATTTGATTGTACATCAGGAAAAACTACTGTTGAAACCAAAAATTCATGTAAACATCCCATAAATCCCATTTTTTGCGACATTTTTTCACTTTTTCAGTCAAACAAACATAAACATCGGCATCTTTGGGATGCTTTATTTCCAATCAAGCCTGATACATATGATCTTTAGCATTGGTTTTTCAAATGTCTTATAACTAACACTATATATAGGACACCATGACGGTTCCCCCGTTAAGCCGGTACCCATTTCCGACACCTGGGTTGAGTGGGGTAATGTGCTTGAGCTTTCCCTTATACCCAACGGGGAAAATCGCCGCGCCAGCGCCGGGATACGAACCCTCGTCTCCAACATACAAGGACGATCTCTCAACCACTGTGCCACTGCGAGCACAATGCCACCTAAATAAAGAAACTTTTCGACAACTTCAATATTCGATTGTACATCAGGATAAACTACTTTTTACACCAGAAAAACTTGTAAGCATCACATAAATACCTATTTTTTTGAGATATTCTCCAACTTTTTCAGTCGGTGTCTCCAAAATCAATGAAACTCTTTCATAACAGCAATATTCGACTGTTCATCAGGAAAAACTACTTTCTAGACCAGAAATTCTTTTAAACATCCCATAAATCCTCATTTTCCTGTAATATTTTTTTACTTTTTCATTCAATGTTTCCAAAATCAATAAAACTGTTTGACAACTTCAATATTCGGTTGTACTTCATGAAAAACTACTAATTTGACCAGAAATTCTCATAAACATCCCATAAATCCCAATTTTCTTGTGATATTTTTTACTTTTTCATTCAATGTTTCCAAAATCAATGAAACTATTTGACAACTTCAATATTCGGTTGTACATCAGGAAAAACTTTTTTTCAAACCAGAAAAACTTGTAAACATCACATCAATTCCCATATTTTTCCGATATATTTTGGCTTTCAGTCAATGTCTCTAAATCGATGAAACTGATTGCAAACTTCAAAATTCGGTTGAACATCAGGAAAAACTATTTTTTAAAACAAAAATTCATGTGAACATCCCATAAAGACCATTTTTTTGCGATATTTGTTTACTTTTTCAGTCAATGTCACCAAAATCTAAGAAACTTTTTGGTAAATTCAATATTCGATTGTACATCAGGAAAAACTACTTTTTAGACCAGAAATTTTATGAACATCTCATAAATCCCTATTTTCTTGTGATATTTATTCACTTTTTCATTCAATGTTTATGAAATCAATGAAACTGTTTGACAACTTCAATATTTAGTAGTACATCATGAAAAACTACTTATATGATCAGAAATTCATACAGACATCTAATGAATCCCCATACCCTTGCAATATTTTTAAACTTTTTCAGTCAATGTCTCCAACATCAATGAAACTCTTTGATAACTTCAATATTAGAATGTTTATCAGGAAAAACTACTTTATAGACCAGAATTTCTTAAAAACATCCCATAAATCCCAATTTTCTATCGATATTTCTTGACTTTTCCATTCAATGTTTCCAAAATCAATAAAACTGTTTGACAACTTCAATATTCGTTTATACTTCATGAAAAACTACTTATTTGACAAGAAACTCTCATAAACATTCCAAAAATCCCAATTTTTTCGCGATATTATTTGACTTTTCCATTCAATGTTTCAAAAATCAAAGAAACTGTTTGACATCTTCAATATTCGATTGTATATCAGGAACAACTAGTTTTCACACCAGAAATTCTGATAAGCGCCCCATAAATCCCCATATTGTTGCGATATTTTTTTCTCTTTCGTTCAATGTTTTTCCAAAATCAATGAAACTGTTTGATAACTTCAATATTTGATTGTACATCATGAAAAACTACTTATTTGACCAGAAATTCATACAAACATCGCATAAATCCCCATACCTCTGCAATATTCGTTTACTTTTTTAGTCAATGTCTCTAAAATCAATGAAACTCTTTGAAAACTTCAATATGCGATTGTACATCAGGAAAAACTACTTTTCAAACCTAAAATTCATGTGAACGTCCCATAACTTCCATTTTTTGCGATATTTTTTTACTTTTTCAGTCAATGTTACTAAAATCAAAGAAACTTTTTGACAACTTCAATATGCGATTGTATATCAGGAAAAACTACTTATTTGACCAGAAATTCTAATAAATATTCCTTAAATCCTAATTTTCCAACGTTATTTTTTTACTTTTTAATTCCATGTTTCCAAAACAAAAACCGTTTGACAACTTCAATATTCATTGCACATCATGAAAAATTACGTATTTGACCAGATATTCATACAAACATCTCATAAATCCCCATTTTTGCGATATTTTTTACTTTTTCAGTCAATGTCTCCAAATCAAAGACACTTTTTGACAACTTCAAAATTCGATTGTACATCAGGAAAAACTACTTTTTAGACCAGAAATTCTTATAACCATCCCATAAATTCCAATTTTCTTGCGATATTTTTTAATTTTTCATTTAATGTTTCCAAAATCAATGTAACTCTTTGATAACTTCAATATTCGATTGTTTATCAGGAAAAACCACTTTTCAGACCAGAAATTCTTATAAATATCCCATAAATACCAATTTTCCAGCGATATTTATTGACTTTTTCATTCAATGTTTCCAAAATCAATAAAACTGTTTGACAACTTCAATATTCGGTTATACTTCATGAAAAACTACTAATTTGACCAGAAATTCTCATAAACATCCCATAAATCCCCATTTTCTTGTGATATTTTTTACTTTTTCATTCAATGTTTCTAAAATCAATGAAACTATTTGACAACTTCAATATTTGGTTGTACATCATGAAAAACTACATTTTCACCAGAAAAACTTGTAAACATCACATAAATAACCATTTCCTTGCGATATTTTTTCACTTTTTCAGTCAATGTCTCCAAAATCAATGAAACTGTTTGATAACTTTAATATACGACTGATTTTCAGGAAAAACTACTTTTTAGACCAGAAATTCCTTTAAACATCCCATAAATCCATATTTTCTTGTGATATTTTTTTACTTTTTCATTCAATGTTTCACAAATTTAATGAAACTGTTCGACAACTTCATTATTTGGTTGTACATCATAAAAAACTACTTATTTGACCAGAAATTCATACGAACATTTCATAAATCCCAATACCCTTGCAGTATTTTTTTAAATTTTCCAGTCAACGTCTTCAAAATCAATGAAACTCTTTGACAACTTCAATATTCGATTGTACATTAGGAAAAACTCCATTTTAGACCATAAAGTCTTGTAAACATCATCACATCATAAAACCCCATTTTCTCACGATCTTTTTTGACTTTTTCATTCAATGTTTCTTAAATCAATGAAACTGTTTGACAACTTCAATATTCGATTGTGCGTCAGGAAAAACTAGTTTTTAGACCAGAAATTCTTATAAACATCCTATAAACATCCATTTTCTTGTGATATATTTTTACCTGTTCATTCAATGTTTCTAAAATCAATGAAACTTTCTTACGACTTCAATATTATATTGTACATCAGGAAAAACTACTTTTTAGACCAGAAATTCTTGTAAACATCCCATAAAACCCCATTTTCAAGTGATATATTTTGACTTTTTCATTCAATGTTTCTAAAATCGATGAAAATTTTTGACAACTTCAATATTCGATTGTACATCAGGAAAAACTACTTTTTAGGCTAGAAATTGTTATAAACATCCCATAAATCCCAATTTCTTGCGATATTTCTTGACTTTTTCATTCAATGTTTCCAAAATCAAAGAAACTGACACTTTTAAAATTCGGTTGTGCATCAGGAAGAACTACTTCTTAAACCAGAAAAACTTGTAAACATCACATAAATCCCCATTTTTCAGCGATATTTTTTACTTTTTCAGTCAATGTCTCCAAAATCAATGAACCTCTCAGACAACTTCAATATTCGATTGTACATCAGGAAAAACAAGTTTTTAGACCAGAAATTTTTATACACATCCCATAAATTCCAATTTTCTAGCAATTTTTTTCAACTGTTTCATTCAATGTTTCCGAAATCATTGAAACTGTTTGTCAACTTCAATATTCCGGGGCACATCATGAAAAACTACTTATTTGTCCAGAAATTCATACAAACATCTCATAAATATCTAAACCCTTGCAATATTTTTGACTTTCTCATTCAATACTTCCAAAATAAATGGAACTCTTTGACAACTTCAATATTCGATCGTACATCAGGAAAAACTACTTTTTAGACCAGAAATTCTTGTAAACATGCCATAAATCCCCATTTTCTGGCGATATTTTTTGACGTTTTTATTCAATGTTTCCAAAATTAGTGAAACTCTTTCACAACTTCAGTGTTCGGTTGTACATCATGAAAAACTACTTATTTGACCAGAAATTCATACAAAGATCTCTTAAATCCCTAAACCATTGCGATATTTTTTTACTTTTTCAGTCAATGTCTCCAAAATCAAGGAAGACCTACGTAAGATTGCTAGTAAATGACTATTATCGTGTGATATAATATTGAGATGCGTCTTATTTCGCACTCATACCTGAAGCTGCATGAAAAATTGACAGAAGAAAAACTTGACCATAAAAATGGAAATTTCGGAGTGATAAAACTGCAATGGTAAGGTCGATAAGACAGACAGACAAGACTGAGTCATTTCGCCAGTTTTGCTTATAGGAAAACTCTCAGTCTTAGAATTGGTAGGCTGGTCCCCAAAGCAATAAAAGAACTTTGCAACAAACAGGCAGAGGCTCGCGATTGCGTACTTCCGTTCGCTTTAGGGGCTCCAATGAAAGAAGTTACAGCGTTCACATTCGGTTTTTATTCCGGTCCTTTAAATGTCGTAAGGATCTGAAGCTGTATTGTCTTTTATTTAGAAACGCATCGTGCCTACTTCCAAAGCGGCATTGCATGTCGAATGGAACGTTAACAAATAGAATTTTAACAAATGATTTCATCATAAGATGGCTTTAACATAGATGGAAATTTATCTGTTGGCCCACTAAGTTCCCACTAAAATTCATAATTTTGCTGAAGTTTGTGTTTGTAACAAAAATAAGTTCAAAACCTTATAGATTCACATTAATTTGAGAGCGAAGTTATAAAAATCATTTTTTTTTTGTTTTTCAAGTCCTGGTAATATTTTTTAGGTGAAAAAGACCCGAGTGAGCTCGCATAAATGAATGGTTATCACATAAGTTCTTCCACGGATAAGCTTACAAAATTTGGGGGAACCTGCAAATAGGAGGTTCCTCTTCCTACACTTGGAGGAAAGTTTTCAATTTCATCATCCTGAAGCAAAGCATGCATTTCTGCCCTGTTTCAATGATCATCATAAAATAAAATATCAAATTGTCACGAGAAGAACGGGTCCCTTCACCTCCTTGTTAACATTTCATTAACAGGAAGATCCGGCTCTCGGAATTGAGGAATGGCACACCTCCAAGGGATACATACACGACACAAAAATTCATGGAAAATAATTGACATTACAGTACATATACTAAAAAACAAAGCGTTACTCACCGATGATGGTTGACTCAACTTACATCAGCGCGTTTCAGTGCGCTAGTTTGCCTCGGTGAGATGTGATGCGAGCGTAACGGTTTTTTTTAAACGCCATTAAAATGCTGAAGAATCCTTTATAATGAACACCCTGGTACAAAGCCTTAGTCGTAATTTACTGGAACTGTGAGTAACACATATTGACAAATACTACTCTGCCTAATTGACCGGTCAATTCCCTCAAGTAAATTACACACGGAACACATACAATGAAATAATGCCTAACTGATGGGTCGGCGCATTCCAACGTCACAATGGATTGTCATTTAGCCTCGGATCACAAGTTCTGTCATCCCAGAGCAGCTTCAGTTCATTCCCTGTTTCTTACACAGTGCATATACTGTCTTTGGACGTTCTTATGAAGAAGTAGTACTTGCAATCAATAAGAGAAAAGAGAAAAACCGCCCTCCGTAGGGCAACAAAAATTTGGACGATTACTTTAATTCTGCAATTTTCTCATACATATATATGCACATATTCCACATTTAATTCAACTGCTTCAATTCTCTTATATGTTGTATGAACCTATCGTTTCCAGCGGTAGCTATCGTAACAAAAGCACGAGCCTTACCCGCCCTGAAGCCGTTATAAAACTTTTCCTTTAAAACACCCTTCCCGGCATGGGATCTTCTTCCCTCTGCACAAGCAAAAATGTGACTTTTAATTATTTGATTCAAGAAAAATATATCTCATTCCAAAGTATAACATTAATTTGACACCTATTCACGACACAGAGTATAACACTTTAGGTATCATGATGCCTAGCCACGCCGAAACTTATCGAGATGCTCGCGAACTCTCACTGACTCTCGTCTTTTCGTTTTAGTCAAAGTGTTCTTTTGGGGGCTACCCTCTTTCTAATCATGACCAATGGCACGGCACCACTCTTGCACTTCCAAACCTTCGCCTGCTTTGTCCTATTGGCTGCTCCCGAGATTGTACGCTCCCTATTCGCTGTGAGCCGAACACGCATTTTTCGCCCCTATTTTGTGCGTTAATTCTTGAAGTCTCGCTCGTTGGCGAGTAAGCTTTCTCACGCCTCTACCCTCTACTACCCCTACCCTTGGCCTGCCTATGGTCAACAAATTTTTTCCTTTTGTGGTAACACTACACCGCACTCTTTGTTCGAGCTCTCGAGGTTTGCTTACCAAGCACAACACTAACCCAGCTCGAGTGCCTGCTTCGCTTACAAGCCACATCACTCTATGTTGAATGTAAACATTCAGGCCTACACCAATGTTAGAGCAAGCAACTTGTAGCATTGGAATGCGCCTGACCACAGTTTTATAAACTCACAATTTTAGTTCAAGCAAACAATAAATGCGCACAAAATTCGTTACACACAATTACAAGATTTTGATCAAACTTTTCCTAAATTTTCAATTTATTTCGCAAAATTGATCGTTCTTCACAGATTCTTGACAAAATTTTCCTCCAAGTAGCACCAAAAGAACGAAAAATTTCTGTTTTAATTGGTGGAGTATATTACGCTGACTAAATAAGCACTAAGCGTATCAATCTGACGAAAATATAACTGAAAATAATGATAACATGAAAAATGCTAGAGTAAGAAGTCAGATGCGCGGCACTCCGGCCACAGTCACAAGGCATACTAACAACGAATAGATAAATCAAGAGCTATCAAAACATACACCAAACCCTCTACAGACTTCAGAAACAAGCGAGTAAGTAGCTAGGGTTAACTCATTGAATCACTGATGAGTGGTCCAATGATTGACCAGTTTTTCGCGCTGTCAGTAATATACTGTAAATGCTGTTGCATGTTCTTTGCTTTAGCTCAATACATCAAATTTTCTAGAAGAATTCAGATTGTAAACACCTGTCAGCAATGGTCAGATAACCAAGAAATTGAAACAAATTCAAGACTAGAAGTAATAACCATAACCCGAAAAAAATGTGACTGTTATAGAAAATTACAGATCTTTACTAACTTTAAAAGGTACATTGCAGGCTTTTTACCAGACTTGGTGCCCTAGCACTTATATTTAAAAGTATAGTTAAAATTCTCTCTGAAAGGTTTTTCTACTCTGAATATGAAAAAGTCATGATGACGGAAACATTTCATGTATTAGAATTTTTCTATGGCAGATCTTCACAACAGATAGATCCGGGCAAAGGAACAAAAGCCGTTTCGCAGAAAAAAGGAGTCATGAACATCAAGGGGCTTGGAAATTGCAAGTGAACCGAAGTGCAAACGTCATCTTTATTTACATGGAACTTCTCAACAATTTGCTCGCCCGCTGCCTACCACGCTACCTCCTATTTCATTTTCTTTCTGAACTCACGCATTAAAATATGGTAATTCTTTGTCTTCTATAGTTCGTCTACCATCTGCCATAATTCGTTTCTTAACCGTTTATTTGCAAGTATCTCAAGTATTTCAATCTCCATTACCCACGATTTGCTACCGTTGGTGGGAAACCTTGTTCTTTTATTTCTCCAGCTTCTACACTCTCCTCGTAACTGCACTGACCGCCTCACTTAACCTTCCCTAATCCGTTCCCACACCTAACGTGCACTGATATCTTCTCATTGATGGTGAATTAGTTACAGTGTTCGTCCTCTTGAATCAGTGCTTGCAATGGTGTGTTGACTACTTTGTGTTCGTGACCCCTAGTGCAGGCTACGCTTAACATCCTTTGCATTCACTTCAAAATATCACTGCTGTACTGTGTGTGCCTCTTGCGTGTAGTAAAAGCTCTAATAATATGGGTGCAAGAGAAAAATTGAGGATCCTCTGCTATTAATTTACGCTTTATTTCAGAATCATCATTATATTATCCTGATTTTACTCGCATGAGGGGAATACAACTATTTCATCTGTGGGAATTAGTAATCCCAGAATAAAATGTGAGGTCCCACCCATGCCGAAAGTTACTTCGCCCTTATTTTTGTTAAAATTAAATAAGTTGATGTAGTGTAACGGACCATCTTCTATTCGGTTCACTGCTGTCCTGTTTTTCATCGCTTTTTAATTTTATTTTTGAAATTTTATCTTGTTTCACAGAAGCCTTCTATTTTACATGTCTGCTGCTATGCGCAAGAGATTTTGTGCAGAACATAACTTGTGCAGTGATTCCGCATTGCTTTAATGTTATCGTGAATGGTGCCTCCACATTTCCTCTCTTTGGAACGTCGGTGTTATGAATAGGGTTGGCATCAATTAACATGTAATATAATCTATTGCAATTTTCTTCGCATCTCAGATCAAAATTTTCCCTCGAGTATTTAAAATCGGTTATATTTACACTTGATAGGGGGAAAATTTAGGTTATTTTCAATGCTGTTTGTTGAATGCTATCACACTAATCGAAATGTGTATATACAGGGTGTCTTAAAAAAATTACTCACACTTCGAACGATGAGTATAACATTAATACTCATTATTTATGAACGTTGAGTAAAATGGAATGACAGAAGACAAATGTAATTGAAGAACATGTTAGCAATGTTCAAATTGATGATTATTTTTGTCCAGACAACGCTGATAACGCGCAGCAAGGGATTCGCAAATGTCACGAAACTGGTCTTTAGGAATATCGCGACATTGTCTTTCAATTCCCAATTTCAATGCACTGGTCTTCTAATCATATTTCAGGACAAACTTCTTCTCTTCCAATCTAAGATGATTACCTGCCATGCTGTGATGGAATAAATACCCCTACAATTCAAAAAAGACAACATGCCAGCGACAGTTAAGTTTGTAAGATACCCTGTATGATCAAAATAGATGTTAGTTGAAGAAAGTGACTGTATGATCAAAATACTGCTATAAGCAGTGACTTTTGTAAACTTTACCTGGTCGCTAGATCATAGTCAATCGTAGAAAAGTTAACACTGTAGTTCTAACAAGTAGTGTTGAAAAATTTATACTTCAAACTAGAAAGTTTCTATTTTTGGTGTTGACCTTTATGGTGTAAGACTTATTTAAGCAAATTGTTCCTCGTACTTATAAGTAGAAATAATACAGTTGTCGAATAATATTTAAAATAATGATTTATTTGTCAATTTATTGTTAGATGACATTCAATAAGAATATTTCATAATAAAATTAAAAACAAATTTAATTCAACGCTCAAGCTTATTCTTATTCACTCGAAAAATCTTTGCTAAATAAGCTCGCTTCGTTAGGAAGCTGATAATAAAACTCTTAAAACAGGAAAACCTACGATTTATTGTAATTTTAATTGTGTTGGTAAGCGTATCTTGGTTTGGTTAAGTTGGTATGATTGATTGATTATAAATTGATTTTAGCCTCCCTTTACCACGTCAAAGATGATGAAAGAGAGAAAGGATGAATACACCATTTAGTATGGAGTTGAGGAAACGTAGAATCTATGCACAAAGGGTGTTCCCGCAAAGTATCCCGTGCGCATAGAAACAGTAAGAAAAGAAGGAAGGTTATGAAACAAGATGAAAGTTGAAGAAGGAAGTCAGAGGTGCTGAAAAACAGGACAGCAGTGAACCGAAAAAAGATGGTCCTTAACAAAACTAAAAACATTTCATTTCAACAAGAAGGCCTACCTAGCTCTCAGCTCAGGACCTCACTTTTTCCCTGGGAGCGCTAATTCCCATCGATACAATAGTTGTATCCCCCTGATGGGCGCTGAGTTAGTATTGTCAATAAAACCTACCTGTAAATGTCTTATTTTATGTCAGCACTGTAATCTCAGCAGTATGAGAGGAGACAAGCTTTGGTCAGAAAGGAAGGCGGGAGTATGTGTCCTACTTATATGGTTCATTCTTGTTTAAGCTTTAACGCGACTTCGGAGATGCGGAAAACTCATTTTTACGGTTTATCATCAACTCTTGAATACAGTCATAAAACTTACTGCTGATCCCAATTATTGCAAAACGCCACAAATATGATATTTTTGTTTTGCTCAGCTGCGAAAAAACCTTGAAAATAGCATGCATGTACCAGGTCAGCAGTATACATGCGTGAAGTCATCCTCCGATTTGACTTTTGCATCACGAATACTTACCCGTCAAATCCGCTAGTTTCTTAGGTTAGACCGTTTTTGGTACAGTTATGTGGTACGTATCACGGTGAATAACCGTTATACGTTTTCCAGTCATACCGTTTTTTCACGTGATACAAGAGAAATCAAGGTTTTCCCCGTTTTTTGTTTTTCAGGTTTGACCGTTTTTTTCGCGGTAATGCAGCAGTGCTTACGGGTTTTCACATTTTTTGGTTCTCGGGTTTTAACGTTTTTTTACGGTTTTATGCACGCAGCAAAGTTGCCGGAGATGTAGCCGTGAAATTTGGCGGTCCTTTGTTACAGTACATGTATGCGCATAGTAACATCGTTAGAAAGGGCCTTTATGAAACAGGATAAAAGTTGAAGAGAGTAGTAGATGCTGATAAACAGAATAGCAGTGAATCGAAAGAAATGGTTCTTAACAAAAGCTATTCTACTTCGACGCAAGGATGTACCAAATGACCAACTCGGGACCTCACCTATTTTCTTTTACATGCTTTAATCCCATAGCTCGATTATCAAAAACATCATCAAATACAGACTCTGATGTCTCTCAACAAACAACGCTTCTTCTATTAATTTCACAGGAAATCCGGTCAACCTCCAATTTCGCACTTAGCAATACTGCGAGATTAACTTCCTGTGTTGGTCAAGACGCTTTTTGAACTGTGTCACCAGATGCTATATTTTCAGTATATTATAACTTCTTATTTAGACGATATTATGCACTCACCAGTAAGCTTTCCAAATACAAGTAAACAGATGAATAAGGCACTTTACCGAAAGTTAATACATTAATATTTCAATTTGCACTATCACTCCGCGATTTTCACACCAGACCAACAGTACATCAAGCCCAATAGCTTCTCAAATATGCTCGGCCAGAGTAAAAGATTGGTCGTCTTAAACAATGCTGCGCCAATTATATACTACTGTACCATTCAGGTCTACACTCCTCACTTGCCTGAGAAGTTCAATTTATAGAATACTAAGCAAGCGTGACAAATGAGTTAACGCCTAGCAAAAGAAGAGCGATTTATTCACTTATTTAGTTAGTTAAGCATTCATGCAATGTACGACGAACGTTTTGGTACAGTTGAGGCGAATACGACCACTGAGAAAATGAGTTAATTTCCAACCCAAGTGGCATTACCAAGGCGTAAAATTTCAGTGGCTCTGATACGCACAGCTCGCTGCACAGACAGGAGAAAGCGTATACACCGCAATGATAAAAAAGGTAAATAAAAATAATAGAAAAGAAACAAAGATACTCTTGCAGGAGGTCGGTTGCAAGGTACGCCGGTTGTTACTATCAGAAAAAAGATGAACTTCAGTTTGAACAGAAAGGTAAATTGTCTGCCTAATCCACAAAAGAGTCCTGTGACAAGTGATGCCGATTTTGTGTGAGGTAGCTAAAGCTACCACTGAGGAGCGGTAGTTCTCCAAGCTGTAGTCAGAAACTAGTAGCCTCTTGAGTCTAGCACTAATTTACGTATCTCTCCAGACGCTGCCAAGCTCCCACGTCATACAGCAAAACAAAGAACAACGCAAAAATAAGAACAGATAAAAAGGTATAAGCTAAACTCCATTCGTACGTATCTCCTCTGAGGCGCTAAGTTCCCACGACATACAGCAAAACAATGAACAACGCAAAAATAAGAACAGATAAAAAGGTATAAGCTAAACTCCATTCGTATGTATCCCCTGAGGCGTTAAGTCCCCACGATGAACTACAAAACAATTCACTACGGAGGAAGATAAGAACAGATGATAGGTTCAAGCTCTACTCCAGACGAGGATGAATGAAAGGTCATAAGTACAAAAATACTTCACCTTTATTAAGAAATACAGAACTAAGATACACTTATGTTTAATACATTATTACTTTAGTGAAGGTTAGCGAAACCCCATGAACGCTTTTACCAACAGAAATTTCCTCTCGCCGAAAGGAAAAGAGGCGAATGCAAGTAAAAACCTGAGACCTCACCGGAAAGATATACGAGTCACCTCACAAAAAATTGGCGAGAAAAATGAAAAATTAGGTTCCACCTATTTCCAAAATTACCACCAACAACAGACAGTCACAACTATGGCTGCTTGATGTCCTGCATGTATCTCAGGGAACCTCTGAGGCATGCCTAGTTCCCTTAGCCTGCTAACAAAACAGATACTTTAAACATACCAAAATAAAGAAAGACTCGAGATTCCTACCCATCTCCAGCATTGAACAGGTTATCCAAGGTAAGGGATAATCTCTATCAGCATCAGCCACG
Source organism: Morinoia aosen (assembly GCA_030386875.1). Lineage (NCBI taxonomy): Eukaryota > Metazoa > Arthropoda > Malacostraca > Amphipoda > Talitridae > Morinoia > Morinoia aosen. Next base: position 12,816,096 of record CM059562.1, read on the forward strand.
GATACTAGTGGAACTAGAACAAGAAATTCTTCTGCAACACTTAACCCATATTTATCGGGAAACTATCTTTTGGCACACCGAACAAATAGTTCAATGATTGCTATAGCCGACCATAAAGGAAACAGAAACACACTGTGAATTATTCAATGGAAATATAATGTAGCAAACAAGAATTGAGCGTGGCATTCTCAAAAAATTATGATTGAAATATAACGCACGACACGCCAGGGTCAACAAAGACAGAGACAAATTACTCTAATATAACAAGAAAAATAAAAATATATATCAATAAAATGGCAGTGTGCTGTTAAAAATGAGACCACGCAGAGTAAACAGACTTTGCAGTTCTCCCCCACTGCACCTTTTTTATATTTCCATTGAAACAAATTAAAATTGGCGAGGCTGAGTACACACATGGCGCACAAAACCTCGATTCTAAATCGGCGCTCCAGCCTAAACTAGTTCCCAAAGTTGCCCTATACTCCTATTTAGAGCTGTTAAAAAGTTAAACTTAATTGATACAGCTTCAGAAATGCTCTCAAATAAACCAATTAAGATAAAAATATTCCTTTAAATAGAAGGGACCTCATCAACATGAGCAATAGAAACAATCTTGAGACCTTGTGACAGAAAATATAATTATTTCAATTGTTTAACCAATCTTTGCACTTAACTTAGGCAACCAAACAAACCATCAACAGCGAAATAAAACTAACTGTGAATTTGAAGTCAAAACTATTTCAAGAGCTCGTTAGATCACAAGCACGAATAAGAAATAAATGAGCCAGTCAGAATAAGAAGACGAGCTGTACGTGCCATGAAGCTAGGTCAGAACGAATGAAGCACTAGGTACCAACAGAAAAAGATGAAATTCAAGGAGAAATTCCATCGGTTAATTTGGCAACCCTCATGACGGACTTGAGAGCGCGCCTTCTTTAGTGAAACTCCATTGATGGCAGAACAAGAGCATTTCAAGCAGCAGACCAGTCTATTAGTCTCGAACATGATTTCATTTTCGTCTAACACTAGGGTGAATTGCTATAAGGCAAGATCGCGAGTCGGATAGATTGCAGGCTTCTAGACCTTTACTTCACTCTATTTGGGGCAAAGAAATCTTATTGATTAGAATAGGAAACAACAAACCGGGCGTGAAGAAATCGGACGAGGGACATTCAACGAAAAATAACGGATTGATAATTGAAACCAATCAGCCCAATCAAAATACTTCAGAAACTAGAAATAAGGATCCCAAGAGCGGCTCCAAAAACGTGAACAAAATCAACTTGAAATATTTGCATGCACATAATTGAATTAAATTGAACTGATTATTACTGTTACCGAGAGCTCGGAACGCATGAAAAAACCTAAGGTGATTGTAAGCGGCGAAGAAAGTAAAGAAATGCACAACTCCCATTTACATTACAACAGCGGGGAAAAATGAGGCAACAGTATTAGGAATATGGTAATCATGCACAAATTTTGGCATGTTATACTCCATATCTGATGAAACCAACACTGATGGCAACACTACACAAAATAGTGGAAATTACCATCAAGAGCTCGAAAACTAACATCGAGATCACAAGCATCTGGCAATTTGAAATGCTTCCAGTATTCTTACTTCAACCAATAACTCTCACACACAACACCGAAATGGTTGACCCATTACAATATTCTGTTAATAATTCGTTATAGATGCAATATTTTACAGCAATACGTAGTTGTATCTCAAACAAACTTGTTATATAAATAAATCAACAAACAAAAGAGATGGGACTACCAGGTACTAATAAGTAAAAGTTAAACGCAAAACAAAATGTAAACATAACAAATATTACATATAAGTTCAATACAATTCGAATAAGCACTGTGTGAAACAAACGCTGATATTTTGACGGCAAGGGAGGAAGGCTAAGAGAGACTCGATAATAAAAGCTCCTGAGTCCATCCACTTGCAAGGTCTTGTTTCCAAATTGCAACGAAACTACCCTCTGTAACTGATGGCTACATCAAAGTTTAACCCACTAACATTCCGAACTGAATTGAAGAGCCGGCAAAACATTCAGCATACAGAAACAGAAAATACCGTCGCAATTGAGTGAAAAGACAACATATCCGAACACTCAACTTATACGTATAAAAATAAGCCCCTCATATTCATGACTTGAAGCAAGCTTCATATCCAGGATAAATATTCCATTCCAGTTGAAGTTCGCATAAGATGATACAGCACAACTGGATGGTAGACTGTATAAACAGCGACACTCAAACATTGAAGGCCTTCAAATGAAGAACCATAAAAGTTTCATAACAACACCCGTCAAATATAAGTTATCCAAAACGGCATCTTAAATTTACCTGAAACCAGCACGTAAATAGGAGGCTAGATGGTGCGGACAGCAAAACCGGGATGTTGCTTGATAACCTCGTCCAACTTCGCAGCAAACAGCTGGCTCTGAATGGGTGCTCCCAGCTCACACTCAGGGTTGTGCACCACATACTCCACGTACACCTGCAATGCCAAGAGTATGATACACTAAAATCTTTGCATACATCTAAAATTTGGAGAATCAGAGATAATATGTACTTTTAAAATTTAAATGAAACGCAGTTCACCAGGTACAACTGTAGTTCAGAGTATAACGCAAACACAACGATTGTCCATATGAAAATGCTGCCTTGATGTCTTAAAGGTATGAAACTCGCCCTACCGCATTCCTTATTGCGATTCTCAACAATCAAAAAGAGATGGAACATATGGCACAAAGGTTTTAGGCACATTTTTACTCTGAGAAGTTGAGCAAAGAAGATTACATTGCTAACTCAAGAAGGAGATCAATGTTTTGTTAATATCTTGGTCCTGTAAGAAGCAGTTAGCTAAATCAGTATGAAAAGAAGTGAGGCTTAGAGGAGATGCGAATCACAGTCCTTGAAGATGAAAAAGGCATCGGAGAAACAGACAAGAGAGAAAGCACAGGGGGCTAAAAATACTAACGCATGTAGACGTATAACAACTGAAGGCGAACTGAAGAAAGGGTTTCGTTAGGTGAGCTGATTTAGTTGAAGACAGTGCAATACCAAAGTCTTAAATTATAATGCTTGAGTCGCAGATGCTAATTACAGAGCTTATTAGGCACAAAAAATGTGATGAGTCTCTCCAAAAGATTCAACTAAGGATCCACGGATGAAAAACGAGTAGTGAACAAATTATCTCTGCCTCGTAAAATGATTCTCAAGTTATTTGATGAACGCCAAGCGAATTCAATGAAAGACAATTTCACTCGCTCATACATGCTGACCGCGTGTACGTGAATGATTTGGAAGCATGAGAGGAATTACAGTGTGAAGATTAATGTTGACAAAACGCTAGGTTATCATGCGGAAACTGAGGAGAGGGTAAAGCCCTGTGAGAAATAGAAAAAACAGTGAAGGAAAAAGGTGAAGGTAAAAAGTGGTATCGACAGTTAATCAGGGCAGTAAAAGAGACACAAGCGCTTGCCTTATACAGCAGAAGGACAGCTTTTACAGTAAATAAGGGTAAGACGGGTGGAAGAAGCAGTTTAAAAAAAAATAAGAAGACTCAGCAGGATTCGAAGCTCAAACATTTGGTAAAGTAGGGTTTAAAACAGAAACTAAGACTAAGATATGAAAAATAAGCAATGTCATGCACTTAAGTATGAAATTCGCGTCATGCTACACGCAAACAACGGTTTGCCAAAAACTTTTCAAAACTGTTTAACATTGGAAATTACAGAACGGCAATAACGTGAGCGGTAATGAATTGTGCCTGACTGTGGAATGTGCATAGCTGTAGGAGGATCACCACACACGAAATCAAAACTAAAATTCACAAAGCTCGATGAGTTTAACCTATGCAGGAGACACTTGGGATGAGGAATATTCTAATTAAGATATGATAGTAGCCTTGCATATTCAAACCGAAGGTGTAACTTCATGAGTGTGAGGTTTTCTATTCACTTGAGAAATTCTGGTAGAAATATTATGGAAGACAAATTAAAATGTAATTTAAAGTTTTAACATGGCACAATTATCTAATTATGCCACTATAAAAGCATTAAGATCAAATTCAAGGTGTGATGGTTCACAATACGAGAAAAAGAGGTTAGCCTATCACAGATGTGACTATTGACTATATTGACTATCCAGGTGGGTATGAGGGGACACAACACATGAACCAGAAAGAGGCAGTGTGTCTATAGAGAATTCCCATGCATGAAGAAAAAACACATGCATGAGAAGTATATACATTGATGATGGGAAGACCCCGGACACCAACAAAAACAAACACAGAAGCGCAGAATAAATCTTTGGCTGCCCATAGCATAAAAGAGAAAGCAAAGAGAGAAGATACAGCCTGACAACTTGACAAAAATTCAAGTCAAAGCAGACTGTGATGAACAAAAGCACAGCAAGATGAGGAGAAAGTCTCAACTTGAGCTGCACAGCTTAAACAAGCAATTTATCAAATCAAGTCAATTAAGGGGATCAACTTATGAAACAATCAAATGTGCAATAACAAAACTGTACAATGGCGAGCATATCACTAAAAGTAATATTACTAATATTACTTCCCATATTACAATGGCGAGCATATTACAAATTATTACTAAATATGGGATGAAATACAATTCTGTAAAATGAACGACTGAAGGTATTGTATCTGAAGCTATTAGAAGACAGTTACACAAGTGCGATTTAGCATATTTTTCCAGAAAAAAAGATACTATAATGAGTTAATGAACTCAAACTCCTTTGTAATGGAATGGATGGGTCTACTTCTTGCTCTCAAAAAGCATGAATATATGAAAATCACCATACCAAAATTTATTTCCATGCTAACCCATAAATAAATTAAAACCCTTCGTATTTAAATAAATTTTGAAAAATACCACTCTTACAAAATACATCATTCAGTGCACAACAACCACAATTAAAACTACCAACATGAGACGTTTCAATGATCCAATGTCTAACACAACCACCCATTAAAAGCAAAGAAAAGTGTTAAGACCCATGCACTGACCTGAGAAAAAATGAGGTGCAGCAGCTCCTTGACATTTTGCACGAGCAGGTCTGTGTTGAGCACAATGCGCAGTCTGGAGGGCGTCTCGTACAGGTGCAGTCTGTACTTGCTGGTGCTGTAGTGTAGGTACCCGTCCTTAATGTCAAAAGGTGACACCTGTGAACAATTCTCTTTTAGTAAACAATCACCATTATTTGAGTAGTTGTAACCACTAAAGTTTGCATTGTTGTAACAATGTGTTTGAGAGGTCAACCGCTTGGTTAAAAATTGCAGCTGATTTTGGAGTCATCACAATGACAAATACCTGCATGATTCCATGAGCACACAAAGCCCTGGATCTTTCACCATAACTACCCAGAAGGACACAGAGAATCTGAACATGCTGGCGCAAAAAATTTTCTTACTGTGTCAGTTCAATAACAATTAGTGTTCACTATTGGGACTTTAAAATTACATTCTAGAACTGTGCACACAAGCCACAAGACAAGAAGTAATAGCCTTCAAAAGCTGATGACTATCTGACGCCAAAGGCTGGTACAAGGCACAGTCAAATGTGTCATTAAGAACAGTCATGGAATAGTTCAATTCAATATTCAATTCAATGACAATATTTCATACATTGGTGACAATATAGTATGACTTAATAGATGAAGAGTGCCTTTTCTCATAACTTTACAGCAATAGGATTTTATTTAGCCACAAAGTATTTCATAATCTCCCAAAAGGTATTTTATGAATCACAGCAACCATCCCCTAGAAATATTGAGAAGAAAAACTAGGAAAGAAAATTTCCAAAAAATTTTCACCAGGAAATGTTGACTATCCTAGAAAAAAAAAGCCAGCTACATAAAAAATTCAATAAAAAATTCATCAAATTCTATCATAGCAAACATTTAACAAAAACTGTTTCAAGTTCTTCATGCGTTAAAATAAAAAGAAAATCACTCAAAATTATTTTAACACATGAAAAACTTGAAATACTTAGTTGAGTTGAGAAGTTACAAAGAAATTCAAGAAGACCCTGAAGTTTAGTCTCTTTTTCACTTCCAAATTTTGTAACCAAAATAATTACCGCGCTGAAATGTAATTCAACATAAAACTACCAACTTCCAATCGTCACCTCAGAAAACAAAACCAAAATCACTGAAATAACATAGAATCATTTTTAGAAATATTTTAATAACTGCCAAGCATAGATCTGTTCATTTAAAGTACCCTCCAAATATTTCACTGGTAGAAGTAGCCAGCCATCCAATGGGCAACTGCAATGTATAGTAGCATTTTAGTGAAAACAATTGAGTTATATAATGGCAGACGTGATACACTGCTAAAAGGGAGCATCCTAAATTACATTCCACTGTGCTTAGAATGAATTCTATAAAATTTGATCAATTTCTTCTATTAAATTTTATTAACTTTTGTTAAAATTTATTTAAATTAAATAACTGGAGTGACCCATTTGACTTAAACAGAATACTATTTTCAAAGTTTTTGCATATGGATACACCATTATCAGTACAGCACAGTGGGAACATCATCAGCTTATTCAAAGTAATAATATTTTTTCCTATAAACATCTGAACTGATGATTATTTTGGCCTTGTTATGGGAACAATATTAGTTACTCCAGAAAAGTTGCAATTAGATTCTCCACCGACTACACTTTGAAAAAATTATTGAACAATAATGTTCATGGTATTTATTAAACACGCTCTCTGCTCAGCTCCTCCTCACAGCCTGTTATTTTCATAGCTAGAAACACCATGAAACAATTGCATGTGTATTTAATTGATGTTCAACACCTGAAATATAACAAGCTGGTAAAAATTAAACAAGTTATTACATTCCTCATATCAATCCTAAACAAGGAATCTTCAAAGTGAATTTATAAGAAAAATATCCAAAATTCCCAACACTTGAAACAGTTAATATCATAACTGCGAACAAAAACACAACACTGAAATGGATTGTAGAAAAACTGGTGAACAAATGATGTATGATACGCACAATAAAAATAAACTTACCTTGGATACAAACGATTTCAGAGAGAAGATCATGCCATACATCAGCTTAGCTTCCTGGAAAAAAAGAGTTGAAAATTTAAAAATATCAAAGATTTATGGATCTCATTTTTTTGAATTAACATTCTTATGCTGGAATGGAAGGAATAAATAGAATACACTTGCATATCTATAATATATTTCAATAAGACGGAACATGTTTGTAACAGGTGAAACCAAATTTGTAAGAACTTCAGTACCCATGAATAAAATTGAATTCATAACTTGTCTGGTAATGCACATGAACTGACTGGCCTGCTTCCCAGGAAGAGCAATCTTATAGTTATGTATTGCTTCATTCAGATCGAGGGAGCATACAGCCAAGGCTAGCAGTGCATGATGTCAACGTTCATGGCCAGCTGCTGGTCTCGGCTTGCATAACCCTTACATAACCTTGCACTTGTCACAGTAATACATTCCAAATGAAGAAAGTTTGAACACACTGCTTAGCCTGGGAATATACAGCTACATGAACAACAACACAAACTGATGCTTCATGAATTTATAACAAGTACTAATTATTTTATTACACACACAAGCCAAAAGAAAAAGTTCAACTTACTGCCCAAAGTAAATAGTTACTAATATATTTTTGCAGAAAAGCCTCTGCTACTCCTTTCACTAAATTTTGTTCACATTACTTGTAGATAGTACTCATAAATGCATGTAGACAAGTGCATTCAATGAGCTGGGCATGACCACTCCACAGATTAGACAAATTAGATTTGGTCTTCCTAACCACAACAAAGGAGTTCTAAACAGAGATGATGGCACCATTTTGTACTGAGTTAAGGGAAACCCAGAATCCTTGCACAAGTTGCGTTCCCATGCAAGATCGCCCCCAGATAGAAACAGTAGGTACAGTAGTTGGTGCTGTAATACAAGACCACAGTGAACCAAAGAAGATAGTCGTTAACAAAAACAGAAAACCTATTCAATTTCAATACAAAGAAGTCCTACTTAACTTTTAGCTTAGTATCTCACATTTTCTCCATGGGAGCACTAATTCATATAAAAACAATAGTTGTGTCTCCTTGAGGAGAGCCACTGGGCAATTTCCTACGATGTGTTTGAAATTCAAGTAGGTAAAAATTAAACATCTGATAACATATTCTCATTTCAATCTACAATGACAAGCAACCTGTAAGTGAATTCATAAAAGAAATATTTATTAATTTTAAATAGCTGTATGCTCTACAGTTTGGTAAAATAAATTAGCCTTTTCTGCAAAATAGAACCTCCTAGAACTTTTTATAATTTGCAACTGGTTAGGCTGTTAATCCAATGAATAAATTTGAAAAAATATTAACATTATTGAACATGTCAATAGCAAATTAATTTTAAAAATTGAGTGTAGGCAAATCATAGAATACATGTAGCTCATTAGATTAAAATATACAAACAATTCATTTCTCTGCAAATAACTCAGGATGAAGGTCCTACTTCAATTCATATGAATACAACCAATGCGAAAAAGAGTTAGTCTTTTGAATTTCTACCTAAAGTAAACCTAAAATGTAGTTTGATATCACTAGTAAATCTTGTAACAAAAATTCTCACCTCTGTTCGTGACATCCCTGCTTCTTTGTAACGATGCCACTCTGCATAGTGGAGCAGGGTACCATTTCGATCAAACATGTACATGTTATATATCGTCATGATGTTAACCTATTAATGCTATTCCACACACCTGTAAATCTGTAAATAAAGCAAAAAATTCAAGCCATCAAATACAGAAGTAGGTGATCATGCAATACATTATACTGTACACCATTTTGCATTCTACTACACATACTATAGACAGAATGTTTGTATGAATAATGGAATCCCAATCAAAAATGATTACAACTGGTCACCTTTGCTGCATTGATACATCAAGTGGTCAAATTGACATTAAGTCAAAGAAAGACACCATCAGGTGCTTGGTTTCCTGCTGGCAACATTTGAACGCAACCTACACTTACTTTGCTGATGGCTGGAATTCCCATCTCTTCCCAAGTTCCAACTCCATTTGGTGATTTCATCATTTGCACAGGCAACACAAAAGGAAGCTATTTAAACAGAAAATAGATAATAATATGCCTTTTCCTGATCTTCACCAAGTAATTTTTACACCCGCTAAATTTCTATTCCTCTGAGTGTTAAATATCCTTGTTGGTAGTAAGGTAGATTTTCATCATTTGCTTTTAAAATTCTTTCCAATTTTTTTTCACACTTGAAAAACTGTCATGTGCCACAAAACATAAAAATTACTTCACTCCACTTGACTATTGATCAAAGAAACAATTAGGCTTATTAATTTCCTAAAATTTTCAACCTTAAAGGACAGCGTCCCCCTTCCTGATCTTCTTTTTGATTATTGAACCTTAAGTAATAAAATTTGGTATACTGATAGGAAATGCCATTTGGAATTATTTATCATTTGTGAAAAAATGCAATTTTTCCCATAGAAAACGAGATATTCATAGAAAACGAAATTTTTGAGAGGTTTTTCAAAAGGCATCTCCTCCGACAGTTTTTGAGCTACAGTGATGATTTTGGTATCATTGGATGCAAAAAGACGTGGACATTCAAAAAACTTTAATGATATTCCCCGAATTTTCAGTTTTGATGAAAAAATTGAAAAAAATTGAGAGCAACTTTATTTTGGAAAAAATGCAGATTTATGACATCATTACTTTTGAAAAAAAATTGCGAAATAAATTTGGAGTTTTTGGAAAACCCTCAGCTTTCCGCATCCAATGACACTAAAATCAACATTTTAGCTCAAAAACCGTAGGAGATCCATTTTTGAAACCCCACATTCCAATCCTCCAAAAAAAGGCAAAATAGGTAAACATATACAATCTCAATTTTTCTTCATTATATGTGGGTTCACGTTAGACCCCTGAAATCATTATAGAGTAATACAGAGACATAGGAGATGACATAGCAACGTCGCGCCGTTAAGAAAGTGCCATGGGGGACGTGTAACATGATAAAATACCACTTCCCCCTCCCCAAATTCTTCAAACCCCCGTATTGATGAATTTAATTCAATTGATGAATTAAGGAACGCTAAAATTATTTATAGGGTAAATAATTCTATTTAAGCTCACAAATACACTGAGCACATTATTATTATTATTATTATTATTATTATTATTATTATTATTATTATTATTATTATTATATAAGAAAGTTTTAGCCTCCCTTAACCACGACAAAGATGTTCCAAGAGAGAAAAGAGGAGGGCACCTTTTAGTATGGAGTTAAGGGAACGTGGAATCTATGCACAAGGTGCACAGAAACAGTAAGCTAGGGAAGAAGCTCATGAAACAAGAAAAAAGTTGAAGAAGAAAGTAGTAGGTGCTGAAAAACAGGACAGCAGTGAACCGAAAAAAAGATGGTCCATAACAAAACAAAAACCTATTTAATTACAACAAAAAGGAAGCCTACCTAACCTTTAGCTCGGGCCCACACATGGTTCCCCTGGGAGCGCTAATTCCCATAGATACAATAGTTGTATCCCCCTGAGGGGTACACTGAGCACATTTCCATCTCAAATTTCAACATAAGTCTTTTATTCAGTACTGTTCTATAGAAGTAATAGAAATATCACTTCAGTTTAAAGCAAAATATTGCGGCCAAAGGTATTAAAATCTTCTGCCACTCTCCACTAGCTACATTTAGTGATAAGAGTGGCTCACACAGAACTTATCATTCACTGCAGGTCTTAAAAATCATCTGAGTGTAGATTAAAAACATAGCATATAAAAACGATTTAGCCTCAAACAATGCAAGGTCAAAAGTCTTAAATTGCATTAGAACATGATGGGCTTGGATTTCTAATATACTGTTTCTTTTGAATATGCATGTCTCACTTCCACTGAAAAGAACTACAATATTTCTACACACGTTACAAGTTTATAAGAATATTGACCATGACATACTTTTAATTTAGTTAATATTTTAATTAAATTGAAACCCTAACATATACATTCAAAATGTAGAAATACATTTACACAATTCACTTTCATACCTAACCACACACCAAGAAATACAATTTATTAACAAGAAAAGTGCTCTTCAACTTTAGGACACCAAATATTTCATGTTGCTTTAAATTTCTAACCTTCTTAGGTGGATTAGAACTATTTGATCTATGGGCACCAGCTCTCCTAGGGGGAAATGCAAGGCCCCGATTTAATGGTTATGTAGGCTTTTCCCACGTTTTAATAAATATTTTTATAGATATTTTGAATAATTTACAATTATTTAATCTTCTTTCATTAACTCTTGTCAATCTAGCAGTTTCAATGCACAGCTAAGGGAAGATACAATGTGGACAGACTGCCCGTTCTTCCAAACCCCTACTAAAAAATTCTTTCCTCCTTTCTTTTTTTTGGACCACCTTTATTGTGGCTAGGAAAAGAAAAAAAAAGCCTCAAACATCTCTAACTTGAAAATTCTTAACTTCAAGAACACAAACAATAAAGTCGAAATTCTAATTTACATTTTAATACCTAGAATAACCCACTGCAAAACAAATCAATGCTCATCACAAAAGTCACACTTTGGAGAAGCTAAGTAAATACCTTCACGGGTAACAATACTAACAAATTCTTGTCTTGTCGTTGTACATTATTGGAGCTTTGAATGCAAGTCCATGTAACTCCACGCCAGAAGAGAGGTGTGTGTTTGGCTCTGGGCACCGTCTGAAGCGCTGAAACGGGATGCTTTAATGGAGTTGTCCCTAGATATAACTTGGTCAAATATTTCACAACTGGGGGCTACCTGCAAACTCAAGACTGGGCCAAGTGGGATTTGACACCAGCATGACCCCCTCGTAGCCTTGCCAGGGCAACTTCAGCTGTGCAAAATTTATATTGGGCCCAAGGCCATTTCTCAATATTAACCCTTATTTGAGTCAAAAACGACCGTTTTCCAGATGCTGTCACTGTAGTCAGCCAGGAGTGGTTCCAGTACCTTTGAAGGGCTTCATGGACGAGACTTACAATGTACTCCTTCAATGCAGGGGTGATGGTGCGATATCGGAACAAATGAGCTTCCTTAGCAGAAAGATCTACCACCTCATTATCTGCTATTTCTTTATAATAAGGGATGAACTGAAGTTAAATTACATGATTGGAGACCTAAGTTAGTTTTCCTTCAAAATTTCTTGAACGCTAAAACAAGACGAATGTAATGTTTAAGTTTTCAGTCTTGAATAAGATACGACATATTTGAAGAATCTGAAGAGATTATCTTTTCCCAGTCAAATAGGTTATTCTGAACCCATGCAAGTCCCTCATTCATAGCAACTTCCAGAACTTGGATCTTTGGTCTCAGTTTAAAATTTAAGGATATGTTTTAAAGAGGGACCACAACAGCTGCTGATGCAGAGGCGCTTTTCTCAGTTACATGAGAGCCATCAGTAAATATTGGTATAAACTGAGCAACATTCGTTTGTTTCAGGTCTTGGAAGACTTGTTGAACAGATATAGAGGATAAAGATGATACAGGAGCTGGTAAAAACTCAGCGAGGATGCAATCATCAGTATTATACCACGGTGGAAGAGAGAGACTGGTGGCAAAGTAACAGGGCGGAGGATAGGGAGATGAAGTCTCGTAAAAATTGACTGGGCATAGGTAGCAACGAAAATGGGGACATCAAAGACTATTCCTAGATATTGGAACTGTTGTACAGGGTGGACCATAAGGAAGGTACTTTTTAAATTATGGCTATAAAACTTGACTAAATAGCAAAAAGATTGTTATTTCAGTATGAAAGAAGAAATTTCAAAGTTTTTTTGAAGTGTTGGGCCGATCACTAACACTCGTAACACACTGAATTGAAGCATCAGTTGGTATGGTCCATGACCTGCCACAACGTTGTCTGTTTGCTGCTGTTGTCTGGGTTTCTCTAAATTTAGATACCAGTTTTTTATGCTGTTATTTGAAGTTCTTTCAATACAATTCCTGTAATTCCTCAGAACAGCAGTAACTAAACAGTTACGTCGAAAGTAAAGTTTGATACTATTTTTTCTTGTTGTTCCACTGCATAGCAATTCATTTCAAAGGGTGGATTTTATGAATTTTTGAGGTAACATGTTGTGGTTGTTGGGAGACTTGATAAGCTGGATTTGTAGTTTTATAGTGACATACTAGTTATAAAAAGGTACCTTACTATGGGCCACTCTGTACATACTCCAATTTTTGGCCATTAATCTTCCATGAAAGAATTGCAATTCTCTCACTAGTGAAGTACACATATTTTTTTTTGAAGTTTCAACTTGAGACCCCACTGCTTGGTCCCTTCATAGGAATTCAATTGAGCTTGGAGTCAGGTGGCTGCAATGTTAATATCACAGTGAGAGGCAAAGAATGAGATATCATTAAAGCGTATTATATTCATTGTATATATTCCCACCTCTATAGGGATATCTCTTAGCATTACATTAAAAAAGGTGGAAGAGAATAGCCCATTGGGGATCACCAAAGCTTAAATTTTTCAAGGAAGTTTACTCTCCTTCAAAAAATACCTCGAATGGTCTCTTGGAAAGGTACGACTGCAACCAGCGTAGGAGCTTGCCTCCAACTCCACTCATACCAAGTTTGTACCCGAGTCCATGATAACATACCGTGTCAAATGCACTAGTCATATCACAGAAGGCTATCAGAACAATGAACTTTGTTCTCAAAGCCAGGTGCCCAGCTGTCTCTAGTCAAGCAACCTGATCAACAGTCGACATCCATTAGGGCATTTCAAATGATTTTTTTTTCAACCACATAAATCCGGTGCCTGTTTTTCATGGATTCTAGGAATTTATCAAGACAGGAAAATGAAGAAGGGCGGAAGGAGTTCACAGCTGTAAGAGATTTGGTATGGTACCTGAATGTAAGCTTTGATTAAAGATGTCTACAAGCCAAAATTTATAGCTTTCTGGAAAATGCAACAGATGGGAATTATGGATTTTATCAAAACCAGCACTAGGGCTCTTCAGGGTACTGAGACTTGAGTTGAGTTTACTCACAGAAAATGGTTCATCAATGGGTGAAGCCACATCAGCACTCAAATGGAAGAGTATTGAAGGCAGGATTGGGGTTAAGAGCAGGAACGGTGTAAGTCCCCTCGTAGTATGAAGCTAAAGCGTCAGCTTTTGAAGCTGAATCTGAAAGCATTGAATTATGCATAATAAAGGGCTAGTTTTTCTGGTACAGGAAGCTTGCTGGTGGATCACCTGTTTCTACACTTTAGCCACAGGTGTGTCAGCAGATATTGTGCTTCAAAATTTTGCCAAGATGTTTTTTCTTCTCAGATACTTCAACCTAAAATTTCAAAATAGCTTGGCAATGCTTGCAATTGATTAAGTTTACTGGAGATAGTTAAGAGATCAGGGTTGTTTTTGCTACTCTGTGGGCATTCAAGGCATCAACACATTTAGATGTCCACCATGGTTTAGCATACCAAGGGGAAATATTGTCTTTAGATTGCTGAAAATTTTCTAGGCTAGCTAATTAAGCTATTTTGAAAGTTGATGTAACTTACTTCCAGGTCAGGAGACTCATCTCTTCCAGAATGAAGCAGACCATCTCTCCACACATCCCATGACCCAGTGCCAAGCCTCCATGCTGGCCGTGCCTTGTACTTAGCAGTGGAGAGAGTTACTCCAATACAGGTGACCACAGAGTAGTGGTCACTGCCCATGTCCTGCTCATTATGTTCTGAGACACCAGGCTGCAAAGAGGCAGATATTAGTGTAAGGTCTAAAGTTGAAAAGACATTTAGGTAAACATTAATGTAAGTTGGCAGACCAGGAGGTGTAGGTTAGAGCTGTTAGTGATGGGTCTGGGAGTAGAGCCTCTAACATGTTCCTACCAGTGAGAGCAAGCATCTTATTTGGTTCCCACAGGGGCTGAGAGCATTAAAATTTCCTACCACACACTAGATGGCTTCAAGTTGATTAAAGAAATGATTGAGTTCTTGAGATGATACTATTGATTCACAATAAATGAAATAAGAATAGAGGAAAGTGAACTATTCTCCAGAATTAAATTTATTCCTAGAGCTTCAAATTTGCCAAAAAGAAAAAGCTGTAGAGGCAATTCAAGATAAGAAACATAATTTCTCATTATTATGGCAACTCCTCCTAAAGCCCGTGCAGCTTTTCTATGCTTGTATATGGCTAAATAGCTGGCCAACAAACCTATAGTGACTGTTCAGAAAGCCAAATTTCATTCGAGCATACAATATGGGCTCCATAGTGAACAAGTTAAGATCAATATTGAGTTTAGGTGATGTGGGGAAATTAAGCATTCCGTTTCACGTAATCACCTAAGCCCATTTAAGAACGTTTTACAAGAATGACATTTTTTCCGCTGATGCGTTATTTTTGAATTATTAAACTTTGAAGCTGGCTTTTGGGCGCCAAGGAAGCGAGCGCGCCATGCGGAATTTAATTAATAATGGAAGCTAACCCCCTATTACAAACGTAAAGAGGTTGGGTCGTGAGGGGAGGCACAGTTCTTTTAGTGAAAATTATAAATTCTGCTTGGTGCGCCCGCTTCTTTCGGTGCGATAATTTACCGCTTTAACTCAAAAACTAAGCATCAGCGGAAAAAATGTCATTCATCTAAAACGTTTTTAAATGGACTTCTTAAGTGATTAATAGAAACAGAATTCTGAATTTCCCATCACCTAAACTCAATATTGACCCAAGTTAATTTTAAAATGGAAGATCTTATTACTGAGGCTTCTGCAGTTACACTGAAGGATTTGAATTTCATTTCCTTGAAACATTATGTAATTTATTGTTCAAATTTTTTTCACAGTAATTAGATACCTATTGCTTTTCTTTGTAGTGTTGAGATTTACCTTCAGTGATAGAGGAAGACTGCACCTCACTCACTCTCTTAGCATTCTTGGTCAAGTTCTCACCACTGATGGGACGGAAGGAGTAGAAGCCATTTGTTTCCTACTCACTGAGGCACTTGGTTGAACTGGAGCTTGAGAATCAAAATTTTCACAGAGCTCTAGCTTCTTAGGAAGAGTAGGAACCAACTAAAGTGCTCACTCTGTACTGTTGGTCTCTAATAAGCACATAAGAAGGCAAGAAACAGAGCTGGAAAATTTCCTTGAACATTGATATCTAAATTTTCTCTTTGATTATGATTTGGTACCTAATCCTCTTGAGCCAATGCCTGAGTTTTTCATCTGAGGTGTCCACACCAAAAGGTTCAATTACTCTAATAGAAGAAGTCTGGTTGGCAGGAAGTCAGCCTTTCACACCTCAGGAACCAATTTTGGACACAGTCAAGAGCATATTCTTATCAACTGAGAGCCTAAATGCAAGAGCAATAATGAGCAGCATACATCCAAGATTTTTTTGTAATTTTGTAACTACAATGCCAGAGGAAAAATTAGAGAGCTTCTTGCAGTAGTTACAAGGTCATAAAAGATGATTTTGGATACAGGGTGCTCATCTGGAATAGGTTCTACTATAATAACAGTATGTGGAATACTATAACCCAATAAGTTTCCATTAGTCTGACACTGTCTGAGGGCCAGCAATAGCTACAAAGTTGTCCCCTGGGGCTGTATCCAGCTCCTCATCAGAGTTGAGTATTACCTTGCTTTCCTTAGGCTTGAAGCCCTCAAAAGAAGGCTCCGTATCACCAATTAAATCATATGCAATGGCAGCTTGGGATTTTACTGGGGTCAGAGATAGAGACTGGACACCTCGTTTTGACAGAGCACACCATGTACCCTCCATCAAGTCACCATTAGATTGGGGGTACAATGAAGGGGGCTGAGGCATGCAAAAAGATGGAAAAGATTTGCCTCTGATTCAGTCTTAGAAGAGCTTGAAATTCTGCTTTCTTTTTTCTTCCGTTTGTGCTTAGACATGTTATTCTAATAGAAATCAGAACAGGAAGCGCAAAAACGGGGGAAAAAGATAGAACCAACAACTAGCAGATTGTACAGTGTACACAACCACGACGACGTCCGCCAATGCAGAAACAAGAGCTTGTCAAAAAAACGATTTGGATCAGTGTTTACCACTAATTGCTTACACACGTTAATCTGTTGTCGCAGGCCGACGACGCAGGTTATGTTGAAAATTATTCATAGTCCCAATCTAGCCCGAAGAGCACAATTACATATTTTCTATGTCACCGTAAACAGGCAAATGTGAAACACTAAAACTTGAAACTATACTCTTAAGGTAACATTTTTTTCATTCGCCTGGGAAAATGTTTACTTTGGCACAGTAAAACAGATACTCCCTCTGACATTTTCACACATTAAGTATAGAAAATATGAAACATGAAACGCGCCATTTTCAGGCTAACTATAAAAATTTGCTTACACTACGAGAGCTTTCTTCACAAACATGAATTAGATTTCACAGACATTTTTGATCAAATCAAAGAATAATTTCCCAGTAGTTCCACAAGTATCCGAAAGAGTTTCAAATGCCCTCATAAATTTCGACGATATTTTGTGTATCATCTATATAGGAAATGAAGTGTTTCTCTTTTCTTTCTTTCTTTCTTTCAATCAGATGAGAAAACCTTAACAAAGATTCACGGCACAAGAACGATTTTTATGTAACAACTCATTCAGAACATGAATCGCAAATATACTTAATAATAACTTGACTCAGTGTCATTCATGATACGGAAGAGTAAATCTTCAATCAAAAAAAATTAAATACCACATACATCTAAACCACTCTATATGCTGAGAGGCAAAGAATTTTGCGGGATACAATTCTTCACACGTAATAAAACTGTGCCTTACAAATTCAGTTCTGAAAAAGGACTTTAATTAATGAGAAAACGTAGGGGTAAGATTCATTCACCGCATTTGTTTAGAAACCTGGGTTTTTCTTCAGAATTACAAAACATTAATGCACCACAGCGTTCATAATCGAACAAGAGGATACTCTAAATATCAAACTAGTTTATTATTATTAGTTAGTTTAAGCCTCCCTATCCTCAACAATGAGATGTAAAGAGAGGAAGGAAGAAGGCACCATTTAGTATGGAGCTAAGGGAACGTGGAATCTATGCAGAAAGGGCACAGAAACAGAAAGCTAAGAAAGAAGTTCATGAAACAAGAAATAGTTGAAGAAGAAAGGAGTAGGCGGTAAAAAACAGGACAGCAGTGAACCGAAAAAAAAGATGGTCCGTAACACAACAAAACCTATTCTATTTTAACAAAAGAAAGCCTACCTAACCTTTAGCTCGGGCCCTCACATTGTCCCCCTGGGAGCGCTAGTTCCCATAGATACAATAATTGTATCCCCCTGAGGGGAATATCAAACTATTATACAAGCCACGTCTTAAACGCATGTTACAATACAAACGTATTGAAGCGTGTATATTAATAAATGAAGCATTTTAACTTGCATATTGCAAAATAGAAGTTATAATTGATGAGGCCTGCATAATGGGTAAATAGTATATGTAGCTGCTTCCTGAATTTGTGTTTCAGAATTGAAGTATGAATTTTATGCTAAATGGAATGTACTTCACAAAATACAGGCATTGCTCGAATGGAATAGTGAGTTTTTCTTTGAGAAATAAAAAAAATTAACATCACAATAGTGTGGGTCTGGAAAATGTTTTGTCTATTTCCTTAACTCGTGGTAACTACATCAGAAATGTCGGATTTTCAGGCCTAACAGTACGACCAAAGTCTGTTTAATAACGATTTAATCATTTGCCCATATCTTTAGTGTTTGAACATAATACGTTTCAAACCATTTAACTTAAATCAAAATTTTTTAAATAACACTCAGGAAACAGAGGCGCGGCTATATTTTGAGATCTTCCCAATCAAGTTACGAGCAATGTAGGTTTTTATGCAGCGAGCGACTTCGAATTGTATAAACTAATATAAATGAGTATATTTTCAAACAGTGAAATTTAAATCAAATAGGTTAATATATAAGATTCAGCAGCATCCTGTGCATTGAAACAAGACCACGAATTTTTTACATTCTGGACGTCAGTGCTCGAGGGCAGTACTTACGAGTACGAAAGAAAGAAAAACCGGTTATTTCCAAAAAAGTTGACACATGAGATACATGCCAGCCAATTGCTTTTAAAAAATTTCCTAAAATCGATCAACTTTACGAGGTGTACTAAGAAAGCAAGTTACGAGGCACTTACAGATTCGATCAGGTGTTGGTTTAAGACAGGAAGAAAAACAGTTTACAATAAAACTGACGCATCAAATGCCGTAACATTGGATTTTAATAAGTTTCAGTGAGAAGAATTAGCTTATGCTTTTGCGATGTTTGGAAATAATTTTGAAGGTTAAGATTAAGTTTATAAGTTAGTTTAAGCCTCTCTAACCGCTGCAAAAATAGAGCGTATCGAAGAGAGGAAGGAGGAAGGCACCATTTAGAATGAAGATAAGAAAATGAGGAATCTATGCTGAAGGGGCATAGAAACAGTAAGATGAGAAAGAAGTTCATGAAATCAGATAAAAGTTGAAGAAGATAGTCAGTCAGAGGTGCTGAAAAGCAGGACAGTTAGTGAACCGAAAAAAGGTGGTCCTTAACATAACAGAAAAAAACATTTTATTTCAACAAAAAGAAGGCCTACCTAACTCTCAGCTCGGGCCCTCACATTTTTCCTCTGGGAATTTTGAAGGTTAAATCTGTGAAAAAAATTATTAAGACTAAAAGGTTGACGTGGTTGTTTCAGGACTCCCATTATATGCTTACTCGTGAACTAGCACACCAGGTAACTAGCTCAGGAGAAAATGTTTCACCACACCCTGCTGTCATATTTCCTGCGTAAATAATGCTGGCGGAGTTAGCAATGGGAAGATGATTGGCGCATAATGCAATCCGAAACATTTTACGACAGGAATAGAAACACTGAAAATTTGTCACAAACATTTCGGCTGTTGAGTCTGTATCTCAATGCTAATTCCGGTAGACTGATAGGATATAACAGTACTCTGATCAAATTGGCCAAACAAAATACTGTATTTAAATAAAGGTTCTTAGTTGGTAGACGTACATAGATGTCATAATAGGTGTCAATCCATCTCCCTAACCGCTACAAAAGGGATGAACCTAACCGCTACAAAAAGAGAAAGGAGGAAGACACCATTTAGTACGGAGTTACGGGAACACGGAATCTATGCACAAGATGCATAAAAACACAAAGTTGAACGATTTTTATGATGGAAGACAAAAGATTAAAAAGAAAATATTAGATACTTAAAAACAGGACAGAAGCGAACCAAAAAAATATGCTTCGTAACAAAAGACGCAATAAACTATTCCTTTCACCAAAAGGAAAGCTTGTCTAATCTTTAGCTCGGGACCTCACATAATCCCTCTGGGAACGCAAATTCCCGTAGATAAAATAGTTGCATCGCCCTGAAGGGTGCAGGCAATATAATACTTCAAACAAAAGACCTTACTGTATTTGTACTTTAATATTAAGAAAACATGGATGGTCATCTGAAAATATAATTTATTTCCGGCTTGAACATAAATGTTCATGCACGTCTCATCACAACGCCACTGCGAAATTTTCAACGTTCAAATAACCTCTTACCATCATTAAATGCTATTGAAACGAAGACTGAAAATGTCTAGTTTTGCCAGCTCAACTATGTTCTACTTATTGGATTTTAAGCGCGAGCGCATGTTAGTTTCTTCAGCATACGTGTTTGGAAGTTTCTTCAAAGACAAAAAAGTGCCCCAAACCAATTTGTCCATGTGTAATACAATAGGCATGTATTTAGATAATTAAGTTAATCGGCTTAATTACAAAGTTTCAACCTAAGATTTGTATATTACAGTTGTGTCTTTGAAGTTTTTTCGTTGGTATAAATGGTTCACATTTGAAAAAAAATCAGCTACCTTGCGTCTAACACGCTTCACCAACTTCTCTATCTGTCCTCATTACGAAAATGCTCATCGTTTGAGCCATGTCACTATCATATATCTCATATTTCGCTGTCTCTAGAAACCGAAGAAGCCTGAAAAGCCTGAAATCGTAGAAGTTAATTTCAAATACCTTCTTCGGTTAGAGAAGATATTTATTCTACCCAAAAACGTTCTAGGACCTTCGCCTTTATTAGAATTTCTGATGGGCATTAATGCACTACTTTTCAAACGCTAAACTCTTTACCGCAATTGAGTTGGTCATGATTTACATTATTTTTCTTGAAAACTTCAAAAACATATTCCCGTGCCGGGAATCGAACCCGGGCCTCGCGGGTGAGAGCCGCGTATCCTAGCCACTAGACCACACGGGATGTATCGTTTACACAAATACCCAATAAACACTATCGACATAAAATAGCACAAATGTGTCGTTACTTGAATCTACTAACTAAATCCAACTGCTATCTGGACTAGGTTAATCTTTTACTGTAACAAAGTAGTGTTAGATTCTTATGAATTGGTAATAAGACGTAATAGTAATTTTGAATAAAGAATTTTAATTTAAACCTGGTGTCAAAAGTTGCCGGTATATGAATCTGAATGTACAAACCGCACATTTTTCTAAAGGACAATTTATTACACTGTTCAACATTTGTATTCGTTATTAACGAATCACGCACAGATCTTCCTTCCCTTTTTAGTGAATTTGGACGTATTCGAAAATTGAATTCCATTGTTTGTTCTCTTCTTTATAAGCTTTGTATTAATATTTCATTCAATTATTGGCATTGCCTTTATAATACCTCTAATGGCTTCTGTACAAACAACAGACCTCGATGCTGAGAATTATTCAATATTGTGAGAAATCTGATATAGCTTCATTAAAAATATACTGTTTTGTTGCCTTTCTTTCTGTCAGCATAACCATTATTAAAGGAATTATAAATTTGTTGAGTGATAGAGCACGTTGTTCGAGCCACTTATTAAGTACAATTTAGATTTGTATGCACGAATATATTTTCGAATATCTGTTATGTCTACTTCTTAGGTTTGAATATGCTGAATTAACTTCAACCCATTATACTTTGATCATCATTTCCTGATGTTGCAGAAGCGAAAATTCATGTGTCAATGGAAGTGGAGACAACTTTTTTCATCAATGTGTCATTCTGCTCATTTTTCAACTTAGAATAACTTAACCATAGGAATACATTTCATGTCTCCCTCTCAATCTTTTGAACAAAGTTTGAAATGGGCTATTATGATATTTATGTATGTGTACAGACTACAGATCTTCACGTTAGGACACTTCGGCGACTAAAAATTCTTGTATCAAATTCATTGGCAACAAACTCATCCCCATTTGTTCTCAACTTCAAGCATTCGTTTTCCAAGATCTTGAGGGTTCTGTATTTCATAAACAGAAGTTGTTAACCAAGATTTCGATCTCATAATTGAATTTTCAGATTTGTACCAATACCTCAAAAATTTGCTTCATACTTCAAAAATATCATTTCGTGTGAAATCATTAATTTTGTCATTTTAATGTCCCATTAGATTCGCTCATATTTATTAATTTTTATTCGGAAATCACCTACAAGTTCCTACTTGCTTTTACTACCTTTGAAGTATCTTGAGCAAGGGTCTATCTAAGCTTGACTACGAAAAATGAAGGGGTAAAAATTGTGTCCTGGATAGCCATTATGCTTAATTTACAAAACCAAGCGTTTGCGATTCAGAGAGAAATGTGTAGAAGTTTAAAAAGTGAGAAATTAACTAAGAGAAAACTGTTGATTCGGAAAAGTTAGAAAATGGCATGAGTTCGACTGGGGAATGGGGGAAAATGTTTGCAAAATAATTTTTTAAACAACCAATATTTGATATCAAACGTCACATAAATCGTAATGAGTGGCAATACATGTACATTCACGTACAGGCGCGTGGCGTTTGACTCTGATAGTCTTTGGTGCATACCACGGTGTACCGTGGTGCATCCGCAGCAAGCTAGAACGTGTTTTGTATCATTAACAACATTGGTGATGCTTCTTACTTACACCAATTCGTCACTATGATTATCCTAAAACAATTTTGACGCCTTACAACCATCAAAGCTCGTGGTCTCGCATTGCTGGTAGTTTCAAAGTGCAGGAATTTTCCTCACCTTAGGAAATACATCATCATATAAAAATAATAATGCTAGATAACGAGATTTTTCATGTCAGTAAAATCTAGATTTTTGCGTTACTGAACTGTTGCCCGTTTAAATTTCAGATTCATGTAGATATTTTTAATGGCTCAATTTACTACTTCACGTGACCCACTTGTGTAAGCTGTTTTTCAGCTCCATACAGTATATAAATTACCAAAGTCCCATCAGTGCTTTAAAGACATATTTTACATACGTCTTAAACCTTCCCTTCAAAGACACAAGATTAGATTAATAGTTAGAGTAAGCCTCCCTATCCGTACAAAGGCGATTCAAGTTGAGAAAGGAAGAAGGCATCATTTAGTATGGAGTTAGCATAGAAACAGTCAGTTGGGATTACGATTATGAAACAAGATCAAAGTTGAAGAAGAAAGTAGTAGGTGCTGAAAAACATGACAGCAGTGAACCGAAAAAAGATGGTCCTTAAACATGACAAAAGCATTTTATTCCAGCCAAAAAAAGGCCTACTTAACTCTCAGCTTGGGACCACACATTTTCCCCCTGGGTGCCAATTCTCAGATACATCAGCTGGACTCCCATGAGAGTAAAAATTACAGATAATCGGTGATGAAGTTCAGGCATACAGAACGACTACAACCCTTTTGGCTTAGCTAAGAAAGGTACGACCGATGCCTTAAAAAATAATACATCAATTCTAATCATCGGAAGCTCATTTTATCACGGTATTTACGTGAATATGTTAACATAGTTACAGAATGAATTACCAATAAAATCCCAAGCCCCAAAATTCAAAAAAGGCGCATTCCTATATGCACTGTCTCGTTACCTTACCTATACTGAAACAAGTGGGCCATTTCTACAGCTCCTATCGTTGTCAAAACGATATGCTTCAATATTGGGACAACTCTGCATGAAATGGTTTTAAAGACGAAATGTAACAGAGGTAGTATAAACGCTAATTTATAATGGCTTAATATTTTTCGTTTGCAGACAGTGGACTGAAAAGTTTTACGAGAGAATTTACAACTTTCCACCGCTTCATCGGAAAATTTTATTTGAAACGAATTATAACATTCAACACCTTTTGAATTTGCGAGAATCATTTCCCTCTTCATTGCATGAGCCTGAAGTGATATTTAAAAAAATGATGAAAGGTTGTAAGTCGTAATTATTCTGATGCCACAGAAGTAACCAATGGCAAAGCTTAGTATTCGAGCATACTTTCAACGTTAACATCTTCCGCTTTATGTAAGCACACAACTCGAAGACCATTGTTCGACAGGTCATGCACATATAAGCACAGTATGCATTGTAATTTTTAAGCAGTAAGTCAACCGCATGGCCTATCCACTGAATTAACTTAATTAGTATAACATGCGATCACAGATCAGCGCGCAATCAAAAACATCTTTTCACAAAGCGAATGTTGTCTGCGAGCGTTTTTAATTATTCTGTGATCACTTTGAGCTCTATGAAAAAAGAATAACCGACTCTTTTCCCGCGTCGACCGCGAGCGGAGTTCGAGTGTAATTGGCTTCGCGAGTAAACCGAGTTAACCCTTTCGGTACTGACGGCTACTCCAGTGCCAAGTTGGCTAGTGCTTCCAGTTTAGGGCATCTAACCTAGTTTTAAACTAATTTAACTAGTGAGGGAATATTTTGGAGTAATAACAAAATTAGGGAAATTACAAACATTCATTAAACTAGTTTTTAAACAATTCCAGAAACCTGCACGCGTAAATTACCATAGGTTACCATAGGCCCCTGTAATTACCATAGGACCCTGTAGCACGCGTAAGTTCATGCTACAGGACCCGAGCAACATATTCAATACCCTTTCCATTTAACTTGAGCAAGTTTTTTCTGAACTTTGTTGATTTTTGGTAAATTCGGGCAAAAACGTATAAATAATTTCTTCGTAAATACGAAAACTTTATTATCAACATCAAAAATTTCTGTCGCCAAGCATCGAGCTTCAAAGATTCAAAAAATTTTAAAATTAAAATAAAGAAGTAGGCACTTGCTTAGGCTAAAAGCACCACACTAGGACAATTTCACTGACAATTCAGGGTAATGACAACTTTTTCCCCAGGAAGTTTTTACCCAAACAATTTGAATTATCGTACCGAAAGGGTTAAGTTGGATTGGTTGCATCGACAATCTAATTACTGCGGCTTTGTGTGTGCTTTGTGGGATATACTCTGGGTGGAAGCACTTTTGCTATACCAGCTTTACGAGGCATTGCCCGAGTGGAAACACACTTGATAGAGTAGCTTTGTGGGACATTGCTAGCTGATCAAAACTGGATAGTGAATTTGGACGACGGTTTCATGAAGAATAATCTTGACTAAGCCCTCCGAATACTTCTGAAATTTATCCCATTCCTTCACAGTTCAACTCGCTGAAAGACATCGCACAACGCAACTTTATAAAGCATGTCAATTGTATATTAATTTTAGCCTGCCTAAACACAAAGGTTTCCATAGGCGAGTAGAAAGGAAGGAACCATTTAGTACAGAATTCAGGGAAATAAGACATCCATCCGCGAAAGGTATCCCCTCATCCTTGGAATGTGAACAGTAAGTTTTGAAAAATATTAAGTAACACAATAGAATTTGAAGAAGAAAGCTCACTAGATGCTGAAAAGTGAACAACAGTGAAATTATTATATTATAAGTTAGTCTAGGCCTCCTAACAACAACAAAGCTGTTAGAAATAGAGGAAAGTTAGAAACAACATTTAGAGAGTTAAGGGAATTCGGAATATGTGCAGGGTGTGCTCCCACACAAGATCCCATGCGTGTTAAAACAGTAGGTTAGGAAGGAAGCTCATGAATTCAGTAAAAGTTGGAGAAAAAAGTTAAGCGCTGAAAAAAAGACATCTGTAACCGACAAACGATGGTCCTGACCGAATTTTTTTATTTTCAATTAAAAGGAAGGCCTACCTAGCCTTTGAGCCCTATCCAGCTTTCGAGGCCTATCTAGCTTAATTTTATTAGTTACAACTATTGAATCCCCTCCGAGTAGAGGTAAATGTTTCCATAAATAATTAACTTGAGCTTTCCGAATAGTTTAACTGCGCATGCGAGCCTATAAGCGGAAATTTATGTTCCTTAATTTGATGCGTAATATGAACAACGTGAAGTACTTACATGCTGCTCATAAAGAAACTTGTTGCACAGAAATTATGGACGAACAAAAAATATTATTTTACACCTGCAGCCGCACAAATGTATTTACAGCCATCATGGTTTGAAAGCAGTTGAACACTACGTTTGTTTCCAATACTATATTCATCTGATGAAGGAATTGAAGTTTCCTAAGCTTTGAATGAGAGCCAAGATAGCAAACTTAATCGTAGGTAGGAAACGTTGTTCGCGACTGATTTTTCTTTAGTTATTAAGAACCTCAGAATGTCGCGCAACAGTCAAGAGAAAACTGCCCGTGTTCGAAATTTATACCGCAATAGCAATTATGAGTAGAAACTGAAGATTGATCAAATGCGTGCTTCCAGTAAGCGTTCAGATACACGCAAAATTATTAGCATTTGATTGTTCTTGGTGATGTCATGCCCAACGTAAAAAGCCAGAACCTTCCCCGAGTTTCATAAAAAACAAGGAAGCTTCGTCTTCTTCGTCGTTGGAAGCTTGCTAGCACCTTTGCTAGATGGCGCTGCCCCCTAATTCTCCACTTTACTGGGCTTTGATGAGCAATTCTTTGCTCTCGACGCACTTTTGTCACCGGCAATTTTATCCTCGAGTTTGCCTTAAATAAAATTTCCTCGGCACCGAAAAATAGAAGAGAAGACTCAGCGTTAGGGAGGCTGAGACCTGCCAAGTTATGGCTGTGGAGGTGCCTGCAGGCTTTGCTTTGCTTTACGACCTCCGTACACTTGAAAAAAAGACGAGTTTCTTTGCAGAGCGCAACATCCGAGACAGAGCGGTCTTCTGTCACATATTTTTTTCGCGTTTTCGATCAAATAGTTAAGTTTAGAGCAGAAATTCTGCAGGAAGTGCTATACATATTTTCCATACTTCCCAAACAGGAAACCTCCCTTTGAAATGTTCTTCTGTAAAAGAATAGGATGTAATTGGTGTGTGTTGATATTCAAGTAAAATAAGAATACAAAACACGACAGAGGACAGATATGATATTAGTAAAAAAAAAGCGAAATGAAGCAGTAGAAAAAAGCCCAAAATTTCAAGTAAAACTTCAATGACAGGCACCGAGATAGTGTTGACTGACTCGAGTACTCGAAACCCAGAATAAATGTACTTTGCGCAAGAACAAAATCGACACTACCGCAACGTCCTTTTCCAACGACAAACAAAACACCAGCAGTGTTAGATAAACTTCGACTCCTACTTCATCAATTTCTCGCTAGAGTGAACAGTAACAAAGTAATCGCTCTTCAAAATAAAAAGTTGCTTCTAAGCACGAAAGACTTCAGTTACCAGCAGCACATGAACCGTTAGGAAAAATTGAACATTTTTCAGTATCACAGGGTAACCTGATAATGTCATTATGAAATGATAAGAGGCATTTATGCCCTTGTTTCAAGAAATAAATGTGTAGCTAGTATAGCAAACTTGAGAAATGAGGAAAAACGTCAACACCGACACTGGATTCTGAAATTAGGCGTGAAGACCGAGGCAAAAATATTGAAAAAGTCATTTTCGGAAGTCTCTATTTATTATTACTCTCTAGATCTGCGATACATAACACAAAACAGCATTCTGAAAAATTAATTACAACAAAACATGCCAATTAATTATAATCTAACAGAGCGAGGAAGTACATACATCGTGAACTTCGTGTATCCATAAGCAAGGTTCACCATGCATGCAGAACCAAGCTGGTGGTGTCAGGCCTCAAGTTTGAGTGACAAGGAGACCTTTAACTAGATCTGCGATACATAACACAAAACAGCATTCTGAAAAATTAATTACAACAAAACATGCCAATTAATTATAATCTAACAGAGCGAGCAAGTACATACTCGTACATCGTGAACTTCGTGTATCCATAAGCAAGGTTCACCATGCATGCAGAACCAAGCTGGTGGTGCCAGGCCTCAAGTTTGAGTGACAAGGAGACCTTTAATCAGGGCCAAGTTAGCAGGCAGGCCTTCGGAGTTAATGTTGTTAGACTGGCAGAGACGTGGTGACGAGAAGTACACGGGATAGACAATGGAGAATCTACGGAGACACTGGAGAGCATGAGAGGCATTAGAAATGGCGATGTTATAGAAGAAGTATACTTTATTGAAATGAATGAAATTTAATCGCGGGTTGATATGAACAGTTAGTATACAGAAGGCCACAGGGAGAAGAGGAAATACGAGGAAGCAAGATTTCGACTGGAGTGACAAAAAATAGGTCGAGTAAATTACCTGGACAAAAATTGAGGAAACGTTAAAAGCTTGTCAGAAAAAATCAGATCATGAAAGTTGACTTTCCTCGTGTCACTGAATTGAAACTTGGAAGTCATCGAGTGAATCTCATTTTTGTTCATCTTCATTTCGTCATAAAATGACTTAATAAACCTAGATTTATGAGCGAATGCGAGGCAAATGTGTCCTTCGCACTTAAGTTTAACGTAGAAATTGAACGAAGAAATGTTGCGAAGTTGAGTACGTTCGCAATTCGTGCTTAGACTTACTGTCTAATAGACATCATTGTTTCAAGTCTATAAAGTTACCTCATAACATCGGTAACTGTTTCTACTCGCATTCTTCATTTCAAGCTAACTGTTCAACTACCAAGAATAATTATTTTCTATCAAGATTCTCTCATTCATGTTTTCACTCCAATACCCATGTCGAAAGAATTATATTTCCAGTGCAAATTTCCCGGGAAATATTAACAAAGGTTGAATCAATATTCTAGCACCTATAAGCTATACATCCCATAAGCCGGCGCTGTCTCCGAGATACGACCAATATAACTAGTATTATTACTATTACTAGTATTATTCTTCTCACCTTTTTAAAATATACGATAGGCCTAAATTGCATGTTTACAAACTACTGCCCGTTCACCTTGCTGCTTAGATACGAACAACCCATAATTCAACATAGGAAACCCGAGCGCTAGCCAGTTTGAGAAGTCTACGACTTCTTAAAGAAAGAACAGTTTATTTCCAATAAAATTGATGCATAATATGCATAACATTGGTATTTAAAATTTCTTAGAAGTACTGTAAGTTCCTTAATTGATATACACACAGTAATAGCCATGTCAATTGTCGAAATAAATGAGAGAGAAAAGCGTGAAAAAATGCAGTCTCTAATTCCGTAACATAAGTTTGATGATGCATGTAAATACAAGCAAGAAAAAAACATACTAGTGAAACATTGACAAAAACGCTCTTGTTAGTGCGCACTTATATTTAAATACGAATTTAGGAGCTTAGGATATCAGGGATTAATGATGAAAGTAAAATGGGAGGATTAAAATAATCTTGCGTCTAAGACTATGAGGTTGAAATTCGCAAGAATCTTTTCATTCTTACGTATCAACTAGAATGGTAAATAACAAGCTCCTTAGGGTTTGTTCAGGGTTAAAACAAGGCGCAAAACTTCAGTTTAGGTTAGGTTAGAATAGAATTGCCCTGGGTAGGCAAGTTATATGTGTTGGCTTATTTACACAAAATTAAGATAATGGGTCGTAAATCTCAAAGCGGCAACCGAGATTACTGTATTAGCTTCTGACTCCCTACCAACGGCAAAGGCGACATTAAGAGAGGCAATTTAATGATTTGGTCAGAAGAAAACGGACGCAATGCGCTCCAAAAGCGCATATCATAGTGTTTTGCGTAATCGTTAATCAAGGGATAGAAGTACATTATTCAAATATACTCAGGTTTACATCGCACTGTATTCAAATAAAAGAATCTCTCTATCATGAAGAAACTCAAAATCGCCACAAAATTTCCCAACATTTTGTTCTGCAGCAGGTACCTAATTACTCAAGCCTGCAATCATGCTCCTCGCTTAAAAAGCTGCGCAAAGCAACATACAACACAAGCGTTAAAAGCGTTCCAGCAATGATCCAACACGGCTTCCATCATCGGAATATGAAGAGCGTCAATAACAGGGAGCGCTACGCCTAGGTCCCCTCTGCGCCGGAGTTCCCTCTTCAACTCCATCGAGAGGGCAAACAATCTTCAGGTAACGAGCCGACAACGTAATTATCTATTCAAAATTTAGGTAGCGTGCGAGGACGCTGCTGAGGTGATGATCGAGTCCCCGGCATTTTGGATACCTATACTGAAAGGTGAAATTCTCAAGCACGGTCTCTACCAGGGGGTAAATTCTGGAATAATCATGGACAGCATACTTGGGTAGATAGATTATAGATTATAAATTAGTTTAAGCCTCCCTAACCGCTGCAAAAATAGAGCGTATCGAAGAGAGGAAGGAGGAAGGCACCATTTAGTATGGAGATAAGAAAATGAGGAATCTATGCAGAAAGGGCATAGAAACAGTAAGATGGGAAAGAAGTTCATGAAATAAGATAATAGTTGAAGAAGAAAGTCAGAGGTGCTGAAAAACAGGACAGTAGTGAACCGAAAAAAGGTGGTCCTTAACATAACAAAAAACATTTTATTTCAACAAGAAGAAGGCCTACCTAACTCTTAGCTCAGGCCCTCACATTTTTCCCCTGGGAGCGCTAATTCCCATAGATACAATAGTTGTATCCCCCTGAGGGGTAAAAACAGCAGAGTGGTATGGGAGTTGCTTCTCCTTTAAATGTTGTCTTAATAAACTCAACATTATTGCAAAGAAAATGAAAACTCACGGGCAGTGAATGCTTTTGAATGAAAATCGCTCACAGTCTGCAGATGACTAAGTTGACAAGAGGATGGACATTGCAACAAGACAACGACCCAAACCGTACAGCTAAAGCCTCTGCAGAGAAGCGTCAGCAGAAAAAATCAAGGTAAAGAGGCAGCTATGGCAGTCGTGACATAATTTTTTTCCGATAGCCTTAGGTGAGAATTCAAACTAGATTCAGAAACACCTAATATGCCCAAAGATTAATCGAGATACCAAAAAATGTTAGGAAGAATCTTACATATTAACATTCCCGAAATGGTTGGATACTTCATAAGCGAGGATTGACTGAATATTAATTATAAGTTAGTTTCAGCCTCCCTTAATTTACCCAACTAAGATCTTCACCATTCACTACGTAATTGAGGAAACGCGGAACTTATATGCACAAGAAGTTTTCACACAGGATCCCTTAAGCATAGAAACAGCAAGTTGAGAACGAAGGTTAGGTTACAGGATAAAAGTTGAAGAAAATCAGAGGCGCTGAAAAACAAGACAGTAGTTAACTGAAAAAAAGATGGTCCTTCGTAAAACAAAAAACTGTCTATATTAACAATAAGAAGGCTTAACTCTCAGCTCATTACCTCACATTCTCCCCTGGAAGTGCAAATTCCCATAGTTATATCCTTCTGAGGGGTGTACAAGCGACGAAAGATCAAATCGGGAAATTACTACTTTCAAAGATGTAGTGGATCTCTTAGATACGTTCACTTGGTATTTGTGCCGTAATTATATTTTTCACCATTGGTGTACTCTGATATCGAATTCGTCGAA
The DNA here is from genome assembly GCA_030386875.1 of Morinoia aosen. NCBI lineage: Eukaryota > Metazoa > Arthropoda > Malacostraca > Amphipoda > Talitridae > Morinoia > Morinoia aosen. Next base: position 12,847,880 of record CM059562.1, read on the forward strand.
GCACTTAAAAATACATTACTAATTTTCAACAACTTCGCTGTTTTGCAACAATGGAAATTTTTATTTTACTATACATCATGCATGTATTTTATCCACTGTACATGCGATATTCTCCAATCAAATATCGTTTCTCCGTTTCATGTGTTCGAAAAACATTGGGTAAAAAAATACGTTCAATACACGGGCTGGATTCTGAACATTACTACAAACCGTATCCAAAATAACTTGAGGCTAAGAAGACAACACATCATTACCACGAATTGAATCATAAATATCTGTGAACGGACGGACACCAGTATTACCACGTAGCGTTTCTAAAATACCAATGAACTGAGAACAACCTTGCCGCGTATTGTATGTGAGATACTTATAAACCGAGTACAGTATGCTCTTTATCCTATCCAAAGCAACCGTGGGGGAGAACATAGTGAAACCAGGAACCCATTACAGCACCAGTGGCACATCCTACATTACGTTTCAACACTCGTTGTCCGAGAGACCCTATCTGACGTCGTCCAAATGTTTGCGCAAGAGATGACGGTCGTTTTTAATATGCCTTAAAGAACTTTCGAGAGCACTCAAACATTATAGAAGGAATTATGTTGCACAGAAAATTATGTGCATATTTGGAGAGCACCCTCACCACGGCGCGTTAATGCTTGCAGAAAAGGTTCTCCCCAATAAGTTGAGGAAACGCAGTTCATAGCTGAAAAATTTCTAATTGATATTACATGTACTCTCCTATTTGTACTAAGCTACACAGAATTGTTTCTTCAACGCGATCATAGTGACTGCCATCTGAACGAAACCCCTGGGTAACCGAATCAAGACATTTTTTCGGACATTAGAAAGGTACAGACCTGGACGGTAATTTAGCATACAGGAAAGTGCTGCATTTGACCGATTACATCAATGACCAAATAAAATATTCTCTCATTCCTTAGGAGGAAAAACAGATCTATTCTACGTAAACAAAACAAGGAATTTGAGAAAATATTTCATTGAAGTATAGTGTGGATAAGTAGAATTACAAAATTGTTTATGTCCTATGCTTTACTCTTTGAATATTTACTTAGGAGGCTCAACAAGCGAGTTGACCGTACTGAAAGAAAATTTAATTTTAATAAAAAAATGAAGATTCGTTTATAAGGTAGTTTAAAATAGAATAGGTTTTGTTGTGTTACGGACCATCTTTTTTTCGGTTCACTACTGTCCTGTTTTTCACCGCCTACCACTTTCTTCTTCATTAAGCCTATTAAACTGCAACAAAGGAAAATGCCATTTGGTATGGAATTGAATGAATGAAAAAACAATGTACAAAGTTACAAAGTGTGCCCCCCACATACCCTACTCATAGAAACGACATTATTAAACGTTTACAAAACAAACAAAGATGAAAAAGGACTAAAAATGACATCAGTAAACCCAAAAAGATGGTTCGTAACGATGAAAACAATTTCACTTCAACATAAAGATGGCCTACTTCAACTTTCAACTCGAGACCTCACATTTCACGCGGGAGCGCTAATTCCCGTACATACAATGGTTGTTTCCCCTGAGATGTCAATAAATATGAATTGCAAGCCTCAACTCTCGACCAGAAATCCCAGCTATAATAATTTTCCAAAAGAAATGAAAAAATAAGACAATTTATGTTCTATTATGCTCGTGTTCTTTTGTAATATTCAAACAATACACTGTACTTTCGACTGGATACGCAACTGGTCGAGCGCGCATAACAAGCACCTGCACGTCTCACTAGACAGGCAAGAAAGAAGATTAGATTAGATTAGATTATTAGTTAGTTTAAGCCTCCCTATCCTCAACAAATGAGATCCAAAGAGAGGAAGGAAGAAGGCACCATTTAGTATGGAGTTAAGGGAACGTGGAATCTATGCAGAAAAGGCATAGAAACAGTAAGATGAGAAAGAAGTTCATGAAACAAGGTCAAAGTTGAAGAAGAAAGTAGTAGGTGCTGAAAAAACAGGACAGCAGTGAACCGAAAAAAGATGGTCCGTAACAAAACAAAATCCTATTCTATTTTAACAAAAAAGAAAGCCTACCTAACCTTTAGCTCGGGCCCACACATTATCCCCCTGGGAGCGCCAATTCCCATAGATACATTAATTGTATCCCCCTGAGGGGAGGCAAGAAAGAAGATAACAATACTTATTCAAGGTAATTCACCTCAAGGCTCATATTCGGTGAAGTCTCCGACGGGCGCTATGTCTTCTCGAATCGAGTTACTACATTATTTGCACCTTTTCGTGTACATTATCGTAAGATTTTTTGTCAACTCCGGACTCGAGTCTCAAAGCGTCGAAATACATAACTCCTGCACACCTATGGGGAAGACAAACCCATGGATGTTGAGTCATTAGACCAACTGAGAATTTCAGGATCTGGAAGGCCTTTTCTCATGAGGAAAATACTTCTGCTTATGCGGCACACAAGGAAGCCGTTGCTGGGTCGATCAAAAATTACATGAAGCGCTAATTTTTCCGTTTTAGCATCGCTGAAAAAATAGGCTTGTTTTAGGTCGTTTTGTAATTAGCCCTCGCACTCAGTGGCTAATTACAGTCGCACTCAAAACTTGATAAATGTTCCACAACATACCAAGAAATGTGGAGAGATATGCCCCCTCTTATAGCAGAGACGAAAAACAATCGCAACCACGCATCATTATTGTATTATTTAAGACTCAGCCACAGCAATGGCGATCTTAAGAGGCGAAAAGAAAGGATCATTTAGTATGTTCAGAATGGTGAATCTATCCACGAAGTGTGTTGCTACACAGGATTCTTCACACGGAAAAATGCAAGTGAAGAAGAAGCGGAAGAAAGACCTCGAGATAACGAATAAGGTATGAGAATTTTAAGAAACGAAGTAGACACGGATGATAGAAATACCGAAGGCCTATCTAAAGATGAGGTAACCTATAACAATATCTCCCTGGATGCGCCAGTTCCCATAGCATGGGATAGACAAATCTAACCAACCTGAACCTATTGGTTATCCTGTGTCTCTTGCACAGACGAAGCACTATGCAATAAGAAGGTAGAAGTCCCAAGTAGGTTAAGCAAGTACATGCTGCCTAGTATTCAACACGGTTGGGCATATCAGACATATAAGTGTCCAAGTGCAATCCCCAGCTCAAGTAGGTTCAGCGACGCCACATAATACTTGGTAACATTTGAGCGTTTAGCTCTACTTGAGTAGCTCAAAAGTAACATCAGTGTACTCCGTGTGAAAATGGAAAGACACGCACTAATTTTTGCTGTTGAAAAACTCCGTAGACGGTGTTGAACAGTGTGAGGTTCGAATGTGTGCTCGCCTTTGTGCTCACCTTTTTGAATGGAGGGCATATCCTTACCATGGCACCTACACAACTTTTCATATATCCATTTGATATTTTTGAAACTTCCATATTATATTTTTGCCTCAACTATGGTAGATTAGATTATAAGTTAATTTAAGCCTCCCTAACAGCTACAAAAAAAAAGCGTATCGAAGAGAGGAAGGAGGAAGGCACCATTTAGTATGGAGATGAGAGAATGGGGAATCTATGCAGAAAGGTCATAGAAACAGTAAGATGAGAAAGAAGTTCATGAAACAAGATCAAAGTTGAAGAAGACAGTAGTAGGTGCTGAAAAAAACAGGACAGCAGTGAACCGAAAAAGATGGTCCGTAACAAAACAAAAACCTATTCTATTTTAACAAAAAAAGAAAGCCTACCTAACCTTCAGCTCGGGCCCTCACATTGTCCCCCTGGGAGCGCTAATTCCCATAGATACAATAATTGTATCCCCCTGAGGGGCTTAACTATGGTATTTAGATATTATTTGAGTATTCTGATCCTAAATATTCATCAACGCACCATCACATAGATGTTTTACTTTCGGTTCACTTACTGCTGTGTAACCAAAGAAAGAAAAACAATTCATTTCCAATAGTTTATAGGACAAACATAACATTGGATTTTAAAACGTCTTAACATAAAGAACCTTAATTTGTAAACACATATAGGTATTACAATAACCATGTTAATAGCTGAACAAACGTTTGAGACAAAAACTTTCTGTTAGTGCCCACGTAAACTCATAAGTGGTAATAACTAGCTTACGCTTTTCCGATGTTACGGAATAATTTTGAAGGTTGAATCTGTGGAAGAAATTAATAAGACTAAAAAGCTGACGTGGTTTGCACTCAGAACATTCTTTACATGCTTACGTACGAATGAGTATACCACGTAACTAGCTGAAGAGAAAATGTTTCACTACACCAAGCATTCATATTTCCTACATAAATACCGTTGGCGGAGTCAGGAAAAAGACATAGATTGTTTCATTAAAAAACGCTAACCAAAAATGATTGTTGCACAATGATAATCGACAACCAAAACGACGGTAAATAGCCGTTTAATCACGTATCGCACATTTATGGCACTTATTGTTCATGCAAACCGGTTCATTTAATATAGGATTTGAGAAACGGGGAATCTATGTGCAAGATGTGTTCCCACAAAGCTGTGGTATATAGAGGATCCCATTGACAACTCGTTTTCTAATTAAGCAGATGAGAAAAGAAAATGACAACTACGCGCTGGTACTACTCGATATCGAGCCACCCGTTGTTATACGATGAGTAGTCATGACGAATATTTTGATACTTAGCATAGCTCTACTCTGTTCTAAAACAAATCGGGATTTTAGTGCTGGTCCTTTTAGGCTTTTCATTATCCAATAATTTACTTTCGTAACTCATAATCGCATCCAACTATTAAACCCAAAACTTTGTTCAATGACCAAGTAAAGAGAATCTTTTCATCTGTACATGTCATAGAACGCAAAAATGTTCAACAAGAATTCAAATGAAATAGTTCAGTTCTCTACTCGCTGTGAAAAGGAAGGCACAGGAAAGCGGTCCTTTCACGAATGTTGCGACTCCCTCCCCACTGCCCAGTCTCTAATAGAGTGGCCAGTGCGGCAACGCTCGCTATCGCCGCTCAGAAGGAAGTAACAGACCTGTGTTCTTCGGGATCCTGAATGAAGGGAAGCCAAAATACAGCATCCTTGTGAATAGCGCCAATCAAATCCAGGATATTGGGCGGTATTCTGAGAGGTGTCCGCAGCTGTGATGGTTGGCTGGCCAGAACGCATTGAGCGATGCGTAAATGTGCGAATTGGAACACAGCGTTCAGTTCAATGTAACGATCTCGATCAACTAGCGATATGCTGGTGCTTCACTTAACTATTCGAATCAAGTACGATCTAGCCATGATACGAAATTGAATGCATACATATCCATGAGCCTCTTTCAGAGGTTATTTGACAATGAATGTAATGGTTTAATTGATTATATAAGTTAGTACAAGCCTCAATACCCACATAAAATGCGGTCACGTAAAAGAATAAAGGAACTATTTAGTACGGGCTTAGAAAACAGGAATCATGCTCATAATAAGCTACAACTATAGAAATAGCATGATTGAACGAAATTTTTGAAACGAGTCAAAAGTTGAAAAAATCGGTATCGAAAAAATGGCAGAAAAGTACTGAAGAACGTAGTCCGTAACAAACAAAAAGTTTTCTACTTTAACAAATGGATGGCCTAGCAAATCTTCAAACCAGGATCACCTCTTCCTCATGGGATCAGTTCCACAGAATCTACACACAGCTGCATACTCCTGAAGGTCACTTCTAAACAGAGCAGCCAAAAAAGTCACTCATTTGCCAGTTTGGCTCCTAAAAAATTCGAATGCTTAGTGTAAAAATATCGAACAAAGCAAAGATGCGAAGCGAGCGAAATAACATGAGGAAATGGTAAACAAGCTTGGGAGCGCTATACGAGAAATGGTGAAACAAAATTACAGCCCAACCAAGCATGGACGCTCCGAATAAGGTGATTTCAGTACCCACACACACAACACCCACCATCACCCGTTGACGATGCTAAAACACGGAGTCGACGAACCGATCACCTATTGTTTGCGTTATGGGGCGCAGAAAAGCTAGCGTTCTGCACCGCTTTAGAATGAAGGCCTGGCTTGGCTTCTTCGTGTGATTGTGAGCACAAATTCCGGCTCCGTGTTTGCCTCACGTGTTTGTCTCGCACACAACCTGACGCCCCCATGTCCAATCTGGAGCGACGGCTCTCCCACGGCGGTCCTTGAGCAGGATGATGGTGCCTACACTCGTGCTACGGGGGAGGTTCAAGCGGCGATTCCTAAACCGGTTGATAGACTTTCCTTGCGCCACATCGAGAATCAAATTTTTGTACGAATAATTTGTGACAGCGGATATGGGAACGTTTTTAGTTTAATTACGATTTGAAATACTTGGGTCTTTGATATTCATTCATTTTAATGCACTGCTCTGCGTTTTGGGTGTACGAAGATTAAATTAAGTTTTTCAAGTCTTCCTAACCTTCGCTAAAATTTTCCCAAGAGAAGATACAGGAAGGCACCTTCAAGTTTAGGATTAATTAACTAGGTAGGTATTTATGTAAATGTGTGTTCAGCACATTGTAGAAAGAAGCAGCAAAATTAAATAAAACTTATGAAAGAAGATTCGAGTGAAATAACTAATAGAAGTTGAAAATAGAGGACAGCAAGGAACTGAAAAATATAGTCTATAAAAATAGCATTTTATACCAAGAAATGATCTATCCAACTCACAGATCAGAAATTCACTTTGATCCGAGAGCGCCAACTCCCAGGTATAAGTTTCATCAGCGAGATTTTGTGAATGAAATTAGGAATTAAGCTGACTACTGAGCGACACTCGAATTTTTGCACATGCGTTTTTACATAGAATTTCGAATGGATCATTTCAACCGACAATGCAGTCAATAGAAAAATATTCTAGGACACTTCTCAGTAAGAAAATTTGCTAATAAGAAATTAGCCGTCGCACCACTTACTGTAACATGGCCATGCCTCCCGTCAGCTCTGCACCACCAACAGAAGTTTTGCCTGGAGAGCAAGTCGCAGTATAACATAAGGTGGCACTTTCATGTACAATATACATTTAGTACAGTTTAGTGATGTCACTTAGAAGTTAAGAAAGAAGGTAAACTCCGATTTCCTGCAGTATTTTTGTGTAACTTTGTAAAGTGAAATAATTCGGGGTCTACCACTGAATGTATTTGAACCTTTCCACTTGATTGCAACAATTACAACCACAACTCACAAAAATAAACATTTCTGTTACACTACAACTTTCCAAGACACAAGTTCTAGGTTAAATAAAATTAACCATACACGCATGAACAATTGCTTTCAAAAAATAAAAACATCTGTATCAACAGGAACAAAGAACGTTTTCATACATCGTACACTGCCACTTTAGACGTCACCTTTCACGGCATAAAATGTAACTCCTTCGAACCGGATTCGAACCAGTGACCTATGGATCGCTGAATCCTCTACAGTCCACCGCTCTACCAACTGAGCTATCGAAGGATGCTTTCTGAAGCTATCAGTTATTATATAGTCAAAGCAATCCAATTCTTCAACATTCTTTATTCTTATTGATTGGTAAAAAGACATGAAAAATACTACAGCGGTCATGAATGACAAAAAAAATTCATGTCGTTATTCAACTGCATAAGATATGTCAAACAAAAGAGTCGGGTACGAATAAAAGTATGTTACAAAATCGTACATATTCAGTTATAGTTTATGACATAGTTATCGAAAATGAACGTAGAATGAAGTAGTATGTAAGTGAACACAACCCACCAGAAATATTCAATAGAACTATTTGTATAAAGCTTGCTTGTTGACGTTGAAATGGTAGATGTATTCAAATTACCTTTTGAATAAACTAGTAAAATGAAATTTCAGTGAATATTGCAGATTGATAGGAAATCATATTTCAATTCGATATATACTAGCATTCCTTACAATTAATTAAATGAACATTCGTCGAAAATGATCCACTTCTGATTAAGCTAGATAAAACATTTGCACATCAGTAACGATAGCTGTTTTATACGATATTCGAAATCTCCAACTATTGCACCAAATTATATCGCAATAATCCAAGAGTTTCAGTCAGGATTCAGGGTCGCTTTGAGTAACTGAATAACACAACAGTATCATCAATTTCACTAAGCAGTTTATAAATAACGTTGAAAATAATTAAAAACTAATCTAATCAATGTAATAATAACAATGATGAGAGGTGTTGCTACAATCAACATTAAAGCACGGATGCGGGTCCTTATAATCTAACCAACTGATTGAAATTACTAAGTTTTAATACGTGGTCGGATTCAATGTGCATTAGTATCGAACCCTCTTCATATAGAAATTTATTCAAATTTGGCGAGTAATGATGTCTTCGTTTTTTTCTGAACTTTTCTATACTCCGGCAACCCTAGGTAAGTTTTCAAGCACAATAGTCGCCGTGAAAGTTCAAGTTTGGAAAAAAGTAGTTCAATTGTGTTTATTTTTTTCTCCATTTATTTCCTTTTTTAGTTTGTTCAATACTTAGACATTGTTTCATATTTAAGCAATGTTTGGAATGTTGTGTGGAGTGTGGGTTGGCCTGAAATAATGCCGGATGTGGAATTCCAGAAACTAATCCTTGCCAAATAGAAGCTATCGTGTTATACTTATGAGCAATTAGAGACTCAGTTCATTCCTAAGCCTAAAGAAGTAATTATAGTGTTCAGTTTCAATGCACATAGATTAGATTAGCTTAGACGGAAGATTAGTTTTTCACTTGAAATATTTGGATGGAGCATCCCAAGTGAGAGCATGGCAGTTATCAAATTCAGAACTCGTAGCTTCTGGATGGAATTGTCAGAGAATTGTCTAGATGGAAATGTCTAGAGAATTGTAGCTTCTAGATGGAATTGTCTTTATACTCCGATACAACGAACAGGGAACGTCTAGACTAGAAGAGACGAAAGATTCGAGATATATTCCTCTTGATGGTAACCAATGAATTTAATTGAAGCTGACCGAATGAAAATCCGTTATCTATTTGACTTTAAAAACTTTTTTCACATTTTAAGCAGAACACCGGCCTAAGAGCTATCCTTGTATCATGAATTTTCTCAAGTTTATACATTTGTACAAAGCCTCAATGCCAAATCAAATAAACCAATGAACAAAGTGTTAATAAAAAAACTAGCGCAACCATTGGTAGCATCAGATTGACTCAATGCAAATGCTAATGTATTTCAACAGCTTTGTGAGCATCATTGAAGGTCAAGTTTTTATCTATTATTTTACCCAAAATTTTGAGCTCTTTGACTGGACTTGGTTAATTCCAATGCTGGGGAGCAATAGTTTTCTTTTTAGGAAAGAGTATTTTACCAAGTTAATATTAAATCAAATTGTACCCCTGTTTGCCGAAGCAGATTTTTTCAGTCCTGAATCCTTAGAACGGCGAACTAGATGCTCATTCAAAGAGCAGCTAGACGACAATGTATTGTCATCAACGAAGTGTAGGAATATAAGCGGTTGGGCTCTAGATTCTTTTCATAAAATGAGTAATATCAGAGGTGTAAGAAATGAACCTTGACGGGCTCCACATGAACTATATATATTATGCATTTTCGAATTCGAATATCTCCTTGTATATTGGTCACGGTTTAAGATATAATTCGAACTTTTTGTGAGGAACGCCTCTTACGTCACAATGGCATAGTGTAGACTGAAACATTTTCTGAACTACACTATCATACGTCTTTGAAGTCGAGGTATGCGATGAATGCCTCATTTTCTATATCAATACTTGGATCTTTGAACTGAAGATTGTTAAAAGTATTTAAGATTTAACTCAACGTTTTAAGTATCGGTAAATAATTTTTTCAAGAACTGAACTTCATATAATTCGATTCACAAATTTGAAAATCGAAATAAAATACGAAATGAATGAAAAAATTGGGTATGAATTGTTTGATCTATAACAAATTTCTACATCAGAGGGGTATCAATGTAGACGAAAGAAAATTTAAAGTAAATTGAGCAATAGAGAGCTTTGTTCATCAAATTTACTTATCCACAGCACACGTAAGGCTTTCGTACTTAGTACCGATGCGTTTTCGGAAAATAAGCTAGAAATTAAAACACTAGAGCAGAAGCTACGAAAATGTCATTCAGTCGAAAGCTCGATTTTCATTTCGAATATGTACTCATAAATGGCGAAGATCGGAAAATCTATCCGATGGAAGCAAAGTATGTTAACTTACATCAATTATGGTGTAACAGAACTAAGTAGAGCAAACTTTATTAGATCAAAGAATTGGTAGCCTTTCTGACAGCTGTCTACCTCATTTCCTCTGATCTTTTCCCAAGTATAAACTGCTCTCACGAGATGGAGAGGACATTAAAATGAACTCCCATGCACTTCAGTAGCGAACAATGCGAATTGTCTCCTTTTCATGTTCCCTAGCATCGGCACCTCGACCACCAGTATTATCGTCCTCTCGTGCTGTCATGTCTGGACCCCATTCACGTAGTTGTGAGTCTGCTTTCGAAATACATACTTTTAAATCACACCTTGAGGTGAACCGTTCGAATTACAAAGTAACAGGTGAGCACACCTAATATGCTTTCTATTCTGAAAACTTCTTGCTCAGATAACACGAGGGACAAATTCAAGCAAGAATGCCATATACTACAGGTTAGTTTCGTCATGCTTTTTGAGCTTCAAATGATGAAAAGGCATTAAGATTAGATATTTTTCTAGCTGAGAGTTCCACTAGCGGTTTCAATGAAAATGCCACGCTAAATCTTTAAATCAAAGTAATCGAACTATCAGCATTTCAAGAAAAATGGCCATAGTTGTCATGCTTGTAGATGATCAATTGAATAGAATTGATGAATACTAAAATAGCGCGAAGTTATTCTAGGAAAACATTTCTTGATCACTACATTAATATACTTACATTTCAGGAACAGTTTTCACCTAATAGAACGAAATCGTTCAAAGATGTTGAGTGTAAGAGTTTATCTTCTTGCCTTTAGCAACGAATGTTTTTCAAAACAGCACCCTAACTGGCCAAAAATGATCTCTTCATACAAAAGCCAATTCCTTAATCGCCATGGAGACACCCCAACCCAAGGATATTCTCCGCATCAAGCATCAAGCTCCATGGATAAAATATCCAAGAGAATCAATTTCGATCGTTTCTCTCAATAACATGATTAACCCTCTGACAGGCTATTGTATACCTCGTATGGTTACATAATTATTATTATATAAGAAAGTTTTAGCCTCCCTTAACCACGACAAAGATGTTCCAAGAGAGGAAATAGGAAGGCACCATTTAGTATGGAGTTGAGGGAACGCGGAATCTATGCACAAGGTGCACAGAAACAGTAAGCTAGGAAAGAAGTTCGTTAAACAAGAAAAAAGTTGAAGAAGAAAGTAGTAGGTGCTGAAAAACAGGACAGCAGTGAACCGAAAAACGATGGTCCGTAACAAAACAAAAACCTATTCTATTTCAACAAAAAGGAAGCCTACCTAATCTTTAGCTCGGGCCCTCACATAGTTTCCCTGGGAGCGCTAATTCCCATAGATACAATAGTTGTATCCCCCTGAGGGGACCTCGTATGGTTCGTTCACTAATTAGGATATTGATGTTAAGATACTTGTAAAATCCAATGTGATCCAACACATTTCATATCATAACTTTTTCACAAAATACCAGTTTTTTTTCTTTCTGCCCTGACGTGCACGTCAGGGCAGAAAGAAAAAAAACTGGTTCAATTCCTGTCATCGTGCGCAAACCTAAGGAAACTCTGCCAGCCCTATCACCGCCGGGCCTTCATGCTGCCTTCGACGCGGCCCAACTTCAGGAATGAGATTACCCTCGATTTGTGAAGTCATCACAAAGTCCATCAGCACTCAAACTCGGGGTTTAACTTACGCGCGCTGTCTCGTCTTATTTAAAACGACGCTTTTTACTGAAGCTTTTGAGACCCTAAATCGCGAAAAGAATACTTCATATCTGCACCATTTGGCAGCTCAGTACTAGAAATATTCGCTGAAGTGCGCATTAATTTATAGATGTATTAATTAAATAAATGCTGATCGACATAACGAGACTGAGTAAAATAAAAAGGTGAAAGCAGAGCAGACTTGAAAAAATTAACCTCGTTTCCACGCCACATCTCAAAAATCATGTTTAGAAATAGAAATTGGTATTCACAGATGTAGAAGAATTTCAAAAATTACAGATTTTCAAAATTTTCTCTACGTAAAGAAGATAGAAATAAGAAACAAATCAGCGACAAATCTTGCACTCCAGCAAACTTGTGAAAAAAAGCATCTGCAATACTAATTTTTTAATGTATATTCAATTGCTCCGGAATTCTTCAAATAAATATTAGTTGAGAGGGATCGCTGCATCGAATGGAAAACGCCAGAGACCCAGAGAAAAAGCAAATAACATGAAAGAGCCTATTCACATTAGACCAAGTTACCGATTGAAATGATACATGTCCCTTAAATAGATGGCCGGAAATATTTCAGTTTTACATACTGTGTAGAAGTAACTTTTACACAACAGCATAAATAATTCTCTCATACGTGCTGTACACAGATATGGGGTAATTTGTGCTTTAGGTTCAATTAAAAGTTTATACGGAAAAGAATTTGGCACGAAAAAGAAGCTGGCCAGTATGGGGATCGAACCCACGACATCCGCGTTATTAGCACGGCGCTCTAACCAACTGAGCTAACCGGCCACGAATACTCTCGGATTTCAATGATAACATAAACGAAGTTTTGTACGCGAGTACATTTTTTCACTTGAACATTTTTCGCCACCATTTGACTTCGTACACGAATACTGCGTTAATTTATAGAATGTTATTTCACATTACTCTAAAAAATAACAATTACTTTGAGACAAGTTTTCATTTTAAATTAGCATGTTGACTATCCGCCATTACACTGAATTTGAAAGTTCAGCGTTACTACACTGTCAAAAGACTTTATCCATCTAACGGCGATACTTCACAACACCAGATTTTTTGGGTGACAATCAATTGAACTTGCAATTTTCTTCGTTTTGAGGAAATGAGTCAAGTCAGTTGGAGACGTCACTCGCAGCGAAGGTTACGGTGTTCTAAAATGGTTTTCGTTGTTTCAATATTTTCAATTTTTTGATGTCTCATCTTTGTGTAAAGGATCATAGTTATACGGCGTATTATGCTTGTAGACGTGGTCGGACCAGCATCGTATGGAGAGGTTGCTAGTATTAACACCAAAAATTCTGCTCGTTGCATTCTCAACACTGATACTTGTTTGTCATGCTTAGATCTTTGGTGTTATTGATGCTAAGCCTCTTTTTTGGCTTTATGGTTCCATTGAAGTATCACTCATAGTGTGTAAAGTGCGGATTATTCAAATGTGCACTACCGAACATTTTCCGAAGTGTAAACTCATCTGTCAAGTTTCAAAAAGTTTTTCAAGATTTGATTGAATATTGTCTCACTTGACGATGAACGCCTCGTGACAAAGTTATGTCTAGTTTTGCTATTTGTTCGTTCCGCAGATCCCAAGGTCAAGGTCGTAGTTTTCGATGAAAAGCAGCGGACCTAAAACGCTCCTGAGGAATCCTTGAAGTCACTCACGCCGAATCACCAAAATGCTCGTGAATTGTTACTCGAGTGCGACAGTGAGCCAGTTTCGCATTGACCGAGAGTAGTTCCCTTGAATACCATGAGCTTTTTCTTTAACTATAAGCCTTCCTTGAGTACCTTAATCGAATGTTTTCCCAGAAAAGTTATACGAGGTCTATGGCTTCCTTACCGTCAGAGAATTAGTTGAATTCATCATAAAAGTAAAGATTTGTGAGACATGTGTTTTCCCAGAAGCCTAGCTGCGCACGCAGCCGAATTTCAAGTTGAGTTGAGGGACGGGGGTACCTAAATTACTCCCCAGATCCCAAAGATCAGCAGTGATGTAAGAGATCCAGGTGATTAACTTTATACTGTCAAGCTACTTGCCATGGAATATAAGCAGGTTCCAAGTTCATACGTTATTTCGAGGATACTTCAAATCATTCTTCGATGACGCGAGAGCTTAATATCTTGAACGTATATTTTAGTGGCTGTTCAGTGCAGAAGTAATGAATAACGAGAACTATTATCGGCTAGACCGAGCCATCATTATTGAGTTAGTTATTGAGCCTTCATTATTGATATGAGTTAGAAGTACGTCCCCATGGGTGCACCATACAGTGGAGATACTCCACGCACTTTTTCTGTTAACTGGGTGCAAGTCTCCGCATAACTGGTCGCAATGTACTATTGATTGGCCGCTATTGTTATTATAATACAAATAAACACATACTTAAGGGTGTTACTAAAAATAAGAGCCTAATTTCAGACGTTGACCAAATCAAATATGTCCCTTCACCACCAGTTTCTTATAAAAGATTTTCTATGCTCTAAAGAAGAAGTTCTACGAAGAATTTCAAGAACATGAGAAACGAGAAAACTAATTATTCTTGAAAATTGTGTTCGAAGTCTGTCGCTGTTGAAAGGGATGAATAGAGGTAGTGGTGTCAACGTACATTCGATGAACGAAAGCTGGGATGCCGGCGTTCTTTGTATTCAATATTCATGATGTGAAAAAGAATCCGAAGGATTGTACAGGACCGCTCAGATGCTTGGCAGTTTCGACGAGAAAACACCTCTGGCATGTCAACACTTTTTTCGTATCTTTATCGAAGTAAAACAAGAAAATACGTTGACCAGATGCATTCCTCTCGTGCAGTTTCAATTGTTCATTAATGCGACATTGACGGTGTTTGAACCACAATACAGAGAACAATACGATTTTCCTAGGCAAAATTTAATAGGTGCAAAATTTCTATAATCCTCATATTATGGTTCGGAATCTACAAGGTTCTAGTTAGCGAAGACTCAGAGACTTGTTGGCGGGCCAGTTAACCTGATCAGGCATGTAAGGGAAAATAAATTGGCCTCGGTGAAGTCGGTAATGGAAATTGGGGCCGTAATTTTTGTGTATCCGAGTAATATTATCCTAGGTTGTATTTACTGCTTAAACGAAATTTTGGACTTCTTCTCTTGACTCAGTTTGTTAGAGGTATTTTTAACATCTCTACTGCTAGGATGATCATACCTTCTGAACTACGTATTCAATGCTTTTGCTATGCTAATCATATCATCCGAGAATATGTTCAAACACTCTTTAAATTAACACTGGTCATGGCTAGGGGGATTTTGCTTCAAAATTTTTGTAGTATGCACAGTAGGTCTCATAAATTTTTCTGCTTGATTTGCGAGTTCCAAGAGATAAAATAAGTATCCAGTATGAAGTAAAAAGTTAATTTACCATGATTATACGACAGAACAGTAATCGGAAATTGAACATCTTGTGAGTTTTTGTACGCAGGATAATAATTCGGTATCAGAATAAAAAATCATTACCCACGATTTTAACAAGGGCAAAAATTTCAAATGAACGTCTTAAAAAGTATTCCAACATCTATGAATCGCAGTTCGTATTAGGTGAGATCACCTTTCGTCATTGTGATACCTTAAATCGTTATGGGTACTTACACATGAGGTTCTTTCACACATTTGTTGGTACCTTCGCTTATTCTTTTCTGTTTTCTTTTTAAATCAGACCTTTTGCCTCTCTTTTCCATTTGCTTAGTTTTGATTCTCGCCACAGGTTCTCGATAGAATTCAGGTCTGGCAACGGTCTTGGTTATCCTATACCCACGATTTTTTACAGTGAAATCACGCTGCAGCACTCTATGATGCATATTTTGGATCGTACTTTTGCTGCAGTGTTCAAGCTCTTGGTAAAACTAAGTCAAGTGCAGACAAAGGTTATCGTCTAAAATCCTGGGATAGATCTGAGTATTAATTTTCCTAGCAATAACATGGGATTGGGCAGGAATTGAAGAGAACATACCCATGCCATTATGCTTCCTTCCATGGACATAAATGCTGCAATTTTATCATTACGAGCATGCGCTGAGTTTTTCTGTTTTCACTCACGGCTGACTTTCTTCCGCCCAAATAAATTAATCTTCGTCTCATCCGGCCACAAAACAGCGTCCAAAACTAGTTGCAGGCTTCCTTAAATATTTCCTAACAATATTCAAACTATTTGTTTAAACGTGGTGCATTTATAGGTAAACGGGACATTTCTTGGTGTACGGGACATTTCTTGGTTTACGAGACCAAAATCCCTCGTTTACAAGAATTGCTCGAATTGAGTTTTCACATACATTTCACCAAATCGTTTTTAAATGATTTCGAAATTCCAATCGACTCACTCGAGCAATCTTCTCAACTTCAGGAGTATAAGGTTAACCGCAATATTTAACACTTTAGATGCATGTCTGAACAGGGTAGATTTGCAGTGGACTGATACGACTCGTGAGAACCGCCAAATTATGTCACCACCAATGAATGAGATTGTATTTTTAACATGGATTAAATTTTTATAACCCCAACCCATTCTCATGAAAATGAACTTATAGTTCACTGATCCTTTTTAGAAACATTTCGGTTTTCCTTATATAAGAATTAAAGTGCTGAGCGATGATTTTCTCACGCAGTCCTCAAACATTGACTGAGGTCCGCTGTTCGACTTGGATGAAATACATTATTTCTATAGAAACTTCAAGACCGTTCTTTTTACGTGAACCACTCTGGAACATTTGCGAAATATTTGTAATTGCAATAAAACTATGTTGACTGATGTTTAGGACACTTTTTTTACGGTGGTAATTATGAAATTTTGCCGGTAATTTATCAACGCTTCACTCTGTATTTGAGTATTTTAATGAAAAATTTGTGTTGTATAATGATACACAAAGAAACAGCGAAAAAGTGCGCAAAAGCAACAGCGTCGTTTGGGGGTGAAACGAAGGTTTAGGCTTGCTTTCATTCGGGAAAGCGTCTCCTCAAGCTTGAGGTAACTGAAGTAGGGGGGGGGGGGAGGAGGGAAGATTCCTTGAAAAAACTTTTACGGTATTATGTGGGTATAAGTGAAGCTTGAAATATAAATTCAACAAAAAAATACAGTGAAGCGAATACAAGGTTAAGAAACGAGGGTAACAGATGTGCTAAAAAACTCATTATTACGTGGAGGAATTGTGGAGACTCGTATGAGGGTAGCAAATTGGAGCGGGGAAAATTTTCGTAGAAGAGGAGGCAGAAGATGTAAACGGCAAGCTTTCGGAAAGAATCGAGAAGACAGGGCACGAGAGAACATAAAGCGGAGTGCTCAACGATAGAGAGGGTCGTCCTGTAGAGAATTGTTGAAGGAGCTGCACGTCGCTTAGAATTGTGGGGCCGTTTGTACAGCGCGTCTGCTTGCTGGACACCATGCACATCTTAATACCAGTACCTAGTAGGAACGTACATCAGGGCATCAATATAGTGCGGAACCAACGTTCCAAAACATAACCCTCAAATGCGCCAGAGAACTAGTTCACCCAGGACGAGGAATCTTGTGCAGCAAGAGCATCACATCACCAGCATTCTGCGCGTAGTGATACTAGAACCACGCACCTAATGTACCTGCAACGCACGAGTGATAACGGAACCAATACACTACAGTACAATGCGCAGCAGCAGAAAGAGAATAGACTTAGCCAGCACCTGTGAACAAGAGCATGAACATCGGAGAACCCAGAACTAGGGCATCACGGTGCACCTGCTTGACACAGCATCAGTTTTTCAGCGAACCAATATATACCGTAGAACCAACTGACCGGAGCGATAGGTGTAATACATTACCAGGGTACTTGTGTTCCCCGTACCCGCGGGACCCACAATAGGCTTCACTGCATCAGCACGCGCACCAGCATGACTCAGCGTAACAGTGTACCCAAGCAATTGCCACACTATAACGCTGGCAGGGCAGAAAGATGCTAGATGGAAACTCCACTTCCGATGACCAGCTACATGAAGCGAAACAGAGGGCGAGTTGGAAGTAAACGCAGAAGCACTTGAAGCGTATTCAGAGTACCGGATTTTCTTATTAGTTTGTGTGTCATGTATCGTTACGAGTCTTTGCAGAAAAAAATGCAGTTGCTCAGGTAACGGTAAAGGTTTACTGTATTTTAGCGTATGTCCTTTTTTTGGTAATCTCTAATAACGTGGCGCGTATTTAGTAGTACAAAATTGCAGCTCCATACACTATCTTTTGTTGAGTTTACCCGTATGTTAATGTTGTCGTTATGTAACTGGGCTGGGTAGCACAGTCATTTACATTGTCTTCTTTATTACTCACGTGTTTAATTTAAATACTTCTAATAAACCAGGGAAATTTTTCCGTAGTCGTTATTTCCCCACGTCGATCAAGCAAATGCAAAGTAGGTAGAACACTCCCTGTTTCTTATTTTCATCTATTATTTATTTTCTTTTTCTGAGTAACTTTCATCTCTACTTTTTCCACTTCCTTCTCTTTACTCTCGAGGGCTTAAATCTCGTCTTCGTCGTCAGGTGCTTTTCTCGCTTCGGAAAGGAAGACGCTTAGGGCGCCATGGCATAGCATACAAAATAATCAAGATCAATTTTCTATCAGTTTGCTGTAGCGTGACTAGAAAAGGTAAATTTTCAAACATCGGATATTCATTGCAATACGTGTATGCTGACCATGGAAATATTTTATACATACTAGATGCTATGGATTGCCGACCGAGGCACATATTTTTTCTGAAACGTTTCACAATGCTCACTATAGCCATGTTATGCACAAAATGATAAAAGTAAAATGATAATAGATAACCATGGCTCCTAAAACTTGGTTCTTGACGGTTGTTACACTAAACTGATCATCCTCGAAGATTCTGGATATTGGTTCTCAACAGTTACGTTGCTATGCAGTCCATAGCTCCCTGTTTGGATTCCTACCGTTACTTCCCTAGGCTTGTTATAGCCTCTGAGCTTACTCAAATGTTCGCTCAGTTTAACACATCCGACCTGCTCGACCATTTCTAGTATTTAGTTTTGCTATCGTACTTATTAGGTCATCGCTGCAATAATTTTCACGTTTCAAGAGAAAAATGAATAAAATTACAATTTTTAATTCGCTTATTATTAGTAAGAAAATTCAAAATAAGTTTCAGGTATGAATAATTCAGACCTATTACCAAACTCAAGGTCACGCTGAATCCAAATATTTTTACTATAGAACTTCAACCATGAATGAAGGCAAATAGATCTACGGTTGTGTTTTTTCATTCGCCAATCATAAAGTACCTCCATACGACAAAGCATACTTTATACAAGAAATTCTGGGAAAAACTAGCCTAATATTCACCTCAGTAGAATTAGAAAAATCAAGAAACCCCTTGAGACACACAGTACGCTCTCAGTAATCAAGCCTTTAGTATTTAAGCAGCTGTTGCCACTGTTGATGCTTCAGCACTATAGAGGTAGTCTTCTCAACTCCTCTCTAACCTCCTTTTGAAATAACAGCAAAATGTTCACACTCCAGAACTGGTTTCAACTATCGAAACTACGTTCTGGCTTTTTTCTGCTTACGCCTACCTTCTCATTTGGGTTTGAATCAACATTTTTTTGTCTCATACAGCGGGCTGTTAGTTTTACACCAGTTTTTTTTTTTTTTTTTGAACTAACGAGTAAATAATTTGTCAGTTTTTAAAACAATATTTATAACATGCACGGATTAGGTCCTACATTTGAAGTTTCAGTGCCTGCGTCATCATTTCAAGGATTTGATGAAGTTATCAACCATTGCCAGTTTCATATTTTGCCACTCAAGTAATGTGTTTTCTCAGTTGCAACAAGAGTGACTTTGGCCACACGCTTTCAAAGTATGCTTTCACGATATTTTCTAACATGCTCCACTGGATTCTTGTCATGATTTTGAGCGACCTCCGGCAGTGACCCAATACTGAGATTTTTTTTAAGACTACGCAACGTTACCGGCATGATTTTGCGGTCCTGCTAAAAAAGGGGACTATTCTCAATCTGATTGATTTTTCTGAAGAAACAAACGTGACCTTTTTTCTTTTTCTATATTGTTGTCAGTAAATTGGTTCTCCGAACTAACTGTGAGCGAAAATAGGCCCGTATTTCCTTACGACCAACACAGCAAAAAGATTTTCATAGAGAGGATGGATGAAGGCACCAATTTTGAAGTTAAACGGACACGGAATCTACGCCTGAAGTACGTTTCCCACACAAGATCACCTACGGATAGAAAATTTAATTTTGGAATTAGTTAATAAAAAAGTTTGATGAAAGTGATAAATGTTGAAAAACAGGGCAGTAGTGAACCGAAAAATTTAACTTTTAACAAAACACCTTAAATTTCAACAAATAAGGCCTATCGAGGTCTCAGCTAAAGCCCTCACATTTTCTCTGGGAGTGCAAATTCCGAACTCTTTGCGGAAAAATTAAACTAAATCACATATAAGATAGTTTACGCATAAACATAAATTGTGTTCCCCGAGAAGAAAGAGGAAGGCATCTTAGTTATAGAATAAAGAGAAGGGAGAATTCAACCAGGTGAGATCCCACACCCGGCGCTCTAAAAAGCATCATTGAGAAAAGACGAATGAAACACGATAGAATTTAGAAAACGGGATAGAATTTGAAAAGAGTCAGAAGTGTTTAAGAACAAGACAGCAGTGAACTGAAAAAAGATGATCCTAAACAAAACAAAAACCCTACTTTATTTCAACATAACCAATGCCTACGTAACTCTCAGCTCGGGATCTCAAATTTTCCCTGGGTGCGCTAAATTCCATAGATGCACTAGTTGGATCGATCTGAGAGGCCCATACACAAGTTAGACACAGAGACGGATAAGTATTAACGGTAGGTAAAAGTACGATATGACTTGTGAAGTCGACACGTACTGATATTGACTCAGTCGAAACTGAGAACTGCAGTGTACTCAGTTTCCCAACAAAGCTTCCCACTTGACCGACTGGAACAGTTTTGTGGCGATCACACACATCGCCAACGTACAAGTCACGAAAATTACCTTGAAAATGAAGCGAAGAGTTTCAGTTTCATTCCATCCCACGCATTGAAGTCTTCTTACCAAATGAGATGAAAATGAAGCCCCCACAGTCGGTCCAGATAACTGCTGTTTGCTGTTCCACCTGATGAACAGGTACACTGTTCATGAACGTGTTTCAATCTTTTTTGTAAGTTTGGCGACATTACTGCGGTAAACAGGATACGAAACTCGATATAAAATGGATATTCACCCTCGCTGTGCATGCTAGAATAAACGTCACGATGAAAGGTGACAAAAATTCCACGCATTGTCGACCTTCTCTCCAAAATTATACAGGTTGTTTCAAGTTAATTAAGCGTCTCATAAATTATCAGTACATATCGCTTCCAAATGTATAGTATTGGAATAAGAATTAACACATCAGAGATGAGGATAGTATAAGCGAGACGTAGAATGAAGGCAAAAGCGAGACGTAGAACGAAGGCAAAAGCGAAACGACACGAGCAAAAACCATACCTATTAATTCATTGCTGAACCCCTCACCTATGTTTAGATTATTCGGTCTCGCCCGTTACGACTGTTCGAAGTACTTCAGTTCTAGCAGGATCCAAATCTCGACGAGAGAACGCCTGTAGAAAATTAAAACTAACTACTAACTGGAAACAACCATAATTACTAATAACTCGGCTAAGCAACTTCGTTTTTTAGTGAGTAGACAATTTTTGTTTAATACTATATAAATATAATAATACTTTAATAATACTATATAATAACCCTAAAACAACACAATACGCACGTCATGATAAGAAAAGTGAAAAGCAAGGTACACAATCCAGGAACTTCCCAGTGAATACACTGGGGCATGTCACGTTCAGCCTACTCACCAGCATGGATATATTCTAAATGCTATTCAACACGTTCACCGCGTTTCTGCGGTTGTTAACCCCTGAAATTTTGAGCTAGGGGACAGTTTCAGTCGCCGTTTTAAGTAAATGAATAAAAATATTGCTGATAATTAATGTCTGCATAGAAGAGTGTATCAAAGAGAGGAAGGGGAAGGCACCATTGAGTATGGAGATAAAAGAATGTGGAATCTATGCAGAAGGGCATAGAAACAGTAAGTTGAGAAAGAAGTTCATGAAATAAGATAAAATTTGAAGAAAGGAGTAGGTGCTGAAAAATAGGACAGCAGTGAACCAAAAAAAGGTGGTCCCTAACATAAAAAAAAAATTATTTCAACAAAAAGAAGGCCTACCCAACTCTCAGCTCAGGCCCTAACATTTTACCCTGGGAGTGCTAATTCCCATAGATACAATAGTTTTATCCCTCTGAGGGTAACTATTTTAACGATCTTAGGACCTCACATACATGCACACCCTGAATAGTGCACACAAGAAACATTGCAAAACTAAATTTGGCACTGAACTTCCTCAATTCAAGTAATTGCAGCAATACAATTTTTAAATAGGCAGACAAAAGTATTTTAGCTGTGTCATACTTGAATTAAATTGAAAAAATGGAGCATGGTTTAGAAAGTTTTCTTCACATGGAAAATGTTAGCAATTCATTCATTTCTTATGCTAATAATCAAATAATTCTATGAAATTACAGCTAAGAATTAGTACAATGTATCTTGGTTTGAACAGGTATTTGTAATTTATATCCTGCTTGAACAGAAGCACTTGATGCACACATCAAGGAACTGAACATTAATATCTATTCATATCCCTGAAATGAGGTAAAAATATAGAGAAGTTCCAGATTTTTTTACAATGATTACCCTGCTATTTGTGATATTTGACACTAATACTGAAAAATTTCATGATTCTGAATGTAGCTTAGCAGATTGCTCATTCATATACTGTACAATCCAACAAACAAGTGAGGCTTTGGAAAATGATCAATTGAAAAGTTGATCTAATATATATATATATATATAGGTGAAGCATGTTAACCGATGCCTTATAGCTGAACATATGGTATTTGAAAATTCATTCCTGCAATTACACCAGAATATTACTAGTACCACATGTTTACTAAGGCATTCCAGATCGGCTAGCGGGGTGGCTCTCAACCTGCTTGACTACAACTGAATCACTCTTGCTATCCAGACCAAGTGAACATCAACATACAGCACAAAACACCAACTCACACAGTTGTAACCTGCTTAGAGTAGCATTTTGTGCATCAATGTTATCTGAGAAAAAACAGAATTTTTCATAATAAAATCTTAACTGTATCTTAATAAAAACAATTCTTACTTTCACTATAGAATGTTCAGAAAAAAATAACCTACAACACTCAGATAATCAAATTAATTCTCAGCATAGTAAATAGCAGATAGGAAGACTTTAGATAACCATCAGATCTGCTTCATTACAAAATTTTAATTTGAAAGAAAACATTCAAATTACTAAACCTAAACTTTCCAAGCAACTAAAATTAGCACTTACTGCACATAAATCAAAATATACCATCCAAAAATTGAAGCAGCAGGTTATCCAAATCAATTAAGTCACATTGAATAACTGACTTAAACTTTAATGAAGTTTATATCTTGGCACAAACTATCTTCTAAGCATAAACAAGTTGTGCTAATGCATCACAATCTAGCTCAAGAATGCCAGAGGCAGAAGATAGTAGCACTTTTACCAGTGGCTCTGGTTGTTTATTCAAGAAATTTATCAAATTCATAATTTCAGAAAATTCCATTTTGAGAATGTAACATCTAATGTTTGTTTTTTATAAAGACACCTCATTGAATTAGATATTAAAATCTTCCACATTATGATATAATTCTGCTCAGACTAAATATCTATTACAATCATTAGCATGTCACATAAACCAGGTTCATGGGTCCAAACGGAACAGGAAAAGTAAAATAAATATTTTTTTCATCAATTTACAACTGTTTTGATATATTAATAGTTGTCACAAGAAAATTCACATTGAAATTTACAAATTTTGAGTCATGTCAATACTAACCTATCAATCAATCCAACTTCTAAAGAGTCTAGTTTACATAGTAGTTAGTGAAGTATATTCTCATTATCATATATTTTACCTAATTAACAATGAATAAGAGGTTGCAGTTGAAGCACAATATATACAGAATATCCTTGAACATTTCAACATTTATTGAACTTAGCCATAAGTCCAATGGAATGACTCACAACAGTCAAGAGGTTCACTTTCTTGAAAAATTATTCAATTCTTCTGGTAAATTAAAACATGTTAGTTTTTACGGTAAATGTTGAGGACTTGACCATAATCGATTTTCCACTTTTTGATCAGCAAAGATTGTTGATCAGACTAAAATAAACAAGTTTTCTTCAATGCACTTTCCGGCGGAAATGAGTACTTTAAAAGTTATGGCGTTGAATGAGTTAGCGGAACTCCAGTGTGCATCACCCTATTACAAACGTGAAGAGGTTGGGTCGTGAGGGGTAGCCACAGTTCTTTTAGTTTTATAGTTTTCACTAAAAGAACTGTTGCTACCCCTCACGACCCAACCTCTTTACGTTTGTTATAGGGGGTTTGCTCTTCGTCGGCTTGGTTGGCGCGTGGGAACGCCTGTTTACTTTCACGTCGGACCGCGCGGTGTATTTTTCCCCGCCTCAAACACTGGAATTACGGTAACTCATTTAATGCCATAACTTTTAAAATACTTATTTCCGCCGGAAAGTGCATTGAAGAAAACTTGTTTATTTTGGTCTCATCAACAATCTTTATTGATCAAAGAG
Organism: Morinoia aosen; assembly: GCA_030386875.1. NCBI lineage: Eukaryota > Metazoa > Arthropoda > Malacostraca > Amphipoda > Talitridae > Morinoia > Morinoia aosen. The sequence continues at coordinate 12,872,580 of CM059562.1, forward strand.
TGGACAATCGATTATGGTCAAGTCCTCAACATTTACCGTTTTTACTAATATTAACAGACTCATTGAGATTTATGCCACCAATACAGCGGCAAAATTACTTGGCCCTTTTTGAGTTGGACAGCTAGCTAATAGAAAATTACCGCCATATGTAAATAACAATACACTACAATAATCTCACGGCTTATTGTAAATCATTAACAATTCATGCTTGTACTCAGAAATGCTTCAAATGTATTGAAGACATCCTGCTGACATAGCACATGAAGTCATTAATGACATCAAAAGCGTTTTCTGTAAGAAAAAATTTTCAAGCATAGGCTTAAAATTACCATTTCTAAATGTCAATTATTGCAGTATGAATACTCATGTTTCTCAGAGAAGCAATTCACACAAATATGCAATAAAATGGGGATGTGTATACATAAAATTAAGAGTGACATGGAGAAAAATATGAATTTGTATGCAGATAGACAGATTTGTAGTAAAATTTAAGTTTTTGTGCTATTTGTGTAACATCAATACAGATAACAAATATAATACCCCTAAGAACCACAATAAATTTTTAGCAAAATTTTCTTCATCCATGGTAACATAAGGTTTTAATAAAAAAATTCTCATACAAGTCAATTAACAACATATTTGCAAGCAAGCAGTAAAATTTTAATTCAAATAATTTCAAGTTTTCAATCTGCAAGAAATTTGATTTAAATTATTAAGTATAATAGAAAACATAATTTGATGAAGCCCTAAATCATACTTCTCATATTGACTTTTAATTCGAATTCAAGTAAAAATTCAAAGCTTTGCATAAGTAACTTGGATATATAATACAAAATTTGGTAGCTAGTCAGAATATTAAAGATTAATTACAATGATCAATATTAAAGATGAATATTCACAAGCTGAAACCAAAGATTACTTTTCAAAACAAGACCTTTGCTAAATTATACATTTTTAATTATTTTCAATTTGTTTGACCTACTCCAGATAGAGATTTTCAACTCTAGTTATTAAAATATTGGTTTCGCCATCTTAAATGAATAAAAAGCTTCCATCACTGTCAAAACACTAAGTTGAAACAAGTGTTCGTTAAAAAAAAAATAAAAAAAAGTTCTCTAATTACAAATATACCTAATGGTAAATTTGTAATTTAGTGTTTTAAAGATAACAGGCTGAAATTTATTCCAAATTAGCGATACAACTCACTGCTTCAACCGGTAAGGCGTAATTTAATTTGAGAGATAACTTTCGAGGACGCTTCTGAAGATTGATAAGATAGAATTGCACACCACTTGTTCGCATGCATAACAAAGTTTCAAAATCTGTTTAATCCTTTTCCTGTTTACGAACAATGTTGCATATCAAATAATGTTATATATTCGATATGCTTATTTCCTATTATATATGTAATAATATATATTCTAGATATGTGCTCTTAGCTAGAAAAATGATTTGTTTTACGTTTGTCCTACTATTTCAAAAATTATAATTAAGTTAAAATTAATTGAATTTTTTCTAATTTCGGTTGTCCTAACTCTTTACTGTGCCAACACGTTGAATGTAGGTGGAACCAGTGGGTGAAAAATTAATCTTGTGTAATTAACAGTACATGAATACTATTACCTATTTAGGGCGGTTTCTTCCCAGCAAGAACCACTGAACATTTCACCTCTCAAATAATGCGTATTCATATATAAAAAAAACAAGCTTATTAGGAAGTTCAATATAATTTGCCACAAATATATGGACATCATTGTGTTAGTCGACTTTTGAATTATTCCTAGGTTCATACTTGTTGGATCCTTCTAGGCCAACAATAGCAAGAAATATTAGGAATGAAAATTATAATTTTTTCTGTAACAAATTATATTGAAGGAAAAACATACCCACTAAATATATTGACATTGAGGTTCTCGAATGAATAAAACGGATAAACGGATATAATATTTTACTTCACAATGTTTTGTCATACCTGTTTGAAGAACTATGTGTGACTCGGCTTCTCTCCAACACAAACTCACCACCACATACTGACCAATGGCTGTGCACCTACATAGGCTCCAGCCCGGTACTTCACGTGAAACCTGATGCTTGAGCCACTCATATCGAACTGACAGACGGCCCTCCACATACCAGCCAACAGCAAGATAGGGTGCCCTGCTGCCTCTTCTGGCGTGAGGAGCTCAGCCGAGAAGCTTCAATTTTCACTCGACGTTCTTCCGAGGGCCAGCACAAAGCCAAGACTTCTCATAGCGCTCCCACCCTACAGCCTCGTTCAATGGTCTTGATCTTGAGCTTGAGCTTAGAGCAGGAGGCGAAGACCATAGTTTGTCCTGCCCTAAGGAGCATGTAGAGCGCTCTCTCCACGTAGCATAGCTAGAAACAACTCTCTGTCTTTCAACCCTGACTCTATGGTGCTCAGGCCTTGCAAAAGCCAACAACCAAGTCTCTCTTTGATTGTGTTGGCCGTTTGCGCTTGTTCCAAAGAGTTAGCATGGGTTCATTAATGACCGAGCACTTTTAGACTAGTGCTTCTTCACAGGCTCTCTTTACCAGCACGACTAGAGCAAGGAAAATACCCCTCTATCAATGCACCCTCTTTAACTGCCTTCGTTGCTTCATTTTAGACGACTGGAGTTCATAGCTTACGATTACGCTTTCTGCATTACTACGCCCCCACGCCCAGCATTCTAACACTTTGATTTGTGTCGCAACGTATTTACGCTACCGATGCAGCAGCCAATGCTCAGCTATAAGATCCTGACCGGCAACAAAGCCGGCGTAGTCACTCAGCATTTCGAATCCGCTCAACACGACAGCCTGTCACGAACCGGGATCTCGTTATTGGCAACGATAATGCGTTGGTACCGGCGGAAGTAACTTCATGGCTTTCGTTGTTCAGGATGTTTTGCGACGCACAATCTTTGAATTCGAATTCTGAACCTCTAAGAATCCCACCCGCATTCTTGAACTCGAATAAATCTCATACTAAATCGCCCCTTTTCTTGGCGTTATTCTCCCGTCGGATACAACTTGAACGAACTCAATCGTTTGATCACGATAACCCCAATTCAGCAGTTGTATTATTTTCAGTTTTAAATCCATTTGAAAAGTATGTACAATAATTGAGTTTCTTTCATTACCACTTATCGCATAATGTGTGAGACTAATGCAACACCCACACAAATCGAAAGTGACAATGATAAATTTTTCATTCTTGATAGAGTAAAAGGTACACTTCGTTCCATATACCAATAACGAACAACTAATCAATGATATTTTTAACAAAGCTGGAACCTTTGCTTTTGTAACAATCATCAAAGCTTGATTGTTCAAAAAGTGATTGACTACAAGACTGTGGAAACCCTCAGACATAGGAGTGTCACACCATACTGCTCTTTAAGGAGATTGCCCCAGGCCCCTGCCGCTCAGGTGGTCATTTTTCATGTTTTTGTTGGAAAAGGACCCTTAGGGGGTGGACTATTCGGTAATAAAATTTTATGGCACTACGGACAATAGATCCTCCCCCGAGGGGGGAGGGGGGGTAAGGGGACCAAAATCTTTAATTTTGAGCCCATTTCAACCCCATCTAAAAAGAAAACAAATGGGAAATGGAAAAAAGCCCATTTGAGTTTGTTAAAAATATTCTTAGGATTCTAAAACTGTCATTGTTTTTGTTCTAGCATCTTAACTCGATGACGAGTCCCATTTTGAAATATCAATCCCAGTGAAATATCAATACCTAAAAACCAATATGTCAAACATTTCCAAAAACTAAGGCCTAAATCAGAAAAATTAATAGAATATAGTGTTTCTTTTCATAGGTTACATATCATATTCAAATTTCATAAAAATCAGACTGAAAATAAAAAAATTGATATTTTTGTAAAAAATTTTTTTGGGGGGGTTTGGAAATAACAATTCACAATGTGAATATGAAGTTATGTATGGAAATTATCAAAATAAAAATTAAAACTTCATTCAATTACATAAATTGTTCATATTACATTTTACCAAAAAATTTCGTTTTATGCTTATACCCAACACTTGTAACTTTCAACATTCAAAATGGAACTAGTCCTCGAGTTTTGATGCTAGAACAAAACCAAAGACAGTTTTACAATCCTTGAAACATTTCTAACAAACTCAAATGGGCTTTTTCTAAAATTCGAATTCTTCGAAAAAATATATAGCTCTAAACCTAAAAAATTACTGTTCTTAGAAATTTTAAAAAATTTGCAAAAAATGAAAAAATTGGAATATGAAAAAAAGCCCATTTGAATTTGTTATGAATGTTTCAAGGATTCTAAAACTTCTTTGGTTTTGTTCTAGCATCAAAACTCGAAGACGAGTACCATTTTGAAATATCCATAAAATATACCAAAAAACTAATTTTTCGAAAAAAAACTAAGCCCTAAATCGAAAAATTGACACGAGCAAAAAGGTTTACTTTCACATAATACATATCCTGGCCAATTTTCAAACGAATCGGTCGAAAAAAGCTGAAAACGTGGGACAAACTCTTTAAGAATCATGGATACCATCAAGACGTTTGGTGAGAAAACTATCGAGAACTGCTTGGCTCTGCCGTCAAGCCTAAAAATTAACTGTACGGTACTCGATTCGGGAATTGCAAAGGCTTACTTCAGCAAAAGTCATAACATTTAGATCATCTCTCCTCAAAAATCCTGTAGAGGCAAGGCCTATCATCCCCATTCGCCTTTCCCATCGTACCCAATTTGTTGGTTGTTTACTTGTTTGGTCTTTACGTCATCAGTGACAAAGTTAAGTGAAGACCTGATTTCGACCTACTGAATGATGACAGATTTTGGTTTTGAATGGTGATTTATTCACGTTTATTTGATATTTGTTTGAATATTCTTCCTACGCACAATTGGAGCAATTGAAAGATGTAAGTTCCCAACAGCTAATTCTAACATATTTTTTACGCATGAATTTAACAGCAGTCTAATCTAGAAAATAAAAGAGTAATTTTGACAGCGATAGCACACAAATTTTCAATAAAAATTGGCGAAGGACCATAAAGTTTTCATTAAAAACCTACTGGCTACATAAACCGCTAACAACTCGATAAATCCAACTTGTAGCCTAGTATGCTAAATACGGCCTGTTAATGAGTGCATTTCATTAAAGAAATTATTTAATGGTAAGTTGTTTCAAAAGCATCTTCCAAGTGATGTGAGTACTAATAAAATATTGATATTTCTTTCCAAGCTCTCCTTAATTTATCTGCAAAATTAATAAGATTTTCAGATAAAATCTTTCAATCGCTTTTATTTCAGCTTGTCTGCTTCCATTCTGAAGCCATTCCAATACTCGTTCCAGACACCATCAATTTGAGCCAGGTTTTTTCATTTCAATTATTGCCGCACCCAATTCAACAACCTCTTCAATATTGGAGCAAGGTTTAATAAATTTTTACCCATTTCTCACTCGCAATCGCGCGGCTCTGAGACCCCTCCTGTACACATCTTTTCAGAGACGGGCGGCTCCCTCAAGGGTCTTATATGATGGCGGATAATTGAAATTAAATTAAGATCTCTCGAGTGAACGGGATCCTGAAGAGGCGGGGGCGGCTCATTGTGGGAGGGGGAGGAGAGAGAGGACGGCCCAATGGGGGACAGCTGCTCGGATAATTATGATGGTGTACATTTAATACGTATGACATAGGCTATAGGGATGGCACTGGGTATAAACATGGCGAGAATTGTTGAGAATGGCATGATTACAGACACGACTTGAACCACACTCGCAAGCTTCATAGGTAAATGTTTATTGTGCATGACATGTTTCACAGGTGCGACATGTTTATAGGAATGATATGTTCCTTAGGTACGACCAATTCCATTCACACTTGTTTCATAGACATGGCATGGCTCTAGAGGTTGCCGTACAGCTGCAATCCCAAAACGCGAGCCTCGTTCTCGTCCGCGTGAAACCTCCAACAGTCAAAATCTAATGGCGTGCCTCGAACCAATGAACGGAGTGTAGCGTAGGCAAAGCTTCTTATGACTAATTGGAAACTTGTGGGAGAACTTCTGCGAAGTGCTGGCAAAGAAGCTTAGCTAACTTTTCTATCTAAGCGAAGTGCCAAAGTATCATGATCATATTCTCTCACAGAGCTTAGAATGGTAACTAAGCCTGTTGGGAACTTTGCATTCAAATTCATATTTGAATCAATAAGATGAATGTTCACAGGTACGTGAGATGAATTCAAGAGCTATGAAGTGTAAGACAGAAATTTAAATTTGTCTATAATTATAGATTGTTTAACAAAACTTTTAGAGTAGAATGGAATTCCTACGCTTTGAGAGCATGATGCGTTTCCTTGAGAAATTACAGAATAGACGCTCGGGAGAAATTTCTCAGCCAATATTATTCAGACAATTCATTCTTTTCAGTAACATGCAAGGTAAAGCATTTTCATCAAGTTCAGAGAAAATACTCTGTAGGATACAACTATTGCAAGCAAATGATAAACCATTTGAATTCTTCGGCCGCAAATAAAAGAAAGAATAATTTAGGAATTATTTGTTCTTTTCTTATTCTAGAAATGGTTATTTTCATTATTACTGTCATACTCAATGAGTTTGGTACCAGATCCAGAAGCAGGCTTACAATTCACGAAAACCTAGCTGTAATAAGCTGAAATCGCACAGAACACGACCAAACGACTGAATGGGAGTGTAGTTGACACGTTGGCCACATCCCCGGAAGAAAGAGAAAATATTCACGGGGCAGATTAAGGAGGAAAACCATAAAAGTGAAAATGAAAGATGAATATGACGAAAAAATATTTAAATGAGAAGGGAAACATGAAAAAGTCATTTACTGTGACATCATGTCCTATAATTTTTGTAAAATAGCCTGAATTATAGCAGATTAATATACAACTTGAATGTCAGGAAGTCCATGAGGGGTGCCAATTCCCCTAGAGCCAGTCGGTGAGACTATCACTTCTAGTATTTTTAGCAATCCCCTAGAAATCTTGCGCATTTTCCGGGAATCATCAAATCCCCAGTATACGTTGAAAAACAATTCCCTTCAGGCTGTTACTCTGCGGGGTAAGCTTCCCTATCCGCCACAAAGGCGATCCAAAGAGAGGAAATTATATGACATTTAGTATGGAGTTAAGAGAACGCGGAACCTATGCTGAAAGGGCATAGAAACAGTAAATTGAGAAAGGTCATGAAACAAGATCAAAGTTGAAGAAGAAAGTAGAAGGTGCTGAAAAACAGGACAGCAGTGAACCGAAAAAAATGGTCCTTGTAACATAGCAAAAACATTTTATTTCAACGAATAGAAGGCCTACCTAACTCTTAGCTCGGGCCCTTACATTTTCCCCCTTGGAGTGCCAATTGTGGAGTTATCCTTCGAAGCTAAGCAGCATGTACAGAAAATGTATAATTTTTGAGATTTAAGAACTATAAGCATACCATATATTGGTCGCAATTATTTCTAACGGACGTTTGAGAACTTTATTCGCGTACGACAAGATCCTTTTCAACATTTTACGTCTCGAATTAACGCGTGAATACATAACAGAAGGTAGCCAAATTGCTGTATTACTGAAGGTTTAATGATGTGCCGCTAAAACTTCGTTACCACTCATGACTCGTAACAGGTTCGTAGGAGTTCAAAGTGTTCTTATACCAGCTTCAAAGTTAGTGTGAGTTTGATAACCAATTCATTCGTTCAGGCCCGACTAATTGCTTATTCAAAGCCCGACCAACTATGAGTTATCTGATGGAAGTACGGTTCAAGTAAAGTACCAACACCGTTTCGGTCTTAAACTTGAGTGCCTCAAACTAAATGGAAATACCAGCAGAAAAACATTGTTTCATATCGAGCAAAGTGTGCTCGAACACATGAACGCTTGCTTATAACTCTGTTTGAAAAAATGTTGGAAGTATTCCAATTTCCCCTCGGTTGTGCATCCAGCACAGCGTTTGGAATCTCCAAAATTCCCAGATCAAAGGCATAGGTCTAATGTTTTTGCCATAGCACCGTCAGATCGATCGGGATCTATACTGCCTTTGACAATGAAATTTAATTCCCCCACTAAGATCATACGACCTGCTCAGTCCCGGAGATTTGTTTTCAATACTCAAAAGGGATCGTTTGTGCCTTTAATGGAAGGCTAAAGTAAAAAAGAAGGTGTTTGCATGTTGTTAGTCGCTTCAAAGGCAGTGTCATCGCGGTTCTTCGCTGTAAACAACGCTGGAAGTTGAAAACGCCGCCGATATTGACATAATCCGAATATCTGAGAGCAAAAATATCTTCGCTTTCACTCATTTTTAATGAGCATCTGAGTACGTACCTTCTTGAAACAATGTTTGTTAGCCATTTGCATACACTTGTTTATTCGATTGATTTTCGTAGAAGTCTAGTATGTATTAGATTTAACGTGTGATGAGTCGGTCGTATGATTTGCCCCAGTTTCGTTAGGTTTTCAAATTACCATCTCCTCACGTCACGATAAGAAAACTCTGGTACACGGATAATCGTGTGAAGTAGCACTGGAGCCGATGTTCTTGTGAGGTTGTGCGCACAAAACGCACTAAGGAAACTTCTTAATCGTTACATTATCGGAGTCGTATTTGAAGAAATAGTTTTCCAGTTTTTTATCTATAAGGGGAGGAAGTGAGTGAAGTACTGTACGAGCTCAATGAATGCAAAGGTTCCTCTCAAGCCTCTTCTACTCGTCATCTCCGTTTGCTTAAATCTTCAGAGAGGCTGCACATACTCGGGTAAAAACCAATGCAACGAACAATGAACCTCCTTTCTTCTTCTTCCTCTTCCAGTGCTTTCCGAATGAGGAAGTGAAGTCTCTGTTACTAGGTATTTCTGCTCGTGCTTTTTATCCATTACATTTGATTAGTTGATTAATATGATTACTTCCCCTCAGAATTTAATAACAATGGCTTCTTCTCTAGCTATTCATCGCACCCAGTTTTATTTTTACCATCTTTAAATTTGTATCCTCCTCCATTTCAGCATGATGCAGTTCACTGGAGTTCACTAGTTTTTCTTGTTTCAGCGTGAAACCTTTTTATTTTTCAATTTAAACCAAGATTAGCTCCACAGAAAAAAAATTGCCACAAATTGTTTTTCGAGACCTGGTTATTAACTACATTCTTCAATCAATGTTCAAAGCCGTGACCGAAGTTTAGATGGTATGCAAGTACAGAACAGTCACCAGTCTTCATTTAGAGCTGGCGTGGTATAGACTTGTTTCCTAGTTGCTCAAACGAAGGAAGAAAAGCAAAATTATCAGAATGGCAGAAGAGAGTAATTGCATTTGGTTTAGCTAAAGGACACGATGAAGAAAGAAGCGAAATTTGCTGGTGTCTCATGCGGCACGGTTTGGCGGATCTACCAATAATGTAAGTAATCAGGTGCATACGGGAATTCCTAGCCACAATTATGGTTGGAAGAAAATTGTTACAGGTAAGGGCCGCCCTGTGCGTCCCGAATTATTGAACGGAATCATTTTCAATACAGGATAGAACAACTGCGAAACATCGATGATGGTTTTTGTTTTAACTGTTTTTGAGTAAAATTTCCCCACTAACTTGATGCAATGGATATGTGGAGCAGACGGGCTTGTACGGGGCCGATGCTAACTCCTGCCTACAAGACCACTCGTTTGAACTCGGCCAAAGGACACGCACATTGGACTGTAGAGGAGTGGAGAAGTATGATATCACGAAGTCAGGTAAACCACGATACGTTGTTTGTAGCAATGATGCTCGCTTTCGTGTTCATCAAAGGCCTCATAAAGCCTTCAACGATGCTTGTGTTCAAGGGCAATTCAAGGAGGAGGGTCTGCCATGTTCTGAGGTTCTTTCGACGTCACAGAATTGACTTCTTTAGTTCAGGCTTTTATCGGACATTGAGTCGCTAGAGAAGTAAGTTTTGCCCTTTTTCCAATATCTGAACCGAGAAAGGCATGATGCTTTGCCTATCTTTCAGGATGACAAGATTATATTAGATTAGATTATTAGTTAGTTCAAGCCTCCATATCCGCAACAAAGGCTATCCAAAGAGAGGAAGGAAGAAGGCACCATTTAGTATGGAGTTAAGGAAACGTGGAATCTATGCAGAAAGGGCACAGAAACAGAAAGCTAAGAAAGAAGATCATGAAACAAGAAAAAGTTGAAGAAGAAAGTAGTAGGTGCTGAAAAACAGGACAGCAGTGAACCGAAAAAAGATGGTCCGTAACAAAACAAGAACCTATTCTATTTTAACAAAAAGAAAGGCTACCTAACCTTTAGCTCGGGCCCTTACATAGTCCCCCTGGGAGCGCTGATTCCCATAGATACAATAGTTGTATCCCCCTGAGGGGTTCAGGATGACAACTGGTGGGTGCACCGAACTAGAACTGTCATTAACATGCCTCAGTCATTCAGGTATCACGCATGCAGGTTGGCAAGCTAAATCCCCGGACATGAACCCAATGGAAAATTTGTAGGACCACTGTAAACAAGTTAACACTTTGACTGAGGCAGGTAAAACTGAAGTTTAATATTCAATTCAAATTTAAAGTTAATTCGAGGCAGCAATGTTAAAAAAAACCAAACATTAAGTGGATCAGGTTTTCATTTAGTTTTGATAGAATAATTTTTTTTAAATTTAGTTTGTAACTACTAGTTAATTGGTCAGCAGCAAAATGGAAACTCCCTCAGTGACCAAATATGGCTCACATCGCACTCAAAGTGAAAAACATCGAGGAAATTGTCGACGTTCTGAGCCGCACTACGAGATCAGTTGATATGAAATTGGTTTAAAATTAGCCAAATGTATATGAAGATACTCGTAGACTCAATGCCGTGCAAATTGCCGCCATTATTCGTGCTTGTGGAGGTCCTACGCTTTTTAATTGGTGGCCTATTTTCTATACGGCAGGACTCATTTACATATCCACATTTCTCTTTTATTTTTTCCTCGCTGTTCACGTATACTTTGTCAACTCTGTCATCTACTGTATATTTCCCAATATCCCATTGTTTTCCTCATGTATTTTGGCCTGTAAATTTTCCTGTCTCACACAATACTCAATCAACCGAAATTCAACTTCATTCTACAAATTGGTCACGTTTCCTTGTTATCATACTTTAATTCATTACTTAATTAGTATTTCAGCCGTACTTTTTTATCCGTTACGACTTCGATGTCTGTATTCATAAATTGTTTCATGGAGGATTTCTCCTTCAAAAACCTCTCAGATCTATTTTATTATTTCTACGTACAACTAAACTTTCAAATTTTGAACTAATCTTCAACTTCACATTTTTTTAGTCGGCTTCAAGGGTTCTCCATCCCATGAAACTTTCCCGTAGTCTCTGGTTTTCCTCAATTTCCCATCAGCCTCTCAATTTCCTTCCCTTCTTCCCCGTTAACTCCCTCCCGCAGCCCCGATGGAACGCCTCAGGCAAATTTCAAGGAAACGAGTTTGGGCTTCGAGGCACAAGCGCGCTCTCGTTCAATTAACTTCGAAAAAATATACGAATTTGTGGTAAGTCGGAGTCAAAATTTCTTGAAGCTTCATGAAAGCTGAAACTGTTTTTGAGGAATAGAAGCAATTTAGTTCTCGTGAGGATTACCATTTTATGTAAATTTAACTTCAAAATTGAATATTTCGCGGCCTATTTTTCCAAGCGGCGGGGCATTTTCCACAATGAAATAACACATCTCGACACTAACGGGAAGACCAGAAATTACGCCTAACAGGACTGAAGGCAGGTCAATCACGGAAATAATCGATTAAAAATTACAACGCACTACATTGGCGACAAATTCAGGGCTCTGTCGAGCTTGAGAAAACTCAAGCCTCCCTGCATGTAGTTACGACAACGGCCGCGGTGTTCGAGCGCTAGCAACACTGAAGCTAGAGTCGCCGGGGTGCACATTGTTTGAGGGTGAGAGTGACAGTCAAGTAGCTCTGCAAGTTATGCAGCAATGGAACTGAACAAACAAACATACTGTATTTGTATATCGCTATCATGTAGCAGAGTTTCGTACTCCAATACGAATATTGCGCGAGCGTATCCCAATTCACGATCGAGCACTGCAAGTCTAACTGGAACATTTCACGCAACCGACACATGACTGGAATTTTTCTTATATCAAATTGAACATACATTTATTCAAACATATGCTCTGACTACGACCGTAGTAGATTAATCTTCTCTCTGTCTCGCACCATATGCATCTCTACTGGATATAGTACGCTTTTACACAACTAATCTCAAGAACTTCCACACTAAACTGCATGCAACTCCGCCTGAGTCATGCAAAAATCTCCACCACATCGCCTGAATCTTTTCCAGTTATTGAAACATTATACCTAGTCGTACAGCTTACAGCGTAAATTCTTCTATCGACTTGGCTGCACTGTGTGCTTTAGTCTGTGTTCCGGAATTTTTAACTTCGAGTTATGTTCAAATAGGGTTTGGACACACCAGGGAAAACCGCTCATAGCGTCTCCAAGTTGACAGACGACCTTTTACTACGATGAATCGTACCTTCGTTAAAATCGTAGTAAATCGCTATGAAGGCGCAAATCGTTAGAAGATCCGGCTCCAGGTGCCACAGGCACCTCCGCCACGTATCGCGGCAACAAGGCGCTCGTTTGGAGCAGTAACTTGGTTTGCGAGCAAGACGCTGCTCGAAACGAAGCCTCCTTGAGAAATGCCCCCGTGTTGCCAAATGAACGGAAATGTGGAGCGGGAGCGAAGAGATGAGGGATGCGAGCGGGCGTCCACGACGTCATACACGGAACGAAAGAAGTGATATATTTGTGGAGAGCTACGCGGATAAAAATAGAATGTTGGATTATGATTATTATTATTAGATTATTATTAGTTAGTTTAAGCCTCCCTATCCGCAACAAAGGCGATCCAAAGAGAGGAAAGAAGAAGGCACCATTTAGTATGGAGTTAAGGGAATGTGGAATCTATGCAGAAAGGGCACAGAAACAGTAAGATGAGAAAGAAGTTCATGAAACAAGATCAAAGTTGAAGAAGAAAGTAGGAGGTGCTGAAAAACAGGACAGCAGTGAACCGAAAAAAGATAATCCGTAACAAAATAAAAACCTATTCTATTTCAACAAAAATAAAGCCTACCTAACCTTTAGCTCAGGCCCTTACATAGTCTCCCTAGGAGCGCTAATTCCCATAGATACAATAGTTGTATTTCCTGAGGGGATAGAATGTTGGATCAGATTAGACTCACACGGGAGGAAGCAGTAATTAAGAAAGAAAATTTACAAAAATAACGCGACTTGAAACTGTCTTGTGTGAAGTGAAAAAATCGAAGAAAAAATAATGAGTTTGGAATTTTTCACCGGCAGGGAATGCTGCCTGGCAAGTTTGGTAGAAGGATATTGCAGGCGAATGTAGAAGAAAAGTGGAGGCAATACTCGAGTCATAAAATATGTGCGAATCTCGAGTAAACGAATAAGTAAATTAGTCCCAGTTATTCCGAGTACGTCACGATCCGAATCCAGCATCGTATTGTATCAGCTGCTAGTTCTAGAAATGTCAACAATCAGATTAAAAGAAACTGGAATGGTTTGAAATTGATTGCTATTAATATGAAAAATCAAAATAAAATGAAGGACATCAGGCAATGCTGAAAAATTACCAAAACATAAGCATGTGAGCCGAATTGGAGCGACACAGCACCCTTATGACGGACTCAGAATTAAAGAAACGTCTGAAGAAAATTCGTTTAAGCGCACCTCTCTCGAGGAAAGTATTAACGGAAAATTCAATAGTGCTGAAAATTATCGAAAGATTTTTCGAATGATATTTATACATGCCGAGCTAAATGCTTATACTCACAGTTACGCTCTACGTTATTTTCTTAAAAATATTGAAGTTCATGATGCAGGTCAGTTTTAATGACACACGTTAATGTCTCAGCTCTTCAGTTTGAGAGCAGGTGAGATGTACACATCCTTCCCTACGCTACTGGGTGTCTTAAGAATTTTAATTTATTTGATAAACTCAAAAATGTTCCCATTAAAATTTAAAAATCGATGGCCAAATATGTCATCGATAGGCCTTAGGAACCAAATCACGAAAAAGTACCCCGACTTCATGATGTAAAATAAATAGACACGTGCGGCAACGTATGATTGGATACGGACTTGACTCAGACCGCAAAAGCACAATTGAATTTGTAAGGAAGGAAAACATTTCCAGCTGGGGGACAAAACGAGCAGAAGTAGCCAAATTCGATCCAAAAACGAAGCTATTCGGTCGTAGTATTCGAGCGTACAAGTTATGGCAGTGTAAGTTCTAAATGAACAAGGCAACGCCTCGAGCTTTGGCACGTAACGTAAGCAAGCTTACTAAGAAAAATTTGCCCCGCCAGCTGTACCGCTACGACGACGTAAATTGTTTGAAAACCCGGCCTGAGGACGAGCAGCACAGGGCGCCAGCCAAATGGATCTTGAAATTCAATCATCTGCCCTCGTCTGCAATCCATCAAGGGTCGCGCGGCGCTGCTGGCGCTGTCAGACCCTGGGACATGTTTCTTTTGACGCTCGCTACATCGGTGACCAATACAAGGAGTTACAGGCAAAATTTATTCCGGTTATTGCTTTGTGAAATTGAACACGGACCAAAGATATTGGGACTCGCTCTTCGACCAGGTAAGCTTATAAGTTACGTAATCGAAAGCGTGAGTAATAATATATGGCAAAGAGACTCACAGGTAGTGCTGAAATGATCAGCATCGTTGAAAGTACATCAAATAAATACCGTAAATTTACGAAACCATGAATTTAACAAAAAAGTTAAGCATTCACCTGAAAATTCGAAGTGAATTTTATAGTTTATGGGTTGATAGTAAACCTGTACGCTTTAATGATGAGGTGAAAAAACCTCGTATCAAGTTTCTTTAAACAACATTTTTTCTTTTGAAGTAGCTTACTTCAGAAATTCAAATAAAAACGCGCTATGGTAATTTTTTTCAAAAGAATCATAAAAACCGGTTTTACACCATAAGAATTTTTATTGAAAAAGCTAGTATATCTGAAAGGACCAATTTTACACACGAAAATCAAATATTTTTAAGTCCCCCGACAATTATTATGTTTCATTCAAATATAATTCTGAGCAACTTTACACAATAGCTTCACATCATCGTTCACACAAACCTTTATTAAATAAATCTTCATAGACTTGAGTTTGGAGCAAATATAATGCGTTTTGTAGACTCAATATTTCAGTTACAAGAAATTTCAATTATATTAATTCTAAAATTTATTACATTTCACACAAAAAAGTCATTCACTTTAATTATTTTGTCCCCGTAGTAGCGAAATTTATTAATAAGAAACAATTTGCATGAAAGGGAAGGCTTCTCAGTTCTCTTGCACTCAATTTTGGCTCGAACATTTCGCTGCGACACTATCAGTACGTACGAAGACGCTTCAGCGAAGCCGATCGGTATCGAGCTCGAACACGAGTGCGGCTTGCACAATTTGTTCAGCTTTTATGTATATCAAACGGCGGCAGCGAGTGTAAATACCAGAAGTTAGGCACAGTGAGTTTTTAAGAAATTTTCAACACCCACCGACACTTGTTGAAATTGAATGCATGGAGAACCGATATCGGCACCAGAGATTGCAGTAAGCGATATCTGCCCAAGCTTTTTCTCGTGTACGGTGTGACGGCGAATAGACATAGCGGACGAGCTCAGTTTAGTTCGCACCCAAATACTGGGGTGGCCAAAAATTTCGTTCGTTTTTTGAAAGTCATCTTTCCGACCTCCTAACGATTATTTCTATATTCCTGTTCTCTAAATCCTGTATTCGGTACAGCGAGCATGCTGAAGTTCGTGTATAATACGAGTAAGGCTCCATGTATAGAGTTCTAACATTTTGGCTTGCATTCGAGCCCTTGAAATGATGGACCAATTTTAAGCATAACACTACAGACATCTAATACCTTTTTCTTTAAAAAAGAAAGGAAAGCAACAGCTACGACCCATACATATGGCGTATTTTCGTGAAATTACTGTTTTCTTTCTCTTCTGAAGTAAAAAAAAAGCATTAGATATCGGTAGTGCTCTATTTGGTTCACCATTTCATACGCTCAAATACAAGCAAAAATGTCAGAACTTCTCTACTTAGAGGCTTATTGCACACGAACGTAAACATGCTCGTTGCACCGAATGCAGGATTTAGAGAATAATAGCATAAAACGATCTTTAGAAGGTAGGAAAGATGACGTTCAAAAAACGAACGAACTTCTTGGCCAACCCTTAGTTAATTGTAACAGTTGCCTTGAAAAAAAAAAATACTGTAGAAGGCGTGAGAAGCGAGGCTTTGTCAACACCAGCGAACTCAACTTTCTGTTCACATCCCAAAATGACCTTGAATGAATAAATTAAATATATTCGAAATTGTTTGTAAATTTTAATTTTATCACAACTACAACATAGTAATTTCTTGATAATTGGAATCCGATACGTAATATAAAACACAAGATCATCCCTGCAGTCGTAAGAGGGTTCGCCAATCACAGCAACACTCCTGCACAATTACGGACAAGACACGCCTAAATTTGTTCCCCAGATAGAGGCGTACAAGAACAGCGTTACAGAACTCAGATAAAGACATGGAGCCAAATTTTCAAAAAATTTCACGTTACTGTAGCAGCTATCAGCGTACGCAGTACAGCTCGTCGCTAAGTTTACTTAGAAAAACTTACGCCGTCAGACGCACCGCTTCGATGACGTAGTGTTTGAAAATCCGGCCCCAGGGCGCGACAGCTAAGACGCTTAGCTCCCCTGCAGCAAATGAGGTCCTGGGATGAGCCGCTGGACAAACTGCAGCAGCATCAACGGGCCTGATCACCGCCCCTCTCAGCCTTCTTATACCTATTGGTCCTTCCGACCCTTTGATCTTAGAAACGACTTACTTTTCGTCGGCTGTGAGGGTACCTGCCGAAATGAAAACAATGGAGCACTCGAGTTCTTTCTTGATTTTTAAGCTCACATCCAGCAAATGTGTCATGAAATCGTGAGGTCTCTTTACTTAAAAGATGTACGAATGAAAATGTAAATGTCTACATATCTATAGACTAGACTGTTTTACGCTAATTTGATTAGCCATCAACAAAAAATGGGTTATTCGAGGTGCATTTTCTCTTTATTATTTTAGTATTCGTTTCCAATGTTGAACTAATGATTCCTGTGTATGAACTAATAGTTTTCAGAATTCAAAACTAATGTTCGTTTTAGATTTCAAGCAGCCAATTCCCTTCGAACTGGCTGAACGGGACTGGAAATCAGTTTAAGGATAATTGTGCTTGGGTATTCTATGACTCGCACCCCGAATACTACAATTTTTCACACGCATAGCAGTAAATACAAATACCACATTACCGTTCGGTTTTAATAGCACTAGAATGCCGTAGCATATCAGAATTCATAACAATAGAATTCATATCATATCTCAATCCTTTCTCATTACTGAAAATGCCCCCACGTATCGGGAAATTTAAAAAACGACTTACATTTTGGCTCTTCTTCTTGGGTCAATTATGAAAAAAGAAAGAAAAAAAGAAAAAAAAAGAATAAACTTTATTTCCAATAGAGATTGTACAATATTACAATCATTGGTTTTTAAATATCTTAAAGTTAATACTTAGATGATACACATGAGTCTTGCAATACCCATGTCACTAGTCGAAAAGAAATGATTGAGGGCAATGTACTCCTAATCTTGCTTATTCTACATTTGATAATACATGTAATGATAATTATAAGAGATAAGACAATTTCATGGACGATGCATTTTCATTGTGGGGTGAAAACACTTTTGACAGTTTACATGTACATGACATAAAACTTCGCAATTATTGATGCCTAGAAATAATATATGAATCGCTTGTTTCGGCCAATGTTCAAAAGTGTCATTTTAAGGAAGCATGAAAAAAATCTATATAAATACATATCCATATATATATATATATAT
Source organism: Morinoia aosen (assembly GCA_030386875.1). Lineage (NCBI taxonomy): Eukaryota > Metazoa > Arthropoda > Malacostraca > Amphipoda > Talitridae > Morinoia > Morinoia aosen. Next base: position 12,890,596 of record CM059562.1, read on the forward strand.
ATATATCTAAATTTGTTGTCCGCAGACAGAGGCGTACAAGAACAGCGTTACAGAACTCAGATAAAGACAAGGACAATATATATATATACATATATATATATATATATATATATATATATATATATATACATACACATACACACATAGATATATATATGTACACATAAGCATGAGGACCAAGAAGTTTATAAGTTTTGTATTTCTAATTCAACAATTTTAACATAACGGTCGATAGTTAATAAGCATTTTATTTAAATATAAATGGATGATCGCACAACAAATGTATAGTTTGTACATGAATGCTTTACAATAATAAAGAGATGACGAGTTAGGTTATGTTACAAGTTGAGAGTGAACAGAAAAAAGACCATTATCTCTAGAAAATGCTAGTTGTCAGTCTAGTGCACACATATGTGCACATATGCATGTAAATATATACACATAAACATGCATCACACACATACCCACGCACATACTTACACCAAACTCGTTAGCATACACAAATGCATTTCTATGCATCGAGGCAATTACAAAACATACGCATTCTATAAAGTGTCATACGCATAGCGTGCACACGTACACATATACACAAGTAAGCTCGTGCGCAAATATCTGCAGCGTAATCTAATCAGTATAAACCAGCATTCCAATAGGGGGAAACGGAGAAAATATCTATTATTATGGCATGAATTTTATAAAATTTCCATACTGAAATTAGTGGCACAAAACAGTCTACCTAAGTCAGAAACATGAAAACGATTGTGGGACGTGAATAAGAAAGAAAACATTAATGTCCTATAAGGGTTTCATATTAGAAAAAACTAAAATTATCTTTGAAATATGGTGCAGAATGTCTGCAATTGATAAACACACATATAGGTACCATGACGGTCTAGTTTAATGCTTGCACAGAAACGGAGAGGGATGACATAAAATGTAACCTTCGACTGGTGAATATAAGTAATCTGTTCCCAATTCCCAAAATGAGGAGATCTGTTCCCAATTATGTCATGATGAGCCCATGAACTGCGCGAGCTTCTTCTCTGGGTATTTAACAGAAACTTGAATAACTTTTATTCTCTACGTCTGATTATCGTTAACACACTTCAGGAAATCTTTAGAAAGACCAAGCAAAATTTGAGAAGATAAAACGACATAATTTATATAAATTTAATACTAAGCACCAAACATTGGTCTCAATATTACTCTAAAACCGCGGAAGGGGAATAAAAAATAGCTCCTGCTATTAAATAGCAAGAGGAGACAAAAATAGACTATCTTTGTAAAACGCTACATGCAAAATGGTATCTTTCACATCCAAACCAGCAATCCCTCTAAAACTATTGGTTTGCATTTTGAGGAACAGATCGGTTTTCTTTGAACTTTTGGGGAGAGGGAATTCTATTGCCTCACACCTACCCTTATGAATGCTTTTGAGGTGTAAATAAAGCATTTCTCAGAGCAGAGTGTTTCAATTGAGAGCAAAAGAATCGTTCAGTCAACATGATGGAGTGAGGCCTCAGCTATTAGGAGTGAGGCCTCAGCATATCGAATGCAGAAACAACGCAATGTTTCTTCCAGCTATGATCATGTCTCAAGGCCCGTAAAATAAAACAATCTTTTACTTGCTCTAATCAAGAAAAATGTTTGTTGTTTCTGAGCACATATTCACACGAGACTGAACACGGTGCGATTGGCCTACCCTGAACTTACTTATTAGTAACATCAAAACGAATTAATTGCACAGCTAATAAGCTTCGTCTGAATGTGAGAGGGTGACATGGGCGTCACTGAGCCAGTGAAAATATAGTGATTACTGACTTTCATACACCTGAGGCAAGTTTAAATTCTTTTGCATTAAATTGAATGTTCCATATCGAATTGCGGTTCTCAATTTCGGTCCACATTTACACACTGTTGTTTTCGGCGTTAGGCACGAGACCTGCCAAAGCAGGCGACTGCGGCGAGAGAAAGTCAGGACTTCAAACATCAAACTTACGAGAAGAAGGACGCGCTTTCGCTAATCCCATGGATCGATCGAATCGATTTAGATTCGCATTTCTGAGTTCCGAGGCGCGCATCGGTCCCCAACGACGCCGACGATGAGTCTGCCCTGAGGGCTGTCCCGGCCTCCCCTTGTGTCCTTTGAAGCGAGGCCCTCGTCAGGAATAAGTTTCTTCTTACGGAGGGGCTCTGAGATCGCGAAGTAATTGGCGCAAATCGCAACGCTTCGATACCTGCTAGCCGAGGCTGCGCCACACTTGTTCTGTGTTCTAAAAATGAAGTGTTTTCACGCGGACGAGCGTATCCTGGATGCGCAAGGGAATATATCAGTTTGTAGTCGGCTATTTTTTAACTACGGAATCATGAGCACTTCTGCATTGTGATCTTACAAGGTAACTTCCAACCAAGATGTAAAGTGATAAAATGCCGGTGTGATGCTTCTATCATCTCTGTAATATTCGCATTTAAACTTTTAGGTTTGATTGCTGTGCTATGCAACTTTTGCTTTCGTACATTGCGGTCTAAATTATTCATTTGCATGTTTAAACATGATACAAAAAACAATCGCAAGACAATTCACAATCGTTAGCCATTGAAGTTCTTGTACTAAAATTTTGGCCGCCACCCTTTTTTCTGTGTAATCTGTGTTCCTCACACAAAATGCTGTGTTTCAATTGCGCGCGCGTACAGTTTTCCGAGTCAACTGCCGTGAATTTTAAATATAACCATAAAACTGGGCGATAGTAAGGTTCATGTTATAACGATTGCCTCACTGTTCAGTCCCCAACTAATCGACCTGGTAATCCACCGTCAAATCACTCTGCGTCTAATATTAACTTTACCATACCTGAGATCCTGAACCTGACTGTTAAACAATAAACCACATATAGTCAATTCAAACACACGGAGGCAGACATTTGCAATGGCAAACCGCAAGGTTTGACTGCAATTGGTTAGTTTCTTTTAGTTTGTGACGAATTTTTTCACGTACTAGGCTATAAGCCAAAAATTAGGTACGGTAATAGAGCGGCAGATTTGAAAATTATCGAAAAATTGGTACAGAGGTCTAGTATGGTAAACATTGGCCCTCACACAACCCAACTATTTATGTGCTGACTGGACTGTTGAAAGTACATACAGAATGATGACATACAGTTTCCATTTCGTTGAATAATTATGATAAATAATAATTTATCATACAAATAATTCGATAAATAATTATGCCATTAGTGTTGGACCAAAGATTAGGGTCAAGTGTAGGATCGCGGTAAGATAATAGAGAAGGGTAAAGATTGAGAACAGCATGAAAAGCGTTAAAATGCTATACTCAGGATGTCTGAAACGACAAAGTTTGTTTTGCAGCGAAAGGTCACATGATGAGACGAGGGAAAAAGGGTAGGAAGAAAAGGCAGGAAAATGACAACAATTTGAATTCAGACTCAGGTAGGCAACGAGGCAAAGTTCAAAGTTAGGTACAAGAAAATCGAATGTTGAAGGGTTTCAGCCGAAGACATTGTTGAAGGGTTCCAGCCGGACATTCATTCTAAAGAATTAATTCAACTTATACTACAATTTCCTGGGCGCTTTCGTATTGAACTTTATCAATTTCATTTCAATTCTTTACTCGTATTTAAAATGTTAAGTATTCTTAGTTTATAAAGGCATCGTGATGCTTAAATTCTCTTAACGAATTATTGCTGACTTCAACAGTTGAGTGGCACAGAAGTGTTTACAATTGCAAGACAGGAGCCCAATGTAAAGCCAACTAATTTCAACAATGCAATAACATCCGTTAGATTAGGAAAACGCGCTTGCTTTTTTACATAATATCTTGAAAAATAAAAAGTTTCGATTTATCAGAAACTTTCAATGAGCAAGAAATAATAAAACTCTTTTAAAGCAGATTACCTAATGTGTGTCTCTATTTTAGCACTGATCTCTCTTCTGTGCATGTAAACATTTGTTAAGCAATCAAGAAATGAGAGAATTAATCAGCCTTCAATTTTCCGTCTAGAGCAGTGGTTCCCAACCTTTTTCAGCTTGTTACCCAATTTAGCATGCCACGTTAAGCATGTTACCCCTTTCACAAAATGTTGTCAACATTAATGTATATATGGCTAAACTAAAACACTAGAGATAATTTCTTTTATTTATTGTATTAGTACATTTTGCATCTCTAATGACTTACCAAAGATGTCAAGAGCATCAGTAAGATGGTTGGACCAATGCTTACTTGATTTTCAAAATTCTTAACATTTTTCTATCACCCCTCCATTACCCCCGAAAAATGGCTAAATTACCCCCAGGGGGTAATTTAGCAATGGTAAAATCCAGCGGAGACCAGAATATTTCCTTTGGATTTTACCCCCAGGGGGTAATTTACCCCCAGGTTGAGAACTAATGGTCTAGAGTATACGCAATTCCAGTGCAAAATCAATATGAAGAAATACCCCCTAGATTAGATAAGTTAGTTTAGGCTTCCCTAACTGTAGCAAAGGTGTTCCCAAAAGAGGAAAGAGGAAGACGCCATTTAGTATGGAATTAGGGCAATGGAGTATCTATGCACGAGTAAGGGGAAAAAGAATGTATAAAGAATTGAAAAAAAGACAACAGTGAACTGAGAAAAGATGGTTCGTAACAAAACAAGAAACTTTTTCCATTTCAATAAAAGAAAGGTCTACCTAACCTTTAGCTTAGGACCTCGCATCTTTCCCCTAGCAGAGAAACCTCCCAAATTTACCGTTGGTTCGATCAAGGGAATTTGGGGATTGAAGCTTGATTTTAATTCCATAACAGCAGGATTTAAAAAAATCTGTTCGCTGCTACAGAAAACAAATAGTGTATGTACTGATTGTACACGTAATAAAGAAACGCGTGAGTGCAAACAAGACGTTGCCATTAATACAGTAACAATCCATTGGCAACTTCTGGTACAGCATCTCGATCCCGAATATTATTCCCTATAATCAATCCCCTGTAACAATCACTCCCCAATCAATCTGCAAATATCCTCGTTCTTTCACCGCGGGATCCCGTCCCTCACAAATCCCGTTGCCAATTTCCGTCCCTCGGAAAGAGGGTAAAGTGTCCCTGCTTTGCTCCAACTTTTCCCTCTTGTCATGGAGGAGACCAGAATATTTCCTTTGGATTTTATCGTTGTTTTGTTTGCCCTAAGATTGCGCCAATGGTGACAGAGTTGACTAAGTAATTGGACTGCAAAAATGATGAAATTAATAGAAATCGTGTTTGGAACTACTGTGTATTTTTTCATAATAAATAAAAGAATGTCGGGGTAAAAATACTTGGAACTTCCACAAGATAAGTTTAAGATTGGAAGAATATATGGATCTACGAACTAAACTTTCATGTGAACGATTTAGCTAAGTTCATTATAACCGTAAACGTTGTACTTAACGAAATTTCACTCTTAACTCAGCTCGGCAGAAGAAATATTTGATGTTTAATACTACTCTAAAGGGATAAAAATGAGAGAACAGACGTGCGTAGGAGCAATTTAACAGTAGCTGTTTTAGAACTTAGAATATCACCTTTAGTGCCGTAATACGTAGTAAAGAGACCTCAGAAATTTCCCTGTCCTCCATACTCTAAGAATATAAAGTTCTAAATTTGTAAACTTCATTGATTAAATGTTCATACAAACATTGGCTTTGTTACAAAGTGAGAAGTTAGGGAAAAAGGTAAGATAATGAGAAAAAGGAAAGATCATGGGAAAAAGGAAAGATCATGGGAAAAAGGTAAGATCATGGGAAAAATTTGTAATGGGAAAAAGGTAAGGTAATGGGAAAAAGGTAAGGTAATGGGAAAAAGGTAAGATAATGGGAAAAAGGTAAGATAATGGGAAAAAGGTAAGATAATGGGAAAAAGGTAAGATAATGGGAAAAAGGTAAGATAATGGGAAAAAGGTAAGATAATGGGAAAAAGGTAAGATAATGGGAAAAAGGTAAGATAATGGGAAAAAGGTAAGATAATGGGAAAAAGGTAAGATAATGGGAAAAAGGTAAGATAATGGGAAAAAGGTAAGATAATGGGAAAAAGGTAAGATAATGGGAAAAAGGTAAGATAATGGGAAAAAGGTAAGATAATGGGAAAAAGGTAAGATAATGGGAAAAAGGTAAGATAATGGGAAAAAGGTAAGATAATGGGAAAAAGGTAAGATAATGGGAAAAAGGTAAGATAATGGGAAAAAGGTAAGATAATGGGAAAAAGGTAAGATAATGGGAAAAAGGTAAGATAATGGGAAAAAGGTAAGATAATGGGAAAAAGGTAAGATAATGGGAAAAAGGTAAGATAATGGGAAAAAGGTAAGATAATGGGAAAAAGGTAAGATAATGGGAAAAAGGTAAGATAATGGGAAAAGATTATAGCCTATGGAGTCTGGTCGACGGCGTTAAAAGTGCGCTTAGCAAAATAAACCGCGGTCAGTACCGCACCAAGTAGCAGTCAAGGACACATAGTTTGATTCAAGTTCTGATGAAAAATTCAATCAAATTACTTATCAAGAAGAAATAAGGAATACTGATCAATTATAAATTAGGTCAATGTGAAGTTTAATGCAATCACGGAAATTGATAATTATATTCCAAACAATCACTAAAGGAACCCATTTAAGGACGTTTTACATGAACGACATTCTGCTCGCTGATGCGTTATTTTCGAATTATTGAACTTTGAAGTTGGCCGTCGCGCGCCCAAGGAAGCGAGCGTAATTTAATTAAAAACGGATGCTAACCCCCTATTACAAACGTAAAAAGGTTGGGTCGTGAGGGGTAGCCACAGTTCTTTTAGTGAAAAGTATAAATAAAGCTTCTAAACCACCCATTAGGGTGACGACCGCAACCTTGTTTACATCGGGTTTAACATGGCGACCACCATGGGCGCCGCCATCTTGGACCCAATGTCAACAAGATTGCGGTCGTCATCCTAATGGGTGGGTTAGAAGCTTTATTTATAATTTTCACTAGAAGAACTGTGCCTCCCCCTCACGACCCAACCTCTTTACGTTTGTAATAGCTTCCGTTATTAATTAAATTCCGTTTCACGCACTCGCTTCCTTTGGCGCCAAGGCCAACTTCAAAGTTCAATTATTCGAAAATAACGCATCAGCGAGCAGAATGTCATTCATGTAAAACGTTCTTAAATGGGTTCCTATAGTGATTCCAAAGATCGGAATTCTTATTTTCCGTGATTGCATTAAACTTCACATTGACCATAAATTTAAACATTCATTACAAAATTAACTCTCCGAGTTTTCAGATACTAACTTCAATGTAAAGAAGCCTTCGAGTTTTTTCATAAATAATTTGAGAGTTGAAATAATGCACCTTGAGGAAACAACATAGTATCAGCTTGCATTTTAACTCTAATTGGAGCTCGAAACCTAAAACTCTACAATGTGCTTGAATAAACTCCTACCCAATACCAAAACTCCAAAGAATAAAACATCGCCCAAAATCCCAAAATTGCGATGGAAACTGAAAACCAGAAATGCAAACAGCAGAAAACTTTCAGGCTTTGCTATACCTCACATCCACCGAGAGTCTGAAGATAAGCTACACGATCAGAAAATTATTTCCAGTGTTGAAAGCGGACAGCTCCCATACACGCAGTTTGGGAGGATGAAAATGAAATTCACCCTCATTAGTGAATTGTTTGAGCGTTAAATTACCACGGCCCTTACCTTAGAGCGGAGGTACACAGCAATTTGCCAATTACGAAAATAAATCTAAATGCAAATAAGAAAACTCTCCAGAAATTAAGGGGCATCTTTTTTCATTAAAGGCCTCGAGTTATAAAACGAGACTTTCACTAATGAGCCCAAGAATTAATAAGAACTTAACGAGGCAGAAATAATTTAGCGTGAGCCGTAATTCTGCGAGCGCTACTATATTATCAAGAAGTGTAATTCTGAGCAGCTCTCCGCCACGCCGGAATAATATTGAGCGCTGCTACATTTCTGGATCTTTACTTCATATCCGTGCTGGAGTTAGGCAATTATTTTGCCTGCATTTGAGACTTAGAAAGACAGTTTTTATTACATCCTTGCGTCTCTCCTGTATTTTTTCGCAGAATTTTGTTTTTTTAGAATTCAAAAATATTTCTTAGAATTTTAAATTGATTTATTCGTTACGCACTTTATGTCAGTATTGCTTTTGAATTATCTAGATTCTCAAAGCAATTTCTAAGTTATATGCTTCATGAATTTAAGTTTGTAATTACACAATTCATTTAGACAATTTTAAGTAGCCTAGTAAATTAAAAAAATACACTCATTTATTCCAATAAAACCCCTCGGGGATGCTCTCCTAAAAAATCACAATACCGCCGAAGAGCTCAGCCGGCAATATATCTTGGACCGAATTCGTTCATTACCGATGAATGGATTATATGTGTAGATTCAGTACGTCTGTGAAAACGGATTGCTAGTTTACTCAGAGAAATTCTTCGCTGTAACTCTCCTACGCTATCAACACTAAAGCAAAGTAGGATTGTTACCGCGCTCCGTGTTTCTTAGAGTTAGAGTTGCCTTAGTAGAATAAGTTAAAGTTAGTCTATTGGCTTTGACGCTTTCACTGCAATCCAGTCGTTGGAAGACCGCGTCACGGTCTTCCCAAACTAGAATTAATACAATTTTTATATATTGAAATAGCCATTCCTATTGATATTTTGTATTATTACTTTGAAATACTTCTAGCTAAATCTGTTGTGCCTTTTCTTGTTGCAGACCATTCTCACAATAATTTGAAACTAATTTACGAGTAATTCACTGCTAACTGTTGTTAAATAAAACCTTGTGAACCTTGAACAGAAAACTAATGGTGTTTAATTCTTCGTTCAACGCTACTGTCCTCAACAAGGAAGGAATTGGAATTCACTCGAGTATCAAATTATTGACCCATAACTATGAAGGCAAACCTCAAATTTCGAGCCTTCGAGGATTCTTAGCGAATAAACTTCCTTCTTGTAGTTCAAAATAAGCGCAGCCTCGATACTTCGTAAAACATTTGTCGCATGGTTTTATTTGCACTCTGCTGCAAATTTGCAAGAAAACATGAATTGGGTTATCTTCAGTCTGACTTCGATTATTTATTACTCCTGAGAGACCTAAAGCTGAGTTTCAAGCTTGACCCCAGCACCAAGAGATTCAATAGAAAATATTAAACTAACAATAGCACTGCTCGAAATAATAGACCTGAAAATGTGTCTCTGAAAAGTCTAATACATTTAGAGATTTATTTTAAAGAACACTAATACTAAACACAATCCGTTATGTTATGTGATTAGTTGTGAGACTAGAAGCAAGAATTAAACAACAGAAAAAGCGGTCAATTTTTCATGTCATGCATTGGCTAAAAATCACGATGAAGATGATCTAAAATCTCGTAGAATCAGGACCAGGTGGAACGCTAACAGCAGTCTTTGAGCAGTCTCTCCATGTTTTATTTACAAAGACAAAGTGGACACTGGCGGCTTTCATGAAATGAATATAACGTATATAAGTTCAGCATATGAACTGAAGTTTATAAAACATCTGCCAAGCGCTTTAACATCATTGCATTCACCTCATCGAGCGGTAAATATTCCAATCAATTACCCTTACACGAGTCAGTCCGCTTGTATTGACAAGAAAAAGTTCTGTCGCCGCCAAGCTTGATCAAGATTTGCATGGAACTTACATCTTGTTCCATCCGGTTGGGAATATATCGCTTGACTAAATTACGGTACTCGCTCATTCCCGCTTTCCTTCATTTAACCGAACAAAAAACTTACCCGGAATTAATCACTGAACTTCGACGACACTCGCCCTGTTTACGCTTTCCGTAATGGGAACAGTTTGGCAGCAGGGACTTTCTTCATCATTCAGCTTTTCAACAACTCTGACTGACGTCGAAAGTGGGAGGTTCAGCAGAGGGCTTCAACCGCCTAACATTCAGCAATTCTAATCACCTTCAAAGGAGGAAACTTCGTCGTCGGTTTCGAGAACTTGAATGAAAATCGGTGGGAGTCGGGAGGCTTTTCCTACTTACTTTATTTCATTTTAGTGCTGCACAGTTGATCGATTAAAATGTAGCAGAAAACCATGTAAAGATCCCTGAACGTCGAGGTGAAAATGTTTTCTTCTACAGAAGCGCATGAGGGGCTGCTAATTCCAACTCTAAAATAATGATTACTAACCTAAAATCTTTCCAAATTGCGCAACATAACAGGAAATTGACATAAACTTCTCTATGCTAAGCAGTACAATTCAAGTAAGTGTGTAACGTCTGAAATTAGTTTAGCAGTTTATACATCACATACTGGCCAAAAGTAATGAGTTTTTTAGTCTTTCTGAATCCTCGAGTTACTTGCTCGCTTCGTTTATTAACGAAGCAAAACTCTAACAACGTCCAGGATTTACGCAGCACATGTATTATGATGGTATCCAAATATTTATTTGGTATTTGCGTTTCATTTCTCCAATTAGCTGACAATAATTCCTATCTTGGAATTACATCCTATAAAAGATAACAAACAGATCATTGATATTATTTCGTAGTTCGATTTGCTACCATAAATACTTAAGAAATTCAGTATTCGTTATTACGCGAAATTATGTCGAAAAGGAAGCTCTTTTGTTGAGAATCGGTAATTTATTTATCCATTTAATTATTTTACCTATTGATTGATGCATTCATTCATTCACCTGCGTATACGTATTAATTTTGTATCCATTTATTTACTATTTATATACATCATACTTTTTTATTTTTTACTTATTCAACTTGGGTGGAGGGAATACGCCCTATAGACATCTATTGAACTGCAGTAATGTCTACATTAACAACTTTTTATTCAGACCAACGAAATCTGATGTGAATGTTTTTTTAAATACGAGTAAATATCACCAGAAGCTGAAACTATGAGCATAAACCTAGATGCCGTATATTTTGGTTCATCAGCGCTTGCCGTTAGCAGTAAACTTTTCTGATCTCTTTTAGAATTGCATTTGTTTACCTTTTTTAATATTTTACAGGTCTCTATACGAACAAATGGAAAGCTTGAAAATTAAGATGCACATGGCTCCCACGTTTGCAAATAGATTCATTGTAGGTACAAATTAATATATCAACTACATAGACCGCAGAGTTTACAGCGTCAAGTTTCCTTCCTTTTGTGGGTTGAACGCCACAAAAAAGGCGAATACTACATACAAACTTTCAGGACATAAGGGGAACTTCACGGTATCTAGGATTCAGCTATGAAAGATTGAAAGAAAAATCAACAACAATAAGCACGTAATCTTTGAGGCTAAAATAATGACTTGTGTTGCGCCTCAATATTGCAATAACTTATTTTACACACATTTAGGAAGAAAAATCAGCAACATAAAGCTTGTCATCTTTAAGGCAAAAATTTTGCTATTACTTATGTTGCGCGTTTTACGTACAATTTCATGAGTTATCACGAAAACAAAGTGCACCGAAAATTTTCTCTTACATTTGCAACCATTTCTGTAGCATTGTACAAAAGCTGAGTAGATAGTGCAATCGTTATTTACATGCAAAGTAAGATGATTTACTTTTTTTTAAATACCTAAAAGTTCAGCACCCTAATATTAAGTTCAGATTAGAGTTTGAACAAAATGATGCATTTAGTTTTCTTAATCACATTTTTTCACAGTTTTGAATGTTGATTTAAAATTAAAAAATTATTTATTTTTGGCTTTAGCTTAAATCATTTTTGTGTTGTTAGAAAAGATTCGAACTCAACAACCTGCCCATTTTACTGTCGAAAGCATTAAAATTTATTCAAATTACACCGACTCCTACGATGAATCTACTTTTTTTCGTTCATATTTAATACTACTGTTTCTCATTGTTTCATCGTTACTCGTTTTATAGATTTCTTTTTGGTAACAGTGGATTTTTCTGGTAAACTAGTATAATTCCCTATCCACATTTACTGTGTCTTTGCATTTCTTGGTTTTAATCTGAAAATAAAGAGAGAAATTTTAAGAAAGCAGCAAAATTTTAGTCTGAGAATCCACTCCACTCGATTTTAGATAATCAGCGCAGTATTGCTTACTAATTTTTAAGTATGCTTTATCACTGCACATGAAATATTTAACTTTAATAATTTCAGATGCACGCTCGGCGCATCACAATATGAGGTTACTACAGATAGAGCGCTGTACTTGAGGGTTTCATCCGGCGCTTGCAGCCATGAAACAAACAATCGTTCCGGCTTCCGCCCGCATTGATGTATAAAACAAGTATTAAGTATTAAATTCGGATGGACTTTGTGCAAAGGTGCTATTTTCGAAGTTTAAGATTCAAGTTCATCCAACTTTGGTTTGCAAATTCAAGAATCTTTCTCTATTCATAATCTGCGGCCATCTCTCAATAACATCCCAAGTGCTCACCCGTAAAATTAATGAACTGTTTGATTTATTTCAAATTTCATTTAGTTTGGGTCGTACGTAATTTCCGCATATTATACATAGCGTACTTCTAGGCATGTTTCAAATTTAGATTCTTATTCTTTTCAAGATTCATAGTTGATAATTTATTAATGAACTATAGATCTAAAAGTTTCAAATAACTATTTTTAAGATATCTTTTTTCAACGGTCTGACAAGAAATCGATTTCAACTCCTTCAAAACTTCAAGGGAATAATTCCTGAACAAACGTAATCATTACGCAAGCACTCGCTTGTTCTGAGGCTTTCAGAGTTCCTTTTGAGTTTGTACGTCGCTCTTTGAAAGACCGAAAGTTATGCTGGTGGATTCTCGTAGAAAATGTGTCATTTTTGTGAGCGATATTGTGGAGAGTTAATTAAGTCATTAGAGGAAGGCAGGCACGAGCGCAGTGCTTCCCTGGGTAAGAGGCTTTTGTTGAAACTGCTGTCAGTTCTGAGCTGCAAAATGAGAAGGCCAAATTGACTTCCCAAGCTCGTCCCAAGTTGCGACAAGTCCCGTAGGAAAAATCCGAGTCGTAACTCCTCACTTCAGCGAGGAAGGCGGTCTCGAATTGGGGACAATAGCTGGTCGGGGCTGAAGGGCTTGAGAGTCTACAGCCCTCGCGAGGTAGGCCCTTGTCGAGCTCACAAACCAAAGTTTGAGCGGAGAAAAAAAAGACCACCTTGGAATTGGCTGTTAACTCCTGTTGCTCTCAGCGCGCCACTCACACAAGTCAACTCGCGAAAGTTGGCCCTCCTCTTGCCTCAAAGACTCGATAAACAGCAACTCGGATTCAAATGAGAAAGTTAGGTTGCTGGTTGCGTGAAATTGTTTTCGTTCCCTGCTGAAATAGTTTCCTTACACATCACAAGGATTGGCGTTTCTAACTCGTGAATATTGACGTACTTTTGAAGGTAGAAAAGCTGCTCATATGTGCTTTATATATTTCTGGATTGAAGAACATCTGTTCTAGTTAAACCTTCAACGGTTTCTCAACTTCAGAAATGATCATGTGTATGAAGGTATGAATAATTTTATACATGTTGACGTATGGGAAGTTTGCAAAAGATTTCACATACTTTAGATCAAAAAGCAATTTTCTATCATTTTTTTTATTTAAAGGAATGATAAAGATTGACTGATCGTCATTTTGTTGGGTAGCTTGTAATCTACAATATACTTGTACTCCAGCATGGAGTGAAAATACGTTGAAGCATTTTATATCCGAAAGCAAGCGTTTTGAAAAATGTAAAACGGTATAATCAATCAACAAAAATTTAAGAATGCGAGCAGTGTGTGCGTGACATCACAACATACGTAGGAGTTTTCACACGAGCAGTTTACGAACACTGAATATATAGTGCACAAGAGAATAAATATAAATCAACGAGTTTCAAATAGGTGCCGCGATTCACAAAGGAGTACTGACATGAAAAGCAAACGAACAGCGGAGAAGAAGTACAGTATAGAACTGATCAATGAGTTCGTAATAGGAGCTACGACTTACGTGGGAGTTTCAACCTGAGCAGCATACGAACTTCGAGGAAAAGTACACAAGAGATTAAATTATAGGGTGCGTAACAGGTGCCACAATTCCTGAATAGCGCGACTTTGATCATCAGGCAAGGCTTTAGGCTCGCTTTTAATGGCTCGCACGTGCTGTACGCCCTCGTCTGCTGAGTGCTTGTGTGTGTTTGTGCATGTGCTGCGTGCTTGTGTGTGTGTGTGTGTGTGCGTGTGCTGCGTGCTTGTGTGTGTGTGTGCGTGTGCTGCGGGCTTTTGTGTGTGTGTGTGTGCTGCGTGCTTGTGTGGGTGTGTGTGTGTGTGTATGTGCGTGCTTGTGTGTGTGTCAGTGCTGCGTGCTTATGTTTGCTGAGTCTGCACCCTCAGAGGGATACAACTATTGTACCTTGGGAATTAGCACTCACAAGGGGAATATGTGAGGTCTCGAGCTGGAAGTTAGGCAGGCCTTCCTTTTCTTGAAATAGACTAGGTCTTTGTTTTGTTACGGATCCTCTTTCTTCGATTCACTCCTGTCCTGTTTTTCACTACCTAGTACTTTCTTCTTCAACATTTATCTTATTTCATGAACTTCTTTCTCAACTTATTGTTTCCTTGCACCTTATGCATAGATTCTGCGTTCCCTAAACTCTATACTAAATGGTGTTTTCCTCCTGCCTCTCTTTGAAACGCCTTCGATGCGGTTAAGGAGGCTTAAACTCAAATCTAATCAAATTTAATTTAATATGCTGAGCCTGTACCAAACTATTAATTAAGATACACTTTGCAGGACACGAGAATCACAAGTTTCTTCGGAATCGCTGAAAAGAGAAAAATATCACAAAATTGCCAACACCAAATCAGAATATTTAAAGATATTTTTTTTAACTTTTGAAGCGAGCACTCAGGAATGAATTGCATTGATAAGCTGCATCAAAGAAGCAAACAGCAGATACCGTGTAGCGGCGTCCAGCGCACGCCGAAGTCCAATAGGTCGAAGCAGGCCGGCGGACACTTTGCTCCTCTGGCAGCCTGCGACCCTGAAGGCTCCTTACAAATCAGGCCAATCCCGGCAGCCTTTGATGACCGCAGGGCAGCCTTGCGAATTCTGGCGTGTGTTCAGAGTAAGGGATTACCAACATGACGAACAATTTGGTGTATGGCGTCAGCTGAACCTGCACTCGTACTAACGAAATTGTCGTGTGTTTAGTTCAAGAAAAATGAATTTTTATTATCCTTCTTCACAACTCCTCCGTAAGATAAAAGTTGCCAGTTTTGAACCCACGTGTGGCTGATGCACGTTCAAAATTTTGCCTGCTTTTTTGTAGGTTGCAACACTGCCACTACACGCTTCCATAACAATGTCGTACGCTCGTAAAAATTATTTCGCTTTTAAAATGAAATTTCCAAAGAAGTTAACGCTTGTATACTCTCGAAGGGATAGTATCCGGATTAGACCAAGACCATTATAGATGTTCAATAAACTGTTTTTGAAATTCGCGGTATTCTAACAAAATCCTTCTCCAGATCAGCATTATTTTCCCTCCTAATGCCATAGCTCATAAAGTTTTCTTAGGAGTGTGTAAAATTTTTTTACTCCTTATAAGATTAAAGATTTCAGAAAATAAACAAGTTACAGAGCGTAACCAGTAGGTAGCTAAGCGGCATTCAGACCTACGATTTTTTATTCTTAAAATGAGTAATTAATAGACATTCTGTGACGTATAGGCAGACGCTCAGTCATGATGAACTCGTCCCTAAGTTTGCTACACACTTAGTTGTTCGGTTAAATAAGTTATCCAAACTCAGAATACAATGGTGCTAATAAATTTAAGACTCTCTAGCCAAAACAAAGGTGATCGCAAGAGAGCGAAGGAATGGGACCATTATGTAAGGACTCTAATATGAAATGCGAGGAATCTACGCACAATGTGTGTTCCTACACAAGAAATACGATGCGCATACAAACAGTAAGTCGAGAAGGAAGAAGAAAAATAGAAAAGACAAAAAGAAGCAATTAAAACTTTAACTGCAATTGCTTAAAATGAAGTTCAATATTCAACTCAAATTTAAAGTCAATTGTAGTAAGCAATTTAGGAAATAGCAAACATTAACTGCATCGCCCCTTCAATTAGCTTTAATTTGGTATTTATGAAAATTGAGTTTATGACTACTGGTCGGTCAGCAATATTGTGAACATCCCCTCTGCGACCAACGGGGGCTCACGCTGCGGGCTAAGTGTTGAGGAAGCTAAGTCGGCACGAAATAAATTATCTAAGACATATATATAGTTGAGATAACACAACAGTATCTCTGTCGAGCTACCAATCCCCCTAACATGAAATGGAGAACCCTGAATTACCTAACCTTATTGCCTATTCTACGCCACCTGAATGGTTATCCAATCGCATCTGATCTATTGTCAGACCAAGTGAAACACATTTGGATGCATCCCAGCACAGCATGTTTTTACACACTTACCATTTCATTTCGGTTTAAGAGTTGAGAGGTAATTTAAGAGGTCATTCGTCACTCGTCGAGGCACTTGCTAAAGTTATTGAGTTTGATCATGCGCTTCTTTATGTTCGACTTCAGCACCTATCAGTAAATTTCTTTAGCGCACTGAACAAAGTACTGTAATGGAAAAATCAGCATGAATTCTTCGTTGAATTTTTCTCACTCATTTCATAGCGTTATTCAATGTTTAGTAAAATGTAATAACAGTGAATAAAATGTTTTTACTGTAGAATGATTCAATAAAAAATTTATAATACCCTCGTAACTTTACGGCACACCAAAGTGGTCAGTAAATTGATGTAACAGACTGAAATAGATATACCATCGTGATTTTCACAGGCAAAACCTATTTCACTCACAAACAGATCATTTTATAGTGGAATAGCGGCACATCACAGCATTCAGTTCACTTGAAGCTATATCAGAGAAAGACTTTATAAAAACATCAGCTGTCCAATAATTGCCCATCACACGATCATAAAATTGAAGACGACAAGCTAGTGCTTTAGCATGTGATCTACGAGCGCTCACGGGGTTAACGGCCATAAAATCGAGAACCCAGCATGCAGTTCATGCATTTCATCAAGAGCGAGACCAAGTGAGTCTATAGGCTATGTTTGCCGCGGGCGCGGCTGGAGTGCAGGCTTGCTCTATCAAGTAGACTACTCAAGAAGTCAGCCTCGCATGACTAGCCGCCATTTACGAGGGACGACTCTGTGACTGATGACTGGCGAGCACGAGCCTTGCTTGCTTTCGGACCCTCCATTATAACGTGTTCCATTGCCTCTTCAGCGCTGTTTATGCTTTAGTTCCATTGCTCAGAGCTAGTAGGGTTGCATGCATTTTTACGACTGTCCAATGACCTGTTAATTGAAACGTCTTCATACCCCTCGAGAACATTATGGTCGATACTTACGGTGCTTACCGTTAAATGATTTTTCTGTGATAGACGATGCTATTCCGTCGCTCCGCAGTCCGCACCCACGCTAAGTATACCCATGTGGTTCATTACAGAACTTACCCATAATCTCAAGCAGAATATGGAATTGAACTCATGTCACGACGTGCACAAACAATACTAGTTTCACATAGTTTACTAGCGGCGAACTGTGACTAAAATGAGAAGGAAAAACTCAATAAAATTTACATGGCATAAGGATCGAAATGGCAATGCTGTCAAATTTCAAGCCATTGCGTAACACTTTGGCCGCAATGTGAGTCGCTGATGGTCACGGAGAGGATTTTCACAAAGCTGCTTTGCGACCAAGAGTCACTAATTGAATTTCCACAAAAACTTAATAAAAAGTAACTGAAGGCAAGATCCAGTTAATTACTCGAATTGACTTTGACTTTAAGCTGAATACTGAACGTTAATTTAATCCATTGCATTGATCGTGCTAAATCCTTAAGCATGGTGCTGTAATTTATGCTACCTTATATTTTTAATGCTCCGTTTACTTTATCCCTCACATCATCATCATCTATAAGAGCTGCTGAACGACTGGCGACATTGAAATATAAAAAGTACAATGTTGCGCTTAATTAAATTTATCTTTTATAGGCTTCATTTTGACCTTTGGTACGTATCTTAACCTGTGCGAACAGCTGCTTCTTTGTAACTCGTGCATTTGAAGTAGAAATATCTATTTTTCTCAACGATGTAATTTTATTGAACCTTAACACCACAGAATATTACTTAAAGCAGGAGTAACTTACAAGTGCATTCGGGATTTGAATGGACTTATCTTTAACATACGGTCTCAACACCATAACTGAATATGTCAGGAGAATGATGAAGGTGCATCTGTGTACTTCATTCATAACTTCAATGACTAAAATAATGACCACTCGCCAAAAATTTTAATATGTTGACTGTGTAGGCGCTGCTGTTACGGTTGGTTAGGTTAAGTTGTAAGTAACGCAGTTCAAAATTCGGCTTTACCGCTCGAAGACATTTTTAACCTTTCTAAGAAATATGCAAAATAAAAATGCTTGATAATATTTCACCTTGTAGGCTGAAATATGTTTTAGAAAATGTAGTAAAATAGTTGATATGTGACAATTATATTAGTGCTACCATAGCGTGAGGTCTACCGCAATATATCACCTACCCAGGTGAAGTTTGAGATGAACAAATTAAGTGTTTATCGCTAAATTAAATGCATGAAAATAAGTAATATCTATAAATAACCCAACTTTACCTAACCTGACCTCACGCTGTAGCACTAGCTAGAGGTAGATCTCATGCTTAGTGTGGTAGACCTCACGCTATAGCAGCAGCATCACCATTATATCTGCGCGTAAATGAGCAATGAGCACAATCAATGTTTCAAGAAACTATTTGGCTTGACAAATTATGACTCGCCGAACACTCCCTGAAGTTTCATTTAGCAAAATCTGTCATAAAAAAAAATCTTTCCAGTTACACATATATTTACTCCCCTTAGGAATTTCAAGTAAAGATTTAAATAGAAAGATACAATACCTTTGATTTTCCAAGTAGTTTTTAATATCAATGATAAAAAATGAAACACCTTCTTTTTTACTTCACCCTATTTTTAAAACAGCTCCATCCTTCCGACAGTTGTGTGATGAGCAGGCGACTAAATGGCGACACCTGTGGGCGTGTTTCCATCCCTCAATGCTTCGATTCAAACGAGCATATTGATCACGGTAATGAAGATGTTTGGTATTAAACAGGCCGATGTCATCCTACTGATCAAAGCACTGACGTGTTACTTAGCACGTTGCAGAGTGAAAACTTGTGCGTCATTTCTAGAAGTAAAAACTCATCATCCTCACTTTTTAAGCGAATAATATATTTCCCAACATCAAGCTGGTAATATGGTGGAGTTAAATCGTCAAATGATGCAAAATGACTCCATGACTCGGTCTCGCTAGAGCTACACGTGTTGTTATGATATGCATGCACTCCGCTCTCAATATTTGTCCTCAGTGGTGGCGTACGCAAGCATGAATGTGTGTTGTATCTCCATGTATCATAAAAAAAGTAATTCTCTCATGGGAAACAGAATACTTAAAAAAATACGGAGAAAAATTAATTCAAATTAGATAAAATAAAAGAACAGCGACCAAAAAATGATCGAAATTACTAATACTAAAGGGGAATTTTGTCAACTTCTATAATTTCTTTCTGATAAGCGGGCTACAAGTAAATGCTTTCAATTTCTCAATTTCATCATGCTAATATAATTAAAAAATATATACCAGTGCCGCTGGTTTTCACTTGTATGTAGCTTCGCTGCATGTCACCCGTTCTGGAGGCATCACTGCAATGTCATAAATAATTCTTTTCCATCTCTTGATCAGATGTGCCGAACGATTCGTGACTCCTTAGCAAAACTGAGCGCTGTTTGTACGGCGAGTTACATCTCCCCTCGTCTCATATAGACACTCACACGAGCAGCATCTGTCGCGCAGCAGTTACGCCCGAAATTGACCAGATGTAGAGTATAGGGCAAGGGTAACACTCCCTTATCTCAATCCGTATTCGACCGGAAAGTCGACATCTTCCTTGTTTTAGGACGTTGAATTTTAGCGGCTCTGATAAAAGTGTAAGCGAAAAGTTTTCGCTGTCTCAGTGCTTATTTTTCATTTTTCTGTACCTTTTTAAACTTCTTCCAGGCCAAGTTTGTGCGATCATCTCCTTCGTCTTACACATGGAATCCATCCCACTCGGAAGAAACACCGAATTCGCTATAACATCATCAGCTCTTGTTGAAAATCCGAGCCCAAGCAATTCATGTAATTAATTCCATGTTTGCGTGAATCGTCACCGAAGTCCTGTGAAGTTTAAGGTTTATGATTTACAGTTATAACACATTTTTCATAGGAATTTAAAAACTGGAGACTCTTCTTGGCCACGTTAGGATAAAGCAGAATTTGAAGAACAGTTCAGTTACATTATTATTGCTACTTGTTCAAGGTGATCGAATACCTAAACTAACTGTAATTGAAAGGAACTTATTAACCCAGTCAGTCAGTCAGTCAATAAACTTTTCTTTAAATTATTTTTCAACCAAGGATATGTTAAGAATGAGATGATCGTATCAGGGCTCTTTCCGTAGAATGTAATTCATTTTTCCCTAATAAATATTGCTAACACAGTTAAAGAAAAAAAAATATCTCAAATTATGGGTTCATTTCGTGATCTTATTATAGCTAATATAAAGCGTCCATTGACTGATCTCATTCATTTGTTTTAATAAATTCATGCTTACGAGCCTCATAGGCATATTTTCACGAATATCGGCAATGCTCTTACAAGTTCTCTGAGTGATGGCATTTTTAGACAACGATCCCTAGCCTCTTCTTAGTCCCTGTTTTTCGTTTCGTTTTGAGAAGTTGTTCGGTAATTTTCTAAAAATATTATTCTTTAAAAGTTAACTCTTCAGCTATATTTGCTCTCGATGTCCACTTGTCCAAAAAGAAAATAGCAAGAAAGTATGGCAAAATCTTTCTGACAGTGTGAGAGCTATAACTCATCATCAAAACAATCGAGTTGGTTACCGTGCTGTTTTTACCCAGGCCTGCAGAAAAAAATCATGTTATGTAATAACTGAAAAGTTGTAAAATACGCGAGCGACATTCCACAGTAAAGCATGACGGTGTAGATACGTGTGCCATTATTACCATGGCGGAGGAATGTTACATGACACTCGAGACGTTTTAAGTAAAACAAAAATATTTAATTTTTTCGGCGTTTCAGTTACAATCCATTAAATGAGTCATAAGCTGTAATGAGGAGTGGATGTGAACGTGCACAAAATAACTTTCCATAGTCCCTGTTTTCTTCAAGTTCTCAGCGTGTCGTACGCAAAGTTAATATTCATTCTAATAAAGTATATCACGAACACAGTTAGGAATGTGCAATGCAATGCACAATAGATACAAGTATTTTCAATCACGACAGTAAGTAAGCAAAGTAAGGCATGCTATTACGATAACAATTAAGAATAGTTATTTACAACGGCGTACAAAAACTGAACAATATGACATCATCTAGATCCATGAATTGACACAGCAACGAAAAATTAAAAAGTCAATCCATTCCTATAAGGAGACGGGGTAGACGAGTCGCAATAGAGCACGAGGTTGCAGTAAACGTACGATATTTACAGGTTGTAATGTCAGTAGACATCAGACACTTTCCATCGAAACCTATTGTTCTGGCGTCTAGTAAATGACTAAAATAATTATTTCTTCAGCCGAAATTGCAATTTATCGACCATTTGAAATTCCGATCACATTCAATATTCAGGGAGTAAATAAAATACTTCAGTGCTAGATTATTAATGCGAAATTTAACTACATCAATTTATTCACGGGAGCCTCGGAAACATTCGCCAATTTATTTGGCACCGAGCCTGTGAGAGTTCGGTCCTTTGAAAGCCTCCGCTTTCGACGGAAGCATGAACAGAATTGAAGTGCTGTGTCATTTATTACTTCGAAAATGGGGTGTCTGAACTGACACTGTGGAGTTGCTGTGTCACGATGTTCTATGGAACATATTGATCGCAGCGTCTGACGGGGAGCACACGTGTTCAGTGATGAGTTATAGAGCGTGGATATTGACGGGACCTTTGCGACTTGCTAAGACCCGTTGCGATAAATAACGGAGACTGATGGTGTAATATGGGGCTGATAAATGAGAAGGATTGCAGGTCTTGGCTGGTTATAGGGTGTATGATTAAGTGAGTGTCGGGTCCAGAGCTGTGATGGTGTTTTACGCAGCTGTGCGAATATCTGGGCCAAAAATGCGATACAAATACGATATAGAGGACGTTAATGAGAAATCCATCATGCTAACACAACATAAATCTGGCTGCTGAGAAATTTTCCGTACTCTCAAATACGTATATAAGAAAGAATTATAGGAACTATCTTTATCGTGATAGGTCATAAAAAATCAAATGACAATCAACAGCCAAGTGAAAATAGATAGGTAGTCATTGTGAAGGAATTTTCTTCCCACGAGAATATTTCTAAACTGACACTTACGAAATGTTAAATGTCCTGGAAAAATATAATACACTCTAAACAACGCAACTGAAAAATTTCATGGCGAAAATTTTTACTCTCTCTTTTGTGCGCTATAACACTCCACGGAATGAATTATACGTATTCTACGATGAAACTTTTAGCCTTATAACGAGCATATTGCTATCCAGAACTTTGCTAGCGCACAGCGTAGTGGTTCGCTCAAACTATTAAGTTTCACCTATTCGCATATATACATTAATCATTACATTGTTCATTCTTGAATACAGAAATTGAAACAAAAGTTCTCAAAAACTTTTGAAATGCAGCACGAGATAAGATAAAATAATCTGCCCAGTAGTATACGATTTTTTTGTAATTTTCCTTTAAAATAATTCCCTAGTTAGAAGGTTTTTTCTTTTGAGTATAGAGCGTTATGAAGTTACGAAATACGAAGTACACAAGCGCAAGCTGGCTCTAATGAAACCTGAGATGGCACAATTCAAAGAGAAAGCATGAGGTGAACGACGGAAGCGGACGGCATGAGTGCCTCGCACGTAAAAATAACAGTTCGTCATCTTTCTGACCCGGAACAGAAGATGAGCAAATACATGATTTTAGCACTTCGTTTGATTCGTAACTTTATTAAGGAGACTAGGTCGATAACGAGCAGATAAAATAGTAATTCTTTAAACTGTGAAACATCATTATTATTATAATTATAGTTAGGATTTTTTCCACCGTTTTCGCTCAGTTAAGCAACAATCACATGCAAAGTTCAAGCAGTTCAAAGTTAAACAGATTGAACCTGGGAAAAGTTCAAGTTTGAGTGCCACCACAGAACGCAAAATTGAGGTATATCGGTTGGCAATGCAAGCTAACTTTTTCAAAAGAAGGCTTAAACATTTCGATGAGACAAAAGGCCGAATTGGAAAGACAGGGTGAAAGGCGAAGACACTCATGCAGAGGTCGGTTGCACGGTACGAAGGCCTCGCAACATTCGAAAGAGACAAAGAAGTAAGGGATGGAAGATGTGGATTTCCCAAGTGCGAATCTAAGCCCACGACAGAATCTGACAACAAGTGTTGCTGAATCTGCGGTCAATTGCTAGGGTGACCGGTGAGAAACCCTAGTTCCCTGAGATACACTGACTGAGAACGCCCTTATCTTCAAAAATGCGCTGAAGAACAATCCTCTTGAACGCAATTACCCCTGAGGGAGTTGTGAAATCATTTTTATTTTGAATGAACAAAATGTTCATTCTCTTTCCACATTATTTCGTTAACGTGTCCGAAAAAAATTAGTCTAGTGAATCCATTTTTAAACTTAAATTCCTTTTCTAAACAGATAAAAATTAAAATTTCAGTTTATTAAGTTGAATATTATCTTTCGTTAACACGCGTAACTAAATATTGGTACAACATTGAAAGCACATGTCACTTTTATCCCAAGCACAAAAATTAATTTCAAAATAAAAACTAACTGCAAAACGGTCGAAAGAAAAAGTTAGTTTTCCAGGAATGAATATTTAATTGAAAAACATTGGTACAAAAAAAATTTGCAATCCGACAAAACGTATTGCCGCTGCAGACCCCACACCAGAGATGAACGCTATGATTAATATTCAGGGCATGTTACTGGCAAGTATTTATTCATTGTAATTCCTGCGAGTCTCGAGTTCAGTTCAAGGAATGTGGCTTATTGCATCCGCACCACAGCGGCCTCAGTCGGCTCAACCGAAACGAATTCTGCCACAATTTTTTTGAAAACTTAATACGATTTGTAAGAGTTCTCAAAAAATACCAATACGCGAGATCGAACTTGTGTAAACGATGGCGTTACGATGGCGTTCTGGTGAAGGCTCAACCCGTTTTAGGGATTCATATACATGAATAAATTTCACACCGATTTTATTGGATCGCTATTATGCTCAGAATAATTCTACGTAGTACGATAGTCAGGTTAAGGTATGAAACAATCATTGAAGATCTCGCGTGTTCAAGATCAGGCTTACCTTGGAATGCACTCATGTATAGGAATGGCGTTCTGAAGCCATCACGCATGTCAGCTCTACCTTTATAATGACTAGTGCACACTTGCTGGTCGGCATTAATCTGAAGAATTTCATCCCTTCTTTCTTGAGTTAAATTCGCTTGTGCATGTCGATGCTGTTCGGCATTAGTCTGAAGAATTTCATCCCTTCTCTCTTGAGTTAAATTCTCTCGTGCCACTCGATGTTGTCCAGCATTATGCCGAAGAATTTCCCCGCTTCTTTCATGTGTTAAGCTCTCTCTAGCTACTAGGTGTTGCTCTGCATTATTCCGTAGAATTTACAAACGCCGTTCAAGGGTCAATTTAGCTCTTGGTTCTCGTTGGCGAGCAGCATTGCTTCGTCTTGCCATTTCGCGTTGTTCATCCGATCGTCTTCGGCGTTTTTCTTGCTGTTGTAGTCTTGCTACTTCTCCCTTGCGGTTGGACACAGTTCTATCGATGGTGGCCTATTTTGCCGGAATTTTATTCTGAAATATCGTCTATTATCTCTCCGGAGCTTTTCAAGAAAATCACAATTTCGAAAACGACAACTCAAGTTCCAAAATCTTGAGCTTTATCCTAAGTGGTAGCCAGGTTACTGGTCAAACGAATTTGAAACATTTTTTTCGCATTATCAATTAAAATTATCAAAGCAACAGGATGAATTTTAACAGAGAAAGCTCCATAAAAAATTTCTATTTGTAAAAATATGCCGATTGCGTATTCTGGATACCATAATCCAAGTGTAAGGGAATTGAATCGCCACATAAAAATAACGCAATAGAATACTTTCTTGTATTTCTTGAGCTTTATTCTTGTTGCTATCAAAGCTATCGATTAGAAGAGGAGGTCACACGGACGGACGGTCGGACTTTTATAATAGTGATGAACGTAACACATTGTTTCTGTGCCTGACATATCAATCAAACCCAGATGCATGCACTGTGGCTGTGGTCTGGAAAGCAAATCAGGGAATGCCAGCGATAGTGGGCTCTGAAACACAGAATTGCTCTATGAATATAGGTGCAGTACACACAGTAAATCCGAGCTCGTAGAACAGATACCGTACTCAATAGAGTATGGCAGCGGCAACGAGGAAAGTTTCTCAGTCTTGGACCGGCATTTAGATCACTTGTCGTGACATTACTTGTGTCCCACGGTATAGCAAAAGACCTTGTTTTTTTTAGAATTTTACTCAAACATTCTCTAAGCATTTTCAGATAGTTATCGGAAGAATACGAACTGGGAATTAGTGATTGATTTCCGAATCTCTAAACCGTTTCTATTATTCTTTTTTCTTCAACTAACCACCAGATAAAAGATGTTTGTGTGTTTTTCTAACGTTCAGTGGGTTGCCCGCTAATCCTTGCATTTTCCCAAACTCATTCTCTCAATTTACCAACATTTTCGTAAAAAATCTCAGACACTTTGTCTTTGTTCAAATGCAAAGAAATTCCTCTCTCCTGAGTTTTACGTAAGTAATCAATGAAGAAACTTTAACAGAATCAAATGAAATGTCGTCTGTAATGGAATTCTCATAACTTTAGACTCTTGCTAAATTCTGTGCAATTAGCGGTCGTTAGCCTATTTCAGCCTAGGTTCAATCAACAGCGTCAAGTAATGGTGATACAAACTGAACTAAGAACCTCTTTATCTTACTGAAGCCTGCATGAGCTGAACAGCCAGCAGGGCACACGGCCTCGCCAGCCGTAGCTGTTGTAGGCTGTGTTGTTCCTTCTCCGTGCCGTCAGGTGACATGCTCAAACCTCAGCTCAAGTCTAAATCACGCTTCGAATAAATGAAGCACGTCACACACCTACATATCTAATGAATACGCTAGCAAAATAATTACAGGGCGCTTTTTGAGTGAACAAAACTCGTGAACTCCCTAAAGTTCTTATTTTGCAGATTTTTTGTCGTTTGTCACAATGTATTCCATGAGTTTGTCTCGCATATATGATCTCATTTCTTTTATACATTTATGCTAATGTACACCGGTGTATGAAGTTGTGTGCATAATTTGGTGTAATACATATTCATGCATAACTAATTTTCATAAAATGCTACAAATATTTAAAAAAAAGCTTGAAAATTTTTTCATTTCTGAGCTCAGTCGCCAACATAAGCTGGGGAAAGTAAAAGGGATTTCAGACGAATTCTCCCCAGAAGTAAAAAACCTTCATCAAGCATAAGAAATCCAAATTTTGAATAGAAATTATTTTCTTGTTGCCTCGCTTTGGGCAAATTTTGAAATCCAGTTAAGATATGTAACATTATTCTTTAGAGTCAGAGGCACTAGCTCGCAACGCTCTGAGGCGCAAATGACGGTCGATGGAATCAGTGATTATCGGGGCCGGAGGGGCCGGTAGTAATATGTGGGCTGGCAGCACATGGTTGGAAAAAAAGGGAGAATCGGCGGCAGATGAGTCGGGCAAATGACACAAGGGCGAGTATCCCAACTACGGAGGGTCGACCACGCTGGAAGAAGACAGGCGACTCGAATGGAGCGAATTGGTCGGGCGGAGGAATGTTGGTGGGACGAGAGAATAAATGATCGATTCAAAGAGAAGGTTCGAGGAGCAAAAGAAGGAAAGGAACTCAGAAAGGGGACTGATGTAACACGGGAAGTCCGGTGCCACATGAGAGGACCGGTGCCACAAGGGTAGGCCGGTGCCACAGGGGAGGGTTGGTGCCGCAAAGGAGGGCCAGTGCTACAAGGGTAGGCCGGTGTCACAAGGGAGGGTCGGTGCCACAAGGGAGGGTCGGTGCCACAAGGAAGGGCCGGTGCCACAATGGTAGGCCGGTGCCACAAGGGAGGGTTGGTGCCGCAAAGGAGGGCCAGTGCTACAAGGGTAGGCCGGTGTCACAAGGGAGGGTCGGTGCTACAAGGGAGAGCCGGTGCCACAAGGGAGGGCCGGTTCCACAAGGGTAGGTCGGTGCCACAAGGGAGGGCCGGTGCCACAAGGGAGGGTCGGTGCCACAAGGGAGAGCCGGTGCCACAAGGGAGGGCCGGTGCCCCCAGGGTAGGCCGATGCCACAAGGGAGGGTCGGTGCCACACAAGGGAGGGATGGTGCCACAAGGGAGGGCTGGTGCCACAAGGGAGGGACGGTGCCACAAGGGAGGGACGGTGCCACAAGGGAGAGCCGGTGCCACAAGGGAGGGCCGGTGCCACAAGGGAGGGATGGTGCCACAAGGGAGGGCCGGTGCCACAAGGGAGGGACGGTGCCACAAGGGAGGGCCGGTGCCACGAGGGAGGGTAACTCCTCATTTTTAAGGTCGAGGGAACACGGCGAGGGAGGCTCACAAAGCCGCGCGAGGGGAGGGCCAATAAGAAGATTATCGCGAGGGATGAGTGAGGGGAGATGCGTCCAAGTCCGTCCTGAGTGTTGCTAGGTGAACTGAATCTAAATAAACTCTAAATATTAATGGCTGTCTAGGAAATTAGGCGCGTTTATGCGGCACCAGTCTTTTATAGGTATAGAGGATTTGTCTAGTATCGTATGTTAATATCGGACAGTTTCAATCTTTGTATAGTTTTCTATAAGATGACGTGCATTTCATGATTTTTAACATTTTGGAAATGAATTTTATGTTTATGGTCATATTGCTTTGTATGTAGCGTTCTGTAAGTACATCCAATGACTAGTTTTAAAGTAAATTTCACAGTCTATTTCCGATTTAGTTGGTAACTCAAAAATAGTTAGGTAAAGTCAGCTACTATTACAAACCTTGGAATTTTGCTACATTGCTATAATAAACAAGGAATTATTGTTAACGTGCACCAATAAACAACTGATTGTTGTAAACTCGTAATAATCAAAAAGAATATTTGTACGGTAAACTAGCAACAATGAACGAGGAAATACCATTCGCTGGCTGTAATATGCATAAAAAAGCGGTTAACTTCGATTGTAAACGAGGAAATGCCTTTGACTGAAAAAAAACATTTCAACAATCGTTGCATGAAATCTCAAGAACGAAAATCAAATAAAATGTACAATGGTAAAAATTTAATACATCTTTAACTTGGGGTAATTTCAAATGATTTGCCTTCTAATTTATACGTGCATACAGCGTCATTTGATTGCTATTAGACCGATGGTTTACAAAGACGACTTTTGAAGCTGTCGTGATTGTACCTTAAGATCTGGACGTGAGTGCCATAAATATGGTAACGTTTCGTGATTCGGAGTGTATGTAACATAATCGAATTTTGAAATTAACAAATATGCTTTTTAAATAATATAAGAAATGCACTGAGTAGGGTTATGAATGAAGATTTTTAACCAACTTGCCCTGCGACGGTTGTTCAATATTATCCGTGCTCAACTCTTTGTTTAATATATATACATATATTATTGGCTCATTTTTCTAAGTTCAAAGGTTTAAACGACGATAATTACCTTTTTCAGGATTTTCAGCATTAAATCTAGAAGGGGACAGACCAAACGAGTCTCAAAAACTCTACGTAAAGATTTTCCGTCTTCGTAGCTCAACTCCGTCGCTTTTGACTTCGGAGATTCAAGCGCTCTCCTGTTCGAATCCCCTCCACCACTATTATTATCAGAACCTCACAGTAAATTTTCACGAGTAGAGGCGTTGCGACAGCGATTCATTATGGGATTTAATTAACCTATTAGCCCTATTGAGTCCCTCGTCAGTAATTCATGCCTTGATTGAAACGAAATCTCTGATGCCGAGTGGGCGTGCGATGGATCTTAATTGTCATTTGTCAGCTTCACTGAAAGTGAATTAATACCGTAAACGCTTAGAATACCAGTATGAACCTCTCTAAGCTAAGGTTTTTCTCAACAATACGTATCAGGATGAACAAAATAAAAACATCTAAGTACAGAAAGGCTGAGAAAAATTTTAAGTCAGAGTCACTTGAATATAAGCAATTATTTACACAGAAGTAGAAATGATTACAACCTATTACTGTCTAAGGATTTTAGCATGCGAATGTAAAAATTTGCGATAATGGGCGTTTTGTAATCTATCATTAGCAATTGCTATATCAAGGTACGTTAGGGACAGCTAATAGTAATTCAAAACTGACAATAAGGGCCACATTTTCGAAAATTTCGATACTGGTAGCGGGATGAGAGCAACAAATGTGGTATCGAGACCAAATAATAGTCATGTCGACGGGATGGACGTGCTTAGATATGAAACAGAATACGGGGTACAGAATAAGTTAAGTAAGACGTTGTGAGAAGCCGAAGAAAAGTAGCGTAGGAAATTCTAATGAAAGACAATCCCGCAAGTGAAAGCTTGGTCCAATTTGATGTATTTCATGAAAAATTAGCAGCTTCACGAATGAGAACAAAATTGCAGTCTATATTGTATATAGTAGGCCAATGATATGTTAAACTAGGAGATCATAGTAATTCACAAGTTACGTATTTCATGTAAATAGCACAACGCCATTCAACCTAGTTCTATATGATTCCTTCCTCCATCCAACCTTTAACAAACGGATTCCCTCAATAGGTCTGCGCATGATTGAAGTTTTAGAATGAGCAAACCAAAGCAAGTAAAAACGTGACAGAGGCAGCCTGTTTTTCCTGGGGGTGTACGGGTTGTTCAACAGAAGGGTTACTGTTAAATTTTCTGTTGAGTACTATAGTTTTTATCAGGATTTCCTCAAAAAAATATGGTGGTAAAGTGGTAATATTTTAATGATTACAATGTGGTTTCTAAGTGAAATTCATTCGTAGCTGACAGCTGACAACGACAGCTTAAACTGTAAAGTTTCTCAACAAACCATTATAAAGCATCCTATCTTAGAATGAGTTTTACCAGTGAGTTGCGAAATCAATAGGCAGTTGTAAATCCAACGAGAAATGCGAGCATGCCTGATGGCAAATGCGCACCTGAGTTCACAATAGCAAACTAGCAAAAGCTCAAATAGTCATAATGATCGTGCACTGATTCTGCCACACAATGCCGCTAGTCGAACAAAAGCCTCATAGCAGGGTACATACTACATACGGCGTTCGCCTTACAGACATATATTTATTCCACAGCCAACAAACTGAGTATTGTCGTATTTATTTGCGCTACGCTCACAACAGTGCACCCGCTGAAACCACCATTTGTTTCTTACACCGTATAGAAGCGCCTGGCTATGGAGCAATGGGTTGCAATATTACAACAATATCCTCGGAAATACTATCTTTGGCTGTGTTAATACCTGCCACAAAACTGCTGCAGTGTGGATACTAAATTCTCGGTGTCTGAAGCTAGAGCAGTGTTGTTGAGGGGAGGAGAGCTTTGAAAACTACAAAACAATCTACATTGCAATACCGCAGTTGAAACCCTTGAAGCTCAAGTCTCTAAACTTCTTGTCTGTAATCTCCAATCGGCCACCGTAATCCACGATCGCTGCAACAATTCCAAAATACTATGTGGACTCCCTGGATACCAAAATCGGTAGAACAATATCTACAAGGTTCTCGAGAAGAGATTGGGAAGAGATGATTCAGTCACGGTCGTCTTCCCCGCTCAAAGAACATTCGTGAAAACTCATCAATCATTAAACGCATGTCAAATTTAACCTATTTGAAAATGCTTACACTAATTACAGCAAGACTAACGTTGACAACGTACAGATTCATGAAATTTAATCGAAAGAGATCAATGGATAATTTTGATTTCGTTTTTATCACAAATACCCCAGTTCTGTTAGAGATACAACTCAATGTGAAAAACGAGTGAACTAATGAAACCGTTGACCGTGACTCATGTTTTCTGAAATTTTGGTGTGGTACTAACGCAAAACGCAGGGATCAGTGTCGACCGAGTGGAATGCTGGAGCAGTGATTCTTTACGACGGAGGTCTCTACATCACACAAAACAATCGAGACGAGTGCTTCGCAAACAATGAGAGTCCGAGTATCGGGTCGGAAAATTAGCAGTGACAGCGAGGCTTCGAGAAGGCGTTCATTGGTGCAAAAAAGGCGGCTATTTTCAAGGGTCAACCGACCTGGAATGCCCTCCAAAACTTTCTGAGTGGAACATGAACCCAGTGACTCCTTTGTTCAAAAGAAAGTCAAGAGGTCTAGACACAGGCAAAAAAAACTTTTTTTAGTCAGAACAGAGAGATCAAAACGGACATTGTCCTCTTCGTGGACGTAGAAGTTACCCGGTCATAAAAATAGGACTCGCTAGTATTCTATTCGCTTAAAAATCATGGTAATTTCGAAGTTCAAGCGTTCTCAGAAGTTGGATCACGGCTTTACCAATTAACTAATTGTATGAGCTCGCCTACAGCCGTCGAAGGTCCGACTTAACAGTAAATTGATTTTAATTAGAATCAATACGACAAAAGTTGCTTCCGAGTTCATTGCTTCCACTATTCCCGAAGCCGCTGCAGTCAATCGTGCTTAACTTGCTCATCACCATAATCAATGAAAAACGTGCTGTCTACGCGGCGCCTCGTGATTGGTTCATTTGAATTTCAATGGGCGGAGTCAGCCAAGCTGATCGGTTATTACGAAATTGGAACTTGCTCCTGGAGAAACTTATCGCTGGAAGCTGATTTGGACAGAAGCAAACTTGTCAAAGTGAGGGAGGGGATTATAGGAAAAAGTGAAGCAAAAGAAGGGGAGCTTAAAAATGAAGGACGCAACACTCTCAAAGATTAGATACAAGCTGAATCAGCGCAGTAAGATTGCATTATATTACGGAAAAATGATTGGACCCAGACATCAAGTCGATGCATGACAGAGATATATTTTAACTTTCTAAAATATCAGTTCGAATTCCTTAATACTCGTCATGTATATATATACAACCTACATGTTCCGTCGATCAAGTAACTAATTTTGTAATGGAACCATAATTCGCATTTAACACCAACATTCGTCAATTTGGAAACACATAAATACTTCTACTGGGCTTCAAATAATTTAATTGAAAAAGTCGAGGTTAATACCACAGCATCAAATGTTTTACAAAAAATATATGGAGCCTTTGTTAAAAATGGTCGTTTTAAAGTCTTTTCTCTCATCAGGCATAAGATCTGCAAAATATACTCACACATATGAAAGTATATAATGGCTTGATAATTTGAACATATCTGGAAATAAGTATTGACTGGAGAAGTTTGCAATACAATAAAACGACCGCGCCCTAAGGGCTTAATGCATTTGAAGAGAAAAAGAGCGAAAGCACAGTGCTATGGTTTTTACTTGCAGACAGATTCTAAATGGTCTACCTTTTTAGTACAATGATAAACATTCATTGCTTTTCTGTCCTTGTCTTGTCTATAACATAATGGTGAACAACATGGATAGACGTACTTCGGGTCTAAAATCCGTGCATTATGTGTCAGACATGAAGAACACGTCCGAGTTTGTTCTAGAACTGAGGCTCGACTTTGACACTTCTCCTTGAGATCTCATGTAGAGTTTGCCGGCGATGCCGAAGTTTCCGACAATGATTTTCCCATCTGTTAATAATATATAAAAATTTCGAATTTTGAGTTTTTTTGTGTACAAGTTATAAGCAAGGCTTAATAATATGCAGTGTTACTTATGCTAGGTTAAATATAACTTCAGAGAGGGCTCTGTAATTGGCATTATCATGTTATACAAATGTACTTTTTCATTTTTCTCCTTTTTTATTTGGCTTCTAGGGCTCTGTAGCCTTCATTGAATTACTGCAGTACAAACTTCTCTTGTCAAATCTCATTACAATCTACAGTATGTACCTTTTACCTAGTTTGATATATTTTCCTATCTTTGCAGATAGCTAAAGATCAGTCCAGGCCCAAAACATTGATTTGTATTTCTACATTGATCGCACACAATTTTTTCAAATTGTTCAATTCAGTAGTTTCTACCCTAAATTTTTTTTCAAATGGCTCACCTACGAGACTGAGTTTAAAATTACTTGCCAGTGGCTAAATACCAGTGTCCTTATTTTGAAATCACAGCAGGTTTGTACTATTCTACATAATTTAAAATCTTTACATCCACTTCATTCGACCTCCGTAGAAAGCAAAATTCAGTTTTCTATTGTGCGCATCTGCTTTGCATGTAAACGCGTCTCTTTTTCTTAATCTCCTTGAATTTTGCATTGTTTTATCTCAGATTTTCATTTTTCATTTTTATACCTTTATGTCCACTTCAACAAGTGTCTAATTCCCATCATAATTCAACAAAAAAATGGAAAGGATCCAGGACTTAAAAGCGATCGTGATGCGGTTTTTGCTTGATTGTAAATTCTAAGTTTGTAAAGTGATTTTCCTCGCTCTAATAAGGCTGCTTTAAATTTCAAATGATTTTAACTTCATCCGAGTGCTGTCGAACGCCATGTGTTATCCTCCGTACCTCTTCGTTCCATAACCCACTGGTGCAGCATAATTCAACCCGCACTAATGTAGGAATTCATTCTTCTTCTAACTTCTACCGGGTATCCCACAAAAATGTAAATGACTTTTTAACTGATTATATTTCCGCATTAATTTAACATATTTGAATTGTCTTTTTTATACATTGTAGTAAATTTTGTTTCCTTTTCGAATAATTTGAGTTTTTGAAAATCGTTCGATAAACACTTTACAATGATCGATTTACTGAAAGGGGTAGGAAAACTAATTGTCCAAAGAAAAATTTTTAAAATAAAATTGATATTCTTCCTTATTTTGTAATTTCCAAAAAACCGAACAAACAAAAATTTCAAAAGCAGAAAATCATTTCCTTAAATGACGTTTAAATAAATAAAGTAATTTAGTATCTTTTGACATACCCTCCATTTCTCTCAAGGTAAGTATTACTTCTAGTCATCATTGAACGAAGAATTTGTGGATTATTTCACTGTTTTCATTCAGTTCTTGAAACACTTCTCTAATTCATTGTCGAAAAATCATTAATGATGGAGGTGGTACATACTTGGTGGTAAGTAGGATAAATCATTGTGAAATTATTTTTAACAGTAGGTATTGAGAAATGAAGAAAAACACCGGTGTTGTTTGTAAAATTTTTCCTCCGAACAACTAGTTTTTCTACCTCTCACAGTAAATCGATCACAGTAAAGTGGTTATTAAACGATTTTCAATAACTTGAGTTATTCGGAAAGGAAACAAAATTTACTACATTGTAAAAAAAGACAATTCAAATATGTTAATTTAAAGCGGGGATATAATCAATTAAAAAATCGGTGACATTTCTATGGGACACCCGGACAGTGACCCGGTAGAAGGTGCAGCAGTCTCCCTTAAGTACCAGCCCCGGCCCCACGCTGTATTTGCAGGGTGCCCACAAAAAAATGTATCCACTGACCGATATATGTATATATGATACCGGAAATAAATTAGAATTAAACCGTTAGCGGATACATTTTTGTGGACACCCTGTATAAAAGACAGCACAATCAGAGGCACACTGCATGCATTTTAATCGCACCAATAATAAAGATCTAGCCCTCTAAAAATTTAAGCGTCGTTGGGCTCCGGAGTAATTTTTACTTTCTGCATGACCTACTGCCTTCTCTATTCCTTCTCCTCGTGTGCCGCACTACGAAGTGCTCTCACGCATCTCACTTCCTCCGTCATTACTTTAAAAATTTTTGAAATATTCCCTGTTCATCAGTTACAGTTACTCAAAACTTTTTCCATTCTAATTTGATGAATGAGGATTCTTTATCTTTCCAAAATAGGATAAATATACTTCTACATAAAAATGACAATTAGCAGCATTCATTTCTATATACGATGCATTTATTCCTGTTCCCTAATAAGCAGTATAATGAATCAGATGTTAGCAATTTTGAACATTGTATTGAAAAATATCCAAAACAATAGTCGATTTAGTGTTCGTAGGTAGGAAGTTCACAAGATATAAGCATTGGGAAACATTCTATTTTATATCAATTTATCTCAAGGTATTTCACATTGTGGATCGTCCACTGCAGTTAATCATGCACATGAGTGTTTTGAACAGTTACACTAGCGTCAAAGAAGGGAAAGAACATTAATAAACGTTACGACTTGTCTCCGAATATCAAAATCTGCAATACGTACAGTCTTCAAAAAAAGTGAAGCGAACAAAAACAATTTCCCAGGGCGCTCTTTTCACTCATTCTGTGGGTGTATCGAATGAAAAAACACGAGGCACTGAACTCACTCCTCAGAGTTGTTGCAGCAGGTGAAAATTTTATTTAGTAAACAGGTGCAAAACCGGCCCCACAAATAGAAACTTTATTTTTCACAACACTTTAGGCAGGGGTTTCAAATCAACGCCGATTTATGAGAAAATTGGCACGTTTTGTCCGTTTTGCCGTTCGCGCCTCGAGACGTATGTCGCTTGTCGATAAAACTCGTTTGCCAGAGTGGGGGTAATCCAAAAATGTCGAAGCGGCAGCGCGCGAAGTATCGGTTCCAGAATGTTTATCGGACTTCCAATGGCCGAAAATCTGTTTGATTCGAGCCTGCATTACACCTGAACAATGAGCTATTAGAGAATGGTCGGACAGAAATTCATGTATTTTTCTGACTGCCAAATTCACTGAATTTGAAATTCTTTCCAAGAACTCTAAGTTTTCGAGAATTAATCCCTTCAATATTGTTTGGGCTTATCTGTCTATATTTGGCAAAATCTTGGCGAAGGTCTGCGTGATCTTGTATTTGTTCATTCCAGTTCTAATTTAGCTTTAATTCTTTAAATTTTCAAATATTACGTAGCTATTAGAATGAGAATATGAGGGCACCTGATGAACTACAGCCTCTTGTTCCATGCATGACAAAATACTTCGTAGGCCTGGGGAGAATTGCCTACATCGTTTGACAGCTACATGCATGTACCGAATTTTTAATTTGAGTCTGCATAAAACCAAAATGAATATTCAATAAAAGATATACTGGACACGTGAGTTAGAAATGAATGATACGAATTGTCAGATTAATATACAAGTATATTAATCATATTTTGGAACGATAAAGAATCTTCATCATAACTGTTAATAGCCTCCTAATCGGTTGATGATTAATCAAATGTCAGAAACTAAAATTACGTATTCATTAATTGTTCCACCATCATCATTCACAGCATCGCAATCACCGCCACAGTTGCTCTACGTCCAATTTAAAAAAAAAACACTCGCCCATTAGCCACGAAACGAACTATTCCTAACAACAGAATTTCCCCATGATCGTCAAGAGGTAATAAAGTTCATAAGCGTGTCCTTGAAATGCTGGCAAATGATACAGGAACTTAACGAAAGCCTTAAATAGATTCTTCCTCAGGCGCGTTCTGTGTGACTCTAAACTCAGTGAGCCGTGCTGTAAAAGTAAACGCAAAAATCGAATAATCGTTGAGTAAATCTAATTTCCGATGTTTGCGCACATTCCAGGTGTTAAAACTAAACATTCTAAATTTTCATATGGTTCATTACCTTCGTAGACACAGCATTGATCTCATCTTGTACGCTCTACAATAAATCGAACTCTTATAATTCGACATGATTCGTCTAGTGCTCGGATGTGTTTTTAAAGTTAAACGACACGTGCGGCAAAGTAAGCAACTGCGTCTCCCTATGAACAAGTTCAATGGAGAAACAATCGTTCCGAGTTAATGGAAAAGCCACAGAAGCGCACCGCCAGCATGCATCGATGGACTTTATGGAAAACATGCCCAAAGAATAAATGCAATCGAAGACCAACATAGGGTGAATTTTGCATGCATGGAACACGCAATCCACGGGTCTGAGATCCGCGCTCTGCGGAGGATTTCCATGAATCTGATCAATCACTGTCGACCGGGACGGTGTTTCTCAAGGGCCCGATTCTGTGTCCTAGTCCCTAAACTGAGAGTCTATTTCGACGCAGACAAATGGAGAAACTTCTACTCACTTCTGCCGCTATTGCTCGGGAGTTACGAGACAAATAGTCTGGGCTTTGTTTTTGGAAGACTGGAATGTCATCAGAAAACGGACGAGCTGAAATTTTTTAGAGCAGAGGCAACCACAGCACGACATCACGGTCCAAGTTCTATGACAAAGTGCAAACTGCAACGTTGGGAGCTTCAAGGACAGTAAAGGAAATTGTCGCAACTCCATAGTTAATGATTCAAATTTTTCATTGATGAAATAACCACTGCTTTAAAGATTTTAACATGTGCTGATCATGTGTTGAATAATATATAAAATTATCAATAAAATGCTAAAGCCTGCTAATCATAGATTTATCGACGTAGGAAAGGAGTCTGTGCTCACGTTCCTTAGAAAATCAACCAGTAAATGAACAGATTGTGGGTTCAGATTAGCTTCACAGCAAATATCTTCATTTAAATCCTAGTGTACATGCTCGCGTTCTTCTTCACTTTGCTCATTATCTTCTCGAATAATATTTACGAAGCAGCTATGAGTTGCTTCGCTTCTGTTTTTCATGCTGCGAAATAATTACTTCAACTAACACGCATCAAGCGTAAAATGTTGTTCCGGTAGCGATAGTTACGTGTATTTGAACTTCATTAGTCTGTCTCGAGTACTCGGGGAAACGTTCAATGATTCTCCATGAACTGACGAGGTGTTCTAAGACAGCACGCAAATAACAACTTATTTGTCTAATTGAGGGATTTATACAGTAGGTAGCATTTTCATTCGCTTATTCAATTAGTAATCGCATCTTATTCTTTTCTTTAAAACTATTTCGGTCCACATGGAAAAAGCTAAACAATATAAAAAAAATACGAATAAATAAAAAGATAAATAAGTAAAATGAACGAACACGAATAGAAAATTATTTGAATATTTACATTGTATTTCATAGTACTCTTTAAGTCGTCAAGCCTAACGAAAGAAGAGTAAAACTTTCCGTATTTTTAGTTTTATTTGTGCGTACAAGTTCTACTGTTAACTTGGCTTTTTCAATTCTTCGTTTCGTGAAAGACTACCCACATACTCTCTTTTTGTATCTGAGCCTTTGGCTTTTGAAACAGTAAACATCTTGCGGCATCACAATACTCTTTTTCAGACCCGCTCATTTGGTCAAACTGTAGACAGCTACAGAACTGTTAAAGTGCGTATGTAAGTTAGACATTCATACCTGCGTACTGAATCTTAATATTCCTCATTTCCAGAATCAAGCGTTATTACATTCATCAGTGTTCTCCCTTCATATCTCACTTTATCAGCATCAACTTCTCTTCTTTACTTTCAGACTTTTTTACATCAAGTTTTCCTCCTTCACTCATTCCTCTCTCCAATGTACGACTATCCATTGTACGACAATGCATTTTTATCACAACGTTAACTCTTTTCTTCACGACGGTTTCTTTCGTTTTTCTCCTATTCATTCCATGATCATCGGTCACATTCAAGAAACTACATTCCAGCTTGACGAGTTTTCGTCGAATCTGCGAGCATCTCGCCAAGTCTCTCCCGTCTCGCCTCGATCGCAGCAGGCGAACTACCGCGTAATTTTGCTGACTGCGCTTTTTCTCGCCGGCGAATTTCCGTATCAAGGAAACCACAAATGAAAGTTTTCGGCTCCATCGATCTTTGATTTCTCAAAGCAGCGGAACGATAAATTTCTTCACGGATACCCGGCTTTTATTTCAGTACATTTTAAGTAAAATTCATGTTTTTATCTCGTTTCCATTTTACCGGGTCAAAAATTACCCGGAAATGAGTTTTCAAGTTTCTTATGAACGACGAATAGCACTAAATACAGGTTCTGAGCGTAGCTGCTTCTTCATTGAAGTATAGTAATTTCTAACGTTAATTATTATTCCCCCTCCTCTCTAATAATTTTCGAATTTGAAACCGAATATACAATTCCTGATTTAATAGGCAATTTGATCCGCTAAACGGATGGGTAACAGGTCTGCATTCTCAAAGGTTCAAGAACATCGGTCAAGTATGCCTGTCTCCAGCCTATGCCGTTAATGGTGGCAGAAAGAGAGAGAAATATCATTAAACAGTTTAATCTGCACACATAGTCTCGGCCGAATGTTTTTCTGAAAAAAGTATTACAGTAGATCAAATTTACATGAGCATATAAAAATGAGACCACTCCGGTATGACATCTAAGTACAAAAAATCGAAAAATTAATCTAGATACTTGAACGAATTATGGAGATCGTTTTCTCTTGAGTAGTTCATAGTCCTGTGTAGAAATGAAACAATTAACTTCGGTTGTAATATATTAGAATTATTATTTTATTTAAATCCTTCAACAAATCAAGTGGAAATACTTTACACATTTCCATCGAACTCAAGAGTCAGAGTCATTTTATGATACCCACATTGCTGAAATATTACATTCTACGTCGGACGAGTAATTAGCATCACCAACATGAAGCAACATGACGAGTGGGGAGCGCTAATGGCCGAAGGGAAGGGCACATCCGCTAATGGAAGGGTCAAGCAGACAACCCCAACAACACGTTACGGTTTTCAGTGCAGCACGGGTCTAGTCGTGCATTATTGCGTGAGAAAGTATTGAATAAAAAAATGAACTGGAAATTTCACTGATATTACTACTTCACTCACTCATTGAATCCCTGAATCAATGAAATAATGTCATTTGTGGAACGTGAGTGCAAATGTACGTTTAAGAACGTGGGTACAAATGAAAAATGTGAAAAATTCAAAATCTCGCATTCATGCACGAGAGCAATAATACGAATACAATCTATTCTTCGAATTTGATAACGTTACTGAGGTTCATTAAAATCAAACCCGTCTTTTTCGCAAGGAAGAACTGGAACCAGAGTAACAATACGGGCAGCCCTGAGAAAGAAGGGGCCTCTCATATGGCCGCAGGTGCTGCCCACAGAGGGGAGATGAACGGACTGCCAGTGGGAGAAAGATAGAGATTGGTGAGGGAAAAATGGTAAGTGGATGCGGTGACGCCCGCTCACAGCCCAGACGCGGCTACTTCAGAACTGCAACGCGCGCGCACGACACCTGGTACCACACACGTCATTTGGTGAGGGCGAACATTCGGCGTGAAATAGATAAAAAATGGTAAATGAGTTAAATACCGGATGTATTCTGTATTAAGTGAAATGTTGGATGGTGTGCGCTATATTTTACATCTTAGATTCGTAAATGTTTAGAATAAATTAAATACTCAAATCTCAGGCACAAAAAATAAATAAATAAAAACGCTAAGACATTAAAGACTTCCATTTAAAGCATGATGAGCTTCAAATTAAGCAGTGCATGTAATATTATAGTATATTCCGAGACATGTGCTAAATTATCTGCTGGGAGAGATCTAGAACTATATTATTACTTGTACCCGGAAAAGACAAGATTACTCAGTGATGGTTGCCATCGTACATAACAACTTAAAAGCGTTCTCAGACACTGTGTACGTAAATTTCACCTGAAAAAGTTCAAACTTAAAGATTTTAGAAGATAAAAAGTGCGTAGAACCACCTAGTCTACAGATAAACTGTTTTTGCCGTTTTCCCGGATGCACACACAGCTTTGGCTAAGTGAAATGATCTAAAATCAGGCCCAATTACACACAAAAAAAAACGGAGATGTGTTTCGTGGTGTGTGATGTGGATTGTCATACGCTGCAAAGACTGAATGATTTATTTCATACTGGCTGATGTAATTAGCAGGAAACTACTGAAATAGCGATGAGTTTGTAAATCCCTTCTTCAAATGCAGAGCCCAAGATCTAGTGTCTGAACGTAACTTGTCTGACTCAGCTAATCTGGTGCTGGTCAGAGACAAGTTGAAAGCGCTCCTCGATTCAAACACATGGACTTTCTCACTTTTCTCCGACGGAATTCTTCTGTGTGTTTGCACAAGCTCAATTGGAAATTTATTTCTAAAGTAATTCTGCTGTATTTTTCAACGGATGTTGTTCAAAACGGAGTTTTATTTCATTGTCACCTTGAGTCCTCCAATGATAGATTTGAAGTGCATAGTCACTTAATGGTGAGTTTGGTGTCAGTTATCGGCTATAATGTGTTTCCGACATTTCACGAACTTGTACCTTCAATAAACAAAACACTTTTCTAAACCTTGCTTTTCGTCAGTCATTGAAATACGAGTTTAGGGTAGCGTCAGGTCACAGTCATATCTTTTTTTTTTTCTGCTTATGCCTCATGGCTCTGTAAGTCTAATTTTTTGGTTATCGATTCTCAATAAACTTGTTTAATATGGTCTGCTGTGCTCATTTCCACGAATAGTTCACTTTTCTTTTAATTTTCCATTAATTTTGGCTTGATTTGCTGTGCCGCACACTTATCGAATAAATTCAATCAACATCTGTTTATTTTCAAGCCTACAGAATGAAGTCAGATACAATTAGTCCCTTTGCATACGTGAAGCATCCTTTGTTAAATTATGTAACTTTTACTAGAAAGTTACTTATAATGTAGTTAATAGAAAACAATTTACCAGATAATTGATTTGAATTCAGGTTGGCCATTCCAGCTTCTGAGCCAGAGATAGGAGGATATGAAAAAATTAAAATTCACAGTGCATTTGAACACTTGGAGAAGTAATTGAGGGTGTGGATGAGATTGTCAAGGAAATCATGATTTTCGCAGGAAGAGATTAAATGTGTGTGTGAAGAAAATGATTGTTCATATAGGGAGAGATAGCCTTTGTAAAGATAACAAGTGTGGGTGTGAAAAGAGATTGCGAGAAAAAAAATGACATACATGAAAATACTCGTAAATTCGAAACTGATACACACGAAGATGTAGAGGTGAAGGTGCACGTAATAAAAGGGTGACTGTGATAAGTGCAAGGGGCGAGGACGGTACGACGAGAGAGAG
Organism: Morinoia aosen; assembly: GCA_030386875.1. Lineage (NCBI taxonomy): Eukaryota > Metazoa > Arthropoda > Malacostraca > Amphipoda > Talitridae > Morinoia > Morinoia aosen. The sequence continues at coordinate 12,932,859 of CM059562.1, forward strand.
AGAGAGAGAGAGAGAGAGAGGGAGATAGGGACGGTCCAGACGTGACGGATAGAGCTCAATGGCCCACCATTCATGCAGATGCTACAGATTTCGGCCAATTCTGGGCGCGAGAGAAATGTGCGTCTCAATTGGAGGAAAGAAATGGAATGCTCGGCAGGACACCGGGCCAGGAGCGCTATAATTTGAGGCCGTCCTGCACCTGCAACATTCCGGGCGAAACTCAGCGGCCAATTGCGGCGCGCTGAAAAAAAGCGCCTCAGGGGAAATTGTTTTGAATAAAATAAGGGCGTGAGCTTAAAATTCAGCAGATATATTACATTTAAAACTGACCGATATGCAGTTGTTTCAATTGAGTTGAGGTTGATTCACAAATCAGTAAATCGTTTTGATGTCGGCCATTACGGAGACCTCTTCAATCACTAAAAATTGCTGATAACTTTGATAGATATTTACATTCCAAGTTCTGCCTCAGTACTTCGCACGTAAGACTTCATAGAAAAATATTAGTTCAAATTTTTGTATTTTGTAAACCCCTACCCAAAGCTAAATTCTTAAATGCTGTTTATATTCTGATGAGTTTAAGGTGAAGCGTGCTGCTCTTGATGCTTGTCCGAAATTAAAAAAACGCGATGTGATCCAATAATGATTTAGAGGGACCACTCGGACACAAATAAAATCATTTCACAAAACTATTCAAAAGAATGTTTTTCTCAGCAACGTTACTGCTCCATTAACTATTCATTTAAAGTTAGACTCTATTGGAATTTTTTTACTGGTAGAGGCGTGGATCATCTCATCAAATAATTAAAATAAATATAAAAACATGCTTAAAATGTGTTATTCAATCGTTTATTACGTAGGTGAGAAGATTAAAAACCAATCCCACGCTGCCCAATTATCTAAACTAACAAATGATTCAAGACCGAGAAAACAAATATTAGATCAAAAATTAACTCTTTGACGAAGCAGGTGTGTACAATGTTGCAACAACCCTTGATGCCAGTCAAGATAAACCATAAGTGTTTGATCCCATCTCTACAACGCCTGATCGCGATTTCTGTTTCATTTTGAATGCTCATATACTGAATGTGCAGTTTTTTCTTAGAAAATCAGAGAAAAAAGACTTCCACATGGATTTTTATATCGTATTAGCCCTAGCCTTCGCTAAAAATTCAATATAAGTTTCTACATCACAGCACGAAGCAAATATTAATAATGCTAATGAAAATGTAAAAAAATCGTGGAAAAAATTTCCATTTATGATTGAGACTAGAATTATTACAATACTAGGATCTACATCAAAAAGACTTTAAAATTTATTTTAAATTTTGGCACACCATTTGGAGAATACTCAATCACAAAACAACATCAAATTATTTCCTAAGACTTCTTCATACTCAATTCATCATGTATAAATCTAAAACATGAAAGACGTCGTGAAAAAACAAAAGTTCTTGATACTGTCAAAGCCTAGAACTGAAGCAGTGAAACGTGAGAGAATTTATCCGTAGAGCTTATGAATATATTTTGAAATTTGAAGCCCTTGTTTCCGGCGGGTGTTTACGATGGAACGCAATGAGAGAATGTTGTTGACAGTGTTAATAAAAATTGATTCAATAGATTAATGAGGAATTGACTAGAGTTCCACAGTATAACAAGAAAATAGCTTCTAAATCGATATCACACTTCATACACACTTCGGTTTTGTATGAAAACTGTCCATAATGTTAAGTAAATTTCCAGAAATTCTTTGTCTACCGCAAAATTATGGTCGAAAGTTCTTCAACGTGAAATTTATTGAAAAAATTCTAACGAGTTCAAGCTTTTATCTTCCCTGCTAAAATGTTTCCTACACATGCGGGGTAAGTATCATCCATCCCATGCCTTCCCGCGCCTCCCCACACCATCCTATGCCTCCCATTCCATTTTGCTCCAATCTGTTCTATTCTAAACTTTATACAGGATTTTAAAGACGTGTAATATATCTCTCGCACAACCGGAAATGATGGCTGAGAAGTAACGAACAGCACTGAATGCACGGCTGAATACAGTTCTGTCGAATCGTCCTGAGATCAGTGATGTTTGGAACCAACTCAGGGGCGCATGAGTCATTTCTCTGGACGAGTCTGGCACACAGGTAAGGAACTCAAGGATTCCATGGTACCTTGTGGCATGGAGCCTTGTGGCAATGTATGTGTATATTTGTGAGAATTCTTGGGTCGATTCATAGACCCCACGCGCAGTGGATCTCCGCTTTCAAATTTTACGTTTCGTCTCCTGAGTCCAAGCCCACTGCGGCAGTTGTCACTGAGCGAAGACGAATCTGCGAGATCAAACGCTCTTAATTTGATTGATTTCAAGCGTGAGTTTCAGGTTTTAAATACAAAAAACATGTGAAATGTACTTCGGTGTAAGAGGCTGGAAGTAATTCTCTTTTGTACATCAACGTTGGACGAGGAGAAAAAAGATTTTCAGACGTGCGTGATCCAGATATTTTCATTTCTTAAAAACTTGCGCAATCGTGCATGACGTCTCATGGTCTCTATCATTTAATAGTTTTCAAGAAAAGGTAAAATTCTCATAATCTCAGCATAGCTTTGAATGTGATTAATATTTTAACTACCGTGTATGGAAAAAAAGAGAATCTTGTCTGCAATTTTCGAACGAAATTAGGATCCATAGTAGCTATGATAAAGAAATTATAAAGTAATAATAACGAAAACAAATCCTATGATTTGAAAATAATTAAGGCCTTGCAGGAAAAGTACCTATTAAAGAAAGGCTTCACAAGAAGTTAGAATTAATGATAAATTAGACCTAATGTACATTTCAATTTAATATGACACAGGATGTTGAGAAATATTAGACATAGTAAGATAAGACGTTAAAATAAATGCAACTCAGTCAGGCCAAGTAACAAATCAGAAGCAGTAATAAATAACACTCTTCAGGACCTCAGAAGCATTACGACTTCGTGAAACAATGAATCTAATATGAAGAAGATCTAATAATAAGAAAAAACACTACATGGAATCACAAGAAAAATATAATTCGATACATGTTCCTGTAACAGCATGGACAAGAACGGCAAAAAGTGTATAGCTTTGACAAGAAAGCTAAAAATTTATATTTTAAGCAGAAAACTGATAAGTTAGCTGTCGTGTTCTCCTGCTATTCCCAAGTCCAAATGCAATTATAATTCATAAAAATTTTTACAGAGAATTCACGAACAACCTGACTAATGAAAATGATTCTTTTATCTCCAGCGTAACAATTCTGTGCTCACACATGTGCAGTATCAGAGGACACGTCATAATTTACGTGAGATTTGCAAAAATTGGAAAATAAAAAGAATATACTAAACTTCGAGCACGCCATGCTTCACAGTTCATATGTTGGAAAATCTGCCAACATTTTTTTCATCGCAAGATTTTATAAAAACAAATGAATTTAATGTAGTTAAGGGAATTTTTCCAGCCGATATATTTTTCACTCGTCAATTTAATTTTCACCAGCTGAAAAAATATTTCCTCATTTATTAAATTAATTTTCTCTCATAACATTAGGTCTTCAAAGAGCCAACACAGCAGCCTGAAAGTCAAACAAATTCAAGCAGCGCGGCAAACTAGCGACAAAAGTTTGAAAAAACTGAAAGAAACTGCTGAATGTTGAAACCATTGTGTTTACTAACTGGAAATATCAACTACGGTGCCTTGCAAAATAATTCCCTCTGTTAGAAAATGTTACAAAATGGGAAGCTTCAAAATAATCTTTTAGAGTCGCGTGCTTTCAAAGGATGTATAAATTAAGGCAGGGTGATTTTATGAGCCTAAACTCAAAAGAACAGGAGTTTTAATCAACAAGAACAAACTGTAGAACAGTCAAGTGCAGGACCGACGCTGGCGGAGAGTTTGCTCTAGCGCGCCCCACCACCGTGGGTTGCTTTTACAATACACCAAAACATGAACATACCTACGCAGAAAAACATTGGTGGCGCTTTCCAAAGTTATTGAGCATTGAATTAAAACACAGTACTGCAGGAGTTGGGCAAGTGGTGGAGTTACTATTACGGGTTTCCTTCATATTACAAGTGTTAGGTCAACGCACAGTAGTGTAAGGGTTGAACAAACGATTGAATATTAACGTGTTTGCTAACGCTAAATTCTTTAATGTTGAATGTACTGCTTAATAGATAACGTCTTGACGTTTCCTATAGTGTTAATTTATTCATATGTGCGCCAGCAGAAGCAGTTAAGAAGCAAAGCAAAAGAAAACTGACATGTGACGTAGAGATCGCCACGAAATGGTTCGTCTAACCATCAGTATTCAATATTTTAGTCATGTTTTAAAATACAATGCTTGTTTATATTTTATAAGGTACATAAGGTTTCATAAGGTACATCGCAAACAATAAAAAATCCATCATCAAGAGGTTAAACTAATGTTACGATGATTTCAATAAGCTTGCATGAAACACTATGGTGGAGTTATTCAATAGGGAAACTAATAGGGTTTCCCGTCTGAAAACTAAAGTGATGAAAGGGCAACCATTCACTAATACAGTTTCCAGGAATTATTATTTTATTTTATTCTATTTTACAGGAATTATTTTTTTATTTTATTTAATTTTATCGTAATTGGAACAAGATTTAGCTCAGTACGTCCAATTGTCCTATGATCTAATTCATGAAAGGGTTAGAATTTGAAAACTTGAAGCGAACAAATTTCTAATCAATAAATCATATTTACTAGGGAAAGGTTAAGCCTCATCAGTTCAGAAAAAAACCGTTCATCTTTGAAATAGGAGATCAAATAGCAGTGACTAAGAAGTATTAAAAAATGTAATAATGAGATAATATTGAGCAGATTTATTATATATTCAGTAATCCACAAACAATTGGAAGGGGATACGAGGTATTCGGATTATTCAAGCTAGGCTCTCGCTAGAAAATATGCCAGTATCCGAATATCTGGTGATCATTCAGAATTGAAGCTGAATCAAAAATTTGAAAAACAGTGGAAGATGCAGGAACGCTGCAATTTTCAGCTTGGAGTGCTGCTAAATGAGATCGGTGTGCTTGTTTTATTTTGTTGCACATTTTCTAAAGCATCAGATTCACTGTTATTTGATCATACATTTTGAAGATGTAATGAGTCGATTAGAGCTCCTGATAGAGCGAGACTCTGGAACGTGTTGAGTGAATATGTATTTTTTATCGGAACTTTCTGGGCTTGTGGGAGTTCAGTAAATTTGAGTTTTAGAATCCAAATATTCATTCGAACATTTATTATTATATTTTAATAGCTCCATCAATCAAAAAAAATTCACATGCATACCCATCGAAGGTCAAAACAGATATGCTATACTATGTTTATACTAATTTGGAGTTATTATTAGGTTGGGAGATTACTTGGCGGGCTGGATCAAAATTTTACACTGACAATTTTAGGTGTTCTTCCATAACCACGATGTAGAGTTCATATTTCATAAATCGCTTTATTTCAGTTCATTTTCAAGTCTTATTTGAAGTAAAATAACCTTAAGAAATCATGAAAAGGTTTTTAATTTTCAAACTTGCTTTGTACTAGAAAAACCAGTAAGAAGTTTTAAAGCCTCGAATTACTCAAATCAGGTCATTTCTACATCATCATCATCCAACGATACTCTCGAGTTGCCATTAACCCCAGAAGTTTTAGAATATAATTTTGCTCTCTTCCACTCCCAGATCGCACTTTGAACGTGTCAAACGTCTTTGTAATACACAGCTGCGTAATTCTTAAGATAATTTAACTATATTAGGGCCTCAACGTTTCCCAACTCGTGGAAGTAATTACCTTTCTGCCTCAAGTCATCTCTGAGCACCTTCGTCTTCCTCTCCGAGCTATTGAAGTGAGAATTAGAATAATGATGCTTTTAGCTCTACGTAACTTTTTTTACTAATACATTTTAAACTATTCTATGCTTTCTCAATTGCTTCGCTTACGAAATCAAGTATAAACTACTCATATTTAAGTGAATCAATACTCGAATAACGATTTGCTTCTGCAATAAAAATTTTGTGCGCTGACCTTTTATATACCGTAAGCTATTGAATTTGAAATTAATATTTAATCTAAAAATAGATTATTATACATCTCTTAATTTATTCAGCAGCACACAAAAAAAGGTGTGAGACAATAATAACTACGAAACAAACAAAAATACTTAATATCGTAGTGCGAGCGAATGCGTTCGTCTCTGTATACTTGTGAATGAGTCGGGGAAAGGCAGATGTGAAGGTACAATGAGCTCAAGTTCCCTCCCCAAAATATATGAGCCGTCTTCTCTTCCATGTTATTCGAAGCCTCCCGAAACACCCATGTTTTGGATGGAAATTGCTTTACAGCCGAAAAAGAGCATAATTATTTTTTCATTTTTCAACTTCAAGTGAATAGAATATCCCTGTCATCCTTGCATGTCGATCTGTTCTTCGTATGAATAGATAGATGTAATCCAGTAAAGAATACTGGTAAGCGAGTGACGGGCTGATGCCGATAACGCGGAGGCGTCATAGCCGACTGCAGTGACGCGATGTTTCCCGTCGACATGACAACGCTCGCCCTCACACCTCAACCACATCCAAGTAAGTCGTTAAAAAGCTAAATTGGGAGGCTTCATCGCTTCTACCGTATTCTCTTTCGAACTACCAGCTCTTATCCCATCTCCAATTTCTTATTTTGAACATTCAGTAGCATTTTAGTAGAAAAACGTGCAACGTATAATTTAGTTTGAAAATGTTTCAAATGACAACCAATCACTTTCGATATCATGCTTTGAGAAAGTAGCAGGACGCCATAAAAATTCCCGAAACTGAAAAGGGAGAAGTTTTTTCACAAAATTTAACTATGCAGTATGTCCCACAAAAACCCAAACGGAGTATTTATTTCCCCATATCAGTAATACCATCATAAGAATCCCATAACCATTTAATTTTTAGCAAAATTTCTTTCAAAATTAACCTCTAGAAAAAGTATTACTGATTATAACGGCATTACGAATACGGGAAAATAAATACTCGGTTCGGGTTTGTGAGGGAAGTGCTGTATAAACATGAAATAAAATACTTAAAATACAGAATATGAAACGTAATAACTGAATTAAAAGCTCTGCCAAAAATGAGCTCTACGGAAATCCGAACCGAGTGTATCTTACAGTTTGTACCAAAAACGCTTCGAATTGAAAAAAATAAATCACTAAATTGCAAGGAAGCAGCACATTGTATGAGAAAAAGCTGTTTCACCTCCGAAAGAAGATTAAATTCAGAGCTTTGGACCCCATTTACTCGCCATATTTTACCATCGCAAACTTTCAACTGCGCAGCTCAATTCTGCTCGTATTTCCCGTCGTTCCGACAACGAAGTTAACCCAAGCGTTGCCAAGCTGTGCCAGGTTTCCTGGGTTTCCATGGCCCGCGCTCTGGCGCACCAACCTAAAGAGCTTAGGGAGAGCGCGCGCTGGGGAGCCTCGAGAGCATTCACGCTATTTGCTTTTCATTGTGTAGCTCTCACTCGAGCTGCGCTGCTCTATGCAGCTCTTAAAAATAAGGACAACTTCCTGAAAAGAGATCTAAGGACTTAGCTCAGCAAACTAGTGATGCTGTTTAAAAAGCCGAATCACTGCTTCAACGACCGAGGAAAAAGTCTGAGTACGGAATGTAAAAGGATGAAAAATTCTGCAATGCACAGTGATGGGAGCAATTAACTTAAAAATGTACGAGCTCACAGGTTCTTTGAGGAAAGAACGATGTAGTTTTAAGGCAGTTTATGCCTATTTGCACAGAGTTACACGAATTATTTGGTAAGTCTTATATAGTCTTCTTTAGTGCAAACGTATGCATGATGGAAAACCGTTCAGCATTATTCTTAAATCTATGAGATTCCTGGTTTGGCTACTACAAATGATAGAATATTATGAGTAAACGTACAGAGCTGAAGGTATAGGCACCGTATCATGAATTACGAACACATTAAAATTTCTAATGATTTTGTGGAAGTCGACGCCATGGCTAAATATTGCCCAATATTGCCCAAATACGGTATGGTTATAAACTTAGTTCTTAAGTGAATCAGTCCGTAGCACCTAATAGTCAACTCCCAATCGAGGCCGTGTAACTTTGCTACTTTAGAGTAAAAAGCTCTTCTGTCTGACGTTGTCATTAGCAACTCTTGAGTTAGATTCTTTCAGAGAAGGCAAAAATCAATAATTTTAGTCACATTGGAACTAAAACAGCATGTGTGAACCACACTCAAGTTTGCTGCCTTGCTTCGTGATATTCAATTTAATTGGACACATTCGGTTATAAATTCACACTTTTGAGTGGGTAGGCAATGAAGAAATTTTCCATCTGTCCATTGCATGCACCATTCATGTTTCAAATCTCAAAAAAATGAAAACAGCTTCGGCTGCAGTTAAGCGAATGAGCCGTGGCGGTTCCACGTAATTAGAATCTCTCCACCAGACTGAACTTTCATATTAGAGTTATCGAATGAATGAATGTTTTATTTGAAACTCCGAAGTAAGGCATAAAGTGCATGGAAATGAACCTGCTGAATTAAGTGCCATGTAGCATGATGGGAAGCAGGTTTAGATATAAGTGTCCGAGGCTTTGGTAGTCAGAAAAGTGAAAATGATTAGTCGGGGCTAACTAGGGCAAAGTAACCGTTTTGCCAGTAACACCTGTTTCTGCTCAAATATAAGTCCTGATTCTATTTTGTATTGAATTGCTACTTTTTCCATTCCCAATGTTTGTGGGTTCGTTTCGAGCAGTACCGCGTTTTAAAAACCTAGTTTCATTATAATCAAAAATGCTATAGTTTTAGGTGAACGGCATGCCCCATCACTAATTTTTTGGGGGGCTTTCAGAGCTCAGGCTGCCCAATGAACAGGAATTGCTTTCTTTAGAGAGTGATGATGATGTAAAATAAAGTATACTTTTTATCAGCTTAAAAGCCAATAAACCTACGTTACAATGAAAGTCAATTGATTTAAAAACCTCCATCATTTCAAAAGCTAAGCTAATTAAGCCTCCATTGCTCCAAAGAGTTATTATTATCGGAGCCTTTAAAAGCCTTCATTATTTCAAAAGCCATTAGTTTAATAGCGTAACTGATATTTTAACACGAAAATTATTTTATTTTCCTTTGAGTCATTATACGTTTCCTTCTAATACATTCAATATTCTATTAATGGGAGTTACGCACGCTAAAAGTAACATCATAGTATACATTTTATTTTTGTAACATCAAAATTTCTTCATTTACAAATTACCACAGCTTTTTTGGCGCCTGAATGTACGGAAGATTAATATCAAAATGTTGGCAAAATAGAACTGACATATTTTGAAGTGAAATGTCTTACCTCTAACGAAACGTAGATAAAATGAATTCGATCTTAAAACAACAAATCCAAGTTCTGGAGTGAACTGGATGTGGCCGCATGATATTCACTAATTCGTGCACTAATTGCGCTATTTCAGCGGGCACCGTGCGCTCCAAACAATGCTCGATGGAGACGCCAGCAAAGCAAACAGGGTTCTGAGTTTGGCGGCGCAACAGCCTTAGGGAAAGGGTAGTGAGGGGAAAGTGAGGGGGAAAGCGAGGGGTCCCCCTCAGAGCAGTAATTATATTGCAAGCGCAGGCCTCGGTATAATCGCCTCTTATTAAGTCGTAGTCTTTTTAAAGCTCTTTCGTAATTGGGTTTACCGAAAACTTCAAATATGGCTGAAAAAGGAGACAGACGCGACCTTTGTTCGCCGATGTTAAAGGCTTATTATCGCTTAAACTTAACACCTTGTATTACTGCGATGTCTCTCACGCAAATTGTCTAAAAATGACTAATTTTACTCTTGATTTTATTGGTCGGTAGCTGGCTGGCATCTTCTGAAGTATGGGGCGAGTGATGAAGTTGGAGTTCTGTTCGTGGTTGTGAGCAACCGAATCTTCTTTCCGGTGTGATATCCAGTATATTTCTAGTGTGATATTCAGTGTGATATCCTGTGTCTTTGATATTCAGTGTATTTCGAGTGTGATGTAGTGTATCTTTCCATTGGGATATCCAGCGTATTTCTAGTGTGATATCCGGTGTATTTCTAGTGGGATTTCCAACGTCTTTCCAGAGTTATATCCAATGCATTTCCACAGTTATATCTAGAGTATACCCAGAGTGATATCCAGTGTATTTCCAGAGTGGTAGCAAGTGTATTTCCAGTGTAATTCCAATGCGTTATCCAGTGTCTGGCCGATAAAATATTTCATGTTTTTCAGCGCTATCCAGTGTCTTTCCAGTGTAATATTTAATGTTTTCCAGAGTGATATTCAGTGTCTTTCCAGAGTGATATCACACCTAAAGAGATTCAGAAACAATCTCGGATTTTAAAGCTATGCCCGTAGAACATAATTATAAGGCATGGTAAACAAAAACGACAGCAGCATCGTGGAATTACGAAAGCGTCAGATAAAATCACAGTAAATGTTTGTAGAATTTGGTTTTTATCCCACGTTGTAGTTCACACCAAATAATAGACATAAATATCAAATGTTTAGATTTATATTAAATAATAAATTTTTTACATTTGAACACGATAACGAAGATCCGTGTAGTGGAACAGCTGATCGCCAATGACTCAACGAAGAACATTTACGGTATGTCATTAAGAAAATTTGAGTTGAACATTTTACTCCCATGCCGGTTTTATAATATTAATTTTATTCATGTGAGCTGGAAAACCTGGTGAAAATCATGGTAAATTTGGCACAGATTGGTCGTTTTTGCTTCAAATGAAAATGAAGTTTTGTTTCTGTGAGAAGGAAAGATGTTTCCTTAATGTTGAGAGTTTTTACAGAAATAACTTTTGAGCAGTTCCAATTTGCGCTTTTCTCAGCAGGAGTAATTCTTAGTAGAGCTAATTAAAAGTTATGTAAAAACTGTAAAGAAACTTCGGGTAATCTCTGAAAGTTTTCTGATTGATTGTAAGATCGAAAGAAATTCATCGTTTTTCGCAAAAATTAAATTTTCAATGACATAATTAAAAAAAAATAATTTTGCGATAATGAACTCACTGTTTTACAGCTACTCTTATAGTCGGGGCTGATAAATATCTAAATGAAAGTGATCATCTTATTGAAAGTAAAAGGAGAATTATTTCAACTGGCATCATACGAGGGTGGTTACAATACAGCATCATAGGCAGCACTACCCGGTACACCTGGCGCGAAGATACAATTAACTGTGAAAACTAAATTAAATAAAATGAAACGTCAAATGCTACAATTGCGTATCATATATACTTGATTTCAACTTATCACGCATCGCTCGCGTAAATAAGTGCGTATAAAAATTCCATCTTTTTCAAAATCAGAACAAAAATTTACCTTGTGCTTATTTGACGTAACTCCCCCATTCGCAATACAAATATTTAGACGCGTTTGAAGGAATGGTACGTACAATGTTTTGTACGTTAATAACTGCATTTATATGAGGAAAGGAAATTTGTACATGGTAGAATTCTGGCACCAATTGGGTTGAGCCTTGATATCAAGTAAAGAATGCGACTGCGACGAAGACATTCGAGTAAATCGATTGCGTTGTACACGGGCAGGTTTCACCAACGAGAGCGACTCAAAAGAGAAGCAAAATGACCATAACTGCCAATTAACTCATATTAAATAAACTGATAATTAGACCGATCCTCTCGTAAAACCTCCAGCAGACTCCTTTGTGCGATGACCGTTCTTTTGAATGGATTAATAATGCCGATAAGCATAATTTGCTACAAGCATATCGACAAAGACAGACGCTTCTGAGTTCCTCTGCTTCTGGGATTGCGGAACCTCACATATCTGCCTCTCATTCTCAAGACAATATCATTGACAATTCTTTGAGTGCAGACCTCTAACTGCAAATGATCAATATAGTCAATTATTTAGTGAGCGTAAAGAATACAATATTTAAATTAGGCGCACGTGGCCTTTTGAGTCAAGTCGCTTATAGAACTAACTTTGTAAAATGTATTTCTCAAAATGAATACATATTCGTAATTAATTGTTTCTGCTACAGAACGAATGAAAATTTTAAAATAGACTATATTAGATTTTAGTTCTCTCTAACCGCAACATAGACGTTCCAAAGAGAGGAGGGATAAAAGCGTCACTTAGTATGGAGATTAGGGAAAGCGGAATCTATACACGAGGTGCATGGAAACAGTCGGTTGTGAAAAAGGTTCATAAAGCAAGTTAAAAGTTGAAGAAGAAAATAGTAGGTGCTGAAAAACAAGATAGGATTGAACTGAAAACATAACAAAAAACATATAATTTCAATAAAAAGAAGGCCTACCTTACTATCAGCTCGGAAACTCACATTTCTCCCTGGGAGCGCTAATTCCCATAGATACAATAGGTGTCTCGCCCTGAGGGGAATGAAAATTTTAAATTTCTCCTGTTGTCAAACCTTTTATTTCTGAAAGCACGCAAGAGAACACCAGATCAAACACATGATCTAAGTTTTAAAAGCATGCGAGCGTACCGCTGCTCTCAAAAATGACTGCGTTGTTTACGTTTGCGTTTTATTTCATTAGTGACAACTTTTACTTTCAGAAGGGTTCAAAAGTGCAATCTGCCTTTTTCAATGCCGATATTCGAACAAATTTCAACCCACTTAAATAAATTGAATTCCGAAACATAGAATTTAACAGCCAATGAGGTGTCCTGGTATCCAGTTTACAGAGTGAGAGTACCAACATGCAATCCGACTAACCAACCAAACAAACTAACAAGCAAGTATGCAAACAACACACAATAAAGGGGATGAGATTTAGTTGCAAACAAGAGAACACTTTCCTTGTGTTGACCGTAGTTCTACACTCTTCACCGTTTCATATTTCATTTACGACATTGCGTAAAGAAATGTTAACATGCCACTAATTGCATAAAACATCGGCCGCAGCTTGTGAGCCGACATGATCTGGTTGAAAATACTTCACGCAACATTGCGCGAAATATTGCGGATTCCAGTCCGTTAATGAACGAACTCATTATGTTTTTTTTTTGTATACGCTTCGAACAAATAATTATTGATTTTTAAATGAAAATCCAACCATTGGTTGAAAAATTATAAAAGCGTACAAAACTAGGGTATATTTGTCTAGTCCGCTTGATGCAGTAAGGCTATTTATTTGTGATTAGAATTTCTGCTTTCGAGGATGAAACGACAACAATAAAAAAATTTTATGAGCTAAAAACGGTGAACTAATTATAAAGGTTTTACCCGTAATCATAACATCAATTTTATTGTTTTGCATATGACTTTACTTAAACACAAAGGAATTTTTTTTAGAAGAACGGGACGAGTTTATCTTCAATTACGATTCACTGAATTAATATTTTTATCATAATTATTCAGGGAGATAGTTGAAGCTGCCAATTAGAGTTAGACTGTGAGTCGATGTCGAAAATATGGACTCTAAATATCATTCCCAGAAAATAAGAAAGACGTCATAATTAGCTCGGAAAGAGAGGGATCTCAAATGAAAGAAGCGCACATAATTAACGGAGTTTTCAATTCACAACAAAAATTTGCCAATAATGAGAATGAAATAGATGTCGGGGCAGTATAAAGTGTTGTCGGTCGTGGAGTGGGCCTGACGCCCTCAGCAACACCACGGTAGAAGAAACAAGGTAGGGTCAATCCAATCTTTTTTCATCGACCGTGTAACAATGCTGACGTAATGGTAACGAACCAATATAGCAGCGCTCATATAGCATCTAGCAACACTGTTTGCCTTAAATCTGGTACCACTATTGGCCTAACGACACGTCGCAATGGTGACGTCATAAAGTACGCTTGAAATAAAGCCTTTCCATTGGCTAGCCGAACAAGAGGAGGCATATTTTTCCCTTAGAAATGACTCTACCTTGTTTCCTCCACCGTGGCAACACGCAGTACTGCCTCAGGGAGGTGACGAAGCAGGCCACGAGCACGGATTTAAGTGCCCAAACTCGTTGAACTGGTATTCAAAATACTCAAAATCATACTTTGGGCCATGGACTAAACTCCGCACTTTGGCCTGACACGGTTGAATCTTATGCTTCCGAGGAGGCGAACGTTGTTGTTCCTCCGAGTTCAGCCCCGATTTATGAAAGTAGATTTTCTGCCGCGTCTTGTGGATCCAGTTAAAAAAAAAGTGGTGGTGGAAAACTGCAAAAAGTATTTCCTCCATGTGCAGGTAAGCAGTTATCGATTTGAAGAACCACTGAATGAATATGCTCGGATGTATTTGTGTAAGTTTCGAAAGAAAATTTTACACGAACCTTTACACTAACATTTAATGCTAATATTATAATATTTTACAGCATCATTGTTGAACGTGTGATAAAAACACGTTCAACTGCACGCTAGGACTGACTATTTTGTGCTTCATGCAAAAATCAAGATCTTCATTTTCTCTTGTTTTAAGTCATTAATCACGTTAATATGACCTAATTTGATTTTTGAAATTAAGCCTAAGGAAAATGTAGAAATAATTAGATCTAGGAAATTTAGCTGCTTACGTTTTTTTTAAAAATCATCTACAGGTCATCTTCTTTGGGGACATAGACTCCTTTGTCATTCACTTCTGTGAAAGTGGGCGATAAGAAAGCTTGTTATTTGAACAGATAATAAAACATAAGTGGTACATCAAGAAAAATGTTTTTTAAGGTGATACACTGAGCGAATATTAGGATTGAACCTTCTATATTAGCACCACTGAGTAGTGCTCATTCATGGATATCAAGGATCACCGTAAAACAAAATGAACTTTTTAATCCACGGAACGTGCAGAGCAAACGCATTCCATAGATACAGCAAGTACACGGGAAAATTTTAAACTGCCACCAGAGACACGTTCTCAATGAAACTAGATTAAAATTATTATGAATGCTTAGAGTTTAAAAGAATTTGGAAACGTGATCTTCTTCAGTTGTACCTTCCTGTACCACGAACAAAGGCAAAAAAAAATAGATGAAAATTTCACCGAAATCAATGTTAAGAATTTAGCATTTCCCTCGCATTGACATCGTGACAATACGACACGATGAATAGTAAAACCATTATAGAAATACGGACATCGCAAATAAAAATAATTCTCTAAGCATTGAATAAATTTCATGTGTGTAAAATGCTCCGAAAATCATAAAGGAAACAATAAATTTTATAAAAATGAAAATATAAAGCAATTGATATGAATCATGAATGCGTTAAACTGTTGACAAAAACAACTCATAAAAAAGAACCTGCAATAAAAACTAATTACGTCATTCAAGGATTTTCTTTTAAAATTGCATGTAATGAAAAATGTAGGAAGCTACAGGTGATGCTACCCAATTATAACATTGCAGCCAAAGCGAACGTTCACCGCTCGATACGCTGTACGGAAGTGAAACTGTTTGCAGAAGAGAGACTAAATTTAAGCCTCAGGTACACTTTGAATTCTGGGCCGTTAGTTATTAAGTTAACGAGCAATTTTGCAGCAGGGGCTGCCATCCATCATTCGGAGCAAGTGTGGTGCACCTTGTCGGGACGGGGTGGTGTCTGCAGGGTGAGGAGGTGTGAGAGGGAAGGGAGAGGAGGTGTGAGAGGGAAGCGAGAGGAGGTATGAGAGGGAAGGGAGAGGAAGTGTGGGAGGGAAGGGAGAGGAGGTGTGGGAGGAAAACGAGAGGAGGTGTGGGAGTTAAGGTAGAGGATGTGTGAGAGGGAAGGGAGAGGAGGTGTGAGAGGGAAGGGGACTTTACTGGAAGGCTAAGAAATGCTGAGAGGGAAGGAGACTTCCATGAAAACTTCACAGAAAAACATCTCTGGAGCTCGCTCATTCGACTCCTCCAATGAAAATCGACTAACACATTTTACTCGCAGTATGCAGAAAAAAAGAAACACAAATGGTAAGGATTAAAAAACGTGAAAATGTCATAGAAAACACCTCTAGTGCTTATAGGCAATCCCAACACTGTCTTGTAAAAAATCGATGATTTAATTTGCTAGATAAAATGAAAGAAATCTGTAAACGAATGATAAGTATCTAGAAATGCCGAATATTCTCGCATGGAACATTTTCCACAAAACTATTTTCGGGGAGTTTATCAAATTAGCCAAAGAAGCAGAATTTAATATTTGTATCCAGGATTTCGACTAGTTTGTTGCGACCTCTGCATCATGCAACTCTACGAACGTGTCGCTGACAATTACTTCCAAAACATCTTTGAACAAAACGAAAAAATCGTTTCGACCGGCACAACATCACTTACGGAACGATTGAAGCTAATGACTTTTAGGTCCAACGAGGTCTAAGCATTGCATCACTAGTTAAAAGTTGGGTAAAACTATATTCATTTCGTCCATCCTGAGAATTCTCACAGAGATTCAAAAGAACCGATTATTTGCTGTCCGACGAGCCGCAGACGAGAATCTTTTCAGAACTTAAGTTTCTTTTCACAACCCAAGTTTCTTTTTACAACTGAAGTATCGCACAGTTTTCCAAGCCACTTTCGATTTACCTACGAACTTATGTGAACATTCCCAATAAATGTACAGAATATCCATCGGAATAGGATGAAACTCCCAGGGGAGAAAATCTCCAGGGCCCACAGATTGGCAGCACAAATGTCGCCGAATTGCAGTGCGATTGACAGGTGCGGGGAGCCCCAGGAGACGCTGAGTGTTGTAGGCAAGTCGCCGGAATATTGCACGCCCCGCTCTGCGGTGTGTGCAAACGGAGCGAAGTGTGCTGCTTTAATGGCGAGGTCTACCCAATGTTGAATGGTAAGTGCAAAACCTCACTCTGCGTTGTATGCAAACGGAGCTAGGTGTGCTGATTTAATGGCGGTGACTACCCAATGTTGAATGGTAAGTGCAAAACCCCACTCTGCGTTGTGTGCAAACGGAGCTAGGTGTGCTGATTTAATGGCGGTGACTACCCAATGTTGAATAGTAAGCGCAAACTGCATCGTTTCACTCGAAATATGAAGGGCACCACAACGGTTTTGCTGTCGATTGGTTTGTAGTTAAATCACACATGAATGGAATGTGCAAAATTGATGTATTTTTTTATTCGATATGGTATTTTTTGTCTTATTTCTACGTGGGCGTAAATTGCCCAATCGATGGCAACAGCGGTAGTCGAAAATTGAATCTTGGAGCGCGTCTCAAATTTGTGTGCCAATTAACGTTAATGATGAACATTAGGATAAAAAGGAAAACTAACGTGGCTAAGAGATTATCATAAAAGTGAGATTTCCCAGAAATCAATCTATTTCATTTGTGATGAACAATAATATCACATGCACTGACTCATATTGAAACCGAAGACAATCCAAATGAACACAACACACGAACGTACTTCTGTCGGCAACACTTGCGTCTTACACATAATAAAGTGTAACAGATAAGTTTTTCATTCAGCTGCAAGAGAAATCTATCAAAAAGCTCTAGAATTATGATGTAAAGTCAATGTTTATGTAATGCTGAGAAATGACTAGGTGAAAGAAATCGATAAGTATTAAAAGTAAATAAAACATCTTATATACGCGAACAAACAGACAAAATTATGGGAATAAAAAAATGAGGTGGTGGTATTAGCAATCTTAGAAGAAAAGAGAATATGTTTGTCAAGAGTATGGCACGCGCAGACTTCGATTATAAAATCAATTGAAGGGTGGTTCATCGAAATTAAGAACACGACATTTACACAGAGCACTCCTTTATTAACTGATAACGTTGTTAATTAATACTCAGTCTCAAGCCGTACGTCTCTAGCAGTCTCGGTAATAATTTTTTATTAATCTTAACAAATATTAGGTAAAAACTGGAAATGTAGGAAAAACGATACCTTTCAAAAGCCATTTTGAGCTCATTTTCATCCCTCAAATACATTTTATCTCTCCATCACTAAAATATTATCCATGACTGAGTAAGTAATCCAAATAAAAACTCTACTCAAATTCTGAAAAACGCTTTAAGCTGATTTTCATGAAGAGATCACAATCCTCGGAGCAACGCGCTCCGTTTCTTATCAAGCGCCGACATAGCAGCAGTGGTCACTACGGCGGCATCCATCACTCGCTATCTAGCAGAGACAATCAACCGCTGAGCGCAGCGACATTTAGCACAGTCCACGACCAACAGAAAATACAATGGCTTTTTGTCACGCCACAGTGCAGCGGTCATTTGAATATTTCAAATCTTTGGGTGTACATGAAACACAGGAAGTTTTGGATGAACTCATGTGAGAGTAGTCTGACTGAAGCATTGTAGCCCATGTTTGTGAAATCGGAGTAGAATGTAACCCATGACCAACTCGATTCTGAGTTGATTTCTTAACGATGCCAGCGAGCAACACAAGATAGCTACTGCATTTTCAAACCAAAGTCATTCAAAGTAGTGTAAGATTCCCACTACTTATGTCTGTATGTGTCTCATGAAGCAACTGCAATATTTTTTTGTTAAGATATTCGACACAGAACCGACAAACATAAACAAAACAGAGAAGATGATTATTTTCCCTTTTAGTTCGTAGGGACATTAATATATTCGAACGTTTTCAACGCATCTCGAATTGAAAATAGATGATATGAGATACAGAACAGCCGTAATTGTCATCAATAAAAACAACTCATTCGCGGCTTTGTGCATGGTAGGTCAGAACGCCCATAACTTTGGCTCCAGCAGTAAATCGAACGCGATATCTGGGAAAGCTGCAACACTTTTAGAACACAACATATCTACAGTAAACTAAAAGAAGATAGCGATTTTCAGCAAAGTAACACTCGCAGAGAAAAAAAACGCTGTAACCGCAACACAATTTGGATTAAGGATGATACTTGTTCAAACCTTATTTCAACGCCACTCGAGAATTCAGCAAGAGCCTTGGAACAACACATGATTGAATGCGAACAATGCGCATTGAGGCTAAAAAGTGACCTCGCTGTTGTCCGCATTTTCTGAACAAAGCGCGTGTCCGACGAGCAAGAACCTTCCTTAAAAGAAAACTTGGATGGCTTGCGGGCAAAGTTGCAAAGCCTAAACTAAACTCGGTGGGAAACTTGGAATGCTGGTTCTCGAAAAGTACGACTTTACTATTTCTCAATTTAGAATTCTTTTACAGTGTTTTCATTTACGGAATTTCCTTTCTTTCAGGTTGTAAACTGTTTGATATCTTTCCTTAGACTTTCCTTGCGTTATTTTTTTCTATTTAAGCCGCATTGAAGCTACAACCGGCTAATTGCATACACAGACGGTACGTCCATCACACTATACGAGGTTCATCCGGAGATTCTATGCTTTTAAAATAATAAAGATAGGGAATACTCATCAACGATTTAGTGTCACGGTAGCTTTCAAGGGAGCGAAATTTTCGTAATCACAGATGCCCTCCTAGCAGAAAAGTTTGCAGCGTGCGGATCTCGAAGAAAAAATATTCAAATTAAAATGTAAGGCGCTCGAACGAAGAGTTTCGTTACACGGAACGGTGGTCTCCTTGAACGTGGCTGGGGACGGAAATGTTACCATCGGAAAGTATGTTGACGAGATGAGGCACTATCAGAGGACTCGACGAATTCATTTCGGTGGTGCAGAAATAGAGGAGGTCCGAAAGAGTTTGGGAACGATACATGCCTACGAGTACTCAGAAAAGACTTCAGTCTGTGGTTAGAGGGATGTTTCATAAGGCAGTGATTCAATAAACATACGAAATACACAGAAGATACGTCTGCTCTAAATTGTAAGCTCGTTGAATAAGATTCGACTTTTAATATCCAGGCTCGTTTAACAGTCAGCTGTTTCATATATAAGGCAAACGGTAGAAAGCTCATACAACATACGTTGACTAGTCTGGTGAAAGTAAGTAGGGACTAACATGAGAAACGATTTGTTTCTAGGAGAGTAGGGAGGAAAATAGCCACCATATGAAACATTTAACACTCTCTCCTATCAATGTCACTTAGAAAATCACGCGAAATTGGCCCCAACAATTTGCAGTGTTCATTGGTTTGAGGGCTTTACATTAAGTTGCATGCGAACACCAGAGTCAACAGAAAAATAATTAAACTCGAAATAAATGTACTTTTAAAGTCTGAAAATACTAGTATTAATTGTGAACTACATCATTAATTAGTTCTCAAACGAACAGTTAAAAAACACACAAGTGGATTGGAATTCTTCCACTAAAAATGTACATGAAAGTATTTTTGCTGGCTGCAACCAAGAGAAAAAACTGAAAACCACGAAGCAAAAATGTAGAACAGCACACTTTTCTCATATCCACTGAAGGAGAGTCATTTTAAAAGGCTAAAACTTGAAAGGCGCAAAAGTGTCTTTGAAAATAAACAATCACGAGGAGTCGTATTGTTCTCAATGGTCACTTCATCAATTAAGTGAACCTTATAGTCGACTAATTGGCACCTACAGTCACTTTGCCAATTACGGCGATATTTGTCAGAATAACTTCCCTCTCCGAGGCTCGACACAAAACTCGCTTTATTACTCCCAGTCTACCAGGGAATAAGAAAAGAGAGAGGAACTCAACTGAGCAGGGAAGTTGCCACGGGCGATTTAGTGAAGCAGATATTTTAGTGTCTTTATTTCATGTTCCCTGAGGATGGAGACAAACGTTTCTTATTACAGACCTGCCAGAGCTCAAGAGATCTGATTTTTCAGCAACCAATACACAGCACGGTGGCCGACCTCCCGGCCAAAACGAAAGAAAAATAATGGATTTTCTCACTCGAAAATACTTGTTATTGCGATAGGCAAGAGTATTTTTGAGATATGAGTTGGGTCGTCAAATTAAATTATAACGAGACCAGTTCGGAGCAATCATTGTACTTCCTAAAATTTCGAAACCGGAAAAGCATCCATCATCTTACACTCAATATATAAGGGCTGACTGTAGTTTGTTTTCTTTCTTAAATTTGGAGACGGATTTCTTGCTTCATTCTATTTGTTATTTTATTCATACTATAATATTTTTACGTTATAGAGTTGAAGGAAGGTTCGTTGCCACTTTGGTTGGATGGGTAAACTTATGCATACTGATTACTCTAGCAAAGAAACATACACCAGTATAACACGTGCTCCTGAAACTATTCAGCTACTGCAAATCTATATTTAGGTTCTCAATAGATGGAATGAGCAAATATGTTCAAGAAGTTCAAGGATGTTTCATTTTGTCACAAGTACGCATACAAAGCAAAATAAATTTATAATGCCATTATATTTAACGTTATCAAGGCTAGGTTAAAACTTGATTCACTGGTATTTTTCCAAGTTATGTTTCGCAGGAATGTTATATGACATGATTATACATATAATATAATGGCAACGGTCACATAATCATGAGTAGTTCTGTACGAAAAAATTACACGATTTGAAATATTATACGACTGTTCCAGTTCTCCACGTGATAAAATACGAAGAAAAGGACAAATCAATTTATTAAAAGATTTCCAATCTATAAAATTCAATATCACTGCCAGTGTGACAATAAAATTTAGTTTCTGTAAGTTTGACTGCGAAATCACACAAAATAATATATCACGTGGTAACGCGCTGCGAAGAAAATCGCTGTCAATTAGATTGAGAGTGGTATAAAATTGTACAGATTGAGAGTGGTTCAAGTAAAAATTAACAGGAATTTTCTTTGTATTTCACAGAAAATTGCTATTAATCACATGAAAATTAGAACAATTGCGTATGGTTGAATAATCAGAAAAGATATTACGCGACTTTTGCAATAAGAATAGGCTGTGTTGGTGTAAAAAAGGTTGGGTTCATTCATTTGGAGGAGAACATAAATCTGCCCACAGTTGGGTATTTTATGCGATAAATTATTAGTGTTGTGAGTAGAAAAATTCAAACATCAGAAATAATGGTATTATTGAGAGGGCAGACTGCGGACATAATTCTGAAATAATAATAAGATTATTTTTGACACCGATCTATTCGACGGTTAATGAACAAAACCAGATATGTTTTAATTAATGGCACTAGGTTGCAAAACATAAAAAACATATACGCTAAACTCTGAACACAACCAACAAAGAAAGTGCATGCTACATTATAAAAACACGATTTATATAATATAACAATATACAATTCAAATCCAATATGATACACATGTTTTCGCCTCTTTTCGTAGAGCCCTTCACGCGTAGAGCACATCATCCTCGCCATAGCATACTCTTTTGTTTCATATCTTTCTTCTATTATGTATGGGCACCCGGTCTGTGAATTTTCACCTGATCAATTTACCACCTTTTAATTCGCGCTACTGTCTCATGTACTTCTCCCCGGGCTTCTAAAGTCAGTAGGGCAGGGGAGGTTCGGTTATGGATTACGGCAGCTTCAGGCCCCTCCCATCTAGCGACGTACCTCTACTCAAAAAATACGAGTACATTTGAGTTGGGGGAACGAAACGAAAACGAACGAAAACAAGTTGGGAACCCAAGTAATAAACCATTTAACGGGAAGAAATACGAATATCACAATTGGATGCTAAGCTAAATGAAAGAGAAGATTACAGGATTTCAAAGAAGTTCCAATACTGAAGCACGGCGATAAGAATCGGTAAGAAAGTCTCTTGCAGAGTGAGCACCCTCCCCCCAAAAACCAACGTTAACATCTCGGTTAGTGTCGGACATTCGGACATGCATGCACTCACTGCGCGTTTGACCGTCAATTGTCTCTACAATGTCTTCACAGATGAGGTTGCCCAAGTTCATCATAATTGAAGTATGAGTTTGTCAGACTGTTATGGCTGGACCGCAGGCGGGTAAAGACCACATGTTGTCTGCGGGTCTACTTGAGTAGGGTGCAATACTACGCCAAGTTGGGAAGATTCTCAGTGCAAACCTACCTAATGAGGACCAGTTCGTATTTCACAGATTGTGTAGCTCTAGCAATAGGACAGGGGTCCAATACTCATCTTGTGTGAGTACAAACTGCGTCTCTCTCGGCCGCAACATCAGTATGATCGTTGTCTGGTGAACCCACTTGTCCCGGTACCAAAATTAAAGCAATTGCTTTACTCCAAACCAAGAAATCCTTGATTTGAATTCCGATGCGTTCAAGAATGTGATTCTGATGGGAAGAGCCTGTAGATATCAGAAGCAAGCGTTGATACGAAATCTCCGCACAAGACTAATCTTCTCGGTGGAATCGCCAATATAATTTAAAGAAAATCTCACGGCCACGAGTTCCGCAGTTATTATGAAAACTACAGCAGAGGATGAGGGGGACTCATAGGCTAGGAGCTCGAGCGTTGAGACTGGAGTCAATCTTAGGATGCCCAGGGCTATGTTCAAGGAGGGGAGTGGTGAGGAGAGAGGGTGTAGCAAATGAATAGATAATGCTCCCATAGGCAATCTTGGGGCGAGTCACGGCTCCGAGTCGCATCAGGACGGTCGAACCGGAACCCCAATTTTTAGGGTAAACAAATCTAAAAAGGTTGAGGTATCGCATACTTCGAGTCTTCAATTATTTCACATGTGTTATTCAGTAAATTTGCGGATAACAGAGACTCCAATGAACCGTATGAAAATACATCATGCTCATGACAATAACAATCATGAAAAGAGTAAATTGTAATGGCTTCCTAGCCCATATAACACAAGTCAGGGTCTCGATCAATCATAACAGTAATATATGCCACATCAGAAACGGGTAGTTGGGTTCCTATTATAAGACTCTCTATCAAATTTTGAACTAATGAATTCAGTCTTATTTTCAGATTTGGGAGGCATTTTTCCATCCAAAAGTGTTAAAAACTCTAAGTATTACCTGCAATTGTTTAAGGTCTGAATTTGCCGAAAGTATGGCTAAAGTTTGATCTTAAAGGCTGAATAGCCTAAACAAGGAAATGTTTTCCACAAATTACAGGCAAGATACGATTGATAGTGACCTAATCACACTGAAAATTAAGCAAGAAGTTGATTTTATATTGCTGAGCCGATAACATCTGGTATTCTCCAATAGAGATGATAACTAAAAACCGACCATCCAAGGAAAAAAAATATCCTGTTAATATATCCATGGCCTAGAACGACAAAATGATAAATGAGTATTTAGGAAGTAGCATTGGAATTTTTAAGCATCTTTTCTAAGTTTTCTTTACATCCTAAAAGATTTTTAGAATAACCTCCACCCATTAAGCTTTGAGCTCGAGCAATGCTACCAATATTTGCATTGAAACTTGACAAATGAAGGCCCATACCTGGAGAAGTTTGTCAGAGTCCTGGCCCTCTCAAGCTCAAGTGGGGCCTCAATTAGAGTTTGTAGAGGCCTAAGAATATGCTCGAGAAATTCGGAGCCCTCAGGTCGGTATGTTTGAATAGCACCAATAGTTGGCGAGAGCCGCCGGATCGCTGGGGGCAGAGTTGCGAGATGGGATTTTCCTGGAAAAAATTCCCAAGTTCGGCTATTTTTTAAATAAAATTTGGCCATAACGACCTATTAGTACCTGGTAACCTTACAAGATAACGAGGCGCTGAGTGCTCTTTAAGCCTATAGTTAATTTTTTTTTAAATAGCCCAAAATGTCCAAATCCGACACCTTTGGCCAGAATAGCCACCTGGTAACCTTGCTTGTGAATGTCACAGGAGCTAAATACGGGCACGTCCTACTCGTCCTGAAGGTTTGGACATCGCCTGTTGATGCAGAATTTGAGGATCGTGGAAAATCAGGAAGTATTCTCTCTATAATACTTATGTTACAGCAGTCAATGTTAGATAATAACTTTACAGTATTCCGGGTTAATACAGAAGCTTTTCATTCATATTGCTGGTTGCATATTGGGTTAACAAAGTACTTAGGTCATCTCTGTTGGCAAATTCAAAAGTATTCCGGCCATTGACGAATGCCTAAAATTACAGTCGAACTTTTTAGTACGCCCTTGTTTATCCTAAAAAGCTCTCTAAAACGTTTTAGCTATTTTCCTCTCTATTTTTCAAAATATACTGAATTGCTAAATATATCTCAAAAGTTAATCTAAACTCTTAAAAAAAGCAAAAAAGTCAAAATTACATCTACCTTCTTTATCGTAAAGTTTTCAGTTAGTTTTATGGTAAATCTAAACTATAATAATAGCCGCGTCCGTCCGTCCGTCCGTCCGTCGGTCTGTCCGAAGCCTGCCGAAAGTGTGATGAGCGTATCTGTGATACGGGCCGTGTACACTTGGCCTCATCAAATCTCGAGAGATTGAAATTCTTTGTTTTACAGCCTTTCTCTTATTTCGCCTTCTTTCTGACTTCAAATAATGAGGGGTGGACTAGTAAGATATAACAGTTTCTTCAATTTACAAAACTGCTCAATTTTCGAGAAGGACTTTCATCCCTAAACCAAATTTAGTAGCTTTCTTAGTTTTGGTACACATCACACTGCTAAATTTCTTGGAAGAGCATTCAAAGCAGACATTCACTGGAACAACAAAAGTCCTATAATTTCGTGTGATGAAGATGCAGGCAGCCCTTTGTTGGTACCATTTTATCGTTTTCACCCTGTTTGTCATATTAATGAGCACTTATACTTCCAGAGCTGATTAATTCACCCAGTGCAGTTCATTAACCGTAATTGGACAGCACACGAAACTGCACAACTAACTCAGACATGAGCTTAACTAACTAGCTTTGTTTACAAGAGCGATACCCTTCACGAACACAAAGATGATTCTTCCGACAAACCTCGCGAGGAATATGATGACGACGTGGTTCTAATGTGGACACAGCATCTAATGTCTGTTCTAACTTAGGTCAAATTTCCTTTTGGTCACGCTATGTTGAATTGAGAAAAAGAAAAAAAAATTATTGAACGTAAACGTTCTACCGTAACCAAAACATCAACTGTTACCCTCATGGAAGTGCTCGTGTAGCTGTTCTACACCAATAATAATCCATTTATTATAGCCTTGTTCTCAGCGAAGACATCTAATGAATAATGACTTAAATTAACGGATGCAATTTGCTGAGTCTGCTGATTGCAACAAGGGCGCGAAGAATGCCCTCCGCTCAGAATCTCCTTCAACACGTAGGCTTCGTTTCTGCAGTTGCTACGGTTGGTTAGGTGCGGTTAAGTTGTAAGTAGAAGAATAGAAAAACGCATTTTACTGCTCGAATACATCTCTATCCTTTCTTAGAAGTGTGTAAAATGTATTTGTTATATACGTAAATTAAAAATTTATTTGTTACAATATTCCACCTCATTCGCTAAAATTTATTAATAAAACTTGGGAAAAATTGAAATGCTATTCGTTTATACCGGTACGCAAATCAACAATTTACCAAGTAGTACACGTATGCTCCAGTGCGTAGTCTGGATGTTAAATAGACGCTCGGTGGAGATCTTCAGGGCTATTTGCCCAAAAAAGCCAGAAAATCGTACACACCTGTACATTTGCCAGTTTTAGTAATGCTTGTCTTGGCATCTTTGTATCTTATGCAAATTAGTAAATGAGGATCAGTAATTGTTGACATTTAATCAGGAATTACAATAGTAACCACCCTCAAGGATGAATTTTATAGCACTTACTATACATTCAATAATTTGCACAAGTACACGTAACTGTAAATCACTCCGTGTCCTGCAATGATGATGAGTTGATGACTAATGTGGCCGATAGAAAAACTTCCGTTGCTATTTAATTCGCGAGCTTCGTAAGCTCCGTAAGTAATACTCAACAGGGATAAATTCGCGAGTGCATGCATATTGATTTACGCGAACTCTATTCTAGCTTTCTTGTTTTCTGCTTCCATTGAGAACGCAATATTCTGTAAACGTTTACGAACTCATATTCTACGACACGTCAGTACAGCAATAAAGTCAGATAGGACCAGACCCTGTAACGAAAATTTCAAGTGAAAGCTCTGAGTGCGGCATAAAAACAAACATTTACTGTGAAAATTTACTCTCTCGTTAATATTTTAATGTTGTTGGGACACCCCAATGATCTACTATTCCCTAGCGATCTCTCATTCACTGTAACTTCACGATACCAACAAACCCGCCAGTGTGTACGAGCTGAAAAACAGGCGTTGCTGCCATAGCGTGAGGTCTACCACATTATAGCATGAGATCTACCTCGAGCTAGTCCTATAGCGTGAGGTTAAGTTAGGTCAGGTTATTATTATATATATTACTTATTTCCATATATTTGATTTTGCGATAAACACTTAATTTGTACATCTAAACTGTACCTGGGTAGGTGATATATGGGGGGTTGGTAGACATCACGCCATAGTAGCACCGGACAGGCGACAGTAAACGTCATACGCAACTGATGACAGGCAACCGCTTCATGTCATCAAAATCCATGGAATTACAGCAAAATCTGCACACCCCGTACAGCCTCATCCGACGCGCGCACCTTCCCTCGCAGTCAGTAACAGATGCAAATGGACGTGTCCAAAATGACGGATGTCTTTCCAAAGTCATATCCGCTGGAGATCCTCTTTCTGTCTCGCCCCTAACCAAAAACTGTGTCACAGAAAATTTGTTTCAGCCCAATTTTACTGAGCTCATAAGATTCACAGCTCATGCTAAAACCTAAAACTACAAAAACAGTTTTCAAATTGAACTTAAACGATAAACTCGTACAAACAGTGATGATCATAGTGACGCAGGTTTTAGTAGATTTAGAATCCAGAACCGTGTTATAGACTCACCCTTGCCAAATGCGGCTTTGAGCCCATTTCAGCGAGGCACATTTTTGGCAGAGCTCGACCGCTGCTGGCCTCCACAGCGAGAGGAGAGTGACACTTCATTAAAATAGAGCAAAGTGTCATAAAGACAGATTGCGATGATTCAATTGAAACCTGGAAGGTTCAGGGAGGACAGAAACTGTGCGCGCAGCGTGCAGAACGAGAGGGCAACACATGGAACGAAGCTATGTAAAGTTCATTTGTGACTCCCGAATGTATACATCTTATGAGCTCGCCGTTAGCAGGGAAGCTGACATTTTTATGAATACTAAATCATGTCAAAATCGAAAAAGTCGTTTTGACAGAAAACATTCAGTTTTTGAAAAGAGGAAAATACGTATCACCAATGACGGATATCTGGAAGATTATTCGGGGAAGTTTATTCTCTAAATCGAATGAGGAAACAGAAGGTTTATTAATTAATTAATCATGCCCGCCCATGGTATCTTTTGAACCTATCAGTATTCTTTCCTCAAAGTTCTTTTCAACTCATACAGATGCCTCAACATGATTCAGATAAACTGTATTAACACCTGGAACAAGAACATCCTCAAGCGCATGTTTCCAGAAATTTTCCAGTCACAGAACACTGCTGCGCTCTGACAGACTGTAAACATGGCAGATATAATTTATTTCGAGCGTCATAGGAAGTTATTGAAACGTGAGAAGCGAGGCCGGAGTTTGAGCGTCCGTGAAGAGCGCGACATGACCGCCGTCTCATGGATATTCAACAGCCGGGGCCCTGCGTTCACACTCAACGGGTCGCATAAAAGGCGCGGTGTGAAGGGCGTGCGTTAATGAGAGCAACCTGTATTGGACACAATTTACTCCACATCATTCTAAGTTTGCATGAAAAAAAAGCTGAATCGTAAATAGGTTTTTAGATGAGTGCTTCACTTTTCCAAGTCCGTATTGAATGCATTGAGGACAACCCATTCGTTGAAAATTGTTTTGGGACACCATTTCAATACAGACGAAGAATGGTTTCAGTACGCATGAGGGCTTTCCAAAGGCGCAATTTATAGGATGTCGCTTGATGTCGGCGCACAAATACACAAAAAATATGTGTGAAATAAATTACATGTCAGGTGAGATTTCCGCTACAAAAACATTAGCACTGTCGTGATCATTTACAGTATTTTAAGATCCAAAAGGATATTGCAATGTTACATTTATCTCTAATGCCTCCCAAACTTAACCTCTTGACGACCCAGAGGACTATTTGGTCCTCCCTCAAATATTGGATTAATATGTGTATTTTTTGTTCAATTTCTTCCTGCATGTGCTCCTTGAAGTTTACTGTCGAGTGGCGGATACTCTCTCGTTCTGAGGTCGGTGACAACCTGATTCTGACCTGACAACCAGGGCTACGCTAATGAGGTGGTTGTACCAGCACTAATATGAGTAAAAGAAACTTGATGTTAAGAGGTTTACCGACCATCTATATGACTTAAAGCGCAAATAATGCTCATTTTCGTATGAGTAGAGCTTTAGTTCCTACATCAGCCATGAACGGAACTTCAACATCTCTAAAGTTCTTTATGGAGTAATGGATACCAGACAACTGATATTCAATTGCTAAGGAAACAACGAAAAAGAGATAAGGAAGAAAAATTTGCATACTGAAAAGATTACTTATATAGCTTAACTATCTCCAAGAGCCGCCTTTGAAATGAAACTGCGCAATTTTATAATGAGGATAAGTTTGTCTGTCAAATGTACATCAATGAACAAAAATTGCTCTCGCCACTACTAACAGAATTCTTGCAGCAATGCTGCGTTTGCAATGGTAAAACTCATAGAAAACACACGGTAAAATGTCATTCGGTTAAATCATCTTAAAATTGTTTGGCCAAATTTCCAGGTAGATAATTAAAAGTAAACGGATTCAACAAACTTGCTTCTGAACTTTCGTTTAAATCGAATGAGTTTAAACTTAAACAAAAACTGTGCACGATGGGTGATAGGAGAATACTTCATTATCTTAACTTGAACAAGATTTCAGTTTAAAACTTTATATGCACCTCTGATATTCACTGACACATCTCTCTGAAACAAGTTACTCGCATTGTATAGCAAAATAAGAAAATCCCCAGCTGGATAATTATAATTACGAGCCACTGAGTGGATGGGATCACTGGAGGCAGAATTCTATGACGGATGAATTTCAAAGCTTGTCCATCGCTATAATAAGTGCCTTAATTTGTTTGGTGACTATGTAGAAAAGTGAAATTTTTTGTCGCTATTTCAGATGTGTATAAAAATGATTGTCTTGTTCTTAGTTTTTTCTCTTTTACAAAGGCTGCTTACTTTTTTAATAGCCCTCGTAATTACGAACAGGTCCATTAACTCTCTATTTCAGAATCTATAGCATTTACTGTAAAGGATATACTTTCGTGTTTTGCTTTTGTTCTCTCTGTCAAAAGTTCTTTAAAAATAGACACCGCTTCTAACAAGCCTGTTTGGAAACATTTCAAAATTACACCGGCTCAGTTGCGGAAGCTTATCGTGCAAAAATGATGCTAGTACACTCGAATTGTTCATTCTCTGCTGGCCTGAGGTTTGGTTACAAAACTAGAATATACACACAAGTCAAAATCAAAGTGCTTAATATTTCGCTGGCAAGTTTTTAAGGAGATCAAACGTTTTTTTTTCCCTCAGGAGGAGATTATTCGGTAAATTAATGCTTCTCTACAATTCCACAGTAAATCGCTTAGTTTTTCATACATTTTTACAGATTTAAAAGAACTGATATTTATATTTCGGATGTTATGCCAGAATCATTCATGGTTTTCTGGAAGTAAAGCGTTTCAACGCTTTATTTCAAGTTTTCCCTCCTTCAAAAGTGGATCAAGCACATATCCATCTAGTGTTATTTCCCTTGAAACAAAATTTAAGGTGTGAGTAGCCATTTAAATAAGGTTGGAATTTTGGAGGAGACACCTGAACTTGACAAGCTTTACAATGATTTAGTTAATTATGAAATGATGTGACTTTTATTCAGTTTCTAATATTCAAACCGGTAAGTTCCTAAATTAAAAACATAATACAGCATACAATTTTCAACTGTTCAATATCATATCGAAGTGTTTAAATGCACATAGTCGAGAAATCATGATTTGCTTTTTGCACGAGTGCAATTCACGCCTGAGCGTCGAAGAACAGTTGCTCCATTTGGAAAGAGAAGATAACTCCATATTCCTCTGTAATGGTGGTAAGCTCAATACTAGTTGATTATGCCTCGTCAGAGGGAAAGAACAATTCACACGACCACAAAGGTCCCGAGGCAGAGGTGGCGAGGAGGGCGCATATTGAGAGAGAGAGAGAGACGCAAGCCTTATCTCTCTGGTGCAGTGCTGTGCACCGCAGTGCACCGGGCTATCAGCGCAGTGCAGCGCACCACGCCCCTCTGCACCCGACGCAAAATGCGCCCCTCGAATAATGGCAGTGTTTAGCACACGTAAAAATCGCACAGATTAAATGAGGAATTATGCAGGGGCCGGAGAGGGAGCGTCGAGGCGCCAGATATACGAGGCGCGGCGACGCTGTTTTTGGGAAATGGTTGCTTTATTTCGGGGCTCAAAGTAACGCATCACTGGAAGCCTCAGCCCGCCATGATCACTGAGCTTCCCTCTTCGGATATAGGATGCTCTTGAAAATGCAACCTATTGTGCTTCATGAGAAAATGAGCAACACGCTCTGTGCATAAATTTTCTTTAAGCCTGAGCTCATGTTGTGGCCACTGAGCTTCTCTTTTAGGATAAAAGATGCACTTGAAAACGGAATCCACTGTGCTCCATGGGAAAATGAGCAGCATGCACTATAGAATACTTTATTTTCAGCCTGAGCACGCTATGATCACTCAGCTTCTCTTTGCCTTTTCTGATAAGAAATACCGTTGAAAACGAAAGCTACCGTGCTTTACGGGAAAATTATCTTCTCAGTTTCTCATTTAGGAGAAATGATAAAGTTAAAAATGAAATAAATTGAGCACTATGAAAA
The DNA here is from genome assembly GCA_030386875.1 of Morinoia aosen. Taxonomy (NCBI): domain Eukaryota; kingdom Metazoa; phylum Arthropoda; class Malacostraca; order Amphipoda; family Talitridae; genus Morinoia; species Morinoia aosen. The sequence goes on from CM059562.1 coordinate 12,964,611, forward strand.
AATGAGCAAAATGAGCTCTCTATATCTTATACATTTCATGTCAAATATTTGGCAATTCCCCGAAGTTTATAAAGACCCGAGAGAATTGTACAATTCTTATCAGTTGAGAGCAAGCATGCTCCCATTATAGGAAGTTTAATAGCTTGCATAAAGTCGTTCGTCAATGATTGTAAATTTCACACTTTTGTCCTGTTTATTTCGACGTTCACATTTCTGTAATCGTCCCAGATTAATTTCAATCCGATGTATATTAACTGTAAATTCTCGCTCAGAATGTTATTTAAAATTTATCCTAACTAGAAGAAATAAATTCTACCACAAAATAGCCAATGATATACTGTTTTACTTATGAAGATCCATTTTTACAGGGTGATCAAAAATTTATTCATCCTGTAAGTAATCCTTGCTCATCTATTCTTCATTGATTCAAGTAGTTCTGCCATTGAATTATAGCATGTGGGTTAAAGTGAAGAAATTTTCATTTAATGTAAGATAACTCAGAGACATTGAGTTTTTAATTCACCGAATATGAGTTCCCTAATTTTCCCTGGATTGCCACTGTTGAAATCTTTTTCTTCCAATTTCCAAATAAAAACTATGGGCAAACTAATACCTTTGGTAATGCTGAAACGCATTTCACTTTGAATTTTGAATATGGAGCCCTGACACTCATTTCATCAGCTTCAAATTCATCTCAGTAACAGTAGTGTCATCAGCTCCACACGTACCTCGATAACAAATTTTTTATCAGCTTCAAACTTCTTTCTGACGATTTGAAGATGAGTCACGCATGCATGGGGCTTTCTGTTTAGTAGTTTTCACACTTCGGTAACATTTCTGTACTTAAATTACACTTTATTTCATACTCTCGTAAGTCACTCTCACGGTCGCTGCAATCAGGATTATTACACATGAAGCTGAAATAAGAACACGTCAGTAGCCCATCACAGAGCGAGCACAACTTGAGGCGACATATTCGGCATCTGACCAGCTTCAGAATGTTTCAATCAATTTTGCGAGCTCAAAGAACACTGGATGGCGAGATAAATTTCTTCCTTGAATGTATTGCTGGGGTCTAATTATCTGAGGGTGACTCTCATTTCAATGAACGTTAAAAAACGTATTGATTCTTATTGTAAAATTTTGATTAATTTCTGTTATTTTACAGGTTAACTGAACAAAATAAATTCGAAGATCAGCAAGCTAACTAGAGTACGATTTCCAAAATAATATTTCTCAACACAACGAATACGAGAAACGTTTTCAAATTCTTTGATATGAGCGAACGCAGTTGACCCACCAATGAGGCTACGCATGAAAGGTTTCAAAATTAAGCTTACTTATCGTGGTTGTAAAATCTTAAAATTAGACTTAAATTTCAAAACACATGAGCATCGCGCTTTAGATGGCTGTGTAAGATTGGCGAAGGATGTGGAAGTCTGACAAAAATTCGCGAATTCGTTGGTCAACCAATCAGGTCCTATCCAAACCCCACCAAGATCAACACATTACAATGAACTGTACAACAATGTATGAAAGATCTGCTTAACCTCAGCTTGACCCAAGATCTCATTAGATGTACCTTATTTCTGTAGTTTCTCCCGCCCGAGTCAAAGGCAGTGAAAAGAGCGCAACTAAATTTTGACTGGTATACAAGAGACGCTTTTGGAACCTAGTAAGAAAAACAGAAAAAAGTACGTTCAATTCCATGTAATATCCCCAACACTTAAATTGCACACGTCTTAGCGCACACGCTAGGGCACCTTTCATTCTCAACGAGCCGCTGAGCGCTGTAGGTTTGTCGGAGACAAAAATAATTGGTTTCTTCCGATTATTACACACACTGAAAAGGTTATTATGATTGAAAAAACGAGATCAATAAAGATGAAAAAAGCACGATATGTAATATTTATGACTTTCCTTGGTGCTCTCGACACTGTATACTACTTGGTACTTGAGGCAACTGTTAGAAAGGAAATGGTAGAAACTAAAACAGAAGCTGTGACCGGTTCGGGCAGGGTAAGTATTTAAGATTTAATTAAATTACCAAGTATAGGAAGGAGACTTTTTATGTGAATCACCGAAATCAACTAACTATTATCAGGCGGCTACTCCACCTAAATTTCAAAGGTGCTTATTACAGCTCATACGAAAATTGTGTAAAAAGTAACATTGGTCCTTCACTTTGGCTCCGAAAAGCTCCATTCATGCAGTTTAGAGAGAAATACTAATGGCACAGTCAAGTGGGAGCAGAGAAACTTGCTTAAAAAATTAATAAAAACGGCGGCATGCGTAAACGCATTGCGTCAGCCTCAGAGATTATATTTTAAATTAGTTCAACGCCCTAAAACCACAACGAAAATGTTCCCAAGGGAAAAAAAAACAGACACACACTCAATATGGTATTAAGAGATTAGAGAATCTATGCACAAGGCGTGTTCCCACATCTCACGGTTAGAAACAGTTAGATTGAAGTTTATGAAATATGATAAAGTTGAAGAAAAAGAAAATAATAGGTGCTAAAACAAGGGCTGTACTGAACAGAAAAAGATGGTCCATTACGAAACGAAAATAAATTTTCAACAAAAAGATTTGCCTATGGACCTCACATCATTCCCCTGAGAGCACTGGCTACCATAAATGCGATTGTTGTTCCTCATAAAGCTTCGTAAATCTTATAGTTATTAAATGAAATTCTACGTAAGCACTTTTAATCGACCCAGTGTTACGTTTGGTGCATGACTTACAGTTTAAACACACGTTGCTTACAACTACTGGTTAACGATAAACTTTCCATACATTTAGTGCGTTTTGAGAATTGATCACGTTGTTTAGAATTGTGATTGCTTTTGAGAAAACAGTCATGATTGCCCCCGCCGTGTACCAAATGCGTAACATAGATGCGTAACATTAATAATGATATGATTACCCTCACTTTGTACCAAATGCGTAACATTAATTATAGTACATTAGATACCAATTCCCACTCACACTCAGAGCCTGAACTCAACTATACCAACCACGCGTCAACACTTGACGCTGGCGCGGCATGACTCTCAAACTCAGAGACGAGGTTGAAGCCTCAATTCTTCAGGCACTCTGACCCTGGCAATAAACCAAACTCTCCCTAAAGGTTTTTATCCACTTGCCAATAGTAGAAGGTTATCCATAACATTTCCGCGAAGCGCGAGGCACAGATTATATGTATAACTGGATGAAATAAGGTACCTACATGACCAGGCGATTAAGCAAACTTTAGGACAACGTCGTGTATGGTCGCATGGTTGGTTCCTTCATTAAAATCTTAATAACTTCAATTTGCAGTAATTTCATAACATATCATTTAACCGTCACTGGGCAGTTCAAAATAACTGCTATGAGTCTTAGGGCTTAAATCACCAAAAGTTTTAACATAACCCCACCTAAAAATTTGAACGTTTCAAGACATTCTCATCTCGTTTTGTCTCTACCACCATAAGGAGTGCAAACCTTACGGCTATTCTCGACAACGTCTGCATAGTGAATCACACCCATAAGATCCTGAATTAAATCCCCCAGCCCCACACTTTTAATTTATACTTCCAGTCTTAACGCACACAGGCTTAAGAAACGCGGCGTTTCATTTTTCAGTAGCAGATTGCGTTGCTCGGACGCGTTCATCGCTCATCTAGACACTTTCTCCGATACTGAACAAAATGAATGGGAGATTTATGAGGTCCGAAGGCTGGGCTGCGACGCCATTTTTCATGCCAACGAACCTTTTGTGGCGAGCATCGAAAATTGCGAACGCCGTCGTTCAACGATCGAGCGCTCCTCGAAGGAGACGAGGGAGCGTCTGTTAAATCTTCATCGGGCCTTGACAACAGTGGCTGAATCGGCGACACCTTGCGCCACGCGCCACAATTATGCCAGTGCAATATTGGCGTGGCAACAAGACTTGGATTGGTACATTTCCGACATCTTAAGTGCTAATATCTTCGAAAGCTATGCCATTCCTTCATTGATCAAGAGCAGCATCTAATCTTCGTCTCCTAAAATGACTTCGACCTGTTATTCATGTTGAACTTCGAAAATTGGACGTTTGTCGAACTGACATGGCATCGAGTGGCAGCTGAAGTGAAGACGTGCAAGGGTTCACCAGCAAGGAAATATCTTGGCTCACAGTGCTGCTGAGCCATGATATAGTACTATATGTATTTCTATCAACGTTAAATGTAACATAATTGTAAAAACAGGAAGCTATCCTGTGGTCTCCGCAACGTCCCTGTGTTCCTGATGTAATGACCAAAAAAGATTCATGCATCTTTAATTTAAGTTAAAGCACTTTCCTACATTACTTTTTCGAAAAAAATCAAATCAACATAATAACGACTGCGTCGAATAAATCCTAGGAGCTGAAGAATGCGCACAATCTGCCATTTAAAAAACTTTATTATTGAATCAATCATTTGGCAGCACGCATTTCGACAGTCAATCTGGTTGGACAGCTAGTGAGTTTTTATGTTCCGTATTAAACTTTCGAAGGCATGCATGAGCAGGTCAAAACTAGAAGCCTTCGAGAGATGTTCTGAGAGCCCCGTGTGTTTAATTACAGTTTAGCATATTAGTTATGGAGGCCAGTTTCGCCTTTCATCAGCTAACGAGGTCCAGAGACGATGAAATGAAACCAACAACATTATCAGACCAGTACGAGAAAACGAAATCTTCCCAAGAACATAGAGTAATAGGCAGAGCTAGGTGATTCGAGCTAGTTCGCTATTATAAGATAAAATGTATATTCTTTTCTGTAAGAGGTATTCGCCAAAAATTAAGTTTCAGCCATAATATCTGTTTAAAATGCACGGACTCAGGGAGATCACAGCCGGAAATATTGTCTCAAGGTGAATTCATTCTCCCAATGATCGTTGTAAAATACAGTAATATGGAAGGGTGACAGCTCGAGTCGTGATGATGGCCATTCCATTATGCAGATCCTGAGACGATTCGTTTAGTTAGCAGTTCGTTCATCCCTTTATTCCAATATTATTCAGATCTGGATTTCCAGGTTAAGTACCTTCGAGCTTGATAGGTTCTAGCTCATGCAACGTAATGGTAATTAATATCGTCAGCAAATGATATAAAAAAATGAACAAAACCGCACAGCTCTGCATTGAACTGCAGTGATATATGCATTCATTAATGTAACGTAATAATTCTTTATTTACAACAACACTAACTCTAAATGAGAGCACTTATTACTAGGAATTGCTGCAGGGCAAACATCCCATTATAATACTTGTGAGCATTGTCAAAAATACAAACCAAAGTACTGCCAAAACAATTCATCCACAGAAAACATAGTAAGCCTTCATTAGCAGTTCTACTCAAGGGAAATAAGAAGAAGATTAACGGATTTATGATAGAATTTACAAGAAAATTGTAGTACATGATAAACAAAACCAAGTTTCTCTTCCGAAGTACCAAAAGACTAAGCATTGCGTGCAGATACTTCATCTGCTTGAGGAATTCAAAACTAAAAACGTTACGGCCAGTATAAAGTACGTAAGTCCACGGACGACTCCTCAAAACTGTTCAGTTCAAACATTATTTACGTTTTATTTTCCTCAGGAGCGTAATCGGCATTTCAGATTTCGTTTGAAGCGCCGCCTGGACGCGAATTTTTCCGCTGACGCCGCAAATTTGAGGTACGCTTCCAGTGCCCACGTACACACCTTCACTCCCCGCACACCCTCACTCCCCACACACCTTCACTCCCCGCACACCCTCACTCCCCGCACACCCTCACTTTCTACACGCCCACACTCCCCGCACACCCTCACTCCCCGCACACCCTCACTTTCCACACAGCCTCACTTTCCACACACCCACACTCCCCGCACACCCACACTCCCCGCACACCCTCACTCCCCACACACCCTCACTCCCCGCACACGGAAACCGCACATCAAACCCGTGCTTAATTTTTAGAAATTATTTTTGAAACTTTAATTTTTCTTTATGGTCTGCTGCAGATCAGTTTTCATATTTCGAGCATTTCCCTTCATGTGAAAAGGAATAAATTATTTGCGAGTTCGTTAAGGCGGCGGCGCTGGCGTGCAAACATTAATATGAGACCAGGCTTGCGAGCGCTGCCTCCGTAATCCACGGAGCCTGCACGCCGCTCTTCGTGTGATTGATTACATCAATAATGTAGGGAGGGTGCTATGTACTGGCGGTCTTTGCACCCAGGGCGAGGACTGACACCAACACTACAGCAACTTGTGCAGTATTTTGCGCCTTCGCTCGTGCCCGGTGCTGTGAAAGACTAGAAGTTATTTTAAGCCTCCCAACCCACAGAAAAGTTTCAAAGAAAGTAGGATGAAAGCACTTTTTAGTAAGAAATGGAATAATATGTGTTCGATGCGTAAGATGCGTTTTCTCACATGATCCTCTGCGCATAGAAACAACAAAATAGAAAGGAAACTCATGAGACAAGAAAAGAGTTCAGGAAGAAGGTAATTGAGACTGAAAAACACGACAGTAGTAAACTAAAAAAAGATGGTCCGTAACAAAAAAAATCTGCTCCATTTCAATGGAAAGAAAAATTACCCAATTTCGAGCTCAAAACCAAACATTTTTCTCCTGAAGCGTAAGTTCCCATAGATACAATAGTTGTTTACCCCTGAGGGGCGATGACATCAAGAAAATAGGTATAACTGAATGAGTGAAAACAGAATGGCCCATTAATGCCCGGCTAATCTCGATTTTCTACACCTACTCTATCGTAGTTACTGGTTTTAATAAAAAACCATCGGTCTTTTGTTAGTACTGGCTGAAAAGGTAGTGAAGTGGTAGTGGTCGGATTTTCAAACAGAATATGTCGTCTTATCATTGTGCCTGGCAGCGCATGCTCTCTTACCGTCCTAGCCACAATATGCGGCACTTTCAAACAAAAATCTTCAGATTTTCTTTTTTTTATGAGAAATTAGTCAGTCTGTCAAGATTGTCAGATAATGCTGACTAAAGGCATCGATACATTATTGGTTTTAGCCCTCAATGAAACAGTGGCTTTCCCAATAACTATATATTAAAAAAATTTCATAACATAAAGTATTGAAGGAATATTATCACTGTTAAGTAATCAAAATCAGGGCTTTTCAAATCATCTCATGAGATGTACTTGCAGTTTTTCCGATAGGTCAAAGACCCCCAATAGTTTTTAGAAGCGTAATTTACGCCACAAAATTCTCGCGGTCCATGGACCTCTACGTACTTTAATGGAGCACTTTTATAGGAGGAATGAATCACGACTCTGAATAGGCGACTTGAAAAATCAGGAATAAAGTTCAAGTAAAAGCAAATAGATTGTTTATTCAAACACTGAGCGCTTATTTATCGTTAAAAAATTTTAGGGGCTTGAAATTGACCACATTTTTTTCGAAATCTATGAAAGGTTACACTGCTGCTCACCTGCTCGATGTTTAAATAGGACTGTTGGTCTAGAAATGGATATAAATAGTCATTATGTTATATTATCCGTAATGTGCGTTACGTAATCCAACGTTATGCGAAATAGCCGAATCCCGTTCTCAGGGTGGCAGTAGGGAATGATTGATCAACCACGCAAACAAGCGAGGAAGCAACAAGCTTTATCATTAAATAGTGGAATGAATTAGCTGATAGATAAAAGAATGACCCACACCACATGAACCTCTCCATGCATGACCACGCATCATTTTCCATGAGCGAACTCCAGTTCAATTCACACTGGAACATGAAGCATACTTCATTGAAGCTGCGAAGAGTTCATTTATTTCCCGGGGAGCCGCCATCGACCGTAACTGGATTTGACAGAAATTTAGCTGCCTAAAAGCCTGTCGCGAGCCATGCTATTCAGCCTGCGCGGCCTATTACTGGTGTCACATTTTATCATCTGACGCCCGCTGGAGCATGCTTACCGACTCTATCGAGTTTGCCATCTTCTTTGCTTAACGTAGCGATGTTTCAGAAGTTTGAACTCAAAACCGAACACTTTTCATTAAAAATTTGCCATTCACTTCTTAAGATACCTGCAATTGCTCGTTTAGCTTAGAATTGTTTAATCGTACTGATATTTCTAAGCTTGAAATTAACAGGGTTCGATTGATTCATTGAGAAGTTTCCTTGTTTGACGTTGATTCAGTTTTTAAACAATATACTTTTGACAATGACAATGATAATGCAAGAAAAGAATACACTTGTTCTGCAACACTCGTGCTGTAGCAGTATATCAAATTGCCATTGCTTAGTATATCGCTTAAGCATAAAACTTCAAATTCGATCCCACATAAGATAACGAGTATAAAATCGCTTGCATTCATGGAATACTCGATGAGCTGTTGAAATATTTTTTTGCTCTAGCCTCTGCAAACGGAAAAACTGCCCCTGACGTACCATACACAATGCATGCAAGATGTCAGTAAAATTTAAAAAAACATGCTGGGGAGCTTGCAGAAAATAGCGCCCCCAAAGGTAAATATGTTGAAAAGCCGTGAGGTTAAGATAATTCCGAAATTTCAAGTCCCAATTAAGAACTTCGATTAAAAGTCCGAAAAATACAAACAAAGTCACCGAAAATATATTTTATATTTTCCTTAACAATTACAAACATAATTTGAGCAACTAATTTGTAAGGCAGGAACTCAACGATTGTTCTAATCTTTACTATCCTTATTTAATGAAATTTTAACAGTGTCACGAAAAACGCTGTGGTAAATGATTATTCACAAATAAAATATCGCGTTATCTTGAACTGAAATGATCAACCCTTTTAACGCGTCCTACATTAGCTCTCTTGAAATAACAATTCACCGCTCCATTCGACTCAATCGTAAGCTTGATTACAATGGGTTGCCTCGGTGAAACGGTAAATTCTTATTTTTCGTTAACTGAGGAAATTAGTCTCGAATCAAGGAGTTACCTCAGTTCTAAGACTTAAAACTGACTAGCAAATCAAGATTTCTGAAGGGATTGTGAACTTACTATCGAATTTCACGCGAGGAGGCATATTCTGAGTCGAGTAGGATAAGCGCGAGTCAAGAGTCTGGAAGTTAGCGCAGATCCAAATTCCTGAACCCAAGGTCCTAGTTTTCAGGTCACGGAATTAAACAAAGAACAACACAGGTCGAGCAGCAACTTTTAATATCAGTAGCAGACACCACGATTGCAGCTGTCTAGTATTGAAGTAAGTAATGAATATCAGTAGATGTGGGCGTATCCAGCAATCATTGTTTTGTACATTTCAATGTACGGCACTAGCCGCAGCCCGATGCTATATAAGCAATCGCAATAGGCTATTGTTGCCGCACGTTGCGGGTGTCGTCAGCTGTAGTTACTTGTACTGCAGCCAAGGGAGTTGAAGTTGAAAGTTACATTAATAGTGCGCATAAGCAAACTGATTGTTGATGCTTTTATATATAATAGTTAGATTGAGTTTTAAAAACAAATTATTCTGATGACCGATTGTGTTGAAGATTCTGCGTCGAATTATATCTATTCAGCTAAAAAAAGCAAATCATCACGATAATATCAATCCTGTTTTTATTAATTTTTCGCAGTTCTTTCATGCTGTCCTTAGCGTAAATTTGCGTTTCATGTTTCCTAGAATCGTACGTTGAAAACTGTTTTCAATCTAGGGCTCATTAATCTCTTCGAGCAAATAGGAGTTATTTGCGAATTAATTCATTCAAAATATAGATGGATTGAACGAAAATATAGAAACACCTCGTAAAATAAACGCTTGAACGTAAATGTTTATGGTAACCAAGCCTGAAGGTGGTACAATAGTATAATTGCCCACCATTGCCGCATGTACAACGTCCTCAATACATTGCTAGAGTCCATGGAGCCATGCTAGAGTCAGTCGTCGTCAGAACAGCGTACTGTGTCGTTGTGAGCGCATTATGGCAGAGCTAAATGAATTTGAATCTGGATAAATTGTTGGTGCGCGTATAGTGGGTGCTTCCGTCATCAATGTAGCCGAAGGGTTTGATATTTCAAAGGGCACCGTATAAAAGATATACATCAGAGCCAGGAAAAGCTGATAAATATCATCCACTAAGGCACAACACTGACAAAAATGTTTATGGGATGATCGTGGCAGACTGTCATCGAAAAAGATAACTACGAAAAATAAGAAAACGATGGCTCGTGAAGTGACTGTCGAACTGAATGTCGGGCTCACTACGTCAGTTAGAACCAAGGCAATAGGATAGGAGTTCCATTAACAAGGATTTTCAAGGCAAGCTGCGATTCCAAAACCATTCACCGGTGGTTCAAAAGCCTGTAAGAGAAAAACGTTGCGCCAAAGCCGTAAAACCCAGACTATGAAGCAATGGGATAAAGTCATAAGGCCGCATGAATATTGTTTTACACTGTTCCCGACGTCTGACCGAGTTTACTTCTGACTATCGCTGTCTCAAGGTCCCATGGAGACAGCGCGCTGCCAAGAGTAAGAATGACATGAGGGTGGATTCGGTCATTGTCCGAGCAACCACATCATTGTAATCTATGGACCCCATGATTACTCTGCAAGGTCATATTACTGGCAAGGATTATGCAACCATTATGGCGGATCATTTTCATCCCATGGCACAATGTTTATTCCTCAGTGGTGGCTGTTCTAAGACCACAACACCCTTGTTCATATTTATATGTGTCTTAGAACACAGCTTCCCTTAGCACACACTGGGGAACAATGTTTGATCCCCAGTGGTGGCGCTGTGTTCTAAGACGACAACGTCCCCATTCAAATTTATATCAGATCGCCAAGACTTGTTTCGTGAGGATGAAGGTGATTTGCCGCATCTGCCCCTCCCACCACACTCACCAGACCTGAATATTATTGAGCCTTTATGGTCTACTGTGAGGCGAAAAGTTCATGACCTCCATCAACATTATACTTCAACTTGTCTCTTTTTTGCAGCAAGAATGGTTTAAGATTCTCTTGAAAACCATGCAGGGCCTGAATTTACCCATTCCGCGACGACTTCAAGCTGGTTAAAATGCTGATTTTTATTAGGTAAATATTTTTTTCAAGTTTTTGTATAGTTTTGTCCGACCCTCGCACGGGACAAACTAAGCTTGAGCAGGTATAAAAAGTTTACGTTCTGAATAAATAACGATATCTTTTAATAAAAACATAACAGTTAATTGCTGAGAGTAATTCTTTTTCATTATTTATGTATATTTGCTTAGGTTAAACTCGTACTTAAACGCTGAAATCCTATGAACACTATACGATCGAAAGAACTGCATTAATTTTTTTCCAAGCATCAGTTGCTTAAACCAAAAAAAAGTTAAGCGCCCTCTGGAGGGTTCGAATAACTCCAGAGGAGAAGAAACTCTAATTGAGCAAGAAAAACTGACTTGATTTAAGTAAATTGTCAGTCTAATTGGGGGCGAGATGGGATGCGCTGCGTACCCGGCCCCCGTGTCGGAAGAAATTGGTGACGCACGAGCAAAAAAAACGCCTACAAAAATAGGTTGTTTACCGCTAGTGCATGAGGGTAACTGGGAAAACCGTTTCGCTCGGGTGCAGGCGAGAAGCGGAAGTCGATTTGCTTTGATGCATTGCATGGTGCTATAGTGTTTTGTGCATGGTGCTACTCGTAGAAGCGGTAAAATGTAAAAAGTTGAATAACTTGGAAGTATTTTCTGATCACATTTTTCGAACAAGCACGACAGAGCGAACAAAACCTCAAATGAACAAAGTCATTTCCAAATTCATTCCCCAGGCCGACACTGGCTAATGTGCAGTGAGCCCCACTAACGCAGCGCAAAAGGTGATGAAAGTGAAACAAAAAATTAAGTCCTCATTTCTCACAAAGCCGACCTTGCGCAGGATTTATGTGAAGCGATAGGGAGCTAGCCATATATTTTTGAAAAATATTTCTCAAAAAAATCATTTTCTGTATTTGATGGAAACCAGATACTAACAGAGTATTCATCGCCCATTATATTATCTATAGGTGATACCATCGAAGAGTTTGCGCCGTCGTTTCATCGCCGGCATTAAGAATATGCAGTTTAACTTTGTTTTCATAAACATGCGGACCAGGGGAACTCAAAATGCTAGTCTTTCGTGTACAGCTCGCTTCGTTGACACAGCATCTCAATGAGATGAAATGGTAAACTGCGAATAAGAAATAAGAACGAAGACACTCGAATGTGTACACGGTTGTCCGGTTACACCGGACTTCTCCACGGGAGTGAAAGAAAAGTTGTGAATGGAAATATAGATCAAACTCACAAAAGACTATTGCATTGTGTTTTTTTATGGCAGGTAACTATTCAGCATCATCGTTGAGAAGCACTACTTCCCCAAGGTCCACCAATTAGGAAAGACACGATCAACATACTCAGCTGAGTGTAGCTCAGGAATCCTACTCTTCCATGACGCACGCTAAATTCTCGAAGAGGACAATCGTTTTCAACACACCCTCTGAGATGGAATACTCATTCTTAGGACTACTTCGAGACATTTAATTAAGAGCATCAGTGCACGAACTACCTCCGGTTCACCAACAGTAACGCAACATCCGCCGTAACGCGAACTTGGGGCTGGAAATCGAGGGTGCCGAGGGACTCTCCCGGGGGGTCATACGAGAGCACAGGTGTTCAAAAGACTGGGATGGACGAGGGCAGCAACATTTATTATTGTCAGCAGTGGGCTGCTAACATGACTTATGGAGAGCTGCCTAAAGCCCATAACTCACGCCAATAATGGGCTTGTGATCCTCAAGTCCGAAAAAAAGGCAGCGTCAGAATTTAGAGCTCTGCTTATGATTGATCGACATTGGCTGGTCGATCGTTGGGAGGTGTTGTTTTCATTGGGGTTAAACCAATTACAGGCAGTGGCAGAGTAACTGTGTCCGTTACTGGCAAGTGCCAGAGTAACTGCTTCCGTTGCTGACAAGTGGCAGAGTAACTGTGTCCGTTGATGGCTAGTGGCAGAGTAACTCTGTCCGTGTGTCCGTTGCTGGCAAGTGGCAGAGTAACTGTGTTCGTTAATGGCTAGTGGCAGAGTAATTGTGTCCGTGTGTCTGTTGCTCGCAAGTGGCAGAGTAACTGTGTTCGTTAATGGCTAGTGGCAGAGTAACTGTGTCCGTTGCTGGCAAGTGGCAGAGTAACTGTGTCCGTTACTGGCAAGTGGCAGAGTAATTGTGTTCGTTAATGGCTAGTGGCAGAGTAACTGTCCGTTACTGGCTAGTGGCAGAGTAAATTCGTCCGTCGGCAAGTGACAGAGTAACTGTGTCGGTTGCTGGCAAGTGGCAGAGTAACTGCGTCCGTTACTGGCAAGTGGCAGAGTAACTGCGTCCGTTACTGGCAAGTGGCATAGTAACTGTGTCCGTTACTGGCAAGTGGCAGAGTAACTGTGTCCGTTACTGGCAAGTGGCAGAGTAACTGTGTCCGTTACTGGCAAGTGGCATAGTAACTGCGTCCGTTACTGGCAAGTGGCATAGTAACTGTGTCCGTTACTGGCAAGTGGCAGAGTAACTGTGTCCGTTACTGGCAAGTGGCAGAGTAACTGCGTCCGTTACTGGCAAGTGGCATAGTAACTGTGTCCGTTACTGGCAAGTGGCAGAGTAACTGTGTCCGTTACTGGCAAGTGGCAGAGTAACTGTGTCCGTTACTGGCAAGTGGCATAGTAACTGCGTCCGTTACTGGCAAGTGGCATAGTAACTGTGTCCGTTACTGGCAAGTGGCAGAGTAACTGTGTCCGTTACTGGCAAGTGGCATAGTAACTGTGCAAGTACATGAAAATGAAGTCAACTAAATTAAATGTTGAACAGAAGAGTAAAGCTATTATACAAATAACTGCTCCAGAATCCAAGTTGTGAGTCTAGCATTTTCAGCATGGAAAGAGATCTTCGCGTTGTCTTATCAATAACTGTAAACCTGAAAACAATAGCATAGTTATTAAGCATACTTACACCCTTTTCACATTAGCATTGGATATTTACTCATCTTCGTTTAAGCAGCAGGAATCATGACCTAAAAAAATGTGTCATAATTAACGAAGAGCGCTTTGTACACTTTACTTGAGATTTATTATTGCAAAGAGTTTAATGTTTCTCTCTCGCATTTATAGGAAAGTCACCGGATATCACCATAGTGAACGAGTTGAAAAAACAGAGTTCATTACAGAAGAATCGTCTCGTGTCAGTGTCATTATTTCTTTACAAGCATAATAAAGCGTACTGAGCAGTGGAACGCTTGCAATTCTAGAGCCGTATGCTATAAAACAAAAATGTTAACTCTTTCCCATGATCCACAGTGATTTGAACAATGCTCTGAAAATGACACGACTTCACTTCCACCTCGAGTTCGAAAATAATGAAAGACAGAATTAGTCGCAGCTAGGTAAAAACCCTGCACTGAGCCTCAATTACTGTTGTACCGACCTCTGCAAGGTTACTCCGCATAAAACAGATCTGCATCTTGCTGGTTGGTGTCAACGAGGCTCAGTGCAGCCAGTTAAAATTCGTACAGAAAGTTGTAATGCAGCTTCAAACAGAATATCACTTATTAGGATGGAAAATTGATGAGTCGCAATCACCCGTTAGAAGCATGCGTCGATACTCTCCCTGGATAGAAAATTAGTTACGTTTTATTTTTAGAGCTCCTGCTATTTACTACCTTCACCAATCGGTGTTCCAAGTTGTGACTGAAGTTTAGGTTACATGCAAGTGCTGGATAAGCACCAGTCTTCATTCAGAGCAGGTAAGGCATAGACTTGTTTCTTGTTTGCTCTACGACGAAGGGACGAAAGCAAGACACCTCAAAATAGCACAGCGGGGCAATTGGATTTGGTCGAGCTGATGGACATCCAGTGAAGGAAGCACCGGAACTCACTGGTGTTTCATATCGCGCTGTAAAGTCTGTAATGAGGGTCATCCAACACTGGGCACCTTCTGGTATACACGCCACATCAAAACAAATTTGGAACTGCTCTTCATCAAAGAAGAAATTACTGTGAAATCATCAATGACGGTCGCTTTTTCACTGCTTCCTAACGAACTTTTCGTAGGGAACTTCATGCAATGGGTTCATGCAACAGAGCGGCGCGTAAACTGCTGACTTCTAACTGCTATTCAAGAGACCTGTCAGTTAAACTGGGCAAACACACACACACAATGGGCTGTACTGGAGTGGAGATGCGTCAAGTGACCAGATGAATTACGATTCTGCCTCTATATAGCAATAATGCCCGCTGTCGTGTTCAGTGAAGACCTGAATTGTTTTCTTGTGAATCACTGACCTCCCTCCCAACCAAGTATGATGGTCCTTTCATCACACGATGTTCCTCCTCATTTGATTGTAGGTTTCTCTCCCAAGCCCTCCTGTATTTGAGGTGCGATGGGAGATCTCCTTTGAGGTGCCAGATTTTCGTTCATAATGAGGAAGCTGAGAAGCAAAAATATTGCACTCCAGGAGCAAAGAAGAACAAAAAAGACTTTGCGAGTCTTGAAAAATGCGCGAGCTCCTCAACCAATGAAGGCAGACAGACGCTCTAATGGAAACCTGAGCTCAACTCCGGTATATCAGGTATTATGGAGCATGAAAACCATGTATTCCCACATAGGAATTGTGGAAAAAAAATTAATCACCATATGTCGAATGATATTAATAGCGATAATAATTATGATACTATTCTGTTACAAAATGAACTGTACAAACTATATAAGACATAACATACAGCGGAGCAAATCACACTAAAGTTAACCAGACAATAATGGTAAAAAAGACTTGACTAAAAAAAACTCAATGGTATCAATTACAAAAATTTTGAACAATTAACATGACCTATCCTGACACAACTTAACCTAAATTTTTCTCCTCTTGTTTGTTTCGTATTTAAATTAGAGAAAAATGCTCCCGAGATGAAGCTCGGATAGCTTACGACACATGAATGTAGGCATTGCAGTCATAATCATCATAAGAGCGAAGTGGTACTCATAAACCGGAAAATTTGTTTTATTCAATATCCTTAAGCCTCATAGAAGGAATATCATGATAGTCACAATAACTAAGAATAAATCAAGGAAAACTTTTTCAAAAGTACGCGGAATAATAGCTCGTCTTACATAGACAACGATGCCATCATGGAGGGCATTATGGGAGGCGTATGTTAAATATACTCGTCACAGATTTCATTTTACCACCATAAGAAAAGGACGTTCCCAACTCTCTAAAACTCGGTGCTTTCGGCGTTCAACACCTGAAGTACGACTGAAAGTTGCACCAAGACTTTCACGTAACTGCTCAGTGATGACAACTTTCCCGTAACTGTGCAGTGATGACAACTTTCCCGTAACTGCGGAGTGATGACAACTTTCCCGTAACTGCGCAGTGATGACAACTTTCACGTAACTGCGCAGTGATGACAACTTTCATGTAACTGCGCAGTGATGACAACTTTCACGTAACTGCGCAGTGATGACAACTTTCCCGTAACTGTGCAGTGATGACAACTTTCCCGTAACTGCGCAGTGATAACAACTTTCATGTAACTGCGCAGTGATGACAACTTTCACGTAACTGCGCAGTGATGACAACTTTCATGTAACTGCGCAGTGATGACAACTTTCACGTAACTGCGCAGTGATGACAACTTTCCCGTAACTGTGCAGTGATGACAACTTTCCCGTAACTGCGCAGTGATAACAACCTTCATGTAACTGAGCAGTGATGACAACTTTCATGTAACTGAGCAGTGATGACAACTGTCATGTAACTGCGCAGTGATGACAACTTTCACGTAACTGCGCAGTGATGACAACTTTCATGTAACTGCGCAGTGATGACAACTTTCACGTAACTGCGCAGTGATGACAACTTTCCCGTAACTGTGCAGTGATGACAACTTTCATGTAACTGAGCAGTGATAACAACTTTCACGTAACTGCGCAGTGATGATAACTTTCCCGTAACTGTGCAGTGATGACAACTTTCCCGTAACTGCGCAGTGATAACAACTTTCATGTAACTGAGCAGTGATGACAACTTTCATGTAACTGCGCAGTGATGACAACTTTCCCGTAACTGTGCAGTGATGACAACTTTCCCGTAACTGCGCAGTGATAACAACTTTCATGTAACTGAGCAGTGATGACAACTTTCATGTAACTGCGCAGTGATGACAACTTTCCCGTAACTGTGCAGTGATGACAACTTTCATGTAACTGAGCAGTGATGACAACTTTCATGTAACTGTGCAGTGATGACAACTTTCATGTAACTGTGCAGTGATGACAACTTTCATGTAACTGCGCAGTAATGACAACTTTCCAGTAACTGTGCAGTGATGACAACTTTCATGTAACTGAGCAGTGATGACAACTTTCATGTAACTGTGCAGTGATGACAACTTTCATGTAACTGCGCAGTGATGACAACTTTCCCGTAACTGTGCAGTGATGACAACTTTCATGTAACTGAGCAGTGATGACAACTTTCATGTAACTGTGCAGTGATGACAACTTTCATGTAACTGCGCAGTGATGACAACTTTCACGTAACTGCGCAGTGATGACAACTTTCATGTAACTGCGCAGTGATGACAACTTTCCCGTAACTGTGCAGTGATGACAACTTTCATGTAACTGCGCAGTGATGACAACTTTCACGTAACTGCGCAGTGATGATAACTTTCCCGTAACTGTGCAGTGATGACAACTTTCCCGTAACTGCGCAGTGATAACAACTTTCATGTAACTGAGCAGTGATGACAACTTTCACGTAACTGCGCAGTGATGACAACTTTCCCGTAACTGTGCAGTGATGACAACTTTCCCGTAACTGCGCAGTGATGACAACTTTCCCGTAACTGAGCAGTGATGACAACTTTCATGTAACTGCGTAGTGATGACAACTTTCATGTAACTGAGCAGTGATAACAACTTTCATGTAACTGAGCAGTGATGACAACTTTCATGTAACTGCGCAGTGATGACAACTTTCCCGTAACTGTGCAGTGATGACAACTTTCATGTAACTTTGCTGCGATGTCACCCCAGAGAACTACTGTTCCCTGCATCCTCAGTTGTGTGCAGCTGCCATAAACTCCATCCCAGGCTGGCCGCCGCTCCGGCAACATAAACTCGTTTAAATTCATAAAAACGCTTCAAAAATCACAGAATATTTCGGCCGACATAATGTGCTCCACAAATGCTGAGGCCCGTGGTCGAGGCATCCACGAATAATGAATTCCAGTCAGAATTGCGACCAGACTCAGAATGCGATTGACAAGAACGACGGACGCGAGA
Source organism: Morinoia aosen (assembly GCA_030386875.1). NCBI lineage: Eukaryota > Metazoa > Arthropoda > Malacostraca > Amphipoda > Talitridae > Morinoia > Morinoia aosen. The sequence goes on from CM059562.1 coordinate 12,982,898, forward strand.
GGAAATGGACGGGAATTGAAAAATAAGTGTAGGTGACAGGTGCATTGTAGAGCGAGCTGTTACGAACTTTTGTTTGTTAACATTGGAAATGGATGCGCAATTTACACCTAACACGAGCAACGCTGCATGTGTCACAATATTCCATGAGCGAGTGGACGAACATGAGAGCCTTTTTTTGTTTAGAGGACATGAACCGTATGAGTGGAAGACATGGCTTGCATGACTGGAAGACATGACTTGGATGACTGGAAAACTTGATCTGCTTAACTGAAAGACTTAAACTAAAGGACTGGATAATATGACCTGCATGATTGCGAAACATGACTTGACATTAACATGACGCACGAACCGATCGAAGAGTATGAAAGAATCCTGTTCGATACAAACATACTGAATGAATTAAAATTATAAATAAAATTTGCCATACAATTGTACGTATTTTAAGTTTTAAATTTAAGTTGTATTCGTTTTAATTTTCGCAGATAATGATTATTTTAAATAATTGTTCATATGATTCTTTTCTACAAGTAACTCACGAATGAAATATCAGCGCTTTCGTAACACTCGTAGAGTACTCGAACTCCTGAGTTATGGCAAAGGTTAACATCGGCATCTTTGGGATGCTTTATTTCCAATCAAGCCTGATACATATGATCTTAGCATTGGTTTTTCAAATGTCTTATAACTAACCCTATATATAGGACACCATGACGGTTCCCCCGTAAAGCCGGTACCCATTTCCGACACCTGGGTTGAGTGGGGAATTGTGCTTGAGCTTTCCTTATACCCAACGGGGAAAATCTCCGCGCCAGCGCCGGGATACGAACCCGCGACTCCAACATACGAGCCCGATCCCTTAACCACTGTACCACGGAGAGCACCGGAAATTCACCAAGGAAAATTGTCTTTTAATCTCCAACCTCCCCGTCAAATTGAAGTATTCTAAATTAAAGTATCGAGCACTTCATAAATTTAAGCACTCATTCGAACCCAGGTGCTTCACCCCCCGAGAGGAGCGGAAATGTCCCGGCGGTTTTGGAGGTGTTGTGACAGATGCTAATATCCGCGCCTTCTGGGCCATGACAGAGCACCAGCTCCTGTCCGCTGGAGCAGAAACAACGGAGATGAGTTACCGTCTCCAACCGGGAGGCTATCTCACAAAAATTGCAGAGAAAACCTCCGAAATGGTTCCATGCAGGAGCGAGCGAGAAATGTTCATTTCTCACAAAAATGGCGAAAATTAATATGTTACGTAGAGACACGCGGATATTTTGTGGGTGTTTTGATGATATAAGTTACGTTTAGTACCATAGTTGCACTTCTGGACAACTTTTCAGAGTCAAAGGCGTGTATTACAGCTAATATTATGTGAGGTAGCGTTCAAGAGAGAATGCTTTCCAGATATCGCCATCTGCATTGTAGTTGGTTAAAGCCAACAGCTCCTTTATCTCTTTGGTCCCCTAGTTAAATGAAAAGTAATAACCATAACAACAGATTATACTTAAATCAATGGACATTCTGAGGGGGCATTGAATAAGAGCATGAGTATACAACTAGGTATGAAAAAATGGAGTAGGAGAGGCTTCATTTTACTCGTGTCTTTCGCATCCTTACTACCTTACTAAAAAATCGGCTTGCATTACTGCGGTAACGTTGCTGTGTCAATGGCGTCACCCGACAGTGAATGAGAAGCTTCTACTGCGATTTTCCTGCTTCGTATAAACTACATTTTTCTTACTATGATTTCACAGAAGTCGTACTTCTCTGCATTTAGTAAAATTTCCATGCTCTGATTTGATCATAGTTTTCTGGTTCTATAGCCGCCCAACCGTTGCAGTAATTTCAGTTGTGAACTCCACTGAGCGGCAACGAAGTACAGAGATTAGTACACTTAACAATAGCGACTAAAAGCAATACGTTCCACAAGAGCGAGGTTGTGCGGGTCACAATAACACGGTTGCTACAGCATGGGACTGTCGGGACAATGTGCAACTCTGAGCTTACCCTGAACAACGCCATGCTGCAGAAACCATTGAAAATGCTACACTGATTTTTAATTTGTGACTTCGCAGCAAATAGTTGAGCTTTCAATCATACCCTATTCCATTGCACATGCCGAATGCCGTAAAAATTCACCTCGAGAGTCCCTCATTCAACCCCCTCGTTACCTGTGTTACGAAGGAGAAAGCCAAATAGAAAATATGATAATATTCGTTATAACATGTCGATGTTTTCCTTCATGTAAGATGGTTTGCGGAAACCAAGTTGGGCCCAACACTTTCTACACCCCAGTATTTTGATGGTATTTTATAAAATGTTTCTGTGTAAAGGAGACGGTCATCACAGCAAAACATAGAGTAGCGTTTATGTTGGAATGATTCCATGATCTCTCAGATTCAGTCTCGATAGCTACCATAATCAAGAAGCAATTTGTTCTACCGTAGTTCCTAACAGTTTTTTCTACCGTGGTTGCTACAACTCGTCTTCTCTGCTCGTCTTCAATCTCACTTCATAGTTTTGTGTCATGCTTTGTAAATTTGTGCTCAACGTCCATCCAACCCTCCTGCAAAATTAAACTACTTGACCCTCAGGGGATACAACTATTGCATCGATGGGAATAAGCACTCCCAGGAGGAAAATGTGAGGGCCCGAGCTGAGAGTTAGGTAGGCCTCCTTTTTGTTGAAATAAAATGTTTTCGTTATGTTATGGACCACTTTTTTATCGGTTCGCCACTATCTTGTTTTTCAGCACCTACTACTTTCTTCTTCGACTTTGAACTTGTTTCATGAACTTTTTTCTCAACTTACTGTTTCTATGCCCTTTCTGCGTAGATTCCGCGTTCCTTTATCTCCATACTAAATGGTGTCTTCCTCCTTCCTCTCTTTGGATCGCCTTTGTGGCGGAAGGGAGGCCTAAAGCTAACTAATAATCTAATCCAATTACACTACTTGATTCAAGCATAAAAACAATTATCAGCAATGATAGAAATATCCTGAAAACATTCAACGAGCATTGCAAATACAAAGGAATTTTCGGTTATGGAGTCAGGGAATGTCATCACTACAGCAAAAAAACATAAAGGCAGGAAATTGTTTTCAAAAGAGAGCTTATAAAACTGCGATGATAAAACTGATGGATAATAAAAAATGAATTGAAAAACAGGCAGTTCCGAACTCATAAGTAAACATGAACACACCAGAAACTGAATCAATTGATTCTGCAATCCTATTTACTCCCAAACTGAATTTCAACAGATCTAATTAAATAGATTTCCCTAATATTTCACGCCTCTTATTAGAAAACAGCTGAAATTGATTTTTGGTTAGTTTTGAGGTACTGGAGGAGAAGCACGCTCGCAATTTAAATTCCGAAGGTGGCGGGCGGCACTGAAGTATCGTGGATACAGGCCCCGATACGGCCCCCTTCATTTCCGGGCGCTGACTGGCGAGCGACACAAAGAAACTCGCGTGAGGAGAGGCGCCAACTCCGCGCAGTGCGGGCACGTACTTCACCCGTCCCGGGCAGCTGGCGACTTGTGGGCAACTTGTGTGGGGCGCACGGCAGGTTGTACAGAGAATTCCGTGCCACAAAATAAAAAGAGTTTAATTTTGATGACGTTGAAGAGCACGTTACGACGGCGCAAAAGAATTCGATACGGTGACGTAAAAGACTTCGATGCGACGGGAAAGAGTTGTCCTGTAAGAAGATTCATTAGAACTAGCAGGACCCATGGAAATTCCACAAACAATGTCATCGTTAAGCTAGGTGGATCCGCGAAAAAATTCGGTCAACAATACCGACCCAATTCTAACACAACATATTCTAACCTACTATATTCCTAACCTATCCTAACTGAACCTATCCTAATAATATGTCAAAAATGAAAGAAAACCGTGGACCTGTAATAAAAAATTACCTAAAAACGCAATGTCATTACTCCCACAATGAAATTACTCCGTCAACATTACCTAACCTATCCTAACCAAACCAATCCGGATATAATACCAAACGTATCAATGCATGTAAAGGCGATTTTTTAATTAATGTTACACTCAGGAATTCGGTATTCGTGACATCGCAAACTCGGACAAAAGCGTAACGGACGGACTAACTAAGGAATGAACAAGCAGAATATCATATAAACTAGCTGGACCCCTGCAAATTTCACGGACAATGTCATCGTAAATTAGGTGGACGGGTGAAAAGTTCCATCAACATTACCTACCCTAAAACCTATCCTATCCTAAGCTTATCATGTTACACTGAGGAATTCGGTAGCCATGGTACTGCGAACTCTAATTACTGAAGGCGTAACGGACGGATAACTAAGGAAGGAACAAGCAGAATTATTCTATGATGAACGTAGGAAGACGCTACAAACTTACAATATTTCCTGAAGTGTTCCAGTGAGACGGGATGCATGCTAGGTAATACGTTGCGACCTTCCAAAACTCTTTTTTACTCCTACGCTTTTTCTGATCGTAAACAATTCAAAGGGAACAGGCATCGGACATCAATCACGTTTTCATATCAAGTGTTTAGTAAAGGCTAAAATTCTGACCCTCATGCAGTTATACGCATCGATATTTTCAAAACCAGTAAATGCTACCCACTGTCGATGCAATCATTTTTAAGCTCGCTAACCTACTCGAAATAAAAAGTAAACATACTGTGAAGATTTTACAGCATAAATTTTATGCATTCAATTGACGTTAAAATACCTACTTCAATATTTCAAAAACGCTCAGACTTTCAAATTTTACTCTTTCTGCCCCAAAAGTCACATTGTACAGCAAATCATCAAGTTAAAGCGTCTCTGCAGTATTAAATTTCCCGTATCAGGCCACAATATTCTAGACTATGTATTGGAGTATGTCTGCACTGGCATTGGTTTTACCTGTATTGTTAAGACCTTGGTGGCCAACGCTCAATAGGTATTTTGACCCAGGCGCAAGCGAAAACTTATGAGGTACATCTACTATAACTTTAAGTGCCCCTAAAATGTATCAGAAACAACATACGCTCTCCTTTTGGTAAATATTTTTCAAAGGAGAGTTTTCACCCGTATTCACAAGATAAGGACCCATTATATTATGAGAGGATTCATACACAGTAATCCACGGGCGCTAAAATAATAGGCGCATATATGTATATACATCAGTGGAAACTTGAGCGCCATCTCACCTACATTGAGCCGCCATAAGTGAGATGGGCACCAAAAACGATTTCATCGCAATCGCTAATGCGTGCGTAACCAAAAATACGAAAACAGAATAACAGGAAGAATCGCAAAAAAATAATGAGGTATAATAGTATGCGTATTTGAATGAGTATAATAGATTGAATACTGTGACTAATGTACAGTACAACCCTTAATTGTATTGTATTTCATTCTTTTGATTTTTATCGTAATAATTGAGCTTATCCGTAACTTGGGTACTTATATCGTACGTCGGGATTATCAGGCCTTCATTACGGACAATCGAAAAAAACTAATTTCAAACATCACTACTCAGGCATTTCCCAAAACATCTACCATTAAGATCAGGTAGCTAGTCACGCTTGGATGAGGGCTCCATGCTCCAAACGGCTTCATTGATCACCTGCTTGAAATATCGTTGATGCGCGAAGCGAAGGAGGAATACACAATCCTTATTCCTCTACCTGAATCGCACGACCACATGGAAGCAACATGGAATGAAACAACAAATATTAGAACCGCACGACACATGCTGCAGGGCAAATGAACATGAGTGTAACAGCACAATAAAGCGAGACTGCCTCTAGCCCCGGTAACCCAACGGGGGCCCGCGATCAGATCAATAGACGCCGTGGGATCCTTCGACAGTTGATGCATCATCATCCGTTGTTATACGCGGCGTTCGCGGCTGATGGTCTCCTAGATAAGCTGCGCGAAGGGATATTTATGGAATATTTATGTGGCAGAACAGTCTGGGCCGTTCAGAGGTTCATTATCTTCTTGCAATATTCAGAGATACGACGGTAAGAAAAAGGAATATATGGGCAAGGTTGGTGCTTTCTCCTGCCGAGTGGCGGTCCTATATATCGATTGATGTTCACAGAAAGGTCTAACATTCCCGGAAGGTATTTGTCTAAATTGAAAACACTTTTCTGTAGCCGAGTGCTGGATGAAACGTTGAACCTCACCATAATTTGTTGTTTTTAACAAACGATAGAACGCAGAAATTACTGTCTGGGTTTCACTCAGTTAACCAATACTCAGCTGAGTGATGCAGCGTTGTGCTGTGCGATGGTGATCAAACACGGTAATTTATTCATAACTATCCTACTGATCTCATGATCTACTGCTGCCAGTACATTAAGGATGGGGTAATAGGAACTTCTTGTTCATTCTTTACTCACAGTCATGTGTTACTTGATTAGCTAACTCTGAGATGGAAGGTGGTCTGATGTCTGTAGGATCGAATAGTTCCAAGGCTGAAAGCCGAAGAGTAATTGGCGAAGAACATATTCTAGATTGTGAGAAAATATCAAAGCTCAAGATGATGAAAATCGCTTGAGTTTTTACCCAAAAAATATAAAAATATAATTCACGAAAACGTGAGAACTATACAGGCAATATCTTATTATATTAATATAAATTACAAGACACTGAATAAATATTCCATAAAGCATTGTTCTACTATACGCCAAGAAAGAAAATATTCAAATCAGGCGCAAAAATATAATCCACTGTGTACACATCCACTCAGTAACCAAAGAAAGTCGCGCACTGCATTTATGCTTAATTCATATATATTGCAATGCATTATTTCATAGTTTATTTGTTACAGTAAAACTGCGTATGACAACATTCTCGAATCGCTTATGAAGTGTCAAAATCCTGTTTTGAGTGCACAGAGAATTTCAAATTTTCATTCGCATCAGAGAATGAAGACCCGTGCAAAGGACCTGTCAACATGTGATAAATGACACGTCATTGGGTTTCATTTAAATGGAAAATCAACCAGGGCAATTGTACAGTAACCATTAAAGATATCAAAACAAAACCGAGAACATTAACAAGCTATGAACAAGAAGGCGGACTCTGTTCATTTTGTGTATATTGGGGAAGGTTCAACACACTGAATGACGGAGACAGACGCTCTTTGAAAAAATCTGTATTCATTAACGCAAATGATAGCTACCGAGTTTTTTGAATTTGAAGGTCCAAAAACAATTTATCAATGGATTGTGCGTCCAGAGTTATAAATATATATATATAGGCGAGCGCAAATTCACGAGGAAGCCATAACTGTCAGCAGGATATCGGAAAAACGTTTGTTATTGTCTCGAGGACAATGAGATTGGACTACTGAGGATTGGAAGCATGTAATGTGGTCAGATTAGTTCAGATTCACCCTCTTTCAGAAATATGGACGGGTTAGGGTTTGAAGACAGCCACACGAAGCAATGGATTCATCGTGCATCGCCCCAACTGTTCAGGCTCTCGGAGGTAGTGTACTGCTTTGGAAAGATTTTTGCTGGGATGGACGTCCTACCACTCTCCCTCTCCTACTTCGATATTTTAGGTTTTTCTTGAGTTACACTTAGCTCAAGTCAATTTATTATGGTCATGTGCACAAGAATTTCTTAAAATTGCGAGTAAGTTCAATATATTTTGACACTATTTGCTAGGCTTAGATTTACTGAGGCTGCTCAACAAAAAAAAGCTTCTCGTCTGCGGAAATGAAATAAAATAGCTATAAGGAAACCGAACAAAATCTACGTTAGGCAGAAAAGTGTAGCATTTGTGAAAAAACCCAAACTTGGTAAGGTTAAATCCAGTGCACTTTAGTATACTGGCTTGTATTTGATCACCACGTGAAAAAGCTTTATTTGTTAAGGCATTAACTCTATGTATCTCGTTCACACTCTATAGCAATTCTTCGACGAGTGAGGTACATTCCAGTCGCAACTCTAGCTCGCCAACTCGAGAAAGAAGAGAATAGAGGGACGACTGTACTGTGTGCATTGTAACATGACTTCAATTTAACGAAAATATTCTAGATGTGAGAGTGTGAGAAAATGTATTCCCTCTCCTTCGTACATTTGTTTCTTACCTTACCTCAACGACCTCACTAGAGCGCCAGCACAATGTCGGTTATTTGCGTATCGCTGTTTCCCGTTTTGCTCCGTGTTTTCGAAATGATTATAAGACGAAAAATTTATTGTCCCTTAGGATTATCAGAGGCTCGGGGGTCTTTATGCTAAATTCATATTTGGAAAGACCCAAACAGCACATGGCAAGCAGCGTAGCCAAGTCTTGTTATGGGTTCTATCAACAGGCGTAAATTGTTTGAATATCTGCTAAAAATTAGAAGTCGATAGTCGATGATCATGTGACGTGAACTGCTAGAATGGAGCACCAACGACATGATCAAAGTCCAGTATGTTATAACGAAAATGGAGAAATGAATTACAGAAGCAAGTACAAAACAACACAAAAAGAAAGAGTAACAATCCCTCGCAGCGTTACATTCAAGATGTCTTGAATTTAGGGCTCCCTAGTCCCATCAAAAGCGATCAAGAGAACGATGCAATAGGACCCATTAGTTTGGTTAATTGAAAACATGAAATCTAATTACAAGGTGTGTTCCCGCACAGGATATCCTGCACATTGAATTATAAGTTAAGAGAAGAAGAGGATTTAAAAGATAAAACTATGCAGTGAAGAAGGTACGAGCATCGAAAGAAGCGGTTGCAGCTTGAGAGATAGAAGTCGCGCAAATTTAACTATTGCTTATCAAATGCCCTTTGAGCGTTTCAAGCTAAGTTCCGCCGGCAAAACAACTCAAATTATCATAAAAAGAAGATCACTGCTCGAGAACGAATTCTTGGTACCACATAAACGAAGTAGTCCGAGGAAAATGAAATCACTTCTGAGGATGAGCAACAAATTTTAACTGGGAGCTAATGAGGTAAACAGGTAAGTCAACGTCCGTTTACTTCTGCGTTCGGCACCTCGACCAGAGCAGAACGGTGCACGGGGGCCGGCCTGCTCATAAGGGCGGCGCTAGTGGCGCTCGCTTCAGCGAGTGCGGACAGCGCGAGCAGCAAACAAAGCTCCAGAATTGACGGACTCAAGAATCGATCGCATCTTCTACGATTTGTTTAACGAGTTGTTTGCTTCTCGCGAAAATGAACTGCGAGGCTGAAAGCTCGGTTAAGCTATGTTTACTTTGTTAGGAGCTCCACTTCATTAATGAATTGTTTACTGAAGATACCAATGGCATAATTTTCAGGAAGAATTACGCAAAATTTGATGCTATTCTCTCACGTATCCATGGATATTTTTAGAATAATTAAAATGTTTGGTGTAATGAAATCCATTTACTTGAAAAATGAAGTTTTAAGTCGCTTCTGTTCACGAGGTACAGAACATGAAACTATTGAGATAAAATTGGTTTGTTTGCATCCTGAAATGTACTCGCCCAGAACGCTCTATAGTCATAATTTTCACTTAAAATAAAACAGTTTGTAATTTCTGTGCATATATTAGCTGAAGGGTTTTAACTGCTCTGCAGGGTGTTAAAAAAGAGATACAAGCATTGATGGGAGTCAGGGACACACAAAATATACAATTTTTCAGAAATATCACATATTCCTAGACTTTTTCGTTTTGAAGGCACTGAGGTTTCAAGTTTAACGTTGATGCCCAGATGAAAACATTTCCATTTATTAATTGGAAATATCGTAGTGAAAAGGAAGCGAATATTTAAGAAAGAAATGTTCAACCGAACAAGCATAATAATAATTGTTAAAAATATCTGCCTGCTACGTAAAATAAAGAAGTTTGAAAAATTTGGTATTCGTGAAAAAGTGTATATTTCACCCATCTCCACCTACTGTCGAAGTTTGTTCCTCTCGTTTCACAACACCGCACACAATAGCAGCAGATTTTTGAGTTCAACATATTAGCTATAGAGGCTTCTGGTTAAAACCTTAACCTAAAATTCAGCGTAAGACAGTGGAGGTTTGATCACCGTACTGCCATAATAGAGCGGTTTTCACAGACTCAATACATTTTGTAGTTCAAGCAGTAGCTTTACCCAGTCCAACTTTTTCGCCGGAGCATGCATATTTTTCGCCGCCTGAGCGATTTGATTACTTGGGCGGCGAAAAACATGCATGCAGGCAGTGAAAAAGTTAGACTGGGTATTCATGTTTCTCTACTGGTCATTGAAGCACTGGTGAGGTTCTTCGCGAAATGACGCAACGTACATTTGTAAGAGACGAACAGGTGCAGTGAAGAAAGTTTAATAGCAAACAAAGACATGACATATAAAAGGTCCATTGCACGGTGCCCTATAACCACCAAATTTACACTGCGGACGTAGAGAAGCTGAGGCTCAATAACAAAACTCGCAACAAAGAGGCATAATTTGCATTACTTATTCCATTGAGAATAGCTGGAGTTACAACTGAGGAGCCACAAAGGAAACGAACGAAGACAGGTTCCATTAATATTTTCTTTATCTCGGAATACATGTGAGTCATTTTGTACATTCATATTTTTTGAGGAGAAACAAGTCAACTGGAAAAATTATTAGACAAATCCCTAAATTCTACTTTCTTGATGAGTTAAGAGTCACTTTCGGTAGTTTCCTTCACAAAGATTATGTTTCCAACAAGAGTACTCACACACCGATCATTAGTGAGAATATCTGTTTAAAATTCTAAACTAGAAGAAAGACACTCACTCCTCAAGCAGCAAAAACATTCTTTACCAAACAACAATATAAAGCTTACAAAAATTGTTAATACTCAATTATCTGTAACACCAAGAGTCGAATTTTACTTACTCTCCTGAGATAATTACATCGTTGTACATGAATTCAAAGTCGATCGCAGTACTCACTATAAAAAGGATACAAAATCTCAAACAGAAGCTTGCTGACTTAACACAGCCTGATGCACGGTCTGCAAATAGTAAAAATGCAGATAAAGTTTGATCATAATTTTCACTATAATACACTATTTTGCACTCTCGTTTCAAAACTGCTTCTTCACGTCCATACATGGAAGCGTATATTTTTTATATTCAATCAGAAGAAGGGAAAGTAAACTGACTCGTACCACGTTGCTTTCCATTGCATGCAGGAGAAGCGCGGCACGGTGGCTACGTGCAGCTGAGTGGTTGTCAACGACAGAACCAAAGCGTAATATCAGGGTGAGCTTGTGGCGATAATGTGGTCAGGCCTTAGCAAATGCATGGAGAAGAACAGCTAACAATACGGTGGAATATTGCAGCACGCTTTTATAATATTTCGAGTAAAGGGCATTTACTTTTTAGTGTCTATTTTGTGGTGGTTCAACTGAAAACGTACACTAACTTGAAGGGCCATTTACGAGTGGAAAACCTCCTGGCAATAATCAGCCCAAAATCAGAGTGCAATAATTTTATTTAGGAAATGTTTTTTTTAAATCATAGAATAGTAGTTCCTACACACGACACTTTAATCTGTTCAATATTTCATGAAATAAATTACATGCTTCCAGTTCGTGGAGTGTAGTTTCAAAATCCCTCTTAACTCGTTGTGTGCGATGGGTTAAACTGAAGTTCAATATTCAACTCAAATTTAAAGTCAAAAGTTGTTAACAATCTTATAAAAACCAAACGTCAGATGGGTCCATTAAATACTATTATTTTTCACAGAAAGTAAGCACGACCCATCGATGGGTCGTATCACAAGCGACGCGTTAGGGAAAACTTCGTAAACTTTGGAGTCTCACACTACCTCGCATGATCGCTACACGTCAAGTTCAACAGACGTAACCTACTCATACAAAGGCTGAAGTTTTGAGGTAATGGCAACTGTTGCTGCAAACTGAAGAAAGCGAATGAAATGTTGAGGACACTCAAGAAACCCGTCCCAAGGGAGATGAATAATATGTAGCGCAAGAGATTAATGCAAGGTTACATGAGATCTTCGTATCAGTCTACAGGTTAAGATGTGCGTTATTGCTGACAAGAAGCTCTCTCACTGTACCCCTGGAAAAATTCCCGGTCATGTTATAAGCAACAGATACCGGTACAGTCGATCGTCTGTGATGCATCATATCAAGCAAAAGTTTACTTATGAAGTTTGATTCTGATATTCAACTAACACAAGCCTTGATTCTAGTCATGAAAAACTGTGACTAGTTTATATTTATACGCGTGTATTGTTGCTCGCGTAAAATGATAACGTATAGGTTATCCTTTTCCTCTTTTTAGTAGAGGGTGGCTAGCATCATTGACATGATACCGCAAATACTAAAAACAACTGTAGTTTTCATTACATTTTTATTTATTCCTTGTTTTATTGATTCATTTACTGCAGATCATCATTGATTCTACGTCTTCCTAATCTGACGCATTCCATTATTTGTGCTCGTGATCTTTCTCTTTCACGATTCACGAGAGTCTCTCCTATGCACTTCATATTTTTGTTTGCCTGTAGAATATACTAGAAAGTTTCTTAGAATGGAAAGTAGCCAATGAAAGGATAATAATTATTCGTCCCAGGAAATGAGCTCCAACGCCTTTTGCTGTCTGCTCTTAGCCCACCACACTCCGTATGGCCCGAATGGAGGACAATAATGAGCAAGCCTCATTGTGTGTTCTTCATGAACCTTGGCGCCTGGAATCTTTGCCCTGATGTTTCCACCTAACGTCAGCTGTTGGATAAGAAGATTCCTTACTATTGCAAAGGCTTCTAAATATTTCAGACACCCACCACAGCACATAACTTTACAGTAATCTCAGCAGTATCAGAATACTCCCCTCCCATAGCAGAAGTACACTCCTCTATCGTAGCAAAGTGGCTACATAGCTCTATTACATCATCTAACTTCACTGAGCACCTCAACTTCTGCCATGAGACACTTAACATTTTATGTCTTATTAGCGCAACCGCACGAACACACTCAAAATCTCGTATCTTCTCTTTTAACAGCTGCATCCTCGTGTAACTCCGTCCACTCAATTCTCTCGCTCCCCACTTCACAAAAATACGCTTCATCCTGCTCCCTCTTGAGTTCAATTCAACTCTCCCACATTAATACCGTGACACCCTCTCCTCTCCCTCAAATGAGGGCAGCCTGCCCCCTCATCCCCTGAAGCCTCTTCACCCTCCCCAGAGGGGCCGCCTATCTCATTACAGGCGCTGTGGAGCGCCTTTCATCCCCAGATGCGCCTCCCCAGGGGCTGCCTTTTGCCCACAATCCCCTCAGGTCTATTCAGTTCCACTTTATTAGCTGCCGTCCTTCATAACGGAACAGTTTTAATATCCACAACATTGCTTACGGGTAAAGCCCTCGAAAAACTGCAATATAATTATGGCCAGAGTGGAATTTGAACGAGGCTATTCACATTCGTGGTAAAATATTCTGATGCACGAGTTTAAGTGAAAGAAGGCGATGTGCTATGAATTTTATAAGCACAGGAGCAGGATAAGGAATTCAACTATTTTTCTATTGCTTAACTGCTTTATTTCCTGTATGCCATATGAAATATACCAAGAAATCTTGTGAGGGATAAATTTTAAGACATACAAATTATATCCAGGAAATACTTTTTAAGCCAGTGAAATCTGAAAAATAATCACGGCAGCAGTGTAACGAATATAGGGCGGCTGTGTGCACGATATTAACTCGTGGCTTCAGCAGGACCAACACAAGCTGGGCAGTAAAACAACCAGGAGTAATTGGTGTCAAAATATCGGGATAGCTACCCAAATATTTTAAGTGTCATAAAGCAGGCGTTGGTTACAGAATCCGTTAACTGTCGCCAATGTTATTCAATAATTTTAGCTTGCTTCTGGAATACTCACGACGGGAATTATAATTTTGTTATTATAATCGTAGAATACGTAAAATTATGCGATTTAGTAGTTTTGACCCGTGATTCATACTTCAATTCATTAAAACTTTGAATGGACCATCACGGGAAGGTATACCTTACCGATATTACCAGTAATTTATTTGAAAATGCTAGAAAGCGTTGGAAATGGTGCGCTAATTAAGCTGCATAAATGTTTCAGGGATTATTTCGAGACGTCAGCTTATTTAACAAGCTCTGAACAATATTTGCTTGCTCAAGTATTTCTGTGCCGGTGTTTCCCCTCGAGTTGGGAGGTAATCTGGAGATCGCAAATCCCCGCGCACGAGGGTAGCCTCTTGGGAGTTGGGGCTTACTCGGGGCTCATCAATTATGAGCCCCGGCTCCCCTCCACCTGTTGAAAGCATGGCGGCAGCCGTGCCTCACCTCCCAGCTCCTCACCAGCGCAAGCCCTGGAATTATGCAGGCGGCAGCGCAGTGCAAAGTGAACGCAAAAACTGCTGCACTGAAACGCAACCCCGTCATGTATTAAAAAAAGTGTTTATAGAGCTACTCATAACATTTATTTCTAAGTGCCCAAGGAAGTTGAACGCATCCTGTGCTGCTACGTACGACGTTTAAAATATTTGGTTTAAACAACGGGATAATATCTCGTGGAATTCCATGTAAAACTGTTCGTAATCGTAATTTTTCAAGCAGGTGCACGCGTTGTGCCCGGCCCAATACTCGAAAATGTACCTCGCTTCAATAGAAAAATAACTTTCGGTTTCTCACAAAAACGTCTCGCGTTGTCTCAAAATATCCCTCATTTTAGCAAAAAATTATGCATTGTTCTTTAACGCAGAAATTTGCCGCGTTTCAGAATAAAAATATATTTCGCCTCTGTACAAAAATATCTATTCTACTCTAACACAGAAACATGCCTCGTCTCCGTACAAAAATATACAATACCTTTGTGCAGAAATATACTTCAGTTTAACAGAAAATATATCTAGATTTAAAATAGAAATATACCTCATTTCAACACAAAAATATGCTTCATTCTGACAAAAAAATAAACATCGCCTAAACACACAATTTCACCACACTTTTAAGCCGCTTACAAATGTGTTCAGTACATCAGAGAGCGTGTGATCTTCTGGAAGTCTAACAAAAGGAAAAACTTTGAATTTCTGCACATTCTCCCTAACGGATTTTAAATCAACATGATAAGATTTTTACTGGCATTTAGCCAATAGGAAATATTCAAAAGATTTTCAAAAGGCTCTTTCAGGATTTTCCTGGACTTTCGCATTTACGATAAAATAAAATGATGAACCAAAAAAAAATCCGGGTTTTTGAAAACCAACTGAACAACCATGAAATTTCGACATCGACATCATCAACTTGATGAATGCGAAGTATGCACAAGACGCTAGACAAACATGTCTCAAGCTTTCTCTCGCATTACTTACGTTCCCAGCAAAAGCAGCAGAGGCTGGGGCTCTACAGGAGCTGTGCTCTGGGACGCCGCAGGGGACGACCGACGCAATTCATAATTAATTTGGTAAGAGGCGCATCGAGCACGGCGGCAGAGAAGTTTACAGCAACGGAAGCAGGAATGGCTGTTGCAAAAATGTTTAAATCACTCGTGCAGAGGTTGGATCGCCTCGA
Organism: Morinoia aosen; assembly: GCA_030386875.1. Classification (NCBI taxonomy): domain Eukaryota; kingdom Metazoa; phylum Arthropoda; class Malacostraca; order Amphipoda; family Talitridae; genus Morinoia; species Morinoia aosen. The sequence goes on from CM059562.1 coordinate 12,998,398, forward strand.
ACGTTATGATGCTAATGCACAATTCTTTTTCTGCGTATTCTTGCTTATTTTTTTCCTCCCAAACTTTTCTAAATCTATTATGTATCGCTTTAATGTATCTATTTTTGACAACGATGTAGATACCGAACAATACTGGACTACATTTTATTGTGCTTGTGTACGGACTTATGACCCTGCGCGGCTTAAATGCGTATCATATTTAATATTTAAATTGAAATTTATTTTGGTTTCTGGAGCTTAAAAATTAGCACCAGTGTGATTCAAGTAAGAACATCACCAAAGTATTCAAGTCGAGAGGAAGTTATATCTGACTGACACAAGATCGAACATAATCTACTCTCGAGGTAGTGTCGCGAAGAAGCTACGTTAGTTTGGCACCCAGACACGCATATATATAGTCAAGAGGTAAATACGAGAGAGAATAGCATGCTGAAATATACAACCCACATCCTAAAAGGAGATTTATAAGAATACTGCATCAATGAGATGTAAAATCCGACATAACATAGAGGTGACGAAGCAATGTCGGGACAGAAGCAACACTGCGGTACTGCACTTCTGCGGTCCCGTGCTGCTGCTGTAGTCGAAGAGTTTGTGAGCTACCGCCCCAGGCTTCTCATGATCCAAATTGAGTCAACGCCTCACCCTTCTGAGTTGCAGGAGGCATTGGTTGCGCATGCGACCCTCAATCAAACTCAACAAAATTCGGGCGTCAATACTTTTGGGGGGATTAAATACACAATAGCAATCACTCTATCTCTACCAGCAGTTGAAAAAATCTATTCAATATGAACAATTATTCATACTGAATTGATATTAAAATCATATCACGAGCAACCTCAAATATAATTGATGAAATGTGGGCTTTTGACAGGAGATGGAACAGTGGAAAATTCGGTGGGGAACAGATATTTTGCTGTTTATTGTCAGACGATTAAAGCTATATGTAGAAGGGAGTAGGAGCTCTCATAAGGTGAAACTGAAAACACAACTTGAATATCAAACAATGATTTTAGCCATTCAACACGAAAATTAGCTACCATTTTATCAAGAAGAATCCTTTGCTTTGTTAGTTAAAATTACGGTTTTCTTTGACTCAAACATGTGTCCATGGCAACACGAAAACTGAGGAAAAATTTCCATAAATTTAACGTTAAAATTAGCGATCTGATCAATGGAGGTAACACCTTTATACCTGATTTGCTCCTGGCCCGCTACATCTCCAGATCTGTCCCTAATGAACTTGCTTCATCTACAACGGTGTCATGGAAGTGTCGTTCAATTCAAAACTTCAATAACGTGAAAAAATAAAGGAGTCAATTTGAATTGCTCAACTCGGGAAATTTTTTTTATATGTATTCTCTACAGGAATTTAAATATGTATTACGATTTCTCGTACTTTATTAGTTTTTAAGTTGGTATCGATGTAAAAAAATAATGTACAAAGTTTGATACATTCTTTTACCCTTCTCTTTAGACTTGGATTACAAATCGCTACTATAAGCCAGGTTTGAAACTCACGCTGCTTGATTATAACTCTTAAGAGGAAAAGTATTCAATTTCTAAGATTATTTGCCATGAAAATAAGAGACTTGTTTCGTACGTGAATCCGCAAGGCAGGCTACATGCTATCAACGAGCCTTGCTCAATTGAATTACGATAGGTTGGCACCTTGGGCTTGTGGTTAAATTTCCTTTATTGAGACTGTTGAGGTTGAAACCTTAGATCACAGTGAGGCTGCAGAGAGGTCAAAGTTTGTGTATGGATAACTTAACATTTTGTACGGATAGGTTAACGCTATGTATGGCTCATAACTCTATAACTTAAAAAAAGGGCATTGTTCAGGTTAACGTTATGCTTTTAAATAAGGCCATGGCTTAGCGATTAATATTTGAAAGAATTCTAAGATTAACGCAAAGTTCTGCATTGAACAAGTTCAACAATTCTATTTGTAAGCTTTTGAACTATTGCGGAGGTCATTTATCCCAGCAACCTGGCGGTTAAATTTATTCAAAATTAGAGATTCACCTATGACAAATATATGAAAAGCTCTCACCCTCCAATTTCATTTCAGATCGTCACGCAAAGGCCACTGAAGGAAACAGTTTATAAGTTACACGGATCACTTTACTGATTGATGAAATAAAGCTCAAACGAAAAATGCCAAGCAAATGGATACATTCCGGGGAAAAATTAATTAACTCAGCGATTAAAATGAAGTAAGGGTAAATGATCTTTCCAAGAAGCACTGAAATGACTAATGAAGCTCAGGCAAGCTCATCCTTAAAGGAAAAACCCCAGGCATCATGAAAAGGTTCAAAATCCAAAACAGGTCCAAAAGAAGGTTCATCAGAAAACAGGTTCAAGATTGGTAACAGGAGTAAAATGAAATTCTTGATGAAGGACATCACTTTGTAATTCTGAACTGGGCGCGAAGACCCCTGACCTCCCCTGACTTACTCGCAAGGGTCACAAACCAATCCTGACTCCATCAAGCCCTCGTCTGGACGTCCATTGAATGGCAATCAGGGTGAGGAAAGTGGCGTCGGGTGTGGCGGTCTGCTGTGTGCAGCGGGCTGTGTAAGCGATGTAGGCAGCGGGCAGCTGTGTGTGTGTGCAGCGGGCTGTTGTATGTACAACTGGCTATGTAACGGTGTGTACAGCGGGCAGATGTGTGTGCAGCGGGCTGTGTAACGGTGTGTACAACGGGCTATGTAACGGTGTGTACAGCGGGTACCCAATTGAAATTCTGAGCCTTTTACTGAGCGTTTTCAGGCAGTTATAGGCCAAGAGATAGTCGTTTTCAAGCAGTAAATTAGCCCTTTTCAGTGCAAATGTCGCTTATTTTAAGCCCTGTTAAACGGCTATTTCTGGGCATAGAAACGGCTAAGGCAACGGCCATTTTGGGCTTCTCTACTACTTGAACGAGGCTAGAGGTAGACGAAAAAGGCTTGAAAGCGACTTTAAACGACCCGAATGAGCCCGAAAAAAGCCATTGACTAGACCTATAAAAGGCCAGTTGAATGAAGGGCCCTTTTCAAGCCCTAATAGGCCAAGTATAGGTAGGAGTCGGTTTGAAGTCGTGATTTTTGGCCCTTTTGCGCCGTTTTTGACCTTTTACGACTAATTTACTACCTGAAAAGGGCGATAATTTTCAATTGGGTAGTTCCCAATTGAAATTCTGAGCCTTTTACGGATCGTTTTCAGGCAGTTATAAGCCAAGAGTTTAGTCGTTTTCAAGCAGTAAATTAGCCTTTTTCGGAGCAAATGTCTACCCTTTTAAACGGCTATTTCTGGGCATCGAAACGGCTAATGCAACGGCCATTTTGGGCTTCTCTACTACCTGAACGAGGCTATTCACGACCATTTTTGGCTTTTCCATTGCTTGAACGAGTCTCGTCCTGGCCTTTTTGGGCTTCCTTACTGCTTGATCAAGGCTAATACCGGCCCTTTTGGGCTTCCTTACTGCTTGATCAAGGCTAATACCGGCCCTTTTGGGCTTCCTTACTGCTTGATCAAGGCTAATACCGGCCTTATTAGGCTTCCGTACGACTTATAGTGGGCCTTGCAACGACCTCAAAGAGCTCCAACATCAGATTTTTATACGATATAAAGAGTTTGTAAAGGGGCTTTCACACGATCAGTTTTTTCGTCAGTTAACACTGACACTCACGGTGCGCAACACCATATTTGGGCATGCGTGCTCTCTTTTGCTCTCTACTCGGCACTCGCCACTGTCGGGTTTGACTGCTGCTCACAGAGAAAATACATAAGAAGAGGAACAACTTCTAAGGGGACATCCTTGCCTCGCAATCCGAATACTAGCTCTCAATTGGCTAGTCGAATGAGTGACTCTAACCAATGAGCTACTCAAATAGGAGTGACGTTTCTTCCGTGCGAAACCTCATTGGCTCTCAGGTATCATCTCGTTTAGGGTAATTACCCCAAATTAGGGTAATTTCAAAAACTAAATGGCGACTTTAACGTGAGCATTGCTGCATTTCGTAACTATGTCTAATCATTATATAGGGTAATTTCATGCACTTAGGTTATTTTCCTGCAATTGAGGGGATATTCTTCTACACGCAATGGTATTTTCTCTATGACGGAACGACGACGAATTGGAGAAATTCCTTTGATATTTTATTGTAAGGCTGCAAGACCGGCAGACTCTCGGTGGGTCCTAGAGCTGAGACCAATAAAATGTCATGTAGCACCTAATGGCGCTGTTATAAAGTTGTGATTTACAAGGACCGAATTGCTGCACATTTTTTAGTACAAACGCGTTCTAACTAAGGACAATGAACGGCAGGCACATGTTATTAAAATGGGATTAGCATATATTTCAGGAATGGTTGTTTACCGAGAAAACTTGTCCATATTTAAACTCGCGCAAATCAATAAGGAAGAATGTAGTTACTTTACGGCAAATGAATACTACACTAAACCAATGATATCAAGTAGGGGAGTTACGAACAGGATTGTGACAAGAGAATCAGAAAATAAATCTCAATAATTTCCAATGAAGTTAATATTTAAAATACGTTTCCCAATACAAATTTGAATGCTTTACAAAACAGCTCTCAAGCTTGTAAATAAAATACAATACACTGAAAAACTACCCTTAGTGACCCAAAAGGAACCCAAATGATAGAAAAGAATCACCATTACTCAGCTCATTCAATAATACAAGAAAGCCTGACCCAATAACACTTTCAATACTAGTGAATCCATCAACAATGGAACTTTACCGAGGTAAGAGTGTAGCAAAATCAATGTGCGCTAGCACCATGTACATATTCTTGATATAGGTTTAAATTTTAATATTAAGATATGAGCCTAAATTCCCAATTTCCAAATATAAGTTTAAGTCGTAATAATTAAATATAAGTCTAAGCTTTTACTCACGAGAATTCACAGTAACCTTGCATTTCAATAATTTGAACTCAAACATAAATTCAGCCGTAAAATAACTATGAAAATCGTAAATAATTTAGCACTACGAAAGTGAATAAATTCACCCAAAAACTTAGATTAGAAAAACAATTATTTTATTAAAGACCTTACGAGTCTACAATAAAGAGCATCCTTCCGCCGCACGGTTTTCAAAACAAGGGTAGACTTCCGGGCCATTTCAGTATATAAAGTAGGGCGCAACAGCCAAATATGAACCATACAAATCTACAAGGGCCAGTGTTAAGACCTTAGATACAATCGGCGTCTGGAACATCCCTTCTCTCAACATTCTCAGTCTACAATCTTTACTACACTCCTCTTTACGACGCATTCTTTTTACCACAATATCACTCCTCTTTACACTCGCTTAGTCAACACCTCTGTCATCGTCTCTGACAGTCAATAATCTCTGTCAACATCACTGACAGTCAATAACATCTCTGTCAACATCACTGACAGTCAATAACATCTCTGTCAACATCACTGACAGTCAATAACATCTCTGTCAACATCACTGACAGTCAATAACATCTCTGTCAACATCACTGACAGTCAATAACATCTCTGTCAACATCACTGACAGTCAATAACATCTCTGTCAACATCACTGACAGTCAATAACATCTCTGTCAACATCACTGACAGTCAATATTTCCGTCATCTCTGACAGTCGACACCTCTGACAGTCGACATCTCTGTCGGTTTACATTCCAATGACACGCCTTCACCCTTGCGTCATCGTAATCAGCAGCATCTCTGCCACAAGAGAATTATCGCCTGAACAAATCCTACGAAGATCTTGGACTTGGAAGAAACTATCCTGGCCTTTGTCTGGCTTACCCCCCCCCCCCCTGGACGTGGCCTTTGCTGATCTCGTGTCCTGCTTCTGCCAGACTCATTAAAAGTCAAAGCTGAGTACAACCGTGGTTTCAATTCATTTCCTCTCAACGCGATTGGCACGATACGGTATTCCCAGACAGCAATACGAACGAAAAAGTGAAAGAAAATCAATAGAATACATTTAGTCTCCTGAATAGGAGTGGTGACCCCAAAAGCATTTGGGAACCACATACCCAATTAGCTAAAACGTTACAAGCGTTAATTAAATTTTCTATTGAACTGTTTAGGTGCAGTTACTGATGTGTAATTTTCTTCACTTTTTCATTCACACTTGTTGAAGATACCCCTTTTTGTAGATGCCTAATGCATTGAAGTGTTCTACATTTTACAAAGTAATTCTGAAAATATGCGTTGACCCGAACGCAGCAAAAGTTAAATGCGGAGATGATTGTGAAGAGATTATTCACTAGTTTGCGAAACCCTATAACATGACGATAATTCTCGAAACAAAATAAAAATACTCTTTCAAAATTAATTATTTCCCCAATGAACTCTTCGCTGCAGTAATTGAGAGAAGGCGGGGAAGTTTCAACATACTCTTTAAAGCTTGTGTAGAGGTGCATAGATAAATCTTGATTCGTGAGAATACGAGAACAAGTTTCACATGAAGGTAAGGTTGATCCTTTCAACTTGAGGTGAAACTGGTTGATTTTATGGGCTATATACCCAGCGAAGTAGGTAACGGCACCATCTACCTCCATTGACTCGAACATCCCTCCAACAATCGTAGATGCGGAGAAAGTTTTGGCTGCCTCTATTTCTTGGTAGGAGAGAACAACCGCCTCAGGGGCCTCTTCAGGAACCTGGAAATCAAACCGTAACACAGCCATAAGAAATCGTGACAAAATTATCAATAAGAATCGTCCAGACTTAACTTAATATCACTGTAATAAATACACATGGAATGATATACAACTAAACATTATAGAAGTGAAACATACATCACTAGAGCCCAACAACAATGGCTTAATTTGTAGAACAGCTCGTGTAAATTTACAATGGCAGTACCGTCATTTTAGAGTGTAATTAGAACTGATACGAGCCTAAACGTCAAGTATATACGCTTCATACAAGTAGCCTCAATCAGAATGAAGAATCTATGACGTTAGAACAACATCAAGAAAATTATTTCTTCATTACCTCTTCAACTATGTTCCACATTTCCACATTCAGGTCTTCTTCGGCCACCTCAACATTGCTCTTCATTGGTGCCCTCATGAGAGAAGCTGTCGACACTTTGCAGTAAGCGTCAATGAAATTTTGAGGCGTTGGAAACTTCTGTACGTTTCTGATTTTACCAAAGAATTTTTCCAGCTCGTCTTGACACAGATTCCTGACGCACATGTAAGGTAGGACATCTTCCTTGATTTCTGTTCTCAACAATAAAAGTGCATTGATGGATTGAATCCACCCGTCAATAAAGAAACATCTTCTTTGGGGGTTCAATGAGCGCAATTCTTGTAGCCAAGAGATGTAGTCCTTCAAGATTTCAATAGACGGAGAACTTTGTGAGAGTGGTTTCCTGAGAGGCACTTTCTCTGCAGGAGACTGAGAGTTAAAAATATCGAATAGATCATTAAATTTTTTACAGTACAAGCTGGTTGCTGACGCAGAAGCTGAGAGGGATTGTTTTGAGACGTAGTAGTCTAAAGCCGCACTTGTTGAGTTCGACAACACTTGAGTGGCTAGTTTGACTTTCATCCTTTGGGCAAATTTCAAATTGTACACATGCTCATGCGACAGACGAGGAACACATTTTATGCTACTTTTCTGTTCCAATTCAAAAAGTTGTTTGATGTGATGCCAAGAAGCTGTGGAATTTAGAGTGGGCATGATTAAATCGCCTTCGAGAAGAAAGTTTCGAGCATTTTTAATTAAATGAGGAGGGTCTTTTAACACAATATACTTTTTATTTCCAAATTCTACAACAGGATTGGTTGATGAGCAGCCCATTTCCTTGAACGCTTTTTGGAAATTGCTGCCTTGGTCGCTCGTTATGCCTAAAACAACGAAGCCTTGCTTTTCCATTGCAGCAACAGACTCCCGCAAGATGTCTTTGATGTACGCAGAGGGCATAGCGGATGATGTAAAGTAGAAGCCAATTGGATGTTTCCACTTTTTGGCTACCCCAGAAGCCATAACACAAAATGCAGAAGTAGCCAGTTTTTTGCAATTTCCGGTTTTTATATTTTCATATCCTATTACGGTATCTTTTTCTTGATTATATGATAACCCTCTACGGAGGGACATTTCATCAGCGAAAATAAAGCATAGTTTATCTTTCGGGTTTGTGGGTTTCACTTTCATCTTCAAGATGGAAACACTTTTACTACTAATGCCTGGTGATAACTTGAAATTTCGCAGCACACTCACCACAGTAGTATATGAAGGCAAGGGTATGATGTTCCTCATTAGCTGATAATGGCTGACAGATGAACTGACAAGGATATTTAGAGCCAGCCATTTATGATACATGCTGTACCGTTGTTTACCCCTCAACTTATGTTTGACAAATTCACTGAGGTACGGTCCAAGTCTGCCAGAAACGCTCCTCAGAAATGCATCGGTGTTCAATCTCCTGTACAAAACCCGTAATTTCTTACAATGCCTTCTTTCTTTCTTAGCTCTCTTTGTAGTTGATGTAGAGGAGCATTCAAGGGCAATCCGAGTTCCGGAAGGAGACTCTATTAGGCGTCTTTTGCAAGGCAACCTTGGATGGTGAGAGCTTTGCAACTCGGACCATTTCCTTTTACGTAGAGAGCTCTGAAACAATCTATAAATGATTGAAGTACAGATAAAGTTAGTTAATTTTATTAAATGTCCTAATAATAATATTGAGAAAAATTTCTACATTGCCTAAATGGAATCAAATCATCCCACAATCGGTGTTCACAGAAATAGTATACTCATGGCATATTGTTTACACCATTTTTCGACATAACTATAGATCTAAGGTTGTTCCCTCGCTTCAAGAAGGAAAGGTATAGCCAAAAGCGCCAAGTCCTAACCACTCACACACAAAACTTTGGGTTTTAGGTTATCGAATTCGGCAGCAGGCACTTTTCACTGGTTTACCCTTGCTGTATCATGAAAGTCACGTGCACCCCAGACCTGCGCCCATACGTGTCCAAGACGTCCGCCACACCCCCTCGGGGCTGCGTCAAAATCAGGCATTCACAAGCACCGTCCATTAACATTTACCTTCTCCGAGTCATCTGGCTTCCTCAAATAACACACCACAACCACGCAATGGCCACTCCCATCCCATTCACCCACCCTAACTTTGGTCTACCTCTAATGCCCCTTCCACACACCTCCTTGGAGTTAGCACTGATGGCAGGTTCTACAGGATCAGGAGTGCCAGACGCAATAGCTGGACCTTCTTGGGCAACCCTACATTCCTCAGACGTTGCAAACAAGCGCCGTTTACAATGGATTGGAGGATTGGCACTCTTGGAAGAGCTCTGGAATAATGTACAAAACATCAATTACACTCGTTAATTTACTTGCAATCAATAAAATCCTACAGACAGAAACAGCGAGTTAAGAAAGAAGAGGAAAAACAGGAAAAGAAATGATAGCAAAAAAGGTACGAAAATTGGACGACTCAAAGTGAGCACACAAAATTAGGATTGCCGAAGGCCTTTTTATAGCTTAGGTCACGAAACAAAATCCCCTGGGGTCAACAATGCCCATAGCATAGGATTGACAAAGGTAACTAAACTAAAATTGCTTACCCTATGCCCCCTAATGGATTTCCCAATCTGTAACTGAAAATGCAGTAAGCTGTACTTTCAACATGACTGACCTGTACTGATGAAGCTATTACAATGTTCACTTTTGTGTCCTGTTGCGCAACATCAGAAGTGACAAAGTTGGGTGCATTTTGTGCTGAAAGCCTTTTAGCGCAAGTAATGAAAGGTTTTGCAGCACCTGAGGTTGACGGCTTGGCAGCACCTGGGGTTGACGTCTTGCCAGCACCTGGGGTTGACGGCTTGCCAGCACCTGGGATTGAGCGTTGGGCAGCACCATGAGCATTACAACCATTACCTTCTCACAAGCAGTGCATTTATGCCTCAGTTTGTTGACACCAAACAGATCCTATATTAAGTTTTGCTTTTGTGAGGTAATTACAATTTTTGTAAGTCATCTTTCCAACACCAACAAATGATTTACAAATGCTTCTCAAGGTTCACTTCTATTGTGCCTATTGCAGATATTCTCATTTGTTGAATGAAACACCCGGTTAATATGAACTGCTTGATTTTTGCAAGAGGAGTCACTGGAAACCGGACCACAAAAGTTGATACTCATTTGCCCATTTGCAATGCAAAGTTTTTTTGGAGGGTTTAAAGGGTATGGATAGAAATTGTATGGCATTATTGTTTGATAATTAATATGAAGTATTGTAGCTTAAATTGAACAACTAATTTGCAAGATTTTATCCTAACACTAGCAATATTGCAAATACTAGATATTTCATATTATTAATGACTATGATGCAGCACTGTAGATTATGGTATAAAATTACCTGCATTGTTCTTTCCTAACATCAACTATCATGCAATTACTTTGTCATTTTTGATTGTTTAAGAACAACATAAGCATGTTCTGTACATACCCATAGAAAACATGTTCAATCTTTCCGAAAAGTAAGAGAAAAGTAAATTTGAATGTTATGGTATGTAATATGTTTGGAGTAAACATTCAGACACAAATGCACCGCTTGTGAAAAGATAACGGTTGTAATGCTACTACAGCTTTTTACCTTTAGTATAAGAAAGCTGAAGTTCAATTTAACAAAGGTAAAATTCAAGTTAACAAAGATCAAGTTTAATTTAAAAAAAAAAAGTTTAATTTAAAAAATTTCAACTTTAATTTACAAAAAGGCCAAGTTTAATTTAAAAAATATATCAATTTTAATTTAAAAAAGGTCAAGTTTACTTTTAAAAAGGTCAAGTTTAATTTAAAAAAGCTCAAGTTCAATTTAAAAAACATCAAGTTCAATGTTGAAAAGGTTATGTTTCAAAAATTGCACACCTATGCAATAATAATATAATTGAAGCTTATTTGTGACAATGCATAATTGCTTAAAATGACTGGCACTGAAAATAGAGTAAATATAATATCAGACAAACAAAAGTGCTGTGATTTTGTACTTAATTTGACATTCTTCAAGTTTTACCTATGAATCATTTGCTAAACAGATCATAGGTATTTATAGCTATTTACAAAAAATGGTCCAAATAAACTTTATGTAATAAGTAACTGTGACAATTAGCAAACTGCACTGACTGAAAAGTTCAGCATTACATAGCTTCAAACTTATATTTAAACAATCAGGCTGCTACAATAGTGGTTTATTATATCATGTTATATAAAATAGTATTATACATACAATGTAATACCAAATTTGAGGCCAATCTCTTAACTAATAATTCTAATATAGCCTAATACCTAATTTAAAATATAGCCTACTTGAGAATTTTTAAATTCAACTTGAGCTTCATTAAATTGAACTTGAGCATTTTTAAATTAAAGTTAAAAGGCTCTAGAGTGGTCTCAAGTTGACACTATAGACATACCATAGGGTAAATTGTGAAATGAAAATAATTATCAAACATGGAAAAATTAGGTAGTATTCAGTCACTTGCCAGTCATCACAATAATGAATGGACCTTTCATTGCTACATTTAAACAAATGTTCACTCCTACACAACTTGAAGCAGGCAAGAGTGGTCACTCATGGGGAAGTTATGTGTCATGACTTTTTTTATTTACATATGCTCCAAATAATAATTAGTAAAAATCACTTTTAAGCACAATAAGTTTGCATTTTAGAAGCAATCTCAATAAGTAACAATATTTATGTTTCTAGGTTTATTGAAGTTCACATAGTAACCTACAATTGAAGGTTTCTGTCACTAGTTTTAGAACAATATGATTTAAAATAGAATTCCTCTGACTTACGTGTACTAATTTCTAGTAACTTCTTTGATCAATTGACTTACTAATTTAGGAGCGCTTCAGCAGAATGATGCCCATATATTTTTACACGCAGTGCATTTGCATAAGAGTTTTGGTCATTCTCAAACAATCGAATTAATCAAAATATTTGCATTATTCATGATGTTACAAAAGAATAATGCAAATAAGTTTTAAAGCATAGGCTACAGTAATGCATTTCAATCAGAAATAACACAATAATTTAATATCTAACCATTACCATTCAACTCCAATAAAGCCTTGCAATAATAAAGCATCCAATAATAAAGCATTACATTGTCATCATTAGATCTCATAACAAAATTGAAAACAATTCAAAGGTGTCACTCTCATGAATGAGACTGCATTACGAAATACTGAAAACAAAGACAATTGCAATTTGCAACTAGATATTTTTAACAATTACACATTACCTGGTTTGTCCACCACAGTTTGTTGTGGAATAGCATCAGGTTTTAACAAGAACTTATTTTTGAATGGAGATAACACATATGAATAATCCCATTTGCAGAAGTGTTGGGCACACACATAGTAATTCCTAATTAAATTTCGCAGTTTCAACAAGTGAAGAGCCTGATTACCGCACGCTTCAAGCCACGCAGAACAAGTTTTCTTTCTAAAATTGAAATAAACTAAATCAGGGCGATTGACGCTATTATTTAAGCAATTAGTCATACAACAACGCTTCACACGAATACAAGGCGCCATGATCACTGTGCCATGATGCAGAACTTTCTTCTAATAATGTCAACCAATCAATGCGCACCAATTTCAAAACAAATGATGTCATGAAACCTCTGCGCCCTGAGTGGTCATTGGTGATGACGTTTTTTACGTCTCCAGCTCGGAGCAAAATACTGATGAATCCCGTATCTTCTTGTATTTGGTCTGTGCTGCTGCTTTGCTTCTATTTGCGTGTCAGTTTTCGCCCGCCCAGCGCCTAGTAAGGATGGCTGCGATCGCTCTCCCGTGTTAAATGGTCTCAACCTGGTCTAAATCATTAATTAGCTATTTTCGTCAACAGCCTGCTTTGCGGAAAGTGCAAAGCAACGAATACAAGAGCAGAGATATAAGAAGCAAGTAGCTCAAATATGTTATTGAAGCAATGAATCAACACAATATTAGTTTACATGAGAATGGGTTGAAGGAAAAAATTATTAGGCTTCAAAAATAGTTTAGGAAAGAATTTAGAGCATTTGCTTCCAAAAAACTATCATTTAGCAGAGGATAACAACTGGATTCACAGGTGCGGGGAACAATAGTTTATATTTTTACAAGCATATCATAATGCATTCGTTTTGTTGTAGTGTCAGCGCCATTTACAAAGGATTTTCAATCTTATTTAATATTCACTCTGGAAATACTGCAAATGTATAATATTTTTGTTTATTAGAATGAAGAAATTAAATATTTAACCGAAGTGCAACTTCAACAATTTGTCCGGCATTTTCAAATAAAATAAAAAATTTTTTCCATGAATTCTCCTTAACATTTAATTTCAGCATGAAAATGTTTCCTGAAATAAATCTAAACATTTATTAGTTTATCCGTACCGCTGTCACATTCACATGCATTATTAGATATTATCACGCAGTAATTTGAGAGGCTTATTATATTCTATAATAGTTGCTTGCGGATGACAGATTTACGCATGCATTCTATCACACAGTTCAAATGAATGTGCGCTAGATTTCAATTGGAGTTTCTATATCCTAGTCACTGTGTCGCTAGGAAATGACCGAATATAGTTCAAGAAAAAAAATTCAATTTACGAGCTATACTGTTACACGCTGGTACATGCAAAACTGTACAGAACGAGCGGAAAATATTACCTGCACTTGAAGTTATTATGAAGTAGATTATTACATTCGTAGTAGTTTTAGTATTTGTTAGATTTGGTGTGACCAAATTTTACAAATGCTGAGAAAAGGAACGAATGCGACAAATAATTAGTGAGCGAAATTTTGATATTTAGCCCTAACTTACTACAAATCCGGTTATAAGTGCCATTTTCTGGATGTTTAGCTAGCCATTCTTTTACCCAAGATCTATTTATGGTGTTTTTTCTTCTCTATGACCGCAAAGCCGATGAGTATGCTTGCTTTGACTACGACGAATCTTTCTCGACTATGCATAGTGAAGCACTGCCAAGCTTGCCAGTGACGCGCCACTTCAGTCACGCGAACGTACGTGTGAACGCGAGTGTTTTGACCACACTCTGGAGTGTCAGTGTTGACTGACGAAAAAACTGATCGTGTGAAAGGCCCTTAAGGCCGGGTCTTGTGGCTGCTTCGCCTAGTGAGTTCCAATTTGAGGCGAGTGAAGCAGCGGACTTACGTTTATACTTCTCCGGCTGTAGGTATCGGTCATACGCGGCGGAGAAGTGGGAACTTTACGTGAAATAAATTTACATTGGGATATATTAAGATTACTAAACATAAAAGGACTAGAATCGAGGTTTGAGGGGTAACTAGGGTAAAGCACTACAAGTTGAATGCTCAGCGATGAAGTAGTGAGACATAGAGAATTAAAAGAAAATTATCTAGTATCTAGATACTTTTGGAGAAGTATCTAGTATCTAGATACATTTTGAAGTATCTATGACCAGCTCTGGATATCTACATGAGCATAATATTTTTTTAACTACTAAACCGAAATTTATAGTAATAATTAATTGATGAAACTAATCGAAACTAACTTTGGCCACCCTTACCTAATCTAACTTAACTAAGTTAGGTTAGTTGAAATTCATTTAGTTCTTTACATTTACTGAAGTAATACGACTTGTACAACATTTACGATTACGAGTCTTTTTACAATCTATTTCGCGTCCAAATAGAGGTCGTCGAAAAGGCTTGAAAACGACTGTAAACGACCCGAATGAGCCCGCAAACAGCCATTGACTAGACCTATAAAAGGCCAGTTGAATGAAGAGCCCTTTTCAAGCCCTAATAGGCCAAGTATAGGTAGGAGTCGGTTTGAAGTCGTGATTTCTGGCCCTTTTGGGCCGTTTTCGACCTATTACGACTAATTTACTACCTGAAAAGGGCGATAATTTTCAATTGGGTTGTGTGTGCAGCGGACTGTGTAAGCGGTGTGTGCAGCGGGCAGTTATGTGTGCAGCGGGCTATGTAACGGTGTGTACAGCGGGCAGTTGTGTGTGCAGCTGGCTGTGTAAACGGTGTGTACAGCGGGCAATTGTGAGAACAGAGGGCTTTGTAAACAGTGTGTACAGCAGGCAAACATAGGAAATATTTGTTGTGTAAACTCTGTGCCCAACGGTGCAATCAGTAGAGAACAATGCAAACCAAACGTAATTTAAACACTTGGGGCTTCAACATAATTTAAGAATAATGGAGTATGCTGTTCAACAGACAAGAAGTTTGCACGTAATCGTAATCACTTAGTAAATAAAATACTGTTTATTTCACAGGAAATCATTCAAACATAATTTCAGACAGCATGTTGACAGCCTGCTTTCCAGAAACTATGTTAAAAGTTGCAGATGTGTGATTGACCGATCGGGAACAGTCCCCTAATGTGAATATTGACAAAAATTTTGATTGCAAAAGATTGAGGAAAATATTTGGATATCATCGGAAGTTATCGACTAGAAACAAACTGCTTTTATATTAAGACAGATGTAGCTTGCAGCCATTAACATCGCACGTAGCCTGAAAGAGGCTATCAGTATATTAGAGTTAGCAACCGTTGTTCTAAGGCGTGACGTGTGATGTTTAGCTCGTACTGCATAGAACGAGAGGAAATTCAATGTTTAGTTGCTATACGAAAAAACTCGCTTGGTAATAAGAAGCATATGATAAAACTCATATGGTTCCTATTACTGAGCGCGTTTTTTCGTATAGCAACTAAACGTGGGATATTCTCTTATTCTATGCAGTACGATCTAAATATTAGTGTTATCAAAAGATCATTTGGACCATATGATAAAACTCATATGGTCATGTGAACCATTGATTGAACTCATATGACCAAATGAATCATATGATAAAACTAACATGGTAAAATAAACTATAGATATGAAAAAACTCACTTGGTCACGTGAATTGTACGGCAAATCTGTTCTAAGTTTACGCAAAACGCAGAGTTGAACAACAAATCTTCACAAAGCTCTGAACAAATAAACAGTATACATATTCAGTGATTTAAAATGAAAATGAAACTAATTTTTGTGTTTCTTGGTAACGGAGCAAAATGTCCCCCAGTAGAATAACCAATAACTCAAATAATTCAGAGAATCAAAGTATATACATATATAATACATATATTTACATATTTAGGATAACGCTGACAGTATTGATTCGCGCTGAAAAGCTAAGTAATCATAGAAAACCTGCTTCGTGCGTACGAACAGTCAGAAAATGCCGGTTCGACTATTTATTCCGTGCATAAGACGGTTGAAACGAAGCAAAACAAATTCAGGCCTCTGGACGCAGTTTGACACGTGACGAAGCGTTGGTGTGAACAGTTGGCGCAGCAGGTAATCTTGCAGACAATTTAGCGCTGTCAGCAGCATGCGAGCGGCCAACTCGGGCACCTTCAAATTTGCTGGACGCCTCACGTGGGAACGACGGAAGCCCCTCACCTGCGCGGGAAGTGACTGTAAACAACAGCAGAGACCAGCACGTGATGCTATCTGGTCCGAGATGGCTAGCACGTGATGCTATCTGCACGGAAATGACTAGCACGTGATGCTATCAAGTTGGAAATGACTAGCACGTGATGCTATCTGGTCGGAAACGACTAGCACGTGATGCTATCTGGTCGGAAATGACATGCACGGGATGCTATCTGCATGTAAATGACTAGCACGTGATGCCATCTGCTCGTAAATGACTAGCACGTGATGCTATCTGCACGGAAACGACTAGCACGTGCGACTATCTGCAAGGAAATAGTTGAAAACATATGCTGCTTAGGACGATTGTTTTTCGCAAACTTTACAGATTCAAAAATATTTAGTAAAGCCGCTTTGATCAGTCGTTCGTTGGGTGACACGGAACGCGCCCTAAAGCTGTGCTGGCTTTCTGTCATAATTAACCTATTGTTACACATTATATTTTTTGAGTTGTATTTTCGTTTAGTATTAAGAAACCTTGAAACTACGTTCAGCTACACAGGCGCGTTGATAAAAAAATGAAGTTTCAGAGGTAGTCGCGTCATAAGTCTCCTCTCTTGCGCTACAGGTTTATACTCTTGCCGTGCTGACGCTGAGACTAAAATTTGTAGGTTATAGTTCTTATTCGCCTAGAGTAGAGAAAGCCGCACATCTGGAGATTCGGAGGATGCGTTAACACTCATTGCGGTATGACCCACCGGTGGGTCGCTTGAAAAATTTTTTTAACTATCTTTTAAATTATTGGTATTTCTTTTGCGCAGTTAATGTTTGCTATTTTGAAAAATTTTACAAGCATTTGACTTCAAATTTGAGTTGGATATTGAACTTCAGTTTAACACATCGCAGTCAATGTGTTAGAGTATACAGCCATCGACGGCGCCGAATTGTGTGCTGTTCAACCGTTCACGGAGTATAATAAAATTGTAGTATTACGCTAATGGAAAATAAAAAAATTGCCAAAAGAATAATGGGACGTGTCAGCCTTTAATTATCATTAATTCCTAAAAAATTTTCATTAGAAACAAATATGAATTCAGAGTACCTTTTTTTAGATTAAAAAAACGTAGAAATAAAATTATTAAATCGTACTTTTTCAAGCTAACTGTTGTCCAGATATTTTCAAAGTCGCGCGGTACGAGTCCTACTCGTTGTGTCAGAAGTGCTCAAAGAAATTCACGATAAATAACGGGTTCAGACCAGCTTTAGAGGCAGGCAATTTCACACTTATATTGCTCAATAAATCGTCTTTCAAGACACCCACCTCACTTGCGATAAAATGGTAAAACGCGCAGTTGTATCAAGACACACACAGATTGAGGTAGGTTTTCTCTATTCCCTTTTGAAACGTATCGAAGTTATTGTGATATTCCTACTGCACCCCGGCATTTCAATGCGAACGGCGAACGAACGCCTGATGAACAAAGCATCCTCATTGTAAACATAAATGTCGTGTGGCGAGTTGTTCTTTTGATGTGACAGCTTATACGGCTGTTCATTGGTGTGACCGGAAAGATATTATAGAATTTCGTATAACTGGTTCGAATAAAAACTAACAGAACATGTGCGCCAAGCGCCATCCATGCCCCTCTTCCCCCGTGCACCTCAGAGGTCTTATAAGCGGTGAGCTCTTTAGGGCCCGCGCATTTGGTTCGCATCCCCACCTGTACTACATCGTCACCAATAAACGTCGCCTTTAACCAGCGTGATCTCTAACCTCTGTCTGCCTGCATATTTGGTGGCCAGAGAGTTGACGGACCCACGAATTTAAGACGATATAATTTAGAAGTCAAGAAGATGTAATTGAAAAGTTAAGAAGATACAGTATTCGTCGAGACCTACAGAAGTTTGAGAAGATCCAGTGACTTCAGCAAATCAACACGGCGGAGAAGATAACTGATAACTACTACTGATAACTACTACTGATCGTCTGGTGACGACAAGAATTATAACTTCTGAGAAGAATCTGAAGAGACAGTCAGAGCAACAAGAAATCGAGAATAAGGACAGCGTCTACAGAGAGCTTCAGAGATCTGCGAGAGGGCGGCTACAGATCTTAAACTACATCTACGAGGTGTGTCAACCGACTACAGCTACGTTGTTTTCGTGCTACGGACGTAGCAGTAACGGTGCATCGCTTCCAACGACTGCAGAGACCGCGACATCGTTCGACAACGACAACTAAACCTACAATTTAAGATAAGTAACGCAGCAACAATTAATTGTTATTGTGGTCGCAGCAGCAGTGGTAGTGTTTTTTTTTCTTCAGTCAGTTATTGTTTGCGTGCGCGCAAGCGTCAAGGCCAAACATAGGCTGTACTCGCAGTGAGAGCAAGTTAGAGAGCAAGCAGTGTGCACCTACACTGAGTGCAATAATCCCTAGACATGAGTTTTTTTAAGAGTTTAAGAGAGTTTTTTTGAAGTGAGTGGCGCAATTTTCTTGAAGTGTTGTTATAAGTGATTAACTAAATTTGTATTGATTTAGTAACTGTTGTAAAAATTTGCTTTTGAGCAATCGTAAGCTCAGTTGAGCAGTAATTGTTATTTGTGTAATACCTAGAAATCGAACTAGCAACGTAACTATGCCTGAAATTCCAGTAACCAACGCGCCTGTAGTGAGTACAATGACTAGCACGGTTACTTTTCTTGCGTGGATATATTGGCGAAAGATACATAAATATCTTTAAATGCCTTTTGTAGCCTGTGCAACATGTAGGTCATTACCTGAGTTTTTTGCTGGTTGCGTCTGATAGGATGTTGCAGGGGAAGGTGCGTTCCAATTTGCCCAAAGGTAATGCTGAAGACCTTTGTAAAACTCAACGTTCAAGCAGTTAGAGAATAAGAGGAAAATTGTTTGCAAGAGAATCATTGCATTATGATTTTGAGGAAGTACTACTGATCAAAGGATCAATTATTGAAAGAACAATTCGCTGTATTAAGAGGACAGGAATTGATTAAAAGATGATGTACGAGTAGTACAATGCAGTAAAATGATGTAATAATGATGAAATATGTACTGAAAAATGCAATGTGATTTCGAGAACTAAAAATATATTAAAGTTGGAAGATACTCTTTCAAGTGAAGTAAGTAATAATGGATGTTCAGATGATACATTCCTGATGTTATTGCTCTGAGTACGAAAGAAGAAATATGTGAGAAAAATAGAGCAAAAAGAGAAGATACCGCGGCAGAGTGAATGTCCGTGAGAGAATAAATAAAGCGTTTGCAGCGCTTGGTAAAAGATACCGACAAGTCTGTGGATATATCTGGTAAAATGGTTTAAAGTTACCAGGTAAATTTACCAGCGAGATCGAGTAATACTGTTGAGGAAATACTGTTGAGTATTGTAATACTGTTGAGTATTGCGCGCAGACAAATGAATAAGCTTTAAGAGAAGCTGTTACCGTTGATTTTCGATGGGACTCTGATTTTAGTTCATAATTTCATGTGGTGGAAATAATACCATTGATACCATGACGGTCAGAGTTTAGCATTGTTGATTGCGGTTGTCATTGTGCTGGCGAACAGAAGTACTATCTGTGAGTAATAATGAGAGGCGATAGATGCCCATTAATTAACCACATGTGGTGGTCTGGTAATTAAGAGTAACGAGTAATGGAGTGTAGAGTGTGCAGAGTGTGCAGAGCAGCACGCATAATTTCATGTGCAGTTGAGCTGCAGCGCGTGCAGTACGAGTGAGTAGTGCAGCTTATTCTTTTTGCGTTGCTCAAGGCCGCAAGTACCGTGCAGGCATTGAACTCTGGCAAGGCCGTGAGCGCCTTGTTTCCGGTTGCTTTGACTGGTAACAGTTGACAGCTAATGTACGACAGCGTGATCATGAATATGAATATGAATATGAATAGGTGAATATTCATGAATATGACTGGTGAATAGTCACGAATAAGATGTGTTTTGGATAATTAACGAATAATTGAATAGAGGAGACTAATTAAAAGTAATAAAATTTGATTTATTTCTTAGTTATTTGTTTAACGAGAATGGCTGTTTTTAATGCTTTCTGAGCACGTATAAACGATCTAGTACGTCATACAGTCATTTTCCAAGCCTACTCGAATTTCATAATAATTAAATTTGAAATTAACATGAATAAATTCATACATTTGAAATTAATCAGACGTAAAAGAATGTAAAATTTATCGTCAAGTCTCCCAAAGTTTCTACGTGATAATTAACGACTGATTGAACGATTAAAATTTAGAGTGTTTAACGTCAATATTGATTTTTACCTTGACAACAAATCGTGTTTTTACCTTATGTATTCAATTGTGTCTTTTTGTTGTATTTGTTTATGCTTCATGTTAACCACGCATACGCTTTAGTATTTACCTTTTTGATTAAGGCATTAACGTCACGCGATATGTGAAATGTAAAGTAATCGTTTACAGTGTAAAGGTTTAACAATCACAGAATAATAATTTTCTTATGTTCTTGTGTTAAAGCCGCACGTGATTGTTGAGAATTTTTGAATTTTTGAAATTTTTTGTTTGCACGTTCTGCGAGAATTGACGACTTTGCAGATATTTAATTTTTTTTTTGCCGTGCATTGTCTGGGAAAGGTTCAAGAACGCACTCTCATGTCTCAATGATAATTAATATGCTGAATTCACATTTTAAATACACATTGGAAAATTCTAGCGACATCCGGTCGTTACTCATGCCGAGATTTTAATGTGGAGAGATTATTTTCGATCTCTCAGCAAATTAAATGCCTATTCGGAATTGAGCTGATCTTTATTGAGTAAGCATTCATTCTCTGAGAAAATTTAAATGATAATGAGAGACTTGTTCTTGTTGGACATTTAAATCATTGTCTCAAAGTTAGAAGAATGTTTACTTGTCATTAACTAAATAGTAAGATTCGGTAAAGGATCACTCTGACACTAAAGGTGTTTCTCAATTTACTTTATTCAATCATTCATGTACTAAATTTTGCGCTTTAACCATGCTAATCTTCTCGTATTTTTTCCAATTTCAGGTCGCACGGGTGCGAGCGGTAACACAACATCTTGTAACACGGTAACGCGCAGTCAACTTAAGCGCGCAGTCAACAACGCACGCAGTTTATCCAAACTAAGTAGGGATAATTCACCTTCGTGAAAGGGAAGGAGAACAACGGTGAACCATTGATACGGTGAACCATTGACTTTAAACGGTGAACCATTGATAAGGTGAACCATTGACTTTAAATGTTTAGGTTTTCACGACGTTTTCATAAATTATTACGTTTTGTAGCAGACTTTCTTCAACTATTTGTTTTTATTTCAAAGTTTCTGCGATGAAATTACGGGATAAAAGTTTTATTAACCCATTGGATTGTTAATGTGAACGAAACCGATCTGTACCGATTTTCCTTTTTTCCTTGTTGGTTTACTTGACCCATTTCTTTTTAATGTTTTATAATCGTATAAGCTATATAATCACTATTTAATCTAGTTCTCGCTATGTAATCACTATTTAATCATGCTAATGTTGTATGTGTTTTACGCTCACTAAGCGATCGAGCGAGTGAAACATGTTTGGAGAAAACGATGGTGTTAACATTTGTAGTTGTGCGAAATTTAAATAATGGATTTGCTTTAATTCTGTTTAGTAATTATTTCGTTATTAATGTTGTTTTTGGACTTATTTGAAATTTATTTTTATTTTTCATGCACAAGGTTTTGCGATGTTGGTGTGTGATTTCATGTGATTACCTGAGGTCTAAATTGTTTTTATTTACAAATTGTTGCGACGAGTAATGACTTTTTATTGCGAAGGAAATTAAATTATTTGGGTTGATGCGAATCGAAATTGTGTTTTTATTAATGAGATTATCTGGCGTTTCGTTTGCTATCCCTTGCCATGCCTTGTTGACGTTATTGTAAGTTAATTAGTTGTGCTGTTTTTTTTTGTAGCAGCTAGGTTTATTTCTTTTCAATGTTGAGGATAAGGGCAATATGATTTATGATTTATCGCTTCAGCGCCCTTGTACTTCTTGCTTGTATTGCATAGTGTTATAAATAATTCTTTTGCGAGGTATCTTTTACTGAGTTTGATCAAATTTAATTGTTTGGTTACTAATTACCTTTGAGTATTACACGCATGTGAGGCGGATTTTGTGTTTGAAATTTAAATTTTTGTTTTTATCCGCCCGAATAATATTTTTTTTTATTTATAATTGAATACCTATCCGGGTAAAGGGGGGAGGTATGTGCGCCAAGCGCCATCCATGCCCCTCTTCCCCCGTGCACCTCAGAGGTCTTATAAGCGGTGAGCTCTTTAGGGCCCGCGCATTTGGTTCGCATCCCCACCTGTACTACATCGTCACCAATAAACGTCGCCTTTAACCAGCGTGATCTCTAACCTCTGTCTGCCTGCATAAACATAGCCAAGTCCATAAAATCGACCCAACATCATAGTGAAACATAGCGAAATTTAGATACAAGTAACTACTACGATTTGTTATAGAGCTTTGGGCTGAATTATAACTGTTGGAACGCCAATATTTGAGTTTTGATGCAACAATAACCATTTCAGTGAATCCCGTGTCCAAAATTGCTGACTTTTCAAAGACCCATCTAAATTATGTTCTCACATACAGGTAAAATTAATTTTTACCTTAGAGTTATTTACATCTGTACGCTGGGTACCTGTCTCGGTCAAGTAAAGAACATCGATTTCATTGATCGAATCTGTCTGTACTCTAACCTTCCTGAGTGATCGTTCTTTCAGATAGAATAAGCACAAGCACCTACAGGGCGAGTACACTATGAACTTAAAATAATAATTTTTCCTTATTCATTGACTTCTTTATCGGACAATTTAAGTTCTGACGGTTTCAACGTCAGGGCTAGTATTTTAAAACTCCAACTTCCGAATTTACGAAACTTATTTGAACTAATTACGCAAGGGAGCATGTATTTAAGGTAGGTGGAAACACTACCATGAAAAATAAGCTGTATAATTAAAGAGAATAGTTCATAATTAAGAAAAACAATACCCTAGCACAAGCTGCGCTACAACAGTCTGTCAACAGAGCTGTCCAAAAAAGTTTTCCCAAGATCTTCTATACGCAACCAAATTTGTTGCGAGAGAAAGTGTCGACTTCATTACTGAAGAAGCAAAGTTTGCTCCTAAACGAAAAAGTCCACTACTAAATGTCTTACTTGTATTAGCTCCAAATTTTTCCTTGTGTACCGAGTCAGTTAATAAAATCAGTGAGAAAAAAAATTTCTAGCAAGACCAGTTTTTCTTTATCTGAGCTCAGAAAAAAGTCTCTAAATGTTCCTTCACGAAACGGAGAAGCAAAGATTAAAAAATTACTCAACAGGTTAGCGTTAAATCAACTAAGGTGAACAAAATGAGAAAAAGTTATAAAATGTACATAATTGTAAGCTCGAACTGACTACTGTGAGGTAAATATTGCATTTGTATATTGTGAGCGTTTAGCGCTGTCTTAGCGTTCAGCTGTGGTGAGCAGGGCTGCAGAGAGGGGGTAATGAACTGGGAAAAAATTTACACTTAATTTATGCCGGAGCCAGACAGCTGAAACATGAGTGCATTATTAAAAACTTACACTGCTATACACCTCTGAAGAAATAGTGTTTGATCTCAAATTATATCAGCATAATTAGTCTGATTTTTAAAATCAATTCCAAGGCGAACATCGCTGTACGTAAAGTCATTTTTAGTCAAAATCTAGCCACTGGAAGTTGTAATTTCGGTTGAACCTCAGAGTCGGGCCAGACAAACCTACGTCAGCCGCTGATTTTTGTTGTCTTCATGCCGTGGATGATAGCGACACGTTTAAATGCGTAAATGAGCTACAACTTCAACCTAACATGACCCAGTGCCGTAACACAGCAATTATCAGTTTTGCTCAACGTAAAAATTCAGTAACAGGAAAGTTCTAAGGCGATTACCACGCAGTATCCTCATGCGCACGCTGAGCACTGAAATATTGAACAAAGGACCGTTCAAATGAGGACGTCAAAGTCAACATTCAGAGAGCCTGGTCTCTTGAAGTAAAGCTCATCAAATATTAAAGTTTAATCTAGGCAGAGACGGAGCCGCACCTCTCAGTTCAACTCAAACTTGAGACTCGAGAGCAGCGCCATTCTAGCTCCCCTCGACCAGCCGGGGTAGAAATAAAACGAATCTTCGACTTCGTTGTCAAATTTTACGCTATAATGTATCAGATTATTCTTCATTCGTCGCTGGAAATTCCAACATGTGAGTAAATACGAAAAATATTTTCAGCGATACAAGATGTTTCAGTAGCAACTAAATTCCTATAGTATGCACGCACGTAAATGAAAACTGAAAAACTGTTATTTTTTTTGTTCAGAAAAGAAAACCCTGTTAGCGCTTGCGGGTTATCCTCCGTGCAGTTTGGAATTCGAGCTCAACTTTATAGCCTCATAATTCTGAAAAAGAGATTTAGACGAGACGATATCGATAAATTTAGAAATTATCACTACACCTGGGCAAACCCTTCTAGCGTGAGATCATTATATTGAATTCTGAATAACAAGATCTTGATGCTACTCAAATCATTACACAGATGTACGTGCATATTTATAATTTTCATTTCTATTTTTAAATTGTTAAAAATGGGGGTTTATCATCGAAAACATAACGTTGGCATTCCGTAAGTACGTTTGAGATTTTTAACTTGCTACCCACTTCGCACGATCAAGTTGCTGTAACCACCGTTATGTAGTATAGCTAAGTTAATAAATTCACTTCGGCTACGTTGAATATGTCGGCGGTTACCAGTGCGGTGAAGTGCGTGGTGAGAAACCGGTGGGAGAAATTTATTCAGCGCTGTAGCGATCATGAACATTGTTCTGTAAGTAGGAAAGCGAGGACCCTAGAATGAAAAAATATGAATTAGCTAGATTTATGGCTAAACAATATTAGTAATGTATGTCAAGTAAAAATTGTCATTATTAACTATGGCAAACTAAATAACTGTGGGTTTATTCAAAAGGCTTGCAAAAATTCGCAATATCTCACAACGGAGCAACCCTAACTGAACGTATATCACCTTCGAAACTCCTCTAATGTCTTCGCATATGTCTTCGCGCTACCTCCAGACCTGCTCCCGCACTTGGCACATGGAGGATGACGTCACACGAGAGTTCGAAAAAATGACAGCAGTTTTAAATCAACCAAATGAGTGAAACTGCGTTGCACCGCATAAAATCGATCAGAACTTTTGTGATATTGTGTGTGAATGATGCAAAGTTCCGTACGTGGTGTGCAAAAAGGCATGAAGTTTTAATACATAAATGATGAGCTAATGTATTTAAAGCCATCTGATTTACATACGCATTGCATGGGGGAATAGCAGACGTGATGTTCAGCGGTGTAGCGCTTAAGAGAACAAGGGTGTAGCTCATGCAGGTTTGAAAATGATAGTGCGTAATTTCGACGATTTTTATCAAACTTTTGTTGTAAATGATAGTTTTCGACGATTTCTAGTTGTACAAAATCAATATGAGAAAGAAAATTAATTGAATTCTCACCGTGTGTAACTATACTCGTACGTTCCAGTGATAAAATAAGGGCCTTAACCGTGCTGATATTGTAAGACAAGGAGTAAGTGAAATATATTCTTAATTTAACCCTTTCAGTGCGAGAACTTTGTTTCTGTAGGGGAAAAATCAAGGCGCAAATTATTCAGCATGTTGAAATGTATTTGAAATTGCTCTATCGTGGGTCATTTTCTCCCAATGCACATGTTTACATTCAAATACAAAATTTGACGCCGTTTTGAAGGGTTTAGCGAGTGAGAAAATGTCTTCTGGCGGTAAGAAAACATGTTCTTAAATTATACCGTACGAGGCAAGCTTTACTTTTGACTTACTGGTAAACGAATGCAATAAAAAGTAAGAAAGCTTCAGCTTGGTTTGACGGAAACAAAATATAAAATACGAGTCACAAATTCAGTGGTGGATAATTAATGAGAATTAAAGAATTCCAGTCAAACAGTTATCGTTTCATAAAATGAGGTTTCCTGATTACTTCTCCCCTACATTTTACAATTCATCCCTCTGGGGGACATTAATATTGAAATTACTTTAAAATTTCATTTCTCTCACGGAATAGTAAACATTTTAGAACTCGTTACTCGTTTATACCATCTGGTGTAGAATAATTATTGAGTGTTAAATCATCCCCTCTGAGGGCGAAAGCCAAATCTGTCCACGCGAGCTGTACAGTACTTCCGATTTCGTACGGTGGTGCACTTACACGTGTACATTTTCTACCGTATTAGAGTTAATAACAGTAAATCCAGTTTTTTAATGCACTCCATTGGCAGAAAAAGTCTCTCTGCATAACTCCTCGAATTTTCCATATCCAGATCAGCCGCATTCAGTGGAAAATCAACAATACATTGAAACTAACCTAATTATATTCCTTCAATTTTTCTCAAATGGCGTTTAATCTTCAACAACTCCCGTGATGTCACGAGTCCCACGAGCAGGCCTGGAGGTGTAGGAGGCGGCTGTGGCAGGACCAGCAACAGAATAGTGCGCGATGCGAGAATGTCGGTGCTGCTATAGCGTGAGGTCTACCACACTATAGCATGAGATCTACCTCTAGCTAGTGTTATAGCGTGAGGTCTACCTCTAGCTAGTACTAAAGCATGAGGTTTACCACACCATAGCATGAGATCTACCTCTAGCTAGTACTGTAGCGTAAGGTTACTGTTTTTTCCCGTACATTTAATTTAGCAATAAATACTTAATTTTTATACGCCAAACTGCACCTGGGTAGGCGATATATTGCGGTAGACCTCTCGCTATAGTAGCACCAAAATTTCTGCGCCGTTAAATGAGAAATTACTCTCCGCTTTCCGCATCACGATAAATTCTAAACTTTATTCGTGAACTCTGCTCAGGAAAGTACAAACAATGAATACAAACAATTGCATTCTCACTCTTTGAATACGCTTACGAAATATATATATTCTTATTTTTGCACATAATCATTAACAATAATAGTGAATCGAGCGGTTAGAATTAAGTTAAATGTGATCAGTATTGTTCTTCTTGCTGTGGTACTCAGTTTACGAATTGTATTGGAATTATTAGAAAAGTAATAATTCTTCCTAAAACAAAACTGCAAAGCGAAGATGAAACAATATTTTGCACTTTTTCCAACGAGAGGAAAGTATCAACTCCTCCACGCAAATGCACTCGAGATGAACTCAGTGAAGTGTAAATGTTTGAACATTTATTTAAATATAAATGAAAACAAACCTAATAATATTCATACCTTTTACAAATTTGCACAGATTGTTATGATATTGGTCGTTTTAATCCAATAGCAAAAAAATCGCAAAGAAGCAGTTTTTATTTTTGCCATAGGAACAAAATATAAAAACGAACTATTAACAGAAAGACTGCATGGGACATGAGAAATCAATTCGTATTTATTAAACTGTGTATGGAAATCCCCGCTCCATTTTAATCATTGCGTTGATACACATCTGTACATTCCACAGTTTACGTTACAGAGCTCTCAAAGATGACACCCTGTCCGAGCAGCGTCCTGCTGTGCCAGCCTCCCATGAGTATTTCCATATGAACATTTCTTTTCACGCCGACGACTTCAGTCCTCGTGTAATTATTTTTCCAACGCGCACCGCCAGAACACATAACACCCAGAAAGGCCGTGCGTAACGCCCAGTAAAAACAAAACACCTACAAAAATTTAGCCAGAAAGCGCGGCGGAGATCGTATAGCAGGCAGGGAGATGGCCATTCTGACGGGCGGAACAAGTTAAACTTGATTGCATGCTTATACGAAGTCAGCAGCCTCTGGCCTTCCGACATCGAGCTTCAACTGCGTCAAAATTGCAATGGACGTACTACAGGTCGGCGATTTGCTATCGTGAAACACTGTGTTGTAAGCACTTTGTTCACAGGAAGAGCCCCTGTGTTTTTAAGCCATTTTATTACTTCCTGCGCGTGGTAAAATCTAAGTCAAGTTACCCAAGACGCGAGTGAAATCAATCCTCGGTTCAGGCTCCAGTGCGAAATTAACCAGCGTACCTTTGATGTGGCCTGGGTTGAGTGAAGAAGAGTGCGATTATTTCCCATGTGATGGGAAGTAAAGCCGGATTGGTTATCATTCAATGCTCTTTCATCCCACGAAATTATGACGCTAGATCTGCTTCGTAAAACACTCGTGCTATGCAGCTTCTGCTCAGTCAAAAGATGGTTAAAACGCCGGGTTTCAATGGCGCCAGTGTTACGCAATTGCTTGCTTTTAACAAGTCTGGTGAGACAAGAAGGTAAAAAAGATGAATGTGGTACAAACGGTTGAATTAAATGATATATTTGAATTCTTGGAGCAACACTAATAGCTAAAATGTCGGTTAACAGAAACACATTTTAGCGAAAGATGTAAACTAGGAACATTTAATCTGTGACTGTTGGTTGGCTTGTCGAGCTTACTCGCCATTTTGGCTTATAAATGTAAAAAAATAAAAATACTACTTTATGAGAAGTTCTTAAGAAGTTCACATGCAGTGTTAATGCAAACCCACAACAAAAAATATGAATTTCCTTGGTAAAATGACCTAATTGGCACCCAAGATGTAAAACGTTGACCTAACTCGAAGATATTTATACGATGGAAATGAAGTAAACTCTATAGGTTGACCGATAAATAAATCTTATTCGTAAAAATTTCACTCATTCGAACTACGTTTAGTGATTCACAAAGAGCAAAATTCTTGAAATTAGTTGAGGAACTAACTTACACTGCGAATGCAGCGAGTGCTGACCGATGAGGGGAAGAGTATAGTAAAAGATTGAAGCACGTCAACATTGTATTTCAGAACACTGAAGAGGGATTTTTTATAATCCGAAACGTTCGTTTTTTATCATGAAATTCTTAGCCACGTTGGTCCTCCTTGCATTACGTGCTTATGAATTCAAGTCCGAACAAGTATGAATTCGATAGAATTTCTGAGTCGAAATTGAGAGCAAGATCTCAATGTTTTTGGTGTTCAATTCATAGGAAGAGGTATTGAAATATTATGAAATCGGGTTTATAAATTTGAATGTAGAATTTAATACTGTAAATTGAGTTATGTGATATTACCTTACGTGAACTTCAACCTGTACGGTTAGAAGTTAGTAGTAGTGATTGAGTAAGTGCAATTTGACCAAGTTGAAATATGAGTTGAGTTTTGCACGGAAGGCAGTCGTAAAGTTCGGAGATCAACAGTATTTATTTCTCGAAGATCAACAGTAATTCTATTTCTCGTCTTTCTCAACGCTGGGCTAAAATAAACCCAACAGGACCCGAATGAGATGATCATCAAATAACAGAGTGCTGAAAATTGACGTACATTAAACAAACTTTTTGAAAACCTCGTTCTGCTAACGTCTCAGTGAAAGAAATCCTGATGAAAACTTTTTATCAGAAATGAAGCATCAAAATCCATTCAAGCTGTTCATTAATTGTGGGACATTTCCTTCACGCGAACTAGAACACAATTACGACATTTTTTAAAAAAATAACGCGAATAATATCTGACTATGAGCTTTTCTACTCGTTTAGTGAAAAAACAATAAGTTTGCATACAACCTATCGCAATCACATTATGATAAAACTTATATTGTACTTATAAACTCCTGTATTTCCAGTACAAAGCCGTATGCAAGCGGGATCATTGAATTTTTTGGAATTCATCAATGATTAAATTTAAAAGTATCGAAATAGAAAATTAAACTTAACAGGGTAAACGATTACGCTATAGATTTTGCTCTCCACTTACTGACCATCTCTGGATTATGCATTCAATTACAGTGAACATTATTTTAGAGTTTTGGCTGTTATAACTCCCGTGATTTTTTTCTCAACTGCAGCTGTACTGTTATTTATGCCCCGTGCCGACAAATTGTTGACGTGAATTTTGTCGTTAAATTATATTCACAAAAAGTTCATTTGCATGGAAAATTTTGTAAAACATTGGAAATGATATAGTTATTAAAAAAAATTGACAATAATATTCGCCGTAATAAATTCACAACGGAATCGAGGGGGCAAGGCTTTTCGTTTGATCAAGGGAATCCCTTCATTATCCGCTGTTCTCTCGTCTTCAACAAATAAAGACTGTTGAGAAAATTGTCGCTGGAGAGCTGAATTGCTCAGCAACCAACGCTAATCCTTAAATGATCCTCATGCATAGGCAAAACAGCTTCAAGTGTAAAAGACCAGTTTCTTCCTGGCAGTTCAAAACATCCTTTGTACATGAGATGCAACAAAACTTTAATAGGTTTTTGGCTTCACCAAGCAGAAGTTCACCTCCAGATGAATAACAAAGGCTCATTTTACGCTCCTGCCTGAACAGCTCTACGTGCTGGCGGTAAACATAAAGAAGTTTGTTTTAATGAGCCAACTTCACTAGATGCAAACAATATACGTATTTGTATTCTGATTTTGAAGCGCTCGAAAAGCTCGAAACATATTCTTTGCTGGAGAAAATTCAGCAAGTTTTCTCTATGATTACCTCCTAGCAACTGCTAAATACATCGAACCTGACTTTTGATTTAAAAGATGGATAAATGAAAATGTTAGCCAAAAACGCCCAAAATAAAACCATTCAATCAAAATCAATAGATCAAGCAAATCAGTATGCATTGTACATTACGTAAACAAAAACTCTCTATAATTCTTCCATTGCCTGTACTGTTCACAGCCACAACTATGAAGAACAGCGGGAAACAATCAAGTTGTTCAAAGTCTCGTTATTCAATAGTTATAATTGAATTTTTTTATTCTGAGCAGAACGCTAGATGACTTATTATCTTTTTAAACTAAATCTCTGCAAACAAGCAGCTTTTTAAATATAATTTGAAGAATTTTTAGGGTAATATGAAACATCATAGGGTAATTTGAAGTATTTTAGGGTAATTTTAAATATTTTATGATAATTCAATTATTTTAAGGTAATCTGAAGCATATTTGGGAAATCCGAAAT
The DNA here is from genome assembly GCA_030386875.1 of Morinoia aosen. Lineage (NCBI taxonomy): Eukaryota > Metazoa > Arthropoda > Malacostraca > Amphipoda > Talitridae > Morinoia > Morinoia aosen. The sequence continues at coordinate 13,029,903 of CM059562.1, forward strand.
TTTCAAGGATTATTTGAGGCATTTTAAGGGTAACTGGAAACATCAGAGGGTAATTTGGAACATTTTAGGGTAACCTGTATCATTTTAGGGAAACCTGAAGTTTTCAAGGATAATTTGAGGCATTTTAGGGTAATTTATTTATAGATCAAGCCCGCAGCATTAGTTTTACGCTAAGTTACTGCAGGGCTCGAAGTTGGGGCAGCTCTGTCTCCATCCATCACGGGGATCCCCAATAATGACGCTGCAGATTTAACAAGAGAGCAATAAAGTCTCGAGATTGACTTCATTGTAAGGAGAGCTTGGTGATGCATGAAGATAAACCTCCTCGGCTGCATAAAATTTTTCTTTCTCTGACATTGCAGATGCTCCACACATGTTATTGAACATATAATGTTCATTGCTTGAATAAAACTTGAAATAAATGTTGTTTTGAGGATAGCGTAATTTTTTAATTTCACGAGCTCTGTTAAGTAACGTAAATGAAGACTGTGGGAGAAACTCACTGTCAAATGAAAATTAGCAAAGAATCTAACATTTTTTTATATTACTAAAAACTTCTAAGGCTTATTTTACTGGACCAACTGCGGTGCAGAACCCGAAACTTAATTAAAGAAAAACTTGTAGAACAGATGATAAATTCAAGCATCTTTTAACAGCGGCTAGGGATCGAAGAACCCCTTGAAAGCCAAAATCTGTGATTCAAAATTAATTCAAGGTTTAGCAGTTACACGACAAAAATTAGCCAAGGATTACAAATGCAGAAATTAGTTCTCTTGGTGAAAACTGCCCTCGATCTTAGCCCAGCACCGTGAGATTCTTTCACTCCTCCTGTATGTCAGCTTCAGTCCTAAAATAAGGAATTTCTACAGCGTAATTCAAACTCGTAAATATCAACAACCCGTATTTTATTCAAGTTTTATTTTTGAATACTTTTCACACAACACTCAATTTAAGATTGAGTAGCGAGACTTTCCCATTTATAATTAATTTCAACCTTCTACACGTGCTTCTAATTAACGAAGCAGTTGCAAATATTTGTAAGGATAATTTTAAATTGTTTTTCTGTACCGTATTTTTTTCATCCGGTGATACAAAGTTTATATCACTCACTATGTAGGCCTCATCCACGATACTGTGGCCGGTGCTATGAGGTTGCCGTGGGCTTTCACACATAGTCTTAATTAATCATTTATAGTAAATAAATATAATAAATAAATTAGCACATTTTGAACCATTTTTAGATAAATAAATAACTCAAGGCGATGTTACGAAGCATACAAGGATATACATAATGCACTAATACAATGTTTATGCAAATAAATGTAGCGGATGTAAAACGTACAGGGATCATTTCCTCGTAGATTGGCTTTCCTGAGGCGCGCTTATTTAACGTGTGTCTCATTTGATACGTAAAGAGGGGAAGCCTTAAGAAACGTTGAAATCCAAAGCTTATAGGCTGTTATAAGCCTTGAGTCAGAAGCGAGAAAACCGAGAAGTTCCTTTTCTGTTACGCTTACTGACTGTATGTAAATGTTGGGGACACTGATCGGAATGTAATTGAGCAAAATAAAAATAGACAGTTTCTATTTTCTACTGCGAACAGAGTTTTCCTGAGAATGTAATGCCAGGGTATGATGACTAGAATTGATACCTTTGAAATTCTGCAGTATATTTAGGCTGCAATTTTAATGACATAACCTTCCGAAATCAATTCACTTACAAGAAACAAAACGGAAAAAAGATAGTCGAGGAGCAAATGAGTTTAATTGATTCTTTATAAATAAGTCTTCTAGTTCATCGAAGGAGATCAGTTGACATTTTGCTCAAACGTTGGTGGATTAGAAACAGAACATATTTCTGTTCGGACAAAAAAAGGAACATTTCGACTTTAATAAATGAAGTTTTGTATATTGTGTGAAACATTCGTTCAAAGTTAATAAAAGCCCAAATCTTTCATTACTTGCTAAACAAAAAAAAGCAGGTGTGGATTGAGTGGGGTAAGGGTTAAAATTCTCTGAGAATATGCACTCCATTACCTTGGGATGCAATAAAAGTAAACAGGAAAGGTCGTAATTGCATGTAAATTAGCAGGAGCTGAGTTTTTCAGTCCAGTTCCAGGGACCGTTAGCACCAGATGCGCCCGGCAGGATTAGTTAAAATTGCCACGTTACAAAATGCAAAAGCTGGAGCATCGTAAACCATGAACTTGGTGGGAAAGACAGGTGTTTCTGAGCTTAATCACGTATGCCTTCCATGAGAACACCCGTGAAAACCTTCACTCGAGTTACAGCTACGGATACTGTACAATGAATATATTGGTCCACAGTGAATAAAGTGGATTCATACTCAACATAACGATTATTATTACGATGGAAAAAACAATAGTTATGGTCCCTCAACATCAGGGCTTCCAAACGCAGGAAAAAGAATAATGATAAATTAGTTTATAAATTGATGCCATCATAAAATATAAGCTAAGTTAAGTAAGAATAATACATGATTCTGAATAGTAGTACAAATTTGTTTTAGAAACACAATTAATCATAGCTCAGTAAATTTAAAAGTTCCAATGCACTCTGCACTGATTTTGATTTCATGTGCTGTAACAGACGATCTTGCTGCCGTTCCAATACGAAGTTTTAAGGATCACGTTGGACTGACTATCAAGGACCCTGTTACACCCTGCAGATGTTGTTAGTTCGTCCTCAGGCGAGCAATGAGCCGCAGTAATGTCATGCATGCATTCAAGTTTCGACCAAATATAGTGCGGTCCACGAAGGGAAATACTACGAAAGTCAGTCATGAGCATACATTCGGAAACTGCTCTCAATATTAATTCAACGAAAGACCACCGTCGTCAAAGCACTACGTCCTCCAAATCAATCAGTCATCATTCTAATTTGGTCATTCTCTTTAGAAGCCGCTATAATCTTTACAGTGCTGCAATTTCTTCTCAGAACTGCACTGCTTGTAAATATCGCACCTTGACACAGAATCAAATAAGTCAAGTGACAAACATGGAGATAAATAGATCGCAGTCGAGTAGTAATAAATTTACAATAAAAAGAAGAGCCAGAGTCAAAACGAACAGTGTATTTATTGCAAACGTTTTACTGCACTGATGGTGGAATTTTAATTTCGAAACACTTGCAATAAATGTAATGTTTCTTTTTACTCTGGTTCTTCTTTTTATTCTACGAATAAGATTCTCGATGGATCGCCCTATTGGAAATATAATACATGTACATAAATACAAACAATTTACTTCAAAATATCAGCGTTCACCGTTAATGTACACAGCGTCAATCCACTTTGGACAGGTTGGGTACGAACTGTTTCTGTTAACTTAATCAAAGTTCAAGCAATGTAGCTTCAAAGCTCCTTGGTTTAAAATTCTCTGAAAGTTCCCTTGAGAAATATTCTCACTAACTGCACGCGAGTGAAAGATATCAAATTTATCTCTGAGGAGTCACCCAAATAAGCGTTTCCTCCTTCTCAAAAGTTTGAAAAAACGTAAAGTTTCAACATCTGACACTTTTATGTGTAAAAAAACATTGATTGAAGGAGTGAAAAACTTATGATAAATTGCCGGTAATGAACGATCTTGGACATCACAAGGTATAATTTCTAAGGCATTGTGGAAATTTTTTACCTCAACAAGAGCAAGTTGCAGCAAAAACTGGGGGCTCCAGAGAGGTGAGATTCGCTCTCGCACTTGCATTCAAAATAAAAAAAAGAGGACTTACTCATGAAAAGTTCCCCATTACGAAAAATTCACGACCGAGGCAGTGACCGCGTAGCTGGTGATCAAAAAGCATAAATACGCTTAGAGGAAAAACTGCAAAGGACACCGAGAACATCAAAATTTACAAAAAACGCGCGAGTGTTCGTTCATTACAGAGCAAACCACAAAAATAAAAAGCACTCAGTTCCGTGCCACAAAATGTGAGCCGTTCTTTCCTTCGTATTTGTGCGGCGCGCAGCACTTGTGCTTTAGCAAGCTCGCACTCGCGTGTAATTGTCAACTAAAGTGCAGGGTTTATGCGGCAAAAAGAGAGTACGCATAAGTCTCGCCTCCAGATACCAGGGCGGCTCCTGCGCGGGATTTGCGGCGGTGTGCGGCGAGGCTCAATCGGTGCCGCGCGCACGGCTCCTTTCCTACCTCCTTTTTAGCCGGATAAATTTCAAATACTACAGATTTTTATCAGGGTTTTTCGAAGAAACGAGACCCGGGGCTAAATAAATACTGCGGCGTATGGTGAGCTCCACCGCGAGCAAGGTTTTCGATGCATTTTTGCTTGAACTACATTATCCGATGTCCCTAAGAGTGTAAATTACACCAGTACATTGCTGTTGTGAGAATGATTGCTTCATATTGTTCTTTGGGTCGAATCTAATTCACGGGTCTTTTATAGGTTCTTATACATGTAGATGTTTTGTGCTGGTTGGACTTATAATCTGTACTATCAGATTTTACGTACTATCAGATTTTATGTACCTTTTTAGTTAGTTTCGATTTTGTTTCATTATTTCTATAGTCAAACTAACATAAGTGGAGATAAATTTTCATAAGCAATAGTATTTTTTCGACACAGAAAATGTTGAGCTTATTCGAAAATGACAATTTCTATGCCTACGACCGTGTTAAAATCCTTCTAAGTTTTTGTAACAGAATTAATGCCACAAACTTGGGGCGTAATTTTAGATTTTTAAAATAGAATACATGACACGCACATATCCTTCGTTAATTGAACTATAGAGGTAATAAGTGTATAAGTATGCTATTCTAACATTGAGACTGAAAATATATAATTCAAGAGGAACACAAAAGTCTAATTTCCCTCACACAAGTGCCTGTTATTTAGAGTGGGAAACTGATGACCTGAGATAAGGACACCCGCACGTTGGGATCTGAAGGCCTGTAGAATATAATTTAGATTGCGATGTACAAGTTCAAATCATTTATTCTGCAGTAAAATTGTGGCAAAAAATTAGGAGAAACAAAGTTTACAAACCGTTACTGGCATCGCAACTCTACTGAGCCAACCAAAAGACTGGGACCTTCTCGTATGAGCATTTCAGTGTTTGATTGTGTCCTATTTCTGCATAGTTTGAAGTATCTTCAGTTTACAAAGTTAGTTACAGAAATACGAGGAGTTAATGAATTTTTCTGTGATCTTGTGCTAATGTTGGGATCTTAAAACGAACTCTTAGGTCTCAGGCGAGAGTTGTATTTTTGCAATCTATTTTCCAATTTATTTTAATATAACATCACTCCCACCTAAGTTTGACAGATTTACCCTTCTTTATGAGATATCTGAAAGCCTAAAGAGGGTGAATTGTTAATCAAACATAATATTAATAACAATAGTAATAAATAGAATACTAATAATTGAAATCTTTGAAAGCGAGGAATACGAGTGAGCAGGGTATGAGTAAGCCGAGTGGTGCCAGCAGATGGAAGAGGTTGCGGTTCAAGCTATTCTGTACATCTCGTGAAGGGAAACGAAAAAAGAACCTACCCAGTTCAAATTTTTCTCTGAGGCATCTATGATTTTAACCGCCCAGAATAGAAACTACGCATGGGCGGCTGAAATCGTAGATGCCCGGTTAAAAAAGTCCGACAGTATAACTGGCTTGGTAAATGTAGGGGCGACAATATTTCTCCCGTGTCCGGTATTCTTCAACTTGACGTGTATGTTACGTAAAGACGAGACGGTTTTCGAACCGTCTATTTTACTTGCTGCGAGCGGGGATGGAACCCTCTCCAGGCTCACTCCTTGCTCTACCGTTTAGTTTCGATAATCGTAACTTAGTTTGTTCAGAAAGTTTAATTGTATTTTCTTCTTTGCAGTGCCGCACCCTAGAACCCTAGAGAACTAAATAATTATACTGTGCATTTGATTGTGTCTCTATTTCTAGCAAGTGAGTAATCCTGTGTTCCCTGATAGCCTGTTTGTTTACCGATAGCCTGTTTGTTTACCGATAGCCTGTTTGTTTACCGATAGCCTGTTTGTTTACCGATAGCCTGTTTGTTTACCGATAGCCTGTTTGTTTACCGATAGCCTGTTTGTTTACCGATAGCCTGTTTGTTTACCGATAGCCTGTTTGTTTACTGATAGCCTGTGTTTACCGATAGCCTGTTTGTTTACTGATAGCCTGTGTTTTCCCATGGTGATAATAATAATGAATCGTACCCGTTCGAATTTCCCCTCGCTCTCTCTTCTCATCTAATTTGTCGATAGGGTCTCGTTAACAATGTTACATTGATGGTGTATCCGTAGGCTGGACGTCCTCCTGGCCACGGTGGAGCTACGCTTGAGCCTGTTGTTGTTGCTCCCTTTTATAGCACGTTGCTATAGCTCGCCTGCTGTTATACACCCGTCGTTCCTGCTACTGTCACGGCCTGGTCGCTTGCCGAGCTTCCGGCTATCTCACCCGTCTTGCGGTTGCCGTACCTCTGCATTTATCTTCCCGGCCAATGCTGCAGCCACTTGGTTACCGTCCTAATTACATTTAGATAAGTTTACTTTTTCGTGTTATCAATAAATTAAATGTTCCGCCGTGTATCATTTCCCGGGGATTTCGTTCAGTTGGGGGTCTAGGTTGCGTATCCCCACTATTAGAATTCATGAGGGATCTTTCGTTGAACTTGGCCCCGACAGTAAATACACAGTAAAACAGGTGATGCCTCGACACTCGGCTTCTGCTGAACTTGCCAAAGTTCAAAGGTTGTGAATATCTGCCCTTGAAGAGGAGGAGTATAGGTTTTATTGAGACTTAGATTCGTCCAAGAACACGTTGGTTCATATTCATTTCATGCTTTGCTTTTGTTTTTGAGTTCAGTCAAATGTTAGCTTTGCAGTTCGCGCACACGTACATTACTGCTGAGATTTTCAATCAATCATTGCACCACCGTGTCTTAACCCCTGTACTTGTTAGTGATTTCGAAGAAATCGTGAAAATGAAGGATAATAATCATCATCATAAGTCTAGGTTCGTCAATTATGAGATGAAAATTTAATCGGAACCCTCGCTCTCATAAGCGCATTTTTCCCCCTTGCCTAGAATTTAACGCGAGTTCATCCATCTGAGGATTTCAAATTTTATGATAAGAAAAACTTAATTTGCCCTTTTGGTCACTTGCTGTATTTTGCTTGTGTTTTGTTATAATAAAATTGAGTTTCACTCTAATTTAACTGGTAATCTCAGGCCAGCGGGAATCATACAGCAAGTGTTTTGCATTTCACGAGAAAAAAAGAGGACCCGTTCAACAAGTTACACAACTTCGATAAAGTTCTCAGAAAATTAACGATGAAACTCCCAACCCTGAAAACCCCCCAAAAAATGCAAATAACATACACACAGTTTGATTGGCAGAAACACGTCTTACAAGAGCAAAAAGCAACGTAAATTTGAAACTCTTTTTTTTATGTCGGTTGGTCAACATTGGTTGTCCTAATGGATAAGTTTAGAGCCAAGAGACGGTCTCCTTCTTCTGCAGCCGCCCCCCAGGCCTATAAAAATGCAATGGCATTTCGTGCTCGGTCGAGTACGGCATCTCTGTAGGGCTACGAGAGGCCGTTCCGACGCTGCTCCATGGTGAAGGGAGCCGTGTTCTGCTGGCACATTTGGTGCGAGCGTTGCTGGGGCACGAGCTCGAATTAAGCCTTCGTGCTTCTGCAGCGAGCAACACACATCTGCGTGAAATGTACGAATAATCTAAAGAAAACACTGACTGAAAATATAGTATGCCACACACATCTGCGTGAAATGTAGGAATGGTCCCACAACACAAGAACTGAAAATATAGTATGCCACACACATCTGAGTGAAATGTAGGAATAATCTAAAAACACACCGGCTGAATATATTGTACGCATCACACGCGTGTGAGAAATTCTGGAATCACCAAAATATTACAACCGACTGAAAATATGTCAACGTAACGTGAGATATACTTACGTTATATTTATCTACGTAAAATATACATGCGTAAAATATACCTAGCTAATATGTGCAAAGAAAAAATATCTTCCCTGAAGATGTACCTATAGAAAATATACATGCTTACGCGAACTATGCATAATTCTTACGTAAAGAAGGGAATGGATGTCACTGAGGTCTTTTTCACAGATTACTACGATATTTTAGTGCAAAATGGTTCTAATAATAAATAAGATACTTCTCTCACATTTGCTACAAAAAACATTTCATTTCTCAGCTGGGAATTATATTGCAAAAAAATTTTAGGAAAGAAGCTTGGAATTCAAGTATGGTGCATGCACATTCAATAGATTATGGTGCTGCACATATTTTACGGTGCCGCAATGAAGTATGGTGTATATTGCAGTATAGTACGTGAAGTATGAAGTATGGTACATAAAGTATGAAGTGTGGTACGTAAAGTATAGTGCCTCGAAGTTTTGTGGTGCCGCACATTTATTTTTATTTCTGTTTCGTTTTCTTTTTTTTTGTCCACAGCTTGATATCACAGTGAATCTAATGAAATTTTTTCACAGTGACCAAATAGGATACGGAAATTTAAACATATATAGGATTTGGATCATTTAATGAGAGATAGCATCGGACAATATTAATTTAACAAGCGATCGATTGCATTTGAAAATATTTACATTTACAAATCCTCCGGCTTAAACAAGCACAAATTTTCTTCTTAAAGACGACAACGGCGGTTATTTTTCTTAACTCCAAGAATGAAACTATGAGTCAAGCCCACGCTATCAAATGATGTAATTTAAATTTTTACTACATCACCCACACTTTGAAGTTTGACGCGTTTTCCCCTTCCAGCGACTTGTCTAAGCAAGTTTCAGAGGTATAACAAAGCCTTTAGCGGGTTTAAATTTTACAGAAAGTTTCAGTGTAAAAGACAGGGACGCGTATCCCTGAGCTGAGCCCTGGACTCTTAAACACGGAAGAGGATAAAGAGATTTCAGCGTCATCATGAATATTTCTGAAAAAAATGTTGTAGTCAAAAGAACGGCATCCGGGAGCTAAAAGGAAAGCCGTAGATCCCAAGAAGTACAGGATCCTGATCCCCTGCAACGTTGAGCTTAATCCTGCCTCAAGATCCTGAGTCCATCTAATAAGGGATCTGACCCTACGTACCTAGGATTGCCTATATCCTATGCGTAAGCGATACAGAGCATTCCAAAACGAAGGCTCCACAGAAAAATACGTCCCACCCTTAGATCTTGATCCCATGAAAAAAATTGCAAACATACCATTGATTCTGTATAGATCGTCACAAATAAAAAATATAGATTTTTTTACGAATGAATCAAATCTTATCTTACCAACAAACAGTAATTTATAAATGAAATTTTGCTTTTGAATTTTCGCTGTAGAAGAACTATCAAGAACGAAAAATTCTGATTTTACGCAAGTACGAAAATTCACCGTAAATGTTATCTATTGTGAGGGTTCAGGAGTATCAGTCACCCATTTACAATGCTGGGTAATGTGAGCATAAAATTGGCTGGCTCAATTTAGCAAAATACAAAACTAGCTTATTCAGTTAGACCAAATCTACTGAACATGCGACTGGTCATGAGAAAGCTTCGCTCCGTCCCCTTTGGATAAATGGAAAACTTGAGTGCTGTGATACAAACAGGTTGTTGTCTCAGCTTTGAATTGCGACTAATTTGGAGCGTAACAGTTTAGAAATGAAAACTGGGTAAAGATGTGTCGTTCTAGGAGTGGTCTCAAAACGGAAACCCTGTGATTTGACTTACATAAACAAAATAAAAATTTATAGACTACCAGAATCAGAGCTTTGATACGAAAAAATCAATCGAAGGTTTCCAAATGAATGGACAGGTCTATTGGTAACCATTAGTAAAAGGTGAAGCAGAAGCGATGTCCACACAGCAACCGTGACCATAGTATTGAGCTGGTGCCGCTGGAACACTGAGGACTGTGGGCCAAGCCATGTACAGTGCCTCGCTCCAGGCTCTACAGCAGTGGTTCCCAAACTATCTCACCTGACGCCCCCTTTTTGCTTCCAGCAGACCCGCACGCCCCCAGCGTCTCTTTTTCCATATGAAATTATTTTTACATCTATTTCTTAGCATTGTTCAGGAAAACATATTTGTTTGTATTACATTTTAGTAATGAAAGCCACTCAAACAAATAATACTACATTCCAGTAACTAAAAAGGAACCATTTGGTTCTAAGCGAGCAAAAAAAAGTTTGAACATTAGCAAATTAGCAAAATTGAGTTGCAATTTTAAGAAAAAATAATTTAAAAACATGGTATATAATATTTGGAATGACTCATGAGACTAAGGCAAAATATATGAACTAATTTAGTGAGATGGATGCTGCTGCTTCTTCCTCACAAGATCAGAAATTCTAGGATTGAAGGATGACAGCGCACAACGCAAGTCATTTTCTACATCAAGTCTTTTGCGCTGTCTTGTTTTCAGAACAACAAGAGTTTAAAATCCTGCTTCAAAAAGATAAGTAGAAGAAAAGGAAAGAATCACACGAAGTGCTTGTTCACCTACTTTTGGGTACATGGGGAGATATTTCACCAAAACTGTTCTAACTTCATTGTTTCAAAGTCCCTTTCCGCGCCGGAGTCACATTTCAAATCGATGGCTTCCTCTTGCAGTGATTCCAGCAACAACTCCACATCAGTGTTAAATGGATTCTGCACCAATGTCCAAAGAGAATTCTCCACTGAGACATTTGGAAAATAGTGCATAAATACCTCAGTAAGGGAATGCAGATGTGATGAAACCTCTTTTGTCACGTCATACTGCTCAACGTTTCTCTTCTCAGATAAGAGCTCATTCAGATGTGAGAACGATGAAAAGTTCCCAACTTGTACTTTTCGTTTCCAAAGATGAATTTTTTCGGTGAACGCTCTGATCACATCAGAGTGTGCAATGATGTTTGTGTTTCTTCCTTGTAACTTCAAATTGAGGTTGTTGATAGCCTCAAAAAAGTCCACGAGGTATGTTAGTGAGAGCTGAAAGTCTTTCTCTCTGAATGCTTCATACAGTTTGTCTTGTTTCTGCTTCTGCAAGAAAATTTCCACTTCATCTTTGAGCTCGTAAAGACGACTCAGCGTGTTTCCCTTGGAAAGCCAGCGGAATTTGGTGTGAAACAGGAAAGTCTTGTAATCAGTGCCCAAATCTGAGCAAAGAGCTGCGAAAAGCCTAGAAGTCATAAAACTATTCTTTACAAAATTCACCACTTTTATTGCTAAATTCAGTGAACTGCGTAGATTACCAGGCAGAGTTTTGCTTGCTAATGATTGTCTGTGGATAACACAGTGAGTCCCAGTTACAGCAGGATTTTTTCTTTCACCAGCTTCACAAATCCAGAGGAAGATCCAATCATTGATGGAGCACCATCAGTACAAACACCGACTCCACCACCGAGCAGTGGTTTAGTCTGTTATCGTTTTTTTTACTTTGCTTTATCATTTTCACTTTTTTATAATAGATTCGCTTCTTTCTGCTGTCTGGGATTTTTATTACCGTTTTTTATTAATTGAATAGATATGGCGGTTGAACCATCAACCCAGCAACATATACAGTACACTTAATTTGTTACACACACTTATCGCCGCCTATACTGGAATCAACGCACACACTTCACCACATACATTTAAACTAACGTACAAAACTCACCGCGTATTATTAAAATTTCACACTTTCGATCACAACGAGTATTTCACACATTCACCAAGACATTCCATTCTGCATCGTTCTACCCTTGCAAATCGTCAAGGTTACAATGTCACTCGATGTGTCAAGGTTACAATGTACACGTATGTGATCCAGAATTGAAGAGTGAAATAAATCTCTTGCGTGGACAAGAGTAATGTGTGCTCAGGTTGACGGGATGGAGTATTGGGAGTTTGTGACGCATCCCTCAGTGGCGTCAGTGTGGTTGGTATCTTGTCCTAAACGTGTAAAGAGAGCTAGCTTAATAGAAAACGGGTTGGAGTGACTGCTATAATTATACTGTGCATGTATGTTATGACAGATATTTGTTCTTTGAATGATTTTATTATTCTAATTAAACCAATAATTTTGAGCAGATGACTTTGTATCCTTCTCGCACCCCCCTAGGGGGGCGCGCCCCCTAGTTTGGGAACCACTGCTCTACAGGGTCACTGGCTTCATGTCTGTTCTCTAAGGCATGAAGGCGCGACGGCACGAAGGCAAGAAGGAACGAAGGCTAGAAAGTACGAAGGCACGAAGGCTCGAAGGCTCGAAGGCACGAATGCTGGAAGGCACGAATATAAGAAGGTTCGAAGGCTAGAAAATTTGAAGGCACAGTGACACATTCGTCGTCTTCCAATTTGATACTCAATTGCGATACGGCTAGCATTTGAAATTCGTTCCAAGAAAATTTTGAAAATTATTTATTGGATCTCAAGAAGGGTGGCCGTAAGGTTTTAAAATAAGGTCGGCTTGCTTGCAGCTTGGTGTGAGGCACGTCCAGTGGCTCACTGGTAGCCGCTCGGAGGGAATTGTATTTCCTAAAATAGCTACCGTATTACTTATTTATGATAGTATGTGGTCGATAGGTAATACGGTAGGAAGTTATGCGGTAGCTAATGTACACGGCCTATCGAAACTGACGGGATTGAATATTTTCCTCGAATTAATTTTCCAGATGTGGATGACGAACATATATATCCATCCCAACAGTACCGTCGATTAAAATATTCTTGTACTTGTGCACTGGAGAAACTACATAGTATCACACATACGGTCATTAAGCATCCTTCAGATTGAAGGAGCAGTTTCTTAAGAAGCGGACACCAAACAAATAAATTGACCCACACAGGGAATTATTACGCAAAATGGTCATTGATTAAAATATTTGAACTCTTCCAGAAAAAACAAGCTCTCTTCATTACCCACATTCAGTGGCCACTTAAAAAATTGAGATTTAATGATGCTGTCAGATAAGCTGTAATCATTTCATTGCGTCAACGAAGAGAAGGTACTGCTTAAGCAGAAAGACTTATGTCAAATGAAATTCGTATTCAGCTGGAAAATATTATTTTCGGTCGAGCTTTCGAAATTTTTAACAAATTTCGTTTTCAGGACAAGAGACTGAAGTTTTTGGAAGCAAAGTTATGGCCAAAGCAGGTATCCTGGATACAAGGGAAAGATATTACATATAAGATAAACGAAAGCGGACATCGGTGGAACATGCAGTAGTCACAGTAATTATTTCAAAAGTGGTTTATAAACATCCGGAATTTAGAGATATCTATTGTAGGAATTTGAATTAGTTGTGGAATAGAAAGCTTCTAAGTATCTTCTTTGTTTCTTGTTGGAATTTTGAGATATAATTTAATAATTTTGAAAATCTATTTAGTGACCCGTATCCCGAACATGTTAGTAAACTAAAGAATTAATTTGCTATTTTTCCACATTTTGGCAATGTTCATTGACACGGATTTTTGACTTCCCATTGACACACCAATGGGAAGTAGCGTGTCCGTAGCAATTGCCGAGGCTACAATGTAAAACATTGAAAAAGAGATCTTTGAGCACTCCAGTAGCTAAATTATGTTTTGGAAAAGATACGTTGACGATGTGTTTGCAATAGTTCCCAGAAACACCGTCGATGATTTAAACAACTAGCTAAACTAAATTAACGCTAATATTCAATTCACGATCGAAAAGGAACAAAATAATTCCATCGCCTTTTTGGACTTAAAAATTACAAGAATGGAAGACAACTCCCTCAGCTTTGGAATTTACAGAAAACCAACCCATACCGGACGATACCTCGATTTCTCTTCAAGCCATCCTAATAACTAAAAACGTAGCGTTGTTGATTCCCTAGTTAGTAGAGCCTTGCAATTGTGTAGTAATGATTAAGTCGAAAATGAACTAAAATTTATTAAAGAGTAGCTACAAAAAAACGGATACCAAGAAAAAATGATTAAATAATCGATCAGAAAACTAAAAAATCCGCGATAAAATATTAGCCAAAATTAGAACCCAAAAATTAGCTATTTTAGTGCCCCTTATGTAAAAGGCACATCTGAACGTGTCAACAGGATACTCCGGCCATTCAATGTACAAATAGCAAAGAAGTCAATTAACCTGATAGGAAGAAATTTATCAAAAATTAAAGACAAACAAGCACCTGGAGACTGTTGCGATGTAGTGTACAAATTAGGTTGTAAAAATTGTTAAAAAGTGTATATCGGTGAAACTTGCAGGAATTTAAAAATCCATGTCAATGAACATTGCCAAAATGTGGAAAAATAGCAAATTAATTCTTTAGTTTACTAACATGTTCGGGATACGGGTCGCTAAATAGATTTTCAAAATTATTAAATTATATCTCAAAATTCCAACAAGAAACAAAGAAGATACTTAGAAGCTTTCTATTCCACAACTAATTCAAATTCCTACAATAGATATCTCTAAATTCCGGATATTTATAAACCACTTTTGAAATAATTACTGTGACTACTGCATGTTCAACCGATGTCCGCTTTCGTTTATCTTATATGTAATATCTTTCCCTTGTATCCAGGATACCTGCTTTGGCCATAACTTTGCTTCCAAAAACTTCAGTCTCTTGTCCTGAAAACGAAATTTGTTAAAAATTTCGAAAGCTCGACCGAAAATAATATTTTCCAGCTGAATACGAATTTCATTTGACAACAATGGAACCTGGATGTCCGCTATTTCAACGAATAAGAAAGACTTATGTTAAACTTAGACCGGCAGGCCGCAGCCGAGTCACTTCAAGAAACAGTTTGGTACAGAATTTCTTGAGATACCTTCTTGACTCGTGCTCCGCCAAAACATAAAAGTTATGAGAGTTTTGTCATACATGTCGGCCTGAAGAATAATTTGCTCTAAAAAAGGAAATTGATTTGAAGTTTATAGGTGCTTTAGTTTAGAAATTAACTTCGGCAGAAAATGAGGCTCATCGAAAAATGTGACTCTCATCGAGAGCTTGGGGGAACCTCGCTCTATGCCCCCCCCCAGGAAGCGTATGAGAGTTTTGTCATACATGTCGGCCTGAAGAATAATTTGCTCTAAAAAAGGAAATTGATTTGAAGTTTATAGGTGCTTTAGTTTAGAAATTAACTTCGGCAGAAAATGATCTCAATAAATTCTGTACCAAACTGTTTCTTGAAGTGTCTCGGCTGCGGCCTGCCGGTGACAGAGAGATCCTAGCGCTCAAAGAACATTGTTACTGTTCTTATAGAGAAAAAGTACAATCGTCTCCATGCTCAAGAATGACACTGCACGTTGCTCAAGGCTTTTGTTGTTCAGCTGGCAGACAAATTAATCTTCTATGTGCGCGTAGCCTGTGATTCTTTGCAAAGAGACTGTGATTACACATCAAAATGGATCATGTCATTACGGAACGACTGTGTATCGGAATACTCAAACCACGCAGAAGATCTGATGTTTCGGAAATATCCTGACTCCATTAATTCCATTAACATGAATTCTAGTCTAATAAAATGCATTGGGCTCATTTCTGTGCCGTCAAAAAAACCTGCTCCTAAAGTCATGTTTTTAATTAGAGCAAGCGCATATTGGAGCCAAGTTTGAGGGCGTCAGATGGAACGAGTTTCTGAATTTGAATAAAAAAATACCATTAACTATAGCTGAATCATTTGAGGACACGACGCCAGACTAGAGATTGATGAGAATGGCCATCGTTTGGATGAACACTTGAAATTATACACTGGTCAGCTGCGTGTCACAAAGCCGTTAAGGGCACAACGAAGTGCGCCCAGCAGTGCTCAGTAAATTGATGGTTTTTCGAGGGTTGTCAATTAATAAATCAATAATGAAAGCTGCGAAAAATCAGAGAGAAGAAATAATTTAGCCATGCTAAGGGTCCATAAATCAAGATGGGCTTCAATTTTAGTTAATTCTATTTCTGGCATTCACCAAATGTTCGTAATTTTTTGTTTACTTATGTCTAGTTTCGTCTTTCGCTGGTCTCAGGAAAGACGAAAGGTGCTATCCTTTTCTTTATGCCATGGAAAATTATAGAGATAAAATTTCCAGAGCTCACACACCAGTAATTTTTTCATGCACGGTTCCTTCGGGGAGTGACGTGAACATACCGAAGGTATGTAATTAAAAACCCTTGGGAAAATATCATATTATTTGTTTGACTGGCATACCAGTCATTGCAATTTATTACACATCGAAGCTTTCTTGCGAAGAAATAAGGAATAAAACAGAGATCAAGTTATTTAGAGAACATGACAGACACATTTGGGATTTCTGTATTTTCATTTACTGTTCATCTTTCTGACTCTGGTAGCAAGTTCTATAAGCCTATTCGTATTTAATCAAAGATTTACCTTATAGATGAAAATGGGTTTCATACCTTGTTTAGGTGTGATAGTTAGCGCCGAAGAAAGATTTGCGCTACGTAGACGATGCGAATAAAATCTTAAAAGGCAAGTAATTCAAAAATTGTTGTTGTTGTTGTTAAATGTTGTTGTTGTTGTTAAAACTATTAAACTATTCAAACTATTATTAGACCTTAAAAGGAAGTTAACAAAATTCTAGAGTTTTTATCTGATGATCAACCAGTGTACAAGTTAGGCAGATAAGGAATACATTTTTATTCCATTTTTTGGAAAGAACGCTTGAAGGAATGAAATGTTCAAAATGTAATTTCCAATTCAAACGAACCTGACGAATAAACTTCCATAAAAGTTTACCGCATTTTACTTATTTGGTGTTTCATTTCAGAAATAGTGAAGACCTGATGTCCCTCCTTTGCATGACAATGGAAACGCTATTTTATTCAGTCGCCGAAATTCGCAAAACTCAAGCATGAATTCGAGCTACAGAGGCCGAAATAACAATTCAACTGATTTTACTTTACATGCAAATAACGACCCATTGAAGAAAATGTGAAAGATAGAATTTCTAATTTCATAGGACGTAGAAGAATGAATTCGAGTGACAGGGACCCAAGTATCAACAGTCAATTGAATTTACTTCGTATGTGAATACTATCTTATGGAAGAAAATGTTGTGGGAGGAGGAGCTTCTAATTTCATTGGAAGTACAAGAATGAATTCGAGTGACAAGGAACTAAATAACTTCAAAATAAAATTTTACTTCTTATGCAAATAACACCCTATGAAAGCAAATGTAGGAGAAGGAGTTTCTAATTTCATTGGACATAGAACAAGCCAGAACGGACTCAATACTAGTGATACACACTCTCTCTCATCCGCAGCTGCACCACCGCAAACAGCCGCTCTATTTCACTGGATAATAATTGCAAGAGACTGAATGCGCGCGTTGCTCGCTTTGAAGCGAAGATTTAGAGATAAGCTTTTGTTATTTGTCGGAGCTTTGATGGGATTGTGGCGCATAGAAAACAATCAGGCTCGAGTGAACGTTGCTGTTCCGCCGCACTGCTGCGGCGCTTGTTCAGTACTTGTGCTCCGTTACAGGCTCTGCATCACATCCTTGTGACTTGTTCGCAAACAGTAACACATTCTGAAGATAGGAAGCACAGCGAAATGACATAAATCATTCACCGTAATTATTCGTCATAGAATTTATTGGAATGTCTCTGAATTCGAGTGTCCTTGTGAGTTTAAACTTTTTGAACTTTAACACGGCTACATAGACTCCACTTACGTCTTGTGCTACCCCTTTTTGCGTAAATAGAAAAACGTTGGTGCAGTAATTCAAATTGCTCACATAATTTTAGGATTTTACTTATTTCTTATAAGAATGAAGTAACAAGTAAACAATTATGTAAACATTGAAATGTTTTTAATATTTTCTTTCGAATTCAGTGCACTTTTATCCCTTCTACTATATATCTCACTCGTAAACATTCTAATGTTAAATTCACGAGTGAATCACACATGGATAGAAAGCTATTATTTAAAATGGTTATGGAATTAAAAAATGTGACAAATCCTTTTCTATCTAAAACAATAGTTTTAATGTTTTTGCACGTTTAATTTTAAATTAACTGAATGTAGCCTTACTTTCACGCGCACTTAGGCTTTGTTAGAATTACACTCAAATTTATAATGAATTAACATTTCTAAAAAATTTCTCATTAAAAAAAGATTGTTCCGCCTTTTTTTGAAAAATACATTCGAAAATTTTTGTAGTCGAAATCTGAATTTCATACACTGTTTCTATCTCAATTATCATCGTTTTTCCTCCTAATCGTTTTGTCATTCCTTCATTTTTAACCTTGCTGTGAAAATTTCACTTGAATTTATAAAAACTGTTACAGGGTTACTTTCCAAGTCTTAAACTTCGTATTGTCCGTATTAATAAATATATTACTGGTTCTTTGTTAACTCTGAGGAAACACTGTCTCCTCTCATCCAGTCATCTTTGGTCTATACAAATTTCTGTGCTCTTTGTGCATCGAAGAATGTCGGCATGAACAAACGTGCTCTGCAGACAAGGGTAGCGGAGCATAAGGGGAGAGAGGGAGAAGGGCTCAGTGTTCGGACAGGTGCCTATAGTTAGCATGTCCATCCTATCTAGTATTTAAGGACCATACTTATTCTTGTGAAATATTCGCCGATTCTCATAAATTTGCAATGCTAAGGAAAACTCGACACGTTCAAATTTTTGGCTTTTAGTTTGTTTTTTAAACAAACCGTTCCTCAGCAATCATCAGAGATCATGTTTTTAAATATTGATGTGTCATTGGGATCCTAGATTTTGCTTCATTTTCGTTTCTTTCGAAAACTTTCAAATTTCGTAATTTGCGTGGGGGTTGAATCCTTTAAAATTATTTAGCTATTTCAGTTTTGTACTGCGATAATGGTTGGTAGCAACCTGAAACGTCCTTCATTTTAATGATATTGTACTAGTTTATCACAACTCTTCTCGTTGCATTAAACTACGGTAGATTCTACCTAAATTGTAAAACTAATGCAACCAGTAAACGCAATAAACTTTGACGCAATCCCAATGGATACTTCATCTTTACGCCTGAAGTTCGAATCGCAGTCCGCTTCTCAGTCCCCCTCGTGAGATTTAGCAACGGAAGCACTCACGAGTCAACTGTACAGTTGTTTATTGATAGCGGAGCACAACTTTACTGTGAATATTTCTATCAAAATTTAGCTGGCTCTATATGCAGCTTAAATATTCAGTACTAAAGAAGCTTGTCCGATTAATTGTACCATTCAGTTAGTCACTCAGCAACCGCCGCGGTAGTAATAAGAAAGGTAGCGCTACCGAGACGCGTACGTCTGAGCGCGAGCTCTATTCAGTATGCAGAGGCCGTTTTTCCATTCGCGATCGTTTTGGTTTGGACCAAGAGCGGGAAGATTTTCACGGACCGGGCGTTTTATGTCTCCGAGTGTGGCGCACGCAACCGCGGATTTATGTGGACAACTGCCAGCGAAAATATTTATGGCCAGACCGGGCAACGATTTATTTAGACACACAAGGAGGAACACTCGCTCGATTTATGGTGTAGCATAATAATTTCCGAAACTTGAAGACCTGCACGACAGCTCCCCGTCGGGGCGTTGATGGATTGCCGCACGAACCGCTTCAGTAAACCAATTTACAACAAACGTTATTTACCAAGCAAATAAAGCTACCTGAAGAGTACTGCCGCACTAAATCTATTATTTTCATTTACGATGCACAGCAATGCAATTATTGATGCTGAGACCAGGTTGAGAAGTGTTCTAGTTAAATCGATAAGAGTGACGTACTGTAAGTGTTCTAGCGCGATATTCTAGCGCATTTAATGAGAGTTACATACCGTAAATGAACGTCAGCACAAAGTATGAGATGGAACAAAAAGGTAAGCACTGCACCTAGTCTAAAGAATTTTTTACCAACCGCGAATAAGGTCGTATCAAGACGAATATGTTTCCGTTATTTTATTGGTTTTGAATTAGTAAAACCGGTTTTATCCTATTTCAAGGCGAACCATGGAAGCAACATTTAGCCTACCTCATATGGAGGGTGCTAATGCTCTCATGTTAGTCAACTTAGATGGTGTTAATAAAATTAACATTTTGACGTCATAATACAACCCTTTAAAAATTAACAAATATTTCTAATTAATGATGATTATAGTTAGCACTACTATTAATGAATTAAACTCTGATGGAAAAAAATATTATTCCCCTGAGTAATGAAGAAGGAATGTTATGGCAAGCTCTAAAGTTATGCATAAAATTTTGAAAATATTTTCACCATTAATCTACGGTCCGGAAAAAAATTGATCATGGAGTTTAAATGTTTAGACTCTAACACTAATTATGAAAAAGCATTTTCTGCTGATGATATTTAACATTTCTAAATAAATAGCACTTGATCTTCGCAAAACTCACTGTAACTGCAATGAGCATATATTCTACATGTTCACTTTCTTACATGCTATCTCGTTCTTTCCTGGCCTTTTCCTCCACTATTATCTCAGTAGTGGCGCAGGAGCAGGCTGGTCACTTGTGTAACCTACAGGAATCCTCCTCTTCCATTGAAGATAGCACTCTTGTATTGGAAGATAGTACTCTTCCGTTGAGGTCTGTTTCAAGTAACAAAATAATGATAATAAAATAATAATAATACACTTTACAATTTGTTACAGCAGTCGTGTGAGTTGTTCATTGAGTAACTTATAATAATATTTTCATGCTTATTTAAAAATGACTTCTGGCTGAATTAATCTAAACTATAATAAGAGCCGCGTCCGTCCGTCCGTCTGCCTGTCCGAAGCCAGCCTGCAGTGTGTGATGAGCGTATCTGTGATACAAGCTCCAGCCCTATATATTTTGACGGGCTGTGTTGACGCGGCCTCATCAACTCTTGAGAGATTGTATTTTTTAATTTTTTACGGCCCTTCTCTCATTTCGCCCTCTTTTTTATTTCAAATGAAGGGGGGTTGACTAGTTTAATGTAAAATACACATGAGAAGAAATTGAATACCGTGAGTTGACAGAAAAAGTCAAGATCTTACTGCGAGAAAATTTGTCATGAATTATCATGTTTCCAAATTTGCATTAACGTACTCGAAATGAATGCATTGCAAAGCGTCGGAGTAGAAAGAATTTTCAAAATTTTTTAAATCAAGCGACCGCTTCTAAAATATCCCTTCTATAAACATGAGAGTGACAATTTCGCAACAAATTAGACAGAACGCGGTCAAGAATTATATCTTCGCAAGCCTGGCGACTTTTCTAGAATTTCATATCGAGGAAAACTATTTGGACAATATCTGGGCACGATAATTAAGTAACGAAGTTGTCAAGAACTCGCCGTACTCTGCAGACTGGCACCAAAGAGACTGTCGGGCTCGCGTTGCCAAGGCTTCTTTGCGACGACCAGGGCGATCTTTCAGTAAAGTTCAGACCACTTAATTACGGCGCTGGCTTGAGTTAAGACACTTGCACGGCTAAGGGATACATTATTGCAATACTTGACGACACTTCAGCAGCTTTACGGGACCTACGAAGAAATGCTCATCGAATACTTCTCTTCGTTTGAGCTTAAAAGGCTTCAACACAAGCCCAGCTTTGAAGTAAACTCCTTCGAAAAAATAAAGGTGACGTAAGATTGACTTGAAAAAATCTTGGAGGAAACAAATGGAAAGAAATCCCATTTAAAGTGAAGCATATTTACCCTGTCCTCCTCCCTAAGCCATCACGAATCTATGCTTATTTTAAGCTTGCGCTTAAGATAGCTCCATGCACCCAGTTTATGTAAGAATAAGATGTTTTCTTCGATTTTGACAATGTAACAAACTTGGGAGTAAGCTTACAGTGCAGGAAATTCATGTTCAATCGCGCTGTAATGATGGAACAAAAAATGCACAGGAGTCATTCATTTATCTCTATTTTCTTCTGCGCTACAGGAGTACAAAGCCTCTCAACCAAACTAAGACTTGAGGACCGTAAAGCAGTAGATAAAAAAGAATATTATAACTAAGGCCTTTCAAAAAACTTATTTGAAAAATTAAACTTCTGCTAGCAGTATTTTTTATTTCGTTGTACGAGCAGAAAATGTCAATGAAGAAATTTAATTCATCCCAGCGTATTGATGCACACTAGACTGTATAATTTTAAATCAAAAAATACTTATTAATTGAGCAAAAATTAATTCATGTATTTCGTGTGAAACTTTTTAGACCTAATTAGCATTAGAAAATATCGCTTGCCTGCAGTGCGTCGGCCCCTGTTTGATATAAAAACAGCGGAATAAAAAAGGTAGCAAATGCCGAAAAGAATTAACGCACGAGAGTCACGCACTCATCAGTTTCCCTGATGCTGCCGATCTCGAGTTATTCGCTGCAATCTCCCGACCCCAACACTCATTAGCAGGACAGCTCGCGGTGACATTAGTTATCGAATATTTGATGCATCTCGCGAGCCTGCAGACATCCATTCGCCGTGCACGCAGCGCTAGGAATTGTTCAATGGAATGAGAATGCAGAGCGAAGGTCAGAACTGCAAGCTGCTGTTCTACAAGCATTTCGTAAAGATCTCGCTGATTTGCGAGTTTATCTTTGCCTGCGTATCGTTTTGAAAATCATCGCTTCGCAGTTCATTTCCGATGACACCCTACTCATTCTCCGCAAAACTTATTTGATTTTCATACCATCTTGTCTGTTCAGGAATCTTCAGGAGAAGTGAATAATAATCACTACTATCGTATCTGATCCTCACAATTACTACAGTCGTATCTGATCCTCATAATCACTACTGTCGCATTTGATCCTCTTTATCATGGTACTTGATACATCCTTCGCTTCGTCGTCCCGGTGTTGTGATCAGTTGGTGCCTCGCTCGACACCGGAGACGCCCGGCCGCCTTCACAACACTCGGGGGGCTCAGCTCGCGCTATCCATCAGCGTCTGCAGCTCCTGTTGTTCAGTTACACTATTGTTGTTGCGCCGTTCGTCACTCGTGCACGAATTAATTGCCCAAATTAAACTCTTCTGTCAGCCTAACAAGCTCTACTTTCATCGACCCCGAGCATCGTCTGAGGCTAGAATCGATGCCTCCAGATTGTTACCACGGCTCTCCTTGTGTTTATTTGCTTGAATAATGCACTGCACAGAAGTTATGAAAGATTTTTTTAATGATCGCAACTCCTCGAAGTCTTTCCAGAAGTGATCATAAAAGCCTTTTGGAATCCAAATGGACATGATAGTCGGGAGTTGCCAGGAAGAAAGAGGGAAGATCTAAAATGATGTAACCAATGAAGATGATGGTCTTTAGCCTCATACTGGATTATACAATAAAGGAGTGAGTTGTATGAAAAAACCGGCCCATGAACAAACAGTCGAGCACATCTAAGCTATAATTCAGGGGCTATGAACTCAAACCCTACTATGAAGAGAATTTTTCACTGAACAGTTTCTCGAAAAGGGTTCTCAATCTCAAAGCGAGATTGAATAGCACCTTCTCGATACATGTATTCAATAACGTAATACTGACATCAAAAAATTGAATGGCAAGCTGGAAAGATAGATTATGAAGTATATTTAATTTTCAATTGAAACACATTTTCTTCAAAAGTTTTTGTATAGAATCTTCAGGTGAGACTATGATAGTCTTCATTGAATTTTACGTTAACTAGATTTAATGGTGCTCTTCAAGTAGTCAACTTCGGCACCTTAACCCGGCATAGCAAGTTCAGAGCTTCTGCTTGTGTGTACTGATCGCTTAGCGAGCATCTGAGGAAATCGCATCCTTTACGTTGTTCGGAGGAAGGCGTTACAGAAAAAATTCACCTAAAAAGAAATTACTATTAACGTAGCTAAATTCTTTGCTTATTTGGTTAAGGAACTTTTTCTAATCTTGAAACCATCGATTTTGACATGCGAATTGTATGAAAATGGAATTAATTTATCATTCAACGCATAATTAAGCATCAAACACTTCAATAATACGCTTGAGCGTTTTCAATAACAATTCACTGCATTGAAAATTGACAGATGCTAGAATTAATTACAATTCAACCCTGCTCTGGGAATTCACTACTATTCAACCCTGTTCAGGACAAACAAATATCCACAATCATACAGCACAGAAGGAGCAGGAAAATTTTTTATTTTTTGGGGACGGTTAGTTGATTTATATGATACCTCGCTATAACCATAACCCTACATAAAATTATACTGGAGAAAATCTTGTGCGTACGTAGTTTCAGTTTGTAACAGAGATGGTGATCAATATCTCAGACACACTCGGATCTGCGTAATCAAATTTACAGGTTTTGATATACCAATTTTTATAAGTAGCAATAATCTAAATACTTAATAAAAAATCGATAGAAATTAAAAATTCGTTCTAGCAAACTGTCATTTCAGTGAGTGTGAGAGTTGCTCAGTATCGGGAATGTAAATTTGCGTCACAACGAACAAATTGTTGGCAAAATAAAACCACGTGTGCACTATAAAAACCCATCATTGTTAAACGTGTCAGAGAACTGATCAAGCCGATTTCACATATGATCAATAGAGAAATAGCTTTTCATTGTACGACGCATTAGCTGCATTGTGACGCATCAGTGGTATCGTGACGCATTAAGTGTACTGTGATCATTAGTTGTATTGCGACATATTAGTTGTACAGCGATTAATTACTTGTACTGTGACCATTAGCAATACATGCTGCGACGTATTAGTTATAAATATTAAGACTGTTGGTAGTATTGTGACATCTTGGTAGTATTCTGACGCGTTAGTTGGATTGCGACGTGTTAGTTGTACAGTGACCATTAATTGTTTTTCGCCGTATTAGTTGAAAAGCAATGCATTGGCTGAGTTGTACTTCGATCACGACTCCATGAGCACAATCCAGCCCCGATTCAACACCGAAAAAAGATATTTACATAACTTTATGAAATCTGAATCACCACAAGTTACAGGCTAGGTAAAACTGTGAACTAATCCAAGGCGAAGCACTGCTTTACGGTCGAATTTTATTTCAAGAATCTGACTAATGTTTCCCCTCAAGAAGAAAACCGGCACCTGTTCTGCGAGCGAGGCCGGAGATGCCAAATGGAAATGGACGAGCTGCGGGCCCGACAACACGGCAATACGGGAGAATTAACGCGCAAACAAGCAGGTAAAGTAAGTGCGTAAATCCGAAGGTGCGCCTAGTTTACGCATAAATTACGCGAGTGCACCCGGCCACCGCCGCCATCTGGGTTGGGGACTGCAGCTGCAGGGCGCGTCACGTGGGACCAGAATTGAATTATGCTCGCTTTCTCCACCCGCCATATTAGCTCGCTCATTTAGGTTTCGTTAGTGAGTGGTAGTGGCTACTGCATCACGTTGAGTTGCAGTACTGAAGCTCTGGCTAGCGCGTCATCAGAAGATGGTTAAAGCGTCACTTTCGAAGAACATTAATAATATTAGTCTGTTTCATCACACAGAAATCAGGCAAGGTGAATTTTTTAGTCCGTCTCATCATATAGAACACAGACAAAGTGTATTTTACAATCTGTCTCATCACACAGAAGCCAAATAATACGCACTACATTTATCAATCTTGTTGTTCATTTAATAAAAAGTAAAATTCACAGCGCATAGAATCGACTCAGACGAACGAACTTTGCCCTGTAGTGTTATCCCAACTCGACCGAAAGGTGCAAGGCACCAGAGACAATGGATCATCCCTAATGGAACTTCCCTGAAAGCAGATGATGCTACTCGATGTTGGGCAGCTTCACGAAGTCTTAACTCAAGTCAGTCAACCAAAATGAAACATCAACTAATAGGGAAATAATTGAATAGAGAATTTTAAGGGCTTAGTTGTGGGGTGAGTTACTTGAATCTATGAAATTACTTGAGAACCCTTTCTTGTTCTTATAATTTGTTTCGAGTCTTGATATTCGCAAATTATAGATGAGTGTTTAGCAAATCCTTTCTTTATAAAACAAACTGAGGAAATACGGTTCCATTCCTGGTTCGGAGAATCTGAGATCTATGCGCAGTTGATCAACATCATAGCTGTGCTGCAACTTAACAGTGTACAGAATGTGTTGCACATATTCCTGAAACTGTAGCGCTTGCAACATTGTACGTACATAAAAATATACTTTGCACAGTTTCCAGCAGAAAAACTTAGTTATTTGAAACTTTGCAATAACAACGGTACTTAAACATTAAAATAAATAAGTAATTCTTTAATTCGACGTACTTGAGATTAATCAAAGTTAAAAAATACTGTCCTGTAGAAGAAAGCATTAATTTAGAATTTGTGATGATCAAAGCACTTCTTTCTAAATCAGAAGGAGTGACTTCTCAAAGTACATCACTCAATTTATCGTTGTTCAAGTTTGACCAAAAGACAAAATGGAAACAACAGTTTAGTTCGAATCAGTGCTAGTAGCTGACACAATAAGGTAGAGACGCACCTAACACTTTGAAACTTTCACATTCAATAAACTCAAACTCCGAGGGTGAATAAAAATGATGTCATGTCCGCTCAATTGTTTTATCGCTAAGTAAATCGATATTGCTTTTCAATGAATTAGTTAAATTTCTTCGCTCAGTAACCACAATACAATTCAAAACTATCATGAAGTAATTTTAAAAATAATTTTCATTGACAAATTGTTTTGAACTTACCGAGCAATTAACGATCAACAAAAACTCACAGTACAAGTGATATGTGTTTTGAAAATCCATGTCGATTTAAATATGCATAGGAGCTTTTTGTATCAATCCAAGAATAAAAAAAATCTCGAAATAAACTCTCACACATCGCACATATGTGATTTACTTATTTACTAACACCCTCCTAGCATAGCAGGAAAATAATCGAATAATGCCCAAAATCGTATTCTCTATACATTTGACTACGATAGCATGCAATCAATTAATGCAGTACAGATTGATCCTAATAATTGTTGCAGTGGGATGAACACAGAACTCAGACATAACAAAATGTTGAGCCAAACTTGGAAAATGTTTAGCAACAATGTGAGCAATAGTATTTCATACGTAAGATAATTTCTAAAAATTATAAGCGTAATGTAAAAATAGTGTGATTTCTAAAAATTAAAGGCATGATAGATCCTTACGAGGAATTGGTAAACAATAAAACTCATCGATACTTCTAAGAACACCAGTGCTTCTTGACCGCCTCAGCCAGCGGAGGTAACTATATACGAGGTCCTGGAGCACGCGATCCAGCAGCGGGCAGATCGTCCGTGATTTGGCCAATTGAATATAGACGCGCTCAAGAACTCGGGGATCATTTCAAAAAGCAAAAACGGTGCAGATAATAATCTGGAATATCGGGCGGTGATCCTGGAAGTCTCCTCATTTAAACAGTTTGCCTGGCACCCTAATGAGGCTCCAGGAATATTCTGAGACTATCCACGAATGGCTGGATGATGGAGTCTCAGAGGCGATACGGAAACCTCCGCAGTGCTAGTTATTTAGTACAGAATTGATTGCTCAAACTGAGGTCTATTTGTTCGCTTTCAAGTCGAGTTTGGTAAGGTAGTGAAGTGTGGATTTGTATTCACGGTTCGAGAATCGAAAATCTTAGAAACATCATTTTCAATACATACGAATATTTTTTCATAACTTTTGTTTGTTCTTAGAAATTCGAACCCAATTTAAAACTCAATGAGAGTGGGTATTATCAGTTTAACCAAATATTTGAGAGAACATCGTCTAACCAAACAAGGGCTCGATGTAAAATCAGATTTTAGCACACCCGGACTTACTGGTATACATAATTTTCCAGTTTTGATCCTTTGAATATTATTCATATAAATCCAAGATGACTCATAAGCAAGTTATGGGGTGTGAGTTTCATGAATAATATTTTTCAACAAAATTAAAGTTCATCAGGCTAAGCTAGCCCCGCAGGTATGATTTAGAGCTCGCCGAACTCTGTTAACGCACGGGTTCATTTATGAACTGGAGCTTGTAATTTGAAACTAGGTCATCAGATTTCCAAACTTTCCACACTTAATTGAACCTTGCAGAATTCATTCATTTGAAGCTTATAAAGTGATACAGTCATGCAGATTGAATTGGAATGAGTTTTAGCAAAATTAAAGCTGTCTAATTTCCCTTAGAAATCAATTCATAAGTAGGAGTTGGCCTGAGAAAGACTGTCACTTGTAGAGCATCGTTGGCGTGAGAAAGCTGCCAGATTTTACGAGGCAGAAGGAAGTCATAAAGCGATAATTGGGCTCAGTGGCAGAGCTGAAAGCACTTCGGGAGAACTTATCACCAGTTTATCGACCATTAACCTGCCGTATTGTATTAAATTTATCAATACATTGTACAATTTTACTGCAATAGCATGCAATCAATTATTGCAAAAGAATTAATGGAGTGCAGTATGACTCTAAAAATTATTAGACACGATCAGACATGATGATAAAAATATTGAGCCCAACTTGAAAAATGTTTAGCAACAATTTAAGAAATAGTATTTCATAAATGTGATAATTTTTACGAGTTCAATTTCTTTAAACTATAAGCAAAATAAAAAAGGTCTTTACGAGGAATTGAAAAACACATAAAATTCATAGTTACTTTTAGTATATACCCAGCACATCAAACATCTCATATGAAGCAAATCGCAAGAAAAATCGATTGATCTATGGAGTAATTTTGAAAAATTATACTTGAAAAGCACTTACCCAAAATAACAGAAGTCAATTACCCAGCATCAATACTAAATTTTGGAAGGTATTTCATTCTCATTATCATATAAAATTGATCAAAACTTTGGTAATAAAATGAAATCTATACGAATCATATTTGATGGATTTTGGAGGCAGGAAATCTCGGCGGCTGTCGTAAAAAAGCTCATTAAAGAAGTGAGGATCCCTGCCGAGGCTTCAATTTACGACATATCGAATCAGGTATAAAGTGATCGAAAAACTTTTCCTCATGAAACTTGTTTGATTTAGCAATGACGCCAATTCATTCATGAAGATATTAATCTGTCATTCCTGCGGAGAAAATGGCCGTACATAGCATAAAAGTTGAAATGTTGTTGTTAGAATGCAGGAAATGTTCTTACAATACATGAAATGACGAAAGATGTTCGTGTAAATAAACCTCATCAACTGAGGAAAATTGTCCTGAACTGTACTAGAGACATTG
This sequence comes from Morinoia aosen, assembly GCA_030386875.1. Taxonomy (NCBI): domain Eukaryota; kingdom Metazoa; phylum Arthropoda; class Malacostraca; order Amphipoda; family Talitridae; genus Morinoia; species Morinoia aosen. The sequence goes on from CM059562.1 coordinate 13,059,010, forward strand.
GAGTTTCTGTCTTCCAGCTTGAAAATTGATTTTAAATATTCTTTTTTTATTCAATTCATTGAGATATGGTCGAAATAAATGAATCGGGAAATTTATAGTTCAGGTATTATCCGACTGCAAAATTGAGATCTCAAGCTTTAGAGTTTGCAGTGTACTTCCATAGTGCAATGCTAAAATAAAACATGTTTAGGAAGATAAAAAATATCACTTACTGCATTTAAAACAAGGATGGTTTGATGAGCATTGATTCATCGAATTTCGTTTACTACCACTATTAATTTCGCGCTGAGAGAAAGTGGGAAAATTAGTTTTTATCAAATTATTAAATTCGTCAATAAGGTAAGGGAAAGCTTGCGGCGACAACATGTTAACGAGAAGTTTAGGCATAGCTAGCACCATTAAAATTTATGTGATTTGCCAATCGAGTACGAAACCGAATCGAGCGTCATTTGCATGAGCGAAAAAAATGTTACAACTGAGGAAACGGAGACGGACAAAACCAAATTCCTAAGCCAGTTCAGTAAATTTCGTTTATTAGACTTGTGCTCATTAAAGACCCGAAAAGCAAAGCTTCCGCAGACAATCTCCGTAATGAACTTATGAGGCAATATTAAACCTGAATGAAAGCCTGTAGTGCTGTGCCGACAGCCATGAGAGGAGCCCTTGCGTCTCAAGATTAAATGCCTCTGATGAAAACTCTGGAAGATGCATAGATCGTGGATAAAAAGTGGAGTCATTACGTTTGAAATTTATGAATCTGTTATCTGTTATGCTAACTTGACCACCACAAGGAAACTCATTAAAGATTTGCTGAGAGTGGTATGACATAAACAGATAATTTGCCTTTTTATCAGCAGCGTGTTATACTGGCGGGTAAAGCGGAAGCTAAATCAACTCAGATTGGCCCGAAGGTTTAGTGAGAAAAGTGTAACGTGGAGGAAATCGTTCGCGGTAAAACGTTTTTACTGAATGCTGACTTTCTTCCATAAAATAATCAGAAAGAAACGAGGGAAAAAAAGCATCTCGCTTAATCCTAAAGCACACTGTTGCAAGAAATATAATCGTTAGCTTTGTGCGTGTAGGCGTTCCATCAAGAATCACAAATTTTTAGGCTCTTTACAAACTATTAGCTATATTAACATCATCTTTATAAATGAAGTATTTTATAGATCTCTCGATACACCCAACGTGGCTTAGGGGAGCTGAATTACTACCTTTTCCGACGGTCATTTTGAAAATGCATTTATATTGAACAAGCTCTAACATCATCAACTTAATGCAGTACATTACAAAATATTTCCATGAGCAAGCTGACGCTCATGAGGACCGTCTATATTTGGAGCTGCAGCCCACGCAGGTTACATCATGAAAATTTTCATCACATCAACTTGAGTAGAAAAAATTGCACAACAAAAGCCGTAAAACTAGCGCAATTTTAGGGGGGTAATAAATGGAACAGTTCTGGAATCAGGGCAATTTCGCGCGAGTGGGTGGCGATTTTTGGACACGATACAAGGCTGATAAATTCGGTCATTACGACCACCTACTCATCAGCCCCGGAAAGAAATGGCAGCAATCATGAGTGGGGCCGAGGACACGGGGCGGGCGGCGCGTATAACGGGTTTGGTGCCGGTGATAAACTGCTGAATTACCGAGCGCCCGAAACCCACCTGACGTGATGCATCGAGCTGTGTTTCACGCGTCCAAATTTATATGTACGCTCCGATCTGCCCTCATTTTAGCCTATAGCAATGTGATGCATGTTGTGATCGTCTAAGCGCCGACGAGAATGTCGGTATGTTAGAGAAAGGTACCTTGAAGTTCTTTCTATAGAAACATCTTCTAATATTCTTAGCTTGGTAGCCATATATGTACTTGTTAAAAAATACCATAGAGACCCAGAATTTACGATCAGCTTGTACTTAAAAGCCTTTAGAACCTATTTATCGAATAAATATAGGCCTGCACACATTTTATGTCGTATATTTGTACTTTTTTCAGGACTTCATTTCATTTTATTTTTGTTAAAACACATGCACCAATTGCACCGATATCAAAAAAATTACACAGGATTTTAAATTTTGAAATTTCGGTGATTGGTGTGTGATTATCTTTCGCTTTCGGTAAAGCAATGTAGATATTTTGGGGGGATACGTTCACAAAAATTTGTATGGTATCTCATTTTAACATTCAGTATTTCCATTAATCAAGTGTAATTCTTTCCGCGAGAGTTTATTAAATATTCGTTGTAATTTCCGTAGACTTCCTTGCATTTTATTACGGGATTGAATTTTCCTGTGTATCGAGAAAGTAATGATGCGTTTGTGTTCGTGGAGGGGGTATGACACTGTGAAGGCACGAAAAAATTATATACGGCAAAAAGAGTTAAGATAATTAAGTTCATGCTGGAACATAATCCAAATTTAGTATTGCTCGTTTTGTAGTGTAAATATTGATTTCGGCCTCAAATTTCGAGCGCAGGAAATGGACAAAATTTCAAATTTCTTAACCGCTATCACGATTTCTCAACTGATATTTTGTGCATCAATTTTGAGCTAAAAAGAGGTACTAAAATCAGTCCATGACACCAGTCATCAGTTCATCGAATGGTCACCTAACAATCCTCACTTCCACTCGAACATTGTTCCGCTATTTGGAACAGCAAATCAATTTCAAAGTTCAAGCAAGATTTCATTTAAGAAAGATTAGCCCAAGCAATAAGTGGGTCTTAAAAATGTCTACAACGAGAATGCTGCAAGCTGCCGACCTGATCAGATGCTCCCCCAAACGATCGCAGGACCTCAAACCCGATCAGTGGGACAAATTCCCGGATGCTGGCTCCAGAAATCCACCACGACAAACTTAGCAATCTCCTTGCCAGGCTTCCAAAGTTGTGGTTCAAGAGCCAGATCTACATTTAAAACTGCGCCTCCAGAGGACACGTACAAAAGTTATTCAATGAGAGGGACGAGATTTCCGTCGGTTTTTGGATCGCTTTTAAAGGGACTCCGAAAGAGCCCGGAAAGTTGAATGTCTGCTATCGTTGAGAGGAAACTCCATTTTTTATGCCGGTTCCCGTGTCAATGAGCAAGTGGAAATGTTGGCAAATCCGTTTACCTGATATTTTTATTAAAGTGCGCAAATATTTTGCCTTCAAAATGCTTACGCAGTCTTGCCATGGGAAATGTGCATGAGCGCGGAATATATTAAACCCCACTGAATGCAATTTGAGTTTAGTTTCGCTACAATTTTTTCAACGTAAATAAAATAAATATCTTTACACTTTGCTGTACAGACACAAAAGAGTACTATTGAAAAATGATATTTTACTGTAAAATGACAAAAAATTAAACTGAAACGGCAGAATGCAAAGAATTCATACGAATTTCTCAGTTTAAAGTTCTGGAAGTTGCTGCAAAATTGACCTAAAGCAGATTGTTAGAAAAACATTTTCACTGCTGTAACGTGCAAATTAAAATGTTAAATTTTAAATTAAAATTTTGATGGAATAAGAGGGCAGCAATGTATAAGTCCATTTCAAATATCAAAAATTCAAGTGGTTTCGGCTGGTATCATAGAAAACTTTGAAATCTGATTCACAATTTGGTATGCAGAGGGAAGCTTTCACTGAAATTGTCATCACTATTTTTAGCGCTTGAGCTCAGCATTCGCTCTTTCAAATGTCAGCAGACGGTATTTACTTTCTTGTAAATTTTCCTTGCCTTTGCCACACCAGTAAACTACTCTTACCTTCGAAAGCTTTGAGGGATCCATCGCTTAAGAAATTATCGATAGTTTATGCTTTTTATGACGCACAGTATTTCCTTTCTCTTTCTCCGCATTTTAAGAATACATAAATCTACAATATTTACCTAATTCTCGAATGACCGATTTTATATCTTGTACCGAGTCCGATGCAAAACCACACAGCCTTTTCTCTTACTGTTCTTAGAATAGATTCATACATTTTTCGTTGCGTTTTACCTTACGTTCATTACACTCCTTCAAAAAACGTTAAAGAACAGGTGAAAAATATTGATCTCTTTAAAAATAAACTCAACTCGTTTTGTAAAGCCTGTCGTAAATACCTGGATCAGCAATAAAATTTTAATGATTATGAGACCCGCGATAATCACTAAAATATGCGGATGTTTGGAATACGAGCTCTGCCTTGACGAGTATGAAAGCTGAATATTTGAAGTGCAGGCTTGAGAGCGCCTGGCCCAAAATACAAAAATATAAACCAAACACTTGCTGGCGCTTCTGGATATTTTGAAGTGAACAGAAACAAAGAAGGCAGAGCAACTCATGATTAGCCAGACAGAGGCACGAGGGACCTACGCAAAGGTTCATTGTTGTGCTCCGTGCTCCATCTTTTGTGATTCGTGGAACTTCTGTGTGTTCATTTTCCGTTCTTTTGTGGAAATGAAACCTTTTGTTGTGGAGTTTTATCGTCGTCATTCTCTTTGCGGCTTTCCAAACAAAGGCAGAATAAATCTACGGGCCTGTCCACTCTGGGTCCAAAAACCTGTGAAATATAATACAAGGTTGAGAGATGACCAGTATATCTTCGGAGAATATGGCGAGTAATTTAAATGTGGACCGGCTAAAGGAAAAAATATCACTCTCAAAGAAGGAGTATAAAGGATTTCCATGCCGGGAAAATTTTCCGTTCGCTTCTATACTATTCTCTTGCAAGAAAGGCAACATTTTTCGGTGCCGGTTTGTAAAATTTGTTCTGTGAATTCCATAACTAGTCTTGAAATCAAATATCAGGTCTGACACTCAATGAATTCCTGTTATTTTCATAGAAATTTTTCATTTTCTGTGTGAGAATAGTTTTCAATGAACTTTTGTATAACCGAGGTTCCGAATTGAAGTCACACATAAACCTAAATGATACGTTTTATACTGAAATTGTATCTTAATGCTGTTATCGATGATAAAAATATCCAATTATTTTTCCCTGAAATCAACTGTGGCCTTTAAAATTCAAAGTGTTTTTTTTTTAGATTAATGATTGCGTCGACAGTTTCTTATACTTTATTGTAATCCGTAGGCTAAAAAAGCTCAAATTAAAACGAAAAAAATATTGACTAAATAATAGATAATTTCGTTTTCACATACTGAGATATAAATACAACTATTTGCACGAGGTTTTGATTTTGCAGTATCGTTTGCTCATAAAAATTACACATTTTTTATGAACTACATCACGCCTTCTTAAAACTATAAACGTCTATTGAAATTCCATGTAAATATTGCGACCGACTCTTTTCAAACAACTTTTAAAGCACTGAGAACAGATATGTTTCCACTAATATCCCAAGAAACTGTATTTTTATAAAAAATTCGTCAAGGTTTTATCTAAAATTAACATTTTCTCGAACGATATCAATATTGCAGTCCTAATTCGAAGAATGAATATTTTCTAATGCAATGAACGTTCAGCCACTCGCATGAATTCACGCGCGCTGAGAGCATAGGCTATGAAAAACGCTCTGTTACACATGAAAGTCAGCATGCTTAAAAATGTACAGACTCAGTTTTGAATGTACAGGAATAGCAGACATCTTTAAAGAGAGTCGAACAGTCCTGATATAATAACTAACTTTATGTAATCCTCACTACGGTTTCATCCTTTCTATTGTTTCACTGTCCATAGTAATCCATTATTTCATGAGATAAAATTTTTCGAAACGATCCATTTTCTTTTATAGTTCACGAAGTCCCTGCACGCTGAGCTCAGTACAAAACTCAGAGTGATACATTCCTGACTGACTCTAGTAGCATATTCCAAATTTCACGGAGTTTTGGAAATTTGTAGATCTATGCGTACAGTACAGTAGTCAACGACCTAAAATTTTGAATTATCTGATAATCACATTTGAAAAAATTCGCCTACAGCAATTCTAAATTCATCCTACAGCATTTGCATCCTGAGCGAGCATTAAACACACGATTCTCCATCCCGTTTTCATGATTCCGCTCTTCTTCTTCCCTGCGCAGCCCTCCTAATATCGCATCGAAAAAGCAGTTTGTGCGCATCACTGCACCCAGGCCGGCAGCTCTTAGCTCTCGGGACTTCAAAGACGGCCGCCCCAGGCGCTGGCGAGCTTTCCAGAGGGTCATGAACTTCTTTGGTAAACGCTAGACCGTAAAGCATCTCTGATCGAGCGTTCTTGTGTGGAACTTAGGCGAATGTTCGGTCATGACGCACATCTTCTCAGCCATCTCATAAGGCCATAGTCATCACATTGAAACTTTTTGATAAAGTCGTATTCATAGCATTGGAGGCATTTGGTAATGGCGAAAAAAAATTTCAGGTGAAAAAAAAGACCAAAAGATATTTCAAAAGATATCTTTTTCAAACCAAAAAGATATCTTTGGTGTTTGCTAGAATTTCATTACCGAAATTGTCATGGTTACTCATTAAATTGGCGTATCATTCTTCCTCAGATTTTTATTTGATTCAGTAGTGGCTCGATAATACATGGAATGCTTTTAAAACAAAGGTGTTAGTTTTTACAGAACATAAAAATCGGTGAAAGAGCGAGTAAAACAGCTTTGAATGAAAATATTTAATTCAAAAACGAGGCCAGTGATCGTTTAAAAATGAGCATTTCGATTTAAAAAGAGTTATCCTCAGGCAGATTTGGTCTGAAACGAGAAAAATATACCTAGCGCACAACTTCAAAACTTTGAAAGAAAGATTGAAATAAAAAAAAACAAATATTAAACTAACAAAGGGATAGGCGGAATGGGTATCGTTCTAATGATGTTTACGAGGTAGAATACAAAGGGACTCCAAAATTCGAAGGGTCAGTAAGATTAAAAACAGAATCATCTAAAACAATAAATTCATGTAGTTTTACTGAGTAATTCCACAATATCAGCGTTCTGCGTATTATGGTGCTCGAATTTTGGAGTTCCTTCTTATTCTATAAAGTAAACTTCAGTTAAACGATCCCCAACGACGCCTTGTCAGCTTATCTACCGTAAGTTGTATAATATAATTAAAATTTTAGTTTTTCTTGCAAATTATAAAATATATGCAGCGTATAACAATCATTTTAAGTTCAAATCTTGCTGAGAATGATTTTGAAATCGAAAAGTTCATTTATAATGATTTGCCCTTTTTTTGAAAAGCTATTGCCAATGAAAGCCTTACTGCTGGCTCAGCCAGTCATACCTCCAAAATATGTCATTCACTCATTTTTTAAGTTGATTTGTGTATATTAGCTGTTCCTATATAACACTATATTCCTTGAAACGCTTAGCTTCAAGCTTCTTCAAATTACGGCACTCATGGCACAAGGTTCCATTCCACACGGTGCCTCAACGGAAAAAATGTTATGATGGTTAAGCTACGGAGCCCTGTAAAAAGCTTGAAAATCATAGAAAGTCATTCTTGGCCCGATTTTCCACTCCAAAGGAGTGAAGTCAATAACCCAATAAGAGGAATTAAATGTTACTTCATGCCTATTAAGCTGCGAGACTGTTTGATTTTTGAAGTGGTTAACATAAAGACTCGAACGTCATAAAACTTGATGTAGCAACAGTAAACTGGTAATGCAAGTAGTTCAGTAATTTCGTAAAAAGGTAGGATTAAACTGCCCATTATAAAAATCTGGCTCAAATTCGCGAGGGAAAACGGCAGTGGTGATAAAACGGGGAGGATTTCAGCGAGATTATGCGACGAAAAATATCTGCATCGAAAAAAGGAGACATTTTAAAGATTTTCTTGCGAACTAATCCTGGGAAAATTAGGGTAATTGCGAAGAAAAGTTGACCGAAAATTAACTAAAATAGAAATGCTATAGTGGAATGCCTTTGTAGAATTAATAAATGGAAATAGATTTATAATTTTATACCACGAGGAATGCACAATTTCATTAATAAAATTGTGAAGCCTTTTGTATTTTTTAAACGACCAATATACATGCGAGATTAAATTCGAAAAGTGATCAAACTGAGGTGAGAAGAATCTTACCGAGACTCACCTTATAGAGTGTAGCAGATAGATGCAGCCCTTCCTTCTTCATCACAGGTTAAGAGAAAGAATGAAGCATTGGGAAAAACGAGACTGGGAAAACTCATTATGTAATTACAAATTTAACTCAGAATAGCTTCTAGCAGCTGATGGTGAATAGGTAAACAACCAATACATCCAATTTTTGGATATTTATCAAAATAGAACAGCCTATTTGTTCACTATTACAATGTGAAAGTAATATGAACATTATATTCGGCAACCTGCAGCACTGTAAAATTATAAACACAGGGAATATATAACTGACAGCATCGATCACTCGCAATGCACCGGAGAGGGAGAGACAAAATAGTGGCACATTTTAGCAAAGAAACAGAGGAACCGAAATCTATTTCCTCGCATGTAAATAATATCCCCATGCAACCAGCAGCAGAGAACAGAACGCTGCACAGAGCGTACGTAGCGAACAGGTTCCTTAACAAGACTACGGCGCAAACTCGAGCGTGAAATACAGAGTCCTGGAGGCGCTTACATTTAATTCACGACAAACGCGAGCGCCGTCTGTCTTTCTTGAGCCAACGATTCCGAGTAGAATTTGAGAGGGAGAGATTTTGCAAGAGAGATCATATCTTTTTATGGTGATAGCAGGGACTGCAGAACTGGAGCAAAATATTTAGTGAAGAATTGTGCTTCTGTCTCGACAGTTTTTCCAAAACACTAGATGCCTTTATTGGGCTTGAAAAAATGTAATTTTTGGACTCCGAAAATAAACGTAGCTGCAATGGAAACCATTTTCTTACTCTTGCAAATATTTTTTATACGTTTTGATGAAAAACGTTAGGGAAAATACACGTAGCTCTCGACAAATATTTTTAAAAAGCATTCATACAAAGACCAAAAATAAAAACTGAACGGGTTCTCTTAACAAACCTGAAGAAAAAGAAAAAACTTGAAAAAAAATTATTAAATCAAACGAATACGTGAGCACACTATGTAAAATCAGCACCTAATAAACCTGTGAAAGCCATAATCTTCTCTGGCGCCACTTCAGTTAAACATTGTTGGCTTATGGCTCGTGACTTATATCAATTGTCTTTTATCGTCCGGTGAGTAAGGGTCGGAAATATGTTGGAATTGGTGGTCATCCGACTATGAATTTGGCTTGAAGTACCGATATTGCAGATATAACTAAAAGTCCATTCTCATCCGTTGCCACACCTCTGAACTTGTGAGTAAACGGTAATTCATCTAAATAGGCCGCATTCAGCCGGAATGCCTGGTAACGGTGATATCAAAAGTTGTACTGAAAAAAGCCCATCGCGGTAAAATGCTGTTACATCATGTCTTTTGATTGTTCAGCTGTTATTGGTTGCCCGAAAGTATATAAATTATATTTTCAACTGTGCAGGTTTTCGTTAATGTCGTTTCCACTAGCGTCATGCATGTACGTACGGTAGTGCTGCGTTATTCAGACAAATAGCACAGATTAAAGAGTCAAATTATAAAACATACGTAAAAAAGTATGGGAATGAAACAGCAAAACACGACGTTCAGGAGCGAGGATATTACAAACATTTTTTTATGTAAGTTGTCCCAAATACTTCAGACTATTACCATGTATTGAAATAATGTGAAAAAGTAACTTGAATGTTCATAGAACCATCTTCATATAAACAAACAAAGATACCCTATTTTACAAAAAAATCAGTGCATTATTGAATAGAAATGTGAAATTAGCAAAAGGAATCTCGCGCAAAAACACAGAAAGCTAATAACTACGATCAAAAACATAAGTATTTATTTTTATAATTGTAGCTTTGAATAACATGATTCGTTTCACTGTTTTACCGAGTGTGGTACAGACTCTGCAGCTTTTTCCTGGTGTAATGTAATTTAGCTAAGCTGAAAAAGCATTCCTTAGTTCCGCCGGCTTCTCTAATACTCGAAAGCTGAATTCTCAAAAAGTGGTAAAAGATAAATATCGAAGAACAAAGAAAACTCGGGAAAACGAGTGCAAAAAAACACAAATTTGTATGCGCTTGACTAACCTGGAAGATGTGCGACAGGTTCCTAACTCGTTTTCGAAAAACAGTTATAACACTGAGCATAATTTTGAGTTACTGTTTCTTATATTAGATGAAAAAGTTGTCTCAATTTGTAAGATTCAGGACGAGTTATTTTTAAAAAATCAAAGTTAATATAATTGCAATGGGTTGGTATTATACGTTGCAAATTGCATACGATCGAGCATTGACCATATCAGCAGAAAGGTTGCAAATACCGCAACCTCATAACTGGAGTCATTAAAGTCATAGGGATAAATTTCTTCATGTTAAGAACACTTCAAAACTTACGAAAAGGACTGATTGAAATACTGAGTCAATGAAACTCCCAGTCTGAATCTTGAATTAATGTACCTATATATGTAAATGCTAAGTTGCATCACGACGAGTTACTGAACAGTGACATTCCATGGCAGATCTCGGGGCCCAAGTCTCCCGATAATATTTTTTACAACGACAAAGAATTCCAAAAGGCCAACAAGCAAAGGACTAAAAGGTGAGCCTGCTGAGGCGCCAACGAATCGCTATGGATGAGCTTTAAAGATGGCGCATATAGCTGAAGTTAGGGATAAAAAGGCGCGTGGATGAAGAAAGTAAACTGCATGACTTACAAAATCCTAGGGGCGTTCTTAAAGTTCACTTTTGGTTTAGTTCGGCGGGAAGGCGAAGGTGTGAGGCAGTAAAGGGCGCTGCGGCGCTTGCTAAACTTTTTATGATATTGCAATGCCGTAAAATGGGCTGGCAGGAGCGATTTTGCCGCATCCATATCAGTGAGGACGTTTTGAAATTCCTTCGATCCCAGGCAGGTCTGAATCATGAATGCGGGTCTTGCGTGAGAGAATATCATGAAATCATTGCTAGAATCCATGAATTCACGGGATCATGAATCTGCCGTAAGAATTCATGAATTCTTATTATTCAGTATGCAGTGAAATATCAGATTACCATTAACACAATGCAATTTTTGTTGCAATAAGGACGTGGTGCTCACTTTGGATGTCATTTTTGAACTAACCAAAATTTTCCTTATAGGATGTATTATGCACAACAGAAATTATTTTAGCATGAAAAGTCGTTTAGAAATCAAAATAAATATTTTTACTTGCATATTTTTCAGTCACACAACCAAGCGTGCAATGCTGGCGATGAATATATAACTTATTTTCAAAAGATGTTCTGCAGTTATTTCCCACGTTCCGTAATTTTCTTACGTTATTATAGGGAATACCGAGGGAGTGAGAAACCAAAAATGATTTTGTTGTTCTAAGACTATAACTTTTTTGCAACTCCTGTCAGAAAATATGAACCTAGCTCATTTCTTGCGTTTCCTAAGTCTTTTCCATTTTTTTCTTAATTATTTCTTTCTACTACACGGAGATAATAGAGTCAACAGCTTTGATGTAGGAAGGTTCAGCGTTTAATTTTTTTCCAAAATGAAAACTGAAAATCATGACGATTACACTCGCTGAACGTTCTGCGACCAGTTACTTAGTAGTGAAATTTTAATCAGAAATAACTCTATATTTTAGTGAATAAAATAAGTGCACTGGCTCGCTCACTGTTTCAAAAAGAGATTTATTGCTACCCTAGTGATCGTCGCACGTTTCGTATAACAAAATGTAAATACATAAATTAAAATAAGCGTAATCTAGGCTTTGAATTCATAAATTATTCATCTCACTCATCGTACGGGGAACAAGCTTTGAAATGCATATCTGCGTGTGTGTTTGTTTATTTGCTTTAGATGTGTGTGTTATATCCTGCTTTTTAACAAATTATTTTTGGTTAACCTTTCCTGATTATCTGAAAATCATTTAGGACGGGATTTCAGCTTGTTTCAATAAAGTCTTTCATGTCTCTTCTTTTTCCGTTTTAAATTCTAGCGAAGAATCTCGAAGGCATTCTCTAGTAGCATTGAAAGTATTTATAGTCTTTTATTCATCTTGCCTTGGATAAAGTTTCCAAGAGAAAATAGTTTGATTGTTTCTCTCAATAACATATTTAACCCCCTGACACGGCTTTTGTACACCTCGAACGGTTTGTCTATCAATTTAGGGCCTTTATCTTTTAAGATATTTAAAAAAAATAATATCTTGTAATACATTTAAGGTATCAACTTTCCTGGAAATAAACGTCTTTATCTTCTTCTTTTTTCTTACTGTGTAGTCAGTCTGCCCGTGAAATATTACCGCGCAGCTTATGGGACTGAGGCATAATTAAGGTAATTCAGACATTTTTAGTTTTTCTCAGTGCATGTGGCACGCTTTATGAATGCTGGTCTGGACAGACAGTCGAATGGAAACTCAACTTGAACTGATAATGGCGACTGAAGGCGTAAAACCGAAAAAGACCAAATTTGTTTTGGTGAAACAAATACTTTTTTTTAATTTAAAAATTATTTTCTATAATGAGGCCAAATTTACAGAAGATAAAACATAGTTTGAGGAGCTCTCGTGAGAAAGCTTTGATGCGAGACCATAAATCATGTACAGCGCAGGGGTGCTAATGAAACGAACTGCTTCAAGTAAGTTCGAACAGTTCATTTTGAGGAACACGAATACAACACTCCGTAAAAAACACATCATCTACACTGATGTATTGAAGTCAAAAAAGTTGAATTTATTGAAAAGTTTGTCACACGGGCGTCACTTCGCTTAAATTACATAAAACAGCGCCAACATCAATTTGAAATTAATCCCAGTCGCTTCTCAAATTTGCCTTGTGTCTCGGAACGCCAAGTGCGTGACATGAACAGCTTCTCATTCTGTAGAGGCTGAAACTAAGTGATACCCTCGCATGTTCAACACAATCGCCGCCTCAACACCAAAATGTACTTTACGTCGATGGAGGAAAAATATACCGATAATTTTTTGAAAGCTCAGGGCTTTCTCGTTTTTATGAGCGACTCATTGAACGAATACAATATTTGCATTAAATGCTGTGTCATGTCAATGTCAACATTTGCTCTCAGATCAAGTGTTTGTCAACTTGGCAGCGTGAGAAAATTTGAATATTTATAGCTGGTGGTTATGCTGCGTGACTTCGAGCGCAATCATACACTATTACATAGTTACGATCTGTTAGAAGCTGATATGTATCAATTCCTATCCAAAATTTAAATATGTGTCCGATTTTTTAACAAATAAAGATTGAATCTGTTGATTTTCAGTTTATTTGTGATATTCTTTAAAACTATTCGACATATTTTTATTTTGCTCTCCTTAAAACCAACGTCTAACACCAATATCACAAAAAGAATTCGGAAGACACCCAAAAAACCATATCTTTGCATCGAGCGACGTATTTAAGTTTCGAATGCGCGAAATAAAAAGAAAATAATCCCAAGCTTCTCTGGAAATAGGATGAAAATTCGAGCTTTTACGGTCGTTTACATTGTTGGTTACCCTCTCTTCCGAAGTGATCCGTCGCCGCGCTGCCCAATATCGTCAAAGGGGACCGGAGCAGCGTCGGTCGCCGCTGACATATTTTAGCGATGCTTCAGAAAGTCATTTCTTATGCCTTTTATCCACTTTCAAGGCAAGAATTTGCATCTCCACGGAAAATTCCCTAAGAGCACTAAAGCGTTGAGGCTATGATAGGTAGATGAGATTGGGAGATGGGTAAGAGGGATGGGTGTGGCGAGATGCACGATCCAGATAGGATCAAGAATAAACAATTTAAAGTTATGAAATAGGAAGTTTTGAAAATGGAAAATGACTGAGGTTCTTTAAAAAATGCATAAAAGTGTAAAAAATGAATTGTATTATTAGGCGGGAATGAAATAAATAGAGTAAAATGTAATGAAAATGTAATTTTTTCCAGTGATGACTATCCTTAATTGCTTACTTGCTTGAACGGTTGGAACACAAAAAAAACGACGCTACGTATTTGGTAAAAGTGAGCAGTGTGTGAAAGTAATATGTGAGAGATGACTGTGAGGCATAAAATGCTAAAAAATGGAGGTAGAAAAAATTACACAAAAAAGTACGAAACAGGGAAGAAAATAAAACTATGAGCACATTCAAAAATTTAAAAAATTTTAAACAATTTAAACAATTTATTTACCACATGAGATACAGAGGTAGAATGTTTCTTAAGTCTAGTACAATGGACAAGTTTGAATATAGCTACCTGTGGGCCCGAATAAGTTCAGCGACTTCTGGGGCATCCTACCATCAACATTATTCTAAGGTGTACATTAATGTTTAACCTAAATCACTTAACCTAGTTTCACATTAGACTGATCAGTGAGATAATTCAATCGATATCAGATATTTCATTTTACAATATAGGTTATGTGGACTATATTTAACAGTACATTCGATAAAAGATTTAACACCAGACTGAAGGCGAATTACATATTACCCATGGCAAATTTCATTATTGGAAACAGTCATGTTGGAGACAAGATTTGACTTGGTGATCTTACATGACTAATATTCCGATAGGAAGTGAGTCTCGAGATTTCTTTTGAATAACTTGTAAGAATTACTATCACGGATCTCCGCAGGTATTGAGTTCCAAGTTTTAGTTCCAACGAAGAGGATACTGTGTTGCGACCGGGCCTTTGAATAATAAGGAAGCATGAATTTACTTCTATTTCGGGTTAAATGGTCGTGATGACCAGTTTGCGCACTTAATAATAGTTTCAGGCTATTGTCGCCATCATTTCTTAATGTTTTGTAAATGAAATTACAAATGGAGATTTTATAGAGATCTGGAAGTTGAAGTATTTGTAAATTTTTAAATGAATCATTTGTGTGAGCATTATATTCTAGATTCTTTACCGCTCTGATTGCTCTTTTTTGCAGAGTAAAAATTATATTGGTTTTATTTTTATCAGTTCCGTGCCATGCTTCTATTCCGTACTGCAAGTATGGTGAAATGAGCGTTCGGTAGAGCATTCGTAAAGCTGTTTCAGGCAGGTTATTTTTTCACTTTATTCAGGATTCCGATGGATTTCGATAATTTAGAACTAATATTAGCGATGTGCTCTTTAAAGGTCAGATGTTTATCTATTGTGATGCCCAGAAACTTGCATGAGTTGGTTTCTTCGATTTCACCTTCGCCAATTTTTATGTGTGGGAGAGATATGCTTTTCTTGTATGAGAATGTAATATACTTTGTTTTTTCGATGTTGAGGCTTATTTTATTAGCTTTAAGCCATAATGAAACCTTATGGAGTTCATTATTTATGCTCTCCGCAATCATAGCGGGATTTTGGCTCGGAAGGACCGTAGAAAGCGTGCTGTCATCGGCAAAAAGTATGAATTTGAAAAATGTTGTTGATTTGATAATATCATTTATAAATATCAGAAATAGGAGAGGCCCTAGGACAGACCCTTGTGGAACTCCATGGCTAATTGTCTGTGGGTCCGATTTTGCGTCGTCAACGACAACGTATTGCTTCCGATTTGTTAGGTATGATTTGAACCAATCATGGGCAATTCCTCGAATGCCATAACAGTGTAGTTTCGAGAGTAATATCTTATGGTCCACACAGTCGAATGCTTTTCGAAAGTCAAGAAAAACGGAGAAAACAAGCTTTCCTTCATCTATATTAGAGTAAAGGTACTGTAAATGATTTAATACAGCTTGTGTCGTTGATTTCTTAGAACGAAAACCGAATTGTCCGTCATAGAGAAAAGATTTTTGTTCAAAATACGAATACACTTTTTTATACACAATTTTTTCAAATATTTTGATCATAATTGGTAAAACAGAGATAGGTCTATAATTATTAACGCAGTTTTTATCACCATTTTTAAAAATAGGGGTGACTCTGGCAGTTTTGAGAGAGTTGGGGAAGATACCTTGAGAAAGCGAATGGTTGATAATATCAGATATGCACGGTGCTATTATATCAGCAATAGTCTTAAGAACTTTAGCTGAAAATTTATTTAATCCATTTGATTTATTTTTCAAGTTGTTTATGCATGTAATTACATCGGAGGGGTTAGTTGGCGGGAAAAAGAAAGAGTTGTGTTCACGGACATGGTCCATGTATTGCAAGTGGTCTGTAGGTTCACTAACGACACTATCGGCTATATTTTTTCCTATATTTATAAAAAAGTTGTTGAACACTGTTGCAATATCTTGTTTATCATGATATTTTACATTTTCGTGAACGATGGATTCAATCGTTTTTTTAGCGTTATTATTCGGTCTATAGCATGAATTAAGCAGGCGCCAAGTTTTTTTAATATCAGTTTTGTAGTCAGTGAATTTGCGCGTAAAGTAGTTTTGTTTCGATGTTCGTATTTGATTTGTCACATGATTCCTGAATCTGTTATACGTTAATCTAGAGATTCGTCCTTCGTATAGTAAGGCTAAGTATGCTTGACGTTTCTTTATATTGATCACGATATCTTCAGTAATCCAAGGTTTTTGTCTATTTTTCGGCGTAATTGTGCGGGTGATTATTGGACAACATTGGTTATATGCGGTCGTTATAGTTTCAGTTAGTTTTAGTATTGCTTGGTCAATGTTAATCGCATTATTGTCTAGTTCATAGATGTCCAATGATGGCATTAATTCTTCTAGAACAGTTCGCATTGTCCCCAAGTTATATTCGTTTATACAACGATATGAAAAAGTCTCAGCATGTGGGCTGTTGCAGGGACTATAGACATTCTTCTTGATGAGAAACACCGGAAAATGGTCAGATAAGTCAGAAATTATTATTCCTGTAAGAAAATCAGTCGGATCTAACATAAAAATATTATCGAGCAACGTGGCAGATTCGGATGTAATACGCGTAGGTTTCGTGATGATTGGAAGGAAGGAGTTAGACTGAAAAACATTTATGAAGTTTGAGATTTGTTCACAGCTTTCATATTGAAGAAGATCGTAGTTGAAATCCCCGCAAATAATTATGTCATTGTATAGAGATTTGTTAAACTGAGATATTATGCTTTGAAGCTCGTTCAGGAAAGAAATGTTGCAAGCTGTTGGGGGCCTATATACAGTCCCAAGTACAATCCGTTTACCATTTTTCGTTAGTTCTATAAATAGAGTCTCAATATGTTCACGATTCATAGTCGCACTTATAATGTTTTTCGATGATATGTGTTTAGATATGTAAGTACTGATGCCACCACCACGTTTGTTGCTACGGAGTGAATGATGGCTATTATAGTTCTGAATTTGAATTAGGTCTTTAGTTGAGTCATCTAGCCAACTTTCGGTGAAACTGAGAACATCAAAATTACTGTTTAGCTCAGTGATAGTACAAGATATTTCATCTATTTTCGGATAAATGGACCTACAGTTCCAACATAATACTGAGAGATCGTTACAGGTTTTTCTCATCGATTCATTGAATTCTTTAAAATTTAGGTATTTACAATTCCCAGTTTCATTTAGGTTTGGATGCAGTCTATTCAAATGATTGAGATCTGGATCAATATCATCGAAAATATCAACATGGTCAGTCATAAAGATTAAGAAACAGTAAGTAAAATGTGACGTAAAAAATAAAGAAGATGATACAGACAACAAGGTCAAGTTAAAAGTAAAGACATTCCTACTTATAGTAAAATTTAAGAAATAGAGAGAAACTAAAACACACAGAGATTATTAGTCTAAAATTATTTAAAATCTAGAATGATTTCATAAGGAGATGGCTAACTCAGTCCATGAGTGGGAGCATTAGAGATCATAAATTGCGAATAGTGTAGTTACAAGGCTGTCATACCAGTGGTATCTGCATATAACACATACGATATAGCGAAGAACGAAGTGGATTAGAATCGAAGTGACAGCGAAGTTATTTAATTAATATAAAGATCTTGAGTATCTAGATTATTTTCAGATTTTGAGACAGGTGGTAACATAATATTTAAATCAGAGTAGAAAATCCGGCATGAGCCTTCTATGAATAATGAGAAAAAGTAGATAAAAAACAATTTAGTGAGCAGTAAAACAAAGTTGCAAATTCTGCGTGGTTGCTTTGAAGAGCCAAAGGCGATTCTATCAGAAAACAAAAGAAATCATGTGGACAGAGATCAAAATGCTATTAAATTCAGTACATAAGTCTCTAATTACGAATAATTTCTTCTGAGGACTTGCCGACACGTTGTAGTAAGTACTGGTCAAGTGATTCAGGTGTGTTGATGGTGTACGGTTTAGGAGTTTCTTGTCCAGGTATCCGAGGAGAGTAGACGTTGATATTACCATCCAGAGTTCTTGCGAGACCTATCTTGTCGGGAAATTTTCGTTTGGCCAATCTCAGAGTGTACATAATATTAGCTCGCGAAGGGATGAGGTATTCGTTTACGTAGAATTTCGGCTTGGTCACTCGGCAGGCTGACAAAACTTCTTGTTTCTTTTCGTATTGTCGTAGCTCAAAGGTAATGTTTCTCCTATCGACGTTTCCAGGGGCAGGTTTTTTACCCAGTCTAGTCGCTGTAGTGATGTCAGAGTTACTAAGGTTGACGTTGATTTGGTCCTTCAGGAGCTCCCGCACAGTCTGTCTACAGTCTTCATCAGAATGTGATTGCGGTAGTTCCCCTGTGATAACCAGAGTGCATTTTCTGTTTTCCAACTCTTCCCGTTCTTCTTTCCTTTCGAATTGCTCTAGACGGGAGACTAGCCTGTCTATCTTTTTATTTTGTTCTTCAATCACTGCCTTATGATTTGATTCTTTTTTCGTTAGTGTTTCAATCATCGTTTTCAAGTCACTAATTTCACTTTGAAATTTCTCCATTACTGAGTTAAAGTGATCAATTATGATGGAGGCCATTTGCTTATTTGGTTTTGACAGGTTTTGTATGTCTGGACAGTCAAGCTCCAGCGTACCCTCATTGTTCTTCTTGTTTGCCTTTCTGTCTGCCATCTTGTGAGAAAGGAGACACTTGCGAAAAAGGAGCAAGGGTTGAGTGCTATTTTGAGGGAATATCACACTTTTTGTTCGATTGTTTGGATTTTGGTTAGATGAAATTTACTTTCAGATTCTCATGGTCTGAGTGAGCACTCTTTTTGGTTAGAAATGCATGTTCATTAACCAATTGTGCACTTTGATTCCGAGCAAAGACAAAGTACGTCCTCACTTCACGGAGACACTGTTGACACTGAATGGAACATCGAAACTACTCAAGCATTGTAGCAACAAATTTCCTTAAGTAGAAAATTTATAGCGACTTAAAGCTAAGGGCTGTGATGAGCGAGAGTATTGAAAAACAGCACAATGTATAGCGAAAACAAAATGACAAACGAGTTAAAAGTTAAATAAGTAACATAATTTCATAGAGGCAAAGTGGAAATCCAATTAAAAGCTGAAAAACAAAATAACTAAGAAAATAGTTCATTTAAGCCAATAAATTCAGAATTGACACATGATGAAAGACTAAAACGAAAACAAGGGTGGTTCTCTGATGAATATATGTTAGCATTTCAGTCTAACTCAGCGCTCACGCAAAAGACGTCTGGTGAACTGCACCATCGCGCTGCCTCGCATGATGCTTTGTCGCTCGTGGCAAAATGCTTTTAAGTCACAATATTGATCAGGCCTCTGTGATAAAACTTAGAAGCAAGGTTTGTGAACATCGCACGTTATTTTTGACAAAGAAAGAAAAGTCATCGTTTGTTCGATAACGCTGAAGCGAAGGGGAAGAATATAGAGCAATGAAATTTTTACAATTCCTGCTTAACTAGTGAACTAGATTGTGGACATACGAGTATGACAGTCACGGTGGAAAGCCTGCTCTGAGGTGGGCTGCTATAGATCAGGGCTTCGCGCATATGTTCCTACTCTACAAAACCCATGTCTCTGTAGAACTGTTTGCACGTATCAGAGTCGGTGGATTACCCTTTTTTCAGGTAAAATATCAAATGTGGCTCTCATCAGCCATTTAAACCACCATCTTCTGTTAAACGGGGTTTCTTCGGTCTTATTTTATTATGAAAAACCGAATGTCTCAGTTTTGACCGGAATAAGCGCCAATCTCGAGACACTAGTGCAAGACGTGTGGCACGTCACATTTGGTAGTTGCGATGGAGGCAGAGACACATACTGTATAACTCCTTGAAATATGGCTCATGAAGTTTGGTTCATTGGTTCTTCCATTCAGTGTTCCGACCAATTAATTTCACTCCGGCTTAAATTTTTCATTTGAATGTTGATAGAAGTTATGAAGGCCTCTAGTTATAAATGTCTTCAACGAGAGTATTCAGTTTAAACAAAGAGTATTAGTCGTTTTCTCGTCCAACCATGTTTCCGTAATGATACTATTATTCCTACGAAAAACCAAAACCGCGCTTCAATGGTAGTCAAAATGTCAGCAGAATAGTATGTCTAAAAAAGCCTTTTTTTTAAAATGCAACCCATTTTTCGTAAGCCGTGATGAAAGTTTAAACCCACAAAACCCTTAAAATTTCGACGCCCTACGCTCCAGGAAGTCGTCACATAACCTTTTTGCATTTTGAGCCTCTACCAGCAGCGTCTTGG
The DNA here is from genome assembly GCA_030386875.1 of Morinoia aosen. Classification (NCBI taxonomy): domain Eukaryota; kingdom Metazoa; phylum Arthropoda; class Malacostraca; order Amphipoda; family Talitridae; genus Morinoia; species Morinoia aosen. The sequence goes on from CM059562.1 coordinate 13,079,513, forward strand.
ACAAGCGGCGCAGAACGATAAACACTGCGCCTTTCAACTCCATTCCTGCACGACACAAGTTGTTCATCCCCGGGAATTTTCTTCACTTAAGTGTCGCAGAGAAATCGTACGCCATGTCAGCTGAGTAGAGGTCAACCTCTGCGCGGCCTGCGTTGGGCAGCCGCTGATCCTGGAGGCCTCCACTGCACCTGCTCCCTGTGCGCCGTAGACCCGCTAGTTCAGACGTAAGTCGAACTCGTGAAAACTTGCTTTCGATGTCTGACGTGGCCTACACTTGGCTAGCTTCGGTGAACCTGGGTTAGGGTAAACTTACAAATCCGGCTTACGATGTGGGTGTTCCCGAACTAAGCAATAGCATTGTTTATGTATAAAGGCCAGGGTGCGTGCTCCCTGATCAAATACTTCAGTATAATCTGTAGGTGTGCCGATGGTGCCATAATTGTATTTCAAATCTATGTGTCAAACATAGGATTTACCTAAAAACTTGTTTATACTATTTTATTCAAATGTATGTGTAACGTGTATGTGTGATCTAAATGAAATTACCTGTGTAAGAAGTATATTTAATTGATTTGGGGATTTAATTGATTTGGGGATTTAATTGGTTTGGGGATTTAATTGGCTTGGGGATTTAATTGATTTGGGGATTTAATTGGTTTGGGGATTTAATTGGTTTGGGGATTTAATTGGTTTGGGGATTTAATTGGTTTGGGGATTTAATTGATTTGGGGATTTAATTGATTTGGGGATTTAATTGATTTGGGGATTTAATTGATTTGGGGATTTAATTGGTTTGGGGATTTAATTGGTTTGGGGATTTAATTGATTTGGGGATTTAATTGGTTTGGGGATTTAATTGATTTGGGGATTTAATTGATTTGGGGATTTAATTGATTTGGGGATTTAATTGATTTGGGGATTTAATTGATTTGGGGATTTAATTGATTTGGGGATTTCATTGATTTGGGGATTTCATTGATTTGGGGATTTCATTGATTTGGGGATTTAATTGATTTGGGGATTCAATTGATTTGGGGATTTAATTGATTTGGGGATTTAATTGATTTGGGGATTTAATTGATTTGGGGATTTAATTGATTTGGGGATTGAATTGATTTCGGGATTGAATTGATTTCGGGATTGAATTGATTTCGGGATTGAATTGATTTGGGGATTGAATTGATTTGGGGATTTAATTGATTTTGGGATTCTAGGCTCTTAAGCGTGTACGTGGTTGTACCGTCTGCTTTGCTCAGCCCTATTTTCTGCGTTTCTCAGGCGGCAGCTGTCAGACCGGACCGCCATCCGGGGTGCTCTACATTCGTGCCGCCTGCCCTCAAGCTTTTAGAACAATTTTAACAAGAGTATCTATTCGTGCCATTAAATCTATTTATTCGTAATTCTCTAATGAAATCATTTAACTTACCTTTTTTCTGTATCCTCTTTATTATATTTTGAATACACAGAAAGCCTAATCAGGAAACTATTACGGAAAGGTTTCTCAATGAGAGATTTTTTTCTACATAGTATGATCATATATTTTTCATTCAATTATAATTCAAAATGAAACAAAAGTTATTACCAATGGGAACTGTTAACGTTTCAATTTGATCAAGTGTCGCATTTAACAGCGACGGGATGATTTGCAGGAAAATCTTTGTGAAAGTAAATATTTACACTTAGGTAAAGTGACGCTTTAGATCATTAGCGCCAACCAGGATTAGCTCTCTAGTTACATGCACGGGCTAATAATAGCAAAGTTCTCGGGGTTCAATTTAACTTGTCTCGGTCTCCCCAGCTTAATTAATAATCGCCGGTGCAACAGAAGTAGGCAGTCGCACCACTCTCTGCGCTTCAGAGGCCATACGCGGCTAGATCTTCTTCGTTCGATGGTAACCCAAGTCAAGATTTTCTGGATTTTCAAAATGATCCATACGGTATTAAGTAATAGCTCAACTAACTTCGTATGAGGAGAAATGAGAACCAAGGAATGTTATTTTCTTTGTAATTTTGTACGTTCAAAGCATCAACTTCCCATCTGGTGTTTTCATGTCCCTAAACAAAAGAGCAATATTTTCCCATTGTGTGCGATCGTATAACCCCTGGCACGTGGTTTGTGTTCTAAGATTAAACACGAATTCACTTACAGGACACGTTTGCCCAAGGGTGATCAAAATGAAACTTCTTCAGTCATATTCTCCGTGTGTCAAATTCTGAAAACGAAATCATGATTTAAAATTAATGATGGAGCATCGCAATTTCTGACCCATAACCCGAGATGAGCTTCAGTTCTCATTAACTCACGCGTCAATTCAAGGATAGCTGAGACTGTTAACACACGAGGGCAGCCCGCCGGCTGTATTATACAGAACTTGGTCCTCTTTATTATACAGGACTTGGTTCTCCTCTTCGCTGGCGGGCCGCCAGTGTTTGTCCAGCTCTTTCATTAAATCCTGTCCGAAGGCTATTGCGACTTCGGTGACTCGAAAAGACTTTCATCATGGAAGTTGCCTAAGTGAACTTTAAATAGTGAATTTTATTCCAGGCTGTTCGACAACGTTGGTTGCTCATAAAATCCTCTTAGGTGAACCAAAGAGCTTTATAAACTTATGAGCATTAAATTTTTAGCGTTGAATTGTATTTCGTGATAAATGAAAGTAAAATTTTATGAGGGTTCTGAAATATAACCAAGAGGCTGAACGAGCTCGATTTTTGACAGAAAGTTATTTACTTTTTTCATGCCTTCTAAGAAATATTGCACAACTTCGATTACTCCATGCACTTTTTTTTAAACTATTTGTTCCAGAAAATATGAACTTAAGCTCTTTGATTTAAATAGCATTTTACGAATTTTAGAATAGCATGAAAAAAGCAGTTAATTAACCATCTTAGCCGAAAATATATGAAACTGATGAAACTACCTTAATATACCTGAGACAGTATGATAGAACTAAGCATGATTCGTATGATGTTTTTGGACACTTAATCCCACCGAGATATTTTTTGTGTCGCGTGCAATGTTCAAAAGATTAGACAGAATAAGAAAAGAATTAGACAGAATAAGATCTTCGAACGTTCGTTAAATAATTTTGAAATGCTCTCCACGCACTTCAGTACCAATTTTTTTTGTCATGAGATGGGTCAGCGTTTCAAATATCTGTGTTCTTGAAAATCAAAAACATTAGCGAACATTCAGAGATGTGCATCTTGCGTCATCCTAGTCATAACGCCAGAATTTGCGCTCAAGACCAAGAATCAGAGCATTCCTCATCAAGTTCTCTCGGAAGCCTATCGTGGGTGTCTCTTCTTCTTTTGATCCTAACGCCGTACAGGCGGCCAGCATCTACAAGCACAAAATAGTTTCAGAAAATGACTTTTCGAACTCAATGCTTCATTAAAGAAACTATGTAGTCCATGGCAGTTTTAAATTTTCCTTATAATCAAATTCCTGAATAGGTGTAATATCGCAAGAGCAATTATGCACCCAGTTTCTCGTTTAACAAAAAGTTAATCAAGAATATTATTCATTTACATTCTGTAATGCGTTTAAGATAATATCGAAGATAGAACTTCGTCCGTCACCATGTCTCGTTTGGTATTATGGCCAATTCTAATTGTTTCCTAATTCTGACACTTTTTGTTTATAGTACTTTCATAGGAGGTTTTCCGGTGTCTTTCACCCTTTTTCTCAATCTTTACATACGTCAAAACTAAAAAGGGCTCACATTAATTCAAGACCTGGAGGCAGATTTAGAGATCGAACTTTGCTTCAAGCGTAAGTTAGGGCACTCAAAGATTTATCGCTGTTGAAGTTATTGAGCGCTATTTCTTCATACATTCACCAAACAAGAACAGCCATTAGCAGGATTTTGAAACTCCACTGCAACCTCAATAAAAGATTTCAAACGTTTTAACAGCCTCCTGCTAAAAAGACGCACAGCCGTTTCTGGGCGTGGAAAACTTTGCTCATAATGTAAGTTGGCGCGGAGGTTTACAGATACTTTAAGAAATATTTCTCGACTTTGGTAAATATTTTGAAAATCTGAACTTAAACTATCCATTGAAGCTCGGCGGAAATATATGAAATGGTGAAGTATATGAACAAAATTTTTAAATCGGTATTAAGACATTAAATATTTAAAAAATAAAATATAAATCAAGTTTAAGAACATTCGTGCAGTTGATTTCCATAGCCAGAAAACTTTCCGTCGTAAGACTTCAAATAACATTCATTTTCAAATGAAAACCGACTATTTTAAGTACAATTTTGAGAAATGAATTACCGTATTACCAGCCGAGTAACAGAACGAACGGCCACAAACTCTTACTCTCTATATGAGGGAAACTTCCTGCAAAATGCGCTCGAAAATTCTGCATCATCGGTTCTTTTTGGAAGCGGTGCATCAAAACTTTGCAGCGCGCTCCCCTATGTTAATTCTAGGAAACTAAACAGACAAGCCGGAGATAAGTGAAAACTTTCCTCAGAGTCGGAGTTGTGCGCGCTGATACTCCCCGTCTCCCCGGCTGTGCGGTCTGGGAGAGCTTAGCGGGTCGTTGTCGGGCTGTGAGTGAGGCGAATTTAACTCTTTGAGTTCGACGGGACCCACCGTTGGTCACTGAGGGGATTTTCATAATGTTGCTGACCGACCAGCAGTCACAAACTCGTTTTCGATATATGCTTAGTGAAAACTAAATGAAGTTGCGATCTATTTACTGCTTGTTATTTTCAAAATTTATCTCCAAAATTAACTCTGATTTGAATTGAAAACTGAAAATTCAGTTTAACCCGGCTTACTTAAAGTGTTAATATTGTGAGGCGAATTTAATTTTAGCGACTGTTTGCGACAATGTCTGATGAGCTGTATGTTAGCGGCTCTTTGGAAGTATGTTTAACAGAAAAATAAATTCAGCTTCATTTTAGCGGCTGCTAGGAATGATATTTAGTCCATTTTATTTAAATACTGTTTGAGGATGGCATTCACCGGGCTTCATGTTAGCGACTTCTCAGAGATAATATTTTATAAGTTTCGCATCATCAGATGTTCGGAGACAATACTTACTAACTTTCATGTAAGCGAGACTGTTAGGGAAAATATCATATGAAATTTTGATAGACTAACATTCGGTTATAATCCTCTATCAGTTATACATTAGCGAGTGTCGGAGATAGCGTTTTATGAGTTTTGTAGCAACGTTTTTTCAGGGATAATATTTACTGAGCTCCACGTTAGTAGAAATTTGAGAAAGATGCCGAATAATACATGGTATAAGAACTGTCAACAGGAAGCCAACGTTCAGTGGTCTTGCTCTGAACTATTTCAGCTTTGTGTGTAAAGGATATGTAAAACCGTGTATTTACAGTTTACTTCATCGTGCATACCGCATATTCTGTACATATGAAATATTCCATCCTGAAATAGAGCACGTTGTAAAATTACTGATTAACAACGAGTATTGTGTACGAAAATTTTCAGACCGTAAAATTTGCTCCTCTCCTGCAACCTTGAGTGTACCATCGCAGACTTCGTACGTCGAGTTGCCATTCATGGGTTATTTGAACGCAGAGCTGAAGAGGGAGGTAGTGTCTTTTGTTTGTAGGTTTTTTACAACGGTCGACATAAGAGTGTTTTATAGAAATAGTTTTAAAGATGCATTATTTTTAGCAGAAAGGAACGATTGGATGAGTGCCTTGCCATGGAGTGGCTGTGTCTATTTTTATGATTGTGACTGTTGCATGCAGTCTACGTTGGTAGCACCAAACTCCAACAATTCATCAGACGTAGCCAACACGCAGGAATATCTCATCGAACTGGTCATGCACCAGCCCTTCCACCCCAAACAGCTATTAGATATCACTGTGAGAATTTAAATCATTCAATCAAAAGTACTAATTTTTCAACTTTACGCAGAGCTTAAAGTGAGCATGACCTTAGAATTTTAGAGTCCCTTTTCATATTCACTCATAAACCTAACCTCGACAAAGACATTAGTGCCGTAAAGTTATCAATTGCCCCACCTACTGACGTAATTCTGCGTGTGTCTGTATGCATAGTGTGTGTTCACTGGGTGTTTCTGGATTAACGTGTACATTTGTGCTAGTGTGAAAAAGGAGTGTGCAACTGTGTGTGTGTGTGAATATATACAAATTAGGGTTCTTAGACATTCAAAGAATTTTGTGAAATATATGTATATGTTTTTAATAAAATCTTAAGCATTTTTTTCTCATGTTTCAGCACTGATGATGAAATTTTAATAATTCCGAAACGTATAAAATAAATGTAATGTTCGTTATTACTCTGGTTCTTCTTCTTATTCTAAGAACTGTATATTAATCAATTACCAGGTAAGATATTTAATTATTATAATCTCTGAGTTAATAGATTATAAATATGAAATTAACGCTATCGGGTATCCAAAGATACCCTTTAACCTAACCTATGTAAAAAACAAATTTATTTACATTTAAGGAAGTAACAATAATTTAATAGCATTCTACAAGATAACATTAATTTTCTTACCACATTTGCATATCATATCATACGTAATATTCTGAGTAATCTCCCACAATCTCTCTAAAACCATGCTTGGACGCAATAGATGTACGCACAGCACAATGCTGCACTCAGGTTAGCGATGTCAACTCGGGTAACAACGTCCTCTCCTCCAGCGCTTCAAAAGCATCGACTCATTGCCTTTAACGTACCTCTCTTGTATCTATCAAGGCTAAATTTCTTTGCTTGGTTAGATAACTATATTGATGAGTACATAAATAACTACATGTAAATCTTGCTTCACATATTTGTTAGTCAAACCTTTTAGTTAAAGCTCACAACTTAATACTTTTTTAACAAACTAAGATCACCGGACAGCATTAATTCAAACTTAGAAGTAACACAATAATAGAAAAATAGGATCCAAACCACAACAACACAACGAACACAATCTTGACCTATCCTCAATGAACACGGTTGTAACCGTTCCAATCGAAGCATTTGCTTCAAGTCCTGGGTTTATCTGGCACGTAATTTGCACCTCAACCTATCATCATTGTCTGAGGAAAGTTACCGGAGTGAGGCCAGACCCACGCACTTCATAAGGCCACGAGTTTAAGGTGATGTTACTCCCCCATCAGGGCAATCTAGCGGTCATTACCAGCTTGACGTACGCAGCAAGGCCCTATAAGGCTGCCCGCTCACGCCATATTACCTCCATGTTTCTTGCCAGTCGTACAAACTGACGGTGAATTTCACGAAAAACTATAATTTCATCTGACCGTAAGAGGTTTGTACTCTGCGTCACTGGTTCACCATTGAAATAAGCCGCATTTAAATGTATTCCCGATGCCCTGTGTCACGCCTGAGGAAGAAGAGCTGAGTATTCTTCTATCAAGTCACCTCATAAGGTAAAGGAAAAGTATCCGCGTGTGAAGAGCCGACGGAATAATTGCACACTCCGTTGTTTGCACTTGGGATCGATGCTGAGGGAGGCTGTGTGTTTATGATAATGATCTTGGAATAATCCCGCCTTGATCTACGGCTCGAAATTATTGCAAGGCTTCCATTAGCCCTTGAAAGGACTTTGATTTGCGCTAGCGGATGTGTGCGTCTGCTCAAGAAATGCAAATTTTAAACTGAATCAAAGGGTTCTCTGAAACTGCATCAAATTCAGAGGTAGAGTAAACAGTACTTAAATTATACTCTTGGAGTTCGAAATGAACTATTTAGTTGTTTATTTTAAGACGAATGGTAGGAGTCAATAAAAAAATGGTTTCGTAATTATTATACAACGACGAGCCGTGGTGTTTTGAATGCAATGTGTTGTGATTTGGTTCAAAATGAAATTTTATAATCACAGGAGCAATACAAAAGGTGTAACGGCAAAGATGGTGATTTCCGACTTTCCAAATGTACCAGACTCAAGAGCTAAGCTCCCAATTACCTCCAATGTGACTGAAACTTCAGAACTAGAAATCACCATCTTTGAGAAGAAAATCAAGAGAGGACCACATTGGTCGTAAACTTGTTATGTTACATTGGACCACAAGACAGAAAACCACAAATATATATACATATTAGATGCTTACACACATTTCTCACGTAAGCGCTAACCTCTGAAAAAAAGCGAAGGTTAGGTATTCAAATAAATTTTAACGAGTACTATGGTTGAGTATCAAATAGACGTGCTTTCAATTTTAACAAAATTGATAAAATGCTTAATTACAGTACGAATAACAAGGCACATCTTGAAAGCCATTAAACTGCGGTTTGAAATCTTTGTGAGATTACAGTGCAGCGCTAGAAAATAAAACAAGCGCATTTGATGTCAAAACTTCAATTTCACAGCTTAAAAGACATGCATAATCATTCACTTAAGACTCTTTTTTTGGCCGAAATATAATAGAATAGTGGCAATTTTCTCCTTAGCGACGTTGAGTTTTCGCTCCCCAGTAAGCAATACATACATACTGCATTATCAGCGCCTAGGTGCTTTTAAATAACGGTGCGACACACACGCGCAAGCGATCCTTTTTTTACTGGAGTACGAAGTTTTTAGAAAGTTGCGTCGAATTTATTTAAAAAATTCAATAAATTAAACTAAGAAAACCTGTTCGAGTCAGCCTTAACTACAAGTACTGTAAGTCACAGTAACTCTCATCCCATTGTTGTGCTAGGATAATCTTGACCTTTTTGCGTCCGAATTGTTTACTCATATGTATGAGCGCTATAACGGCCAGTCATCACACAGGCTATGGCGTCAGGTTGTCACCGACGTCTGAAGGAGGAAAGAACTGCCACACGGCTGTGAACGTCAATAATTCTTTAGGGCTCAAATTCGACTAGACATAAAATATGCTAAGTTTGTTTTAAAAAAGGATACCAGCGCCTTCATGACCGTTAGAGGGTTGAAGAACTGCGTTACCTACCTCGTAGATGGTAGCATTTGTTGATTTCGCGACTGTAAATATTTATGATTATACAGTTTATAATTTTAGGCGCACTGGCAGCGTGCCGTGTATAGTGATTCAGCTATAAGAGCCGCATAAACTCTTGCTACTCTGGAGGTATAGTACAAACTTCACGCGCTGAATTCTCAACTTCCGATGCATGCATACATAAAATGAATTGAAGCCTAGTACCCTTCATAATGTTGGCGTATCAACTGAATAATTCAGCTGATTTCCAGTGATCTGAGTTGAGTCATAACACCATTCATAATGGGGGCGAAGCTCCACTGAAGGAATCAGTTGAGATCCAGTTGAGGCACAGCACTCTTCATAAATATGGCAACTCCACTGAATGAATCAGTTGAGATCCAGTTGAGGCACAGAACTCTTCATGAAGATGGCGACTCCACTGAAGAAATCAGTTGAGATCCAGTTGAGGCACAGAACTCTTCATGAAGATGGCGACTCCACTGAAGGAATCAGTTGAGATCCAGTTGAGGCACAGCACTCTTCATAAATATGGCAACTCCACTGAAGGAATCAGTTGAGATCCAGTTGAGACACAGCACTCTTCATAAATATGGCGAGCCCACAGAAGGAATCAGTTGAGATCCAGTTGAGGCACAGCACTCTTCATAAAGATGGCGACTCCACTTAAGGAATCAGCTGAGATCCAGTGAGAATTGCACAGCACCCTTCATAAAGATGGCGACTCCACAGAAGGAATCAGCTGAGGTCCAGAGACTGCAGACACAGCGGAGCATCGCGCTATATCCAGCGGGCTGCTCCAAGTCCCGCGCCATGTTTATGTATAAGGCCGGCCTTCACCAAAGAGCTTCTGGCTATTGATATTCAAATAACTACATTGTTATAGAGTGTTGAACAGCAGTTGCATGCCTCCTGCGTATTGGGCCTCGAGATGCAAGGAGAACTTCGAGCAGTAGCAGCTGCTCCCAGCGTGTTTACTGCTGCTCATGACAGGATGGGTTACCTATGGAGCGCGCATGTTGTGATGGAGAGCTCTCTATGGGAATAAAATGGTGTGCCAGAAGGGATGTGAAGAGAGTGTTCAACACAAGAATTAATGAACGCTATTTTGTAATGTTTGTCTAATGTCAATAAAGCAATTCTGTATTCATTGAATTATTGTCATATCTATATCTCTGAAACAACAATCCTGATTTAAATAATTTAAGCAATTTTTCTGTTTTTTGAATTAAATTAACTATAGAGTGGTACTTTGAAGTCCCCTCACAATATAATAATGGTTACTATTCTCTGAAAATACGCCATATCAACATTTTTATTCATATCCAACAACATGCACAATTCGAACTTCATGTAATTTACATCAATTATTTTGTTGATTTCGTAACATTGCGGGAAAATATTTCATCCATGTCAATTTAAAGGTATCATTTTGGCCGTGTGTTACATTTAGCTCGTTAAACATCCTTCTTTCGAGAAAAAATTAAAATAATTAATGAAAAAGTCAATCAAGCTTGTCACGTAGTTTCCATTGTGATTTTGAAGACGAAAACGCATCTTTAATAAGTGCACTAACTAAAATTGTGTTCAGTGATGCTACACGTGTAGCCGGTGTTGGCCAGTATACGTATAAATGCATTGAATTCCTCAAGTTCCTCCTCACTGAGTGCAGCAAAATTTGAAATGCACATTGTCCCTAATGTTTCAGTCAGATGCTTCTCACGTTACCGTCAACCTCAATGCATCTTACCATGAGCTATCGGAAACCTCCAGCACCACAAACAACACAGACTCCGTACGTTGTCTCAGCAGAACAACTTGGATGTCATCGCTGGCTGTCCGTTTCATGAGTAATATGCATAAGATTCTAACCCACTCATGAAATTTCTTTCAACTATGAAATTTTCAGAGGGAGAGAGAGGTAGGAAAATCGTTTTCACTTTTCATAAAATCGGTCTTTCATGTCGTTCTATCCTTTAAATGTCGAAAACCAATTTAACATTGCAGTATCTGTCCAAGATATTTCAACGTGTTATTAATTTATCCAAGTCATTCAAATCCATTAAGAAAATAACACTGATGTTGGCGAGAATGTCACTGTTTGGTGGCGAGAATGTTTCCAATGGAATTTCCTTCAAAAGCGCAAGCTTCTAGGATACGGGAATCCACTATTGCCCAGTAAGCTAACATAAAACATTCTTCCTCTTATGTTCCACCGAAAGGAAAGCTTCGAAAATTGTCCAATTCGATGGATTTTAGCCCCCGAGCGGACACTGAAATAGACCCGAGAGTTGGACTGACCAGTTCTCTCAGACGTATGAGGCAGTGTTTCAATATTCCAATAAATTCCCATTTGTGAATTTGTTCGGTTGGAGGCAAGACACAAAACCTGAGCTCCTCTGAGGCGAAACAAGGAGAGGAAAGTTTTAAGGGATGGCCATAAAGAAGGGCAGCGCGCTATCTTATCCAGAGTAATTTATTATGGATTACATTTATCATACGAATACAAATGGGAGCTAGACGTAAAAATATAGGAAATCATTAGGAATGATGAAATAGGCTGATAAAAAGAATTTATTCTGATGGTTCATTCATTGTCTCAAACTGATGTTCGTTTCCGAACTCTGTATAATTATAAAACTTATAATTAAATATATATACCTACAGACAGAAGATTTAGGTGAATTATGCGCCTAACATTCTAGGAGATATAAAAAAGCGAACACAATTCCAGAAAGTTGAACACCATGGTTGCGATTGGTGCACGAAAGTCGTTTCAGTAAAGCAGCAAAGTTAAAACTTAAAATGAAGCAACATTTTGTGTTTATATACGAGAAATTTAAGGACAAATATTAAATAACGAGCAAAGTATAACCAGAGCCACCCATCCCAGCCGAGATAGAGCTGTCAGACGCAGGTTCCACAGCCTGAGGGACCGGAAAACCCAAGAGGTTTGGACGCACACACCTGCCGTACTTGCCGGGGTGGCTCTGACGCGGGAGACGCCGGGTCTGCCTCGCCCATGTCGGCATACCTTGAGTTCCTCTTCATACATTACGGTAGGTGAGCCTAACTCATGCACACACCTGCTCACATGATCCTGTACAAACTCATACATACACTAGCTTAGCTAATCAGGTGGAAACTCATTCATACACCTGCTCGCCTGATCAGGCGAAAAATTTTATGCATACACATAATCATATGGAAACATACGTACACCTACTCACCTAATTATGTAAAAACTTTTACGTGAACCTGCTCAATTCACGCCCTCCTCATTAGCCAGTATCGTAGTAATCAATTTTTGCTCGCATATAAGGTTTGTTCAATCTCACAAGAGTATTATGAAAATTCATGAAAAACGTTTTCCATGAGGACTAATAACTCCCTTTTTGGCCTCAAAACTCCTAACAATTTGTAGACAATGGCCGTTTTTACAGTTTTGTGAAAGGACAGTTTCCATCACAATTTCGAAAAAAAACAAGCCAGAGTGAGATAAACCTCATATGTGCCATCGTTACTTTTAGCCTTATGTTCGCGGACAACACGAGCTACTGACCACACAACTACGTGACCCATTTAAACACTCCCTAATCGTGCACGTGCAGAGTTTGAAACGCTTCGCGCGTCGCATGTCCCATTGCAAGCTCTAGCCACAACATGTCACCCAGTTTTGGTGCCGGCATGCTAATAAACGCCCCAAAAAGCGGAGCAGCGCCCCAGCCCTGGGCAGGTCGCCAGGCCTGCTAATAACACTGTGATGAGCGGTCTTCTGGCCTATGCATATCAATTAGTCAGCAGTGGCAGCGCTGCTGCGGCGCTCCGTGAGCGATGTCTTCCTCGGTCCGGCCCTAATGGATTTCTAAATACAATCGCAATGAACATAACTATATCAATCACGGTTTGGAGACACGTGTCATTTTTAAATTGAATTTTAGCTACTGGAACAGGAAAATTGTTAGGTGCCTTTTCTCGATGAATGTTAATTTCGTAATACTGTACTCGTGCTGCAGTTTTTTCTTCTGAAACTCACTCGAATATTACTCTGAATCATCGATAAGCAACGATGTTTAAAAATTCGTGACTAGCAAAAAAACTGACGCCATAAAATCAATGCATTTGAAGCAGAAGTGATTTAAACGATGCTCATGTAAAGTCATAACTAGCACTGATTAACTGACCAGTAAAGTTTTTGCGGGACCATGGAGCTTGGGTGAATGAACGTGTTCGTTAAGAAATAAATAGAATTAAACTTTCTCATGCTCGTAGCAAATTAAAAAGCACGTTAGGTAGCTAATACTTTTTTACCTTTTAAAGCTTCTTTAGGATAACATTGAATTAAAAGCCTTCGGCACCATTCTAGATGCGAATTCGCTAATTAATGAAGCCTGCAATGCTTAAGCTAATCTAGTTGAAGGTTCAAACTCCCTTCGGCAGGCAAACTCGGACACATTGTGTCCAGACCAACCATCGAAGACTCGACTCGAGTTCGGAAATCGATGCAGGCAAACAGGAGAGGCTGCTGATGCTTGCTGCTTCACAAACATGCTTCTCGAGCCAAACAAACCCGCGTTCAGGGGTCCGATGAAGTTATGTGCTCCAATCGATTTTTACGCGTTCTCAGTGAAGCGACAGGAAATTTGCAGACGCTAAACTCAGAGCAAGCGACGAAAAGATAAATTACACTCAGGTGAGTGACTGCTACAGTAATGCTGCATATAAGATGGACCGAGTAACAAAGATTATTCTCTAAAAAATGATTCTCTTCAGCCATGGGGCCACTTTAAGCACACATTGTGCAAAAAAGTGTTGTGTTCACCATAACTCGACATTTTATTTATTACAGAAAGTTAGTTGTTGTTGGTACGATGAATGGCACGGTCGTCATGACGTCTTTGGGTAATTTTAAACAAATAAAAGCTTGCGATAATGAAATTCTCCTAACACTTGAAAATCAAAAGAAAAAGATTCCATTAATTCTTCATACGATAGCAAGAAAGTAAGTGCTCTGCCAGGCTTACTGCCGTTGTAGCAAATGATGCCAATTAAGCAATTGATTGATCTGCAGAAATGCACGTACTGCTAGTTTTCTTAAGCTCGTTTTGAACTAATCATATTAAATTGTAGAGCAAAAAACCCCATTAGGTTCCTTAAATGTTCATTTATATTCTGCGCACAGGGGATTTTTTAGCTGGCGTGTAACACCTGTATCAATAATAATTGCTGTTCAAGCCATTGTAACTTCATTCTAAATGAGCAACAATTCTGGCGATTCAACAACCGCAGAAGGGGCGAGCAATTGCAACGGCAAAAATTCAAGTTAATTTACAGTTGGCCTCGGCCAATTTTATCAATGGCGCTGGAATTAAAATTAGAACAAACTTTCTCATCTCTTAAAGCAGCTTCGCACTTTATATTCATAATACACACATCGAAATCAACAACCCAAAGAATTGTCAAAAAGAGCAAATTTGAATGGAGATTAGCCAAGAAATTGTCTAGATTGTTCAATTGTCTAGGTTGCCTAATTGTTTAAATTATCTAATTGTCAAGATTACCTAGTTGTTTTGATTATCTAATAGTCTAGATTTTCTAATTGTCTAGATTGTCAAATTGTTTAGCTTGTCTAATTGTCTACATTGCCTAATTGTCTAGATTGCCTAATTATAAAGATTACCTAATTGTCTAGCTTGCCTAATTGTCTAAATTGCCTAATTGTCTAGCTTGTACAATTGTTTTCAATATGTAATTGTCTAGACTGTCAAATTGTCCAGTGAAGATTCAAGAGAAATAGAAGAAACTGGGGATAAATGCTGGCGGGAGCGAGGCAGGAGCGATGCTGCCACGGCCCGGGATGGGCGCCCGGCGGGTGGCCAATGCCCTGGCACTTACCTCCTTCCCAGCCGCCGCGGCGCCCCATTTTTAGCGCGAGCCTAAATGCTATTTTCCCAAAAGTATGACATACAAAACAGCGCCCACGGAGCATGGTGCAATTTCGATGTGATAAAATTGTGTGATTGAAGATATTGAGCTATTTTCCGAAAAGTACGACTCACAAAACACGTAGTATGATACAATTTCATTGCGATAGAATTGTATGATTGGAGATATTGTGCTATTTTCCGAAAATTACGACTCACAAAACAGCGTCATCAACTCGGGATAATATGATACAACTTCGATGAGATAGAATTGCGTGACAGAAGATTTTGTGATGTTTTCTGCAAATTCCGGTATGACTTACAAAAGAGCGCCTGTAATTTGCGGTAATATCATACAATTTCTATGTGATTGAATTATATGATGGAAAATGGTATTCGTGAATAAAGTTAAACCAGCTGTGCATAATTTTTTTATGTCAGACTGAACCATTTCATCAGAATTACATTAGAATTACTATGGAAGGTTTTTAACAACATTTCAATTGATGCTAAGAATATAACAAGATAGCAAATTTCAGTTAAAATATAAAAACTATACATTCAGAAAAGGACACCAATCGCATGAAAACAAAGCGGTATTAGAATAGGTCTTCAAATTCTAATCACCAAGCAGAAATACCTCCACCTCAATGAACAAATAATCATTTTCAAAGGTTTTTGTTTCGTGCCCAATATCAGTTTTAATTATGCATTCAGGCGATAAATAATTAAGAGCAATCAGTCAATTTTCTCGTACTTTTTAACGGAAGAAACAACAAAATATGCAGACAAATGTCAATAACTGAACCAAAAACGTCGTCAAAGAAAAATAAATCGTCCCAGAGTATGAAGTGACAATCACTCTGCTGCTCTTTTAACCACTGAGGTAATTCTTAAGACACGTTTCCTCTCAGTCATTAGTCGGTAATATGAAAATAAATCACAAAACAAGACACAGCTGTCATCGCAGTTGCAAAGCGTTTCGAAAACACTTCCCGATTCATGATCTGAAAGAGGTTCGGAGGCCTGTCATGCTCAGCACATTGTTTACAATGCCCGAAACTCATAAGGTATAGTCGTTACTTAATAATATATTGTAATCCAAGTACCGAGGCATAACGCCCATCGCACTTTGTACAAAGACACAATGGTGGGATGTTTTAGCAGCACAGTCACAAAATACGCTTCAGATAACGCTTGAACAGATCTACAGCAAACGCACTCCAGAATCTTATTCGCGCACGGAAATTGCTTACATGGAACCCAAAATCACGCCGATCCTAACTCAAAACAATAAATTCTTACTCGAGACAAACTGGTGCGCTTCTTCCTCTCAAAAGCCCGGGATCAGAATTTTTGTTTTTGGCCTGCACCACCTGAATGGTCTTGTTATCCCCCGGTATTTTAAACTCACATTCGAGGTGTCGAAGTGGACATTAGACAAGTAGGTTAAAAAATACTTCAATTAACGTACAAGAAAGATTTATTTCAGGAATTGAAAAGGATATTTTTTCACTGCTGTGTTCATAATAAAGGAGAAAGTTATTCTACGCTTCGCGATGAAGACATACGATTTAAAAAAAAGGAGGTTGTGCCTCCATGTTTTTGCCATAGTTTACATGAAGGTGCAATGATTAGGAGCGGCGAGCTACTAAGTGAACACTCGGTCTACAGCGGTGGCTGTTCGACCTGTTTACAACGATGGAATCCTTTCACCTTGAGCATTTATACCCTGGATATTTACAGCCAATCCTCGAGTTAAACGACATCATCTTATGGGAGCCTCAACTTATGCATAGTTCAGAGAGAATTTTTCGATTAAAACGATGTTCAGTTCAATTTAAGAACAAACAACGGTGAATAACTGGTACTCATTTTCAACCGAATAACTTAAGGTTCGAATGAAATTATGTCATGTTACTCTAGAATCGGTTGTACTAAAAAATTCGTAAATATCAAATCTAAGCTTGAATATTCTAGGTGATATGCGAGATTAAAACTCAACAACACAACACAACTCTTAAAAATATTACTGCAGCTGATACTCACAGTAGGACAGTAACACAGAACCCAAAGAGTTTTCGCATTTATGAAACCACCATCAAGCGGGAACCGTTTGGGAGGCACTATCATGGTCTGCATACACCAAAAAACACATCGTTATCACGTCAATGGTATTTCTGCCAGGAGAGCCTCATAAGTCTAATTATGATGAACTACTGAACGAGGCTCATCTGGAAATTGTTGTCTTGTGGTTACCTTCAGTAACAACATTATAAAACATATCATTTGAGGTCTGGGCCTTATTTTTAAGCCGGTGATGAATAAGTTTGCTCTCCAAGAGATGCTATACAACTGCAATCAAATTGCCTTTAACCTCCACTGTTTCCGTCGAAAAATTCGAGGTTTTTGTTGGTTTCCAAAGAAGATCCACAAGTAGTCTTCAACTCAAAACCGCCAGTGTTTCAAAGGGCTATTGGTACTTTAATGACTAGCGTATCCTTGATCCAAAACACGGCCGATTCGGCACACAAAACTCACATGTCTCTTAATGGACTCCATAGCCTGAACTGCTAAATGGTAAGTTTTATACATACTTCAGCAATCCTTTTTCTCTAATTTAATATAAAGTATCAGTCACTGATTTTCATAAAGACAAACGATAAATAACGAATGAGGAATTAAAGTAAAGGAATTATTGCAATCTCAGTACCCATATTTTTACTACTAAAATTACTGCGCTGGAAGCTTACTCTCCACTAAATAGCTGCGAAGATAAGAAGAACACAAATGTAAATGAGACTGTTTTCGATAACGACAAATCAGAGCTCAACTCCAACTCACTCCAGAAAACTTGAGCGCTCTGCATGGAGGAACCGGTGATGAAATCACGACAGATTGATTACTGTGCGACGTATGATATACGAGCAGATAAAAACACAAGAGAATTATGTATCTTTCTTTAAAAATTATTCTCCTGTTCAGAAGTTTCTACCACGACTCTGCAGAGCATTCCCCGAAGAGGGAACTTATTTCACCTCTCTGCGTAATAAAATCCAATGCAAAGAGCTCCAAAATAAACAAGAAGAGAAGGCTCGGCGCTTTTTAATCCACGGGAATAGAGTGGTGCGGCTGCGGGACGCCAGGCAGAGGGAATTGCCATCTTCTCCTGAGCTTTGTTATAAGAAACTAATACTCTTAATATTCAATCCCATTAGGCAACCCCTGGGAGTGTGGCGCTTGCTAGGGTAATTTGTCGTCTGAATTTTACCCTAGGGAACAGCGGGCTTTGCGGGCGCAGATTGCAACGCCGTCGCAACCTCACATCCCGCAGCGAACCCTGTGTTAGCTGCTGGAATTTTTTGCAGGTTTAGAAAGAAATCCGGGCCAGAAAAGTAGCTAATGTAATGCAGCGTCAGTGGGCAGGCAGCTTTGAGAGATATACTGCACAACATTAGATGCCCTCGAGAATGTAGTATACAGGCTCCTTCTGTTGGGTGCACGGTAGTGACTATTCATTTACACTAAGTTCAGGTAATGCAGTAAGTGCCATAAGAACGTATTTATATGGCTCAGTAATTCTTTACGCAACAAGGAGTGCAACTTAGGCTAAATCAAAAGTTTAGTTGTACATGGAGATGGAAAACACAAATGCGGTATATAAGTGCGCTAGAACGGAATATTAGCTCTACACTAGAATGTAAGTGAAAGTCATACACACCTAACGTCTTAATAAAGACAAAAAGTTTGTGCAAAAAGAGGAGAGTACTCGTATAAGTCAGCTTAAGCCTTCCTAACCACAACAGAGGTGTTTCATAAGAGGCTGGAGGAAGGTCTAATTTAGTGCGGAATTAAGGGAACGGGGAATCAATGCTTATGGAGTGTTCCATAAGCAGGCGGTTTTGCTCAAGGAAACAGCAAAATCGAAAGAAGTCTACGAAAGAACAAAATAGTAGGCTCTGAGAACAAGAACAGCAACGAACCAAAAACAGGGCGTCAGTAAAACAACAAAACCCAACTTAGTTTCAACAACGGGAAGGCCTATCTAGCCTTCGGCTCGCAACCTCACATCTTCCTCCTGGCAACCCTAACTCGTATAGATTCAATTGCTGTATCCTTCTGAGGGATTATATATTCGATAAACGCATCAATTCAAAATCCAGGATAGGAGATAACTACGCTCTTTTAAAAAATTTTCAAGCGTCATTCCTAAAGTGCTTAAAATGACGGCAATGTTCTAACGTGTGTTCGAAAAGATCAGCAGGTGCATGGTTAAGTAACGAGCATACGATGTATGCAACTAAAAGAATGGAGTAGGAAAGTAAAGAATAAGCTTCATACAAAAGATTCCGTTTATTGCCTGGATGTCAAGGCCCTAAAGACTGCAAGTAAGTTATTGAATTCAGTTTCTGCTCATAGTTTAGGTCGCCTATGAAAAATTATGATGTCCCTAAATTTATGAGGTGTTACCCAAATATATACATACGTTTGTAGATATAGTAATTTTTCACAGGCCAGATATATATTTACGTGAAAAAATGTATACGTTTATGTTTTTTTTTGTTATATATACGTATAAATGCATAGGGAAATTCTTTATATATATGTCTAAAGTATATTTACATATATATATCTATATATATATAGTGTGATATAGATAATTTAAAATGCTCTGAGGGAAACTGTCCGAAGGTAAGCTGTCACAAGGTACGTAGAGCACCGTGAGGGCCAGACGAAGACTTTCCAACAAAATACCTCGCATTCCATCGCAGGGACGAACCTCGGGGCAGCAGTTTAATGCACTGAACACATCAATGGCATAATGTTGTACAATAGATTGGTATAAGATATGAGGCAGCTGAGCGATTATAGCTCCACCGCCAGTCAGCACTGCAGGGTGGACTCTGCCGGAATACTTCGGCTTGCCCAGTCCACAGAGCGAAGAGAAAGAAGATAAGAGCGAGCTCGCTAACAAACAAAGAGTAGAATGAGAAAAATTTTTACTGAAAGAAGAAGAGTACGATAATTTTAGCAGTATTAAAAGAAAGGTTTCCGATACTCTCAAAAGTCCATGAGGCTGAGTATTGAAGAGCTCCAGCCAGGTAGTGGAAATCAAGAAAATTATTCCACAGAGTGAATACTTTTATGGCAACTTTTCTTTCGAGCTCAGGAGCTCCTGAGACTAGGTAAGTGCCGGTTTTGTAACATCAAACAGTGGTGTGCCATTACACTGGTACAAAAGAAGCATCGCTGAATAATTCACTGATCATTCATCTCAAATACGTTGAGCTGATATTTCGTATGGGCTGCCACAATAGAATGCGAGGCGCCTCATCGAAATGATCTTTCAACAGTAAATTAGATAAATAAAGAGCGTGACCGAGAGACGGACCAAGCAAGCAAGCGATAACTGTGTATTATTATGTGTTGGAATAACGCTAGCTTTCATGGAACAGGCTACTATGATTGGTAAAGATCACTATCAGTACAGTAAAAAAGAAAAACCTGTCAAAATAACGAGGTAACCGAATGACGTAAATGAATTAGCAAGTTTGTTAAAATGGTCGCAAGTCATATTTTCTCACATTTTTCAAAACGCGGCATTCGATGCGATACAAAATCTCAAATAATTTCCATTAATCAATTTCAATCATGGCATAACCAGTTTTATACAGATATGCGTATGTTAGAGTCCTTGTTAATTTTCAAACCTAAGCCGGGTTTAAACAACACTCTTAGCTCATTTCCTTTAGACATAGTAAATAGATAATCGCAATTAACGTAATTTTATAGCTTGTTTTTAGATTTGTCATTCTAAAATAGTCTATTTGTACTTCGTACTTTTCAGAATTCTAACCACTGATGATGGCCTGTGGCCGAAACGTTTGAAATTAGATTTTATTCGAATATATACCTTAAATGATTAAATGATTAAAATAGCTTATCTTGCTCTTACATTTTTATTACGGTCGCTACGGCTCCCTGATGACTTACATAAAATATTCGTTGATATGAAATACCGTGTCAGCGTACTACCTGCCGAAACAATTAACCCCACTGTACATTTAAATTACTCTGTCACGTAAATTCTTCAACTGTTGGGAAAATTATACTGTTGGATGTAGCTCTCGAACGAAAAAAAAAATAATTCTGAACATTATTTCATCTTCCTTCACCGAACTACTAAAATCATCCAATTTACTTCAGGTACTAGCACTACACATTCTTTCTATGTTTGAGTGATGCTGCTCGTCATTTCTACGTGTTGTATCCGGGAAGTAACCATACATTTGTTTTTGAGGTAAGGTTCAACATGCACGAAAAAATAAAAAAATTTACTTGTGTGCAACGGAAATCTGAAGGTGGTTCTTCAAAAATTTAACACAGATTATCGTTATGTTAGCTAGGTCAGCCCAAACGAGAAACAATGATGAAATTATCAGTTAATTCCGTGAAGGGAAAGTACATTAGAAACGAAATGCCATTAACTCAGTTTCGATAAAAATTCTCTGCATCAGCACAATTCTCCACCATAGGCGATTTATTCACGCATATAGTATTGAAGTATCATTCTGTGAGTCGTCCAGTGACGACAAACACACGAGTAAAAAGAAGAAAAAAGCTGTGAATTCATATGGAGGCAAACCTTAAAGTTACTTGGCAAAATTTTATAACATTTTGTGGTGAGATCCACCAAATTTACTGTTGTGTTTTGAGTTCCTGTGATATACGTATCCGCCCGAGTATTAGTGCAAATAAGAGAAAAATACGACACGGCTCCGGCGGAATGGAAATCCGCGCTTCTTAACGGAAGCAAATGCAGTCCCGAGGGTCGGAGTGCACTTAGCGGCTCCAGTAATATTTAAAACATTAGCGTCTCGGCTGGGGCTCTATTTCAGGCGCATTACTAGCTGCTATTACTTTGGAAGCATCATCACCTGCGGGACCGCTGCGTCTCCTCCCAGTAACGGGCCCCAGAGGTGCCCTGCCCGCATTACCGCGGCCGCCGCACACGCTCAAATCTGCACCGCACAAATCGCAGCTAAGCAGCATCCTCAGGAATTGTCTGGGAGCACAGTTGCCCTGGCGCCATTGGGGGAAATGTAGATGCAGAGTGTGCTGGAACAGCTCACTCCTCTTGGTGCGTATAACTTTAGCTAAATTCCGTAACTTTCCGTAACTCTAACTTCACCTGATGTTACGTTACGTTATTAGTGAAGTGTTATTGTGTAACACAACTTGTGAGTTCTCAGGCCCAAATGACCTAATGAATTACTAGTTCAAACTAAACTGTAGTAGAAAATGCTATAGAGATATTAAGTTGTACGCGTTGTCCTTGTAACTGGAATTCACAGCATTAATTCCGCGTCTAAAATTGCTCATTGAAAGCAAAAGCTAGAACAATCCTTACATCAGGTCACGATAGCATAAAAATGTGAAGATTTATATTGTTTGCTGTAGGTATGTGATAGTTATTTGGACAATATCAAACAATTGCAGAGTAGGTGTGTGATAGTTATTTGGCCATTATCAACCAGTTGCAGAGTAGGTGTGTGATATTTATGTGGATAGAATTTTCAAAAAAAAAGAGAGAACCAGGAAAATGGTATAAAACATTTTTCATTAAAATGTATTCTTGAGACTGTGAAAAGACTCGTAAAAAACAGGACGTTTCGAGCCTTCGCCCATCATCAGCAATAGGTACAAATTCGAACAAAAAGTCATCTGTAAAATACAAAAAGAAAACAACTCAAAAAATGCATGACATTACTTATTGACTTGGGATAAAGGAAATGAGCTAAGATGATTATTTAAAACAGGTTTCGTTTTAAAAATGAACAGAGACTCTAAAATCCGCAATTCTGAACACAACTTTGCCCTGGCTATGACTTTGAAGCTATTTTTATTGACTGCTGTGTCGCATTCAAAAGCGTGATTACGGATGGCTGAGTTAGATGGGCTTGCTAAAATGTTTCCCGTCCGGTTGCTCCTACCTTGATGCTCGGCAATCCTACATCCCAGAGTACGGGTAGTCATGCATACATACTCAGATGCACAAAGTGCACAACTATATGTGTATATTAGGGATGCCTGCATCTCAGTAGGAAGTCTATCCTTGAATCTAGAAAATGATTCAATTTTGTGATTATTGATCAATATTATTCTAAATTTTACATTACTGAAATATTTTTGTAGTAGCTCCAGTATTTGTTTTTTCATTAATTCTGATTGAGGACCAAAGTAAGGGAAACACAGAGAGAGCGTTCGTACAGAGTCTGCTGCTCGTTGAAAGTCCGGAACATTTGCATATTTCTTATCTAAAAATTTCCTAATTTGAGAATCAACAAAACCACTAGAAAAACCATTATTCCTAAAAAACACTTTCAAAAAGGAAAATTCCTCGTGTAGAAACCGATAAGAGCTGCACACATTAAAAGCACGGCATAATACAACTTTGACGAAATTCAGTTTAAAAATGAAGGAGGAAAAACTGTAAAAACTAGTACCTAGACTTGCGAAACAATTTTTTCTAAACACGGAACACTCAAATTTATCCCCCTCTTTATGCACAAGACAATCCAGAAATGAAAGTTTGCCGCCCACTTCACAATCTATCGTAAATTTTATGTTTCTATGCTTGCTGTTGAGGTAGTTTAAGAAGAGCGGAGCATGAGACTGGTCCCGAAAAAGTAAAAAGGTGTCATCAACGTATCTCTTATAAAAAACAGGTTTAAATGATTCAGGACATTCTTCCAACCATTTCATTTCCCCAAAACACATAAAAATATTAGCAAAGGTTGGAGAAAGCGGCAGACCCGAGGTTAGATACTAGATACTATCCACACCATACGAGGTGTGGATAGTATCTAACAATTACAGAATAGGTGTGCGATGGTTATTTGGACAATGTCAACCAATTACAGAGTAGGTGTGTGATAGTCATTTGCCAATGTCTACCAATTGCAGAGTAGGTGTGAGATGGTTTTTGACCAATGTCTACAAATTCGTCACCTACATAAGTCCTACAATGAGGCATCCTACACTCAACAAGATTCTCTTTGGATAAAGTTCTCGGGAGCAGAGCAAGTTTGCTTCCAGGAACGATCCACAAACGGCGGCTGTTAACTTTGTGTGTCCTGTCTTGTCAAGAGATTTATAGCGCGCTGTATTAAATCGCAGGTTCGAGACCCCGCATATATAGTGAGCCTGTTTCTTCCCTCTGGGGTCGTGGTGGAGTTAGACTAAGTTCTTCACTTTATCCAGGCGTATGAAATAGAAAACATTTCGATCTCACAAAACCGTTCTCGCATCCTAACATTTATTGTAAGGCCTTTGAAAACCTAGGGTTATGGAATGAAGACATGATGTGAAATGAAATATAAAGAGCCCACTTCACATCATCAGCAACAAGCCCTTGCATTAATATGGCGTGCACACTAGTCGTTACAACAAACTCTCTGTCAACTAGCGTCGCAACCCTTACAGAAACAATCCTAGATATAGCTTAAAAAACAAGCAAATGGTTAATTATAGCGAACAATACACAAGAACTCGTTCAAAACGATCGCTTTGACATGTTAACATTCAATTTGTGACTACATGAAAACTGTGAGTGTGACTTTTACTCATTCCTCTTCCCCAGTTTCTTTTCCAAAACGGTGTAGTGAAAGTATTAGTGGTAGTAATGGATATCATCGAGCACTGTTGGTAGTGATGCTACCAGTTCTTTCACCCTTATCTTATTCTTCTTTTCAATCTACTATGCTCCTACTTATGTGCCTGCATTTGTCTGATGACTTGTTCCTATGTTGGTCAGACGGCTTGTGCGTGGGACTTGGGCAGCAACCCGAGAATCAATACTCAGCTTCATCCTTTAGCATTATTATATTATATTACGTTTCTTTTCATCCCATTCCATTATATTCTTTTCTATTCCATTCTACTTTCCATTGTTTTATTGTGGATTTTTCTACGACAGCAAGTTGAGCTTGTTCTCCCCCTCGGTACTATAGCCAAAATCTTCCGAACCCTTTTTCGCTGGCGCAGCAGAGTGCTTCTGGTTTGAAAAATGTTCTAGAACTTCTTTAGATGTACTGGTAGATTCCCGGTGACGGCCCCCAAGTTGTCGCAATGAAGTTCTTCAGATCGATCTTTTTTAGGCTCGTCTCTCAGACTGAACCTCTTCAAAAGGGGGACATCTATTCTTTCAATGATTTTTGTGAACTACTGCGTCTTTGCATGCGTTCAAAATAAATTTCTCTGCTGTTCTTATATTGGCAATAACTATCAACTCGCAGCGTAAAAAGTATCTCATATGATCAAATGGAGACGATCACAGGAGAGGATGAGTACCATAAATGACAACATTATTTTGTAGTGCAGTAAAAACGGTATGGATACCCATTCTGGCATTAAATAGAAATCAGCATAGATACTACTTTAATAAATAGAATTCAAAGTTTTTATAAATATTCGGTCATAAATTTACTTTAACATCATATTAAAAGGCCTTGCAAATACATGCACACTGATAAGCGTTTTACCGCCATAGACAATTTTTTCCCCACGTTCAGAAGCCAATCGCGCATTGGGCTGATTGTTCTCATTCGCTGGTAGTAAGAAATTGTACCACGTTTTTTCGGAGCAAACGAAATAAAATAGCGAGTTGGTTTTAGCTTGTTCGATAGGCTCTTCACAGAAGTGGAGAGCGTGGGCAGGAGTTCCCCCAAGGCGCAATTACGGCGATTGGCGCCCAGCATCCGACACGGGCGTGCAAACACCGCCACCGCGGTACTGAACTCAACCATGCCTCGTATTAAAACAAACTTCGCACCACCTTCGCTGTTCCCCGCAGCTGAAGGTTGAAGCGTCTGACGTCGGTTTTGATATCGATTACCTGAAAAAAACATTTTGGAATTTCAGCACCTCAAATGAATATGCATGCCTCGTATTAAAACATGCATCGCACCACTTTTGCGGTTCCCCGATGCTGAAGGTTGAAGCGTCTAACGTCGGTTTTGATATTGATCAACTGGCAAAAAAAATTTTGGAGTTCAAGTACCTGAAATTTTCACATATTCTGCACACACGTGACACTAACAGTAACATCCGTAGTTTCAATAGCAGTAAGATACCAGTTTTTCCATTACATTTAATAATAATCTTAATCAGGTGCTTTACACTAATCGCTGAGTTAGTACCTTTATGATTGGCAAAACTCAAAATCCAGAGGCTCCAGGCCAGAAAGTAACGCTCCCATCCAGAAGAAACGAATTGATAAAAATACAGGCGTAGTGCAGATTACTATCTTGCAGAAATTCAACATACGGCACGTCTGCCCCGTGCATGAGAAATAGAATGAAAAATTCCGAGTATTGCGTTCTTCAACACGAGCTGATCTGTATCTGGTATAGAGGAAGGCTAGCCAGTTATTCACGTCAACATATACATCGACCACAAAATTACTCGGCTGCTTAGGTCCGGGAAACTATAAGTTCTTCGAAGTTGACTCCTGTATATACATATAATACGAGGATATAATACGTTAAAAAACTGTGGTCGTTTTCGTGCATCTCTTCTATGACGCTAATGGTGTTCTTCATTTAAATGATATTTCAATCACTTCACACCCTCAATAGTGTTCTTAACTTACATTGTTCTTGACTTACATTGCATGCGTATTGAAAGTATTGAATTCTTCCTCTAGTGTGCTGGAAATGTTGAAGTGCAAGTTTTATTTAGAAAGGAACCACAAAGCAAATAACAGATGTGGCTTTCAAGTTTCATAATTTAATCGTGGGACGCGCAGAGTGGATGTCCTGCGTCGTACACATGGCAGCAAATGTTGACATCTCGCCCATTTCATTCTCAAGGACAAAGCCATCACAAAGTTCACACTTTTTTTAAATTGCGATGACCATCTCCGTTACTTAAGAATACCCACATGCTTTCTGAAGTCAATTGTGTAATTTCCCAGCGTCGTATACTCTCCTTCGCATTCTTGTGCTTTCTTGGAGAGTAAGCACAGTATGCTAAGGAAAATTTCGAATCATCGCAATATTTCCTCTGAACCACGATATAACACAAACATCTGGCTCCTGTGCGACAGCTGCGGCAAACCACACGAGGCAGGTGATCATCGGCTCATTGAACACAATACGCACACCAATGGGTGCTACTCTAGAATGTCATGGCAGAACCACGTACTTCGAGAATATCTAAGAATACGTCACTAAAGGAGAGACGACAAATACTCAGTCGCAAGAAATTCTTCGCAAGCTACAACAAGAGTCCTGGCTACGCCTAATGCTACGTCACAGCCCTGTCCGCTTGAGTGCGCTCTCGTAAGATCCCAATAAGCCTCTGCAGTGACATAGTAGGGCAGCGAATAATATTGTTCTTCTGTGGGAATGTTGCTCCCTAAGACACATTTTTATGCTGTCTCCATGGAAAAATAGCAAAGAATGACACTCATGTTTAGTATTTTC
Source organism: Morinoia aosen (assembly GCA_030386875.1). Classification (NCBI taxonomy): domain Eukaryota; kingdom Metazoa; phylum Arthropoda; class Malacostraca; order Amphipoda; family Talitridae; genus Morinoia; species Morinoia aosen. The sequence continues at coordinate 13,106,857 of CM059562.1, forward strand.
ATTTCATCATATGAAGCTGATCTAGTTGAATCGATGCTTTTTTTTATTTTTCCTTACGTTTAATTGAGTTTTAATCAGATAATACAAACAATGATAGCTAGAGTGGTAACATAAATTTCATTTGATTTGATCAATTCACGGTATTTTTTAGTGCGAGTCAAAGCGCTAGCGCAAGAGTTCATGCTCGCTGGAACCTGCGAACTCTCAAAGGAAAACATGAAAATAAATAACGCGATTTGATGCTGAGGAAACAAAAGCAGCTTCTGGCAAGAAAACTAAGCTCGGAACCACGAGTAAATCATGCCCATTAGAAAACAAAAAACGCTCTCGTTGCACGGTAAATGAGAATGTTTGTATGTACTGGACACGTGACGACTCCTACTATCTACGCAGTAGATCAGCGTGGATAAAAGTAGATTGGTGGGTGCTTGGAGCGCATCTACATGTACTGCCATCCCAGAGAGAGTTATGAACGACGTATTGCGCTTGAACGACGTCTATAAAACGTGCAAGTAGACGAGTACGGCAGCACTCCCTTCTCTCAGCAGACCACGTTCGAATATTATCAAGCGGCTGTAGTGTACTTGTAAGCTATACTGTTCGCAATAGACTGCTATCTATGAGTTAGCAGCCCCATTGCAATCGTACATTCTTCACTCCGGTTAAAATCGCGGTGAAGCAACAGCTCATATCGTTTTGGGTTTGAATTGAAATATTCAACTCAACGTGCCGGAAAACGCTCTCGTACCTAGCTAAAGCACACACGAGGGTGGTTTAATTTCGAAATTAAAAGCTATTTTTTTGTAAATGTTCATGTTAGTATGAACGACAACAGTCTTGTATAATGTTTCCCATGTCAGTAACATATCATGCCATTCGCGTCAAATCCAACCTCCGTTTTCTACATTTTAAAGTCATTTTTTCAAAGGCTTTAATTTTTCAGATAGCGTCAAATCTTGAATGTTATAACCAAGAAAGCGTCGTCTAAACGACAACTCGTCGAGGTTTACATGGGAAGTTCAACGAAACGAGCTAGCAGAGTACGTCAAAGATTGCGAGTCTGAAACAGTAATTCAACATCACCCATGAACACAACAGGAAAGGCGAATGACGAGGATAAGGTAATAGAGATTTTTCACACAAAAAGATTTAATGCAAAGTCTACAGTTTAATGCAGCTGTTGATATGTGTAATAGTGGTCATTAAAATAACTACTGTCTGCAGAATTATTGGTTTGTTAGGGTTCAGTACCTAACATCTTATATTCAGGGGTAAATTGATTGGAAATTTACTGGTTCGATGTGCAGGGTATTCTGTGTAGGAACAAACTTGATGTATAAATGATCTATGCTTAATAGTTCCTTCTTTTTCCTTATTTATGAGTGCCTTTGGTGTTGCTAGGTAGTCTTCAATTAACTAATGTTGAACGAAGGCAGGGTGTGAACGACGATAAAAAGCAAAAATTACAAATAAAAATGAGGGAAAAAAGAGAATAATAATAATCAGTTGGAACACAGGACGAGACTTACTCATCAACACAACGAAGCCCATATAAGTCCTCTAAAATTAGAGAAAAAATTCAGCCCTGGGAAACGGAAGTGAGAAAGAATAGTGAGATCCAAGCTATGAACACGAAAATAGTAACATAAAACTAACAAATTCTATGAGTACTTATGAAATCTGCACCCTTGAGGGGCGATCAGTCCACGAGATGTATGGAGAAGTGCTCACGTTTCACATCACTGTTTTAGGATCTTTGGGACATAGCGAGAAGCAGACAGAGACTCAGGCGGACATCATGCCAATTGAAGAGTAGGGAAAAACCTAGTGGTTCAGAAGTCTTAGTAAAAACCAAGCTTCGTCATCGTAGCGGTGCAGCAGGCACCGCAAGTAGAAGAATTCACGCTGACAGATGCATTAAGACGGCCGAGTGTCTCACTCCTCACGCAATCAAATGATGACAGTAGCACGCCAGAATGACAACCCCTTCACGTTGTATGAACGCACGCAAATTTTTCAATCATGCGCAAACCATGCTTACAAGATGCAATACACCTGCTGCGCTCTGTGGAGTAAAAATGTAGTACCTGTACCACGTTAGAAATTGCCAAACAGCAATGCACTAAAATGATACGTGCTACACTGGCATGCTCGTGGCAGCAGCAAGTGATATGATATCACAACAGTTCAGATAAAATTCAAATATTTATAATTAAAGCATAGGATGACCTCAAAAATTTTTATTAAACGCAGACTTATTCAAACGAGAAGTTCTCATAAGCAAATTTAAAATCAACTGATCTATTACCAGTACTTCACCATCCACAGTTGGTTTACCTATTGCAAAGCTCAAGCCACTCTCTGAAAGGAGTACTGATGCAAGTCCTTCAATGACTTATGATCTATTTTCTTTACTGTTCAACCAACCGGTCGATTGACAGCTCTCTAACTCCAGCATTAACGAGATTAAGCGGACGGCGTTCATGTTCCGACAATCGTATAATCTACAGCGAACACGTTGAGCAAATGACTCCTAGTTGTCTAATGAGCAAAAGATATCTTCTTCGCAGAGAATGAGTGCATTTCTTCAAAAAATGAAAGCTGATCATTTTACGCACCAATGAAAGGATGGTAATTCTTCTAAACAAGTGACAACAGATTCTGTTCAAGGGATGACTGTTCTGAATTGAAGAAGTAAAAGTTTACTGTTCTCGACAGTAAAACGCATAAGAATCACTGTTCTAAGAAGAACGCCTTCCTTACGAATAAAAATAAGGAGATCAAAGAATAAAACGAGCTAAGTTACTAGTTTCATCAGAATCGCTTCATTGATTTCCTCATTAGCCGCATGAAAATACGTCGTTATCCATTCCTAATGAGGACTTACAAGCGTAACTTTATGTCTGGATAAACAAGCGACAGGGTCATTTTTTATTTGATTTTTTTCTTGAAAAGAAAAGGAGCGTGAGGACGGAGACAGGAATAGTCTGCACATAGAGTACAGTAAGGTATGCGTCAGACCTCCACAGTTAGACAACATTATAACATTAGGTCCGTAGCACAGATACACGATTCAACTACTTCGTACCCGCTCACGGTCACAGACTATATACTTATGTAAGTGTTCTGTGTCACGAGTACGTTAAGATACGTATTCTCAGATTCGTTTTTTCTGCTCATTTAAAAACAATTGGTCACGTATTATAGCTCAACTTGTAAATATTGCCGTCATTTTTGACACCATAGAATGCTAGCGAGACACACAGGACAGGACACTAAAATCTGAACTATGACATTTAAATGGCCATTAATCAGTAATCACTGTATCACTGATACTCTCCTCTCAATAAGTTGTAAAAACAACATGAAATTAATTCAATTACTAAATATTTATAACCGTTAAATAAAAAAGTTCGAAATTTTCCCGCCAATCCTGCAAAACTGAGAGCGCGCACATGGCAACCAAATCTGAACTTAATTTGACTCCTGCACCATACATTGCAGCCTGCAGTCGGTGGCCAAATAAGAAAGGATACCTGATAGTAATGCTCAAATCCCCAACTATGCCGATAACACTCTGTTGTCACGCTCTGCAAAAAGCGCAGTCTCTTCCGAGGGGCAACGAGCTCCGAAGATGAGCAGAAAAGGATTCAACTCGACACACGTCCCTGGAGACGATGAGGTACGTCAGGCAGGCCGCGCACGTAAGAACTGAGGTGAAGTGAATCAATTCACGAGTGCTAACAAATCATTTCTTGTGCTCGTATGATCGTACACTCTCTTCCATGTAAATTAAGGGGAAACGGTTAGTTTCACTGACTCGTAACCATTGCAGGGACGAGTACATCATGTTTTTTTCTGTAAGTCTTCCAGCAAAATGCATTCAGAACACGTATGGGAATGATGTTACGGTTACTCTATAGAGCCGAGATCGCTAGTGCTTCCAGTTTAGGGCATCTAACATAATTTTAAAGTTTTTTAACGAGTGAGGGAATTTTTTGAAATAAATAACAAAGTCAGGAAAATTAATATTATTGATGAAAATATTTTTAGCATTCCAGAGGCCTGCTTGCGTAAATTATCGTTAATTACCTCTAAGTTCACGCCACAGGGTCCGAGCAACACATTCAATAACCTTTCTGTTTAGCTTGAGTAAGTTTTTCTGACTTTCGTTCGTTTCATGATAAGTTTGGGCAAAAACCCATACATGATTTCTTCGAAAATTCAAAATCTTCATTTTCAATATCGAAAATTTCTCTACCCAAGCATAGAGCTTTAAAGATTCGTTATTTTTCGAATTAAAATAAAGAAATAGGCGCTTGCTTAAGAGAAAAACACTAACACGAGGTCAATTTCCCTGACTAGGGCACGTAAGTGTGCCAACCGTAACAAACTGAGTGGAAGTAAGGATTACTTAACATTAATGTTTCACTTCCCAGACTGGCCATTGATTAAACTAATGAGCCGACAGTATTTAAAATTTTGAAGAATGAATAACGAAAATCTTCAAGTTTCTTGGGAAAATTATATTTCATACCTGAAACCCAATGACATTTCATTTTTTAGCACAATTTTTTTGGTAATTTGAGACGTAAAGACGTGATTTAATTTTCTGAACCGTTTGAACACTCGGTTTAAGGTGATACACCAATATGATTTAGGATATTTCCCTCAATAACCGTTTGACACATGGTTTGTCAAAATTTCTCTCCATGTTGCAGTGGTAATGGTTCAATCCAGCGGGCAGAAAGCTAATTCATTTCACAATCTTGAAAATTCTGAAAGAGTTTTGAAATCTCCAAACAAGAGCTGTGGAATACAGAAGTCCTTTATTTTTCCATTTTCTCAGATGTAGTTTTTACGTAGAAACAAACTGATTGCGTTAAAATTGTCACCTTAGCCAAATTTACTTTACCATTTTACGAACAAGAGAACAGGTTTGTAAATACGAACGTACATAAATTATGCATATTCAATTATCTCTGCCTAATGAGCCACTCTAATGCATTTCTTTTTTACCGTCAAGCAAGCAATGTTACTTACAAACCCTCAATGTTTAATCTACAAGTTCTCTTGCAATAATATTTTTTACATCGCTCTGAAATTTTCTAGGTAGACGATGAAATAAAGCATTCATTGCTGTACAAAACAACATTCATGAAGTGGCTTTGCTGCCACCAGACAAACATTTTCATTCGCAGCCACTCCCGCACAATGCGAGAATCGCCTCGCAAATGACATTATCCAGTGCAGCAGGAGCAATATTCTTCAAGTTGCCACGCAAATAATGCGACTGCAAGTGGCGGCTTTCAAATAGGCACGCAGGCTTCAACATGGCAGTCGATGCCGGCCGTCAGGGAGCCTCATTGAGCTGCGCTGATATGAGCGGCTCTCTGCATTATTATGCAGAATTTGAGCCGCTCAAGCGCCGGCTAGATTAAACATAAGCCTTGAATTCTGAGAAATTACCTTCAATTCTGAGGAATTATTTTGGCGATGAGTAGAGCCAGTCAAATGGGCTCAAATTAGCGCCGCGAGGTACGGCAACGAACAATCGCTACGCTGGTAGATGAGCTTGGTAGACTCAGGCTTAATACCCTTGGAGAACATGATGGATTAGAAGATGACAGAGCACAACGTAAAGGAACTTTGTGCACTTCCTGGCGGTGAACTTCTTGGTGCGAACTTCCAGAAGGAGAAATTCCAAGTGGTCAACTTCCTGATGGTTTACTTCCGTGTCAAAAACTTTTAGGTGTTAAACCTCTGACGGTAGCCTTACTTGGTGAACATCTTGGTGGTGAACGTACGTCAGAGGACCAATGAGGAATAAATTTTCAAGCGCAAGACTTACAAAACGCGAACATCTGTGTGAGCAATATTAAGAGGTAGACTTCTAGGATGATAAATATAATGGAGTACATAGAACGAGCAAGCATAACATTTAACACTTTGACCGCAGCATGCGCCACCGGTGGCCACGGAGGGATTTTCATAATGCTGCTGACCGACCAGTCGTCACAAACCAAATTTTTATAACACTTGCTTAACGCTGAATGAAGGCATGATCCAGTTTCTTTGCTATTTTCAAATTGGCTTTCAACAATTGATTTTACATTTGAGTTGAATATTGAACTTCAGTTTACCCTATGCGATCAAAGTGTTGAAGACAGACTCAGTGGATGAAGACTCTTGTATAGCTTTGTGGGGTGGGGGTTTCAGCGTAAGTTCTCTCTCTTTGAAACAGTTTACAGCTAGGAATGGTTAAATTAAATTAAAATCAGTCTGGCATGAACACATTCAGCGTAAATTGATTCCAGACGGTGAAAAGATATTCAAGAATACTTGCTGCATCTGATGCTAATTCTCTTACACGTTTATCAAAAACCAGCCCATTACCGTCCAGGTGGGTTCCAAAATCCACGCTTATTACAGCTCTTATACATTTTCTTTCTCATCGAATTCGTAGACTTGTGTGTCTTTTGAAGTTCACTTCGGACAGTAAAAAGTTGAACATAAGAACCGAAGCCCAAAAAGAGTAGCTCGTAACCAAACGTATTTCTTTATTCATTTCGATTAAACGAAAAATGATCGCACTTTGTTAGCTTTACATTGCGCCTGATACATTCAGCAAATAAAACTAGTGTAGGCTAATTCAAATATCGCAATATATTCTTGAAATAAAGCCTATCAATAATACAGTGGTTCAGGGTGTGAAAGTTTGTCCAACAGAGAATGATGGAAACTAAAGACCCTGCCAGACATTTGAATTCTCTTTGTGAGTTGGAGATATGTTGTTGTGTTTCAAGCATGCTCAAACGAACAAGGATTATTGACTATGTCAATTCATCGGTAATATCTTGAGTATTTCAAATGACTTCTAAAAACTGATTCCCTACGAACATCCTTCCTTGACCCAGAAAGTCAAAAACTAGCACAGTAATGGTTTTTGAAAACTTCTTGGAAGTAAACGTGAACGGTCCAATAGCACCGCCCTTAAGGGCTTCCTCGAGACCCTTACCCTGTAACCTGACCCTTAAATCTAGTCCCTGATCCGCCTTAAATTACTCGCCTTATAGCGTTCCATCGTAAAAGTCCCCGTTTGCGACTCGTGCACGAGAAAAATTCGGATTCAAGGGGCTTTCTTCAAAATTCGACGTTGAAAATTCCACTGACGATAAAATCAAAAAGTATGTTAAAAATCGACAGCACTGCAAAAATACAATGATTACTACGAGTTCGGGCAGTAGTTTTAACGAAAAGCCTTAGCTAATATACACGTTTTCAAGCGTGTTTTTACCGCCGAAGAAAAAGTTACAGCGATAGAATCATTTAAAACAGTATATCAGGTTGATTTAAAAAGAATACGCTCATGTACTCTAACTGAACTTTGAAACGGTCGACGATTTTAAAGGCAGCTGAGCGACAACGTCAATCTTAATTATAGAATTTGTTACATTAATAACAGTTGCATTAATGACATGAAAAAAATTAAAACGACTTCATAAAGAGGCTAGATATAACAGTTTTTAATAGTGGTTATAATAATTCCACGGATTTTGATAACGGAGGCGAAAAATTCAAGAAAGTTTTACTTCGTCAATGGTGATTGATGTATGTACCACAAAAATCCATCGCCCTAACTATTTTCGTTTGCGAAAACAGTTTTTCCTGTTGTTAATCAAAAGCTGGTATATTATTTTGCTGACTATAAGTACCATTGACTCACACACAACTATACATGACCTTATCTGACTCGATACTCAATCATGATATTAACATTTAACAGAATTCAACCATAACTTCAACTTAAACATTAGCCATGGGAGCAGAATTTTCTTCACTGAAAGGAAGCGAAACAGATCTTGTATAGCCCATCCTATACATACCCAGCCTAACTCAACATCGCCTTAATTTTTGTCCTAAAAACATGAAAATATAATCAGGATAAAGTTTGGTTGGCCCAGAACACATAATTTTTTACTTTGTATATCAGGCGGACCACTATACCCGCCGCACCTAAATATAAGGCAGAAATCTAAAATCAGAAAATCTGACGAAGCGATAGTCATTAAAAGAGTGAAGGGTAAAAGTAAAATTGGTATCATTGCAAAGGATATGCATATTGTAGTAGTGCATCATATTTATCGGAGAATCGAATTGCTGGAACAATATTCTAGGAATGTAAGAGAACTGATTTAAATTTAATTAAGGGAGAGGCGCTCAATTCGGCAATAGTGTTTTATCTTCGGTGTTTTATGAAAATAAACGAAAGGAGCATTTCAAACTTAAATCCAAACGCTCATAGAGCAATACATTGTTGAAGAACCCAAGACTGCAAGGTTTCCATGTGCAGACCTCTTAACTAGCCAAGTCAATAGTTATACACAAGCGCTATAAATAAATTACGCAGCACCATGAAAACCACACAGGCTGTACATCATAGTTTTGGCCTACGTCCTGTAAATTTTCATGGGGGTATAATTGAGAATACAATTCCTGTAATGTTGGTGAGGGTACAATAATTCTACATTCACTTGAGCTATAGGTGCTTCCTCTAACCCAGTAACACAACCAATGATATGTTATGTGAAATCAATGTCAAATTATCAAGAAATTCAAATATTCATTCGTTAGTTAAGGAAACCACATGAACTGACAAACATCACAAAAAAGAACGATTTTGAGTAATAACATTAGAGTACGCTGGGGCATCAGATGAAAAGGTGTTAGCATTGGCTGCTGTAGAACAGGAAACATTAGGAGAGAGGATTGCTCCGTACAGAGGTCTAAAGGTGGGAGGAATGCTAGAAAACAAATTTCAATACGACAAAAAACAATGCTTACAGCAGCTCCATGCAACTCGTGTTGCTACATACGTTGCGGTAAGTGGATTCGGTTACTTTTAAAAGACGTTTGAAATAAAAATTGCATTAATTTTTTCATATCCGTGTCGCCCACCTACGCAAACAGACAACCTTTACTTCTTCAAGTATTTATTCGTGTTAATTTTATTTTGAAAGCCGGTAGATCGTATAGTATTGCAGATGATTGCTCTCAGAGCCCATTGTTTCATTTTAAGAACATTTTCTTCCGTGAACTGAAAATATCTACCGAAAATTTTTATAGCAACACGCTTCTATGTACTTGTTGCCATTTATATGTGAATTTTTTGATAGCAGTATAAGAGACATTGATTACGATATACGTCGCTTTGTCTTAAAAAGGTAACGGCACTTATAGAAGCTGCAATCTAATAAATCGAGAACAAAATGCACCAATTCATTAGAGAGGCGCAAACAAAGGTGAGCCCACCACTCCATGAGAGAGAAGAAAATTTGAAAAAAATACTACCCAAGTTACCGAATCTCTACAACCACAAACGAAGGGTTTTGACTTTACGTTAGGGTATGTGAACACACCCGAAATGAATTTAATAACCATGTGTTAGTAGAGTTTCATTAAAGTAAACACAGAATTTAACTAAAGCCCACCATTCGCATCACAAAGGAGGAGTAAGTCACCCGTTAACACAAGAGCGGCAGTAAATGTAGTCATCATAAATATGTCAAGCTTCCAGACCGAGCGGTGCTTTACGATGGCATCCAAGGCAGCCATAACGGCGTTTTTGTCGATCTAGTACTGTATTTTCGGCCATAATACGACGCAAGCTGCAGTTTCTTCTCCGTTTTTTGGTCTTTGTTCACCTGGAAGATGTGATACGGGACCGGGAAATATGCTAGGAGTGATAAATGGATGCCAGGGCGAATAATCGATGATGAAGGAGAAGCAGCCAGTTTGACAAATGGATGGATCAATGGCACTTTTGATATAATGGTGGTGGCGCTTTTTGCACCAAGAGCGACGTAAATATTATGAATCAATGAGTGCTTACAAGTTAAAAGGGAATTTCTATTCCGCTAAGACATACACGTCTGTCCGTTAATCACACGTAGAAAACAATGTCTGTAGAATTAGGTCCGCAGCACGGATACACAATTCAACTCCTTTCGATGGATGCGCAGATATACAAGCACATTTGATCTGGGAACTCCATCTTTTCATTTAAGAACTGTTTATAACTAACGCATTTTATCGACCACCATCTTACATAGAGCCGTCATTGCTCATGAGATACAATAGCTTTTGTACATAAACGCGCATCTAACATTTTTTACACATATATTTAACAGTCAAACGAGCTCACTTAAATCAAGTTCCTAGTACAGATTCGAGATGTAACTACTTTGTTGCCAACAACAAAATAATGACGGATGAACTTACTAGGCCTTCTTAACCTAAGGATAAGCTAGGAGTAAGATAGGATTGCCGGCGCTTCAGTGGCTCAGGCTGTATCGCTTTGATAAGAAGTAGCTAGCCTACGAGTTCGAACCAGCAATGTTACTATACTAAACACTAATAACTCAATAGAGGTACGCCATTTAATGTGGGTTAATCAAGTCACTAGATTTATTCCCCCAACTTTATTCCGAACGCTCTGTCTCGTGACAGTTATCACCATTTACTTCACATTCTGAGATCCTTCGTTGGATTTTGTGGCGACGCGAGACTTGCTTCTCGGGAGAACGATCGCTCAAATCTAATCTTCTAGCATCACAGCGTGACAAAGTTAACTTTCACATGACTTTGAACACCATTTTAATTCTAAACTTGTTTCAAAACACATTCATCTACTATAACATAATCCAATCATTTTTCCCATGAATTAGCTAAACGCCATTTTTTACAAACATAAACTTTAAAAACCTCTGAAGTTAATTCCTAGAATAACACGTGGTTCATACTTTTTCTTATGTACTCATAAATTTCGAATTTGAGAACTTTTGTGAACATTGAAGCTCTCACGGAGTTTGTCATGAAAGAAACTTTATTTGCGTGAGTCACATTCAGCGGTCACTTAAAACAATCAGCGTGAAACATGTTAACGACCAAGTGAAGGCTAAACTTTTCGTAACAGCAAAAGACAATACAGAAAAAACTTATTTTTAGTCATAGTAAAAAGGTGAAATTGAGTGCAACATTCAAGCTGAGGAGTTGCCGTCACAAAGTTACCGTTTAATTTTCTGACACTGGCGACTGAAAAATTCCTTTAACTTTAGTTTGGAAAAGATTCCTTCTTGATGACGCGAGTGTGCCCAACACAGAGCCACGGTTCGCAATCAGCCTTCACATTCTCCATGGGGCCGAAACCTTCTGTTCTGCTATAACTTGAGGGTCTCTTTAATTGGCAAGGAGCTCTTTTAAAAGCTGACACTTCCTCAGCTAATTGCGCTTGCAAACTTAAACAGCAAAGGCAGGACCTCAGAAGTTGTCTCTGCAGACGACGTTTCTGGAACTGTCGTCCTATAGAGCTTCACTTGGACGCAGTGTGTGGAGCTATTATTATATCGAAGGCTGATACAAGTGAAACTATAATGAAAATAATAGAAACTCTGCTTCATTTGATTAGTAAAGGGAACAAGATAATACTAACTTCTTAACCACTCGTGTTGCAGTGTTAGAACAAGGAAATATTCCCTCCACTCACTTGATGTTTTCGCTTCTACAGGGTGTCAAAAAACGAATTTTTTTCAAAAAATTTTTATAGATGAAAAAGTCTTTCTATTTGGCCATTTTATACTCGGTGAGCAATTTTGTACATCTTGTTCTGAAACACCCTTTAAATGTATATGTCTCGAATTGATGACATTGAGAAAAAAGTAAACGATTTACCATCACTGTTTAACGACTATGACTTATAGCACGATACCTCAATAGCGTGATTGTGTTAACAGTGAACATTGCAATGAAATGGACACTAGAAACTTGAAATACGTAGCCATGATACTGACAATACGTAGCACGTCACACAGGCTTCCGTAGCGAGCGAACAATGAAAATGCCTAACAAATTAATTCTTATAGAGAGAGTTGATGCCAATCCACGTGCCATAGAAAATAGCTAGCGTGTCAGTGCTCAAAGACTCAAAATAACCACGATGAATGGATGATGATGGACGCCATAAGTACGCTTCATTGAGAGGGATCGCAACCTACTCAAAACGAACTGGACGAGGAATCTTAAGGTACAATCTAAGACAACTTGCTTCAGTTCAATTCTTAGGGGCTCCTCGATTGTAAATTTTGAGATTAAAAACAGGGATTCATTAGTTAATTCCAAGCTCGTAGTAATTTGCCCAAAATTTTGCATTTCACAAACTGAGTTCAAGTTTATTATACTTTTATTAGCGGCACAAATATTGTACAATCACGTGTCAATCTTATCTCTCAAAGTCAATAACTTGAGAGGAAAAAAATGTCAGACGAGTTTCGGGAAAAATGTGATGTTTCTGATAGGCAGAAAAATGTGTTACACACACACTGAACTTTGAAAATCGTAAAAATTCTTCCTCTTCATATGAGCGCGACTGCTTAAATAAATGAACTATTTCGATTTTGGCAGCACTCGGAAGTATACACAGATAGAAATCACAGCGAAAACCAAATTTTACCTTGATAGTCATATTACGGAGGATGCTATCGGGTAATGATAATAGAAATGCAACCCGAGAAGATTAACCCATAAGTTAAGTCATATCAGGATTTTATTAAATATTAGTAATATGTATCGAAAATATTGAATACTAATAAATATTGAAATGTTTAAAATATTTCAATAATAACCGAATTCTGAGTGCGGGGTACGGATGCGCAGCTGGCATCGTGAGTGCAACTCCAGGTGGTTGAATGCTTCCAACCTTAAGGCAAAAATTGCCCAGATCACATATACTATAATAATAATAATACAGCGCTCACAATTTCTGATAAAGTACTACTCAAAATATTGTAATATTTTAGAACTTTGAAATATTTTTGAGAGGCTGATATATTCTAAAATAATGAAATATTTGAAATACTTAAATATTTTGAAACATTGAAATATTTTGAAACATTGAAATATGTTGAAATAACCAAATATTTTTAAATGCTGAAATCATCACAAATGTTAATTAAAATAGTTATTAACTTCGAAAATAATAAGGTAAAATAATTAAACTACAGTAAAAAAATGCTAAATCTTTCTCGTGTGCAACTAAGGATGAACACTATGCGCTTGTACACCCAAACCATGTACTCAAACGCATGTACCCTCAACCATACGCACAAAAAATGTAAATTGAATGTGAACTGCAGCTGAAGCGGACGACAATAATACTACGTGAATATAGATAAAAAGAGTGAACTGTGTTAAACGGGTTCTAATGGACGAAAAATGAAGAGTTCGAAGCCCCTCAAATATCACCCATCACATACAGTACTTGTGACGTAGGCCCAGGCGTAAGGCAGATCTAAGCTCTTTAATCTAATACTAACAGGACCCGTGAAAATTCCACGGACTATGTCATCATTAAACTTGGAGGACCCGTGGAAAAATGCCGTCAGTATTACCTAATCTTTGCTAATATAACCTATGCTAACCTAACATACCCTAACCTTTCCTATCATTACCTAACCAAAACCTATCCTAACCGAACCTATCCTGATAAAATGTCAAACATATCAACGCATTTAAAGGCCATCTTTTAACATTACGCTGAGGAATTCGGTTTCCGTGATACTGGAAACTCAAGCGAAAGTTTAATGGATGTGAAACAAATGTACATCATATGTTTCTTAAGAAACGGACACCAAACAAATTTATAAGTAAATATATAAATAAACACACAACTGGTATTATTAGGTTAGATGCCTTTTCGACAAAATGTTGAGCATAATTTGCTCGCATTTACTTGAGTCTTACCGGGTTAAATTATTGCTCATTGAGCTCAAATGTGCGTTGTAGTTATAAACTACAAGTTAAAATTGAAATTGCAGTAACTGAACGTTTATTTAGTTTCCTTTTTGTATAATGAAGGTTCAATCTAATTACATAGATGATATACATAGGGCTGCAACACAAACCAGTTATCAGTTGTGAGCACAGTTTCCATGAGCATGTATCAATCTAGACATCAGCAGGGCACAGAGAGGCTTCTGTTCGTACTGGTAAAATGTCTGCCAATAGTTTACTGAGCAATATTAGTGACCTCTCCCTTGCAATTGATCATGCAATATATGAAGATAATTTTAAAAGAATACGTCACAGCAATAGATAAGATGTAAAACTTGGAAAAGTACTCATTTACTAGGCATACATGTCAAACCCAGGAATCAAATTCATCTGCACTTTTCAAGTTAGGGTATTTTCCCGTTTTAAAAATGTCACTCATATCAAAAAATTCCTTCGTATTCCCTTCGAAGTATGTAAGAATTTGTTTCTCATTCCAAATGCTGGAAGCGAGTCAATTGTACTTGAAAGCGTTACTTAAAGAATAGACTACTTCTTGTCGAACGTTTCCACCCATCTTGATGATACAGCTATGAGCACTATATCTAGAAGCAATCATCGTGGTGTGATCTTTCAAGTTGTTCAGAACCGTACGTATCTGATTTATGCATACTGCTATGAATGCACACTGCCATGTCTTTCAGTGTGAAGAAATACATGCGATTGCTTACATAGTTTTAAAACTTATATTTCAACAGATTCCTAACTACTAGGTATGTTCTCGGTCACGTATGAATGTCGAATGACTCAACTCAAAAACACCACTCTAAAACAGGTTTCGCTGACCTCAGAAGTGTGCATTTACACAGCACACCTTTCGAACGGATGTAGCGACCATTATGCACTATCATCGCCTTTGTCGAAAGAACAACACATTTGCAATACATTTTCAGCTCATGATGTCACAGCTCCAGTGGTATATTTTCACAGCTAAAAAATTAATTTAACACACGAAGATTTAGCTCCACAAACGCAGCACGTAGGGCAAGCAAATGCAATCTTGCCTATCAGCTCTGTAGTGGCTATCGCTAGGTCTGCGCTCGTAAAGTTCAACGTCTCTATTGGCGTGCAGCGCCCGCAGTGACACTCCGGCCAAGACTCAGGAAGACCTCGGGCCAATTTTGCCCATTCCGCTACGAGTAGATTGATTTTGTCACTTTAAAGTTCGTGATCAGATACGGAAGAGTGACTTACTGAGTTTAGGAGTTTTAACCCTCAAACGTTAGCTAACATAACCCAAATTAAGAGGAGTTTCTGCCGTTTGGCGCACCTCCTTGCGAAGATCAACGCTCCGGATTTCTAAACACACAGCCAGCAGATGCGTGACCGAGGACCGTTAGGCGGTCCAATGGAGCGTTATTAGTGCAATAACGACGTGAAAAGTGCCCTAACAAATTGTTAAAAGCTGCACTGGCGCGTTATTCTTATCGGAATGGTTTCTGTCACGAAAGGGCTACGCATAGAACTCTCTGCTGTCGCCTGTGCTTTATGATACTCTATCTGCAGCCCCAAAATATTCCGCAGCGTTTGCAAGAACTTGCTCATGGTCCCAGCGTGATGGATGTCCCTGGAAAACCCAGTTCTCCTTCGTTAGGGCGATAGCACGTCTTGAATTGACTGTCATTGTGCTACACTCTGTGGAAAAATACACTCACAATTCCATGAGGGCTATTCATTGGGTGTAAATATGAAACAGAAATAAAACCTCAATGATCTTTCAATCCAGTATGCAAAAAATGAAGTAATCGTCTCGTGATTATATTCAAGCAGAATTTGATGAGAAGAATATACTTATCAGCACGCAAGCATAAGTAGAATCGCACGGCAGTGAAATGAACTTATCAAAAACCAACAATTCTTCGTAATTCTTCACGAGTTTTTGAAAGGTATCGGGGAATGCACTAGCACAAAATCTGTACAAGGATATGATATGCCTGCACTACATGTTATAGTTTCGTCCATGTTGAGCAAGTGTCCGCCCCCGGCTCTGGCTGAACATAACTCTGCGCCTCTCATTTCAATCCAAATCACGCTGAATGGACGCCACGTGAATGACATTTGATAGCTAAACAAAATATAATCCACGTACCAGCAATTCACATAGTATGCCCGTTTTCACAACAAGCATACGCCTGCTCGTAAGTTAGTTCTGTTAATTTTTCATCTACTGTACAAATAATATAACTTACAACTCCTAGCTAATTTAATTTCTATAATTTCAATCTTTCATATAATATCCATTTTTCGTGAAGAATTTCTGCCTACTAATCCATTTTTTATACGATGCCTCACTCACCTTTTTCAAGCCAAAGTTTGAAGTCATATTCGGTTTGCCTTTAGGAAACAGAGTTTTCCCTTGCAGTATCGAGAGAGGAACGGATGACAATCAGCTACGCGTTTATCAGATGAAACGGCTAATGAAGCCAACGGGACGGAAAGTTTCAGCGGAAGCCTACGTCTAATACAAATTCCCTTGTGCTGTTTGCGCACTAGCTTTATCTTATGAAAAATGACCATCATTTTATTTTAGCCTCAAGCGTTACTGCAACAAATCTATAAAGCCCTTGTTGCTGTAGAAAGTACAGCGCAGCTGTAATCTTTGTCTCTTAGAGCTCGTAGGAATGATGTCTCTCGTTCCCACAAGACAGTTAACAGTATCTTTATAACGCAGAGTCACTTATTTAATGTTTTTAATATTACAGGTTCGCCTATCTACTATTATTTGAGGTTATCTCTGTTTTTAGTAAGTTATGTTTCCGCATTAAATAAATTGAACATAATTAATGTAAGGATTGGAAATAATCCTCACATGAATATTTCAAAAGCAAATGAAGTATTACTTTCCTTACCAACTTGAAATAAATATTACAAAAACTGCCTCTTTATCAATCTACATTCGGTAGAAGTTGGTCGTTGCACATTTTACAAGTCAGTGCGCTGCTTCATTGTTATGTTCAGATTTTTAAATAAGCAACAAACCTGCGGAAAATTTTACTAAGAGAGTACTTTAACGATTATTATATAAAGATCACCAGAACTGACAGCCTCCTTCCAGCGAGTAGCACAACACTCGGGGGCTATTTGTCAAGTTATGAGGGGTTTTTATGAATACGTGCCTATTTATAGCGGTGGTGTAAAAATATAATGACTTTCAACGCAAAAAAAAAGAATCCCAACTCAAAATTTTACATTCAAATTTAACATTCCAATTTTTAACATTCGATTTTACATCAAATACTACATTCCAATTTTTTTACATTCAAATTTCAATTTTGAGACTGAAGGAGCTGGTGATAAAGTAGTGCACTTGAGGCTGCCTGGGTTCTCGGGTCCAAAACTCACCATAAAGGAGTGCGCAGCGTGTGATCGGTAAAAACAGAATTTCAAGTTACTTTACTGCTCTGAGCTCATGCTCAAAACATTTTTGTATCTTGAAACAGGACTTCTGTTGATCAGAAAAAGTTGTACTCTATTTTCAAAGCAAACAACGGACACTTACTCTAGCAAAGCTCGGATTTCAGTGACACATCCGGCCGCAGACTCGCAGGAGAAAAGCCTGAAATTCACAACCTGGAAATAGCAACCATCACTTGCGTTAACGTACTGTAGCCCCAAGAAAACCAGGCTCATGAGGTCCTAATAAGTCTTTTACACGCATCTAACAAGATAGAACTTTGAGAAATAATGTCAGATCTGTTATATCTATAACAGCCGGCCGCCTCGAGAAAAATGTCTTGTATCTTGTCGTAGAGTCATGGTAATGACAATATGTGTTTTAAATTTCAAGGACAAATTTACTGTACATTTGCTTTTTAATTTCTTGCATCGCAACAACCCAAAATGCTCTAGATTTATTGTAATCTAAAGAGAAGTTATTCTTCGCTGTAAAACTTTCAATGATCCCAGCCCCTGCAAGCACTGGCTTCATTTGTTCTCACCTCAACAAATAGTGCTTGCTGGCACATCATTTCGTCATCGTTTTCATTTTATACCTGATGATTGATGCATTATTACAACGGACATGATGGGCATATTCGACGAGGGCTCTGACTCTACAGGTGCTCAGAGCCTGAGACGAGTACCTGATCCAATTTTGCCAGACGTAGAACTAAGCCCTCGTCTTGAATATTGCTTCAATACTTGCTCATAACCATTAGCTATAAAACTCAATAGCTTAGTAGGGCCAAAATGAATTATCAAATTGTATTGTAAAGAGATAAATAAACAAAAGGGTCATTTCAATAACAATGCACTGCTGTACGACAATACGGAGGCCTACTAGAATATATAAATGCACGCTTTTGCAACGAGGGCTCAGTAGTCTCGCAGCAGCGGTAGGTGAAGTGTGTACTTTCAGCCGCTCCGACACCATGACTGGCTGTCCGAGGGAAACATTGCACAGCAGTTCGTTCATTTGCGATTTTTTAAATTAAAAAAGCTGTAAGGTAGTGAATCAATCGCAATAAGTTCCTAAAGCTATTTGATATCAGCATACCGAAAGACATAAATAATTTTCATTCTACGAATTCAGCGAGACTGACAATGGGTGACAATTTTGAACCGAAACTCTACCAATGATCTTGATGTATTGAGTGACCGTACTTGGCAGTGCATTAGAAAATATAATAAATTCCCGCAACCATCCTGGATTGATCAACAAGCACGACACTACAGGCGAGGTAAGAGTTAGTTCTCTTTATTACTTCCTACGTAAGTACGCTCAATACGCGCCTGCAATTTCATTTGTAGTGAAATGTCTCAGAATATCTAGCTTTTAAGGGCGTGAGCAAGTTCCAGAGATTGTAACTCAAAATTACCATTCAGGTCATTCAAAACTTCCGTCTGTCCGTATCACATATTTTGCTTGCACTTGTAACCTGGCACTCGTCACCGGCTTGTGCTCAGTGACGAAATTCTTTATTTGGTGTTGAAGTTCAACTACAACAAATTATTTAATGAAATAATTCTTATAATATTTTTTTTTAATTTAATGAAATTAAATTTATTGCTTATCCAGGTACAACGATATTGAATTATCATTAGTGGAACCTAATGAGACTTGATGTAATGCTTACATAAGTGCAAGGTAACATCTGTGGCTTCTCGAATATTTCTTGATAAAATCGCTAACGTAATTGGTAAGTGTGTGAGAACTAACGCTCTCTTTCTCGACGTATCAAAAGAAAAAAAAGAAAAGAAAAACGTTTATTTCTATTTAGTTTGGTTGGCACATCAAATGTGATGCACTTCGCAACAATGCGTCTTGGTTCAACCAACTCCCATGAAAGTTTATCCATCGGTTTGTCACATTTTTGCATTTGTTAGCGTATTTTTCTTTGTGCCTCACGTCATGTGTACTATTATATGCCTCATAATTGATGAAATTTTCAAAATGGCTCAAAGAAATAATTTGAGAGAAAACATAAGGAAACGATTGAAGAAGTAGCTCATGCGTGTAGCGTTGAGGTAAGCGTATAAAAATTAATGAATATCGTATACATAACATCTTCAGCTATGATATCAGGACGACTGCAAAATTTCAAATTTCTAAGTCGATGTTATGGGGTCGATGTTATCGATGAGACTTAATCGATGATAAAAACAACTTTCTATCATGGGAATATAATGAAAAGGAATTATGTGTTGAGGAATAGTGTGCTGGATGACTTTCTTAATTTAGAGAAGTTTCAACTAACTCACCTAAATCTAATCTAATTTTAAGCATAGGCGTTTTTCTCTTTGCTTCTCAGCCTACATTTTTAACACTACTCGTATCTATAATGATAACTATAATGGTTACACCGTTCTTGTTCAATTCATGTAGGGCTTTTGAAGCAAACATCCTCTAAATTCGTTAAATTTGTTAAACTTCCCCTAAATTTAGTGTGAAAATAATTTATTGCCAGTTAACTAGCATGGAAACCAGTATGTGCACTCTTGTGAAAATAAGTTTAAATTCGCAAAAATGTTGGAAGAGTATATACACCTGAACGAATACTAGCAAGGCTGGGGAAATTTTCGTAAGTACTTAGCTTCATTGAATTCCTATGTGGAAAGTAATTTTTTAGAAAACGAGAGATGGTTTTGCTTCATTAGAACAAAAAGACTGGTAGGCTCTGAAAATTAATTGCTCGAGAATGATTTACAGGAATTAAATTTCAACATTTATACTTTTTACCTGTAAAAATAGTAAAAATATTTATGCAAAAAAAGTTTCACTGCAAGAAATAAATATCACTAGCAATGTAGAGTTCCCACTCATTTTAATTACATGCAGGATAAGCCACCGTTTCTGTGCACATGAGACGCCACCGCAGTTGAATTTTGTGAGTTACAACGAAAGCAGTAAAGCAAACGTATAATATTTTAAGTGTCTATGCAGGCTTAGCTCCTTCTAGATGGCAGAAAAATCTGTAAGGGTATCAGTTCGTTTTTTCGGGATATAAATCAAGGGCCGGATTCATGAACGATTTTTATCTTCACAGCGGTTCAAACGGTAACATAACTTTTTCTAAGTCACCTTGGCTACGCTACGCATGGTATCGAGTTGCGCCCCCAAATTCACTTAACAGAACTCATGCATTCAGTAATGCCGTTACGGTGACGTGATGTATTTTAAAATACTACCCAGGAGCATTGCACAAAACACGCTAAGTCCCCAGGATACGTTGATGCACTATTTGCTAAAGTACATAGTCCGTGGAGAGTTCCTTATGCTCTCCACGGAGACAGATATATAACACACACTGCTATGGTTCTGAATCGTGGGACAAAATAGTGCTGCACATTCATTGAAAAGTGACTTCCATTTTATAATCGATTTTTTTCTTACGATGCGTTACTTTTTTTCTCTACAAATTGAACTTAAAACGCTTAAGTTTTTACTTGTTCGCTCTCCGATGCTTTAATTTGGACGTGTTTCACATTCATTGTTTCACGTTACAAAGCTTTGGTATAACCTTTTGCAATTTTTGACCCTTCACCTGAGGGTGAGCGCACCGCCCTATATTGAGTTGCGAACAGCTCAGGTATTGTATACATGATACTTGCGTAACATTGCTCTCTCGCCAATAAACAATACTGTTCAACCCTTAGCTACGTTTTCAAGCATGCGGGCATTGACGCGTGAGCATATATTAATATAACTTCACTTATTTATTCTAAGCTCATCTCAAATTTCATGAACAAAGAGCCAGTGTTCGCTCAGTACCTGACAAACGCTGCCATTCACTGAGATAAAATCTACAGCACATGGATGTACTCCTGTAAATGTTACTCGCAAGAGGGCGCTTATACTTGGATGAACCCTTCGAGTTCAGTAATAATGTGGGTTGATTTCGCAATGTATATTATAAGTTTGGATGCTGTTTCCCTGGCTGAAAAAAGAATGAGTATTCAAGATTTTTTTCGGACTTGAATCAGCAGCTAAAAAATATTTCTCCTTTCGTCGGGTAACGGACTTCATGTACTGAACAAATTAGAAAGATTGGAATAGATGAAATATAAGTTTAAGCTTCCCTAACCACAAAAAAATTATTTCAAAAGAAAGAAAAGAGGAAAGCATCATTTAATATGGACTAAAGGGAACGAGGAACCTATGCACAAGGTGCAGAGAAACAGGAAGTTGAGAAAGAAGTTTATGAAATAAGACAAAAGTTGAAGAAGAAAGTAGTAGGCGCTGAAAAGCAGGACAGCAGTGAATCATAATAAGATTGTCCTTAACAAAGTAAAAAACACATTTTGTCTCAACACCAAGAAGGTCCAGTTAACTCTCAGCTAGGGACCTCACATTTTTCCCCGGGGAGCGCTAATTCCCAAAAATAGAATATGTTGTATCCCCCTTAGGGGAAACGAATCCAAAAGTATTTGCAGCATTTCTTCGGGTAGAATTTGTGTGTGCAAATTTATTTATATCTATTTATTTTGTTAACACCCTGAAAACAATTCTGACGTGATATTTATGTTTTTAACAACATGAAGCCAATTCTGACGTGATAGGTTCAAACACCACTGCTCACAAGAAAATTGATTGCAAAAATTTCGATTACTTCAAATCGAATTCTTTCAAACCCGCGTGTTTAGCGTAAGCTTCAATTATTTACATTTATAAAATTAATCGGATTTGGTTCATGTCGCTACCTACCTTACGTGTTATTTACTGTTTGTTGGTATCAACCAGCTTATGCGAATTGTGACTATATCGTAGTCGTAAAAATCATAGAATCCGAATTGGACATAACTCTCCTGCCAATATGACTAGCCATCAATATCATAAGGGACAACGAAAGTGTCATTAATTCCTGCTATGAAATAACAGAAAGTACTTATGTATTTGTACTTTCATAGCAACATGTCAATGCACGTGGCGATTAAATTATAGACTGATAACCTTGGCTCTCGGTCTGACCCGAGCTAAGATCGTGTATGCAAGCACATGTTGTTCTGCCTTAAAAATAGCACCAACGCATCACAATATTTTTAGAACGGACACCAAAATGACGCGTATGCTTGATACGAGCACAACAACTCACATCTGAAGTAAACACGTGCGAGACACTGCATCAATATTGAAATTAACATTAAAGGAATTAAAAGAGCGATGAGACTATCCGTGCATTAATTCATGCGTGTGAACAACCGCAACTCAAATCTGCGCTGGTGAGTAAAATTAACCAGCCAACAATCATGGGCGATCTCTGATCAAGAACATCCGATCTCGCATTCACAGCAATCCCCTTGAGCTTCTCAATGAAGGTTTCCTTTCAAGACGACCCAATATATCTCTTCTTTCTGAATGTGAACAAGCCTGTGCGGGACAGGCCGAGATTTAAGTGAAGGTTATTTAGCGAATTAAGGGCATGACTCTCCTTCTCTCTCATTTCTAGCGAGTGTAAATATTCCACAGCGTTTGTAAGTACAACTCAGGGTTCGAAAGCATGCACGTCGTCACGGTCGATGAATAGATTGAATTCATAATTTCAATTATTTTTTATACCTTTACTGCGTCGCTTCAATTTAATATCACCTGTCATTTACCTACAACGAAATGATTTTGTTACTTTTTGGGGAAATTTTTTCGGAATTTTTCATTGAATAAGACCGATTACTTGCGGTACTCTGAAGACATTACGAAAATTCAGAGAAACGACAGACAACAGTAAGCGGACCGCAAAAATAGACCATTTCAATGTGTGGCTTTGAGTAAGTGGGTTCTAAACGCACCGAAAAAATTGACATCTGTACAGAAGGCGGGTGATCTAGACACAGATCATCCTTGAAAGCGCGTGACGATAAGCTCCTTTTAGAAGAAGACATTCAAAGTCTCCTCGGAGCGTCGGCAGATGTCCATACAAAAGACATCGTACCAATACGCTCAATGCGCACAATTATCTGAACGCCGTAAGCACTTGGTGCAAGTACACTAAGGTCTTATGATCATCCCGCTGCCATACAAGTTCATCTAATCGTAAAATAAGTTCATCTAATCGTACACAGGCATTGCACTTCTTGTACGATAACATACACGATAATATTATTATAAATCGGTTCTTCCCACAAAAAAAGAAAGAAACTTCTTCTATCCTTTTTCCATAATACAGGACGTTGTTGACGTGGCTCCTAGCTTGTAACTAGTGCTACGTATGCAGTCAGGAAATAAATACAGTAGAAAATTACAGGCAAACACTGAACTTCACCATGCAGTACGTGGGCACAATAACACAACCAATGGTAACCTTTGCGAGAAAACATGGTATCATTTACTTTTTACCTCATGATATTTATGTTTCACTAGTTTTAAATGGGCCTCTCATAATGAGTCGTTTCAGATGTTAGTTTGTTTGTTTGCAATAAAGCTGAATTAACGGGAAAGTACCTTTACCTTAGGTCACAGGAAAATATTTGTCCGACATAACAGGTTGTTTAAGCCAGGGTGCCAAAATAAAATGAAATCTACTTCGAATTTCAAGCTTCACACATTAACATAAGGTAGGACTAGGATGGCAGTTCTGTAAACTCTTTATTTGTACCATTAATTTTTACACCTCCATTTTAATACTCAAACTTCATTACAAAATGATACTTTCACTCTTTGCAGGACCTCACGAAAACAAAATGGTTAAAAAAACGCCCCGAACAAATCCTCAATCATGAAGGAAATCAGCGAATTTTCTTACATTCATGGCCCAGATGTATGAGGAGCGCTCTGTCTTTATGGAAAACAAACAGATGCGTCCCAGGAACGCTCGTTCGAACTTGTGACAGACTGTTTGGGGGGAACATTAGGCGAGATTTACTGCCATTATCTGCATAAAAAGTTGGACGGCGTTCTCAGCGCGCCTACATACAACAATGTAAATCTTGCCCAATTTATCTCGAATGGAAATTCTGTCCGTCGGGCCTCACCTCCACTTTTTTTTGGGAAAAGCTGGGAAATAAATGTCTGGGGGAAAAAAACGTGGTACCCACAATTCATTGGAAAGTCGTAGCAATGGGAAAAAAATTGATTTTTGCGCAAAGACATATTTACGCGAGCTGTTTGAAATGCGCAACCAGACAACTTTGTCGAAGTAAGCGGAAAAGTATAGCTCTATAAGGATGCAGTTGACAACCATAGCATGTTGACATGTAATCCCATAACTTAGCTGGTGCAAAGACTCTCACGCTAGGATATCGTGTGTCGATAGTTTCAAGTAAGAGATCAGATGTGGCAGTTGTGACGGTACCGAACTGAATGTAACTCTAATTTCCCTCGTCTAAGACAATGACGAAATGCAAGTTTGTTTAGTTGCGGCAGTAACTCGAGTAGTAATGGCACTATGTATGTACACAACAAAAGTACCCAGCACTCGTGCCACAACAGTACAGACAGCCACGCTCCCGAGTCGCAGCTAGGAGCGGGTGTGGTGTGGTTGTAAGCAGACCCAGCTCGTCCGGCTGCACAGCTCTGGCTGCTGAGATAAGCTGATACCCTACGCTGCAAATCGCCACTTGCTATTGTAGCCGCGCCGGGATATATCGCACTGTGCTTTAGAGGTGCCTGGGACTGCGGAGACCAGCAGCGCTGCTGTAGCTGTTGGGATCAGAGCATGGAGCTCTTCCCAGCATCGTATCCTGGGTACCTGGGTATCATCGGCAATGTCGCTGTTCGATACCAAGACTTGGTTGTCCGGAGCTCGCTGTTCAATACCAAAACTCGCTCGTCCAACGTTATACGTAATTTTAACATTTCAAAGGAAGGATCTGTTGCTGTCATGGATGGAAGATGATTGTTTTCAACTCGCGTCATTTTTTAGCTAGATTTTTTATTTCATTTGCGCAATTAATTTAAGACTGCAGCAGCGATTGACCCGAGTTAATATTGAATAGCTACTAGAAGATGTTCCAAAATTTTTCAAACAAACTTGAGGCTGAGGTTTTTACAAGATAAGGAAGCCAGATTTACCTGTGGAAAAATGTTCATGTATGTTTAGTATGAAAGTTATTGTGATTCAACTCGAGTGTAGTCGAATAAGTGAAAGTGAAATTTTGAATAAATTTACTTTACAGAAATACATGATTTCAAATTAGATCGGTAGGCTTGATTGGTTTTCGAAATTCTGCTCTTCTGCGCAATGCATTTGTGAAGGAGCAGGTGGAATGGTTGCCGAGCCGTGTAAAACTAAGGATGTTTTATTCCAATCAAGACTGAGGCACATCATCTTGTACATTGGTTTTTAGAAATGCCTTGTAACTAATTCCAGGAGACAATGACGGATACCCTCGGTCAAGCGAAGGGACCAGGAGTTTTAGATTTACTTTCACAAGCATCATTATTTCTGCTGATAAGTTCTTCTGCAGACGAAAGTTCTGTTTCTGACACTAAACTGTTTAGATGTCTCCGTAGGTAGAAGTTAATGAGCGTCATGTGAGGAGACCTGGGTGGTCGATAGATTGGTCTGCCAAGACTGCGAATTATCCTGTACGTTAATATTTCGAGTCTCTGTAACATTTGAACTAAGCATTTTTAATGCCCATTCGCAGAGTATGCTCATTTAACCTGCTGGAGCCTTAGATGAAAATTTATTGGAACATTTCTATAGCACCCTGTATACTGTAAGCAGTGATCATAAAAAGAGATTGCGAATGCAGTGTCGTATATGCCACAGGTACTGCCAATAGGTCATCATTGTTACTGTGGCTCGAGTCCACTTAATTATAATTTGAGTAAAAACTGCCATGAACGGCGTTCCTATTTATTTCACGCAAACGTCTCAAGCTCTTATAGAATTAATCCCGATTTCCGTCGATAACAGTATCGTGTAGTAATATTTACGTAATCGCAACAATGTTATTATTTATTCAGCTATGAATTCAGAATGGGCCCCTGACTTTCGTGCTTTATATTAATTTAGATGCTTATTGACGCAAGCACTCATGAATTTCAGGCTAAGATGAAACGTAATCACAAGTTGATGTTGAAAACTTTTGATCATTAATGTAAGACGAACTCATACGTTTTATGACATTTGAACACGCAGGAAAATGAGAAAGAATTCTGCTAAGCTTAATTTAGTCCGTTTCTAATTTCTTTCATGAAGGAGTTTCAATTATCTACTATAAGCAAGTTTGAAATAGAATGAGATCAGATTTGAGAGCTATAGCCGGTGCTTCAAACACGTAATGAGCTAGAAACCAATCTTAAAATATAAAAAATGAAGAGTCTGCAGATAAGAATAGACGTGTTATATTTCTGCGACTTTTTCAGTTAGCCGCTGGAATGTTATAACCTTTATGCGCGCAAGAGAATGCAAAGTTAACTGTGAGAAGTCTATGTGTTGTATAAAACCATCTCCACGATGGCACGATTGCCGCTAGTGGTTTGGTTGCCATGAGTACACACCTGTCAACGGGAAGACTCACCGAACTCCTGAGACTCCCCATGCGCATCGAAGGGCATTGCTTGCAGTCCAGTAAGCCCTCGATAAAGACATCGTGTCAGACTGAGGGCATGTTTTACCTGAGGAACAATTTCCACTTCCTCCAATCCCGCAGTAATTCACAAAATTATAAAGTGTGAGGAAATTTTCTCCCAACTAAGTTGCAACAATTTATATTTTAAAAGATTTGTTCTGCGTTGTCAAGCTGGGGAACTCTTAAAAAAAGTTTCTGTCAGGTAAAGCCTTGGCTGCTTTCTGGCGCACGAGGTTCAATAAAAGACGGTCGCTGGAACCGTAGGTACTACGGTGGGTACAAGCTTACAAAACAACTTTCTGCTTTCCAAGAAGTTCTAGCTTCCTTGTGCGAAAGGCCCATTCGCAGTGGACAGCTACGAACGATTTTCACCGTTGGATTTCGCTAGAGTTTGTGCGTGTGAGCCGGCCGGCTTGTGCGGGATATTCTGCAAACGTGCCAGCGACAGAAACCGAGGGGTGTCAGCTTGCGCGCCCTGCATCCGAATCTTGCGCCCACCAAAGCCCTGGTCAAATGCTCGTGTCTTTCTCACAAAAAGTTTACAGGAAAGGTGTCATTCACACGGCAGTATTGCAGAAGCAAAAATGAATGAAGAAAAATTATACTACGTCGCTCGCTGTCTTATGTACGTAGAATTTTTCCAGATGAAAAAACTCGGTGAATGAAAAGCGTCTACCTAGTGAAATTTTTTCTGTTTGTGAGAATGATTGAAAAAATATACAACGAATATCACCTAACATAGACAAATTCACTAAGAGACATGCTTTAGTACAGGTATAGGAGAGAAATGGTATTCCAGACAGTCCAGAAATGAGAGTGAAATAGAAGAGTGTACCATCGCTTTCCCGATGTCTTCCTAGTGAGCATGCTCCATCGCACTCCTGAAGCCTTTCAAAAATGATGTTTTAAATGATTTCTGGATCATTTCTATTGAATTGGGAGAATACGTGAGTGTTCTATACCTACCATTTCTTTTGAATTAGAAAATTTAAACAAACAGTTTTTACGCTGCCGTGATGCAGTGAGCCTGGAATGCTCAGTTTATAATGCACTCGACTATTTTGTCAGAGTATTTATATACATAAATATAAATTTCACGTAATATTTAAAACTAAAGTTTTTCACCTTTTCCCTAGGAATCTTGATATTAGAGATACCTATCATCGGAGAAGTTATGTATCTAAGCTTCAATTTTGCAAAAGATTTCTCTCCGCGCATGAAGGTATGATACAACTGCTTCATATGACTGCAAGCATTACTTTCACATATACGACCACAAATCTTCAAGTGAGAAGACCTTTTCTAAACAGCGCAACAAAAAAAAAAGAAGAAAATCCAGCGTAAGGCGCCTAAATGCCAAGGTATTAATGAACAACTTAAGATTCAATGAACGCGAGAAATTGAACAGCCAACGGACGCCCTCAGAGCCTCCTCATCTCCTTTTCCCCACAGCAAGGCATATTTGAGAAGGCCAAGCGTAATTATGAAGCTCAACGACGGCAGGAACTCTTTTGCTTTCTTTTCAGGGAAGCACTTCACATCACTCTATTTTGGGGAGCGTTGAAATGGTGTTATGATTGCTCATTTCAAAAGGTGCGCTGAATTTCGGTAATACAATCTCACGAGAGACGTGTGTGTGATCAACCTTGCTTTTGGGTTGATTCTTTTCATGACGTGTTGCCAAAATCAGTGGTCCGTACCCAGGCCGAACGAAAAGAGCACACAGTATCATTTAAATTCAATAGTAAATTACTCTTCCTGTTTCACGATACTGTTCTTTGTTTCTCCGCGAAAGAGATGTGAGCATCGCTACGCTCTTTGTTCTACTGCCTTCATTTTTGCCTTCAGACTTATTGCAAGATATGGAGAGAGCATGAAAGCTCGTTGTTTGATGCCATACCGATTCCAAGACGGGAAAGTAGAGAGCCTCAAATTCTAGGATCTCGTGAGTGCATGGGGTACGAAGCCATAAAGTGTTCCGTCGGTATATTATGCGCAAATTTTCATGCGATTTATTTACATTTGTGTGTGGTTGATTATGAGACAGTTTATCATTTTAGGTAAGCAGAACATTTCTTGAATTAGAAATTCATTCTAAAAACCGTACGCTAATGTAATTTACCAAATTATTCATCGAGAATTTTAAAATTTAAGATTTGTTTGTCAAGTTAATTTTACCACTTGATATAAAAAATATTTTATTATTCACTGGGTAAAAATACAGAGTTGTTGCTTATTTATCGTATCTGTGATACGAGTTTCACCAGTACACAAGCACAAGAATATTTTATTCGCGGGTACTTTCAGGATGGATATATTTGTTTATCATCCACATCTGGAAGATATATTCAAGGAAAATTTCGAGCCCCGTTATTTTTGACGGGTTGTCTACACCAGTCATTATTATAAAAGGAGCCGCGTCCGTCCGTCCGTCCGCGTGTAACACTCTTCTATAATCGATAGCGTTGATATCAACAAGGACATAGCTTAAGAAAAACAATAAATTATTCTATTGCATTATTTCCTGAGGCGATTCAATTCCCTTTCACTTGGATTATGGTATCCAAAATACGCAACCGGCTTATTTTTACAAATAGAAATTTTCTTTGGAGCTTTCTCTGTTGAAATTCATAATGTTGCTTTGATATTTTTAATTGATAATGCGAAAAGAAATGTTTTAAATTCGTTTGACCAGTAACCTGGCTACCATTTAGTATTAAAGGCGCAAGATTTTGGAACTTGAGTTATTGTTTTCCAAATTGCGATTTTCTTGAAAAGCTTCGAAGAGATGATAGACGACACTTCAGAATAAAATTCCGGCAAAAGAGGCCACCAAGGATAGAAATGTGTCCAACCGCAAGAAAGAAGTAGCAAGACTTCGACAGCTAGAAAAACGCCGAAGACGATCGGATGAACAACGCGAAATGGCAAGACGAAGCTATGTTGCTCGCCAACGAGAAGCTAAAGATAAATTGCCCCTTGAACGGCGTTTGGAAACTTTACGGAATAATGCAGAGAAACACCGAGAAGCTAGAGAGAGCTTAACACATGAAAGAAGCGAGGAAATTCTTCGGCATAACGCTGGACAACATTGAGTGGCACAAGCGAATCTAACTCAAGAAAGAAGGGATGAAATTCTTCAGAATAAGGTCGCCCAGCACGTGTGCACTAGTTTATATATTAATGAGGTACACCAGTCATGATCGGAATACAGGACTTGAATAACGATAACTTTACTCTCCGTAATACGTAGAGCCATGATAGCTTAGTACGATGCCTGTTTTCTTTGTAACCTTTCAACGTAAGAAATACTATTTATAATGTTATTCACAATAAAATTTACCCTGTTCATCGCCATCGAAACACATATATCGATAATTAAAAGCTTAGGCGAAATCACGGTTGACTACGGAAAGATTGCTTTAAGAAAAGTTGAAATAGCAGTGCTTAAAATTACATCGTGATAATTGGACATCCATAACTATTCTCGAATACATAAACTTAGATCGCAGCCACTCGTGCGTCATTACAAGTGTACAAATCTTGAAATACTATGCATAATGCGTTTAGTTTCAATTAAAACCAAGCGCAGCAACAGGAACTCTCGACATAAGAATCTGGGAATGTGTCGCTCAGCTACCCGTATTTCATCGCAGTATACATGCAGTATATTCTCGTAGATAATGAAGTGCTGACATAACTCATCGATAACCGAAATCCCACAATTGAGATACCGAGATGTAAAGCCTTGCATTGATAACATAAGTTTGAAAATGTGAGGATTAATGTCCTGAAACGAAAACCTATAAACATGAAACTGTAAACGTTATTGAAAAAAAAACAGAGTATATCTACGTCTCGAGCTACTTTTTTATTTTTTTCTGAGGCTATTTTTAATCTGAGTTTGAAAAAAGTCTGGCAAGTAGCGGGAGATTATTCAGGCTCGTTTAATTTCCCTCTCCCACTGCGTTATCACGCAGACATTAAATAACAACGCAGACATTAATTAAATGATATAATTACGTCTTCCGCTGGACGGAGATTGTCAAGCACGTTTTGTCTTTGCTGAAGTGTCTTCTTTGCAGAGATGTTCTATCTGATTTCCTGAATAGATCGACCTCACTGAATTAATTACTGGACAATTCTCCAAAATGGCAGGGCAAAATAGAAAAATTATCACTCTGAATTATAATTACCTGAAATAGATCTGCACTACCTCAAAGGGAAACGGAAAAAACAACTAAAAAAACATAATTTGTATCATCACCAGTAGAAATAGCCTATTCAGATTAAACAATGTTGTGTTCATTTATGGGTTTGTAACTGCCCGAGGTATCTCGATGGATACACTCTAGATGAAATGTGCATTACCCAGAATTACTTCTGTGCGAATTGTAGAATTGTGGTCAAGAAGGACAGCACGTTTATAGAATTAAATAAAAGACCAAATCACAGTTTAAGAATGATGGGCCTTACAATGTGAATGTACGAGCCAGATCGCTCTCACTGTCTCGGAAATACTGCATATATGTTTATAAAAGATTTAATAATCAAAGCTAGAATTAGAACCGCAGTTCTGAACCATCAACCATCTTCACCAAGAGGTGAAGATCACTCCCATTTGAAGGAAGAGGTGGTGGAGGGTGGAAGTTCTTGGAAAGAAAACAGAGTTTCGTTTCAAAAGCAAATGATGTTCACAGTGCGGAAGATAGGAAAATCCGAAGATTGAGCCAAAGCATAACTACTGAAAGGGATTGTGATCGTAATCGCTGAACTATATAGCTCTTGGTTCCTTCAAATGAATGGAATAAAAGGTTGGAATTTTCGTCAAGTAGGCTTGAATTTGCTCATCTGCCAAGCTGACCGAATTTTCATGAAGTATGGCCTATCATCTCCCCTAATTTCGAATGTCATCTCTTGGAGTGCATTTAGATTTTCAATAATAGAGTTTGAAAAAAGCAACAAGTAAAAAGAACGGCTGGATAAGTTTATGTTACATGCACTAGAAATCACAACTCGGCAAATGTCCAATCATTCTCTATTATCAGATTCCAAAATCCGGAAGATATTATTTAGTGATGTTAATCACTAATCAAAAGTGTCATGTGAACATTTCAACATCGCATGCTCAGTTTTATTTGTGCTCGATTAAAATATTGAAATAATGGTGGAATTCTAAACTTTTATTTGATGGATGCACTTTTCATTCCTTCCAAATAATTTTCTCCCATTTCGAGAAACGTTTGAAATTTTACTACGGAGTAATGCAACAACCTGAGTTGATGGACAAACTTGTGATCATATCTTGTCAATTGAGAAGGGAGTGCAAACGCTGCCTAAACATGGATTAGTCGCTTCTTGATCATTTTCAAATGCTGTTACGAAAGGACTCTTGCGCAATTTACCCTTACATTCATAGTACTTGTTTCGTTCACTAAGTCATATTAGTCCTCAAAAGTTAAGCATCTTTCATTCTATCATACTCGTATATACTATAAAGTGTACAAATCTATTTGAATTTCTTGCTCCTGTAGGCACAGAAGCGAATCTAACAACATTATAGTTAAGAATATTTGTAGAAGAAATTTAATTTACTCCATTTTGGGTGAGGAATTCCGTCTAAAGTCGAATTGAGCTCCCCCATTTTCTACTAAGCTTCCAGTGTTGGTGTCGCGCTGAATGGTGACTTTTACTTGTGAGGTGCGCAATAGGGGACTCAGAGGGAAAACTGGAACTCTCTCCTTTAAAACAACTCCTCGTAGCACGATAACCGCCATGAAACTGTAAAGTATACAACGCCTTGTGCAGCATGCACTCATGATTGATCACAGATAGCTGATGGAATTAAAATTTATTACAGATCAATTTGTACTGACAGAAGTATTCTTCCCTTGCCGCCGTGAACACTTGTGCTACGACCCTTCTCTGAGTCAAAGAAAAATTGTGCTATCACTCTGAAATTGAATTAAGCGAGCAATGTTCAATGTTGAGCTCGTTTCGGCTCTGTGAGAACCATTCTTTTTCCCAGGTGCTCGTACAAGTCTGATCTATGCGCTACTGCTCAATCGAGGGCAATTCGTTCAAATAGTGCTTCGCTCGCTAGCGTGCATCTCTCATGCACTTGAGTTCAGCAAGCGAATCACCAAACTCCAGTACCGTCACTCGAACTGTGTCACAAGTTACTGCCGATCTCGTCCAAGTTACCGCCGTCGATATTTGATCGGCGAGCTTCCAACGAGCCTTCCGAGCTCTGTCTACATTTTTCTTTTCTTTTTTTCCTGAGCTGAACATCGCTCGCAAATTTGCTGCATTAGGGAGAAGGCAGCTATAGGGTTACGCAGGAAGCAACGGACGTGCGATGTATACGACGGAGCCATTGCATACATGCCCGGGAAAGAGCAGGAGCTACATCGCTGACGCTAAAAATGTGATAAAAGCACTGCTGACGGAATATGAAGGCAAGAGTCAAGTGACGATACTCTAAGTGGCAAGCATTACTCACAATTTTGCGGAAATTGTGTCTCAGAAAACATATTGAAGTAAAGAGAGGTAGGTTGAAAGTGTTCTCTCTGAGTGACCTTACACTCAAGAACAAGCTCAAATCTCACGGCTTTCAGCAACAGGGAGAAAAGCTTTAGTAAAATTTCATTTTAAATTATATTAAATATTAATATTAAATTAAAGCAAGACAGAGTGACGAATTCAAAACACAAACTTTGAAAGCAAATCAGCGACTGTTCATCTCAGGCTGAAATACCGTGAGCGCACCAAACACGCGTAAATTGCAGGCTAATCAGGGTAAAAATAGGAGCAGAGAGGTGCAATTACCGTGCATCTCTCTTGAATATCGGCGGTAAAACCCAAATTCAAGGGACGCTGATGGGGCGATTGAGGCCGAGGGTATCATGATGTTAAGTAGAGCGCGACTACGACTGCTTTGCTCGGCCGAGCAGTCGACGAAGACGGTACTTTGTGGCGCGGAATTGAAGCCGATGGCGCTTAGGAGCCAAATTAGTGCCAGCGCCGTTTTACGGTCGGATAAAGGCGGGGCGGTTACAGGATGAATTTAGAGCCAAGGATTCTGCAAGGCGATATTAAGGGAGCGGGCGCCTCTCGGATAAAGCAGTAATAAACTGAGGCGATTGGAAGTAATAGCGTTGGTAAAATTAGGTGTAACAAAGGCGCGTCACGACGAAAAAGGGGCACGAGAAGCAAAGTGAAACTCTCTCATGTAATAATTAGATTGAAAATTTGACATGCTGTGGTATGGAAACATTCCAGGAAAACACTTCTTCGAACTATGGGGATGTTAGTTGAAGAAAAAATGAGATTAGATTATTTTATAATTTCGTTTAACTCTTTACCGTCAAGGTCGATTTCAAAATCCGCTTTCATAAACAGCTCTAATACATTTTATTATCTGTGAATTTGATGCCCTAATATGTTCTTCAAAGTTCAATGTCGAGTGGCAGTCACTTCCTCGTTGTGATGTCGGTGACTACATGATGCCGGTGCCAGTTTAATGATGGTGGTTGTATTACAGAAAAATGAGTACAAATGCGGACGTTAAAGGGTTAAGCTTCCCTAATCGCAACAAAGGTGCTTCCACGGGAAAAAGGAAGAAGGGACCAGTTATTACGGGTATAAGAGAAAGTGGAATCTATGCACAAAGTGTGTCCCCCTATCTAGCGCATAGAAACCACAAAATTGAAAGAAGTTTTAAAAACAAGATAAGAGTTGAAGAAAAAACTGTTTGGTACGGAAAAAATGACTCCAGTGAACCGAAAAAATTATTCAGTTACCAACAAAGTATAACTCTATTTGATTTAAATCAAAAGAAGGTATATCTAACCACCGGCTCAGGACCTCACGTCGTCCCCCTGGGAGCGCTAATCCTCATAGATACAGTAGCTGTAACCCGCTGAGAGGATATTAATAAAATAAATTTCTGGCCAATTTGCATTTTAACACTGAGCATAACAAACAACACATTTCAATAAAGACAACTTATAGTTTTTGAGAATCCTTCAAAACTGAAGGCAATGAACTGTAAATCCTCGATTGGATTTCAAAACTCAGCGGATGCTTAACTTCTGAAGCAAGTGCACATATACAGATAAATCCCCAGTTATTAGAAGTTCCTGAAAAAATATAATGAAATTTAGTTTAGTAAACTTAGGTAGGCAATGGTATGCACGTTTTTATTACTATCATCAGCTTCGCTAATATAATGTTATGAATTGAAAAAATAAAAGGGAGATGAAATTAAGAAACAGTACACGCCAGATTGGCTCAGCGAGAAGCACACAAATAGCTTATTTACTAAGCATAGAGGCTTAGGCCAGAACTATTCTTCATCGCAAAACTGCACAGAAGCTCTATCTCCGCAAAATTAGAGTAACATTCACAACGCTTAAGGTGCAAGTCGGAGACATGAGAGCACCAGTTTTTCAGGGTTACCAGATAAGCCTTTAACTTAGCCGAAATTTCAAAGTTGGCATTTCTTCAAACAAAATTAGGTTAATTTAAAACCTTATCCTACACACAGATTTCATTTTTCTATTCTCAAATTTCATTTTTCTGTTCTCAAACTCAATTTCGGCCATTAATATTGCTAGTCAGACAACCCTGTGCCTCGCCCACTAACACCAGCCCACGGTATACAGTGCCCCAGCCCCGCATGGCCGACGGTAGGCGAGAGGAGGAAGTAACACTTCATCGCTGCTGGAGGGCCTGCAGCACCGCCTGAAGATCACTAAACCAACAGCCACTCAGCACCAGGATAACGTCACCCCTCACAATTTGATCCTCTCAGCTCTTTAAATGATATTCGCTGCTCCTGTTGCTATGCTAGGTTCACAGCGAGGCACATTAGGAGGTTATGCAACATTTTGGCATATAAAACACACTTAAATGTATGGTTAAATGTATTACTGTTTTATTTATCATTTCAAAGCAATTCATCTGAGCGTAAGTAAGATTAACATCCTCATCATCTTTTTACCGACTCTAAAATCAAATGAAAATTAGTTAATGGTTAATAACCGGCTAGGAGTGCTGAAAAGGCCTTAATTTCGTCTTTCGCAACCGCCATTCCTACTTGCAAAGCGCCAGATGACAGAACACACACTGGGAAGTCTTGATTGGTTCAAGGTGCAATTACATTTGCGTGGGGAATTGCATCTAATTTACTGATCATTTCGAGTATAGATTGTGTGAGTAGTACAAAATGAAGGACAAACACACTCCTAAATCTAAAAATCAGTTTTCTCACAGCCAATCACTTCGAGCACTAGCATCGTTACAGACGAAGTTGGTTGAACTCCAATGCCTAATTCAACCAGCGTCTGCTTAAAACCAAACGATATTATCTCCTGGAACGTCGATTTCTCAATAAGTTTTCATAATATTCAATAAGCTCGCCGTAAAATTTTTTGAATTTATAAATGTGCAAGCCGATAGGACAAACTATTGTGGATTAAAAAACCTCTGTGTGTGACATGGAGAAGTTCAGGTGGATCAATTTTTCTCAATAAGTGCGTAGCTGTCAGGAGGGTAGTCAGTGTTAAGGTTGGTCTAGCAGCCAGGGCAGAAGTGATGGCTTGTCTTCTTGAAGGACAATGTAGCTGATGGTGTGGCACGTTAACTAGTGCCAGACGCTAGCATTTGTTGACGCCTCCATGGGGGTCATGAGGCGGTGTAGCAGTTTGCTGCTTGACCTAAATTAAAACAGAGATGGGTGTGAGTGAAATTATTAGGAATATGAGTAAATAATTTTGTCGGGGTAATGTGATACCGGAGAGTTGTTCTGGAATGTCCGAGAGAAACGGCACAACTTTTCTCAATTAAAGAGCTCATAATTTAGAGCAGGATTGTAAATAATTTAACCCGGCATTTCCACGCCAATCAATCTTTTAGAATTTAACGTGTTAACTAGGTTTGAGCGATCGCTATGGTCGGTTTGATTACGTTTGAAGTAAGAGAACTGAAAAGCCGTACTTACTGTTTAATTACATTTTCATCCTTTGTAAGAAGCAGGAAAAATATTTGTTGCACGATTGCATTTTTCCTTTCACACACAGTCTAATTTAAATAAAGGTAGTGAAACAATTGAAATGCTATTCATTGATACCAATTCGTGAACGAATAATTTACTTTGTGATTTATCATATTCATTCTGAGAACTTGGGTAATTTTGTTATTTGATTTGATACGTTTTAGTTGGTTTGTCCTGAACAGAATTTACGGTGTAGAACAAAATTGAGTCACTCAAATCAGAACAAGCCATTTTTCTGGTCTCACTAGTCAGAAAGTTATCTCGATTTTGTTCCCCTCATACTCACATGCACGGGCCGAAATACGTCAAGTAGTCAGAGAGCTATCTAATATTTAGTCATAAAAACATCTACAGAAACATTTCCAGTCAGTAACACTTTTTTTCCGTACATGAAGTCCAAAATATTTACCATCATAACTCCAAAGCTTATGACTTTTATGGTTAAAAACTTATGTACCAGCTCAGATCTGGACAGATGCAAAGATGGGATAGAGAAAGGATGGACCACACAGATGCGCACGTCGCACAGGAGACCGGCGCAGCTTGTGTTGTTTATGCTAATGCCATTGACTCCAGAGAATCACGGGCTCGAGAGAAGCAGCTCTCGGGGCCCGAGAGGCGACATTGTGGGTTGATGGACGGCGCTAGAGTTCGGTAAATGTCCGAAAGAAAAGTTGAGATCTGCAGAAAATGACAGCGTTGACTAGTTGTTCGGGTGCAGTACCGAAGTCATAAGTCTATGATTGCGTGAAGCTACTTGACACCCAAGACTTAACAAAACACGATTTTTGAAATAAACATATCGTTGAGCCCATTTTTGGAGCACAACTCTAATAATTTCCCAATCATTTCAAGACGACCATGAGGAGTGCAATAATTTCCCGCGACAGCGAACTGGGGCCTCCAGATATATTTAACATTCTATGTACTTCCAAATACGACAGTGGTGTGACGCAAGTGAAGATCCACTTTACAGTCATGCTCGCATTATCCATTCATCAGCGTCATGATAATGGAGGAAGCATTAGGTTGAGTTTCGCTTTGTCATTCATAAGGGACATTCTTCATTAACATTATTCTGTATTCCCAAAACCAATTACCATAAACAAGAACCTTTTATATTGAGAAAAACCAAAGGAAAACGGAAGGAAGCGAGTTAAAAGCAAACGCAAATATACTCGTGCTCGTCAAAAATATCTCGTTTAAGATGTGTGTGAAGAGCAAATGTTGTCGGATGTACGGTGAAGATGAGGCGGGGAAGAATGACCTAGCGAGTAATACTGACGAAAGAACCAGGAGTGTGCAGACTCCTGGCTATTTCACTGTAGACTTCTCCAGAGTGCCCGAACATATGTAGCTCATTGGGAAGAACAACGTCACAAGTCGAAATTCTTAACTTTTCAAGATAAGTGATTTTAACTTTGAAAACTGCTTCAAGGAATTAGTTTTGATCGAAAAATGGAATCTTTCCTTTCGGTCAATTTTCAAGGTACAGTTATGACGGTTTTACCAAAATACGCTGAATGAAATGGCGAATTTAACAGCATGGATAAGTTAATTTTACAAAATTTTGAGTTATGGCGTTGTTCTTCCCAATGAGCGATGCCAACACTGCCTCATGCCTATCATCACAAGTTGTGAGCGATAGTTGAATAGTTTGCGTAGGTTGCCACAACATTTACAGCATATTGACAATTTTTTCCAATCTGACTTTCACCCCCGAGAACGCAATTATTGGGAGAGTTCATTTTTCAATGTTGAAGTAAGCAGACTACACTACACTTAGTTTCACCGTAAGGATTGCGAAGACTTTCGAATAGATTCTGTGCACTAGATGGCCGTGAGTAGCTCATTGTGGAGTAACTCGCAATGAAATTCAAGTTTATACTGTTTGTCACCTCTGCGACATTATGGAACTGAACGTAGATATTCTCCACAACTCGACTGTAAGCTCACCTGAGTATGGAACTAGCATAGGCATTCGAGGCTACCTTCTAAGCTTGTTGCCACCTCAGAATGGGCGTTTTTCTTAAGAAAGTGGGCGTCAAAAGTTTCTATTCCCGCATCAAATCAGAGTAGCTTCATGCGCTGGCTGCTGTTTTGGATGCAGCAGCGGAGGTCGTATCTTATAATGACATTTAATTCCCCGAGAAACTCTGGTGCACTGCAAATCCCAACGCATGGAAAATCTTGACATTGCGTCCGCGTCTGTCGAACAAAAGAACAAGTGGAATTCTGCGCGGGTCTCTAGTCCGGAAATAAATGTTACCCTGGGGATGCTTTCTTCTCCAGAACAGAGTCCAATTTAAGGAACCCTCTACAGACCGAAAATTTTCCTCCGTAGACACTAGCGAGTTAAATGAATATTTGAGAGGAAATTCTAGGCCTTCTCTCTGCTCGCTCTCACTGACGTTTAGATTCTTGCTGCCATTTTTTCTAAGACATATAAATAGTATTTATCAAGGAAAAGTCGTTTTATTTTAATTTTAAGTCAATCTACTTCTAGAAATGCACCACTTGGATGGCAAGTCACAGTTAGAATTCAGCCAACATCTTAATGCTGCTATATTTGTAGCAATGAAAGCAACTTCACGCAATCGCCGAGAAAAACATCCCCTAATTCCCAACGATTAAGAAGCGAAGAAAGAGAGGAAAATCTTCAAATTAGAGAGGGTGGGCAGGAAAAAGGAACCGGCAGGAGGTTTTGGTAATTCCTGTTCTGCAATTCCCGCCACCAGATAAGAGTCGTTAGGACGACCGTTATTGTGGTCATAAGCTCCGCCCATTGCCACATTGTCAACAGTATTCGAACATCACGACTTGTGAATGTTGCCCGCGTCTACCTGACACCGGCGCGTGCAATGGGGCAATCTCGCTTGAAAAAATTATTTGATTGGTCCCATCAGCAATGGGGGACGTGACAATATGCTGATAAGAAAAATATTATATTTATGAGAGCTCTTACGCGATGGGGAGCGTCCCTACGCCTATTGATATTTTACCGAAAAAAATACAATAAATATGGTACTCAAACTCATGCCATCCTATTTTTAATTACCTTTTTCCAACAATGAAGAGCAGAGAGTGATTGATATAATTAGAAACTAGCATATTGAGTATTATTCAGAGTCTTTGTGAAGAGAGGACGTTTTTCAAGTCATTACTTGATAGTTGCATCAACCAGACTGTCTCCTGGCAATACCTTGATTACGTTCTACTTATATGTTTTTGGCTACGTATAGAAATAGACATGCTGAAACCACCTACATTATTTAGTCCTAGGGACCACAATTTTGCGCATGTCTTCCAAGTAACTGGAGCAAAAGACCGGATGATCAAAAAAGGCACACGTCTCCTTTTGTGCTATTCTTCGTGACAAATAATTTCTTAATACGGTGCCAGGTCCATCATCTACGAGTGATGGTTCTTACAACAGCATTCAGTTCACTGGGCTCAAGTTTTTTATTTAATAAATTGGTTTTTGCGTTCATTACCATCTAACTTATTACAAGTTTAGAACTTTCAAAAACATGATGAATTAACACGATGAATTAAAAATTAACACGTTGAATTGACACGATGAATTAACACGTTCCCCGAGTATTGGGCCATTTGTGTACCAGTCGGTAGATTACTCATTCACGTACCAGTATAAATGAATGACATTTCATGTTTTTCTCGACCTCTTAAAAAAATAACTGTTATCATACCAGGGGAAATGTATCGTGCGATTTTATCTGTCATATTTCTTAGGAAAGACAAAAATATATTCGCATTGAAGTCAATTTCCCTCGTTTTGCCTCTTACGACCTAACATAACCAATCGTTCACAACAGCGGAAACGCGGTGAACGTGTTAAGACTGTGTAGGAAGAGCATCCTAGGGAAGTTTTTGGTTCGCATCCCATGGACAGCACGTTTGGGGGCTGAGCCCACATGCGCGTTCCAGCGCCGGTGTCAGGGCGCCTGCCAGCAATGTGAGCGTCGT
The DNA here is from genome assembly GCA_030386875.1 of Morinoia aosen. Lineage (NCBI taxonomy): Eukaryota > Metazoa > Arthropoda > Malacostraca > Amphipoda > Talitridae > Morinoia > Morinoia aosen. The sequence goes on from CM059562.1 coordinate 13,147,736, forward strand.
CAAAAAGGCGAGTTTTCACTGCTGTGGAGGCATTGGACCCAAGGTAAACAAACAAGAGGACGGCTTTGCACGCTGCGAACAAACACACGAGCAAGAGCAAGATTTATTGCATCGACCCTTAAGCGAAGAGGCCAAAACTTTGTCCTTCGTTACACGGATAAATCGACGCCATGGCCAGCATTATCGCCCCTATCCTCACGCTCGTTATAGACTATGAAAGCCGCTCTTAACAACCGATTTTTGACGAGAATGGGAGCGACCGTTCCTAAAAATAAAAGCAATCGTGCATGGGCGTAAGAGCGATTGTGTTTGATATAAGAGCAATTGCGTTGGGAATGCGGAAGGGGAGCGCACGATCGCGCTATAAAACTCAATCCTTATGACCATCAAAACCATACGAAACAAACCGAAGGAACACCTGCCACTCAACGGTAAAACAATCAAACGTAGTTTGGAGAAACACTTGTTGTTGGCCAACAAGTAATTGGGAGCGCATAATATGGAGAAAATGTATGATTTGAAATCCTGAATGGATCATTCAAATAATGGCATTTTAGTGCGACACACTAAAATTCACGGGTGCTCGAGGTTGCATTGCGCGCAGAAAATGACGCCTTTCAGGTATTTTTCTAAGGCCTAACTGACGGTTTCAAAACGGAATAGGTTTTTCTCATTCTGGAAGCTCATGAGTAGCTATAGCTGAGCTGCGCAAAATTGAGTCCATGAATTAACGTGACACTGACCACAGCGGGATACTAATGTGTTCAATTATTATAATGAAAATGCCCTTGCAGGCAAAACTTTGCTCTGAACACAAATGAATCTGTTGTAAAACGAAAGCTTGCCTCAACCAGAACAAGGAAAGTAAACTGCGAGTAATCTTAATAAAATAACCCTTGTGAGTGAAACGGAGAGGTGTGCTTTCGGTAATTCGTCAAACAAGTTTTAGCGGAGGATTCAGAGTAAGAATTTGCTATACAGAGCATTCAGTGTTAGATTAAAAACTATTACTTTTAACAGGTTGAAAACGCTAAACGAGTGAGAGTTGAAATTATCTAGTCGAAGCTCTGTTTGTCACAAAGAATATTGAACTAAGTCGACTGATGAAATTTGTCGTTCAAGACACCTAAATTTACCAGTAGAAACTTGGCAAAAATGCAACCGGAGAAGCCTTCACTCAAAGAAGAACATTCAATTTGGGAGAGCATTTACTTAGTTGTACCGTTGCTATAGGACGGTCTTTTACAAAGGTCTCCACAAGCGCTTGTAGCGCTTGTAAAAATACGTTCCAAAGCTAAAACTTGAGAAGAATTAGATAAGAGATATGTAATTGAGGCATATAAAGGAAATTATTTGCTGGGGGAAAAAATTTTGAAATAAAATATGTGCATTTAAAAATTCGTTCATTACTGAGAACAAAAACCTATACTAAAAGTTCAAGAAACAAGATTCTAGAGTAGCATATACCGCCTAAGAATGCAGTTTTTCATAAAGAAAACCTTGAAATGTACGAAGAAGCCCTTGAATTGAAGAAATATACATGACCGATTAATGTTTTTAGCGTCAGAGACTCGTCAGTGATATCGCTTGGAACATCGGTAATTCTCGCAGGTTACAAAGCGCACACCAAAATGCAATCCATCACACATCGATACAGCGTCAAACTTAGCGCCAGCACTGCGACTCCAGCGTTGGTCAACCTGACACTGAACAACACGGACTATAAAATATAAGATTTGTTGTCTCCAGAGCACGACAGCAGCCAAGATGACCGTGTCAGTAATTACAAGAGGCCCAAGTAGGAATAAGTAGAAGAGGTCCAAGTAGGAATGAATATCTAACAAGGGGAGTAAGAGCGTACGCGAATGTTCATCCACCTGTGGAACGGTGCTTGTTTATTGTATCGTGTTTGTGAAGACGGTGTATCATAGTAAAGAAGACGTTCTACAATTTGAGTTCAAAGAACAAAAAATACCTCGACTGTAGACAACCATAGACCACGATAAACACAAAAAGCTCACCTCCGATGTTGCAGAAAACATCACTGAATTCTATCAGCGGTAATGTCGTTCATGAGACAGGAGTAGCATCATCATCGGTGAAAATTACCGTGCAAAACTGTTAACACCACTCACGGAACTACTCCAGCTCAAGAGCCCTGTTTCATTTAAATATGCATCACAGAAATAAATTTTAAACGAAAACAACTTTTTCGAAAATTAATCTGGTCAAGCATAAATTAGAAATCACATCATAACAATAGAAGTTGACGATAACCAATGCTCCAGTGACATGTCGAAGTTGTTCGGAGGCTGTATGTCTTACAGATATATTATTAAAAAACTAAGAGAACATTAAAGAAAATCTCTGAAACTTTTCTTCGTAGAAGTCAGGTCAAAAGTCCAGTGAAATATTCCAATTGGATGAGAGGTGACAAAAAGATGAGGCGGCACCGAGCGCCGTCGAGGACCAGTTCCCAAGAGCGAGGCAAAAGAGGCCCGGCGGTGTGTCTGTCAGATGAGTTGTGCGCCGCCCCGTCGATGCTGCCTGTCCTCCTAAAGAAGATAAGACTCAAACCACAGCCAGATTGGCTCTATTGTCAAGATAAAGTAGGACGTAAGCACCACTGCTCCACGAAATGAGAGCGCTGACGAACAGTTAACAATCTCTTTATTTAATTTGCTCTCTTGTTGCATGGCGACAGCTGGTCTTCGATAAACACTATTTTATAATCAAGATGTTCAATTTCTCCAATTCTTTTTATCAAAGAATTGCTTGTTGGTAATGCTGTCTACCAAGTACCAACTAGCCCATATATCGTTCATCGTACATTTCACACAGAATTTGCTGAAGCCGAATTTCCTTGTATATTATGCCAGCCAATAGTGCCTCACCTATTGACATAACATACATCTAGAGAAGCCCTTTCTGGACAAATATCGCCGTGTAAAAATCTCCGTAACAGCGACCACTTTTTCAATTATTTCTTGAGCACCTCAGTAATGTTTTTGAGGGAGTATTTAAGTTGGTTTTCCCGCCAAGGCAACCGACATTTTTCCTTTCCCCTACGTCCTTCAAAGCTCCGTTTACTGAACTGTTTGTTCCTTCTCACAGAGCAGGAAGGCCAAAGTCCCCTCCTCTCGCAGCTCCATAATTGTCTCACTCTCACCAGCCACGCAGAATTGCATCGTACGTACAATACCGCCTGGAATTGAAGAACAACGGAGGCCGAGACGTCCAATGACCGGCCAACGCATCCCTCCTCCACTTCCTCCTCCGCAGCAGCAGATGGACAGTTTAAGCCAACGTCTAGAACTCTTGTTACTTCACCAAAATTGAGCGGCCAGGGCTCGCTCTGTATATTTGACCAGGGTCGCAGTTCCACGCATTCCGAAAATGTTTATGGGCTCTACTCCCCTCATGTCAGAAGATGTAATCTGTTAATGGGAGCGTACAAGCTACATCAATGGTTCTTCTAGTCTTATTTGGTAAAGTAAAAAATTCATCGACGAACGTTTTTGGGTATGCACGAAATCGGATGTTTAGGGGTATATACAAAATCTAAAGTACAGACGCAGAAACGAAATCGTATATTCAACGGTATGTATGAAATCGGATGTTCATCGGGGTACAGTATATGAAATTGCCTGTTTAGCGGCATGTATGATACGTAAGAACTAAATCCTCACTCTGGTTTACATTGAGGTTATGTTCCACAGAAGACATCACCCTATAACACTGTTTAACCGAGTAAACAATTTGTTCAATTTAGCCTTATAGATAAAACAAAATATCCCATGTAGGATTTGAGGAAAACTTTGCTCTGAGGAGCCAGCAAATTGCCTCTACTTCAAAGCAACTAAAGGTATGCGAAAAAAGCCTGAAAACCTGCAATGCTATTTTTTTCTTCGCGCTTCTTTATTATTGGTATTAAAGAAACCTCCAAACTATTTTTAATTTGAGTTTAACGGAGAAAAATGCTGCATATTTCCTCAAAAAAATTTTCAAATGAGAAGAATTGCAATGATTTTGAATAGGCTTTATTTAAAAGTTAAGAATAGCAAACAACTCCGTAGACCTTTTCTCTGTGGACATGAGTTAACTACACAAGGATTGCCCCTCATATTGAACGTCCAATACTCTCGTCTGCGTATTTGACGTCTTTTCCACGAATCAACTGCGGTCAGCTTCACATCGTCAGACACGATTGCTCCTTATCAGCGTTCTTTTCCAAAACATGGATGTTCGTTTGCAGCGCGTTGACGCTCATGTACAACGCGTTGGCCTCGTATGCATCGCGTTGGTGCTCGTATGTACCGTTTTAGAGCTTGTAGGCAACGCATTGGAAGTCGTTTTCAACACGTTGGAAGTCGTTTTCAATGCAGTGGGGCTCGTTTGGTCACGCAACAATAACTTTTGGCAAGTCTCACGTCCGCCCAATTATGATGCATGAAGGCCCACATTCATTGTATCACTCAATGCAGAGATTTGTGTCGACACTAATGTATTGAATTCTAATTTTAATGAGCATACGCTCGACTACAACGTGTTAGCTGTCATTAATTGTGGCTATTTTGGGTGAGCATGCGCTTGCTCTCGCATCTATAGACTGTTAACTTCTCTCATTAACCCAGTATGGCTAACAGAGTTCTAATAGTCAAGCAATATTGTCCTTACTTTTCCTCAGAGTGTTTTACGTTCCTAAATTTTCCTTCAGTAATTTTCACTGACTGTTTCCAGAATAAAACATGTTTTGAAAATCAGTCAATAGAAGTGAGACGATGTTTAATTAAATGCTTAAATGATGTCGCCCCTCAGATGCCTTATTACGTACCCCTCTTACCCATGTCTCTTCTCCACTTCCATCGAGTTGACGCCACCGGCTCATCAAAGCAAGAATATTGAATACGAACAAGGCAAGTTCATTGAAGACGGCTAAGCTGGAGTCAATGGCAAATAAAACTTGGCGCGCAAAGTAGGACGACGGTGGGCAAATGATATCATAAGTGGAAAAGTTGCCTTTTTTGTCCTGCAACCTCCAGTAATGCCAAGTCCATATGAAAGCTTTGAAATACATTATGAGACATAAAAACGAAGCAAGATGATTTAAATCGTCTCTAGCGGTCATAAAGACCATGTACACTTTGATGGAATTGTCTAACAGAATAGGCGAAGCGATTACCAGTGGTACGTGGCACAAATAATGAACGCATCGACGGAAAACTTTATGACGGTTAGTGACATATCTAAAACAAAGGGTGGTTCAACATCTGTAGAAGATTATTTCACCTGTTGCTAATATATTAACGAAAAAATTATACATTGCATAACACTTCGCTGACAACTTTAGAGTAGAAAACTGATATGCAATGAAGTAAACCTCACCCCATGGAATCTGGAAGATCATAAAAGCAGAAACATTAGTATCTCATGCGAAAATATTCATCTTATATTCTTGCCTGTTAAATTTACGAAATAAAATATGCTACACGCGTTAAAAGCACAATCAACGTCAGTCCTACACAAAACACATCTTTAACGCCATCCACGGTGCAAGCGAAGTAAACTGGGCCGGAGCCACGGTATACCTAATGCCGGAGCATTCAAGTAACAGACTGGTAATTCTATACACACGGTATCCAGCTCTACAATTTCCGCGAGAAGGCTTAGCCAGAATTTTAATGCTGCTGCACGCTCAGGCATTATTTGGTTGATTTCTCCTCGGTCTCGCTTGTATTCACTTCACGGAAAACGCTAACATTCTTGAAGAGAGAGGTCTTCGAAAATGTATTCCATTGGTGCTTGTATTCTCGGAAACATTCTCCCTTCCACAAGGTGAACTACATTCGGAAAGGATTTGTTTACGTTTCGGTACAGAAGTACTCCAGCCTGCATGGAGTCGCACATTGAGCACAAAATCTTTGGTTATAATTTAGGTCGGAGGTTCAATGAACTCCGCTAAATTTTTCCATGCGACCACAAATTTTAATGGAAAAGTTTAAAGCTTCTTCAGCAATGCATTTTTCACTTTATGAAGGCCTCTAACGGATTTTGATAAGTTAGTACTGATACGTGCAATTTGCTCTTTGAATGTCAGATATTTGTCCAACACGGGGTATTTTACAATGAACGGATTTTTTAAAAAATACTACAGTAGAATTCTAAGATTTAAATCGTTTATTAATTTTTGACTAATTTTTGAAGATGACATTCTTCATGTGGCGTCCACTCGACTGTAAGCGATATCGGGCGGGTGTTCGCACGCTTCTCATTGCAGCGCTGGTGAGGGTGTTTCAAGAGGGAGAACGACCTGTCTTCGCTGGGTGTACAACCTGAAAGTACAATCTTTCAAGAGAGAGTATAACCTCTGGTACAACTTCGCTGGGCTTGGACAATTTTCACTTTCCATTAAAGAAGTATGCTGTGCTTAAGAAAGCTAATTGTTCCTTTGGTCAGTTCGTCATCTTGGCGGCAGTTTCAAAGCAGTGTGAATTTTACTGTGTCCGCTGATTCTTACTTTTACTGTTGTGTCATAAATATGTAGGTACCAAATAAAAGATATCAATCTCAGGATTCTACTGCCATTTTGTTTTCAAAAATTCGTTCTTTGTATCAAAAGTTATTATGTATTTGTTCAGTTCTCGTATTTAAACTCCTAAATAATGCCCAGAAATTTACAAAAATTGGTTTGATCAATTTCACCATCCCCAAATTTAGTGCGAGGAAGAGACATGTATGAGAATCTAATGTATTTTGTCTCATCGATTTTGAGGCATATTACATTAGCCTTGGTAACCAATAGGGATATTCCAATGATATCGTGCGCTTCAGGATTAATCAGTAACCTCGTACAGAATTTACAATCCACCGCGGGCGTAAAAGAATAAAAGATAATTTTTACTTCAATGTGGATTATGAATGACATTACAATTTAAAACTAATCTGTTATGAATATTCTCTGATATTATCGGCAGCTGCTGTACTTTGGAAATATTTTTGACAATAATTCTAGGATCTTAAGCAATTTAATAATCCCTGTAGCAATCATTCTTATCGTTAGATTTATCTTAACAACACAAGGAAACTTATAGAGGCGACACTAAGTGTAATAACATTAAATTTTCATGGCACTTGAAATCACTAGCGATAAATATGTTTCATCGCTCACTCTTTACATTTGTGTTGAAATAAAAAAAACCCCTACAGAAGTTGAGACCTGACAATAACAATACACATTGTTTTTCTGACAAAGTCTTAATAACGCGACGCTTGAAGCCCGAGGCAGAAATATTCTATTGTTGCCTCAGCACTTGGAACTCGACCACTAATGCTTTCTTCGGACAAGCCGGGATTGTTTTCTCTGAATTATACAACGACTACCTCTTATTGGAAAACTTTTGCAATGCTCGTGAACGTCATTCGACTTCGGCATCTTATTGGTTTCAAATCTGGTCTTTATGAGGAGCTACCATCGTTACGGTCGTCGTGTATTCCAGTAAAAGCTCTCCAAAAAGCAGAGTTAAGCAATAAAAGCAAGGCTTCTACTATCTGCACCGCATTTCCGTTGAACATTATTTTGTATACCTCCAGCAATACGTTAGTTAAAAGGCAACTAGTGAGGTCATTTGAAAATGTTTGGTGGTGTGGCCTGGCGTGTCTATACACAATATTGTTGCAAGTGCAGCTAACGATATAGCGTACACAAAATTGTCCGTTAATATTTAATGCTGCACGATCAATATTTGGGAGTGTTGCTGTTATGTTTTTCCTGATGTTTACAGGTGCCCAATGATAAAGCATGCTCCTCGCCAGTAATCTAATACTGTGATGGGTTATTTTAGTTGTGCGTCCAATTGGTGTGTGTGTTCTTTGTTTGCGAGTCTCTTGAACTTAAGTCGGCTTATTACTCGAGGGTGAAAGATGTCCGATTCTTTTTCCCACTCTTAACGGGATCAGTTATAGCAAAATTTACCAAAATTTTCATCGGTGTCTGAATTACATCGTTATTGCGGTGATGATTTTAGACTGCGTCGATGTTTTTGGGATTCCCGATGCAGTGCGCTCTCCCATCATCCAGTACTCGCATGATCGTGAAGCGCATGTGTCAGTGCCTGCATTTAAATGAAGACTGTATCTTCTAAATTAAAGCCTCCTTTTCAACGTCTTGCCGTCATTTTCCTTGTCATCAGTATTTAAAACGCTTATCAAATTTAGAATAAACTAGCAGATGAAATCAGTTTTATTATATTTCTTGCATTCTTATGTTCGACCTATGACATGGTCCTTATGTTACAGATTAATGGGACGGAACCAATAAAATGATCTTTTGTTTACCGAGTTTGAAAACATAATCTGTTGCGATACGTTTTAGGAAATAATCAAATTCCATGTATAAAGCAGATTATCCTACCAAATGAAATCATTGACACATTATCTTCTAAATGCAGTTATGTTTTATAATTTCAACTAAAAATGCAGGTTATTAAGAAGCGCATTGCAATCCCTCGCTCTCAACATTTTCAAAACTGGTGAAAACGCTAAAATTTCATGTTGAACACACACAGATGCACAGCAGTCATGACAAAACTCACGTTCAATCCACCCTGTGGTTGTTGACGAAAAAAAGCGTCCGTGAAAACCACAGATGAGTGCTAGATCTTGCATAGCTACTCACAGGTACAGGGTTTTTAATTCGATTAACTTTATGCATGCAGTCTGCACCATCTCTATTCGATGAAAATCAAGGTTGTTGCTCGCCTTGTTCAAGAGGTTATACTCTACATATTCAGTGTTATGCAAAAGAACAATCTTGGCCAGATTTTAATGGCATTTACTGAAACCTAGTCACATAAATTATTTTTCTACCACGAATAACTCGGTTAAGCACGTACCTAATTACGGCTGCAAGCATACGCTGGCACCACGTCCGCGACCGAAGCATAAATTTTGTCACACCGGTTGTTTTCATTACGAAGATCTAGCAGCAGCTGAGGGCGGTGCCATGAGTCGTGCAAAGCCTCAAAAATGCTTCGTTAACACGCCGTAAGGGTGTGGAGTCCACGCCACGGTAGAAGAAACAAGATAGGGTCAATCCAGTCTTTTTTCGCCGACCGTGTGGCAATGCTGAAGTCATGGCAACGAACCAATTGCAGAGCTCATATTGCATCTGACAGCACTGTAACCCTCAAATCTGGCACCACTATTGGCCCAACGACATGTCGCAATGGTGACGTCATAAAGTTGCTTTGAAATAAAAATGTTATATTGGCTAGCCGAACTAGGGGATGCGTATTTTTCCTCATAGAAGTGACCCTACCTTGTTCCCTCACCGTGGTGCACGCGCATCAGGCTACACGCAGCTCGCGTATCTCACCTCATAGTGTTTCATTTGAAATTTCCATAAATTATACTGTTTGCACGGTTATGTAAAAGATTGAGGCAAATCTGAGATATTGACAGTGTGAAACGAAAAATTGTACTTCAGAAGTCACTGTTATTCCTGATCTAAGACGTGAAAAAATATTTAGAAATTTTAAATGCTAAGGAAGAAGACATCTTTTGCGTACTGCACGCTCATAACTACAATTTTTGAAGGAAAATGCTTACTCTAATTTATAAATAAATCAGTAATGAATGAACAACTATGAATAAATAAAGCACTGTCGTACATCTACTTCAAGAAGAACTTCGAAATTTTTTTACCAGCCACGCCATCAAGCATTAAATCTAAAACTACTTTTAATTCTAGGCCATGAAACAACAACCTCTGGATAAATGTGCACCCCAATTGTTTAACACATTGTGCATGGTGCTGAAAACTTAATAAACGCAACAATAACCTCAAATTCCACAGTCTTGAGCCATGCAAATGATACTAAATGGCACTTGGGATCTACGCGTCAATTTAGTAATGCCAAGTACCCAAAGTTTAAAGACTGAGGTTTCAAGGAGACGGGTAGAAAATTTGAAAATGAAGTGATGTATACAACATGTATTGAAAATGCTGGTAAAGACCATAAGCTTTCTTGAGGGCACTCGTTTTTACCCTGAGAAATTCTGCGATTTAGGTAATTGTATCAAATCTAAGGAAAATAAATGAGAAAAGAATAAAGCTGCAAAACTAGAATGAGAAATAGATTAGAAAAAAATACGATGGATGATGTACATTCAACGTTAAAATTGAGAAGCGGCACGTAGAGGGCTGCAAAGAATAAAGCATTCATGCACATGAGAAACGGGAGAAACACCACCTCGAGCTGTCATGTGCCACATTTATAGCGAACCGTACAGCGGGAAGACACGCACGAAGGGGGCAACGTAAACAAAGAAGTGCATATCTGAGAATATCTTTACGAAACGTTTCAGGTGGGAACCGTGCACTTATCGAATAATCAAGAACTCATGTCGGATGATGACGTAAAAACTGCAAATTCTCATAAATTTTTGATTGCTAGTTTCATTAGACAGAAAATCATTTGTGATTGCTCACAAAAATTTTGTGTAATTATCATTTCTTATTTCATACCCCGATACTAGCTCTACTCTTACCTAACTGCAGCAGTTTTCAATCGAATGTTTAATAACTGGCTCTTTTCCTTCACCGTTATGCTCAAAGCGTGTTCTAGTTAAATACATATGCAACAAAGCTGCAGGGAGCGATACAATATAATTTAATTTTTAGCTGTCCTGAACTTCCCTCAATTTTGTGAGCAGCGCTGTGTAAGAATGGATCGCTGTGAGTTTTAACGTCAAATATTGCTTTCCGAATTTCTACCTCGTCCTCAATGAAACAGAATATTAAGATATGAACATTGTCCGTACAATTTAGAAGAAAACTGCAGACGGGCTAGTTATACGGCTTAGTGCCTCTCGCAACATTCTTCAAGAAATTTTTGATGGTTTTAATTACGTCTTCTGCTTCATTGGGAGCTAGATCTCTGTTTAGAATTCTGTAATACTAGAAACTTTTCCGCCAATAGAGGAGCGTTTCATTTTTTGCACAGAGTGCCCAATAGTTCGGTGGCGCACGGACGTGCACTTATATTACTTCCAGAAAAAGGGATCCTTTCTCGCTTGAGCAAGCATTTGAAGAATCAAAGATTTCCATCATAGTGCAGCATGTGTCCAATTTTGTCAGTGAGATCAACAAAAATATCTTCACATAATCCGACGAAATAACCGTTCACACTGCATATCTTGGAACCAAAAGTAATGTAAAAGTTCTGGTTGATTTCCGTGGATTTCATGTAGCTTTTACCCCTCATAGTTCTCGTTATTAATTGAAAATAAATTTTGAGCGTACTTCTTTTAGTAGCTTTCTAGCCCTTAACAAACAAATTTGCACTACAGTGTAGCAAATAATGCTGCTGCTATCAAGTGTGAGACAACTCCGTCATTTCCGTCACGTGGATGGAAAAGGATTCACCAAATGGCTGGAGGTGATTTGACGCGGCTGGGTGATTTGACAAAATTGACATGGGGGGGAAGAGGAGAGAACTTATTGCAATATAATTGAATCTTAAGAGGATACTGAAATCAGAGAATACAAACCAAGGATTCAGAGGAGTCTCTTACACACAGCAACCGACACAGTGTGGCGACTGAGGCATAAAGAGTAACTGAGGACCCAATGGGGCAAGTGGAGGCTCAAAATAGAAAATAAAAACGCAATATTCTGACAGACATGTATCATTTGGTACTAGTGGGGCTTGGTCATATATCTCAAGTTTTCTCCTACAAGCTTGTGCGCCGGAGTGATAAACCGTTCCCACCCAGGTAATCATTACAATCGATCCTACGATTATTTATTACAATTTGCAGTCAGCTTTACAGTGGATTCTTTAAAGTACTATAACTTAATTGCACTAGATCGTCAGAATATTTGCTGGTGATTGTTAAGATTTAGCGACAGTGAATTTAAAAAATTTTAAAGAAAAATTTTTGGTATTCAGGGCATGGTCTGGTGCTTGCACACTGCTGTGAACTAAGGTGCCTTCCTGGTCGTTTCCAACGAGGGCTCTGGCCGAAATGAGAGGAGAAAAAACATGGATGCCCTCGCGCACTGACACACCTGTTTTTTGCGAGCATCGAAACTCGTCTCAAAGCAGCCCCTACATTCTGACGTTGAAGGAGGGTATAAATAAATGAGGCACGGTAAGGGAAGCTCTATATTTAAAACTAGTACTTGCTATACGAGAACGAAATATTACGTACAGAAATGAAGTTTTTCAGTTTTCCCACAGCAGAGTTGTAACTGGCGACCACCTATAATAGTGTCAGACAATTGACACGATTTACAAGTTGGCATTTGTAACGTAGAAGTTAATGCTTAAGACTATAAGATTGTTGACTCGACTGCTACCTGTGATCACACTCATGACTAACTAGGTGACTAACTAGGAGCTTTCTAGAAGAATATGACCCATGGTATAGCTTCATAAACGTAAGAAAGGCAGAAAATGTGTAAAAAGAGTACACTCAAAATCGTCAACTATTTCTCAGAATGGAACTGGCTGCTATGTTTCAGTTTCTCAAGTGAAGTGTTGTTTGCGCTTTTCAAGAAAATCACTTCCGTAACTTCTAAAGAGGAGATGCGTGTGGAGTTTGCTCCCAGATTTAGCTTCGCTAGACTATGAAGGCGGCCGATAATGAGTAGAGTTCTACAAAAGAAGAGGCAGCTCACATTTTGCGTCATGCTGTTTTATCACGAAACTAAAGTTAGCCATGCGAACGTGTTTTATGATTCGTAGACCCTCTCACATTATACACGTAAGAATAGTAACTGAAGAACCTTCAAGACCTGCAGAAGTGACATTCATAGATGACGCTGAACCACAATGGGATGAATTAAAGACACATGACCTTACGTTGCATCAAAACAAAAACGCTCGAGACTTATTATAGCTAAAAGCACTGAAGCTCGATGGTAGGTGGCACCGAAAAGAAGGCAGAGGGTGCGGCCGGGGCAGCGTTTTACAGCTCACGCGAGCAGGTCGCTGTGCAGCCAACGGACCTTCATGTCAGCTCGGCGGCAGCGCAAAGTGGCCGAGTCGTAAACTGACAACTGCACGGTCCCTTCCAGCCATTACGGTCTGCGCGCTTGTCTGCAAAATTATCACTGGAATAACACTACTGAAACGCACAGTTTTTATTTTGCATTATTCAGTTCCAATTCGACGAACGCTCTGAATAATGCTCAATTCGACGAACGTATTTACTCATTAAGTAAGCACGCATCGCTAAAAATGCATTCACGTTTAAAGCATTAACAGAAAATTGACAGACGATTGGTCAAATCCAGTGGAGCTCTACCCTTCGTTTTACTCAAAAATTCCTGTTTGTTCGGGTTCGAAAGGGTAAAATAGTGCTACGACTGCATAATAGTAATAAAAGTCGAGTTACAGCTTCAGCATGACGTAATAGTGAAGCACTGGAAATCGTTATGAAGTGCGTGGAAGTTTCCTTGTGGAGCAGCAGCAGGGAGTGCTAGGTGGTGGGTTTCGCTATTCTCAAGGATTTAGAAGGAAATTCATTCAGGTCCCAGGCTAAAGTCACAGGAGCGAGATACATCTGCAAAAAAACTGTTAAGCAATTAATCAGAAGTAAGTTACCCTGGTTCACACCAGGAAGTCTGATACGAGAGGATTCATTGGCAATATCGTAAGGAGTTTTCGTCAGTTCACACCAGGAAGCGTGAATCGCGAGGATTTGTTGGGAATGCCATATAGTGCAGAGTTCTCGTCAGTTCACACCAGGAAGCCACTACTCGGCTAAGTCACAGAGCCGAGGTACTAACATCTACAAAACTGTTGAGCATTTAATCAAAAGTACATTATCAGAGAACGTTCAAGGTTTTGTCCAATCAAGAAATATGAGGCTTTTTCTTAACAGAAAAGATAGTGTAGTAAAAAATTCGTTAGTTGTCCGAGTTTCTGCATCACAAAAACGGTAGGAATTCATGAATTTTGCTGTTACAAAAAGCGAAAAATTTAGGCATTTGGTTCGATAAAATATGGCTTTAAAGTTTCATGTGGAGAGAACTTAAAACAATATTAATTGAACTCCAATGCGTTTTTCATTCTATAAAAAGTGTGTTTGACAAAAAATGTAGTTTATTAGTCATCCAATTTTTAGTGATCACGTTTTGACTTTCACACCCTTGTCTGTGAACAAATGCCTTAATATTTGCAAAGTGAGTTACAAAAAAATATTAATTTTGCCTCAAAGGGGGTATGCATATGTGAATTCAACGAAAGCGATTATGCAACCCCTCTCCTAAATAAACTCGGCTGGACCACTATTCAAGAAAGGTTCTTCACTCATAGAGCATAATATGTTTTCTCCTCTTTATACCACCCTCGAAAAAAATGATGATTTTATAAATTCATTCAACCCATTGCAGTGAACCAAAGCCGAATGAAATAAATGATGCCCTAGTGAACTAACCATTAACAGTATTATTATTATAATGGTTGGGGAAATAATTAGGGATCTTTAAGCCAAGAATTATTGAAAATCAAAGATGTCGCAAATTTTACTTTTCAACTTTACAGAAATTAAACTTTTTTCTTTTCTCCAGCATTGCTTTGTGTAAGAAATATCATAAAAATGTCGCGTAGTAAAGCTTGTTCTCCGACCTAGTTTCTTGGTAATATTTTGATACGTATGCGTCAAAAGATAGTTTCATATTTCTACCATGTCATCCTTCAATCTTTAGATGCAGAAATATTTATTTCAAGCCATTATGCTTTCAACATTATGCCCTGATATCGCAAAAACCAAAGCTTAAACGTCAATGCATGTGAGGGGAAACTCAAAAGCGTTTTTATAAATGTGTCCCATGTTTTACTTGCATTCATAAGCATTATCAGACTGAGATTAACTCAACCATGAAAATACATTTTCATGTTTTACCATCAACCTCCTCTTCAGCCATTCAAAAGTCCATAATGATACCCATGCACGTTTTACCAACTGACGATCGTTATACTTCGACACTTAGAAAGTCAAAGTTGACGATGTTTTATTAACGTTATTGAAAATGACCAATTTCTTTGTTGTTTCTTTTTTCTTTCACCTAAGCGAGGCCAGGCAGCTGTTGCCTGCCACCAAGACCTGTGCGCTGCGTGACTGCGCTGATAGCGAGCGTCTAGGGAATTGCGTCAAAATTGTGGCAAGGTTCCCGCACCTTCCTCAATTGAATGCGGGCTTTTGCATCAAAGCGCTGTGTAGTTTGCGCTACAAATACGTCTGCTGAGTGCCAAAGTTCCTGCTCTAGGCAAACGCTTGGGTTGAGATTTCCTTCATCCGGTGAATGCGTTTTTTGTTTAGGGCAGTTGCACTTGGAGTTACGACAGAACAGTTTTTCACCTCGCAAAATTGGAAAAAATATTATAACTGAATTTGAAATACGCTTTTCATGTGATTTATCAATGACTTGTGTCGCTAAACTCGTTGAAAACAATGGGTTGTTATGGACGACCAAAAATTTCAAAGTTTTCACCAACTCCAAAATACCAACTCCAAAATACCAAAATAATGGGTTGTTATGGACGACCAAAATACCTAACTCACCCTCGTATAAGCTCAGGTAATTTCTATGTACTCTCAGTATACCTCTATGTAAATTCAATGCACCACCATGCACACTCAGCACATCGCCGTAGTCCTCCATGTACAGTCCGTATTCCGCAAAATACACTCTGCCCACCGTCATGTGCACCTACTCCCCATAATGTGCATACTGTACACCGCTCTGTATACTCAGCACATCCCCATGTACTCTCAGCTCGCCCCATGCACATAATTCTCAACCACGTGCTGCACACTAGCATCCATGCACACCCGATACGCCGCCATGTGCAGCGCTGACATCCATGTACACCCGACAGACCACCATGTTCGCTCAAATATTCAAGAAGAGCTGAGGTCATCAGCCCGGACTCTGCAGGGGACGGCGGCTCCTGCTGGCATGGCAGAGCTGTAGTCCCTGCACTGCAGCCGAGCTAAAAATAAGTCTGGTAACTCCAACGCCTCACTGCAGTTGAGCGCGAATGGGTTCCAGCCGTGGTAGACGACCATGGTTTCACGTTAGATCAACGCAGCACATAGTAGTTTTCGCTGCGCTTTTGAAAAATAGTGACCACTATATATAGTCGCTCAGTGGAGTTCACTGCTGGAATTGTACCAGTGGACTCCCCAACGGTGCAAGAATACTGCCGTAAAAGGGCCATGACGGCTGTGTCGCTGCTTGGCCACTGTCGCGCTAGGCTGTTGATATCGCACCAATACTACAATAGCAATACATTGAATTTTGCTGGAGACTGGTGTACACACTTGTGTGTGGTGCGTTGCATGTGTGTATATCGGTGCAACAGTATATGTGCACAGTTATGCCCTGGCATGCGTGGGCTAATATGCAGTAACGTGTGTGTGCAGCAGCAGTTCACGTGTGTGTGCAGCAGCAGTTCACGTGTGAGCAGCAACAACAGCGCGTGTATGCAGTAGCGTGTGGGAGTGCAGCAGTGCACTGCCACCTAATGTGCAGGCACAATTTATCAAGAGCACTTCCGCCAGTCCACTCGGTGCGCTACTTGCTGTTGCTGCCGTCGCTGCTGCCGGCGCTCGCTGTCGTGTTCTTATGATCGCGACATGAAGTGTTGCTCGTCGAGCAAGCGTTGTTTTCACAGCAGAAATCTTTTCGAAGCAGCTGCGTTTTTCCCGTATAGCTGCGAACGGAACCGATAAGTTGTGCATGGTAACAGATAAAACTTTTATGCGTAGCTGTTGAAAACAGATACTTTTAAAAAAGAGCATCGTTTGAATTGATTCTACGTCAATCATTTCTGTTGAATTTAGGGTGTGACCGTTCGCATGCCCAGCTCCCGCTCGAATTTCATGCCAGAGTAATTTCATTATTTCTAATATTTTAATCCATGCAACCAAGTCAATGGTGTACACTTGAAATCTATTATATCATAAACAGTCAATTTTGAGTGAATTAATTTGTAGTATTTTTCAAAGATCTACTTCAAGTTTTTATGCAACCTAAGCTTAAAAAAATTTTTACCTAGAATCACTCACTTGAATCTCAGCGCGCGTTCACCAGCTCAGCACCCAAACCAAGGCGTTGCAATTGTCACAGGGAGCTTCGCTTCAAAAGCACCTTGCGTCAAAACACTCAATAGTGAATTTGCCGTTCGGTCCGCCGACACAGTCGTACCAACTTACCCAACTTGAAAAGAGACGGTCTTCATCATTGAAGTGAAATGAAAGAGCCCACTATTTACCCTATTCAAGGAACGCTAACTGCTGCGACTAGTGTTGACGGCTCAAGCGAGAGTTTCAAGATTTTTTCCGTTACTATTTTCCTCATCTGCTTTTTAAGGCGTACCATTTTTGAAAAATTAATAATTAGGCTATTTTTGTTAATATTTTTTCTTTTTATTGATAATATTTTCCTCCTTTGTTATTCTAAACATCTGATAAGCCAAAATTTCTTGCTTGAGGACAGCCGTCATGGTCTACCATGACAACCGTCCACCCTCTGCCAATGAGTAGGCTATGGTTGTTATTACTCTCAGTATTATCATTATAGCAATTATGCATGCATGGTTTCACCTCTGAAGACGCAACTTTGACACGTTATCAATGCATTTAGAGTCCATGACTTCATCTTCTCTTCGTACATAGAACTCAAGAGCCCTTTGGCTGCTGTGGCTGTTTGACAGTATAACAGCATAGTTATGTATTTTAAAAGGTGAATGCCTATTCAATATGCTCATTAGAGCGGTATATACGAACATGCAATAACGATAAGAGGTACGGGTGAGAGTTATAAAATGCGTATTTCACTAATTCATTGTAACTATTAATTGGCACCATTAATATGCCTGTCAATGAATAATCACGTAATTTGCAGAACTGCTAAGTCGCTCAAAGAAAGCTAGAGCATTACCGTATTGATTCCCTTCAGTACTCACAAGTTTCAAAATATCCTGTTGAAAAAAAATTAGGTTTTAAATTAAGTACTTTCTATGAAAAATATTCTCAGTAGAGGAAATCAGCTTCAACGAGTGCGAAGTATCAAAAAAAGATTTAATCTAATTCATTTCTTCCAGGAAATCTGTATGTTCCAAAAAGTCTCCATCTTGAGGAAAAATCATGTACTACTATATACCCACTCAATGGCACAGTGGTTTTGGTTCATAAAATGTAAAAATAAAATTGAAACTAGAGTAAAAGAATATATGAAATCATTTTATGCCGGAAAGGTGAGGACCAGTAAGAACTTTCAGTGTGCGCCGCAGCAATGAAGACATTTTTGACCAGTTAGGGTCCAAGAAATACTGCCCGTTTGAAGCGCAGCCTGTAGAAATTATTGGAAAGCCGAGTCCCAAAAAAAATGAGATGGTGAAGATAAAAATGTGTCCCACAAATATTGAGGGGACGAATTATTTACCAGCCAAAATGTCTTGAATTGGATCGCCAATTTTTTCCAATTTCTTGCGGTTAGAAATTCCTCATGCTTCAGATTTTAGACATAAGTTCCTCGGCCAAAAAAAATCTTGCTCCAGTTATTTACTACATTCATCAATCTGTGTTCAGAAACTGTGACCGATGCTTTGGTTACATGTAAATACTGAACAGACATCAGTCTTCGTACAGAGCCGGTAAGGAGTGGACTTGTTTTTCGCTTGCTCCCCAGCGATAGAAAAAGGAGTGGCGAAAAGGAGTTTTTTAATTTTCTTGAGCTAAGAGAAACGCAGTGGAGCAAATACCAGAATTCGCTAGCATTTCATGCCGCACTGTTATGTGGAACTACTAACATGGAAACAGTCTGGTACGTACTACAAATAAACGAAAAATTGTGGTCGGAAGAAAATTTTAACAAATGGGGACCGCCCGATCGTGTGTCCCGAATTGTTGACCCTAATCGCTTTGCCTCAAGGATGCAACTTCTGCGAAATGTCACTGGTAGCTTTCCTCCAAGAGTTTCTGAATGAATTCATCGTAAGAAACTACATAGTACATACAATGAATGTATGGATCAGAGTACCTCATTTACTGCACATGTCAACTCCGTCCTACAAGACCACTCGTTTAAACTGGGCCAAAGCACTCGCACATTGGACTGTGGAGGAAGTGTCTTGTGGATAGATGATTAAAGATTCTGTCTCAATAGCAATAAGGCCCGTCATCTCATTTATCGAAGATCTCATGAGACCTTCAACGATACAAGGATAAGGAGGGTCTGTCATGTTCTGGGGTTATTTTATCTATACATAAGGGGGTTCTTTAGTTGAGGTCTCCGACAAACTGAACCAGCAAGGCCATATGGAGTAGCCAGAAAATCAGTTATTTTTATTTTCGCAATATCTGAATAAAGAAAGACACGTTGCTTTGCTCATCATTCTTGATGACAACTGAAAGGAGCAAGGCACTCATTCTCGATTAATCAGGCTAAGTCCAGCTAAGTCCCCAAACACAAACCCAATAGAAAGTCTGTGGGACCGCCTAAAACAACAAAAATATCGTCTCCACGTACTGTCTAGTAGATCAGTTGATGCAAATGTGGTTTGAGTACGTTAGGACAACTGGTGAGAATTGTACTACGTATTCCATGTGAAATTTATTTCAGCATTACAAGTTTCAAGTAAATGTACTAATTTCGAATTAAATGCTGCGTTTTTATACTTGCATGGGAAATTTACTGCTCTACTAAAAACCGTATTTTTCCACAATATCAGGTAGATTTGATGCAGCAATCGATGAGACTTTCGCAATGATTGGTCACAATCGTTTTAGGAATTCCAAGAGATATCTTATAATTTTAGGAATTGGCATGGTAATTGCAGAGATCATCAGAAGAGTCATAAGGATTGTCACAGTAATTGCAGCGATCGTCACAGTAACCAAAGAGATTTTCACAGTTATTTCTGAGGTATCACCACATTAGCAGAGATTGTCATACCAATCAATAGGCATTGTCACATTAGTCGCAGAGATTGCTACAATAATCGCAGGGATTGTCGCAATGACCGGGTGGATTGCCGCCGTAATTTGAGGCAATTAATGCCGCAACTTTGTGATGTTGCGGCTGCTATCGGTAATGTTGTCAGAGAAAACACAACAATTGCCTCAGTAATCGGTGACTTTACCACAGTACTCGATATTCCTGACATTAAATCCACCACTTTAGTTGGTTGTTCAATAGCAGTGTAGTGGTTGTGCTTCCGGATTTAAAAGCGTTGTACCGTGAGTTTATATCGTTCAGTCATATTAGCTTCTACTGAAATCGCAATAATCAATTCAACAAATACCATGAGTAAGGTTGCCGTGAAGAAAGTGAAGCTGCATTTCTTCATCTTGAATACTCTTTGCGATTTTGGACTCCACTGACCGCAACGTAAGAACCATGCCAGCAGACAGGTCAAAACGATTTACTGTGCCCCTTCGAAGTTGAGAGCACGACGCAAGCACACTTCTTGAAAGTTGTGGCTCAATCTCGAACGCATTCTAGATAAGTACGTATATGGGAATAACACGAATTAGAGAATGGAATGATCTATCAAAATTTGAAACGACGAAAAAAAATATAATCGCAGCATCGCCGCACCTATGCACAGAACAAAGGACCAAAACTGCTGTATCGAGTATCGACACCATTTCCGTACACAATACAAACCCCAACAGTCAAAGGACACAAAGGACAAAATTCTCTTTATAGCGCCTACACACAAAACAATGGATAAAATTCTTAGTATCGCGCCTACACACATAACAGAGGAAAATTTCGCCGCATCGCGCCTACACGCACTGCAAAGGAAATAATTCGCAGTATTGCACCTACGCACAATACAAAAGACAAAATTCGCAGTACCGTGGCTTAGATTGTCCAGCCCGCAAATTTATGTGCGTCTCGTCGATGGTCTCCATACGAACACACTCCGGAAAGTCTAGGAGAGGCGGATAAAAGCGTCGTAAATCTTTTATTGCCTCAGCACTGATTTGCTGGCTAACAAAAAGGGAAATCGCTGCTCAAGTCGTCGCCTGGAAACGTTGAGCAAATCTGACAAGTCGCAAAGTTATGGCAGATTTTTACTGCCCGACGATCGCACCTGAAACGGATTTGGCTGAAAATTTCTTGTGGAGGAATTTTACAGGTCGCGATCGGAATGTCGATCGCAGCCCTTTCTCAAACGCAAAACGCACCAAAAACTTGGAAGGCTAATTATCGATAGAGCGTTCAAAACATGTTATAGAAATCATTCACACAATGTAATATTAATACAAGCTCGATTCAAATTGAATAATAAAATTTCGCTGCAATACGAAATTGATACCCGCTCTTACTCTAAGCATGCACGGTTAAACGCGTCAACAAAGAATTCTCTGTTATACGTGGTAATGAAAACTTTCTGTGTTCCATGCATTATTTAATAAATTCACAAATACGCGCCGTACCGCATCCATTTAATGTTTCGTACATTTCCGCAAATATGAATGTTGAAGTACTCGCAGCACCTAAAGCATGCGCGGCCTGGCACGCAACACCAGCAGCCACTAGTCCTAAGCATAACTAGCACATCCATTTGCCCAACTTGGCTGTACGGGTGGGAATTGGCTGGTTGCTGTGCACTTTTCGGAAAAGGTTTTTCGAGGGCCGAATTAAATTAGAGAAGTGCTCACCTCGCCGTGAACGCTGGCGCCGTCGCTTACTCGCGTCTGAAGAAGGGATAGCAACTCCTCTGATGTGAGTGGAGCTCAGACGCTGCTACGAGAGGCCAGAGAGCTGGGGAACAGCGTCAGAGAGTGGGATGCGGCTCTGCGGTTCGCTGCTGCTACTAGGGTAGTGTCACCTCACCAATTCGCTTAAGGAGAAATATGAGGTATGATCTCGTCAGAAATTGTGCTGTCATTTTGTATCTTCTATGTCGTCATAAGGCCTCGCCTGATATGAGTGAAGTTTATTACCAAGTTTCTTTCAAGGAGCGAATAGAATTTTATGTGTTTTGAAAAAGCATGGCTAGATTAAGCTATTTCATCGTCGCTCTGGTTTGGAGTATAATTGAGCTGATGTAGCTATTGCTTATTCGGACTGACAACAAGACGTCTTGGCACTGCTTCACAGTTCTCAGAGGTATACGCAGTGCATGAACGTAATGCACTATCACAGTTTCAAATGGAACATGTGAGTAAACTGGGCCGATGACTATAGAGTTCAACATCCATTAAACTCTGGTATGGAGCTAAAAATTTTGTTCAACTATTTTGAGAATATAATGCATTGTTTTGTAATAACTGGTGCGACTGCATTTGGAAATTTGGTGATGGGAGGAGCAAAATGTGAAACACATGAAAAATTTTATAGTCAACTACTAGAATTTTTTCAGAAAGAAACACCGAAGTGATAACGCGTACAGAAGCTTTGTGTGATTTGAATGCAAATCCACAGCAGATTCGCTCAATAAAAGCGCCAAAAGTTCTAAGATGCACCATTTGTGAATAGTTGTCCCTACGTTAATGTTATAAAGGTAGGTAGATAAAGCAGAGCGAAAATTTGAATGATTGTGAGAAATGTTTCAAAAATTAATCCTATAGAGCATGCATTTGCCGAGTTACAACGTTCGAAGGAGGAAACTTGATAAAACATCAAATCATGTATCATCAGTCAGAAAGTCCATCAATAGCGATAATTTTCTGATTATTCAGTCATTTGAAAGCCAAGTTCATATTTTAAAGCGAACAAACTTTGAATGCTTTATTTTCACCGATTCCAAAAATTCCAATAGCAGCTTCGGAAATTTCGCAGAGTTCATTTTTCAAAAAGACTGCACCATAACAACACACTGATGATTTTTAACTAACCGATAAAATGAAAGATAGATATACGGTTCTGATATGAATGCATACTTGCGCTCTTAAAATTTACGGGAAAAAATAGCTCATTCCCGAAATGAACTAAGGGGCGTCCCTGTTTATTGCCGTGAACGTCCCCAAATGAGCACGCCAAACACTGCAAAATTGCAGCGGACTAAACGTCCGAGATCAAAACTACAGTAACAACGACCCATCGAATTTTTGACGACTTGTGCCAATCGACATGGGAGGGCTGGTCCCACAAAGATCCGGGTTTTCTGGCACCTCTCGTAATGAACTGACACGTTTTTCAAGAGTCAGTTCTTAACGCAATTACGGAGGGGCATTTCTTCTTATCGAACTTCCTGCCGGGGCTCCGTTACTGGTTGCCCTTTAAAGCCTATTCTTGGTCTTCCCTCCTGGTTTGGCGGACGATGAATTGCGCTGTGCGTGGACCCATTTCTTGCGTAAATGACGTTGACTTTCAACTTGGTGACTGCTTTCGTATGTTCGTGTTTTAGGATAATTGCGGGGAAGTGATGAAATAGAGAACAAATTAGGTTTGAAGGTCTAGGTTGTACAAAACATGTAACGCTTTCACAGAACTTTTTGCAAGGCTTCTTCCAGCCAATCTCAAGGAACACCAATTGGTAGTTCGCGTTAGCATCAATTTACCAGCTTTAAACATATAAGGTCGGAAAGTTCAGAGTCCACAGTATCATTTCACAATTTTACTGTACTCCCGCTATCTAAAAACAAGTTTTTAAAATTTGACATATAATTCATCGCATTATACCATTTGCAAATCCTAGTTTTAAATGAACGGTTTCAATATGTATTCTAACTTTCTTTGATATCTGTATTTTCGTATCATGATTTCAACAAAAGGATTTTCCATCATTTAAAAAAAAAAATACTTTACAAATAATAGTAATAGTGATCAGGTAGTACTCAGTTTGCCTAACAAGCAAGCAACAAACTGAGTGTTATCATGCAGCGTGATAATGTTTTGCAACAGTTAATCAGAGATTGGCGTCAATGTCAGCGTTGTTCATTCTTCTTGACAGACATCGTGTGTTTGCGTCAAAACAGGCGCCAATGTGAAGTAGCGAAAACACAACGCTTTGTCTTTCAAACTCAGACCGCACAATTTAAAATAATCCATTGGCAAAACGGTAATTTATGAATCTGTGGAGTGTCATATTTTCTATTTAAATAATGAGCTCTTGTTATAGGCTAAACAGGGTTGATACTTATTTAACTTGCATCTACTTCATTTAAGAATGGAATGCAGTTAAAAGTTCACTATTTTGCTTGGTGGTATCTAGAGGGTAAGGTCCATTTCCAATATTTTGTTAAATAGATAAAAATGGGCTTCATCCGCTACTCTGACAATAATATTACATTTTCACCGTGAACATCAGAAACATTAATACGATTTTTACATCAGGCCCATCGATGGGAGTAGTATGGTATTTATGAAAGTATTACAAAGTTCAAGGGTAGCTAGGGACGCTTTTCATATGGCTAACAGCTCTTGCCTATCACAGGAAAACATTCACCGAAAGCATTCGCTTCAGCGCTGCAAGTAAATTAGGGAAAAGTGTGAGAAAACGCGATGTTCTGCATTCGTTTTATGACTTAAAAGTTGAAGTTGCAGGAAAAAATGGCAAGGCCGAACAAAAAGAAAACGGTGCTGCCATAGCGTAAGGTCTACCGCACTATAACATGATATCTACCAATACCTAGTACTGTAGCGTGAGGTCAGGTTCATTACATATTAAATATATTACTTATATATATTATGCACTGATATTACTCACTTCCATACATTTCAATTTGTGCACCTCAAACTGCACCTGGGTAGGCGGTAGATGGCGGTAGACCTAACGCTATATGTAGTAGCACCAAGAAAACATTGAGGAGCTATCAACGCCTGAAAGTTTACCTGCACTCCTATTTATAGAAAATGTCTGTTTATTGAATATATTATAGTAAACGTCGTCGAAACGAGTTTCGTGAAAGGATAGAGCAAGATATTTCATTCGCGGAGAAACCGTATGTTTTTCATCGGGTACTATTCGTACACAACAAGTACAGTTAGATGAGATTATAAGTTAATTTAAGCCTCTCTAACCACAACAAGCGTGTTCCAAGAAAATGAATAAGAGGAAGGCATCATTTCGTTGAAGGCACGCGCTGTATCTTTGTACAAGGTGTGTTGCCACATAAAATCCTCTGCGCATGTAAACGAACAGTGAGTCAGGAAGAAAATTTACAACGCAAGATTCCCAAGAATTGCCGTAATGGAAATATAGATAAAACTTAGAGCAAAAAGAAATAGGTGTTGAAAAACAATAACGCAGTGAACCGAAAAAGATAGTCCTTAACAAAACGAAAAACTTGTTATCTCTCAACAAATAGAAAACCTACATAACTCTTGGCACGGGATCTCACGTTTTCCTCCTATGTGCATTAGTTCCCAAAAATACAATACTTGTATCCTCCTGAGGGGTGGATACAACACACACGCGTTTGTTTCCAGCGGCTCTTTGGAATAGTTCGGTGTAGCTTTGAACAACTCGGCCCGTATCACGAGTGTTCGTGGTTCAATTTATTGATTTGCCACCGTAGTTGTCCCATACATCACGCCTGCTGTCCCATTCATCGAAGCTTAGTGGCCTGTTTCAGAGTGATCTAGTAAAATTGAAACATTATAAAGGTTTTCATTTTACTGTATTAAGTTATTATTATTATTATTATTATTATTATTATTATTACGTCATTAATCTCTAATAAACTTGGTAGATAAGCCTTAAATGCTGTTGTTTTTATATTTTGCTACTTGTGCGCGGATATTCTCCTTGACTAACAAAGGGTTTGAAATCTCTTTATTTGTATATAACTGTTTCTGCATTGTATAAAACTATTGTGTTAGATTGATCTAAAAAATTAACATTTTCTTTTCCATGTTTTTAACTTCTCGAAACACTTTAAGTTCATCAAGCGTTAAATTGAAAAAAAAAATTACTCGAGATTTTTTTTTTATTTTTTGAGTAAATGTTGAGTGAATTTCTTCCCAATAAATAATTATTAAAACTTTCACACAAAACTTATATTTAATGAGGCCCGCAGCTACCCACAAGCCCGGAAGTAAGAAGAGCCAGTAATCGTATACGATAAACAGCATTTCTCCCATTAGTGTTTTTAGGAAGAGTGACACTATAAAATAAAAAGAAGATTCAGTGTAAAATGAATATTATGTATTGCGAAGGTTTGAAGTGTAAAATTTCCTCATCACTGTTCAAGTTAGGTGCCAAAGTGGAAACACACAGAGTATAAAACTAACGTAAACATATCGCTAAAAATGTAGAATATAATTTCCCCGCACTCGTACGCAAAGATTGCGTTTACGTTTTGTTTAGAATTTGGTCCTCGCTGCTCTGAAACATTCTCAACACGTGTGCCACAATAATATGTAAGAACGAAATTGTTCACCCAAGTTTAGCGATGCTGTTCCAACTGTGCCACACAAGGTGAACTCTACGCAGCTAGTCTTCGTGACGTCGGTTTTACTCATTCCAACGTGAATGCGCTATCTACTTCGAACCACATTCTAAAAAAATGCATTTTATTAAAACTAACGACACATGAATAAAACATGGCGCTGTAATACGCTCTTTTCAACAAAATTAAGTTACGCTATGTACAAGATAACTGAAAAGTCGCTCTAAAAAACATTAAGTGCGAGCTCATCACATTTGAACAATTAAATGAACGCACGCCATGAACTCATCGAAAACATGTCATAGCAGCCACATATTGTGCACACTTAATGCGATGATGACAACAACGCTGATGAAAACAAATTATGTGTGGTCCGAAGCTCTGATAAAAACAACATAATACAAATGCCTGTAACATCCGACGAAGTTTTGCTGAAAACAACGCTGCTCAAAATAACCTTTAATTTACGACAAAGCTCTGAAGACAACAACAGTGATAAAAATAAGCTGTAATGTTGACCAGAACGCAGCAAATGATCATGAGACGCAGCTCATATTGCGCTGTGAATCTCAACGATAAATGTCACACTTTCCTCTTGTGCTGGGACAGGAGAAGGAGACATCGCGGCGTAGATAGCACATTCTGCTCCTGATAATGCTGCCCCAGATGATAATGCCCTGAACAAAAAGTACTTGCCTCCGTAAAGCGATGATAAAAGCAAATATTCTCCAATATGTCAACTGATAGCGATCAACTTCACGACCAGATGTTACTCATTATGTGCAGGAACTCCGTCTCCACCCCTCAAGTTATATGAAGTTAAACGTTTTCGATATTTTGCCGAGAAGTTGTTTTGGTTCATGGAATTTCAAACTGAGTCAAATTAATAAAATTAATTTCGATCTTATGTAACTTCTTCACTGTCAAAATGAGCGATACAAAGAGCAGAAAATAATTCTTCAAATAAAATGCCAGAAAGTAAATAAACTATAACGGAGGTACGAAATATTTCCTAAGCATGCCTAATTTTTAAAAAAATATCATAAAAATACGAAAATCCCATGAAATGTTTTCCCGAACAGCTGAAAGTTTGAAGTCTGTTGAAAAATAAATCGGCTGGAATTTGTATGTTGGGAAGCTAAAGCCTCCAGAAAAGAAGTGCACCAACCATTGCATAGCAGAGTTGAATCGCTCAACGATTCAATCAGCGTTTAATGAAGCTAAATTTGTTCGTACTGCAGTGAATGTTGAATTATTTAGCTAATGGCAGTGTATTAGCAGGTGCAATAGAGCAATTTACGCAAATCTGCCTTCTTAAAACGTCGCTAAAAATGTTTAGAAGCGCCATGATTATGAAAATTAATTATAATGCTAATTGTGTAGAAAGGTAGGGCATATTAACTCCGTTACTGAACCAAAATAACATTCGAGTGGGTGAGCAAAAAAAACATAAATATTCACTGTTCTCGGCTTGACCTGCCAAGGAAGAATTGAACTATTCTCCACAATATAAGCATGAAACACAATTCAAACAATCCGTCTAGTTGATATACTCCCTCTAACTTATAACAGAATGAAGTCCCATGGGAAAAATAGAGAGGACACACAATGAGTTCACACGAAAGAGTTCAAAAAATAAAATTGCGTAAAAATATCCGCTGTATAAGACACTCGAGATTAATCCCACGAAAGAGTTCCAACAGAAAAAGAAAATCGAGTAAAAAGCGTTCACTGGAAATGACACGAGTTTAAAAAAATGAAGCAATTACAATTAACTTTACCAATTTCAAGATGACAGCAAGGAACTAATGTGGAAGCTCGGGTGAGCTTATCACTTATCAGTTACGCTGAGGACTTTATCATGACAGACAGCTATTGAGAGTGACGGAGAGTGAGCGCTTCGTGCCACTCTGCTGTGCTGTACTAACTTACACACTTCCGTACACTTCTCTCGCAGGATTCTCTTTCCTCATAGTGAAATAAAGCTATTTCTGAGGCTATATTGTTCTCTTGCAGGATTATTTATTCCCCACGTGAACTTGGGCTATTTCTGAGGCTTTACCGGTGATGAATTACGGTTCTAACAGTTCTCTCGCAGGATTCTTTTTTCCCCACAGTGAAATTAGGGTGTTTGTGAAGCAATATTGCTCTGTCGTAGGATTATTTTTTTTCCACGGGGAAATTAGGCTATTTCTGAGGCTTTACCGGTGATAAATAATGGTCCTAAATCATCATTGTAGGTCTAATGCACTGACGAAAATAAATGAAATGCACATACCATATTCCGTAGATTAATTGACAGTTCTGATCAATTCTGTGCATTGTTCAGTTGTTATGCAGACGTCATCAGGGACGGGGTCAGACACTACAAAGCATGATAACCGACACATGCTAATTTGATGCCAATCTTACAGCAGAATTTACGGATAATAAATAAAAAATACATCATTTATTAACTAAGCCAAGCACAAGGTTACCTGATATGTGGGTATAAAATGGACCTATATAGGACAAATTATTCTGAGCAGAGCTTCCTCGAACGTATTTTAACTACTTCTACTTTTCAACGAGTATCAAAATTGTAAGTGCATTCTTGTATAATTTCCTGATTGAGATGAATTAATAATCAATAAATAATAAAAAATAATAAAAGAGGAGCATAAAATTGAGCACGACACACAAGAACTGCAGCTGCGGGCGTGTACTGTAACAAATGCATTGAAATTTGCATTGATTGACATGACTAACATTTCATGGTTTTCGCAGCGAGAGTTGACAAATTAAAAAATGTTTGTGACGCATTCCTTGAAATATGAAGCAACGGAACGTAACAAGACGTCTTTATGAAAGAAAACCAACAGCCACAACACATGCAAGGTAAGCCCGGACATTGCTTACTAAAATCTTACGGAATCCCATTATCCAGCCCGCGGATCCCTAAATGACAACCGAATAGATCCATACAGACTCCTGCCGTAATAAATAGTCATACATAAGTAGTCTTTTCAAATATGTGATTAAATTAGTCTTCAACAGCTGGTGTGCCTCGCAGGCTTGCTGAGCAACTCTAGAAACTTAAATTGCTGATAAATTCTACGACAAAAATTTTGCGGTGACGAGTCGTTGACCGTTGGCGAGAAATGTCATTGATTTGTAATAGGTTCCTATAGTTGTCTTCGTTTAAATACGAGAACACCTCCGCTCTCACGTACGAGACATATTACGGACTTTTTTTTTAGCATCATGGAATTGCATATCCATAATTTTTAAATTTCCAAGTTCGCAAATAATGTTAAAGTGAGTGTAAAATACACGAGATGTTTTTGTACAACATGTCCTGTTGCTTTTCAGGGCAGTTTTGCCGTAGGAAAATGTATTTGATGAATTCTAAACATAAACATAAACTAAACAATAGCGGAAACTTCATAGCACACACAGAACAATAGAGAATTTCGTCAAGAACCTGATATTTTCTTGTCATAAGGATTTCGTTTGAGCATGAACCGCGTAACATATCCAAGTTAAATAGCATCATTCATACGCTTTCTTAAAATTTGGAATTGATCATTCAAATATGCTATTTGCTAAGTTTATTTCCCCCATTTTTTACGGAACATCAACTGGTAGCCCTCGGTAGCCCTCGTGAGAGGAGCAAAGGAATATCATTACAAAGCTCGAAACAAGGGAATGCTCTGGAGTGCCTGAAGGCCAAGCAAGACTGTAAGAGCCGAAGAAGCAAAGACCCTCTTTGCCGTGCGATTTGCCTGCTGCAAGTCCTTTCCCACTATGTTAAGCTTTCCCTTTATATTTGGAAGCAATTCCAAGCATTTATTACGTTACCTCCATCGCGTGCCCAATTTCCTCACGCACCCTCACCCCTCTTTCCACTCAAAAAGAAACAGCGAGGCTAGAAACAATTCTTCTAGCTTTTATTAGAAATGTCTGAATACAGGACATTAAAATCACCGCTTTTCCTTTCAGCTCTCCCTTTTTAATATCTTCATACACTGTTATCCCTGAGAGATTCAACAGGTTTCCTTCATTTAAAATAAAAAATTGCCCTACCTTTGACATCCGTGGAGAAAAGCTTTGCTAGTTATCATTAGAAGTGTCAGATAAGATCATTGGCGTGTCAGTGCTATCGCTGTGCTGTCACAAACAACACATGAGATGGACGAGCGCTCTATCAGAGCCACTATCTACACCAGCACCCGAGCTGCTCTGCCAGTTGTCACCCACACGTGGGGGCGAGCGCAAGTGCGTTTGTTCAGCCATCGCACGCCGCCCGTCTGTGCTGTCGCTTTCCGTACTAAACACACCTTGGAAATGAACGTTTTCCCATCGTTTGGAGTCTTGAAACTTGGTGCATCTGTGTTTTTCCTGGTGACGTACTGATTTCATAAAAAAGTTTTTTTTATTTAGATTGATTGTAATACGTTATCTCCAGTGACATTGAAGTGCTGAGTGATATTTTTAATACAAGCTGGTAAAAAATATCAAGTGGAAAGTTAGTCTTGACTGTCGACATCGCTTAATTTTTTCACGTGGGCATCATTCAGCTATGCGAAGTGAAATTTAAAAAACTGCATTTAAACAAATGTACGGCAGAAAGGCAACAAATTAAAAAAAAACCTTTGTCATCTATTAAAATTCTTAAAACCTTTTATTAAACTACACGTAAAACTTCAAGTCGTAACGTGCATTAGTGAACACAAATTACGACTTTACAGGACAATACTAATACTTCTTCGCCTGGACCGAATTACAGGTTGTATTCATTGCTATATCTCTGCACTTTATGCCTTCGTTAACTCCAATGATTCTTCCAATAACTTAATTTTGGGTATACGTATTGTGTATTATTGTTATCAGTACTAATTAGAAGTACTTTTAGCCTGCTGAGCGCCTATTTAGATTACTAAGAAAGAAGAAGGGGCTGCTATAAGAGTGCTTTTTAAACAGTCAATTTTTCCAGAAATTTATCCTGTATGCAAAGTAATTTTGCATCGGTGAAGATAAAAATCATGGGTAACCAGGTCAAGCTGAACAATCTTTCCCTGTAAATTAAGACGGTAGCTTATGCATGTAAATTCAGTTTTCAGAGAAAAGAACTTTTTAGAAGCCGTCCAACACCGCACATGCTTGTTCAAAATTAGTGCGCATACAATGACAGTGCTTTTAGGGAAAAAAAATATTTTATCACAGAAGTGCTATGCCGACAGAAGTGTTCACATCATCCCAAGGATAGATATGAGAAGGAAATTTATGAGTGCACAGTGAGTGTTCACTACATGTTGTTTCCAGCGCCAAATAATATGATAGGAACATCATAACATAATACTGGACAGCCTTAAATTTCTCTCTTAATATTGGACAGCCTTAGATTCATAACATAAAACTGGACAGCCTTAAATTCATGACATTAAAATGGATAGCCTCAAATTTATTACATAATACTGGACTGCCTTGAATGTCTTTCATAATATTAGACAGCCTTAAATTCGTATTATAATACTAGACTGCATTTAATTCATAACATAATACGGGACGGTCTAATACATTCATATCATAATACTCGACTGTTTTAAATTCATAATACTGGACAGTCTAATACATTCATAACATAATGCTCGACCGCCTTAAATTCATAACATGATATTGGACAGCCTAAAATTCTACGCGTTGTGGTCAGCGGTTAAATATTGCAGATATGTTCTAAGTACTCAACTCTCACTTAAGAGCTCTCCGTTTTATTTTTGTCACGTGAACATTAGATCAGTGCACATATATGATTCAAGTGCTCATTAGAGGACATTGAAGTAAATATCTGGTGTGCTGAAAATAAGGGTTTCAAGGCGTCCAAAGTCGTTTCTCTGCAAGATCAGGAATTCTCTTCCAGGTTGGTCTAATTTTACGCTACTTGTTAAAAAACATTTTTAGTTACTAGATAAAAATAAAAGATGAATAATTTAGCGATAAAGCAAATTCGCCGCAATGTAATATGTTAAGCTAAACGAGAAAAAATTATGCAAAACTAGTTTCAACATGGAGGTTTTAAATCGAATTTACGTTGATTTCGTCGATTACAATATTAAGCAAATGTCTCAGAAAAATGAGAAGAAATAAGTATGATGCATGAATACCACATGAGCTTCAAGATCGCTTGAAATGCAGGACGCAACCGTGCGTTTAATACTGTCCGCTTGCACCAGTGAGTCGACGTCTAAACTTAAGTATTAAAGATTTTTTGTAAAATTCAGAATACGAGTGATGGACGTAAAACTACTCGCTCTCGAAGTCAGTAGTTAACTCATTTGAACCCTTTTCTAATCGCCCAGAAAAGACAGAGGCCGAGTGGTGATAATTTGCTCGATATTCCATATCACGAACATGTCTCTCAGACGTCACCATACTCTCTCACGCTTCATTTCATTCCTCTCTTGCTGTCAACTGCTCAGATTAATAAATTGTAACATTTGATAAACGTTGCCACACAACCGGAAATCAACAAAAAGAAGAAAATTAAAAAGGATTTATAATACAACCTTTCGCCTAAATGGCCAAATTGAAATATGAGAATAAATATTTCAGGGTTACTTGTATGCTTAGAGTTCCCATTTCATGTTCTAACGAAGTTATTCCCTCTCTGTTTTTCAAGATAACTTTTTTCCTCGGCTGATGACATGCGAATACGCCAAAGGACAATTTTCTTTATCTTTCTGTCATGCATTTAGAAGAATTAATGTTTTATACCGTCTTCCTATTTCCCTTCTTTTTACTGAACATCAGGAAATATTCAACGAACGTGTTTGAACAACCAAAATTATAAATAAGACACACAAACGATCACTTCTATGCAGAAGACAGTAGCTGCATCGTCGATAAAGATGAAGGCCATTTGAATTTAAAAGCAAACTTCAAAAACTAAAAGCAAGATAATCTTATAAATGCAGTGCACTAAATATGTCGCATACAACTCAGAACACTACAGGTCAATGTAGATTTCCTGCAAAAAAGAACTTTTGGCTTGAAAACATCAGGATCTCTTCAATGAAAATTTAAATACTTCAATTTACCATCGATGAGTGTTGAGCTTTCTTTCGGCAAGAGCCTTCGTTCCTGAGATTATTAGCTATTATGGAGAACAAATTCTCACGACAGTAAGTACCAAGGGACTTGGGCTTCTCTTAGAAGAATTGGAGAAAAAGCTCTAAGGAAAATTGTGGCCTAGCGAAATGGAAATTAAAAGAGTACACTGATCAAAGCAAATTGGCACATTGATAAGTAAGACCGATATAGGTAAATGTCAACAATGCATGAAAGATTCAAAATTGTCTTTCAAAAGAATAGCACATCAAAAGTTAAACACATAAAGCAAGGAAAAAATTGGCATAAATGCAGCAATAAAAAAACACGAAGTGCAAAAGTAAATGTTAAATAAGGTAAATGCGCAACATAATTTAACCGTCACTGAATCCATACGCACGGATTATTTGATTAATTACAAGTTGGCTTCAGCCCCTCTTACCACAACAAAGATGTTCAAAGAGAGGAAGGATGAAGCTGCCATCATTTAGTATGGAGTTGAGAGAACGCAGAATCTATGCAAAAGGTGTGTTCCCGCGTTTAACGCATAGGATCCACAGCAAATTAAAACAGAAAGTTGAGAGGAAAAGTTAGGAAACAAGGTAAAAGTTGAGGATGAATTTCAGGGTGACAAGACAACAGTGAACCGAAAAAAGCTGTGATTAGCGATACAAAAAACATTTTAATTCAACAAAATGGCTGACCTACCTTTATCTTCGGGACCTCAAAATTTTCTCCTGAGAATGCTAATTTCCGTCTATGCGATAGTTGTGTGCCCCAGAGGAGCATACGCACAAAGATCTAGCAAGACAAGAGAAGTGTTATAATCCAGCAAATCGTAGAACACGTTGTCCTCCATTGCTTCAACAGAGAGTCTTACCTGCGCGTATAGACGTTTTAAAATTTCAATTTATTTCAACGTAACATGTTGACAATCTTCATTCAGATCAACTCGACGTAATGGATTTCAAGTTTTCAAAAGATGCATCGCCCAGAGGGATTTTATTTATCATCATCAGCACGCAATATTAATATCGTCAGTGTGAGCGCAGTTTTTCCATCCATTTTATAATTAACAGAAAAACTGCGCTCTTGCGAAGGATATCAACGTTCCTGATGATTTTCCAATTACTTTCAGCTCAACCAAAATATTCTGGAAACTTTAATGGAAAATTAAGCCTGAAGAAGTCCAGAGCTCAAATCAATGGAGTACATACACTCCATTTATTTGAGCTCTGGACTTCTTCAGGCTTAATTTTCCATTAAAGTAATGTCATGTTTCAAAAACATGACTGTAAAAGAAGCGACGTTAAGAATTTTACGAAGCAATTGACCAACGCTTTTGTTCAAATAAAAGTTCTAAAAGAACCATGTTAGTCTGAGGATCAACAAAGAAGCGTCATATCGTCTATACATTCAAGAAAAAACTTCGATCGGACGCCGATGAAACAAGAAACGCCAACAGAAAATGCCACGAACTTCAACATGTAAATTAGCATAAGGTTTTCTTAATAATAATAGTGTTTTATGGGGAATATTAGTGTAAATTTCTTAGCAGAAGTAAATGCATATGTATTTAAATTGTTTTAGGAAATATCTTATGTTCATATGTCAATCTTGCAATACCAAAATCACGAGTTAGCATCTCTAATAGTTGCTTGCGGGGGTCGGAGTCAGTTACGCTGACTTATGCACGAGAGGGCAAAAGACATTGACGTGGTCAGCGCGAGCGTTAGACACCTCAGTCCAGTTGGACTGGGGCCTTCCGCACGATGTTGCGCTATAGCGCCTATACATCTTCTTCACGTATGCTGAACTGCGCTAAAATTCTTCAACCTTCATTCGAAAAGCTACTTATATTGTGCGGTACGCTGCCGTTAGCTGGTCATTTCAGAAGCCCATGGCCATGTTTTGACTGTGTAACATGCGGTCAGGGATTCCTTTTTTTGAGGCCAAAACCCTGCGCGGTTACTGCATTATGTCGCACTTTTCTCATAGACCAGAGCTAGCCTGAAAAGCGACGTATTCTCCGACGGTGGCTGTGAAATCTATAAGATGAAAAACCTTGTGTTTTGCTACGTAAGCAAACTACCCTCATACACTGCGGTATATTTGATTTGCTGGCGCTCGAAACCCTATGCTTTATCAGTGTTTATGCTAAGTTAGATATTACTTATGCTAAGTAACACGAATGACAAACGATCGCCACTTGCTATGTGCCCACTATCTTTTCACAGCTCGTCATCTACCCATAATGTTCCAA
Organism: Morinoia aosen; assembly: GCA_030386875.1. Lineage (NCBI taxonomy): Eukaryota > Metazoa > Arthropoda > Malacostraca > Amphipoda > Talitridae > Morinoia > Morinoia aosen. Next base: position 13,183,452 of record CM059562.1, read on the forward strand.
TCGGTGTGAATTTCGTAATACGCAAATGCGAATTTCCTAATATTTTGAATAATATCCAGATATCATTACCTGAATTTCTTAACATCGTGGCAACAGTAGGAAAAGCCCATCCCCTCTCTTATAGCAAAACATTGACTAAATAAGCTCAAGCCCATATTTTTTAAAAGTATTAATGGCCTCCCTCATTCCGGTATCGGCGCGTCGCTGCAGAAGTGGGATCGACGATCGTTTAACTTGCACTTCAAAAGAAGCGAAGCAAGTCTATTCTGAGGGCCTCACCGGCCAAGTAGGCACCCACGTCACAGTTGACTCACTCAGCGGTCTCAGCCTCCCGCTGAGGTGATCCCGGGTAAACTGTTGGGTCGCTCAAACTGCAACAAATCGGTGATTCAGAAGAGCTTCACTGAACTGAAGTCATCATATCACGGCCGCCGGCTTCTTGCCAAAGGATAACATCCGCTGCTTGGTCATAACATCAGCAGCTAGGTAAAAACGTAATCGATGGCCTTGTTCTGATGATGGTTTTACTTCTCTTCGGCTCAAAAGAGTGCAGTTCAAAGCAGTAGCCGAAAACTCGCGGCTCACTTGAATGACTGCAATTCGAAGCTGTTGAAAACTTCCACGTTGGTCAATGATAAGTGTAGCCCACGCTGTCAAAAATGTCGAGGCCAATTACACACCACTCTAACGGCATCAGTCCTTCAACCAAAGTACCCATGCAGAAGTTATTCTGCCTTATTAGTTATTCAAGAGCGAACACATGAACTTCACTGCAATGAGCTAGCTGTCTCAAAACTGATGTAGGATAAAACGCGTAAGCCATCTCGTATACCCTTTCTCTTTTGAAGTAATTTTTGCTGAAGTGGAATATTATTATAAGCAATTTTGTGAATGATGTATGATGGTACACATCAAATGGTGATCAGCTATTTTCTCAATAAATTGAGTAAACATGAAACCTTCACCGACCGATGCTTTATATAGCCTGATTACGTTCAGACGCATTTGATTGAAGCATATCATATTTACACCAGAATACAAGAAAATTTTCAGGCAGTAAAGCCTGCTTTAGTGTATGATAGCATTGCTGTCTGACTTCTTTTGCATCTGTTATCTTCTAATTCTTTCTGAATTTTTTTTTGTACATGATAGTGTACCCGAGCGCCGTTACTTTTGGGATTGACTGAAATAGGGATAATTGAATTTCTCTTGAGTGTTGAGAAGTTGAACCGAGTATCTGTGCTACGTACCTAATTTTAATTTTCAGAGAGACTGACTAAGCTAGTCCAAGTGTTGTATAGACGTAAAATGATTACGCATCCAGTGTATAATATTACACAGTTATTGCTTGTTTGGTTGGTCGGTCCGTCTCTCTGTCGCGCTTTTAAGACCGCGTATCTGTTATACGAGTTTCACCATAGCACAAGTACAAGAATATTTTAATCACAAGTACTGTTAGGATAAATATATTTGTTTGCTATCCGCATATAGAAGATTTATTCAAGGACATTATCGAATCCCGTAATTTTTGACGCTATGGCATTTCAATGAACTTCACTGGATGTGCCCTTCAAAATAGAACACATCATTTCACTTTTCCTCTGGGAAATTCAAGTCTCACCCGAGTAATTGGGAAGCTGTCCTTCGATGTCGCAATTCATTTTCTCCTGCATGAGGGAAGTAAAATTGTCGCATGCATACATTATCAAACCGCACTAACAAATGCAGCCTCTTAGCCTCAGTAATATAGTGGAAGCTGAGGCATTCTTCACTGTCAAGGGATGTTTATACAAACAGCGAGTCCTCCATAAAGTTTGCTGAGCAAGTGTCTCTTGTCTGAGTTCTTTTCAGAGCAGAAACACCTTGTATTACAGCGTCAGCTGGCGAGTATATCAACAGACTACAAGCTTCCTTTCAGTGATGGCGTATTCTAGATACCGCTTTCCCCAACTGCTGACTGTTGTACGGATGTGAACTATAGTGAAGGTTAATACTTGATAAATACAAGTATATTTCCCTTCATTAGCTCAACAAGAGTGGCATTCATTAGGCAAGTAGCTCAAACGTTAAGGTAAACCGTTGAAGTGCATGCCTTTTGTTCAAAGATGAAGAAATGAATCTGTTTTGCCAAAATCTAACTTAATTTAAATCACAAACAGCGCATCTCACATGTACTTCAAAATACAAATTTCCAACGAGCCGTATTTTACACCTCGATCCTGGCAACTACTACGTCGGTCTCTCCTAGTCCAACGTTTGCATCCCGGCAGTAGACCTCCTCTCTCTTGTAAGAAATCCATGACTCATACTTTGAATTTCATGGGGCTATCTTGCACTGTAAAGCTCTCAGTGTAACTGACATTTTTGAATCGGTTCTGCTCAAGTAGTGCTCATAGCAGTTCAGTTTCACCCATACACTAAAAGGTAGACAAAATTTCAACTTGTCTTTGCTCGTAATTACTTTACCGTTATTGCTCGTTATTGCTTGTTCACGCTTTCGGTTGATGATACCCCTTCATTCCGAGCCTCCAAGCCTCCACTAACCGGTTGAGCTGGTCATAATTTAGGCCTGTTCCTCCACCTCGGTAATCATTAATGTGACCAATGTCGTCACATACTTAGCCGTTCTCAATACGAACGTATGAAAATGTACCATACCGATTTCAACTGTAATAGGTTAAATCGGCAAACTGTTAAACTTGAAGTATCAATTAGTAAAAAGAAAGCAGGAGAAATCAATTATTTATTTACAATTAATTTGTTCATGGAACTGACAAAAAGCCAGACCGATTTGGTTTGTGCATATGCATTCAGAATCAAAATATTGTGTAGCGTGATTAAAAATACGTACCGCAAACGGCGAAAAAAATTCTGGGAAACAAAAACTTTGTTTTGTGAGTTTTTAAGTTGATGCAAGAAGCAGGACGCGACCCAGCACAACAAGCAGGCCTCATAAGCTTCCCATTGAACTTTGGGCACAACTTCCCCCGCTCAGATCAAATTAGTTTCAGTCCGGCGTATCGTAGATACATCGGTGTTCAACGTATAAATGATTGCTCGAGCTAAACGGATTGAGAAAAAGCTCGATCTCAAGCAAAAAGGTAGAATAGGAAAGTAATCAAGCTTTGGGATGAAAAACCACGTCGGTATCTAAACTTATATTGCTCCTCGTTGAAAAACAGCGCACCACGAGTTGGCGAATGTGCTGCTGTTGTTGAGAAGATGAGTATAAAAGCGAATCGACTCAAATTGTTGCGAATTTCTGAGGCTATTTACAAAGCAAGGATAAATTGACGTTACTACTGGTTGAAAAACGTTTTAAAAATAAAAAGGCACCTCATTGATTTGCAACAGTATTATATGAAGCCACGCATCGGCATCGACTGTAACTAAAAACTTCGAATAGACTGAACCGTGAATTTAACCATTGCATTCTATCCGTGAAACAAATATTTTAAAATTTTTGTAGCCTACAATTTTTAAAAGACCATGAATTCTCGCCGTGTTTACGCTGTGAAATTCGACTAAAATTATCAGCGAGATAATTATTGGCACCTGAAGGTGTTCATGTCCCTCAACTCAAAATTTACACGCAAGCACTCCTGTCGCCTGCAAAGTTGACGACCAAAACTCGAGGTGTTGACACAAATTTGGTCGCCAAAGATGAACGAGGCGTCGCAATGGCGCGCTAATCAGGCGTTATCACAAGAGAAATAAATCCTCTCATAGACAAATCCAACGATAAGCCCTCGAGGCGACAAGATAAGAACTTGACGAAAATTTAAAAGATAAGGACGGGTCTATGCTCGGAAAAGTAGGCATCTATGCTGTTCAACGCAAATAACTGCACTGTAAAGTGTCAGGATTTTATTTGAGTTGACATCTAGATCGCTCCAGAAAAAAATATACTACTTCTATGATTAAATGTTTTCGGAAGACGCACGCAGAGACGTGAACGTACCATTCTCCATTGAGATTATAGCATACGCTAACCAATGTTAATATCATGGCAAGAATCGAGTTATGTTGATGAATTGAATAATTCTGGTAAATTCTTCAATGTTATTTCGCTTCAGTTCTTAGAACATAACAAGATGTTTCATGTATTCCGTTTCCTTACCAAAATTTTGAATAAAAAACCCAAAAGGCGAAAATGAGAACATTTAAGTGGGCCTGGAGTTGCTGAATATTCAGTACAGCTAACCGACCAGATGTCCGTTCTTAAATAGCTTTCGGAAATCAATGCTTCAAAATGTGAAGTAAAGAGAGGATGATCTATCGCATGTAAAGACAGCGCAAACTCCGTGTGCTCCCCGGCTTGTTTTCGAAAAAGAACACTGAAAGTTCTCATCAATTAATCTTTCGAAATATAAAAACGTTCGGATGCATGTATGACGTAAATATACACCGAGTAACACAAATAAGCTCGCCTCGCCCTCAATCTTGTTTTAAATATACAGGTGAACTCTCGAACGTTGACTCATTGTTGGAAGGCCATAATTTGACTTCATTCACACAAGTAATACAAATCCTGAATTTTCTGACGACGGCAATCAATTCACCAAGTTTCTTCGTCCTTGGGTCGAGTGTTCGTGCATATGAGCGACTGCTACGGAAGGAACCGAGACGGTGCATTAGTTCGACTTGTCTTATGCCACCGCCACCTCTCTTTAACACGAAACTGACCTCGAAAAATCATTCGCTTTCCAGAAATTAATTCGCCAAAGCTTTCTATTTCTTTCCCCATTGAATTCGGTACTCATATTCAAAACCTCCCGTGAGATATTTGAGCAATGAGTACACCTTTCGGATGAAATAGAGTTGGTAACATTTTGCGATGCAGTTTGCTACTAACCGAACAACCATTTCGTTCAAAATATCCGTCATTATTCAAGAAAGGTACGTTAGTGGAAGAAAAGGCAATTCCCACTGAAGAAAAACTAATTTGTCCTCTAAAGAGTAGATGCTGAACCGGCATTGGTCAGTGCCAGTCGCCAAGTCGCGCAAAAAAAATGCTCCGGAAAGAAAGTTAATTAGGGTCGCTCAAAGAGTCTTTAATTAGCGCCCAAGCGGCCTGAGACTCATTAATTGTCACGTAATTAACTTTTGGCGCCTAATTAAAATGCCTAAAGATTTTTTAATGTGTCTTATCAGTTTCAAAACTGTTAGTTATGGTACAGATATTGGAACTAGAAATAGAAAACGAGACATTTACAACCATCTATAACCGATGTCAAAAACATGAAAGTCAAGGAGAAATCATAAATTCAAATGCGAAGAGTTGAAAAGTACAAAAATATTGTGAGGCCTGATCACTATATCGCTGTCTGCCAGCTTCATACCATATCAGCCTCGTGATGTTAGCACGACGTAAAATACTTCACACGTCCTCCTAAATCGGCTAGTGAACATAATCTCGAGGACACGGTAGCTGATAATATTTATCGAGGCTATGTTCTGAAACTTGCAATGCTACAGCACTTGAACATTACTATTCTATTCTTTGGTTCGTAAGATCAAATTTTCTTCCCTGATTTTGTCAATACGCATCATGTAAACTATCGAGTCAGACCTGCGAAAATTACCAATCCCTGAATGATTGATCTTAATAATGAGCGAGGCAGCAGTGGGTAGTGGAAGAAGTCCTGTGGTCCGGAAACGACACAACTGCAACTCATCTCCATATTTCAATAATTCAACTCGTTTGTGGAAAAAACTATAACGACGTTAGTAACAGGAAACGCTCGTCAGGATACCGCATGGCTTCCATGAATAATGTATTTATGCATTATGAAGGATAAATGAATACATTTGTGAGTTGAATGAATTCACACACGCAAAGTACACACGATGCATGAATGATAGGCGTAAAATTTCGCACACAAACATTAACAAAACATCTTTATATTTTTCTGGGGAACAGCTCGGACATGTGACTGTACAAACGATGATGTTGAAGCAGTTGCACAGTCCTACTTCAAAATGTTGCCGTCATGAGTATTGCGCGCGTTGCTTTTATTGAAGGTTGTGCACATTATCGTTATCGCACATTGTACGAGTCGCCATTATTGTCTGAGAGAAAAATATAACAGAATTCGGTTGCAACTTATTCACTCAAAGCAACCCCAATGATAAATAAAAAGGTATTCTGCCCAACCACGAGCTCTCACGAAGGAAAAACATCGCGGAGCTGAGAAAGCTTCCATCCCGTGCCCAATTTAGCGTCTCTGATTTCGAAAAGCCAACATTTGTGCACGCAATGCAGCGAAAACATTTGCTATGCAAGATTATTTGAAGGTTTCAGCGCGGGAAAAACTTAGAGAGCAAAAACACGCAAGAAATATAGCAGAATCGTTCAGCTCTGAGAATCCAATGTATATCAGTCCATTCAGTTTCGTTCTTTTTGTAACAGGCTTTTTCATGGGGGAAAATAAGCTGGGTTTTTACGTATAGATAAAGCATTAGCATTTAGCAATGCAGATGGTTTCCAACAGTATAAGACGATGCAGGTATAAACATAAGTGCTTTTTTCACTACCATGGCAACAAATTTTGTATTTCATCTCTCTTAAGATCTCATATCACACGTTAGCTCTTCGAGAATTTTTCAAATAACCGATCAGAGAGAGCCCAAAAAGAACGCCTTTTTGAGTTCAGTTTTGCTCAATCTATCTCAAAATCAACTCAGCTGCAGCAGCCAGAAATGAGTGGAGTGCGAGTGCATCGTTTAGTCTGCACACACACACACACTCACATCGGAGTGTTTACTCATTCCCAGAAGTTCGGAAGCCGCATTTTGTGCCGTCTCATTTGTACTACAGAATGTACGTTATTTTTGCAAGAAAAGTCGCTCTCCGGAGTTTAGTGACCGGAAACTCGAAACAAGTTCGACCGAGAGTTTTTATTCCAAAGCCGCCGCGGTTTTTTTGCGAAGAAATCTCCAGAACTAGAAGAATTAAGGAATTCGAAGCAAAGTAAATTTGAACTTTCTGAAGAACTTGGGTCTCGATCCGAAACTGTTGCAGTAAACTCAGAAGTTTAATCAAACTTATTCAAAACTGAAATTGGAACATGAAATTCTCGAAATAAATCTCAAAAATCCGTGGGTTTCCTTGAGGCTCGTAGAATTTCGTAGTTTGTGTCACACTCATTCGAACTTTTCGAAATTAGAGAGAGAAATATTTTTCCATCCGCAGCAAGTATTAACGCGGAAAAAACTGAGTGATCTCTCTTTTTCCACTCTAGCAAAATAATTGCGCGTTTTTAGCAATCTTCGTACCCGAACAGCGGTCAGAAAGTTGTTTTTCGTATGGCAGGGAAGTCCAATTTATCTTCCATTAAATGTTTTAAAGTATATTTTGTGTCCAACGCATCAGAGTCTGAGCTAGGAGCTTTGAGAACACTTCAAAAGGGCTTGAGAACGAGTATTGTGAAAGAAAGCGGTCAAGCCAACAAATGGGCTGGGGAAGTTGGAAAATACTCTAATTGTAAGAACGTGTAAAAATAAGATTACGTAAAGGTCTAGTGAGAGCGGTTATATTCCATCTACGCAGGGTGCTCGAAAACTTGTGATCAAACTTTGATAGGAGGTACAAAACTCAAAAGATTACTTTTTATTAATAAGTAAAAATCCAAAACATTCATCTTTTTCCAGATAGCGAACTTCAAATTTAACCAGGGTCTATCTAGCCATGATAGTTGTGAGTGGTGGAAACTTATTTGATTACACGAACTGCATTGTGAAATTGGATGTAACAATAAATGTCGCACCAGTCTTGCGTAGTTACGCACAAACGATTCTCAGACACGGTAAAGCACTCTTGGAACTTCTGCAATGAGTTCTGCGCATCAATTATCCGTCCAAAAAGTTCCACTTCTACCCTTTGAGAATTTGACAACAGATTCATATTGTCTAACCTTTCGTACACTGTTCATTCGCTGATAGCAGACGACCGCTAGAGTAAACGAAAGTTTCGATAATTTGCACATTCAAGATTATGCAGAGAATAAAACAATACAAATTCATTTCTATTAATAACGTGAGAACGTAACGCTTAATTTAATGGGTGAATGAGAACAACAGATAAATTTTACATGCCAATGAAAATCATCCTTCGTAGCATGAATTCGTGGGATTTGGATGTCATCATATTGTACATTTTAATGAAACTAACTTATCCTTTTTTCATTTTTTCATGAATCGTTCACAAAAGCATTGTGTTCAGAAAGCCGCGTGTATAGAATTCATTATCACTATGAAATACGAAGGAATGAAAAGTAGCTGGTACACGCCGTCAGAAATCATCGACTTGACGACATGGCTGCTTCAAATCAACGTTCAAGCTTCGGCTTTACGATAAATTTAAACTTTCACAACCCCACACTCTTATCATTTTACGGTGGAACAGATAAGCCCCATGCTCTCTCTCTATCACAAGTGTACATGACAAATTAATCATACTCTGATCCCATTATAATCCTCCACGAAGGTAATTCTTGAAATGATTTTATCTTTTCCATCTATAACATCCATCTTCGCTTCACGGTTATCATCTCAGACTAAGGCCTTCAGATATTCGAGTCTTCCTGAGCTCGTCTTCACATGCTTCGAAATGATTGCTTTATACACCACCAAGTCATTGCACAGCTACCAGACGAAAGCGTGGTCGAATAAGTGAGGTTTTTTTATTCGATCCCTGCGGCAATGGCGTTTTAAGCTGAACGTCTACTTTAAAAACGTTTTGAAAAATATAAAAAAATTTTCTTTATTTTTCATAAAATAGAAGCAAGATTCACCTAAGCAACACAACTGCTAGCAACAAATACTTCAATTCAGTATAATTTTTTCATTGCAACAGCTAGCGGTCATTGGAGTGAGCCAACCGCAACTGCTTGAAATTATTCGTTCCTTCGGTAACTTAGAAAATAATACTGCAGACGGCCTACAATGCCAGAGGCTTTCACCTTGTGACGTCGTTCAATTCCTACCCGTCTAACTTCTACTCATAAACAAGGCTGCATACCATAAAATTCCTAGATATTTTTGATTCAAACATTGCAAAAATTTAAAGCCTGCTATAATTTTTAATTTTAGCATCACATGTTGCTAATTTTCAGCTCAGTTGCTTTCAATTTTACCCAAGATACATACCTTACAACAGCCCTCTATGCGTAAAAAGCTCGTGAAACATTTCCCCTCGTATTCGACAGAACACAAGTCGTTGCCGTTTGCAATACCGGGGCGGTGCGGTGTTACCACGCCCTGTGGTGTTGACTTATGGCAGGATCGAGAGAGGCAAAAGCAAGGCTTGTTTTTTTAGCACCTACGCGATCTGGAGCCTTGTTGTTTCTGTTCTGATCCTCGGCGCCTCTACCTCCACCAGGCTCATCAGCGAGACAGGGCTGAGGTACATACAACTGCCGATAGATATGAGAAGACGGCAGGTGTAGTGTCTAAAAGGAAACGGAAACGCTGCGTATCCATTGCGCCCGACGAGTTTTAGAAACAAGTTTCCAAATTAGAATAAGTTTCTGATGTTCGATTGAAATGCGGTTCAGTACTCCATCTGAAACAAGTGCCCAATATTCGGTACACGATTGTAAATAGACACCCGAGGTGACGAGCCCGCTCGCAAAAAGTGTATCCGAGATACGATTTTGAAACGCTAATTCTGGAAGAATAAGCAATACATTACAAGAACGAAGGACGAGCGGAGAAAATAGGAGTAAAAAGCGAACTGTTCAATCGATGGGGAAACAGCACTGTGAGCAAGCAAGCCAACGCAGTGAAGCCGTTCATCCGATTCTGGACTAATGAGGCGTGTTGTAACGGCGCGAGGGAGCGAATAAAAGAGCAAAAAATACACTGGAAGTATTAGCATCTTATTTCCAAAATACACTGCATCAGCGACTCGGAGCTAAAGTGGAACAGGTGAAACCCGGAAAAAACATCAATATAATTACCTGAGAGAGAGTTTTCGTTCTGAGAGCTGTCGTTGAAAGTTCATTTAATTTTAAAAAACATAGATTTGTCATAAGTATTAACATGAAGATTTTTAAAGTTGAAACAGACATCGAATAAGTTAAAAATGTAATGAAATGTGTATACCCTATCTATATAAACGAGTGTTTCACAAAATTATACGTAAAGAAACACAACTATTACACAGGTACATTCCTGCCGAAAGACCTGAAAAAGGACACAGTACACTGATGAAACAGCATTTTTCAACCAGCCTTGCATATAATGAGATGTTTCAATCGAGCTTATTCACAAAGTATGAGTTTTTCCTCAATTAATCACTCAACCGTTTCTCTTTACCCTCACCTTAATTAAGGATTCGTACTACATTTCTGCTTTCATAAAATACCGAAGACAACTAAATAGCATGCTCTGGCTTTGGTAAATATATCGCTGGTCCTCAACTACCAAATACATGTGCTGTATCAAAGGATGTCGTTAATATGAAATGCTATTGTTAATGATTTTTCGCAAGTCCTCAGCCATCTCATTTGCCTGAACTAGTTCAAGAATTAATCGCTGGTCCTCAACTACCAAGTACATGAGCTGAACGAAGGATGTTGCTAAAGTGAACTGTCATTGGTAATGTTTTTAATTTCGCTGCAGACTGAGATGGTGATGCCGAGCGATGGAGGCAGCACAGCACCACTGGGGCTCACCGCGTTCACGCTCCTGACCGTGGTAGTCGTTTCGACCGCGACAGCAAACGCTGCTTTCAAAGGTAAAAATTACTTCAAGTTACGGGAAAAAATTCTTATTTATGAAGACAAGACACGTAAAATATTCAAGTTCAAAGTGCAGAATAATTTTGGACAACGATGAATGCCAACCTGCCCGAGTATCACAGTAGTAGCGCTCAAAAGAATCGTTTTAGTCAGTCTTACAACATTGAGCGATTACCATAGTTGCCTCATTTTTAATTTCAAGCTATTGAAACGAATTTGCACCAAAAATAAGAGATTGACTGTAAGAGCTGAACTCAGCAAATGGCCCAAGTTTTTAGTAACTAATAAATACGTCCATATGTGTACTATTGGGTAGCCACACTTCGTAAGTTGTGTTTTGGATTTTGCGTGCACATCTGTATACACAGTCGATTTTTACGCGTATAATACAAATGTAGAAAACATACGTTTTCACGCATTACTTGAACAAGTGACTATTTGAACCAATCAAATATGAACGATAGATTGAAAACTGAATGATAACTTGCAGTATGGAAATAAAAAATAAAAAGTTCCTCTATACGGAACCGAATAACAGGTGTTCATTACTCTTAACTTCCATGCAGTTGTTGCAAAGTAAGTTTTTTTCTACAAGGAATTGAATTTAAGATTATAAAAATAAAATTGCTTGTTGAAGTATAAAAAAAGCTTCCTGAAACCTGAATCCTTCATATAAGGTAAAAATTACTGAAAACATATTCGAGGGTGTTGTTGAATAACCGAGGAATGCATTGGCGTGTCGCAGGACCTCCCAGAATAGAGCCAGTGGACCCTCACATCCTGCTGACGGTGGGCCAGAAGTTCCGCCTCACGTGCCCCATCTGGGGCAACCCCGAACCTATCTACGAGTGGCTCAAGGTCGGTCCCTACGTAGTCTGGTCTCCGTTATTGGGTGCGTAACTTTGTGCAGTTTCCACGGTGCTACTGCAGAAAGGAATACGATTGGAGTTTTTCTAGTTTGAATTTCGTCCATTTGACTACCAGTAGCCATGCAAGAGATGCAATTCTGTTAGATCTGTTTAAAAAAATACTATTATTAAAACGAGCTACTAGCCAATCTCAGGGTCTCTCATAACTTATTCAATGAATGAAAGAATGTCGTATCCGAATTTTTTAATATTAATTGTAAAGACATTGCAACAAGCACAAACCTACTCAAACTAAGGAGGACTGAAAGTTGATTACGAAAGGAAGAAATTTCGGCCAGAATCTAAGCGCTTCGGTAAATGTGTAGCGTTGGTCAGTAATCGATTTTCCACTTTCCGGTGCCTAGAAATAAGTAATTAGATCTAAATAAACAATTTTTCATCCATGCACTTTTCGTCGGAAATGAGTATTTAACGAATTATGGCGCTAGGTTTAGTTTCGTCTTTGATGACGGATGCGCTCGAATAAACAGCTACTCATCGATTTTCGAATTTTTGTTGCTTGAATTATGGTAATAACATCGAAATAAACAGTTTCTATTCGATACACTTTTTCGTCAAATGAGTATTTAGCGAGGTATAGCGGTAGGTTTGGTTTCGTCTTTGATGACGATCGCGCTGGAAGCGAGACTTCATTGCAGTGATGCCCTACCACGGGATCGATGAATTTCTTTCCGCTTCAAACACTGGAGTTGCGGTAACTTATTTACCGCTATAACTCGTAAAGTATTCGTTTCTGACGGAAAGTGCATAGGAGAAAACTTGTTTATTTCGATCTAATTAACTACGAAAAGACACCGAAAACTGGAAAATCGATTACTGACCAACGCTACACATTTACCAACGCTTCTTAAAAGACCCCAAGCCTGACTCCAATTTCAACCTTTATCTTTTGACTAAAGCTTCACCTGAAAAACCAAAGCTCTTTCACATCTATCGATTCTAAAATGTAAAATCAATGAATAATTTATTGACATCAGCTACAGAATTAATTTCTAAATTCCATTCATTAATCAGAGAAAGCAGGCTTATTAAAACTAAAAACAGGAATAGCTTCTTAAGTTTTAATTATGAACCATTTATTTTCCGATGAGCTGCTATTTCAACCCAGTATTGCCTAAATAACCATATATTCTTTTGTCTGTTTTACGTGCAAACTCAATTTGTGCGTCACTGAGATGTGTGTCTGAAAATTCAACCACACAGCAGCATTTCAAGTTTCAACACCTTGCAGCTTGTATACTGAGTGAATTATCACCGACCTAAATGGTTACATTTAAATTATTCTGACGATTCAATTGGAGTACAGTTCATGAACAAGACAGCATTAGATATACTCTAAGACCAGAGTATCAAACTTCGTTCTAATGGCTAATTTCCCAAGCATCCTCTTCCACTATCCCAGGATACATGATTTTTTTCTTACTCATTTTAGACAGACACTGACGTAACGTAGTCACCGAAATCACATCAAGAAGGAACAACGCGTACCATTAAACCATGAATTTCAAACAACACATGAGGTTCTAAATTCGACAAGAAACAACTCATTGCTTCTATTTCCTTTGCGTCTACTTTTCTAAGCGAAACGCATAAACGAGCATATTCACCAAAATCTTTACGTCACAATCACGGTCAAAAATGAGCTCTCAAAAAGTTTCGGCGTGGCTTGTTTCCAGGACGGGGACGACATCGAGAGCTACTGGCCGCGCTACTCTGCCAACAAGGACAACCTGAGGCTGAAGGAGGTGGACCTGGAGGACGAGGGGCAGTACACGTGCAGGGCCATTAATGGCTTCGGGCAGGAGAATTTCACTTTCCGAGTCGTGGTTACAGGTGAGCGAGGCTGCATGGACTGTAGTACGTTACGACCTGTGGCGTTAGTTTCACAAGTAGGGATTTGGTTGAAGTTTCAGTGGGCGTTTACTGGATTGTGCAGTACTTCATGTTACGCGCACGCTAAAAGATAACAGATGTTTTGAGCCTTCGCTTAGCGTACCGGTAAATATTCAAGTTTCTTTCCTCTTACATTCTGTGGTTGAATTCCCTAATTGACGGTGACTATAAAATTTGACTTCCACTAATTCAGTTTTTTAAGCCTTGTCCTCTCAGAGTTCAGGCATCTGAAACGTAGAAAATATCGCTCAAGTTCGCATTCATCAAAAAATCAAAATCCTTCACAGTTGGTAATTCTCCCAATCATTTTTCCATGTTGTAGTGGTTTCAAGTATCCTGAACTGTTGAATTAGGGTAATTCTTGCGATCTCATTTCCGTTCTGAATTCGTTTCGTTGAAAGTATCCTGAGCTATTGAATTTGGGTAATTCTCCATATCGCATTTCTGTTTTGAATTGGTTTTAATGAATTTGGGTACTTCTCCCAATCTCATTTCCGTTTTCATTTCCAAGTACCCTGGGCTCATGAATTTGGGTTTGGGTGGGCAGAAGAAGACCTGCCCCCCGGCGACAGGCAGCTGATACCTCCCATGCTGACGGTGGTGTCCCCCGCGAGTCCGGTGCTGGTGGGGCCGGGCGAGCAGGTGTCGCTGCGCTGCGTCGCGCGCGGCTACCCTCAGCCTCAAATCCTCTGGAGCAAAGTCAGTGCCGTTGTCAACCTATCGTTAATTGTTGATTTTAATGAAAATGTGTAACTTTAAACAAATTAATTATTAACAAAACGACTCAAAAGTGAGTGCCGTTGTAAACGTATCGTGAATTATTGGTTCTAACATAAATGTATTACTTTAAATAAACTAATAAATTAGCGAAGCGGCTAGCCTAAGCCTTGAATCTTCTGGAGCGTAGTCAGTGCCGTTGTAAACTTATCGCTAATTGGTTGTAATAAGAATATGTAACTTTAAGTAAATTAATAAATTAGTTAAAAAGTTATAACAATTTTTTGTTAGAACAAATATCATTTGAAGATACATTACTTTTAACATACTTTTTGAATATGCATTACTTTTAATAAATTAACCAATCAGTCATGACAAAAAGGATGGGATTTAATAATGTTGGATGAAAATCAAAAATTGTTCAATATAGTTGCTATTGATGAAAACAGCATTCGCTAAATCAGAAAGTTGGGCCCCATTAATCCTTTAAAAGCGAACCCCAAACAAATACATCTGTGCTAACGATACTCCTGTATGTTAGAATATAGCTTCTGGGATTGAAATGCTATATTTGAATCCATGGGGTAGTGAAGCCTGTATCAGATAATTATATGCATTTCACTTACGTATCGCCTTTTCTAAACGAGAGATCTAAACAAAAAAGAAATAAATATGCCTGTGTGAGTATAACATGCGGCCGCTACCAACAGACGATAAAGAATACACCCGTAAATTTACAAAAAAATACTGACACATGGTTTTAACTTCTTAAACTCCGAGGCATGACTTTTTTATCTGCATGTGTGTTTTCGAAACAGTTGGAGGCGCCGGGACGCACCAGCTCCCAGAGCGAGACAATCTGATATGCAAAAGCAATAAAGATTTATTCGGGGTGTTCACCTCCAGAACCTGATAAGATTTAGGCTGACTACTGACTTCTTCAGCATCCTAGCTTTTAAATATTAGTGATTTCTTAATACGTGGGACTTGTAAATTATTCCTGTGTACATGATACTGATGATTACCAATAGGAAAGAACAACGAATATTTCACTCTTCGTTGCACTTTGGAAAGGAACAATATATCCTGACTTACATAGACTTACTTAAAAGTAATGGGTTCCAGTTTTTCATGCCAGAAAATTTCAAGCTCAAATGAATCAAATTTTATGCAACTGAATCTGCTTTCTGATTCCTTACTGAATTCAACTCGAGATGATATCAGTGATTTTGTTTTTGTTTGTGCACGAGACACGAAATAACAAGCAGCCCTGAAATATCGAAGACTGTGCATGTGGTAATAAAACAGGTAATATACTTTTACCTTCTCTTCGTCAGACAGAAATAACCCTTAATAATTTAGAAAGGGTGTTCATGGCATAATAGAACACGTGAGTCAAGGAGACTAAATTAAGACTCGTTTTCTTCGATAGGTGGTGACTAATTTAATGGAAATAATAGAACACACACAAGCATTTTCCCTCTAAATTAAGAGGGTTGTCATTTATTAAGCTGAATCACTACAATAAATGGAAGAGAGTAAGCCACGGGAGAAATAAGCCACGAGTTCAAGGTTCTCTCGTTTCTTAAATTCTGATAGAATTGCTTGACCAACCAACGCACACCAAAAAAGTCTTCAGTGAAATTTCAACCTCGGAGAAATTATAAGCAGAACGAAGAGTTTTTTAGTCGCTCTAATATTCCATGGTGGTATTGAGCGGCCGTCAATAGCGCACAGCTGCAGCGCACTGAGAAGTCTTCATGAGAATTTTAGCCTCGTAGAAATTATAAACAGAACGAAGCATTTTATGAGGTGTTCTAACATTTCACGGTGGTATTGAGCGGCCGTCAATAGCACAGAATGGCGCTCCGTAATTAGCAACTAATCAGTAGCCAAGGCCGCTTTGTCTCTAGTCCTAAGAAGCGACGGCCAGGAGCAGCGCAAGTTTTTCGCTTCGTATGAATGACTCTTAACTTGGCGGGCTCTTGGCTCTTCCCTTGAGACCAAACCCTTAATGGATTAGCAAACTTCTGCGTCCAGGAAACATTGTAAGTCTGCCCCAGAAAAAGACTTGAAAACTTTTAATGATGTTAATTGTGACGGGAATCTGTGAAGAAAGAAAGACCTGCGGCTCTCCTGCTCTCCTTGTGAGATCTTGCGGCTTCTCCAAACTTATTTTTGCCGGCTGGTATCTACTCCACCGCCGATCTTTGAACGTGTGTTAACGGCTTAATTTAGCGCGCCAGGCATGTTTGCAGCGGGTACGGACGTTATCGCATTTCATTACCGTGTTTTGTGTTCATGAAAAAGGCTATTTTCAGAAATATTTCGTTCAGCTAGTTATTTTTGTTTTCAGAACGAGTTCTTCATGAACCCGATTTCCAAACAAACATTTCGCGAATGAATTGAAAGTTTAATATTTATGCTTTTATTTATTTTTTTTTAGTCTTTGCACTAATTGCTCGATTTTCAGTTGTAAACCTCAAGGGAGAAGTAATTTTTCTTCAAAAAGCGTGTTGAATTTTATTTTAGATCGTTCGATACTCATGTGAATGGTTATTTTTCAGCATCAAAAATTGTTATAGACTACTAACAAAAAAAAAGCTGTGAACAAAATCAACGGCCAGTAGACAGGGCTGAATTTTCGAATTTACCACGCTGTTTTAATACTGTAGTGGAATCTGAGCCAGTTTGGTAGGTACACCGTATCGCCGCTAGGAATCTGTTCCGATACCCTACTTCAGAAAGCAATAAAACGCGCCTCATGAATAGATTCATTTATGGAAAGCAAGAATGCGAGCTTCTCGTCCTCTCGACCGCGGCGGTTCGATCTTCGCTCAGCGCAGCATCGAATGTTTTCATCACTCGAGGCTGAGCATTCCCCTCAAATACCTCGATTCCGTTTTTGCCGAGATTAGGTACCCTATTCGCGATTCTTCTCGATGTAATGGGGGTCCTAATGAACGGAGTTCAAGGTCTGAAGATCATGGCGCAGAACTATAAAGGAGTTGTGGACCACGCGTCTACAGTATAAAATGCAAGGGGTATACTGTTGATAGTTTTTAAGATATAAGTTTAACAGTGTAAAATGCAAAGGGTACCTTGTTTATAGTTTTTAGGATTCAAATTTAACAGAATAAAATGCAAGATGTACACTGTTTATAGTTTTTCAAATTTAGGTGCTATGTCGACGAGCCATGGTGTCGTATAGTCGGTGAACTAAGCAAAAAGGTATTTTGCATTGCAACACTATAGACGTACCTTAAAGAAATTTGCAGTGCATCATAATTTCACACCTACTTCAGGAACTCCTAAATCCCTTCACTCTTTGTAGCTCATCTAGATAATTTGTTCTATTGGTTGTCAATAGAAGCTTTTTGTTGATGAAACACTCTATTTTTCTGAAGTTATTAAACAATTTCCGTGCTAAGTCATCAACAACAGTTACTCTTTTATTTTCAAGGATGATGACGTTAAAATTCACTTTTAACCTAAAAATTCACTTTTGTTATCAATTTCTCCCTAAGACAATTTTTTTTATTAAAGTTGGGTTAGGTCTGTTTTCGCATTAACTAGCGTTTTTTATTATTACAGTCAGAGTGATAGTTCTAATTTTAATGTTAGTGTACATAACTCAAGAAATTTCGTGCTAAGTTCAATGAATTACCCGGCTCGAGCTCAAGATATCTCATGGCAACTCCAGACCTTTTGTAAAATCTATAGCAAGGCATGTTAGGTCAGTTCGTTAAAGAGATAACCAAACTCAAATACCAACCCAAAAAAACCGTTCAGACTCCACTCTCAAAATCTGAAATCATTTCCAATGGTATACGTCAAGGAAAAAGAATCTGAAATTCGTTCATAAAATTTCAATAATGATCAATTCTGTCGACAATCGATCTGATTGACTGAGGAAATTTACCATTTGTTGACGAATGGTAAAAATATTACCAAAAATATTCTTTACAAAATTTTATCCTCGACTGTTGCATATAAAATGTTATTTGAGACACAATAGCTGATTCTCCTATTGCAAAGTCACCTTTTTCGTCTGGCAGACAGAGAGGAATTCGGCTGAGTCGCACCGTCCCTATAGTTGTCTCCAAAAACACCGGCCAAAAAGATAAATTCTTTTAGAGCCTCTCCAAAATGCAGAGTGACTTTAAATTTAGTACAAATGATGCTAGGAAAAAGCCCGATATTCTCTCAGAAAACAGCACTCACTACGAAATGGATAAAAACTTAGACGGTCGAACACAAACAACAAACAATTTAGTGGAAAGTCTAGAAAAGGTGAGTAAAATGGTGAACGATCAAAAATGAAATCAACTTCATACTTTTTAAAATGGAAACAAACGCGGAATAACTTTCAGCTAGAAGTCCATATATGGATTTGCAGCAGTAAATAGAAATCTTAGAAAACCACAAAATAAATTAAAGTCCTGATAAAAGTGTATGGTGATAGCTCGAAATGATATTTAGTCACAGACGATCAAGATATTAGGATGTGTAAGAGTCATCATCAACATTACGGATAATGATAAAGATCCAACCGCATTTCTTCATTAATTTCAGCTCATATTGTTGTCATGAACCTTCCATGGCAACATTTGTCTATCAACGGATTGATGCAAAAAACGAAATGAACTTCGTTGCTTATGTGAAAATTTTCGTAGTAAAAACCATCGATTTATAGGTTTATTTTAGTCAGCCTCAGCAGAGTAGCCACAGTTCAATTCTTCCTCTGTCAGGGGAAAAATTTTCTTACCCATTGGTTATAAATACAGGTTTAAATTCGTTTTAATCATCCAGGAGCCATGATTGTGTAAACACCACCCAAGTACGGTACCCTATTCTTAGTATTTACATTCTACCAGTATATTGCATATAAATCCTTGAACAAATGATTTGGGACATGAAATGTTACAAACCGCCAGCAAATGAGCGCTTCCATCAGACGAACATGCCGGATTTAGATCAGGAAGAAACTCGTCGCCGGTCTTTCGGAATCTGAGATTTTAGCACTTGCGACGCCTAACTTCACCGGCTTGATAAGGAATTAAATGCAGCGGCTATTTTGAATTGATGTGACAATCTCTCCTCCACTCATATATCCTCATAGTCAGTCAAACGGTTCTTTCCCCCAGACTATTGTTGCATGAACTTATTTTTTGCATTACGATTACCCTAAATAAGACTAAAACCGTTAGAAAGACGCAAAACTGGCTCTGTTCGCATTTTACAGTTAAATAATTATTTTTCTGCCGCAATTCATGCTCTGAAATTGCCCAATGCGAGTGGCTGATGCTATAGAGCGGCGAGAAAGTTTAGTGTCCTCTTTCAATGCGCAGACGCCTCAAACGTGCCCATACACGTTTCTTTGCAACCAACAAAAGATAAAACTCATGATTTACCGATTAGAATGTTCATGTATGCTAATTGAGGCCATGAGTAACACTTTGAAGAAATGTCCCATTATGCAGCGGGATATACAGCTAACATAATTACTTGAATACCTTGCTGTAAAATGCACAGCCTCTTAATGGCTATTCGTATAAATCTATAAACGTTTAACTCGGTTAAATAACTACGGCAACTCTGTCTTCGTATGTCTCGAGCAAACAACAAAGCGAATGAATTATCGAGGGAATCATTACGCTGCCTCATTATAGGGACAACTTTCTTCGGCGACACTCAGGAGAAGGTACAGATGCAAGCTCCAAGTCAAAGCCTGTGGAAAAATGAGAAAAATTTTTAACGAGTTGTATCGATCTTCCCAATTAGAGAGGATTTTATCGGAGCAGAAGCATGATTGTTACGAGTTATACGACATTGATGGTAAGCTGAACGAGTAACATTGTAAATCTATGTCTCATTATCTTTAGATAATGAGCTAGATCTATGATAGATATGGATAGATTCTAATGAGCTAGAATCTATGGTTTGCCTCATTATCTAAAGATAATGAGGCAAGGTTTTTTCAAAAAAATTTCACTGCAAATATCATTTGTTCGAACTTCATTAATTTTTTTTCTTTAATTTTTGTCTCAGCCTTATCTAACTTGAACATGAGTGAAGATTAGCTATAACTTAGAACTTAATTAAAGTTGGAGCTTTCATTAGATAACATTCAATATTTAAACGACACCAATCGACCTGATTTTCATTAACAAAATGTGTATTCTAAATGTTTACGATTAAATACCTACAAACGATTCACTTGTAAACAATTAGGCGATTTAGAACAATCTTGAACGATCTCCAAGTGTTTCCAATAAAAAACATGCCTAACATAACCTCTACATCAATCTGGGCTGATCGAGTGCTGACCGCGACACCGCAGACGTGCTATTATGTACAAAACTTAGCTAACGCGTTATACTGATTCAGACTTGCCACTCACCCGCTGCTACTATAGCGTGAGGTCTACCGTCATATATCGCCTACCCAGGTGCAGTTTGAGATGTGTAAATAAATTGTTAATTGCTAAATTAAATGTGTGCAAATAAGTATTGTCCATTAGTTACCTCACCTAACCTCACGCTATAGTACTGGCTAGAGGTAGATCCCATGCTATAGTGTGGTGAGCCTCACCTATCAACTTCTGTATTGGTTTTTCAATAACTAACACCAGGATGCTATGACGGTTTCCCCGGTCAAGCCGGTACCCATTTCTGACACCTGGGTAAAGTGGGGTATTGTGCTTGAGTTTTCCTTTATACCCAACGGGGAAAGTCGCCACGCAGCGGCGGGATTCGAACCCTCATCACCTCCACGGAAGGGCGGGCTCTTATGCACACGGCTAAAGCGAGCCTCACACTATTGCAGCACGTCGTTTGTAACAAGTAATGTCCATTTGTTACCTCACCTAAACTCACGTTAAAGTACTAGCTAAAGGTAGATCACATGCTATAGTGTGGTGGGCCTCACGCTATAGCAGCACCGCTCACCCCTACAGGAGGGTCAGCTGCTGCCGCATCGAGGCAACCACCTCGACATCACGGCCCCCTCCGCAGGCAGCTCAGAGCGCTACGCCTGCACGGGCAAGAATGTCGTCGGCCACGCCACCGCCAACTTCTCGCTCGTGGTCAAAGGTGAGCTCAGTAGTGTTACATTGTACTGGAATTGGCTACCAACTTGGAAAGAAAAAGAGAAAAGTTTTCTGTCTGAACCACTTTTGATGTTTATTTAGTGCGAACAGAATTATGGGTCCCTGAACAGTTTTTATTTAGTGTTTTATCCGTGATTATTACGATATCCCCGACCGAGATCATGGGTCCATATTGAATATATTCTGATATCATGTATGTACGACTACGTAAAATCCACTGCGCAACATTTGTACCGATATTAACTTGGTGCCGAAAAATGTTTTGAGAATATATGTGAGAAGAAACCAAGCCTAGTGTTTCTTCCCCCTGACAAATGTAAGATCGTTTGCTTGAATTCCCCTCAATATCCAGTTGTTCAATACAAGTATCAACTGAACCGGGAGTACTCGTCAATTAATATGCATTTAAAAAAACACTGTAGGTAGAGATGATGAGCAAAAACCTGATTACAAAAAGCAAAACGTTTATTTTCGGCACTTAAACATATCCATGCGCATGTTTATTTTCTGCAGTATTTTGCTTGTGCATAACGGTTTCGACAACGTTTGTACACGCAAATGTTCGAACCAATGCGCAGTGCATTAAATCAGATTATAAAATTCACTCAGGGTTTGAACAATTTAATTTATTGGGAAGGGAAAAACAAAGAAATTTCTGCTAACCATATAATAAAAAACAACCACTGTACTGAAGTTAACAAGAGCGCCACGTCACGCGTACAGATCGGAGCAAGCAGCCGCCGAAGGAGGAGGTGCGCAGCGACCTGGTGGTGAACGGCACCTTCAACACCACCGTGCAGCTGGGGGACAACACGACATTGCAGTGCACTGTCACCACCGACATCGTGCCCACCATATCGGTGAGCGCAAGTCCATGCCGTTGTCTAAAGCATGTTTCAGGAGTAACAGCGTTGTTTGAATGGAGTGGTGCATTTTCGAGTTTTGCAAGGCGATCACCCCCAGTCTAACTATCTCGTCGGCGTATCTATGGTTTTTTAGCCGTCCAAATGCAGCTTCTGCAAAGGGCGGATAAAATTGTAGAAGCAACGGCGAAGACATTAGATTGGGTCTGGTTGCATTATTTTTGAGCAAGACTACAAAATATCATTGCGATGGAAAGCGTGTGTAGTAGGCCATAAACTCCCATTATAACGTGATTACATTTTCGTGATAGTGGCATTTTTCACTTCATTGAGTACTTATGACTAAAAACTATTTCAGTAATGAAAGGTAATAAAATATACGTAAATTTATGGAATTAAGTCAGCGTCGGTAAGTGTTGATCAAATGAAGGACACCTAAAATGATCAAGTTTGATGAAGCTGCAGCTCTGTCCCTAATCAAATCCCCGATTTTACCGTCATTACGCAGTCATTAAGCAATAGTTCCTCGCCTCTCATCATCCAAAGCCTCATGCGCTCTGACATACATGAGCGGAACTTCCGTAATTTGCATCACGAATCAATCTATGCAAATGTGGTCATTATTTACAATTTCCTTGCTAATAAACATTCGGGTGTAATGAGCAGCACTTAACATGATTTGTTTACACACCAGAAACAAGTTTCGCACTATTCTGTCTCGTTCATTAACAGTAAATCTCATCAACAAAAAGCAGGCTCACAATATGCTTGTTTTTACCCTAAATGTTCACCCCTCTTGAAGGCTTTGAGTTGATTGATTGCTAGATGTAGATTTTTCGGATGAACTTTGATTTGAAAGTTACACACATGAGAAAGTTACGAAACATAAACGCAGTTCGCTCATCTTGCACACTTCAGCTCCTTTTTCTCTGCTGTCAATCTCAATCGCCTAGCCTCTTAGGGAAAATCATTTGGTCAACCATCTCATTTAAGTCCTTCTATACTCATTAATTCGGGCAGAAGTGTTCACAGCATCTTCAAAGCATTCCCACGTTCTGCGTGAAGTAATTTCATGGTCATACGTTTGCTTTAATTTCTGCACCCATTCAAAGGTTAGTTGTTTTATAATACCAGTGTGCTCATGATGTGTGCCTCGTGCACAGAGATGAGGGTTTCCAACGAAAAACGGAACCCGAAATGAAAATAATAATTTTAAAATGGATTTCCTGCTTTTTCATTCTGTTTCAGCCATGTTCTTCGTCGAACGCTTTTCAGCAAATGCCATACATTTTGATCAAATATCTTCAAAAATATTAACCTGAAATTACTCTACCGACGGGTGTCAGAAACCTATTGCGCAGGGAAGTCAAACAATAAAATGATACGTCACAAGTTTGAGTTGTATAAATATTAACAATATCATCTGTTAACTGAACATTCATGTCAATATCTGACAAAAAAACAATGAATTTTTAGTACCGTAAATTCTTTAGTGATTCTTTTTTTCAAATCTCCAGTGTTTTAAGGCGGACTGGAATATACTTTCGTCTTTAAGTGTCCCAAAGAAAATAATCACACGGTGTTAGATCTGGGGATCTTGGAGGCCGCTCAATTTCTTGATTTAATACAATTATGCGGTTATCAAACCAAAAACTGATGAATTTAAAGAATCACTAACGAAATCGATGTAATGAAAAATGATCGCCAGTTAATCAAACGAGTCATTTCATTGATGCAATCAAGAACTCAAAGTGCGTGCACAGAAATTGACGACATTTGGATGGGATTGAAGCCTAAAATATGTTCACAATATTTTTAACAAATTCATTTACAACATAGGAGTTGTAAGGACTTTTTTCTAAAACTTGAAATGAAGTTAACCTGTGGCGTGTCCATATTGTTGTTGGACTTTCCCGCGCAAAAAAGTTTCTGAGAGCCTTCAGTAGAATAATTAGCTGTTTTTTTTATGATATTCCATTTAAACACACAGCATTCGTTGAAAAGCGTTCGATGAAGTATGAAGAACCAACAGAATGAAAATGCAGCATATCATTTTTCTATTTTATTATTTTCATTTAGGGTTCCGTTTTCTTAGGACACGCTGTATATGTAACCCTTACGCTGTGCTGTGGGAGCGCAGGACTCTTAGCACTTGTGAAGTGTCTCATTTAAAGCTTTTATAACTACTCCCTCGAACCTCCGTATTTACTGAGGTTTCATGAGTCCTAAGACGGGTCCCATTTGTACAATGAAAACAAATATCGTACATTGAGTTCGCTCAAAAGAAATACTTTCGCTCGATGAAGTTTGCTCATGCATAATTCCGTCACTGCGGCGTCTTCTTCTAGCCGAGAGAAGACATCGCTAGCTGTAGCAGCCCTGCTTACTTGAAAAGTCACAACGTAAAGGAGTCTCACGGACTAAAAAAAATATTTGTATACCATAAAAGTCTTTCGCGCTCATTATGTGCTTCAAACTGATGGTGATGTCTTTGCTCAGACACCTTTTTCAAAGAAGATCGCTCTTCTTCTAAGGAGGTTGTCCTCAAACTTTGCCCGAGAGAAACAAGAAAAAGCTACTCAATCTCAAAGGTGTTTCACGAAAAAACGAAATTCCTACCCATTTTGAAGAAGTCCTTTGTATGCTGGAAAACTCCTCGTGATTCGGAGAAAATCAGTCTCGTGCAAAGAACGTCCATCTGACACCCAGAAAATCTCGCGCTTTCTGAGAGGGGCTCTAGTCGTCCTCAGCGAGCTCGTCTCACGCTGAGATGAATCCCTTCCTCTAAAATAAGGACCCTCGCGCGGATTAGAGCGCTCTGACGCAAGACCTTCTCACTACACGAGAAGGCCCATCGCTCATCCGAGGCTTTGAATCATATTGAGGAGTGCAAAGCTTCTCTCGCTCAGAATGAAGGATGCTCGATCTCCTGAGAGTTCCATTCATGACGGAACTGCAATTTTCTGCTTTATGCCTCCACACCAATGAAAAAGTTAGGGAAATAAGCACTCGTTGCCTGGGTACACCTGAGCAAGTTGCATCATTTGGATAAGTTCGACAGACTCGCTTATTGCCAACTTATTGGCCCAACTTGAAGCACGAGTCGAATTTCCGAAGATTGGGAGAGCCCTTAGCTCCGGCTGGGAGACGTCACAACTTCTGGAGCAGCTCTAGTGGATATGTTATTAATATTGGCGTGGGATACGACGGCTCCTCCAGCTCCGAGATCAAGAACAAAATGACCTTGCAACGTGATTTGTTCCATACCCAATAAATTAATGTGATTGTGTACTTTTGATGGGCTGCCCAATATTGCCTTCAGACAGGGCCTGCCAACAACAGTGATACCGCAGATCAGAAGCTCCGCAAGCTATTTACCGGTAAAACTAACGTCCAGTCTTTTGGCACCAGATTTGATGACATGGAACGGGATAGGATTTTCAAAGTAGCGTTTATACATACCGAATGTAGGGGCAAACTTCCGCCTCTAAAACTCATTTAATTCTCCAACGCAGTTAAATTAATCGAATTTCAATTTTCACTCACGTTATACAATACATACAACCATACTGAAATAAAGTGTCGAAAGAATCAGTGAGAATACCACTCTAGTAACACAAACATTCAATGATCATTTTGTGTCAGCTCAATATAGTCATCCTGAACAATTCAAACGTTCAACTTTACCTGTGCAACAAAGATTCATTTTCAGCCTTCCAATGTCGAATACCGTTCAAAAACTAAAAAACATTGCGAATAATTTCTAACGAAAAGGACCATAGGCATGCATAACTGACTCACACAACGTCTGTAAACGAGTTCATTCTTTCTACTCCTTGCAACAGAAATGAATCAAAATTAATTTGTTTAAATTCGTAGGACTAAAGAATCTTGCGAGTCGCGGCAGAGCCATGGCAGACACGCAAAACAGCCTTGAAAGCGTCGAAGCGTAAATGATTTAGAAGCTAGAAGTTGGATTGGATGACCATCATGTGAAGTAACTCATAAATAACCGTGAAGTATCATGTATTAAGACGAGGAGGAGGCCACGCATTACGGACACACACTCAGAACCAGCAGCCACATTCTACATAGCTTCAGATCCTGACGACAAAAATTAAGATAATTGTTTTAAATAATTCTTTCAAGAATCGTATGGTTTATTTTGAAGATACTTCTAAATTTATCTCACTTCAATGAAGTCCCATGTAGTGTTAGAAATTCTGGAGAAATCGTTTTAAGATGTCTTTAATTATTTCAAAAGGCCGGCGGTCAAGTATTTTTTATAAACATCACGACTGTTATACATTCACGCCAGGCATTTCTTAGAAGGCAAAACACAATGTTCTGTGCGTTCACACATTTGTATCTTCTTGAACGGGTCTCTTTTCAAAAAATATTTATGGATGCAACGCATTCGGTTCATCTCAATGTCCGAACTCTCCAATGTGATTTTTTAACATCGCATTCTAGGTTGTTATTTCAATTAATGTACAGGTAGCTACTATTGCCAGAAAAAAATAAAACTTAAAAGCAATAAAATAAAGGAAGAAAGCTAATACTTTATTGTGAAGTACTATTATGAGTATTTACAGTAACTCGTAACTAACAATGTACAAGAAAAAAGTGGACTTAAAAGTGTTACTGAGAAAAGCGTTCATCTAAAATTAACTTTTCTATGCTTCAACAAACGCTTCATATCGGGTGGAAGTGTGTAGGTTATATTTCAGCGGGACCTTTCAATTTACTGGCATTATTAAAACTTCCACATACTATTTTGAAGACACTACTTGGACTGAAAAACCTTCCACGCTTCACAATGTGAGGCAATAACTGCACGTAAGCTGTATTATTAAAAGCTTCCGAATTTTACAGTCCTCGATAATATTAAGGGCAACAAAGTTTCGATCTCAAGCTTGAGAAACTTAACAAAATCCCGCTATAAAATGAACTATTTTTTAACTTGCAGTGGCTGAAAGAAATTCCTCCGTCACAATCAGACGAGAAAAACAAGACCATGGACCTTGACAACAGAGTATTTCTGATCATCAAGGAGACAAGATCCCCTCCATCAACTCGATCGTCAGCCGAGGTAGCGGACACTTATTTCTTCAATCTGCACATTGAAAACGCTCAGTTTGAAGACCAAGGCCTCTACGGATGTCTAGGGGCGAACTCCTTAGGATATTCCTACAGGAAAGCGTATCTCAGTGTCATTGAAGGTGAGTGTCGAGACAACGAAACCATGTCTTCAGTCTTTGGCTGTGCCGTGAGCGCGTTCAGGTCCTCTTTAAACTTAGTTATTTCATTACAGCTGATTATAGAAATACTTCATGCAACGGGTTGCACGAGAGAATCATGAAGCATTTCCAGTACGATTGAGGTGAAAAACTTATAAGAGGCAAATGAGTTTTAAAATAAATTCCTCTCAAATATTTCAAAATACCTTTAGAATTGACTAGCACACCACTTTTTTCTGTGCTAGTTTTGGCTTTACTGCAGTGACGTCAGTCCTCTGCACGGGTTGGTTATGTGATGGCAGGATTCCTTTAATCTAATATTTTCGCCGGCACATGAATGAAATGAGGGATTTAGTAAACCTGTAGGAACTATTGTCGCGGTGACACTCCAATGCACCAACTTCAATTATTCCTGTGAGTAGTTATATTTTTAGCCGACTTAATGCTTTGTAAACAAAAGATAAAATGAGAGAAGCTCATCAGAATAGTGTCATTCACTGACTATGAATTTTAAATATTGAACTCTGACAACTATTTTAATAACTCGAAAAAAATTCTCAGTACCTCAATTTAGTGCTCAAAATATTTAATTGAAAAGTTTAATTTTTCAAAGTTTCATTTTTTCAATAGGATTTTATTTACTAAAAGTGAAATAATCTCACTTGTATCAAAATTGAACAATTCAACATTCCATCACAACTATAGCGTTGCTCAGGCGCAAAGTTTAAAAAAAAACGCGCCAATAAGGAGTTTCGTGTCCTAACTCTTTGCCTATGTTAACTAATTTTTTGCAGGTTGTGCCGTAATTACAACCCTCGTTATCAATTACCGGTTGTTACCGACTCCAGAGTAAGGAAAGAATTACTGCCTCTCGTCAACAAAATCCAATGAATCAGGATACAAGTTCGACACGAAATAATACAAATTATAGCTGACCATAACACTGAAATTTACAATGCCACTCGGCAGTAAGCTTCAAGGAAAAAAGTAGGGTACAGGCTCGGTTAGAAGTCGGATATATTAGTGCTATTTTTAGGAGTCAAATAAGAAAGCCAATTGGACGTTAATTAAGAGGTAATTTTAGTTGAGGTAACTTGAGACGCGACTTGTTTTTTCCACTCAGGCCGCCACGCGCCGGCCTGGGACGAAGAGTTAGCGGCCGACCACAAGCCCTCGAAGACGTTTTTTGTAGTAGCCATGTCAGCAGGTGTGGTCATCATCGTCTTCATTGTCATCGTCATAGTCTGCAAGGTAACGATTGCAAGCGCATATGTACAATATATTTCGATATGGGCAGAGGGCTTCCTTTTACGAGTTTTTCAAGGAGTTTCAAATCAAATCTCTGCTGCTGTATCAGGTGCATCAGCTTCCGTGATGAATGTAATGTTCTTTAGGTCGTCATTTGTAAGTTATGTTTTTAAACGTGAAGATTTCTCCTATAGTGTTGGTATAAACGATATTTTAATGTTCATCATCATCGTTTTAACTATACTGTTGCTCTTGAAAAATGATAGACGGTATTCTTCCGAGTAAAAACATGTCTATTACGATGTCCTGTATCTAATAATTGTTTGCTAAGATCTAACTGGAATCGGACCTGTAATTTTGAGTCACTTTTGCTTGAATTTGAGAATTAATGGCGTTAAATTATCAAATATTTCAAGAATAAATGTTCAGCACTTTGATTCTGTTACAATAATATTAGGTATTTTTATAGTGTGTGTGTACGGATTTTAAAGTTTACGTAGGGCTTTAAATCATCTTTTACTAATTTCAGTTCAAAGTATATACTTAATTTTGCTTCTTTCAAAAGCCATCACTGCTCCGTATGCTTGAGTTCTACGAAACTTCAAAATTTTTTCACTGTTTTGGAACGCTAGTTTAGCCAAAATAAACTCTTAAAGGTTTTTTCTAGCCATTTTAAAAGAAGGTAATTTATACTAGCCAGCCATTCGAAAAGTCAAAATTTTTTGAAGTAACTCGAGAGTCTCTATCTACTGTACAATTGATACGCAAGGGATGGGGAAGTTCTAGCGTATCAATGATTTTTCCGAACGTCCCTACGTTTGTTTTCCAACGCGTAGCTGATTTTATTTGCTTGATCAAACCGTAAAAGGTTAAGAAAAAGATAGGAAATCTCAAACAATGAGACTGTGTTGTTGTGAAATTCTGAAAATTATCAGTAATTTTCCTCGCCCACTGAATGGAGCATATTCAGTAGCAAATATAGTGTAATCAGCAAGTTTATGCTGTTCAAAATATTATTGATGGCACAGCAATATTGATTGCACGAGTATTTTTTGAAACGTATATGCTGTTGTAACTTCTAAGTTGGCTTTGGCTTGCTGTCGGCTACCCTCCAGGGAGGGGGAAAAAGCCTGCTATATGTGTGTATGTATGTATGTAACATCTAAGTTAATTAACAGCTCCATTTTACAGTCGCGCTTGTAATTGTGATGGTTTTATGAACAGAAGTTCGCTCAGAATTTTTCAATAATCGATGAGTAGGAGTTTTCTCTATTTTTTATTTATGCTCAAGTGGGAAAACGCTTTTGAATAAATTTTGCAAATTTTACTGGATATTCAGGACAACCATGCTGAAAGTAAGCTTGAACAGGTCTCCAAAATAGAGCAGAGCCAGTCGCCCTACTGAGGGGAGAAGCCCATTCACAACACCTACTTCAAATCTTAACTTCATAATTACTTTAGTATCGCAAGCTATTACATTTGTCGTTTTCGCACTTCGCAGCAGACTCTCTTCGAAACGCTTTTTTTATCAGTTAGGGAGGCTTAAACTGACTTCTAATTTAATCAACTCTACCTACAGTCTACGTAAGTTATCGGATATAATCGCTATGCGAAGAAGATGAGCCATGTGGTGGTTGTCACTTGCAGGTGCACCGCAAGTCAATGCTGAAGTCGCCCACGGTGACCACCACAACCATCGCGTCACCGTCGCCCCACATGAACAAATACGACGACCCTGCGAGCTTCACGGCCCTGCACCCAGAGAAGAAAACGCTCCCCGTCCTGCAGTACACCATGGTCACCAAAATCAACTCTAAACATGACACCATCAGTTCCGCAGACTCTACCATGCCGCTCCCGCCTCCCATTTTGCAGACTGACGTCAGTTATCAGGTTGGTGGTGGCCCGAGCCTGAGAGTACGTTGCTATGCATCACCCTTTAATGCACACAGAGCGATAACGTGGACTCTAGCGTATGCTTGTAAATAAATTCTAATTTCTAATCTCGCCCACGAAATTGTTTTTAACTTGAAAATTAGAGTTTTGGCTTTGATTTCCGTGTATTTGGAACCATCGACATGAAAGTTTACATAGAGAAAACTAGTAGCTTGGCAGAGCAATGCCTAGGGAGTGCCTGCAAGCTACGTTGCGTTGATGCAGCAGGCACAAGCGTGCAGACCGCTTCCCAGCGTCGAATGCGAGCTCCTGTTGTTTTCTTTAGATCTAAAAATAACTGCAAATAATATTTTGGCTAGAAAATATTGCTTCTAACAATTAACTTATGAAGAAATAGCGCAATTTGTCGTATAATTTGCGCTGACTTTTTCGTTACGCTGTCTCGTAAAAGAAGCAAGTGAGAAAATCAATTATCCCTTGCTTGTGATATTGTAGCCGTAACATAATTCATTGCAGTAACGGAACCAACTATTTTTTTACGGTTACATCCTTTCAAAGAAGTGTTTAAAAAGTGACTCTTCTCTCCCTCACTATTTATGAAGTAACGTCATTCGTCCTATAACCTGCTCGAACCGTCTCCATAACGCTGCATTTTTTCAACGAAACAAACTAAAAATTGATACTGCCCGATGATTCTTCTCGTTGGGAAAAGGGGAGAACTCAGCCATAATTCCCCACTCTACTTAGGTGTCTGAACTAGGGACCGGCTTCACCGGGGGTAACCGAGATTGATTCCTGGAGTTAGTTATAAGAGATTTGAAAAACTAATGTACAAAATTATATGTATCAGGCTTGATTGGAATAAAACAACATTTATCCTTTTTTATCTTCCTCGCAGCATGACGGGCTGGTGTACCCTCCGGGCAGAAGCAGGCCTCTGCCGCACGGACCTCGGTTTTCAGACAACTACGTGTACCCGGCGGAGAACAGCTACGTAGACTCCGGCTACTGTGACCCTTACACCGAGAAACTCGGCCCTGAGTGTGCTGAGTCAGGGAGCAGTCTAGATTTGTATTCGGACGCAGTTCACATACAACCTCCCAACACACCGAATCCATTGCTACCGCCCCAGCACCATTCTCATCACAGCGACGCCGCTGTTCATTCTTCCCCGTCCACAATTCACACTCCTCTCCCCAATACGCCTCTATTATCTCGTTACCCAGCGAGTCACCCAAGAGTCGTCAATAAGAGCAGCGATTCTTGGTTCAACGAGAGCAGCAGAAGCAACAGCAAGCGTTCGGACAGTCGTACGACAACGGCTACCAGTAACGCAAACAGCTCTCGCGACGTCCACAGCCAGTTGCCTGGAGACCAATATTACAACTCCGTTAGCAGCAGCTGTGGTGGCGAAGATTACAGCAACCCTATTCAGAATTCATACAATAGTTTCCCAGTGAACAATTACCACAGGAGTAATAATAATCCCCATTGTAATTATAGCAATATCGCCCAATCGTCGGAGCACAGTTACGCTCGCCTTACACCCAGAAGCACCTCACCAAGCAATCAATTTGGAAGAAATTTTCCACCAATTTCGGACGGTCAGTCAAAATATGTTGTGCACTGCAACTTGTAGAATACAGAAACGTTCCTTAATATCGGTCGGTAGCAAGTGATGTATTTACAAAACGGTAGTATTACGTAGACTAATTCGAGAAACGTTGACGCTTCATCCAATTGTGGTTACACTTGTAGAACTGGACCAGTAAGATTGAAAAAAATTAGCTACACTTGCGAATGTCAAAAATCTCCTGGAAAACGGGAACCTTCCTCAGTTGTCAAGGGGAAGCGCGTAACGGTACTGAAAATGGCCAATTTTTATTACGAATTACTCGTTGGTCAAGTCAACTCAAATATTGACACATTTTTAAAAGTGAACTAAAAAAATTCACGGTAAACAGAGAAAAAAATGAAGAATAATTCTGAATGACTGAAGCACCGAAAGTGTTGTCTTCGTTCAGGGACTTAAAGAATACCCAACGACAGCTTCAGTGTGTTGCGAAGAAATGAAAGAGCCGACGCGTAGCCCGACTGCCTCGGACGCGCAAAAACAATTTCGTTTCTGCAACTTGCAAATCTCAATGTTTTTTGAAATGCATCGTCAGCAGCATCGCCTGCAGAAAACAATGAGTCAGAGCGAGAGAATTTCAATGCGTGTGAGTACTAAGCTTTCTTCTCAGTAACTGTGCTGTTACTTGTCAGTGAATTATAAAACAGAAGCGCAAAAATACGGTGGAATAAAAGACAGCAAGCAAATTCGTATTCCACACGTATCTACTTCACTCCTCAGATAAAAGAAAAGTGAAACCTCCAGGCGCGATACTGAAATATATCGAAAAGTGGATGTTATCTTCTGAATTATAATTTAATGTATTACCTATATGGGAAGTGGTAGTTGAGTTCCGATTTCTCAAAATGTAAATACTATTTTATATAAGGATGAAATTACAGTCTAAGGAGGTGTAGCAAAACTCAGTTCAATTGAGAGTTTCAGGAGCCTCCCCGATCAAAAAAGCAAATTTTGTGACCGTGATGTGTCAAAAATACAAAAATAATGTTATACATTATTTCGTATTTTTTCTTTAAGTGTGCGTGTGAGCTAGAATGCAAGAAGTTACCGTAGTCTCCGGTATATTTTCTAGTATTGAATTCGAAACATTTTGTACTCACGATGCCCTATAGTTGCACAGGGTTTAGCGACGCATGGTCGTCAACCGTCCTTATCGAGCGGCATTTGAATGGGCCCAAATCTTCACTTTTATACAAATCATGCTGTAGATACATGTGACTTCCAGGACACTTACGTTCATACATCTTTTATCGGACATCAGTCATTTGTATTCCAATGTTGGCACGTGAAGAGTAGCATTTGAAACCAGAGCGTAGAGAAGAGTACAAAGATTTCATCGGTCTCTCAGCACATCAAGTCCATTTTCATCAACATCAGGAGATCTAGCGGCACTATTTTTCTACCTGTCCCTACTATTTAATAAAGGCAGATCCCTTAGGAAATCTCTAGCGTAGCCAATATGCCCGGGAATGCTCGTGTAGGCAGTCACCTTCGGCGGACCCGAAGACCTTGTGATGTTTCCACTGTGTAGAGATTTTTTCCATGCGATCGACATTAAGAGTTTCATTCATTTCAAGTGTTGTGAAATTCTTCTCGAAGCATTTTCTAGCATTTACTCAAGCCTATTAAATTAATTTCATTAAATGCATCGAACGGAGTAAATTTTTATTCCTCTTTGGAATGTTGGATGACACGCAAAATAGTAAGTCATCAACTCTTACTTTTTCTCTGAAAATATGTTTTATTGCTATTAGTAAATTTTTACACTTATCATAATTTTTCCTATCTTTTTTTTAAATATATCTTACGCGTATCTGTATTTGCACGGACGAATGCTGAATAAACTGTCTTATACGACTTACGAATTTGATTCGATAAGGATCAAACATCGATGCTGATTCGATAAACATCGATGCTGTCTAGGCGTCTCCCGTGATTTAATCACAGGATGAAATGATCTTGGGAGATATACCGAAAACTCCGGGGTTAAAGAATCAGATAAAAATACACGAGTGTTCGAAGTTGACCCGCGCATTTTGGTTAATTCCGACCTAAGAGCACAGAGGTACAAAAGTTTATTTTGCAAGCACCCATGTTCACAGAAAATTTCAGCGTAAGTAGTCGCGCTGCTAGCCAACGTGTTCAGATTTTTACAAGTATTTACATTCGAACTTATCTCTAATTCTGTATTTCTGGAGATATCCCTCATGGGTGTGAATGTATTTTCAAAACTGGCGTGGAGTTTGGTCAGATATGATGTCATTTCATGAAAGCTTGATTGCAGTCAATGAAAGCGGAAATGTTTTTCGGTTTTTAAAATAGGATTTCAAACGTTACACCTCCAATATAAATCAATTATGAGAACTGAAGAAATGCTTTCCCTATTCTGCACTCGATCAACGAGAGTCTCAAATTATTTACGAATCGTCGTTAAAGTGCAATGACTATGAATTAAATTCTGGTTTCTGCGATGAAAATTAGAGATAAAAGCACTTAACATTTACGACAAAATTTTACATAATAGGATGTTCAGTCAAAATTTATGTAACACAAATGTTTAACCGACCTTTAATTGAATGTTATAAATTTTTCAATGCACTTTATTCACAGTCACTCAATCAATCAGTCAGCGCCACTTTTCAGAAAACTCCGTAAGCCGTTGAAATAAATTCTCTGACTTAAAGTTCATCATTGAAAACTTGCACCAGTTAGCAAAGCTTGGCGCAAAATATTGGTAATAAACTTCATGGAAAATATTTTGCAGCTGGTTCGAGCTTTCATTGCATGGTGTCTTATCACTCGAAACGTGCATTATTACCACACAGGTAGCACTTTTACGCACTCAAATTTGATCCATCAAGCTTTAGAACTAAATTTTCAGCGTGAAATTCAAATTTAAACTTTGAAACTAATTTTCTTCGTCAAATTCAAATTTCGCCCAGTGAAAATCATTATATAACCTTGCAGTTAAACGTTTGAGTGTGTGTTCAAAACCTTCATTTGATGGGTGTTTTAACCTTATACGTGTTACTTGATGTAGTGTACTGTTCCATGGAAAATAGATTTGTTACAATATTTTCCTTCGAAGAACTGCTATGAAAACCTCTGATTCGACGCATTTCCGCAGCAATATATGTTCAACCATTCAATATACCGTACTATCCACAGTTTGCAAAGTACGTGTTGTATCCATAAATACCAAATAAATACATGTCTTGGTAAATTGTTTTTAGGGTGTATTAGTCTCTGAGTGTTATAATGTAGAGTTGTTAGAGAATTATAATTGCATCATCGTTAGGTTGGTTAAGTTTGAGATTCTTGGTCGGTAGTTGAACGGCAAGTAGCGCTAAATATTCCCTTTCACTGAACCTGCCAGTAACTTACGAAGCAGAAGTTGGTGTGGTCCTCGTTGTAACGCTGGTTTGTTCCTATTTTCAGGACACGAATACAGATAGTCGTACTTCAAGGCTTGAATTCATCAAAGCGTTTCACATGGTATGTTGAAGAAGCTTCAAAATGTTTGATGCTTCAATCTCGAAGGTTAAAAAGAATTCTTTCACCGCTCCCAATATTCATATATGCTTGAGAAATTTTTTCGAATAACTTTTCAGAGTCTGAAAATCCATCCCTGCTGAAAATATGCGCAATCCAGCGTCCGAGGTACGTACAGCTCTCGCTCCTACAAAATCAATACGTCCGTCGTCTTTAACATTTCGTGTTCAATAGAAAAGTGTCGTTCGTCGTTGATAAAAAATCACAGGTTTTAGCGATGTAGCGACGTTTCAAACAAAAAAATAACTAACTTCCTTACAAAAAAAATATTTTATATTTTCGAAAGATTTTTGACTAACCTTCTAAGCTCAATAGAAATTAAATTCTATATCAATGGTGAGCTACGAGCGCTAAAAAAAGCGATTCATGCAGTAACTGTAGCTTGCATGAAATTCAAATAGTATACATTAGATTTGTGAAGACAGCGGTCGACTATTTATCTTAACTATGATCTCAATGATTTGTGTATACCTTATATATTTATATTCCTTCTGTCCTTGTACCCTTGGTAGCCTAGAACTCGTATATCATATTTTGTATGGAAATTAATGGTATTTTCAATGTTACTTGCGCATCTGCGTACCTTAACCATTTCCGTGAGCATTCGAGAGGAAACACGCGCAGCGGATCCGTCTCTAGGAACCAGCAATCTACACACCACCAAGCCAAAGAATACAACGCTTTCAACGTTTTAACTAGCGTCTAATAATGAAGGTAGTAATTTGAATGAATGCTTCGCTCTGTCTGATGCTGATTTCTCAGCAACTTGAGTGCTTCAGAAGTAACACGTACGGCATGTGAGTTAAAGAAGTTTAACGCAGAACTTCTATTCGAGATATGGAATGGAAATTATTATAACACCGTCAACTCTATCTCTACCTTCTAAAAACTTCCCTATGAGTCATAATTGATTCTAATTTTTCAGCAGAGCTCAGGTGCGTGTTTACCCTAGGTTGCATGAGCAACTTTTGATATTCAGCAATAAATGAGTTTCTCAAGCATTCCATGGAGCACAGAAAACATTTGTAGTTTTTATTAAGAGATAAAGAAACCAAGCTCTTCCGTAACACTCTCCCGCTAAACAATATAACTTTGTTGTTCTGATAATGTGTTTGAAATATTTTATTATGTTGTTAATGTTATGGTACTCTTTAAATATTTTCGATAAGAGATACATTTTGTCACCATAATGCTACAGAAATTCAAGGCAAACCCAATTTGTCTATGAAGTAATTTAAAGTAAGTTTTGAATATTCATAACAATTCGTGAGTAACCAGCTTTTTGTTCTGTTTTTTGACTAGATATTATTCCACATAATCTCAAATCGCTATTCTTATGGAACAAAGATGTTTTTGAAAAGCTCTTTTGTATCATACGCTCCACTCCTTGATGTGTATCGTAAGATGCTGGTCTATAAAGGTATGCATTCATGGTACTTGTTTGTATAACCGTATACTTCTACTAGGTGTGCATTCACAGCCCATTATCAAAACCGAATAAACCTATTTTGCTTCAAGTGTTTTTCTACCCGCGTCACTGTTGAATACTCTCTACAACACATAACCTAGGGCCTGCATTTCTTGCCTGCGTCCTCAAATTTTACTCATATATATGATAAAACACATTACCGACGCTCGCACAAGAAAGTTGACGCATGCTGAGGCTGCGGAAGGAAGTAGAACTTCCTGCTTCTGTGCAAAGGTTTCTATACTAGGTGACTCCACATGCCAGAGCTTACAATACCCAATACCATTCCGGGGTCCCATGCTTCTCGCTGACACGGCTCCGCACCCGTTCTCAGAGGACAAATAACGGAACTGCCACATCATTGCAACCAGCCACAAAAATGGATATCGATCATGCCCACGCAGCGTGCGAGTATGAGCAGCAGCGGCCTTCGTAGGAATGAGGAGGTACGAGTTAACTTCAGGCAGTGGAGAGAGTAACCCAGTGGTTCTTTATCCTTGGAGGCACTGAACTCCACAAGTTCCATATGTGCATTCATCGAACCCTTCCTAATTGATAAAATAAAATGTATATTTTTTTCAAATTCAAAACATACGTATGTATTATATCCTGTATTAGTGCATAAACTGTACAATGAGGATTACAATGAAACTGACTCACCGAACCCCTGGGGTTCGATCAATCCCCGGTGAGGAAGCACTGGTTTACCCAGTGTAATTCTGTGCAAATTCAAGTCGAGTAAATGAAGTCAAATTTTGCATAACCTCACCCAACGTAATAAAGTACTCAAGCTTTCAGAGTCTACGATTCCCTCAACGATATTCTGTACCCCATACATTAAAGACAAAAAAAATTAGGATGTATCATATACTCCCTAACGTAAAGCAGCGAAATATTGAAGTTCTCTGGGTTGAAACAACGAGCGCCTTTGCCCGAGCTGCCCGTTCATTACTTAGCCTGTTTCTCTCACGAGCTTCTGGTGAAGTCGTCAGGCTTGTGAGGACGAGCAAGTCTATTTGTGCTGCGCAGCTCTCACGAGCAGCAACGTAATTACATCATCCTGTATCGATACTTCATGAAACGAGGTTATCTCATCAACCCGTACACACAAGTCAAAAATTTTCACCTTAAGTCGTGCTCTAGAAGTGAGTCACGCTGACTAACTTCCAAAATGATTAGCAAAAGCCAGTCTAGCAGCACGAACCTGGCAGTAATCAGTTCTGTGGACGTTCTACCCACCACAGAGTCGTTACTGGTAATTGTTGTCATTGCTGCCATCTTGCTCAGCTTGAGTAATTCCATTCGTTGGTATCAATGAGTCTAACACTTGCCTAGCGTAAAACTCATGAGGCAGAACAAAATAAGTTTGGATCCACATCAAAGTACCCTCAATATAGTATCAGTTCAACATTTCGAGGTTGAAGTCTTACTCTTGTTTGAGGAAAACATAGCGTTCTGAAATTGTCAAATACAGGAAATAAGCGTTACAGTTATTTCATATGGTGGACTTTTGTTTCGATGGAAAATTAGGGTTGAGATTTATACGAAAGCTGCAAGTAAGAGAATCATAATTGGAAGACCTAAATAAGAACATTTGAGCTGTAGAGTAAATTAACGTTCAACCAAGACTGCCTGCGATCTTACAGTACCTTCAGGAGGCCCATGATTGCATAAATTTTGACTGCCATTAAACTTCAGGATTCCAGTTCAAAATTTAAGCTGCACACGAGTTTATTGAATCACAATTATTGATTACACTTTGCCGCGATTGAATCAC
The DNA here is from genome assembly GCA_030386875.1 of Morinoia aosen. NCBI lineage: Eukaryota > Metazoa > Arthropoda > Malacostraca > Amphipoda > Talitridae > Morinoia > Morinoia aosen. The sequence goes on from CM059562.1 coordinate 13,222,524, forward strand.
GTTTTTTAACAAATGTCAAGCCATCGTCTACTGATGAGACACAAGAAGAAATTTCTCGAGGACAAAGAGAGTTGAATATCTGCAGGAGTAATATTATATATATGAGGCGCAAGACATGCATACAACGAACAGCGGGAGCCACGACAAAGTTATTTGGTGCTCGCCCTCTTTGTTACTTCACTCGCTAGATGATCGAAGCGGTGTTGAAGATCATGAAAAACATGAGCATCCCACTATACTTCTGAAGTAAAAAACAGAACGTTAGAAGCTTGAAGCGCTTTAAAGTAGTTAAAACGTCGAGCAAAGCGTCAGGTTTCGTTTCGAGACCAAATAGCGGCCAAAACCGATGGTTTCCCCGTAGGCAATTAAAGGCCCATTACCAAGTCCGAGTAAACACGCTCGGATGAGGAAGGGCTCAACCTGATGCCTAAAAATACGAGAAAATGCTCCTGCCTTATCGAGTCAAGAACTACGCGGTGCTTGCGGCGGAAGTGGATTTGCAATGCCTTTCTGTATTGATGGATTGTGATGAACTTTGAAACGAGGGACGTAAAGCACGGGGCATTTCCAAACAATTTGAGTTGTTACCTGCGATGTAGTATGGTTAGCGTAAGTTCTTGTAGCGAAGCTAAATAATGGAAATTAGTTATGAGTTGTTCAAAAACGTGCAAGTTCCAAGGGGTAGTCGTAATTGATAAAAATTTGCTGAGTGGAAACACATCTACGGAAAATTTCGCGAATGTTAATGTCCTAATTTCTTGATTAATGCATTATATTAATTACATCATCCCTTGATATTATTTACAGCATTAATTTATGCATTATATTATTTATATTAATGCATTTGTGTACATTAATGTTGCAATCAGAGGATATATTCCTGTACATTCAGCGGCAGTCGATCGGGCGACTTTTTCTTACCTCTAAATCGGATTTTCCAAATTTACCGATAATTGAAGAGCTCAAATTGATGTCTGTCGGAGAGTTTGACAAATAATGAAAATAAATTATTATTCTAATTAATTAATTATCGTTAGCTAAAAATAGAAATTTAGCTATCTTCGAAGTTCCAAAAAGATCGAATAATTGTAGATTAGTTTGTACATTTCTAATCATTACAAAGGTGTTCCAAAGAACGGAGGGAGAAAGGTACCATTTAGTAATCCCGAAAAAATATCGTTTTTTCTCCATGGAAAATGTTAAGCTTAAAGTCGATTGTAAACGCGCCAAGATTTCGTAGATGAGATCAACCTCCAGAGCGACAATTGCTGACTTACGAGAATCAATGAATGACACGCTAGATATGTTAATTTGCAATTGAAGTTCTCGAAAGTAAATCACCGCTTTCCTTTAAGATTGAACTTAATCTATGACGCAATGTAGAAACAAAATAAATCATTATGGACGAGTCCTGTACAAAATATCGTCAGGGAGAACCACAACAAAACATAAGTTTGTGAGATATTAATTACAACACTGATTGAGATGGTTGATTCTCTCATAATTTTAGATTTATCTGAGATTTAGGCCCTACAAAGTAGACGTTTTTTCTAGAAGTTACCCTTTTTATAACAACTTATTTTTGTTGAACTTGGACATTTATTGCAAAATGATACGAATTTTCATGTATGAATTAGTACACTGTGAGAAAGTCATCAAAAACTCAGTTGTTAAATGTTAGAAACGTTAAACATCGAACAATCGGCTTATTAGCGAGTTAGAATTGAATTCGACACGTTTATTTGAATGGTGTCATCATAGATACATTAAGTGAGGAAGATCTACACACAACCCTCCAATTTACTCGTGCATATAGACCTGAAGGCTGAATCAACGTATAAAACAGATTTGAGTACCTGCTCATTACTCTGATCGACGTCGACACAGTTGACCAGGAAATTCGAATCTACTGCTTCGTAGGCTCAAAGGTTCAGATGGTCATTTCAGTTCAAGGAAGTCCAGAACATTCACATTTTCTGTCTATACCAACTTCTGACTCGATGGCTGGTGCAGAACATTCAGAAACTCTGTCTATGTATCAACTTTTGACCTGATGGTTGGTGCAGAACATTCAGATGTTTTGTCTATATATCAATTTCCGACTCGATGGCTGGTGCAGAACATTCAGAAACTCTGTCTATGTATCAACTTTTGACCTGATGGTTGGTGCACAAACATTCAGATGCTCTGTCTATATATCAATTTCCGACTCGCTGGCTGGTACAGAACATTCAGATGCTCTGTCTATATATCAATTTCCGACTCGCTGGCTGGTACAGAACATTCAGATGCTCTGTCTATATATCAATTTCCGACTCGCTAACTGGTACAGAACATTCAGATGCTCTGTCTACATATCAATTTCCGACTCGCTGGCTGGTACAGAACATTCAGATGCTCTGTCTATATATAAATTTGCGACTCGCTGGCTGGTACAGAACATTCAGATGCTCTGTCTATATATCAATTTGCGACTCGCTGGCTGGTACAGAACATTCAGATGCTCTGTCTATATATCAATTTCCGACTCGCTGGCTGGTACAGAACATTCAGATGCTCTGTCTATATATCAATTTCCGACTCGCTGGCTGGTACAGAACATTCAGATGCTCTGTCTATATATCAATTTCCGACTCGCTGGCTGGTTCAGAACATTCAGATGCTCTGTCTATATATCAATTTCCGACTAGCTGGCTGGTACAGAACATTCAGATGCTCTGTCTATATATCAATTTCCGACTCGCTGGCTGGTACAGAACATTCAGATGCTCTGTCTATATATCAATTTCCGACTCGCTAACTGGTACAGAACATTCAGATGCTCTGTCTATATATCAATTTCCGACTCGCTGGCTGGTTCAGAACATTCAGATGCTCTGTCTATATATCAATTTCCGACTCGCTGGCTGGTACAGAACATTCAGATGCTCTGTCTATATATCAATTTCCAACTCGCTGGCTGCTACAGAACATTCAGATGCTCTGTCTATATATCAATTTCCGACTCGCTTGCTGGTTCAGAACATTCAGATGCTCTGTCTACATATCAATTTCCGACTCGCTGGCTGGTACAGAACATTCAGATGCTCTGTCTATATATCAATTTCCGACTCGCTGGCTGGTACAGAACATTCAGATGCTCTGTCTATATATCAATTTCCGACTCGCTGGCTGGTACAGAACATTCAGATGCTCTGTCTATATATCAATTTCCGACTCGCTGGCTGGTACAGAACATTCAGATGCTCTGTCTATATATCAATTTCCGACTCGCTGGCTGGTACAGAACATTCAGATGCTCTGTCAATATCAAGGTAGCAAATGCATCCAGTCATCAATCGGGAATTTCAATTCTTTCACCCATTGCCAATTGATCTACTAAGTAACAGAGTAAATTTTGGCCCATAAAAAGTGTTATTTTAAATCTTACTTCAATTTTTCATGCCCTACTATTCTACGAAACTTTTCAAGCTCTGAGTAAACTACTTAAGGTAATTCATTTGTATTTGATTCCCTTAATCTTTTTCCCAATCCTTAATACCTGTGATGCCTTTACAAGCTAAAACATGGTTGTGCGTAAGAAGCACACAGTACGTGAATTAATTCTGTCAGATTACATATCAAGATGAGATACACATGGCGAAACAATTGGAATTGATATAGATTGCCGGTTTGTCTTTTGAAATATCAATGATTCTAAAATTAGTACATCAGTAAGTCATGGCCTCTGCTCTAAAATAAAAAATGTCTATTACGCTGTGGCTTACCTACTAACATGTTGGAAAAACAATGTTGTATCTAGCTGCATCATTCATGTCGAGCAGCCCCATACCTCAACCGAAGCTACCTAAATTGACTTGCGAAACCCTTTTTACGCTCACTAACAAGGTTGACTTTGCCATTCACGATGCATTTGACCAACCTATTGTATAAAGCCCGACTTAGTATATTTTATAAAAATCTATGCGATAACCTTTCATCTCCGAAACTAACTTATGCGTATAATTTAAAACAGAAATATTCTGTCACCATCGCAGTATAATTAAACTGCAGAGATGAATTCATCTTGAAAAAATCAGTGAAAGTGATTTTTAAGTGATTCCTTGTGAACTCGTCCCTCTACATCCAGGCTGAAATCTGCTGTATAAATTTCGATACAACCGTATAAGTATATATAATTATTATTCAATAAGTGTGTTTCTATAGTTTCCTAAGCCTTTAACTGTGCTGGGGACACATGACGATACACCATTACGCTGAGGGGGTACACGACAACAGAAATGTTGAGAAGCCCTACTCTACATGATGGTACGCAGTTCATCGCTTGCTTGCTTGCTCAAGTGCTTGCATGGTGTGTCCGTCCCTACTCACGCCCAGTAAACTGAATACCTGAGCTATGAAATGAGTGGAAATTTATGTACACGAATTCCAATATTTCTTCTAGGGGAATTTATTTGAAAGTCATACAGAGTCAAAATTATAGAAATCGAAAAGAAAAAACGCTCATGATGAGTTCAAACGAAAAATCAATTTTTACTACTGAATTAAAGCTCTAATATTGTGTAAAAGTATCCCCGTCGTTTCTGACTATGCAGGCTCAATATTAAAAAATAATGGTAACGAAACGAAGGAAGGATAAAGATTGGCTGTTTACACACCTGCAAAGTTACAAGAGTCAAACATTTATCCTGAACCCAATGCTGTAAATTTTACACGTGTTTATGAAAAGAAATTTATTGAAGAAGATACTTTCCGTTCCGGAAATTCAGGCGGAGCCATTTTTCGAGCACTCGACAATATTGCGACGTTTTTCAATCGGAAAAATGTTTACTATCCAATAATTGGCCTACACACATCAGCACTGGGTGCAATATTTTGTGAAAAGTATATGAACATATGAAGCCAAATACGTCAAACTTCACGGCAAAAAATCATAAAATCTGAGTACAAAATTCTGCTTGTCAAATAAAGAATTTTTTCGTTATGGGACAATCCACTCGTGCACTGCCTGGTACGCTCATCCATCCCGCGATATATAAGCCAATTAATTCAACTCAAATCCAAACCTCACGGGAATGTAAGCTGCTTACCCTCAAGTGCGAGGTATTGAACGCTCGGCAGCGAGGCATGATACCAATGATACCTCCACACAATATTTAACTTCACACACTCACTTAAAATGAGTTCACTAGCTCAATTTACGAAATAAATTGAAACACTTCGCAATTAGCCAAGCTTTTGACGCTTGAAAGTTTTGAATTTTTGCCTGCTTGTTCTTTGCAGCATTTTCCTTGTTTCAACATTTTTACCAAATTTCTGAAGCAAATTAGAACACTTCTTAATTAGTAAAGCTTTTCACATTTAAAAGTTATGGTTTATGCTTGCTTGTTGTTCACGATGTCTTCCTTGTTCAAACAATTTCGTCGATATTATAACCCAAAATTGCTCAAAAGAATATTGAACAGGGTTTTGAATATTTCATTTGCCCATGAGAATGTGAATGTGACTAACACGATCGAGTGGAGGCTAGAGAATTTCATACGACAGTATGACGACATGAATGTGACCAACACGATCGAGTGGAGGCTAGAGAATTTCATACGACAGTATGAAGACATGAATGTGACCAACACGATCGAGTAGAGGCTAGAGAATTACATCTGACCGTTTGAAGAAGTGCATTTTTGACGGAAGAATCATGAGGAATTACAAGCCCGTGAACGACCATGTCGAGGGCTACTTGGTCGAACGCAATAACCAAGTCCTTGAAGCTTCCGATGAATCGCGGGCAAGAATTAGGAGCGTGAAAGAAATCATCAATAGTGTGATGTTAGCTCAACACTCACTTTCCAACTATAAGACAGAACAGAAAAACACGCGAGCAACGTTATTGCTCATCTGAGATCAATTTTCAGATGAGATTATTTTAATGGCCCTCAAAGCTCCATTGCAGGAGTTGGAAGTAAGAGACCATAATTGGAGGCAGGTTTGAGCAATGATCCTCTCAGCAAATTAGGAACTCAACAAATTAGCAACAATTGGAATATTACATATGAAGGCATGATTGTTTCTAACACGATCGAACGGAGGCTAGAATGTTCCAAATAATCACGTGAAGACATGAACGTTACCAACGTGATCGAGAAGAAGTTAGAATATAGCACATGCCTGTATGAAGACATGAATGTTATTTAGATGATCGAGTAGAGGCTAGAATGTTGCATATGACTGGATGAGGACAGGAGTGAGGCTAACCCGATTGAGCAAAGGTCAAGAATGTCACGCACTCGCGTATGAGCGCTAAGACTTGAAGACAAATTGAGAGACAATATCTTTTCATCGCACGAAGAACCCCCGAGGGTTCATTAGAACTTTTTAATGATGTTCGAGACTCAAAAATTGACGACCTGTTCACATCTTCTTCTTACATTTTCATTTCGAGCTCGTTTATATTTTCTCTGAAAAAAATAATCAGCGGCATATAGCAGAGTTTTCCAGAGTGCAATTAAACTTTCAGATTACAATAAAACAATTAACGCGTTAATATTCCCAATTTAGAGATGAGATTATCTTAATGACCCTCAAAGCTCCATTTCAGAGCTGGAAATAAGAGCCCGTAATTGGCAGCAGATCAGAGCGATGATCCCCTCAACAAATTAGGAGCTCCATCAAACTCTTGTCCTCACCGAGCGTCATTAGAGGCCACGCGGCGCTCATAGATCTGTGCGCAAGTGACCATTATTGCAGCTGCAGCATTCAAATCAAATGCCAATTATTGCTCCTCAAAGTCCCGCACAACTGATGAACCAACAGCAGCAACACAGCGCACGCACACTCAGGACACTTCACATGAGGCTTCCATGATGCACACAAAACCTTCACTGCGGCTAATGAAGCAATCAACCTCATCAAATCCACGCATGTGCTTATAAACTAAGAATAGAATAAAGTTTGAAGAATGTGAGATGAAATGTTTCAGCTAACGGACGTTGATACCTTGTTATCATGAAAATGGTACTTCATGACGATGTGAAAGTTTTGTTACTTCGATATTGTTGATAGAAACTTAAATTGAGATATTGTTACAAATTTCAATTGCAGCGTTGATGAATCAAAAACTGTTTGGCATTCCATTTTTTGCATTGATGGAAAAGATGACGAGTCGAGTGCGACCTGACAAGCTGCCACAAATTCCATGCCGTGTCAGCTTCACCAAGACAAAGAGGGAGAATTTCCTCGTTTACCGTTGGTCATCGAGACTACCGTGTCGAGGGCAACTTGGCCGAGCGCAATACCCAAGTCCTCAACGCTTCTGATGAACCGCCGCCAAGAACTAGTGGTGCTAAAGGATAATTTAATATAAAAAGCTCAAAAATCATCCACAACTACACAGCAAAATTTAAATACACGCTGAGCAACGTTATTGCGCGGACGCAAAACGCTCCCTCAAACCATCAATTTTCTTTACTATAATTAACATGAACGATTTATTGAGGATTACGTTGAGGCAGGCCATTACGTTTAAATTATAACAATGAGAGCAATACTACCAAGAGAACATGTTGGGGGCAGCCTGCTAACAAGGCGGGAGCGGTGGGCGCCTGGCTGGAGATGCTATTTCTCCGCTGCGGCAGCGGGAGCTCGTTAGTGCAGGTGATTGAGATGCGAGAGCTGCTGGCACGCCGCTGCCTCCGTCCTCACTTGAAACACTGCCCTTCCTCAAGCCGAAATTATCAAATTCTGCCTTTTCTAAATAATATTTAGCCGGCTGAGCCAAATAATATTTAGCAGATATTCAGCCAGATGTTGGGTGCTTTCCAGTGTCAAACATTATTTTTCAAATAACGATTTGAAAATTTTGCCAAGAAATAGACAAATTAGGCTCCACGAGCTCAGCTAATGCATATAGCCTGGAGCTGCTGTGGTGTGCCCTGGGAGGAGCGCAATAATTAACGCAATTCTCATCAAACGTATATGCGATGAAATAGTGATGTATTGTATTACAACAAAACGAAAAGTAATGTTATACTTCGAAAAACCAAAATAACTTTTTGAGCTTCGTTTCCGAAAGTAGTGTCAATCTAAACATTATTGAAAGCGTGGAGAGTATTTCCCTCTAAATGTATGAGCACCAAATAGAAAATAAAACTCCAGAAATTACTTATCCCAGCAAGCATAGCATATATTACTAAATCAAAATAAGAAGACCCTTCGCAACCGAATAAAATTGACAGAACACGAGCATGACTTTAAGTGGCAGTAACCTGAACAGTATTCAGTTGTTGCACTCAAAACCGACGTAGCTTAAGAAATTATGCTAGCATCGCGAATGCCAGCAGAATTTCTAACACTAATATAGCAAGGTACAGGAGAGGAAATAAGCGCAGTTCATCAGAGCGAGTCCAACAAGCATCGATTATTAAGTGGAACGAAGCATTTCCCGCTGACGTGCGAGTTCAAAATCACCAATAGAAATAGATAGGAGGCCCGGTATTCTTAAACAAGAGTTTGGTGATATGAAAAGCATTCTGCTGCCACCCTATCAGCAAAGGAGGGGTAGCAAAATTTTCGATATGCTTGAAGTATATACATTTATTCGAAATAATATGGCACTAGGGGATGAGCCACCACTCCACCTTAGTAGCAGCGATATCTACACACCAAGCACGGGTTGCCGTATTACGTAGCATTAAACTTACTGTAGGCGTCGCATTGAAGACTCCATGTGCTATGGGCATGAGAAGAGCCTTATGGCACAGCCTGCTACAAGTGGGAAGAGCAGGCAGGGTCAACATATCGAAAAAACGAAGCGCAAAAATGAGTGCAAAAAATACAAATAAAATTATACGTCTTTGAGAAATTTATCGGTTGTGCAGTATCGCCGTACAACCATGCAGTGCTCCGCGCACTGTTCCATGTGAATGACAATCATCGACTGAGATTAGACAAGCTGCTATGTTTCTATTAGATAACACCCTAGTAGTATGAAATATGAAAGAATTTTCATTGCCAAAAAATTTCCAACATGGTACAAAAGAACACCGAAAAATTAGAGAAACAAACTTTAGAAGCCAGTCATATTGCTTTTAGAGAGTCGTTACACTTAAATGCTAGAGCATAAAATTGGAAAATGTCTCACTCACCTTGGAGAAAATGTCACTCACCTTTGGAAAAATGTCACGATGATGAAAATAAGACTTGATTGTAGAAGAATTTATACGCAGACTTCCTTGCAAAATAATCTGACGTGTTCTACCTACGTTATAAGTACTGTTCCAATAAACAATTTACTAAAGTGATATTATAAAAGAATATATTTAGAAACCTAGCAGGGTTTACGTTGATGCACACGTTAGGTTGCAAACCGTGCTCACATGCAGTGCAATTTAAAAGTTGACACCTTACTCAAAAAAGCACCATAAAATACAACTTCATGTGTTTAAAAGCGTTAAAATGGGCAGTGAATATATTCTCATCGTCGTGGTAAAGCGAAAAATAAACATTTTAAATTATTAGAAACCCCTATACGCTTTAAAGCAAACTCTTCAAAGTTCTCAAAGAAAATTGAAAGTTAAGTTTTAGTAGGTTAATACATACCATCATTACATATATTAAAAGAAAACGTTTTTGTTATTAATTATTGAACTCAGGCATTTATACAGATAAGGTGAGGAAGCTAATCTATCTCACTGAAAAGCGTCTGGTACTCACCAAAGTAGACCCTGCCTCTCGGCCCAGTATTTTCTTCGGTGACGGGTTTGATGAAGCCTTTAAAATAAAATGGCATTGTGTGAACAAAACAGTTTTAAAATGGCTTAATATCATTAAATTTTACAAGCGTTAATATATAATTAACCTTCAGTCAGTAACTCTCATTTTAGCAGCTTTAAATTCGCTATAATTTGAGAGCTGAAGCATTAATTGCGTCGGGTTAAATCAGAGTACAAAATTAAACTCCAATTAAGCTCAATTTCAGTATCAAACGTTCAAAAAGAAACCAAATTAATTGAAAATTGCCATCATCTGACTTTGGTCAGGCATGAATGAAAATGCAGTTTGTGATCACCGGTGTGTCACCCGCATTCTCGAAATCTCGCTATTGACCAACGGTGGGTGACGCAACAATTGACGTGTTCATGCGACTTCAAAGTTCAATGACATGTACAATCAAAGATGATCAAATTTTGCTAAGAACGGTGCGATAAACCAACCATAACAGTCGAATTCACAATGACTTAAAACTAAATTTTCTGCGAGTAAGTGCACGCTAAAACTTCCCTCACCGCCAGTACGCACAAAACCATTCCGACGGCGGACAGGGACGCTGAAGCCCGCATGTGCCATAGTTCTGTTACACCAGCAAACCGCAGCAGATAACGACCCTCAAAGTTCAGTTTCAGCGAAAACTAAGCTAATTTGAGGAAGGGTGGCATACATACAGCATGGTAATGGCTGAACTTGCTGCCTTGAAGAAGTCCATGTTTACTCGGTGTTGCCTCGCAAACAACCTCAGCGTGGGGGTGGTATCATTACGAGCCTCACCAAAGCCAAAGAGTCCACATTCTAGTATAGTTGAAAAGATTGGGACTGGTATTTAAACTATCTTTGAAAAATTTTAAATGGTTTAAATGTCAGTGTCAGTGTTTTTGACTCTTCTAGAATATGGAACCTTTGGCTATAGAGAGACGAGTCTTTTTAATTAAAAAATTTAAGTCAGAAATATTTCCTTAGCTTCGAGTCTTGATTCCGGTAGGCGTTTGATAAGAATCACGTCCTTTCACTAACTTTTATGAGCTTACTTATGCGCCCAAAACTATATATGTTCTATTTTTAAACTTACACAACACCATATCAGTCCGTTGAGTTGAAACTTGCTTCAGGATATTGAAAGCAGCTGATACATTTCGTAAAGTAAGTCGTGGTGCCACCAACATCCTATGCTAGCATCCCGCGAGTGCACTCAAACGCTAGATGACGAAAGAGTTATTCAACATTATCACTAGAGCAAAAATTTTGACACATTCGCTCAATTTGCACAGTTCAACTGCTAAAACTTCATTAGTACATCAATGTTGAAAGTTGCGTACTTTTCATCTGGATCAATTTTCACCAGCATATCAATGTTTAAATTTTATAAGCATTGCAACTGCATCAGTTGCCTAGGCATATCAATGTTGAAAAGTTTTACAGATACAAAGATTAATTTCATGATAAAATACGCGTTTCAATAAGGTGAGCTGGAGAATTTTGGCTCACGAGAGCTCTCAAGCCGTGCGTTTGAGGGGCCGTTGTTTCATGTGGTTGTGAAATCAATGTGCAAGTAAGTCCGATTCGACAAAATATCGCATGCAAGCAAAATCTCATAACATGAACTATAAATATTAAGTTGAATTATGATCAGACCAACACACTGCTGCCCAAATATGCAGTGGTAAACCCTCACGCTGCCAGGAGCAACTTGGTGCCATCAACAAAACCTTACTTCCTTTTACTAAATAATTGGGTTCGAAATGCGCGTTTTACAATATCTTGACCGTGAATTATTCATGAAAACTCATTTATTTATAACAAGAACAGACCATAGATTCTTATTTTATCGCACTCACATTTAGTGTCGGCAAATGACGTAAATTTTGCAGAATGTGTAACAAGAGGCTTTTAAAACAACTAACATCATCTGGACACACTCGCGAGAAAGGTCAGAAAGTCATCTACCTCTATTAAAAATGCATTCAGATTATAATTTTAGGTGAAGGAAGCACACCACTGCGCCCTCAAGCAATGACATTCAACTCATTATGCTGGAGAAACGCGCCTTTACGTCGACAGTTATGCAGTAACCGAAGTGGGTCGTTACATTCTTGCGTACGCAAGTTCGACGAGGCGTATTTAAGGAGGGAAGCTCGCTTACTTCGACAGTTATGCAAATGTAGGTGCGGAACCACAAGAGTGGTGTTTGAACTCGCATAATCATTATTTCTTTTGCGCGATTAAGAAAGGAAGTTGGAGCGCCGAAGCGCTGTCCGTCTCTCGCTAACGACCAAGCACTTGCGAGCCAGTCCCCGGTTGCGCGCGATGGTTTTGCTATCAGCGGAAAAACTATCGGATATTATCTAACTTACCTCCTCCAAACTATAAGTATTGTGTTTTTATCCAGTTACAGTGAAAAACCAACAGTCGAAATTTCTACAATAATTGTCGTTACGTAGCTTGACAAATAAGAGAATTAGGAGAAAGTTATTCAGGTGTTGAATGTATGTCTCAATCAATAGTTACAACTACATGAAATTTTACGATATCACTTAATCTGAAATGACTCAATAGTTCAATAGTGACAGTTGAAGCATGTTAAAAGAATTCGCAAGCAATACAGGTATGTATAAAGTACATATAAACAAAGATACTCGTGTGAGCCTTTCGCCTCCAATCTCTCGTCAAAATCACAGACACACTCCTAATATGAAGCACTATGTGTTAAATGATAACAATAACTGTAAATGAAGTGAATTTTAAAAGACACTGCCACCGAATTTCAGGGAGGAATTTTAAAATAAATTCAGGATAAATTCATAATGCCAAATACTTTAAAAACACATAAAAAGAATATGAAACCGAGTTAGGTTCCTTCTACATTAAATCTTTGTTCACAGAAAACAAATTTTTCAGTGCCAGCACACCGTCAGTAAATGCAAATGTCATGACTTCAACATTGGTAAATCGAGTGTTGTAAGGAGTCGGTCATTCTTCTGCGAACTTACACAACCTAAATTGGGGAGCGGGGTCGTATTTTTCGAGAACAAACACTGTCAATTTTGGAGGGATGTTCAAAAATATGCATACAAAGAAAGGTATTTTGAGGCTGGAACTGTAAATCTGTGACGCAAGGTTCATTCGACTGTTAAAAAAACGAGTTCACGAATTAGCCGAAAATTAGCCAACGAAAGTTCACTAAAAATGCAGAGAGAAGAGTCTAAGCTGCAAGTTGGCTGAGCACAATCATTACTCTCCGTTCTTAGCAACAGATTAATTTTATTTTAGTACGTTAAAGAGTTCAGGAATAGCTCATTTCCTATTAGATTTTATCTGTTTTCATTTGAATCATGTAAATTCATTCCTTAAAGTTGAATCTTTTGAATTAAATTTAACTTAAATTAAGCCTATAATAAATGCTTTGAGTAATTAGCCGATATCTTGAGAAATACAGGTCTGAAATCTTTCGTCCAATCCATCAGACACATTAGGGAACGAATTTTGGCATTTCAGACCTTAGGAAAGGTAATTAAATATTCTAGTTACAAAGAAATCCCAAAAGAAACCGCAGATGAGTCTGTGAAGTAATAAGAATTAATGCAGAGCTCTCAGAAGTATCACACCTATTGCATTAACAACTCAAGCCATTTATCTCCAAGCACTGATGAACAATAATTTGTAATCACGATTTCAAATTTAATTACACAGACTGCAAGGGAATCAGCTTATCAATGATATAAAAAAAACATGCAGTTGAAGGTGAGCGAGCACCAGCAAAATTAGTCTAATCATTTATTTGTTAGCCTCAGTTCGGGTTCACCGAAAAAAAGATTCAAAACTGAACTGGCCGGTAGTTAGACCAGTCCTTGGCAGCAGCGCGCGCTCGAAGTGTCATCAGGGATTCTCAGCTCACTTTTTGCCATTTTTTCGTCATTCGATGCACCGCAAATCCCTCAATTTCCCTGGGCTCAAATCTCCTCAAATCCGCCATCATCAGGAAATTACGCTCCTCAAAATGGGAGCCCAGCGCACAACCCCATCCATTATGGAGTGGTCCTGCATTCGCGTCCTGCGGAACCTCGCAGCTCTCACATTTCCCTCTCAAAACAATTCATAATTCGCAGATCGTCCATGAATAAAATTCAAAGTTACTTTTACTGTCAGCTCTGGTCGTTTGAAGCTCGTTCTAGTGAAAATAATTTGCTCATCATGTATTAAATAAAATGTGATATGCATACATTCTTCACTCTGCAAGACTGTTACCTTAGGACTAAATTTAGATTCAGTTTTGATACAACATCCTTTGAAAAAAATTTCTCTAAAGTGAACCTTAAAAATTTGAAATTACAATCTGTATTGTAGATATTAATTAAGTTGAATGTGTTGAGCTTTTTGATTTGTGTCTCATTATTTTCATCGATCAAATTACAACTCAATTAAAAATCGATCAGGCACTCGCCGAACTAAAATGGGGATAAGAAACTCGGCTACTCTGCTGAAGCATGTGCACCAGCACCCGTTCTAAGGCACTTGGTAGCACGGAAATTATTTTGTGTGGCGCTTGGCTACCGCTGCTGCTCATGACTATTCAAACAATGACATCAAACAGGTCAAATAGACCAGAATCTCAACTACCTTGCAGCTGGAGAACTAGCGATAACAGCTAACTTTCGCTCTATTGGACCCCCAACACAGGGCACGAATTGCTCTAAAGTAATTCAAAAATTTAGTCATTTCTCAGCTATCATATCACAAACTGAGTCAAACAGCGCTTGCTGTCTCCTTCTGTCAGACACCATATCCCAACCCATCAGTACGGGTTATCCGACGCGTCGTGAGTTATTCGGCTATACTTACATGAGTAACTTCCCTCAAACACAGTAACTCGAAATACTGCACTGCTGTCAATTGGTTAGAAAACAATATAATTCAGTGCGAAGTGCTCTTTGTATTCCCATACCAGTATGAGAATATGTTCCTTGAAAAACATGCAGTCCTTTGCGAAAATATGAGTGTGGTGATAGTCACGTGAGTGATTGATAAAGTGTAATAATAATTCATGACAACTTTTACCGTAACCACTAAAATAGGGAAAACTATGAACGGAAATGAAGTTCTTTTGTTTTCACAGAATATCCTTGTCAGTAACTTCTCCGACAGACTTTCAAAAGTTTAACGAGCGGACGAAGGTTTCGTAAATGTATGATGCAACGAGCTCTCGCACAAGCAAATATTACAGCTTTATTCATTTTGTGTAGTGAAATACAAACTTAAAATAAGGTCAATGCATTGAAACATCAAAATTCTAATTACGTTCTGTGATTCTCAACTCCGCACACTTGATATCAATTGACACCCACATTTTCCTTTCCTAACTTATCAAGTACACTGGAGAAGTTAAATCACTGTTCGTGAAACAAAAGTGAAATGTAGGTTAAATAACTAGGTGCTTTTCTTTCCTGCCACCAAAAACTGTATATATACTCGTACATCCAAAGGAATGAACATCAAGGCAGGGTAAATACAACTCATTGTGTAGAAGAGTCTACGGATCTTTAACAGCCATTTTGAGTTTATTATAGCAGCATTTCTAGCGTCTGGAATACCGCTTAGCCGCTGAGCGATATTTCTTCCTCGCTCTAGCTGAAACAGGAAAATAAATGGCAAATAAATCCTCCTTGAACTCAGAAGATTCAACGATACTTGAAGCAATACCTATAGCTGATGAAAATGATGCAGTCGGGGAGGAAAGAGGGTTTGTTGACTGCATGAGAATGCAAAGACTTTATATTCTTCGTTCAGACAGCGATGAAAAAATCTCTACGCGATGAATAAATAAAAATATAAGCCCTCGAATTAAATACATTACGCAGAATATGGTAGAAGCGTGGTAAGATGTAGCGAGACGAAACTTCTCAGTGAAAAAATGAAAAAAATATAGGAACAAATAACTAAATAAAATATAAATATAAATATATTAATTGAATATTATCTTCGATACGTTGAAATCTATTTTCAAAAAACTAAAAAGGCAATATAATTAACAAAATATTCATCTTTTTCATAAAATTTGCTAAAGTAAACTCGCCGACACAAATAAGACAATTGACAATAAGAATGTAAACTATTTTTAGACTCCAGAGATAATATTTATCCAAAACATTCTTCGTTCGTAAGCAATAATCTGATCTCAAGAATATAGAATTTAAAATTGAGAATCCATGGCATAGCCGAACAAAGTCGAAATATGACACGAAGCCTCCTATACAGATGTGATCTGCGTCACCAATGCTTTCCATGGACATTTGGTTAAGATTTCCGTTGAGTGCCAAGTCTCTTTAATTAACGAGCTCTAGGACCTGCCTTGTTGCAGGTCGATCAACGGACATAATCTGCAACAATCTGCAATGTAATCTTCTTCGATCAACGGACATTACACAATCACGCTTCAATCCCTATTTCAACAAGTTTTTGAGCAGATACGTAACTTGAAATAAAATTGACATTTTATAGTTCTCATTTATTAACTTAAGAAGAGATTGCCCGGACAGTTGAGTTCTTTATTTGAAGAATCCAATAAATGTTAATTTAAACGACAACATTTCACCGTTAACTCATTTCTTCAATGTCGTCGAGACAGTACAGTGTTCAAATATCACATTTTTTGCTTCCTCAGGATACGCGAGAACATTTCATTACATTGCTTCAAATGAACAGATATTCTCATTTTAAAACTAAATAAAAATTGAACTTTTTTTGCGGCCAGTGTCAAAAATACCACGGAGATAATCTCCGAGTTTTCTGTCTCTCAAGGGCATGAAAATAATTGGACCGTTCCTGGCGAAGAAAATGAGCAATTCTGCACCCACTTTAATATCTTTTTCATGAGGCTTCAGTGCAATTAGAGCTGCCAAGTGGCCAGACAGGAGGTCTTATAGAACCTGTCCTTCGAAAGATGGAATTTAAAGAACTTTTAATTCTCTTCCATTCCATTTGAAGCCTCACGGCTCTCATACTGAAATGGCGCAAACAAAATGCTTGTTAAATGTTACTCAACTGAGAGTAAAAGCTTTACTGTTTTGAGTGCTTGCAATTAAACTGACAAGCACCACGATAGTCTAATTTTGAAATTCAGCGGGCAGATAGTCGAAAACACCCATGTCGCAGTACAATTGAACACAAATTTCGAGTAAGCAGAAGTAATGAAACACAAAATATGTAAACGTGCCATTCTAGAAACCGACGATGTAATTGCAATGCTCATACAAACCGTCATAGAGCGTACAGATGACGAGCAAATTTGTCCACACAAGCCTATTCACCAGTTATAATATAGAGCAGGACTGAGTTTCATGTACCTAGAGTTGGTGTCCACAAAAGCATACGCATGAATAATTTACTAATCATTCCAAAATCGCACTTCATCTGTAAAGGAATTCTGACATCACAACGCGCTGTTGACAAAGCTAGCAACTTACAGAGCTGTGACTCAAATACGTTAGAGTAGAGGTTTCATTGTGACTGCAGTCAAGACTAAATTATTGTACGAACCAATTACCTTCACATATGACCCGGGCGGAAAAGCTTACAATCGAATAAAAAAGCCGTTTCGTTGCACGGCTTAGCTTTGAAATTCTTTACTTTAAATACCGAATTAAGGATGTTTTTTGAAGTCGAGAAGTATTCTACAATATTTTCGGAGGCCTAGGGAATTTAGCAACGACTTATAGTATCAACGCGTGTCATTGCTATTTTCATGAGCACTATTATGAAATGGAACAAATGATCGCACTATCAATACGAAGCCTCAAATCAGATGTACAAGGTCCACAATTCGAGATTTATTGTCTAAAATACTGACCAAGTGAGTTACGAACGGTCTAAAATCCGCGAGTCATAGTGATGTCTCCCCTCGGTGACATAATGTTTGCATTGGTGGCACGAGCAGTTGTTCACCACATTGAATTTGAAAATGGTTGGGGTTGAACGTTGGTGTTAAAATATGATTAGTAGGTAATGAAATTTCATTTGGGCGATATTGTTTAGAATTTAAAACCCTGATTTTAATTCGTTCATGACATCTGTGGCACCACAGTATGCGCTGCAGGTAGACCATTTTCGCTAACTCTCATTGTAGATTTTAGGCAACAATTAATTATTTTAGGCAACATTGGCTACAAAAATATCAGTTAAAACGAAACTGAACAACGACATCCCCGTACAACCAAATTCCTCCTCCACGTCAGACATTGTGTGCAAACTCAACTGTTCTTCTGACTAGGCAGTCTAACAGTCTAACAGTTTCATGTAGTGCAGGCATCACGTACCGATCACCCATGTTCAAGTTTGCCTAGCAAGCGCAGCATGGCGTTTCCAAATATCATGGCTGATTTTCAACTCAGGAAAGAATTAAACACAGCTGCACAATTGCATGCCGTTACGCTACTACATTATTCACATTATTTGATAACGCTCACTAGCAGCCGTTCATGGCTTGCAACCTAATTAACAAGCGCAAATTTAATCAGTTTAACAATCGTTGACATATACTTTGAATTCTTAATCGCAATCGAAAACGTGTTATTCGAAAAATTTAGAGCGAAGTAACTGTCTCGGTAAATTTTCATCATAGCTACCACCCACTCATATGAAACCTTTGAAAAATATTTGAAATATATGAAACACACTCTTGTTTCAAAACACTTTTCGCCGCAATGATAAGCACGGTCGATTGTCAGAACATTTCGTAACAGACCGCATATGCCGACTCTCCCACAATTGAAACTTTCAAAAATGATGACTATTTTAATTTGACGCTGTGATTCATCATTCGGGTGAAGTGAAATGAAGAAGAAGTTGGAGAACTTGCGCAATAGCGCTCTGAAAACGGGCCCATTCCTGAGCCCGAGTCCCGCCGTCCCGTAAGCCCTGGGAAGGCAAAACGCAGGGCGCTGTACATCAATAACGCGGTGCAATGGAGATGGACTATCACGCGTTATGGGGCCTTCCATTCCTACGCCAAGACGGAGCAGCAAACTTCCATCATTTGACTCGACAATCGCCATAGTTAAGGAGACTACGCCGCGCCGAGGACCAACCAACCATCAGAATGCTAAGGCCAGATTCCTCGAGGTAATTAAGGACTCGAGTTCTTATTTCATTTTCCTCATCTCTATACCCGAAGTAATCGCTTTATGCGCTAATTTTAGGTAATTGTGATTGTGTTCTACTCATTTGTTATTAGTGTGATCAATTAGACGACAGCAGCACCTTGAACAACATTCGCCAAGAACCAGCAGTGTTTCATGTACTCGTACCCTAAACTAAACCAGAACTTCAGTGTTGCTGTTGTTACAAGCGGATGACTCGGTGTTGTGCTTTTCTTATGCACTTTGCATCACAACTGACATAGTAAAAACATTAAAAACGTACCTATTACGCAGACGGAACTAGTTAAACGAAAATTGTTTTCGTGTTCTTATTTCTAAAATCACAGTCACAGATTATCTTACACAAGAATTTCCATCGCAGGGATCTTGCTCGTCATATTCACTGCGGGATCTTTCAAATCCTAACAGAAAGGTTTTTTAATTTCTCGTTGTGTTTCGGAAACTGGACTTCGTTGGAAGTTCTCTTAATAAGTTAGCGATTACAAACAACTGATTAGGAGAATATCATACAATAATGAACCATGAGTCAACAAATGCAAATTAAAATGAATCCACGTAATGTATCCAAGAAAACCTAGTGTCGAAGTTCATAATGACAGAATGCAGATATGAGACGACGATAAATTTGATAGTTTTGTGGCCTCCCTAATATAGGATCAGAGCAACAGTAATTGGCTTCCTCTATGTTGATTTGAATTCTTCCTAGTTACGAAAACTTCGGTGAAAGAATTACTCGTTGCAGTTACGGGAAAAAATTCATGAAAAAATTGTATCGTGTCAACTTCGGGTCAAAATTTGACTTACCTAAGGAGGTCGTTGATGTATAGATAATGAAAGAGGCGACTGATACTAAATGACCAAAACGGTAAGTGGGTTACAAGTTATAATGTGCAAACCGTGTAACTGACGCTGCGCAGTCTCTCAGACCAAAAAAGTAACCGGGAATGTCATCATAAGTAAAAAAGGTACTATAACCCTAAGCTCAAGTAAGAACTGTAACTAAACCGTTCTAAAAAAAATTCCCAGATGCTAGCAATAAATAATGTGGAAGGACATGATGCTGCACCCTATCTAACATGAAGAACAGCACTTTACAAGTCGCACACGAATCTAATTTTCACTGGTACTCAAGACTACCCCATAACTGTAAAGATATGTAATTTCAGCAAGCGCCTGCAAGCCATCAAGTAGAAGCTCGACTTACATACGGTGAAGTAGCTGCGTGGCGGAACACAGCTGCACTTAAGGTGGACTTACGACGCGGCTTAGTGCTAATTGCACGTCCTGAGGTGGCGTACGCACCGTAGCTAAATAACAGGGATCAGCCTCAGCAATTAGAAGGCTCATAGAAATTAATGTTGCTATGGACAATAAAACGGCAATAGCGTTGCACGGTAATTGGAAGTGGCAGGTCATAAATGCAGATTTGCAGCAATTGATGATCGCATTCCTGTGCACACGATTCATGCATGTAACAAACTAACATTTTGTGCTTCTGTATTTTCTGTTCATGGATTGAATTTTTCACAGTGAATTAAACAAATACCGTGACTCGTAACAAACAGGCAATGAAAGTCATCACCGCAGAAGTTGGCAACGGTCCACCGTATGTATGGAAATATTTTTAGATGACAAATACACAACGAGTTTTCATGAGATGATTGGCTACGTTCTACAACTTATAACCTCCCAATAACAATGAATGCGTGAGTGTAATTTTGCAACTCAGCTCTTGCCAGTCTACAGTTGGAATACCAACAAATGAAATAGTAGCGTTCAAAGTTCACGTTATTTCAAGAATTTCAGAGTTATTGCAAGAATTTCAGAGAATTTTAGAAAATGTGCAATATTGTATTTGTTGAAGGGTTTAAAACAAATAAAATATTGTCCACTCTCTTTCCACTGACTAGTGGCTTGATGGCGGGAAGCAGTGGTTTCGCTCTCCATCTCTGCTACCTCGAGTCTTGAGATAGAAAAGGAAATTGACATTGTACTATATAGGTTCGTTCCGTTCTGTCACATAGTGGTTAAACTTGTCTTAACACTGTTGATGTACGCACTTCATACTTAGAGTATGAACAAGAGAGTACAGCTAGCAGAGTACCTAGTGAAACTAACAGCACAACAACTCACAACGCTTGTTTGAGTTTGGTACGATAGTATATTTGCAGTAATATGTGCAACAATCCAGTCCACAACACTTTCTTTCATTGTGAGAATGGGTTATGCCACGACGTTTATTTTATATTTTCACTAGGAGTAACCGAACTGAACTGAAATATTATATGATGCAACACTAGGCATGATTCCAAAATTCAATTCACTTCAACCTTAAAGTGTTTTATTATAAAAATTAATTTTTCCAGAATTAAAGTTAACTCCATCTCAAAATATTATATTAATTTTCTCACAGAACTGGTTACGTATATAATCAAAACTCACAAAGATCAGTTCCGTTTCGCTCTCGAAGCGGGACTGATCAGCAGAATTATTAATTTACCTTAAAACAAATATCCATGCCTAGGAAGGAGCATTTGCCATGTTCCTTAATTCAGGTAGTTGGAAGATAATCTTTCATGATCCAACACATTCAAGTAACACAGATGTGACTAAGAATTAAAAGACTCAGAATAGTAAAGTATAAGTACTCGGAGATATTAGGTAGTAAATTATCTCAGTGCAGGCTCTTTAACGTCAATAGGCATTGTTTTGTGAGAGTCCCCTTGGTATATTTTAAGAAATATGAGCAACAAAGAATCCCAAATCAGTGAAATGTCAATAATCTCATGGGAATAAAATTCAATTTGTGGATGTATGGTTTACTCGTAGGGTGTTGTATTCACCCTTCCACCAATATCTGGGTTTTCACTCAAGTAAACCGAGTAGTTTGAAAATATTTTCTCTTGTATTGTTGACTATGAAGCTGGTTTCGGTTTGCTCTTATTTTTGTGGCATCTCAGGATAACGAGAAATTTCTCGCTGCTTAAGTTTATGTCAAAACCATTTAGTTTTCGATAGAAATAGAAATAGATTATATAGAGTAAAAATAGTGATAGATAAATTAAAAATACTCGTAGATTATAGAAAGTAAAATAGCTTCGAGAAAATATATTGAAAAGATTATACACACTGTGCCTTCAAATAAAACATGTACTGGGTCTTTCTGCTAAATCCGTACAAATTTAAAAACTTTGGTAATTCGGATAAAAGCTGGCTTCTCTAAAGTGCATCGGTTCAACTCGGTTATCTATGGAGCAGGCAATTAACATTTAGATTTCGTTGCATAAACATTATGCGATGGAGCAGTCGAAATGTTCAGCTGTCTGTGAACTTCGTCGCACAGGCCGACGCCCAGCCATTATTGAAAATCCTTAGTCTCTTAAGCAGAGCGTATACGATGTTTGCGAGCGTTTTGAAGAATCTTATTTGTATTGCAGAGTCCCCCACACGCCAAGAAAAGAAAAATTCGAAAACTTCGCTTTCTACACGACCTCAAAAGAAGCACCTAGGGCAATCCTACCATTGCATTATCAACATTGGTTAAAAAGAGGCTCGTCCATGTCATGACAATACATAGAGCGATTCAAGACTTTTGCCTAACCTCTTGTGCACAAGATAGGAAGCATCTTTTAATTAATAAGACGAAAGAAGTTCATTGGGAGAGATGCAAAAAAGTTTTGAACTGGTTGAACACCAACTTATCGACCATCGAGTTTTTTTCTGTTGATAAAATTTTTGCCGCTGATAAGGCTTGTAACAGTCGTAACGACCGCTGAATTGCCTCTTCTAGCACTGATGTTCAACCCAAGATGACCACGAAAAAAAACAGATGCCGTCATGAAACCAGCTGATATTTGCGTGGTTTCGAGTGAGTGTGATGTCTTTATTTACTTATTCACCAACTACAAAAAAGTGAATGCCGAATCTTACTGTAATGTCTTGCAGACAGAAATCATTCCATGGATGAAAGACAACATCTTCAAATAAGAAGTTCATGTTCCAACAGGACTCGGGTCCCACTTACACGGCGAGCAAATCCATCACAATTCCGTTGTGCAATATCGCACTTAAGAGGTACGGTGTGTAACTCTGAGAGATATATTTTCGGTCTACCAACAAGCCCGACCTGTCCTTGTTGGACTACTATTTTTGGTCGCACGTTGAGGCCATAGCTTATGCGAATTTCAACAACACGTCACAGCCCTTTAAGATGGACATCAAAAGGTCGTGGAGTCGTCGGACACCAGAGAGGGTATCGGGGCCGTGTCCGTCTTTCAAAGCGTGTTTATAGAAGCTGTCATCTTGACTGGAGGTGGTCATCTCTAATAAAAATGTTCTTCTCCTTGTCTGCAATAATAAAATGTCCAAATTTAACAGTTTTTTCTTCGCTTTTTTGAGTTATTAGGATTTCTGCATAAAAGGAAAAATTGTAAGATATTTCTGAAAAATCCTGAAGTAAATATCTTCAAATTCAAAATATCTTCTTATCAAGAATTGTTGCACGAACGTCCAGACAACCTCAGTCAAAACGTATTCTTTAAAGCACCATTGTCAATCCTGAAACGTTACGATTTCTCTACTCATCAGTGTTATTATAACCTACGCCATTAAACTGACACTGACAGATTGTCACCGACATCAGAGTGAGAAAAGAACTGCCACTCGGCAGTGAGCTTTAAAATATTCATTAGGGTTTAAATTCGACAAAAAAATGAGATATTTAGAAGTAATTTTTAGCAGAAGAAATCTGTGCACTCATTGTCGTTATTAAATTTGAGTTCTACTTACTGTATTAGAGCGAAAATAGTGCGCGGATGATTAAAGTTCCTCAATAAAGAAGACTAGATCAGTCTGTTTCGTAAATGAAAAAGTTTTTTGACAAATATTATACCGATATGTACTGAGAGATTGCATTAACGATGTACCATAAAAATAAAACAAAGTAAGTAAGAAACATTGCATGTATGAAAAGCATAACTAAACTGAGTACGTGTACAGCTCCTATATACAACCGGCAATATCCAGCAATCCATCAACGATACATTTCTGCCACACACAAACATCAGTTGTTTCCTGCACTTGAGTAATCCATCCAGGAAAACTAAATAAACAATTTTCCCGATGTTATTCGAACAATTTCAAACAGACTGTTCTATGACACACGATCATTTTCAACTAATTTATGTTTTTAACCGAGAGAATATTCCAAGGGAAGCAAAGTTTTGTGAACTGATCACAGATCTGACCTTTGACATTCCTGAACTCCCGCATGACCACCTCGCACACTTCACAATTTACATTCGCTTTTCCTGTGTTATTTTGCCATGATTATGATCTCATCGATCACAGCATATTTTGGCTTCGAAGGTTAAAACTCCACGCGGTTTGTAAAAATCGGATTGGATATTTGTCGAGACATGGAAATGAATCATTGTGCAAGAGACTGATATGTGAAAGATAGATGTCAGTCGAAGTGATAAATTTGATATCCGCATGTAATGAATATTAAAGCCAACAGTTAAAACATCCTGACGACAGTCAACAGCACAGAACGCGAAACAATTGATTCCATAGTTGAAGAGGGATTCCGTTGAACTGAACTTTGTAACTTTCTGATTTGAGTCACTACATTCTCGTTTTAAATCTTCGTGTTCGATTTTTATGGTCCTATAATTTACTAAAAACTTCCCCCGTTGTTCAGAATTTACACTTACCTTTCATCAAAAGAGAAACGACCTTAATGTGATTAAGGTCGACTTTAAACCAACTTAAAAAACGACCTTAATCACAGGGTGATCAGACTAACCAGACAAAAATTTCATCTAACGCTCATGAAATAGCTGACACATACAAAACATTCGCGTCCCCAGAAACTGACACTGTACGCTCATAAATACATCATGTGTGAAGCTTTAATTTGTGATTAAATAGTTCAGTTTGAAAATGAAAGTGACCAAATTATTAACAAATAAGAATTACACGAGATCTGTTCCATGGTTAACTTAGTTGAAGACAATCTGTAAACACATGCACTTTAACGTTCATGTGTCGAGTGGTGAGCATCGTATTTGCTTAGATCTCATCGCCAGTAGAAGTTTGACGTGCTCTTACTTCAAAATCTACGTCGTTGCTGTTGGTAATTAAATTTTTTCAACACAACGAAATGTTCAGTTGCATGCATCATATCCCTTAAAACAGTGAATATAATGGATGTGACCGGCCACACAAAATCACAAATATACTGGCATGGCAGAAGATGACACATAGCGACTAAAAATAGTGAAGAAATATACTCCCTGCTTCTTGACACTAAGCAACGTGTTCAGCCTATAACGTGGGTGAAGAAAATCTGTAAAATCAAAAGCTGTTAGGTATAAAATTAATGAAACAAGTTCTCCTGCACATAGCTTACGGAGTATTAATTGAGGTCAAATTACAGACACAAACTTCTACAAAATAATTCGAAAGAAACAACTTTCGGTGATGCTAGCTAAAGTCGCTTAAATTTTCAACAGTTCCCATCACAAAATTTTCATTCCCAATATCTAACGTG
Source organism: Morinoia aosen (assembly GCA_030386875.1). Taxonomy (NCBI): domain Eukaryota; kingdom Metazoa; phylum Arthropoda; class Malacostraca; order Amphipoda; family Talitridae; genus Morinoia; species Morinoia aosen. Next base: position 13,247,997 of record CM059562.1, read on the forward strand.
ACAGATGTACGAATATGTTACAATGCCTTTCATTCTGCAAGTTTCCCTCCAATGAAACTCACATTTTCAGAAACGATCTCGCCTGCCCGTACAGTGCGCCACAGTGCGCGATGCGGGACCGCATATCTGAGGTAACGTTCCTGCAGAAATAGACGGATACTCGGAGAGCATAATTTTGCAGGAGCATGGCTTCATTTCAAGTTTGCATCGAGGGATGATGGACCAGAGAGAGTTTGCTAAAGAAAATGACCTCCTCGCAGCTAAACTGTGCTACAAGTTCACAGAAAATAAACTAACTTTGAAGCTCCGAATTGAGGCGAGTGTTGTGAATTTAAACTGGAGAATTAGAGCGAGCGTGAGTCCTGGAAATAAAATTGGAGAATTTCGGCGAGTTTTGAGTTCAAATTTGATATTGGATGTAGAAACTTGGAAATTTGGCCAAGTTATGCATATAAAGTTGGCAGTTCTTCAAAATCTCACTATGATAAAAAATGAATGAATATCTATGAAAGTTGAACGCACCTTTCAAAAAATAGATACCGTAGCTTAAACCCGTCGTTTTGGCGCTCTTTTTCCCTATAATATAGTTCACATAGGATGGAAATGTGGCTAATAATTACACAAACTCTATCTATTGCTACCTGCTGAACAAAGGGAAAAATTCAGTGCGTATGAAACAATTTCGGTAAAGCCAAAAATTGTTTGTACCGCGTAAACTATAGCAGACCTCGAAATATATAAAACACAAACCTGAAAAAGGTTTTGCTCGATAAGAAAACCACATATGGGCTTGGCAGTATTGACTATTTTTCTAATATGTGTTGCAGTTAAGTTACTCGCTGAAATCAGTCGTTCAGGTGGCATTTTGACGGCAGCATAAAAGGGAGTACTATGTTGTAGTGCGTATAAAGTTTAAATTCCATTCATATCAGTTTTGCGACTTCTAAGTTTCAATTCATTGTTTCCTATACACAGCGCCCTTGCACAGCGCAACTGCAGTGGCTGCTTAGCTCGTGGAAGACGAAAGATTCCCAGAATCAAGTTGATAGATAATACTAATGTTTCGTTGACACAGCCCGCATCAAACATGTAAATAGTAAAGAGAAAGAAAGCGATTAAATTTGCGACGCATTTTTACAACTTAACTTGCACTTCTCTCCTGTAAAAATCTGTGCAAAACAATTGAAAAATGTACATTTAGGGCTTCTCATTGCTAAGACAGGAGGCGGTTTTCAGCTGAGTTGACGAAGAAAGACACTACTCGTTCATTTCTAGAAGACAAGAAACTCTGGGCGGACACTTTTGAACTGTGAAGTCAAGGAACACTATTTTGGGGCTAATTCAAATAATATCATAGAAAATCATTCTTAGCAGCACATATATTCTCTTTAGCGAATAAAGCATTCATTTTTAGGAGTTCTTAAGGCGCTGAGATATACAGCCACCGCTTCCGAATAATATCACGCGAAAACGCACTTCTAGCCTAACTCTACGCTAATTTGAATGAGAAAATCAGTAATTATGAACATTTTCAATTTAAGGTGTACAAATTTCCACCTTGAATAATTGTTTTCCGTCTTTGATGACGTACTCAGGCTGTAAACTTTGAAAAATAGCCCACTCTCTGGACCGCCACCCGGCCCGCCTAATTAACTTTAATCTTTCCATTAAGCCAATTGATTATTCTCGCCTAATCAACGTGGTTCACGCGCAAAAATTCATCAATGCCACTCAACTCAAATATTCCCTCACGTGAAAAGTATCGACGGCTTAGTGCCGAAGAATTTTTAATAACCCAGCAGCTCGAAATAATAACATCCCAAAGGAATCGAAATAATAACATACCACATTTTCAATGAGAGCTATAATGCCGCCGTAAAAATTATCTTGGGAAATTTTTACTGGACCTCCATGGCAGAGAGACATGTTGGAAGGCATCACATCAAAAACTTTTACGCTTGGGATAAATCATATCAGTTTTTTCTGTTTTCCATCGACAGATATTCCACGTAAATAACACTGATGCACTAAAGAGAGTCTCAGTACTCACGTTCCAGTAACAACACGCAAAGCGACACGCGCAGCAGAACCCACAGCAATGAAGCCTTTGTACAATACCGCACAGCACACACGAGAGATAGAATATGGTGTTCATCATGTCTGCAATGATTAATTCTTACCTTATATGATGAGAGCATCGATGAAAAGTAATATTTTGTCACCGTAGCTGCTGTAATGGTGATTCCGTTTTGCGGTTGTTTTACATAAAGGAACAGCATAAACCGTTTTAATGAACGGTGAGTGTAGAAGTTCCAACAGTATATAAAGGAAAAATTGAATGCCTTTCACTATCGCACATTAATCTCACTCATGGGTGGAAAAGAATAAAAACGGATACAACAAAACCAATTAGACTCCTGTGGTGGGTGTTGCAACAAATAGCTAGAGTTACGACAGGGGAAAACAAAGTTTCTACGGTGTGAAAACAAACGCAACATTTCATCAAACTGTTCTAGGAATCCTACAGGTAATGCCCCAAAACACTAGGCAAAGCCCGCGAGAACGCTCCCGGTGCTTTAACATCGTAATGTGCTTAGAGCGAAATGTGAACATTGATGATTTGGAGTGTATTCGACCAACATGCAACCAATATGCTGAATATGTATTACAAATTCTATCCTAAAATGGAGCAACATCGGTTTGATAATGTTCAAATATTGCCATCGATGTAAAGCTAATACTTGGAAAACTTTGATAACCTTGTTAGGCTGCCTGCTTGCTTGGTTGCGTGCTTGGTTATCACTGGCACCGCCCGTCCTTTTAAAAATAACGCGTGGTAAAATTTAGCGTCTTGATTATATAAATGAGGCAAGAGATAATTGAAGAACTATTTTTGAGGAATAACATTGAAGGAATTGAATTTCTATTACAGCATTTCAAATAATTTTGAGGAACGTTAGATAAAAATCCACTTTCTAATTCGTTCAACTCATTGAACACGTGCATTAAGCCCCCACGCTGACGTGTGCGCGGTCGGCAACTAATGTTCATTTTTCAACTGTGTCCAACTGACTTCAGTGAGTTTTTTTACTTTTTTCCTTGTTATCATTGTACTTTCATAAAAAGCACTAATTTTTAGTGTAGGAAATTAGTGCTAAAAATAATTTGACCTTACGATTCTAGTGTGCCTATATAGCTCTCATGATCTTGTTTATACGGTTGTCACAGTCCACTTATGCTTTCAGTGATATGTAATATCATAGGGCAAAATTGAACAATCTGCTTTCTGTAATGAGATGAAGGGAAATTGAACAGCCTGTTTTCATTAATAACTTATGATGTAATTCAATTTCCTTTTCAATAATGGAGCTAATTCAAATCTTTCATTAATATTATAAGAGAAATTCTCGTTATTTTTTGGGTCAACTTATATTATCAACCCACTTATCGTATTATGTACACGATCTGTGACATATTAATAATTCAGATGGAATAAATCTAACTGGCTTTTGGTCAAATTTTTTAGAAATGTTTTTAGCTGAGGTTGATTTATTTCCTCAACGGAATATGGATGATAACCAATTAATTTCCGTCCAATAAACTGAATCGCACGAACAGCCTGCCCAACAGGCCGCGCGTTGTTTGGTTAATAAATAAAAAATTACAAAGCATCGATATGAGAGTGCCGCTGTTGAAACAAGGTCAGTTGCTCATGAATTCCGCCTGATCGAGCTCGCAGTCGACCTGGCCGCTGCGACGGCGCGTGAGTAAAATGAAGCTGAAGTCTTCTGTCAGGAATGGCAAATTTGTGCGAGAATTTATAAGAGCTGATGCATGCCCGCTGTAAGATGTGAGATGTAACCAACCACTCCTCCTATCGCCTACAAAATCATTTGTTGACACTGTAGCAAAAATACGCACATTTAATAGTAACTGAAATTCTTCACAGTAGGCGGTACACAGTTGACAGACTGTATATGGCCATGTTAACACTGGACACGTATCGAACACGTGAAATGTGGGGGGTAGCAAAAAATTAATGATCTTGTTTATTGGCCTTACTTCAATATCAAGTATCAAGTATTGGCCTTACTTCAATATCAAGTAATGTACTTAACAACACATTTATTTCGTGACGTATTTCTCACAATAGATTAAAAGTTTTACAAACTCTTAACGCAGATTATTAATGACAAAAAGCTGTATAGCGACTAGCACGACGGATCAGCAGCAGGGCATTGGGTGCTCACTGAACGAATATGAAAATCACAACACTTCAAAAATAGACATGGGATAACACTTGAGATAGGATAATACTTCAGAAAAACATATAATACAGGATAATACTTCATTTGATAACAGAAGATAACACTTGAGCAGAGACGGACACCCAGTTCCACGAGCAAATATTACACGTGCGAATCTTACGAGATACACACAGGTAAAGGAGAGAGAGAGAGGAAGAAGAAGGGTTTTCTTAGGTTGTGAGAGTAAGACGATCAAGACCACAATTAACGGCACCGAGGCTCAGAGGTATGCTTCGAGTCCCTGCTGAACTTTAAAACTCTTTATCAACAATAAACATGCGTCACAATAAGTCTCAAAAGCGAAATTCCCTAGGTGTACATTACAAACACTCAGGAAAACTATAAAAATACAATTTAAAACCAAACCCATTCGAATATGATGAATATAATGAAATATAAATGATTTCCTGAAAAATATGAATCATTTTTGCTCCTACAGTATACTCCTACATTTATTTCTAGAACAAGGTATTTTTTAAATACGGGAACTACAAAAATCTTTAATAACTCTTGATACAATGAACGTATTTTTTAAAACCAAACTTCAGTAGAATCCTAAGATTTATATCTTTTATTTGGTACTTACATGTTTATGATACAATAGTCAAAATAAAATATATATATATCTCAGGATTCTACTGGCATTTTGTTTTCAAATATATGTTCATTGTATCAAAAAATTTTGAAGATTTTTCCGGGTCCCGTGTTTAAAAAACACCCTGTACATCACGAAATTGCCTGATTGCTTAATTGTTCCTCAGTTTTTCTCATTAAAATATCAGTTCCAGATTTCAATGGATACAATAAAAAGTGACGTATAACCTTCATACTGCACTACAGTGTGTCGTTTGCCGGCTTGTTTCCTTGCATTCATGCTTGTTTGCTTACTTCCATGCTTGCTTGTTTGACTGCTTCGTGTGTCCGTCTCTATATACTCCCACCCTGTAAACTGGATGCCTGGATACTACTCAAATTTCATGTACCTTTCATCGCCATTCATTAACATACGTCGATTGAAATCCATTCTGATCTTGTTCTACCGTAGAAATGAAGGAATCGGTAGAAGAAAAGAGATACATTTATAATTGTTCATTTCAGAATCAGTTTCCACAAATGAAGAACGGTGCCAATTTACAAATTCACGATTTTTAACTGGGGGCACACTAGCCCAAGATGAAAAGTTTCTTGATTACCATAGCGTCACACACTGCAGTATGAAATGAATTCCTGAACTGAAAACAAAGACTGAAAAATTCTGTTTCCCCCTCAACATTTTTTCAGAGAGAAATATTTGTTTTGTGGGGGCATGTGAGAAACGAATGTTGGGAAAATTGGAGAACGAGTGAAGGTTGAATCACAGATATGCTAGTCGCATGGTTTTAGTTGTTTGAGCACTGAGTGAGCAGTTAAAGTGATTAAATATTTTCTTCGTAGATCAAAAAATACCATCAGTGTGTCAATTAAATGATTTTCGTTTTCTTACAGTTCAGTGAGACTCAAGGAAGTATGAGGCATTAAATGTCATTTCAGACTCGAGGATATTCTAGTATTTGTTTCAAGACTTGTGCATCAGGCGTAAAATCTCACAGTTTAGTTAATTTTTCTTATTTCTTAAGAAATTATTGAAGAAATTACGATGTTAAAATTCTGCTAGAAAACGCCGACAAAAGTTGACGTGCTCGTTAAAAGACTAGAATACTAACTTTAGCGACTTAGCGCACATATATAGAAGCTAATTGTATGTTATTTGTTAGCTTCAGACATCACATTTTATCCGTTGCATCCATTGTGAAAAGTTTTCACTCTTTTGTTAGAGCAATGATCCAAATGAAGAAGCGCAGAATGAGGTAGGCTTAAAACCGCAGACGACTATACAATTAATGTATAGGATTTCGCTCACACGGAACGTTGGCCTTATCTGCGAAACGAAAGAGAAAATATGAAATCAACTAAAGAAATAAACACGGTCGATTGATCCATAAATCGTTTTCGAGTCTGTAGACAGCACACGTGGTTTATACCGTAACGTGTTAATTCCCCTTGACGCATTGACGATGACGGACGCTATCGCTCTGTAACGAACGCAACGCAAGATTTATTCCTTTTCTCTGAGACGTGCAAGCGTCGAATTTGCCCTGGAAAACACTACCCTCCAGCACACCAAAGAGGCGCTGTAACACAATATTGTGTACGGTGTTTGGAAATTGAGTGTGTTTGAACTTGAGGCACCAACGCTTTCATGCAATTTCGCCATAAAAAAAGCTAGAATTAGTGAATGAAGTGCAACATTTTAGGTCAGTATTCGAAAAATGCCGAGAATGAAGTGAGTGAAGTTAAGATGTGAATGTAAACTGAATGAATGAAAGTTAACATTTATTCAGCATATTAGCGAAGCGTATTATTTATTATTTATCTAGCATATTATTTATTCTGCCTAGGTTGTAGAAAGACCTGAAATGCATGTAATGCATCTATACAGTTTCACAATACTCATAATCTTATTCTTATTTTTACGCTTCTTGACCTGCTCATTTCCGTGCTTGCCACCATTCACTCAGTGTATTCAATGATAAGCCTACGGCACGATTGTAATTACGGCCTGCTTCAAAAATACGTTTTACGAAAAACATTTGATTGACAGAGCATTAAAGAATTTGCCTGAAAAAGTAGTCATATAACGAGTCTGACTCAACGAGCCATGGGTGATCCCGTTTCATAACAAAAGTCGTATTGTCCTGCTGAGTAAAAATCCGCGCGTGATTAACAGTTTTGGCGGCCACCAAACGAGAAAGAGCCGAAAATAGGCGAGATCAAATAGTGGCCTGTAGCGAGCGGAGGTAACGACCGCGCCCTGTAACTTTGATGATGAAACCCGAGCAAGGTTACCGGAGCCGGAAATTCGGTAGCGTTGCGGAGCGAGGGTGTGCAACGCGGGTATGAGGGGTGGGAAGCTTTCGGGCTGCCGTGAAGAAAAAGAAAAAAAGAAATTAAAAACAGTTTATTTCCAATAAAGATGATGCAAAAAACATAATTGGTTTTTAAAACGTCTTAGCATAAAGATCTTTACTTGATATACACACATGGGTATCGTAGTCCCCATGTCAATGGTCGAAACAAACGATTGAGAGAAAAGCATGGAAAGACACATTCCCGTTGTTGCGTAATCTAGTTTGACAATGCACGTAAATACAAGTTAAAAGAAGTAACGTAGCACCAGTGACAATCCATTGTTGAAAACTCTTTCAAGCGCAGAGCGTAAGAGAGGAAAAACAAAAAAGACATCGCGCACTGATGATGATGATGAGGTTAAAGTAAAAACAGTTTGAAGGATTAGGAAAACGCCGGAAATAAGTCTAAAAAAATCAGTTTTCATATTTTCTCTCGCGTATGAACTTTCCTTTCTGTTCCTGAAGAAATGAGCGTTTCTCAAGTACTTTTGTTTGCCTTCCACTTTCATTTAACGCTTTTGTGGCAGTGTCGTCGTGGTATCCCTCAAAAATGGCAATAAGGCATTGATGAATGATTTGAGACAACTACAGATATAAAGTGGAGAAACTCGCAAAGGTTTCAACAACAAAGCAGACGTATAATTAGAGGAGAAAATAAACTGAGCGCAAGCGAGTCGAACAAAATCAGCGTAACGTTCTGCTGCAATAATGAGGGCTTATCAAAAGAATATTGTGAGACACGATGTAAATATACGAGTATGGTGGAATAGATAGCCAGTCTGAAATTGAATCGAATATAATATTACAGTTGGACACTATTTTTAAAATAAGCGACCAAAACGAAGATCTCTCACGTGTGCTGTGAGATACTCCACAGCACACACTGAGATGCCCCACAATGAAGAGATGCTACAGTTAGGGATTTCAAGTAAATTAAAGCAGAAAATGAACAATCCACCATATGGACGCGCACGGCTAGAGTCAACCGCCTTCTTTTAGATGTCAATCATCTCTGCCCGGCGGTCTTTCGCTGTGCCTTGCAGTGAAGCCAAAAAGTAATTTTTGCCTTTAAAATTGAGATTTGTTTGAAAATATTGACGTAAATTTCAATTGCCCTTCCATGAGAGAAGTAAACTTTTCATTCGTGATATCACTCTTTGAAAAATGCAAAATCCTAATTATAGTTAAATGAAAGTTCTCTCGTTAACTATACACATATACGTGGAATTTTTTCAAGGTACAAAGATCTATAACTTAGTGAGATAGCCTTGCCTAGAAACACATCCTCAGCTTAACTTGAGATGTGCGTCTCTGCAAACGCATTCATTACAACGATAGGGAAATCCAACTAAGGAATAACGGAACGTGTAACTTGGACTGAGCAATGATGAGTTATGTTGAATGAACCTGCAGCGAAGTGTTCCACTGCGTCATGTACCAGGAGTGCAATGCAGCAACTAATCTGAAGCCACGTAATGAAAATGAAGTAAAATTAGAGAATTAAGTATACTAAAGCAGCTGATGGAAATGTACGGCAACAAACATAATGCAGAGAAGTTATCTACTGCACCACGGTGAAGGAGCAACAGTGATAAGTAATTGCTAAACAAACAAATATATGTACTATATGGGCAAAGTAAAAAAAGCAGAATGAATAAACTGTGGAGTTAATAATAATCCAGTCTTGGAAATAAAACATATGCATGAATAATTGTATGAAATGTGTTAAACTTTATGCATTTATTTACTCCTCCTTTATGAATATTATCATAATGTGGTGAAAACAATATTTTTACAGCTCCAAAGAGCTGCCTTACATTCCGTCTACCTAACAGCATTCACCTCTTTCGCGCTGTTGAAGACAAGACTGCCAATGATCACCGAACAAGTTCAATTAGAGACTGATGTCACCGCACCAACTTGTCGGAATGCGGCTCCCAAAGGAGTTTCAAAAATGTGAAATAATGCTGACACAAATACAGGGCGGCCCAGAAGTAACTGACCCTTTTAATTTGCTAATAAAAAGAAAACTATGAACGCTAAAAAGTTTAAACTTGTTTGATTTGTAAGAATAACATTTTTATAGTTTATTATATGGTATCCTATATACTCAGAAATTTTGCTTCATTTCATAACCCCAAATTTTCATAATGGTTCGCTACAGCAGAGAAGAAAGAATCAGAATTCTGCAATCCTACATTAAGACGACGTCAATAACAGAAGTGCAACGTGACTACAGAATCCATTTTCAAACAAGGATCAGGCCTTCTAAATACACAATTACACAAGAAGAAAAACACAAGAAGAGAATAACATTGTTAAGAGATTGCTTTCCAAATCATTTAATTTCACGATTTGGAAACATCCAGTGGCCCCCTCGTTCTCCAGATTTGACCCCATGCAACTTCTTCCTGTGGGGCTACCTCAAGTCACGAGTTTATGGAACAAATCCAACAAATTTGCAAGAACTTAAAAACAACATTTCTTCTGAAATAGATAACTCTCGCCATATACACTAAGAAGCGTTATGGAAGCAACAAGGAAAAGAGCCCTAATTTGCCAAAACCACCGTGGCGGACATTCAAAGGATATTATATTCAAAACATAGTGTTAATAAACTATAAAATTGGTATTCTTTACAACAAAACATGTTTCAACTTTCTAGAGTTCATAGTTTTCTTTTTATTAGCAAATTAAAAGGGTCAGTTACTTCTAAGCCACCCTGTACATAGATGATAACCGCATGAGATTCGCTACTGAAAATGTTATAGCAAGAATCCCTCAGCGGTCACAAATGATGGCAGCGTTTTTAAGTTGGAGCTACAAACAATCCTGAAAAGAGGTTGCAGAAGGAAAGTTTTAATGCGTATCCTTCATTCTTTCAATAGCTTAATTTTTCGGGACGATAGCAAGGAAATAAATTTCAATCAACAAAAATAAATTGCTCTTCAGATGAACAAAAATTCAGAGCCATTTCGTAGTGTCCAGGTATCTAGTTTACGAAGACCGGCGGACCAAACGAGCCAGCGAGCAACAATTGTGTATTTTTAAACGAGGAATATTCCTCTTCGTAGCATAGCAGTCATTTGATATGATCCACAGTAGTATAAATTTGCACATTTTCGAAAGTTTTCACTGAAAACTAAAATTACCTAGTAATTTCACTTGTTCTGCTACGCTTTGTTTTTTTGTCTGTGTAGTCAGTATGATTCATGTATGTACTTATAGTGCCCCTCACACTGATAGATGCGTTGGTAGGGGGCAGTTAATTAAGTAAGGGAAGGTAGGGGCAGAAGTTGAACAAGCCGACTCTTACAACAACTGCATCTTCCAAGGAAACTACTCCTAAAAATGAGACAATAAGTAAATAAATTGTACTAACCACCCAAAAAAAACATGCCCCAGAAAGGTAAAATCACTCGGAGTACACGACCTCTTACACAAAAGTCTTACATTAACACTTTGACTGCGACTACTAAATAATAAGTTCAACACCAAACTATAATTTAAAGTCAGCTGTAGTAAACTATTTTGAAAATACCAAACATGGACTGGATGGTGCCTTCATTTAGTTTTGATTAAGTATTCATTTAAATTGAGTTTGCGACTACTGGTCGGTCAGCAGCGTTATGAAAATTACCTCTGAGCACCACCGGTGGCGCACGTCGCAGTCAAAGTGTTCAAAACTGTCAGAAATACATAAATACGTAAGTATTACCGCGGATCAGCGCTGAAATGGTCTCCATTGATTGGATCCCTGTTTCACGGCTGCGCGCGTCTCCCAAGCGCCCACCAAAAGCCGGAATTTTGTAACAACTTATCGGGCCATAAACGATCAATTTAATAGTCAAAATTCATTATTTTCAATTATATTGACAATAAAATTGATCGCCTATGGGCCGCTTTATTTCGTAGTGGTAGAGCGTCGGAAAGCGTGAGTTCTTCTTTTCGTTTTGTTAAGCTAATTGTTAATTTTCCTGGCTAAATGCCTCATGTTCCAGCTGTTTTCAACTGAAATTTGAGCTGCCCCATGAGATTGAGTGACCCTGTAGTGGTCTACCTTAGTTACCCCTCAAATCTTGATTCCAGTATATTTATGCTCAGTAGTTGTAATATGTCTCAATCTAAATTTTTCTAATACAAAGTTCCCACTTCTCCGCCGTGTATCTCTACTACCTACAGCCGAAGAATTATAATTATAAGTAAGGCCGCTGCTTCATTCGCTTCAAAACGGAACTCAATGGCTGAAGCAACAACACCTGGTCTTACAACCCTACTAGGTTTAAGCAACCCTATAAGATTGAATCACCCTACACGGTAATTTAAGCAACTCCGCACGGTTGAAAAATCCTCCAAGACAATTTTAGCAACTCCGTGAAGTCGAGTAACACTACACGGTAATTAGAGCATTTTTACAAATATGTCAATTCTCAGAGCAGGAATTTTACCACTCATTGGGAGCCACTACCTACCGAAGATACGATGGAGGAACTTTGAATTCCAATTTTCATTTCCCTACGTGGCAACCAACGGACCTCCGAACTTTATATTCGAACGCTGGGAAATAATTTATCGCGATTCATCTGTTCGATGAGCTCTAGCTATTACATAACTCAAGCTTTATAATGTTGAAGGTTTATTCATTATAGTTCAAATATTCTGTTAAGAGTATATTCATATTCATGAAGTTATGTATAGGAGTGCATTCACGGTAAATCATTCAAAAATGATCACTATGACCCACATAATTTTGTTTTGATTATCGCGCAGAAAATAATAATAATTTTACGGAAACGTTTCTACCGTCGCGCAGAAAAATCGGATCCTCCAGGGTTCCACATTACTTCATCACATCAAAGCAATTAACTTCGCGCCGATTTTTTTCAACCATTCGAACAACATGTGAATAAGAACCGAAGAAGAACAAAACAAATCCATTCAATGCAACCAGCTGTCCAGCGAATATCGCTGTGCCCCGATACAGGAATGCATCAATACTGGATACTCGATCCATTTTACCTGAACATGAGAGCAATTCATAATCTGAGTTGTTTATATTTAATCGAGGACGCGAGCAATTAATATTCGGACCTGCCGCCATGATTGGCGAGCGTTCAGCCGACTCAACTTTGGCTGGCAAAAGACGAGTTAAAGAGGAGCTGCTGCTGTGAGCAGTGTGATGTGGGGCGGTGATGTATGATGTGACTGGTGGTGGTGTGATGTGTCATGTGGGGTGGTGCTGGGGTGTGTCATGTGGGGTGGTGGTGGGATGCGTCATGTGACTGGCGGTAGGGGGATGTGTCATGTGACTGGCGGTAGTGGGATGTGTCATGTGACTGGCGGTGGTGGGATGGGTCATGTGACTGGCGGTGGTGGGATGTGACATGTGACTGGCGGTGGTGGGATGTGTCATGTGACTGGCGGTAGTGAGATGCGTTATGTGGCTACAACATAATCAAACAATGATCAAACTCCATTCGATTGTGATGTGGCATAGCATGATCATTGATGCAGGAAGCTAAAAGTGATGGGAAGCATACTCTGTTAGCTTTTAAACTAACTTGCTTTACCGAGAAATGGAAAATGTGCTTAACTCATTGATGTAGTATTGTGATGTGATGATGTTATGAAGAGGCCACTAAGGTATCGTGGCTTTATTTTGGCGCGAAGTACCGGTGACGTCACGGGTGCACGATGTCATTACACACTGGATTTAATAACCATGTCGTCATCGTAGCGTGGCAGAAGACTGCGTATCTTCTTCTAAATGAGCTTGGTTACGCTAAGTTCTCAAGGAACGAACATTACTGACTGTGTAAATAGTTTGTGAACCTGTCCCTGCGACAAGATTTGCACTCGTTCTTAAACATAAGACGATCTTTGAAACTATGAGTTCAAAATCGCTGTTTTCCAACCGCTCGTTATAATTACAACAATTGTTTTGATGGCTTGGTAAACACAAAACATGAAATTCTCAGCATCAGCCTTCCTGATTATAATATAAGCACCGAAGAACTCAAAATGAAAGTCTTAGCATTCCAGCCATCCGCTCACATGCGTCAAGATTGAACCGAATATCTTAATAACAACGGATGGAAGAAACTGGAGGGGAGACACCTCAAGTGATCCAACACTCGACACTAGCAGTTAAAATACGGTATACCTGTGTCATACACGTTATTCCATAGTCCCTGTAACATGCAGGTGCCTTAGAAAATAATAGAGCAAACAAAATTTTACAGCAATAAAAAGAATTTAACTGGTCGCTCACGATATTCAAACGTGTCACAACGAAATTTAATTCGTTAAATAAAATATCAGTTGCAGTAAAAATTAGTTGATTGGGCGTGAAAGAAAACTTGATCTGACGTAAATGTAGTTGGAATCGATGAAAATAACTTTCATTCAACATAACCTAGTGGGTAGTCCTGCCAACATTGAGTAGGGCTCAGCTTGGCTGTCTAGTTGAAGCATGGGGATTTGCTTCCTGACCTCGCTGCTGATGCTGCGTGTGTGGTACGAACACCATCTCGAAGAAAAACATTATTATTATATAAGAAAGTTTTAGCCTCCCTTAACCACGACAAATATGTTCTAAGAGAGGAAAGAGGAAGGCACCATTTAGTATGGAGTTGAGGGAATGCGGAATCTATGCACTATATAGGTGCACAGAAACAGTAAGCTAGGAAAGAAGTACATGAAACAAGAAAAAAGTTGCAGAAGAAAGAAAAGGTGCTTAAAAACAGGACAGCAGTGAACCGAAAATGATGGTCCGTAACAAAATAAAAACCTATTTTATTACAACAAAAAGGAAGCCTACCTAACCTTTAGCTCGGGCCCTCATATGGTTCCCCTGGGAGCGCTAATTCCCATAGATACAATAGTTGTATACCCCTGAGGGGTCGCATAAAAAAAGCACACTTGTACAAATCGAGTCTAGTTTTGAAAACGAACTCAATTAAATTCTTTTGCAGCCACCATTTAACACGTTGTATTTTCATAGATTTGGATGTTTTCTTCACTCTCATTGTAGCCTCATCACAAGCGCAAGCAAGTCCTCAGTTCTGGCAGGTTTTTGAAAATTAATTCTAGGTCCGTACTTTTCCTTGTCATCGGCCAATAACGTTCTTCGTCCTAAAACTCCCAGGAAAAGCAGAATGAAAATAGCAGAAGTATTCATTATCCAATTTCCATAAAAACGTTAATAATCTCAGCCACAGTAATCTGTCTTTCATACTAGCTTTAGAAAGATTTACTACATTTTCAAGGTAATATTAGTGAGCTTTCAGATATGGATGTGTGACTTGACATGGCTTTAAAATGAAGGTTATAGTAAAGGCAATCGCTTCAAAAAACATTTCTGTTAGAAACGAACGTTTCGGCCCCTAAGGTGATCATTAACCCCTTATTCAAATGTCGATGATTTCGGTCAATGGAATATTAGTGAATAAATTTTCAACATCAAATGAAGCCATGTACAGTTTGTCGGCGTTGCGAACGGTGGAGATCTCTTTAAAAATGAATATGAATAAAGCACACTGTATTCGTTAGGTGTCAATTGGTTCAGAATAGGCACTAAAATTTTGCAATATTATAAGAAGGAATTTTATATGCTGCAAATTTTGGTCTCAGTTGAAATTTTGTCGGCCTTATGAATCACAGGAAGTCCGTAGAAAATTCCAGGACCGGAGACACTGACAGAGAAATTATACATACTGCTTGAGAGATAAAAGAAGAATAACACAATTTCCTAAGGAAATCAAGGATTTTATCTTCAATCCATAGCATATAATTATGAATAGTTTCGACAATTTCTTGAAATTAGCTGCTATCAGATGTAATTTTGTGCAATCCCTCATGATACCGTGACTTGTCCAGTAAAACAACACCCCTACCTTTGTCTGGTCTTGTCACAACCCCATCCTCGTTTCTGGCTAATGGTTTCAAAAGAAATATATCCTTCTTTCTAAACGTGGCAGAAAAATTTTTAAATGATGTAAAATTGTATAAAGGTTGAGAGACAGTGATTTCAACTCTATACCACACGTGCAGTAAGATGTAGAGTGTGTGAGCAGATTGGCAGAAGTTTCAGAACTGGTAATCCATATAAGCAAGCCCCCTCACTCAGCTATACAAATTCATTTTGATCACTGTAAATCTTTCATTTTGTAGCAAGATTTTTCCGTTTTAATCTCTGCTAAATCAGTCTCTGATTTGTGTATTAACGAATCCCTTTTCATTAGCCGCTTAAAAGCCGATCTAAGCGATATGCAGTCATCATACCCTTTAAAAATGGCTTCTGTTTAGCATCTTACCATCTTTTTGTGTTGTTTTGTTCAATTTATGAATATATTTCCTGGTGTTTTTTCAGATATCCGCTGATGATAACCTTAGGGGTCGCAACGTTCATTGTTAACAGAAATGTTTTTTAAAGCGATTGTCTTTGCTATAACCTTCATTTTAGTGAGTTTTCCTTTTTAGGGATATATTTTCTCCATTTGCCTCAGGTCGTTCGCCATTTCCCATCTTCACAAGCCTGAATTTTAACACTACAGCTGTCCTTGAAAACTTGACAATGTTTTAATTTTGGGTAAACTTGCTGACACGCATTTCTACAATGCACATCGCTACGCTTTAATCTTCAACACTCAACACTAACGATAATTTTAAATTTTCTGATGACCTTTTCCCATGCAGTCTCTCGTTAAACTTTCCCATGTAGTGGCTCGTTATCCTTTCCCATGCAGTCTCTCGTTACAGCTGGAAGCTTATCATCAAAGTTAACATTTTACACACAACTCTCAGTGTCTTCCTTCACTGGCAACGCGCTGCTTCTCTTGTGCCCGCACCTCCAAGTCACATACCAGCCCGCACCTCCAAGTCACCTACCAGCCCGCACCTCCAAGTCACCTACACCAGCCCGCACCTCCAAGTCACCTACACCAGCCCGCACCTCCAAGTCACCTACCAGCCCGCACCTCCAAGTCACCTACCAGCCCGCACCTCCAAGTCACCTACACCAGCCCGCACCTCCAAGTCACCTACACCAGCCCGCACCTCCAAGTCACCTACACCAGCCCGCACCTCCAAGTCACCTACCAGCCCGCACCTCCAAGTCACCTACACCAGCCCGCACCTCCAAGTCACATACCAGCCCGCACCTCCAAGTCACCTACCAGCCCGCACCTCCAAGTCACCTACACCAGCCCGCACCTCCAAGTCACCTACACCAGCCCGCACCTCCAAGTCACCTACACCAGCCCGCACCTCCAAGTCACCTACCAGCCCGCACCTCCAAGTCACCTACACCAGCCCGCACCTCCAAGTCACCTAACCAACCCGCACCTCCAAGTCACCTACACCAGCCCGCACCTCCAAGTCACCTATACCAGCCCGCACCTCCAAGTCACCTACACCAGCCCGCACCTCCAAGTCACCTACACCAGCCCGCACCTCCAAGGCCCCTACCAGCCCGCACCTCCAATTCACCTACCAGCCCGCACCTCCAGGTCACCTACCAGCCGGCACCTCTAAGTCACCTACCAGCCCACACCTCCAAGTCACCTACCAGCCCGCACCTCCAAGTCACCTACCAGCCCGCACCTCCAAGTCAAGTCACCTACACCAGCCCGCACCTCCGAGTCACCTACACCAGCCCGCAACTCCAAGTCACCTACACCAGCCCGCACCTCCAAGTCACCTACACCAGCCCACACTTCCAAGTAACCTACCAGCCCGCACCTCCAATTCACCTGCCAGCACGCATCTCTAAGTCCCCTACACCAGCCCGCACTACAAGTCACCCACACCAGCCCGCACCTCCAAGTCAACTACCAGCCCGCACCTCCAAGTCACCTACACCAGTCCGCACCTCCAAGTCACCTACACCAGCCCGCACCTCCAAGTCACCTATACCAGCCCGCACCTCCAAGTCACCTACACCAGCCCGCACCTCCAAGTCAACTACCAGCCCGCACCTCCAAGTCACCTACACCAGTCCGCACCTCCAAGTCACCTACCAGCCCGCACCTCCAAGTCACCTACCAGCCCGCACTTCCAAGTCACCTACCAGCCCGCACCTCCAAGTCACCTACCAGCCCGCACCTCCAAGTCACCTACCAGCCCGCACCTCCAAGTCACCTACACCAGCCCGCACCTCCAAGTCACCTACACCAGTCCGCACCTCCAAGTCACCTACCAGCCCGCACCTCCAAGTCACCTACCAGCCCGCACCTCCAAGTCACCTACCAGCCCGCACCTCCAAGTCACCTACACCAGCCCGCACCTCCAAGTCACCTACACCAGTCCGCACCTCCAAGTCACCTACCAGCCCGCACCTCCAAGTCACCTACCAGCCCGCACCTCCAAGTCACCTACCAGCCCGCACCTCCAAGTCACCTACCAGCCCGCACCTCCAAGTCACCTACCAGCCCGCACCTCCAAGTCACCTACACCAGTCCGCACCTCCAAGTCACCTACCAGCCCGCACCTCCGAGTCACCTACACCGACCCGCACCTCCAAGTCACCTACACCAGCCCGCACCTCCAAGTCACCTACACCAGCCCGCACCTCCAAGTCACCAACCAGCCCGCACCTCCAAGTCACCTACCAGCCCGCACCTCCAAGTCACCTACCAGCCCGCACCTCCAAGTCACCTACACCAGCCCGCACCTCCAAGTCACCTACCAGCCCGCACCTCCAAGTCACCTACCAGCCCGCACCTCCAAGTCAGCTACCAGCCCGCACCTCCAAGTCACCTACCAGCCCGCACCTCCAAGTCACCTACCAGCCCGCACCTCCAAGTCACCTACCAGCCCGCACCTCCAAGTCACCAACCAGCCCGCACCTCCAAGTCCCCTACCAGCCCGCACCTCCAAGTCACCTACCAGCCCGCACCTCCAAGTCACCTACCAGCCCGCACCTCCAAGTCACCTACCAGCCCGCACCTCCAAGTCACCTTCCAGCCCACACCTCCAAGTCACCTACACCAGCCCGCACCTCCAAGTCACCTACACCAGTCCGCACCTCCAATTCACCTACCAGCCCGCACCTCCAAGTCACCTACCAGCCCACACCTCCAAGTCACCTACCAGCCCACACCTCCAAGTCACCTACCAGCCCGCACCTCCAAGTCACCTACCAGCCTGCACCTCCAAGTCACCTACCAGCCCACACCTCCAAGTCACCTACCAGCCCGCACCTCCAAGTCACCTACCAGCCCACACCTCCAAGTCACCTACCAGCCCACACCTCCAAGTCACCTACCAGCCCGCACCTCCAAGTCACCTACCAGCCCGCACCTCCAAGGCACCTACCAGCCCACACCTCTAAGTCACCTACCAGCCCGCACCTCCAAGTCACCTACCAGCCCGCACCTCCAAGTCACCTACACCAGTCCGCACCTCCAAGTCACCTACCAGCCCGCACCTCCAAGTCACCTACACCAGCCCGCACCTCCAAGTCACCTACCAGCCCGCACCTCCAAGTCACCTACCAGCCCACACCTCCAAGTCACCTACCAGCCCGCTACTCCCGCCATCCCATGCAGCGTCACTGTCACCTGCCTGCATCTTGGAGCTGGCGCTCCCAGATCGCTACCCTCCCGTAAGCGGATTATGCCGCCTGTTCTTTAGAGTCGCGCAATCCTCCTCTCTTGTTACTTGCGGCGGGCGAACTTTGTAGGTTGCGAGAACACACTAAAAATAGTACCCGTGAAAAAATCATACCTGGCACCAACATCGAAATGCTTGTCGCCGAAAGGTGGAGCCTCGAGTATTAGAAAAATACACCCCCTAATTCGCGCAAAACCACACTTCCCGAGGTCCCAGCGCTTTCAAACTTGGTGAGCGTGTACAAGGGAAAATTCTAAGACCTACGGACCCCTTTCCAGGCCCCAAGACCCCATAGGAGACCCCCGAGAAGTCGAAAACCGACCGAAAATAGGGTCATTTCAAACATGAAGAATTTTTTGATTGCGCCGTCGGAGGAGCTGACTTGGTGGGAGCTGATAGAGAAAATGTCGGGCTTTAAGACGGTGTGATCGTTACTTCGAAAAGTATTAGGGAAAATGTTCAATGAATGAAAAACTTTTGGTTAAAAAATCGGCCGTTTTTCAAGTGTCACTTTGGCTGCCAGTTGCGGCGTTTTCGATGGGCTTTCGCCTCCCAAAATTTGATAGAATGTAGATTGGGGTTTTTTCTAAAATCTATCAAATTTATGAAGCGACAATTGCGATACTTTTCTCAAAATGAGCGATTTAAAAATAGTCCTTTTTGTCTTAAAATTCACTTAAACCAAAAAAATTGGAGAACGCTTCGTTTTACAGGCAAAGTTGTTGAACACTTTTTGCTCGTTTTTTCACGCTACATACAAAATAACTTTTGTGGAACGATCGCATCAACCGTTCCATATGTATATGAAAAAAACATGTTTTTCACGTCATTTCGACTTTTATTACCCCTCTCACGCCTCCTCCTTTACCCTTGAGGTCTTTTAAATACTCTGTACTGATGCGTCCCGAGGACATCTTTCTATAATGATACCTGTCTCAAAGTCGTAGCTTCTCAAGTTTTTGAGAAAAATGGAAAAAACTTCGAAATAAAATTCCCCTGGACGCGAAATGTGCCAGTGAAAAGGTCTTTCAATCTCCGCAGATTTTTGACATGGATTATTCCAATGAAGGCATTGAAGTCTCCGCAATGAAAACCATGGGTGACTGCGTTGAGGCACCCCAGCTTGCTTGAGTTGTGAGAGCTGTATAAGGATCTTGAACATCATGACGCTTATGTTTTCACGTTTGTCGAATTTGATCCCATATATTTCGAGTGATTGGTAAAGTTCAAAGTTTCAACCAATTTTTGACCGTTTGAGGCTGTGTTGCAAATTTTTCATAGGTCTACAGTGTTGTTAAAGTTATTATAAATTTATTTTGACGTGGAACTCAATACTCGAACTCGGTTCTTTCGCTTTTAGATTCGCATAACTTGCAGTCATGACTAGTAAATAATCCTTTTCAAGTGTTTAAACTGGTTTCACATGGAAATTAATGGAGAACAAATGTGTTTAAAATATTTCATTCACCTTAAGGTAGTTTTATTTTAATTCTAACAAGTTTTGCAATGGAGAATAAATGATGGTTACGCGTTTTATTTTCGCTGCTTGAAGGTCCATGAATTTCAGACACACATTTTCACAGGTATGGCGACTTTGAATTGCAATATAGTAATGAGGTTTAGTATTTGAGACTTAAATTTTCAGCTTCTTATAATAATTGTATTATAATTATCCAGTTGAAGTAATACAAAGTGACATAAATCGCAAATCAAACGTTGCGTAAAGGCGTAAATATTGCTCTTGATGCGTTTTTGACCAGAAATGATGCTCATTCGTTCGAGGTGCTCATTTCAGTTCGACTTTATTTATTTTTTATGACGTATTATATGTTGTCCTCTCTCTCCATCACGTTACAAATCACAAGTTCAATCTAGTGTTTTACCTTAAGGTGTCAGCATCATCGACCTTACTTCGTAGTATGAGTTCAAATACGCAAAGCGAGTAGTTTTCGACGCCAAAAATTCCGCAACTACTTTGCTAGCGTTCTTGAGAACAATTTTATAGCAATCCTATAATATTTCGACATCGCAAATTGTGTCATCGCAAAACAAGGCGTATTCGTAAAACTTCGTAAATGAACTATAATTCAAAGGTGATACACTTTAAATTAGTCATTTGTATAAAGGTATAGTGGCTAAATATTTTTCGTTCGGCACAGCTATTTGTGTAGTGTTTGAAACTTGTTTTATGACGTTAAAAAATTGAAATTGAAAGAGCTCATAGTCCAAGAATTTGACTTTTCATTTTCTAAATTAATAAAGCTCATTGAGGAACGAATCTCTCGATATATATTGGTTCAAACAACACGAAAATGGTTCATGTCGACATATATGCTTTGATTGAACGAGGCATTTTCTAGGAAGGGTATAGTTTGAGTGAATATTTGTATCATAACTTTTTATTGTTGGGATGTAAAATTGCTGGATCTTCACGACCAAGAACCTGTAAAGTGTTCACGAAAAATTCGATCTCCAATAATAATAATAATTAAAACTCGTTGTTTGAAGGCCTCAAAATCGCTCACATTGCATATGCGTGAGTTTCAGGAAGTCATCATTTGAGTGAGTATAGACAACATTACGAGGTTCTAACTGATGAATAATATTTGGTGAATATTTGTCCCCGAAGACAACCAAATATTTTGCAGGTTTTGTATGTTTGAATGATGTTATTTATGAAATTCGAAATGGTATAAGTGATATATTTGCAAGAATGTTTTATAAATTCCACTCAGCCTAATTGAAGGTTTCTGTATCGATGAATAATAGAAATAGAAGATTAGAGAGAGGTTCAAATTGTTCACATTCCTGAAAGAATTGATTGTTGTGGTGAAAATAATGTCTATTGGGAAATATAAGTGATTCTAAGCTATAGCCGCAGTTGTTGACAGATTCATTTGCTTGAGAAATGTGAGGAATATGTTCGGATATGATGTTGTCGTAATGAATGTGGACTTGCTAAGTTTGATTTCTGATTTGAAGAGATGAATTTCTTGTCAATGATGCATTAGAAAGCTTTTAGTGGAATGTAAGTTGTAAGTGCACTCAAAATTGTAGCTGAAGGCCAAATGCGCAAATATTGTTGAAAGTTTCCAAGAGATTTGCTGTGAATGCGTTCTTTCTTTGTATTTACTGACTTCAACACAAAAACGCTTTCGCTTGGCGAGAGCTTCAGGTCTCGCCAAGCGTTCCCAAAATGGAGAGTTTATTTCTTGGGCCTTCAACTTAGCGCGATAGCGCGGTGTGTATATATTCGTTTACCGATTTGTGATGCACAGTTAAGAGACTTTGATTGCTAGCCCTATAATGAATTGTTAATGATAAGTGTTTGATTACGATTTTTGGACCGTAAAGCTTTAGACTTGAATTTTGAAAATTAGCTTATTGGCAAAATAAAGATTTTATGTAATATTTCCCAATTGGCATCGCTGTGACGTCATCATTTCTTCGTGACATCGAATTTCTTTGGAGTATGTAGGTTGGATATTTGATGAATTGTCGATTAGAACGAAGTGAACTTGTCAACTTCAAAACAGAGGGAAAGTCTAGTGATGCGAACCGATGAATAAACCAAAATGTAAGAAATGTTTCGTCACAATATTTCGTGAGGTAAAATTTTGAACAAATTCAAGCAGACCCTATTCCATATAATTGAACGAGAAAATATAGCAGCCAGAATGTCTCTGCTGGCGAAATAGTAATGGAACGCATTTTCGTTATTTGACCATTAGGATTTTAAGTGGTTATTATTTAGAATTTGATGGAAGGATGTTAGCGTACAAAGAGATTATGAATTCTTGAGGAATAATGGCAAAGACATAAGAATTAAATAAGGTAAAATACGTGGGACCGAAATTTGAACTATAGAACAGGACAGGACACCCTGAATTATTTAAGTTTAGTTGTATGTAGGTGAGTTGGAAGTGTGTGTCGAGTAAGTTAATTCAAGTCATATTTGGAGCAAGATAGGTTAATTTCAGTTAGGTTAAAGTAGGTTACGTTAAATCAGGTTTGCTTAGGTGATTTTAGACTATGTTAGTTGAGGTTAGGTGACTTTGCGTTGAGTTAGGTTGGCTTAGAGTACGTTATATTACTTTAGATAGAGTGTGACACGCAAACTGATTTAAAGATTTGATGAGCTGTAACACATACGTATAGTCAGTGTAATACTACGAATGAGAGGGTGCCATCGTTTTGGTTAGTCTGTGATCAGCATGGGAATGGTTTGGTGAATTGATTTTTCACCAGTTTGTTGGTTGTTTAAGACATACGTTTAGTCAGTGTAATACTTTATGAATGAGGGTATCATCATTTTGGATAGGCTGTGTTTTTCATGTGAATGGTTTAGATAACTAATTTCGCACCAGTTTGTTGGTGGCAAGGTTAGGTTGATATTACTGTTAGTATATATGTGAATGATATTGCTTTTGCTAAATGAAATTGTTGTGGTGTTTTCAAGTTCGACATAGAGTTTAGAGTGAAAGACGTTGGGTATATATAGTGGTTTGTTTTGTGAGACGATGTTGTCTGTACGTGGGTGGCTTCTGAATTGTGTTGATTTGTTTCGTAAATTTAGCAATGGTATTAGTGTTGAAAAATGAAATGGTTGTGGTGTTTGAAAGTTAAACATAGAAATTGAAGTAAATAGCATTGCATTTTGATACATATATTATTTTGGCATTTGACACGATGGTGTATCTCATTGCGTGTTGCTTGTGATTTGTGTTGATTTGAAAAGTGTGTGCATGTGCGTGTGTACATAAGTGTGTGTGCGTGTGTGTTTGAACGTGTGTGCGTGTCTATCATTATTATGATAGTGTTGTACAGAGGAATGTCTGTTTGTGTTGTGCTTAGTGGTGTACAGAGGAACGTCTGTGTGTTCGCCCCTAGCGGGCTGTGCCTGGATGAAGTTGCTAGTTGACTCGGAAGTCCTCTTGTTACTTGCGGCGGGCGAACTTTGTAGGTTGCGAGAACACACTAAAAATAGTACCCGTGAAAAAATCATACCTGGCTCCAACATCGAAATGCTGGTCGCCGAAAGGTGGAGCCTCGAGTATTATAAAAATTCACCCCCTAATTCGCGCAAAACCACACTTCCCGAGGTCCTAGCGCTCTCAAACTTGGTGAGCGTGTACAAGGGAAAATTCTAAGATCTACGGACCCCTTTCCAGGCCCCAAGACCCCATAGGAGACCCCCGAGAAGTCGAAAACCGACCGAAAATAGGGTCATTTCAAACATGAAGAATTTTTTGATTGCGCCGTCGGAGGAGCTGACTTGGTGGGAGGTGATAGAGAAAATGTTGGGCTTTAAGACGGTGTGATCGTTACTTCAAAAAGTATAAGGGAAAATGTTCAATGAATGAAAAACTTTTGGGTAAAAAAACGGCCGTTTTTCAAGTGTCACTTTGGCTGCCAGTTGCGGCGTTTTCGATGGGTTTTCGCCTCCCAAAATTTGATAGAATGTAGATTGGAGTTTTTTCTAAAATCTATCAAATTTATGAAGCGACAATTGCGATACTTTTCTCAAAATGAGCGATTTAAAAATAGTCCTTTTTGTCTGAAAATTCACTTAAACCAAAAACATTGGAGAACGCTTCGTTTTACAGGCAAAGTTGTTGAACACTTTTTGCTCGTTTTTTCACGCTACATACAAAATAGTTTTTGTGGAACGATCGCATCAACCGTTCCATATATATATGAAAAAAACATGTTTTTCACGTCATTTCGACTTTTATTACCCCTCTCACGCCCCCTGCTTTACCCTTGAGGGCTTTTAAGTACTCTGTACTGATGCGTCTCGAGGACATCTTTATATAATGATATCTGTCTCAAAGTCGTAGCTTTTCAAGTTTTTGAGAAAAATGGAAAAAAAAATCGAAATGAAATTCCCCTGGACGCAAAATGTGCCAGTGAAAAGGTCTTTCAATCTCCGTAGATTAATGACACGGATTATTTCTTGTTTTGCATTGAAGTCTCCACATCGAGATCATGGGTGACTGCGATGACGTGGCCTAAGCTGGCTTGAGTTGTGAGGGCTGTATAAGGATCTTGAACATCATGACGCTTATGTTTTATTGTTTGTGGAGTTTGATCCCATACATTTCGAGTGATTGGTAAAGTTCAAAGTTTCAACCAATTTTTGACCGTTTGAGGCAGTGTTGCGTATTTTTTATAGGTGTACAGTGTTGTTATAGTTATTACAAATTGATTTAGACTTGGAACTCAATACTCTAACTCGGTTCTTTCGCTTTTAGATTCGCATAACTTCCATTCATGTCTAGTAAATAATCCTTTTCAAGTGTTTAAACTGGTTTTACATGGAAATTTATAGAGAACAAATGTGTTTAAAATATTTCATTCACCTTAAGGTAGTATTATTTTAATTCTAACAAGTTTTGCAATGGAGAATAAATGATGGTTACGCGTTTTATTTTCGCTGCTTGAAGGTCCATGAATTTCAGACACACATTTTCACAGGTATGGCGCCTTTGAATTGCAATATAGTAATGAGGTTTAGTATTTGAGACTTAAATTTTCAGCTTCTTATAATAATTGTATTATAATTATCCAGTTGAAGTAATATAAAGTGACATAAATCGCAAATCAAACGTTGCGTAAAGGCGTAAATATTGCTCTTGATGCGTTTTTGACCAGAAATGATGCTCATTCGTTCGAGGTGCTCATTTCAGTTCGACTTTATTTATTTTTTATGACGTATTATATGTTGTCCTCTCTCTCCATCACGTTACAAATCACAAGTTCAATCTAGTGTTTTACCTTAAGGTGTCAGCATCATCGACCTTATTTCGTAGCATGAGTTCAAATATGCAAAGCGAGTATTTTTTGACGCAAAAAAATCAGCATCCACTGTGGTGGTGTTCGTGTGAGCAATTCTATAGCAATCCTATAATATTTCGACATTGCAAATTGTGTCATCGCAAAACAAGGCGTATTCGTAAAACTTCGTAAATGAACTATATTTCAAAGGTAATACACTTGAAATGAGTCATCTCTTTAGACATGTAGGGGCTAAATAATTTCCGTTCGGTACAGCTATTTGTGCTTATTTGTGTAATATGAGCCCATATATGAAAATTGAGTATTTTTAGATGAAAAAAATTCAATAAATACTGACTTGGGATTATTGAGAGCAATTTTCTTCCAGCCCTTTATTATTTCGACATCGAAATTTCTGTCTAATAATATTCATTTATGACAAAACAAAGCGCATTCGTGAATTCTTTGTCATTGCAAAGAAATTCCAAGTTATTGAACTTCGAATTCCTAATTTCTGTAGATGTAACAATTTCATTGTTCAAATACGGCATGTATTTTTTGCCTTCTTGTGTTATGATTGCAACGGGTTATTTAGACGTTAGAGATTTGAGATTGGAAGAAATCTTAGGTCAAGCACTTGACTTTAAATTGCGTAAAGAAACAAAGCTCGTTGAGGAATGAATCTGTCGTGACTGAGGCTCAAACTCAATGAACATGGTTCCTGTCGGCATATACATGCTTCCACTGAGCGAGGCATTTTCTAAGAAGGGTAGTTTGGGTGAATATATATCTCCCTAATTTTTGGTATGATTGAAGAAGGAAATTGAAGGATCTTTAGGACGAGGGACGTGTTGATTGTACACGATGAATTCAATCCCCAATAATTATAATACAAACTCTTCGTTTGAAAGCCTCAAAATCACTATCTTGGCATGCGTAGGTTCCAGTAATTCCTCGTTAAAGTGGGTATAGAATATTTAGAGTCGCCAAAAGAGTGTTAAAATGTAATGAATGTGTGTCTCTGATGTCGACTCAATTTGTAGAGGTTATGCGTGTTTGAAGTGTGCTATTTATTCAATGTGAAATGCTATAAGTGAAATATTTCTGAACATATGTATACGATCGTTCCCAATAAGCGTTAGTATTTCGGAAATGTAAATACTCTGCAAATTGTTATATGCGGTTTAATTCAGGAAGTTTCATGATAGAGAGAGACTTAATGTTGTGCTGAAATTAGGTGCCATTGAAGATGTGTCGTTTGGTGTCTGAATGATTTGATCGTTGTGAATACATGTGAAGTATGCTTGTTGGTAACATTTCACGTTTTCTTAGTTTGTCCAACAGAAAACGTTTAGGAAAATTTTTGTAACGAATACTCGTTCATATTAATGAGTTTGGTAAATATATACATATATGAGTGGAATATTTTTAAACGAAGTACTTGGTGTGGGAAATGGAAACTGTGCAGTTCTTGTTCAAATTGTACCCGTATGTAAAGTTAGTGAAATGAGTTAAAAATATTCTTGCTCTTTCAAAGTTTAGAAATATGAATTATTTTATATGAAATGTGTGTTTTCAACTTGAATAAAGTATCTATTACAGTGCCTGTAGTTAGTTTAAAATGTTGTTATCTGAAACATGAAAGCCCATATTGTGAAGGAAAAGTAAGACCCACAAGATTAAAATCAAAGAATTGATTTTGGTAGGGTAGTTATGAGGTTTATCAGTGCACCAAGACAAATCACGTCTGTGCTGTTGTAAGGTAAAAGTGACATTTCAATAAGGATAAACTATTGCACATTGGAATGAAACATATAAAATGTTAGTGTTGACAATGTAGTAGAAATGATGTTATTTGTCACTCATATGAACAAATGGAAATGAACAGTAATTGTGTTGTAGGCAATTGAGAATGAGAATGGAATTGTTTGTGGGTAAATGTTTAGGAGAGGACCATAATAGATTTCCCACTTTCGGTGCCTAAACATAACTCATTAGATGTAAATAAACAATTTTGCTTCTGTGGACTTTTTGGCAGAAATGAATATTCAAGGAGTTATAGCGGTATGTTCATATTTGTGTTTTGAGACCCCGCGCAGCCTGAACCCGCATGGAGGATCCATGAGTTAATAACACAATGATGGTTATCATCCAAATTTATTAAGTAAAAGATTCGTGAAGTGGGTTTAGCCCTTGCAGAATTGGCAGCGACTCAATCATTCTAGCTCGTCGGAAGGGAGAGTTCATTGTAGTGTAACGCCATCCGATGCACTCATTGAGTTACTTCGTGCTTCAAAGTCTAGAATTGAAGGAACTGATTTACCGCTATAACTCCTGATATATTCATTTCCGGCGGAAAGTGCGTAGAGAAAAAATGTTTATTTACGTGTGGTTATCAATGATTAGGCTCCAAAAATTGGCAAATCGATGATATTCCTCTAGTCAACATTAACCATGGTTTTGTTGGGAAACTTGAATTAGAGATTTGGTTTTTGTGAAGAAGAGGAAAAAGTTGATTTTTAAATTTATGCTGCCTAAACGTAGGTATTTAGATAAATAGGAAAAATTTGTCTTCAATGTACTTTTCATCGCAAATGAGTATTTAACGAGTTAAAGGGGTATCGAAATTTGTGCTGTGTATGATTAGGTGACGTTGCAGATCCGGAACCCACTTCCATGATCTTTTAGTTAATACACTCCAAAGATGTTAGCGCAAGAAAGGTGGTGTATATTTAAATCAAGGGAACCATTGATTTTTAGGGTGGCTGAGTATTTATGAAGGTACATTGAACCGATAGAATTGAATTAAGTTACCGGTATAACTCGTAAAATACTCATTTGCGACTGATAGTGCATAGAAGAAAAATGCTTTATTTACATATAATGAACTAGGTTTAGGCAGCAGAAAGTGTAAAATTTATTTTGTTCTCTCCTTGACATTGACCAAAAATTTAGCTTATTTCTCTTTATAAATAGGTGAATGATAGATATGTATTTTATTTCCGTGAATGTGTGTAAGTTTAATTTTAATAAGATAGAATATTGAAATATGAATGATTTCCATCAAAGTTAGTGGTGGCATGTATTAATATAAAAAGGCATTTGAAGAATATAAATGTTGTGAAATGTTAAAACAAATTTGGATATGAATTTTTGGAATAGTTGAGGTCTTGAGTTAGAATCAGCTAGGGTTGATTGATGTTGAATGAGCATATGTAAAAAATTATTTGTTAGTGACTTGATTTATTTTGATGTTGTGTTTTTGTCTGGTTGTTAAGACATGTATGATTTTTCTCCTCATTTTATAGAATTTTGTATGAAGTTCTACTAAGCATAATATTTTTGAATAGAGCGTTAGAGTAGACGTTGTTGATGTAATCCTTCAGCATAAGTATTATCCTTTTTTGTTCTGGATATAGTTTTGGGAAGTTGGATGTGGTTGGGAAAGCTTTAATGAACTGGCATGTTAATTCAATAACTATTGTTGTGTGGAGCATTTATGACTGAAAGGAAATAGAAATGTTGTTGAAACGTTGTGAACTTAAGTATTTGGTTAACATTTCTTATAGAGAAATGTAAATGTTGCTGATTGTGTTGTGAGTGAACAACTAAAAGGCCATATAAATTTCCCTTAAATGAGAAAGAAGGTATGAATATGTTGATTTTTTTTAGCAAATTATGTTTTAGAGGAACCTCACATGTGAGCAAAAAGGAGAGAAGAATTATGAAATGTTGGAAAGAATAATTGAGGTAGGTACCTTAGGCTTTTTTGTGTAGTATATTTTTGGTAAAAAGGTTCTGTGACACATTTTATTGAAATAGATTTATGAAGGCAATGCGCTTAATTTGCCACACTATGTGATAATGGAAATGAAAAGTGATGTTCTATGTATAATAGACATGTGTGAAGCTCATGACATAATTCATGCTTCTCCAAAACATGAGGGGTTATAACTTGATGATGAGTGGGGTCCCCTGCTTCTCAACAAAGATATTGTTTTGAGAAAGAAGACTGTGTGAACAAGCATGAATTGTTCCTTATTGATGCAAAAAGAGTATTGTCTGTGAACCCATCACTGTATACCTGTGTATTGTGAAATATGTATTAGAAATATTGGGCTGCTTGCCATCATGAGTTTATTTGAAGTAGAATGAGAATACAAAAAAAAAAGGAAATTAGTGGTGTACATAGAAATTGAGTATAGGAGATACCAAACAAAGTATTTAGAGTGTAGCTTGGTGAATCCTAAATGCTCATATGAATATATGATTGTGAATTGATTGATTCATCATTTTAGTTATTGAGAAATAGGTGAATAAATATTTCTTGTATTGAAGACCAATTGAATATGAAGGACCTCTGAAAAAATGTGTATATTTGTGTGTTCTGGTGTTGATTGTTCTCTACATTAATAAAAGCAAATAAAACTGCATTCACTGTAAGTGGCTAGTATTGAGAATGAGAAAAGAGTTCTTAAAAATGTAAGGAGTTGGATGGAAATTGTGAGGAGAATTGAATAATGCGCACTTAAATCTAATGGTCTGGCTTGGTATATACCTAACTATGTTTAGGCACCAACAATTGGAAAATCAATGGTTGTCCTCTCCTTGACATTGACCAAAGATTGAGCTTGTTTCTCTTTAGAAATAGCTTCCATGATAGGCATGTTTTGTCTGATTATCATTGAATGTCTAAGTTTGTAATATAATAAGATAGAATATTTAATTGTGAATGATTTTGATAAACCTGAGTGGTATAATTCATTGAGTGAGGAATTTCTTTGCAATATTGAAATGTAGTGAAGTGTTGAAGTAAATTTTTGAATGAAAGTCTCATATAGGGAGAATAGTTGTAGGCTTCAGTTAGAAATTAGGTTGACTTCATTGATGTTGAATGAGTATTTGTATGAAATGTTATGTTAGTGACTTCATTTACTTTCATGGTATGTTTATCTGTGATATTTATGCATGTTTGATTTTACTCTATATTTCCTAGAATTTGTGATGAAGTTGTACTAAGCTGACTATTTTTTGAGTAGACATTTAGAAGAGACATTGTTGATTGAAGGGTTCACCATCAGTATTATGTTTTATTTGTTGTTATTTATGTAGTTTGGGAAGGTTGGATGTGTTTGGGAAAGCTTTAATGAACTCACATTTGAATGAAATAATGATTGTTATGTGGAACATTTATGAGTGAAAGGAAATTGAAATTTATTTTATATCTGGTTGAACATTACCATTTGCTTTACATTTCTTATAGTAAAATGTACATGGTGATTGAGTTGTGACTGAACTTAAAGGCCCCATATGAATGTAATTATATTTCTTTAATTTGTCCCCTGAAATGCTAAAGAAAATATTTATATCCATATTTTTCATAGTAAATCATGTTGTAAAAGCTAACCTGTGAGCAAAAAGAACAAAAATTTTGGAATGTTGTAAAGAGGAATTGAGTCATCGGAGGCCTTCGTGTGAACTGCATTTTTGGTAAAAGCCCTGAGTGATAGATTTTATTGAAATATATTCATGTAGTCAATGCGCTGAATTAGCCAGAGGAGTTGATAATAGAAATGTGAAATGGTGGTGCATGTCTTGTAAATGTATTGGTAATGAAGTAGATATGTGAAAAGGTCCTGGCATAATTCACGCTTGTTTCAAAACATCAGGGGCTATTACTTAATGACGAGTAAGGTAACGTGCTTGTCAAAAAAGATATTGTTTTTGATGAGAAAGACTGTGTGAACAAGCATGAATTGTTCATGAATAATGGTAAAATAGGAATGTATTAGAACCCAGTATTGTATAGTTATTTCATTGATAAACATTGTAAATGATGAGCTAAAAAGGAAATTAGTGTTGTAGAAATGACATGAAGGAGACATCAGATAATGAATTTTGGGTGTAGCTTGCTGAACCCAATATGTTCATTTGAATGTATGAATCTTAATTCATGGATTTAATATTGAAATTCATGAAGAATAGGTGAAGAAAGATGTATTGTGTTGAAGACCAATGTAATATGAAGCACATATGTAAGAAAATGTTTGTCTCTATGTTCTGGTGTATATTTTTTCTACATAAATAGATGCCAATATGACTGCATTCACTCTTAAGTGGCTAGGATGAGAATCAGAAAAGAGTTCCTAACAATTCAAGGACTTGAATGGAAATTGTAATGAGAATTGAAATGGTTTGGTTTATGGTTTAATGGTAATGGTTTGTATATCACATGTACTTCATAATGGCAGTGAGACTGATGCATTTGAATTGTTTAAGTTTGAATTGGAATGAAAGCCAAGGTAAGGTGTGGCTGTAATTAGACAGATACATGGTAGGAATGGTAATGTACAACTTACTTGAATGACACTTTTTACACAATGTGGTTTGCTTGAGCATTTGTTATTGGGTAATAGTACATAGATTCAATTAAAGTTTGATACTTCATTTCATTTGTAACGTCACAATATTTGAAAGATATTTTAGGAATGAGTTCATGTCAAATAGTCATGTTATGTCCAGAAGAATCGCTGGAAATGACTTTGACTTGAGTAGAGGTTCAATTTCATTTAGAAAAGTCAGAGGTAATGTTATACATTGTGTATTTATTTGTTGATAAAATAGGTTGGATGTTAGTGAATTTTAAATAAAGTACGTGAATGATGCTGATGAATTTGAAGTGTGGCATGTAGAATTGTGTTACTGCATTCATATTGTGTGTGATATGTGTGCATTTGTAGAAGTTGTTTGGAAATGCATTTGTGAAGTTTTTCTTTGTAAATGGATGTCATATGTAACCAATATATCTTCATATGAAACTTGATGGAATGGAAATCTTTGCATTCTCTTCATTCCAGGATTGAAGCAGTCATAATAATTTTCCAAGCAACAGAGTAATAGAAAAACATGTGACAGAAAGTGTTTGATGGGGAATATGAAATCATGATTGAATTCTTCGGTGTGTAAGGTAAGTGAAGTAAAGTAATGAATTGGTCTTGTCTGTATAAAAGAAATGGTTGTATGATAGCCAAATGAAAATCATTTTTGGTGTGAAATTGCTATGCATTTTAGGTGTAAGATGAGATTTGGAATTTCCCATCACCTGAATTTGTTTGAGTTGTGAACTTTGATAAGTGAAGAAGTTTTGTTAAATAGTTCAATGGAAGTGACTGTTAAGTATTTAGAATAATGTTCTGATAGTGTAATAATGTGAGCTCTTTAGTTAGTAGGTGTTAGGTAACCTGGATTTTTTATAAAGTAGTAGATGTTTTCAAAGTTTAGTTAGAAGGTTTAATTGCTTAAATGCTATGGTTTTCGGAGTTAGTTATGCATCTATGAATTATTTTCCATTTTGTATCATATTTCATGACGTTGTACTAATGTGACTCTGTCAAGAGAGCATTATAGCACCCTTTTTATTGAATACTTCACTATAAGATTTATCACTTTTTGATGGGGATGTTGTTAGGAAAGTTTCTTGTGGTTGAGAGAGGTTGAATGAATTGATAAGATAATGTAATAAGCCTTTCCGCCAGCAAAATTAATGCATGAAAAGATTAGAAAGTGTGGTTGGAATATATTAGAACTGAATCATTTCATGGGAAGATATTGTTTACATAATGTGTTGCAAATTTGATAGTTAATGACTTCAAACCTCTAAGAGATTTGCATGGAGTTGTTAAAGTTATAATGATATCAGAAAGATGGTATGAAAGTGTCTATTTTTGAGTGTAAGTAATGTTGTAGAATTTGATGTATGAGCAGCACTCGTAAAACACATGAGCGCTGGCTATGATGGGAAGCGATATGAAGAGTGTGTGCAGCAATAATTGAATTTTTGTATCCCTGTGTGTGCAGTGCATTATTGGTAGAAGCCCAGTGTGATGGTTTTGTATGATATGGAGTCATTTTCTGTATGTGCCTTATTAGACAGAGCGTTTTATGTGAGGAATGGTGAATGTAGTGATAATGAAATTCACAACTGTAAGGCTCATGGCAGAATTCTCACTCGTTTCAAAACATCAGTGGCTTGTGCTTCATCGTGAGTAAGGGCAACTGCTTCTGAATGCAACATATTGTTTTTGTAAGAGAAGAGAGGGCTAACATCCATGAAGTACTGATAATGCAAGAATATGAAGTGATTATAAGGCATGATGTTGTAATTATTGAATTTGGACATATTTAAAAGAAATGTTAGTAAGATCATAGAACTGTTCATCCTTTGAATCATAATTGTAGTGATTCAGAAATAGATTTCAATAGATTGATAGTGTTGAAGAAGAATATAATATGAAGCAAAAATGAAAGTTATATTTTTCCATAGCCAGATGTGAGAGATTGTTCTGTATAGATGTATGCAAATATGGTAGTTTACTAGAAGTGGGTAGTAGTGTTAATGAGAATATGATTTGAAATAGAGAAGCAGTGAAATGGATAGTTTAGAATAAAGTGAAGAATGTGTAGTTGAATGAAAACTTTAGTATTTCACACGTACTTCATTATTGGAGTGCGACTGATGCATTTCTATGTTTTTGAATTAGATTTGGAATGAAAGGGAAGGAAAGAACTAGCGTGGAGACAAATAATAAAATGAACATGATCATTACATGTTTGTGTGGTGTTTTATGTATTGTTCTAGTTTGTATTCAGTATTTGAGATCAATGTTGTCGTTTCAAATAATGAATCATTTCGTGAAACGTTCTAACTTCATGATTTTTTTTCAGTTCCATTCGTTGTGTACACGCATCGCATAAGTCGTTGGCTGAGGAAGTGGTAAAGAGGCGTTGTCACTCCTGAATTGCTTTCGATGAATTAGAGGTAAGATGAAATTACACTCACTTTTGGCATGAAATGTGTAATGAGTTTTGGATTACGCCGTGCGGCCTCTGAAAGGGCGCAGGCCTTTCAGAGGCTGTGCACGGCCGCATGCATAGAAATTAGAACTGTATGGATATTTTTTGAGATATGCATATCTCCTGGAATACTATGTCACCTTTGCTTAGAACAATAATGCTTTTAAGAAAAGTGTGTTGGTAATGAAAAGTGTACACTTACGAGCGCACGCGAAGAATGGGTTCAGTCCAGTGTTTGCGATTTTTTTCTTGTTGTAGGTGAGTCGTTCTATTAGCGATAGTCACATTATGTGACGTAATATTTTTTTCCGTTAATTTTATGGGAGGCGAGGTATCATAGGAAGTAAACATAGCCCGTGCAATATGTGTTATTAAGAAGAGTGTATGAAATGATGTAGTAATCGTTACTAAGCAATCCTTCCATGGATGTGTGTTTTCGAAATGTAAACTTTGTTGAAATATTTATATGCAGGCTAGTTTTGTTATAAACATGAATTATATTTGATTTGTAGTACATAGTTGAGGGAAGAAATTGTAGTTGCCGAGGTTTGTTTTGTTACGAGAATATTTGTGATATATTTTTGATTTTGTTAGGGATGATGAATCTTGTATTTTATCCCAATAATATCGATATATTTTGGTAGGGTTGTATGGAAGCTATATTTTTCCCCAATAATATGGATAGTTTGTTTTTCTCAGAATGTTGTTGATTTGTTCTTATCTTTCGTATTATTCATTGTGAGGCAGTTGTTTGGTGTGCGCAAGGGATCTTGCTGTGTGTGTTCCCCCAAGGGGGATATGTGAATTGTGTGTATGTGAATGTTGACTCTCAGGTGAAATGTGTGAGGGGTGAGGCTGAGAGTTAGGTTGGTTGTTGATTTATGTAAATGAGTATGTTTTTGTTGTTTGAAGACCATGGTTTCTCGGTTCACTCCTGTCCTTTTTTTTAGCACCTAGTACTTTCATGTTCCAGCGTGAAGTACTTTGATAAACTTTTTTCGGAACTTACTGTTTCTCTGAAATTCCTGCATAAATTTCTCATTGCCTTATCAACATACTGAATGATTCATTCGTTTTTTGTGTAATGTTGGAAATTTTTTCGGCGGTTAGGGACGCTGAAGGTAACTTTCATTATAATCGCATGGAGCGAAAGGGAGTGAGAAAAGAATGTCAGCTGCTTTGAAATGGACATGAAATGCTGCCTTCTTGTGTGATATTTTCGAAACGATTCTTGATGTGATGGCTGTTTGAAAGGAATATATGTAAATGATTCATATAGATGGTGCTTGAAGTAGAATGGTAAGATGTTTTCATCTGTTTCTGTTCGATTCGTTAATGATGGGGTGATTTGTAGAAGTGTAACTTGATGGAGAATTTGGCGCCATTTCATACTCCGTACAAAATTTGTGCCAGATGCATAGTATGTTTTCATGATTAGAAATATATATATATATATGCATTCGTGAGTATACAGGCAAACTTGATGTTTTCTTCGTGGAAATGGCATCCGTGTGAGGTACGACGTCATTTGAAGACATATTGCATTTAATGGAAACTTTGTAGAGAACAAATTTCGTGTAGACTGGTGCTGGAGGCTATGGTATGTATTTATTGATGCAAGTTATTTAAAGGAAATAGAATTTTGGTTCCGCACTCGATTTCCGCTCTATCGATCTCGGTATTTGCGAAAAATATTCAAGTTATTGTTCATGTAGAAATGTAATATGTCAATGAGGTTTAGGATTTAAGACCGAAATTTTCGTGTTGTTTTTGGGACTTGTCATTTCCATCAGGTTGACGCAATAAAACGGGCCATGAGTGGAAGATGATTTCATGTGTAGAGGTCTGAATATTGCTTCTAGTTGATTTTTTATGGCAAGCGATGGTCATTCGCTGGTGTGGCCTATTCCAGTTAAACTTTATTTATATGAGAGAGAGTATGGAATGTTGACGTTGCATCACCACGTTACCAATCAAGTGCTTAACATACTGATGAAGTCGAAGTTTGACGATAATCGTAGTTAGTTCGAAATATGAGCTCGAATATGCGAAGTGAAGGGTTTTCGACGAGAAGAATAATGCATAAACATACCTGGATTTAGTGTTCACAATTGTCTTCAAACCCACAATAATTATTGTTCGCAAACATTGTGCAATGGTTTTAAGGAGAACATGGTGGATGTCGCAGCAAGTTCGAAACTGAACGAAAATTCCAATTTAGTGAACTTAAAATTCGTTGTGTTCAGAAATGTTGCGGCCAACCTTGGCTACTTGGGCACAGCTGTTTGTGCCTATTTGTGTTGTTATTTGGAACACATTATTTTTACCTTAGAAATGTTGAACTGCCAGATCATATATTCTACGAAAAAGTATTGTAATACTGTAATTTTAATGATTTGACAAACATTTCTAGGCTCTAAGTGATTGTTCAAATTCGTGGAATGTGTGTCCCAATAGCAATTCAAATTTTTTAGATGTTATGCGTGTTTCAATGATGTTAGGAAGGGAACGTGGAATTATAGAAGTAATATATTCTATCAATTCGTCTCTTCTCACTCTGCCTTAGTTCATGCTTCTATATCAGTCTATAATACAAAGATAGGAGTTGAAATGTGCCGATGTCGGCTCATGGAATTGGTCATGCGATGTTACCTGACGACGGTATTGTAATGTCTTGAGTTGAAAATAGACAAGTCTTGAGATTGCAGTTGTGAAAGGTAAATGTGTGTATTGAAATTCGATGTGAAAGTCTCACTGCATTCATTTTTAATGTGGAACGTGTATGAAAGTTTGTGTAAGATATGGGCAAGAGATTGCATTTCATTAATACTTTTTAAGTGAGGGTGATGATGTGCATTTTAGGAACTCGTTGGGCAATACAGTGAAATTGTAATCCGATAAATCTGATTTGCATTGAAGGCAAGAATGCCAAATGTGAATGCAATTTACAAATGAATTGGTTCGATTCATGTTCACACTTCGAAAGGGAAGAAATGCAAGTATTGGGAAAAGAACATACCATGCAAAGTGAAACAGTGTTTTAAGTCGGGAAGAACGACAGTTAGAGACTTAGTTTTGAGGTGAAACGCATCGCCGTTGAAAATGTGTTGTGTACTCAGCGAAAGAAATGTTTGTTAGGAATAGTTGTTGGGAAATGTGGTTATGAGGACCATGCACTGTTAGGGCACTTTTTTGCTCGAATAACGTTTTGTGAACAGTTGTGAAACGATGATTGTACATTCGACCGCGTTTGATGAAAAAGATTTAATGAAATTGTTGAAAGATATAGAAGACATGTTCTGATAACCTATCTAAGATATTCGTTGTAAGTTTGAAAGAACAAAGATGAACCTTTCAAAAGGACATTAATTAATTTAGCCATCGCCCGTACAAATTTGGATGAAGCCTCAACTTACCTGTTGGGGTGAAAGGACCGAGAATGGTCCAAGAAAGACATATCATTATGCATTGTTTGTAGTGTCGGAGTGATTTAAAAATAATGACGTGCCTATCGATATGAAGTAACATCGAAAGTACGACGAAGCCGCTGTAGGAGGGTGCTAGGCCCCGCAGATCACACACAAGTTAGAAATGTACTTTCGAACACATGAACTTCACAGCGCCTTGCAGAATGGGGAATTGAGACGCACATGTTCGGTCAGACCCTCCTCAGGGGGATACAAGCATTGCATCGATGTGAATTTGTACACGCAGGTTGAAAATTTGTGATTGCCCAAGCGGGCTAAGAGTTAGGTAGGCTTTATTTGTTGAAATCAAATATTTTTTTTTGTTATTTTATGGGCCACGTGCTTTCGGTTTACTGCTGTCCTGTTTTCAGTACCTACTTCTTTGTTCTGAAACTTGATTTGATGAATTTTTTTCTTAACTTATTGTCTCTATGCCATTTCTGCATAGATTCTGCATTCCCTTATCTCCATAGCAAGTGGTGCCTTCGTCCTTTCTCTTTTCGATGCTCATTTTTTGCAGGTTAGGGCAACAGGGCAATTTGATATTCATGTCGATCGGTGATGAATGATGTTTCATTGGTGTACTTTGACGGGTAATATTTGCATCTGAGGAGAATGAAAACATACGAAGGCTTGGTGAAAAGTAAACAAGACGCAACGTTGTGTATACTAATTTATTACTCAATTAGTTTATTCGTCCAAACGAAGAATAGTTGGTTCTTAGGGTTTCATTGAAGAAAATATGGAAAAAAATGTAGAAATGTGAGAAGATTTATGAATATAGTGTTGTGGGCAACTATTTACCCGGTAATTTTGCGCGATGCGCGGAAGTAAATTATGTGAGTGAAAGTCTTTTGATTAGATAGTTTGTTCTTTTGAGGTGGTGTTAGTAGCGTTTATTTTTCTCTGAGCGATAATGTCAGTATATTTTGTAATCCTTTTAAACTTTTTAAAGGAGGAATTTAGAAGACCACGGAGATGAAGCCTACTGTGATGAAACGATGACTATTTCGTAATGGTGTTTCTAATGAGAAGATGTAGACTGTAGTAGATTTGGAAATAGTAAACGAGGGTTTGGCAAGATGAACGACATTTGATGTAATGTTTTAAAGTTTCCATCGCTTTTACATCATTTATTAGTAAAAACGAATTTGCATTGACTATTAAGGTTGGATGACAACAAATATGGATTACAACGAAGCCCAGTTGTCATATTCGAAACGATGCAGAAGTGTAATGTGTATAGGTATGAAGAAACCGAAATTGCTTGTTTCATGACACTTTGTCCTGCAATGAGCAGCTTAACATGTTTACCCGGACTCGAATTCATATTTTACAGGGAAAATATTGAAACGTGAACTTCACCGCTTCGGAAATAATAATGGAACGCATCATCTCGGTAGAAACAATAGGACATTGAGGTGTCGTTAGTTTGTCAGCTGAAAGAATGTTAGCGCCTATAGAAGTTAGCAATTTGTGGAGAATGAGGGGAAAGGCATTAGAATCGAATAGACTAAAATAAGTGGGACAGAAGTTTCAACAATTATTTATATGTGTGTGAGTCGAAACGATGTCGAGTAAGTTAGTTCACTTTATATATGAGCAAGATAGGTTAACAAAAGTTAGGTTAAAGTGGGTTACGTTACGTTAGGTTTGCTTAAGTAACTTTATACGACGTTTCGTTAGTTGAGGTTAGGTGACCTTGCCTTGAGTTAGGTTGGGTGAGAGTGCGTTATATTAGTTTCGATAGGGTGTGAGACGAAAACTGATTTAAAGAATTGATGAATTGTAGCACACACGTATATTCAGTGTCATACTATGAATGAGGGTACCATCGTTTTGGTTAGGCTGTGATCAGCATGGGAATGGTTTGGTGAATTGATTTTTCACCAGTTTGTTGGTTGTAAGACATACGTTTAGTCAGTGTAATACTATGAATGAGGGTATCATCGTTTTGGATAGGCTGTGTTTTTCATGTGAATGGTTTAGAGAACTAATTTCGCACCAGTTTGTTAGTGGCAAGGTTAGGTTGATATTACTGTTAGTATATATGTGAATGATATTGCTTTTGCTAAATGAAATTGTTGTGGTGTTTCTAAGTTCGATGTAGAGTTTAGGTTGAAAGACGTGTATATATATATATTGGTTTTTCTTTTGAGACGATGGTGTGTGAAAGTGGGTTGCTTCTTAATTGTGGTGATTTGTTAAGTTTCGTTAATTGAATTAGGTTTCACGTCAATTGAATTAAAGTGAATTAAGTTTCTTCATCAATGGTGTTGTAGTTGGTGAATGAAATGCTTGTGGTGTTTGAAAGGTAAACATAGAAATTAAAGTAAATAGCATTGCATGTTGATACATATATTATTTTGCCGTTTGAGACGATGGTGTATGTCATTGCGTTGCTGCTGATTTGTG
The DNA here is from genome assembly GCA_030386875.1 of Morinoia aosen. NCBI lineage: Eukaryota > Metazoa > Arthropoda > Malacostraca > Amphipoda > Talitridae > Morinoia > Morinoia aosen. The sequence continues at coordinate 13,288,377 of CM059562.1, forward strand.
GTGATTTGACAAGTGTGCCCTACATGTGAATGTGCGTGTATACATGTGTTTGCGTGTGTGTGTTTGTATAAATGTGTGAATGTCTCTCCGTGAGTGTGTGTGTGTGTTTGTATGTGTGTTGTGATTATTATGATAGTGCTGTAGAGAGGAATGTGTGTGTGTGTTGTGCTTATTATGACAGTGGTGTACAGAGGAATGTCTGTGTGTTCGCCCCTAGCGGGCTGTGCCTGGTTACTTGCGGCGGGCGAACTTTGTAGGTTGCGAGAACACACTAAAAATAGTACCCGTGAAAAAATCATACCTGGCACCAACATCGAAATGCTTGTCGCCGAAAGGTGGAGCCTCGAGTATTAGAAAAATACACCCCCTAATTCGCGCAAAACCACACTTCCCGAGGTCCCAGCGCTTTCAAACTTGGTGAGCGTGTACAAGGGAAAATTCTAAGACATACGGACCCCTTTCCAGGCCCCAAGACCCCATAGGAGACCCCCGAGAAGTCGAAAACCGACCGAAAATAGGGTCATTTCAAACATGAAGAATTTTTTGATTGCGCCGTCGGAGGAGCTGACTTGGTGGGAGCTGATAGAGAAAATGTCGGGCTTTAAGACGGTGTGATCGTTACTTCGAAAAGTATTAGGGAAAATGTTCAATGAATGAAAAACTTTTGGGTAAAAAAACGGCCGTTTTTCAAGTGTCACTTTGGCTGCCAGTTACAGCGTTTTCGATGGGCTTTCGCCTCCCAAAATTTGATAGAATGTAGATTGTAGTTTTTTCTAAAATCTATCAAATTTATGAAGCGACAATTGCGATAATTTTCTCAAAATGAGCGATTTAAAAATAGTCCTTTTTGTCTGAAAATTCACTTAAACCAAAAAAATTGGAGAACGCTTCGTTTTACAGGCAAAGTTGTTGAACACTTTTTGCTCGTTTTTTCACGCTACATACAAAATAACTTTTGTGGAACGATCGCATCAACCGTTCCATATGTATATGAAAAAAACATGTTTTTCACGTCATTTCGACTTTTATTACCCCTCTCACGCCTCCTCCTTTACCCTTGAGGTCTTTTAAATACTCTGTACTGATGCGTCCCGAGCACATCTTTCTATAATGATACCTGTCTCAAAGTCGTAGCTTCTCAAGTTTTTGAGAAAAATGGAAAAAACTTCGAAATAAAATTCCCCTGGACGCGAAATGTGCCAGTGAAAAGGTATTTCAATCTCCGCAGATTTTTGACATGGATTATTCCACTGAAGGCATTGAAGTCTCCGCAATGAAAACCATGGGTGACTGCGTTGAGGCACCCCAGCTTGCTTGAGTTGTGAGAGCTGTATAAGGATCTTGAACATCATGACGCTTATGTTTTCACGTTTGTCGAATTTGATCCCATATATTTCGAGTGATTGGTAAAGTTCAAAGTTTCAACCAATTTTTGACCGTTTGAGGCTGTGTTGCAAATTTTTCATAGGTCTACAGTGTTGTTAAAGTTATTATAAATTTATTTTGACGTGGAACTCAATACTCGAACTCGGTTCTTTCGCTTTTAGATTCGCATAACTTGCAGTCATGACTAGTAAATAATCCTTTTCAAGTGTTTAAACTGGTTTTACATGGAAATTAATGGAGAACAAATGTGTTTAAAATATTTCATTCACCTTAAGGTAGTATTATTTTAATTCTAACAAGTTTTGCAATGGAGAGTAAATGATGGTTACGCGTTTTATTTTCGCTGCTTGAAGGTCCATGAATTTCAGACACACATTTTCACAGGTATGGCGACTTTGAATTGCAATATAGTAATGAGGTTTAGTATTTGAGACTTAAATTTTCAGCTTCTTATAATAATTGTATTATAATTATCCAGTTGAAGTAATACAAAGTGACATAAATCGCAAATGAAACGTTGCGTAAAGGCGTAAATATTGCTCTTGATGCGTTTTTGACCAGAAATGATGCTCATTCGTTCGAGGTGCTCATTTCAGTTCGACTTTATTTATTTTTTATGACGTATTATATGTTGTCCTCTCTCTCCATCACGTTACAAATCACAAGTTCAATCTAGTGTTTTACCTTAAGGTGTCAGCATCATCGACCTTACTTCGTAGTATGAGTTCAAATACGCAAAGCGAGTAGTTTTCGACGCCAAAAATTCCGCAACTACTTTGCTAGCGTTCTTGAGAACAATTTTATAGCAATCCTATAATATTTCGACATCGCAAATTGTGTCATCGCAAAACAAGGCGTATTCGTAAAACTTCGTAAATGAACTATAATTCAAAGGTGATACACTTTAAATTAGTCATTTGTATAAAGGTATAGTGGCTAAATATTTTTCGTTCGGCACAGCTATTTGTGTAGTGTTTGAAACTTGTTTTATGACGTTAAAAAATTGAAATTGAAAGAGCTCATAGTCCAAGAATTTGACTTTTCATTTTCTAAATTAATAAAGCTCATTGAGGAACGAATCTCTCGATATATATTGGTTCAAACAACACGAAAATGGTTCATGTCGACATATATGCTTTGATTGAACGAGGCATTTTCTAGGAAGGGTATAGTTTGAGTGAATATTTGTATCATAACTTTTTATTGTTGGGATGTAAAATTGCTGGATCTTCACGACCAAGAACCTGTAAAGTGTTCACGAAAAATTCGATCTCCAATAATAATAATAATTAAAACTCGTTGTTTGAAGGCCTCAAAATCGCTCACATTGCACATGCGTGAGTTTCAGGAAGTCATCATTTGAGTGAGTATAGACAACATTACGAGGTTCTAACTGATGAATAATATTTGGTGAATATTTGTCCCCGAAGACAACCAAATATTTTGCAGGTTTTGTATGTTTGAATGATGTTATTTATGAAATTCGAAATGGTATAAGTGATATATTTGCAAGAATGTTTTATAAATTCCACTCAGCCTAATTGAAGGTTTCTGTATCGATGAATAATAGAAATAGAAGATTAGAGAGAGGTTCAAATTGTTCACATTCCTGAAAGAATTGATTGTTGTGGTGAAAATAATGTCTATTGGGAAATATAAGTGATTCTAAGCTATAGCCGCAGTTGTTGACAGATTCATTTGCTTGAGAAATGTGAGGAATATGTTCGGATATGATGTTGTCGTAATGAATGTGGACTTGCTAAGTTTGATTTCTGATTTGAAGAGATGAATTTCTTGTCAATGATGCATTAGAAAGCTTTTAGTGGAATGTAAGTTGTAAGTGCACTCAAAATTGTAGCTGAAGGCCAAATGCGCAAATATTGTTGAAAGTTTCCAAGAGATTTGCTGTGAATGCGTTCTTTCTTTGTATTTACTGACTTCAACACAAAAACGCTTTCGCTTGGCGAGAGCTTCAGGTCTCGCCAAGCGTTCCCAAAATGGAGAGTTTATTTCTTGGGCCTTCAACTTAGCGCGATAGCGCGGTGTGTATATATTCGTTTACCGATTTGTGATGCACAGTTAAGAGACTTTGATTGCTAGCCCTATAATGAATTGTTAATGATAAGTGTTTGATTACGATTTTTGGACCGTAAAGCTTTAGACTTTAATTTTGAAAATGAGCTTATTGGCAAAATAAAGATTTTATGTAATATTTCCCAATTGGCATCGCTGTGACGTCATCATTTCTTCGTGACATCGAATTTCTTTGGAGTATGTAGGTTGGATATTTGATGAATTGTCGATTAGAACGAAGTGAACTTGTCAACTTCAAAACAGAGGGAAAGTCTAGTGATGCGAACCGATGAATAAACCAAAATGTAAGAAATGTTTCGTCACAATATTTCGTGAGGTAAAATTTTGAACAAATTCAAGCAGACCCTATTCCATATAATTGAACGAGAAAATATAGCAGCCAGAATGTCTCTGCTGGCGAAATAGTAATGGAACGCATTTTCGCTATTTGACCATTAGGATTTTAAGTGGTTATTATTTAGAATTTGATGGAAGGATGTTAGCGTACAAAGAGATTATGAATTCTTGAGGAATAATGGCAAAGACATAAGAATTAAATAAGGTAAAATACGTGGGACCGAAATTTGAACTATAGAACAGGACAGGACACCCTGAATTATTTAAGTTTAGTTGTATGTAGGTGAGTTGGAAGTGTGTGTCGAGTAAGTTAATTCAAGTCATATTTGGAGCAAGATAGGTTAATTTCAGTTAGGTTAAAGTAGGTTACGTTAAATCAGGTTTGCTTAGGTGATTTTAGACTATGTTAGTTGAGGTTAGGTGACTTTGCCTTGAGTTAGGTTGGCTTAGAGTACGTTATATTACTTTAGATAGAGTGTGACACGCAAACAGATTTAAAGATTTGATGAGCTGTAACACATACGTATAGTCAGTGAAATACTACGAATGAGGGTGCCATCGTTTTGGTTAGGCTGTTATGAGCATGGGAATGGTTTGGTGAATTGATTTTTCACCAGTTTTTTGGTTGTAAGACATACGTTTAGTCAGTGTAATACTATGAATGAGGGTATCATATCGTTTTGGATAGGCTGTGTTTTTCATGTGAATGGTTTAGAAAGAACTACTTTCGCACCAGTTTGTTAGTGGCAAGGTTAGGTTGATATTACTGTTAGTATATATGTGAATGATATTGCTTTTGCTAAATGAAATTGTTGTGGTGTTTTCAAGTTCGACATAGAGTTTAGAGTGACAGACGTTGTATATTGGTTTGTTTTGTGAGACGATGTTGTCTGTAAGTGGGTGTCTTCTGAATTGTGGTGATTCGTTTCGTCAATTGAGCATTAGTGATTAGAGATAGAGATTAGTGTTGAATAGAGATTAGTGTTGAAAAATGAAATGGTTGTGGTGTTTGAAAGTTAAACATAGAAATTGAAGTAAATAGCATTGCGTTTTGATACATATATTATTTTGGCATTTGACACGATGGTGTATCTCATTGCTATGATTTGCATTTTGATACATATATTATTTTGGCATTTGACACGATGGTGTATCTCATTGCTATGATAGTGTTGTACAGAGGAATGTCTGTGTTCGCCCTAGCGGGCTGTGCCTGGTTACTTGCGGCGGGCGAACTTTGTAGTAGTGTTGCGAGAAGAGACTAAAAATAGTACCCGTGAAAAAATTTTAAGTGGCACCAAGATCGGAATTGCTTGTCGCCATAAAGGTGGAGCATCGGAGATATAGCAAATCACTCCCTAACTCGAGCCAAAACCGACTTCCCGAGGTGCCAGCGCTTTCAAATTTGGTGAGCGTGTACAAGGGAAAATTCTAAGACCTACGGACCCCTTTCCAGGCCCCAAGACCCCATAGGAGACCACCGAGAAATCGAAAACCCACCGAAAATAGGGTCATTTCAAACATGAAGATATTTTTCATTGCGCCGTCGGAGGAGCTGAATTGGTCGGAAATGGTAGAGAAAAATTCGGGCTTTACGACGGTGTGATCGTTACGTCGAAAAGTATTCGGGAAAATGTTCAATGAATGAAAAACTTTTGGGTAAAAAAACGGCCGTTTTTCAAGTGTCACTTTGGCTGCCAGTTGCGGCGTTTTCGATGAGCTTTCGCCTTCCAAAATTTGATAGAATGTAGATTGGAGTTTTTTCTAAAATCTATCAAATTTATGAAGCCACAAGTGCGATACTTTTCTCAAAATGAGCGATTTAAAAATAGTCCTTTTTGTCTGAAAATTCACTTAAACCAAAGACATTGGAGAACGCTTCGTTTTACAGGCAAAGTTGTTGAACACTTTTTGCTCGTTTTTTCACGCTACACACAAAAAAGCTTTTGTGGAACGATCGCATGAACCGTTCCATGTATATATGAAAAAAACATGTTTTTCACGTAATTTGGACTTTTCTTACCCCTCTCACGCCCCCTGCTTTACTCTTGAGGGCTTTTAAATACTCTGTACTGATGCGTCTCAAGGAAATCTTTCTATAATGATACGTGTCTATAAGTCGTGGCTTTTCAAGTTTTTGAGAAAAATGGAAAAAACATCGAAATGAATTTCCCCTGGACGCAAAATGTGCCAGTGAAAAGGTCTTTCAATCTCCGCAGATTTTTGACACGGATTATTCCAATGAAGGCATTGAAGTCTCCGCAATGAAAACCATGGGTGACTGCGTTGAGGCACCCCAGCTTGCTCGTGTTGTGAGGGCTGTATAAGGATCTTGAACATCATGACGGTTATGTTTTATTTTTTGTGGAGTTTGATCCGATATCTTTCGATTGTTTGTTAAAGTTCAAAGTTTAACCAATTTTTTTCGAATTGGAGACGCTGTTGATAATTTGTTATAGGTCTACAGTGTTGTTATAGTTATTATAAATTTATTTTGACGTGGAACTCAATACTCGAACTCGGTTCTTTCGCTTATAGATTCGCATTACTTGCAGTCATGACTAGTCAATCATCGTTTTCAAGTGTTGAAACTGGTTTAACTTGGAACTTTATAGAGAATAAATGTGTTTAGACTTTGTGATTCAGGTTATGGTAGTATTATTTCAATTCTAACATGTTTGGCAGAAGAGAAAAAATTATGGTTACGCGTTTTATTTACCCTGCTTCTTGAGTCTCCATGAATGTAAGAGTAATTTGAAGCGGTATGGCCGCTTTGAATGGCAATATAGTAATGAGGTTTAGTAGTTGAGACGTAAATTTGCAGCTTCTTATAATAATTGTACTATAATTATCAAGTTGAAGTAATATAAAGTGACATAAATCGCAAATCAGATGTTGCGTAGAGGCGTAACTATTGCTGTTGATGCGTTTTTGACGAGAAAAGATGCTGATATTCGTTCGAGGTGCTGATTTCAGTTAAGCTTCATTTCTTTTTGATGACCTATTATATGTTGTCGTCACTTCATCACATTACAAATTCAATGTTCAATCTAGTGTTTTACTTTAAAGTGTCAGCATCATCGACGTTACTTCGTAGTATGAGTTCAAATACGCAAAGCGAGTAGTTTTCGACGCCAAAAATTCGGCAACTACTGTGCTAGCGTTGTTGAGAGCAATTTTATAGCAATCTTATAATATTTTTCATCGCAAATTGTGTCACCGGAAAACAAGGCGAATATAGGTTAAACTTCGTAACTGAACTATAATTCAAAGGTGATACACTTGAAATTAGTCATCTCTATAGAGATATAGGTTCTAAATATTTTTCGTTCGGCACAGGTCTTTGTGCCTATTTGTGTTGTGTTTGAAACTTGTTTTTTGACGTTAGAAATTTGAAATTGAAAGAGCTCATAGTCCAAGAATTTGACTTTTCATTTTCTAAATTAATAAAGATCATTGAAGAACGAATCTCTCGATATATTGGTTCAAACAACACGAAAATGGTTCATGTCGACATATATGCTTTGATTGAACGAGGCATTTTCTAGGAAGGGTATAGTTTGAGTGAATATTTGTATCATAGCTTTTTATGGTTGGGATGTAACATTGCTGGATCTTCACGAAAAAGAACCTGTCAAGTGTTCACGAAAAATTCGATCTCCAATAATACTAATTAAAAGTCGTTGTTTGAAGGCCTCAAAATCGCTCACATTGCATGCGTGAGTTTCAGGAAGTCATCATTTGAGTGAGTATAGACAAGATTACGAGGTGATAACTGATGATTAATATTTGGTGAATATGTGTCCCCGAAGACAACGAAATCTTGTGCAGGTTTTGTGTGTTTGAATGATGTTATTTATTGAATTTGAAATGGTATAACTAATGTATTTGCAATAATAATTTATAAATTCCACTCAGCCTAATTGAATGTTTCTGTATCGATCCACAATAGAAATATATGATTAGAAAGAGGTTGAAATTGTTCACATTCGTGAACTAATAAATGTTGTGGCGAAAATGATGTCTATTAGGAAACACATCAGTGATTCAAAGCTATAGCCGCAGGTGTTCACAGATAAATTTGTTTGAGAAATGTCAGAAATATGTTCGGATATGATGTTGTCGTAATGAATGGGGAATTCCTAAGTTTGATTTCTGATATGAAGAGTTTGATTTGGTGTCAATGATGCTTTTAGAAAGTTCGTAGTTGTATGTAAGTTGTAAGTGCACTCAAAATTATAGATGAGTGACAAATGCTCAAATATTGTTGAAAGTTTCCATGAGATTTGCTGCGAATGCGTTCTTTTTTTGTATTAACTGACTTCAACACAATAACGCTTTCGCTTGGCGAGAGCTTGAGATCTCGCCAAGCGTTCCCAAAATGGAGAGTTTATTTCTTCGGCGTTCAACTTAGCGCGCGATAGCGCGTTGTATATATATTCGTTGAAGGAGTTGTGATGCACAGTTATAAGAGACTTTGCTGATTAGACCTAGAATGAATTGTTAATGATAACTGTTTTATTACGCTCTTTCGAACGTAAACATTTATGCTTGAATTTTGAAAAGAAGCTTACCGGAAAATAAATATTTTATGTATTATTTCGAAATATGCATCGTTGTGACGTCATTTCTTCGTGACATCGAATTTCTGTTGAGTATGTAGGTTGGATATTTGATGAATTGTCGATTAGAACGAATTAAACTAGTCAACTTCGAAACAAAGGAAAAGGTTAGTGATGCGCACCCATTAATAAACCGAAATGTAATAAATGTTTCGTCACAATATTTAGTGAGGTAAAATTTGGAACAAATTTTCAATGAAACCCTAATCCACATAATTTAACGAGAAAATATAGCAGGCAGAATGTCTCTGCCGGTGAAATAGTTATGGAACGCATTTTCATTTTGTGACCAATAGAATATCAATTGGTTATAAGTTACAGTTGGATGGAAGGATATTTTAGCGCACATAGAGGTTAGGAATTCGTGAGGAATATAAGGGCAAAGGCGTAAGCAATAAATCAGATAAAATAGGTGCTACCGAAATTGTAAGTATATAGGACAGGGAACCCTGAATTAGTAAAGTGTAGTTGTATGTACGTGAGTTGGAAATGTGTCAAGTAAGTTAATTCACGTCATATTTAGAGCAAGATAGATTAAATTGAGTTAGGTTAGAGTAGGTTACGATGAATGAGATTTTTTTAGGTGAGTTTAGACCATGTTTCGTTTGTTGAGGTTAGGTGACTTTGCCTTGAGTTAGGTTGGGTTAGAGAACATTATATTTCTTTAGATAGGGTGTGACAGTGTGACACGAAAGCTAATTTAAAGATTTGATGAGTTGTAAGACATACGTATGGTCTGTGTTATACTATGAATGAGGGTGCCATCGTTTTGGTTAGGCTTTGTTATTCATGTGAATGGTTTGGAGAAATTATTTCGCATCAGTTTGTTATAGTGACAAGGTTAGGTTGATATTACTGTTAGTATATATGCGAATGATATTGCTTTTGGTAAATTATATTCTTGAGTTGTTTCTAAGTTCGATGTAGAGTTTAGGTTGAAAGACGTGTATATATATTGGTTTGTCTTTTGAGACGATGGTGTGTGAAAGTGGGTTGCTTCTTAATTGTGGTGATTTGTTAAGTTTCGTTAATTGAATTACGTTTCACCTCAATTGAATGAAAGTGAATTAAGTTTCTTCATCAATGGTGTTTGAGTTGGTGAAGCATTGAATATCAATATATATTATTTTGCCATTTGAGACGATGGTGTATATCATTGCGTTGCTTCTGATTTGGGGTGCTTTGAAAACTGTGCACGACATATGCATGTGCGAGTATACTGTTTGCGTTTGTGTTTGTGTAAATGTGTGAATGTCTCTCCGTGAGTGTGTGTGTGTGTGTGTTTGTGTGTGTTGTGATTATTATGATAGTGGTGCAGTGGAATGTCTGTTTGTGTTGTGCTTAGTGGTATACAGAGGAATGTCTGTGTGTTCGCCCCTAGCGGGCTGTGCCTGGTTATTCAGTTATTGTGCAGCGATGCTTCAAGAGGGAAAGTCAACATCTGCCAGCTCTCCTGGAACTCCGACTCGCATACTTCCAGGCTTCCGTTTTGTTTTGCTCCTGCGTGGCAAAAAGTTGGAAAATATACGCGCATTCATTCCTAGTAATTGCTAACACGACTTTATGCTTCCGAAATGCTGTGGGTATTTTCACTGAAACTGGCAAAACAGGTTAGCGTGGCAGTATAAGACCTAACATCAATTCGCTGTGTGTCACTCATTCAATAAAACTGAGAAGCCCTCTCCAACGGTTGATAAACTTCAAGAACAAGTTACTGGAAGCCCTAGCTTAAAATACGAAATAGTTTGTTTTAATTTCACTTGTATGTGTGTTTGTTTAATTCCCACGGTGTTAGGCTGCCCTGAAACACTGCTAAATCTCCAGAGATAATTTCCTATGACTGAGTCACATCAGTACGTCAACTTAAGAGGAGAATGCAAAACTGCTCGTTTGATTAGCTTCGGAAGTAAAAATCGTAGTCGGACAATAAATGTTCTGAAAGTAAATATGTAATTTGAGTCATTACCGCAGATAAACGGTCCTGACGCCTTTTTTTAAAAGTGCGGCAACGAAGTGTCGAATGTTTCTAACTGGTGCAATTATTAATATAACCAAACTGTTCATTTTTTAGCGTACACGAAAGATTCATTGAACCACGAGAGTCTTCTTTCGAAAGTAGATGATCGTTCATCTCCTGCAATGTTTTGCATCAGATTATGAATACACGAATAGCCAATAAGTGTGAATAATACAGTGCACTCCTTCAAAACTCTCTTTCTCTTACATCCGAGTATTTTCAGTGGGGTTAATATAAAAACCAGTTGATAAATTTCGTTTGAAAAATCTTTTCAGATGTGAATTTTACTCCCATCAAGACGGGCATGTGAAATTTTCTGCGTCAGAAAAGAGTTTCGGCAATTTTGTCTAGAGAGAGCATTAAATTTAAATACAATCTGGACATTAAACAGATGAAGGATCACCACACGGGTGACACTACTACAAAACCCAACTGAGTCTAATTCAGAGCTACGTTTATAGACAAAATCCTACCTGAACGTCACTGCAACATCTCATAACCTACAGTTTGTAAGACACGATGTCATGCCTTTCTCCGTCTTTAAGTCATTTCGGTTTTAGCCCGCCATTTAAATGAACCGTTTCTCATTTGACTTTCCGAAAGTTCCAGAATGAATCCGTGATTTTGAAATGAGCGATTTTAGGTCAATAACTTAATTCTATCAGCAAAATTAATCGTTAATGTCACTAAATGTCGATTTATGAAGTCGATAATATCTTTATTTAAAATAAGAATAAAAAACTCCGATACTTATCAAACGTTCTAGTTCTGTTCGCGCATGTAGAATTAATTGCTGAAGTTCTCTGCCAATCTTGATTCTAAGTCTGTGGGCTGCGCATTCTGGGGTTTTAACCACGGATCTGGGTTTTATCTGTCTACTGGGGTTTACAGCCACGACTTGTGTTGGCAAAACAATTAATTTCAAGGAGCTAAAATGATTGTACTACTTGGTAACCTCGAAAACAATAGAAAAGTGTAAGAAAATTTATTCATTAACGCCTTTTTTCGCTGATCTGGGTTTTTCTTAAGCGTATTTGGCAACATTCCCGTTGGCGTCCCCTGTGGATTAGCTCCCGCTTTCGTTGAAGTTTCGCACTGTAGCAAGAGCTCTTCTGAGAGCAAGGTGTGACATTTCGTGCTCAGGCGCCCTCCTAATTTCTCTTGTGCCTGCGCCTTAAATGTGTGTTAATCCTTTTTTAAGTGATGATCGAACTTAATAAAATTAAGGAACTGAAGTGAAAGTGTGCCTTATATCTGTAAGAACGGTAGATAGCCATTCTACCTTTGCGTGTATCAAATTTTCAAGTGTGTACTTCAGTAACTTCAGAATGTTTTCACTAGGCGTTTTATCTTAGTCAAATGATTTTTTATTAATACAGTTCTATCATTTTAATTTTGATTGTGCGTACTCATATCTTCAATGCGCTTGCGTACTGTAAAACTTCTGTTGTGTCGGGAAAAATATTGGGTTTAGGTTGCACTCATCAGATCATATCTTGAATGAATGATCAGCCACTCATGAAGTGTATTTTTTAGTTCTCTGTAAGTTTTGACCACTGAGTCTCAAAATCATTTGTATGATCGAAGAAGTGCGTTATTTATTGAAGGGGCCGAGATGCTTTAATTTGCAGAGTTATGATTGTATTTGAACGGTCTCGTGCATTTGCGAGTCATCTATATGCAGGTGTGTATTGATACGCCTCGAGCGCCTTATAGAAAATGGCCGACCTTGACCCCTTTCGTCTCTTGGTAAAGTTAAGCCTAGTCTGGTTTGCAAGTCGCGTGTGCGTACGATAATAATTTAATGTGATTTGTTTTACTTTACAGGCAATGTAAAACATGATTGATAGCCTAGGGTATGTGTCATAGCGGAGGTCTCGCATATAAAGATGTAAGTATTTTTAAGTGTAAGACGTACCACCTTGTTTCCGTCGTGTCGAGTGATCTAAGCTCTAGTAATAAATCGAAGTCGATTAGAAACTTTTTATTTAATTTTACATTTGTTTTCTCGCAGTGCTTCTTATTTTTCTTGAAATCTGCGTTGTTTTCGAAACTGTTTAAATCGCAGAGGCATTGATCGCCTTTGTGAACTTGAATATCGGGAATTAGCGCTCCTCGTTGAAAACTATGGCTACTCTGTAAAGTTGCAAGCTGTCCTTATCGGTAGAGTATTTTTTATGAAATAATTTCGTAGTTGAGTAGAGTTTCTCTTTTGTATCGTTCGGGCCCCCAAAATTAAGGTGATGTTTTTAGCCCTTTTTAGGTATTTCATTTGTTCACGATAGAATTCATGAGAAATATTTTAAAAATATACATACATTGATTAGGTTTTCGATTCCCCCTCTTTTTCTGTCTATTACGGAAAGTTTGCGTATCGTGTAACTTATAGCTTTTGTTTTTGTTGCTTTCGTCTCTATGACTCAACTTTCTTAAGCCGTTTATCTCTAACTGAGAAGTCCATGATTGAACTTGTGTGCAACCTAAATTTCACACCCTTTCGATGTCATTATAATCTAATCTTTACTGAGTACGTGAGTAAAAATTGCAGCAATTGGGTGAAAAATCCTGACTTTGAAAGTAATAATATAATGGTGGCTCTATTATGAAATGGCTCACCTTGTTCCGTCTCGTTTCTTTCAAATTTGTGTGAACATTTTGTTGTGACTACGACTCAGCATTCCGGTGCTGTTTCAACGATTCAAACCACTTCGAGGAAATATTGTATCTAATTGGAATCAGTGCTCCAAGGAAAAGATATAAAGTTCCGAGCCGAAGCCTAGGTAGTGCCTCCATTTGTAGAACTAAATAACCCTTGTTTTTACAGTGACGTATTCACCCGCGCCCAATACAACCTCCTCCTTCTTCCGGTGTTTTTCTCTCCCGGGAAACCTCGTGGAATAAAGGGCGCGACACACGACACGCGTATTCTTGAGATTTCCTCGCACATGGAGTTCAGCATTAAATCGGAATTAGTATTAGGATGGTTGTTAGCATTTGCTTAGTATTAGAACGTTGCATCTTCACAAGCGTCCCGTAAGTTTCCTAATGAGCAACGCAGCGTCATAAGCTGCAATAAACTTTTACCTCTCTTTAATTCGGATCGATTCGTATTGTTCAATATCATTCAAAGTCATCATGAAACATAAACCCACCCAAACTTTACAAGTTCCACGTGACACTTCAACATAAACGTCATCCGATACCCTGTTAACCATTGAAAACACACGATGGTCGGTCGTCAGCGTCACTTCACGTAACCAGAACCAAATTCCGGCCCTGTTCTGCACCTGAATTGACGCGAACTTCGGAACACCGCCACGCATCAGAATTAGCATGATTACAAGCCTCTGATACTCCGTATGATAATGTAATCGTACGCTGTCCGGCCCCTCAAACAAGACGCCACCGCTCGGTCGGTCACCAGATGCTGTACATTACACCCTCCTCTCAGCTCACCGAGAATTAAGAGCCGAGGCTGAGGGTTTACTCTCCAAAAATGCGATGTTATGGGCAATAAAACAATTAATAGCTGCTGTAAATGAAGAGGGGGCGATGTTATCCAAAGCTTTTTGAAGACGTCGCCGGTTTTGAGAAAATTTGACTAAATTGCGAGTTAGGAAGGAAATTTTTAGGAGATTATGTGGTAAATATAAGCTGATAATAGGGTTATTAGCTACATAGTTCAACATAAACGCTATCAGGCTTGACACTTATGACGCCACACGCTTGTACAGAGTTCAGCTGCTACATGAACAGCGCGTTACGGGTTACTAGAGCACTAGCAGGTTACCAGAGCACTAATGCAGCTGGTAAGAGTGCTACTTATTCGCGTTTAAAGTATCCATGAAATTTTTCCATTGAAATCCTACGTACTGATGCTCTATTTTGCAGAGAACTTCGTCCATTTACAGATGAATGGATGATACACGTGGCATGCATGAGGTTATGCACCCACCCCTTTTCAACTGTCTCATAGTCTTTTCTTTGGAATCGTGGCTAAAGATTCCTGCTCAGGGAGGTAATTCTCATTTGAATTATTAAAAATTGCGGTCAGAAAGTGTTCCCCAACTGTTCAAACCCGAACACTTTCATAATTCTTAACATACCTAGTTGACTCCGTGAAGGCCATCTTTTATTTTTTGCGATATGATTGTGCTCTTACGAAAGTAACGTGGAAGAATCCCGGTAAAAGGAAAAATAGTGTTCAACCAATGAAGGGGACTCTTTTAGACTTCTCATGAGGTCACTGATTATTTCAGGCACAGAAAGTTATGATAATTTTTAAAGCTAAATTCTCAGTTTAAAAACCAAGTGAAACCCCAGCTAGTGAATGTAGATCGATTATAAATATTGGTATACTTATGGGTCATTGCATTGGACAAAAAAGCAAATTTCCAAAAAATTTGATACGAAAAGTCAACACCTTCGTTTTTAAATATTGTCTTTAATAGAAGTTCTCATTAATAATAATTAACGAAAACACCGCAATCAATATTGGTATATCTATGAGAGTAGTTGTATCAATTTACAGCAAAACAGTAAAATACATGCTCTCAGTTCGCTGTCAATAAAAGTAATATTAAGAAAAAAAATACCTAAACAGTTTCCGACAAACGAAAAGGAAGCGTATCGTACGGAAAACTTTCAACGACATATCCTTCACTTAGATACATGTGGCTTCATGTTTACACAATGATGACCAATGTTGTTGAGAGTATAAAGAGTGGAAATAAAAAGCAGTTCTTGTTGAAGAAAGTAGTCAGTTGCTCAGCAGATTGATCATAGGAAGATGCACTACTCGGAGTGAATTTGCTTACCATACGACCAATGTGGAAATATCATACCAACCAACATAAATGATTTTCAAACAATGACGACTATTTTGATCGGAAAGTCAGCAATGCTCGGCGTTGATCAAACCTAAAATGCTGGTTATTCCGTAACGAAGATACGAATGATAAATATTAATTTATATGGCGCCCTGTATTTTGGCAGAGATTTCAACATCGTTTTCAAGTGCATATAACTATTTTTTAAGAGTTTTGTTGGTTTGATCGAAAACGAACAATGAAAAAACTTGCTCGAATTTGATTTTCTGTTTCATTATATCACGATTTCTTAACGAAACATGAAAAAATCATAGGATTTCTTAAAAATAAATTAATTTTTGCTTGCAAGTACAAACTGAACTCTTACAACCAACGACTGTTTACAAGATCGAAATATTTCCGCATCTTACTCTTTACTTCCAAACTCAGGAACTTCAAATCTGAACATTAATTCTTTGATGCCTGAAGATTCGAACGGAATTTACAATGACAAGCCACACAGCTCACCACAACTCCCCCAGGTCACTGTAAATCTCTAATCCCACTATAAAACGACATCAGTAATTTACGCAACACAAGTTGCGCTCAACAAATGTATCCAAGATCGAGCGTCCGTACGTCCCCCGCGTAGAACAATCGCTCGGCTTCAGGCGCCTCGCAGCCAAGTTTGGGCTAGCAGTTACGTGATTACCACCGGCGTTGTCGCGGAGTCCGAGACTTTGTGGCACGTTACTGTCAAAATCAGTCAACTTCCTGAGCCTGTGGCGGCAGACGGTGCAATTTTTCAGATCATTTGAGATTTCGCAGCCAGTGTCCTTCCCTTCTCGACTTTGACTTGAGTCTATTTCAGTCAAAAATGAGGCAGGAGCATATTGTACAGACACTGTTAGCTTTGGGATTGTGAAATAACGTGTTTTAAGAATGAGTAATTTCGATTATTATTTGTCAAATGAGAAATTTACCCCCATGCTAATTAGTTTTACTTAATTTATTATAACTGTTCTATAGGATATAATCTAATGATCATACGCTCGCACTCACACTGGTGGAAGGACTTTATAAATGAGTTCAACTGCCAATTTATTCTCAAAATAATTTCTTCCGTGAATGTAGATTTTCATGATCAATAAAGATTCTACCAAAAATTGAACTGATATTTTATTCGTTGTCGGTTCTATTGTACCTAGCCTAGTAGATAACATGCATCGGCAACGAAACTTCTGCAGAATATTTTTATTTTAAGCTCTTTCTCACTCACTCCCTTCTCCTCCCCCAAACCCCAAGCCCCTTAAAAAAAACATGTGGAGAAACAGATTTTTACGATTAACTCCAGGGAACGCTGGGTGTCATTACTGAGCAGCATGAGCGCCTCAGGCCAAGTTAAACATAACTGGTCGGTCAGCCTCAGCGATATCGCGAAGCTTAAGCTATTGTGTATGGCGTTCGGTCTGCGGCGTACGTTTCTTGTCTTTCAGCAGCCCATAGTGGGACACGTAAATCCGAACTGTGATAATGAATAACAACTCAGAAAGAATCAATTAGATTTATTTACTGTTATTTAATTGATTATTAGAATCAATTATATAACAATGAGGAATCAATTTTTACGTGCGGCTTCCATGAGCAGAAGTGTATCAATGATACACTGCTAACATAGCAATATTGGATTTGAATTTTTGTGGCCCGCCCAGTAAATGCAGGGCGGCAGCGGGAGGAATGTGTACGGCCCGCCAAGTCCATCACTAAACTGACACTAAAGGTTCGGAAGTGAGAGGTACAACTCACAGAAGCTAGTTACTTCGTAGCGGTGTGACGGAATATAAAGCCCATTTGTTTCTGCTACCCTGCAGTTATTTGGGAAAGGTGTTACCAGTGTTAATCAATTGCAATTTTTCTTCTGAACCAGAAAATTATTTAATTTATAAAGTCATTGTAAAAATAAATTGAGGCAAACTTGATCTTCAGCTTCATTGCACCATACTCTGTGGCACGAAACATGTTAACTTTAAGTGGCCATATTCGAATCAAATGAAGTACAAATAAGAGTCTGCGAGGGATAAATTAAATTAATGTTACCAACAAATAAGTAAAAGAGAAAAATTGTCTCAGACCCTGACTTCCTAACCTCAAAACTCACGAATTTTGAACCTGAACTTTAACAGTTTGAATGCAGAAATTTCCTGAGCAAATCTGGCGTTCTATTTACGCGTGCTTCAGAGGTCACACGCAAACATAAATAACAGCAGACTCAACTATGGAGAGCCCATACATCGCATATTAATTAACAAACGTTGGTAAGAACATGCACTTTCTTAGCAAAATATTATACGGCCTAAACGATGCACCGAGCAGAATTCCACCATTTAGACCCAGTCAGCGTTACCGAGGCTCGTAATTAAGTTCTAGAGATGCTAAATACGGCCGCATATCTGTACCATGAGTCACACCGTCTTCACTCACAACCGCGGTAAAAAACAATGTTTGTAAACTTCAAACTCGCAAAGTTTTTTGAAAATTGAGCCGTGCAAAAGATCTACAACTTCATTATTCTAAAAGACACCGACTCATCGAACAATCAGAGTTCTACAGTAAAAAGGTTTATGGAAAATTTCTCAAAAACTTCTCCCATCTGTGGAAAATATTTTACATGATCACTTTATTACTGCAATTTTATTGACGGTGCCATGCAAAATGTACAGAGTCTGCTAACATGAGGTAACTATTCTGGTAAATCATATATCACACGCGCAAACTTATTTTCAGTATATACTCTTGTTGCGTCAAAGCTTCATTTTATTGACGTCCTTCAAAATTTATGCATTGTATGAGCAAATAATGAATTTTGTTCACACAATATGCTTGAAAAACTTCTAAGATTTACATACAGGAAATAAAATTCACACATTATAAAACGTTCAGAAAGTATAATTTTTCGCTCTGTTGGAGACCGTTTGCACACGTTCGTAGCTCCGCTAGAGTTACTTTAATATTCAATCTCCAGCAACGCATGGCGGCGCTTGTGCTATAAAATATCGTAGGAAAGGAACGTTAAAAGTTGAATCTTAATTATGATGGAGCATCTCTGCGGGCCAACCCACCTCTTTTTCAAGCCCAGTTCCAACAAATGTAGAAGCTGCATGAGACTAATTCTCAAAAGACTTCTTTAAATTAGACGATATTTGCGGAGCAATTTGGCTGAGAGCATCTCAAGATGGCTCGCTGAGCATTTCAAGATGCCCACATGTTTTCATTTGCCCCAGAGGCGTAGAGTCGGTTTGCCTTTAACGCTTTAATGAAAGACCGTGAAAACACCGCAACTCAAGCTCTGCACTGCAGCTCGCTGGGAGGGGCGCGGCCAACAGGGCTTTGATCATGCTGGATAAAAGTCGACTCAATTGACGTTATAAAATTTACAGAAGCGTAAGCTTTTCACATCAAAATTGCATGATGTTGGTTTTCCTCGCGGTGCCAAAAAACAGGCACCTCATTAAATTAAAACTTTGGAGTAATCAAATCATGCTACCACTCATGATGATGCATTTTTAGGAGACTTAGCGTATTAGATATTACTTCACTGCAAATGCAGCAGCACTGCTCCGCTCAGTGCTCACCATTATTTTATCCTTATAGAACCAAAATTGAAAGACGTTTGTTATGAACCAATTTACCATACTCTTACTTTCATGTTCTCTGTGTACGATTCTTTTCGTTATTATCACCCAGGTATTTACCGTGTATCCATTGATTTGCTTTCAACTCATTTGATCAATGGGAATCAATAGCGCTGTTATCGAACTAACCTCGCAGAACAAGTCACAACAAATACCATCCATGAAGAAGACATCGTTCCTTCAGTCTGGCGCAGGAAGCTACCATTTTTGCTCATGTTTGCGAAGAGATTGCGTAACTCCATCTTGCCGCAACTGCAGTGCGGATCAAAGGAGCAGCTTATGGGAAACCAGCCGAGACTCTATGAGAGTCTCTAAAATAGAGCACCAGAGAAAAATACACTTCAAGTGAAGACTCTGGCACATGGGCCTCATGTCGATGTAAAGAACAAATACTCCGATCCTACTGCTCGCATGTCTCTGAAGGTCATAATAACACTTCGAAATGTTACTAAACATCGCATTAACTTCGCGACCACCCACAACATTAGAAAAAAAGAAAAGAAAAACAGTTTATTTCCAATAGAGATACAAAAAACATCGATGACATTTAAAAATATCTTAATGTAAGGATCCTTAGTTGATACACACACATGGGTATCGTAACATCCACGCGAATAGTCGAAGCAAATGATTGAGGGCATTGTATTCCTATTGTTGCTTAATCTAGGTTTTATAATGTATTTAACTACAATTTGAAATGAAGACATAATTCTAGTGATAATGCAGCGTTGACAACACTCTTATTAGTGCACTCTTATGAAATACGAGCTCAGGGAATTGCGGTATATGCAATTATTCTTGAAAGTAAAACGGGCGGATTGAAATAATTTTGCGTCTTAGACTCCCGAGAAAGAAATATAGTCATTAATTTGTTAAGAAAAATCTTGAAGCAAGGATTCCATTCAGAAAATAATCAAAAATAATCTTAACGATAAATTTTCCCTGAATTACAGCACATAAAAGATAATTCAATGAGCCGAAATCAAGTTTTCCTCTTGGGAACAGCGTTGTTATTGCATTGGTGCCAGCATGGAGACAACGTCACCCTCGGCTAAATTTGTCATTAGTGCGTCCCTCGGGAGATGATTCCGATTAGCTGAGAGCCTCAAGCGTATAGATAAAGCGTTAACTGCGGTGATTTAAACTGGATACCAATATTAGCCTTAAACTCGAGTTTGATTTAAAGCAATAAAAACTTGATAATTCATGGTAAAATTGATTTTCGGCAATGAAAACGAAGAAAAATTTGGAACGTGTGTTCGTTAGATTTTCATCAAATTACTAAAAATTTGAGTTCATGACCTTAACTGGCGTTATGAAAATCCCCTAAGCGACTACCGGTGGGTCATGAGGCAGTCAAAGAGTGAACTGCGCCCCACCGCCGCATTCAGGTACAGCAGCAGTCACACTCCCAACAGTCCCAAGGGGAAAATGTGTGAGGGCCCGAGCTGAGAGTTGGGTAGGCCTTTTTTTGTTGAATTTTTTTTTTCTGTTTTGTGAAGGATCATCTTCTTTCGGTTCACTTCTGTCCTGGTTTTCAGCACCTCTGACCTTCTTCTTCAACTTTTATTTTGTTTCATAACCTTCCTTCTCATCTTACTGTTTCTATGCACACGGGATCGTTTGCAGGAACACCCTTTGTGCATAGATTCCCTTTAACTCCATACTAAATGGTGCCTGCATCCTTCCTCTCTTTAAACATCTTTGTTGTGGTAAAGGGAGGCTAAAACTAATTTATAATCAATCAATTTTTACAGCAGCAGTCAATG
Organism: Morinoia aosen; assembly: GCA_030386875.1. Classification (NCBI taxonomy): domain Eukaryota; kingdom Metazoa; phylum Arthropoda; class Malacostraca; order Amphipoda; family Talitridae; genus Morinoia; species Morinoia aosen. The sequence continues at coordinate 13,309,101 of CM059562.1, forward strand.
CACGAGCTCTTGCATCCGTCATAAGGGTGCGCGACAGCAGATCGATTAGATTAACACTTTGACCACAACGTGCGCCACCGGTGGGCCATGGAGGGGGTTTTAATAATCTGGCGCTCTATTTACGCGTGTTTCAGAGGTCACACGCATACATAAATAACAGCAGACTCAACTATGGAGAGCCCATACATCGCATATTAATTAATAAACGTTTGTAAGAACATGCACTTTCTTAGCAAAATATTATACGGCCTAAACGATGCACCGAGCAGAATTCCACCATTTAGATCCAGTCAGCGTTACCGAGGCTCGATGATGTGTACGGCCCGCCAAGTCCATCACTAAACTGACACTAAAGGTTCGGAAGTGAGAGGTACAACTCACAGAAGCTAGTTACTTCGTAGCGGTGTGACGGAATATAAAGCCCATTTGTTTCTGCTACCCTGTTATTTGGGAAAAATGTTACCAGTGTTCATCAATTGCAATTTTTCTTCTGAACCAGAAAATTATTTTATTTATAAAGTCATTGTAAAAATAAATTGAGGCAACCTTGATAGTTACTAGTTGCACCATTACAATGCACCATTAATAACGGAGATTAGGGAACTGGGAATCTGTGTTCGAGGTGTTTTCTCACCAAAGACTCCCTGCGCACAAAAACAGCGTATTAAGAAAAAAGTTTATGAAACAAGAAAAAAGCAGAAAAAAAGTCAGAAGAGCTAAAAAAGGACAGCAGTGAACCGAAAAAAGATGGCTGGTAACAAAAAACAAACATTCAATTTCAACAACAAAAATTATCTTCAACATGGGACCTCACATCACCCCAAAGGAAGCGCTAATTATAATTGTAATTCCTGGGACAGCTGGACACAATAGCTGTATCCCTGTCAGTAGGATGCGCTAGCACATCAGGTCACTTTGGGCAGTCCTCAAATCGTCATCTCGCACGCGCACATCACCAACCCCAATTTCCCTGGACTCTTCGCTCACTATCCCACAGCGAACATAATGAAACAAACTGGCAGAGCGCAGCACATCCCCAATGCGCACGGGTGTGCGTCGTTAAAAGGATCTCGCACCGCAGTGGTACTGCGAGCATAGGAACACGGAATCCTTTTAACGACGGCCCAATCACCACAACTCGCAGCATAAGAACATTTGCATTGCATGGCCAGTCCCGCACTTCCTTGCTAGGCAACGATCGCACTAAAATTCAGGCTGCGAGATTCTCTCCTCGGCGCTGGTGAACTCGGTCAAACGAGGGCGTCTCGATCGCCATGTGCTAATATTTGATTTTTGAAATTAAGTAGCGTTTCATGTTCCCCCAGAATGATTTCAATCAAATTTCACGCCGTTATTGATCGTTAATTTTGCTAATAGGTACATGGAATTAAAATTTAGATTGCAAACAGAGGCGAAAACTCCTAGGGTAAGACAGTCCTGTCGACTCTTATACTAAATAAAAGTATGTAAGTAAGCTTTTTTGAACAATTATTTGCATACTCATTTGCAGGATTATCAACTGGTCACTTGGGATTTCAATCAATAAAGCTAAAAGTAACAAGAAAAGAACGAGCGATAAAAACATGATCAAAGAAAAGTGTTCAGTGAAACTGTAAAAGCTCACAACGCAGCAAACCTTAAAGCAGAACTTCAGCAATGAGAAGCTTGCTTTGCTAGCACGGAATAAACTTACGTGGCTGACGGACAAAATTGTGCCATTCGCGATACTCATGCAGTCTTGACACTTTGTGTGAGTGATGCAAGACCTGCTGACTTACCGTTTGGTTTCCACCACAGCAATGTTTTATAAGCGGTTGTGGTAATCGGTTGTGGTAATATGTCAGTTCAGAAGTCAGACAATCGTATTATATACTTTTGATAAAGAAGCTCCGATTAAAAAAATAACATTCTTACTTATACGCTCACGCATTTCAGTAAATCACCGAAGCCAGAATTTAAGATGTTCCGCTGTTATATGATTGAACAGTAACAATGTCTTACATGTATGCCAGAGAACATGTATGCGAAGAGCCGGTCTTACATGTATGCGAAGAGCCGGATTAACTGTAATTTTTCAGGAAATATTTAAGGACGAAGATGAGATACAAACGTAGGTGAAACGTGAATTAACATACGGTAAAGCACTCAACGAAATACTAACGCACTGAAACATTTGGTTCAGGTAAACGTAGTGTAATGAACTGGAATTATTCGAGGAATATAAAGTTGAAATTAAATAAGTGAGAAGGTCATTGAAGCATTCGGCGAAGATAAGAGTTTTATTTGAGAGTAATGAGCTTAGAAAATATATTTTTGTCCTCGACAACGAAGCGTCACACTTACCATAATAAAAACAATAGGAAATTAACGCCAAATTGAATACGTATGATAGCAAAGACATAAACTACAATTTAGAGTTGCTTAACCCGTTATCAGCAGTTGGAGCATTGAAACGGAAAATATAACAAAATCCAATGAAATTTCGTTGAATCGCCGATAGGCGAAATAGAATGAAAATGAACAGAGTGCTACAAAATAGAGCGCAAGTTGACATAACGTATTCAGCAACGAAAACATCAAACAGACCTCGGTCGGATAAAAGGAAAGAGAAACGCTTGCTCTCCGGCCCGTCAAATGATGAAGGTTTGCAACAAACCACACTCCGTCCAGTGGACGCCATCCCATCAAAGGGACCGCCTTCTTTGCAAATAAAATGCTTTTCTGACTGTAGCGGGACCTGTGAGTCAATGTATCCGGATCAGGTACACGGTAATTGACCGATGGCAACAGTTTTTGCGATTCGATGCTCGGAGCGCAGCATTGCGACTGCAGTATGCGATATCGTGACCGCAGAAGTGATTGATGCTTGGAAACTGGACTTTAGCAACAGTGTCGCATGAACATAATTTTTGAGTTTGAGAAGGGTGGATATGATGTATAATATTCGGGCTTTAAGAGCGTTATCTATTGTACATACATATAGTTTGAGAACGGAATCCAGGCTTAAGGAGCGTAATCCATCGTACATAACATTGAGTATGAGAACGGAATCTAAGCTTTAAGAGCGTTATCTATTGTACATAATATATAGTTTGAGAACGGTATCCAGGCTTTAATCTATTGTACATCACATAGAGTTTGAGAACGGTATCCAGGCTTTAGGAGCGTTATCTATTGTATAACACATAACATAGAGTTTGAGAACGGCATTTACGATGAATAATATGCAGGGTGAAAGGTATTTCGAGAAACAAACTTTAACATAAGCTTAGGACAATTGAAATGAACATTTTTCTTATCAATAACCGTCAGGTCAAAAGGGCTACGTGAAGAGATACAAGTACCTGAAATTTTAAACGTTTTGAAGAAAAATTCGAAATTTAAGAGTGGCAGGGAAATGAAACGTAGAAGTTCGGACAGCATTTTTATCACGAACTCCAGAAAGAGAATAAGAGCCTTGATTAATATGATCACAAGAGACAGGTTTTCGAATTAGGTTAGTTATTTACAAAAGATGTTGAACGTGACGCCCATCTGTTGCGATGCAGGCGTTCAAACGCCAGTGCAATGATTGCCCAACGCGAACGAAGACAGCAGAAGTTTCACGAATCCTTGCGGTGGCTTCAACAATTCTATCGATCAGGTTTTCTGTTGAATTAATCCACACGCCAAACTTTTCCAACGTTCCCAGAAGTAGACATCTACATAGAAGTTTAAAATGAGGTGACCTTCGTAGTCATTTGATAGGACCACCACAGCCAACCCAGCGATGTGGCTGTACAATTTGCTGCCCCGTAAGATAGGAGCGTTTCTGCTAACTCAAAGTCGGATACTCGCTTTATTGTCGGAAATACCTTTTCAGCCGATGAAATGCTCAATATGAACAAATAGATTTTAATCTTATACATAATGGAACACTTAGGAAACCGGAGAAAAATTTCAAGTCCATGTAACTTTTTGAAGGAAGCATCTTCCACCACGCGGTTATTGAGTAAAAATGTGTATTTCGGCGGTTCTAACCTCATGTTGAAGCTTGTTCAACAAAGTGCCATTCACTCAGTATATTTGAAGCTTGAGAACAGTATCTACATCACATCTGAAGTTTAAGTATGGTATCTATGCTGAAAAATTCGTAGAGCTTAGGAACGGTATCTGCATAACATCCTGAGTTTAAGCATGATACCTATGATGCATAATTTTCGAAGCTTAGGAACGGTATGTACAAAAAACAGAGTTTAAAAACGGTATGTGTATAACATTCTGAAGGGATCTGCCTAACATCATCAGTCTGAGAATATTGTCTAGAGAATATTTGGAGTTTGGGAACTGTATGCATATATTATCGGAGTTTGGGAACGGCGCATATCTACACGAGTTATTCGTTAAGAAACAATAGCATCGTGGATGCATGCTTTCAAGAATAATATACACACGCCATGGTATCAGGGTTACGGAAACAGCACGTAGACGGTGCTCGGGTGCAGAGAACGATCGTAAATGGTAATCTGGCCTTTCATGGTTGAGGTGCAACAGAGAAATTGAACTGAAGATGAAATATCTGCGACTATGATTTGACTACAAGAAAATTGTTATCAAAGAACAGAGAAAAAATGTTACGCAACATTTTCATATAATCGCAGGTTTACCACAATTTTTAGAGCATATCTTATGACAGTAATTGTTATGATTTTGCACAAAAAAGTTTTAGCCTCCCTTTACCACGACAAAGATGTTCCAAGAGAAGAAGGATGAAGGCACCATTTAGTATGGAGTTGAATTGAAGAAACTGGGAATCTACGCACAATGGGCATAGAAACAGCAAGCTAAGAAAGAAGTTCACGAAACAAGAAAAAATTGAACAAGAAAGAAGGACAGCAGTGAACCGAAAAAAGAGGATCCGTAACGAAACAAAACATATTCTATTTCAACAGAAAGAAAGTCAACTTATCCCTCGGACCCTCACGTAATCCCCCTGTGAGCGCTAATTCCCGTTGATACAATAGTTGTTTCCTCCTGAGGGGTCTTATAACAGTTGTGATGAAATTAGTCAAATCTAGTTACAAGAGTAGTCGATTATTATAGGCTTGGCATGCTGACCACTGACGTATTAGCTACTCAAAAGAGATGATATAACAGGCTTTCTGAGACGTCAGTCTCTCTGGACATGTAAGTTGATGACGTCAGTCTCTCTGCATTTGTCAGTTGGAGATGTCAGTTTCACTGGAAATGTCAGTTGATGGCGTCAGTTTCACAAGATACGTCGACCAAAGACGTTAGTTTCGCTGCATTTATCAGTTGGTGACGTCAGTTTCTTTGGAAATGTCAGGTGGAGACGTCAGTTTCAAAGTCCGACTTTAAACGATCGAGACTTCGAGAGACATTTAAAAGTTTTTATAAATCCCAGGAAATTCCTTGTACACACCAGCAGCGCTGTGAGAAAAACGAAAGTAGATCTCACTTGTTTTGAAAACCATCCCCACTGCAAAACAACGCTAGGTTTGTTCATCAGAGATGTTTTTGATAATTCTCTAACGGGCATCGGAACAGTAAAGCTTTCGGATCTGGAACGTCATGCGTCATGTTTATTTCAAAGCTAAACTGACAAAAATAGACCCTATGTATCAGGTTGTTATTATAATTTACTCTTCACCCGGAATTGGTTGAGAACCAGGCTTTCCGCGAGGTTAGAAGCATTTCATCAACAATTGAAATTATTCTGTCAATAAACGAAAATTTAGAAATGTGCTTCGTGAACTGAACATTCATAGAAAACCGCATCGAGAATACAACATATGGGACTGATATGGTATGTTGAACTGTAAAATTTGTGAATTCGTCTCTACGTTATACTGAATCACTTGAATTTCAAGCAAGAAGTAAATGAAGCTGGATTTTGCTGTCGAATATCACTGAAAGAAGGGCTTTGAATTTTTACCTAATGCTATTGCTAGAAGCAGAGCATAAATAGCGACAACTAAGAGCATAAGAATACAAATAAACGAGATTATTAGAGGTTTAAATGTATAATAATGGAATAAACAACGGAATTTAGTTACTCACATAAGCTTCTATAAGTAGTCAACGTCGTAAAATAACATACACTTAGCCTCATATGCGCAATTAGAGATGTAAGTGCACTCATTTGGTGTGTTACAGAAGTATCATAAAATTCAATACAAAGTCACAAGATCGGATTAAAAGCGAAATAATGTCATCAATGGTCGGAGTCCTATTCGTTCCCAAAGCAACAATCTGAAATTTTGGTCAATGATTCTACTTATTTCAGTTGCCAACGGCTCTTCAAGTTCATGTTAGGGAAACGTTGTCAATGTTGCGGGCATGAGCTGGTGAGTAATAATTAGTCTTGAAGGACTACGCGGTTATGGAGAGAACGGAAACTGGCAGCGGATTACGAGTCGTGTAGTTGTTGGTGGATTTGAAATCTGAGTGTCTGACCAGGAACAATATTTGACGCACCCGAGGGTGACGATGCACAACACCTGATGCGCGCCACGGTAGAACAATCAAGGTAGGGTCAAACCTGTCTTTTTTTCCTCGACCGTGTGGCAATGCTGACATCATGGCAACGAACCAATCGCAGCGCTCATATTGCATCTGACAACACAGTTACCTCCAAATATGACACCACTATTGCCTCACGACATGTCGCAACGGCGATGTCACAAAGTTTGTTTGAAATAAACCCGTTCTATTGGCTAGGAAAGACACCTCGGAGCTGTATTTTTCCTCATAGAAATGACTCTACCTCATTTCCTGTACCGTGGCGTACGCAAAGCAGGCAGGCCTGACGTCTCAGAGGCCCGCATGATGAGGCCTGGCCCCAAAAAACAAGCGGCAGCGGGAGTTTGAGCCCAAATTACGGCTTTGATTGCCAATAATGGGGTCTTTTGAAGTGCACATCTCCCCCCTCCCGCTGCCCCCGACGCGCTCTGTCACAAGTGTCGGCAAGCAAGAATTGGCGATGCGAGATGTCGTTCTTAATGTGGTCAAATTTCGCGCTCTCAGAAACTCGAGCTGGGAAGGATATGCTTTAGCAGAGGTTCTCAACTAGCGGTGAATTTACCCCCAGGGGATAAAAAATTATATTGTCGGGGTGTATTATTGAAGGTAATGCTGATAATGCTTCTGGTGTTCCTATTCATTATTTTTTGTTTTAAAAATTAACTTCATAATTTTCTATTTAGAGAAGGTTTGATGGGATTAGGGGTAAATGAAGAAATACATAAAGCCGAAGGAATCAATGAGGGAGGAAAGGTTGAGAACGGCTACTTTAGTGGATCACGGATTTCTCTCCTGGGAAACTCCATTGGCTTGAACTTTCAAAGGTTTGTACAAATCTCCGATAACTTCGATCTCGTTGGCGTAAGGAGGGCTACAGGAAATGTTTCCGCTTTTTCTAACACTTTTAACTGGGGAATCGCAGTTGTTTTTGGAATCGCCGTAAAATGTAGGATTGCTACTTCATTCATATGTGTGAGACCGTTCCTAATTCAATTTCCCATAAAACTTACAGAAGTTAAATTTTCCACCATCGACCCTTAACAATGCAATTGACCAAAGAAGAGTAAGTATTCTTGGTCACAACTTTCAATGATATAAAAAATATATATACCGCATGAGTCGTCCAACAATTTCCAAATCATTTTCAGCGTAGAAGTCCAAGCATACCTACAGTGAGAAAAATTGTCACAAAATTTCCTAGGTAAGGAACAATGCTGAATAAAAACAAAAGGAATTCCGGAAATAGAAGAAAACCTGGATACACAGAAATGGTGCGCAGAACAACGAAACCTCTGTAGGTAGCCGGCTATTAGGTATCGCCCATTCAGTATCATGACATCTATCAAGGTGCGACGGTGGTTTTCTGTATGAGTTGTTTTCGACGAACAAAATCGCAGAGTGAACTTGAGGTCAAAGTACAGCTTCGCACAATAAACGGTAATAACCAGCACTGTCGCGCGCAGATTTGTAAAGAATTGACTGTTTATGATTTATGCTTTACAAGACCACCTGTGGTCTATTTCGTCAGGCTCTAATACTTTTTATTTTCTAACCTAGGAATTGTTCGATAATCATGCGTTATACGGTGATAAAATAATTTCGAAACGAAAAGAAATATTTCTACAAATGTTATTCTATTTTTAGAAGATCCTTCTCCACGCTACAACGTGTGGGATTTATACGGTAAGTCAGAATACAAAAAACGTGAGCGATGACTCAAATTTCTACGATAATGGGAACCGCGTCTGTCCCTCCGTCCGTTTATCCGTCCGTCACACGCACCAGCAGAAAGTGTGTGATGAGCGTATGTGTGACAAGCTTCATCAACTCCACAATTTTCGGTGCATTAATCCATCAGATTCGGAGTCGGAATGACTATCACGTGTATGGTTAGGATATAGGAACGTGTGTCATGTGTTTTGTCGAACATTTTTGACGGGCCGTGTGCACTCGTTTGGGTGATAGGAATAAAGAAGTTCAAATTTCCCATCGTAACCACTCAAAGTTTCGATTTTTTCCTATTATGATTGAAATATTAAGGGCGATGAGTAAAAACAGTATTTCCGAACAGAGTTCCTGCTACGTCAGCTCCGCATGCTTTGAGCTATCTAAGTGCGAAATTAGGCAGCTGCAAGATGTCTTGAACAGGACAAAAAATTTTAATCGGGGAGTTATTACTGAAATTGTTACGAAGAAAATTTATTCCCTTGTTACTTATCAGGTGAAACAAAAACTTGCTCTGAGAACACAACCTCAGAGAACTTGATTCCTGAAGCCGCTTAGTGTTTATTGTCTGAACGAGAATTACCAGCGTGATCTTCAGAAATCCCATTCAAATTATTGAAATCGCAACAGCCTGTGAATTGACTGTTTCTATTTTGACACACACCTGGCAGAAATATAAACAAAACTTCTTCCCATGCCGGGAATCGAACCCGGGCCTCCTGGGTGAAAGCCAGGTATCCTAGCCACTAGACCACATGGGAGCGAAAGGGGCTGTAACAAATAACTGATATGAAACGTTTAATTGAAGTTGATGTTATATGAAATTTTAAAATCGAAGAAATTTTGGATAAATTTGACATTTGTGCGTCGTAATGTAAGCATCCCTTTGAGCGAGAGAGCTCGCTATATGCAACAGTATTCTCCAGCACAAAATTTGGTTTTCTACAACTGTCAAACATTCATTAAGCTATTCTACATAGTGCAAGGCGAATATGCGAGGAACTAATACCTCACAGATCTCGAGGCCTGATCAGAGACGTCGTGACGTCACGGGAGCGGTCAAAGATTGAGCAGCTTACGTGAAGAATTAACGAGCAGGCATCCCGCTGGCCCCATTTTAACGTTGAATTTTCATAGGACAAAGTTCGTCAGGCTTCTAATCTTTGAGGAATTTTCAGTGATAGTTTTACAATTGACTGAGGGCATAAAAAAGTTTGAACTCGCATAAGTTATTCCTGATGCGACAGTAAATGGAAGCAAAGTCAAGTTTGTGTGTGCAAAGAGTAAGCCCGCGCCTTCACATGAGACAATATAGAGCAGGGAAATATTGCACCCCCTCATTTCAAGCAAAATCAGTTGAGTTAGGGTCCTCATTTTATCACTACAGCAAATGAGTTACATAACGTGAAGCTTCTTCTTCGCACAACTTTCCCATTCATATTCATCCTACACAACGCAAGATCGTCAAGAATCGTCATTAGCAATACAATTTTTGGCAGAGCCCAACATATAAGCGGGAAATGATCAAAATTGGGCACTAGCTCTACGCCATCTGCCAGACACCCAACCCAGTTCCTACATCCAAGCGCTGTAGGGCTCCAGGTCACGACTGCGTTTCCTGTACTTGATACGTTTCCAAATCATTGAGTAACCAATAAATTCACATTGAGCTCTAAATTTATATCGATTCACACCAGCACACCACGACACACAGCAGAACACCACGACACACACACACCAGCACACCACGACACACATACCAGCACACCACGACACACACCAGCACACCACGACACACATACCAGCACACCACGACACACACACCAGCACACCACGACACACACCAGCACACCACGACACACATACCAGCACACCACGACACATACACCAGCATACCACGACACACATACCAGCACGCCACGACACACATACCAGCACACCACGACACACACACACCAGCACACCACGACACACATACCAGCACACCACGACACACACACCAGCACACCACGACACACACCAGCACACCACGACACACACACCAGCACACCACGACACACACACACCAGCACACCACGACACACACACCAGCACATCACGACACACACCAGCACACCACGACACACACACCAGCACACCACGACACACACACCAGCACATCACGACACACACACACCAGCACACCACGACACACATACCAGCACATCACGACACACACCACACACCACGACACACACACCAGCACACCACGACACACATACCAGCACATCACGACACACACCAGCACACCACGACACACACACCAGCACACCACGACACACACACCAGCACACCACGACACACACACCAGCACACCACAACACACACACACAACAGCACACCACGACACACACACCAACACAACACACCAGCACTACACAAACACCAGCACCAACACATCAGTGTTTCATTCGGTAGGCCTGCCACTTTCTCAGATCCAATAATTTCTGCAGTTTTCTACAATATCTGAGAAGGTGATGGTAGAACTGTTTTATTTTCTGTAGCAAGCGCCTGCTTACTGCTCCTGTGTTACTGCAGGCGTGAGTCTAGAGAAGGTATGAAGAGAGGAGAAATGAATGAAGAGTCTAGAAATGGGATGAGTCTAAAGATGGAATGGGTAGTCTAGTGCGGGACATGGGGTCCTTTTTTCTTTCTTTCTACTTTCCAGAGAAGAGATGGGCTGTCTAGAAGCTCACAGACGAAATTCACACAAGGAAAGCTTTTACCGTCAAGTGACGAGGAAACTCTATACTATTCTATCTATTTCATATTCAGTGTACTTTTTTCGAGAACGTGCCAGCATGAGTCCGTCATAACTTTAACCTTTTTTTCTTCCACCCTTCAAATTACTCTCAAAAGAAAGCTAAAGCTAACAAGATTCTCTGAGAATCGGTATATATGGAAAAATAACCATTTCAAACACACGCACGAGTCAGCAATGCTTCCCTTTCGTACAACCACGTATTCCACCAACTACACATTACAGTCTTTCTCATCCTGTACGAGCATTAATTTCAAAAATACCCTCAAATTACCTTTTACGTTCTATGCGAGCATTAGTTTTCAAAACGTCTTCAAATTACATTTCACGTTCTCTGCGAGCATTAGTTCCAAAAATGCCCTCAAATTTCATTCGGTGTTCTATACGAGAATTAGTTTCAAAATTACTTTCAAATCACAAATTACATTTTACGTTCTCTGCGAGCATTAGTTTCGAAAACATCTTCGAATTTTAAGACAAAATAATGATTTGGTGATTCCAGCAGTATCTCCAAACGGCACAATTGTGAGACTTAATGCACGGAGCGCAGCCAAGTCCACTCAACAATAGTTACGCTGACAGCTGTCTGCTGTCCCGCTACGGCACAGAAAATTGTTTTAATATCCAAACCTGGACACTGAAGATTCATTCACAGCACAGTAGACTCGGAAATCAAATTAGCATCCAACTCAATGTTAAGCAGCCAACGGAAAACCCAACAACTCGGCACCGGATATTCAACAGGGTCTTCTGGTACCCCTTATAGGTGAGTGGCCTCTGCCTCCATAGGTTGGCCGACTCCTGAACTAAATTAATTAATGGACATTGGATAACCCATTTCAGAAACCAAATATTCAACCAGGAGTTCTGATGTTGACTGGCCCTCTTCCACAACAAGTTTGCCAATTCATGAGCTAAACTAATTCAGGGCATTGAAAACCCCTTCCAGATACTTAATATGAGGTAGGGGTTCTGTTACCCCTCAAAGCTGACTGACCCCGTTCCTTCATAAGGTTGCCCCTGAGCTAGAGCGCAGATCGCACCGTCCAGTCTTGTGTGTCAGAGGGCGCATGCCTGCACGCTAGGCAGCTTTTGGGTCACGCCGACTGCAGGTGCCAACATAATGGGACTCATGTAAACTAGTCTTCATGTTACGTGTCCACCTTACACAATAAAAATGAACAATGCATGTTGTCAATTTTCCTTTAATGTTAAGTTCCGGAACGAAGAAACGGTTAATTCGTAACATAGATAGCAGTCGTTTGAAAGCACCAATACCAGTTGTTTCGAAACATCAATACCAGTTGTTTCGAAGCATCAATACCAGTTGTTTCGAAGCATCAATACCAGTTGTTTCGAAACATCAATACCAGTTGTTTCGAAGCATCAATACCAGTTGTTTCGAAGCATCAATACCAGTTGTTTCGAAGCATCAATACCAGTTGTTTCGAAGCATCAATACCAGTTGTTTCGAAGCATCAATACCAGTTGTTTCGAAGCATAAATACCAGTTGTTTCGAAACATCAATACCAGTTGTTTCGAAGCATCAATACCAGTTGTTTCGAAGCATCAATACCAGTTGTTTCGAAGCATCAATACCAGTTGTTTCGAAACATCAATACCAGTTGTTTCGAAGCATCAATACCAGTTGTTTCGAAGCATCAATACCAGTTGTTTCGAAACATCAATACCAGTTGTTTCGAAACATCAATACCAGTTGTTTCGAAGCATCAATACCAGTTGTTTCGAAACATCAATACCATTTGTTTCGAAGCATCAATACCAGTTGTTTCGAAACATCAATACCAGTTGTTTCGAAGCATCAATACCAGTTGTTTCGAAGCATCAATACCAGTTGTTTCGAAACATCAATACCAGTTGTTTCGAAGCATCAATACCAGTTGTTTCGAAACATCAATACCAGTTGTTTCGAAGCATCAATACCAGTTGTTTCGAAGCATCAATACCAGTTGTTTCGAAGCATCAATACCAGTTGTTTCGAAACATCAATACCAGTTGTTTCGAAACATCAATACCAGTTGTTTCGAAGCATCAATACCAACTACAAGGTTACACAGATATAAGTTATTTTGCGATACGACTCTCAGTCGTACGTAACTCAAGATACCAATATTTCGAAACTCATGTTCGAGGAATGTAGACCAGGCTTTTGTGACTTCTTGTACCTAGAATGACAAGATATGGTAATTCAAATGTGGTACTTAACGCTGCAACCGAGCATGCCTTAGAGTTTTATGCCTTCGTGCTAATTTAAAGGAAATGAATAATTTGGAAGAACTTCATTCTAGTAATTGCCTGTCTTTCTGTAAATGAACCACAAAACTTTAATATAAGGCAAAATATTCCTGAATTTCACTTACCCGCCGCGTGCAGGACCTCAACACAAATATTGTGCTCTACCGCGGGTTGATTAACGCGTTAACTACAGCGGATTAAACTGAAGTTAAACATTCAACTCAAACTATGCTTAATTTATAAAAAAAAAATTTTGAAAATAGAAAACATTAACTGGATCGTGCCTTCATATATTTTTCATCTAGTATTCATGAAAATTGAGTTTGAGACTGATGGTCTGTCAGCAACATTATTAAAATTCTCTCAGTGACCACCGGTGGGTCACGTCGCAGTCAAAGTGCTAAGAACGTTCCAGAACTTCACTCGTGTTTGCACACCACCCATGTTGCTAAAAGAGTCCTTTGAAGTAGCCGATACCTCTATGCGTATTGGGTTCAAGCCCAACTGAAGAATGAGTCGAGTGCTCAGTTTTAACAAACGGCTACGTTTTCGGAAACATCATTTTAAACTTTCTAGTCAAAGTACAGTGCAAGATCTTGAACGTCTCTTTTAGAAAACATTTTTTGATCACGGAGAGAGGCTTGAATATTGATTTTACCCCAAAGAAACATTTTTCAATCATGTTCATTGGATTAAACTTTATAGGGTAAATGGATTTTATAATCAGGTAAAAAAACAGGCTTTAATGTCGTAAGACGGTGAAATAACTAACTTTTTGTAGATGATGGAGACAAACGTCAAGAGTCGATCTTCTACTGATGAAAGACACCAACACAAACAAGATAAACTATTAGCGTGAGATCGGCACGATTGTTTGAAGACGACGGACCATTGTGTCAAATCTGACGGAGAGGATAACACTTTCAGTCGAATATACATTGTGCTTTTAAATTGGTGCAATGGCGCCAATGCCAGCATCGGGTGACGCGCCGTACTCTAAAAAAAAAAGTAAATTGGTGCAAATCAAAAAACTTATTTCGAAAAAGGGGAAGAATCATTTGATACCAACAAGACTTGGAAATTAACGATTATTGTAAAACAGAAAAATATAATATTTTTTAAAAATTGTGAACTTTTTAAAAGTTTTAATGCCCCTGAAAAATCACAAATATTTGGTATTGAGATGTTAATTTCAAATTGCGCATTCAGTCTTCAGTGGGGGGAGTACTGACCAATATCTTCAATAAAGTACTTTATTAGCGTGATACTTGATCACAATACTTCCGTTTCTATACGATCTCTGTCGCGGGCGCGAACAGGGCATGGAATTTTAAATGTGAAATTATACCTGAAAATGGGTTCTTTTTAATTATTCCAGACTAGGATCATCCTCACGTTGATAAAATATTGTATTGATAGAAATTAGGGGTTTCAAGAGGAAGATGTGAAATCTCGAATTGAAGTTTGAATACGCCTTCTTTTTTTTGAAATAGAGCAAAATAATGTTTTATTACAGAACACCTATTGTTCGGTTCACTGCTATCTATTTTTTTCACCACCTATTACTTTTTTCTTCAACTTCCATCTTGTTTCATGAACTTCTCTCAATCTTGCTGATTCTATGTGCAGGGCGTGGGGACACACTTTATGCATAAATTTTCCGGAACCTGAATTCAATACTATATGATGCCCTCTTCTCTTAGGATCACTTTCGGGTCATTAGAGAAGTTTGAATAAAATTATAATTTAATCTAATGTAATATTGCGTAATCTAACCTTATATGATGGTATATTGATTAATTAATTTATCAATTGTTCAATTAGGCCAATGAGTGTACTATTTATTCAATACACCAGAGACTGAGCAATTTACTACTTACAGAAGAGAGTGCGTAATTTACTTCACGTTATCTATTCTGGTTTTAAAGTTGGATTAGCAGCGCAAGGTCTCGTCATAACCTAAAGTCCAAAAGTACTCATAACGAAATAAAATTCCAACTGATAGAACGAACAAATTGTAAACAAGGTGAAGTTCCCAGAGTGTTTGATTTATCGTATGCGTGTGCGTCCAAAACCCCGCAACGACAGAGCAAAATTGTGTCAGTACTCACAATTACCTAAACAATATTCTACGAGAATGGAAACTCGATTACCGTTATGTTAGTTTAAAAACTCCCCGGGTACAGCAATTGTAATCTAAAGAGAACGAAGAGAAGGGACCACTTGGTATGGACTCCAAGGAACGGGAAATCTATGCTTAAGGTGTGTATCTAAACAGGATACACGGCACATAGAAACAGCAAGTTGGGAATGAAGAGGAAGAAAAGACAAACAAGAGATACCAAAGAAATTACAAACATGGAAATAAACAAAGTAGGCACGAAAGAAAGAAGTTCTGAAGGCCTCTCAACAGCTGAGGTAACTTAATATCCCCAAGGGGCGCTAGTCCTCGTAGCATAAGATGGACAAACTGAACTAACCTAAATCTACTGCTCATCCTATGCTCATGAGGAGTCGTAACGACACTGGAATGTAATCCACTTATTAACTACAAACGTTCCTTAACAGAATTCATACTGAGCAATTGTTAAGAAAAATTTAAAAAGCATTGGAACATAGTTACTTTATGCTATAAGTTGATTATAAATGTTGTGCACTCAGAACAAAATTTGACACAATTTTGGGATGCTATAACTATGAAATATATGTTTGTAATGTATCGTGGATAACAAATTTTTAGGGTGATTGACTTACTTTAGGAATCTCAAGCAACATTAGCTAATATGCAGCAATATTTCAGCTGATAAGATGACCGACATAATGACATAATAAAATTTCCTCAAGTCCCGTTGTAAAAGTTAAACATGTTTTGCACTTGCTGCACGCAAGCAAACGAAATGAGACTATGAAAATAATTTTGACAGCTTGGCAAAGAGAATGGAGAATTTGGAGAGCTAACGCGAACTTTAAGTAGAATAAATAAAGGGAAGTGAGTCAACTGAAGTCAAAACATCAGCAAGTGCTAGTTCATACGTCGAATAATACCTCTCAGTAATTAATACCTGCAAAATGTATAATTCCCCTAAAATAAAATGAGATATTACCTTTTTTATGCAATATCTTCTTCTCTAAATCCACACCAGCCTGACCCATGGCATGTTTCTCACATTAAGTAACACTAATTCATTTAAATATAACTGAAACATAACGTGATTTCAATTTTTCTTCTCTCGTCGCCAAGAAAAAGTACGGGTATGCATCATCGAAATAAAACTCAGCCCAACAGCAAAAATTATAATAATTCATCAAAACTGCATCACAATATATAGTATCAAACTAGAAACAATCCCTAAAGAAGAAGTGAAAAAAATTGTGACACAAAATTTTGAGCGCTAAAATTTCGTAGCAGCGGCTCACTTCAAGCTGACGCAGAAGGTTGAGTAATCTCATAACATTCAACTTAAACATGAGATCAATTCGTTCATTCGTCGCAAGAATTGAGTCAATACTGATAAACTCCTTGACTGAGAGTTTGCAGTAAATTACTTTGGTTCGGAAACTACAGCATGAGCAGCATGTTCATGTCGTCTTCACCATTCTGTCCAACAGGGTGGGTGGAACATCCGCTACTTACAGGATCGAAGTCTTAATTTGAAACATCTTCTCTCGGATTCATTTGCATGCCTGGTTGTGAGAAGTTACCCTCACTATTCCAAAAGCTAATTTCATAAGGAGGCTGTACAATAGAATTCGACGGAAATGAATGTTCCACGTTCTAATAGGGTGGAACATTAGTGGGGTCAGAATGACTAAAACTTGGGTTAAGATAGTCAAGAGATCCTGTTAAAGCTTGAAGCGATCCAACGTTTTGAAAGTCAGAATTTACTGCAGAAATGTCTTTAAAGCCAGTTAAATCGTGGAGAGATTACACAACGCGCTGACTTTGGATATTGGTAAGAGACTAGTCGAAGCTACTTGACCCTGCGGAAGCCTACGGTCCTGGGGAGTGGGTTGGTTGGGCTCTCGCAACTTCAGTAGATGAGTAACGTATTTCATTCAGTGTATTTCCATCGCTATTAGAGGTAGATGACTTCAATTCTTAAGAACCACTTGAGTCGAACACAGACGACCAATTCTAGTCTGAATATTATGTGCCAGCCGAGGTGGAAATCAAGCTCGTCTGCGTAGACGAATCCACGACGCTCGGCGTCTTCTTGGTAACGCCAGCCGGAAAAAATCCTGCCAGTAACGACGATGAAGTTTGGCACTTCGCACCTTATCCTGGTACTGAAGCTATCTTTTGGTTGTCAATGAAATTTAGTTTTTCTGTCCCTAATGAGCGATATTTTTCACCAACGACCGCATTTTTACCATCGACGATTAGTTCTTCAGATCGACTCGGCCTGTCCTCCTCAGGTCGTTTAGGAAAGCAGTAGCAGCACAAGAAGATTAATAACACTACCAAGATAACCGCTAAAACCACTATAATAACTTTCATAAGAGAAACTACTTATTCGTCATCAGCATACAGAAACTATTGCTGTATTGTGCTATTGAGCGATGATTCATTGATGGTCTGTTTACTTTCATTAACATTCACATTGATTAACCTTGTTTACTTTCCTATAAATCGATCTCGTTTACTCACTACGAACAGTTGTCTGCTGTACACTTAATAATTTTGGTTCATTTTCATGCACCAAAAAACGCTAGATTCGTTGACGAATTTGGTCAATTTCTCATCATTTTCATCAGGAATGATCTCTCCGTCACCATGCATCCAAAAAATCTGAGTCGTCGTCCGTGGATCGCCTCGCCCGTCTTTGAAGTTGCACTTCATCTGAATGTTTTTCTAACCACTTGTTTTTATAACTTTGACAATAGTAGCTCCATCCATGAAACTCCTCGGATATATCACCGTCTGCGACTTAGTGAGGTAGTTGGAAACTGTGGCCAAATTCCTGTTGCCACCTCGGATATACCGGAGCTCAGCTCCTTGGCCACGCATGAGCGGATTTGTGGACAATAAAATTTCTCCCACGTGAATCACCGGTAAAAAACGCGGATCTTTACTTAGCGCCAGACTAACAGAAGAATTTTCATCCCGTAAGGTAATGATGGCTTTTCCATGTACCTAGAGCTACAATCGCTCGCCCTTGCTACGTGAGTCGATGCTTTTCCCTCGGACACACCGGCTGATTTAATCATAGCCTTAGAGGCACAAACGTAAACTCTGAGAACGAATTGCCACATAAGCAGAGCTCACTATCCCTGGAATAGTGAATATTATTCCGCCTTTTCTCGAATGAAAGTGTGCCAAGACTGAGACATTGAAGGATGGCATATTGCACCAAGGACAATGAATAATTTGATGACCTAAAGGCAGTGACACGGTAGAATAACGATCGATGGCTGCACCTCCCGTTGAGTTACTCATAAGATCCCTCCAAAATATGCCCTTTCGTCGACTATGGTGGATAAAATTCCCTTTCGGAACGGTGGTACACACCGCTCGGTGCTGCTTCGGTCCGGAGCTGAGTTCCAGGGTTCCTGAGTTCACGAGCACGATGAAGCTCCATGGGAGGAGATTTTAAAGGAAATCATCTACACGAAGCTTGCACGACATGAACTCTACAATCACAGCCCCGGAGTGGAGGAGGATCTTGTATTCTTGGTCGCCGCGAACATTCCGCCCCGAGAGAAGAACGCCAACTTGTTTCGATGTCCATTCCACGAAGAGAATAAACGGTTTTTTCTCAACATTCTCATTTTTATGAAATGCGTGGCTCAAATTTATGAACAAAAATATGAGCCAGGTGGTCACATTCATTCGAAATATTCTCACATCTTCAATTTTTCTTTTTGTACGGGTTTGGAACGGTAAAGAGGGCAACAAAGGGCTGAGGCAGGCAGAAAAAACTTTCTATAACTTTGCTCCGTAGCTAGGATACGAGATGTAAATCTTCTCTATGTAATGATTGCAGATTTTTCCAATAAATGGTCTTCTACATTCGAAGTGCTTGAGTAGAGATCATTCGTTGTTTATCGTTTTTCATTAACCGTAATTTCAGAAGACTGTGTATCTAAGCTACAGAAGGACACCAGGCTACGGCTATATTGGAAGCGTTCAAAGATACTCCGCACTAAATTCAGTAAACAGTTGAAAAATAAAATACGTAAGGCATAAATAAATGACGCTTGAATATCACTCACAAAAACCTCAAGCACGACAGTTGTCGTTTGCGTGACCTTTTGTTAATATACAGGAGCCAGCCACTAAATTCGCTCTAAGAAAATGTAAAGATCAGATAGAGACGAACATATTGAATTATGAATAACCTGATTCAGCAAGCAGTCAGTAGAAAAGGACTTTAATGTAAAGCTCAGTCGTATGCATAGTATCGTCATTACCATTATAATGACGCTATATGTAAACGTCTTAAGTCGACGAGTCCTTGAGTGCACAGCAACAAAATTCCTTTTACAATTATATAATTACTGAAGACCCCAAAGATCAGGTATATCACTTCGACAAAAAACTAAACTCTCGAAAAAATTTCGTTAATATTCAGCTTGAAGCCTTATTTTCCCAGCAAAATATTTTAAAATCACAGAATGCAAAAATTTTCCAAGGTTTAAAAAAATGTTTCCTAATTTCTATATTATTCATTTCAACAGAAATTTTACGAAGGAAAATAGAGTGACATAGTTCATGAATATTTACTCAGAGACGTGGAAGCATCTCAGATGCTGCGTAGCAAGACGAACTCGGCCATGTCAAACGGACAAGTCGACTTCACGAAGATTTTCTTCTTCATAAGTTGGAATACCACACCGGAGACATCAGGGTGTCCCGGTGTCAGGATAACACAAAAATACACAAAATACACAAAACCATGTTTATAAGAATATTACATTGAGCCACTAAGGTTGAAGTGTAAGGCTTGCAAACGTTCCTAAATCCAAAATTGCTCTATCAGCTGCTTATCACCATCAGCAACGACTTGCTATTATTATGCATTAACTTTATCAGGCATAGCAAGGCTAAGTATTTATCACCATAAAGCATGTGTACAGTAATGGTCTCCTTAAAACTCGAAGAAAGATCGTAGTGCTGAAAGACAAGAAAGGTCGAAGAGGAATCAAAGGTGAATTTGATCTCCATTTCACGAACGTAGAATTGAAAAATCGGCAACCAACGAGAAAAATATCGTTAATAAATGTAGACTTCAGTTCACACATACAAACATAGAACAATTATTTGAGCACATGTTCCGCCTCGTGCTAGGTTAAAAAAAATTCCTCACTGGACCTATAAGCAAAACTTGAGCGATTCCAATGGCCGTTCTCGAACGGAGCGAGTTACTACCGATAAGGAGAATACATTTTCTGGACATGTAAGACTCCATAATTTCTCATTAAGAAGTAAACATCAGGTATTCTATGAAGATGAACAAAGTAACATAAGAGGTGCACTTTAGCTATTTAAGTTCCTCTAAGATTTCACATTTACTCAACAATAGAATGTCAGCCCGCAGTACGAGTGGAAAATTTTTGTTAATTTTTAGTATATAAGCTTGCACATTGCATCATTGCCTGCCTGAGCTGCGCACTGCCGCATACATTGCTTCACTTGATGTATCGGAACCAGTTTTCTTTGAAATGCTTTCGAAAAACTATGTTAATCATTTCACAATATTTTCTTTGCAGTCAAATTCTTCCTAAGTTATAATACAGTAGTCACCTTGGTCCATTCAATAAGCATAATTATCACACTGAGTTACAAGGTCACTCACGTTCCGCGAAGGGCATCTTGCACAAACAATCATGGGAAGGCACACACGACGCTTCACTGATGGAAGTCCTGACACGAGCTAACTACATCTGTAAAAACTCCATAAGACAGAGCAAGGAAGAGCGGCCGTAATTCTGAAACGAAAGCAAACAGATTCTCACAACCGCGGCTCCAGGTCTCTCTCAGGACTGGTCAGAGTCTTTCGCCAATAAGGAATTTGAATTAACCCATATAGAAAACCTCTAGCCTAAAGAGAAGTGCAAGTAACCAGCGTACACTGGAACCTGTAAGTCACAGCCTAGGGCTCTGGTCTACATGAGCTATGCTGTTAGGATGTGTGAGCTATGCTGTTTAGGATCTGACTAGCTTCTGAAAGAGAGAAAACTAAGTAGTCAAAATAGCAGGCAAATGTGCAGTGTTAAAGTGACATCGATAAAAGTACAAAAATCTCCAACACAATGAAATGGAACCAACGTAAATACACGAACGTTTTCATGGCGTTACAAAATATTCCGCGAAAGATGCAGAGGGAGCTAAGTAGAACGAAGCATTTGGACCAGCAAATGCAACTCACACCAAGTACATGAAGAGGGAGAAAAAAAAGCTCCCCCACTACATCGTCTACTAAAGACACGCTGATTAATGTACTTAAAGAGCATATTCATTACAAGACAATTAATTAAAGCGTCCCTGTCAACGCAACACAGCCAGTAATAGATACTTAAGATTTGAGGCTGAATCTGAAGTATGTAGCTCAAAATAGCCTTAATTATTCAATGACAGATAGGACACTGCAGCTGGTTCATTACTCGCATTAACTTCAAGTATTGTTGAGGATGCGTGCCATGAAATATAAAGTAGATCGGTAACCGCCTGAGCATGCAATTGCGTGAGCTCTAGTAAAAAATAATGATCCCGCGAAAATTTAAACAGTAAATATCACGCTTTCACCAAGAGAATAGCATTTTCAATATTCTATGCATCAAAAACTTAATATTATCGATCTAAATGCAGAAGCTTATCGTGTACTACAATATACAGGTATCGCGCCTCAACAATGGTCATGAAATGGACCAAAGTTAAACCCTCACCGGATAGAGAGTAGTGTCAACATGCTACGACTGGACTGCAACACAACAGTTTTACCATAGAATAAGATCAATTTGCACAGACACACTTGCTGTCTTTTTAAGCAATTGATACACTTGTACGCACTATAGAAGGGGTGAGAGCCTACTAGAGGATGGATACATGGGATGAACATCGAGTTCACAGACTATAACATCGACGCACGAAATGGCAGCTATAAGATTAGATTATAAGTTAGTTTAAGCCTCCCTAACCGCTACAAAAAAAAGAGCGTATCGAAGAGAGGAAGAAGGAAGGCACCATTTAGTATGGAGATAAGAAAATGAGGAATCTATGCTGAAGGGGCATAGAAACAGTAAGATGAGAAAGAAGTTAATGAAATAAGATAAAAGTTGAAGAAGAAAGTGAGAGGTGCTGAAATACAGGACAGCAGTGAACCGAAAAAAGGTGGTCCTTAACATAACAAAAAAACTTTTATTTCAACAAAAAAAAGCCTACCTAACTCTCAGCTCGGGCCCTCACATTTTTCCCCTGGGAATGCTAATTCCCATGGCAGCTATAAGGCTTCTGTTTCTGGACGTATTGTTTTTCGCAGGCTTGTAACTTAACATTGCATCAAAGTTTGCATACGTATAGATTTACATCATTTACAAAAGGAAATGGTAGTATTACTCAAGGCATATGTGGCGGAGAAATATATTGTCTAAAACTATACACCGCACGGCATTTGGGCATCAAAGTTTGCATACGTATAGATTTACATCATTTACAAAAGGAAATGGTAGTATTACTCAAGGCATATGTGGCGGAGAAATATATTGTCTAAAACTATACACCGCACGGCATTTGGGCTTGGCGCCAGTTTCAAAGTTAAGGCATGGGACTGGTTGCCTCATAAGGCTATTGAAATCAAAATATCTATCAAATCATTAAATAGATGGGTCAAATTAAAAAATATGATCTATTCATGAAGAATTTATTAATTAAAATAAAGTGTGAAATAAGGATTAACAAATTTCTTAATACAGTCATGAAATTACATCGTTAAAATACATGCATTACCACGAAAAGAATTTTACCGCATCAAAAGGTATTTTTCAGACAGTAATGTGTATCAGTAGATGAATATTTCATAAACAATCACAAACTCAAATAAATGTAGCAGAATATCTTTAACATTAATCGAGCGCCTCACCAAATGGCAATGCATGGAAAGAACGTTTCATACAACTCAATTTAAAACCAATGCCATAGCCTACTTGAAAGGCATTTATACATCACCACATGTAAAAAATCCAATAAGAAAACTTTATTATAATACCACATTTAATTTCACAGATCTCAAATTAAAACTGACTCGATAACAAAAAAAATTACTAATTCATGAGTTACTACATTTATTAAGCACAGTCGGTAACAAATAAACGCAATTACTCGAGGCTGTTTCGATTGAAATCAAATATACACAAGAGAATATGGGTCAAGCTCTCGTGAACTCATCGATGTCTTCATTCATTTGAGTTAATAACATATAAAAAAAGAGCCTTATCAGGGCACAAAACAGTGCAAGCTGAACTGAACCCAAGTAACGAATGGAGCAGGAGTTGCACTCGGTCAAGTCACCCTATTTGGACATCATGACATGCTGTAGCATCTGAATTAAGCAGACATGAGAAGAAAAGCATCATTTGGTCACGGCGGCAACCAGCTCGAGTATCCCCAGGATTCATAGCAGTGCCTGAAGTAAGCAGACATAAGAACAGGAGCTTCACTGGGACACACCACCCTACTCGAACATCATCAAGACAAGTAGCGGCGCCTGAAGTAAGCAGGAATAAGAACAGGAGTTTCACTGGCTCACACCACCCTACTCGAACATCATCAAGACAAGTAGCGGCGCCTGAAGTAAGCAGGAATAAGAACAGGAGCTTCACTGGCTCACACCACCCTACTCGAACATCATCAAGACAAGTAGCGGCGCCAGAAGTAAGCAGGAATAAGAACAGGAGCTTCACTGGCTCACACCACCCTACTCGAACATCATCAAGACAAGTAGCGGCGCCAGAAGTAAGCAGGAATAAGAACAGGAGCTTCACTGGCTCACACCACCCTACTCAAACATCATCAAGACAAGTAGCGGCGCCAGAAGTAAGCAGGAATAAGAACAGGAGCTTCACTGGCTCACACCACCCTACTCGAAATCATCAAGACAAGTAGCAGCGCCAGAAGTAAGCAGGAATAAGAACAGGAGCCTCACTGGCTCACACCACCCTACTCGAACATCATCAAGACAAGTAGCGGCGCCTGAAGTAAGCAGGAATAAGAACAGGAGCTTCACTGGGTCACACCAGCCTACTCGAACATCATCAAGACAAGTAGCGGCGCCAGAAGTAAGCAGGAATAAGAACAGGAGCTTCACTGGCTCACACCACCCTACTCGAACATCATCAAGACAAGTAGCGGCGCCAGAAGTAAGCAGGAATAAGAACAGGAGCTTCACTGGCTCACACCACCCTACTCGAACATCATCAAGACAAGTAGCGGCGCCAGAAGTAAGCAGGAATAAGAACAGGAGCTTCACTGGCTCACACCACCCTACTCGAACATCATCAAGACAAGAAGCGGCGCCAGAAGTAAGCAGGAATAAGAACAGGAGCTTCACTGGCTCACACCACCCCACTCGAACATCATCAAGACAAGTAGCGGCGCCAGAAGTAAGCAGGAATAAGAACAGGAGCTTCACTGGCTCACACCACCCCACTCGAACATCATCAAGACAAGTAGCGGCGCCAGAAGTAAGCAGGAATAAAAACAGGAGCTTCACTGGCTCACACCACCCTACTCGAACATCATCAAGACAAGTAGCGGCGCCTGAAGTAAGCAGGAATAAGAACAGGAGTTTCACTGGCTCACACCACCCTACTCGAACATCATCAAGACAAGTAGCGGCGCCAGAAGTAAGCAGGAATAAGAACAGGAGCTTCACTGGGACACGTCGCCGTACTCGCTGTTCCACTTCTCAAATGCCTGCAGAGACGAAGGCGGCACGGACTTGCGAACTTTCTTGAGGCTCTCCATGAAGTCCGCCGCAGTCAGTTTACGCACCTCCGACACCCCGCACGACATCACCTCCTCGACATCCAGTTCTGCAATAAGGGATCTCGTTGCAGGACACAATTATGATGGTAAACTCAACATTGAATTACATAATGAATTCAAGTCAAATATCAATTCCATCACCTCAGTGTCAAGTGACATAGTGTGATGAAGCAGAAGCTATTCATGATCATATCAATTACAAACTGTCCAGAATACGAATGTTTCTGAACGAGTTTACGGCAAATTACGCCAAAAATAGTATTAACAGTTTTTCTAACACTTCAACCTTTCTGATCACGTCGCACAGAATATCGAATAGTTTACCTTAGTCCTGTAAATGTTTGTAAGTACACCTCGTTGGGTGTTTAGAAGTGCGACGATCTAATGCCTCTCAAATACACTTTGTCCTCACAAAATAAATTACATAATCTAATTAAATCTGTTCTCATAGACATAAAGAAAGCATGAAAATGAAAAATATCTAACACCATTTCTTGAATTCACATGACAACTAGGAACTAATAACAGCAAGCGCTGTGCTAGAACATTTATAATTTATAAATATGAAATACCGCGAACAAAAGTACAATCTCTAAATCAGTGTCAAGAAAGTCTATCTAAAATTTGAGTTATGCATTTCATAGGATCCTCTTGGTGACAACAGAAAATTAATTACACCAAAAATCTGTGCACAGCAATAGTGTAAAATACTGAGAATTCTGCAACATGAATAACAAGAAATTTTCTTCTCTGAGAGTTAATGTTCACAATTTGTGTGGCCACTAAATAGTAATAAAAATTTCCTTCAAATCAAAAAATTTACGTTCAGTGTTTGGGCGGTCATTAAATTAACATTAGGAAACTCCACTTAAATTATATGATTAGTATTAGTGCGGTGGCTACTAAACCAAGGTGAAGAAACTCAACTCAAATTATATGATCAGTATTACCGTTAGCCGGTCACTAAATTGACGTAAAGAAACTCCACTCAAATTATACGATTAGTACGGTCACAAAATCAAGGTAGAGAAATAGCCTCCACTCACCTCTAATGGGCGCGAGAGCGGCATCCTTAGCAAGAGCGGTGAGATCAAAGCCAGAGTACCCGTCGGTGAGCCGTGCAAGCTTGTCGAGCTCGGCGCTGGTAATGTCACAGCCCGGCAGTTCAGACCCGCCCGTCTTGCCCGAGCTGTCCACCTTGGTGAGCAGTTTGTGCAGAAGGATGCGCCGCGTGGCACAGTCCGGCAGCGACACGTATATGCGCTTGCTGAACCGCCTGCAACGTGTAGAAACGGCTCGTAAAATGAGGCTTTTACAGATAATGTACTACTTAAGAGGGGGTTGAGACCACGGATGAGTTGGATGGATGGGGTGCGACGTGCTTTGTATGAGAGGGGTCTGACTGTGGACGTGGCGAGAGGGATGGCTGCGGACAGAAGTGAGTGGGGGGCAGTGTATAAGGAGGTAATTTTATTTTTGACGCGTTACTGGAAGCTGCCCGCGTGTGATGAGGTTGACCTGTCATGTGCGGGGGAGGGGCTGCACTCAATGAAGCGGTCGGGGTAAACCAGCTGTGGCTGTCGGGCCTGACTGTGGAAGGTGGTTGTGCTGGGCTGCTGCTGATCCTGGCAGTTCAGGTGCGGCCAGTGCTGCCTCTCTCGCCTCCTAGTGACTAAGTGTGGTGATTGTGGCCTGCTGTCGGCTACCCTCCCATGGGGAGGATAAGCCCGGTATATGTATGTATATATGTACGAGGGGGTTGAAGTTGAGTTATATAATTCACTACGGCCAGTGATATATTGGTCCTACATGAAAAACCTTGATCGGCAATGTTGGCAGCTAAGCCTGAAGCTTTTGATGGCCTTCTTATGCATTATGACACGAGCCGTTTCCTTTCTCCATTCACAGGCTCTTCCAGAGGCACAGCACGAACTGAGGCATGGAATCATTACTATTGAATTAACTACAGTATATTTCCGCCAAAAAAAACATTTCATTTTAAGCCAAGTCAGACGACTGGTGCTACGGATGAGGCCCATTTTAAGAAGCACTTTTCTCAGCTCATTGATCTCTCAATTCTTAGATTCATTCCGAATACATCATTTTTTCACTGTTTCATCACTCATTGGCAAGACGCACTTCGCATTCTTTCCAAGTGCCTACGTCATCTTTGCATTATTCTTTCCAAATACTCTACTTTTACAACGCCAAAAAAATTACCTAAGCCAGTTTCGTCCGAAAACTTATTTTCCTCATCACTAATACCAAATGAACAAAATCATAGCAAAAACATGAACACACAGCTCCAACTTCTGATGTTCAAACTTCCCTGGTGTACGTACTCCCAAAATGTACACCTCTTATCTTGACAGTGAGACCAATATCTATTTCTTTCGTAAGCATTGACGGGCGCCTAAACATGAAAAAAAAATTCTCCAACATTACTTGGATTTAAGATTATTTTTGGGTTGCTTCAAACTCTCAAAACGCTCGTCCTTACATTTTTATTTTCTTTCAGTGGCTTACTTTCGACTTTCAAAATTAGTCATTATCATTACTTTGAGCCGAGGAATTTCGGCTTGATTAGGCAAGAAAAGCCACGTGACGTCAGCACAACCCACATGATTGCTTGAATAAAACACGAAAAGTCACGTGAGCACAACCCACCTGAGGGCAGCGCTGTCCAGCTCCTGAGGCCGGTTGGTGGCACCCATGACCAGCACCCTGTCGTCCTCTTTGGTCCTCACTCCGTCAAACTCGAGCAAGAACTGCGTCTTGAGGCGCCGTGAGGACTCGTGCTCGCTCTCGCGGCGCTCGCACAGCAACGAGTCAATCTCGTCGATGAATATGAACGAAGGCTGAGGAAGAAATCTCTTTGAACGCAACATCGCTACAGTAAACTTTCGACAAGCTTTTCAAATATCCAAGTTGAATGTTCATTAAACGTAAAACGATCAGGAACTTGCACAAAATTTTGTAATGAAGATGGCAACGAATATGATTTATAACGTAGTCAGCGGCTGATGCATTGTTATCAAAACAAGATTCATGAAAATTGACAATGAAGTGCTCAAATAAGTAGTAGCGATATTGAAATATTCTGAAGCGTGATGCAATACTTGGAAATCACTCACTGCAACCAAGCAAAGATATCGATTTATGGAAATTCAAGACTAATTCAAACTTCATTTCTAATATTCAACATGCCAAATTTAATCATCATCTCAAGAAGGACAGAGCAGTTCTAAAACTTTACTTAAATACACAATCGTCATACTGAACGCAGAATTCACAGCAACCATTTTACTCAATGCTTCAGATGCAATAAGTTCCAAGAAAGAAAGCACCACCCAACTACCGATACAACACAAGCAACAACGTCTGAAGTAGCGACCTGCAACTCCTTGGCGAGGGCAAATAACGCTTTGACGAGCTTCTCTCCCTCGCCGACGAACTTAGAGGTGAGTGTGGAGCACGAGATGTTGAAGAAGGTGGCGCAGCTCTCGCTGGCCACAGCCCGAGCCAACATCGTCTTACCGTTTCCTGGACACAAACAGAGCAAGCGGTTACTCTCAATTTCTTATAATATTAACATGATTTACTTAAAGAAACGCATTCCGGGTCAAGTCAAACTCTACAAAACATTGATCATTCGATGCACTGCATCTGCTATATTAATTTCTGATTAATCCCTAGTGAGTGTTATCTTATTCTCCGTGATTTAAATACTTATGTTTGAATCTCACAAGCTACAGCGATGGCTATCTTCTCAAAAGACAGTATCTTTTAGTTTTGGCTGTAGTAAACGGAGATTAAATCAGATGTTAGTTTAAGCCTCCCTAATCGCAACAAAAGCATTCCAAAGAGAGGAAGGCTCTATTAATTAAGCAGTTGCGGGAATGCAAAATCTATGCACAACAAAATACTTATAAAAGTTCAGCAAAAAAGAAGGCCTAACTAACTTTCAAGTCGGGGTCTCGCATATTTCTCCTGGGAGTCCTAATTCCCATAAATACAAGTCGTATACCCTCAAGGGGAGAAAACTGGACCCACATCTGTGCACACTGTGTGTTCATTCGTAAGTACCACATACAGGAGTCACCGATACGGGTGATTAACACTTTGACCGCAACGGGCACCACCGGTGCCCATGGAGGGGATTTTCATAGTGCTGCTTACCGACCAGTAGTCACTAACTCCATTTTTATAAATACTTAATTTAAACCTAAATGAAGGCACGATCCAGAAAGTGTTTGGTATTTTCAAAATTGCTTTATACAATAATTATCTTTATAACACCTTGACTATGTTTGCGCGGTTGGTCCGGATAGCTTGAGAGTAGCGTAATTGAAAAACCGACTTTAGGTACTACTCAAATTCAACCAAATCCTTTCTAAAAAGTGTGAAAAATATAATTGTACAATAATATTTTACCACGTGCACTAAAATCAATTCTGAAAAAGGTAATAAAATAATTGAAATGCTATTCATTTTTGCCAGTGTGCAAATGAACAATATACCTAGTGGTACACATACGTCTCAATACACAGTTAATTGTTAAATTTGAGTAGAACACCAAACTTCAGTTTAACCCATTGCAGTCCAAATGTTAAAAGCAGCGCTGGCGACCAGCAGCAGAGCGCGAGAGGCGCACTACGCACCAGGCGGCCCGAAGAGGAGCAGGCCTTTAGCAGGCGCTCGAAGGCCCGTGAACAGCTCCGGCCGCAACGTGGGCAGGATCACCAGCTCCTGCAGCGCCTTCTTTGCCACCTGCGGCACATGCGAGTCATGGTCAGGCCTAACACAGTGTAAGTGAGATGCTCAGGGGCTTTGGTCGCTTCCTACATGAAGATTAGATTAGATGATGGGTAAAGAAAAAAAGCGTTCCAAAAAGACAAAGAAGAAAGACACCATTTACTATGGAGATGAGGGAACGTGGAATCTATGCACAAAGATGTTCCTGCAAAGGATCCCGTGCGCATAGAAACAGTAGGATGGGAAGAAAGGTTATAAAACATGATAAAAGTTGAAGAAGAAAATCAGAGGTGCTGAAAAATAGGACAGCAATGAACCAAGAAAAAATGGTCCTTAACAAAACAAAAAATTTATTTAAACAAAAAGAAGGCCTATTTGACTCTCAGCTCAGGCCCTCACACAGTTTGCCCCTGGGAGTACTTTCCATAAATAAAATAGTTGTATTCCCCTGAGGGGACTTCCAAGATAAAGCTGTCCAGCATTTGAAAAACCCTAATTTCATTATAAAAAAAACATATGCGAGGCCTCAATTTCACAAATTATTCGTGGGATTGTTCGTTATACAAATGGAGACTCTTCCTTTGAATTCTACAATAAAAATATACTGAACGCGGGTGTTGGATGAATTACTGCATTACTTCATAGTCCCATAGGAATGTGATCCTCTTCAGGAATTCCTCGAGTTGCAGCGCCGCACGAGATACACCAATGTAATGAATGGCTATTGGCACAACTCTTGAAACAATGTCATAATTGATGAATCCCTCAAAGTTTTTGTTATAGGAACCTGAACAAGTACATTAAAATTCCCCTTAAAAATGTTCAATAAGAAACAATAAACAGTGCAAACAGAATGACTTCCAAAAATTTTCAATTTTTCTCCACGAAGGCTCGCTTCTTGGTAACGGGAAAAAGAGAATACCAAAAAAACGTTAAATTTTCTCGCAATTGATGAAACAATACTGAAAAACTGTTGCACCAAAACGAAACTAAAACCCTTTCAAGAATACGAAAAAAAAAGAATGCTTAAATAGATCGAAAAACTTTTCTGAACCAACGAGCTATTTGTACAAGAAAATAAACTTAAGACTATACAGCGAGAAAAAATTACGAAAGAACGCACCTCCTGACCAGCAATGTCGTCCCACGACACCTCCGTCGTCTGCTCCAAGATTTCATCCATTATAACCTGCACAAAACATGCTTTTCAGTTGAAATTCTAGAGTTATTTGGCATTATTCATCTGAAATAATCAAATTCTGCGGTTGAAAAAAAAAAGTTTCAGATAACCGTAACTTGAATCAGGCACAGTAGTTGATTACCTAGCAATAATTTCGTTCATATACGTTGAGGTCAGAAGAACATACGATTATGTCGTAGAAATCGAGAACCGACCGTAAAAAGTAAAATTGGTCAAACTAAATGACGATCATTATTAGATACTAACTGGAGTACAGCACCAAAATAGCTTCAGCACTTCGAGCTGAAGCTTTCAATAAAAGCAAAATTTCGGTTTGTGCCTCACCCGCGCTAAATTGTTGTCAACCCCCTTCAATGCGGTGGAGACCGCCGCAGACGTCGCACCGCGTCTGGGCTGCTGCTGCTGCCGTCGTTGAGCGTCCCCTCCTCGGGCACCTGCGACACCTCCACTCCTCTGTAAGAAGCCACCAGTTTATATTATCAAAAAGCTTTGACTAGTTACCGGTGTATAGGTTCAAATGCTGTTAGCTAGGGACTTCAGGTTTGAATTCAGAGACAACAATCACAAGAGGGATTATTATGAAATGCCTGTTTGAGAACATGATCCTGCATTCATGACCGAAGATGTCGATTACAAAAATGTTGACAGACAGAAACATTAACGAAATTCAAAGTAATTGAGGAAATTACAAAGCTGCTTAATAGAAAATTCTAACAATGAGTCGTTTTAAGACCGAAAAATTGTAATATTTCAATGCAGGGTGCAACAAGGAGGCAACTCTTGTAAGTACTGTCCGCATGTTCTGACTGAGGAAATTCATCAATTAGGTGAGAGGTAAAACAAGTAAATAAATGTTTCAAGTCTCCGATATCTTCCGCTCTGAAGACTAAACCAACTGGGAAGCTATGAAAAAAACTCGCTTTCAAATACCGCCTTGCTTGAAATACGACTGTGCACACATCTAACAAAATTTCAGTACTAATCCTAAGGAAAAAAAAAACGAAAATTCAAATTTAAAATAACCCCTCGCTCAACGTCCCACTGTACACACCCCAAAAAACAAATTTAATAAAAACACTAAATGGACCCGAGTAGGAGGGGCGCGCAAGTACCATACCTGAGCATTAGATTTAGGCGCGGTGTGGGCACCCCGCCTCAGCCCGGTGTCCACTTTGGGACCGACACGAGGCGACATGGATGCCGCCGAGGGATTGGCTGAGCGGCGAGTAGCAGGAGCGCGCTGATTGGCTGGCCGGGTGACGCTGGGTGCTGATGCCGATTTCTTTGTGGCAGCTGTAAGTAAATGAACTGTTAAATTAAACTTAATGAACCCACTTGCACTGAAATTAAGGATCTAAAACTCAACTATACAACTGAGCTCAGATTTTCCTGATTATACTAATCACATTTTGACGTTATTCAAATTTTCCGTTTGCTCGTAAGATTGTGATGAATTTAGTAATGGGGCGCAGCCAAATTTTGCAACGATTCTGTTTTAAAATGTTTTGAGCAAACAACAAAAGCTTACCTTGTGACTTGTACCATTTACCAGTTATGAATGATCTTAATACATTTACTTTAATTTTTTTAAATTTAAATCACTGATGAATCAGTGATTTATTATTATTTAATGAGATGAATACATCACGATCAACACCGTACCCGATTGCTGAAACCAAATTTTTATCATGTATCTTCAATTTCTCTTGATCTCATTCAGTACTTGAATGAACATTTCCTAGGGAAATTTTCTCCAATGAGCATATGACGGTCATAATTATTTGAGTCATCGAAATATCGCAATTAGAGTATTGAAATGTGCTTATTGTATTACACCATTAAATTCTCGCCGGAACGAGTCCGCTAAGGTTGCAGACAACAAAGATCTCATGAGGAGAGAGAACATTAAGATATATGCTTTCCGTATCAGACAGTCGGAAAGCAACTAACTCGGTGCTTACACAATGCTGCGGTACGATGCTACTAGGTACACGCTTTTAAATATACGCACTAGGTGATAATAAATAACTTCTTTGATAGTATTATAATCGCAGGTCAGAAGAATGGGAAGAAAAGGATTCAAACATACAATAGAAAGGGGAGGGGGGAAGAGCTGATGGCATTGAAGGAATGCCATTTCAGTCGCTATGAAGTGGTGGACGCTACAATTCCGTATTTGTGTATAATGGTTTCATAAAAGTCGGCGAGTCAGCAATGGCCGCCCGGTGTCGTTTTGGGGCGATATTTCAACACTGTAGTTAGATTAGATTGTAACTTAATTAAATCCTCTCTAACCACAGTAAAATTGTCCCCAATAGAGGCAAGGAGAAAGTATCATTACCTATGGAATTAATTAAGTATGTAATTAAAGGATCTACGCACAAAAGATGTGTTCACATACACTGAATTCAGAAACAAAAAACTTACAAGATAAAAGTCTTAAAAGAAAGTAATAAGACAGCAGTGAACCCTAAGGAGATGGTACAGAACACATAACAACCTTTACTATTTCAAATCAAAGAAGGTATGCTTAACCTTAAGCTCGGGACCTCTCATCCACCCTATAGGAATACAAATTCCCATAGATACAACTGTTCAATTCCACAGAGGGGTTGCTCTTTGTTGGTGACGCATGCATTCAGCAACTTGGTTCACATTAAATTTCAGTTCATGAAGTGAAGGACTAGGAAGGAAATGAAAACAGACAGAACACGTTGAACAAAACCACAACCTTGATGAATTTATAAAAAGTTGAGTTGAGAAAAAACACTAACATAGATGAGCTCCAACCGAACTTGACATCAGTTCCAGGCCATTAATGATTTCAAAACATCCACATCACTTAATTCTGAATTGCTTAAATTTGTCGCTTACACAACACTTACGAACAGCAGGTAAGTGTCCCAAACAGCATACAAACAACGGAGGTTGAGAATGACGTAACAAACGCAGCTGGACCAGTTGTTCGTCGTAGATAGCCAGCTACATAAATTGCAAAAGAATATCTCAAGCAAGGTTAACATGCAAGCAATGGCCCTTATGAGCATGCACTGAACCAAGGACAGGACTAGTGCATTTTTAAAATTAAGCATTTTTACTTGGATTTAACCTTAGAGATGAACTGCAAGTTAATTAACAATCTCAAGCGTTCACAGTTAACTTAAAAGCTTTTTGGTCGCACACGCTCAAGAGGAAGCTTATTGTAGAAACCAAAGGAGCAGAAATGCTGTTATGAAATGACAGCATGGCATCTCAAATACTCACATAATGTGTAGGACTGTGAACATGAATTATATTTTCATCCAATAGAAGAAAATAAGACAAAGGATATTACATCACTGGGATCCTACAAAGCAGCTCAAGAAGTATCTGCACCAAAAATTGCAATTTGATTCAAGTAAATGAAATTGATAACTTTAATTGTCTCATTTTGCGCCCTAGATTAAATCAAAAATTTATTACTATGTAAGAAGTAAGAAAATGTCCGATTTTTCATTGAAAATTGAATGCAATCACTGGGAGTCATTGAAGAAAGTTATTTTGCCACCACATTTGAACGACACTTCGTGTTTGAAGGAAGGACGAGGGAACACAGAAATTAATCACTACACAGCTCGTCAAGGCAAATTACAGTAATGAAATACTAACATATTGAATGCAAACGCCGCCTCTACGCGTTTCAAGTATTGAATTCTGATGAAAACTTTCATATAGAGAATGGAAAAGGAAAATTTTGAAATTTCTGTTATTCAATCACCACTGCTGAAAACTTGCTAGTACGAAAATGATAGCACCAAAGAAAAACAAACAGCAGACTAGGATATACTGTAAAGCGTCAGTGTAAACCTTCCTTACCACAAGAAAGGTGTTCCAAAAAAAGAAGGATGACGGCACCATTTAGTACGGAGTTGAATGAAACACGGAATCTATGCTCAAGGTATGTTCCCACCCACAGAAAAACCTGGTAAGGAATAGGGTTAAAGTAGCACTACGAAATGACAAAATTCCAGTGTCTTGGTTAGAACAACGCGCGACAGTTGAGAACACAAGACAGTGCGAGTGTTACAAAAAATGAGAAAGTCATGAGATAGGAACTAAGACACAGAAAAAAAGAAGTTTACGTAGAAAGATCAGCAGTTGATAAGAGACTCGAAAAAGAGAAACACGAAAAACAAAGCCATTTGATCAAACCAACGAGAAATTATGACGTGGGTATTGAGGAGCATTTACTAATTAACGAATTAATACTAACGTGGACAATCCCTCTGGGAAGCAGGCTAGGAGACGATCACATTCACCACACTCGGATCATAAACCGTAAAATTCTAAACTGTGAAAAAATTCAGAAAAATAAAACAAAAAAACAAATGGGACAGTAATGAAACAGAAAACCATCAAAAAATAAGTTAGCAATAGGAACTTGAAAAGCCATGACTGTAAAGAATGAGTAGAAGAATAATAAGATGTGTAACAATATAACGCATTAAAGGTTCCTGAGTTATGTGAACCGAGAAACTGTCAATAATATGTACGATAATTATTTAAACGGAGAGAGTAATTAAGGAGACTGATCGGACGGACAACAAAATGAGTGCCGAAGGAGTACCTGGGGATGAAGAACGATTGGTCCCCAAGACAGGAGCATTCTTATTTACCCCCCAGGGAGAGGGGACGGGCGAGTTACTGGAGTAGGTGAAAGTGAAGGGGGCGGCGGGAGTGGCTTGAACTTGCGGCCTCACGCGTGCTCTTGGTTTCTCTTTGTGTTTAGACTCGAGGCTGGTGGAGGTTTTGGTGGCGGCGTTTTGTGAAGGGAGATGTGCACCAGTATGCTGAGGCGAGGTTTTAGTAACGCTCCGTTCAGACGGACTAGAGGCGTTCCTGACAGCAGATGACGCGTAAGATGAAAGACCGTTAGGGGAAAACGGTGGGGAGTTACGTAATGGGGACGACGGTTGCTCTTCTGGGGAGAGCTTCCTGGGAGAAGATGAACGCTTTCCCAAGTTGCTGGGGTACAGATTGCTGGGGCTAGGGCACACGTTGGGGTTTCTGACACGAGTTGTCGGGGAAGGAGGATGGTTAGCTGCTAAAACACTGCTATTGATGATCGCTGTGCTATTGTCACTTTCGCCAGCTACCTCAAAAACCCGCGATATTTCTGACACCCCCCTGCGATTTTCTCGCAAGGAATTGGGTGGACTGAAATGAGTCGTTCCCGAGGGGGAGTGGACCGTCAACTTCGGGGGTCGGTCGCGGTGTTTGATGTAGGTCTGGCGCCTCGATCTGTTGGGGGAGTGCGGCGGGGACTCGGGCTGGGGGAGGTGAGGGGGAGAAGCTCCATCTACTGACAGCTCCCTCAGCTGAGCTATTGAATCTATGAACAAAAAAGTAACGTGCACCAAATTAATAAGGATATTCAAATCAAGTCAAATAGTTTCTAACAAAAATTTGTCCTTTTTCAGGCTTTCAATGTGACAATTGGCAACGTCCAAAGAATTCGAATATCTTGGGAAGAAATTCCAACTTAATCTATGACACAACCATGAAGAGGGAACAACTGTGAGGTAATGCTAAGGTATGTGGTACGTGCTATGCGAAATCAACTTAAACATTCTTTTTTAAGCAAACACAAGTTCAGCAGTTAAGCACTTCATTAGAGTGATGGTTCAACACTCACTGAGGTACACTCAACATTCAAGCTATTGAACATGGCAGCAAACTAAAGAAAATAATAAACAGCATGGCAGCTCACAGAGCAATGTGCAGTCAAAAATATGTATTAATCAAAATGCAACCACTTAGTGAAATTGACTGAAGTGTTAATGGTGATCGAATCAAGCAAGCAGCAAAAGCAACAACGCGCGGCCGTGGTGAAATAATGCTGCGACGACTGGTTATTTCCGATTTCTTCGACAGTAGCACGCATAGCGAAACACTTCACTTGTTTACCATGCAAACTAAAAAATTAGCAATGTGCAGGTTTGATGTAGCGCTCAATCTTTACGAAGTACAATGACTTTACGTTCTGAGAAACGTGCAAAAATCTTGAACCCGTGAAATTCTATGATGATACTCTGCCGCCTAGCGAGATCTTGCGGGGAGGCACCGGCGCTACCTGAACTCAATTTTGGACGACCTCGCACCACAAAATGAAGGAAGTAGGTGTGGGGTAATGTGTACCATGTTTCAAGTTATGTGTAAAACTAGTGTATGGGGCAAGGAATTAACACGATACCTACAAAATGACACATCGGTGGCTACTGAGGAGATTATCATAATGCTGCTGACCGACCTGTAGTCTCTAACTCAATTTTTATAAACACTCAATGATTGCTAAATGAAGTCACGATCCGATTAATGTTGGCTATTTTCAAAATTGCTCACTATAATTGGCTTTAAATTTAAATTGAATACTGAACTTCAGTTTAACCCATCGTAGGAAACGTGTTGAGACATTTATGCCTAAGATTATAATTTGAAGTATGGAGTAGCAAGCATGATCCAAGAGTTGGTTCTTAATCTTTGTTAGCGAAGTTAAAAGTTGGGCACTGAAGAACGATCTGAGCACTGCACACCCACAGAAGCACCACAGTCAGCCATAAAAGTATCATAAAACAAGTTTGACGAGCACATCCAGAACATGTTAGCAACGAACGTCGCGTAAGCCAGGAAGTAAAACAAAATTCCATCATCACTTCAAACCTCTGTACCGTCTTCTATCCAAACAAATAAATAAATAATGAGCAACCTAATATTCTACGGCATATTGTTCTGTATACTAAAGCACTCGGTTCCCCTTCATGCATAATTAGATCTTCAGCCCCAAAACTAATATCTATATTTTGTTATTGACAGCTTTCATTTGTAAATCAATGCAAGTCCAAAACACCGCTCACAGTCGTTCTCGGGCGAAACCAAAGAGCTTTACTGCCTTCCACTCACACCAAGTGTTATAACCTTCTACAGCCCATAGGATAATGCTGTCCTTTCAAGCTTTACTATCCAATATTTCTTGTCGAATTTAAACCTTATGTGTTGTTTTGAAGTTCAATACCAAGTGAAAGTTTCTCCCTCATTTTGATACTAGTGTGAGTCCAATACCAGTGCCTGTAATAATGACAATACGGGAGAAAATATCCTACGGGAAAGAGTGATGGACAACGGCTCGAAGCCAACCGAAGCCTGAAAATACATGGCGTCTGCCCTCTCCCTGTCACGGAAAATTCAGGCAGCTGTGAAACACAGCCTTGATCATAAAATTGTAGGACAACACCGTATTAATGTGCGAGTAAATTTTGTGATAACTCAGCAATGACATCCGTCTACCGCACTTGATTCTACGGACAAGCTTTGCTTATGCTGAAAAATCGCGAGTGTTAAAAGTAATTCAATCATGAAATACAATTCATTTTAAAGGAAAAACTCGCGCCAACTGGCCTTCCTTTAGCAGCGGTGTAACGTTCATGGAAAGCGAACTTATTAGCAGCAATTTGTCCAACATAAACACTACACTATGAGCACTTTTTATGTGCTCACCGGCAACCGGTGTAAGGAGGGCGGCATAATGAGACGGAAATTTTCCAACACTGTCTTGATAAAGAAAAGGTTTTCGATGGGGAGAAAACTCTCGCGATGCACAAATTAATCCACGCCCAACAGTTAAGGAACTGATTACTTGTAGAAACAGGTCAAACGTAAAAAAGTGAATAGAATAAACCATTAAAAATAATCAACAAAGACGTACCACCCACTTTTTCAATAAGAACTGGCAGTAAAAAGTAATGGAGATTTAGTCGGAAACCGAAAACTGAGACCAATTTACTAAGAGAAAATAAAAAAGCACACTTTGCACAAGTATTGCTGGCAGCGTAAAGAAAAACGTTTTCTGACAGGCTGACCATAGTTAACCCCATGAGTAATAACAAAAATCCAAGAAGCAAAGGTGACAATTTGCGATAGTTTGTTTAGATATCAGGAGTGAGCAACATTAACAAGAAGCTTCGTGAAAGCTTCAGTTATAGACCTGAAAGAGCCAAGATCATTTTTGCCTGCGACATCGTCTGTCATGCTACAGAATAACACGTAGTGTGGTGTATGTAACACAGGTCACGGACGATAAAAGGAAGAGTCATGTTTTCCAAATGCTGAAGTTGAGCACAATTAGTATAAAAAAAATGAGCTGCTCTAAATTGCATACCTAGAATACCGAGACCGATCCTCATCATTCAAACAGAAAGGCTATTTCAAAACTACATATTTTATCAAGCACGATTTTCAACTTTCCCAAATTAATGAACAAACTAGTATCTATTCTGGATGCTAATCAGGATCGGAGTATCAGTTCAGAAATATCAACTCAATAAGGTCAGGCATTCAGCCCAAGACTAGTCCAGGAGCATCATCCCGATGTTAATTACTAATTAGCAACCCAAGGAAAAAGGCTGACTGGCTACCAACCCCAGAAAATTAGGCTGATTGCCAATCCCAGGAAATAAGGCTGCCTATTAATCCTAGGAAATTAGGCTGACTACCAAGCCAAAGAAATAAAGCTCCCTATTAATCCAAAAAATAAATCTGCCTAGCAAATTGAGGAAATACCGCTGCTTATTAATCCGAGGAAACAAGGGTGCCCATTAATCCGAGGTAATAAGACAGCCTATTACCCCAGAAACTAAGTCTGTCCCCGATCACCAACCCAGAATAGTGAGCCGGTCGCGAGCCATGGCGAGATTAGCAGCCATCTTGTCCCGGAGCCTGCGGGCGCGGTCGTACTGCTCCCCTCGGCCGTCCACGTCCACGGCCACCCCCAGCTCCAGCTCGGCTATGCCGCGCTGGTACATCGCCATCGCGCCCGCTTTGTCATCTGCAAACAAGCGAGAGTTACTCTTGGTTCACCACATAGCGGTGCACGCACGTTGATGAAGTGGATCAACAATCCCCGATCAACTCGAGCTGAGATAGACTCCAGATGTGAAACGGGGATGAAAAATTGACATAAAACAAACGCATTTAATGGAGAAGGTAAAATACTGCGTGAAAACATCGCAGTGCTTTCACAATAATGGAGCGAACTAAACTGAGCTAAAATCTAGGAGCAACAACATAGGAACGGAGTAGCAAATTAGATCAGATTATAAGTCAGTTTAAGCCTCCCTCAACACAACAAACGTGATTCAAAAAGAAGGAAACTGATGGCATCATTTAGTATTGAGGTAAGAGACCGAGGAATCTGTCCAAAATATGCTCCCTCACGACATCCTCTGCGTATACGAACAGCAAGTTGAGAAGTGAGTTTATGAAACAAGAATAAATTTGAAGAAGGAAGTAATAGGTGATGAAAACAGGACAGCAGGGAATAAAAAAATAGGGTTCGTAACAAAGCAAAAAGAAACGTTTTATTTGAACAAAAGGAACAAATGCCTGACTTTCAGCTCCAGACCTCATTTTCTCCCTTGGAGAGCTAATTCACTTTGTAAAATAGTTGTAACCCCCTAATCCCTAAGGGGACGAGGAGGTACGAATTGAGGCATCAATAATTACTCACCTAAACAGCGTATTTACCTGAGAGTCAGTGTACACACCGAATTATTATCAGAATTATATTTGAGGTTTAACCACCGCTCCCACATTTTATGTGATGTTGACAATGAGGCTCGGACTTATTATGACATCTAAATATCTAATGTTGAAAATACTTATGTATTTCGGCACATTTCATCAAGAAGTACGTATCGCAAAACAATATCATCGACAGGGTATTTCAGATGATTTCGAACACCTTCCTCTTCTATGCTCAAATCCTGATAGGTCAAGGAAAAAGTAGAATAATGCTTTGTTATTTCGATTTCATTTAGAAGACCAGGAGAACAAAAGTTTTATTCGACATGACTGTCCTCGGCCATGATAACGGTTGCCGCACGCTTGCGCATCTGGACTCAGTGCCGATAACTTCTGCAGATTTCAACGACTCCACGGCCTTTCTGACGTCCTTCTCGAACGCTGTGACGCTCTAGTTGGGCTTCGCACAAGGTTTGGCCTAAATTTGCGGCCGATAATAATCCCACAGGTTTAGGTCAGATGAGTTAGAAGGTCAAAATCCCAAAATCCCACACCAGGGCTCAACAGTTAGACTTGCAGTGTGGGCGGGAACAGAGTTCTGTCGGAACATGAACTTTTATTTAAAACCTTGACCTGCACCCATGGGAGGATTTCTGATTGCAAGAAGTTACAGTAGGATTCGACGTTCACTTTTTCGTTGTCGAAAAAGGGAGTAAAGACGTCACCCGCACTCGAAGCAGTGCAAAGGGTCACGACGCTGGCTAGGTCATCGTGTGATAAGATTAAATTATACTTTAGCTTCAGCCTCCCTTACCACAACAAAGATGTTCAAAGAATAAGGAATTAAAGGTACGCGGAATCTAAGCACAAGGTATGTTTCTCCACAGGACCTCCTGCGTACAGAAACAGTAGCTTGAGAAATGAGTTTATGAAAGAAGACAAAAGTTGAAGAAGAATGTCGTAGGTGCTGAAAAACAGGACAGCAGTGAACCGAAAAAAAAGCTCATAACCAAAGAAAAAAAATAATTTCAATAAAAAGAAGGCCTACCCAACATCCAACTCGGGATCTCAAATCTTATCCCAGGGAGCACCAGTACAAATAAATAAATTATTCCCACACATCCCGAGGAATGGGTAAGATCTCAAGTTTCACTTCTTTTGACGGGCTATATTGGGCGTACGGACATA
Organism: Morinoia aosen; assembly: GCA_030386875.1. Lineage (NCBI taxonomy): Eukaryota > Metazoa > Arthropoda > Malacostraca > Amphipoda > Talitridae > Morinoia > Morinoia aosen. Next base: position 13,351,087 of record CM059562.1, read on the forward strand.
TTTGCTTTGGACTCTCCATGGTGCTTCCATGGATTAACATTTAATCTAATCTATCTTTGACTAATCGTTCAGGCGATTCAACATGTATATACATGCGAGTCAACCGCTCGGTGCACTGCGCTTTCGCCCACTTCGACATCAAAAAAACAAGAAATCGCTCTCGACATCAAAACCCTTTTCAGAGAAACATCAGTGAGGAGCGTCAAGTCTGAATGGTTGGTTCAGTTTGGTGTTAGGCCACCACCATTTGTGTTCCACTGAAAGGAAAGTTCGGAATTGAATTTAGTACTCGTATACTTACCAGAGAAATTAGATCAATGTAATTCGAATCTAGTTTGGTCGGGCGTCGTTAGATTCATGTTATCTAATCCCCGGGAGCTATAAATAAAACGGACCCCAATTTATCGCGAACGAAGTGACTCATTTCGAGTGCACCGATAAAGAGGTCGTTCTACCTGTAGGTTTACAACAACAATGAACAAATTTCTAGCTTAACCCTAATAATCAGTTTAAAGAGTAAAACCGTAAAAAATCTTTTTCAAAATTTACTGCTTACCAAGCGTACAATTAAGTTATCTATCACACGTAATTGAATTGCAGTGGAAACTTCAAGTGGTGCAGGAAACATAAATCCTACAGAAATTTTTCGAATTTATGGCGCATGGCAACATTTTACAACTGTTCAATGTTCATCTACCATCGACACAGTCCTCACAAATACGGCAGATTACAGCAATTTACTGCCAGAGCCACAGACGAAGCTCTCGACGTTACAGTAATCGCCTTTACCGACACACATAGTATCTTGTAAATCAATGAAGGAAGAAACACACAACGAGCATGTTTGAAATGTCACTTTCTCACATACATTTGATGTTCTTTTCATCCATGTTTCAACCTCAAATGATCAAATAGCTTATCAGTGTTTCATGACCAACTTGTTATCTGTACCACGTACAGGAATTAGCCACCTTATCCCTTCGATACGCACTTTGCTATTGGAGACAGCACACTGAAAACACAAATTACTTAAGTACTTCTCACAGACAAAGCGGCGAAGACAATAGTGAATGCGACAGGATACAAGCAGCGCAAGCATCTTGCAAGGGATAAAAAAAGAAAACGTGAAGGAAAAATTAGGCTCGCGTAGTTACAAAACCATCCCCAATGGCAATATATGTAAAGACGTGCTGCAAGTAAGCAAGTTAAAACTGGGCATATTCAACCAAACAATTAAATCCAACAGCCTCTATTATCAAAAGCTAGTTGACATAGGGGCGCGGTAACTCATCAAAGCACACAAACGAGGGCAAACGCATTATGTCTCGAGCCAACTTACTAATTATTATTCTGAAGAATTTTCTTTGTAGAGCAATGAATTCACGAAATGGTTTGGAGGACACTTCTTTTCAGCATGCCCCAGTTGGGACTTTAAAGAGCGCTACAAAATACGAGTTACAAAACCCAAAATTAGACAAAATCCAAGGACAACTTCGACAACTTTTTCGAAATGCACAATATCCTAAAATGGCTGACAAACAAGATCATTAGTGCTGAATAATTCATTATAACCATGAAAAAAGACATTATTATCACCATATCAAACAACCACATTTTGTAGCGATTTAATCAACATGGCACACCGAACATATCAGATAAGATGAAAGAACCTTCAAGCGAGACGAAGGCACGGTTTGAGTAAGGAAAGGGTTTTTGCGGCTGCAATACATAAAGAAAGAGCAGATAGCCCCGACTTGGAAGCCGCGCGCCCAATAAAGACAAGAGAGCGCGGCGTGGGCGGTGTATCCTGCTGCACAGTCTGGACTGACCTCAGCGACCATTCGTGTGACACCAACCATTCATTCGTGTGACACCAACCATTAGTGTGACACCAACCATCTGTGTGACAGCAACCATTTGTGTGACAGCAGCCATTATGGACAGAAACCATTTGTGACGGAAGCCATGTGTAACAACCCTTGTGACAGCAACCATTTATCCTGCAGCCCCGACTGGACTGACCTCAGCAACCATTTGTGCTTATGGGGTAACTTCAAACGCTTATGTATTTGAGGCGGCTATACTTGCTGGGGGATATTAGCGTCAATATTTTCACTGTTAGAGAAGTATCATTCTTGTTATAATTTGTAGAAGCAGCAGCAGCAGCAGCAGCAGCACGTTTCAATCTCACCCTACAAAAGACATAATGGCTGGAGAAAATAAATGTATTTTTAATGTGATTATTATTATTATTATTATTATTATACAAGAAAGTTTTAGCCTCCCTTAACCAAGAGAGGAAAGAGGAAGGCACCATTTAGTATGGAGTTGAGGGAACGCGGAATCTATGCACAAGGTGCACAGAAACAGTAAGCTAGGAAAGAAGTTCATGAAACAAGAAAAAGTTGAAGAAGAAAGTAGTAGGTGCTGAAAAACAGGACAGCAGTGAACCGAAAAAAGATGGTCCGTAACAAAGCAAAAACCTATTTTATTACAACAAAAAGGAAGCCTACCTAACCTTTAGCTCGGGCCCTCACATTGTCCCCCTGGGAGCGCCAATTCCCATAGATACAACAGTTGTATCCCCCTGAGGGGATTTTTTAATGTGATTCAAACAGAACATTCTTGGTACAAATGGCGTGACGTATTAATAAAGTTTTAGAAATTAAGTAGGAACAGTTTGTAACATCAGGCAAAACGTTCACTATGGACTTCTCTACAAGACACGCACGATACCTTAAAAAAAATCAGGTGAGGTTGATTTAGTGATAGCATTGGACGCCATTTCGAAATGCCAATTCCCTGACACACATTTCACATACTGACGAAAACACTCAACTCAATTTCTGACCATTTTGCCCACCGAGATACACAAATATCAACGGACAACTAAGAAATAATCCTCTTGACAGCATCCCAATCGGATAACTCGGAAGGAAGTTCAAGTGCAACAACAGGTGCAATTGTACCTACGTATTAGCCATAACTTAGTGCATCAACAGGCGTAACTGTACTACCCATAACTAAAAAAACTTATGCTAACCTGGAGGTAAACACTGTCCATATAATTATTTGAACCGATGGCAAGGAGCTGGATACTGCAAAAAATATTGAAGTGTATCAAAAAGTGAACACAACACGCCACCTCTGCAGAAAGGTAATAAAGGTTAGGAAAAAACTGGAAGATGCTTAATTGCACCAAAATGTTCCCGAAAGGTTTCAGTAATTGGTCAACACCTTCACAATTTTTTGCAAATAAGAACACATAGCTCACGGGCGTGAAAACACTAGACGAGATTCCAATGAAGTACAGTCGATTCTCGAGTTATGCATCATTTTACACGATCCTCAATTCATGCTTATAAATATTAGACCCAGTTGCTCCAGTAATACGAAGCTTGATTCAAAGTACGAATTACTGGAGATAACCAACTTTTTCACGTCAAAGTTGAGGTTGGTATAAGACTATGTCGTATAACTTGAAAATCACTAGAATCGCAAGAGAGAAGCTTGCGAACCAGCGGAGCAACAAGTTTGTACATGTTGAAGCGCACAGCCATGTCACCTGTGTAGACAGAGCGGGCACCCCTCAAGGTCATCAGATCTGCCTGAGTGACGTCACGCGCGTTCCATGTAGACGACGGATTTCCACACGAAAGCAGATCGAGTTGACACGAAGCTGTAATTACATCAGCGAAAATTTACGCTATAAATGCCACTGAAATTGAAGCTTAGTAGCAACACGCCAAGGCGGTAAAATTAAGAAGAGAACAGAGCCATGAAGGTCGGCTGCAATGAAGCCGCCCGCCCCCGTCCGCCACACCTGAGGCCTTTAAGCGGTCAGAGACCCGGAGATGCACTTTGAGGTCTATAATAACAAGTACTCATTAATAAACAAGGAACATTCGTTAACACACGAAAGTACAACGCAATCAATATCACAAATGTTTCTCGGATGGGAGTATTTGTGTCTTCAATGAAAACCTGTTGAAATCCCACAAGGGCCTATAAAAATATGCTCTTTCTCTAGCGCAAACTGTCGACTCTCGTTAGAGCGTAACTGCAATAAATACTTTGCACTTATTCAGCCTGGGATACATTCTTTTATCGCCTTCATTTTCGAGCAAGCTAGGCAAGAACTTCAGTTAATTCTTTCACAGAGCTGCTGAGTGCAAGTGACATCAAAATGTTTGTCATTCAATCATAGATTTAATCCTTGCATAGACCAGCAAAGAAACAACGTGACGGGAGCGTCGCAACAAAAATCCTCAACCATGATGAACACTTTCAAACGATCAGTTAATGCCATAGCGACAGTTAATTTCGAGGAAGTGAAAACGGAAAAAATCATTTTTTGTCCGAATAAAAATACACACAATCAGAGAAAAAACAAAAGAATATGAAGAAAACTCCTCAAAAGCACGACACGTCAAGTGATATCTCGACAGGCACGGCTTGTCAACAAAAACTCGACCTGTTTTGAGGCATCGTCTCATGCAGCGAGAACTACCAGACGGGTCGCCTGAGGCATGTTCAAAGGAAATGTACGAATTGCATGGATCATCATCTGCTAAGATTTAATTGAAGAATTCATTCCACTAAACATTGAAATTACGTACCTAGATTTAATTTGAATCCTAAACTCGATCCTGGCATTCAACCACACCCTCTTAAGACCTCTGTAAAACGACTTTTCTCATGCAGCACGCAGACTGCACCTGGGGATTTGTTTTCAACTATTTACACATAGGTGAAATTTGCATTATCACTCTAAATTTTAGCTATATCTTTTGACATTATCGATTGAAAGTGAGAAGAGATATGTTTAAATTTAATGCCTAGACAACATGGAAATCACTGCGTACGAGAATTGACGTCTTCGTGCTCTCTCACTCACTACTGAAGTTGCAGCTGAAGGACAGAGAGAGGAAGCGAGACCTTTACTCGTACACTCGAGACAACCAAAACGTTCTCTCTGAAACGATGCTGTGAGCTATGACCAATCCTAAGAATGTGCAAATTTGAATCAAGTGACAACTTTCTACTTACACACTAGAAGACGATCCCTATAGGGTGGTAGGTGACCAGAATAAATTATCTCAAGCTGCATAGCATTGCACTACATGTGTCTTTGGCGCCTATTCCATAGAAAAAAGGACATGAGCTGAATTTCAACACGCACAGCTTAAGTAAACATAATAGGACCATAGTTGTCCTGATAAAAGTACATGACGAGACTAAAGAATTCCAGTAGCAGTTCTTGTAAAACGGGAACCGGTTCCTGGCGACCGATAACGCGGCACCACACGGAGTGATGGAGCAACCAGAGTTCCCAGATTGATCATTTTTGGTCCAAAAATTTTGAGTTGAGTTTTTTAAAGCAAAAATTTACCCATGACGACCGCTCAACTGCTGGCATTAATATTTAATCAAGGCACTGAGCAGTCTTTAATTACAATTGGAAAGAAAGAACAAAAAAACAAAACTTGAGAATTTCAAAAAGAAAACGGCCTATCTTGCACCTCAGAACTCACCTTGAGACGCGCGCAACCATAAGAAGTCAAGGATGAGGCTAATAAGCCAGTAGTGAACACATTTATTGGATGGTAGATCGCTATCCTTTATTGGGAGACGCGATAGTAAACGAAACGTGATAAAAATCATACTTAAAATAGAGAAAATGTATTTTGGAAAAAGTTTCCATGAATTGTGAGAGATATCACTTTTACACAATCAGATTCTGTGCAAGGGGAAATAAAGTATCGTAATTTTGACATTAAATGAAAGGAACAAAGATGGGGAAAAAACCACCCGGCAGAAAGATGGGCCGGCGTCCGAAAATCTGTTTCCAAAAAAGTCCAGTGTACGTAAGAAAATCTGACATTTCCTGAGACTTACAAAATTACTGGACAACATGGTCTCTATTGCAGCTCCTTATGGGGCACATCCGCAACAAAGGCGATCCAAAGAGAAGAAGGCACCATTCAGTATGGACTAAAAGGGAACACGGAACCTATGCACAAGGTGCATAGAACCAGTAAGCTAATAAAGAAGTTCATGAAACAAGATAAAAGTTGAAGAAAGTAGTTGGTGCTGAAAAACAGGATAGCAGTGAACCAACAAAAGATGGTCTTTAACAAAACCAAAAACATTTTATTCCAACGAAAAGAAGGCCTACCTGATTCTCAACGCCGAACCTCACATTTCCTCCCTGGGAGTGCCAATTCCCATCGAGGTTTAGAAACAATTCAATGCGTAATTGGAACGCCGTTGCTTCCTAAAGGGAAGTTCTTCTTTATTGAAAGCACCATATCAAATTTTCAGCACTACCGTTTCCACTTCTACCAGAAGCGCTGAAGGAGCTGTGAAACCTAGAAAACACGAAAAGTCCTGCACATGCTTTTGAGAGATAACCTTTGTTGAGAGGCTGTTCCTAATTCTCGCTGAACCTCAACTCTAAAAAAACATTTAACATTTATCAAACTAAAATAGCTTCCCCATCCCCACCCCTTTCACCCCAATTTAAAAAACACTACTTTTTCTACGCATAAGTCATCTAGAAACGAACATAGATTTCCTTCAAATTTGGTCAACATAATAAAAAAGCAAGAAAAAATCCTTTGAGAAAAAACAGAAATATCTTATACTCGAATGAACCAAAACGCAGATCACATGACCATAAATCGTTACGGCTGGCGGTAGAGTGAGACCCTCGCTTCTTGGAGACGAGGTGGGGCGCTGCGCCCGTCGTTAGGTTCAATAAGCGCCACTCAGCTCCCTCACTCCACACGCAGGCCTCATATAGACAACTCAAGAATGACAGTACCAAGCGCTCTTTTCAACACGTTAAGCGCGACTGAAGTTCAATATTCAACTCAAATTAGAGTCAATTTCAGACATCAATTCTTCAAAAAATTAATATTAAAATAGATCGCGCCTTCATTTAGTTTTCATTTTAAGCATTGATCGAAATTGAGTTAGTGACTGCTGGTCGGACAGCAGCATTACGAAAATCCCCTCAATGACCACCGGTGGGTCACGTCGCACGTAAGGTGTTAAAGACGCCAGAAACCGGCAACAAAGTTCGGCGACTTTGCAACCCGTGTAACTGGATCAGCAGCTAATAGAGGTATTCGACCATTTTGCGACTTTCTGTACATACAACTCATTTCCCAAACTGAGGAAGGTTTGGAGTATCAGTGGTGTACATAACTCGTTTTCAATGTTTGGTACCGCCTGATTCTAGGAGCATCTCACACAGTGCGTGGCAGGGAAGACTAATTTCGCCCGTTTGAGCGAGAAAATTTAGCGCATAAAGCTAACGGTGTTCGTCGAGACTCATTCTAATTTATTGAACACAAGCATGTGATACATACGGCCGAGGTGAGAGCTGTAAGATGATCTAAACAGACTACGGGTGAAAATATATCGGACTTTAACGAGCATAATTAACTGGTCTCATCTCCGCAATGAAAAATTAGGTAATAAAAACTGATAACACAAACCTTCCGAGAAAAAAGAATGAGCTGCGCATGCATGATGATTCAAGTATAATAAAAAACACGTTGACATGAATTGCATCAAGTTCTTTAACGAAAAATAGAGCAGTGGCTTATATTTCGAAGACGACAATTTTTTCGGTAGCGATAAAAAATTTAAATGAAGCCTATACCGTCTTTTCGGGGACTTGTATATTTAAAAGTTCCACTGAATCAGTAATCAACATTTATCCTGATGTTCATTCCTTGGAAATAATTCTTTCAACTTCACTATAGAAAACGAGTATTTTTATTCAACATGTAAACTCATGTCGAAGTTTCACAAAGGATAGCAAAAGCCTACAAAACTTCCGGTCTAAAACAAAACCAACAGCTTGCAAGCGCGCAGCCTTGCTTGAATACTAACGAAACAAGGGCAGGATGACGGAAGGTTCACAGTTTCTAATCTGACGTGTAAAATCAAGTCGTGAAGCCAGTAAAGAAGTGTTAACAAACAACGATGCAATAATTCTGTATTCTAGTCTGCTGTGCCCTAAATGAGGTAAAGCAACAGGTGCGTTGTGTGTGGGGAGCCATGGCCGCGTTCTTCAAGCATCGCACCCACTCGACCGAGACTTGGAGCTTTACAGCACCTCTTAGGGTTTGTCGAGGCACAGCATAATTTACTTAGCCTGAGGCCCTGCAAAAAATATCAAATTTGATAGCGCGAATCACCTTCCGAGACGTTCTTAGTACTCGAGGACCAGACAGAACGCAATCCTTGTAAGGAAATAATTACCTCCAAGCGGAAATTACACAACACTCTCAGCCTTAAAGCAAACTTCCCGAACACTTGTGCAGAACGTCTGATAGCAGATAATGTTCTTGCAAAGCTTCACTTCCTGGAATCACTCGGTACATCACATACACCTTGCATTGATTGTCATCGGGAGTCCTTCGAGTCTTATCGTTATGAATGAAATTCCTCAATGCACAGATAAATACAACACAGCCTGAGAGATCTTCCTTGAATGCACAGATGCAGTAAGCAATAAAACGGTCAAAAGGCGCAGGGCATAGATAATACACCTATTGAACATGCGTAAGATGAAAAGAACTAGTGTTAAAATTGACCTATTGGAAATATACCCATCATCAATATTAAAAATTAGGGAGGCAAAGGCATTGCAAATAGTGGTTACTTAGACGGAATCTCATTTAGAAAACAACACTACTTGACAGTGCGTATGTTATTCGTTGAGCTATACCAGATGGTCAAAGGATATCATGCATCTTTACCAGAAAGAAAACACGCTCGGATAACTGCTCAATACCTTGCTTTTACGCTCTATAAGCATAATTAGGACAAAATTTTTTTAACAATTTTCTCAAATTACCATCTACTTTACAAGCGTGAACATTCCAGTTTGCTCACAGTCGATCAAAGTGTTAGAGAATTCTCAACCGCGACACGACTAGCCAAAGTCTTCAGGAGTGATGTACTATGGAAACCAGGAGAGACACGAAAAACAGAAATTAAATTAACTTAACTCTCCACACACTCCTTTGAACATAACTCAAGTGAGTGATTTCCCGCAATGTTTACATGTATTTCTGCATGTGTTACTTAAATTTTAATGACTCAAAACACCGTCATCGTGGGGTAATCAATACTAAAAAAAGACTTAAGTTTCTAAATTTCAGCTTGCTTCACTCATGACGGCAATGCGTTGAGTGTGTGTGTATATAGAAGGGGTAGGAAATAATTTGTACACATGAGATTCTTTGTATTTCAAAAACTATACGTATATATACGGCAGTTTCTAACACTCACACCTTCAAGATAGCGTATACATGTATTTCAGTGCTGTTGTTCGATTACAACCTGTGGAATTCATACAACCTGCAATGACGCACATAATTCCCTTAAAACTTTTCTCTTCATGAGGTATAGACTTTTTTAAAATATCAACTAGAGTAGATTCGAAAAAATATGAAGTTTAACTGAATTATCTGACATTTTATCTGACCTTGAAAACAGCTTTTTGGATTTATTCTGATGTTTTAAAGTTTGATTAAAGAAAAGAGGACAGAACTTTCCAGTACCCCTAATGATAAGAACTAAGGAAACTGGAATACGCACACAAGAAACGTTGTGTATAGAAACAGACGGTTAGGAAGGAAAACGAAAAAAAAGATGAGATGAGACAGCGAAAAATGTATGAAAACTTACAGAATCGAAGCGAGCACAAAAGACAGAAGTCGCGAAGGCCCACTCAGAGCAGAGGTAACTCAACAATTTGTCTCCTAGGAGCGCCAGTCCCCATGGCAGGAGATAGACAAACCTAATTAAGGAGGTCGTCCCAGGCCCCTGTCGGTCCGATGAGCTTTTTTCATGTTTTTGTTGGAAAAGAATCCTTAGGTTGGTGGACTATTCGGTCCTAAAATTTTATGGCGCTACGGACAATAGATCCCCCCCCAGGGGGGGAGGGAGGTAAGGGGGACCAAAATCTTTAATTTTCGAGCCCATTTCAACCCCATATAAAAAGACAACAAAATGGGAAATGGAAAATTTGGCTATTTGATTTTGTTAGAAATATTACCAGGATTCTAAAACTGTCTTTGTTTTTGTTCTAGCATCAAAACTGAATGAGGAGATACATCTTGAAATATCAATACCAGTGAAATATCAATACTTAAAAACCAAAAAGTCAATTTTTTTCAAAAACTAAGGCCTAAATCAGAAAAATGAATGGAATAAATTGTGTTTTTTTTCAAAGGTTACATATCCTAGTCAAATTTCCAAAGAATCAGACTGAAAATAAAAAATTTCATATTTTTGAAAAAAAAAATTATTTTTTGGGCTTGGAAATCACAATTCACAGTGTGAATATGAAGTTATGTATGGAAATTATCGAAATAAAATTAAAACTGCATTCAATTACATATATTGTTCATTATATTATACTTCAACAAAAATTTTGTTATGGCTTAAGTACTTTGGCTGAATGTCTAAAGTACTATGGCTTAAATGTACGAGGAGTTCGTGGACTCGAACTCAGGACTAGAGATCACCGCGCCAACACGCGATCGACTGCGCTATCGATCACCAAAGGTGACCGAAGCACAACGAAACGATGTTTTGGCACAGTGAAAGCAGGCGCACTGTCCTGACAGATATTTTTATTCCCATTTTATATCGAGAGCTCAAAGTCTAGTCACCCCCAGAAACAATTGAAGAATCTGGTACGGGAAGACACTGCTTCCACAAGGTTTTTTTCAAATGAAATAAATGTACGAGGAGTTCGTGGACTCGAACTCAGGACTAGAGATCACCGCGCCAACACGCGATCGACTGCGCTATCGATCACCAAAGGTGACCGAAGCACAACGAAACGATGTTTTGGCACAGTGAAAGCAGGCGCACTGTCCTGACAGATATTTTTATTCCCATTTTATATCGAGAGCTCAAAGTCTAGTCACCCCCAGAAACAATTGAAGAATCTGGTACGGGAAGACACTGCTTCCACAAGGTTTTTTTCAAATGAAATAAATGTACGAGGAGTTCGTGGACTCGAACTCAGGACTAGAGATCACCGCGCCACTCTAGTCCTGAGTTCGAGTCCACGAACTCCTCGTACATTTATTTCATTTGAAAAAAACCTTGTGGAAGCAGTGTCTTCCCGTACCAGATTCTTCAATTGTTTCTGGGGGTGACTAGACTTTGAGCTCTCGATATAAAATGGGAATAAAAATATCTGTCAGGACAGTGCGCCTGCTTTCACTGTGCCAAAACATCGTTTCGTTGTGCTTCGGTCACCTTTGGTGATCGATAGCGCAGTCGATCGCGTGTTGGCGCGGTGATCTCTAGTCCTGAGTTCGAGTCCACGAACTCCTCGTACATTTATTTCATTTGAAAAAAACCTTGTGGAAGCAGTGTCTTCCCGTACCAGATTCTTCAATTGTTTCTGGGGGTGACTAGACTTTGAGCTCTCGATATAAAATGGGAATAAAAATATCTGTCAGGACAGTGCGCCTGCTTTCACTGTGCCAAAACATCGTTTCGTTGTGCTTCGGTCACCTTTGGTGATCGATAGCGCAGTCGATCGCGTGTTGGCGCGGTGATCTCTAGTCCTGAGTTCGAGTCCACGAACTCCTCGTACATTTATTTCATTTGAAAAAAACCTTGTGGAAGCAGTGTCTTCCCGTACCAGATTCTTCAATTGTTTCTGGGGGTGACTAGACTTTGAGCTCTCGATATACTATGGCTTAAGTAACACTTCTAACTTTCAACATTCAAAACGTGACTAGTCATCGAGTTTTGATGCTAGAACAAAACCAAAGACAGTTTTAGAATCCTTGAAACATTTCTAACAAACTCAAATAGGCTTTTTTCAAATTCAAATTTTTTCGAAAAAATATATAGCTCTAAACCCCAAAAAATATTGTTGGGTTTAGAAATTTTAAAAAATTTTAATGATTTTTTTAAATTTGAATTTGAAAAAAAGCCTATTTGAGTTTGTTAGAAATGTTCCAAGGATTCTAAAACTGACTTTGGTTTTGTTCTAGCATCAAAACTCGATGACGAGTCACGTTTTGAAATATCCATAAAAATATACCAAAAAACTAACTTTTCGTAAAAAACTAAGGCCTAAATCGAAAAAGTGACAGGAGTAAAAAAGGTTTACTCTCACAAATTACATATACTGGCCAATTTTCAAACGAATCTGACGAAAAAAGTTGAAAAAGTGGGACGACCTCCTTAACCTTAATAACCCATTACTTACCTCGAGAGGTAAAATGCAACAACGTGTCACTAATATACGTAAGACACATCTCCAATACGAAAGCACCAGCGTAACACAAGGAACGCAATATTCCCTGTGATTATGTCAACAAATGATTTACTTTACAACCCTATAGCCTCTCTTACAAAAAACATAGATGTTATCAAGAAGCCGCGAAATAAATTGCTCAAAATGTTTTTATTATCATCGGATAACACAACCTAACAGGAGAAAAATTATACTACTTTTCTTGAGAAAGCAATTTGTTTTGAGTACGCCAAAAAGTTGACAATTTTTTTCCTTTTACTCTTCACGATCCTCAGACAAGCGTCAAGCCAAACATCAGCTGTTCGCGCTACACAACCTTAAAAAAAGTCATCTTTAAAGCCTGACAACGAAGCTGGCATGCCGCATGTGACTACCGTGAAACGTGTAGAACGTACCGTTAAGATGATCTAATGACAGCTCAGAAGAATTCGAAATACTCAAGACATGCAGATGCGGAAATACACATGCGGCACACAGAGGCGAACGCGAAAATTTCCAGTTCCAGACGAGATGAGGCCAATCGACTAATCTGACTCGATTCATAAATCATTATAGAGCAAATGTATCATCACCTTTAGTGCTAATCGGCCCATCAGACGCGATTCAGCAAACTTTACAGTGCGAATGTTTCATTTTGATCGATATTGAATCGAACTTACATTTCAACGACTGGATGGACTCGCAGTAATTCAATGCAGTAATGAGCGAAGCTAGTGTCAAGCAAATAAAAGCTAGTTTCCTCGTTAAAATAACACACATTGATCACATGTTGCACTGCGGTCCTAGAAATCGCAGATAAGCTCGTAATTGAGCAGCAGGTGCCAACTGCCAGTCCAGGTGACCCTGACCAAGGCACAGGGAGCACGCAGCTTGATCTCCTCCCGCGCACCCTGGGCACTGCTTGAGAACTTCGTCCCCGACACACACGATTCTCTGCACGGTTTCATGTTGAACTCGGATGGGAATTCTGCATTTGCGTTGACTTGAATTCAAAGATCATCACTAATCGTATCAACTTTAAAGCGGAAACCCATAGTTCAATTCTTTTGATATCACGTTCTTGTTCGAAATTAGTGAATCAATCATACTTAATCATTATAAATTCAAGTATATTCTTATTTTTCAAAGATTAGATTAAATTATTAATTAAAATAACTCTAGCAATGATGCTTCTAAGCTTGAGAATAAAAAACAAGGCGAAAATCGCTACACGTAAGATTAGATTATATTATAAGTTAGTTTAAGCCTCCCTAACCGCTGCAAAAATAGAGCGTATCGAAGAGAGGAAGGAGGAAGGCACCATTTAGTATGGAGATGGAGATAAGAAAATGAGGAATCTATGCAGAAAGGGGCATAGAAACAGTAAGATGGGAAAGAAGTTCATGAAATAAGATAAAAGTTGAAGAAGAAAGTCAGAGGTGCTGAAAAACAGGAAAGTAGTGAACCGAAAAAAGGTGGTCCTTAACATAACAAAAAACATTTTATTTCAACAAAAAGAAGGCCTACCTAACTCTCAGCTCGGGCCCTCACATTTTCCCCTGGGAGCGCTAATTCCCATAGATACAATAGTTGTATCCCCCTGAGGGGATCGCTACACGTAAAGTCATTTTCATTCAAAAATGATCGATTAAAACTAAACGTTTCGGACTAACTGTCCATCATCAGCAAAAATATCTGTAAAACGAAACCAAGAGAGAAAGAATTAACACACTAATGCAGTATCTATAAAAAATCTAAACTTTGAAAAAAAAACGAACGGTAAAAAAAATACAAGGTAAAAGAAAAAACAATGGCTCAATTATGTGTTGGCAACATGGAGCGGGAAAGCACTTTGGGTGTCATTCAGAGTAGGTTTCATTTTGTAAATGAAACCTAATTAATTAGTTTAAGCCTCACTATCCGCTACAAAAACGATCCAAAGAGAGGAAGGAGGAAGACACTGTTCAGTATGGAGTTCAGGGAACACGGAATCTATGCAGAAAGGACACAGAAACAGTAAGTTGAGAAAAAAGATTATAAAACAAGATCAAAGTTGAAGAAGAAAGTAGAAGGTACTGAAAAACAGGACATCAATTAACCGGAAAAAAGATGGTCCTTGACATAACCAAAACATTTTATCTCAACAAAAAGAAGGCGCCTACCTAACTTTCAGCTCGGGCCCTCACATTTTCCCCCGGGAATGCTACTTCCTCTTATGTTTCAAAATTGTTGTTTCATTTACAAGATGGGAAAATTTACTACGCAAATATAGAAACTCATTACGGGCACTTACAGTGACAAGAACAAACAAATGATAGCGACACACGGGTGATCACTCCAGTCGTCGAGACTGCAGCAAGCCGGACAGCCATACAGCTAACAGTCAGTCAGATCCGGACATGTGGAACATAGGAAATCAATATAAGCACCAGGTTCACCGCAAGGCTACTCTATTACACACACAACACGTAGGTATACTAGGAAATGTGAACGCTGCGAAATCTTGGGAGACCTTGAGTTCTATAAAATTCGAAGTCGAACAAGTAATCATATCAACTGTACATAGGAAATCCTAAATTTAATTCTATTGATATCACAAACGTGTTCTAAATAAGCAAATCATTATCATACTTACTGTAACAGTAAAACACTGCAAAATAGAAGAAATGCTTTTCAAGTGAAAACGCAGCACAGATCACAAAAAGAAATATCACTCTACGTTTACCTGATGTATCACGAGATTCAACGCCAAACTAACTCCTCAGCCATTATATGAACTTACCGCAGGAATTAGGCATGGATTTTACGGAAAATTTTTAGATATGGGAAAATGGGTAATTTTTCCACTGAAGACTGGTCGCTCTCGATACTGGTAGTAAGTCCAAGCGTTCATAAATGGTGGTTTATTGTAATCGACAGTTGAAAATTCTACTGATAGTGCTTTACTTCCAGTGGATAGACTTACGGAATACGCCCACTTTTTCGGTCGGTAAAATCACACCTACAGCAGTGCTTGCTTTTGAAATGAAAACTTTTTAAAACGCAAAACGTGTTAGTAGCAAATTATTTTTTGGTATTTTCGGTGCAGCAAAAATTAGTTTCTTCGTAATCATGAGCTTCACTGACACCAACAGCATTTAAGGAGATCATCCCGAGCCCAATTGGGCCCCACCGGCTCCCCCCACTGAAAATTTTTTTTTTGTTGAAAAAGGATCCTTAGGGGATGGGTTATTATGTCATGAAATTTTATGGCCCTACGGACACTAGAACCCCCCCCCCCCCCAGGGGGGTGAAAAGGGGACCGAAAATGACGATTTTTAGGCCCAATTTTTTTATGTTGAAAAAGGATCCTTAGGGGTTGAGTTATTATGGCATGAAATTTTATGGCCCTATGGACAGATTAGATTAGATTAGTATTTAGTTTAAGCCTCCCTATCCGCAACAAAGGCTATCCAAAGAGAGGAAGGAAGAAGGCACCATTTAGTATGGAGTTAAAGAAACGCGGAATCTATGCAGAAAGGGCACAGAAACAGAAATCTAAGAAAGAAGATCATGAAACAAGAAAAAGTTGAAGAAGAAAGTAGTAGGTGCTGAAAAACAGGACAGCAGTGAACCGAAAAAAGATGGTCCTTAACATAAAAAAAGCATTTTATTTTAACAAAAAGAAAGCCTACCTAACCTTTAGCCCCATGGACAATAGAACCCATCCCCAGGGGAGTGAAAAGGGGACCGAAAATGACGATTTTGAGGGCAAATTTTTTACATTCAAAACGGGAATCGTCCTCGAGTTTTGATGCTAGAACAAATCCAAAGACAGTTTTAGAATCCTTGGAACATTTCTAGCAAACTCAATTTCGGCTTTTTTCAAATTCAAATTATTTCTATTTTTTCAAAAAATTTGGAAATTTCAAAAATCAGCAACAATTTTTTGGGGTTAGAGCTATATATTTCTTCAAAGAATTTGAATTTGAAAAAAATCAAATTTGAGTTTGTTAGAAATGTTTTAAGGATTCTAAAACTGGTTTTGGTTTTGTTCTAGCTTCAAAACTCGATGAAGAGTCTCACTTTGAAATATCCAAAAAAATATACAGAAATACTCTTTTCGTCAAAAAAAATAAAAACTAAGGCATAAATCGAAAAAGTGACACGAATAAAAAAAGTTTCCTTTAACAAAATACATATACTGGCCAATTTTCAAACAAATCGGGCGGAAAAAATTGATAAAGTCTCATCATGGTGAATACTGAAATAAAATGTATTATTTTTATTTACTCATAACTACGATATTTCTTAGATTTTTACCTGAAATTCACAAGGAAAATGGTGCTCATTGTTCGTACATCAAAATAGATCATCGAAACTGCATTCATGCACAAAAAAATTTCGTTATATTCAAATTCAATAGACAGTTTGTTTTTGGGCTCTAGTGAAAAGTTGACTTTTTTACATTCAAAACGGGACTCGTCCCCGAGTTTTGATGCTAGAACAAATCCAAAGACAGTTTTAGAATTCTTGGAACATTTATAACAAACTCAAGTTCAGCTTTTTTCAAATTCAAAGTTTTTCTATTTTTTTCAAAAAATTTTGAAATTTCAAAAATCAGCAACAATTTTTTGGGGTTTAGAGCTATGTATTTCTTCAAAGAATTCGAATTTGAAAAAAGCAGACTTGAGTTTGTTAGAAATGTTTCAAGGATTCTGGAACTGTTTTTGGTTTTGTTCTAGCATCAAAACTCGATGACGAGTCTCGTTTTGAAATATCCCAAAAAAATATACCGAAATACTCTTTTTTCGTCAAAAAAAATAAAAACTAAGTGTAATGGCTCCTATATTCAATCTCACCGATGCCACATCATTTGTAATGACTTCCTATATTTTCTCCCACCGATGCCGTATCATTTGTAATAGTTTCTTGGTGGTGATCGCAGTCTTATTGGTTTTCTCGTTATCGTCCTTTCCATGTCTTTAATTACTGCCGATATTTCCGTGATTTATGTTTCGTGAGTACATTATTCCTCACAATTCTTTTATTTTCTAGTCACTATTAACCCGCGCACTGTAACTGGTCGCCTCATTTACCAGGCTCACTGGTTGCCAGACGTAAGGCATAACCCCAAGTTGTTATACACCAAAATGATCGTCTCAGCGAGTGCTACACAGCTGGAGCCAGAAACCCCCACATTGTGGGGGTTAAGGCAGAGCTCCAACCACTTGGAAGTTGGGAGGGGTAAGCACAGTCAGTGTGGTAAATGAGGCGACCGTGAGAGGGTGTGCGTGCGAACAGTCAGTATCAGCCTCAGTTACCAGCGAAACTACTCAGGGCCTTATTTCGCCTTATTTCGTAAAAATGGCAAATAAGACAAATCTGAAGTCAGTAGCGTGTAGAGCAGTATTTTATTCATATTGTGTGAAAATTACAAGTTTCGAAACACTATACTTACAGTAATATAACCAGACATGCAAACATGCATTTATGTAGGAACTAAAACGAAGAATGGATAACACCTAGTAGACATAAATGGTCATAACTTTTTTTCTAATTGTTGTAGAGGAAAAATAAAAACATCAGCAGGTTTGGAAGGATTTTCTGCATAAAATAGCAGTGAAAAACATTAAATTGTTCCCAAAACACAAAAATGGCCATTGATCTCTTTGAAGCAATGTTGTGCAAAAATCTACGGAGTTTGACTCCATATTACAAAGAAACGGTTCAAGTTATCAAAAATCTGACAACATCAAAGTGTAAAGCAACATTTTTTACTCATTACTTCATATTTTTACATCTCTGCCTATTACGGTAAGTGAACAGGGAACGGCAGAGTAACGCGGGTAAATTGACTACTTTTCTGAGGGATGCGCGACCGTGCGCGGGTTAATCACGATAGCTTTTCAATGCTGCCACCAGCCACTTGGGCAAAGAATATTTATATTTATAAGACATGTTAATTTAAGATATCGGTTAAGCGTTTTGGCAACGTAGCGGAAGGCATATTAATATAAGTACATAGCCGTATTTCTTGGCTTCGTGAAACAATCATTTCCTCTTTATCATCATCATCTCTTCCTCCTAATTACGGGGGGAAATTAAGGACACGATAGATCTAAACATTTCACTATTGACAATAAAAGTAATCAAAAGTTATGAATTACATATCCTAATCGCTCGCATCCTATCCTACATACTTGAAGACCTGAAGGAGGGGACATTATTACATGGTGGACATGGATTGATACTTAGCTGTGGTTCGACTGCTTTGTAGAGTGGCCCGGACTCCAGGCGACGGGCCGCCATTTTTGTATCGCCCGAATCGACCGTTGTGGCGATGCTTAACTGACATTAAAGCAAGGTTTGCGGGTCACTTAATAGAATTTGGAAGCAAGGCACAATTACGTTCGCTATGAGGTGGTTATGTTGAAGTCCTCAATATATTTAGATAAAAGCACGCGCCTGGTCCGCGAGGACCAACGCAATTCGTTTCGTCGCAGCTCACACCTCTGTCAGTGGCATTCGGAGCCCCCCACCTAACTGATTCCCGTCCTCGAAGGCAACCCTCTCGCTGGCGCTATCGCCGCTTCTCCCTAGATGCCGACTAGCAATTACGATCTAATCAGAT
The DNA here is from genome assembly GCA_030386875.1 of Morinoia aosen. Taxonomy (NCBI): domain Eukaryota; kingdom Metazoa; phylum Arthropoda; class Malacostraca; order Amphipoda; family Talitridae; genus Morinoia; species Morinoia aosen. The sequence continues at coordinate 13,369,992 of CM059562.1, forward strand.
TGATATATGATAGGAAATTATTTCCTAAAACAATTTAAATACGCTGTTACTTACTCTCGTTAACATATATATATATTACTAACGATCCCCGGAAATGTTATTAATAAGAAGTAAACATTACAAAGGGTTATAGTTATGAAGTTCCTGGCATCTTCTGTTGGGCTGTCGTTGTCCTCGAAGTCCAAGCGGAGATTCTTCCCGAAGGTATAGACGATTTGAAAGAATAGGCGATTTGAAGTGCTCCCACGTTGATACTCAGACTTAATATTGTTTGGTCTTTTAGAACCATTTAGGAATACGTTATTGGCCAGATAACGATTCCAGATTCTAAGCGATATTCCGTACACAGTCATGCGGAGAAGCATGACATAAGGCATAAATCGAAAAAGTGACACGAATAAAAAAGGTTTCCTTTCACGAAATACATATACTGGCCAATTTTCAAACAAATCGGGCGGAAATAATTGATAAAGTCTCATCATGGTGATTACTGAAATAAAATGTATTATTTTTATTTACTCATAACTACGATATTTCTTGGATCTTTACTTGAAATTCACAAGGAAAATGATGCTCATTGTTCGTACATCGAAATAGATCATCGAAACTGCATTCATGTACAAAACATTTTCGTTATATTCAAATTCAATAGACATAGTTCGATTTTGGGCTGTAGTGAAAAATTTTCCTTTTTTACCATTCAAAACGGAACTTGTCCTCGAGTTTTGATGCTAGAACAAATCCAAAAACAGTTTTAGAATCCTTGAAACAATTCTAACAAACTCAAGTTTGCTTTTTTTCAAATTCGAATTCTTTGAAAAAATATATAGCTCTAAACCCAAAAAAATTGTTGCTGATTTTTGAAATTTCAAAAATTTTTGAAAAAATAGAAAAAATTTGAAATTGCAAAAACCCGACCTTGGGTTTGTTAGAAATGTTCCAAGGGTTCTAAAACTGTCTTTGTTTTTGTTCTAGCATTAAAACTGAAGGAGTTCCAATCTGAAATATCAATAAAAATATACCAAAAAACACATTTTTCGTCAAAAAAAAAGGCCTAAATCGAAAAAATTACAGGAGTAAAAAAGGTTTACTTTCACAAAAGACATATACTGGCCAATTTTCAAACGAATCGGACGAAAAAAGGTCTCAAACTGGGATGATCCCCTTATCGTGGTCTACCTTCAGTCAACAACATACTCTTGCAATGACGTGTATTTTTGGCTGAATTAAATGACAAAAATAGAAAAGCCAATCAAGTATATCTAATTGAAATTTTAGTATCGTCCCTGATTTGAAGCCGTTATTTAGGCGTTTCGATTTTCCGCAATGCAATTCTCAAAATTAACAAAATCTTTCAACACAAGCACAAACTTCGCATTTCAGAATCAATTCACAATTGCTACATTTTTCTCTTAACACTTCGTCCACAACGTCAGCCACCGGGGGGATTTTCATGATTCTGCTAACCGACCAGTAGCCACAAACTCAATTTTCATCAAAATTAAAACTAAATAGAGGCTCGATTCAGTTAATATATGCTATTTTCAAAATTTCAAACTCCACTTGACTTTAAATTTTAGTTGAATATTGAACTTCAATCGCAGTGTTTCAAGTCACGGCTTTCAGATTCCCAAAACACGTATGCTCAAGAGCGTTCACGGCGTTACCTCTAAATCCAGCGCAATCTCCGACACTTGTTGAACAGGCTACTTCCGTGCGACGGCGTCAACTGAAGGAAGGTTCAAGACGCCGTACCACAAATACGCTCGTCATGTTTGGTTTCTAATAAAAACAATTTTAAGGTTTGGCTCACCAATGACGTTTTTCCTATTCCTTTTCAGAAAGGCGCGATCACCACCTGGTTTCAAAACCGTCGAAACACAAGCGAAGATGGCCTTCATTGCTTGTCTGTTATATCTCAATGCTACCAAGCATGGAGCGTGCGACGAACGAGTAAAACTGCAGAGAAACCTAACAAATCATCTTGAAAGTCCCATCAAGGCGTGCTATAAATATAGTATGTACATGATACGAATAAAAAATATCCTTGATGTAAAACTCTGGGTAATCATACTGAATTTCTTTCAATTCAAAAAACAATAGTGTTTTTTAAAATAGGTTAATTAATAACTCCTCCAAAAACACAGTTTCTTGAACTGTTTCAATAATTCCCCTAAAAAAACTGATTTCCTTAAACGATACTAAAACTACCAACTTAACATGCTTGATTCAAACATTGCCGAGTAACTAAGTCGCAAAAATTACTCACTTTCATTCTCCTCGTCAAGCTGCAGAGCCTTGGAGATGTGCTCGAACGCCTTCCTGTGATGATGCTTCTGCTTCGCCAGCTGCGGATCACCAGGCGTAACTTGTGCCATGTTAGAGCAGCTGTATTTACGGGTATCCGCGGTCTCACTCGCAAGCAGTGACTGCCACGGCCAGAGCACACACAAGCTCAGGTTGTACAGTTTTAGGATGAGAGCTAAAATGAGGTTCAGCAGTGCACATACAACGCTCAGGAGAGGGGTAATGAGCATTGTTGAAGCATCGCTATGATCGATGTTGCGTGCTGTGTGCACTGGCAGAAGAAAGAATGTAATGCTTGCAGCAGTGAAGACAAATTTCGTTTCACATTTGACGCATACTCTGGAAACAAAAGTTAGAATATTGGTTTTGCATTCAAATAAGATTTGAAAAACATTAACAACCTCAAAATCTAGTTTTGGATATCAGTTTCATATGATGATGAAGCCCCAAACTTCAACATTGTAAACTTGAACAATAAACTTACAAGACTGTGATTTTTACTGATGAACTGTTATGGCTTCCAGAGATGTGAATTTCTGTACACAGACGCTAGTTTCCATGCAGGTATCAAGCTAGTATTCAGGCATGGGTGCAGCTGCTGGTTTAAAAGGACATTAGCTGACACTTGGCTTATATTGTTGATATAATGAATGAAAAATGTAATTGTTAATGTACAATTTATTAAAATTAAATAACATCCAAAACCAAAATCACATTGAAACTGCAAATACACAGATGCAAAATCTTTGATACTGAAGAGAATTCATACAGACATTTCAAATAGTTTAACTTTCATTAACCTATCATCAATCTTTTTCTGTTTCTCAGAAAGTATCATGGCTTCACAAGGGCACAATGATATTATAAATAATTAACTAGATTCTAACATGATTGTTTTGCTGATTTATAATCAACACTAACTGATTTTTGACATCTTTCAAAATAATTAGACACTAACAATCCTAACATCTTGAGAGCAATAGCATCTCTTAATGCTTATCTTCTCATAAAAATATTTTCAGAATATTCTCTTTTTCAAGAACTTATCTTCAGTGATAGAAGGTGTGCAGCAGAGACACCATGAGATCACCTTAATGACACCTTTACTGTAAGCCCAATAGATCAAACCCATCTCCATTAGGCAAAACACAGCACTTATGTAGCTAGATTGAAATGCTAATCAACTGCCACTATACTAAATTGAGAACAAATTTGAAAATACAACTTCAATGTTTAAAAAGACACAAAGTAATAATGACTCCACATTTTTTATATTTAGAGAAACCTTACAAAAACATCTGCACTATGATCAATCAACAAGTTGTAATATTCATTATGGTCAAAAAAAGAAGTTAGAGATAAACTTATGACCAATCATTAGAAGATTGAAGCAATGAAGATAATTGCATTGGTACAACTTGCCTTAAATGAAAGAAAATGCTTGGTTATTCATCAGTTTGCAGAAAAAAAGTTAAAAAACATTTAATCAAGGAACAAATTTTGGTTTAGGAAGATACTCTTCAACAATCCAGAGGAAAACAATTCCATATTGGAACAATTTTAAGGCCAGCAGCAAGTTCAAATTTCATTTAAAGAATTAGCAAAAATACTAGAAATCAATATAATAATCAAAATTAAATTAAATAAAATACATTTTCAGAGAAATACAAGATCAAAAATATTTAAAACTTTAAAGAAAGCTTTCAAATCATAAAATTGCTTTCAGATTTAAAACTTGCTCCTACTCATAGCAGTGGGAAGAGTGAAGTGCCCAACACCTCCAACCACTACTAAATCTTGACAAACAGTACATGTGCTTAGACAAACAAAACTCAGACTCAACAAAAAAGAATTCAGTATGATATCAATACATTGGAGTTTTCCTTACAAGCTCTACAAATTGTAAAATCTCTCTGTAACATATGCAAGGAAACAACTTAAAGACTAGTTTTTCAGTTCACTAGCAAAAAGATGGCAGAACAAAAATATCAAACAAGTGCTGATACAGAAATAACAATTTGCATAATTTAAAAAACACAACCAGACTAGTTTTGGTATGGGCAAAGCTTTATCTTCAAATGTTCTTAATCCACTACAATGTTCAACAAATAATTTATTCACTTTATTGCTTTAATGCAATTGAATAAACAGCTACTACTCGATTTTTTAATTCTTGTTGCTTCAATCATGGTAATACTATTGAAATAAACTACTTATCATCTATACACTTTTTGCAGCAAATGAGTATTTTTACAAGTTGGAGCGGTAGGTTCTATTTGATGCGCAATTGAGCTGTTAAAGTATGTTTAAGTACTTTGTTTTTATCATTTGCTGGCCTCACGAAGCCTGAACCCACTTCTAGGATCTTTTAGTTAATAACACAATAGAAATCACCCAAAAATAATGATTGAAAACGGTATGTTAACTTTCGTCATAGATAGCGGGAATGCGCTCGATCATTCGAGCGCGTCGGAAGGGAGAGTTCATTGCAGTGTTGCCATACGACTTAGATGGCAGGAATGCACTTGATGAATTACTTCCCGCTTTGGTCGATAAGTATTTTAGGTGATCCATGGAAATTAAAAATTCCTTAACAAAGAATTACTAAAGGAACACATTTACAAACGTTTTACACGTATGACATCCTGCTTGCTGGGGCGTTATTTTTGAGTTATTCAACTTTGAAATTTTTGTCTTCCATAGCAGTTGCATTGTGCACTTGAGCCATTAGAGCATGCTTGGGTACTTTGTAATGTATTATTTGCCAACCTCGCAGAGCCTGAACCCACTTCTAGGATGGGTAAATGTAAAGGACTTGACCATAATCGATTTTCCACTTTTTGATCAACAAATATTGTTGATGAGACCAAAATAAACAAGTTTTCTTCAATGCACTTTCCGTCGGAAATGAGTATTTTAAAAGTTATGGCATTAAATGAGTTACCGGAACTCCATTGTGCATCACCCTATTACAAACGTAAAGAGGTTGGGTCGTGAGGGGTAGCCACAGTTCTTTTCGTTTTATAATTTTCACTAAAAGAACTGTTGCTACCCCTCACGACCCAACCTCTTTACGTTTGTAATAGGGGGTTTGCTCTTCGTCGGCTTGGTTGGCGCGCGGGAACGCCTGTTTACTTTCACGTCGGACCGCGCGGTATATTTTTCCCCGACTCAAAGACTGGAGTTACGGTAACTCATTTAATGCCATAACTTTTAAAATACTCATTTCCGACGGAAAGTGCATTGAAGAAAACTTGTTTATTTTGGTTTAATTAACAGTCATTCTTGATCAAAAAGTGGGAAATCGATTATGGTCAAGTCCTTTACATTTACCCTAGGATGTTTTAGTTAATAACACAATAAAGGTTATCATCCAAAAATATTAGCGTGACTGGAATAGTGAAGACTTAAATCAATACGCACTTGACATCACTTTTAATATGGCGGCAACCGTACCGGGTGGCCGCCATTTTGGAACTGATTAAACAATGTCTTCAGTAATCCAGTATGCTAATATTTTTTAGTTATAACCTTAATTGTGTTTTTAACTGAAACATCCTAGAAGTGGGCTCAGGCTCCGTGGAGTCGGCAAATAATAAATTACGCCATATATTGCGAAAACAATAACTTTTCTCTTGTTGCCGCATTGTTGGAATGCTCTCTTCTTTGAGCACGAAAGCCATTCCATTAATGCTGCTCCTATAACTTCAAAGTTGAATAATGCATCAGCAAGCAGAATGTCATTCATTTAAAACATTTTTAAATGGGCTCCTTTAACTAGTGATTCATTGTACTGGAATTTTTAATTTCCATGGATCACCTAAAGTACATATTGATCCCCGCTTCAAAAACTAGAGTTGCTGTAAGTCATTTACCGCTATAACTCGTCAAATACTTATTTCCGACGGAAAGTGCATGGAAGAAAACTTGTTTATTTTGAACTAATTAACTATTTTTGGGCAACAATAAGTGGAAAATCGATTACTGGCAAACACTTCACACTTACTCAATTTTTAATTGAACAAATCAATTCTGAAGTATGACAGCAATAAAAAATGTAGGACTGCTTTAGTATCCTATGATAATGAAATTTTTATACTTTACTAGACATCTAATATTTTTTCTGATATATTTTACAACTGTATATAACTTCTAATTACAAATACTAATTATACATAATAATAACAATTTACAAGTTTTAATGACTGCTAATCTTAGCAAGTTTTTCAGGAATATTGGTTCACTTATCTTAAAATTTATTTTGGGTCAATATTGAATATAATGTTGTCAACAAATTTTATAATTTCGTAGGTATAGATAGGTAATATAGTCAATTTTAAGACGTTTTACATGAATGACAATGTGCCCGGAAATGCTTATTTTTGGAGATATTTAACTTTGAAGTTAAAGGAACGTCGTTTATAAAATTGAACAAACGGAGAGGTAAATAAGCAGAAATCCGGTTCTGACGTAAGGATAGGTAAGGTTAGGTTTGGTAAAGTTAATTTAGTTAAGTATCCTAACCTAAGTAAGCCTAAAATATCTTAATTTAACTCAACCATACCAAGGCCGATGACTCCCGCCAAAAAACTTGGCGTGGTCCGCGTCCGCAAAACGCCGGAAGAGCCATATCAAAACTGCCGTTAATGCTATTCTTACCTGGCGTTATTTATCCTATATCTCCTAAACTAAGCATTTCCGGGCACATTGTCATTCTTGTAAAACGTCTTAAAATCGACTCTATTACCTATCTATACCTACGAAATTATGAAATTCGTTGACAACATTATATTCAATATTGACCGTATTTTGAAACAACTTGGCAATTATTTAATATTCATTTGTTAATTGAACAACATATTTTAATCACTTCTTCAAATTTTCAAGACTATTAAAGCTTGAGCCACAGAACAAAATAACAAAACTGAGTCAAGATATTTGCACAATAGCCAGTATCATCTCTACCCACTTAACTTGCATCTTCCAATATATGTTGAAGTCAATTTCATATACTGAAGCCCTCAAATAATTTGGAATTCAAGGAAGTTAGTGACATACTCAACAACTAATTACAGAAAGTTTTAAACACATTAACAGAAGTTACCAAAATATTCTTTCTTATTAAGAATTTTGCAAGCTGCACTTCCAAGTTCATTTCACATTTATTTAGATGATCTAGTATCATAAAATTCTATACCAAAGAAAGCAATCATGCTTCACATTTGAATTCCATCAATGGCTTACTTTTCTACACTTTGCTATTGAGGACAATCAAACTTCACAAATATTTTATAAGCAATTATAACATTTGCCTAATAGGCTACTTTGGCAAGATTTATATCTCACTCTCACATGGTCATGAGATTAATGATACTTATAACTAGAACCTAATTCTATGAATCTTGACGTTGACGAACAGCCCGAAAAAATAAGTTACTGTACGTTCGTGAGAGTAAAATTGAACAGTTCAAAAAAAAGTGTAACTAATCTTTTCAAGTTTTGACCATGTATGATGACAAGATCTTAAGCTGAATATTTAAATAATTTAAAATGAAGTACATAGATTATTTCTTGGATATTAATGTTAAACATTTGCGATATGGGCAATAAAACAAGAGTTTTTTTTCAATAATGAGGTCTGTTGATAACTCAAATTCAAATTATTGTGGTTAGCAATCAGAACTCTATCGTTTTCATTAATAACAAAACAAAACGCACATTTTAGCTCCTAATACAAGCAGATTATAGAGAATTATTACTGATTATGTTAATACAAATTAAACTTTGATTCGCAAAAGAGTATAGTCCACGGGTATAGTCACAAATTGAGCAAGTAAGCGTACACACATCCTAACTCGTCAGTCACCAGCCCCTAACTGGCTCAGGCTTTGCAAAAAGGGTTGATCGACTGTCTTGCCGCTTCCGCTGTTTGAACTGTTCAGCTAGTGCAATGCTTCTTCAACTGTGAAAATATTAAATTTGACGCATTATTTAATCGCTTATAGCTAGATAAAAGTTTATTTCGACATCTCTGAATGAGGTATTTAAAGTGACATAAGTAGAAATATTCTTTTCATATCTAATTGAATTATTGAAATAACATTTCAGAACTAATTTGAAAAGATCAAACCAATAGTTTAGAGCCTGTATCATCTATTATTGAAAACATGGAGTTTCTGCTTTCTACCAGCTTAAGAGAGTGTGATGAAAATTAGGAGAAAAAATTTTTCGAACATTTCAAAGCTATGTATTGTTCTTCATAAATTTTACTTTCTGCGAGTCGTGATACAGCAAACTGCCATTTGTATATTTTTTGAGCAATCATATTGTCAAAATTCTCTATAATTCATCATGAATCACTGAAAGATGATTTTACGATTGATTCTAGACTTTAAATTCGATGGCCGTTAGCTTGGATCACCGTGGCTTGGATCATCAGTTTCTTTATAAACGGGAAGTAACTAACTGATTGCTGTTATTTCGCGGTGTGAAGGGCATCCAAGTCAAAATTACATTTCGTTTTACCTGTTTAATATTTCTGTTAATTTCAATTAGGAAAAATTTGTTACTTTATCAATAATGCTCATGAATTAATTTGGTATACCTATGTTCTCAGAAAAAAATTATTTATGTCAAAACTTTACTGGCCGTTTTATTCTATAATAGCACTTGTTTGGAATTTGATACTATTCTCAGCACATATCTTATAAGGAAGGACGAGTGAAAAAATAAAATACAAATTCACACGTTCATTACTCATGCGGATTTCCTCATTTGTTCGGCTATTGACGTAGGTATTACAATACCCATGTGCGTATATCAACAAAGGATCCGAATGTTAAAATATTGTAAAAACCAATGATTTTTTTATATCATCTTTATTGGTAATAAAGAGTTTTTTTCTTTCTTCTTGCACTAACTGTGATTTGCCTCCGTTTTCTATATCACTGCATGAGCCAGTTTCTCCAGGAAATGTTCCCATCAGCTGTGGGGAGTTGAACTGAGGACCTGCTCGAGCAAAGTGAAACGGTCTACCTTTTTACTGAGAAGACGAACTCTTTGCGCAATTTTGTTTCAAATAATATTTATGGGGAAGAAGCGCTCGCGGTGGCACAGCGGTTAAGGGATCGGACTTGTATGTTGGAGTCGCGGGTTCGTATCCCGGCGCTGGCGCTGCGATTTTCCCCGTTGGGTATAAGGGAAAGCTCAAGCACAATACCCCACTCGACCCAGGTGTCGGAAATGGGTACCGGCTTTACGGGGGAACCGTCATGGTGTCCTATATATAGTGTTAGTTATAAGACATTTGAAAAACCAATGCTTAAGATCATTTGTATCAGGCTTGATTGGAAATAAAGCATCCCAAAGATGCCGATGTTATGTTAAAAGAAAACTCTTCATTACGTTTATGAATCTGCATGGGTTGTTCAATGTGAGGTAAAAAAAATTGCTTCTGTGGAATTTTTCACTGCTTAACAGATCTGAAGCTTCGCGAGAAGAATGACTCTTATCGTTAAGACGCACTCCTGAAGTAGGATTTTTAAACTTAACTTCGTTGTAGCAGTACAGCTGGCAGTGTAACATATTTTGGCAACTTGGATACAAAACGTGCTCTTTATTATGTGCCAAAAATTTCAAAGTTGAGATCATTTCAAATTGAATTTGAGCACTGAGAACCTGACAAGCTGCCAGGATTGCAAGACGCTCAAATTTCGCTCAAAACCATCAAACTTACGGATTTTGCTGAGAAAAAAGAAAGCTCGCCACATGGGCAAGAAGAACTAAGGAAGCCGTCTGCACCACCACCACGAGCGCTAGTTTTTTCAAAATCCAATAGCTGTTGATCTGTGCTCATGTATGTACTGTAGTCGACAACTTAATTCAGAGAGCGAAGAAATCAAGGTTTGATTTTTCATGTGTGGTTAAATATCATTACCCATAATTTTTCCATCACTCAATAATACTAAGAGATTATGCTTGTGACACAATACAGTTATGCTTGTGACACAACGCAGATGGTCAATATTGTTCCCATCAGAACGTTCATCAATTGAAAGCTCATCATATAGCTAACGAGGAGTAAAAAAATCAATAAATTACTGGAAGTTGTCTCGTACTTTTACATCAATTCCCGTGATGAGCCTCAAGGCGTATTGTTCGATCAATTGATCGCCCCGACGGGGCTCCAAGCACCGAATTCTTCAACGCAAAACTCGGAGCAATGTATAACTGCTTAATTATATCGGAGCTATAACTACTTATATCGGAGCTATAACTACCTATATCGAAGCTATAACTACCTATATCGAAGCTATAACTACCAATATCGGAGCTATAACTACTCAACTTACATGCCGTAGAAGTAAAAGTCTATTTCTTCAGTGCCACTCTTTGCCGATACTGAGATGAGCTGCTAATTGTTGCCGAACAAATAATCGAAAGGGTATTTGTCTTCTGAGCACCATAATGGTGATATTCCTCGACTCTGGTAAGAAAGCAAATTTCTATTTTTGATAAAATAACAGCTATATTCCAATCATGCCTAAATAACGGCTGTTCAGAGTTGATTGGAAAACTAGCTGCAGGCTGAGACAATGAATATATACGGGAGTATCCCTCGTTAGTATAGTGGTGAGTATCTCCGTCTGTGCCGCGGGAGACCGGAGCTCGAATCCCCTGTTGGGAGATTAATCTAGTGGTCGCGATGGCCGAGTGGTTAAGGACCCGTGCTTCCGTGAAGGTGTCGGCAGTTCGAATCCCGGCGCTGCGATGTGATTTCTTCCCGTTGGGTAAAGGTAAAACTCAAGTACGATTCCCCACTCTACCCAGGTGTCCGAAATGGGTATCGGCTTGACCGGGGATAACCGTCATGGCGTCCAGGTGTTAGTTATAAGGCATTTGAAAAATCGGTGTACAAGATGATATGTATCAGGCTTGATGGATTGAAACAAAGCATTCGTTAAAAACAAGCATCCCATACTCAAGAAATACACCGCCTCGGCCACGACGTCGAAACTCGCTTCGAATAAACCGCAATTGATGAGGGAAATTAGAAGTCAGGTTGGTTGTATTCGTTGTTTTGTAACTCATCATGCGCTAACACCAGTTAAAAGTAGGAGTCTTTCATCGAAACATGATTCATGCAACTCGGTACTGTTCTTGAAATAACATCAGAAGTTCGGTCTTGAACCCATCAAATGGCTACACCGTTCCTTATACGCATTGGTTCAGTTGATTCTAAATAATTTACAATTCACGTATGAGCCTCAACACTAAAGGAAAACAAGCCCTTCAGTAGCTACATAATTTTTGATTTCTTAAAGAATAAAAACACCATGTCTACAATACATACAATCCACTCCGAAGTAGTGCAAATCATCTTTCTAAATAAGACAAGAAGAAATCATTCAGTGAACCAGTCAGCACAGTTCTTTACTGTGTGACTGATTTCAGGGAAATTGCCTATGTTAAAATTACTAAATCTATATTCGGTAACTCATTGAGCTGTCGCTTAACAATGTTTGTTTTCCGGAGAGTTCACTGCGTCCTGATTTCTGTAGCACACGGGACCAGACAGCGGTCATACTGAACATCACTGAACATACTGTTGCAGCACAGGAGAAAGTATCAGCGTAACCTTTGTCGCTCTGTAAAGAATTCAATCCGAAGAAAATAAAGGTGCGGTATACAGATACTATTATTCTCAATAACGCATTCTTCCTCGTTGAGCAGCCTTCCGAGAAAAACGACAGCTCTTTTCCAGTCTATGGAAAACAGCTATGGAACCTTAAAATATACCTTAAAAGATCTGACTTATGTTAACTCGGATAATGCATTTTACTTTCAATACCACTCACCTTAACTTGTTACACAAAAATCCATTTTCACTTGAATTTGGAACACATCGAAATCAACATCATACCAATACAAATTTGTAGGTAAGGAATGCGTACGATGTGTTAAGCATTCATACGTATCAAATAAACAACTTCATGTACTACCTACATAATTGTGTGAGTGTTATAAAGATTTTTTTCAATTACGGGAACTTAAAAAAGTAGCCACACATGCGAAACATATGCACAAAACTGCTAAATATATGACTTAAAAAAATATCGAAATAGAACCTGAACAAAATGATACAAATCTAACTCGAAAATAATGTTAAAACTGCTTGTACGAAGGGGTATCTAGTTCTAACGTATGAATATGTGCGGAACATAGACTTTCTTGTAATAATATACAAATGTGAAGAGCTTGATGCGGATGTTTTTACTCCATTCAAATTATTAACACAGACAGAAAATCAAGACGACTTCGCTAAAACTGTTAAGCTAGGAGAAGGCTGTGAAATTCAGTACAACTTAGTCGTGAAATGAACAGCAATTCACTAACGTTTACACAGCATACTCCAGAAAAGATTAGGAAAATATATCTCACTCGACGATAAAAATCGAATGAACTTGTTCAAACCGCGAGAAATTAAACAAATAGAATAGACTGTTGTTGCCTTGAAAAATGTATATAAATAAATTCCGTTAAATTACTCATAGCAAAATTGAGCCAATTTATAGTTTTCGGCAATTTCTCAACGCAAGACATCAGCACATTATCTTCAACACAAACTTAGCGAGCGTGAAGCTCCATCTGATAAGTGGGGCAAGAGCATGCATCTGATGTAGCCAGTGTTGTATCGAATTGTGTGTGAAAGTAGAACAGTCGATTTATCTAAAGTGCTGCAACTCAATGAAAGCATATTAAAAAACAATGCATAATAATAAAGAGGTATAAAAATTTTGCGCTTTAGATACTCAACAAATATGATAAAACACAATATACAAAAATGATCACTTTAAGATTCAACACCTGCTATATTTTACATGAACAGTAATTCCAAATTGAGATTGGTACTTTTCTACACAACGCACTCATCTTCTAGTCTCATTCATCGCGCAACATCAACCGCAATGGAAACGTTTTGAGCTCAAATGGAATAGCTGAACTGGTACCAGACCCAACCTCTGAGGTAAGATACCGGAACTCACGAACAGTTCGCGGAGCAATTCAGGTCGGAATGAAAAAAAATAATGAAAGAAAAAAAGACCCCGTAAGTTACATTACTGCAAATTGTCTTCGACAAATATTTACAATACATTCCTAAATTCGAAGTTGAAATATTGTATTACATCACAATCATAGAACTACTTCACTAAGGCAAGATTAGTTGAAAAATCCGCGGAGCATGCGAGTAGAGTACTTTAAAGCGGTAATTCCATGCACACAATACGTCCGACATACACACATACATCCACATGCTGTGAAGTAAGCTTTACATCAAGACTGGCTCGCTGTATGAAGTCTATTCATTGCTACAGGTCAATGACACTCTTAACTAAATCATCTCATAAAAAAATACAACCTGTTGCGTTAGAAAAAATTCGAATTTCTAAAAAATCATGAAAACAAGTTTATGATCATGAACATCGTTCAATAAGATACCTATGTCACAGACTATGTATATTCTGGCACACAACATGCACAAACTATGTCAAGCATTCAATGCTTCATGAATTGCGTGTCCCTCGGCTAGCATATCGTTTTCGTGGTCGTTTCAAAGGTCGCCAGAATACACACATCAAAGCTGTCCCACTTCGCCCAATATAAATCAACTTTTAGTAAGCCAGTTCGATCAAGTAGAGTGAATTATTAAAATGTTTAGGTTCAATTTAGATGAATGTGGAGCGAATAACAAAATTTTAAATTTACAGTTCATTTCTCGTAACTTCACAATGTCAAGGACAAAATAGGTCACAAAATTATTATACTGATTATTACATCTGGTATTAATTTCAATACACGCGGGCAGGAAAAAACACATACCCTTTCGAAGTTTAGAGGGAAGGAAATATAAGTAGGTGGGAAGAACAAATTTCATAATTCATTCCACTTTTTCAGAAATTGCAAAACATCCTAAAAAAAGATTGACCATAAAATTATTATTAAAAATCCTGCACAACGCCATGCTGGAATGCAAAACTTACTCATGAGCAACAACCTCCTCAGAAGCATCTACGAGGTGATCCGTATTGTAACACATCCATCGATGTCCATAATGAAGAACACAGATGCACAGTACCAACAGTTCTAATGACGTATTAATATTAACGATTCTAGTCTCAATGAAAGTGGACAAGTTACAACGAATGATTGAATGACTATCATTAAATAGAAATTGACTCAGCATTACTGTTAACGGAATCAGACACATTTATTATTTTTGTTTTTTCCCTATCAAACATTTACGTCTCTAGCACATGTAGCCAACCGGCACATGATGCATGGTTATGATCAGTAGCAGCAACTCTGGCATAAGCGGTGTAGATTTCAATCAACACACGAGAGTTGAAGAGCGACGGGGTCCACGCAGAATATCAGAGTGCAGCCGATAACACATTTTATTGAAACAACCAATGCCCGTTTCAATGCCTGCTCACGAGGCTTGAAAATTTGAATAACCACCTTTTCCTCCCGAAAATTCAAACCCTACTTACTATTAAAATGTACGTGAGCATTTATTAACAGAATAAAAAATAAATTTTCAATTGAAAAAGTCGGTAATTAATTTAACTCTATATTTTGCAGGTATGGCAGTACGTACATTCACTTTGACTACAGCAAAAATTTAGCTTTACTATCTCGTATCAACAGTATCGGTTCTAACACACAATAGATTTTATTCAATAACAGTCCGACATCGTCTGTAGAATATACTAACACGAACAATACAAGGAATACAAGGAGATTTAATGGTAGTTAACAGTGCATACTCATTTCAACTCCTTCAAATCGAACGCTTTAAACGCTAAACGCTAGTTAAAAATTGCTTTTAATACTTCTATATAATTCCATCACTAAAGGGTATACTCCGTATCTCTCAAAAAGTACGAACTACTAGCAAAATTCTATTTAGGACACTCAGAAAAATGATAAGGCAAGTTCAAGTGTTTCACGACATTACAGGGTCTTCAGGAAGAACTCCACAAAATACTGACGTTTTCTAAATGGCTAAAATATTCTAGCATAGCATTCAAGTTCTCCTAAATTGAAAGGAAATGAGGAAAGTTTAGGCAGGAAAACTGCACCTGAACAAAAACGCTGCTGCCAACAAAATAACGATCATAAAACGCTTCAAAATTCAATTCTAAACAAAAAAAAACACGTTGAAAAATCAATAAATCGAAAAAAGTAATTCTCGAATCGGCAAAAAACTACACTCGCATGAGTTAAAAACGATTAGAACCCTACATATCTTTCAGAGTGACTTTTTATAACATATTCAACGAAAATAATTGAATTGAAGAGATTCAAGAAGGAAGTAGAACACTTCTATCTACTGAAACAAAAACAGCATTAGGGGATAAAGGCGTGCAAAAATACATCAAAATTACAAAAATAAACACCTTTCTGCGGTTCGTTTACATTAAATCAAGAAAGTTTCTGTTCGTAATAATTTCATTTCCATAGTCGCAAGAATTGCTGAGGAGAGCAGGATAATATGTCAATAAACTAGAAAATATCGAGACTGAAATTCATAGTTAAGCGAAGATCTCCTCGCCACATAACTTAACGAGATTGGGATGAAAAACTTAGGAAAACTCATTACCATAAAATTGCTTGAATCCCTGATTCTGACATGCACACAGCCGTCTGCGAGAGGGATACAAAATCTACAAGACGCCATGTCAAGGAAAGTCAATGAGCGCAACCTCCAACAGTGATACTCATATAATAGAAGTAGCATAAAACAAGACTAGTTCCAACTCCAGGTAACACCACAAAACGACGTAGGTGGCTTTGTGCGGGTTAGTGAAATAGCTACACCCCAGTAAGAATCATTTCACTTCTTTAAAAATAAACGATATGAGACCAGACGTAGCACCAAAAATGGAGGTGATGTTCGAGTTTATTGTACACTCAACTCAAAGCCTCTTTTGTAATCCACCATGAAAGCTCATGTGTGTTAGACCGCGTGTGAAGAAAAACTTTAAAAAAGTAGTACTTTTTTATTTCCGTATTTAAAAGTGATTTTGACATCAAAATGTTCTATACATTGCGAAACATGTATCGTAATGTTTAGCCCGATATTGTAGATTTACAGGACAGCGGGGAGGGTTTCAAGTCTATAAATACATTTTACAGCAATATTTTCATTTTTGCAACATTGTTTATTATTCGATATCGAAGCCTAATTAAATAAATATTAACTAATTGTATTTCACCATTATCCCCATGTAACGCATGAGCCCAATACAAATTTTGACTGAGTTTTTACGAGAATGAAGAATATTTGTTACACTAACACCTCAATGACTCGTAATTGAAAATTTATTAATGAAGGAGCCAATGTACCTAATCACGGTTTCAAGCAAACATGCATTAAACTTCAGTAAGTGATTGAACAAAAATTGGTTTTCATTCAAAATTACATTGTCATCAATAAATGGAACAAACTGTCCCTATGGTCCTCTTCCCAACTGAAAATGCCTACTCTTAAAAAAGTAGAGTCACGAATCCTCGTGTATCGCACTATTATTCATTATTATTTTATATACGAAGTTTCACCACTGAAGACGCTACAGAGGCGATTCATCGGTGTATCCGATGTTCCCCAGTTCATCATCTCCTAATACAGGGTGGGTATCATTTCTGCCATTGCCGTGTGACGGCTGAGTTGCAATTGGAGGCAACGTTCCATTTGATGCTGGCATATAACGCCATCTAATTCGTTAGGACTAGGAAAGAGAGCATTACGCCTTTAGCACGTTCATCGCGTTTCCGCGGTTGTTAACGGTTGGTTTGGTTAGGTTGTAGTTAGCAGTATTGGGAAATCGACTTTACTGCTCGAATACTGTTTTATCCTTGTTAAGAAATACAAGAATGCAATTGCACGATAACATTTCTCTTCGTATGATAACAGTTATTTCTTAAAAAGAGTGTGAAACATGAAATGTCATTCATTTATATCGGTATGTGAATGAGCAATTTACCGGATGGTACGCATAGGGGAAAGTGTTAATCAACCTCCCAGTTCACGGCACGAGTCGCTGAGTAAAATTTTAATAACTGCAAACCGTCTTCGCGCCACCACTTTGAGCACCACGGGTTAAATGACAATAAAAGCTCTACAGCAATACATGAAGCCGAAACAATTATGTTCAAATTTTTCTACAATTCGTAAAACTTTGAAAAATCTCCGTTGAACAGCCTCCAGAACATTACTTTTGACATGCCATCTATCGAAAAAATCCTCTTGATCCATTTAAAAACTATCTGACGTTGAGGTTCATTTCAAACGATCTTCAGGTAGACTCAGACCTCGGGTCATGATTACGAATATAAAATTTAATTTACAATTTAATCAAATTGTGAATGAAATTAGCCTACGTTAATGACATTAAATTAACACTATTATCAAAAATCAAATGATTCAAAAAATTTTCTCAACAAATCGACAGTCCTGAAATTTCAGACTTGCACTCAGGTCCATGAAACGCGATTCGCTTCCGACAAAATCTTTGAATTCATAAAGAAGCGATATTCAGATTCCGAAACTATAATCTTTTAAAAGGTAACGTTAAAACATTTTACATTCGAATGACACTTCACAACGATAATCACAGGATGAATTCCGAACCTTTCGTAGATGCATAAACTTTAAATAAAATCTAAAGAAGAACCCATTTAGCTCGAAGAAATCAACAATTATCTTAAATTCACCCTTTTAAGTTGCTCTGCTAGTCTTTCGAACATAGGCGTTAATTAAGCGATAAAATGAAATATTTCATAGGTTTCAAGTCGCCTTAAAACTTCATGTAAATTTGCCAAGGAGCTTCGTACGAAACTGACATCATAATAATGCATCAGTCGCTTTTGTTTTATGATGCGCTCTCATTAAACTTATCCAAGTCCGTCGCCTTCGAAGTAAATTCATCACTAAGAAAGAAATTAGGCGATATCAAGAAACATAAACACATTCCAACAATTGAAACACTTCTTAAACTCACCACTACTACCAACCAGTGTGTACCAAAAGGAAAAACCCTCAGTGCGTTGTGGATGGGGAGTCCTGAAATAACGTGAAATCTGATCTAGTTTCCGTGTCAAGCAATATGCGTGCAAGGGTGGTAAGATAAGACGACATCGGCATTCACGTATCAACTACTGAGTGAGGAAGCACCATCACAGAGAGAATCGTACAGGGATAAGGAATTTGTAATGAAGTAGATATACCTTACACTGTACAGGATAGAAGGCACTCGAATAAGAGGTCGGTTGCTCTTCACTCCGGCCTCCCTAACACGAGTGAGAGCGTGCATGGTCAACTGAGGCCTGCGCCAGCACACCCGTAACAACCGAACAGAATTGGTTTTGCTGCGTTCGGATAAGTTCGAATTGGGGGAAAATTGTGAGCTCTGAAGATTTAGTGTCAAGGTTACCCACTCTTGTAAAATTCTCGATTGCTGTTTGAAACGAGGATAATTCTGCAAGTTGTGACAGCTACTCTGCGAAAGGTACTACACTCGTCATACCAGTGTTGTAAATAAGCGAAAAATTAATTAGCCAGCATAAAAAAAGTTTGACCTAGCTTAAATTTGGCAAGGATTCCTTTGGCAACTCCAAAATGCATCAATACCCTCAAAGAGATAGAAAATTTTCTGCGTAATTCATTTAAAATATATTTTTAGTTTAGAAAACTATTTAATTGCGCACTCCAAAAACGTGAATAAATTCTACGAATGAACGTTTCCCTATCATTACAGTACATGAAACTATCACACGGGTTTGAATTCCGCATAAAATACGACAGAAGATAACAATTAACGGTAGTGAGAAATTTATAGTCAAGAGAACACACAAACATGCATATAGATACCATCATCAACAAGTATAAAGAACAGACAAGAAATAGCTAACACCGCACAGAACATTGCTTCACTAAATACACACGCTATCAGCATGCGACGTCACCGCTCACAACTCGACATTGCCAATAATGGCCGCATGAAACGAAGGTTATTGCATAGATTTTACAGTCTCAGCAATGAATAGTTGAAAACAGAGCAAAGAAAGAGACGAGTGATGAGATTTCCTGCTGGAGATGATTCCTCGACCATGTCGAAACTAGCAATCGCGTTGTGATGTTCACCTGATGCAAGTCCACCTCTCTCAAACTCGATGTGTTTGAGATGCCAAAATCTTTTTGATATCGGGGTAAGGTCATTAGGGTGTCGCCATACTCGCTTTCACACAGGCTGCTTGATGCATTTGCTGTTCCTTTAAGACACTGCCGTCTCAAGTTCTACAGCGTCACAAGTTACCCACTTTGGGTGACGTGCAATCCTTCATCACCCACTCGTAAGAATAACTTAAAATAATTCACGCCTTCCTTAAATCGAGAACAGAGTGGTTTCAGTAGGTGCAACGCAAACACGTTCCAGTATGAGTGAAAGATGGTAATTATATTGATGCTACTTTTACAGCTAACACATGGTTTTTCAATGAGAGGGTAACACAAGAGATCAATAAACATCAATTATAACGGTAAAAATTACGGTTCAATGTTCTTTTCCTGGAGCTCATTCTGCGTAAATACATTCCCAAAAAGTTTGAATAGGTAGCAACCGATTTACATCTACACTCAACTCAATGCTAAATATACTGTTAAAAAATAATATTATTGATCTAGAGGGAAAAAGTAAAATAAATCTTTGAACGGTTTTTTTCCCCGGTTTAGAAGTCAGGCCCTTAAACAAGAAACAAGACACGTTTTCTAAAATAATTGTGCATTGCAAAATTATTTAGCTCACTAAATGCGTATTCAAACTATCTCAGCATAATATAAAGTTATAGCACATTACATTTCCGGTGTATGAATTCGCACAATGAAGTCTACAACCTTTTCTATTCTCGTGCGGAAATTTATACTAAAAAATTACGATTGCTAGTTTTTGGCATATGGGATTGAACGTTCAGACTAGAAGGGGCTAGCAGACGTGACTGACGTATGAGAGAATTACAAGTCGGGCAGGGCTGCTCATATTAAATATCTCAAAACAAGACGGTCACCTAAAGCGTTTACAGCCTTCCACCTCATCCGCCCAGTGTATTTTTCGCCCCGAGCAGCACCGAATTAAGGTGAACTATGGGTTTACCTGAATAGCACAGTCTTGGTATAAACAACTCTTTCGATGAAAGCAAAATACGAACAAACCATACAACTGAAGCTGAAAGTGATGCTGGAGTTTCGAAATCGCTGTGGTCGAAAAAAGTAGTAAATAAAGTGCACAACTTCTAGAAATTGAGCTAGCAACATGCTGATTCTTCTCAAAAGCAGTGTGTACACGGCAGCCGAACAACATATACAAACCGAAATCTTTTCGCAAAATAAAACAAATGGATGGACAAAGTGGGATAAAAATCATATCTACCGAACCGAGACGACATAATTATCAAGACGTAATGTTGCCAGAGCTTTTAACACAATTCAAATTGTGAAAGCAATTTGAACTTTCATCTCATAAAAAATCGATCAATCACTACCTAAAATGATCACGGTGACATGAACTTACAATTTCCTAGCCTTAATTGTAAGAAAATACACTGAAAAAATTATAAATCCATAAGGGTAGCTGCAAGAGCTCTATTTTTGGAAAGTGCTTCACGTATGCCGAGGAAATGCTCCACAGAAGAGCTTACAAATAAAATATAATCTAGAGAAAAATTTAAATGCTCTTCTCCAATCCAAGTAACTGACGAGAAAATTCTACTTAGCATAGCAACGATATGAGAGTAACTGAAACCAGTGTGCAACAACGATAAATCAAATAAGCTTTTAGAATTTCAAACAATATTTACCTAAAAATCTACATTTTGACTTAAAATTAGGAGCTTCTCACATCGATAGACAAGCAGGTAACCCGACGTAAAAATCAGCACGATTATTTTGAGATCACACAAACGATCGTTCGCGCGAACCAAACCTGTGCACGGCTTCTTAGAACAACACTGATAGAAATGATTCCTCGATGAAGTCATTCAAGCTCTGTTTAAATCATTACCCAACGTAGGCATTTTTGTAAACCATTTAGTAACAAAATATCTTCTCACGATAAACAGTCTCCATATTTTCTCGGACGCAAGATTAATAGAATGACAGATTGTAATAAGTAGCTACTCACTGGGACTTTTTAGAAGTACTTTTGAAAAACGGGTCATATTTTTTTGAGTATCGCTCGGTAGAGCGCGGGTGGCAATGGAATGGACGCACGTCTTCCAGAACCCTACTGCTCACAGTGACTATCACGAAACTAGCGAAAATCACGAGGGGCGTCACTAACCATGTCCATAGAGGGTCCACAGTCCATCCCATAGCCAAAAGTCGCGTTCTCCTCTGGGATAAATCGATGAGCCCTGCACACATCTGCTGATACGTGGCAGTTACTCCAAAAATGTGCAATAGGTTATGAGAATTACCGATGAAATCGAAGTGCCCAGGCAAAAAACGTTCTGGGATGTGCGTAGCATAGAAGAAAGATGCGGCTAACACCAGTACGAATTGGGATAGGTGAAGATGGGCGCTGTCACCACAAGAATCTGTCAAGGGATCGCAAGTGAGCAGCCGGTATATTAGAGGGCATGAAACCCAAATGTAGGGAATTACGAATGATCCTAGCCTAAAGGTAGTAGCAAACTTAGACCGTTTTTTAATTCGCGAGCTACAAGCCAAGACTGTAGACAAGACTGAGTTGAATGCAGCAACAGGCAAAAAAGCGTAGGAGTAGTAAGTCCCCAAAGCGCTCTCAGGGAAGCAGTACGAGTAGTAGAAAATAGCTGCTCCCCACGAGTAAAACGACAGAGCTGAGTAGTCATAGAAGAAACAAATGTGCGCAGAGAGAGGTGACATGCAAGAGAAGGCGTGGGCAAGAGCGCTTGCGAGGGGATAGGCAAAGCAAGAAAACAGATAACAAGCTAGCGGAGTCCAGTAAGCATCTGTTAACATAGGTTGAGTCGAGTACAAGAGAGCTAACTTCCAAGCGAAGAAAGTTGCCGGGAATATATGGGTCCAAAAATTAATGGTTTCATTGTTCAACTTGAAAAGCGAAATGATGACCTGAAAGAATGAATAGTTGGTTCGGTATCCCTGAAGAATGCCTACTTCTCTGTAACTTTCGTCGATGTCCGTAGCAGCACACACAGTGGCCTTGTTGTAGCAGTGCTGGGCCTCCTTACGCACGGTGTCCAATTTTGACAGAATGAAGTCTGACCCTGACAGGGTCACGAGCGAGCTCTTCAACGTCACCTTCATTGCAGATCCCAATCAACCCCAACTACAATTCCGATGATGCACCTAGAAATTGAAATTAGTAGTAGCAATTCATGGACAATTTTAGACTTGTATTCACGAAAGCCCGAGTGATAACTGGTTACCTTGCAGCTCTCTCTACAGCTCAAGTGTATTTTTCTGTGTGAGTGTGTCAATCATCGGATTTATAAAAATTTTCACAAGTACGTCTGAGAAAGTGAATACTGCTGATGAGCGAATAGTGAAGATGAGCGCGTCAAAAATATCTGACAAATTTCGTGTTCCACTAGATCGTGTACCCACACTTGTATGTTTAGCAAGAATATAAGTTCCTTTTTCTTTGTTATTTATCGTAAAAAACACTAGTTCGCAAATAATATAAATTTCAATACCTGTATTGAACTAAATTTTAGCTCTGAACAATATTAAAATAAACTATAGAAAGTTAATTGTCACCGAGACATTTTCAAAACAAACGTCGATTTTCAACTTCTCGGTTACAACCAGACTCGTAGCTCGCTTAGTAGATAAAACCCGAAGCAAACAGTGTGCAGAACAGAATTGATTGGGAATCAATCAGATATATTTGATGACAAATTACTAGTTTTTAAGACCATATTCGTATTAACGCATTGTCACGCACAACTTTTACGTCTCTAATGGGATATTCGAGTGGTTTGAGACTCAAGTAGAGCTATAGTCGCACCAAACACTTGGTGTCTTAAGGATGACCAGCGTACGTCGGGGCGTTGTTTTCTGATCTCTAACTTGGTAAAAATGCCAAATTTCTAGAGCAAAAGGAAATAATAATGAAATTTTTTTCACTGTTATTCAGAAACAAACTAAGAAAATTAGGCACAACAGCTAAGTCACTTGAATGTAGTATGACTTTTTATATTCCAAATATCACTTCACTATCGATGAAAAGGGTGCCCACTAATTCCCTGAGAATGAAAACTTCTAACACCACCAACATAAAATCATTACACCATTTCCAGATTGTAAATGAACACGAATAATTGAGGAATTTTCTTAGTATATGTCGGACTCACGTCGGAGAGCTTCACCAAGCTACGAGCAGTCGAATTTTTTCGGAATAACAAAGCCCGATTTCAACCAAATGAAACAGGCATCCTCTCGATCAATTCATGACCCAACAAATCAAACGAAAGACCTCGCACAGTCGCTATAAGCTGCTTGAGTAGCTCGAAAGTTGAATCAAATTCTAGAGCAAAGAATGTCAAAATCCCTTGAACCGGAATTTGATTTACAAAAACTACACATTCAATAGATGCACGATGTTCAGCATTGCGACCTGAGAAGAAGAGTTACTTCTGTAGGCAAACGGTGAGTTCAGAAGCAACGAAGTTTGCAGGCGGGGTGACGTGGAGAGTGACTGGGCTGCGGCAGCTCTTGGGAGCAGCTGGGAGAGGCAATGAAGGCGCTTTTGAAGGCGAGAGACGAGGGCAACGAAGCTCCTCCTCAGCAATCGCGAGATCGAGGCTGGCGAGTCCTGGGGAAAAGGAAGCGGGTTAGATCAAAGGGTCGGGTATTTGTTCGCTCATTTTTAGGCTGATTTGGTGGTAATCCTGGCGATCAGGGACTTCTGAAAATATCAAGCCTTGGTAAAATGATTTGTATGAGACAGGGAGCGACAGAAATAGCACCAAGAAAAATTGAGCGAAGGAGAATGAAAGAGCTGAGATCTCGAAGTGAGTGCCGCGAGTAATACCAATAAAATCGGCTTTTGCACAGAATAAATGCATATCATGTATCAAGAAAGTCTTAACACCTATTCATAAATAATTGATGACAGGGTGAAAAATAAAAAAAATTACTAACGATCGTCATCCTTCAATCTCAAGCATGCTGATGAGACAACACGCATTAGTAGTTTCAAACACCTACATTCCACCGTTGTGAATTGACTTCTATATATAGACTTCATCAAAAGGTCTTTAGGATCAAATTTAGTCTGAGGGACCAAATCGGAATGAGGAAACATTCAACGTCCAGGAAATTTGTACAGTAAACTTACCCACGTAGCTCACAAGTGTTTCTTAGGTATTATAAGATACTGACTCTCACTGCAAAATATCTCAAAACAACGTTTGGTCCTGCTTCCCGAAAATTGTAATTCCCACCAATTTCTCGTCGCGTTTGTTGAAATAATAAACACGAAAAACAGCGGTGCAAATTTTAGCGAGGACGCACAGCAAAGCCAGACTACTACCTCCAGGGTAAAACTTATTTTTTCTTGTTCCGACACGAGGATTTCGAGCAGAGCTCTCGAGCTTTTCGTGAGTATTCCCAAGGAAATGAACGACGAGGCTTTCATACAGAACTCCTGCTGCATTTTGCAACAGGCAAAGTCAAGGCGATGGTGGAAACCTGAAGAATTCATAAGAAAATAATAAACGAATCGCATTTACAGTGCGATGGGAAATGAAATTATTTAATCTTAATGGTCACGTGTTTTAACTACACACATGCATGTACTCGAGAGTGTATACAGGGAAATAAGATAGCAATTCTTCCCTCGATTCTATCCCACTACGTGTAGCGCAGTCGTGTTCGGGGCCCAGGGTAGGGGCAGGATGTTTTTCATACGAATCAAGACTTGGGACTAGGCGGACTGAGTAGCAATAAGTACAGTGTGTCAATAAGCATTTTATCCCACAGTCACTTTTATCGTAACAGTTTTATCAAGAATAAACCCCAACCCTTCAACAAAGAGTACATAGTCTCACATCTGTCATGCAGAGGCAGCAAAGCTGTGCTTGTCAGTTATATTTTCATCGGACTTATAAGCTTATTATAAAAATTCGAACGATGTTTTTTAACGTGTGTTGTTGAACGCCAACTATGATGGCTATCTACACCAGTAAGCGCTATACGCGAAGACAACCGAGCACAGGAATGGTTTGGAACCTGTCACACTTGTGCATTTTTGTAATTTTACTTTCGTGGTACAGCAGATCCATGGTCAATTCACAATTAGTTCTGTGCATTTTTATTGAAGTGTTTCATTTATTTAACATTCTAAAACCGACCGCAATCTCAGTTATGAGCACAACTGCATGACGTTCACACATGACTCATAAGCAAGTGGTACGCTTCAAAATAAACACGTCTTAAAATAAAGGAGTCAGTAAATTCCTGTCAGCTGGAGCAGAAGCGCATTAGAGCCGCGTCACGGAGAAGCATGCCGCTGCAAGGCATTCCTGCATTACCATGCAAACATCCCGAGCGAGCGTGAAATGATGGTGACTGGTGGCATGTTTACGATGGCTATTACAGTGAACACAGCTCTCATCATTTTCATTATTGTTTACTAGCACTGTCCTTACACTTGAGTTTGTTCCACTCAAGGCGCTTCAATGCTATTCCATCAGTGAATTTAAAATTCAATATCTCCTATCATGTTTGAGCGAACCAGTTTTTAATGAACAGAAGTTTCCCACACAACATCCTCTCCGCAAATCTGGACGAATATCCGGCATTTGGCAGCTCAGTGCAATCACCACAGGCAGTAGGTTGTTCGAATTGGGTTACTTCCTTCACACGATGAGTTAATTTCCATTCAACCAACGCGCTTTAAAAGAGCCGGCTATAATATTCAATCGCATGAAATACTTCATAACAGTAACTTTTTGAGCTCCGTTTCAATAATTACTGACACTGATAGGACGACTAGACTCGATCAGAAAAGAGGAATTGAAAAGAATTTTAGAGTAACATCATTAAAATATTTCTTCACAATTTAGTTCACCACTAACTTCGCAACAATAGCGAACGAACTACTACTAAAAATTCTTTCTAAATCATCTGATTATTAAGCGCAAAAAAAAACGAAAATGAAGGAAAAATCACCAAGAACTCTAAGTATGCATTGCTCGACGAATATTCTCATCAGCAACAGATGCACAACTAAGCCAAGCTCACGCACGAAACTATGCGCGCAGTAACACGGCGCTGCGTACCATGAACGAATGCTGAGTGCTACCCACACTATAGCGACACTTTGTAATCTGCGCCCTGACATGTGTCAACACTTTGACTGCGACGTGAGCCATATTTGGCCACCCAGGGAGTTTCCATTATGCTGCTGACCAACCAGTGGTCACAAACTCAATTTCAAAAAAATTGAACCAAAACTAAATGAAAACATGATCCAGCTAATGTTTGATATTTTTAACACTGCTTAATAGAATTGACTCTGAAGTTGAACTGAATATTAAACTTCAATTTTGCCTACCCCAGTCAAAGTGTTAAGAAGCCACAGGTCCTAACATTCGAAATATCGAGAGGGTTTGGTGAAGGACGGCAACAAGCTGTGAAGTCTGCAGAGTTATCTTTAACAAACATCGCAAAGCAATTCAGCGCCTAGAAAACAGAAGAGGCATTCTCATATAGTCTGTTACTCAGTCATCTGAGAGAAATTATTTCCCTGTGACCTTAAGGGTACGAGGTTATTCAAAAACATATTACCAGGCCAGCTATGCAAGTCAAGAGTCAACTAAGATGGAAAGTTTTCCAGGGTTAGAAACTGCAGAAGAAACTAATTGAGTGTTTTGGACTAATCCAGCGACCCGCGCAACCGGAAAGAAAAGTCTCAAAACATCAACTCTCAAATTAAAGCAACTGATAAAAATTACGACTTGCAGACTGTGCCCTGTAACTAATCAGACGGCTTCGGTTCTTAACAGCCATCCGGTTTTCGTGAACTTTGAATTTCTGATAAACAACTGATCATTTCAACCAACCAAGTTTAGAAATTTACACTCTCATCAACGGCATGAGAAGAAGATATATGTAGTCAACGGACTGGTTGAATAGGCCTGGCTCCAACCAAGAAGAAATTCAGTGCGCACAGCAGAACGTCCAGTCAATAGACAGCAGTGAGCGAAGCAATGGCAGACAGCCCTTTAATATCGCACTCAGAGGGGAGGGACACGAGAGGGCAGGCTGGTCATGCAGGGGGCAAGCCTCTTCCTCTCGCTGCCGAGGGACAAGCCCGCTTCTTTGTCCTCAAAGCAATGCGGCGCAAACACACGAAAATTCGGGTTCTTTCACCGCCTGTTTTGGCGGCGGGCGCTACACGACACCAACGCTCACGTCGCACACAAACACAACAGCCACTCGGCACCAGACAGGGCTGTAAATCTCCACTTTTGCCCTAAAGATCTCCACTATTGCAACGGCGGCCCTAAAAATCTCAACTGTTTAATTTGAAGACTCGAAATTAAAATACGAAACGGTTCACGGTTTATGGAGACATTTCCCTCTCACCACTTCTTGGCTGCTTTGCATGTACAATTACACCTCCTAGAAAGCATCAAATGTATAAATTTTAGGTTAAAGTTGCTTTGAATTTAAATCTTGATATTTGTTAGCAAGATCCGAATGAAATGAATAAAACACGCTGAAAACGTTGAGAACTACATACCATCTGTCGAAGATGAAAACAAAGGAGGATGAAAAAAATTACATTGGATGGTGAATTGCTAAGTAAACCATCAGTTATAGAAGGTTAAAACTTTAAAGTAGCCCAACATCAATAAAAATCCTCAGCTCACAAACATTTGTAAATCTACTTATGGTAGTTAAAAAAGTTAACGCTGCACTGAATTTTCTATCAAGCAAATCAAGACTACCAAGTGGAAATTATTTATAACAGAAAACGCCATTTTTCCTGACTCTAGGACAACATTTTAGATATTTATGAAAATGAGCGAACGCCTTCATAAGTGCAGCGTTGAATTCAAACAGGTCAGAAAGCGTTTGATTCTCTCATTTATTTCTATTAATCACTTTTATTAATCACAGCTGGGATGAGAAGCGTGCATTTACACGTCACGTGTGCATGCTTTAGAAGGAATATTCAAACATTAGTTAATGGAAAAGTATAGAAGTAAATAATACTACAAAAGACGCCGAGAAAAAACCGTCAGCATGGAAAAGTTGACATTGAAATTTCTACTTCGTAGAAACCACCACTCAGCAAAAAAAATACCGAAATAAAGTGAAGGAAAGTACGCAGAAGACCATTAATTGTGCTACAGATGCAGTGTTTTGATCATAACTTATCTTTGATGTACGTCAAAGAATTATTTTCTTTCTATTGTCGTACACAAAATACACAAAAAAGCATGGCCTTACTATTAAGAAGGTTAAAGCTGATGTTTTACATTCCATCTAATTATACCTGGTGAACTCCATTACGCAACAGCAGCGTTATTAACAAAAAAAAAACGCCAACACATACAAGAGAGTCTAACGCTGAGCTTGAGATCGACTATAATCTGCGGGCACTCTCTCCTAATCGCACCACCTCGTCCAGTTGTGAAAATCACGTGCGAATATTTCCACTAATCCATGGAGTGCACAACCACGCATTGAATGCTGATGGTTTGCCGGCCATTAGCCGGCTACTTGCGTCGCGTATCCCTTTATCCCGGGATACACGACAATCCCGTTGCTGGAGTTTGTGACCAAATTTTTCGTTGTTCAATCAGAGATATTCACGTGGCTTACTGCGTAATCAGTCGTCGGGAATTCTCGGAAATAACCCCAAAATAAAGCTTTGAATTGGAGGACAAATATGCAGAGTGTCCTAACCCTCACAACACAGAATTTTAAGATATTCAACTTAGCACGTTCATCGCAGGGTTGCCAAACTGGCTTTTTTTTAGTCAAGTCACTTACTAGGAACTGAACTAGGAACTAGGTCACTCTGCCCGAAAGCCATCTAAGCCGCTATGAGGTGAAATTATCACTTAATCGGGGTTGAAGTTAATCCACTCCGTCAGTTTTGACCTCTGATTTGTTGGTTAGGACACTCTGCATATTAGCCCTTTAATTTAAGAATCATTATTTCTTAGAGTCAAAAAGCAGAATACTGGGAATATCGTAATTAATGCACCGAATTACCCCACATTTATGTGACGTAAGGAAAATAAAGATATTCAATCAAATCCCGAGTTTAGGTGACGGAGAGTTAGTTTTGCTACGATCAGTATCAAGTTTTTTCAACTTCAGCAACTCAATTTAAAAATTAACTCAGTTTAGAATTACGTAATATAGGTCATCTACTGTTCTCAAAGTATGAATTTCACTGCTCGTGATCACGCATAAATCCCAAACATTCGGTTGCACCAAACAATTTGGCAGGAACCCATGTGGAAATGACATATTCAGGTTGTGTGGCAAAAGGCTATATTAATTTAAAAAGAAATAACAAGCTGAATTTAAAAGAAAATTAAGGCCGTCCAGCACTGCTGAACTCTTTACTAGTATTACCTCTTTACTTCTTTCAACGCGAACGTATTTCACTTATTTCCACTGACAAAACCTCCACCTTATAGTTCGTGAAGTTGAAACATCTCTTACACCCTTCACAGAAGCTCGTCAGCAAGGACCACAAAATTGCGTCGTATCTTCAAACCAAACCTACCAGCAGCCTTGAGGTAACGCGACGAGTGTGATGTACGCAGTCGAACGCTGCTGTGAAAATTGCAAGGTTATCAAGATCCAGATATAATAATATCAAGATCCAGATATAATCCGATATCGGAGTTTCTAACTCGACCCTACTCTGCAGTGCAAACCAGAAACGGCACATACCGAATTAGGTAAACCAAATCAAAATACTGAATTAGAAAACCTGAGAACCATGTGTCACGTGCATTAAAATTTTGAAATATTTATTTTTACCAAAGTAAAGTATATTGCTGTTGTATGTATACTCCATTCTGATGCACTTTTCACGTTTTCAGAAGAAAATTTTCCCACTAACAGGTTGAATGATGGAGGAAAGAGTCAATAAATGTAATGACGCTAAAATCATGGGCGAGAACAATGATAATAATATTAATCGATAATACGCTGACACCGATGTAATTCACGGAAAATGTATACGCTCATACGATTAACAAATGAAAGCACAAGTAGTATCAAACCAACAACCTTTATATCTCGTTAATACCAATAAAACGGCTTCACAAAATCCAAAAATATCGAATTCGTAGCCGATACACTCAATAATACCACAGCTATAACATAAGCTAAAGATCGGTCCATATACACTAAAGATCGGTACACAAACTAAAGATTTATCAAACTTGATCTACAGTAATTGCTAGAGTTCACCCCTTTTACAGCGACCAAATCGTAATTCTCCCCCACCCCCCACTCGTAATAGAGCCTCAATTGGAACCTCCCACGCCTGATTCTGAACCTGTGCCAACGCCAACGTTAGCTCGGCACAGCGCCGGCAGAATTGCCGCGCTAAACCTCCCACAAACAAGTGAGTACTCGACTTCAGATTTATTGAGTGAAATATTCGAATAATGATAGAAATTTTAAATAGATAAAAAGTAGAATTGATGTAGGGTTTTACCAAAGTGAATACATCAACACACCTTGAAATAAAATGAAATTAAATTAAAAATTGAATTGCAATAATTTGGATAAAATATCAACAAAAATTTACGTTTTAACAGGCATGTGAAGTGTACAGAAAAATATGCGCATCCATTGGTAACATTCTTATTGAACAACTAACTGTTAGCTAAATAGTATACATTTCGCACACGGAAAAATGCACGAACCTTCATCAACGTACACCATTCACCTCTTTGAAACACTAAAAATTAAGCTATTATTTTAAATGAAATTTATCTTGAGGCTACAATGGAAAATATAGTTTTCACGAGACTCATTATTACTATAATATTATGCTGCTAATTATCATATATTCACTCTCTTTAATGAACCATTATTCGATCGTCCTTGTGTGTGTTTAGTGTTTTGTTAAATAAAAGAGAACTCATGGTAACAAGGCTTCTGATGGATTTACCAGACGTTAGTGAATTTATATTCGAGATCACAAGAAGTTATTTTTATCAAGTGATTTTACTATGCATAGCTTGACAGAAATAAATTGTTTAAATTACCAGAAAAATGAAAAAAAAATATTGTTTATATTACCAGAGCAAAATCATAAAATCAAAGCATAGGAAATTCAATGAATAACACGTAGCGTTCACGTATAAATTTACGAGAAGTATACTGAATACCTTCAAATTTTGGAGGTATTTATTCGAACCCGCTGCATGAATAACCGCACACACACTGCATTCAGTATCATTTACAAAGAAAAAGACATCATTGGAGCGCTGAATTTATAGTTTTTGCGTTTATTCTGAGAAGAGGCATCGCTTTCAAGTCCGAAGATCTCGCAAAACATAACTGTTAGACGCAGTTTTGACCACAAAAAATCGAGGTTGTGACCGCGCGACGAGCTCTCGCTGACCTAGACCTCCAATTTTGATAGGTTACGTTTTCTCCTCAGCAGTCATGTCATCGTCCACTGACGCTGCACTTAACTAACCAGCGCTCATGATACTTCAAGGAAAACTGTTTATACTTCCAGAGATCACTCACTCGCTCATAATTTTAGTACGAACTCTCTGTTGTGCCCGGTTAAGTTCCTTTATGGATCGAGTTAACTCACTAAACTATAACGGAGTTTTTGTGGGAACTGTACATATTTGCGCATGAATGACCTGCAATGGTTGGATGATGCAAACCTCTAAACGACAAACTCGGATACATTAACAACTTTGTAATTAGACCGCCCATCTCTCACAGAGGGTTTGATTGTGGTTGTTAGAAAGTAGAGTATCCCCTTAACACTTAAACACTAACCTATTCAACGAGCAAAAGCGCAAACAGCGCATGTGAAGCCCATATATAGCGTTTGCGGGTTAAAGAGATGTGCATCGTAAGTATCCACTCTCATGAGAGTTGGACTTTAATTTATACAGTAATTGTTCAGTACATGAGTGAAATAAATGTGCCTTCAAGCCAAGCAAATTCCAAGCAAATCAAGCCAAGCAAGAGACAGAACTAAGCAATGATAAAACTCGTAGATGAGTTCTAATTCAAGAATTTAATTACTAATATTAGAGCCTCAAAGGTTCCGCTACGGATAGGAAGTACGTTGTTTTCAGGGAGGAAACATTTCAGTGCTAGCGCTAAAATAAAATATCAAGTTAAACTTATCTACCTCAACAGACTAGTGAACGATCGGCTCGAACTTTAGAAGCAGAAATTACCATGCATCCCTATTTTAACATGAAAATAATGTTACCTTTCATTCATATAACCAGGAGGCATTACTCCAGTTGTGCGTTTAGGAGGGTTCAATAAACACATAGTACATGTTGCAACACTGCTCCACAGAGTTTTTGCCCCAAGCCTCTATGCTATTCAGATCTATTTTTAGCTAAAATGAAGAATGAAACTGAATTCCTATTCCTTACCGTCTTCCAATTCCTCTGCAACAATCGCAGTATCAATTTCATACGATGAAATTCTTTCTTCGGCCACGTAGTGAACCGAAGAGCGTTTGATCCCAGAAGTTGGCGCATGACACTCGAGAAGTTGGGCTCGTAATAATTAAGACATGCATTGAATAGGCGGGAGTCACACGGCGGTTCCTTCTGAAATTGATTAAAGACTTTTAAAAACATTCTTTTTTATTATGGCCTTCAATGTGAATGTATCGAATTTCTAATAAATCCCTTACAGTATATACTGAGCCTTCTTAAAGAAAGCATCAATCGCATTCCAACATTGAACACACAAAAAACGAGTCATCTCGTGACTTAGTTATATTTGAACTGAGAGGCACTTTTCTCATGTTAGACCCATTAGTGACATTTGCGTCCTGCTACATATATATGCGTCACGCCACCTTTGCTTACGTCACTCGACTTCTACTCTCAGTACGCCGCAACGTCAGATGAAAATTAAAGATCTTTTAACTATTATATTATGTATCAGCACACTGTGCAAAACGTTCTCTATACTAGCATAAGATATGAGACCATATTTCATGGAGTATGTATTTGACAAGTGTTTTTTCCCGACTGCTTCAACAGGACTACACGGCTACTACCACTCCATATGAGATTTGGGGGGTTGAGGTACAAATCAATTTTTGTTGTGTCTAAAGGTAACACTGGATTAGTATTGAACAGAGCTCTAAATGCTACCAGCTACCAGCCAGAGATAGTTCAAGCAAGGGTTGCTGGATTGGCAGTTTCCTTGCTGGCAACAACTCTCAGAATAAGTTTTCATCAAGTGAAATTTGAGTACTTTAGCGGCTTTAAATTTGACAAACCAGGTTTTGTGCTATCAAGATGAACCGACTTCTTCGCGCACAAAACTAGGCAACCGCAAGGGAGTCACTGACCCATTAAAGGTTTGACCTTCCTCTTCTGTGTAGCTCTTGGCGACAGCCAATCACAGGCTGGGTAGAATCGCGCCACATGAATGCGCGTTGGTTAAAATGAGACACGCGTGCGCTAAGTCATGGTACCCAGAGCTCACTTCCGACAAAAATATATTCTCAAAGCAAGAAGGGAATACGCAGTAGTCCGAGTTGAAGCCTTAACTACGCACTGTTCTAGATTATTTATGCAATAACTGAGAAAACAGATAAGTGCAAGTGTGCAAAAACCCTCCAATACGCCCAAATGGGGGTTATATATTCATGAAGCATGCTTTCAGAAATAATGGGGAAAAGAATAAGAAAGAATGCATACTCGGAACTCGTACGTGCATGGAACACGTATGTGTGTACTAGTGGCAAGCGAAACCAGCCCTATCTCTTCACTGTCGCAGTTAATGTTAATCCGAATTCAAATCAAAATGTACAAAGTTCACTTACACACGGGAAAGAATTCAGCATTTGATAATATCAATTTCAACAACCCTGAGAAGTGTTTTAATTCTGCAAGAAAAAAATTCTCATAAGTTTTTCCACGCAGTAAACATCTTGATTTCGCCAATATATCACATTTCTACTACACACCCAGCCGTTCGTTCAAAAGTGTGTATGGAACCTCTCATTGAATTCCTTTTTCGGTTTCACAAGAAGGTTGACCTCACCCACCAACTCGTTTTCTGAAGTTCTCTATAGGTTGTAATTATGAGTAGCGTGTTAATCCGGATGATCTATTAAAAATTAAAAAGTTTACTTTCACCCACTATCTAAAAATGGTTCATCCTATTATTTATAACCATAAAATCAGACACAAGTGCGGGAAAAAGGGAATGCTTAGACTGAATACTGAACGTAAGTGTAGTGTGAAAACGGTGTGTGAATATCGCACATTCGAAATTATGACAAAATTTGCTGTATTCTAAGCGTGCAATGTAGACTGTATTAATAATAATTAGGTATAAATAAAGCCTCAGATATTGAAAACCTTGAAGTACTAGGAGAAACTATCAAACAACTTTAATGAATTGATAGGCTAAAAAGGTAACAATTTATTAAGTAAACACTCACAAAACGAGAAGCATTTACGTCGTATAAGAAGCATCGTTCATTCTTATCTCATACTTCACTGCGTGAAGGTGACGCTACACTTTACACTACCTTGTCTTTCTCACGTGGAGCCTAAAAAATACTCTCAAAAGCATGTATTTTGACGCCGTTCCTTGCGTATGACGACTCCCAAAGCCGCTCGACAGTCTCGCTTCGATATCAACAACAGTCACACAACTGCCTGAGATCCCATGACACCTGATATTGGCCCTGAGGTTGCTCAGTGGTTCCCGCTGTGGGAAAAATTAGTAGCTCGGTATAATTGCACGCACGAGAGTGACCTAAATACAGATAATATTCAAGCAAATTTGAAACCCGAACACACTCTGGGTATTTTTAGCAGTGAACTTTATGCAGAAATTCTGAAATATTTACAGGTTTTGAAAGCAGTGCTTGCAAATACGTCACAACTAAAGAGATGGTTTCAAAGTGATGCTTTCACGCGAGACGCAATTGTTTATTTACTTAAAGAAAGGCGAGACACTTGCAAAAGTTTTTTCAACAAATAATTGACGCATACCTTGCCCTCACGATGGAAGGATATAAAAAATTTACTAATGAAAAAATGTACGAGTGCGCACGGATTCTATCTATTCTGTTCAACTTACGAACACAGTGTAGCAATAACCAAAAAATACAACAGTTCCCACCTAGAGAAACGGAGACTCTAGCTAATTTTTTTCCTTATAGTATTACAAAAATTACACTTGAGTGCAGGGATGTGTTCTAAGTTCGCAAGTAGTACATAATTGGCCTGGGAAAAACGTCCATCAAAATGGCGAAAGCGAAAAGTGTCTCTTCGTTATGATTTACAAATACCTAAAGATCTGTTGCCAATGTGAAGGTGCTCTTAACTGAGTCAGTGCGTGATGCTTCCTTTGAAAAGTATTTTATGCGAAGCATTATTGCAACTCTATGAAATATATTGAGCGGTTCCAGTGTCAACGTGGAGAAACATTGTGTGACTCCCTCTTTTACAGCTTTACGATGAAAGAAGCCATTTAGTGAACAAAAATCATGATATAAAACTTTAAACATTTATGGCATTACCATAAAAGAAGCCATTGAGGGAACTAGAAGAATACTGCAAAACGTTCAGCGAAGATTCTGAATAAAATACTAGGCTTACACTAGACGCAGTGCGCATGCACGATATTTTGATGAACAATTGAGATTTCAACTATGTATGCAGTTGCCACGTGCGCTATGTCACCAACAATTATAAAAACCTTCCGTATTTAGTGAATGAGAACCCTGAGTTCAAAATATTGAAACCTGAGTCAGGTTTAATGAAGCCCGAGTCAGCCTTGTTGAAACCTGGAAACCTGAGAGTGAAGCATGGGAAGAACAAATAACTGACAATTCAAGTTCAGCCCTGCACGGGCCTGATATTCTGACAATATAGCGTCGTAGGAGCTGAGCAGCGAGAGCCAAGTCGATTACGAAAACTTACGCTACCAGCTGTATAGCTGCGACGACGCAAATGATTTGAAGTGACGGCCGGTCATACTTCAAGAATATAAAACCAAAAAATGTACCTAATGTTTCAAAAACCAAAGTTTATGCTTCATGACTGAAAAAAAATTTACAGCGCGCTTAACTAACACTACTCGTAACTGCCGCACGGCAACAAAACACGGAACAGCAAACGAAGCTCAATCGTGTACGCACTGTTTACATCAATTTTTTCCATACGCTTAGGTGAAATTCATGATTTATCCATCTCGAACCAACCGATAAAGCTCTCGCAAATTTTTGAAACTGATAATTTCAATTATCAGTCAAAATATAAATTGAACTCATCGGTCTTATCAATTAAATTCCTCACACGAAATAATAATTAAATAAATCAGTCACAACATCTATTCCATTTATCAAATCAAATAACCAATTAATGCAATATCAATTGCATTCATCGGTTACAAACTTAACTGAACACAAGAGTCAAACGCGCTTATAACGCAAAATAGTGCACAGCTCAATGAACCTGCGAAGAGGTGTCAAGAAACGCAGCAGCTGCCACGTGCAGCAGTGGAGAAGACGAGTGACGGCAACACTGCGCGTCACGTGAACACCACGCCGTGCGCAAGGCCAGGCATCTACCGCACAATGTCCTCACGCTCGGACAGGCCTCCCGAATACCGTACCCTAATCTTCCCGTAGCAACAACACGCGTTAGCAAGACGCACGGAACGTTGCCAAAAAACTTTAATTTGGACATATTTTACTAGTTGAAAACACATTCATGATATATTTGTTATAATCATATTTAGTAATAATTCCCTTATAGCTGAATTGTGTTTGAAGAAAAAATGATAGAAGAGAGCATTTACTG
Source organism: Morinoia aosen (assembly GCA_030386875.1). NCBI lineage: Eukaryota > Metazoa > Arthropoda > Malacostraca > Amphipoda > Talitridae > Morinoia > Morinoia aosen. Next base: position 13,407,399 of record CM059562.1, read on the forward strand.
TCTATTACAAGAAACTATTTTTTATACACTCGTATACATCACGGTATGATCCGCTCAATTGAAATCCATCAACTAAACCTCCCTTCAAAAACATTCTCTCGGAAGAAATTCTTGAAATTAAGATCTTGTTCTCTTTGTTTTCCAACGCATGAGACACTATTGACCTGCCTTAATTACACATAACTAACTAATTGACGCAACCAACTCCACTTTCATTGAGTGAAGGAAACAACCCGCGTCCCAACCTAGAAATGATGGCGTGCATACACCGTTTTCAAAACACATCCTGAACTTGTGTTCTTTAGCGTACACTCACTGATGAAGAAAATATTTCATACGACTAGACTGTTTCGCAGAACATTTTAAGAAAAACTCACTTGACTGTTGTATTTACAAGAACAGTATACGTCGAAATGCGAGTGACTCGTTAGGTAACGTTTATTCGATCCAAGTCCTACTTTTCGGCGTACGTTTAGCGATGTGCGCTTTAACTTCATCCCACCTTGACTTAGTTCACAAGTTATTCTTCAGAATACAACCGAAAAAACTTCAGTTGATATTATTCATTGACTTACTTTCCTGAATTTTGATATGCATGATGGTGTTTTTCGCTGCATCAACTTGATGAATCTCACAAACATTCACAAATTACCGTGAGCAAAATTACGTAACGCATCTTTCAAATATGTACTTCGCGTCAGTATTTTTTTTACATTTTGAAATTGTAAATTTCGAAGGGTGCAAACGGCTAATCGGTATTTCTGCCTCCTCTTTTCCCCTCCGTCACGCTTGTTAAGAGAAGCGATCACTCACGACTAGGACGCCACAACACAAGCGTGAGTCACAATGCTTAAAATACGAACGACTGGAGCGCACATCAATGATTGGGGCACGGTCCTCGCGTTGCTAGGATACGACGCGAAGCAGTGCCTGACGTTGGGGGGGGGGCTGGGTAGCAACCCAAGAATAAGCCACTCGACTCGTCTCTGTCATGCTCAATTCTATGCTATTCAAATAACGTCCTCCCTACATGCAGTACAAGCCCGTGCAAATTATATGCTGTGAAAACTTTTATAATCAGTACACGGTCGATGACCATTGACGTAGACTTACTGTCCATCCTGCCACCTCTACGTACTATTCAACCACTATCTCTATTTGACCTCTAGCAACAGATCACCCGTAGCTTGGGAGAATCAGTGTCTCCACGCACTCACTTCCCGGAAAGAACATACGCGGAACACGTTTCCAGAAACACCGCACTGGATCTGAATATCATCACTCCATGCACGCGCGTACAGTTGCTTAACTTGAATCCCTTGTTCTCGTTGATATAATGATTGGTTTCTAAGACTCAGAAAAATACAGAAGCCTGAGGCCACAATCGCTTTGTCTCTCCGTACATACACATATTCACGGCAACTTCACGACGTCTACCTTGCTGTGCACTCACACACAGGCCGGGCAACACAAAGCGGGAACGACTTATCAGGGATACGAACACGTGCGCCGGTCGCGTCCTAGATAAGGCAGAGCCAGACTACGTACAATAGAGATAGTCTTAGCCCAGCCTATGTACGTACGAACGACTTGCGTGTAGTCATAACCGGGTAATAATAACTGATTACGTTTTAAGTTCAAACGCCACAGATAAAAGTCTCCTTGGCTTCTTTAAATCGGTTTAGAGCACTGTCGCTGGTAATACTGAAGAACACGTTACTTAAACTTTGATTATCTAAAATTGTATCTGAAGTTGAATAAAAAAACATCCGGGTCCTGCGACTGGAAATGAAGTTTTGTAAATAGGTAGAACCAGAAATTACTTGACGAGGCGTTTACACAACATTGTCAAGACGCTCAAAAATTTGATACATAATAATTCGTTGGCTTCACATAATTCTTATCTGGGAAACACACGAGACCTTCCGCAGTTAGTCGCAAAGTAGATTCATGTCACAACCAAGTCAACACTGATTTCATATCATCACGTGATAAAAAAAACTGAGAGTTTATACGAAATGTGGTAATTTTTTACTACGGCTATAAATGCTGTATAATAAACATAGAAAATTCTTTATGATGTGAATACCAGCTGAATTTTCACCATAAACTAAAGTTAACTAACAAAAAAACTGTTGCTACACGATACGGCATGAGTGCAACTCCAAGCTCCGATGGAGTTCGCACAGCTTCCGCGACGTAATTAAATACTTCAGAACGTTAATACCTGCTGCTTCGATTTATTGAGCGTTGAGTGTTACCTTGGTTCACAGCCTAATTCGCTCACCCCTCAACACAATACGATAAACATTAATTCCTGACTTTGATATGTTAAAATAACTTACTGAGACTTTCTGGTCGATTTGAGATATGAAATTGAACGTTCAAGACTGTGCAAAATTACATTATAAGTATATGCTGCACTAATACCAAAAAATCTAGGGTAAAATGCAAATGCTTTATGTTAAGCTAAATTAAACTTTACTAGCAGGGCCTGTGGAAATTACACGGACAATGTCATCAATAAGCTATGCGGGCCCGTGAAAAAATTCGGTCAAGATTACTTTAACAAATTTTAAAATAACATTCGAACCTAACTTATCTTAAACTAACATATTCTAACCTATCTTGTCTTAACCTTTGCTAACCAAATCTGTTCTAACCTAACATATCTTAACGTATCCTAACCTAACTTATCCCATCCAAACCTAACTTTAACCAATGTCATCGTTAAGCTATATGGACCCGTGAAAAAATTAGGTCAACATAACCTAACACAGTCTAACATAACATATTCTAATCTAACCCATCCTAACATAACATATCCTATCATAACAAATTCAGAAAATTAAAAAAATTAAAAAAATTACATACATACATATACATATACCGGGCTTATCCTCCCTATGGGAGGGTAGCCGACAGCAGGCCACAATCACCACACTTTGTCACTAGGAGGCGAGAGAGGCAGCACTGGCCGCACCTGAACTGCCAGGATCAGCAGCAGCCCAGCACAACCACCTTCTACAGTCAGGCCCGACAGCCACAGCTGGTTTACCCCGACCGCTTCATTGAGTGCAGCCCCTCCCCCGCACATGACAGGTCAACCCCATCACACGCGGGCAGCTTCCAGTAACGCGTCAAAAATAAAATTACCTCCTTATACACTGCCCCCATTCACTTCTGTCCGCAGCCATCCCTCTCGCCACGTCCACAGTCAGACCCCTCTCATACAAAGCACGTCGCACCCCATCCATCCAACTCATCCGTGGTCTACCTCGCGCTCGAAGACCACTCACTTCCGACATATATATCTTTTTCACCAGCCGTTCAACATTCATTCTTTCAACATGCCCAAACCATCCAAGCACTCTTTCATCCACTCGCCTGCTCAACTTTTTGATAACACCCGTCTGCCCCCTAACCAACTCATTCCTGATCCTATCTCTTCTAGTTACTCCATACATGCTCCTCAAACACTTCATCTCAAACACATCCAACTTCCTCCTCTCAGCTGCTCTCAACCCCCAGGACTCTGCTCCATACAACAAAACTGGCACAATCAAACTTTCATACAGTCCCCTCTTAGCATTCATACTCAAACTCCTGCATTCAAAAACTTTCCTCATTGCACCCAATGTCTTACAACCTTCACTCACTCGATGCTTCACTTCTACTTCCATACTATCCTTAACAGTCACATCCGACCCGAGGTACCTAAAATGCTCTACCTCCTCTAAAACTTCCCCATTTAACCTCACATCCAAAGTTCCAAACACTCCACCTCTTGAACATCTCATCACCTTACTTTTATTCACATTTACCCTCAATTTCCGCCTTTCGCACACTCTACCAAACTCTGCAACCAGTCTCCTCAGTTTTTCCTCTGAATCAGCCACAAGCGCTGTATCATCTGCAAACAACAGCTGACACACTTCCCAATACATACCATTTCGTCCCACCAACTGCCCCCCTTTTCCCAACACTCTGGCATTCACTTCTCTCACCTCACCATCCATAAACAAATTAAACAACCACGGCGACATCACACATCCCTGTCTCACACCTGTCACAACTGGGAACCATTCACTCACCTTATTCCCTACTCTCACACATGCTCTGCTATCAATGTAGAAACTCTTGATCGCGTTCAACAGTCTCCCACCCACTCCATACAAACTTACCACTTGCCATAGAGCCTCGCGATCCACTCTGTCATACGCCTTCTCTAGATCCATAAATGCCCAATATACATCCTTTCCTTTCAATAAGTATTTTTCATTCACCTGCCTCACAGCAAACATTTGATCCACACAACCTCTACCACACCTAAAACCACACTGTTCTTCAGCAAGCACACGATCCGTCAACACTCTCACTCTTAAAAAAATTAACAAAAAATTAAACAATTTTCATCTCCCCTCCCCTCTCTCTCCCTTCCTTCCCACCCTCACTCTCTCTCTCCCTCTATAATGTAACGCGACCCGACGCTAGCCAACCCGTATCATAGATACCGCAATGATGTTGAAGGGTGTGACGCACAGGTTAGCGCATTAATATATAGATAAACTCACACAGAATATTGGAAACACAATCATTTTCAAGAACGCTCGTTTAGTTACCATCGAAGTTATATACTTTGAACGGACCTACAAACTGGAAACTTGAATACAGAATAATAATCGTAAACAGTTGAGATAATGCATGACAGAAATAAAGAAGTTCTGCCCATAACGTGCTCCTCACGCATGCACTGCGTGACATGTGCGATATTTGCGAGTAACGCTTTTGCCTACAGCTTTTTCAAAATGAAATAATTAAGAATTTGTTATCTAAACAAATGGCAATTGCGTTTTGCAACAAAAACAAAAGCACAAAGTCACATGACGTATAAAAGCGCATTTATTGCTACGGATTTTCTTTTTTCTATCTTATATGCGACAAAACCGCATTAAAAATAGAATATTGACAGCAATAACACCAATGTAGGAATATCACTGAATCTTTTCTGACAGCCACGCATTAAGACAGGCATCAAGACTTTAAAACTCATAATTATCTCATCTATTACGATTATTGATCTGTAAAAAAAGTACATAAGACAGCCACACATTAACTGAATCCGATGGTTTGATAATTATTAAAAAAATACAAGACGGTAAGGATGAGCAGCAAACTAAAAATTACCACACTTAGCAAACAATAAATAAACTAAACAACATTCTAGATTCGATGCACGTGCAAAATTATATCCACGTAAAACGGCTGCAGTATGAAACAAGCTCACAGGAGTGGTTACGTTACAGCGAAACGTAAATTACATACTTGTACACTTAAAATTCCAAGCTGACCATGTTAATTAGATATCAAGCTTCAGATATAATCAAACCTCACATTTAGGATTCAGAGCGCTACAGCCAAACCTTTTGTGATGAAAGGGCAAGGACACGCTGCGTTCCGCCCCAACACGATTTGGTTACAATTTACTCGTGAATCGCACTTGAATAAATTTTTTATCAAATTTACCTCTTAACTACGTTTTAATTTCTCGCAAGGACACGCACGATTTAAATAAATTTCGTGACATTCACAAGAATTCCCGCTTAAAAGATAAGTATTTTGCCTTACATATCATTGACAGCATTCTGGCCCCCTGATAACTTCCATCTTTAAGGATGTTAGAAGTTGACGTAAGATGGAACGTGCCGAGCGTTGAGATTACACTCTATCTCACGTGCTTGGCAACTGATAGTGTGGCATTGATAATACAAGCTCGTGGTGTGGCATTGTAACTGTAAACTGATGGTGTATTATTTGTAACAGCAAACTGATGGTGTGGTACTAGTAATACGTATTTATAGCGTAGACGTTGATTATAAATATAATTCTGCAACCTCTTACGAACGACGATGAGCTTTGGCCATCTTGGTTTGCTAGAACAACCAAATCTCGGTTTTCGAACGCCTTACTTTTCGCACGTTTCTCGTTTCAAACACTTTCATGAACCAATCAATCAAAGCCGTGATTCTTGCATCTAACTAATCTAATAATAAGCCTAATAAAAGCAGAATCCAATAAACTAGGGGATTTGAAAAACAAAATTCGCTCGTACATGGTAGTACAAGCATACCTCACCTCATGAAATTAATTCGCTTAGGAAGTAGTTTCATAACGGGATTTTTTCATAAGTCGTGTCGCATTTTAAATGTAAAAGGCCTGATTCGTTCCAAGGCCTCTAATACTACCCCCTGAACTCTTTAAAAATTACAAAAGTACATATACCAATTTAACATGAAATATGTGTTGAAATTAAGAGAAAATTTTTTATTAAATAATTAAACGAAAAATTAAGTTCCAATGAGCACACTAGAAAAACAGACGAAACAGTAACTCTGTCCTTTACGCGTGTTAGAACTCCGTGGCGAACGAGGGTCGAAAACACACTAAAAACATCATGGGTATCATGGAGATGCAGCTTCCTCCCAGCCAATGGGAGGCCAGCGGGGTGTTGGCAACTCCATCGCACCAATTTCAAAACAAAATACAGGATGGTACAAGTGTATGTACGTTTCGGAGGATTCGGGTGGCTGCTACGCTAAGCACGCATTACTTGAATTTTTGAGATTTTGCGTCCGTAACTTGAATTTTCTTTCGTATTCAGAGACGAAAATTTTACGTTAAGGCCTTTCGTAACTTTGATTATTCGTAAGTTGGGTCTTTCCTCGTAAGGTGAGTGTCAGGCTATTGATGCCGACTTGTGCCGACCTATGTGAGTGTTGATGCCGACCTATATAATTTAACAGGAGGGAAAATAACTCTCCTCGCATAACTAAACTCTCGTATCACAGACACTTGAGAAGCATATATCCGTCTCAGATTTGAAAATTTCAGCAGCTCGAATTTCATTTCAGCTCTAACTTTCGACGCCTGCATTACTAGCGTGAAAAGCTCCATAGCCGGAATTCGTCGGCTCTAAAACTTCGAAGCTTGATTAGCTCGCAGCTAGAATTCGTTCGGCTCTAAAAACTCGAAGCTTGATTAGCTCGTAGCTTATTCATCTCGACTCAAGTTTCGAAAGCTTGTAAAACCAGCTCAAATCTTCAAACCTTGTAACCAGATCGGACTCCGAAAATTACCGAATAATATTCGCAACTTGGAAACTGTTGAAAAGCCCTCGCCTTAATAAAATAATTACTCAGCAACTGACTTCTCTCATATCCCTGAAAAATCAGGAAGATTCTCCGGAATAAAAGCCTCAGAACTTACGGCCCTCAGAACCCTAAAACAGGGAAACTATTATCGCTGGCTCCAAAGAAGGACCAGCCAAATAAATAATCTATAACTGGCACCCAACGTGGATCTGCCGAAACAACTATCAAACTTTTGGCGCCCAAGAGGATACAGCCAAACCAAATATCTAACAATTTGGCGCCCGGAACAGAAGGACTACGAATCCTGAAAGCTAAGAAAAAACTAAAATAAAACAGGAGGACTTGACTCCCCGAAGCAGAAGAAAATAAAGAAGGACTTTGAATCCTGAAAACCAAGAAAAATAAAAAGGAACCTCGACTTCCTGAAGCAAAGAAAAATCTCAAAATGGATTGCGTCCAACGTGCCCGAGAGTACATGACTGCCATAGGCCTCACTCCGGACGCGGTAGTTGCATGCGGTAGTAAACTGAGAGATATAAAAGAACCTAATATCCGTCACATCGTGCGTGGTGTCTTGCAAGGATAACTGAGCGTACGGGATATCCCGTTTATCTCACACGAAAACCGGATATGTCCAGCCAGCCTATGCATGCTTGATCGGTATATTAGAGCATTTTTAACTCCTGTAACTTTTCAAAGGAAACGAACATCACACCTCAAAACGAGTATGAGCACCACACTTGTAGAGTGTTTGAGCACCACATGTGTGCAGTAGTGGCAAGTCCGGGAAGTTGAACAGCCTCCTGACTCTGTGACATTATATATGAGGACCACATGACGTTATGACGAGATCTGCATTTGTACTACATCCTCGTGCATGAGCCAACGCTAAAATTGGAGAACGTGAATTGAGATCCCCTCAATCTTGCTTGTAATGCAATGATTCCATGTCCTAGGGCAGAGTTATTTACTGATTTTTGCAAGGGAGGCACTTCGGTTAAACGCATTGATTGAGAGAGCCGCAACTACTGTAAGTTAGCGTATATTATTTATATTACATGTTAATTAATTTAAATATTTTTCAAGAGCCGCGCAATGAATACCACTGCCCTAGGGTATCTTCTCATATTCCGGGACGAACGCTGCTCTAGGATATTGAGAAATACAAAAAGAATTTCGCAGCTTTATTGTTTCCGAAGTCCTGCTGTTATTGCACAGAAATGCGCGAACAAAGAAAAGTACAAGTATTTCCAAAAAGTCGGTACATAAAGTAGAGATATTAGTTTTCACTGAGATCTTTGTTGTTATTGATTGCAATACCACCATAAGGCGTCTTGTATCGATAATGACGGTTGACACAATAGAAACACATGAGAGCAAATATGTAATTGATACCTCATTGATACTTTGCGTGGCATTAAAGAACTGAATTAAGTAATGTTCAATCGGAGACCTTGTGAGGGAGGTTAACTAGCTAAATCAGAAAATAACACGTCCTGTTTCTGGTTTAGTCATAACCGCACGCGTTTGCAACATACTTCAGGACCTAGACACACTAGGCCGGGTCATCTTGATTGTAGCAAGCACTTCTTTCTTCTTGAGTGACAATATAACTTCAAAATGTTTAACTGGATAGTAATGAGACATTCAAAGACTGCATGTATGCAGAGACACATGCAACTGATCAAAGGAAACTAATGAACGACCGTCAAAATAAGGAAAAGTGACGCTAAAAAACAACTTTTCCTGTAAGATAGGTACAGAATAGAATTTAAAGCCAGCTATTCAACAGATTTCATCATAACTAGTATCCATGTCTAAACTGAAAATTTTGACTCAGTAATGGAGACGAAGAAGAAAAACCGCACATGAAGGGACAATATTAACACCGTACGAGAGAAACATAGCGAAGATTACTTTCTAGCCAATTGTTCGTGTCAATATGTGCGTAGAGCAGCTATAGTGATTGAACTTTAAAAACGCTTAGCAAAACGTCTGTCGGAAATAAATATATAAATATAACCAACAATTTTACTCCATTTTCTGACCAAATTTATAGTTCTGCACTCGTTCCCATTGCCCCTTTGACAAGTTTTCTAAAATTGTGACAGTATCACAGGGTACTCCGCCACCAACGCACACAATTTTAGAATTAATATAATAAAATCACACGTCAGGTATAAAATCCTTGAAGTAAACACTTGATTGAAGCACATACGAGGCCTGTCGAAAAAGTATCCGACCTTAATTTTTCCCGCGCAAAGTAGTGATTCTAAGGCGGCGCCACTGTGCACGGTGGAAGGAGGAATCTTAATGCGCATGCTTGACTTTTTTCACCGCATTCACTTGGGCCAGTCACTGGCTGGTGGTCGCCAAGTAAGGTGCTGTTCTAAGTGTTTGTCGGATTTAGTTTTCTTGCAAGATGACTGAACGAATTGAGCAAAGACACTGCATCAAATTTTGTCAAAAGCTTGGTGATTCTCAAATTGAAACAATTCGTAAGATTCAGCAGGTGTTTGGGGAAGATGCTATGGGTGTAACACAAATTAAGGAGTGGTTCAACCGATTCAAAGATGGCCGCACATCAGCGGAGAGTGAGCAGCGTTGTGGCAGGCGTTGTGGCAGGCCGCACATTCATCCCATTTGATCCGCAATTTCTTGGCCAAACATGGAATTACGACCGTTCGCCAACCTCCCTACTCTCCAGACCTGGCTCCTTGCGACTTCTGGTTGTTTCCAAAATTGAAGACACCACTGAAAGGATCCCGTTTTGAGAGTAGAGAAGAGATAATGCGGAACGCGACGACAGAGCTGAACACCATTCCAAAAGAAGACTTCCAGAGGTGTTTCCGGCAGTGGAAGGATCGGTGGGCTAAGTGTGTGGAAGCACAAGGAGCCTACTTTGAAGGGGATTAGGGTCCCAACCCCGTCAGGTTGTTGAAGTATTTTTTCTGGCCAAAGGTCGGATACTTTTTCGACAGGCCTCGTAAGTAAATAGCAACAGATACTTTGTTTTAAAACGAGTAAAAATGTAACGTATATTTTCACAGATTTTCGCCCCACCTAAAATCTACTCATCGTATTCATGGTTACATACGAGCGTTTCATGAATAGCACATTCAAAAGCTCATTATTTAAAGCGATATCTGGCCGTTTGATCTTTGAATAGCAGATCCGTGACGCTAAATAACAGCTACGTGAAGGCATAACTTTAACCTTCAATTTTCATGCATTGTGAGTTGGACAAAGTTTTAGCTTCAAAAAACGATGTTCAGATAACTGGCACGGACTTTATACTTCAACAAGGGTTCTTATCAACCCCCAAAAACCTATTCATTTCCTTGCATTCGACGCATTTGAATTTCTACCTTCCGTTCACTTCTCTAGCAGAGGAACGAAATTCAGGTGCGTATAGTTATAACGAGGTCACAGGTGTGCATGGCACCGGGAAGATCATTAAGCTATCGTACTATACATCACAGTCTTGCTACTACGCGGGGAAAAATAGTGGCAAGCAATAGGCAAATAAACAAGTTCGCTGGTACTGTGAGCACAAGACATGCAGTGAATAACTACACACCGCTGACGGATTGTGATATTGAACAAATTCTACCTTTTGGCGACAAGGAGCTTGACTTTTAATCAATTCACGTTGTCGTAGCGGCGCAGCTAGCAACCATAAATTATGAACGGTCTCTACTACGCTACGAGCGGTAGGGTAGCCAAGACTATCTTAGCAGAGCTTAATTACGCTGCCAGATGAATTTCTACGACGAAGCAAATTGTTTGAGAGTTCGCCCAGCCATCAACTCTCAGGTTCATTAGCGTCTATTGTGAGCTGAGAGCACAACTTGGAACTCACATCTTCAAGGTGAGAAACTAAGACCTCACATCACCTCAGTTGGAGACATGAAGGAAGATCAACATACTTCTAGAAACAGTCTTCCTTGCATTGTATATAATTTCGACTACTACCAAGTACACAACTTTTGTTATATACTTGGGCGTTTAAATATCGCCCTGATACTTCACCATAACCTAGGCGCAAGGGTCGTATTAAATTTTCAGTGCTCTCAAAAATAACCAAGACTCATTGCTGCTCTGAATTTTGAAGTTTTCCTTTTGTATAGCTGTCGGGCAAGACAGTAATGACGTCAGCCAGTGTAATAGAGTTGCATGCGGTTGTGTTAAATCTGTTTTATTTTTCAAGAATGAACATTGTGTTTCAGTTTAAGTAAAGGTATTATGAAATAAATTGGAATCTAACCCAATATATATGGTTGAAAAAAACTTTAGGCCTATGATTCCTAACGCTGTATAAAGAACAATTTAGCATGATCTGAGCCTAAATTTTTGAATAATTTACGTACACTCAAAGTTCACGATGCGAATGATATACAAGAGCACGCAAACTACGGGACAACACAGAAATTATTGCAAATCGTAATTTAAATCCTAAATTGATAAATGACGAACAGTTGGAACACCATAGCACGTTGGCCTTAATGAAACCAAGGATGAAGAACTGACGTCATCTATCATTAGTCCCCACGAGAAATTAAACGAAGCTAATGGACAGCACAAATCATGCAGAGATGCAGTCCACAAAGAGGCATCCAGAGCTACAATCGTCAGAGTAACCATAGTTACCATCGTAAGTTCATAACTACACTTGCACCGATGTTATAGTACGAAGTTCAATAAAAGCCAGTAATATTTACCAAACAACAGCAAGCGTCATACGGTGACATAGTACAGCATTAATATTCAGCAACACTAATGGGTGTCGGCGATATTAAACTAACAAATTTATTTTTTCTGGCCCTCTTGACAGATCCTGGAGAGTTTCTTACAGAGTTCTCGTGCCCACAACCAACCTCTCTAGATTACTTTTTTCTGGCGGTAATTCCCAAATTCTTATTCAAACATGATAGGATCAGACAAAAAAATAATCCCGTAACCCTGTCACAAGGAGTATACAAAAAATGTAGTTTTTGCCACCGATAGGAGACACGGATGAATCAATGAACAAAAAGCACACACACGCGTCTCAAGGCAATCGGACTCCAGGCAGCAAGTGGGGCCTCGCATGGGAGTCAAGGTCAGCCACACACGACTGTTGTTACGCGTACAACACAGCCACAGCGCGCGTTGAAACCCAACTCTACCGCTTTGAATTAGCGTGCTGAAACTGTAATTCTTCTCTGTTCGAAAAACATACCAGTAGCGCTTCGACTATAATAACATATCTTGTTGAAGAAATTTACCAGCGGCGCTTCGACTAAAATAGCATGTCTTGTGGGAAGAATATATACTAGTGGCCCTTCGACTGAAATAGCTTATATTGTGAAAATATGCTAGCAGAGCTTCGACAAAAACAGCAAATCTTCTTCCAAAGTTTCACTTGTGATAACTGTTGGAAGTCAAGCCGCAGCCGGCATAGATGAGTTGTGTGAATTGCCACTCTACTACCGTCAGCTTGAAACTTGCCTCTAGCCAAATCTATCCCTGTGCGTTCAGCACACACACACACACTCCATATAATACCAAAAAAATAATCATTTAAAATAAACAAATACTCAAAGAAGCATATAATAAGGAATGTATAATATTTTCACACTGAACAGACGTCGAGCAAACCTCATGAGCTTCGCCATCTTTCACTCTATACGTGCGTACTTACAATTAAGTGTACATAAAGCGACAATGACGCTACTCATCATCCGCCATGTGCAGCAGAATGCATGGAGAAAAATAAGAACAGTTTGAAGAAAGTTTGTTTTCGTTGTTTAAAAACACGAAAGCATATCAAGAAAGTTATTAATTAAGAAATAATGAATTATTCCAACGACAGAGGATGTGTGAGAGCTACAACTGCGGTGAACTTGCGTGTTTGTCAAATTCACTTGACACCTACATTATGTATGTCACTTGAGAATCAAAAAAGTTCACTTGAAAACCACAGAAGTATCCCTTGCCAACCACTGAAGAATCGCTTACAACCACGAAGTATCACCTGACAACCACAAAAGAGGTACCACCGTCACGAGTCAGATCGAGCGGCCGCGTGATGTGTTGCGAGGCTGAGCGAAGAACCACGAAGTGTTGCTCACTGCAACTGCCCTGTCCCTCAGCAGCAAAATCTTCTCAACATGACGCAGCCCGCGAAGCAACTTTACGTCCAGTCAACACCGAGTTAATAAAAAGAACATAGGTACAACTGTAGAAATAGGAGTATCCTACCTCAACGTGACCATACGATCAACGCTAAAGATCCCTCTACTCCTTATTCATAGCAATAAAACAGTCGAAATCGAACGGAAGGTAGATTTGATACGGCGAGATTCACAAGAGAGAGAAAAAAAGATTTGGAATGAAGTGCGGGAGAAGATTTACAATAATGTATCTTCAATAAACTTGGAAGAAGGCATCAGAAAACCTATCAGGAATAAATCTGTCCTGACATTCCAGATTTTAATTCATTTCACAAATAAAAAACATTCATTTTACAGAACGTACAAAATTTCGAAACGTTTGCCATAAAAATTTTCATTTACTCGTAGGTTTTTTAAAACGAAGAGCCTAGAACAACTGAGCGAGGAATTGATGTTGGGATCAATATGCTTGTATCATAGATACTCAACATACAATTAAGTACGCCTTGAAGTTGACGTACAGCTGTTACGGAAGTACAAAGTGCATGCAGTTTGGCCCTGGCACATACAGATGCTGCTCCAACAAGGTTACTTCATTAAAAAAATTCACACGTCGTCCGATGCATTGCCAACCAAAGAAACTATTCATGAATATCGAAGGATCGGGTGACAAAATCCTCTTGAGCAGGAAATCAGAGGAAATTTCTTCACTTTTTACAAGAACGACTGCAATTCAAGGTGAACATTTAAAATTTGATAAAAACCCACAGCTCGGACTTCCCATGTTGGAGAGCTTATCAGTCAATAAATATCAATACGACGGAGTTAAAAGTGGAAAAAACTTAATTGGAGCGTTATAATATTTAAGATTAAGAATATTTGGCAAAAATTAGCGTACAAGCAGACGTTCAATCTATTTGAGTGCAAATTTACTAAGAATAAAGATCACATGATAAAAATATAAAAATCACGGTAATAAATTTGAGCAATGAGCGAAGGAAAAAGATCCAACAGAATTCAATGCCACTGTCGCAATATCGTCAATTTACGGAAGTTAACAGAGTTGTTAGTTTTTAGATTGATCGAATTGGTCTGTGTGGGTAAAACTCATCACAAGTTCAGTTGACAGTCATACAAGTTCACCTGACAGCCACACAAGTTCACCTGACAGCCACACAACTTCACCTGACAGCCACAAAAGTTCACCTGACAGCCACAAAAGTTCGCCAGACAGCCACACAAGTTCACCTGACAGCCACACAAGTTCACCTGACAGCCACAAAAATTCACCTGACAGCCACACAAGTTCACCTGACAGCCACACAAGTTCACCTGACAGCCACACAAGTTCACCTGACAGCCACACAAGTTCACCTGACAGCCACACAAGTTCACCTGACAGCCACACAAGTTCACCTGAGAGCCACACAAGTTCACGTAACAGATACACAAGTTCACCTGACAGCCACACAAGTTCACCTGACAGCCACACAAGTTCACCTGACAGCCACACAAGTTCACCTGACAGCCACACAAGTTCACCTGACAGCCACACAAGTTCACCTGACAGCCACACAAGTTCACGTAACAGATACACAAGTTCACCTGACAGCCACACAAGTTCACCTGACAGCCACAAAAGTTCACCTGGCAGCCACACAAGTTCACCTGACAGCCACACAAGTTCACCTGACAGCCACACAAGTACACGTAACAGCCACACAAGTTCACCTGACAGCCACACAAGGTCTCCTGACAGCCACACAAGTTTACCTGACAGCCACACAAGTACACGTAACAGCCACACAAATTCACTAGCCACCAATTTTGAGGCTAGCTCGTGAACCTCCACCATCACCGCGTGCAATGGGCGCGTCGAACACACAAAGAGCATCAGAATAAAATGTTTTGAAAAAGCTACACAAAGTTCGAACCAAAAACACAAACAAAGTTGAATTTCGTTGTCTTCTAATTGAACGCTTGATGAATATATTCACATTGCAATCTATTCGGCTCGAACAAAGAGCCTAATTTCGTGTTATCTCCAAGACGAGATAACACGCAAGATGTATCGTGCACGTTGCGCCCTCCATCAAGAGAACAACGAACTCGTGAGACTGATAAAATAAAAACGTTATTGGAAATCGGTCATGCTTAATTCAAGACGAGACTAAGAAACAGAAGTGTCTGTAAGTGTACCGGGTTTCTAATTTGCAGTTAATATTTTTACACAAACCATTATGCTTGTAATTTCCATGAAAATATCCCACGTTAACGCCAAAGAAAAAACGAGAATGCAATTTCACATGCGAAGGAATGCAAAAAAGTTAGTTTACACTCGATGGGCCGCGATGCGAATAGCAATAAGAATAACTGATTCGTAGAATTCTTAATTTGAAGTTGCGACTTTCTACGACAAGAGAGACAGGCCGGTGAAGGCTGAACACACAACAAATTAAAATGAGATACAGTGTAAAAATTTAGCGTCAGTGAAACTTTTTTTCCTCTACAACTCATCTTTATGAGAAGCAAAATAAATCTTCTACCGACAACCGGTAAAACGTCGTAAAACAGTAAAATTGTTTAGCTATATAGCTTTAAATTTGAAATTACATAATACAAAAATCTATCAAGCATACTTTTCATTGAAACGTCCCAGTCGTTTTCAAGAGTGTCAATTCCAATAACTATACTTGAGTTGAAGCAACAGCAAAATAAAAAGCACACACAATATTCATGCAACAAGCTTAGAGCAAAAAATAATTTACTTGAAGTCACGGTTATACATTTCACACACAAGAAAGATGTCCATAACTAATTCATAGCTCGAGCATTATTAGAATTTTCACGTGGCCTAAAATCCGCGGCAGTTGTCGAGTCTGATGCAGATGAAAAAGAATAGGCGTATGGGGGTGTGAAAGGATAAGCCTTGGAGCCTTGGAGGGCAAACCTCAAATATACAGATACAGATAATCACACACAATGAGTAGACCCAACACAAGACATCTTGTGCTGTGTGCAAGCATCAACCGCCTGTTTGGGTAACAACGTGTAAAAAGTACCCCTGTGGTTCATTGAATTGTTCCTTTCCAATGCAAACTAGAAAAATTCGAACTAAGATAATTTAGAAAAATTGAACTCAGACAAAATATCCATTTCTTCTTATCAGCACTGAAATTGACATGAATTATTGCACAGGAATTAGCACCCGTAATTTTGCAACGTTCAGATCTATCAGAGGCGAAGAGTGAAGTTCTCTTACATCGAAATTCTTCACTCACTAGTGAAAGCATTTCGATGAAATCTTGAGGCTCGCAATTGCCAGAAGAAAAAAGAATTTCCACGGAGAATATGTAGAGGCTACAAATGTCTAAAACTATTCGGTAAAATTGTCTAAAATAACAGTGGTTTTAGCGAGGCCAGTGCACGCCCAGTACACTAACGGTGATAACATAACGTTGTCTCAAGCAACGAACATAATAAGTTAGCCCCCATGTTCCGCTACTATAGTGCGTGGTAGAGAGTGTCTCCTGCTGGCTTTCCATGTTCAGATAACGTGATGGCACGCAATCATACGATATTTTCATTAGTATTATTTAATTTCCCGCAGCCTTACCGTCGTAAGAGCGCTGAGTTTTAATTATTTACTTACAGTGACATCTAACAGCCGGTTCGCGATATTCTCGTGCGTAAAATCCTTCATGCGCAGCTGTCTTTTGATGATTCTATCTTTTTATAATTCTATTCTATAAGTCTAAGAAGCGGTATTTAGGTCAAATCACTTTGCGCTCAAAACGGTGATGCCATTGAAAAACAACAGTCATTTGATGTTTTGAATTCCCCAATCCCATAAGAATGAAGCAAATGAACAACAAAGATACTCAACAGACTAACTCAATCACTTCTGCTCACTCGGAAGCAGGCCGCTCAACTCGCCCCCGACGAGCACAAAATTAGAATTCGATGACCGCAAACGACTCGATAACTTCTCCCCGCTTTAGGTCTCCATACATCCCAACCCATGGCCGTCGTAAGGATTAGGGGGGAAATAACTCGACCACTTTCCAACATTATGAGGAATTTTCCTCTTCAATAGCGTACTTTGTTTTCCTTTAAATTGGTTTCCTTCGGTGAGCATACTACTATCCATGTTTTTGTACTCGAAATGTACGCCATGTATTGGTATATTATTCAATACTGTCATGAAGGGTTTCAAGGAATGTTACAGTGATTGTCCAGAGGGTCAGACATGTAACTTTTGCCTTTTTACTCAAGTCACTCAGTTCATGCTAAGTTGCACAGTGTTTACGTAAGAAAGAAAGAAGGGTGGATTGCAATCTCAACCCCTGCTGCGGTTCCAGGAACTGATCCCTCTAATGCTATTTTCTTGCTCGTTATGAAGTTTATTCTTGGGTGTGAATGATTTGTTTACATAACACGTTGACTGCGTTAGCGCAGTTCCTACGGCTGTTTAATTTATTTATTTAGTAGTAGAGTATTAAAAAACTTATATCGATGTACGAAAAACTTATATCTTTGTAGAGAATAGTGAAAAATGTAATAGCGCGATAATATTTCACTTCGTAAGCTAAATCTTTTCTAAAACAGAGTGTTGGAATAATTGTAATATTGTTTATTTGCACCTATAAGTAAATGAGAAATTTACCTAGTTGTACACGCATGTATGCCCCAATACGCAGACGTTTTAATTTAGTAGAGTTCACGGCCTTCACTAGCATGCAGTCCTCTAACCATTAATTCTATAAACAGCTTACCTCCTTTCTTAACCTAAATTTAATTTCATTTCAGGGGCTCATCCGTCTACCGAATAGGAACAACTCTTTGCGACACTTCTCTAAAACTGGGTGTTACTATTGCCTTCGAAGACTATCTAAGCGAAACCTTTTTCATTCTGGAACAATTCTTTCCTTACCTGACCTGCTTTAAGGCCTAAGCTGCTTAATATCCGTTCTCTGAACCTTTCTTCCTGAAAGAGCGAAGAGCACTGAGGGCAACATCAGTCCGCGTGCAGCTCCCTTATTCTTCCATTTAACAGGTTCGCTGCCGCTGCGTCCAGCGATCTCATCTCAAGTAAGGTTATAAGTAGCAGAGTTTAAAAGACGACTTTACTGCTCGAAAAAATTGTGTCTTTCCTAAGAAGTGTGAAAATGTAATAGAATGATGATAGTGTACCTTGTATGCTTAAATCTCTTCTAACAAAGATGTTGAAATAATTGGAATGCTGTTCATTAACACCGATATGTAAACGATCATGATCAATTTACCTAGTGGTACTATTGTGCCCCAATATGTAGTCACCGAGTTGAAATCTAGTGAACGTGCTGAAAGTTGTGAATTACCTCGTCATACTTTGTTGTATTATTCCTTATTAATATGGCAATTGTTAATTGTTTGTGTTTACGCCATTCATCACGACTTGCAGCAAACAAATCGGCCTGAATAGCCATCACTTG
Source organism: Morinoia aosen (assembly GCA_030386875.1). Taxonomy (NCBI): domain Eukaryota; kingdom Metazoa; phylum Arthropoda; class Malacostraca; order Amphipoda; family Talitridae; genus Morinoia; species Morinoia aosen. The sequence continues at coordinate 13,426,179 of CM059562.1, forward strand.
ATATTTTGACGGGCCGACAGTGATATTGCTCATAGGCCAGTGGTTCATAACCTTTTTTGGCACTGACCCAAAATCTGCCCAAAATGAAAATATTCATTCATAATACGATAATTCTTTTGAAAACAGGTTACTGTAGGTTAACACAAACAGGTTACACAAACCCTTAGCGACCCAATGAAATGGCTTGGCGACCCAACTTTGGGTCGCGACCCAGGGGTTAAGAACCACTGTCATAGGCAATACGTGCGAACTAATGGAAAATAATTACAACTCGTTGGTATAAAAGCTACACTCGCTCAAGAGCACCAATTATGATGTTTGTTCTTAATCTCTTTTGTGGTTACAGGGCGCTATATTACCAGAACTTCTGGTAGTACCGAGGAGCAGCAGCATGCCTGTCATTATGTCCTTACACGTCTCCCTCTAGACCAGGGGTTTCCAACTGCTTTTCCGTCCCCGTACCCCTAGAAAAATTTTATTCGAACTTCGCACCTTCTGAAATAAAAGTGTCAACATATAATAGGCAGTATCCTTATATTTACCTGGAATTTTCTCAGACCCCCTGAAATATCGTCTCGCAGCCCCAGGGGGTGAGAGCACCCCAGATTAGGAACCCCTGTTTTAGACCTTTCAGGACGTCGGGGCAGTGTTCCCAGCAAAGCACCGCTCACGCTCTCAGAATTATTTCGACCGCTATTAAAAAAAATCGTTTGAAAAAAATTTATCCATCTTTCAAAATTCATGGTGTTTAATGGACCCTGTTAATATTTGGTATTAATAAAATTGCTAACGACATTTGACTTTAAGATAAAATTGAATGTTTAACTTCAGTTCAATCCATCGCGGTCAGCGTGTTAAACTCGCGGCATTTTAGCTGACACTCGCTTGCACAGCTCTATAGAACTTGAGACACGGAGGCCAGCGATCAGCGACAATAATGGATTCCTTTTTTTTTTTTTGCACGAGCACTGACGCACGAGCACCGGACTGAAGGAGACCATAAAGCAAGGTGAACGCAGTCACCTGTATAGTAACCGCTGCTGAACTAATTCCTAGTCATATTTTATAATACTACATTATTTTCGTAAAAAGAAATCGTTATTTGGCTTAGATCAAACGTTGATTGTGAAGTTCCCGGCTGAAGATCCGTTTTCTAGCACTACGCTACCAATTTGGTGTTGTGCGACCTCTCCTTCCTCTCCTCGCGCCTCCAAGAAGCAATTTGCAAGGCCTTAAAATCAGAATAAAATTAAATTAGGTCACAAGTTCGTTGAAGCCTCCTGAACCATATCAAAAGTGTTTCAATGAGAGGAAGGAGTAAGGCCCTATTTAATACGGAGTTAAGGGAACTCGGAATCTTTACACAATGGGGTTCCCACACAAGATCCCCTGCGCACAAAAACAGAAAGTTGGAAAGCAAGTTTATTCATTAAGATAAAAGTTAGACAATAGAGTAGAAGGTGCTGAAAAATAGAACAACACTGAACCGAAAAAAGCTTGTCCTCAACAAAACCATAAAACCTTTTCTATTTATTTTCTATTTTTTAGCTTGGGACCTCACATATTCCCCTGGGAGTGCAAATTCTCATATAGACAATAATTGCATCCCTCTGAGAGAGAATCAAAATACAACAGACTTACGTACATTCGTGAGATCGAAGTGTTTTAAAATTATACGTGAACATCTGTGTCGCAACTGCAGTGTTGTGTTGTTCATGGAGGAGAGGGGGGATGGAGGAGAGATTGGTGCTACGAGGCTCATATCGCCTGTCGAAGCTTCCCATAGAGATGCCTTCGAGGTGGAAAATAGATATTTTTCCTGTGTTACGTAATAAACTATTAAATAGGCTTCCTCTCCCCTCATCTCAATCAAAAAATGTCTTACCAAAGCATGTGCAATGATTTTTAGATAAGTGTTTTAGTTCAGTTTATTTTAAAGCTGAACGTCAGCACAATGAAATTGAAACCATTGGGGAAACGATGTTGGTACATACGAAAGCATTTCGAAAAACTTTTCAGTACGAGAGTCGAGCTTTGAGTATTATTGTCGAAATTAATCACGACTATCAACTTAATTTAATAGTTTCAATGGGTTTAATGTTGTTCTCGTGAATATTATGTGAACTGTTTTTAAAATATGTGTTTTTCAGAGCGCTGCTAAACAGCCAATAGCTATGATGTAACTTGGTTGGGCTTTAAATTAAAGAAGCACAGAAACCCCGTATCCATGCACACAATGCAACCTACGCTCGATATCGGCGCCAGATTTCAAAAGAGAGAAAAGGGCGTGGTGAGATGCAATCATCATACGTGAACGTGAACCAAGAAAACATTAAAATATATTTCACTCACGATTATGGTTGTGATCGTGAACCAAATGGCAGAAAAGCATCCAAGAGTAAAACGAAATGAGATGGGAAGAGAAGCAGACCTAATCGCACACTCCTCAACCGACAGTAGCCAATGACAAACTGACCTCCGAATGGCTCTGAACTTCTGACAGAGACAGTGGCACTGAGCAGAGGCATTGAGATTGCGTGCAGTGTCAGGGGTAACATCGAGAAAAACTCACGTCGGACCAAGCGCCATCTAGGTTTTTTTGTCAAGTTCAAGTTTGAAGAAAATAAATTTCAGGCGAGAATTTGAATTTCTGGTGCTTCTTCGTTATCTGTCAGTATATCATTATTTACTTTCTTACGTGTTGATGAATTGGTGGGTATTTAAATAAATATCATTGAGAGGTTGTGGTAGATTAGATGAATGGTTTACTCAATCTCAACAACGTTAATTTGGGCATTCAAATATCTTCCTTGTTATCTGTCGGCATTTCGAAATTTAGTGTCAGAAGTTTTTACTGATACACAGCTGTGTCGAAATCAAAACCGATTCATTTAACTCTACTCAATCGAAACAACAACAAAAAAAATTCATCGTGATAAGTTGAGGATTTAAATTACAATATATCGACGATTGAAAACAACAGTGATTTTTTACAGTTTCACAGACTCATTCGTTGTAGCATTTTGTTGGTTTATTTATGTTGCACCTCGTTTATTTTTTTCTGTTTTAGCTTCTACATATGAATAACATTAAAAACTTTAATCAGAGTGACAATAGAATAATAGAGTTAGTTAATGAAATTTGACTCATGAGAGCTGAGTAAATTTTTATTCGCTCTACGAACATGCTCAGCTCTGCATCTAAGTCGGACGTTTAGTGCCCAACACGTTATGAGCTGTTCCCAACTGTTGCATCGTGAAAGAGAAGAGGCCGTTTCCAGGGTTATGTCATGGCATTGGTTATGAAGTCGGGAAACACTAGAGAGGATACTTTTTGGGTTGATCCGTTCTTCCGAGGAAATCATTTTCGTCAGCTTTAATCTTTTATAATGCACTTTTACGTACGTAACAGTTTGAACAATAATAGTTTGAAAAACCATCACAAAACAATTCAAGTTTTGCACTCATGCTATTAGTAAGTGCATCACCTAAATTTTTCTGAAATTGTTCTAAATTCTAGAGGTGTTCGAAGGCAAATTTTCATTTTGAGCAAAGCTGGTGAGAGGGTAACGAACCAAAATTAAATGCGACAGAGCGGAAGACCTTATTACAATTTTTTACACGTCGCAGCAGATATCACAGACAAGATATTTCGCTGACAATTTTATTTATTCTGATAACGATAACTGTACCATAAAATTCACATCGTTATTATCATTTGCAATTATTTGTATCAAAAAAGTACTCTGAATACCCTCAAACATTACCAGTAGTTATAACCAGAGTTTCGTGTAAATAAAACAATCGTCTCGTTGTCATGCGACACGACAATATTCTGTATCTAACAAAAAAACATTTAAATCGGATTATTAGTTAGCAAATTATTGCCATTCAAATAGAAGTTTCGGATTTTTCTGAAACTCCCACAATATGTCAGAGGCACTGCAGGAGGTAGGCAAAAGAGGCAGAAAACGTCTGTTGAGTCTGTAATAAATACGAAAATGCCTCATTGAAATGCAAATGACCAGCCAAGCAGAGAAGTTGAAAATTACTGGGAGAAAATCTCTACCTTAATGGTCCGAACCTATTCTCTTGAACTGCAGAAAAAGCATGCATGCGAATTGTGTAAGCTATGAAGAAAATTCCGCTAGCCTTCTTGCGTCTGGGAAGCGTTTTTTCCCTCCGGCTTCTAAAAGGCTAATTATGATAAAAAGGAATGTTTGAATGCAAGAAAACTGGAATGCTTCTCTCTTCGTAATAAATACGTTCTTCCACTATACTATTTGATATTCTGACTGAAAACGATTACGAATTGATATACACATGCTCCACTAGGTAGACTGTTCCTTCATGTACCGATACAATTGAATCATAATTCAAATATTTCGCGACCTTATTTAAAATAATTTTAACGTACGAGGTATAATATTATCGTGCTATTTTATTTCGCAAACTTCTTAGGAAGGATGGAAATGCATTCGACCAGTAAAGCCGATTTTACCAACTCTGCTATTTACACCCTAACCAAACCAACCGTAGCAACCGCACAAACATAGTCAACATGTTGAGATTGAAATGAAGATTATATTCATGTATGAGTGTAACGTACCATCGGAGGCAAAGTAGCGTCTGACTGCTCGAGTTGAAAATGTTTAGCTTTAAAGTTTTCGATAGTTTCTTCAACATCAGGAGACTCCTTCATTTACGGAGTGACTGTTCTGTATGATTGCACAAATGATAATCTTCACGATTTAAAATATGTCTCATACACAGACTGGAAATGTATGCATCAAAATTGGTCTTTTAAAATTCATAATCATCTCAGACGCAGCCCATCGGTGACATCACACACTTGACATTCACGTTTCTCATCGTGTCACTGCAATATTTCACGCTAGTGAGAGCCATGACAGTATCAGTGATACGCTGTTTCTACACAGAAGCGGCACACAAGCAGGATAAGAATTGTAACTCCACAAGAGAAAGGCGAATACTTTCAAATTTACTTATGATATTAATAATATACAGAGCACACAATCTACACGCCGTAAAAGAAAAGCAAAATTTTAAAAGAACAAAACTGATAAATCGTTATGTAAACACGTATTGACGGCTCAAATTAGTTTAAAAAATGAAACGATGGAATATAGTAGTGAAAAACATTACCGAGTTAGACTTGAATAATTTACAATAAACTGATGAGCTGTTAGCAATGATAAGACAAGCAATAACATTTAACTCGATAGTCCTACGTCACTGTGAACCAAAGCTTACTACACTCGAATAATATAACAACATGACAGAAAACAAATCCAACTTCGTTTGTGCCAAAGTTCAAACATTTCCAGTATTTCCTTACTCAGATTGATGAACACTACGCATGTCCTTTACTTAGCGAACAACATCACCATATCATTGAGCATTCAGATTAACGTTATTTCTCATCCATGGATGATTCAGGACCGTCCCATTAGGCAAGCAAGTTGGATCTCTGGAGATCGTGGTGCATCACCATACTTTATTGCTATTCTTTCAAGGTTTTACTGCCTATAATACGTCACCTTGTCGCGTTTCTTGCAATACAACCCACGTGTTGGTCGTATCTCCCTTCTACACACCGCAATGTTAATTACAGGTGTGTCGCAACTCCTTTTGTTGATAATACCCAAAACGGATGTTTTACCCTCTCTACAGAATACAAGATCAAAAATGCTCGAAAGATGGCCACAGTGGGGGGAATGTGACGCGGGCAGGCGCCACAGGAAACAAGTTCAATTGAATGGAACATAAATGACACATCCGAACGTATGAAAACTTCGCTATGGCGCGCCGTCGTCGCAGCGCTATAACGCATGCTGCCTCACAGAAGCACCTTCGCCATCATTAGTTTTCCTTATGCAGAGACACTCCGTCCGGTGGGTGGAATGTCATGAAAAATGAACTTGAAGTGTATGAAACCGAGCTCCTCAAACGACGTTGAGCCTCAGCACTCGGTTACTGGAGGAAGCCTCACGAGAATGCCAATGCTAGTACAGCCAACCCAATTACATAACAAAGCGATGAGTTGAACAGCAAAGAGTTTAGCTCGATTATTCACGTGTACAGAAATGTAATCGTCCTGCGAAAGTAAAGAAGAAAGAAAACTTGCAACCCTTAAGTTTTAAATAAGGTTAGACGTCCAGAGGTCAGCAAGATTTAACTGCGAGAGCGCGTTACCTGTTTGGAACGTTATTCCGTTCAAGTCGAAGCCATTTTGTCCTTACTGGAAACCATGCACAACAAAGTAATCAGTTCACGCAAGCGAACATAATTAAATTTACATAGTAAGCTCGGCCGTCAATTCACCTCACTGAACATAATTAGTATTGTAAAATAATTATAGGATAGTACTTCCCAGACTCCGCTCTCGTGTCATGCCAGCAGGCTGACAGTTACAAGTGTACCCAACACCGCAGGCCCGCAACACACGGCTCGAACAGCAGGTAGCGTTGCCTTCATAAAATTGAGCACGTAGCGATTGTCCAGGAAATTACTAGAAAAGAAAAGTGCAGCAAAATTTTTAAAACGTTGAGTTCTAATGTTTTGAGCTTGGGCTCATTTTCCACGAATTCTATGAAAAAAACGAATGACATTTAATAGATCCACATCGATTAAGAATAAACTTTTTAATGTTTAAAAGTAAACTTTTAATACGTTTTTAGAAAATTCGTTGAAAATGAGTCTAAGCCCCAAAAGCTTGTACTAAATGTTTTCAAGATCTGTCCGAGCTGTTTCTTACCTTTATAAAATAACAAATTACTAATGACAGTTCGAAGCACTTCAACGACTGCAGGCCATTCCCTCAGTTCCGCAATGTTTGCATCGGTCATCAACTTGGTACGGAATCCTTCTTGTTTTTACACAGTCGTACATTGTGATAGTCCTAAATTCAGAAACAGCCAAGACTCGAACATACGCTTTGTTATTTTAGATAGATTTCACTTAGGACGAGCAACGAAACCCATTTAATTCTCTACGCGTAGAACACAATTAGGCTAATTCTTCAAGGCCGAGTTAGTAAAATTTAAGTCCCTGACGCTTGTATCTACAGCCCCTAGGTTTGTAGGCTTGACACATCGTCTTATGATCTGACGCACGATGTGCATATAACGGCGGAGAGTGATTACGTCTTTGATAACAGGAGATTTTCATGAACCAAATAAGAGCAAAAAATTGCCAGTTTATTTCAAGACATCTAATGATTACACAGTGAAAGCCTCTTAAAGATATATTTTGCGGAACAGTTACATAACCAATACATAAAATAATACAATCACACGCAGTATTTAGCCCACGTGTAACGACGCACCGTAACCGAGCTTTTAAATGCTCCTCAAATGGCTATTACTGAACAACAAGATGCTTTTTACAATGAACGTATCATAAAATTACACTCCCGTTCTATGCAACAGCGGACAGGCTGCGATCAAAACACGTTACTCAGTTGCAAGGTAGCTTGTGGTTAGTCTGCGTTTAGTACATATTCATGAGACAAGTTTCGTGATCGTTTCAATCTTAAGAACAATGAAGAATTTTGAGTAAAAAAATCAGTTTTTCACTTCAAGGTATAAAGATATGAAGAAATTAAATTTTCAAATGAAGTTTCTATGACTAAAATGTCAACAATTCCCCAAAACTTGTTAGTCGTAACCCTTATTTTCAGCCCAAAAAACTGAGGAGTAACGAGGCTGAGTAATTTTCATTTCATTCAATACAATCGCTCATGCATCAATTAGCGCGTTTGTTTCCTCTGAAATTTGCGCATCAGTGAACTGTAAAATCCTCTCATACAGAGAATAACATAATTTCTCTTCATTGAAATATTAACATGATTATGACATTGGATTTCCACGAAAGCACCAAATCCACTTCAGTGACAACGGATGTCGTCCAGAGAAATTCACATGGTCCACTTTGTCTTTCTATCAATCATTTACTAAAAAAGGTGCTAATATGAAAAATCTTAGTCACTGAAGATTAAACCTAACCAATTATTAATATATTGTGAGTGTTAGGAGAAAAAGGGATAATTTTAAAACGTAACATTAGGCCAAGTTACAAATACACTTCGTCATTCCGGAGCCGGACTCCATTTTGTTGCCCAAAGAATCGAACTCGAGAGCCTGAACACACCCCACAACAGCCCGAGAACTTGAAGTCAGACTCTAGTCTTGACTCCAACTTTTCTCAAGCCACCTGACATAATTGAAAACCAAACTCATCTTCGATAAGCACAATTATCAAAAATCCATGAAAAGAAACTTTACTAGTATTTCGCTGACATAGATTCAGTTTACCGCTCGTTTCGACTCCACCCAACACGGCAACAATTGCTCCAACACACTAAAAAAGATCGTGATTACAACGGATCAAGCACCAAGAGGCGTCCAATTCCGAAGTCAGGCATAAACGAACTCTGGCCGCCAAAGTGCGGATCAGCACTGATAACCCACATGCCACCCATTTCAGTACAAATTTGTGCACAAAAGCTCATGCAGAGAGCAATAGGAAGTAACTGAGACAGAGGAGCTAGCTTCCCGTTCGCGAATCCGATGCTGCTTTACAGCTGTACCAAAACAAGAGTTACACACAAAGAGACCCTGCAAATACGAAGAAAGGAAAGCCGCATTTAACGTAAGCTCAACTCATTAGCAACGCTTCACAGGCTTGTTGCACATTCCACCAAGGAAGTGCAGCTTTAGATTTGAATACCTTATTGTTGTGAACGTAAGTTAAAGTAATTGGCGGACAAAACGCCTACTTTTCCCCCGAATTGAGAGGTCAGACAGAGCACTTGTATTTGCATCACCACCCTACGAAAATACATATCCTAGTTGGAATTTAGGACCTATGATGCTGTACACACACACATCTGTGTAATTTATTAGCTTCACTGAGTTAACACAGTAGCAGGTTTATACCTGCTTTCTCTTGTGTGCTAGCACACACCACAGCCGCACCACACCACGGCAGCTACACCAGGCTGTAAATAATACCACACCATAGCAGCAGCCACACCACACCAGCTACACAAGGCTACAGTAGCCCGCACACGAAGAAGGCTGAGCGACAGTGTCCTCTCTCGACACGGAGAAGCCTCCACTCCCCTGGCCTCTCTGGTCCACCTCCCACAGCCCCGGCGTTTGTAGAATCTAAAACAAAATACGAACTTAGGTTTGCTTTAGAAACGAGCTGTGATGCAGTCTCTGGGACAGGTGGTTAAGCAAATTTTGAACGAGTTTGTAAAAGAATACAGAAAGTGGATGACAGTATATATCAGCTAGACATAAAAAAAAAACATTTTGCACAGGAAAATAAGTAGTTGTGAATAGCATTTGAGCGCATAGTCCCTAAACTTGAGCTTCACACCAGCAAAAAAAATTTCATGACTCGAGGTAATAATGCAAGCGAAGTCCATCACTAGGTCTGAGCCACTCGTGAGATCTTCAGAAGTATGGCACCTAAACACGCTAGTAAAATGAAAGAAAAAAGAAGAAAACCATTCATTTTCCAGATAAAGTTGACCATACAATGTTTTATCACCAGTTGGATTGCAAATATTTCCCATCAAAAATACCCTAAATTGGTAGACAACATAATGAAAAAATGGACCTAAAGACCACCGAGCAGCAGTTTTTAATAATCTCAAAATGAGGCTACATTTTTCATGAATAAATGGATGCGGTAAACCTGTGACAAGAATGCTAGCTTGAAAACATCATGACAATACCCAGCGGGAAGCTTCATCACTAACAACATCAGCTGAAAAGCCAAAAACTACTACAAGAGCAACATCAACGCACAGTTCACAATACCATGAGAACCTCAGGTGGTTCTTCTAAATAGAGAGATAAAAACCCGTACCCTGATGGGCACATGACTGGACTTGCAAGCAAGCAGATTTGCAGATGAGAAGAGCTGCTAGCAAGCAGGTGTGCAGATAAGCAGACCTACTAATATGCAGGTCAGTAGATTAAAGAGGTTATGAGGCACGGGGGCAGGCACACGTGCAAACGAGGTCGCAACAAGGTAATCTGAATTAACAGGAAGATTATGCTTCTAAGTTGGAGTCAACCGGCAAAAATTGCCAAGAAACTAGATAAACGTAAAAAAATGAGCAAGCACACAGGTAAAAAAAAAGAGCAAGCACACGGGTAAAAAAAAGAGCAAGCACACGGGTAAAAAAAAAGAGCAAGCACACGGGTAAAAAAAAAAGAGCAAGCACACGGGTAAAAAAAAAAGAGCAAGCACACGGGTAAAAAAAAAGAGCAAGCACACGGGTAAAAAAAAAAGAGCAAGCACACGGGTAAAAAAACGAGCAAGCACACGGGTAAAAAACGAGCAAGCACACGGGTAAAAAACGAGCAAGCACACGGGTAAAAAACGAGCAAGCACACGGGTAAAAAAACGAGCAAGCACACGGGTAAAAAAACGAGCAAGCACACGGGTAAAAAAACGAGCAAGCACACGGGTAAAAAACGAGCAAGCACACGGGTAAAAAAACGAGCAAGCACACGGGTAAAAAACGAGCAAGCACACGGGTAAAAAACGAGCAAGCACACGGGTAAAAAACGAGCAAGCACACGGGTAAAAAAACGAGCAAGCACACGGGTAAAAAACGAGCAAGCACACGGGTAAAAAACGAGCAAGCACACGGGTAAAAAACGAGCAAGCACACGGGTAGGAAAAAACAAGCAACCAAACAGGCACAGAAAAAATAAACAAGCTGATAGGGAGATAAAAAATTGAGAAAGCAGACAAAGAGACGAGCACGTGAACTAAAAGACAAGCTGGAAAACAAAGAGAGCAGAGTAGCCGGGTAACAACTAGAGCCTGAGAGTCGGACAGACAGGCAGGCGGTACCTTCTGCACGAGCTCCTCGAAGGCACACTGGACGCCGTCTTGCGTCTTGGCAGACGCCTCAATGAACAGCATCGCGTGGCGACGAGCGAACGCCAGGCCCTCCTCCCTGCTCACCTCCCGGCCCGGCTGTGTGGGACCCTCATGTTACCCTCTCGTTACCTCCACACTTCAGTACATGATGTCCTTCACACACCAGTACATGGTGACCCTAGCACGTCTCTACCTCATTACCCATCATCACACTCACATACATGTACCTCATTACCATCATTACCGTCACACACTTGTACCTCATTACCATCATCATCACACACACCTGTACCTCATTACCATCATCACACTCACACACCTGTACCTCAGAGGGATGGCAATCTAATGTACCTATTGGAATCAGCACTCTTAAGAGGAAAAACGTGAAGCCCCGAACTGATGGTTAGACAGGCTTTCTTTTGTTCAATTAGATTACTATTTTTGCACCATTAAGAACCCTATTTTTCAGTTTCAGTTACATGCCTACATCCTATTACCACCATCACCGTCACTCGTCTACATTCTATCATCACCATCACCATCACAGCCTACACCCTATTACCACCATCACCATCACACGCCTACACCCTATTACCACCATCACCGTCACACCCCTACATCCTTACATTCTACTACCAATCACCAATTTTATTTTACAAAGTCTACAGATGAAGCTTTCACACACAAATCAAACCTTTTGTAACCCATGGGTTGGGATGCTTTAGTTACTAATTTTTATGAAGAAATTCCATAAAATGCTTTCAGCAACAGTTCATATCCACAACACAGAGAATAGGAAATGAAAATTTTTCCCTGTTAATACGGTAAGCAGGGCATGGAGAGTGACAAATTTTCAACTGAACATGCTTATCTTATATTTATAAATGTACTGATGGTTTACATTCACATAATATAACCAACAACACAATGAAAATTATTGAACACGTCTAATTTTATTAATTACATAGAGTTTTCAGGCAACCCTAATTAAACATCAGGTTAAAATGGTGCTATTAGGCTAATTCATTTTTCACTAGCCTCAACAAACCCCAACACATAGTGTTGAATTGAAACACTTTGCAAAAATATCATTAGAGTTGAGGGTATACTAACAGTAAACGAAGCTTTCATAATATATCGGCCTCTCCCAGCACATTGCTTCACCCTCAAGCTTTACTTAACTTGTAGCCACTTTCAACTCACCTTGTCTATTTTGTTCCCGACGAGCATTCTGACGAGGTTTGGCTTAGTAGCATAGGTGTCCACTTCCGAGAGCCACATGTCAAGCTTTGAGAAGGTGTGTCTGTTGGTCACGTCGTACACCATGATCACGCCCTGACCTCCTCTGTAGTAGCTTGGTGTTAGGGTGCGGAACCGCTCCTGGCCTGCTGTGTCCTGAAAGAGTGTGACATTGTCCCCTCCAGTTTTGTCATTTTCTTTTGTAAGCACGTTATTTGAAGACAGTTAACTACATCAAGACAGTACCAGTTGGTCAGTGTGCTATATACAGTGCTACCTTTATATAAAGCTTATAAGGACTGCCTAGCCCCAGAAAGGAAGAGATGAGGAATTTTATATTGGATTAGATAAGTAAGTTTTAAGCCCCGTAACTGTAACAAAGATGTTCCAAAGAGAGGAATCATGAAAGTAGCAGTTAGTATGGAATCTATGCAGTGTATGTGTTCAAACACAAGATTCCTTGCACAGATCATGAAGACGGAAGGTTATGCAACAAGATAAAAGTGGAAAACAAAGGTGCTGAAAAACACGTCAGCAGTGAACCAAATAAAGGTGATCCTTAACAAAACAAAAACATTTTAGGTAATAAAAAGACCTACCCAACTTTCAGTTCAAAGCTATACATTTTCCCCTGGGAATGCTCATTCCCATAGATACAATATTTGTATCCCCCTGATGGGAAAGTAGAGCAGAAGAGCATAACGAAATTTGGGGATCACGTGCTTGTTGATATCTTTCATGGATACACACTCACTGCACAAGAAAATAATGCTTTAATATTCATATACTCAATATGCATTGCAAACAGCGCAATGTTGCAAGATCAGTATGTAGTAACATGAATAAAGTCTCTTAAGATTTCATTGGAGAATCTTGGATATAAGCCCTTAATTGTTTATAATTTAATAATAACTATGTCCTAATAAATGTATGAAAATGTACATAATCTAAATGGAAGGAAGTGTGACTGTAATTGGTCCTTGATGTAGTTGATGCTACACATGAATGAAAATTACTGTGTGCACAATATTTTCATAACTATACTTTGCATGTCACTCTGGTTAATAATTTCGAGGTTGCTTCTTTTTTTCCAGTACCAAGAGACTCTTCCCAGTGATATGCAAGCCTCTTCTGTGTACTCTTATAGTTGTGTGCAGTGCACATCTTCGTATGTTGGAATGTCACAAAATTTCTATATCAGAGTGGCAGAAGCTTTTGTACTGGGAATCACCTATCACACCCATCGCATTATGCAATGTAAAATCATACTGAAAAAAGCAATGTCCTTATAACTCCTGCTGATTTCAAAATTTTAGACTCTGCCTTGACCCATTATGAACTCAGGATTTTACAGTCCTTGCATATTTTTAAGTAAAACCCTGATCTGAACAATATGGGCAGTTCATACTCATTGTTAATAGTAAATAGATAAAACCTCTTCATCACCAGCCCAATGTCAGTTCATACTTGTATTTTGCATGAGCTTTGTTATTTTTTATTTCTTCTGTAGCATACTTGGTATTTTTCACTCTCATGACATTTTAGTACCTACAATTCATCACACTCTGATTTTTTATTTCTGGCATTATAGATTCAAACTGATGATGGAGCAGGACTCCAAAATGTTTCCTTAACAAAGATGATGAATTTTCTTGAAATTTTTTCAGTTTTCAGCTTCTGGTAAGGTTGCAAGTAATGTAAAACCCTGATTTCCCATAAATCAGTATTTCAGTTAAAGCAAACCACTGGCATGTTCAGAAATACTACCCTATACAGTAAACAACCACATTCATGAGATGCCCCACACAATGCAGCCTTGTTCGTGACAGCAGCTACGGTTAATTAAGAGAAAGGCTTGGCCACCTAACAAAAATGCTATCTAAGTGTAAGAAAAATTCAGTGAATGATTTTGTCAAAAAAAAAGGAGCTTATTTTCATTGATAATTTCAGCACTAGAGATTTCAGCTATGATGCATTCAGTAATAGAAAAACATAGCTGCAAACATCCATTAAACTTGGACCAAGTGTGTTTAAACATTGCACTCATACAAGATCACCCATGACCCATTGAATCAGGTAATCAGGTTGTTAAAAAATTATTTTTAGAATACATTTTAGGCAAGATGGGTAGTCATAAAACATCATATCTACAATACATGATGCGGATAATTATAAATTTTGCCCCATGTTATAACTGACAACAGGATGTTGAATTTTGATATGTTCTCCTGACTGAAAGAGCAGCATTGATGATAAGCAAATGAGCAACCTAGTGGAACGCTTGTTTCAATAATAAATAAATAAATAACTTTACCATTATCACACATTTATTGGAAGAATTATCAAAGACTTCTTTCTGTAATTTGTAAGCCTGTATTGCTGTAAGCAGTTCTTTCAGCATATTTGAAAATGGTTCTAATACTCAACAGAAGCTCCAGTTTATATCTAATGACACAAAGTTGATGATGTGCCCATGTTAGGAAAGTGACACACTTTTGGAATACTTATTCAATGAAAAATATAACCACATACAAGCCACAAAATGAGGAGATTGTTGGGTGCTTAAACCTATATGGCACAATGTTGTTTTCAGGCAACATACCGAAAAAACTTTAATATCTCACAGAGTATTTGAGAAAACAAAACAAATAAGATTTCTCCCAATACCTTGGGATGTAGACTACCACTCCAAGGTGCCCACGAAGACAGGTTCTGTAGAGCACGTGCACAATAAGAAACAGATTGCGCTGAAGTGGTGCTCTACGTAATTTGCAAACTAATGGATGTTTCTCTTTGCCTGCCGTTCTCTGTTTTTGGAGTAAGTATGAAAATAAATTATGCTATAAATAGATACTGCTCTAAAGACTATGTGTAGGTAATTTGAAATGATTCGATCAGAAAATAAAGTTTCCAGATCCTAAGTTCTGTTTGTTGCCTGAGGGCAACATTGCGCAACTAAGCGTATTCTTACAGGACTCTGCTTGTTGCTTGAGAGCAACACTGCTCAACTAAGGATATTCTTCCTGGAATTAGCATAATAATTCAAGCTGAGCTTCGTGGTTATATAGTTTTTTTTATCTATTTTTCACATTTTATTCATATATAGAGATGACAAAAGCGATGCAAATATATTTCATTGAAGATATATATCTTGATTGAAAATACATAATATGCAAATCTCTACTCAGCTCCAATACTACTGGGATTTTGTCCAGTTTACCTCCCTAAATATATATATATATATATATATTTGCTAGTTCTCCCATAATTAACGCATATTTTTTCCAGTGATGGAAGAAAAAAAATTCTACGGTTCACTATTCCATCTGAATCAGGAGATGAAAACATAGAGAATCTGGCAGTGACAGTGATGCCAATGAAATAGAAAGGCCCTCTGAAATGCTCAAAATGGCTGAAGGAAACGTGCTGGAGAATGAAATGCCATAATATGAAAAAGAACAACAGCCCTTTTTGTGGTGTATTGCTACGCCAGGCACGTATTGCTACGCCAGGCACGTATTGCTACGCCAGGCACGTATTCCTACGCACGGCCAATCACAGGGCTGCACCCGTCAGCGGGTTGCTTGTGTACACATCGTAATTTGTGTTCACGGACGCTTTGGTGTTCCAATGTGTTTATTCTGTTTAGAATTACACATTCGACGTTTTTTACGTTGTAAGCTGCTCTGTTTGAGTGGCAGGAGGTATTTTGTGGGATCTACTTCCTGACGTATGGAGCGTCGATTGGTGCGCCGGCCTTGGCATTATTGCGTCTGCTGCTGCTGAGTGAGGTTGAGCGCGTTTGAGCTTCCGGTTTTGCTCTTGAAGTATCGTTGCGAGATACTTGTGTTTTGTTCTTTTCCTTGTGCTGAGACACAAGCAGGTAGGACCTGTAGGCGTGTTGTGTGCCTGAGTGTGTTCAGACTCACCACACTAGCTTGGAGCTAGTGTGTGCTTCCGTTTCTGCCGTGAAATGTGCTCGTTTCACGGCAGCGTGTGTTCACACTGGGTGTGCCCTCTGACACACGAGCTCAGGTGTGTGTCTGGTGTCGGCTGTAGGGGAGGTTTGGAGGCCGACCCGAGCTCTGGGAGCTCGGCTTTGAGATCTTGGGTCTTGGGATTTGCACATCCCACTACACTTTTCATCAAACATAGGAGGAAGAAAGCTAATATGGAAAAAAAAAAGACCATCTAAAATTTCTTATAATGGGTCTGATTTTACTGGACAGCAATACCACCCTGGCAATGAAGTGAAGAAACCTATTGAATGCTACAAAGAGCTGTGACGTGGAAGTCTACTGAGTGAAGTGGTGGATAAATGTAATAAATATTCAATTCACAAAAATCCTACGAAGCCACTAATGATAACAGATTCACTAATGTTGAATTCACCAATGACTCTGAATATGACACCTGTAAGATCCAAGAAGTGATATGAATGGCTTTGGCATTTTTTGGAGATGATGGCCGTGCCGGCCTGGCTATAGTATAGACGTGAAGCCAAGAGCCTCAACGTTCTGAATAAGAAACAATTTCAAGTTCAAGCTGAAGATCTCTGGGTGTCTTCTACTAAAGGGAAAATCTTTGACAAAAGAACTCATGAGAGGAAACCCGTCTAAAGTGGACGTTAGTTCACTGCGTAAGAAAGACAAAGAGAGGTCCCACTGCCCCTATTTACACTAATGTCAGACCAGATGAGATCGGTCATTTTTGTCAATATGAAGAAAAGAAGGAATCTTGCAAATATCAAGGCTGCAGCGGAATTGTGAAATTTTCATGCATGAATACAAAGTTTTTTGTGCTTCGTACCATATCCTAATTGTTTCTTCAAGTTTCACACTCCTTAGTTCATATGTACCTTAGTTATATAGGGATGAAATTTTGATAATTTATTTTGCAGCATATTGTGTATAAATACCATTGTTTTCACTTTTATAATTCTTTATTGAAAAACCTTCAATCAAAATAATTTATTGCAATTTCTGTATCGAATGACTTTGGTAAGAATTTTTGGCCAAGCAAATTGCATACTTTTGCCGCACTTGCATAATGTTGCTTTAGAGCAACAAAGTGGACAAACAATGAACATCCTCTGTGGGACAATGTTGCTTTGAGGCAACAATCAGGAAAAATTTTACACTCATAGTAAAATTTTTTCAACACGATATATATCATTCTGGCACTGTTATAAACGAGGTTTTGAGTTAAAATAATTTTTTTTACTAAAACTGAAAATGCGTGCCATATAGGGTTAAAAATTAATGGTATCACAGCAATTAATTTACATTTTCATACAGATCTGATTAGTTTTATCATATTTACCCATATTGCAAGTTTAGTGCAGTTGCCCTCAACTGTGAATGTTTTGACTTTAAAATCCACCCCAATGGTGGCACTCTGCTCCGGGTCAAATGTGTCGTCAGTGAAGCGAAGAAGTAAACTGTAAAAGACAATTCATTATACTAAAAGCTTTTTTGAATATTCAAACAATCATACAGATGATGCATCATGGACACAAACATAAGCTGCAGTGGTGTGTAGAGCATGTCCAGATAAGCTCAACTTGTGTCCCAGAACCAGGACAAGTATATAGATTTAAGGATTTTCATGCTCCACATTTAGACCACCTGTTATTTTCAGTACAAAAGAATAATAAAGAAAAAATTAAGGAGAATTGCTTTCTTGCAGTATTAATATGGCAGAAAAACTACAAACTGAAACTCAGCCATATTAATAACATTCGTTATAGATAAACTTGTGTAATTTAAAAGAGGCCTCATCTGTACTGTGAAAATAGGCTTTACAATACATAGTTCTCAATTTCCTTATGCCAAAACTGTGCATGGTAAAATGGAAGCTGATGCATCTCTGCATAATAATAGATTCCAAAAAACAAAGACATGCTACAGAAAGTACAACTGTAAAATCCCTGCTAGAACACTCTACAGTAAAACTTCCAGTGATCCAATACACCAGTATAACCATTCGCAATTTTAGCAGGAGCATTTATGATTTTTGCTAACCAGTGAAGAGACTGTGCTTGGGAGGCTAAAATCTTGCAAGAATCAACATAAATTCAAAGTGGGTGGCCAAGATATTCCAAGCACTACTGCATGTAGCAACTGTTCATGTATTTGTGGTAATGAAAGCAATACATGGAAAATTCGTTTCTGCCATCAAAAACATTGATTTTGATCATTTTGATGAGTATATTTGAATTTTTTAAAGACAAGATATATAATTGACACACACTTACAGAACATTTCCTAATTTTACTAATTTTTTATTGAAAAACTATACACAAGCTAATTCTTTCATAAAACAAAGAGAATGCAGATAAATTGTAAAACAAACAGTTTAAAAATACTTTAAGGACAGCATCCCCCATAGGAATACATGTTTTTTGAGATTATGGGATTTTTGAATCTATATGAAGTGGAAGAGGTCAGGTACATTCTGTGGAAAAATGAGACTCTTACGTTCACTCGTTCGCCCGCTATAGGGGTTTGAAGAATGGGGGGAAGGGGAGGGGAAAGGGTATTTTATCATGTTAAACCTCCCCCTTGGCACTTTCTTCACGGCACGACGTTGCTATGTCATCTCCTATAACTCTTGATTACTCTATGATTACATGGGTCTAACCTGCACCAAAAATTTTAAAAAAATTTTAATTAACATTGTTCATGTTTCTTTGTTTTACTTATAATGTAAACAATACATTTTAGGGTTTCAAAAATCTTCTCCTTCAACAATTTTTGAGCTAGAGTAATGGTTTTGGTATCATTGGATGCATCAAGAAAAGGGCTTTTATAGAAGCTAAAAATTATTCCACAATTACTTTTTGTTTATAAGTTATGATGTCATAAGTCCAAAATTTCTCAAAACACAGGATACTCTAAAATAATTTTCATTTTTTTAAATAAAACTGGAAATTTGGGGAATAAGTTTTAGTTTCTATAAAATCCATTGTCTTTCCGCATCCAATGATATCAAAATCATCACTATAGCTCAAAAACTGTTGGAGAAGATTTTTGAAAACCCCCTCCCCAAAAAAATATCATTTTCTATGAATATCTCGTTTTCTTTAGAGAAAATCACCATACAACCACAAGGATAAACGATTCCAAATTGCATTTCCTGTCAGTGTACACTAAATTTTATTGCTCTAGGTACAATAACAAACAAAAAGGTCCAGAAGGGGGACGTTGTCCTTAAAGAATTGAAACAATTTACAAGCAAAATTTTCCATTTTCTGCAATACTTACACATAGTTAAGAGTTCAGCAATTCATACCACAATTTAGATGCTCATTATACACTACAAGCACTAATACACTCTAGAGTAAGAGTTTTGTGCAACTTGAATCTAAAAACTTGAACAAATAAAGAGGACACGGGAATGATAATGTTAAAAAAATTAATAATAAATATTCATAGTTTTTATACTTCCCAGTATAACTGTAAAAGAAGCAACGTTAAGAGTTTGACGAAGCGATTGGCCAACGGCCATACCACGTTGAATGCACCGCTTCTTGTCTGATCAGCGAAGTTAATAACTTCGCTGAAAAAAAGAAAATAGAAAATTTTTCTTGTAAATTGTTTCAATTTGTTAAGGACAACGTCCCCCTTCCAGACCTTTTTGTTTTTTGTTGGACCTAAAGCAATAAAATTTGGTATAATTACAGGAAATGCAATTTGGAATCGTTTATCCTTGTGGAAAAAAGGTGATTTTCTTTGAAGAAAACGAGATATTCATAGAAAACGAAATTTTTTTGGGGAGGGGGTTTTCAAAAATCTTCTCCTGCAACAGTTTTTGAGCTATAGTGATGATTTTGATATCATTGGATGCAGAAAGACAATGGCTTTTATAGCGGCTAAAATTTATTCCCCAAATTTTTTGTTTCATTTAAAAAATTAAAATTATTTTAGAGCATCCTTTGTTTATCAAAAATTTTAGGCTTATGACGTCATAACTTATAAACAAAAATTAATTGTCAAATAATTTTTAGGTTCTATAAAAGCCCTTTTCTTGCTGCATCCAATGATACCAAAATCATCACTGTAGCTCAAAAACTGTTGGAGGAGATTTTTGAAACCCTAAAATGCATTGTTTACATTATAAGCAAAACAAGGAAACAATGTTAATTGAAATTTTTTTAAATTTTTGGTTCAGGTTAGACCCATGAAGTTAATAACTTTGCTGATTGGACGAGAAGCGGTGCATTCAACGTGGTATGGCCGTTAGTTAATCGCTTCGTCAAACTCCTAACATTGCTCCTTTTACAGTTATACTGTGAAGTATAACACTATTACAGCTTGTGCACAATTATATGAAGTACAATTAGAACATAAAATATGATAAAAAAATGCAAACTAGAGTGTAATTTAATTTCTGAATTAATTTATATTATTGTGAGCTAAATGGAAGAAATGTTTTCATACTACTTACCTTGATTTTCCTACACCACTCTCTCCTACAATCAAAATTTTTAAAGTTGTAATACATTCTAAGTCTTGCATGGTTGTATTAGAATATTGCTATTTTTATGAAACTCAAGATGATGCACAAAAAAATAAAGATCTGTTGGAAAATATTAGATTGACATTAACTTGGGTGTTCATGAAGACTTCCTCTGCATAAATGTATGCTACAGAGAAAGATATCAAATTCTCACTCAGTTTAGAATATAATTTAGAAAAGTCTGTGGATTGGGTTACTCCTAACAAAATCAGCAAGAAAGTTATAAAATTTCAAAGCCATCACAATTTTTTACAGCTCACAAAATATAACTTTATAAACTTGAAGTGGCAATGCTTGCTATGTCCATGATATAATGAATTTGCAAATTAAGTCCTGCCAAAAAACTTTTTCAATTTCAATTAGTTATTCAAACACTTAGACTTATTAGTCAGTTTTGTTAAAATGTAGATTAGATTAGTCGTTAGTTTAAGCCTCCGTACCCGCAGCAACAAATGTGATCCAAAGAGAGGAAGGAGGAAGGCACCATTTAGTATGGAGCTGAGTATACGTGGAATCTATGCAGAAAGGGCATAGAAACAGTAAGTTGTAAAAGATTATGAAGCAAGACCAAAGTTAAAGAAGAAAGTAGTAGGTGCTGAAAAACAGGACAGCAGTGAACCAAAAAAAGTGGACCTTAATGTATCAAAAACATTTTATTTCCACAAAAAGAACGCCCACATAACTCTCAGCTCGGCACCTCACATTGTCTCCCTGGGAGCATTTTTGTTAAGATGTAGCCAAACTTAGACAAGTGACATTTGTAGTTACTTTTTAATAGATAACATGACAGGAAGTATATGCAATTTTTTCATATCTAGATTATAACTGAGAAAAGTAAGCTTAACTAAAGTACATGAAGTTGAGCATTTGCTGCACTGATGATACACAAGAACTTTAACATTTGCTACACCAAGTAATTAGTTGCCTTGTTTGAATTCAAATGTTTGATCGTTTTTAAAAAAAGGAATAGTAGTTATTAACACTTGATATTTAAGCTTGACAGCAATTTTTTACATACTAAAGCTTTTGATTTTTGATCATCAAGTATAATCCTACATTTTTCTTCAAGTTTTAGATAGATATGCAATAAAATAATCCATCTATTTCAGCTAACAAATATGTCATACAACAATTTTCATCTAATATAACAAAAGGGTAATGTTAAGGAGATGCAACTAATCAATTTTTTAAATTTCATTGCCTAAAACATATTAATTACATCAAAATAACTTTTCTTCCATAGACTTTTTGGGGCAAATGAGTTTTTAACGAGCTATAGCGGTAAGTTTAGTTTCGTCTTTGATGACGAATGTGCTCTAATAAACAGCTACTTATAGATTTTTTAATTTTTGTTGCTTGAATCATTGTAATAACATCGAAATAAACTACTTTTCTTCCAAAAACTTTTAGGGGCATATGAGTATTTAACAAGTTATAGCAGTAGGTTTAGTTTTGTCTTTGAGGACGAGCACGTCCAAAGCGAGACTCCATTGCAGTGTTGCCACATGACGCGCTTGATGGATTACTTCCCGCTTCAAACACTGGAGTTGCGGTCAGTAATTTACCGCTATAGCTCATTAAATACCCAATTGCCCCAAAAAGTGGATAGATGAAAAGTTGTATATTTCAATATAATTACCATGATACAGACAACAAAATTTTAAAATTTGATTAGTTGCATCTCCTCAACATTAACGTAATAAAAATTAGAGAAATTAATAAATATAATTTTCAAATTTCTTTACTGCTAAGAACTTCTCATGATCTTAAGCAGCCCATAGATGATTTATTTTACTGTCAATATAATTGAAAATAATGAATATTGACAATTAAATTGATCGCCTGTGGACTTGATTGACGAGCGTCAATTAATTGACTAAGTGGGCAAAAAATCTCATCCATATATTTAGTCAATGATATTGACAATTAAATTGATCGTCTATGGGCCGCTTTAGGCAATAAACATCAGAAACTTCCATAAAATTCTTTGCATTTAAATGTTTATATTCTGTTTCACAAGCACTTTTGGAAGAATTTGATAAAATACCATATGGTTATATCCTATTATAGGGCACCAAATTAGTCCAATTGGCTTGATACTAAGATTTGGGTTTTGAAACTAATATCCTAATATCCTTATATTAACATAAAATTAGCATTTCTTATTTAAATTAGATACGATAAGTTTATTTGTTCTCTTACAAAAATAAAAATGCATGATCTCATAAAAAATCAAGTCAAGAAAAAAATTTAGTCTAAATTATTAACTTTGAGGTAAGAAAAGGTCAAAATTGATTCTACTGTTGTCAATGATTTTGAAAATTTCATTTAGACATTCAGGTAATTAGAGACATTTTGAAACATTTCACATGAATGATATTGTACATGCAAATGCTTAGTTTGAGAGATATAGCATAAATAATGTTCTGGAATAGCAACAACAGCAGTTTTGGTATGGCTCATATGGCGTTACACGGTCCACGCAAAGTTTTTTGGTGGGAGACATTGGCCTAGGTATGGCTAAGGTAAGTTGGATTATTTTAGCTTTACTTAGGTTAGTTTAGGTTATTATATTCAACTAACCTGCCTAACCCAACCTCCCCTATTGGTACATAATAACCGTATTTCAGCTCATTTACATGTCCGTTTGTTCAATTTCATATACGACGCTCCCATAACTTCATAGGTAAATTTTTTGAAGCCTAAGCATTTGCAAGCATAATATCATTAATGTAAAACATTTTCAAATTTACCATATTACCTAAATATGGCAAAAAAATTATTAAAATTGTTGACAACATTGAAATTGATCAAAAAAATAAGATGAAATAGAAAATATAGTGAATGTTGAGGGATGGAACAATCGATTTTCTACTTCTCAGTATCTAAACATACTTAACAAGATCTAAATAAATGTTTTTTTCTATGCACTTTCTGTTGCAAATGTGTATTTAACGAGTTACAGCGGTAAATTACTTACCGTAAGTCTAATGTTAGAAACAGAAAGTAATTGATCAAGCACATTGGAGGGGAAGACTACGATGGACTCTTTCTTTCAACGCGCTTGAATGATTGAGCGCATTCCTGCCATCTAAGACCAAAATTAACATACCACTATAATTTGTTATTTTTGGGTGACAACCTTTGTTGTGCTTTTAACTAAAAGATCCTAGAAGTTGGTTCGGGCTCCGCGGGTCAGGTAATAATAAATTACAAAGCACCCAAAGGTCTTCGTAATAGTTCAACCGCGCAACTAAACCTACCACTCTAACAGGTGAAACACTTATTTGCCGTAAAAAGTGTAAAGATGAAAAGTAGTTCATTTTAATATTACCGTGAATCAAGCAACAAAAATTGAAAAATCGATGAGTAGCTGTTTATTAAAGCGTATTCGTCATCAAAAACAAAACTTTGCCTGCCGCTATAACTCATTATAAACTCACAACAGAAAGTGCATAGAAGAAAAATTATTGATTTAGATCTTATTAAATATGTTTGGCATCAAAAAGTAGATAATCAATTATGGTCCATCCCTTAACATTTACCAAAAATATTTTTGAAATATATTCCTTTATGGTAGGTTGGTAACACATATCTTCCAAATATTTACCAATAAAAATCAATACTTATTTGTTATTAATTCATATATCAAAAAAATTACTCAGAAAGCTGTAACATGAAAACTCATTGACTTCTATGCTTTGAAAGATCAATTTTTTTTGGTAAATCTGAAGGAGATGACAGTTGTCGATTTTCCACTTTTTGGTGCCTGAACCTAATTAATTGAACCGAAATAAACAAGTTTTCTTCTATGCACTTTTCGTCTCAAATGAGTATTTTACGATTTATAGCGGTAAGTTTAGTTTCGTCATTGATGACGAATGCGCTCGAATAAACAGCTACTCATCGATTTTTGAATTTTTGTTGCTTGAAACATGGTAATAACATCGAAATAAACAACTTTTCTTCTATACACTTTTTTCGTCAAATGAGTATTTAACGAGGTATAGCGGTAGGTTTGGTTTCGTCTTTCAAGACAGAGAGCTGGAAGCGAGACGCCATTGCAGTATTGCCATACAACTCGATCAAGGAATTTCTTTCCGCTTCAAAGACTGGAGTTGCGGTAAGCCATTTACCGCTATAACTAATAAAATACTCACTTGAGACGAAAAGTGCATAGAAGAAAACTTGTTTATTTTGGTGTCATTAACCATGTTTAGCCATTACAATTTGCAAAATCGACAACTGTCATCTCCTTCAGATTTACCTTTTTTTTCAACTGTGATAAACAAATTGATATGTAAAATTAAAAAATCCAGATTCATTAGTTTGTTAG
The DNA here is from genome assembly GCA_030386875.1 of Morinoia aosen. Lineage (NCBI taxonomy): Eukaryota > Metazoa > Arthropoda > Malacostraca > Amphipoda > Talitridae > Morinoia > Morinoia aosen. The sequence continues at coordinate 13,451,205 of CM059562.1, forward strand.
AAATGTTACACGGATTCCAAAGCTGTATATGTTTTTTTTTCTAGCATAAAAACTCATTGACATCTATTATTTTGAAATGTCTGAGAAAATTATTTAAAAATTCAATAGGCATTGGCTATAACAAATTAGCTTGAAAATTAAAAATTCTACCGTTAGACAATTTTCGGGTGAGACACGTACTTGGACTATATTTCAATAAGCCATTAGTTTCTACACGAGGTCCTTGAAACTTTCACGCTTATATGGACAAACTTATAGGAACGATGTGAAAGGCCATAACTGTCAAGATTTCTAAATAACCATGTCACTTGCATTACATCAAACACCCACTAGAACTACATCACACTACTTCACGTAAAGAGGTAACAAATAGCCTAGAAGTTTTTTTTTTTCAACTAAAGCTTTGTGTTGACACACATCCACCCTCGCTTTTGCCCGTGAGAAAACTAACCTGATAATTGAAATCACAAGACTATTTCTATATTATACTTATGAAAACCAGAAAAATAGAAGGAGTAATTTTAATCCCTAAATATAACTGCACCTTCTCAATTTGTTTTGATAAGCAGGAGAATTCTACATTGCTGAACGCAAGTGCGCAGTCAACACTCAACATGCAACAAAGACGTCTAATCAGCTGTTGCTGTGACAAGGTCACAATTTAAAATGCAGAACGAACATGGCTGTGAATTTGGATGAAACTAACCCATCAGAGGAGAATTTGAGTTCAATAATGATAGTGGGGCGTAACTGGAAAGGCGACATTATTTTCGTATACTCCAGGTAATATACTGAAGGTGATGCATTCCCATAGATGTTCAGCTGGAAGATGTTTAATTATTCAAGTGTGAAGAAGCGTACATGACAATATAATGTAAAGAATAATTCCTTTCTAGGTACCACGGCAAAAGACTAGAGAAAACAAGTGAAAATTAGGGATAGAATGCAGCATGTTTTACCACAACAGGAAATCTTGAAATTTTTCTATTCTCAAGCAATATAGAAAATGTAGTGATGTATGTGTAAGCTACTCGTACGAAAACCATGTATCAAGCAGCCACCACAGTGCGACATTAGAGATTAGTCTTCGAGTTTAGACTCCAGTCGGAGATGGTTATTTCTATCAATAACATAATTAACCCCTGACACGGCTATTATCCACCCAGCATGGTTTGTCTATCAACTAAGGACCTTTATGTTGAGAAATTATTAAAAGCCAATATCTTATAATCCGTTTCATGTACCACCATTTTTAGAAATATGATGTTTTTCCCTTCTTTCCGGCACTTCAAAAGCACTCGGATCAAAGCAATTTAACTCAACGCATTGACAAAAGCAATATGCCTCTCTTCATGTCACGGATATTTTGCTCTGTTAGTGTAACTTGGAAAATTAACGATTTTATGCAAGTCATAGAGGAAATTATGGAAAAATTACCCCATTGGTAGTAAAAATTGTTGAAACCTTTCATGTAGCACCTTGAATGTATATGTGTATAATACTGATAATGTTACAGTGCTCTTGTGTAAGAATGTATTTAGACAGCACTCTGCGTTGAGAACTGAGCTCATGGTTCTTGTGGATCTCTGCTCATGGTTCTCGGGCTTGGCTGGAGCCCACTCCACCACTACCCTTCGTGATGTAAACTTGTGTCCTGCTGTGTGTACTGATTATACAAACTCCAAGAGTCTCGTCTTCTTAACCTACATCCATTAGGTTATGGGCCCAGTAAACCTTCCGATGAAGCAATATCAAGTGAGGTTATCCTAAGTCCCGAAGCGAAAAACAGCCCGGGACAGCGAGAACAGACTTTGGTGATTTGTTAGTGCTGTGTGAGACAGAAACGGTGAAAGAGAAAGAAACATGGCAGGCTCCGTAAGTGAATGTGCAAAGAACTGCCTCACGGCTCTTAATGATAAAAACTATCCTACGTGGAAGCTGCAAATGAAGATGATTCTGATGAAGGAAAAACTGTGGAACTTGGTTCGAGGAACGGAAACCATGCCACAGACTACGGACGAGACTGCTCGAAGAAAATTTGAAGAAAGACGTGACAGTGCACTTGCAACAATTGTGCTTGGTGTCGAAACAAGTCAACTTTATTTGTTGGGTGATCCTACTGACCCTGTGCAACTATGGCATAAGATTGAAGATACATTCCAGAAGAAAACTTGGTCTAACAAGTTCAGACTACGCAAAAGACTCTACAACATGAAACTAAAAGAAGACCAAGACTTACAAACTCATCTCAAAGCATTTGTCGAAATATATGAGTCCTTGAGTGTGATTGATGACGCTGTTGATGAAGAAAGTCGTGTAATAATCTTGCTGTCGTCACTTCCCGACCATTTCTCCACACTGGTGACTGCACTGGAAGCTCATGAAAAACTACCGTCATGGGATATTGTGACAGAGCGTCTTCTGAATGAAGAAGCAAAACTGAAAAACCAAAGTGCTTCAGACTTCAGTGAAAAATCCCTTGTGACCTCCAAATTGAAAAACTCACGATGCTTTGAATGCGGAAAATTTGGACACCTACGTACCAAGTGCTGGATCTATCAAGAAAAATTGAAGAAAGAAGATGGGAACCACACAGAAGACCAAAACAATTTTGTAGCAGGTAAAACAAATTATATCAGTGCATTGTCTGTGATAAATATCAATAATTGTTGGGTAATTGATTCCGGTGCAACAGCACACATGTGTAATAATAGGAATGATTTTTCTTGTATGAATGAGCTATCTAGTCCAATTAACATTGAAGTTGGTGATGGTAGAAACTTGCAAGGTGTTGGTGTAGGTGATGTTGAAGTTATGGTGTTGTTGCCTAAAGGTCAAGTAGATACCTGTGTTGTTAAGAATGTCTTGTATGTACCTGGCTTAGCCTACAATTTACTTTCCGTGCCTCAGATTACAGAAAGTGGAAACTCAGTTTACTTTGACGAAAGCTCATGTAAGATTGTAAATAAAGACGGTGAATTAATTGCCTTAGGCAGTAAAGTAGGAAAATTGTATAAACTTAATTGCACCCTTAATTCAGCCGCTAAATGCATGAACGTTTCCTCTGATGAAATTCTGTGGCATAAACGATTTTGTCATCTAGGATTCAATAATCTTAAGAAATTAGCCACTAAGAATCTTGTTAGGGGTTTTGATTGTTCTGTGAGTGGAGATAACATTTTTTGTGAAAACTGTTGTGATGGTAAAAATCATAGGCTTCCGTTCCACAAAACAAATCACAAAAGGGAACGCCAACCCTTAGAACTTATCCACAGTGATGTGTGTGGCCAGCTTAATCCCATATCACTTGGGAGTGGAAGGTATTTTGTAACCTTCATAGACGACCACTCCAGATATACTTGGGTGTACATTATCAAACATAAGAGTGATGTTTTTAAAGTGTTTCAGGAGTTCAAATCCTTAGTAGAAAATCACTATGATCACAAAATTAAAATTCTGCGCTCCGATAACGGTGGGGAATACATCTCTAATGACTTTGAACAATTCCTAAAAAGGGAAGGAATTATCCATGAAAAAACTGTGCCTAAGACACCTGAACAAAATGGAGTTGCAGAAAGAATGAATAGAACTCTTCTTGACTCTGTCAGAGCTATGCTGTCTGGTTCAAAGTTACCAAAATCATTCTGGGGTGAAGCTATATCAACTGCCGTGTATGTCAAAAATAGGAGCCCTGCTAGTGCATTGAATGATATGACCCCTTATCAGGCCCTTAATGGACACAAGCCTAATGTACAGCACCTCAAAACCTTTGGCTGCAGTGCGTACGCTCATGTCCCCAAAGATGAGAGGGAAAAACTTGATCCAAAATCTAAACCGTGTGTTCTTGTAGGATATGGAAGTGGATCCAAGGGATATCGTCTGTATGACATAAACAGCAGAAGGATATTTTTGAGTAGAGACGTTATGTTCAATGAATCTCAGCAGATGCCAATTGAGAAGGAGCCTTCAGAAGTAAATGATGGTAATTTTACTCTTCTTCCTCAGGATCCAGAACCAGAAGACTCTGAGGGAGGGGGGGAGCATAGACAGTCAGATGCTGGGATGAAGGGAGTGGAGCCTAGACAATCAGCCAGGTATCGACGGGCTCCTGATAGGTTTGGTGAATGGGTGTATTTAATGAAAAATGAGCTTGATATACCATCTTGTGTTCAAGAAGCACTCAGTGGACCAGAAGCAAAACTATGGGAAACAGCTATGGAGAATGAGATGGAGTCTATAAATCAAAACAGAGTATGGTCTCTGGTAGAGTGTCCTAATGACAAAAAACCTATCAAATCAAAGTGGATCTTTAAAAGAAAAACCGGACCCGACGGAAGCATTTGCTCGTACAAAGCTCGCCTTGTGGCTCAGGGCTACTCACAAAAATATGGCATTGACTACGACGAGACCTTCAGTCCCGTGGTTCGATTTGAGTCTGTCAGGACAGTACTAGCTTTGGCTGCCAAATGCAACATGCAAGTCCATCACATGGACGTTGCAACAGCCTTCCTTAATGGAGAACTGATTGAAGAACTATATCTGGTTCAACCTGACGGTTTTATTGTCAAAGGCAAAGAAAATCTGGTGTGTAAACTACAAAAATCACTCTACGGACTAAAACAAGCTCCTAAGTGTTGGAATACTACACTAGATAGCTATTTGAAGAAGTTGGGTTTTGTACAATCTAAGAGTGATGCTTGTATATACACTCGTGTTCAAGATAAGAAACTGTGTATTGTGGCGGTGTATGTAGACGATCTAATAATTGCTTCTGAGTCTGGTGATGAAATAAATCAAATAAAGTTGAGTCTTTCTACCCAATACAAAATGAAGGACCTTGGTGTGCTGAGTTACTTCCTAGGTGTTAGTGTTGTACAATCTAAAAACAATGTCTTCTTGAATCAAACTGCCTACACTGAGGCTCTGTTGTCAAAATTTGGCTTTGATAATTGTAAACCTGTTGCAACTCCCGCCGATGTAAACGTAAATCCGATATGCTCCCCAAATGATGTCGAATTTGACCCTGCCACTTATCAAAGTGCTGTAGGTAGCCTTTTGTATTTGTCAACCAGAACTCGACCTGACATTGCATTCGCAGTGAATAATGTTGCTAAATACAGCTCCAAACCTCTTGAACAGCATTGGATGTGTGTTAAGAGAATATTCAGGTACCTGAAAGGCACCTCTAAACTAGGTCTCTTGTATAGCAAATGTTCTGATACTTGCATTGGTTATTCAGATGCTGACTGGGCTGGTGATAAAAATGACCGAAAGTCTACCTCTGGTTACTGTTTCACCCTCAGTAATTCGGTAATTACGTGGAGATCTAACAAACAAACTTGTGTAGCACTCTCAACTGCAGAAGCCGAATACGTTGCTCTTGCCGGTGCGGCTCAAGAGGCTGTCTGGTTAAAGCACTTACTCAGTGATCTAAATTTTGGGACTATGGAACCAATGGTTATAAACGAAGACAACCAGTCAGCCATCTGTCTTGCCAACAATCCCAAATATCATGGGAGGAGCAAGCACATCGATATTAAGTTTCACTATGTACGGGATCTTGTAAGTAACAAAGATATAGACGTAGTGTATTGCCCTACCGACGAAATGCTCGCCGACATATTCACCAAGAACCTGCCGATAGAAAAGTTCTCTAGACTAAGAACGAAGTTAGGAATGGTCTCATCTGACACACATTCAATGTGAGAAGGAGTGTTGAAACCTTTCATGTAGCACCTTGAATGTATATGTGTATAATACTGATAATGTTACAGTGCTCTTGTGTAAGAATGTATTTAGACAGCACTCTGCGTTGAGAACTGAGCTCATGGTTCTTGTGGATCTCTGCTCATGGTTCTCGGGCTTGGCTGGAGCCCACTCCACCACTACCCTTCGTGATGTAAACTTGTGTCCTGCTGTGTGTACTGATTATACAAACTCCAAGAGTCTCGTCTTCTTAACCTACATCCATTAAAAATAACGGTTGAAAGTGAAGCAGTATCTTTGCATGTTTATCAATTACAGACATTCGCATCATATGTCGGAGATAATGTAACTCTATCTAATATAAAACCCTTATAGGACATTCATGTTTCCTTCAGTTATTGATATCCTTAAATATTATTGTTAGGCTAATATGGTCTAAATTGTCATTTCACTTCTTGCGCTCTTGAATAAATTATGACAACCTTATCTAGGTTTTTAAATTCACGTATTACTCCAATTATGTTGTATGTGTCTTTATAGCCCCTGTAGAACAATCATTTTCATGTTCCTGGCTCAGGTAGAATTGTAGTGAACTGTAGCGAACCTTCGGCACGCAACTCAGTACAAATTTCGGAAATTCTCAAAATGATCTTTTAAAAATTCAGTAAAATGAAGTCCACCATTAGAATAAAAATTCATTACGAAATTAATTAACTTCTATCCTCAATTTTATTAAAATTGTGTACTGAAAAATTCAATCCCTAAGAAATCACTTTTGAATAGTTACGAAACCCCCATGTCGCCGTGTCGGCAACATTTCAACCCGCACAAGCGTCACTCGTTTCAAGTCATTCAAAGTGTGTGCATCTCGGTTTTCTTCTCTGGTGAGAATTAAAGTATTGTGTGTGCTATTGCTGTTCTACGGGTAACTTGTAGTGATCGCCCTCAGCCGTACTTCAGCCTAATTTCATAAAATATTAAAAAACTAAAATCTTAAAATTAAATTATACAAATGTAGTTATTTTTACAATTTTACAAGACCAAATTAATTCGATTAAACTCAAAATTGTACCAAAACTGTGTTTTCGAAAATATTTGCCGATCACGTTTCCGTCAGTCACTTCCGTTGGAAACACTCGCGCAGAACCATTTGGCAAGCTCGATAGCCATTTTCCAGGCAGACTGCTCATTTCACGTTGTGTGTTCTTCAGATATTAGTCCTTGGGCCCCAGAGGGGCAATTGTAAGTATCAAGTGTAACGATGAGTGTGTATTATGTCTTAACTTTCCTGTGTTGTGTCTTAACTTGTTCCGTGTTAGGGAGCTCTCGTTATTGTGTCGTAGAAATATTCACTATATGTTGTCTCTGTGCCAGTGTTAGTTAGTCACCAGCCTCAAGCTCACGGCCCAATCTTTGCCATAGTTTTCGTGTTTACTATTCTCCGATGATTCCGTGTTGTGCTTCAGTGTTAGACGATATTGGCATTAGCTCCTAGGATGTTTTTTAGTGCTGAGCAAAGTGTTAAGACACTTTGATGTCCACAGAGATCATTTGTTAGTGCTCAAATTATTTGTATGTTCCAGCTTCTAATTAATTGTGTCCTCAACTTTTGTATTTTAATTAAGTCGTGATTCAAACAAGTATGGAACCCTTTTCACGTTCAACACTCAACGTTCAAAGTCCAAAAATCTTAAGAAATAAAATAGGATATTGCAGCAAATCGCGTTTGTATTTTCTGCAGTACTCATTTCAAGTCAATTCATAAATAATTGTTCCTTATAAATACCTAACTACATTTGACATGTCTTTTAGGAATAAAAGCAGCGTTCTTATGTTCAATATTTTTCCATGAATTAATGGAGCCTTTTTTAAATCACTGTAACTTTGTTCTCAGCTTAGTTGTTGTGACTTTCGTGTCCGTTTATGGGCTGCTCCTTTTTATGTAACTTCTGCTGCAATTCTTGCTCATCTAAATAATAGAGTATAGAGACTTCACCTTTTCTCATACTTATATTTTTTTAGTACATTAATTATCTAATTACCTCAGTGCTTTAGCTATTATTTTGGCTGTAGCTCATTTAAACTCAGTTGTGTTGCTGCTTGCAATGTCAGGATAGAGCTTGTGACCAGTTGGTCTGGAGCACTGATTCTGGTGTTGAGATGATTCAGGCTGCGACTCGGGCGCTAGAGTTGCGGACTGATTCTCAGCACCAGACCTCTGCCATTGTTCATCCTGTGAATGTTGCAGTTTTGCGCAGTCTTGCACATGTGTATGAATAGACCCAAATTTTGTGTTCAAAATAATTCAAGTCACCTGCTCCCTCACAGGATCGACGGGACCACACATTCAAGCACTCACAAACACGTATGAAACCAAACCCTAACCTCTTAATTTAAGGAGCTTACCTCCTCCGAGTTCTCCTCCAAGTGTTCCCTCCAAGCTTCTCCTCATATTCAAAGTTCACTATACTGGAAAGGCCTGCACCCCTGCAGCTAAGCCGCTAAAATCTCCAGTTGAGGCCATTTGGGCGAGAGTCACCAATTCCTACCGAGTTTTCCCAACCGGTAATCAACTCCCTACCCAGCACTCAAATCACCAATCACTTAGTGTCGGAACCCCCCCCCCCCCCCCCCCCCCCCCCACTTACAAAACATCGACATCGACTTCACACTCCAGCTCGCGCTTCACAAGCCTGAGCTGAACGAATCGTCTGAAGTCCTCCAACCTCCTCGGACTCTCCCCAAGAAGTCTCGCGAACAAGAGTCAAGCCTCGCACTTGGGAGTGCAACCTTCTCTTCAACAAATTCCATACCGGCGAGTGAAACTATTCTCTCATTTTCCTCCGGTGTTGGCTTGTGGTAGTTTGGTTGTTTCATGGATTATTAGACGCTAGATATATTGCGTCCGAATACCCAGAACTCCTTCGGAGTCAGAGGCCTTAAATCATTCAATTAGCAATTAGGTGTGCTTGAAAAAGCACTGGTGACCCTTATTAATAAGAAGAACATCTGCCTTGTCACCCGATAAATTCCTCAATAATCAACATTTAAAAAAATCAAATTCTATTAGTCCCCCATTAGGGAGAACTTCATAAACTATTTAATTTATGTATTATGTAAATAATATGTTGTGTATTATTAAGTAGGTTTTCTCAATTAACTAATCGTGTCACATGTGATGTAGGGCTCTTGCCAAGAAGTGTGATCTCTCACACCTCCCCTGTGCCGGCTATCGCTGCATACCTTATATTTGATGGCAACATAGTTTTTCCAAGAAGCAATTCTAATCAATTGAATATTAATAATCTATCATGTTGCCATTGTGTCAAGCCTCTAATCAAGTGAATATTAATAATCTATTCTGTTGCCATTGTGTCAATTTTTGAGTGCTAAATTAATTGTGTGTTCAAGCCTCTAATCAATTGAATATGAATAATCTATTTGTTGCCATTGTGTCATTAGTGGTTTGCTCATCTTTTGTGTGTTCCAGTATTAATTAATGGTGTTCTCTATTTTTTTGTATTTTAATTAGGTCAGATTTAAATAATTTTGGAATTCCTTTTGCAATTTTTAGTCAATGTTTAAATTCATATCTTGAGAAATTAAGCTATGATAGTTTATTTACACCAATAGAGATTGTATCTTCGGTAGTTACTCACTTCAAGTCAAGTCATATAAATAATCATTCTTTCGTGATCAGAACCATCCCACTGTCTGATTGCGTGTAACAATGTGTAGTAATGGTAACAAGAATTCCTATCATAATCTGTTTAGTGACAACTCTTACTACTGATTTTTGGGTTAGGTCAATTTGTGTATAATAATGTTAATAATTAGTCGTTAACTGATTCAGCTAAATTAGGGTGATTGTGCTTACCTCTGGGAAGTCTCTGAATATTCTAAAATCCCAACTCCTGGGAATTTTTAGTCCAGAAATCATCCAATTATCTGATTTTTTGTTTGATTTAGTTTAACCGGCAATTGTTGCTTTCAATTGTAGCTACCTGTTCCTTATACCTCATGTCAATGTCGGCTACCTCCAGTGGTTGTTGTTCATTGTAACTCATAGGAGGCCCTAATACTATTCTGATATGCATCCTTATGATCAATGCTTTCTAAATCCTTCTTAACTACCGATTCTGTGCACTTTGTGCATAGATTCCGCGTTCCCTCTACTCTTTTCTAAATGGTACCTTCCTCTCTCCTCTCGTAGGACATCCTTCACGTTCAAGCCAGGTAGACTAGAGATTCCGCATTTAATAATAGATAATAATAATAATTAGGCTGTACATGCCTTCCTGGCACGATTCCTAGCTTAAGTTAATGGATCTTTTGACAACTTTTAGCCTTAAGTAAGATCAGTACAGCGAGCCCTTTGCTGTTGCTTAGTGGGAACCGTTCTAAGCGTCCAATACCGATCTTTAAGGTACTCATTGTAAATAGGCACCACACCCTAGATTAATCGGCGACCACAGCCTTGATTTATAATACTCTTGATCTTGTGAACTAATGTTGCACTCCATTTCGGAGACGATTTAGGACAAGACGCGGCAAGGCTAGTAGTACCCGGAGAATACTCGTTTGTTGGAGAAATGGCATGTAGGGAGATTCATGATTGTCCATACGAGTACTTATTGTTGCGACTGCCTCGCCCTTGTTCAGGCGCCAGAATTGGGCCGAGGCACCCGCATATAATCCTCTATTTGAGGCAATCCTGTAATTCAGCAGTAAAGCTCGCAGCCTGGCTTGCGTAGCGACTGTCTCTCCTTGTGTTATCATGCTTGAACAAGTAACCCAAGCTCTCTTCCCGTACAGAAGAACCTGCGAAGCCGAAACACAAACATCACCACAAAACCCTATAGTAACGTTTCCAGAACCACTTGGAAACGTACTAGAGGTGCATTCGGAACGTTCTCAGAATCACTTGAGACGTTCGTAAAATTTATTCAGCCTAAACGGCTATCAATCAACAAAGTAAGCCACAAGGCACTGGCAGATATTACTGCCTCCTTCGAGATACCTCATAATACAAACTGTTACCGCACCTGCGGAATATTACACTAACAAATCCACTCTCGCCGGGATCCCCCCCGGATTCCCTCGAGCCACGGCACCTGCTGGAGTGCGTCAACTCTTTGGACCCGGACCTTCTTCCTCAAGAAGTGGATCCCTCCACTGCTGCCGTAGTCACGGCACTCAGAGTCAATTAATTAACATCAGGCGAGAGTATAAAAGTCCTTTTCATTGTCCTGCAGAGGTCAAGTCGTGCAAATGAAATTAGGTGCCAGTAGAGCAACCCGAATACCGTCACTTAACTCCTTCTGAGTCAGATTAAGTCATTAGTTTATTAAGTGTTGCCGTTCGCTGGCGACTGGTGGCCTTAATCAGAAAACACCAACCTTGTCCCTTAAGCAATCTTGAATCAAACCATTCTAACAGCTTATCTTAAATCTTCCAAGGCAAATCATTTTTTAAACAACTTCCCCACTTGGGAGAAGTTCATAGAACCTTCGGCACGCAACTCAGTATAAATTTCGGAAATTCTCAGAATGATCATTTAAAAATTCAGTAAAATAAATTCAACCATTAGAATAAAATTTCATTACGAAATTAATTATTATTATTTATTAAAATTGTGTACTGAAAAATTCAATCTCTAAGAAATCACTTTTGAGTAGTAACGAAACCTCCCATGTCGCCGTGTTAGCAACATTTCACCCACACAAGCGTCACTTTTCGTAAATCATTCAAAGTGTGAACATCTCGGTTCTTTATCGAAGAACCTGCGAGGCCGACACACAAACACCACCAACAACCCTCTATTAACGTTCCTCAGATTCACTTGAGAGCGTCCAATTAGATTCATTCGGAACGTTCTCAGATCCACGTGAGACGTTCCCAAAATCTATTCAGCCAAACGGCTAAACCTCATACAAATTAAGCCACAAGGCTCACAGGCAGAAACCCAGACAGGGACTGCCTCTTTTAAGATACCATCCTACACCCAATTATCACCGCACCTGCGGATAGTTACACCAACAAATACATTCTCGCCTGGATCCACAACGGATTCCCTCGAGCCACGGCACCGGCTGGGCACGTCACCTGACTGGACCCGGACCTCCTTCCACAAGAAGCGGATCCACCTCCCAGGGCCGTAGCCACGGCACCCAGAGATCACCAAATAAAGAACATAAGGCGAGAAGTTAAAGTTCACTCATTATCCTACAGAGAACTCACTCGTGCAAGTCGAAAAATAGGTGCCAGTAGAGCATCCGAATACTTAATAACCTCCTTCTGAGGACAGAGTCAGATATAGCTTTATTATTCGAGTAAGTGTCGCCGCCCACGGCGACTGGTAACCCGACCTTATCAAGAACACCAACCTTGTTCCATTACTAATATTCAACCTTTAACCTTCAAAATTAAGATCATCAAACCATTCTAACAGCTTGATCTCAAAGCTTCCAATTCAAGTCATTTAAATCAAATTCAATTGTTTCCCCCACTTTTGGAGAACTTCATAGAATGTTTTTTTTTTGCCACGACAATTAGCATGGAAATATCATAAATTCGTTGCGTGATAAAAGAAATTTTTTCGAGTCCCTTATTGGAATACTATACCATTTACAAGTTGATTTCCTCCAAATGAATTTTGATTCGATCCTCGCGAAATTAGAATTGCTCAAAGTGAATTTTAATTTGCTCTTCGTGAAAATAGAATTGCTCCAAGTGAATTTTGATTTGATCCTAGTGAAAATAGAATTGCTACAAGTGAAATTTGATTTGCTCTTTTTCAATTTTAAATAATTACATAAGAATTTAATTGGCTTTGAATTGTAATTTTTTTAGAATCTTAGTGAAATTAATTTTTTCTTTGTGAAGTGATTTTATTCCAACAATGCTTACAAAGATACAGAGTTTTTGCTGAGTATAATTTACAAAAAATACAGAATATAATTTTCCTTGTATTAACCATTATTTATTATCAAACCATTTGACAAAGGAGTCGTATCTCAGACACTTGGTCAAAGAAGCATCACAGAGATACTGCCACGTTACACATTGCCGCACATCACGTTGCACCTTGAGTAGACATGCTAACGTCATCAGCAATAAGTGTCCACCTCAACTCCAAATATCTTTTTCTTTCAGAAACAAAAACCTTCGAGATGAAGCATTATAAAACAAGTGCACGAGACAGACAGAGAATAATAGAAGCTTTCAACAGTGAAGAGGACTGTAAGAAAGTTGCAAACGCACTTTGAATTAATGTGAAGACTGAATGCAGGTGGATGAAAAATAAGCATGTCATATCTAAGAAAAAAGGAAGAAAATTAGGATAAATGTCCCGACATATTGAGGACACTGGCAACAACCATAGAAGAAAATGCTTCGATTACTAGCTCTCTCACAACTTCGCAGAAAAGTACAACAAGGTCATGACGTTGATCAAGGAGATCATATAGAAATATGTTAATGAGGCAATAATTATCAAAACTTGTGCAAACGTTTTAATTTATGAAGGTCCCTTTGCTTATATCTCTTTTAATGGAAGAAAAATGAATTAAAGAACCAATCAATTAATTAATCTTTCAGCAAAATCAATTAAAGTGTAATTAATTGTTAATTAACATTAAATATAATTTAAATATTTACTAATTAATATTAATTAGCCATGAAAGAACAGATTTTTCAATCAATAAATGGTTAAACTAAGGTTCAACCCTATGGTTAGGGTAATATATAGTATTTTATATATTTTAAATGCACAAGCTGAAAAAATTACGCAATTTTGATAATGTAACTATAACAAACTAAAAATTATTTGGATCGATCGCAAATTAAAAAAGAGAAAATCAAATTTCACTTGGAGCAATCCTATTTTCACGAAGAGCAAATTAAAATTCACTTTTGAGCAATTCTAATTTCGCGAGGACCAAATTAAAATTCATTTGGTACAAATCAACATGTAAATGGTATAGTTTTACGTTGAAGTGAAAATATAGTTCGAAATGTCAATTTCGCTGCCTAATAGACGCAAGATTATTATAACGCACTCTTTTTACTTACAAAATTTTTTTATAGCGCAAGTCCCGGAGCTCGTATTTCAATGCAAGTATGCACTAAAAAGATTATTTTCAATAATACATCGTTACTGCAATTGTGTTCTCTTTTATTATTGAAGTTGCATGTGTAATCAAATGTAGATTAAGCAACATTAGGAATACATTGCCCTCAATCATATATTTCAACTCGTGACATGGGTATTACGATACTCATGAGTGTATAGCATACAATAACTCTTACTTTAAGATATGTTAAAAACCAATGATGAGCTTTCTGTATCAACTATATTGGAAATAAAGTGTTTTTCTTTTATTTTATTTTTTTCAGTCTGACACACACAGGAAGGCGTTATCCTAGCCGGACTACGTGGACTATTTGACTATTCATTAAGAGGCTCTAAATACGAGAAGTTCACAATCTATATCAGCTGTTTGCAGTGCTATATAAGAAGCTTATGAACAAACGGAAGAAATAATTTTTTGAATAAATATCAGAAGCATTATGATTTTTTCTAGCAAACTGCAACAGTTAAAACAATATTTTATTCGTATGGAAATTCCGCATTGCGAATTAAATTCGTGGTTTCTCTCTCATTTTTCTACAGATCAATAGTGTGATAATTCAAGTTATTTTCATTTTGGGATTTGTTTTTATTAAGATATCAAGAAGTATCATTGATGCTTTAGCACCAAATTTCATTGCAAGTACTTCTCTCAATTACTTTCGAACAAATTTTTCATCTTTTAATCATATAAGTATTCATGGATTTCAAATTTATATAAATCACAGTGTTTTGTGCGAAAGAAATGTTATTTCAAACTTTATTTGTGAACTAAAAATGCTATTTATATATCAATTATAGTCCCTTGAAAATTTGCGAATTAGAGTACTTCTTAAAAATATTTAATTTGATATACCGCTGTTGTATATTAAAATATGCGTCGTTATAATGTGGCACTGGTTTTGTGAGTAAGAGCTCCGGAAATTGTTGTTACGCTCCTTCTTTACGAGCTCCGGAAGCTGTTATTACGCTCTTCCTTTACGAGCTCCGGAAGCTATTGTTACGCGCTCTAGCCTGACTTCCGGGCACGGTTGGTTTTAAGAGCAGTCTGTAACCGACAGAAAACCGCACAATGATACGTACGTACCAGAGTTTTTCCTTCCTCCTGCCTTGGTATTCTATAGCTACTGAAACTGTAGTTTGCAGCTACAGCTAAATAAACCTCATGTTGTGTTGGAAAGAAAATACACGACAACCGTAATCAATCTTTTTGTTGTATTGTATACAACTTCAATAGAGGTGATGAACAGGATATAAATAAAATTACCGTAGGAGTAAAATTCATGATCAAAAGTCACATTTAGCTGGTGGTTGTAGGCTGGATATGGTGCAGAAAGTGCGGCGTGCAAGGCGCCAGCGTCGACCACGATGTGAGTTGGCGACACTTCTGCACGGCAGCAGCACAACGGGACAGACAGAAAGAAAACAGTTTATTTCCAATGAAGAGGATACAAAAACCATCATTGGTTTTTAAAATATCTTAGCGTACAGATCATTGGGCGATACTGTCACATGGCCGTAATACCCATGTCAATAGCCGAAACAGATGATTGAGGAGAGCAGGAAGAACATAGCACTGCGTCGGCTCTATTTGATAATGAGAGAGGGCCGCTCAATATCTCCATTGCTGGTGCCTTAATGATGCTACAGGTGATACTTGTACTAGTATAATACCACGAGCATCGACCGATATATCCTGAATCTGTATTGCTAGAAGTTAGGCCGGAAGAGCTCGGAACTGAAGTTTGTTCGAGTTCATAAACTCAGTTTCGCTTAAAACTCAGTACAAAAGTTCACTGAAACACTGGAACCTAACGTGTACGATAAATTTACGTTCCTATATAGAATATCTACATTGTAACCGTTTTGTGCTATCAGGAAAGCAATTTTTCCAGTACTGCATACTATACACATTTTTGTCAATATATAATAAGAAAATCAGCCAATACTCCCTGCTACGATAGCAGTTTACTTGAGTACTCGATCCAATATCGTGCGATTGCCGCTAGAAGCCTGGATCGTGAAGTGAATTTTGAGATACACCCAGAGATGGTGTGATATGTGAATGATGTTTCAGTGCCTCCTCTGAAGAAGCGAAGAAAAACTTCTTCCAGTCAAGGCTATGAACGAAACATTGAATAAAAGAAGGAGCATTTAAGAACGTGCTATTTATCTAACATCAAGCTCAAATCTGTGGTGAACCTCAACAGGTGTCAGTCTCTGTCGTCTATCCAGATATATAAAACCGCTAAATTTTCGGTAAATTTTGACACTGCAGAGAAGTCAACTAACTCTGGGGAATATCACAAAGATTGGATCATCTAAAGTCTGTCAGCACGGGTGTTGATCTAAAAAGCAACAACCAAACTCCTCTATGGAAATACATATTATACACTGCACACACACTATCGAGTGAGCAAAGTATCATGAAAGCTTCAACAAACACGAATCGAAATCAGCCGCAGTCGGTGCTTTACTGAGGATCAATCCATTTCCGAATTTGAAATTAACATTTCAATCAAATTATCAATGGATTGGAGCGAAGGTTGCGAGTGAGCTTGCGAAAACTCACCAAGTATATCTTAATTTTTTTAATTGCTTTATCTCAATTACATAAAGATACAACGATTCGTATCGACATAACGGCGTTGCATTCTTCAAAAATGATCATTTCATTTTATGATACGTTGTGAAACTAGTGAATGTTAAATAATATAACATGGGAAGGAAGAAATGTTAATAGCTAATTTCAAGTAGCGTTCAAATATAAATGCATTGCAACAAATTGGTGTCTAAAATGCCTTACAAAGGTCCTCAGTTGAAAGACGTATCATGATGAGTTTCATAATAGTTGTGACGAAAATGGTTTAGTTAGGATATTTGTAAATGAAGAAATACATGCAGCAATATGTAGCGGCAGTTTTGAAATGAGTATTGATCCGAAAATTTTTATGTTCGGGCTGGCGATGAAACATCGATTAAGAGTAGAACCAATCCGAATGACAAACTTGAGCATCAAAACTCTAGCGTTAAAAACGTTAAGGACTTAAGTCTACACGGGCCATGACATGGAGCTCTTTAATTGATATTGTCATAGCTGCAGGGGAGAGAGGGGTGTTGCAGGCACCCTCATTTTAGCTCTCTCGCACCCACAAGCCATAGGATCACAGGTCGAACAGAATTCAATGTGCTGTATATTTCACGAACTCAAGCTATCGAGCAGGGCTGTCACCTTGTCCTATACAGGGTCTCCACAAAAAATGTATCCACTGACCGATATATGTAATAATGTATATATAATACCGGAACCATACAACAGTTTAATTCTAATTTATTTCCAGTAACATACATACGGGTATCGGACAGTGAATAGATTTTTTGTGGACGCCCTGTGCATTGCGTCAGAAAAATATAGCGTAAATCAAGTCTCTGTTGCGATCCATGTGGTGAAGAGATAAAGTATTTATCCGAGAAAGGAAATGCTGGTAAAATTATGTTATGATTGAGCTAGCTCTCATGTAGAATGCGAGGAATAAAAGCCACAATTGGATTAAATTATTATAGGTACCCGGGTTACTATAGGATGAACATGAGACTTTCAAAAAATAGAGCAGTTTGAGCGCAACCGTCGCAAACGATGGAGGACGGGGTCAAATAGGAACATAATTTCGAAGCCTTGGTCGAAAGGAATTTGCTTTAAATTCCTAAGTGTTGGGTCCTTAAATCGTGCGTGTAAATATTACTGTAAAAATATAGATCAACTTTTCATGTAAACACACAGACAAGTCCCTGATGACAATAGCGTACCAGGAAGAACATGCTTCACCTTAAGACAGATTTACAAAATTTCCTGACTATATAACGCCAGCCAAAAATTTCGAGGTGAAAAAGAGGAAAAGAGTTACAAACACAAGTCTAACGAAATCATTGTATTACAGGAATCGAGCATTGAATTAAACATGTGTGTAACTCAGCAAATAATATAAGGCCATTTACTATGCACCGATGTTATTTGATTTGCAATATAATGCCAATTGTATATGGCAGTTGATACTATCGCCTATTAAACAAGATTCTCTGGTATATAAAGAAAGATGTCAATTTATTTAAAATGAATTATATTTCTGTATTTGATAAATGGGGATAATAATAAAAAACTAAAGTAGAGCGAGTCTCAAAATTTCAAGATTGGAAAATCACTTATTCAATTAAAAATTTTCTGATCATCCTTCGTTTGAGGTTTCTCCACTACTTTCCCTTAAAAATAATTTGAGCATGAACAAACGAATTTATCGATACCAATACAGTGAAATATCGATTGAAGTGACAAGTTTACCGTTAAAACATAGAGGTACCGCGTTCAGAATAAAAATGTAAGTCACAGACTGAGCTGTTACATATTAACTCTCGTACATTATACATAACCAGCGCCAACTATAACCATACAAGTTATCACAATTCACATCACGTATAAGCAACGTTTATTCGATAATACATATGGTCAAGCAATGACGCCTGATGAAGGAAAGTACTGCATTTCGATAGAACTTAGTAAATCAATAGTTTACATACAGTGATTCCTATTAAGACGCAAAATGGCCGGCGACAATGACCTTGAATTTTTTCACTGACTTTAAATTTTTTGATACTGGGTAAGTTTATATTACAGGAAGGCACCTGGCACTGACAAAGTATTTTGCCCAATGTCAGATGAGCGGAGGCTTACTAAAACATAACTTTTTCGATTCGAGTTTTTGGTGAGTTGGCGGCAGGAAGCATTTCTCTGAGGGAAGTATAAAGACGAGAATACTTCCCTGGCTTTATGAGCGAGGAATTTATCATACATCGGGATCCACTCGAGCAACTCTTATAAAGGAGCAGCATCGTCGCTCTTCGTGAAATTAGGGGTGGGTACTGGCTACTTTCGATGCTATATAATGTCAAGATGTTTCTTTATGTCTTCCCGATGTAATATTAAGGTCAGGTTTAATTTCGTTTGAGTCTGTACTAGTCTGAAGTATAATATACTTACTCTATTTCAGAGTTTTCACATAATCATGTGGGTTATGAAGGGTCGTCTCCATTTTTTTGTAACGATCATTCAATATAATCATCATTTTAATTATCTGATACGATAATAGTGCCAAATAACTTTTTCCCTAAAACAGTATCATTGCTTAAGAATGATACCACAGGTGACAGTTTTTAAATTGCCATCTCCGCGCACAGATATTGAACATTTTATACGTAACAAAAATATCTTGTATTCGATATTTTAGATAAAAGTTTGCTATTATCATGCGGCATTTTCCAAGTGTCATTTTGTCGTCTTATATCACCTGGTTTATTACCTCTCACACTCTTCTCAAATTAACAAATAAATAAAAACGAAAAGAAAATTTACAATTTTGCTTTAAAATATTACGCTAGCACTTTTCTATTTTCGGAGGGAAACGAGGTATGACAATCGTTCTGTGGTGTTTTCAAGTTCCAGCAACTACGTTTGAGGGGATTTGCTCAGAACGAAGTAGAAAAAGAGACATATAAGTTCACCGGCAACAATGGGAAGAAATCCTCACAAAAAAGAAATGAAAATCTTCCGAAACAGAATGACAAAGACACCATGCTGAGTTAGAAGTATAGGATGAAAAACGGTGATATTGATGCTATTACCGTGACTGCTGCCGCAGAAGCCTTAATTTTGGCAACACGTTCTAGATCTTTCGTTCAAAGAAACACGTTCTAGTTCAAAGTTCGGTCTAGAATGTTTCTTCGAATTACGAACCCTTGTGGTATGAAGTGACACAACGAATAACTTAGTTCTTCAACTTTGAAGGCTTTCACTTGAAGAGACTGTACTACTTTATACCGTATTTATCTTACCCTGTATGTGAAAGTTAAATCGAATTTGTTATTGTTCTAGTAATGTTTATTACTATAAAATCAGAAAAATAGTTTAGAATATTATCGAAAAGAAATTAAATAAAAGAATTGACCACAACCAAAGCTTGGTTTTAACTTTGCAGTTAATAGCAGCGACAAAATATAATTAAAAGAAACATTCGTTCTTTAATGACTGAAGCCTAAAGCTTTGATGAAAACAATTCATATTTTGTTGTCCCTAATTGCAAAGAGTTGGTAATGCGAAATTTAATATAGTTTTACGAAAAGCGTATAAGTTCGAAACTCAAATGAAAAGTATTGCCTTAATTGAAGTCTTCGAGTCACCAGCAATTATTTTGCTGAAAGTGTTAGCTTACTCATTTTTCCGGTTGGATTTAGTGTTAGCGGACAAGTGTGAGTGGTTTCTTGGTGAAAAGTGTAAAATTTAGTTGAGTGAACTGTTGAAAGAACATTTTCTTGGATGGAACGATACCGAACACAGCTTTAAAAAGTGTTTAGATTTCTCTCGTGGTTATTCCGTACTTGATGCAGTCTCGCGCTTCATTGAAACGATGCCGACAGGTGAAGTTTCATCAGCGCTGACGTTCGTCATGGCTACCAAAGTAATTGGTCGCCAAGTGCTGGGTGAGTAGAATCAGCTATTAGGAGTACAAGTGGAGTTTTACAGTAAATTTAGACCACGTGCACAGCAATATTGATTGACTATAGCTTGAAAATTCCTTAGTTCACCTATTCACAGGAATGCTATAAATAGCATTGTAATTCCTGAAAACTTTAGGATTTGTCGGTGGAAAAAGTTTTAATTTTATCCCTATTGCGAATTAAAATACATAAAATGGATGAACAATGAAGAAATAAATCAAAATTTGAGCTCCACTTTGAGATCGGTAAAATGTTAGCAGTTCACATCTCACGGTGAGGTCCTTTACAAATGAAGGGGAAGTTTTTTAGGAATAATTTTCTACGTTATTTATGTGTTGTTCTTTACGCGTTTTTAGAATTTTTTTGATGCCTCAATTATTTGTGAATATTATCGTTTTGTAATACAAACAGGTTTTCGTTCCAACGTCGAAGCGGTTTTCCGTGTGTTGTCAACAAGAACTATTCTTGTGCGACACGTGATGACCTGGCGCAAATTTTAACCCTTTCCAAATATTAAGGTACCAGATGTGAACATTTCACGGTGTTAGTAGGCAAGAAACTGATAAATGTCGTGATAAAAATCTTCCTATAACCTCACCCTGAAATGCTACCGCGTAGACGACAATAAGTTATCCGCATTCCACAAAGCGAACGCTCGCATCATCAAACACATCCCCTAATAAATACTTCTCCTCTTCTTCCCATATCCTGTGCTCCCTCTCCCCCTAAATCAATAGCCTCACAGGCAGACGCATATCTGCCCCACAACGGGGGGTGAGTGGGGGAATGGGAGGGTCGGCATGTGCCATGTTTGTATGGGGGGAGAGGGGGGATGTCTGGCAGCAGAGGCAGAGCAAAATAAAGGCTCAGCAGCTCACGTGATCAATGGGTAGTGTGTCCTGGGCGCCAATGCATCATTGTGCAAGGAGCGCCGCTTCCAAGCCGCGCATGAACGTTGTTCCTCCGCTGACTTCAGTGCTAATGAGAGGGCTGGCGCGCGGCGGGGGAGGAATTATTATACGTATCGTGTATACGTGCACACTCGTTAAATGAACAGCTTCGGCAATTAATTCATTCACATCCATAACTGACTTGGGTTTACTGAGTTGGAGCTTTGGTCATTTGGATTTTGGAAATTTTCGAACCGAAAATTTTCTGATTCTGGCGTATCTGAAGAAGGGAAAACAGTTCTTGCTAATGAGTTAGAACGCTGCAAAAAGGATCTTGTTCAGTTCAATTATATGGCAAGCGAGTTGTTTATTGATGTGGCTTTTTATGATGCAGATAGAAGTAGGTCTGTGGTCGTGAGCATGAGATTGGTTTTGGAGCCAAAATTTAGCATACAATGGTAGGAAATGTACCTCTCTATATTTATGAGCGTATTTTAATCTGAATCATTTGACAAGTTTGTAACTGATACTGAAGTATCATTTGTTTGTAAATGATACTGCAGATGAAATATACCGAAGTTTCTTGTCGCAACACTCGATGTAAAGTACACTGGAGTCCACAAAATGTTACACTTAAATTCATAATTTAGATGATCATGATGCGCAAATATAGTACAAGAGCATTATCCCTTAATTAAAAGGAGCATTTGTGATATTTGCACCTGAAAATTCTCTCGCCATCACAGCGCGCTTGTTTTCTCTTGTACGAGCTTTGAACGTAACTTTTTGAAGAGATGCAGTGGCAAATTAGATGGTGGAAACCTTGTTGGTTGTTGAGCGTGGTAACGCAACTGACTGACGTTAACGTCGACGCAATTTTGTTTTCAGTTGAGACTTGCATGATAACAGTGAAGGTAGGTTGGACATATAACGTGAGGCGGTGCGAGCATCTCGGCTTTACGGGATCTTAACAACGGAAATGTAATTTATTTACCGCGGTCAAAAATTGAATTATTTGCTAGAGTTTGGTTGTATCTTGGATACTCGAAGTACACCAAGTATTGGCCTTTACTAATGATCAAATTGACTGGTAAAGCTCCTGTAAATTCTTCTCATACTTTGTGCTCTGATCCTGGTACCAATTTGATGGCATCAGAGCATGTGAACATGTGGATCAGAGGCCGGATTTATAAATAATTTTCGCTCCCTGCTGTACCACTAAGCCTGCGTAAATTGCTTGGAAATCCAGTCCCAAGATATCCTCTGAGCAGACTGTTGGTTTCAACGCCGTGGATGGTTTTCGATTTGTTTTTAAAAAGTGGAAACTGATATAGCGGTAAAGTTCGTTTTACGTTCAATTATAAGTCGGTGTCTATCTTGGTTAATTAACTGTGCTTTTATCATATTTCGAAGGAAATGGAGTTTTATTTTTTTCTTGTTTCTCCCCTTGCTTAGATCCCTACTTTTATTTTTCGACGCAGAGCTTTGTGAATCTATGATTTTAACTTAGCGCATTTTCCTGAAATACCAACTAGGCGAGTGTTTTCTTACAGTAGTTTGTATCTTGTCATAAATTATTTACCTTCGCGCAGGGTATATTTTTATTTTAAGCCCATTTTCTTTCACTCCTGAGTCTGCCTCTTATTTTAATAGCGACTTCAGAGTTTCCTATAACATACCATTTCTTTGCATTCGCTATACCACACAATATTACTGAGAAGATTCCTCCTTGAAGAAAAACGGCCGCCCGAACAGGGACTCGAACCCTGGACCCTCAGGTTAAAAGCCTGATGCTCTACCGACTGAGCCATCCGGGCCGTAACCGCACAGAAAATCTTCAAGTTCAGATTCAAGCTAAGAATGTTCTTCTAAATCGATCGAAATAATTTGCAATGACGAAAGACAATTGTAATACCAGTTTCAACCCTTGTTAATGAATGAATTGGAAGATTTACGTTCAGGGAACACTTGGAAACCGTCGCTATCCGTAGCTACTCTGCCCATCAAATCTTGAGAACTGATGAATAATAAGCTGATGCCCTTGGATGGTGTCGTCACTTTATGGTCTCTAGTATCAGTATAATTAATTAGTTTTATGAGGGGAATCAGAACCGAGATGAGGCAAAATGCAGATGGATCGCTCAGCTCAGAGCCACACGGCGTCGTGCATCTGGTCCAACGGTTACTCAGTAGATCTTGAACGCTTGGTTGTCTCTGTTCACATTTTGTTTTCAGTAAGAAGATGA
Source organism: Morinoia aosen (assembly GCA_030386875.1). Classification (NCBI taxonomy): domain Eukaryota; kingdom Metazoa; phylum Arthropoda; class Malacostraca; order Amphipoda; family Talitridae; genus Morinoia; species Morinoia aosen. The sequence continues at coordinate 13,474,724 of CM059562.1, forward strand.
GAGAAAATTCAACACCCTGATATTAGCTATAACAAATTATAATAACTTTAAATTCTTGCATGCTGTATGGTGGTTACAATTTGTTGCAACTACTAATTTTATGAAGGACCTTTCCTCAGAATTAGTTTGTGAGGAAAGACACGTGAAAGTTTATAGAGTAGATGACATTTCTTGACTGGAATAAAAGAATATTACTATATCGTTGGTATATAGTAAGTTTCACCTGGAAGTAACCTCAGTAAATTGCCTATGGATAAAGAAAGATGTTTTAGTTCAATCAAGACTTATGCACATCATCTTGTACACTGGGCTTTTGAGATCTTCATAACTAACGCCGGGACACTATGACTATACCCTCGGTCGGACCGGCACTATTTCCTAAACCTGGGTGAAGTGACCTATAGTTGAGTGCAGTCTCAACGTGCTCGACTTGGGTACTTCTACTGCCTGGACACGTTGTGGACACGTTGTGGGTACGTTGTAGACGCGTTATGAACAATGTGTGTACATGTGAACACGTTATGGACGCGTTTTGGACACGTAGACATGTTGAGGACACGTTGTGGGCATGTTGGGGACACGTTGTGACCGCGTTCATTATAAAATGCAGAAATTTTACGGAATTTTCAACCAATTTTGATAGTAATTGTTCCCAATTTTGACAACGATTACCTTTAGTTTTGGCCAAATTTCCATTAAAGTTTGGAAAAACAACATCCAATTTTGACAGAAATCCTTTTAAATCTTGGTACCAATTCTATCCAGCTTTGGCAGCACCTTCATCTAATTCCAATATCACGGATACCAGTAGCTCCCTGCTTTCGCCATTATTCACTCCAGACTGAAAAAATACTCACTCACTCACTACATGCACCTCACCATAGCATTTCCAGGCATTCCAGCGTCACATTTAAAATAGCATCCCTGCTGCGAAGCCCAAACTGGCACCCCGATGTAGCCGTGACACTTCGTTCGTCGATGCTTATAGAAAAGACGGAAAGAGAGTTTGACGCAGAGTGTGTCGGGAAGAGAAGGAGTGAAACGGAAAAGGATAGATAGGAAACTGATAGAGATGCGTTTTACGCATATGATGCTACTGTTAGAGGGTATTTTTTGTAGGTGGTTATTGCCGTGACACTGCACCGGTTACCTGCAGTACGTCTCACACGCCCTGAGCACTTGTTGGCAACTGCGTCATCGCTGAAAATGCAGTTACGCCTCATGTTCCTTCTACCCGGCCCCTGAGTGGGCAGAAACAAACAGAAAAACAATTCATTTTGAATAGAGATGATACAGAAAACATCATTGGTTTTTAAAATTAATAGATCTGGTTGGCCTTGGTACCGATGTCTCTCTTGTGTTAACGCAATTATTCATTGATTTGGTGTTATTTTTTACACAAAGTTATTTGTGTAATAACAAAGTTTTGTTATTTTTTTAACCTCACAAAGATTCCCAATCCCCACCGCTGTATAGAAAGAGGATCTTGCTATAAATCCCCTCACGACTCAGGTGCATGAGAACCGGCTTTACCAGAGCCAAGCGTCATCGGGGAGCCGCGTTGTTTAGACGGCACTGGAAAACCAACGCGTGCTGTCCACACCCACAAACTCCTGCATTACGCGTGTTCCATTGACAGCCTCTTGAGAGAAAAAAAGGGGTTCCAGAGATAGGAAGGCACCATTTAATATGGAGTTGAGACGGTAAATAAACACAGCGAAGCGGTTAATCTAATGGGAAAGAGGCCCTTTACTTGGGTCATCCCTGTGCTCAGCCCTCGCGAAGAAACAACTAAATTTTCCTTATTTTCAGCGGGCAAACTAGGGCAGACGCACAACACCAGCTGACTAAATTATCGAATTATTGTAATGAGTTTAAGACCTTTTATGATTCTTGAGAGTGAAATTAAATGCTAAATATTTATCTACAATTCTGTACCTTCGGTTATTCTTGAGATGTAACTGAAATGGAGTGCAATTAGGTACTTGCAGGTCTTTATGATTTTCTTTCCCACGATATCTTAGTGTATGACTACGAACGTTTAGAAGTATGAGGTGGTTCTTCGATCAAGTTTCTTTGTACAATGTGCAAGACGACTCATAAATTATTTTCAACAAATTACCACTTACTGGCGTCTGAAATCACCTAACATCCCATCAGATCGAGTAGAAATTGAGGAAATGAGCGATATTCTACTGCCTTTAATACCACAGCAGGTATGACAAATTTGTTTAAAGGTTCCGGCTGGACAGTCTGTGTCCTATAATTGTTTAGATGGAATTTGAAACTAGGTGTTTCTTGTTTCTTCCTCAACTTAACCCTAACAGACCTAAGGCCCTAACCAAACTCTTGAAAGCCAAACCACAGTGAGTCTATTCGGACGCAAGCGGACAGACACCAGCAATGGCTAACCATGAGGTTTGACCATGATTGGTTGATTATTTTAAGTCTGTGATACGTATTTATCACGTACGAATTTGCGGTCTTGCGGTACTCGGCGTAGCAGCAGATGGGGATATTACCGAAAAATTGCTACAGCTGTCTGGTAGGATCAATTATGATGAAAATTTCCCGTTTTATAATTTGGTTGTCATGGTGAGCAGATGCTTTCACCTATTACCGTTTTTTACATTCCGGAGAGTTAATTGGCATAGTTGGTAACCTTCCTTAGTGCATCTGTGATGTTTAATTGCCAGCAAAACGAGAATCATCCAATTTGAAATAGGTTAAGGATAAATGGCCTGTAACTTTTGATCAGTTCCTTTACGGCTTCAATGCAACTGTGTATTCGAGCAACCAATCAACTCAATTGAGGATGAAAAGGATGACAAAAATTGCTCACTATAAAACCAAGTTCATTAGGATAACGAACGGTTCGAACACCTGTTCATCATCAGCATAGGAAATTCCTTGGAAATATGAAATGACATTTTGTTTAGGAAACCTAAATGTAATGATCTAATAAATGAATAAAATCTAAGCGAAACAAAAACACTCGCACCTTATAGCCTAAAACGTTGTAGGAAAATAAATTTGATAGTCGTAAACTCAAGTGTTATGTTATGATGAAGCAGGCTTTCTACGGAGATGTAATTTTCGTTAATTCCATTCATGGGTTTTGTTTTTCCAACAGAATTTTATTAACTCATGGTGAGAGGAGTAACATACTTATGCATACATACTAATACACCCTACATACGATTATTACTAATAATACAAACACTAACATAATAACTAACAAGCACTAACTAATACGCATAATTTTTCCAATTCACATACCCTAATGTACGTAAGAGGAAAAAAATGCGTGGGAGAAAGTCGCGTTCACTGACGCCACAAGTTCGAGTCAAAACACGACACAATGAGCATTCGACCGCAACAAGGTGAATTTTCTTTTGGGCTTCAAACCATCCTCATGAAAATGCATCGTTAACGGGAAATACGCTTGCCCGGCACAACTGCGTGCCTAGCGTGAGCTACGCGTCCGTCGGAGCGGTGTTGTATGGATAAACCTGGCGGTCGCTCAGCGTTGATGATACGCGCAAGGTTTATTTGATTACTCTTTATAACGCAGCATGAAAAGCATTCGACCTTGATTCGTGTGTCTCATTTTTATAAAAATTGAAATAAAAATGTTGCCCTGAATGAATCATTAATTGAAGGCACTTGTAAGCGAAAGTGATCAATGAATATTGCGTAATAAGAGGTACATGAATAACGTGTGAGAAACACGTGAATAACGAGTTCTGGATCACGGCTTCTGCCGGGCAAAGCAAAACAAAGCAAGAATATAAATTTGGGAACAAACACCTAGACAGCTCCAAATTCCGCATGAAATATCCTTTTTTGCTTTGTGCCGCCATCGACACAATTTCCATCGACTTTCATAAATCGTATATATATGTACACATATATATAAATATATATACACACGATTTATCGAATTTATTAAAATGTATATAAATTTATTAAAGTTTATAAATACATATAAATGCATGTATAAATGTATATATGGGTGCATTCTCTGTTAATTTGAGATGTTGATGTCTTAAAAACGGGACTCAACTTGAAAACAACTCATCTGTAGTGGAACTTGAGTGGCGGTAGCGGCACGTGGCAACATCGCATTTTGGAGCAGGAAAAAGCTCTAAATGAATGGGAAGTTTCTTAAAAAAGACCTTTGACCACTACCAGAGGATTAATTTATTTCTATATCGACTTAGGCAATTGTAGGATCCCGAAACTAATTTTTTTGAGACAAAGAATGGCTTCCATCGATCATCACCTGATATCAACCTCTTGGATTTAAATTGTCACCTATAGCTCTTGCTCGACTCATTGCAGAATACCGAAATGTTGAAATTATAATAAAAGCTTTGATCTAATAACCAATAGCAACTCTACGTGCCGCCATGCATCGACACAATTTCTATTGACTTCGATAATTCGTGTAGATCGTGATAATCACACTCAAAGAAAATATTTCCTAATGATCTTAGTTTATTCGGTTCTCATGGTAAAAACAAATACTTTGAATTGAAATTTTCTGAGCAACGTATTTACTTTAGGGTATTTTATCTTGAGGAATTTTATCTCACGGCACATTTAAGGTATTAAGATATTTTATCATATAACTGTAATAATGCGTCATTCTTTATATCTTGGAGTTGTGAACAATGGCTTCCCCAGCGTGGCCCATGTAGAACAAGCCTCCCAGCCCGTATTGATCCCTCGTAGGTGGGAAAATGCAGTTCACAGCTAAAGTTCAGGCTCCTTTTCTCAATAAGCTGAGCAGGCACGTGGAGCTATTGGAGCTCTTTCAACGTTTCGATATTCTGCGATAAGTCGAGCAAGAGGTGACACAATAAATCCATGAGGTTGATATCAGGTGATATCTACTGACGTTGATAGCACTCATGTAGACTGACATGAATACGTTCACCTCATTTTGATGATTTTAGAATGGATAGAATTTAGTTCAGTCCTGTATGCTAGTAGTGGCAAGGCTCTTATACTCGAGGTGAACAACTCTGCAGGTAACTTAGTCTTTGACTTTTGTCTTAGTTATTGACTTTTGTCTTAGTTAATGACTTTCGTCTTAGTTAATAACTTTTGCCGTAGTCATTGACATTTGTCTTGGTCATTGACTTTTGTCTTAGTATTGACTTTCGTCTTAGTTAATGACTTTTGCCGTAGTCATTGACTTTTGTCTTAGTTAATGACTTTTGCCGTCGTCATTGACTTTTGTCTTAGTTAATGACTTTTGTCTTAGTCATTGACTTTCATCTTAGTTAATGACTTTTGCCGTAGTCATTGACTTTCGTCTTAGTTAATAGCTTTTGTATTAGTCATTGACTTACGTCTTAGTGAATGACTTTTGCCGTAGTCATTGACTTTCGTCTTAGTCATTGACTTTTGTCTTAGTTAATGACTTTTGCCGTAGTCATTGACTTTCGTCTTAGTCATTGACTTTTGTCTTAGTAAATGACTTTTGCCGTAGTCATTGACTTTCGTCTTAGTCATTGACTTTCGTCTTAGTCATTGACTTTTGTCTTAGTTAATGACTTTTGCCGTAGTCATTGACTTTCGTCTTAGTCATTGACTTTCGTCTTAGTCATTGACTTTTGTCCTAGTTAATGACTTTTGCCGTAGTCATTGACTTTTGTCTTAGTCATTGACTTTTGTCTTAGTCATTGACTTTCATCTTAGTTAATGACTTTTGCCGTAGTCATTGACTTTCGTCTTAGTCATTGACTTTCGTCTTAGTCATTGACTTTTGTCTTAGTTAATGACTTTTGCCGTAGTCATTGACTTTCGTCTTAGTCATTGACTTTCGTCTTAGTCATTGACTTTTGTCTTAGTTAATGACTTTTGCCGTAGTCATTGACTTTCGTCTTAGTAATTGACTTTCGTCTTAGTCATTGACTTTTGTCTTAGTTAATGACTTTTGCCGTAGTCATTGACTTTCGTCTTAGCCATTGACTTTCGTCTTAGTCATTGACTTTCGTCTTAGTTAATGACTTTTGCCGTAGTCATTGACTTTTGCCTTAGTCATTGACTTTTGTCTTAGTCATTGACTTTTGTCTTAGTCATTGACTTTCATCTTAGTTAATGACTTTTGCCGTAGTCATTGACTTTTGTCTTAGTCATTGACTTACGTCTTAGTTAATGACTTTTGCCGTAGTCATTGATTTTTGTCTTAGTCATTGACTTTCGTCTTAGTTAATGAAATTTGCCGTAGTCATTGACTTTTGTCTTAATCATTGACTTTTGTCTTAGTCATTGACTTTCGTCTTAGTTAATGACTTTTGCCGTAGTCATTGACTTTTGTCTTAGTCATTGACTTTTGTCTTAGTCATTGACTTTTGTCTTAGTCATTGACTTTTGTCTTAGTCATTGACTTTTGTCTTAGTCATTGACTTTCGTCTAAGTTAATGACTTTTGCCGTAGTCATTGACTTTTGTCTTATTTAATGGCTTTTGCCGTAGTCATTGACTTTTGTCTTAGTCATTGACTTTTGTCTTAGTCATTGACTTCCGTCTTAGTTAATGACTTTTGCTGTAGTCACTGACATTCCAGGTAACTTAGTCACTGATTTGGTCATTCAAGAGAACGAACGCAGTTTACAGAGTCGTGAAATGGATTTCTTTATTAGTTCAGTCCTACAGCTTACGGGAACTGGAAAGTAACCGGACAAATTTACCCTTTTGGTTTTGTGTTATTTGACCTGTGTAAGAACAATAGGGTGAAATATAATGAAATCACTGCTTCAATTATCTCACATATCTTTGCAATGGGAAATTTGGTGTTCCATCATTTATTTCTCTGCATTTGGAGAAGGTCATGGACTGCTTATTCGTAAAGATACTTACATAAATAGCTTGCATTAGAAAAGAAAATAGTTCATTATGGTGAACTGACATTATTTTATAATTATTCAGTAAATAAATTAAATAATTTCTCATGAAATGCTCAAATTTCATCATTTCTCGGATTGGTAATCGTCCAAAGGGAAACGTAGAAAAAAAAACATTCTTATAAGATTCATCTTGAAATAGAATTTTTGGAGATCCCCTCAGGGGGATACAACTATTGTATTTATGGGAATTAGCGCTCCCAGGGGGACTATGTAAGGGCCTGAGCTAAAGGTTAGGTAGGCTTTATTTTTGTTGAAATAGAATAGATTTTTATTTTGTTACGGACCATCTTTTTTTCGGTTCACTGCTGTCCTGTTTTTCAGCACCTACTACTTTCTTCTTCAACTTTGATCTTGTTTCATGAACTTCTTTCTCATCTTACTGTTTCTGTGCCCTTTCTGCATAGATTCCACGTTCCCTTAACTCCATACTAAATGGTGCCTTCTTCTTTCTTCTCTTTGGATCGCCTTTGTTGCGGATAGGGAGGCTTAAACTAACTAATAATCTAATCTAATCATTTTTGGAGATGGGCTATTGAAATTGATTTATAAAAAATTCCTTTTATCTCAGACTTATTTCTTGCTCAAGCTACACAAGCTTTCGCCGAGCAGAGCTCAATCCATCCATTGAGCTGCAGAGATGCCCGACACAAAATGTTTCTTTAACTTGTCTTCTCAGTTCAGAAGTTGCGAGCGCGCCAAAAAAGCGCTGAAGGCTAACGGTTTTTCCGCTAGTTCTGCTCCTCACATCAAAGCCTGGTATAGAATCAAAAAAAGTTCAGCTCTAAATAGCTTGAGCTTCATCGTGTTCAATATTCTTCCCCCTAGCGTGATGTTTCTTAATATATCATAGAGTTGTACTTGAATCTGTAGTTTTTCACAGGACCGCTTAGCGTGAGTGAAGGATTTTACGCCAGAATACTTTTCGAGACAGACAAAATGATTCTGTTTGCATTCACAAATGTGAATAGAGCAGTAAATCAATGTTCATAGTTAAGAAACTGTGACAATCTTGTTGGGTTGTTGGCTTGCTATTTGGTTGGCACCCTCCACGGCTTACTTTCGTTTATAACGTAAATGGCGTAATTCAACTCACTTTTTCAGTAATACCTTACGACGTAATTACAATTTTCGTGCGCTACATTACGTATACACTCCGGTTAGAACTTCCGTTTTACGACGAATGTGTCCTAGAAATACTTATTTAAGCCACGTCTCCCAGGAGTTGAATGGTGGTTTAGTTTCTTTTAAATTCGCGAACATTCAGTTCTTTTTACACCTGATTTTTGGAATTGAGCGAAGAGTTAAAAAATCCGTTTCACCTACCGACCTCACTTGAAGGTCTTGAGTCGTTTGAATCATGAATTTTTCACGTATCCCAAATACATTCTTTCCTGTTTCTTTTGAGTAATTGCAAAATTTTTTCCGTCTTAAAAGCGTTGCTTATGCTCACTTCAAAAGACCTATTGACAATTATTTCATAACCCTCTATGCATGCGCATAACTTTCATTTCTTTCATCATCAATTATTTTTTTAAGTTTTTGATTTTAACAATTTCGGGTAACACAATTTAATTCATCCAGAATTGTGATAATACGTATATTTTCAAGAACTGCGTATGCCTAATTCCACAACCTGACCGTCCTCACACGCACGGCTCCCATTCATCACCGCGCACCACACCAAGCATACCCTCAAAACGAGCCTTTCTCCTGGTCTCGCACGCAGCGCGCGGGCAGCCGACTTGCCGAAGAGGAGTTTTTAAAAATTTCCAGCGTCGAGGAGGCGCATTTGAAGAGGTCCAAGGCCTCACGGTTGATGAGGCTTGCGATGGGCCCCGAGCCTCTCAGATCTCCCTGATCCCGGCGGTGCGGCAGCGGATCCCGGCCTGGCTCTTGTTTCCGCGGGATTAGCTCTATTCTGCCCCGCGTATGTGTACACAATTCAGCGCGCACTTCAGCGCTCGCATGACCACCGCCAAAACTTTTATAAGTGAAAGTTCACTGCCGCAATGCTCGAATGTACCCAGGGCTTAACGCAACTCAAAACATGTGTTCATGCAGTCCGTGTTTTCCCTCAAAAGTTCATGGACGAACGGAAAACTGAATTTGAATTTAGGTTCCGCTGTGTTTACGCAGTAAAAACGACGTGGAGTTTTGACCTTATTTTGGGCGCTACAGATTCAAATGTAGCCTTATCTAGAGCTCTGACAGACGAGCGGTTTAGGTGAGCTGGTGAGGCATTAAAATGAAATGAATAATGTGGCAGAAATGGCGAATTTGGAATCTTAATGACATAGAAGCGACAGGAGGAACAGAAACTAGCATGGTGACGTGGAGCTGCGATCGCGCTAGTTTTGAGTGTTCCAAAAGTCCTCGCCAGAACAACTAACGGGTTATAAATGATTGATAGAATCTCATCAGTTTTCCAGCACATATTTTCCAAAACTTTTTTAGGTAAGCTTATGGTCAGTTCCGTGATTCATTTACTTAGGAGGTCTACAATAACGTTTTGCTGATTGACACGTTAAATAAGTCAGTCCTGAATAATCCATCATTTCAATCGTGTTGTACTGTGCAAAGGGTTTTCAGCTTCGTAACATGACGGGAGAGAGGTGAAGTACGAGCTCCATGTTTCAATGAGTTTCCTCAGCGACCACTTTTACTTAGAAATGTGAGCTTCAAACTCCTTTTAGCTCGTCACATTCTTAATATTTCCCTTGTAAATAAACGTAAGGGAAAGTAATACCTAAGTTTCAAAAAAATTAATACAAGAAACGAACGTAGGAATGAATATGAAGCGTTAGAAAATTAGAAATGAATATTTCTAGGATTTACGTACGAGTACTAACCGAAATAGCCAATCGTTCGAGTCTTACGATACTTGAGCATTATCAATTGTAACAATCCATTCAATTTTGATGATTTATTTAGGTCTCCAGGGGGTTTTACAACCCAATCTTCATCGAAGGATATTTAAAAAAATCCCTCAGGTATATGAAAACGTCTGAACATTTGGAAGTGCATTTTTTGCATAAAACAAACGCGCTTTACCGATAACGTCAGCGGCAATTGCAGTCTCAGAATCTCTCGTCGAAGTAACCACTCCATCACAGCACAGCCACGCGACCGTATATCAGTTGGTTCGTTCTCACTATGTTCACTGTACACTATTGGACACACGATATCGTCAATCACTTCATATTCAATAATTGAACAATTGATTTGGCGGGATGTTTAACGAGGTAAATTAACGTTAGTTATTTACATAACGTCGGGCATAGTAACAAAAACTTAGCTGTCGCATCAGTTGTTCGTTCAGTTTCACTTTGTATTATGCAGTGATTGAAGCTCAAAAACAAAGCTACCGTTATTACGTTTCACGAACTCAACTTAACCCTTTTTGTCTTTTCCAAATACGCGTTCGTGCCAATAGTTTCAATTTGTCCTAGATAATTTCTAGTCCAGCTATATGTGCAAAGTACTCAGAGCTCTCTATTCAAAAGGAAATAGAATAAACTCAAGCAGCATTTTATTCATGTTGAAAGCGTATAATATTTACAACAGGTTAATTCTTGGGAAATCCCAAGCGTAAGATGAAGAGAAGCACCAGTCTTAAATTGTAAATTATTCATTCTGAAGCGCGAGCAATAAATAAGGTATATTTTAATGCTGGTTCTCCTTATTCTCTAACTGAACTCTTTGACTGTAACGTGAGCCACCGGTGGCCGAGGGGGAATTTTCATAATGCTGCTGACCGAACTGGTAGTCACATACTCAATTTTCATAAATACCTATGATTAAAGCTAAATGAAGGTACGATCCAGTTAATGTTTGCTGTTTTCAAAATGGCTCCCTACAATTCACTTTAAATTTGAGTCGAATATTGAATTTCAATTTCACCAATTGCGGTCAAGGTGTCAACACGTTTACCTCGTTTCTGCGGTTGTTAACGTTTGGCTTGGTGAGATCGTAAGTCGCAGAATTGAAAATGGATTTTACTGTTCGATTGTATTTTTAGCCTTCCTAAGAAACATGAAAATGGAATTACACGATAACTTTTTGCATCGTATGATAAGAGTTATCTTTTAAAAAAATCGCGAAACAGATGAAATGTCCTTCATTTATACCATTACGTGAACGAGCAATTTACCGAATGTTACACATATGGCCCAATATGCAGGGAACATATTTAAATACCACAGAAAAGCGCAGGACTAGCGTGCACAACCGCGAGACAGACACGCATGCATCACAAGACGCGCCTCGCTCTCGACCAACAAGAGCTCCTCTCGAGCTGGTCTCACCTAAGAGGTGGTGGCCAAGGTAGAAGAAACAAGGTAGGGTCAAACCAATTTATTTTTGTCGACCGTGTGGCAATGCTGACGTCACGGCAACAAACCAATGGCAGCGCTCAAATTACATCTGACAACACTGCTAGCCCTAAACCTGGCACAGCTATATGCCTAACGACATTTCACAATGGTGACGTCACAAAGTTTGTTTGAAATAAAGCCATTCTATTGGGTAGCCGAACAAGAGGTGGTGTATTTTCCCGCATAGTAATAACCCTACATTGTTTCCTCTACCGTGGGGGTACTCTTGACAGGTTTGTGCACCCGAACGCGTGTAGCTCATTTAAAGCACTGGAACTCGCTAGCACAACCGCAAGACAGACACGCATGCATCACAAGACGCACCTCGCTCTCGACCAACAAGAGCTACAGTCCTCTTGCGCCAGTCTCACCTGAGAGGTAGTGCCCCTGACAGGTTTGTGCACCCGAACGCGTATAGCTCGTTTAAAGCGCCGAGTCAGGCGGCATGTGGGCCGTAAACTCTGCTCTCGAGAGTAGTCTTAAAGTGCGTTCTGCTGCACACCGACTCTGCTCTCCGCTGTCTTTGTGTCTTCTCTGCTTGTGCTTAATAATTTCACGGAACTTGGATCATTGTAGGGCGAACTGATCTTCCATATGTTGTTAACAAGCTCTCGGCCTTGCAACGGGCTGGTGTTATGACGTTATGTGTTGGAGAAAATGAACTTGGAGGTGAAGTTCGCTTAAATTGGCCAAAGCAGTTCGATTTTGAAAATGTTTTGTCTTTCGCGTCAATGAAGTGAGGTACTTGAAATAATTTCTTGCGCGATTTGCTGCAAAAAGAGGGCTTTCTTAAGCAATCCATTTAGGCTATTACGGTCTAAATTGTTAAATAATAGAAAATGGTGAGCGTTGAACGCCCTTATACCCTTACAGTCATGAGTATTCAAAGAATTTAAGCATACTAAATGTATGGAGAAGCAAAACTCTTGAGTGCTGAATGTCCTTTGAAATCACTAGTAAGAAGCCCTTTGAAGTTTTGTAACAAATAAAGGTCTTGAACTTATAAAAGCTGTTGGAATTTAATGTACTGAACAACATCGAAAGTAATACAATGTCAAATGTACTAAGCCACAAACAAATAAAATTTCGGAAACGTTCATGAAAAGTTCAGGTTACTTCACTGTCCCTATGGAATTTTGAAGCTTGCTCTGGAAGGCCCATGATATGAATTGTAAATGTTAATTCTCGAAATTACGAATATTGAATAAAATTACATTCGAAAATTTCTTAGCAGAACATTTGAATTTCGAACCTATGAACCTTGTAGCATTTTGCTCTCCGAAATTTTTTTCACAGTAAATAAGAAAATTTTCGCCGAAAACATAAACATTAGGAAGCCTTGAAACGCTTACCAATATTAGGCTGTAACTTTTTCAGTAATTCCAACATTTTCTGTCTTTGGACGTTTCTAAACAAACTTTCCACGTATAAGAATTAAAACTTCAAAAGTTCATGCGATTTTGGACTGCTTAGTTGTGAAATCCTGGATTTTATTCACAATTTACAACAAACACGGCCAAATTTTGTGAACTCTCTAAGTTTTCGCGCTGCTCTTTTAGCAATGAGCAACTTGCGCAGCTAGGAAAAAATTTGGTTGACAGAGCCTCAAAGATACGTCTAAATTGTAGCGCATTCGCGTTCATTTCAAGCTTGCTTATTGCCCTTTCTAATGGCAGAAATATGTTCAGGAGTATGATATCACCGCTAAGAGAATTTACACGCACGAATGTAGCAGAAGGATAGAAACAAGCAAGGCTCCCGTGCATTCGTTGACGACACTTGGGATTTGTGACGCTGCGGGAAACTGGCGAAGACATGAATCAGTCAATCAAAGTAACCTCGAGAATACGATTCTCAGCGGGGAATGAGTTAAATCTGAGCATTACTGACGATGCAAAGCCTTGACTGATGTCCTTGACGTTATTTTCAATTAGCCTAGTCCGATGAAAATCTGTAAGCCAAGTACGACAGAGAAGAGGAATGTTGTGGCTATGGTATGGGAACCGAAGCGTGTCTGTGAGTGTGACAGGGACTGTGTTGTTGTGTGTTTTAATCTAGAGAACCGTTAGTCTAGACGGTTAGTTCTGGCTAGAACTTAACAGAGCAAACCATATAACTCAGGTGGTTGAAATGGGTGTCGGTTCGCCCATTGAGTCCCAGCGCGAGTTAGAAGACTTGTATTCGACTAAAGTAGAGGATGATGTCTCGATGACTCGATTGGAATAAAATATGTTTTAGTGAATATTTGTTCCTTTGATAAACGTGCATGGTTCCCGTGTAGATTTCGTGACCCTATGAAAAACTGCCTGCGCTGAGTGCCTTGTATGTTTCACAATCACCGTCAAATTCGACCTTATAGCCTTCATATCCCAAAATATTTAAAGTAACTTACGAGATCATATTCTATTCCGTTCCTTCTGGTTAGCGCACTTGTAAAGTCAAGCTATTCATTTTCTAAAAAATGAAAAACAGCGACGAGAGCCGGTTATTATTCGTAAGCTACCATGCATCGACGAACACTTCAAAGCAGTCCCAAAATATGTGCCAAGTTACTCTGACAATTCCAGTTGCAGGCACACGGTGCGGCTCCTTTTTTAACATGATGGCATGGAACACATTCCTTGGAGAAGCTGCACCCTGCTCAGAGTGCGCTGGTGTAAAGCTTCTCTATTTCCTCCTGCTTAATATTCCGACGGGGTAGAGCGGTGCCGGGGCTACAATTCTAACTCGTAGAATGTCCCTTCTTCCCTCTCTCTCTCTCCCTAACTCTTGCTCCGTCTCTCCCTCTATTTATATCGATCTGCCTCGCTTGCCCTCATTATTTCATTGATTTTAGGCTCCGTTTTGGGCTAGATGACAAATTTTCACATGCTCTGGGCGTGGCAGAATGGAGTTTACTTGCAATACTAGAAAGAAAGGTAAGGGACGTACAGTTTTCCAAAGGGGAAAACAAATTTTTTTAAACCACTTGCACTATTCAAAACTATCTGTGTGATCTACAGTTTCAAAATTGAGGACACCTTATTTTGAGGTTTGTTATATTCTATTTTTTAGCATGTGTTGTATCATCGTATGAGGAAATATCACGAGAAAATATTTCCATTGTGTTTTTGGTGTTCACCTAACAATATTTTGAAGAGTTAGACGACACACTCACACTAATATGTGTCGTAACAATGGCAACCTTCTGAAGAGATAGCTAGAATATCACGATGAACGTACTCTGCTTTGAATAAACCCATTTTTACTTGCACAAAAAAGTCTTGCATAAAGCGCATTCCTCATATAAGATAAATAGAATTTCGTGCGAAATATGCTCAAAAGTATTAACACTATGACTGCGGAAGGTAGAACGAAAGTTTAATATTCAACTCAAATTTATGTTTAACTGGATTTTTAATTTAATGATCAACTCAAATGTTGAAAATAGCATAGATCAACTGGATCGGGCCTTCATTTAGTTTTAATTTAGTGTTTATGAAACTGTAACTACTGGTCGGTGAGCAGCATTACGAAAATCCCTTGGGTGACCGCCGGTGGCTCACGTCGCAGTCAAGGTGTCAAACTATCACAATGTTCCAGTCTTCGGCCCATATTGATCTTCAGGTTATACTGTTCTAATCTTATCGTCAAACTGGGTACTATAGTCATCCTGCTCCAGTATTTTGGTTTTGCTGTTCTAGTCTTCTACGCATATTGTTTTGATGACATGGCTATATTTTTATTGCGTTCTAGTCACATAATCATACCTTGATTATTTCCGTGCAAATTTTAATTTAATCGATTTCTCAAACGAAAATCCCAATATTCTTCTGAGTAGTCACTTCGATATGGTATGTTTCGCTGCCACCGCCCGTAAAGAACAGCAATATCGATTACGTTACTCATATAATTCATTCAATGAACAATATCTCTCATGTATAAATCAGGAAAGCATGGAAACTTGCCGTCAATTTGAATATTATCATAACATGACAAATCAGCTGTTCGTCTTTATCAATTTCTCCAGTGAATATATTTCATGATTGACTCTTTTTTTCTGTCCCATTTTCACCTCTCCTTTTTCTTGATAAAATGGAATATTAAATGTACAATAAATACAAGTGTTAACGATTGAAAAAACCGTTAATACATGACCTCAGACTTAGTGAGAGATAGAGTAATATACTCAAACAGGAAAAATTCGGACTTGACGAAAAATCCTCGGTGAGGTCGAAAATACCGTGAAAAGTTCCTTGGTGAGGTAGGAGTACGAAAAAAAGCGAAATTAACTACGAGTGTAACTTGAAGTGGAATTTAATAATTCATATTTATAAGAGAATTAATAATTATTGGTGCCAATAAGAATTCATTGACTTTGAATGAAAAATTTTTTCGGAGGAAAGGCACCAAGCCTGGTAGTATCCCTGTCATGTCGAGCCTAAGCCTAAGTCTGTGCCATACCTTACGTGACGAAAATATGTTTATTTGGTTGTAATGTATGTATCTGATAATCAAATTATTTTATCAGATAATCAATATTATTAACAGTATCAGTACTTATCCGGCATATACTATTAAAATAAAATAAGCATTTAAAACTTAATTGTAGGTAATTTGTAGATAAATCGTTGCTTTAAATGAGCACCGATTTACTAATACAAGAATACATCCTAGCACCACTTGTACGGTTGTACGTTTCCCCGAGGAGGATACAACTATTGTATCTATGGGAATTAGCGCTCCCATGGAGAATATTTGAGGTCCCGAGCAAAAGGCTAGATAGGCCTTCCATTGGTTGAAATATAATAGGTTTTTTATTTTTTATGGGTCATCTTTTTTTTGGTTCATTGATGTGCTGGTTTCAGCACCTGCTACTTTATTCTTTAACTTTTATCTTGTTTTATGAACTTCTTCACAACGTACTGTTTTTATGCACTTATGCATGGATCTCGCGTTTTCTTCGGTCCATACTAAATGGTGCTTTCCTCTTTCCTCTACATGAAACGCATTTGTTGTGTATAGGGAGGCTTGAGCTATAGCATCTACTCTAATCTAATCTGATCAAAACTAGAGTAGTGCGTACACATGACAAAGATGTGGGTAAAGACGGCGTTGCTATCACGGACGTGTTTGGTAGGATACTGGGAGTTGGCGTCCTCCCTTAGTGATGGTTTTGGGACATGAAAGAACTTCTGCAAGATTCTCACTAAACGATCAACTGATGCTTTGACTTCCGTTGACGAGCAAATTTAGTCTGTTACTCAGCGTAAATCTTAGTTACTTAACTGAGGAGAGTGCTGTGATCGAGCCAGGTGAATATAGTTTTAAAACTTTTCAGAAACCTCACCTGTATTTATATACCAGTGATCGAACTGAAACTTCCTGCATACATGTAATATTTTACTGAATACCTACCGTTTTCGTAGTGGTCCATGAATACTCGTGCGTTTAAACTTGAACGAATCCAGATATGAATCAAATCTATGTCGTCGCACCTAACACAGCAATTAAACCGCTCATGTCTCCAACGAACGTCAATGTGCATTTGGCACGCAAGCTTGTCTCAAAATAAGATGTCATGTGTCTGCAAAGTCCCAGTTTTCTGCACGTAGATCGTTGCTAGGTGCGAGAACAGACGATAGACTACAGTGGTAAGGGAAGAGTTGGTAGGTGTAGAAACAAATGATGGAATATAGTGATGCGGAGTTGGTGGGTGAAGAAACAAATGACAGAGTATAGTGATGCGGAGTTGGCAGGTGTAGAAACAAATGTTGGAATACAGCGACGGGAAGTTTGTAGGTGTAGAAAAATTCATGGAATATAGTGATGGAAAGTGGAAGGTGCGAAAACAGACAATAGAATACAGTGACGGGGAGTTGTGGCTGTGGAAAAAAGCGATGGAATACAGTGACGGGGAGTTCTGGTTGTGAAAAAATGCTGGAATAGTCTGTGTTTAGGTATATTAGCGTCTTATACTGCAGCATGTGCGGTGAATAGAATGTACGTGGGATTTGTAACGTTTTGTCCCAATTCGATTATAGACTTAAATGCAAGAAGAGCATTGATGTGGGCAATATATTTTTTGATCAAAAGAGCGACCACCATTCTTGAAGAATAACAGAGCATGAATGTCTGCAATAAATACTCTTATGCTATGAATTTGCACATAAATTTGCTCTCAATTCTGTACCCTGTAATTCTGATGCGACGAATTTGTGAATAAGCAAACTTCAAGTGTCATGATAAATATCTCTCGATATTTAGGTGAATGGGGAACAGTAGATCTGAGACACACGAGTACGGGTACAAAATAGAGTTGTGTTGTATTCAGGATCTAAGCCACAGACCTTTTCTCCCTGTAATGTCTTGAAAGTATTTCCATGTTCAAATTTGGTGTAAATAAATACTTGATGGCTTTTCGGTCCCTTTATTGCTACTCAAAATGAGCGGCTACATTTTGAGCCCTTTCTTTCGTTGAAATATCAATGTAGAAAAATTGTTTGACAGACTCGTCAGAATTTAATTTTTTTAAAGATGTGACTTAAATATTTTATTTGAATTTAAAAATGCTTGACAGGAAAAGAAGTTATAAGTGATTGAAAAAAACGTGTATAAAACAGCCATACAACGACGAGTGACGCCCTATCACAAAATTGTGCTGTAGGACGTTTTATATACTTCAAATTTAGTTTTCGCACTCAAGGTTAGGCTAAAGTAAACAAGGCTAGGTCGTTTTAGCTCACTTTTAGGCAGTATTAAATATTATGAACATTATAATTTGAAGCCCACAAAATTCTTACAACTGGGCCCGCCTCAATTCTTAGAGTTCAATAATTGTGTAATTTTATACTTACAAATAACTTTATTATATGTTTTTGGTTTGTGCACTCTAGGAAAACTGAGGTATATGAGAGTCCTGCTTCGGAAATTGGTGGCTTGAGGTTATATTGCTTATACTTTTAATGCTGGTTCAGCATAAGCTAAGAAGACTAACATAACCTAAATTTATAAAACAAAACTGTTTACAGCGTCTTATGGAGAAAGTAACCTCGCATGTGGCCATGTGCACGCATCCATTCAAGAAATACTGTTCAGCTTCGGCGCCTTCAATTGTTTGAATGCACAGCAATCCCACATAAGTCCTTTACCATTAACAAAATACACGACTAACTTAGCTACTATTACTAATTGAAGTATTTTGAATGAAATTTAAACCTACAAGTAGAGAAAAAGGATTCTCACTGTATGCAAAAAATCGTATCACTTTATTTATTTCGTTCAAACGAGGACAACTAGATGATGTTGAAGAAATGATATCACCGTGGATTTTTCTCCTTCAGAGACACTACAGAGACCATTCTCCTTCTTAAGTTTTCCCGGAGCAGAAGAAGTTGCTGAATTTCATTAGATTTAGCGGGAGTTTGTCTGAACTTTTAACTCGATATATGTCTCATTTATCCGAGCTCTCGGAACGGCCTGCATTTGTTCCAAGTTTGAGAGTATGCAGACTACCTTGATGTCCTGAGTGGTTATAATGCAGCTCCAGAAGTTGCCGAAACGCATCTCACTAGTTCTGTGCTTCCACAGCTTATTTTTCCTCTTCCTGGCTTCAGCACACTTATAAAACCTTGTTTTTTGGTCTTAGATTCTATGTTGTCGAGTCTTATTTGATTATTGATGCGATAAATACTATAACGGAGTGTAGCAGAAAATTTTTAGAGTCAGAATACTTGAATAAGTTTGTGGGAGATCGGAAAATAAGATTTAAATATTGCGGGCTGTAACCCCAGCAGGCACGTCCGAGAAGTGCACAAAGGCTTTTATTTTTAACTGTACGAGAAAAAACAATACACTGCTCCAACGGTTGCTGATAAAATTTCTACCATGCTCTTAGATACTTATATTCCACTGAATAATAATAATGAATTCGTTGCTTACTCGTTTGCTCGCTTGAGCACTTAGTCTTTCATTACGGATGAAATCAACATAATGAAAGCAAATATTGGTTTTTTAATTACAATTCATGTCTGATTGACTGAAATTTATCTCCAGGTTATCCTCCCGCGAAGCTGGAAATCGAAAAACGATGAAAAATGCATTAAAACTGTTCGTTTAAAAATGTGGTTCAGAAATGAATCAAATAATGTATTCTAAAAAATCCCGTCACTTATGACAATGTTGGTGCACAAGTGATCATTAAATATTTTAAAACTTTATTTCAGATAAGAATAGTACCGGGATTAGTACCCACTCATACTTCGATGCTGCGCACAACGCTTTATAGTAAGATGCGATTTTACTCGATTTAGTTTGAAAGTAATGACTCCGCTGGAAAATTTTTCTGATTACGTCTGGCAGGTAATCAGATCAGACGTACGATGACTGTCCAAGTAAATATCCGTAGTTGTAAGAATGGGGCTAAATTGAGGATTAAATAGATACTTCTAGAGGGGAGAGTTGAGAAAAATGTTTCGTCTAGATGTCGTAAACGGCCAACTATCATTTCACAAGCTGCTGAATGTGCTCCGATTTCACTGAGGATCTACCATAAAATGAACTGCGAAAAGCATCTGTAGGATTTTTATCAAATTTTTCGTTGTCTTTCTTGCCTGGTAGCGATTTCTTCACAACCTGTAGCTCTGTCATGCTGTGCCTAACATCCTTATATAACAAGCTTAAAAATTCATCGGAATCCATTCTGCGGTCAACTGAGCCTGGGTGTAGCGAACCAAATTTGTTAATTGGGTACACAAATTTTGGGATCCGTCTCAATAAACTCGTATAATAAATATTAAAAATATCTTCAATCTTTTAAATATTCCAAATGTATCAATCTGTATCTAAATGCAACAGACCTGAGTTCTTTTATCACTCGGAGGGAGCCAGCGATAAAAGAGAAAGAATTCTCCGCTTCTTTTCCCGAGATGAACGGCCGATCTGGCATATTTCATCTACTTTTTGTCACACACTGCGAGAAAACCTTTAACCTTTCAGCGAGTGCAGGCGATCACTGGAGTATCTGACCTTTCCTCTGGTTATGATCTCCGAAATTTTGCGCTTAAAAATCCCTCGTTACCCTTAGCTGCTGCTGCTGCTTTCGGTTTCTTCTACGCTGAGTTGGGCTGTGTTCTTCTCAACGGAA
Organism: Morinoia aosen; assembly: GCA_030386875.1. NCBI lineage: Eukaryota > Metazoa > Arthropoda > Malacostraca > Amphipoda > Talitridae > Morinoia > Morinoia aosen. The sequence goes on from CM059562.1 coordinate 13,495,140, forward strand.
AGAAACAGCATGTTGAAGTAATCTGTTTGCTGAATAGGTCTGAGATAAATGACCAAATTTAAGAAAATCTGTCATGTTTAAGAAGCTGCACTTAATAATATGATGACTTCACTGCAATTTAATGTCGGTAACCACATAGCTTGTGTCGCACAGTTCGTGATAAACATGTTGTGCGTCGTTTTCAGTCAACCGAACAGAGTTCCCTTAATTCTGCTTCATTGAGTCACAGATAAGTTTTTGCTAAAACTTAATTCTTAAAAATTTAAAGAAAATTTGAGCTTATTGAAAAGTACACCCTCTATGGTGAGTTGAATCGTATTTGGACAATTTAGCTATACTTTAATGGGGTGATTACTTCATTACTAATCACATAAAAGCGAAAGATAGGCAATAAGTTTAGGTTTGTTAAGATTTGTCTATCCTGTGCTACGGGGACTGGCGCCCCCAGGGGAGAAGTATTAATTACCTCAACTATAGATATATTTCGGCACTTGTCTTTCATGCCCACTTTACTTCTTTCAGTTTCCCTGCCTTCTTCGCTGTCTCTTTCTCTTCTTTGTCTTTTCTCCTAGTGTTTTACCTCGCTCTTTCTACGGGCCAGGTATTCTGTGTAGAAACACACATTGTGTACAGCTACCCCGTTTTCCTGAGTCCATGCTTAACGGTCGCTGCTATTTCTTCCGTGAAAACATCTTTGCAAAGGAAACGAAGCTTTGAACTACTTCACTCTATCATCCTATACTATACTACTTTATTTCTAGAATTATTTTCTTTGCGGTATAAAAGTTAACGCAGAGAAGGGGTTCAAATGTTGACGGTCTCTGCACGCACTTTAAGTTTACACCCTCTGAAAATTCTTTCCGTTTGCATGCTCGCATTATTGCAGTTCCTTCGCTTTCCCAATAGCGGCACAGTATAAGCGGTTATTTTCGAAACAGCTCATATTTGGTTACAGATCGCATGTTAATGTTGGTATTTTCTTACTGAAAGTCCTAATAGAAACATGCCAAGTTCGAAAGAGGCTTTCCTCTCTTTGGAACACCGTTATTGTAGTTAGGGAGGCTAAAACTAATTTATCTAGTTTAATTTAACCGTGGCTGTTCGTATGTTTGTGCTACGTAACCAGCAGAAAAAAGCACTGCGCGAAGCTCCCTTCGAACTGTTCATGGAATAGCCACCAGTACTTTGCTTTGTTATTGACTCCAGACGGATAAAAATTGTATATTAAATGCTAATTTTCGTTTTAGCTTTGTCAGCTTGATGTTCAATTGCAGCACCATATGCGCATGACATAAGATGATCAAGTAGGTTTTAACACTTTGACTGCGGCAGGTAAAACTGAAGTTAAACATTCATTCAAATAGTCAATTGTAGTAAGCATTGCTGAAAATACCAAACATTAAGTGGATCATATTTTTATTTAGTTTTGATTAAGTATTTTAAAATTTGAATTTGTGACAACTGGTTGATCAGCAGCATTATGAAAACTCCATCAGTGACCAAATATGGCTCAGGTCGCAGTTATAGTGTTAATACTTTTACTACCGTACTCGAGTACCGACCAAACTCATATTATGATCACATAACTTAGCGATTTTAATCACAAACGAGCCCATTGATCAGCACACTTAGTTATGCTTACGTTACGCTTATGAGAGCTCTGTCAAACTGATTGTTCCTCAGTTTGAAAATGGGTTCCAATCAAAACAGTCTAGGTTGTGACTTGAGTTTCCTCGCAAAAACTGCATGCTCTCGGCCCGGGGCGAATTAATTCCATGAAAAGGCCTTCAAGTGAAATAGAAGAGGCTTAAGAAAGCGACAGAGCGAGCCGTGGTGAATGCCGCCATTGTGCACTTCCATTTCGCTTATTACATATACTTCTTGTCATCAGAAGGGAGGCAGGCGACGCCATGGTTACTATAGGTGTCCTTCTACAAACATATCGGGAACGTGTCTTACTGAGCGAGCATTTCAAGTTCTTATCTTATAAATACTGGTAATCCACCCCCCTTGATTTGAAATAAGAAAGAAGGTGAAATGAAAGAATTGTGGAGTTGATGAAGCTTGTATCACAGATACGCTCATCACACACTTTCGGCTGGCTTCGGACAGACTGAAAACTCTTATACTGTAGATTTTGACTGTGGAGTGGCTTTTACAATGCTGATCGTGTCCGGCATGCCTGTTTTGCTCGCTGGTCAGGTGCGACTGAACTCACCATAAATACCGGTTGAGAAAACAGACTAGCTTTACATATAGCATATTAGCGCACCTCCGCCGAAACAGAGACTGAATTTCTCATCAACTTAGGTATCGAATTGACAAAAAAATTGCGGTCTCCATGTAATGTTGAGGGGTTACAAGGTGGGAGTGTGGGCGGGGAGGCCAATTAATTAATAAAGTATGCATCAAACTGTGCAGAAATATATTGGAGATGCGTCTTTGGCAACTTGATGGGAGAATGTTTTGCACCAAGTTCCTGATAAACTGCTCTGTTATTATCCGAAAATATGAATGAAAATTGTTTATAACCGTTTTTGGAACTAAATCTCAATCCCCTGTCTGCAAACTGTACGACAAAGATTTATTTAAATCGCGTTCTCAATTGAGTCTTAATGGCCGTTGTAGCGGCCAGAATTTTATCAAATAATTATCCTAAGCTAATTAATTTTTACCAACATATAACAGGGTCTTATGCTGAAAGTAAAAATGATTTTAAAATGATACTCTCGTTTAAATTTGATATCGTTTTGCATTTTAAAGTGTTTTGAATGAACATATCAACTTGAAACGAAAGTAGGAAATCGTATGAAAAATAAAAAAACCCATATTTTTTTTTTTAAATTTCGAAAACTGAATTTATTCATGCAATAGAGTTCCCTCAGGGGAATAAAACCATTGGATATATGAGAAATAACGCTCCCAGGGAGCATATGTGAGGTCCCGAGCTAACGGTTAGGTATGCTTTCTTTTTGTTGAAATAGAATAGTTTTTTTTGTTGGGTTCCGGAACATTTTTTTTTTTGGTTCACGCTGTGATGTTTTTCAGCGCCTGTTATACTTTCTTCTTCATTTTTATTTTGTTTCGTGAACTTTTTTCTTAGCCTTATGCTTTTATGCACCTTATGCATAGATTTCGCCTTCTCTTAACTCGACACTAAATGGTGCCTTCTTCTCTTTGGTACGCCATTGTTGCGGTTAGGGAGGCTTAAGCCAACATCTAAACTAGTATAATCTCACGCGTTCGAATAAAGTAAGTATTCGAATAGATGTTGATACGCCTAGTGTGATGCTGAATGGCGACTGCAAGCGGAGTAGCAGTGATGCGCAATGATATTTATAACCCAGCAATAAGATGCTGGGTTATAAAGGTGCGTATAGATATGATAGACGAGAATACACAACCAAGTAACTATATGAATAGGCGATGAAATTTAGCCGAGCGGTAATAACGCGCTAGAATAGAGGTTCGTCACCATGATAAGCGAGAACATAAAATCAAGTAGCAATGATACACAGTCTTGTGGAGGCAAGCAACAATACCATGCAGTAACATGTAGATGAGAAGGAATAAAACGTGAAAATATAAAGTTAGGCCAATATTTGAACACTGCCTCACTGACTCTCACAGTTTTATCTGTGACGCCGTAGATACTAGAGCAGATACAGTAAAAATATAAATGAAAAAAAATTGCCTCCATCTTAGTTAAATAAAATCAACCAAATTTAGAGATTACTAATGTGTCACAATAATTCAAGCGAGAATACTTCGCCCGCAGAAATATTTAGGAAATATAACGCACTGCTGGTGCCAAAGTAACGCATGTGACGTAAGACAAGACGATGATCGCGAGCTTTGGAAAGAAGGGAAATTATTCAGCAAGGAGAACAATTATTCATAGCTGACACCGACAATCCATTCAAGTCGGCGCATCTTCTGATGGACGAATATCGCCTCTATGCTCCTCGCGCTGGAAAATCCGACGCTGAGTGGGAAGAAAACTGTGCAAAGGGAAACAAGAGCTAAACGAATCCCCACTTTTACGGACAAGACGAAATCTGAAAAGCTGGGTCTGCAGTGTAATAAATATTGCGGCGCTTGTGGGGACAGATGAAAGGCTTGAGGACTGAGAAGAAGTAAAGAAAGTTGATGGCTAAACAGATCAAGTGACAGCTACATACAGTATTTATAGCAAAATAGTGCGTAAGATGAGATGTAGAGCGTGCTTTTAGGTTTACTGACTTCAGCGGAAATAGTAGGAGTTGTGAAAATGTGGATAATTTTACAGAGGAATGGAAAAACTATGATCAATGAAGATGGTCCCTGAAAAACGAAATGAAATAGAACACCGACAAGAATGATACAAAGGCACCTCATGAGTAGCAGGGCGATTTTAAGTTGCACGACGAAGATTGGAATCGAATGCAATTCATACGAAATTTTTTAGGTAAAATCTTGCTTGTATCACTTGTTTCTTTTGAGTAAAACTAAGAGACTTGAAAACGAAATTAAAAAGAGGAAAAATAATGAAATTATTATCTGTTTTCCAGACGCATGACGTTAAAACTAGAAAATTGTTGAGACGACTACGAAACGAACTTCATGTTGCTCCGTGTATGTGGAATGAGTGAAGGTTTACAGAAAATGTGATCTTAAACTATCGTGATGAAATTATTGCATGCACAACTAATAGTGGCCGAGAGAGGTACGGACGCTTAGAACAACCGTGCGACTATGTTCTTCACCTATAATAATACACTCGGTGTGTTTATTTATTTACATTTTTGTTCGGTGTTCGCTTCTTTCGTCTCTCGGTGACGCTCGCAAGGACGCTCATTGACCGTATCTGTGATGCGAGTTTCACCAGTGCACAAGTACAAGAATATTTTGATGGCTGATTCTATTAGGATGGATTTATTTGTTTGACATCCACATCTGGAAAATTTATTCAAGGAAAACATTGAACCTAAAATTTTTGAGGGGCATTGAGCATTAGTCGTTAAATGAACAACGAAGTCATTCGGTTTTGTCGAAATTTTATGTATTCTGAAGTGAAATGTTGAGTAAAATGTATAGAGGATATAAATTTACAAAATAATAGAAGAACGAAAAGGATGGATATCAAGAGGGTGGAAAATTCCAAAGAAAATGCGAAACTGAAACTGAGAATACACTTATGACAATAGAAGAGACTGTAACCGGCACGTGAAGTTTTCCTTATTTGTTTCAGTCGGAAAAAGTATCTGACAAACGCTGTGTAGAAAAAAACGCTTTTATTTGAAAAGGGTATGGGATAGGAGAGACGTTGCATGCCGTTGCATGATGTTGCGCGAACAATGATGTTGCGTGACTCTAATGACGTTTGGAGGGAGAATAATTCCGCCACGATGCTCCACAGTGGTGATCTTGGAACAGAATGCGCAGTTTGTTTCAAATTCAGATTGATGATAACTGTAACACAGACGGTAACAAAAACGAATTGCACAGGTTGACGAATATTTACAGGAAGCCGAGTATTTTGGTAGCATGCATGGTTAGTTTCAAATCCATATTGATGTTAACTATAGCACAGATGGTGACGAAAAAACATTAGAGAGATTGACAAAAATTTACAGGAAGCCAAGTATTTTGGTAGGGAGCCCTGACGTTTGCTTTGGCACAAAGAAATTCATATGTTGAGAGCAGAGTGACCTATTCGGAAATTGTCACGTGGCGGAACTTTTTTTACGAGTGCAGAGCAACGTGTGTAGTTTCACGCTGCAACCGAAAACAATAGCTGTGTGACGCGCAGTACGGCGCCAAGGGCAAATACAGATATGGTAGGAGAATAATACTATCCAGGACCATTTCTGTAGCACTAGTAGAATAAAATGATCTTGTACGGAGGAAACAACATTTCATGACATGAGCCAAATGGTATCCTAGATACAGAAGGATGTTCAACAAACAGATAACTTCTGTTCAAAAACAAGTGGAAGAAGATGATGTTCAGTGAAAGAAGTGACGGAAGGACTGGTATCCCAGAAACAGAGCGGCGCATAACGAAGAGAGGGCGCGTGCGAGGAAGTGAGAAGCAGGACGGGGACAGGTGTGAGGCGGCGAGGAGGGGCGGCCGTGAGGGGAGAGACCAGGCAATATCGTAATGGCTACGGGGGCTGCCGAGCACGAAACAGGGAAGGGAGCGACGCCCCCCATCGCTGTGATTGTGGCGAAGATGAAACACGCTCCAGAAAGCAAGCAGTTTGGATGATAGTTCAAAATTGGAAGAACTTGCCCCCACCTCTCACAGACTTCATGATTTGTTAAAACCTGGACGAAAAATGACTTATGCAGAAGGTGGGTGGTTTGTTTTGGGCTCCGAGGTTTTCTACGTCTCAGCTGTGTTTGAGAATTTTGTCATGGCTTGGTGGCCAATGAACCATAAATGAGGGCTGGTAATTATTCGCGAACCTGATGAAATGAAGCTTTATTTAGTAATGATGAGTGTTGAATAGCATCTTTCTTCACGCAATTTTTACCAAAAATTTCCATGATCCAGCATTGAGATGTACTGCCCAATTCGACAAAATATCACTATTATTTGTGAGACTCCGTGCCGCGTAATATTTCAAATGCACCATTGAAAAAATTTCCTCCTTATGTACTATTTATTCCAATGCAACGGTGAATAAACACTAACATAAAGATCTGAGCTGGAGATGTTATTTGACGTAGACAACATGTTTACTAAGCTGTGCCGAGTCGCTCTAAAAGCTTCATGCGATGCTACGTAACTTTTGCACATATCCGCCAGCGCGACACGTTGCTACGGACTCCGAAGTGAAGTATGAGTTCCGCAAACTCGACTCAAAGCTACACAACTCCCCACAGAAGAGACAACTCTGCAAATTCTGCACAACTGGGAGCAGGAAACTCTTGGTGGCAGCCTTCGGACCACTTGCTTTCATTTACCTCGCTCGCTGAACAGAAGAACAGTTCGAGAAGCAAAGTTTGGCTCCTACGTAGCACTGCAAAAGCTTAATGTTTCGGGAGCGTTGTGGAAGTGTGCGCCGAGTAACAGTCTCTCCGAGCTGAGGCGCAGGAGAAAAATACGAAAGGGAAGATGAAGTAAATGAAGATTTTGCTTCTGAAAACAAAGTTGACGCGTAAACAAAAACCGTGGTTGTGTTGCATGCGAAATGGCTGAGCTGGAGAAGAAACTCAAGCTTGTGTACCACAGCTGTGAAAAAGAGCTGCTGCACAGAATAAAATGAACTGAGATCTTGGGTAGAGACTTTCACATAAATAAAAAGAGAGAAATGATGTAGCTCTTAACGAAATATTAACAACAAACAAACGGCATCGGAAATTGAACTATGTGAGAGCATGCCAGGTTGGGAGCGAGGTATGAAATTCACAGATATTAAGGAAATTAAGTATTTGTAGAGAGAGGAAGTTTACTCAATAAGGCCTGTCATTGAGCAGCCCGACCAGTTTCGGAATGGAGTCAGAAACTAATAAGCGAATTGAATTTAGGCAGTTGTTGAGGTCGCAGGTTTGAGAACGAGACCTAAGGCGACAGGCGGTCGGATATTGGAGCCGAGTCCTCCTAGAGACTCGCTCTCTAAATGAAAATGAATATATTTCAAAAATAAATAGTATACCATTGTGTACTAAAAATGATACCAATTTTTCTTGGAAAACCCGAAATTTTATTTTTCATCGAAATTAATTGAAAATTAGTTATACTGCGAATCGCTCTGTAAATATCAATTCATTTTTACAGTTTCAGCTGAACTTCGGCTGATTATATGTAATTATTTGTAGAAGGAACTGCAAGCCAATATTTAATTGATATCGATAATGCCTCGATGAAAACGTGACGTCCCTTGAACGGGGAAGTGCTTGCGAAAACTTACTGCACAACTTAGAAATACACGCCAATGAAGTTGCAAGCAAAATAAATGGAACAAACGAAACCGCATGATTTGTGTAATCAGGATTCATTCATCAATCGTCTTTGCCGCTCTACGGGAAAGACGCGTCAGCGGGAGCTCCAATCCAATCCAACGGCACAACCCAAGCATTGACAGACCGCTTTTTATTGTAGACATTTGCACTGCAACCCACCTGCACTTTCGTTGCTACATCCTTCCCAATTCAGATACTTGAGTAATACACTTGTTGTGTTATTCCCCCTTGGCTGCGATCATTCCAATTGAGGCACTTGAGCTACGCCACTCTTGTATCCATTTAACTGCGATCCTCCCAATTCAGATACTTGAACAACACACTTGTGTCCACATGGCTGCGATCATTTCAATTGAGGCACTTGATTTACGTCACTTGTGTATCCATTTAACTGCGATCCTCCTAATTCAGATACTTGAACAACACACTTGTATCCACATGGCTGCGATCATTCCAATTGAGGCACTTGAGTTACGTCACTCTTCTATCCATTTAACTGCGATCTTCCCAATTCAGATACTAGAGAGAAACAATTTCCATTGACACTCTTTACGTACGTCCCACGTGGACCCTAATGACTGCTATTTTTAAAATTTAAATAATAGAATTTCAAAATATTTGCATAATTCTAAATTCTTCTTTCAACGCGTAGCTTGCAACACACAAATCAGGCACGTAGCGCTTGAGGTTTCGTTGGCTAATTACTGTTTGATATTCACGCTCAAAAATCGTCGTAATTTAGCAAGCCTTTCAGTAGGAACGCTACGTAATTATTACATAGTTTTGTTTTATCTCAGTTCAAAAAAATTAATTACCTTTCAACTTTGACTTGGCCATTTCAAAAGCAGGGCACCAAGCCCCAGGCTGGCTGTGGTTTTTAATCAGTTCCGTAGATTATTTTTTTTATCGGAGCGATCAAAGAGCGTCAGAAGCGCCTGATTCCGTCACTTAATTGAGGCTTCACGGGACTGCCTTCTACAGCCCTCTCTCCTTCTCTCCCTCTCTCTCTCACTTTCGCGCTCTCACTCGGAGTTTGGTCTTCGCTCGCTTTAGAAATCCATTGATTTCCTCCAACCTGATGAAATCCTCGCAAAGGCCCGCTCAGTAAATATACCTGCTATTTTTGTAGCAAAAACTTGGGAAATTCATTTGAAACTTTTTAGCTAATGCATAGCTTGAGTACATCGATACGAGTTGGCAGAAATACTCTACGGACCATTCGCTGATAAATTTCTCTGTCGCTAACGTTCATCGCTATGTGTAGGTACAATTTTACTGAGTCGACAGGAAACAGCGAGGGAAGTATGATATATTATGCAGTATTGAAACCAGTGTAGAGTTTCTTTATTGAGCGAAATTCTAATTCGAAAATGAGAGCCTTTGAGAATACAGAAATTAAAATTTTTATAATTGTTCGCAGTGCTATTCATGTGCAGTATTGATTTCAGAATATGTTGTACTGTTCAGAAAAAGCTGTTCTTAATCGCTGCATGTGTAGAGAACGAACTTGTATTCAGGCCCAACGCAATTACGTATTTTTTTAAACGACCGGAAAACATGATACTGGAAAAATCCCTTGCCTGATTAATACTTTCCTCATAAGAACTGTAAGAAAGGAATATTGGATAATAAATTCTAAATTTCCAAAACATCACTGCACATGTGTCGCTTACATGTGTCATTCAAAATTGTGTCGCTTCATGTGTCGCTTCAAAATTGATATTAGTTCTTACCTGCACCGCATCGTTCAAATAAGCAATGTTCTACCGCGTGCTGTAGCATGTCTACAGTGAGCTACGAATGAACCTTCACTTCGGAATATTGTTGAGCTTCTTGCAGAAATTTTAACTGTTGCAATGTATCAGCGACAGCGAAGTTTTTATGAGATGCATAAAACGTAAAGTTTCATTCGAAGGCACATCCCAGTTTATCGAACAGAACAACGAGCTGTTTATCAAAACACGAGCTATCAATTGCTATTTTCCCAATAGACTCTTTCAAGGAGAAAGACAGCCTGACCTTCTCACTGGCTTAGTGGCAATCACACTTCCAAGAATGAAAATTTTTTATGTTTTAGATTCATCTCTTAACGCATCAATCTTCTGAATTGTTAAATCTTTACATACTTTTAGACGTCGTCCATTGAATTGTACACCTCAGCTGTGAAATAGCTGAATTTTTGTGGTGTCAATTTACCTCGCTCAGTTTTGGTTTTATTTCGTGAGTCAGTGTCAGTAAATGTCAGGTTTGAGGAAATCTAACTGTTTTTATTAGTGTTTTCTCAGTTCATTTTGTTCTGTTCTCTTGGTTCTCGAACAAAATGCTTACAGCAACAGTAATCCTTCTTTTGTCCTCAAATTGAGATTTCGTAGAAACGAACCTATATCATGTGTCTTCGTATTAAATGTTATGAAACGTGATGTTTTTTGTTGTTTCCTTGACTCTCGCTAAGAATCAGCAAATGTTTCTAGCATTTAATATACTGCGAAAGTGTGATCGTCTCAAATGAAACCGTTAGTCTTGCTCCAGCCTCATCGATTTTTTCTTGGAACGTCCTAAGCAGCGAGCATTGCTGGGTTGCATCACCTCCTTCCATTTGCTTCCTCGAAACAAGAGATGCAACATTTTGCAGGAACTCTACGCAAATTGCTCCTGACATTTCAGTATCTTTTCTTCGCCGCAGTCCTCTTGAAAGTGTTTCTGAGGTAGCGCTTTTCTTCATATTTCTGGCATAAAAATGCCAGACTCGTGTGGGTCTAAAAAACTTACTTTGGAACGTGGTTTGCACATTTTTATAGCAACGTCTCCCCGGACTTTTGTTTTAAAACTGAGATTTGATCACCTTTTTTTTTTCGTCATACTATTTATTCTTGATTAGCGTTACCTGAAAAGGGACCGTAATTGCTCAGCACTTAAAATGAGGTGAAAATATCTTAAAAAGTGAGAACTGACTATAGATTGCCTAAATATTTTGTAAACTGTTTTAATTGTTTAAGTTTATTCCCGTTGTGGAAGCGATGCTCACCTTGAAATTTATTTGCCGTGAGGTGTACGAATGAATTTCATGCGCTTCAGGTGCTGTTATAATTTTATGTCACTGCAAATTTTATCGCAGGAAAAATATTAAAAACGCTGGCTCGGAAAGTCTACGTGTAGCTCACAGAATGTTTAAATACCTGGAAAAGTGGGCTGACCTGGAGCAAATTAGCGGACAACGTTGTAGATACTACCAAGTTATTGCAGGTCGAGGTTTACTCTCAGTAATGATTTTGTACCGTCATTTTATTACTTGAATACTATAGGTCTTGAATGCTTTTAGGAACTGGATGCTATTAAGAATCTTACTTTCTTGGGGAATACTTTGCAACTTACCGTTGGTCCAACTCGTTCTTATTTGGTTTTCAAACGTTTTTTATTCCCACTCTTGAGCACGAACAGACAGAAAGAACGATCAAATAAAATCAACTTGATTCTGATCGCGTTCAACTCTTTTGATCTTTATTGAACATTTCTATGTTTTCAGATTTTATAAGATACTGAAAATCTCGAGTCTACAAAAAAATGTTATGCCGTTCATAGTCATGAAAAGAAAACGCTTAAACTTTTTCTGAATTTCCGCTGTAGTGAAAACGTAAGAAATTACTCTTAAGAATTTCGAACTCGACTTCATGCTTTCTTGATACGATGCTCTCTTTCCTAGAGAGTGATATTTGGGCGTAACTTTCGCAGGAAATGAAAGAAATTTTTTAACTATTAACATAAAATTTCTTTGCAAGTTTCCAGTCGATTGAATAAAATCTTGTCATATTGCGGAAGTATAATTTTCCGTAATTTTAATCGGTCGGCAGTGTTTTCGTGGAATATCAACTTACATTGCTTGCATCTTTGGTGCGGTCCTTGCGGTCTCTATTAGACAATGAAGAAACGTATAATTTCTTGGTAACAGAAATAATTTTCCTGCAGTTTGAATGAGAGAATTGTTGCAAGTTAGAATGAATCATACTAGCATGTCCTGCTGTGTGTTATTATTACCTGTCAGTTTAGACATCAAATACCATAAAAAACATTCCACGTGCAATGAACAAAATACGGTAACAGACAGAGATATTCGAGCTGCCTTAGCAATGAACACTACCTATGAATCGTAAATACCAAAATAATTCGGTGGGACCTCGCTAAAGCACCAGCTTTTGGTCTTTTATCCCGTGAACATCCGTCTCACACTAACGAATTTCCCCGCGAAAAGTGCATTAATTTTTATATCCTGATAGACATTTTGAAGCTCCTTGCGTCCAGTACAGGAACTCCAGAGTACAGTTGCAGCAAACAGCCGTGTTTCAAAGGCAAGCGATTCCTAACTTAATTCTTTCTGGGTGGTCGAGCTGCTGGAAGGTGTCTTGCATAACTTTCCCTTGTTATGTTTCATTCCAAGGACTTTAACACCTCAGTTAGACCCAAAATGCTTTTTGTTTTATCCTCGTAACTTTCTTTGCTCTGTTGTTGTGCACTTTCTAAAGAAATGCCGCGTATTTTTGGAGTTTCAAGAATCTTGCATAAAGTCCATGGCCAGGGAAATATTTGACTGGCTACGCGATGATATTTTATTATTCTGGGCACCAAACTTGCGGCGTTAAATTGCGCGTGACTCTTTAAAACATATTCGTTACAAAAAAGTTTTGTTGTGTTTGAACTCCTTCGGGCACAGTTTTCTCGTTCTACGTTCACTTATGTTTTGTTAACGAAATTTTCGCCTATTCGTAAACATTCCATCAGTAAATTGAAACGCATCTAATTGAAAACTTTGTGAACACTGAGAAAGTTTATTAGCGTATGTTATTGTATTATATCATACAGTTGGTATTGTTTTATATCATACAGTTGGTATTGTATTATATCATACAGTTGGTATTGTATTATATTACACAGTTGGTATTGTATTATATCGTACAGTTTGTATTGTTTTATATCATACAGTTGGTATTGTATTGTATCATACAGTTGGTATTGTATTATATTACACAGTTGGTATTGTATTATATCATACTGTTGGTATTGTTTTATATCATACAATTGGTATTGTATTATATTACACAGTTGGTATTGTATTATATCATACAGTTGGTATTGTATTATATCATACAGTTGGTATTGTATTATATCATACAGTTGGTATTGTATTATATCACACATTTTGTATTGAATTATATCACACAGTTGGTATTGTATTATATCATACAGTTGGTATTGTATTATATTACACAGTTGGGATTGTACTATATCATAAAGTTTGTTCCTTTCCTACATACTTGATTACTTGCTTGGTATGCCCGTAACTATGTACCACGGTAGAAGAAACAAGGTCGGGTGAAACCAGTCTTTTTTTCATCTATCGTGTGGCAATGCTGACGTCATGGCAACGAGCCAATAGCAGTGCTCATATTGCATCTGACAACACTGCTAGCCCCAAATCTAGTACTACTATTGGCCTAACGACATGTCGCAATGGTGACGTCATAAAGTTTGTTTGAAATAAAGCTAGCCGAACAGCAGGAGGTGTATTTTCCCTTATAGAAATGACTCAACTTTGTTTCCTCTACCGTGCTATATGCTCAAACCATGTGAAGTGGATACCTGAACCTTACATTATAATGCCAAATTCATGTTTTGGAATTACAATTTATTAACATCGATTGAAATTCATTCAAAATTCCCCCTACTATAATAATAGAAAAATTAAAAGAATGAAGATCATGTATTTGAGCGATTTGGTTAAGAATAGTTTTGGCAGATGAATCACGGCTCTAAGTTATACCTTAATTTTTGCTTGAGCCATTATATCAAAATGCTGAATAAATCGATGAGAGTGATGTTTTCCGCGCTCAAAGGTTAATTCATTTACTGCAATTGAATTTATGAGATTTTATTTCTCTTAGTTTATTTGGCCTATTATAGTCTTCTTTACTCATGAGTCGTGTATAATTCATTTGGTAACTAGTTTTTATATGTAGATGCTCATTTTTCTTCGAACGTTCCGTGAATAATGGTGGTATTTCAAATTGAATTCGTAGAAAAACAAAATGTTCCTTAATTTTTTAGCGTGGAATATCCCCAATCATGACAGGTAAATAACCTAAAGTAATTTTTCCTTCAGAATTCTTTCATTTGAAGCCTTCACGCGCCACTACCAAGCTGCTTCATGCTTGTCTTTGTTCCGTGTGGCGCGAAGCCTGACTCGTATCTGTGATACCTCACTCGCAAAATCCTTGTGCCAGTTTAGAATTTTGCCGATTTTTCAAGCTAGGGAAGAATCTTCCGAGGCTGATCCAAGCTCCTTCATTTTTGAGGAGCACGAGTTGAATAACCGGCTCCCACGACGGTGTGTTCTTTGCCTACGAAATACTAACTTGGGCGGAGTGTTTTGAGGAGAATTTCTCCGTCTTTTAAGGCTTAGACTTCGACGCTGGCAACTGCCCGAGACTGAGGCACAGCCGCGGCAGGCGCTATCGATTAGGCCTGGCTGCTGCTTGAGTCAATATTGCAATAACTCAACTCTCTGGTGTTGATCTTACTCGTTTTTGAGCGCAAAATTTCATGAATAGCACTGGAGCGCAAACCATGTATGTTTTGTGGGTGATTGTTTAGTGGTCTACGCATGTCGTAAAAGACGCAATTCAGAAAGAAACATATTTTTGCGGTGGATACTTGGAAAAGTTGGAATGTTAAAACGAACGCTGCGAACGAACAAGGGTTTGCGTCGGAAGAAATACGGCTTCTCAGAATCCAAAGATATTGAGGATTGTGTCCGATTATAGTGAGGAAGCCTAACCAAGTCTAGTCCAGTTTTCTCACTCCTCAAGCATTCCTCTTTTCGATTTTGAATACATATTTCAGTCCTGTATTTCTCGTATCAAGAATACTTAATAGAAACTTCATTGTGAAATACATCCTAAAATAAGCTTTCTCAATCTAAAAACGATCTAACCTTCATTTGAGGAAGCTAAACAGTGAAATTGAAATACCAATAAAATGAAATGTAATTTACACGGACAAGCACAAGAAGTTTGTTCTATTAAACATAGCATTTTAATTTGGCGGCGACTGATATCATTCACTAACAAGGAGCCCCGCGAAGTCCGAGTGTGGTCGCTGTGGAAGAGCTTCCTTTGTTGTCTCTAGAAGCGACCTTCTGTTTTTTGTCGCTGCATGTTGCCATTGTAAGTTGAATTTTCTCAAGGAATTTCCGTTCACTTCTACTTAAGGTTTCATGGGCTCAGTATTTTTTCCAAGAGCTTCATCGAGAGTTGAATTGAATTGAAAAGAGGTCTCGACTTTTCACTTAAGATATTCCTCTGAATGATACTCTACCATAAACCTAAATTTAAAAGTTTACCTCTCAAAAACCTCTAATGTGTATGTTTTTTTTTTGTGGAATAAGAACTCTTTTGTGTGTTTTGAAGTTTACCGGCGAGTTGCAGTTCCTTCCTGGTTCTGATGTCGGTGACAACCTGATGCCAGAGCCAGTCTAACGACGGTCGTTGTAATAGCAGCTCAGTGAGAAAAATTCACTTGCTGAAGTGCTAATTTTTTTGAGACTATTTTCAGCTTCAAAGTTTTTCTTTGATGCTCTGTAGGCGTTTATCGCATTAATTTCCAAAGGATTATTATGTTGCTCTCACTTGATGCAGCAATGTTTGTGTACTAAATGTTTGTGTATTTATTCAGCATGGATTATTGTGTTGCTCTCGCTTGACGCAGCAATGTTTGTGTATTAAATGTTTGTGTATTTATTTAGCAAGGATTATTGTGCTGCTCTCGCTTGACGCAGCAATGTTTGTGCATTAAATGTTTGTGTATTTATTTAGCAAGGATTATTGTGCTGCTCTCGCTTGACGCAGCAATGTTTGTGTATTAAATGTTTGTGTATTTATTCAGCAAGGATTATTGTGCTGCTCTCGCTTGACGCAGCAATGTTTGTGCATTAAATGTTTGTGTATTTATTTAGCAAGGATTATTGTGCTGCTCTCGCTTGACGCAGCAATGTTTGTGTATTAGATGTTTGTGTATTAATTTCCCGAGGGTTATTGAGCTACTCTCGCTTTGTTCAGCAATATTGTGTTTTAATTTCGCCAGCAGTATTGTGGTGCTCTCACTTTGTATCCATCTAGAGTGGTACCTTTCCATCCAGAGAGTGGTAGTCGATGGTGTCAGGTGACGATTAATTTCATTGGTGGGATCTTGGACCCTGGCAAATCCTGGGCTTACCCTATCCCAAAAATGCTAACTTTGACTAGCCTATACCACAACGGTGGCTAAGCCAGACATTACTTTCCTAGTTTGGACATGATAACGTAGTACCATAGTTACCTGAACGTCAGCAGAGCTTGATATTTCTCAGTAAAGTTATTCTTAAAGAAGCAAAGCATATTGCACAAATGTTGCGTTTTGAGGGGAAATTTACGGAATAGATTTAGTCGCGTATGTACTCCATGGTGGTGATACTTTGAGACTAAAGTATGCAGCTCAGTCCAGTTCATCTATTCAAGCCTAAACCTTTAAATAAAGATGTCGATTGATCGTACAGTAATCGTATTGTGCAATAGTTACTCAGTTTCTTCATCCATGAGACAGCAGTGCAAGGCTTGTTCAACGAGTGGAAGACTCCCCCTACCACCGCATCTACTCGGCTCACCACGATAACTATGGCAACATCCGGCCGAATGAGGGAGATTTCAACACTCCCAGACAAGCCCCAAATATAGCAGGTAGACACGAAAGCCATAACGGCATCACCCGCTTGTCTGAAGGCTGCCATATTGCCGCCGGCCCACATTAGTTAAACCGAGGAGCCCCAAAACAAGCCCTGCTATGTAATTTTCCGCTTCACCAAATGTTGAGAACTCTCTGAAAGTTAAGGTCGTGTTCCAGGAGGGCGTGAACAGTGAAAATCTTCAGTAGAGTTTCCATGATCTTCATAAAGTATTTACTGCTCGATTGAACCGCAAGTGCATTCGCTATCTCCTCACCGCAGGCGGTCAGCCGCCTCTGGACCTGGCTACGAGCTGCGTTATGGAGGCTCACGTCGCGAGCTCACGCAGTCATTGTCAAAAAAGTGCTTATGAATTTTGAGCAGAAAGCTGGGTGGAAGTCTCGAGGCTAAATAAACCTTCTTTATTGCACAATAACCGTGTTTAATTCTTTCTGCTCCCGACCTCGTTTGGAGTTGTAATTCATTAGCGCCAACTGCCGATAAATGGGCAAAGTTTCACTCACGAGGAGAAAGGAAATTCCATGAAGAGATTCGAACGATCTAAAGCTGTTGATGAAAGGAATAATAAAAATGCAGGCCAGAAACAAAAGGAGAGTTGACGGCGCAGTTCGTTACATTAGCTGCACTCGCCCCAGCAAACGATAAATTTTCGAGTCAACAATCTCGCGTGACTTTCCTATGCGAGGGTTTTTTTTTTATAATGTGTGATCATGGTATACACAGCATGTAAGCGTTTGAAGGCAGTGTGTACTCACACTTGCAGTATGGTTGTTAAATTACTCACAATGTAAGCTGGTATCATTCCAAACAATGCTGACGATGGATGTAGTAACAATGCAAAATGTTGTGATTAGTGGGAAGAAAACTGTATGTTCAGTGCTTTCTTTGAAAATTAACTTGAGGGACATGCTGGGCTCTTCCACGGCCGATCGAGAGTACAGCTGTTGCCAAATATACAACCAATTTCTTGCTTAGAAATTCTCTCGTGTAATATTTTCCTGAAAACCCCCCTGTTTTTATCTGAAGTAGTTATTTCCGATTTTTGGAGAGTTAACTGCTCATGTAAAATCTCGAAATGTTCAAAATGTACAAAATGGCTTCAAAATTAGAAATAACACACAAAGAAAGCTTGTAGTGAAAACTGAAAGAATTGCACAATAAACGTACAGCCTGCCACATAACTAAGAGGCTGGCATTCTTAAAGAATTACATATCCTTTATGTTCTGGGAGAGACATTTCTCGAATTACTGTTGGCTGCGGGAGACAAAATCAGAAATTCTTTGTCGGTGCAATGCCATCCTTTGTCGCAGCTCGAGCTGCATCTCAATAATAGCAGCAGCCGGCCTTCGAGTCAAGGGCGGCAGACAGCGATCTACGTACCTTGTGAGTTGGAGCAAGTTTCAAGGGGCAATATCATTCAGTTCAAGGAAAAGCCGTTGAGGTCAACAAACATCGCTGCTTTAAGCAGGAAATCTTTGTGTTACGCAGGAAAATGCGCATTTCGTAGAAAGTTTGTTGAATTTTCAGGAACTACGTAAAGAGCAGCGAGTCTTCGTGCTGTGTAAAGGACGTGTAAGTTTACCTTCAATAGCCCGTGGAGTATCCAAAGAACGATTTTGAGAACTACGAAGAAAATTGTGGTGTTTACGCACCGCAGCACGACAGTAATTGGAACGGAGTTTTTTAGTCCCCACGGAGTATTAATTCTTGGAAATGAACCATGCCTGTAAATTGGCTTGTCATAACCTGAATTTAAAAAGTTTCAAAGATCATACGAATCACAAAAAATTTATTTCAAAATGAAAACTGCTGAGTATAAAATTTAATTGCGAGGAACTGGCAATATGCATCCATTACATGCGGCCTGAAAATAGCTATGAGGGGTGAAATAAAATGTCGATTTACGAGGGTTCATAATGCCAATCAATAACCATTTGTGAATAAACTTCAGACCGTGTTTTGAAACATAAATTTAATTTTGTTTCGAAACGATTAAGTTTTTGAAATCCCTGTCTAAGTGAGCCTTTATGAGCCCCATTTACTAAGTCTCACCCTTGCTTTACGCCACGTCTGGCCTGTGCAGCCTGCGACCGTCACTCTTGAAGCGGGGACTAGATGAGCCAGGCACACGCAGGCAAGAGGCGGCCTACTTTGTTGTGTTTGCGATCCAAACTTGCAGATAGTGCTCTTATGGAAAAATTTTCTTACAGGTGAAAAAGTAGGTCAAGCTTTAAAGAAGATATGCTGTTTAAGTTTTAAGATGTTTGCAAAAATTAAGTCGCGTTGGAAAAACGATATAGTTGTCAAAACTGCTGAACGAACCTGCTGAAGAGCTTGTATCAATTGACAAGTTAAAGAAATGTTTGAATGTCAAGGATGATAAAAATGTGTTGTCGAGGAATTATTAACAAAAAATATTTCAATTAAGGTTGTTAGGTTAATGCTTATTATGCTGAGCCTGATTGGTGCTTGGTTTGTGTTCCAATGTAATGAGCTTAACACATTAACTGCGATGCGTTTAACTAAAGTTCAATATTAGATTCAAATTTAAAGTCAATTGTGGGAACCAACTTTGAAAATAGCAAACATTAACTGGATCGGGGCTTCATTTAGTTTTCATTAAGTATTAATAAAAAAGAGTTAGTGACTGCAAGTGGGCCAGCAGCACTATGAAAATCACCTAAGTGACCACCGGTGGGTCCCTTCGCAGGAAATGTGTTAAGAATATCGAGAAGGAATACATTTTCATTTTGCTTGAATTAAAAGAAAACAACACCTGCAGCACCTTTTTTGAAACCTAAAGCGGGAATTTTACGATAGGAAGTTTGACTATTACTGGTGACATTCTAATAAGACCTTAAATGAAAACGCTCTTTTATGAGATCGACGAAGCGCATGAATTTTATCTAATAGCATTGTGATGTGTCAAGTATGTGTAATAAATGCGGATATTTTGATGGATAGCTAATGGCCTCGGAGCGAGTTTCACTTAGAATACTAAATATATTTTTTCTGCTCGCGACAATCTCGGACAAATTTACTCACAAATCAATTGCCATGACCTGCATGACTGTACAGCGCATCTTCTGACGCACGAATACTTTTAATATTTTAGTTCCCATTTCAGGAGTTGTTGATTAAGAAACGATAAATTCGCCTTTTTTATGTATCTAAGAAAGTAAACGAAAAAATTACGCTACGAGCACTTCTTTACGTATCTTAATGTATTCTGTAATGCATAAAATATTTGGTAAACTGAAAGATTCGATGGTAACTCTCATTTAATATTTGTCAAAAGCCAACATAAATGAAATGAATCATGATCTTGTTTGCAGATAATGAAAAATTTTCAAAAAAAAAAGCTGGACAAAATTTCCACACTATTGTTTTAAGAATATTATTTTTCAATAATAGTTTTCAACTTTGTAATCGTGCATCTAAATCATGAATAAAGTGCGTTGAGTAAAAGGTCTCCTTCTGGAATTACGTAAGTTCGTTCACGGTCATTATGCAAATTTTAACAAGATCTCCTTAAATTGCATCGCAGCTTCAACGTTCCAGAAATTCATGCAGTGATTGCGCGACTTTTGTGCTGCGTGAGATGCCGTAGAGGAAACAGAGCAAAAACTTATGCGTGAACACTGAGACAACGTTTGCTTGTGTTTACGTGACGTCAGGAAGGGAAGATTCCTTGCTCTCTCGCTCATGTTGTAAGAGCTACAACATTTTATGGAGAATATAGTCTTGCCTTCTTTGAGACAGTAGATGTGGAGATAACATGCTCGCTGAGGTTGTAAGAGCTACAACATTTTATGGAGAATATAGTCTTGCCTTCTTTGAGACAGTAGATGTGGAGATAACATGCTCGCTGAGGTTGTAAGAGCTACAAAATTTTATGGAGAATATAGTCTTGCCTTCTTTGAGACAGTAGATGTGGAGATAACATGCTCGCTGAGGTTGTAAGAGCTACAACATTTTATGGAGAGTATAGTTTTGCCTTCTTTGAGGCACAGCAGATGTGGAGATAACTTGCTCGCTTAGGTTGTGATAGCTACATCATTTTATAGAGAATATTGTTTTGCCTTATTTGAGACAGAGCAGATGTGGAGATAACTTGCTCGCTTAGGTTGTGATAGCTACATCATTTTATTCAAAATATAGTTTTGCCTTCTTTGAGGCACAGCAGATGTGGAGATAACTTGCTCGCTTAGGTTGTGATAGCTACATTATTTTATAGAGAATATTGTTTTGCCTTATTTGAGACAGAGCAGATGTGGAGATAACTTGCTCGCTTAGGTTGTAAGAGCTATAACATTTTATGGAGAATATAGTTTTGCCTTATTTGAGAAAGAGCAGATATGGAGATAACTTGCTCGCTGAGGTTGTAATAGCAACAGAATTTCATGAAGAACATCGTTTAACCTTCTTTGAGACACAACGGATGTGGAGATAACTTGCTCGCTGAGGTTGTGATAGCTACATCATTTTATGGACAACATAGTTTTAACCTTTGAAGCAGAGGTTTCTCGTGTTTGTTAGGATGTGGAACTATTGTTTTTGAAAACGTTAGGACGGACAAAAAATTGTATACATCTTAGTAACAAAGGCGTGAAAAAGCACTTTGCTCGTCAATCCTTCGGTTCTAATAACTAACGTCGTTTTGACTGTTTAAATCAATAGTTGTTCAATTACAAATAGTCTTATTGGAGAGTCGAGCGACAGAAAGTAAATATTACAAAGAACTTCAAGCTTCGTAATTCCATTTAATTTTCAGAAGCTTATGCGTTTCGAACTCACACGTGAATGGCAATGTACGAGACAAGAAACATTTCTTGTACCTCAAGCTTGTTTTACAGCATATGAGGCCCTCAGGTGACTATTTCTACAGCTGTTGTAACGGCATAGTAGTGCAAGGAATGTATAAAGGGGTGTGCATGTATATATAATTTACCTGGTATGTATATTTTCTGAAGCATTTTTTGCAAGGGATCGTTTATTCCGTTTATAATCAGCGTTTCAATTCATTCACGAAATGCTCCTGAAGTATCGTTCATAGTACTGTTATTATTGCAGAAATAGACTGTTATAATAAAAGCAGTTTTCACCGTTCACGAAACAACTCAGACGCATGTATGATTGAAATTATGATAGCACGCTCAAAGTTCTGTTGAAAATATCTAAATGAAGAAAATGAATAATATAAGTAGGGAATTTAGATAGGTTCTAAACATTTTCATTGCTGATGTGTATTTTTAGTGTGAAAATTACAGATGAGTTCTAATATTCTAGTTCCCAGCGTCGCTTGCAGATTTTCGGGGAAAATTTAAGCCATTAACAAATATCTATTAAAAGCGTTCATTTCACCAGCTTTTTCACTCATGATAATCACTCTTTTCATCAAGAAATTACACGGATTGTGCAGTATTTTCATTTCGAATTAAAATGACTGCAAGAAGATAGCTAATTCATAGTATAGCTATTCTATTTATATACATGTTACGTACACTTAATCTAATTAAAAAGTATCGTCCATTCGCTTGAAAAGATTTCTCACGTATTCGTATAGTCCTAATCGATTTATACAATGCGTTTTGCTTCTCGCTATTGCTAATGATGAATGTGAGAGTAAACTATGAGGTTTGGTTCTATTTGGTGAGTTAAAGAAACAATCATTTTATCTACCGTTGTGTAGATGCTATTTTCTGAGTCTGTAACACTGGAAAATTCCACAGGCAGTTAAGCTCGTCTCACAGATACTCCCATCACACACTTTCAGATGGTCAAATAATAGAAAGTATTACCATTATATCGTTACATTTTGATTTAATGACTTACGTTTTCTGCAAAGATGTGCAACTTAAAGAGACAGATTTTTACCTGTCATTTTAAACAGCACGGCTAAAATAGTATGTATTTAAAATTGTAGGAATGGGGATTAAAATTGGCTTGTAACTGCATTTGGTTAAAGATCAATGGAAGTGCGTTTTCTTGTCCTTCTGTGCGACTAAGTGTGTGTTAAAATTCATTCCATTGTACTTTCAGCAGTCAATTGGTATCATTTATAGACCGAAAGTAGTAGTAAATTGACATCCTTTACTGATAATTTGTCTCATTTTTCGAGGCTGCAGTGAAAATACAGGGGGAAATTATGATACCACAAGCTGTCGTGATGACGGACGGACTTCAGGCGCTCAATGAACGCGAGGTTCCTTTGTGCCTCCAGCAAATAAAGTAACCGGCGAGCAAACAAACATCGCCAACTCACTCCTCAATTGATCTCCAAATGTAGAAGTATAGATGTTTACATGATAGCTCGTTTGGTCTGTACGTCCCTTCTCTCACCTTGAAACAGAGTACTTACAGTTCATATATTTGCACGGCATTGTGATTGCATAGCTGGAAATTCATACTGGTCACATTTTTACATAAATATCGACAAATAAAAAAAGAAAGGACACTCACATAGAAAGTTAATTTGAAAACAGTTTTAACGAGGGAATTATACGTAGCTCTATAAGCGGGAAAAACGTTCTCATTTCTTCACCTCTCATTTAATCTCCCCTGCCGCTCACTAATGATATGGAAGGAGTTTAATATAATTGTAAATATGTATGGTTGATTAACAGATTACCTGACAAGGGAGCAAAGGAGACAAATGAGGAAATCACCACACGAGTAAATCAACTCCAATAAGCTAAACTGATCGAAGAAAAAGCAAATCAAAGACCTCACGAGAGACCTCAGCCGAGACAGGTACAGGGTGGGTGCTAAAAAAGTAACTGATTTAAAAATGATCGATTCAATGAAACCTATTTCAGGCTTCTAGCGCCAATATTTTACAGTATTTTCAAATCCGCTAATATTTTCAGAGGACACCTTGTCCAAACTATAGCATCAATGGACAAGGAAGCGGACACAACCAACTGACCGATCAATCGGCTAACAAACAGACGAGCAGCCCAGATCTTGCAGCCCTGGTTCACAATTTTTTAGTACAATTTAATAGTACGTATAATCTTCAAAACAAATCTGGAGCAGTTCAGATGCTGAAATTTATTTCACTGCGCCGTATACAGTACACCGGGTATACAAGAACGGCTTCTCCAACTCCGTAGATCTATCATACATCGACTGAATGAAATAAATTATCTCTCATGTAGTTCTGACCCCATGTTGGGTATACGAGTTGCATTTCTATTCATTTTAATCAGCTGCCGTTTGCAAAACTTCTTCGCGACGGCGCTTGTTCCGGGTTTGTTGGGAACTTTTCTTGAAAATAAAAACACGATGCAGATGGCGGAGATTCTTTTCCAGAGTTTTTGTAACTACATGCATCCCTATGGTGCTTCTATGAACGTGTTTCTTTCTTGCATTGTATTTTGAAGCGTTGACAAAAATTCAAGTTCGATTTGACCTTTTTCTTACTTTAAGTGATACGGAAATCGTTTTTTTTGCCGTCCACGCCTGCTGCACCGTCTTATCCTGTGAAGCTTCTTCGGATATCACAAGGCTGCGTGCACCATTTCACCAATGTCTCTTATCTCCAGGCCTGCTGTTACACGCGGTACGCTGCAGTGACGTTACTTCAGTAATCCAAAGAGAGTGGTAGTTTTATTATAACAGAATCAAAAGACAGTGAATTATTTTTCTCAGTATAATTTTAACCGAAAATTTGTGATTTGATGTGCCAGTGCTAAAAATACTCCCATACTGTCTAAAGATTCGTAGGTTCGTACTGTATATTTTTTAGGTTGATAGATTGCGTGTTTTCTGATTTATTGATGGTTAAATGAAGGAAGTGATGCAGGGGAGTGATGGGTCGTTTGCTCGATGTGCATGTGTTCCGTGGTGAGATGAATGGGATTTCGGATCATTATTTGGTGGAAGGAAAGCTGAGAGTTAGTGGAATATGGGGAGGTGTAAAAAGGAGGAGTGGAAGGGAGGTGTTAAATGTAAGCAAGTTACATGATTCTGAGCGTGAGTGTGAGTATCAGGAGAAGATGAAAGTGGAGTATGGGAGGGTGAAGGATAGTGAGGTGGGTGGAGTGGAAGGGGAATGGAAGTTGTTTAAAGATGCGGTGGAAAAATGTGCAAGGGAAGTGTGTGGGGTAAGGAAGGTTGGAGGGGGGATTAGAAAGGGGAGTGAATGGTGGAACGGAGAAGTAGGAGCGGCTGTGAAAAGAAAGCGGGGGGCGTTTGAAAGGTGGTTGCAACGAGGCAACCAGCAAAATTTCGAAGAGTATAAGGAGTGGAAGAAAGAGGTACAAAGAATGGTAAGGAGAGCGAAGAGGGCGGCGGATGAGGAATGGGGGAGGAAGTTGGGAGGGGATTTCATGGAGAGAAGGAAGGTTTTCTGGAAGGAAGTGAAGAGAATTAGGAAGGGTCAGGTGGAGAATGAGGCAAGAGTGAAGGATACAAATGGTAGGCTGCTAGTGGAGAGTTGTGATGTGAGAAAGAGATGGGCGGAGTATTTTGAGGAACTGCTGAACGTGAGGGATGATAGGATTGCGAGAGTAGTAGCTGTTGGAAGTGATGTTAGAATGCCTGTGTTTGGTGAAGTGAATAGAAGTCGAATAAGAAGTGCAGAGGTGAGATGTGCGTTGGATGAAATGAAAAATGGGAAAGCTCCAGGTTTGGATGGCTGCACGGTTGAATGTCTAAAGAAAGGAGGAAATGTGGTTATAGAATGGTTGGTGCGTTTATTAAATGTGTGTTTCGAGGCTAGTAGAGTGCCGGTTGATTGGAGTAGCGCGTGCGTAGTTCCGTTGTACAAGGGGAAAGGTGACAGGTATGAGTGCAGTAATTCTAGGGGTATAAGTCTACTAAGTGTCGTTGGGAAGCTGTATGGAAGAGTGTTAATTGGAAGAGTGAGAGTGTTGACGGATCGTGTGCTTGCTGAAGAACAGTGTGGTTTTAGGTGTGGTAGAGGTTGTGTGGATCAAATGTTTGCTGTGAGGCAGGTGAATGAAAAATACTTATTAAAGGGAAAGGATGTATATTGGGCATTTATGGATCTAGAGAAGGCGTATGACAGAGTGGATCGCGAGGCTTTATGGCAAGTGGTAAGTTTGTATGGAGTGGGTGGGAGACTGTTGAATGCGATCAAGAGTTTCTACATTGATAGCAGAGCATGTGTGAGAGTAGGGAATGAGGTGAGTGAATGGTTCCCAGTTGTGACAGGTGTGAGACAGGGATGTGTGATGTCGCCGTGGTTGTTTAATTTGTTTATGGATGGTGTGGTGAGAGAAGTGAATGCCAGAGTGTTGGGAAAAGGTGCGCAGTTGGTGGGACGAAATGGTATGTATTGGGAAGTGTGTCAGCTGTTGTTTGCAGATGATACAGCGCTTGTGGCTGATTCAGAGGAAAAACTGAGGAGACTGGTTACAGAGTTTGGTAGAGTGTGCGAAAGGCAGAAATTGAGGGTAAATGTGAATAAAAGTAAGGTGATGAGATGTTCAAGAGGTGGAGTGTTTGGAACTTTGGATGTGAGGTTGAATGGGGAAGTTTTAGAGGAGGTAGAGCATTTTAGGTACCTCGGGTCGGATGTGACTGTTAAGGATAGTATGGAAGTATAATTGAAGCATCGAGTGAGTGAAGGTTGTAAGACATTGGGTGCAATGAGGAAAGTTTTTGAATGCAGGAGTTTGAGTATGAATGCTAAGAGGGGACTGTATGAAAGTTTGATTGTGCCAGTTTTGTTGTATGGAGCAGAGTCCTGGGGGTTGAGAGCAGCTGAGAGGAGGAAGTTGGATGTGTTTGAGATGAAGTGTTTGAGGAGCATGTATGGAGTAACTAGAAGAGATAGGATCAGGAATGAGTGGGTTAGGGAGCAGACGGGTGTTATCAAAAAGTTGAGCAGGCGAGTGGATGAAAGAGTGCTTGGATGGTTTGGGCATGTAGAAAGAATGAATGTTGAGCGGCTGGTGAAAAAGATATATATGTCGGAAGTGAGTGGTCTTCGAGCGCGAGGTAGACCACGGATGAGTTGGATGGATGGGGTGCGACGTGCTTTGTATGAGAGGGGTCTGACTGTGGACGTGGCGAGAGGGATGGCTGCGGACAGAAGTGAGTGGGGGCAGTGTATAAGGAGGTAATTTTATTTTTGACGCGTTACTGGAAGCTGCCCGCGTGTGATGGGGTTGACCTGTCATGTGCGGGGGAGGGGCTGCACTCAATGAAACGGTCGGGGTAAACCAGCTGTTGCTGTCGGGCCTGACTGTGTAAGGTGGTTGTGCTGGGCTGCTGCTGATCCTGGCAGTTCAGGTGCGGCCAGTGCTGCCTCTCTCGCCTCCTAGTGACTAAGTGTGGTGATTGTGGCCTGCTGTCGGCTACCCTCCCATGGGGAGGATAAGCCCGGTATATGTATGTATGTATGTAAATGAAGGAATTGCAGTCATGAGAAGCTGTGCAGCGTTAGAAGAAGGAAATTGTAGCTAAGGCTGTTTTCAAAGTCTTAAATAATATCTAATTATTTTAAGGGTTGTCCGGTTATTAAAATTTAGCCACTCTTTTGTTGTAACTGACAAGTGTTGACGATCTCATGAATATGGGATCAATTTATGAAGGAAAATTGTGTGAAATGGACATACCTATTTTAAATTTTATGTTCCAGTGATGAAATAGATTCCAACTGGCTCATATTGCTAGAAAACGCTTGCGTGAGCACAATATTTCCTTAGTGTGAATTGTTTAATTTGACAGTTCGAGCTAACGTCAGAACCAAACATGCCTGACTACTCTTTTATGTTTTGTCGTAACCAAAATAATTTTAGGAAGCTGAAGTTTTCCATGTATTCAATCGACAAAAAACTCCATTGCATATCTCTTAAAATTTTCCAAGGCATGTTAGCTCCGCTCCGTGTGAAATCAACGATATACATAGACAGGAACTAACTCAATTTTTCTCCCTACATTCTTCCCAAATGGCGGGAAATCTCACATCCCTTCCGTGACACCACGAATTTTTTTAGCAGACTTGGAGATATCGGAGGCATTGTCCTCACGCGGTGTAGCCCCTCCGTATGTGCGGTGACTGCACCACCTCACACGGTGCAGCCCCTCCGTATGTGCGGTGACTGCACCACCACACACGGTGCAGCCCTCCGTATGTGCGGTGACTGCACCACCTCACGCGGTGCAGCCCTCCGTATGTGCGGTGACTGCACCACCTCACACGGTGCAGCCCCTCCGTTTGTGCGGTGACTGCACCACCACACACGGTGCAGCCCATCGTATGTGCGGTGACTGCACCACCTCACACGGTGCAGCCCCTCCGTATGTGCGGTGACTGCACCACCACACACGGTGCAGCCCTCCGTATGTGCGGTGACTGCACCACCTCACACGGTGCAGCCCTCCGTATGTGCGGTGACTGCAACACCTCACACGGTGCAGCCCTCCGTATGTGCGGTGACTGCACCACCTCACACGGTGCAGCCCCTCCGTATGTGCGGTGACTGCACCACCTCACACGGTGCAGCCCCTCCGTATGTGCGGTGACTGCACCACCTCACACGGTGCAGCCCCTCCGTATGTGCGGTGACTGCAACACCTCACACGGTGCAGCCCTCCGTATGTGTGGTGACTGCACCACCTCACACGGTGCAGCCCTCCGTATGTGTGGTGACTGCAACACATCACACGGTGCAGCCCTCCGTATGTGTGGTGACTGCACCACCTCACACGGTGCAGCCCTCTGTATGTGTGGTGACTGCAACACCTCACACGGTGCAGCCCTCCGTATGTGTGGTGACTGCACCACCTCACACGGTGCAGCCCTCTGTATGTGTGGTGACTGCACCACCTCACACGGTGCAGCCCTCCGTATGTGAGGTAACTGCACCACCTCACACGGTGCAGCTTTCCGTATGTGAGGTGACTGCACCAACTCACACGGTGCAGGTGAGCTGGTTTGCCTCGGCTGCGCTGGAGAGGGGGCGACTCATTACGCACCTCATTAGCCGAGGTGCGCCCCTCCCCTCACACCTACCCCTCCTCCAGCCTGCCCCTCTCCCTACATCCCTCGCTGCTGAGGTGCACAAGCACCGGCACAATGACTAGCGCTTGCCTTGCTTCCGGGATGACATTCCAAACATGTAGTGAACCAACTCCACAGTAGAGGAAACAAGGTAGGGTCATTTCTACCGGGGAAAATACACCTCCTCTTCTTCGGCTAGCCAATAGAATGGCGTTATTTCAAACAAACTTTATGACGTCACTAAACCGCAATGTCGTTAGGCCAATAGTAGAGCCAGATTTTTAGGTAGCAGTGCTACCAGATTTTTAGGTAGCAGTGCTATCAGATTTTTAGGTAGCAGTGCTACCAAATGCAGTTATGAGCACTGCTATTGGTTCGTTGCCGTGACGTCAGTAAAACCAGACCGTCAACGAAAAAAAGACTGGTTTGAACCTACCTTGTTTGCTCTACCGTGACCAACGCCGTCAAACCTGAGAGTTATTTTTCAAGTTGGAGGTATAGTTCATGCGTCAAAACTATTTGAAACGGGCAGAGGAAACAGTACCCAAACACGTGTCCTAGTGCTCCCGTTCAAGAAGTACGAGTTGGATCGTGTATCTGTGCTACGGACCTGTTCTTAATAAGTAAACTTTCAGTGTGTGAGGGACGGACACCACCCTCAAACTACTTATAAAAAACCCTCCAACGCTATCATCTTATGCGCAAAGTGCATCTTTTTCAGTTCCTTATCCTTTTCCGTTTTAGCTCTTCTCTTCCCGATACGCTCTGTGGCAAACTCTCTTTCTGTCTTTCCTATAAGCATCGTTCGTTCGTTTGAGGGGCGGACCCGGTTCTTATTGCAGTTTACATTCAATTATCATAGGATGCTTGCATAAAAGAGTTGATAAATAATTTACATTAAGAGTGGAATTAGATTTTTCAGCTCACGTACTATAGAATTCAATTTGTTTTCGTGTAGATCAGCATGACTACGAAGTGTTTGCTGTAAAATTCTTAACGCTTGTGAAAATTAAAACAAATTCAGTAAATGATTCGTGAATGAATAATTTTATTTTGTGTGATTGAAAGAAACTACAATTTCATTCACCGTGGAGCTAAAAGATTTCCATCTCACTCACAAGAAAAGAAAATTTTTTCAAGGTTTATGAGTTTGTTGTCTAAAAGCCTCAACTTACCTCAGGAAATAAGCATTTTATTCAAGGCGGTTCGAGTTCAGCCACTGAGAGCGTGGCTCGGAGTCGGATCATTTATCCCATGTTATTATAGCTAGTCCACTCGTGTGTTCAAAAATAGCATTTATGATCCATTAATGAAATTACGGATATTTTCTTACTGGAATATCCTTAACTAATTTATCCTATCCTATCCTAACTTATCATTGGATCTCGATGTATCTAACCGAAGTTAACAAACCTAGGTTAACATTTCCTAACAGGTCCTAATCTAACTTATTTTAAGTAGTATCCTATATTCTATACATATCCAACGTATCCTAACAAAGCCTGCGCCATCCTGTGCCTTCAAAAATGGTGGCATTATTTACCGAGGCTGACGTCCTGAGTTTTTTTCGATTAATGTACTCGTAAGTGAAATCTTTTGCCCTACATTAGCTGTCCATGGCTGATTACAGAATTTTACACGTGAGTTAGCAAGTTTTCTCAAAGCTTTTGTTCGACGAAGGACGCAAATCATTTCACGTCTGATTCGTTCTAAAATCTATTACTGTATTCGAATAAAGACTTTAGAAGTGAAATAATATTAGGTAGCCCTTCTAAGCAAAGAATTTATCGCATGTGTGGGCTACTTTGTTAATCTTATACTGCAAATTCAATACATTTTGACCGCTAGAAGCAAAAAATGACGTATCACGTTGGTAAAAATAATGTCCATTTTACAGAACGGACGTTTAAGATAAAATTCATCAGTTAATTACATTGTATTATAAGTGTAATACATTTCTGTGTAAATATTGACATCCAAGTTTGTCCCACCTAAAGATCGCATAAGAAATGTTCTACTGAACGAGTTTCATAACGGTGTTAAATGCTAGTGCGGCAGCAAAATCTATACAGAACACGCATGAGGATCATGTATGAATGAAAGAAGTTGCAGGAGATGGTTTTCTCGTTTTCGAAGCGGTGATTTCACTTTGAAAGACGAGCCGATGAAAGGTCGTCTAAGAGCACCTGATTACGATGAGTTGAATGATCGTGTCTCCGATAATCCTTCTGTTACCGCTAGGGAAATTAGAAGTCAGTTAGACGTGACCCATACAACTTGCTTCTGATTTCTATTTGTTTTCAGGACTACAAAGCCCTTTTAGTGGATTTAGGTCAGGAAAGAAAGAAAGAAAGAAAAACCGTTTCAATAAGAGAAGAGACTGAAAAAGATTTGACTGAATATTTTGATTCCAAGCCTCCAGAATTTTGCACGCAAGGTATTTACAAGCCTGTTAAAAGGTGGAATGAGGTCATTGAAAACAATGGAGAGTATGTTGATGAATAGATATTTCCCTTGTCGTTGGCTTATTCATTTTACCCAATATTTTTAAATCGGACATTACTTGTGCACCAACCTGATGCAAGCTATAATGAACGCGGACTGTCAAGAATGGGGGCATTCGAGGTATTCGGTACGGTGATGTTTGACAAAACACGCGAATCGCTTACTGTCTTTTATTGATCGATGGAAATGTATCTAAGATTGCATTTTCGTGCATAGAAACAGATGAATTGAATCATGAATTTGTGCAACGTGCGACGGGAAAGCGTAGCTCTTACTGTAGTACTAGTGTACACGACCTATCAAAAATGTCATGATTTGTTATTTTCCATGAAAAAATTTGCTAGATTTGAATTACAAACAAATATGGTATATCCATCCTAATAGGTTAAAATATTCATGTGCTTGTACTCTGATGAAACTCGTATTACAGATACGGTCATCAAGCATCCTTAAGAGTGTGACAGAGAGACGGACTAACCAACCAAGCAACAAATCAGTATTGTTATACTGTGGATTATAGAAGATTTTCTCAGTGAATTATAGCGCATATAGTGGATAATAGTGGATATAGGGAATTGCAATGGATATAGTGGATTATAATAGATGTTATAGATTATGGCTGGATTTTTGCCATTTTTCTGCATGTAGCACAAGTTTAACTGTGCTCGCGGATGCTGGCGGAGGAAACACTACAACTGCAGCAGCTGCATTGCCTCAAATCCAATCAAAACATGTTTTTGAAGCGGCTTCAAAGTCCTTTTGTTTCCAACGCACGTGACCGTATCGGGGTTGGGAATGGTATTCTGAGTACGTATGGCCACATTTCAGCTTTAAGTTCATTGCACTTGTGCATCACTTGAGTATTTCAAGCACGCTCTGCTCGTAGGAAGTGAATGGAAAAAAATAATATGTTCTGTTTTTCAACTTGTATTTAGAGAGAAGTTATCTTTACGAGTGAGTTTATTTGCTGTAACGAACAGCTTAAACTTCTAAGTCGTTTATCAGGACGTAAGAGTACACGCAGGACCTACTCGCATTTTATTTCTTTATTACCCACAACCACAATCATTACTCCGGCGCTGAGGATTTTCAGCCCGCTTCCACGTAAGTTAGTTAACCATTTACACGGTCCGAAGACGTCGCTTCGTTTCCGTTATCATAAGTACTGAGAGCAAAACCAACGAAATAATACACTAATAAACGCTTTGTTACTGTGCTTGGTTGATCGGATCGTCTCTACCGCCTGAGAATTAGCAGTCATAGGAGGAAAATGTGAGATCCCGAGCTGAGAACTAAGCATGCAAGCCTTCTTTTTGTTGAAATAAAATATTATTTCTTATTTTTAAGAACAACCTTTTTCGGTTCAGTGCTGTCCAGTTTTTCAGCACTTATGACTTTCTTCTTCAACGTCTATCTTGTTTCGTAACCTTCTATCTCTAGCTGTTTCTATGCGCATATGGGATTCTGAGCGGAAACACACCTTGCGCATAGGTTCCGTATTCCCTTAACTCCATACTAAATGGTGTCATCTTCCTTCTCCTCTTTTTGAACATCTTTGTTGTGGTTAGGGAGGCTGAAACTAACCTTTAATCACATAATTAACCAGTCGTCTCAGCTGCCCTGTAAGCTGAAAACCTGAACACGGACTGAAGGTTTCAGTGAATTGCAATTAACTTATGTTGATTGGAATTCATTGGAAAGATATAGCAACAAAAATATAGAGGAATGAAAAGAAACGCTCGTTTACAATTTTCATTTAAAAACAGTTTCACGCTTGACTTAAAATACTGTCATTTTTAATCGCCTAGGCTCGGCACTCAATTATGAAAATCCTTAGAGTTGTAACTCAGCGGATAACCGACATTGTCATCGAGGACGTCAGCTGAGTTACTGTGAGTGAAAGAGGAACGAGTTACAGCATCTTATGAAAGAGGAACGGTTTTATTCTTAGAATGCTTCTTCAAATGTTCTTTTCTTAGAATGCTTCTTAAGGGGATGCAACTATTGTATCTATGTGATTTAGAGCTCTCTGGGGGAAAATGGGAAGTCCCAGGCAAAAGGTTAATATAGGCCTTCTGTTTGATAAAAAGAAATTGTTTTTTTTACAGACCATTCTTTCGTGATTCACGACTGTCCTTTTTTCACTACTTTCATTTTCAACTATTATCTTACATCAAAAACGTCCTCTCTAACTGCTGCTGCAATCGACAGCTAGTTAATCATTTGTGTAGACATACCTTGTGCATAGACTCCTCGTTTCCTTAATTTCTTGCTAAACGGTGCTCTCCTTCCTCCATTCGTTGGAACACTCACTCGTGTTGTGATTAGGGACGCTTGAGCTAACTTATGATCTTATGATAGTCGTTGGGTGCTCGATTGAAAGGCTTCTTCATATTCTAATCATTTATATAGATTTTCAATAAAACATATATTATCGTAGTGCGAGAACCTGCTGATGCTGATACTTTTGAAGCCAATGTGCTAATCTGACGCAGCTTGTGAAATCATTTGAGGCAATCCGGTACCACGTCTACTTACATACGCAGTAGTTGAAGATAATGCGTGCTAATTTTCGTCCAAAATTTGCAGTGCTGACAGTTTTTTAGTGTGATTTTATCGCGAAGTTGCTTAATTAAATGAGAAAGAATGTTTGAGGTTTAGTCATTTTAGAATGATGCCATCGTAAAAATTACATTCCTTCTGATTGATTCGGAATCTGTGTTCTCGTGATTTGTTGGTGAGAACACGCGACAAGGAGTACATGTTTTACACATGGTCAACGAGACGAGATCTCCGGACAGCTACGTTAGGGAATATGGGAAGGGAAAAAAAATTGCATAGAGTTAAACCCGAAGCACAATACCGTATTTGCTTTCTAATGGTCCAATACATTCTCTTTTCAAAATGAACCAAAATTTCGGAAGAAAATAGGTACGATAAATAGTTAAAATAATTAATGTTTAGTAATGATAACTGTTATATCCTCATGATGTAACCACCCTACATCTATAATCATAAAGGAATCGCTATGAGGAATACTGAAATGCTTCGTCTGGTCCACGACTTTCATCTCCTCGAAAAGAACCGCATTAAAGATAAGTTCTCGCGGATAAGCGCAACTTCGAATCAACTCCACAACATGCCTCTCATGAAATTTCCTTCAACAACATCGTCAGACGACGCTACGCCTTACCATCATCGTGCTACCCTCTTGACGTCATCACCACGACGCAACCGCGGAGGACTACGAGATCAAGTTATCAGATACCTCTTTCTCTTTTCTCTATCACAATGTATTTCTTATCTTTCTAACCTTAATCATCTAGGATGCTATAGTATTCATTTATAAAGATTGAATGCAGGATCGTAATTGTTGCTAGTCAGTATTGTGGGTTTTTCATTTATTAATGAGTAGCTACTGTCGTAACGTGTTAGTTCTCGGAGGTAGAGACGCGCCCTCATTCCTTGAAGCGAGCGGGCAACGGTTAGTCTTGCGCTGGGAGGCAGTCGAGAAGGTTCCTTCATAAGTTCGATATTGAAGAGTAACAGTACGAGATCATCTGACTTATTGGTGTCTTCACCTGCGGTTCATCGCCTTTGGCGATGAACCCGCTTCACTTTAAACGATTGTAAAAGTGACAGTTGTCTCTAAATTACCTGGAAATCCATCTTGCTCCAATCATTCATTATAAATGTATCGCAAAGGCACCAGCCTTCTCGCAAATACTTCGACAACGCCCAAAATGGATTCTGCAGATAAGTTAACATATTTACTATATGTCTAACCAGCTTCTCTCTCGACAGCATTGTGATGTATTAGGTGTCTGCGTTAATAACGAACCTTTGTAATCTTTCGTATCTTCAATTTCCTTTGTAAGTTAGAGAGAGATGATAAAGAGATGATGATAATGATGATGATATAAAATGATGCACATACGTAATAGTATCCCGCTCTTATACCAACGTTACCGAAGATCTTGAAAATATGTCTTATAAATATAAATATTCTTTGCCCAAGGGGCTGGTGGCAGCATTGAAAAGCTATCGTGATTAATAAAGACTAGAAAATAAAAGATAGTGACAAATAATAACGAATGTCACGAAATAACATGCATCACAACAACGAACGTCGGCAGCGATGTGGAAAAGGAACAAGCGACCATTACAAATGATGTGACATCGGTGGGATAAAATTTAGGAAACCATTACATAACTTATTTTAAAAACCTCTTCCACCCCAAACTTAAAATGTTTAACTTTCAAAGAAATCAAGAAACGAACACATCGGAATTTACACCACACGTGTACGCTGTCGTGGATTAATTTATAGTTTAATATAAAAGACTTCTCGTTCCCCCACCTCAAGACAGAAATACTTGGCACCGAAAAGGTATTCAATTATACCCCTGTCTTTTGCCGGCGCACGTGTATAACGATAGGTTTCACATTAAATCAGAAGATGAGAGGAAGAGAAGCAGTCAGACTTAAATTCAATTATATAATTATTAATATAAACAATGGTTGACGTGGCTCATCAAACATTATGTTTGAAAAAATTTGTTCATTACAATGAAAACTGTGTCGCTTCCCAGTAACTTAAACTGGTCGGAAGATAATCCACAACGATACATTCGTTGAAAAACGCGAAAATGTCACAGTATGTAGATGGTGCCTTTATTTTTTATTGTACGGTTAATATTTTAAAATTAATTATTTCTGACCTTTGTAGAATGCCCTACTTTTGAGACGTTTTTCTTCGTGCGATTGCGCTGGAGTATAGCTTAGAGTGGCAACTCGTTGCTGTTGTTCCAACACTTTGTAATTTTCGTGCAGCAGCTGCAAACTGCTTCGTAAACTGGCGAATTTTTTCATGATATTCCTCCGTCCATTGACCGACTTTTCAATTCAACAACTTTAAAGAAGAAATTAATCAAAGTAGCGAAGAGCTTAGGCACAATTTGAGTGCAATATGTAATATATTTCGTCTCTCACTTTAGAGTTCAATTATTTAATTACAAAACATCAATATACATTCATAAATTTCCTAACATTGAGACACAAGCAGGACACTGGAAAATTTTAACCGAAATATCACACAAGTTTGCGACGCTCCAATAAAATCGCGTAATTTTTGCCTCATTTCAGCTCGGTGTCTCATTAAAATTCTAGCAGGTAGGGGAGAGTGTCTGGTGGCAGCTGGCAAAGCTTTTTGAGCTGAAATGGGCGAGGGGATGGCGAGGGATTCGCGTGCTCATATTTAAAGGCACGATGCTGCGTGCCATGTTTTGATGATCTGCCCCGACTCTTTTTATCGTATTACGCACAGACGCATTATCTGGCCCAAACCTAGTTGGTGTAATGCCCACGGTAGAGGAAACGAGGTAGGGTCATTTCGATGGGAGAAAATACACCTCCTCTTGTTCGGCTAGCCAATAGAAAGGCGTTTTTTCAAACTAACTTGATGACGTCACCACCAAAATGCCGTGTCGTTTGGCCAATATATAGTGGAGCCAGATTTGGAGGTAGCAGCGCTACCAGATGCAATATGAGCGCTGCTATTGGTTCGTTGCCGTGACCTCAGCAAAGCCACACCATCAACGAAAAAAAGACTGGTTCGAACCTACCTTGTTTCCTCTACCGTGGTAATGTCTCATCCCGCTAGTGAAGAGCAAATGTTGCAGTATAAACTTCACTGAGGCGTCAGTGTTTTGAGTGTAACAACAGCTTTGTAGGGGTGCTGGGCATGGTGCTGGGTTACTAGCAAACCGTCAATGTAATGGGCATATGCAAAGTTAAGAGAGGATCTGGACGACTGCTTAAATTTTGCCTTCTTTGTTCTTGTTCTTTCCTGCCTTCGTCCTGCGTCGGATGCGCTCGAGCTAATCCTTGGGAGGCGTGATGTGTCGTCCGGCACAAGTGAGGTGATCTATTTCATGTCATTCGGTGTCTAATATTATTAATATACTAGCACACACTGCCCGTCAAAAATGGCTGGATTCATTATTTTCCTTGAGTTAATTTTCCAGATGCGGAGTACCAACAAATATATCTATCCTGATAGTACAGATGCTTAAGATATTCTTGTACTAGTGCACTGGTGAAACTCGTATCACGGATTCGGTCTTTAAGCATCCTTCAGATCAAATCAAAGATTCGGTTTCTTAAGAAGCGGACACCAAACAAATAAATAAACACACCAAGGGTATTATTAGGTAAGAAGATTAAGGTCTGCAGATGTTGCCTTACTTTACGCAACCTGTATGGCTAAATATCTCTTATTTGCATCCCTAGGAGACTGTGTGAACCGAAGCTCCTGAAAGAGCCCGAGGTGAAATCCCGAGAGCGCATTTTGTGTCAGTTGCTCGCGTCGTGCGATATTTCCACCCTCGAATGTTATGGTGCCTCCATTACTTCTCCTTCTGAGCGCCTCGCCGTACATAGTGTAGCTCCCTCCTACCCAGTCTAACTTTTTCGCTGTGGTATCCACATTTATAGCCGCCCAATGCATAGGCAATGCTTGGGTGACTCAAACCGTAGATGCCCCGATGGAAAAGCTAAACTGGGTTATTGTGACCAGACAGCGTCCACGGAGTAGGGCGTAGTGACTGAAATTCGTTGATATTCGCGTTGGGGCCCTCATGCTGTGCTCGCTTTAAGTTGTGCCGTCACTGCATGAATTATCTTTGCAAACTTGGAAATGCACTCGTCAGTAACGGCGTCTGAACTGAACTCTACCGCTAGAGGGGTGCATTGAACATGTATCATACGCGTTTATTTCAAGTATAGTATGTCTCATTAGCGGTACAAACCTCAAAAATCCAGTTATCTCAATTAATTCCTTCTATATATAGGAAAATTCGGTATGTATCAAACTCGACACACTAAATAGTGAAGGGTATTACGCTCCTGATCTGGGTCGTGTACCCGAGCTGTGCCATCTCGTAGTGTTGAGATAGCCAACAATTGTTTCCAATCGCCGCATGATTTCCTCTTTTTTATTAACAACTTTCTGAAATGCACTTATTGATCTTGTTTACGAAATTTAATGTTAGTTTTAGTTGAGTAATTGTGCGTTATTAACATCTATAAGAGACCGTAGGGTGTAACTTGGGCTCGGATAACTCAACCCTTCAAAGCCAGCTTGTTTGTACTCAAATTACCGTCATCTCAACCACTGCCATTAACCTGACTCTGGCATCAGGTAGGTAGTCACCGCTAATAAAATGAGGGAGGAACTGCCACTCTGCAGAGAATTTCAAAAAACACATTAGGAAGCAAATTTAACAAGGAATTCGATACATGGAGGCTATTTACGAAAAAGAGCCATTTTGTCTTGCTTTTTGAGCTGAAGGTTCAAGGTTAGAGGGTTAAGAATAGATCGCTTTCCAATGGCCTTGATCTGCCCTATCGCCACATCTATGTATAGTGGATGAATAATGATCCCTCGCTTATTTTCACAAGTACTGAGAATGTTTTCAATGTGGCTGTAGAAAAGATGAAAAAAATAAATCAGTAAAATCAACCAAGCTAACACATCAACGAAAAGAGTCTTAAATGGAAAAAGAACAACTCTCGCACCCAGTCTGATTTATTACTTTCCGTGGATTGTTATTAGGCGCCATAGACTTACAGCATAAACTGGCTTCCATTCAAAAGCATTTATTTGTTCCTTATTGACGACGGGACAAGTTCTGCCACGTTGGTTCCAAGACGAAGGGGACTCGCTTATTTTGATGCGTTTGTTGATGGCATAAACTATCATTTCTTCTCTCTGACGATGGGTGTGTGACAGTTTTTTTAATTACAAATGTTATAGAAGTTACCTCGTAAAGATGTTTGGTCTTCACATTATGAGTCAAAAGCCGAAGTTTCGCTGTGTTGTGTTCACAGATTGAGTTGAATCCGGAATAGGTACAACTATTTACACAATTCACATTACTATCATTCTAATTTTAATGCATTTTAAAATATTCTGCCGGTTTTGTTGATGCATGAGCTACAATATTAAAAAATAATAGCGTTTGCGTGTATGCTTATGCTTGCGTTGCTGTTAAGGCATTCGTCGTCGTATTAGCGCTCCCAGGAGTATTATCTGAGGGCCTGAGCTAAAGGTTAGGTAGGCTTTCTTTTTGTTTAAATAGAGTAGGTTTTTGTTTTGTTACGGACCATCTTTTTTCGGTTCACTGCTGTCCTGTTTTTCACCACCTTCTACTCTCTTCTTCAACTTTTTCTTGTTTCATAAACTTCTTTCTTATCTTTTCTGTGCCCTTTCTGCAAAGATTCCGCGTTCCATCAACTCCATACTAAATGGTGCCTTCATCCTTCCTCTCTTTGAACATCTTTGTTGTGGTAAAGGGAGGCTAAAACTTTCTTATATAATAATAATAATAATAATAATAATAATAATAATAATAATAATAATAATAATAATAATAATAGTAATAATAATACTAATAATAATAATAATAATAATAATTATTCGTCGTCGGAGTTCCTCGAAATTTCAGACACCAACGAAATTCCATAATAACTTCTGAACCTTCTTAAACCTTCTTTTTTGAGAGTGCCTGAGCAGAATCTTTGGAATTATATTAGTTATGTTTAAATAAATTCCACATTAGTTATCTAACATGAGAAATTGCACCATGTATTGTTCAATAAACTCGGGTTCAAGCGGATTCTGGAATTTTCGTCCTTGAGAACTTGACCATGAAGAAAAAATCATAAATTGAAGAATAGCTATGGATTTCTTTTCATTTCAGTCTCTTTCTTTCTATATCTCTCGGTATATCTCTTTGTTTAGCCTGCCTCTGCTACAGCAGATGACAAAGAACAATTTAAGACACTCGCACCTCTCCAAGCTCTTCGTACACATGCATTTTTTCTGCCCATATTCAGTTTGAGTGGACAGATGTTCATAAACGGGATATTCAATTAATCGTTCAAGGTTAATAAACGCAAAACTTGAGTTAAACTTATGTCAGTTCAGTGGGACAAAGAGTAGTGGTTCTCATGGAACAAATTTAGTGCTACTAAGATCATTTTGACTTGCGTTCTCAAGTAAGTAGAGGTTGTGGGAGACAGACGTAGGTGAACTCGAAGTTTAAGGTCTAAAATCTACGTAATTATTTTGGTAAATTGACTTGCGACGAAAATATGACTGAAGCGCCAGAAATAATGGTGCTTTAGGGTAGCGTTTGGTGGCCAATATACAGTACATGAAGTGGTGTTAAGTGATTGCAATATCAGCTTGGGAGTCGTTGAGGTAGTTGATCGTTTGTGGGGATCCTTGGTGATGCGAGATGAAACTCCCCTTGTAAATATATTAACTCCTTTTGAAAATAAAAGTAAAGCACTTGGTAAACCATCACCTGACAGAAAGTGAACTATAACGCTCAAAATGTATTCAATTAGCTCAGTATAAACTTTGTAAACTTTGTATAAAAGTACAGCCTTGCTCGATCTTCTGCTATCATCATTTCAGCAGAGAACGAGGGCAACCCTTTTGCGTTTGTATTTTGAATGAGGCTTTTCATCTGGTATTTACCATTTACACACTTCATTTATTTAGCTCTTACTTGAAGTTAAAATTTCACTTAATATTCTTTCTTTTGCTTTAATAAGAACCTGCATAAATTACTTATCAGAAGTGAAAGCTTGATTTAAAGTGTTCCTGTACATTAAACAACCATAGAGTATATCGTGATGTGTTGGATTAATTGTGTATGTATGATTTAAATGGGTGCTAGATGCCCTGTCAACAATTTCGTGGACGACGCTGTACCATACGTGAACGTTCAGCTTACATATCATTGTATATCTAGATTTAGATCACAGTAGCTACTGAATAAAGGTGTAGAACAGACGTAAAACACTGCATGTAGAAGTATAACTTGACGAAGATTTGAAGTTTGGTGTTCACGCACGCTCACGGTTGACACATCGAAGACTGCATATGTAAGAGCGTTAGCATACCAAAAACCATGAGACAAATAATGGAACAATGGAATAAGATAGCTGATTTCTGATCGAATAAGGTTTCGTGATATAAGTGTATTGCTGTCCTTGTATTTTATTGTTGGTATATTACTGAGAGATAAGCAGAACTACTGTAGGTTTTTCTAAATTTGTTTAACCTAGGTAATGGGGACCTCAGAATTAACATCAAGGGATCAAAACAAACGAGTGAGAGATTTATAGAAGCGCTGGTGTGTGGGAGTGAGTGACTTGCATAACTTACTTGAAAGTAACAGGGACTGATAATTATTCTTGAACTATTAACAAATGCTGATAGCTGAGAAGCATACATGTATTAAAGAAAAGAATTTATGATTTCTCATGAAAACTGGAACACCTAATGAACAACTCAATGATTAAAACTATGAGTAATCATTTTTAATGCCTTGTCGTGTTACCCCTGTTCTATGAGTATCTAAAATTCTGCTAAGTTCTTCGTTATATTTGCTTCACTGGCTCCTCCCTCACTTTGTCCGCCAATATCAAGCTTTTTGGTGAAACTTTAAACTTGTTTTGCGTGAGCTTTTGGCTTGCTAATTTACGTTATTCGCAGTCTCCTGTATTTTAAGTTGAGCTTTATTTTTAAAAAATCACGTCCATTTTTGAAACCCTGAACATAACATAAATCGAAATTCCTCTTCAAGATGACAGCGTACACCCGTGCTTCAAGTTCGGTCGCGCGTATTTAAAAAAAGTAATGAAGCTACATATCATAGCAAACAAATTGAGGTATCATATACATCATTGATTTGGTATCATATCTACAAAGACACCAAATTTAAGGTTTTGTTGTGATTATATGCGAGACTCCAGCTCACTATCGTGAGTGACTGCCTTTCTATTGAATCATTCATGATTCATTACAGATTTATTGCGCATATTCTCTTTCACCGAGCATCAGCCATCCTGAAGCGCTTAAACCCAAACCCAAATGCATCTGCCTCGCGAATTGACGTTTGTCTGACGCCGCTTAAAACTAGACTCAGAAATTTACGTTTGTCTGACGCCGTTTAAAACTAGACTCAGAAATTTACGTTTGTCTGACGCCGCTTATAACTAGACTCAGAAATTAACGTTTGTCTGACGCCGCTTAAAACTAGACTCAGAAATTTACGTTTGTCTGACGCCGCTTAAAACTAGACTCAGAAATTTACGTTTGTCTGACGCCGCTTAAAACTAGACTCAGAAATTTACGTTTGTCTGACGCCGCTTAAAACTAGACTCAGAAATTTACGTTTGTCTGACGCCGCTTAAAACTAGACTCAGAAATTTACGTTTGTCTGACGCCGCTTAAAACTAGACTCAGAAATTTACGTTTGTCTGACGCCGCTTAAAACTAGACTCAGAAATTTACGTTTGTCTGAAGCCGCTTAAAACTAGACTCAGAAATTTACGTTTGTCTGACGCCGCTTAAAACTAGACTCAGAAACTTACGTTTGACCGACGCCACTTAAAACTAAACAGAAATATTAATTTTGAAAGTTCCTTCCGCGCCCTCTAGCAATGTAACCTCTACTCTCGATTGTTAGAACGTAATAATTAAGGTATGCTGTTTCTATGACCATTTTTGATCATTCAGTTTTTAACAATCGAGGTATTGAGGTTGCCTCTAGCATGAGTTTCATTTTCTATAGAATTTTTCATTGATGTAAGTACGCCCGATTTATAAATTTCAGTCGTTTTTCTCCCATTATTCACCGAGACATCATTTTCGGCTAAAAGGATATGGTTTTCATTGCAGGTTTTCACTGTGCGCTAACGGTGCTTTCGTACATCAGTTCTGGCATAAATACTCACCAGTAGCGATATCAATGTTGCAAACATTTTTCGTTCAATTTTCAGTAGC
This sequence comes from Morinoia aosen, assembly GCA_030386875.1. Classification (NCBI taxonomy): domain Eukaryota; kingdom Metazoa; phylum Arthropoda; class Malacostraca; order Amphipoda; family Talitridae; genus Morinoia; species Morinoia aosen. The sequence continues at coordinate 13,538,203 of CM059562.1, forward strand.
AATAGTAGATGAGTGTTCAAAGAGACCAACGTCACAAGTTCACAACACCGCCTCTTTGTCAAAATATAATTTCTTCCATATCCACTTTTCATCAACAAAGTTTCACTTTTCCTGCCCAATTTTGCTCAATTTATACTACTTTCCACGCGAGAATTCCGAGAGGATTTCCGGAACATTTCTCTCCCTTTTGTTTCGTCACAAAGAGAAGAGCACGGAAGGTGCATGGGCCCATCTCCCTAACTTTTATGTGCGCTTATTTACGAGTTCCAGGCAGTACCATCTAAGCGAGGGTTGTTTTGGGAGCGTCCAACTTGAAGCGGCAGTCCTCCCCAGTGCAATTTTACCTCCGTTTGGTGCCGCAATTTCCGTATCACTTGCTCTTCTTTGGGTCTAAGGGCTTAAAGATCACGTCCAGATGCTTTCATTGACATGTAAACTTGCAGTCGACATGCATGGCAATATTCTCAAGAGTTTGTAACTTTCAGGAGAAAAAGAGCGGTGATTCAGCAAGCGTGGTTTAACTTTTCTGCTTGGAATGAACATGAAGTAGTTCTTAGAGTGTTTTAAGTGTATTCTCAAAAATACCAAGACCAATTCTTTTTTTTCAGAGATGATGACCGTCACTGTGGCTTCTGCATGGCGTAAGTACATGTCTTCTTGGAGAGAGAATTATAAATTTAACCTTTGACTACGTTGGCGTTAGTTAAGATAGTTTATAGGTAGCAGAACTGAATACCCGATTTTTCTGTTAGAATACAGTTTAGTTTTTATAAGAAGTGTTGTTGAAATAATTGAAATGCTGCTCATTTATACCGGTATGTTAATGATAAGTCTACATAATCGTATACATTTGTTCCAATACGTGGTCAACGTGTTAAGAAGTAACAATATGTTGTGATTAAAGCCACGAGTTGCACTCATTTGATGCAGTGACTCAGGAAAGCATCAAGGTAAGTAGCATTGTAACGTTGAAAGATATTAAGATTATTCTGAAGCGTAATATTGTTTTGTTTGTTCAGTTATTAATGCAAAACTCGGAGTGAGGATGTAATTAAATGACTTTGTATAAATCATCCAACAGCCATAACTGACTTTCACGGAATGCATTACAATTCTCTATAGGCTTAGTGAAGCTAGAGATATATTGTTATTAACATTATTATTATATACAACGTTTCGCCACAGCAGACGCTACTCACGCATTTCATCGGTGTATTCGATATTCATTAGTTCTAGCTAAAAATGAAATCTACTGATGTTCCTACATGATCATTGTTTAGGGAGACTTCAAACACCGGAAAATTTGAAGACATACTGCAACTTTTTCTTCATAAAAATTTAAATACTTCATGATCAATATTTTCTAAATGTATAGATGCAACCATTAAGCTGAGGTAACTCTAAGAATCCCTTTATTCTCGCAAGATATTCTCAAGCCACCAATACACGTGGCGCTTGTCCAGTTGTTGCGCCCTCACCCGCTTGAGACTATCGAGCTATTGGGGCGGCGAGAGCACACGCGCATTTACCAAATAAGCTTTGAGGTATTCAGTGTAGAATTATTTCTTACGGTCGGCACGAGCGCACAGTTTTCTGCGGTGGATACACGCAACTTGTGGCTAGAATATCTGGTGTTTGTTTTGTGAGCGAATGGTAATGACGGTATACCACTTGAAGAAAGTGGTAACTAGGGTATGTTTAATTGCAGTTACCAACAAGTAACTTATGTGTGCCATGCTTTTGAAAACCCGATCTTTAGAAGCTGTTTCGATTAATTAACCTGATGAATTACATGCTTCATGAGATTGAACTGCTTGACTATTACAAAAATAACATCTGTTGCGTTGGTTGGCAAAGTAATTCTTGGCAGGTGGTAGAACGAAACGACCGGTCGATTTCATTTAGCAAAGCCGATTGTAAAACTATGTTCAACACAGACACAGTGAGCCGTTCTTGCAGTAACCTAACTTTATTGGCGTGAATTTTCATTAAATCAGAATAACATATATGTGAAAGCAGTAAAGATATGTAAATAAAACTGAGTTTATATTGAATTAATCGATCAATTCAAAATATCAATACATTTTTATCCTTTAAAAGCGTAGCAGGAGCGCAAATAATTATTTTTCCTCACGTAAAAAATTTCTTTTTGATGAACGACGATAATCTTGAACTTCACGTGCCGGACCGTTCAACAGCGGCATCTGTGCAATGTTGGGTCGAGCATTCATTATCATCAGCACTAGAGGTATTCATTTCTATTAATTTACAATCATATCAGCGTAGAATACATACAAGGAATTATTGGTCTCAATAAATGCTTCAAGTTTATCGATGTCATAATTACAGGAAAGATTGCCCGTCTTTTGTCAAGGTTATTTTTAATCATCTGACATGCATAAATTTTCCTTTACGAGAACTAAAGCTCATTCTGAGAATAGTCTCAGATTCTGATAGTTGCATGGAAACGGTGAGTTCTTCATTCCACCGGGGTACAATTAAATTAACGTGTAAGTTGCTTGATACGTACCGACTGTTGTTATTAAAATAACGGAAGCTTTTAGAGCTCTAACGCGTCATGAAGCTACGCACTCGTTGTGTGTTACGCACATTGCCTGAAGCTTCTTTGGTATTAAACACACGCTCAGCACGCCGACGTCAGTAACGGTCAGCTCAGTTGACACGCTCAGCACGCTGGCGTCAGTGACGATCCGCACAGGTGACACGCTCAGCACGCTGGCGTCAGTAACGGTCAGCTCAGGTGACACGGTCAGCACGCTAGCGTCAGTAACGGACAGCACAGGTGACACGCTCAGCACGCTGGCGTCAGTAACGGTCAGCTCAGGTGACACGCTCAGCACGCTGGCGTCAGTAACGGTCAGCTCAGGTGACACGCTCAGCACGCTGGCGTCAGTAACGGACAGCACAGGTGACACGCTCAGCACGCTGGCGTCAGTAACGGTCAGCTCAGGTGACACGCTCAGCACGCTGGCGTCAGTAACGGACAGCACAGGTGACACGCTCAGCACGCTGGCGTCAGTAACGGTCAGCTCAGGTGACACGCTCAGCACGCTGGCGTCAGTGACGATCCGCACAGGTGACACGCTCAGCACGCTGGCGTCAGTAACGGTCAGCTCAGGTGACACGGTCAGCACGCTAGCGTCAGTAACGGACAGCACAGGTGACACGCTCAGCACGCTGGCGTCAGTAACGGTCAGCTCAGGTGACACGCTCAGCACGCTGGCGTCAGTAACGGACAGCACAGGTGACACGCTCAGCACGCTGGCGTCAGTAACGGACAGCACAGGTGACACGCTCAACACGCTGGCGTCAGTAACGGACAGCACAGGTGACACGCTCAGCACGCTAGCGTCAGTAACGGACAGCACAGGTGACACGCTCAGCACGCTGGCGTCAGTGACGATCCGCACAGGTGACACGCTCAGCACGCTGGCGTCAGTGACGATCCGCACAGGTGACACGCTCAGCACGCTGGCGTCAGTAACGGTCAGCTCAGGTGACACGGTTAGCACGCTAGCGTCAGTAACGGACAGCACAGGTAACACGCTCAGCACGCTGGCGTCAGTAACGGTCAGCACAGGTGATACGCTCAGCACGCTGGCGTCAGTAACGGACAGCACAGGTGACACGCTCAGCACACTGGCGTCAGTAACGGTTAGCATCTGACCCAGAGCGGAGCATAATTCACTTACGTAGTCCCAAGACTACGCTATTTGTGGCAAGTCGGGGAATAATTTTTACTCGACCTCTTATTTATGCAGACACGTCAAGGCCAGCCGGGCTCCTACTGAAAATACTTCTTATTCCTTCACAATTATTTTTGATGTTCACTGGAGGTACACTTTTGGCTTGTTAGTTATTTCTGTAAGGTATAATTTTTATCAGATCAAGGAAATAATGTTAATCCTCGTAGCAAAAATTAGACGTCGAAGCACATAAATTGTTGTCCAACTTTCATGCAATATTAGAAGGGAAAGAAAATAAGAAGTAAACTAGTATACCGGTGCAACCCGAGTATCGGGTTGTCCGACTTGCCTAAAAATAAAAATAAAATAAAAAAAATAAAAAATAAAAAAAAATAAAAAAAAATAAAAAAAAATGAATAAAAAAAAATATATATAAAAAAAATAAAAAAAAAATAAATAGTTTTCTGCAAATATAGACACCAGTGGCTTCAATTTAATACCTCACTTGACCATATAGACTCAGCCAATTTTCTAAACGGACTCGGACAAATTTTGAGTTACTGAATTAAGTATATAGATCTTAGTTCCCCTTACGAGCGAGATAAGAAGTAAAAGTAAATTAGAAATAAATCACAGTTCCCCTAACGAACGAAAAAAGAAAAAGGGTAAACAACAAATAAATCGAGGTTCACCTTACAAACAAAAAAGAAGTAATAAATTCTACATCAGAAGCGAGTACAAGCCGAACAACCAAACCCAATATCCGCATACAGTCTGGACTTCAGCTTAACTCGGACGTGGGCAACGCTTGGCGTTTCCTTTTTGCCACAATACAGAGCGTAGGAGATGATGTGACGTGCTGCTAAGTGTAGTCAGTACGTGCAATGTAATGACTTCTGTAGTTTTCTATTCGCTCGTATTCGTCAGTTGGAAGTCAGTTGGAGTCAGTTGGAAGTGCAGCCTCTCAGTCAAGGTGCCTGCCCTCCGAAGAAGTAGAATCAGATCTTAAAGTTGTTATCGTATCGTAAAGAAATTTATTTTAAAGCATGGATTAAATTTGTGTGCGTTTTCAATTGAGCTAAGTAAGAAATTATGGAAGCGCTGCCGCATGTTTTGAGCAACCGAGCTCTAAGCCTACGCTCCTAATACCGACCAGGAGCCTTTTTAATCACGTCGTCATATCAGTATCGCCACCAGCATGTAAGTCCTTCTGTTGACTTAACTACCCTACATGTTTTTATCTGGTCGCCTCACTCAAGTTCGAGCTGTTCTCATTTAAAGTTAGGGTACTTCCTTCTTGAAAATGAAAATAACACGTAGGGTTGCCAAGTTATCATAGGAACTTTTACAAAAAGTTGTTCCGCTACGACAACGTAAGATGTTTGGAAATCAGGCTATGGACGTGAGCCGAGTGCCCGAGTGATAAGCAGCGAACAACAGCAGTTCCTGCGATGTCTCAGATTCAGCCGCAATGGCCCGCGTTTGCCAACAGGACCGCGCACCGCCTCCAAAAAAGAAAATAAACGGTTTATTTCCAATAAAGTTTATACATGAGATGTACAACATTGGTTTTTAAAACGTCGTAACATTAGAATCCTTACTTGATATTCACACATGGATATCGTAATACCCATATCAATAATTGTCGGAAGATATGATCGGGAGAAAAGCACGACCAACTCTGGCGAATGCCTGCATCTTATTGAAAATTAAACGCCGCAGAATCTGAATGACTTTCGCAAATCAGGGAAAATATGTATTTCGATGAAATTTACTGTAAAATTGATACTTCATACTACACACCTAGATTGATGCCATAATTAGTCTTGATGTGTGTAAACTCCACCGCATCTGAATTGCATGGTTGTTTTACCGTAGCGCGTAGACAAAATTGCAAGAAGAAGATACCTGTGAAAATAAATTGTGGTGGGAAGCTGTGCCCAATTGACGATTGTGCGTTGAGTTCGGAAGATCTAAATGGAAGTGGATTTTTTCAAAAGAATTTCGGTTCAACTAATGAATACAGGCAAGCTGGTGCTTGAGAAGCTATTTTCTTATAGAAACTCAACTTAAGGGGTATGAAACTCAAATCGGAATCGTTTAAAAAATTTATTTATGAAACTGAGGAAATGGCTTCAAATGATAAAATCGAATTAACGTCTGACTTGCTTAAAATACGAAGCACTTCAGGACACTGTTCGATGCCTCATGAAATGGAAAACACCCCACGTAACCACGCGGCGTAAAGCAGTTACCACACGTGTGTGAGGAGGCTGAAGTGAGGAGTATCTGAGCAGCGCAGAGAAATGAAGCCGTGTTTTTTGAGTGCGTACCGAGCACGTCCAGGGCTGGTAAAGGACGCCCGACTTTCCCCGAGGGATCAATAGCTAACCTCTTCCCCTCGTCCCTGACCCTCATTTCCCCTCGTCTTGCACCTCCCCTCGCCCTCCTTTAGCGTCAGTCGCCCCAGCAAATGTTATCCAATAAAGACGCTGGCAATTTACTAATACCTTGACTACGCAGCAAGCTCAAACTCCTCAGTCTCGCACGTCCAGATATGCAGCTGTTAGTGGTGATCCTGTGGTGCGTCTGTAATGTTCAATGTATTACAAAAGCTTCCTCATCTCCCTCGGCCTCGAACCCATGAAGGCCGGATTTTTAAACATTTAACGTCTAGCAGCGGTTCAGACGATAACGTATGTTATGCTAAGTCAACTTGGTTTAGAGCACGTTACTTAAGCTGCTTTTGCACTAAGACCTTGTTCTTCATTTTTAGAATGTCGACCGCGCATATCCTTTCAGTTAATTTCGAGGGCAAGTTTTCAGTCAGTTTTTCAAACTTTGAAGTACGAAATCTTTCTTTAACTCATTTTGAAGTCTACTCTTAACTACTCAGTCTTTATGACGTGGTATGAGTAACATTATTACAGAGTTATAATTTCTTTACTTCTTACTTTCAACGTTTTTATGACAGATGTTAAATGCTTACAATTTATCTCCATAATTTAAAATATAATCGACTAGGAACAAAACTTCTGGGATGTACTGGGATGAATTAATTCATTCTTGTGAACGTAAAATGCATGTATTGTTTCACCTGAGGTTTATTTCAAAATATCATTAATTCCGATGCATGAACATGCACGCTGTTGTGTAAGATTACTTTTTAGTCGTACTTGCTAGAAAAGTTCATAGTAATGCCTTCACTAGTGACATAAAATTGTGGTGTCATAATTCACAGCCCATCTTTGGAATTTTAGAACGGGTATACTTCATGAATTTAATTTTGCGTATTTTGGATACAGGTTTCTAATTATGAGCGCCCAACTCGAGAAATTAAAACTCTTGTCTCATGGACAGCAGGAGGACTCAGATCTTGCAAGTTAATAGTAGGCATCGGTTGTTAATCATGAACGCTCTCTTTGGGCATATTGACAACGCATCTCTAGCGTTCATAGAGAACGCATCGCTTACAAGTTAGAAATACTCGCTCAAAAGAGGTGTACGCTGATCTTGCAAAAGAGGAAAGCGCTTCTCTCGCAGTTGAACAATGCGCTTCTCCCGCAATTAAATAATGCATTTCTTTCGCCAATGAGGAATGCGCTTCTCTCGCCATCGGGGAATGCGCTTATTGTCCCGCAATCGAGGAATGCGCTTCTCTCGCTATTAAATCATGCGCTTTTCGCAATTACATATAATGCGCCCCTTCGCAAAAGAGGAATGCGTTTCTCTCGCCATTGAGGAATGCACTAATTGTCCGACAATTGAGGAGTGCACTTCTCTCGCAATCGAACAATGCGCTTGTCCCGCAAATGCGAAATGCGCATCTCTTGAAAGTGAGGATTGCGTTTCTCTCGCTAATGAGGCATACGCATCACTCGCAACGAAAGAGTATGCTGCCCCCGCACATTAGGTGCACGTGAGTGGCGCAAATTAAGCGCACGCTGCTCACGTAAATTGAGAGCACGTGTCACTTGGGAACGAGCAATCGTTCGGGTTGCAGTTGTTGAGCGCTTGTTGATGGCGCATGAGGTACTGTGGGGCTAACTGGAGGTAGAAACTTGGGTTCCACAAATTGGGAAACTCAATGTTAAAAACAAAACCGAAAGATTGTTTGCTGAATTTTTGACGTAAGGTATTTGATTATCGATAATTTCTTCGTCAAGTGAACAACTATACTGTGCTTACCGAACTGTTACATTAAATCGCCAAGGTGCAGTTTTCTGAATAGATTTAGTATGGAGGTTGGGCAAAAAAGTGAATTTATGTCATTGGAACTCAATAATGATGGTTGATGAAAATTGTAGTTTATAAAACTTTCTTCATAACAAATACGATAATCCTTCAGGTGTACCAAAATTTTGTTTAAACGACTTATTTTTTAGCATTGTCTGACTGTAGTATACAAATTTGTACCCTACCTGTCGCTAACATTTTTGCAGATTGATTCGATTTTTTACATAACTTGAATAAGTTTTTTTCTTGTAGAGTAAAGCATCTCAGCGATTTAATTATTCAATAAGTATATTTTCCGCCTCATTGATAACAGAATGTTGATGACCAAAACGTTCGTATGTTCAAAAGTAAAAATCAGTTATTGGTTTCTTATTTGTTCAAGTTGGGCTGCCTTTCATGTGAGATATAAGCTTATTTCTTGCTGCACTTCGCAACCTGGGTTAAATTATCTCCGGTGGATGATTTGTCCTAATTCTTTACCGTGCAAATGCTTTATTTTTAACTATTAGTTTCTATTCTTCGTTTCTCCATACATAAAAATCACTTTCCTTGATACTCGTTCATATCAGAAGTCTTCATTCATTGTTGACTTTGCCACTTGCTCAGTACATTGTCAATCATCTCCTATCATCTTTAGTGAACATCACATGAACATCAGCATTCAGGATATTGGCTCTGCACCCATATTGTATTCTTATTGTTGCGTGACGTAACTGCAGGAATACTCAAATACTGACTCCGGATTCTCACTTTCCTCCAATCAAAGAACATCGCAACCATAGTTGCGTTCAGTACATTTTCCTAAGTGAAACTACAGAATATAGTGCACAACATCCTTCTATTCCAAGTAATAAACTTGGCTAGTCATTCATTGTCACATCTGAGCGTTTTCTTATTGAAAGCACATGAGCTTCTGTGGCTTTGGCCTCTCTTTGAGTGCCCGATAAAATTCAAGTTTTTTGACACTCCTCTCTATCATCTGTGGGGGCCAGTTTTTCAATTAACTTCTTTTCTCTGATCGTAATGGTACGGATCAGAGCGCAAGTGTTTTAAAGTAAACTTGTTTTTGTAAGTTTAATTATTTTGAGTCCACTCAAAGCTGACGCGCTGTTCCGCTATAACGACGTGAGTTTGAATATTCTGGCGCTGGTCGAATGAGAGCATTGACCTGCCGCGGCTCTCAACAGCTCCCAGCACCTCAGCCACGCGGTAAGTTCCGTGCTCATTCCTGCAGGGAAGACACTAACATATTCCAACGTCCCATGAATAATAAGGAACATGTTTATTGAATCATCAACTGCAGGTTCCGGCGTCTCCCAGGCGCCCCAGCTCGCGCTACCCACGTGACTCCTCAGACGCTCTGGAGACCGTGCGTTTCGAGGGGCTTTCCCGTCCTCGCTGAAACGAGACACATTTATTCCAATTTTCTTCTGTAACTAGGGTACACGACCCGTCAAAAATGATGGGATTCGATCTTTTCTTTAGACAAATCTTGCAGATGTGGATGACTAACAAATTTGTCCGTCCTAATAGGACCCGCGATTAAAATATTCTTGTACTTGTGCGCTGATGAAACTAGGATCACAATTTAGAGTGGTGACCTACAAACCTCGTTAATCACATGTCTATGTATATCAACCGTATAATTACGAAACTTCTTTATAAACCTATGCTATAGTCCCATGTAAAATATTACCCTAATATTATCCACAGATTAAGCTATTATTTTGGCTGGAACTTCGAAAATTTTTGCTTGCAACAGCAATGCTTGTGACACACTAAACTTCTCAACATCTCTGATTCCTGCGCGCTTATTTTTCATGGTAGGAAAATATTTTGTTTGCGTAGTATCTGGTCATTGTTATATATAATGAAATGCATTCATAAATGAAAATTTTCATATCACCGGTTGTGTTATATGACTTATTTCATTTTATTTCAATTCAGTGATGTACAATATCGCTGCGGCTCTTGTTGGAAACCTATTACGAATTGAGATATTTGTTTTATTTATAATAACGCAGCCTTCATCATTGACGTGAAACTTATTTTAGTTAATATTAAATAATAATTTATAATAGTAGAATCATTATTAAAATTTAAAGAAGAGGTTACAGCAGTTATCTAGACACAGAGAGGAATCGGTAGCTTGCTGTATAGTGGTATTGCATTCCCTGGACGGCTATGGTGAACTTTCCGAATTTCATTTCCATGAACCCAACCATGAACTCCATGAACTCAGCAGTTCGTGAGCATGTGATTCATCTGTTACGTGACTAGCCAATTTGAAATAAACAAATTGTAATCTATTTAAACAGATCTTTAAGTTTTGTTTTAGAAACCCTGTTCATTTGTAAAACTAAGCCTGTGTTCAGTAACCGTTTGAGCTCGTGTCTTCTCGAATATTTTTTTGGCTTGTTTTTGTTGGGGGCTTTTTATTTTGTAAATGAAATACTTATAATCTCTCTTACGTTGTCCATCCCTTTGAGTTTCCGTGTCTTGAACTTTTTTTGGTTGTCAACCGTGATGTGTATTTTTTGGCGCTAGGAGTTATCCCGAAACTTTTGTTTTAATTTTGCATTTTACAATTCCTTTTCTCCGTTTTATTAAACTATAACAACTAGGTGACTAGAAAACTTGAATAAGAGTTTGTAAGTATTTATCTGACAAAAATTAACGCCACTTACGACTGCGAACGTGTGCAAAAAAAAAGAGCTAATGGAGAACTATATGCGACCAAGGCTTAATTGTCGGCAACTGCACATGGTGAGAAGTCAATGTCTTGGTGGAGATCAGCTATGCTGAGTCTTTCAAGAACCGATGTTGGATCGTATGGTTGTGTTCTGTACAGCACTGAAAATGTGCGCCTAAAACCAAATAAAATTGGGGTATAATATTACGAAGAAAACGATGGTGAGAGACCGTGTGTGTTTCTATGACTATCGTATACCCCGCTGCAAACCCGTGCACTCACTGGCATAGTATGTCAGTTCCTTATGAGTACATTATACACACGTACACACACACACACACACACAGCCACCCAGTAAGTATCTCAAAGACTTAATTAGTGCAGAAATAATTTCAATTACAGAAACCTGTGCCTTATCACATGTTCGTACTAACTATTCGTCTTCCCGTGACAAGCAGGGAGCAAACAAAACCGATCACGCACTGCAAGCGTCAAACTCAATACTGCATCGCACACTTCAGTATTGACCACGGATAAAATTATATTTCTTTATGGCTGATGCGATTTTGCTCTAAGTTAGTAAGTTTGATTGCATCTCATCACTTGGAAATGTAACTTTACACGCATTTAATCACCTGAGTACATTGAACACCGCTTATTACTTTTCAATTAGACATCTAAAATTGCCATCAAACGCATGTGTTACAACCCACATTTGAGGTCATCAGGTGAAATTACTGCTTTTATCTGTTTATTTCGTGATGTTCAATCAACCACAGCTCTCGTGGACTGCTTTATCATTCCATAATTTTCATTGACATCCTTCACTTATTCATTAAGTAATTCATCCTTCACTTATTCAGTTTGAGAGCTGTTTTGCGAAGTCTCATTTAACGTGCGCAAACATGAACTTGAAGTGAGGACATTCGCGTCATCACTTCACCGACCGATTTCTGCGCTTTTCAAATCCACCATGAGGGCTTTTACATCTCCCAGGCCTCTGCATTACTTTCGTGTCTGGTCAGTGTTGCACCCACGCCGAAACATTGAACAACGGCAATTGAGTTTTGGTTCTAGAACACACTGTCAAAATGAACAAACTGTCGGATAAATTTTTCAAGTGATCACTGAGTTCGTCCTTTTCAAGCATGGAAGAAAAGGAGATGAGGCTTGGTTACAAATGAAAGAAAAGCGAAATGTTCAATGTTCGTTCATCGAATTGCGAGAGATAGTTTGTCTGAGGCCAGTACACCGTGGTTGAAATTCTTCCAATCTGAACTAAATCGCATTGCTCGACCCTCACATCTTTAACCCGGCCAGAGATGTATTAACCTTTCGTTGATATTCGAATCTACCGCCATACCGCTGTAAGTAATCTTTGGTACTTTTCCTAGTACGAAAAAATGTTGTCACAAACTAAACATAACAGACCAATCGTAATCAAACCTCATAGTTAGCCATTGCAAATGTCGGCTTCCACGTGTTTGAATTGACTTTCTGTGGCTTTAACGTTTAATAGTTAGTTTCAGGGCCTCAAGTCTGGTAGGGTAAACGACTATATCACGTTTCTAATAAGGGTAACATAACTCATATTCTTTATAATTTTAAAATAAAAATAGAAATGGGATATCTGTATTCTTGAACCTTTATGAATTGTCCATGACCAGTTTTGTGTTCATTGCTTTAATGGCTGCTACACCGAGAGCGCAACAGGGTTAGCCAGCTAGCTTGATGGAGAAAAATAAACATTTGGAAATTTGATGAATTCTACACTGTACATGCGAGTACCGGAAATGGGCGAACGAACGTTTTATCAAGTAGCGATAATTTTGTATCACTCGAACTATGCACTGTTCATCACAGGACGATCCTTGAAGGAGAAGCGCTTTAGGTTCCCTCTGTAATTGGCTCAAGGAGTGCATGACGGCATGAATTTTAAAAGCGCAGTGACTGTGCAACACCACTCTGCTGTCATCGTATTGACTACTGCCGAATATGAACTTTTGTTAGCCGTTCGAATTTCACAGCTGAAATTCGAATTTACTCAGCGGTGTTTACTTTATATGCCACCAAATGGAATTCATAATAATTCCTTTGCTAGTATGATTTGCATTAAGTGTATTGCGCATTCATTCTGATATGGCATGCACATCTAAAATCTTTTCAGCACTTCAATACTCTCATTATTTTGTTTTCTCTTCGATATAGCCAACAATATTTGAAACAACTATTTTAGATAACCATAAAAAAACAATTAATAATTTTTTATTGAATATCTTGCCATTTTTCCCTTGTCAGAAGCGTAACTTCACAAAATGCAGCGTTCTTCTCAAAGAAATGGATTTCAGTCCTCTTGCCTTCGATTTGCCCGTGACGAGTGCTAAGTCAGCTCCATAACTCGAAGCGCGCCAACAAAAACGCAACGTCAAACGCCATGACATCCATCTTGCGCTTGCCAGCGCCATTGATTAGTATGGAAATATCTGCTCACCTCCTTCATGTGCGAACACTCCGTTCTCATAGACTTTCTTAAATCTGTTGGAGGACAAGATGAGGCGTCAAGGAAGGAAAGTCAAGCTATGCAATCTATAAGGGAGGAACATTGGAAGGGATCCTCTTGAGGTAAAGAGGCCTCCGTATATTGAGTAACATTAACGTGATGTTTTAGACGTTGTTTGCAGTGCGGAGAGTGAGCGAACATTGGCATAGAAAAGATGACAAGCGAGTTAGATTTACCTGGATGTATGAAACGAATTACGCGATCTGTTTGTTGAAACCGACATACTTCTTGAGTTGCAACTGAATTGTTGGTGAGGGTGGTGGTAAAGTGCATTGATTCACTGAGGCCATATGAAATGAAGCGAGTAACGGTAGAGTATGGAAAAGGAAATGAGATTGAGGGGCACTCATTCCTTCAACATTATAGTTGAGAAGATACACTTTTATAACTGGAGGGTTTTAAATATCATATCGAGATAAACTAGATCATGATAGTCAGATGGGTTGTGTCACGGAGATCAGCCGTGAGTGGCAGGCAGTGCAATAAAAGCTGCGCAATATGTGACGAGCGCGTCAGGTCTTGCATTTACCAGAGTATGGGCAGATCCTACTTTTATCAAGTACAGAATGTGTTATAAGATAATAGCTCACACTATTGATAAATTGACTCAATACTGTTTTAGAATAACAGTGTAGTACCGTATTTTATACCGTTCGGGTCGTTTATTTTTTGTAACGGTGGATGAACTATAAAAATAGAAATGCCAATACTTTTATTTTACAATACAACTTTTAAGTAAAATGCACCATCAAAAATATTTGCGGAACAAGTTTGTTTATAATAGTAAGAAAGTAAGAAATAGCAAGATTGTCCTTCCCTTCTTCCATGAATTGCAGGCACATTATCATCGTTCAGAAGCAGATAAGATTTTGGGTTGTCTACTATCGTTTACCATAACGACGTACAGTTATTATACAGCGAAAATAACCAACAGTGAATTAAAATTAACCTAGAGTAATCGAGAAGTAGTATCTCCAATATTTGGGTCACTCAATTCTCTCTGTTGCGGAGACTATGGCGAGGAGTATTTCTTCTTTTATATCGCAACAAACAGCTTTGTTCCCTCGTTTTATTTCACACCAAACAGCATTGCTCCATCGTTTCATTCTACAAGAAACAGTTTGTGTCATTGTTTTGCATCACAACAAACAGCTTTGTTTCCTCGTTTTGCATCACAACAAACAGCTTTGTTTCCTCGTTTTGCATCACAAGAAACAGCTTTGTTTCCTCGTTTTGCATCACAAGAAACAGCTTTGTTTCCTCGTTTTGCATCACAAGAAACAGCTTTGTTTCACCGTTTTGCATCACAAGAAACAGCTTTGTTTCCTCGTTTTGCATCACAAGAAACAGCTTTGTTTCACCGTTTTGCATCACAAGAAACAGCTTTGTTTCACCGTTTTGCATCACAACAAACAGCAATGCGATGATTCGTGTACACAACGGCCTTGCGCCGTGATGTCTTACCTCAAGGTCTCTCTTCTCCGCCAGTTGCATCTTTCACTGGAGCCCATCCTTCACTGGAATCGACCACAACTGTTCAATAAGGTTGAGGTCAAGACTGACAAGTGACCGGATTACGCGAGTTTCCCTTCTAATTTGAGGAAGGCAGGTGCTAAGTTCTGGCCTTGATACACTTCAGCAAGTGTTATGAGGCATTTATACAACACAATATCGGTCTGCCTCGATTTGGGTTGATTGCCGTTATGCAGCCAGCGTACAACAATTGATCCTTCGTAGCAAAGGTATATGTAGGATTTTATACCGTGAGCTCCGCGCACTCTACCAGTGGAATCCTGCTGTTTCCAGTATGGGACGCTTCTTATTCAGTTATCCGACTGTAATATCCTCCAACCCTTCTGTGATGAGCCGAATGAAGATAGGGAAGACCGGCCAAACCGTTCTGCTTCACACGGGAAATGTCGTACCCCAGACCAGACATTCAAAAGAATTGTCTTTGCAGCACTAGACCTTATGACGCTTTAGCTATGATACGTTCTGTATTTCAAGAGCTAAAATCTTCAAGCTTGAACTTTTTGTTAATATGATTGAAGCGCGCAGCATCCTACAATTCTGATCGCATGCAGGTGATGAGCACTAGACTTCACATTCGGATTGCGATCAAACTTTGTACATGAGACAAGAAACGAAGGTGAAATAGACGTCTCAGCTATCTCAATACATGCACACGTGTCCTAATTACTATGCTATGTCTTGCTGCCACAGTAAATTCCAATCACCGTTCATCTTGTGGGTCACACGGTGAAGTTCACACGAACATCGACGCCTTGCTGTCTCAAATGTTAAGCCAGTGAGTGCGTGCCAGCAGGTTTCTCCTCCGCTACCTTGAGTTACTGGGTCACCCCAATACCAGGCATCAAGGTCGACGTCCAGTGGGCAATTGGCGGTCCCTTGCTTCGTTCACGCTCGCTTCGCACGTTTCGTCTACGCGTGCGTGCTAAAATAAGGGTTTCCAATACACGTTCGTTCCCCTGCATGCTTCTTCTAAAAATAATTCCACAGAAAAAAATATGGGTCTTTACTGCGCGTTCGTTTCAAATCCTACTTCTTCTGAAAACAAATATAGAGAATAAAATAATGGTCTTTATTGCGCATCTATTTCCCATCACATTTATGCTAGATATAATTATGCAGAATAATCAACAACTTGTAAAACTGGCACCATCGTACATTACGATGTGGATGTTGATAATGCGCTCTACGGTAAGAATAGAACCATACCTTCTCATATGGAAATTATTCTCCCTTATGATATATCTTACGGGTAATATTATCTTATTTTACGATGGGGAACGTTACATATGTATTACATATTAAAACACCATATTCTAGTATTATTTCAGGTGCGGCTGGTGTTGTGTAAAGCTGGTGTTGCTGGATTTGCGTGGTGACACAGGTAGTGCATTATGAGCTTTAAAATTTGTCTCCCATACGAGTAATTCTTTTAACCCCATCCATTCGTATCTTAGGGCACCGGTTTTCCTTTTTACCAAGTTCTTCGCATAAGTTTTTTAGTGCGCTTTCCAACGCACCTCGGAATGTGTGTGCATCCCTATTAAAATTCTGAGCCTTTTACAGAGCGTTTTCAGGCAGTTATAGGCCAAGAGATAGTCGTTTTCAGGCAGTGAATTAGCCCTTTTCGGTGCAAATGTCGCTTATTTTAAGCTCTGTTAAACGGCTATTTCTGGGCATCGAAACGGTTAAGGCAACGGCCATTTTGGGCTTCTCTACAACTTGAACGAGGCAATAGGTTGTCGAAAAAGGCTTGAAAACGACTTTAAATGACCAGAATGAGCCCGAAAACAGCCATTGACTTGACCTATAAAAGGCCATTTGAATGAAGGGCCCTTTTCAAGCCCTAATAGGCCAAGTATAGGTAGGAGTCGGTTTGAAGTCGTGATTTTTGGCCCTTTTGTGCCGTTTTTGACCTTTTACGACTAATTTACTATCTGAAAAGGGCGATAATTTTCAATTGGGATGCTCCATCGACACCTGATTTAGATTATGCGAAATATAAAGATAAAGCAAGAAATGTTCTAATACATCGCTTTTAACCGTTCAAATGGTGTAGTTTTCGACTATACCATTGAATTGTTCACATTTTGTTCAACTATATAAATATCTACATCTTACAAACCTTTGTGATTTTCATAGGCTGATGCCTCACATTGCTACTGACTGCAGTGTTTCATCAGAGTATGTGCAGCTCCTTTGGTGATTATAGAAAACGGGGAAAGCGGGTATGGGTGCCTGCACACAAAAAGATTTGAAGTGAGAAAGCAAGCAAGCTTGAATTGATTAACATGGATTCCCATGGGAGTGCACACACTGCAAGCGAGCGAGCGAGCGAGAAAAACTGATGATTGGCTGAAGCAAGAAAGCGACTCGAAGATGGTTTCACGCTAGAGCGCTACAGCGAGAATCCTCTGGCTGCCTGGCAGTGCGTGGTGAAATGTCGACAAGGGTGGTGCACTGCTGAATTTCTCCAGCATATAGACTGAACTCCTCATATCCGAAGTTTATGCTGTACTGTGTGTTTGGAACTCAAAAGATTCAAAGCACAGTGACAGATTACATGTTTCAAAGCAGTGGGACGAAGTAGGAATGAAACTCAACGTTACAAACACATGCTTGTACTGCTTGTTTTTGTTATAAACCTCTCTCCATAACATTCAGGAGCAGACTGGTTGTCTTTTGGTGTGTGATAGATCTCGCCAGACATCGTTCTCTCTCGCTTGCTTTCTCGCTTCCAGTCTTTTGGTGTGAAGCACCCTAAGAAAGGTTTGAGCTCGATTGTTCTGACTCTTTGAGCCTAGGTTGAGATACTACGATAAACACTTCCACAGCGCGATTGTATTATAATGACCAATAAATTGTATGGTTACCTCGTAGCACAGATACGCTTAATCTCCCCCACCACTTCACTCTGGGACCAGTGCAGCAGCTGCTGTATTACAAGACACTATCGCTAAAACTTTCTAAATTGGCTGAGCTATGCAAATTCTATTTCAGAGTTGATGAAACTGAAGGATTTATTTTTCGGGTTTGAACGGAAAACCTGAAGTAAAATTTATTCCTCAAACCACCTGGAGAGAATGAGTGATAGCGCTGAATTGGGCTTAAGTAACCTTTAATTTGAACTCAAGTCAGGGACACTTTAGCCGCAGAATTAAAAATATGAAAATTTACTCTGCAATCGCCGTAAAATATTCCTCTGACTGAACTCAGGTCATCAGGTGTTCTATTTCAACATTCCCCTCAACTCGGGAATATTTTTGCACTCGCACATTTGTGCATTCGTCTGCTGAAGCTTGAATTGGTTTTAATTCTAATTTTAATCAACTAGATTATTGCAGAAAACGACTTACTAATACGGATGGAAGTATTTCTAGATTCTGGCTTCCAATTTGATCCTAAAACTTCAGTTATGAATCAGTGTATCATGTTTCACTCAGCGCTTAGTTTTATTTCCTAAATACCATTTGAGGAAACGTATAACATTTTTCATAAAAAATGTAATTGTCTTCGATATCGCAGCCTCGGTAGCGCAGTAGGCAGCGCGTCAGTCTCATAATCTGAAGGTCGTGAGTTCGATCCTCACCCGGGGCATATGTTTTTTACTCGTTACAAAAACGGAAAAATAATAAAGCGGAGTTGTATCATTTTGCTTTAACAATCCTTCTTCAAAATAGCTCTTAGCAATCACGTTTCACTTGAAATTTGACAACATTTGATCATTGGAATATGTGTTTTTTAGAATTGAGTTTAGTCCTGGATTTAATAATCATTCATTCCACGAATGTAGCTACAATCTATACTATAATAAGAGCCGCGTCCGTCCGTCCGTCCGTCAGTCTGTCCGAAGCCAGCCGAAAGCGTGTGATGAGCGTATCTGTGATACAAGCAGCCCTATATATTTTGACGGGCCATGTTCACGCGGCCTCATCAACTCTCGAGAGATTGATTTTTTATACTTTTTACGGCCTTTCTTTCATTTCACCTTCATTTTTATTTCAAATAAAGGGGGGTGGACTAGTTCCAATAAATTGAAAACATTAAACAAAAATTTCAGGAGAAACAACAATTCAGAAACTGAACGTTCGTTTGGAGTGGACCATCTCCACAACACAGAGCGTGAAGCTATCGTCATTTGTATGAACTGGGAAAAGTTTCCTTCCTACGTAATAGTGATGATCGTTGAATTGTCTGTTGTGTGAAAACGAAGGACCATTTCGTATTTCTGAGAGCTGAAGCAAGCTGGTCTACATTAAAGCAAACAGACCAACGCACGTACACGCAAACAACGCAATAAGTGATTAGATAAGGAAGAGCTGCTAAGAATTTCTTCATATGTTCACGCGGAAAAATCAGGTCAAATTTACATTTCTGAACGTTTGCTAGGGTTCGCGAGGCAGATTTACTTATAGTGGCTTGAAGTTTGACTGCACCCACAAAAGAGTTACCCTAAACGAATTATTAGTCGTAAAATTTAGAATTTGTTTAGTGTTGTCAGCGCACGAACGGAATTGCGAAATTCAGTCATTTACGAGTGTTCACGACCCACAAAAAAATGTATAATAATGTTCGACACCACGAGACACACGTTCCTATTTTCTAGCAATACACGTCATATTCATTTCGACTTCTAATCTGATGGATTATCACCCCGAAAATAATTGTGGAGTTGATGAGGCTTTTATCACAGATACGATCATCACACACTTTCTGCTGGCGGGTGTGACACACGGACGCGGCTCTTATTATGTTACAGATTTGGTGTTGTCAGCCCACGAATGATAGCTGTACCTCACGGTAGAGGAAACAAGGTAGGGTCATTTCCATGGGAGAAAATACACCTCCTCTTGTTCGGCTAGCCAATAGAACGGCTATATTTCAAACAAACTTGATAACGTCACCAGAACGGCATGTCGTTAGGTCAATAGTAGAGCTAGATTTGGTGTTAGCACTGATATCAGATGCAATATGAGCGCTGCTATTGGTTCGTTGCCGTGACGTCAGCAAAACCACACCGTCAAAAAAACTGGTTTGAACCTACCGTGTTTCCTCTACCGTGCTTTACCTTGTGCACCTGAAGCATTCCTGCGTACACCCAACACGAACTTATGCGACTACGCGTCAACATCAATTACACTATACTTGCGTTATCTTGACAGATGATAACGGCGTCAAAAATGACGGCGTTATTTTCAAGTTAAAGCCACAGTTCGTCCGGTAAAAGTATTTCAACCGAACGGAGGAACTACTTTTCTTCTGTTCGCGTGTCTTGGCGCACTCGTGCACGGGCATCAAGTAGTTGAGTCGGGTATCTGTGCTACGGACATAATTTTAATGCCTTGACCGTGATGTGTTAAACTGAAGTTCATAATTCAACCCAAATATAAAGTTAATCGTCGTGAGAAAATTTGAAAATGGCAAAGATTTACTGGATCGTACCTTCATTTGATTAAGTGTTTGTAAAAATTGAGCTGGTGACTACTGGTCGGTATGAAGCATTACGAAAATTCTTTTCGTACACACTGGCGGCTCACATCGCACCCAGCGTGTTAAATTGTTTCCAAGAGTTATTAGGAACTGACAGGGCAGATACCGCAGTATGGAACCGTTGTGTGTGGGGTTTTTCGTTGTGACACTACTCCATACTTGCGTCTGGTGGAGACGAAGGCAAGACTCATAATAAATAACTGAAAATAAACGTTAACATCAACAAGAGAGCACCAGATCAAATGGTCCACCGTACAATGCACGGCTGATGGTGAGAGCCACAGCTGCAGGCTCGGTCTCGACTCTATTGATCACGTTACAGCATCGCTTAGCGGCCACACCGCCCTCGATCGCGAGGAGTACACAAGCTCTAATTGCTCTTTCTTTCTTGAGAAATTGGACATTTATGCGAGTATTTCATTAGATTTTGCATTACGGTAAGCAATCATTAATGAGTATTTACCAGACATCGTCTAGGACTGCCTAGCACCACATTGGTTTTGTGTAAGGGTGCGTTCACACTACGAGCGGAGCGAGCGGAGCGGCGCGGAGCGTCGCGGCACGGAGCGGAGCGGCGCGGCGCGTGTGTTCACATGTGAGCTGAGCAGAGCGACCTACACAAGCATCAGTCGCTATGGAGCGTTCCGTGAATGCGCTTCTGTTGCTCGACGGCAAAACGGAAACACTGGATCCATCCCATCAACATGAGGAGAGATCGCTATGGAGAATACCACTATCTCTTCGAAGCACTGAGGAGAGATGAATCACAATTCTACGAGTATTTACGGATGAAGCCGGCAACTTTTGATGTACGACAATCCCTTATAGAAAAAAAAAATTCCAACGAGATTAGATAAATTTCCTGTTTAGCAATACATAAATTTTTATTGAGGATACATGTAAAGCAAAGTAGTTTAAGCAAAATTGAAGTCTTTCCATATAGGCTGTATCACATATATTACTACAGGTTTTCGTAGACCAGTACGATCAAAAAAAGTCTTGTGGTGACTTAAATGTGAGTGAACGTAAAGTAATTCCCTTCAGAAATTCAGGGTTGTGCCAGAGAAACCTAAGTGAAAAATACTGACAAATATTGACTTGTCCTGACCAAATAGTTCTCGAAATACTGATATGCTTTCCGTTAGTATTGGAAAAAATCACCCAAGCTCTTAAAATTTTGTAACTTATTGTGAATTTGGCACTCATTGAGTCCTCCTCATCATCATACGGCCGCCTTTTTCTCCCATTTTACGGAAAAAATGAAAACTTTATTAAAAAATCGTACATAATTATACTTTAATCAAGATCATAAAATGAAATGCACAGCATCACAACAAAGATGAAACAACATCACGAGAAAAGCATAATAAATTCCTTAAACTGAAGCAATAATAAAGTAACTTATCAGAGAAAGCAGAAGAAAATAGAAATTAATGATTAATGAACCCAAATGAGTGAAATTACATTGAAATATTACATGTTACACCATCAGTTATAATTGTAATATGATTAGTTGTACAAATAACTAGTTATATACTAGTTTTATCTAACTCAAACGACAATTCTACCCCTGTAAGATATGACGATCCAAAGGCGGAGCCAAGGAGAAACGCTCGACGCGAGCGTCAAAAAATCCCAACGAATTTCCCGAGCATGCCGCTCCGCTCCGCTCCGCGCCGCGCCGCTCCGCTCCGCTTGTCGTGTGAACAGCCAAGCGTTTCTGCATTCAAACCTGTACAAACATTATTGCCGCTCCGCTCCGCGCCGCTCCGCTCCGCTCGCTCCGCTCGTAGTGTGAACGCACCCTAACACATATATGTTTCAATTGTTTCAGATTAGAATGTCATACACGTTACGCGGTCATAATTTTGCTCAGTGTGTAGGACAAAGCTCTCAAGTCTTCCATTAGGCTTCGACAAGATGGTCAGGGCACCGGAGTACAGAAAACAGTCTATGGAGTCTTGCAACCTTGTTTGAATATGCCAGCCTTCTTCTCAAGGTATTTGTTCGAAATTTATGTCAAACAGACGCATTTTGTCCGTTCTACGTACAAACGCGCACTTATCGTGACTCATAGAAATGACGTCTTTATGTTGCATTTCGTACTCTCACAAAGTATATTTCTAATGCAGCTTAATTTGTGTTTTATGAGCTCTATTATGTGTCTCACTGGAAACATAACATTTCTCTAAGGGTTTCCCATGGTGATTGACATCTCCTAATTACATCTACATCGTCAGGACGAATGAAAAAGAGCATATCTGTCAAAGCAAGCAAAAAGACGAGTCTCGTACAACTCAATGTTTAGAAGATGGCTGGAAATTCTCTGCCCTCCAAACCCCTTTTCAGTTGTTGCATCAGCGGACGGTGCATCCACCTCTCGTGTCCTGCCTACTCTCACACCGCCTACACACACAGAGGTGGTGGCTTCCACAAGCTCCACTTTTTGAGCCCTTATTTTTGCCCGCTCTGCACATGTTCAAAGTTAGCGTTCAATTATGCAACTAAACGGACGCCGCGACTTCTAAACTGCGCTCCTGCCTGCCCCCTCACCAGCCTCCAGAGCCTTTATTGCGCGAGTGTATGGCGGCCTGCTCTGTATCACCCCACGACACACGTCCGTGTGTGTGTGTTTGTGTGGCTCTGTAGATCATACTTGCTCATGTGTGTCTGCCTGATGACGTGTTGAAGTCATGCGTTTTTGTTCACCGTAGGGTTTCGTGGCGTTATGCGCATTTCTGTGTTGGTAATGGCTTATGAGTTAGAAAATAAGAGCATAGAATGTCAGGGTCGTGATAGAATTTGCATAAGTGATTTAGAGTTTGGATGCTTGAATAGCAGTAGGCTCGGATTCAGCAATGATTGAAGTCAAACCCAAAAGAGTATCATAGATACTCCTAGGTTAAAAATTGAGGAGGACTGAAGCAGCTTTAGCATAGAGAAAGACGCGTGAGATATCAAGAGTGAGCATGAGGGACCGAACCGGAAGCAAAATACGAGCTAAGTAATGAGTTTTAGCCAAAAAAAGGGCCTGGTATTGTTGATGCCATTTCTTCTCTTTCTCTTGCAAAAATGGGCACGGAAGAGTGAAAAAATATCAATTTTGTTGTGCCGGTTGATCAGCTTGCTCTACTAGACCCTATACTACGAAAACAAGAATACTGGATTGCTTCTTCAAGGAAACTTGCGTTGAGACTTACTGTGAATCAGTTCCGGAGGTAGGTTCGGCTGTGAACCAAATGACCAATTTTTGTCCACCCTGTACTCTTTCCATCTTTTCTTCTCATAAATATAAGAAGCTACTCTGGATCCTCTTATGCGATACCATTGTATGCAAACATCAACTCATACGGAGATAAATTATTTCCCTTTATTCAACTCAAGCGAAGTTTGATTCATGTTACAAGCTACTGAAAATAACTTGAACTAAATTTTATCCGTTTAATTTGACGCATGAGCAGATGTTGTTTGACTCGAGAATAGACTGAAGAATGTAATATTGTACTGTTCTACCTATCAGTTAATGTGCATTAGTATACCGTTCGCAGAGGTTGATGGTTTGTGTTGCTTGCTTTTTCATGAATATTTGAGGAAATTTTAAGGAGGCGTTCTAATGAAGCATCAAGTCTAAGGAATTGTAAGCTGGTTTTACATGCGTAAAACTGAAAGTAGAATTGCTTTGGCACGAGAATTTTGCCACTTTACTGTCGGTTGCGTGCCTCTCAGAATTTAGAAATGTAATTACCGTTCTTCTGACTCACATTTGGAGAGTTCGAGTCGGGAATGTATAGAAAATGGACTCGTGCTATCGAGTATTCGAAAATGAAATATGTTCGAGATAAAACCTATAGAAGTTGCTGTGTACTTTAAGTTAGACTCTAGAGCTTACGATGAAGTGTGATTTAGGACGAGTAAGTGGTCGAGGATTTCAACATTCATCTGCTCACGACTCCAAAATTTACCTCTACGAGTAACTGCTGAGTTAGTGTAAAGTACAAAACTGCAGCCGATGAAAAGACAGCTGATGTTGTGAGGAAATGAAACTTAGAAAACTTGTGAGAGAAGCTCATTCAGAAGCTCGATTACAAATCAAATGGAGGAATGAGGGCTAACGAAATGAAGAGAAGTGCCATGCATCAGCAAGTACAAATAATGTGCAAAGCAGATGGGTGAGAGTACGGAAAAATTTATGAGATAAATACTGGAAGAATGAGGAGGATGTTTAAAGTAAACTAATTAAGAGAGAAAAGTGCACGGAAAGTTTCGTATAAGAATGGAAAGAAGGCAACAAAATGCGCAGGTGGAGAACAGGCAGGAACTTGATTCAAAAGTGCAGTAGGCGCTTAATTAAGAGTTGACTCCTACGCCGTCGCGCGTCGGGGTTTGGTTGTGAAACGAACGGATCAACTCACTCAATAACTCGAGATTATAACGGATGCACGAACTAAATAACAGGAGAGAGGGGATGACGGATGAATGGACTGGATAAGAAGAGAAGGGATGACGCATGAAAGGACTGGATAAGAAGAGAAGGGATGACGGATGAATGGACTGGATACGAAGAGAAGGGATGACGCATGAAAGGACTGGATAAGAAGAAAAGGGATGACGGATGAATGGACAGGATAAGAAGAGAAGGGATGACGCATGAAAGGACTGGATAAGAAGAGAAGGGATGACGCATGAAAGGACTGGATAAGAAGAGAAGGGATGACACATGAAAGGACTGGACAAGAAGAGAAGGGATGACGTATAAAAGTACTGCACAAGAAGATAAAGAGGATGATATGCGAAAGAACCATATAGCTGAAAAAGAGACTGACTGGTGAATTAAAAGATTAATCAACATAATGGTGAATAAAAGAAGAATAAGATGAAGAAAAGAAAGAATGACGGATGATGCGACTGGATATAACGCAGACGGGAAAACGAATAAAAGAATTGGATACAGGACACAAAATAACTATACTAGGTACACGCCAAATTTTTGAAAATATTAGAACGATACGAAATAATGTTTTGAATCCCATTGGTACGGAGGAGTGATCAGTATTTAAAAAACAATAGGAAAATTGTACGGGACAGAAAAGTATAGAGTGATTTTGAAAGTAATTTCAGTGGACTTCAGAGTGAATGCCACGCTTGAAGAATGAGGAGGAGGACGGGAAAACGTGCGAGTACATCGATTGTATTATGAGAGTGAGGTGGGGCGCTATAATGTCCTGCATGCTGATATTCTCTGACATTATTTGCGACAAAACTGGAAAATCAAGCACTGCTTAGGCTTACCAAAAGTCGCATGAATGACAGATCCAAGTTTATTACATGTATAAGAACTAAGCACTAATCCAAACGCATGAACATGTGAATGTTCTGATGCAGGGAAGCCTGAAATTCTGGACAGCGAAAGAAAAGGACGAGAGAAAAATAGAAATTGACAGAAAAACGAAAGAAATTAAAGTACACAAAAACGATTGAAATACTTAAAAAATTATTATTGCTTTTCATGGTTTCAGAATTAACTTTCTAAACAACTACCCTCATACTGTCCAGATACTCATGTAAAACCCCCCAATTTTTTTTTAAAACACAGGAAGTTGAGGCATTTTGGAGAGTTGTTAATCATGAGCTACGATAATATCATATATGTAAACTAAACAGTAGAATTTCAGGAACTACACGAACTAAGGAAAACATTACTGAGAAGTGCTGTAGAGAATGCAGCTATAAGGTAGGAGTTGTTAGTAAGGGAAGAAGGCAGAATGGTAGTATGAACTAACTCAATGACAAGTCAGCAAAACCCAGGATGACAGTTTGAGAACCTTCCACAGACATGAGTGAATTTAAGAGTGTTTTGTGAACAACATGAAGCATCTAACTGAACGAGGCAGTAATGATTTATCAGCCATAAATGAACGATAAACTAACTCTATGATACATTCGAAAGTCAGAAATCGGAGATAAGCAACACAAGTTGAATTTTTTGAAAGGCCGACGCAAAGAAAACCTAGGAAGGAAGACGCGGCTCGGAGATCAAAGGCAGGGAGGCTCTCAGCCTAGCTCCAGAGTCAGATCGCATCACATGAATGCTCCAAAGAGATTAATTGAAGTGAAGTGACAGAAAATGCTTAGCGGAGTGAAGTACGCATTGCTTTAGGTGTGAGGCGGCAGCCGCGCTCACAGACCGAAGTGCGACATTGGAAGTCACGAGTAGGAGCTACAGCTTCAGCTCATGAGGCTATAAATGAGCTTCTCACATTGGAAGGTGCGTCTGCTGAGCGACAATCAAAGGGAGTTTTTAGCCGTGAAAAGAGTAAACGGGAATTAAAGGCTGAGAGTTTCAGCGAGACGAAAGTATGAAGAGCATCTCACCATTTTCCTCGACCAGTAGAGGCTACAAATGAGTTCTTTAATTGAAACATGCGTCTACTGAGCAATAATAGTTTTCAGCCGTAAAGAGTGTAAACAGGAAGTAAAGAACGATAACCTCTGTAAGAAGAGAGCAGAAAAAGCATCTTATCATTCCCTGAATCAGAAGGGCGACCGCTTTTGATGCTAGGTCAAATAAAAGTGTAAAAGGAATGCTCCGAGTGTCTGATTATCGTTAATATAATTTAATGAAAGCTAAAGGAACAGGAATTAGGGTACACCAGTGCTGAAATGAACAATAATTCGCGTGAGATTGTAATTTAAATCCTAATTTGGATTCAGTTTCTGTTTAACTCTGCCTTTATACGCTGTTCTATAAGTGACCATCTACGTATATTAACTGTGAGTATTAATAATAATGATAATGATAACTCAAAAATCTACCAGTACGAGGGTAGAAAGTAGTAGTTAATACTCAGTCACATGTTCGTTTTTAGTTCACATTAGGGTAGCTAAAGCACAATTTCGAAGTGAAATTACCGTGAATCAAGTTCGGTGAGTTTACTCCCTCTGATACAGCTATTGTGTCCATTGGAATTGGTGTACCCTGGAGAAAGATGTGAGGTTCCTAACTGAAGTTTCGGTAGGCCTTTTGTTGAAGTAGAATCTTTTTGTTTTTTGTGATGAACCGACTTTTTTGATTTAGTGCTGCTGTTTTTTCACCACTCATTACTTTCTTCTTCAACTTTCATCTTGTATCATGAACTTTTTTCAATCTTGCAGTTTGTGCACGCAAGGTGTGGAGAGGCATTTTGTGAATAGATGTTGCCTTAATTAAATACTAAACAAAATCGCTTTTTTTGTGGCTAGAGAGGCTCAAATGGCTCATAATATGTACGGTGAGCTGTACAGTATGGTATACTTCCATGCTGTACAGCAAGAGCTGCTTCCGAGCTCAGCTCCTCAAACCCAGGAGCCAAATTTTCAGGAGAATTTACGCCGACATGGTCGTACTGCCGGCTGTGGAAACACTAAGTGTTAAGAGATTAGAAAAGCATCTTATTATTTTTGTGAACCTCCAGAAACTAAATATTATATTTATATCATTTATAGCCTTATAAGCTCAAACTGTAGTTCCTACTCGAGACTTTCAGTTGTCGAACTTCAGTTACTGAAAGTAGCTGCCGCCTCACACCTAAAGCTAAGTGCACCCTTATTCTGTCAATTTTATGAGCTTTCTTTGCCAAAACTAATTTAGCTAAAACTAATCAATAATTTTCCAAATAAAATAAAACTTTGAGGCATTGGAAAAAAAGCTCGTGGTGAAGCCAATTTAATGGAAAAACTTTCGCAGCCAGCTATACCACTATGACGACGTACGAGTATATTTGTTGAGAATCAGGCCCCAGTGCTCTGCAGTTCCTCGGTATCTCAGCCTATACATGCAGCGAGGTTATATCTCGCTTATGTTTAGGACAAAAACGGGTTAAACGGTGCTGCTCAAGCGTGAGGTCTACCACACTATAGCATATCTACCTCTAGCTAGTACTGTAGTGTGAGGTTAGGTTAGGTTACAAATGGATATTACATATATCCTTACATTTAATTTAGAGATTAACACTTGATTTATACACCTCAAACTGCACCTGGATAGGCGATATATGGCGGTAGACCTCACGCTATAGTAGCATTGGTTAAACTATGATTTAAATTTGAAGTCAATATGGGTTTGGACTTTGGAAACAGTCTTCTTGCTGTGGAAACTGTTCTTCGCGGTCACGTGACGATCATTGTACCTTACCTTTGCTTTTTTAAGCTTATTGAACGTGACAGGTATGTTTAAATGAATGAGTTGGCTGTTTCCCATGCTTTTAGTGGCAATTGTCGTCCTTTTAAAAGCTGCTTAACAATTTAAAACATAAATATTTTTTACCTTACACTGAAACATGTATGTTGCTCCATAAAGGCTTTTTCATACCGCTGATTTTTATGCTTACTTATTATTTATTGCTCTTCCTCGGGACATACGTGAGTGAGGCCTTAGTATAACATCAAAAATCAATAACACTCGCAACGCCAAACATCGACACACCATAGTCCTCGCGCGATACTCGTTTTCTATGGATTCGTTTTTTTGATACTCGTTTTTTGCGACCCACGCGATCAGTTTTCTTTTACGCCGGCGAGCAGCTGATTTGACAAGCACGCGCTCCCCTCCGCAAGGCCACATGGAGAGCGTGTGGCCGCGGTGTGGTTGGTCGCTGGAATGTAGGTTTGATCCTGCTGCCTCGCTTCTTGTTGGCGTTGTTACCGAGAGTTCAGACGTTGCTGATGTCCTAACTTGGGTGATTATACTCTTTTTTTTCGTGCATTTACTGATGTAGTAGGTTGGTTGATCATATGACACTTCATTGCCTTGTTTGCTTTTGTTGCTTTATTTCCGTTATGGTTGTGTTTCAGGGAGCTAGTGAGTGTTCCGTGCGTTTGAAGCTTGTGCTGTAGCCACATGCTCACGCTTGAACCTTAGCCAAAGTTTATGCATACTAGCGTACCTGCGACGCCAAAGACAATGCATTTGATTACAAGTTAGAGCCACTAATCGTTCGTGAAACTGTTTAATGATTAACAGAGGAAATGTTTCTTGGATCACATATCTTTTTACATCCGGGTTCGGTACGCAGTGGTTGAATCGCGTGTCTGTGCAACGCACCTGATCCTATCATGTTTTCAAGGCGGGATGAGTGTTCTGACAAATGCGGCTCTTATAATAAAGATTTTTTTATCTGATTCCAGTGCGTGGAGAAAAATCTTCTACTTCGTGTAACTAAGTTGTTTTTTCCCTGATTCTGACATAAGAGTATCAGTAGGACCACCTTCCTCTTGCTCCAACTTACCGATATCTTCTGTTTACTTGTTGTTTTTCTAACAAAATTATTACTACAATTTGCAGTCACACAGTAGCAGTGAGTGAACAAATTTAATTTTGAAGTTAAACAAAACAGACAACTAAAACCTGAACAATGCACTAGCCACAGAAAGCGCGGATAAGCTGAAAGAAATAACTTTTAAAATTGAGGAACCCAAAAAACAAAAATGAACTATCCTACAAATGAGATGCACTTTACCATGGCACTTACACTCCTACGAGTCTTTGTATAGACGAGTTACAAACCAGAACCCTACAGCTGGAAGCCTGGTGTCGTTGCTTCATGGTTGCCAGCGTGACACGACAGAGAGGAAGGCAGCGGAAGTGGGTCAGGCGCGCGCGGGTGCCTGCTATGGTCGCTCTCATGTGCGTTACTTGCCTTGTATAGAAATATTTCTGGGATGCACGCTGCGAGCTAACACACCTTGTTCATTTCCATTACTTCTCGCTGAAAAGATTATAGCTTGAACTCTTCTATCCTTATTCAAGCTATCATCCTGTTCTATCATTAGTGATTTATTGATGAAGATATCGCAGTAGTGGAAAAAATGGATAGGTATGAGAACTTATAACTTTAAATTTGTTATGAGCTTATAATGAAGAAATATTCATAAATGAGGAAAAAGTTGACTTATGAGACACTGAAGGCTTTCAAAATTATTATTGTAGTCGATGTAATGCCAAGGTGCAACTTTTTTTCACCAGCGTTTTGCTTCTTTCCTTGTGAATAAAATACTTTTTTAAGGGGCAAGAAGTTTATTATTTTATTTTGAGTAAATAATTCAAATTCAGTTGGCGTTCACACCAAACATGTACAGAATAGCTCGAATATTTTGACTTTACCTCTCTCGACTGTCACACACGATGTATGGCCTTCATATAAACGCATCACAGTGAGCTGACACATCGGGAATTGAACATCAAACTCATTGAAACAACAATAATTCCACGTTTTATGTTTACGACGTTTATTAAATGAATTAGTGATCATCACATTGTGTGTCCAACGTTATGGTTGGACATACCATAAAAACAAAAATAAACTTCATTCACAGCTTTCTTCTAAACAAATGTTAACGTTGAGCAAAATGAGTTGAAGAGAGGTAGGCGCAGGTGTGATCCCCCTGTACTGAGAGTGCTGCACTCGAGGGCTTGGCGGCTTGAAAATAACGACAGAAAGAAAGAAAGGGATTATTTCCAATAGAGTTGAAACATGAAATGTCGAACATTGGTTTTTAAAATATCTTAACATAAACATCCTTAGGTGATAACTACACATTGGTATCGTAATACCCATGCCAAATGTCGAAACAAAAAATGATTGACAGAAGCTCATGAGCTCTGCGAGGTATCTTACATGCTCGTTCGTGTGTGGTTCTCAGAAACGGATACCAAACAAGGTTAACTGTGGAAAATACAGAATGATGCAGTCCAACGTGCACTATGTATTTTTAACCTGTTTAGAACACAAATCCTTTAAAATCTATAGCATTGAAATATATTCCATGAAGCACAGAAGCCATTCATATCAGTTGATAACGTAAAATAACATTATTTCCTGATTTCTCGAGCGGAGGAAAGTGCGCAATGAAAGTTTCTACGACACTACCTCGGTAATTTTCTCTTTATTATCATTCACTCATGTTCACGAGGCATGTATATCTATCCTATAATATTATCCGTATTTGCATATTATTATATCCGTGAGATTGTGAAACTCGCATCTCAGATACGTTAAGTCCCGAGCTAAAGGTAAGGTATGCCTTCTTATTATTGAAATAAAATGTTCTTTGCTTTGTAACGGACCATCTTTTTGGTGCACTGATGTCCTGTTATTCAGATCCCATGGTTTTCGTCTTAAATTTTCATGTTGACCCATAAATCAAGTACTACATGTAATGCGGGTCTAAAGTTTCGATGGTTGCAGACACAATAAATTATACGTAGATACATAACTATATCACCGCTATGATTATTTTAAAGGCCTAAATTACGATGGGAGACGAGGAAGTAAAAGATGTCCGTCCCACTTCGCTCCACACGCTTGGCGTCCTAGTCGCACGTTTTGCAACCTGAGATGTTCGGTTGATTTTCCTGTGACCGGCTTTCACTAGCACACTAAAAAAAATTTCTAAGAGCTATTCAGCGTATGCAAAGTGACGATGTTTAAAATGTTAGAGATAGATTAATCAGCGGGAGTTTAAAAAAAATTTGGGCTAAACATTTAAGAAAGTGGAGGACAGTGCTCATTACCTAAGAGCGAGTTGAATGACACCAATTCCCTGTGACCGTGTTCAGTGTCCTGTTCGTGTCGCTAATACGAGCGCAGGATTATATCTTTGATGCACTGTGTCATTCGATATTCTTACCTTCTGGATAATGAATTTATGATGCAGTTCAGGTCGGTTTACTTCCCAGCTTGAAATAGATTTACAAGCTGTCACTGATGTTGTCGAAGACTGATATGAGCAATACTTACGCTACCTTGAAGACTGAAATGAGCAATACTTACGCTACTTTGAAGACTGAGATGAACAGTACTTACGCTACCTTGAGGACTGAGATGAACAGTACTTACGCTACCTTGAGGACTGAGATGAACAGTACTTACGCTACCTTGAGGACTGAGATGAACAGTACTTACGCTACCTTGAGGACTGAGATGAACAGTACTTACGCTACCTTGAGGACTGAGATGAGCAATACTTACGCTACCTTGAGGACTGAGATGAACAGTACTTACGCTACTTTGAAGACTGAGATGAACAGTACTTACGCTACCTTGAGGACTGAGATGAACAGTACTTACGCTACTTTGAAGACTGAAATGAGCAATACTTACGCTACTTTGAAGACTGAGATGAACAGTACTTACGCTACCTTGAGGACTGAGATGAACAGTACTTACGCTACCTTGAGGACTGAGATGAACAGTACTTACGCTACTTTGAAAACTGAGATGAACAGTACTTACGCTACCTTGAGGACTGAGATGAACAGTACTTACGCTACCTTGAGGACTGAGATGAACAGTACTTACGCTACCTTGAGGACTGAGATGAACAGTACTTACGCTACCTTGAGGACTGAGATGAACAGTACTTACGCTACCTTGAGGACTGAGATGAACAGTACTCACGCTACTTTGAAGACTGAGATGAACAGTACTTAATAACGCTACCTTGAAGACTGAAATGAGCAATACTTACGCTACTTTGAAGACTGAGATGAACAGTACTTACGCTACCTTGAGGACTGAGATGAACAGTACTTACGCTACCTTGAGGACTGAGATGAACAGTACTTACGCTACCTTGAGGACTGAGATGAACAGTACTCACGCTACCTTGAGGACTGAGATGAACAGTACTTACGCTACCTTGAGGACTGAGATGAGCAATACTTACGCTACCTTGAGGACTGAGATGAACAGTACTTACGCTACTTTGAAGACTGAGATGAACAGTACTTACGCTACCTTGAGGACTGAGATGAACAGTACTTACGCTACTTTGAAGACTGAGATGAACAGTACTTACGCTACCTTGAAGACTGAAATGAGCAATACTTACGCTACTTTGAAGACTGAGATGAACAGTACTTACGCTACCTTGAGGACTGAGATGAACAGTACTTACGCTACCTTGAGGACTGAGATGAACAGTACTTACGCTACTTTGAAAACTGAGATGAACAGTACTTACGCTACCTTGAGGACTGAGATGAACAGTACTTACGCTACCTTGAGAACTGAGATGAACAGTACTTACGCTACCTTGAGGACTGAGATGAACAGTACTTACGCTACTTTGAAGACTGAAATGAGCAATACTTACGCTACCTTGAGGACTGAGATGAACAGTACTTACGCTACCTTGAGGACTGAGATGAACAGTACTTACGCTACTTTGAAAACTGAGATGAACAGTACTTACGCTACCTTGAGGACTGAGATGAACAGTACTTACGCTACCTTGAGGACTGAGATGAACAGTACTTACGCTACTTTGAAAACTGAGATGAACAGTACTTACGCTACCTTGAGGACTGAGATGAACAGTACTTACGCTACCTTGAGGACTGAGATGAACAGTACTTACGCTACCTTGAGGACTGAGATGAACAGTACTTACGCTACTTTGAAAACTGAGATGAACAGTACTTACGCTACCTTGAGGACTGAGATGAACAGTACTTACGCTACCTTGTGGACTGAGATGAACAGTACTTACGCTACCTTGAGGACTGAGATGAACAGTACTTACGCTACTTTGAAAACTGAGATGAACAGCACTTACGCTACCTTGAGGACTGAGATGAACAGTACTTACGCTACCTTGAGGACTGAGATGAACAGTACTTACGCTACCTTGAGGACTGAGATGAACAGTACTTACGCTACCTTGAGAACTGAGATGAACAGTACTTACGCTACCTTGAGGACTGAGATGAACAGTACTTACGCTACTTTGAAGACTGAAATGAGCAATACTTACGCTACCTTGAGGACTGAGATGAACAGTACTTACGCTACCTTGAGGACTGAGATGAACAGTACTTACGCTACTTTGAAAACTGAGATGAACAGTACTTACGCTACCTTGAGGACTGAGATGAACAGTACTTACGCTACCTTGAGGACTGAGATGAACAGTACTTACGCTACTTTGAAAACTGAGATGAACAGTACTTACGCTACCTTGAGGACTGAGATGAGCAATACTTACGCTACCTTGAGGACTGAGATGAACAGTACTTACGCTACCTTGAGGACTGAGATGAGCAATACTTACGCTACCTTGAGGACTGAGATGAACAGTACTTACGCTACTTTGAAAACTGAGATGAACAGTACTTACGCTACCTTGAGGACTGAGATGAACAGTACTTACGCTACCTTGAGGACTGAGATGAACAGTACTTACGCTACCTTGAAGACTGAAATGAGCAATACTTACGCTACTTTGAAGACTGAGATGAACAGTACTTACGCTACCTTGAGGACTGAGATGAACAGTACTTACGCTACCTTGAAGACTGAGATGAACAGTACTTACGCTACCTTGAGGACTGAGATGAACAGTACTTACGCTACCTTGAGGACTGAGATGAACAGTACTTACGCTACTTTGAAGACTGAAATGAGCAATACTTACGCTACCTTGAGGACTGAGATGAACAGTACTTACGCTAC
This sequence comes from Morinoia aosen, assembly GCA_030386875.1. Taxonomy (NCBI): domain Eukaryota; kingdom Metazoa; phylum Arthropoda; class Malacostraca; order Amphipoda; family Talitridae; genus Morinoia; species Morinoia aosen. Next base: position 13,572,907 of record CM059562.1, read on the forward strand.
CTTGAGGACTGAGATGAACAGTACTTACGCTACTTTGAAAACTGAGATGAACAGTACTTACGCTACTTTGAAGACTGAAATGAGCAATACTTACGCTACCTTGAGGACTGAGATGAACAGTACTTACGCTACCTTGAGGACTGAGATGAACAGTACTTACGCTACTTTGAAAACTGAGATGAACAGTACTTACGCTACCTTGAGGACTGAGATGAACAGTACTTACGCTACCTTGAGGACTGAGATGAACAGTACTTACGCTACTTTGAAGACTGAAATGAGCAATACTTACGCTACCTTGAGGACTGAGATGAACAGTACTTACGCTACCTTGAGGACTGAGATGAACAGTACTTACGCTACTTTGAAAACTGAGATGAACAGTACTTACGCTACCTTGAGGACTGAGATGAACAGTACTTACGCTACCTTGAGGACTGAGATGAACAGTACTTACGCTACTTTGAAAACTGAGATGAACAGTACTTACGCTACCTTGAGGACTGAGATGAGCAATACTTACGCTACCTTGAGGACTGAGATGAACAGTACTTACGCTACTTTGAAGACTGAGATGAACAGTACTTACGCTACCTCGAGGACTGAGATGAACAGTACTTACGCTACTTTGAAGACTGAAATGAGCAATACTTACGCTACCTTGAGGACTGAGATGAACAGTACTTACGCTACCTTGAGGACTGAAATGAACAGTACTTACGCTACTTTGAAGACTGAAATGAGCAATACTTACGCTACCTTGAGGACTGAGATGAACAGTACTTACGCTACCTTGAGGACTGAGATGAACAGTACTTACGCTTCTTTGAAAACTGAGATGAACAGTACTTACGCTACCTTGAGGACTGAGATGAACAGTACTTACGCTACCTTGAGGACTGAGATGAACAGTACTTACGCTACCTTGAGGACTGAGATGAACAGTACTTACGCTACCTTGAGGACTGAGATGAACAGTACTCACGCTACCTTGAAGGCTGAAATGAGCAATACTTAGGCTACCTTGAGGACTGAGATAAACAGTACTTACGCTACCTTGAGACCTTGAACACACTATAAATCCTAACTGAAATTGAATGATTCTAATCTGAAAAATTGGCAGTTCATAATTTTTTATATTGAGTTGAGAATAATTCATCACGGTAATGATTTTTCTCCTATGATATATTGAAATATGCCGTCTGGTAATTGAATCGTGAAGCGTTTATAAAACAAGAAAATATCACGATCAGTAACTCTACTGAAAAGATATGTTGAACTTCGTTGAATGTTTATTATATTCAAGTTCAACTTACCAAAAAGATGATTACTTTGGAAAAACAGAAATATGAACACAAAAGATGCAAACTGCGTAAAACCACGAGGCATGGACTCTTTACGGAACAATCACGATAACTTTCTAACGTTTGAACGTACGAGGCCTGTCTAAAAAGTATCCGACCTTTGGCCAGAAAAAATATTTCGAATACCTGTCGGAGTTGGGACCCTAATCCCCTTCAAAGTATGCCCCTTGTGCTTGCACACACTTAGCCCACCGATCCTTCCACTGCTGGAAACACCTCTGGTAGTTTTTTTTTAGAATGGTGTTCAGCTCCATCGTCGCATTGCCTGTTTGACTCCTTCGATGCTGACTGTTTTCTTTGATGTCCGTGGAATTGTGCATCACGAATACGCACCGGAAGGACAAACAGTGACAAAGGAGTACTATCAGGATGTTCTCCGGCGACTTCGTGATGCAGTTCGGCGCAAAAGACCAGACATGTGGACTGCGAACAACTGGCACTTGCATCACGACAACGCGCCCGCACATTCATCCCATTTGATCCGCAATTTCTTGGCCAAACATGGAATTACGACCGTTCGCCAACCTCCCTACTCTCCAGACCTGGCTCCTTGCGACTTCTGGTTGTTTCCAAAATTGAAGACACCACTGAAAGGATCCCGTTTTGAGAGTAGAGAAGAGATAATGCGGAACGCGACGACAGAGCTGAACACCATTCCAAAAGAAGACTTCCAGAGGTGTTTCCGGCAGTGGAAGGATCGGTGGGCTAAGTGTGTGGAAGCACAAGGAGCCTACTTTGAAGGGGATTAGGGTCCCAACCCCGTCAGGTTGTTGAAGTATTTTTTCTGGCCAAAGGTCGGATACTTTTTCGACAGGCCTCGTAAACAATCAAACTTGGTAAGGTCAAAACTGCTGCTTCGAAGGATATTTTCACAGCTTGCCAATGAATCCTAACTTGTTTCCTGCTCAGCTTGTTTTCTCAAGCCTTTGATGCCGACGGAGAATGTTCTTTGGCATTGGAGGATCAATGTCAATTACAGACTCAGCCTTCCTGGGCCGCTGAATGCTGGGCCGTGCGATCCGGAAAGAGCACCGTGAGAACAACGGGGTCAGAAGATGCGCGGTTGTGCACTGAAGGAGGTGTGGAGGGTGATATAACTTCCAGCCGTGCAGTCTCCAGTCTTCTGTGATGTGCTTCAATAAAGGTGTGGAGGGTGATATAACTTCCAGCCCTGCAGTCTCCAGTCTTCTGTGATGTGCTTCAATGGAGGTGTTGAGGGTGATATAACTTCCAGTCCTGCAGTCTCCAGTCTTCTGTGATGTGCTTCAATGGAGGTGTGGAGGGTGATATAACTTCCAGCCCTGCAGTCTCCAGTCTTCTGTGATGTGCTTCAATGGAGGTGTGGAGGGTGATATAACTTCCAGCCCTGCAGTCTCCAGACTTCTGTGATGTGCTTCAATAAAGGTGTGGAGGGTGATATAACTTCCAGCCCTGCAGTCTCCAGTCTTCTGTGATGTGCTTCAATATAGGTGTGGAGGGTGATATAATTTACAGCCCTGAAGTCTCCAGTCTTCTGTGATGTGCTTCAATAGAGGTCTGGAGGGTGATATAACTTCCAGCCCTGCAGTTTCCAGTCTTCTTTGATGCAAGTGTTTGTAACTTGCGAGAGATATAGGATGCAGTTATTTTGAACTGCTCAATTTGTTTAATTGTTTTCTATCTAAAAATATGTTTTTCCCTTTCTCTTCTTCGGTATGATTCGACCATTTCACCTTCACGACTAGGAGATCTATAATTTTGAATATTAATCAAACATTATATTATAAACAATCCTCAGTGGGCGTTTAGAGTACAACAATTTTTCATAGCAGGGACACCTGTTTACGTGAGTTCAGAAGCCTTGGTGATGAAAAGTCAGAACGTAATTAGTGAGAACGTAATCTTGAAGAAATAAAAGGAAAAAGATTTTCTCTTCGTAAAAACCTCCGTAAAATTGACAAAATGGAATACATAAAAGCTCAACATTAATTTAAAGTTACTTCGCATTGGAAATAATTAATAAACTCTGGAGTCTTTAATAAAATCGCTAGCGTATAGCACTTGTATATTGAATACTGATGTGCAGTGTGAGTTTTAGGTTGCACTCAATACTGTAGAATAAATATCAAGTTTGAAACTTGCACACTGTTAGCCAAAAACATACCAGTTATCAAATTTTTTAATAGTGTTACTAATTAAAGATAGTGTACAGGTTATCACAGAATGCCAGGTTCTATTTCCGCAAAAAAATTTGTTCATTGAACTCTCTACTGTCAAAGTGGATATCAAAATTCACTTGCATAAGCAGCTCTAAAATATTTTATTCCTTGTGAAATGATTGCCCTTACGTGTTCTTCGAAGTTCATGGTCGAGTGGCAGTCACTTCCTCGTTGTGATGTCGGTGACTACATGATGCCGGTGCCAGTTTAATGATGGTGGTTGTTATAACGGTAATATGAGGACAAAATGCGGACGCGTAAAGTCTTGAGGATAACTAATGTTTCTGTAAGTAGCTCTAAGCAAGAGTCAGAATTCACAGTCGCTGTTTGATTCAAGTTTGGAATAACTTGGAATCGATTTTGACTCGCCAGTTGAGGCTCGCACCAAATGTATTTAACAAAAGGATGGACTGCCCAAAGAATGTAACCCATTTCTTTCTTCCTTCCTTACACCCATCTGGTGGTCGCGGTGTCTGCGAGTGCCAAGCTGGTCGGTGTTTCCACTTAGGTGAAAGGAATAACATTTTACATTTATTTAATTACAAGGGTAAGTTACTCGGGCAAATGGTCAAATTTAGGGCAATTAGCTTCAGTCAAGAAACCTTTTCTTATATCACGACAATCCCATGACTGAAAATTTTCTCTGATCCCTAATAAATTCATGGCGCATTGTTCGCAACACGTATTTTATGCATCGCCTAGCATTTGTTTGCCGAACAGTCAAAGGTTCATACTCAACTCATTCGATAAAATTTCAGAAAAGATTTTCTTGACATCGAAACCTAATTTTTGGTTCTCCAATTCTCTCTGAACGACGTTGAATTCCATGATTGAAATGAAGAAGCAAATAAATTTGCAGAAAATTATCTATATTATGAAAATTTCAATTGCATTCTAAGGTACCGATAATTTCATCCCCTGAATACATTGCAACAGTAATGTTCTCGCGGTGAAAGAGTTTCATATAGTAAAAATGCATACGTGTCTACTCTCAACGACATTCAGCGACAATATGATCGACTGAATTTTGACAAAGCTTAAGGAGTTGCTGCTCACTTCAAATGAACGTAGTGCTGGAATCTATGCGCCCGCGGAAGCAAGATTGCAGTAACAGTTATTTTATTTCGTACAGTCCGTCATTTGGTGCGCGGACCGCTTGATGTTGCAGCTCAAGGTTGATGAAGCTCCTCAGCCTTTGCAGCTCTTCGGGACCGGGGACCTTCAAACGGACTACATTGTCGGCCTTTATTTGATTTTATTATGTCCATTGCAAAACAGATATGAAGAAGCACGGGCTCTAGAAATGCTTTGATGGTTCAGGGCTGGAGAATAGCACGCGCTGTAAATTTGATTTGCACAGTTTGCGTAAATTCGCCTTGCTGCACGTGTGTCTGTTTCTCTGAAAATGCCATCATTCGCTTCCAGAAATTTCAACGCCAAGTCAGAATTTCATGTTTCAGGTCATAAACGAGAAATTTATTTTCTTTCAGAATAACTTCAGGAACAATTTAATTCCTCACAAGAAAAAATCAACCTCGGTTAATAATACAGTGAGCTATTCCGATGAAGTGACTAGAATACCAAAGCCTTCAATCGAGGGTAACTCGTGTTCATTTTAATTAAGCTGCGTTGATGCCTGAGCGCGTCACAACAGAAGTTACGCAACACGATGTTGGAGGTATGGCTGGCTGGCGCATCCGATGGCTGGGGGACGCAGTCAATATTGGGGCACAGCCGCAGTATTCAATACTGGGAACTGCAACAATGTCTGATGTTACACACCGGCGCTTCAGTGATAGACCAGTACCATAGTGCGTTAACCTCTGCTTCTCTCACTCTGTGTGGAAATAGATTAAATAAATTTCCTTATAATTACGTGTGGAGAGTCTAAAATAAGGCACTTCATCAAATCCTTCGACTCGATGTGATACAATTGAGCAAATTTGGCTTTAAATGTTAATCTGTCTTAACTCTGTCAGTGCAGTTACGAAAAAAATTTGTTTGTATCATTTTTATTTGTATCATCTCCAATTCTACCACCATGATAGACCGGAAAGACAAAATATTTTGATACAGGAATTGTATGATTCATCACAATACTATACACCAACCGCACTAGGTCGAAAATTCATCTGAGAGCAATGCATGTTGATACCTTTTCTTCCACGAGTCGGTTTCCTCTGTATTTCATGCAAAAAACTGTGCTTTAGAGCTCTAATCACAAACAACACTCTCCTCCACACCGAGGGGAAGGGAGTGGCCAGTTAACGAGTCTGCAGGGGCCCGATTTTCCAGCTATTTCCGTCGTCGTGGCGGCACAACGTACGTGCGTAAAAGGGCTGTGCAGGCTGTGAGTTCTTTCGAGTAGACTTACGCTGCCAGTTGTTAGTTCTTTCAAGTGGACTTACACTAACAGCTGTAAATTCTTTCAAAGGAACTTAGACTTCCGGCTGTAAGTTCTTCCAAATGGACTTACACTGCCAGCTGTAAGTTCTTTCAGTGGACTTACACTAACAGCTGTAAATTCTTTCAAGGGAACTTACACTTCCGGCTGTAAGTTCTTCCAAATGGACTTACGGTTTCAGCTGTAAGTTCTTTCAAGTGGACTTACGCTGCCAACTGTGCAGCTACGACCATGTAAACCGTTTGAAAATACAACGCTAGCCATTAGCTGTCTACATTCTCTACATTTGGTGTCCGAGGATGTGTTCCATCCGAGGACATGTTTCCATTTCTTTGTGAGATGGGTGTAGAACACTTTTGGCTCGTCTATTCTGCGCGCAAAGGCATGTTTAAGTAATGATTTTCTTGACATATTCACTGCTGAATTTTATTTTGTTAATTCTCAAAACTGGGAGAAAGATAAACTTGTGCACAAAATCATAATTCTTTTGAGGATAAACTGCAAAACAGTTTGAATTGAATTATTAGGTTAACCATGTACATATTTTCTCCGCCAAAGAAATACCAATTGAAAACGAAATACCTGCTACGATCCCCCATCGAGTATCATCGTTACATTTTATTTGAATGTGGAGAACAACTCTACTTATTCGAAGATAGAAAATTAGCGTATGTTTAAATGAAGTTGATGCATGACAGCTTAGGACAAAACGGGTGAATGAAACACCTTTAAAAATTGATCTCAGATGTTTAAGTAAGTAAGAAAGTTAACAACCTATTCAAATGAACCATTGCCTACCTTCATGCTTGATGAAAAGAAAAGAAAGGAAAGAAAAACAGTTCATTGTAGAACAACCTTAACGACGAATTTTGCGCGACAAAACTGAGGTGAGTGCTACACCTTATTTGCCCGAAAAGTAAGGTTTTTGCGCCTCTCTTGTTGGCTGCACGACGGCGTTCAAGGTCACCAGGCTGGACGCCCCGCCCGCCCGGGCTCTGTGCCGTGCGGTTATCTGCTTCTTCGTGGCACCGCTTGCTTCTTTCTTGGTCGACTCACCTCCCTTTACACTGTCCCATGCCGTCATTACGTAACGTTTTGATGCTCAAATTCAGCATTTCAATGCTTCAATTCAACATTTTAATGCTTCAATTCAACATTTCAATGCTTCAATTCAGCATTTCAACCCTTCAATTCAACATTTCAATGCTTCAATTCAGCATTTCAACCCTTCAATTCAACATTTCAATGCTTCAATTCAACATTTTAATGCTTCAATTCAACATTTCAATGCTTCAATTCAGCATTTCAACCCTTCAATTCAACATTTCAATGCTTCAATTCAGCATTTCAACCCTTCAATTCAACATTTCAATGCTTCAATTCAACATTTTAATGCTTCAATTCAACATTTCAATGCTTCAATTCAGCATTTCAACCCTTCAATTCAACATTTCAATGCTTCAATTCAGCATTTCAACCCTTCAATTCAACATTTCAATGCTTCAATTCAACATTTCAATGCTTCAATTCAGCATTTCAATGCTTCAATTATACATTTCAATGCTTCAATTCAACATTTTATTGCTTCAATTCAACATTTCAATGCTTCAATTCAACATTTCAATGCTTCAATTCAGCATTTCAATGCTTCAATTCAACATTTCAATGCTTCAATTCAACATTTTATTGCTTCAATTCAACATTTCAATGCTTCAATTCAGCATTTCAATGCTTCAATTCAACATTTTATTGCTTCAATTCAACATTTCAACGCTTCAATTCAACATTTTATTGCTTCAATTCAATATTTCAACGCTTCAATTCAACATTTTATTGCTTCAATTCAACATTTCATTGCTTCAATTCAACATTTCAATGCTTCAATTCAACATTCAACATTTCAATGCTTCAACAATGCTCACACTCATATAATTTAATGCTTAATGTATCCACGTAGCTTATTCCTACATGGGAAATATAGTTGGCAAAAGAGTGGAATATTAGAAGTACAGGCTCATAGCTGGGGGAACTTCCTTTGTCACTTCCCACACGCCTTCTCGATAATCAAGATGAGGTAGAAAGCTTATCCTAGTACTTGAACTCTCGTGTATCATGCAACTGCCGATGCTTCGAAAGTGAAGTAAAAAATGTTTCTGCATGCAAATTGTTCAACCAATGTCCATAAAAGATTTTTTGACCTTTTCAACAAAATTAAGAATTAAACGTACTTTCTTTTGGTTTTGATCTTTTTTTTCGTACCAAGATAGCTTGTATATAGAAATATAGGTGTATAAGTTTGATATCTATCTTTAACCTTTTACTAATTTCTGTTGGATTTTACACTGACGTTCAGAATCAATGCTCGTCCGTGGATGCAGCGCGAAATAATTGTTCTGCTATAACGCTAAAAAAACATGAATCCTTTGCGAACACCCTAACAGCTTTAGTGACCTCAGAGCTTAGAGGTGACAATCATATAGAAACCCCAACGCAGCATAATTAAAGGTCGCCTATCATATCGAAACCATAAAATTACACTATTAAAGGCTGCAAATCATATCGAGACCACAACGCAACACAATTAAAGGTAACCTATCTGATGGAAACCGGAAGACAACTTAATTTTCAGAAACCCCAGGGTAACACCGCTATGCGACACAACATATGAAGGCGTCATAACGCCACACTTTACTTGAGTATCATGCTGCATCTGTTCTTCCGACAAGATTTTCCGTTATCACAAATACTTGTAGAATTAAGTACATTTGAATGGCAACACTTCAACTATGTTATAAAATTTGTTTCTTGGATGCGAGAGTGGTAATGGTAATTAAGTAGATCGTATTAAAGAATAGGAGCTTACAACAAAAATGAATGGGACCGTAGTGACTCTGAGTATGACGTTCTCACCGGATAGGCCACAGCTTGCCTGTGCCCAGCATCTAAATCTATAAAAGTTCACACATCATGTAATTTTAAACGCAATACTAGTCGCGTAAGATTAAATAAGTTTCATTATATCTACGCATGAGAAGCGTCGAGTGCCTGCGACGATTTGCGCTATCCAACTCGTTGTGTGGGTACAGAAATAAGAAACGCCGGCGCACTTGAAAATAATCTGACCGACCGATGAATGCCGAGGACAAGTCCTATTGGGGGGTGATTGAGCTCGAAAACCGTTCCATCGTACCGACTGGAGACCAGTACGGTACTGAGGTGCACATCAACGAGCTCGGGTTGTTGGCGCGCTCTTACGACAGGCAATTGGATGGGTGTGCGGCTCTCGATGGCAGGATTGCTATGTGTAGTTCCGTGTAGAACAGGAGCCTGGATGCATCTGATTGTGTTATTTTCGTTAGCACGTTTCGATTTGAGTGCTTCCATGCATCTTTATTTGCATCCACTCATCATTACGAACAAACCCCTCAAATTCATTAAAGGCACGGTTCGGGTCTATTTCCAGATTATGGTCATTTCTCGGTTTATAAACTCATCGTATAGAGATTTTTATTGCGCATCCAACGATATAATTGGCTTTCAAGTACGTCAATAGGTTTGTCTTCTGGACGGGGTAAAAGACGCTCACTAGTGTGACCTTGGGGTGCACCAATGGATGGGTGACCTCCCTCTTCCCCCCCATTACGAGCCAGTATTGAGTGTTTCTCTACGGGAATAGCATGAGAGTTCATTCATGGCCTTACTTGAAATGCTTTTGTACTCAAACGAAACATTCAATTACTCAGTGATGAATTATGATGGTGTAATTGAGTGTTTGTTTTGAGTCTGGCTGCTGAGTCATCAGCTAATTTGCTGGCTATGTAAACATAAACGCCTCCCGGAGTTTTGAAGCTACAGGAATGACAATTATATCAATCGAAAGTGCTTAAAAAGAGCTACAAAGGAATACCAGTAATGGAAAAAAATATTAGCCAGTTCGGAAAAAAAATTGTTAAAAAAACCCTGTTTTGAAACTTATATTTATTGACTTTTGATATGGATCCTTACCCACTGTTTTGAAGGTACATACGCTGATAAGACTCAATTAAAAAATTAGTACAGAACGAAAATTTTTTTTTTAAAAATGGTTTTTCTGACAACTCACTTTTTGATTTTCGAAAACCTACTCCTCCCACAGTTTTGAGGGTACAGAGATGGCGAGCATACCAATCAATAGCGCTTGAAAATGAAAATAGATCCGGTGCAAAAAATTTTTTAGTTTCAATTCACCTTGAAAATTAGAAGCAAATTATTCAAAAAAGTGGAAAAAAGGTCACTTTTAGGGAAAAAAGTTCTCAAAACTCAAAAAATCAAAAAACTTTTGCACCGGATCTCTGGACAAGACAATTTGCTATCTAAAAAATATTTTCTCAGTTCTCCGAGTTCAAAATTGTAGGAGGAGTAGGATTTTCCACAACACATGTTTCTTCATGTTTTTTTAAAATTAACCTTTTTCATGTATGGTTACGAAAAATATGCACAAATAAAAAAAATATTCATAACAATTTACACCTATGGTAGATATCTCGGAAAAATCCATCGAGAACTTAGACTTTTTTTTTACCCCGAACCGTCCCCTTAAAGCTCGTCTTCATACTTTGATGGAATGAAAAAATTCTTTCGGAGCAGTGAGTTGTTGCCTAACATTCTAACTGAAATGTGTAAAATCGATTTTCAAAGACTCCACCAATTAAAATTTGCAAAACATTTTATGTCCCCAAGTGCACGTTGAAAATACCTACATTTCTCTAAATTTATACCTGCTGGATCATAATCAAATAAAAGTTCAGGATAGACTAATTTTCCTCGGCGGAGTTCATACATACCTTGAACACATCAAGAGCAGCACCAACCCAGGCAAACTTTTCGCCGGAGGGTTCATGACTTTAGCTCAGCTCAGCACAGAAACTACACTAGAGCGGCCTAAATCATTGATGCTCTGTCGAAAAAGTTATTCCAGGAATTTGTGCATATTTTCTGGAGCACAAAACTGCGTCTCTACACGTCTGCTACGTCTAGCAGCTTGATTAAGGATGAAAATTCACTAAACTTCAATAGTGTGGATACCATTCCTTTCCCTTCGTTATGGTATCATTTAAATTTGCTAGACTATTTAGAGAAACAATTTGAATGGGCAATTACGTTTAATATAAAGTGTGCGAGCCAGTATAAAAATAGCGTCTGTGAATGTGATAAGTTCGTCTACTCGCGACGTTGTAATGTATCGTTTGACTAAACATGCTCTAAACACGTGTTCGGGAGCTTGAATTCCAGTTCATAAAATGCTGTGCCACTGCAGCGCTATCATAACAGTTTACGATCCTGGCCTTCATGCGGACTTGCTGTGTAATTTCCTCAAATATTGAGACGTCCCCTCAAGTGTTTTCTTTAGATAAGTCGAGGAAGCGATAGTTCACATGTGCGATAATATGTATTCACAAACCCCATTCGCAGAGCTACTCTTGAATGCAAAATACCAGCACTTACCCTCTAGCGCGAGTGATCTTCAGTCGTACTCTCCTTTAGGTACGATATTTTAATGGCGTTCATTGTTCTTGCATCGCGTCAGCTCGCTGATTTGAGGGAACTTCGGCAGCTTTAAAAGCGCTGCGTTGTTAATATGCTCGTAGAACTCAAGCGTTAGCTCCGAGTTTCCAATTACTGGCCAATTTTGAGTTGAAGATTTCTTTTCGCTCAGACATAAAGACATTTCATAACTGAAATGCTGGAATAATGAAATATTATTATGTGCCTTATTCATCTCTCCAAGAATAATTTTGTTCACTTTTGTTTGGCATTCGTTATGAAAGAGACTCTCAAACTCTATTTTATTGCCTTGTATCCCTGTGTAAATCATACGTAAAGTGCTTTTCGTATCATCTCTTCTATTTCAGACGGAATTTAGCGAAACTACGAGCGACAGTTAATGAATAACTAGGCACTTCATTGAATGAAGAGGTGGAATACGTACGGACAAATGCACCGAAACAATTTCAAATGAAATACTGTAAAGTTTCAGGTATAAGAACTAACAATTTATCAATCAAATGATATAATGCTGAATCAGATTGAAAGATTAATACTTTTGTACTTCAAGTGTAGCTATCAAAATGAATTGCCATGGATTTTACATACAGCGCAGCAATTTACAAATACGTAGTGATGAAACCACGCGTGTGCTCGTATCGGTGATGTTTGGATTACACTTGTTGGCGTTTTGCGTAGCAGTAAATTTCTGTTTCCCGGTATGTGCTGCGGTCTTAAATTTACAAAGTAATCATACTTCCATCACAATGCTGAAGATCCATCACTCGCTCTTTGCGGTTTTGTATGTAAATGCAGGACAAGGTTCATGTGTGTTATGCGGATTTTATGAACGATTCTTCATAAAATCGCGCTCGTATATTTTAAAACACCACGAATTGAAAACAGCAATTTAAAATTTTAATTGCTCTCGAGTGCTTGCGCACAAACTTTTTACCTGTAATCAGCGAATTTTTTTCTCAGGGACAACTGGAAATGCTTGATGTGCGTATCTGTGATACGTACGTGTTTGACTGCCGCACGGGTTAGGAAATAATATTTCAGCCACGGATTTAATTAAAATGGATATGTTTGTTTGTTGCTGACATCAGATTCTGAGATATAAAAATGGTAAAAGTTGGAGGTGAATTGAAGCTTGTGTCACAGATACGCGTATTATACACTAACAGATTCTTCAAGATTCAGGTTGTAATCATCCTGTTGAGAAATCAAGCTAGTCAAGAATAAACATCGAATGAAACGACTAGGAAATTTTTTAGGAGCATAAAATTTTCCAATATCACTCAACAGTAAAGATCACGTCTCTCTACAGGGGAAGGGGAAAGAAATAAACTTTCGAATAGAGACCAGCATTAGAACGATAAAAATCCTGGAACATAATGGGCGTATGCATAATTCATTCAAGGGCCTGAATATTGTAAAGCTTTCAGAGGCCTGTCAGTTTATCTCTGTGCTTTTAGAGCGAAACTTTGGCGATTGACAGACAGTGTCCGCAACAAAACTCAGACAATTAGTTACTAGGAAATTAGAAACACACAGTAACATCTAAGCTTCGTTATCTTGTTGCGTTGTCAAACAGTTTTATCTGTGCATTGGTGTAAATTAAGGTTTGAATTTGACGCCAGCGTACATTTAGAGAAACTAATGCTTAAGTCCGAACTAACTGCTATCTTTGAATTTTAGTTTCAGCTAATTGATGACCGTGCTTTTACAATAAAGGCTTTAGCATCTGTTTTTTGCAGTGACATTTTCTGATAGAGATAAAGAACTTAATGACAAGTTTCATTCAAGCTCTGATCTCTTTACCTTATTCACTGAAGAAATTAAATTGTGCAAAAGCGTTCCATTCGAATCAACTCTGTGGAGATTATGAGGCATACCCAGATATGAAAAATTAAGAAGCTCTAACTTCTCAAGGTCGAACTTTAGGTATTTATACTCAGAAATTTATTGGCATAAGCACGTGAAATAAAGCCATACGAGGTGTGGTGTTAATTCATAATTCGTAACCTGGATACGTCCTACACTATACAAGCTAACGTCATTTCAATGTGAGCACTCAAAATGGGTCAACTTACGAGTAGACAGAGACTTTTCAATACTGCTGATCGTAGCAAAAAATGCATAATGCAAGGAGCTCAACTTGAACGTAAACTTTCTCTCAGGGGGATACAACTATTTTATCATTAGGAATTAGCGTTCCCCCGGGGAAAATGTGAGGCCCCGAGGTGAGAGTTAGGGCCTTCTTTTTATGTCAAGGACCATTTTATCGGTTCACTGCTGTTCTGTTTTTCAGCTCCTACTACTTTTTTCTTCAACTTTTATCTTATTTCATGAACTTCTTTCTCAAATTACTGTTTCTATGCACCTTGTGCATAGATTCTACGTTCCCTTATATCTCCATACGAAATGGTGAGTTCCTCCTTCCTGTCTTTGGAACGCCTTTGCTGCCATTAGGGAGGCTGAAACTAAGGTCTAATCTAATCTGAATATAAACTTTGAAATCGTCTACAATGTAGTCCGCATATGGAGAACAACAGACTACATAAAAAACCTAGGGATATTTATGAAGGTTTAGGGTCATTTTGAGTGCCGTGAACTTAAAATTCTCTTGTGTGGTCATTATGAAGGCAAATGAGAAACCTCTGAATAATTGAAAACATATCTTCTTAGGGGGTCATCCAAATTTTTCAACTTTTTGATCCGATTCATTTGAAATTTGGCCAGTATATGTATTTGTTGAAAGTAAACTTTTTTTACTCATGTAACTTTTTCGATTTAGGCCTTTTTTTTATATACGAAATATTCGTTTTTTGGTACATTTTTATAGATATATCAAATGAATAGAAGTCATTGAGTTTTTATGCTAGTACAAAAACAAAGACAGTTTTAGAAACCTTGATACATTTCTAACAAAAGTATGGTAGAAAATTTTTACATTTGAAGCTTTTCTTTTTTATATATATGCGATATTTGATCTGTAACTCGCATATACACTAATTTTGGGTTTTGAGCTTGATAACAAATTTTTTTTGTACAATTGGAAAGTTCGCTACCATACTTTTGTTAGAAATGTTCCAAGGATTCCAAAACTGTCTGTTTTTTCCTAGCATGGAAACTCACCGACTTATATTCTTTTGAATGTTGAAAATTAGAGGTTTTGGGTATAAACCAAAAACACAATTTTTTGTTGAAGTGTAATATAATGGACAATTTATGTAATTGAATGCTGTTTTCATTTTTATTTCGATAATCCTCATACATAACTTCATATTCACACTGTGAATTGTAATTTAAAAAAAGTAATAACATTTTTCTTTTTTATAAAAATTAGGAAGTTTTATATTTGTAGTCTGACTCTTATGAAATTTGACTATTATATGTAACTTTTGAAAAGAAACACAATTTAGTCCATTCATTTTTTCGATTCAGGCTTTAGTTTTTTGAAAAAATTTGATATATTGGTTTTTTAGTTCATTTTTATTCATATTTCAAATGATATTTATTTATTGATATTTCAATATTTCATATCATTGTGTTTTTATGCTAAAACAAAACCCAGGACAGTTTTAAAATCCTTGAAACATTGTAAACAAAGTTACGGTTTCAAATTTTCCATTTCCCGTTTGGTTTTATTTTTATATGGGGTCGAAATTGGGTCGAAAATTCAGGATTTTTGGCCCCCTCAATCGCCCTTGGGGGTAGGGGATCTAGTGCCCGTAGCGCCATAAAATTTTAGGACCGAATAGTCCACCACCTAAGGGTCTTTTTCCAACAACAAAACAAAAAAGGTCACCGGACTTACAGAGGCCTGGATGATCCCCTTAATTACATTTTATTTTCCCTCCCAATTAAAACGCACCTCCGTGATCCGAGGACGCTTCCTTCAATCAGCACCGTGTTCACGTGGCTGGCAGCGTCGGCGGAGCGCAGTGGCGGCGCAGAAATGTTTGCTTGACAGCAATAGCTGGGTAGTTGTCCTGCGTGGAGAGGCATAGTTTCGAGCATCCACACGGCAGTTTCGGTCGCCATCTAAGTTGTAACGACGACCTACTTTCAAGAACTTTATCTCTTACTTACTACTCAGGATGCTTATCGTTTCGAATGAAAATTGCTCTTTTAAAGACGATGTTTACGAGCTCTTTGGCATCGTACCATGCAGACAATATTTGTTGATTTTCATCATGTTTAGTCACATTTTGCATCAATTTTCTCGGTCATATCACGCTTCAATTACCACTTGACCTACGAGGTGTCACAATCTACCCCAGAAGCTTTGCGACAGGCACCGAGTTGACCCACAAGGTCGCGTCTGGAACCGTGGGCCGAAAATCTGGACTAAAAACCTGCTTTAAAATTTATAAAGCTTTTACATCACTATTTTTAATATCAATACATTTG
Source organism: Morinoia aosen (assembly GCA_030386875.1). Taxonomy (NCBI): domain Eukaryota; kingdom Metazoa; phylum Arthropoda; class Malacostraca; order Amphipoda; family Talitridae; genus Morinoia; species Morinoia aosen. The sequence continues at coordinate 13,588,815 of CM059562.1, forward strand.
CTCGTGTTTGAATAAGTTTTATTTTAAGTAGTGCGTAAGGCCCTTCTTTCCTTCCCATTGGCTTCTAATACTATATTATAATTTGTATTGTGTGAGTCTCTTTAGTCTTGGTATCCAATGCACGCAGTGATTACTACGATTCATGAAGGATTGGTGCAATGTGTATGATTGGTATCACGCGTAAATGCTTCCTCCATATTCCCATTATTATAATTCTTCAATGAACGAGAAGTTGAAATCATTCCACCCCTCAGGGAGATACAACTATTGTATCTATAGGAATTAGCGCTCCCAGGGGGAATATGTGAGGGCTCGAGGTAAAGGTTAGGTAGGCTTTCTTTTTGTTAAAATAGAATAGGTTTTTGTTTTGTTACGGACCATCTTTTTTCGGTTCACTGCTGTCCTGTTTTTTAGCACCTACTACTTTCTTCTTCAACTTTTATTATTTCATGATCTTCTTTCTTAGCTTACTGTTTCTATGCACCTTGTGCATAGATTCCGCGTTCCCTCAACTCCATACTAAATGGTGCCTTCATCCTTCCTCTCTTGGAAAATCTTTGTCGTGGTAAAGGGAGGCTAAAGCTTTCTTATAAAATAATAATAATAATAATAATAATAATGAAACCATTCCAACTCAAACCGTATTGAACTCAATACCCTCTGTCAACCAAACAAACTTTATCCACTCTGATAACCACTTCACTTTGAAAAGGCCTTAGGATGAACCCCCATTTTTCTCTGTCCACTCCATTTAGAAAAGAGCTTAGGATGAACCCCCATTTTTCTCTGTCAACTCCGCTTAGAAAAGAGCTTAGGATGAACCCCCATTTTTCTCTGTCAACTCCACTTAGAAAAGAGCTTAGAATGTACCCCCATTTTTCTCTGTCCACTCCACTTAGAAAAGAGCTTAGGATGAACCCCCATTTTTCTCTGTCAACTCCACTTAGAAAAGAGCTTAGGATGAACCCCCATTTTTCTCTGTCAACTCCACTTAGAAAAGAGCTTAGAATGTACCCCCATTTTTCTATGTCCACTCCACTTAGAAAAGAGCTTAGGATGAACCCCCATTTTTCTACGTTCACTCCACTCAGAAAAAAGCATAGGATGAACCCCCATTTTTCTCTGTCAACTCCACTTAGAAAAGAGCTTAGGATGAACCCCCATTTTTCTATGTCCACTCCACTCAGAAAAGAGCTTAGGATGTACCCCCATTTTCTCTGTCACATCTGCTGGCAAAGTTAGCCGCAGGATTTTGACGCTGTCGCGTGGGCAGCGGCGAGGACAAGCCTCCAACACCCGAGATGAGCCCCAGACTCTCGGAGGCACAATCGAACATGTGTCGGCCCGGCCGGCTCCGGAAGGCTGATATCTGAGTGAGGCTTTGCCCCGGATATTGAAGGGCGATCTGACCCCTGCTCCCCTGCCCTCTCCTCCTCTCGCTTCTCTCCAGTTTCCCAAAAAATTGACGGGGGCCCGCGTCTTTTGGTCGTCGTCATAAGTTCAGTCACATCACTTGCTGCATTCCAATAGTTGTGTCAATTTTGCTGCTTAGGTCATGTCTCTTCTTTGTCACGAGCTTTTGGTCTTTTGTCTTCATGTTTCATTTTTATTTTTTCTTTCGTGCTGACATTCATATCTTCCTCACTCACTTTAAACTTCACTTCCATTTCTGACCTTACTGAAAAAAACGTTTGAATAATGTCCCCCTCGTGATCCACTCTGAGTAGCGTTTTGCCTTGATCGAATAGTTTTCTATCAATCTCGAATTTTTTAGTCATCAATTGTATTATATTATCTTATTATGATATCGCAGCCATACTCAGCGTCGAAACTGCATATTCCTTATAATTTTACTGTGCTTCCGATGTAAAATGTCAACTGCACTGCAGAAATTACTGTAATGGTACGGTAAATTTAATTGTTTAACTAGCGAATTAAAGACAAGCTCTCTCTAACCTTTCTTTCTGAAATAGTCTGCTTGAAAAGAATGTTTTTTATTAAATCCTATAGTTTTCTCCCTCTCTAAAAACATTGTACTTCAGTTTTTACAGTGACTTTACTGCCTCTGTTTCTCATTTCATAACATTTTGATGCTATTTGAGAAGAGTGATGAGTCTCTTCTAGACAACTCCCGCAAGATACGTTCTAAATACAAAGCATATCGTTCAATTACAGTACACAGGTTTTTGAACTTCCAGTTGTCGTCAGAGAATTCTTGTTTTTCTTTCATTACTCTTCTATACGATCAAATAAATAGAAACCGAACTAAATTCATGCTTTCTTTGGGAAACAAAACCCGATCTCACCACAGTTTCCTCTCCATCGGAATTAAAGCTCTTAACTTAATGCCTTCTCACGCCTGTGAGAGAAATTGTTACGGAGCATAGAAAAAGAGTCTGGGATGTCATTTCTTATCTGTGTACTGATGGATCTAGCTGCTTATAATTAAGTAGCTGTATCATCAGTATTCGATGATTCAGAGTAATAGGGCTATGGTTCTGAAATGAAACTAATCCTAAATATTTTATAGGATATGCAGTTTTCGCTTGCATCATTGCATGATATGGTCAATTAGGTAAATATAATTTTTCGTTTTCATACGCCAAACGACTATTTGGTCAATCTAGTGCACGTGTAAGTCAAGTGTTCTAGCAAAATTGTGAATGTAGAATAAGGTTTCTATAGGATGTCCTAGAACCCACTGAACTTAGTCTGGCTTACTAGTAGTTATTACTCAGACTGTTCATTATAATAATCTTAAGCGATATTTCTACTGATACAGTGCTGGTGTAAATAAATTATTTAAGCGTTTAAATATCGGCTACGGTTCTCGTGCATACGTGCATGTTGTGTGCTACTCGCTAACTTACTCATTTTCTTGCGTGTCTTTGATTGTAGATTGTCTTTGATAATGTGAAGTCGGACATTCGCTCATTCCCACGAACTTTCTTCACTTTGATTTCCAAAACACACTATCCTCATTATTCAGTCACCGTAATAGAAAGTTGCCACCTCTTTCGAAAGTTTAAAGCGAAAAATATTCACTAGTCGTCTCGGCACATCGCACTCCGTGAGAGACTTCGGGCTCGCGTTGTGAAAATCAATAAAAATTTGAAACCATATGACACTTGGAGTCACCGCTTACTGTATACAAATGCAGGGCAGTGACACACATGATAGATAAAAAATTTCCGTTTATTGAATCTTAGATTGGCTTTAGTTTAGTAAATTAGTGGATTTTATAGTAGCAATCAACGAGTTGTTACATTACTAATCTTCTCTCGTGTGTTTTCCGATCGAGTTTTTACCCACTCGTATCCTCAAAACTTTACCATTCATTCTTTCTATTACCTGGTGCATATTAAATAAGTCTGGATTTACGCAAAAAAAAACACGTAAATGTTAAAGTGATAAACGTTCGAGAAATTTTCGCTCTATTCCCCCAACATTTCATTGCTGTGCACAGTTCGAGGTCATGCTCTGCATGGATATCGCAGCTGACAGCCCAGGTTCTTGACCCTCAACACTAGGCGATAATTACCAGCGTGGCTGTGCGTTACGTTTTCCTTTTCTATGAATAATGCAGGTGTGGAGCGACAGGACACTGGGCTGTAGATGGGACGGTCACAAGGGCTCGCTCGTGTGTGGGGTTCAATGCTTTCGAGGTGAATCCAAGGTGCCTCCTGCTTCAGCTTGACGAGTGAGAGGCATCTGAATGTCGGGTATATTTAACTGTAAACTATTGTGCTATTGGTTTTCTTTTCCAACGTTTCAACTTTACGAAATTGTTCTGGTTCATCACGTGTTGAAGTTGTATGAAATTCAATCAAATTTTTTTTATCGATATACTGTCAATCATTAAAATTCTCTAACTCTGTAGTTAATAAAAACGATGTTTCGATGTCCAAACATCACCCTTATCATGTTATTTATTTTGGGTGCTACGGTAGGGAAAGTATTTTTTCTTATTTTGATGGTCTGCAAATCGATCCAGAACGTCTGCGTGTGCTGAATTGTATGGTGGTGTTGCCACTCTTGATTAGTACGCGTAATTCAAAAGTGAAAGTGCGATTGCGCTAAAGACATAGAGTGAGAGACATGCCTTTTTGCCACGAATGGCGTATACAGGCAGTAGATTAGCCTACCTGATCGAGAAGCTGAAGTTCAGGTTCCATTTTGATTCAAAGACTTTAAAATTTCAGCTAAACTGTATTTATTTGAACGCCAAACAATCGATAGTCTGAGCAAAAATAGTTTCCACGACTTAAAGGTTTCAGAAACATGCCATAGCGGCCTCAAAATAGGGAACGGAAACATCAGCAGCACTTAATAGTTTTTACCCAAGCATTGCTCCACAAATTATGGGAAAATATTCAAGAAATGTAAATAAACCTAGAATCTATAAGCTAGCTACAAATATAAGCTGCTACAAATTTCATAGAATATTTCAAATTGGATAATAAATTGGTGGATTATCTCATGGTAAAAGTTAGGGAACAACACCTCAAAAATTATTTCATTAAGCCTGCATGAATTTTTTTAAATGCTTAAAACACTATTTCGGAATTATAAATAATGCTCATAAAATATTGAAACCATAATCAAGCAATATATCGACGTCAAACACGTAATACTTTGCCTCCTGCAGAAGAGGAAATCATTTTGGAAAATTATAAGGATAAAAGTGAGTAAGAGAAACTGCTTGGATTATATGTAGGCTTAAAAGTGTTGATAAGCGGGCACAATAATGATGATGTGATAAGCGGGCACAAACCGTCTAAAACGCTCAATACAGAACCGAAGACGAGAAGACCTGCAAAAACATATGCACGAGATGATTCTAAGATTGTCATGATGGCATAAGTGACTGTCTGACGACAGCGTCATTAATTTCTGGTAAATTCAGAAAAGAGACAGGGAATATTATTTCGAGGAAAACAGCATCCCGCAGGTTACAAAATGTAGGATTGCAGGCTCGGGTGCTATAGCTCACAAGCCTCGATCGCATTTCGAAGGAAAGGAAATCACAAAAACCCGTGTCGATTTTGCGAGAAAGCGTGTTCCTTGAACTGATTTCCATAGGATAGAGTTCACGAGTTCGGTTTGGTTCAGACGAAGTTCAACGAGTTCGGTTCTGACGTTAAAATTTATGCACGACGCAGAACAGGTAAAATATTATATCCACGATGCGTTGAAAAACGTTAAATTTGAAGATTGAGTGTGGTGGTGTCATGAATGATTTCTTGAGCAGGCGCGGGCTCCATTATCCGTTTACGTGGAGGAATTGATGCAAAAGTTTATATACAGCTTTTTCAGCTACATGTTACGCCGAACTTGCGCTTAAGTCCTTGTCTACCCGCTATTTTCCAGCAAGACAGTGCACCTTAAATGAGTCTAAAAAAGACATAATTGCACTTGAAGAGAAAGAGATTAATTATTACGCTGATAGACTGGCCAGCTCAGAGTCCTGAACTGAGCCCTGTTAAAAATGTTTGGAAATGGCTCAGAAAAAATCCCCAAAATTAAGATTATATATGCGATTTACTGCACGAAGCATGGGTGAGGAGGGGATAACTGCAGCGTTTTGCAAAAAACTAATGTTGTCATGTGGCCAGCGATGGAGTGAAGTGATGTGAAATTATGGGACGTTAACAAAGTATGCATAATAATTATCGAAACTTTGCATTAAATCCAAACTTCCGTTCGTTTTCTAACTCTGGTCACGGTATTATTCACGCGTCTTTTTCCAAGTTAAAATGTTTCAAAATTGTTGCAAGCCGTGTAATAATGTATCTAGATTATAGATATTGAGTCTGTCTACATTTCTCAAAAGTTTGCTCTTAGTTCATTCAATAATGTTTGAGTAATAAACTATGCTCTGCAGTAGTTGTTGTGGTCCTTATTTTGTGGCCACTTCTGCATACGAAAATTACTCATATTCTGGATATAAGAGGATAAACAATATTTATCTCCTCGTAACCTGAAAACGATTTTCTCGAAGATTATTAAGAGCTTAACCTAAATATATCATGTTCAACTGGAATTTGTAAATCTTTCAATAAAATAAAACTCTTTGGTATGAACAAATGAATCACACAATCTAATAAATCATACTGTAGGAAAAATATTATTTTTTGTAGGTGCTTCCTTGTATTTGAAAGGATATGATATTTTCCAGTTTTCTTAATTATATGCAAATCTGATGAACGTTGAAAATGTTTTCTTCTCATACGCATTTTTACAAAGGATACAATTTAATTGGGAATTACGAGTGGTGCTTTTTGAATAATTTCCAAAAACATGCCCTATATGCAATGCACAATCTTGGGTGGAATCGAGGCACTCCTCCTAAAAGGGCCTATGCACAAACGCAAATTGCTCTCTAGTTCATCTTCCTGATTATTAGAAGAGACTTCTCACTATGCGTAGAAGAGACACGGTTATTATCTCACCAACACCCAAGTGTGGGCACTTGAACCAAAACCCGTGTTTTGCACACCACTTATCCTTGTAGTGAGAAGATGGAGGAAAACAATCCTTTCATTTTAACCCCATACGCGGAAGCTGCTGCCGTTGTTCGAGAAAACGAAACACTGCTAGCCCTAGAGACCAAAAATTCTATAACTACTCCCATGGCATAAAAAAATCAGTTGCCATCTTCCCCACCAGAGGTACACAGTTTCATTTAAACGCGGTGGTCTGAGTTGGACACTTCAGTTACTGAGCTGTGCGCTGCGGCAGCCACCTTGTTGGAGGCGCCCTACGCTGCCTGCCCTTCTAAGGCCTCGCTCCTGGTGGGGACGTGAACACCTGCCTCGTGTGGGCGGGGCTGTCCTCTGCCCTACCTCGTCCAAACATGGCCTGCATTCGATCGTCAAACAAAACGTATTTTCAGTCTGTTCGTGTATTTTCAGCGTGTTCGTGTATTTTTAGTGTGTTCGTGCATTTTCAGCATGTTCGTGTATTTTCAGCATGTTTCAGCCTCATGTGCTTTTAGCATCTGGTATTTTCAAGATGTTCTGCGTGAAGAAAAAATGTACTTACCCATCGTTTTCCTGCTCTAGTCGGCAAAGTGTGAATGTTTTTAGTGTCGCCGATGTGGTTAAAACCTTGCGAAAAATTTACTCGTGTCAAACTGAAGTTACTGTAACTAGTTTTCATAAATCTCCCATGGACTAAAATATGATTTTGCAACGCTCTCAAAATCATTAGAGAACACTTGTAAAATACTTGTGGGAACACGTGCTATTCATTTTTTTCATTTTAAAACTTTTGGGGCAACGTTCTGTATAAAACCGTGAGGGAAAGAGGTATGTCTATTTATGCAAGGTCTTGAGGAACATACAAAGTGAATTTAAATATTTTTCTGGAGTTTATAATCAGGATAATAATACGAATTTAACTCGTTGTTATTCAGGGGAGATTATTTCCTTAAAAAAACTCAAAAATTTGGAGAAATAATTTGTGATTTCATCAATTCAATAAGATAGGAAACAAACTCTACTCCTCTTAGATATCAACATGAGAAAATAATTGAATATTCATCGAGGTTCATTACTATTTATGATTATAGACAATTAATTTAGTGCATTGTTTCGACACCATAATCGGATGTATATTCAAGAGATTGAATGGAAGCCTCATGTTCGTAAACATTATAGAAACTCTAAATTTAAAAAAGCTTTATGGGTATTAATATCTAAAAAAGACCTCGAAACAGTTTATTGCCTAGATCGATCGTTTGAAAACGCAAAATTAAGTTTACTCAGATTTTGCTTCATAATTATTTTTGCCCAAAATTCGATATGAGAGCTGCATAGTTTTCTTAGCATAAATTACATCCCACACAAAATATTTATTCGAACTATATAGCCTGTAACGATGTCTTTTCTACTCAGTGTCCGCATGTGGCATAGATGGCAGCACTGTTGCATCGAGAGACACAATCTCGGTAATATAGTTAAATATAACGTAGGTAAACCTACAACTGTTGTAAATAAGGCATAAAATGTTTTAGTTATAGAGATGATGTTTTTTTGTTAGAGTAAACCGATATAGAGTAAATCTACGAATGTACTCCGTGGATGTAGCCGAAAGCGACTAGTGTTTCACGGAAGTCACTTTAGCTAATTATTTTGAGTGGATAAATACTGCGTGGAGACACAAAATGCGCAGCAACTCTGTGTAAGGTATCTCTATGTAAAATGATGGTTTCTGAATGACTTTCATTAAAGTTGCCCTGTATTGAATAACATCATTCAAATTCACTCATTGTAGAAGCACAAAACGCATAATAACTCTGAGCAGAATACCTATTCATAGAAAACTCCATGTTGAATAACTCCGTGCAAAATAACTTCATTGACGGTAAACCTATGTTTAGGAGCTGTAACGCTCGGTACCGACGGATCATTCCTCAGCCAGAAGAGCCCAGATCGAGCGGGACTGCGTGTAAAGAGAATCGCTGTGCAAGACTTGCGTTATCTGCTGTTCATTTGCAGACCCTCATAGCGAAGGCTGGTGTCTGAGCAACAAACGGTGACGCTGAAGACCGACTACAAATTTCCCAAGAGAGCAAGGAAATATTCGCTCTTTGATCTTCACTAGAAGGCCGCGCAGTCCCAAGATGCTCCGAGTGAGCAGCGAGCAACGAGCTCTTCGAGGCAAGAGAAGCCGCCGCTCCCAAGGAAGCTTCAGCCAAGTAAAAACCAGCTCCGCAGCTTCTTTTCTGGCTGACGTTTGGAATTCTGGGACGTTTTCAGGGAGAGGCGGCTACCTATGTTTTTTGGGTTATCTTTTGTCGTGAATGGTATGTGTAAAATATATCTTTTGTTTGTGACGTCTGGAATTCTGGGATATTTTTTCAGGGAGATGAGGAAACATTTTTTGGGGTTATATTCTGCTGTGAATGGCACGTGTGACATAAATCAAGTGTTTTTGTGTTTCGTGCGCATGTTAGTCTGACATATTCATTCTGTAAAGGTAATGAAGAAACTTTTCTTCGAGTGATTGATTCAAAATTTTTGTCTTATCTCTGAGATAACATGCAAATAGTCACCAATATCCGTAATTTCTCCACGGCGCAATTTCAGCCCATTCTGCTCACGGAGCAAAGAAGTTTTTCTGGAACGGAGAAAACCTGCACTGTACAAACTCATAAAATGCAAAATTCTATGTCAAATGCAACTCAAATTCTACGAGCGATCAATGGATGATAGATGCGACTGTTTCTGTTCAGAAGCCCACAGTTCAATACCAGGTTGAGCTAAGGCCTCCTATAGCTACACCTCAGATGCAGGACTCATTGGTTGATGGAGAGTTGAACAATAATTGTGCTGAGGTACCGTAGCACAGATACGTATCACGGGCCCACGAGCAGCTCCTGTCTTTCATGGAAAGGCCGTCAAACTTGGGATGAAATAAAATCTATGAGATCACTGCGCTCTTATAAGAAAATTCACGTGAAGGGGTGATGATTTTCACCCTGCTCTGAATTGTTAGATGGTAACAGACAAGTGAAACGACTAACCCAAAGTAACTGTAGTAACTGTTGCCTTCGTGTTGTGATCCGTGATAGTGAGACATCACGAAGTATCCCTGAAATAAAAATAATCGTTTTTTCTTCATTTTCGAGCACTTGAGAGTATGCTATGATTTTAAAATATGGTAAGACTGCATCCGCTCAATACTTTCACTCAGACCATCATTGTACCAGATCAAACGAAAATTTTTTTCAAGAGTGAAGCACTGTCAATGTAGTCTGAAATAACAATAATTGTGAGAGCGTCTGCGTTTTACCCCCAGCTTTGCAGGGCTTGAGCCTTCCAGTTAGCACCCCGCGCTGCCCTCCCTGCATGTGAGTTAATAGAACTATGTAAATTTAAAATCAATGATATGGATAGTGCTAAAGTCATTCTTCATCCATTGTATTTTTATCTTTATCCATCATTATCACTTTATCTGTCCCCATGCTCATTCATGCTATACAAGCCGACGGTATTTTTTATTCGCTGGAGCCTCAAGTGCAGCTTCATGAGAGGAGAGTTTTACTCACAGTTTTTATTCAAGGAGTGTTCACAGGATTCTCAGTGCTCTCGCTCCCTGCAGGTCTTCAGTGTTTACGCACCAGCACCAGATCTCCTCGCTCCTACTCTCGCATTCGTATGCTTAAATCGTTTTGCCCAAATTACGGATGGAACCCCGACGTGCGGGAGTTGGAGTCCAGTTAGCATGCAGCAAGAACACCTGAAAAACTTGGCAGCTATACCTATCTGAATACAATCAATCATTATTACCATGAAAATTGCAGTGACGCTAAAAAATGGCTGCATAATGAATAATATTTGAGGAGTAAATCAGTGAAAATTGCACGAAACAATGAGATACAATTCATATGCATCTTAAAACTTGATAAAATCACATGCAAACATACGTGCTGAAGTTATTCATGTTTCTATATTCCTGGTATCGTCGGGGTGTCTTTGGAAATGAAACTCATATGATGGCTGAAGAAATACAAACTATTTCTTTGTATTTAACTGGAAACTTGATCAATTAGTTTCCATGTTTTTGTTAATGAAAACTAATAAGTAAAACGATTTCTACTGTATTATACTGGTGCGTCTAGTGATCTCTTACACTACCTGTACATTCTTCGTAAATACATGCACATGCATATGTACTCGCAGCTAAACATGACATTAAGTATTGCAGAACGCAGCATGAACGACGTTTTCATAAACCTCATCAAGAACGACCGCTCGGGTGACGCCCAAAACTTCAACAACAATGTAACACTTCCACGTGAATCTCAATGGAAGGGACATTTCATTTACATTTCGAGAGAACGATGCCTCAATATGTCACGCAGACTACAATACAGTGTCAGGCGTCCGTTCAATCTTTTATTTTCGCTGCCATTTATTTTCAGCTCATTTCCTAATGAAATACATACCAATATACTTAGTTCACCTTATTCTCAGCACGTATAAATTCATTCTGCGCATAGTTACAGCGTAGTCGCAAAGCGTGTCAACATGGAGTGCTCGCATCAAAAGGCTCTGTGGCAGCAGCAGTGCGTGTTGGTTGGCCTGGATCCTCTAATGGATTTCTTTTGTGAACTTCGACGCGCACCAAATCCTGAGCTTGGTGTTATTTGATGTGTGCCACTCGAGCTATGCTTTTGTGGTTGTTAAAACAGTTGTATTAAACTGCCGTTTTTTGGATACACCGGCAAAATGTAATCGTGATGTACCAAAAACTTAAAAAAATGAAATTATAAATTTCTAGCGTGGAAATGTCAAACTTTGAATCAAAAAGGATAAGTAAAAATCAGACATTAATCGTATAATTAACCACGAAACTCAGAACCAGGACGAAACGAAAGAACAGTAATTTATGGTTAGAAAACAATCATTCTAACACTCAATCGCATTGCCCTGTTACCTGCAATTATTGCCCTCGCACGAGAAGAGAGTAGGGTCTCGCACTAGTCCAGGGGGATTTCTTCCTATTTTTCAAGATAGCTTTCTTCTAATTCTGCCAGATTAATTGGTTGCCTTTACCAACCTGAGTTCTCGAGCTGATGCCACTCATTTTCGAATGGATTAGGTCCGGAGAGTGTGAAAGCCGATCAAATACTCTGATTATCGTGTCGCTCAGCCAATCTGAAGTATCTGTTGATGTGTGTTTCGGATTGTTATCTTGTTGAAACACCTTCTAAGTCCTTTTCAATCAGGGGTTCGAACGGAAGGAGTGAGGTGGTCAGACAAAATTTATCAATGATTTGTGAAATCCTTCGTTCATTTTCACCATGAAGTCGCGGAGGGCATGCAAATGAAAAATTACATCTGACACAACATGATACCCAAATATAGCCTCCGCACCGAGCTGCTGAGATCATTGATGCTCCGGTCAAAAAATTAGACTGGGTTTGGTTGCATGAAAGAATTGGGCCGTCGCCAAACAGTCCTGCTGTAAAGGTTATAAAAAGATCCATTTTCGTTTCATCAGACCCAAAGAATATTTTCAAAATTCCAATATTATCTATCAGCTAATCTTTAGTCTAGGTTTTAGTGATTGTTTATTCAGTTACGATCACACCTATACTGATGCTGTATGATCTGCAAATTTTGACGCGTTTTGTTTGGTCTTCGGTTACGATCACACCTAAACTTAAACAATTTAAACAATTTATTTACCACAGGAGATACAGAGGTAGAATGTTTCTTAAGTCTAGTACAATGGACAAGTTTGAATATAGCTACCTGTGGGCCCGAATAAGTTCAGCGACTTCTGGGGCATCCTACCAGATGCTGTAAACTGATGCTGTATGATCTGCAAATTTTGACGAGTTTTGTTAGGTCCTCGGTTACGATCACACCTAAACTGATGCTGTATGATCTGCAAATTTTTGACAGGTTTTGTTAGTCCTTTCTCAACCATCCCAAGAACCCTCATTGCTATGGTGTGCACCCGAAGCCCCTGATCTTACTCTATTCGCCACTATTTCCTCAGAATTCAGTTTCAAAATACTGACCTGTAAGGCGCTAAAATGACACTTGTGGTGTTTCTGGAATTAATATCTAAATTTTTTGCCATTCATGTGTTATTCAATCACATTTCTAACATGAGTGCTGTGGTCTTTGGCTTTTTGCATCCTTCGAGTTTTGGACGATGTTGATAGTTCAGAGGCTCTTTATTCCCTGGAAAAGGTACCGTTGTCTTCTTCACTTAAGAAGGTACCTAAGTAGTATATCCTTATCAACATGTTTCGTTGATAATTGTACGAGTTACCTAAATGCTTTTAACCATATATTTTATGAAGTGTTTTACTCTTCCCTCTTTTCAACAGATGTTTTAAATCTCAAACATGCAGAAATATATATAATAAATTTAAATATTATTCCTTTAGACGCTACGAATACTTCATTGACCAACTATCTCCTGAATCGAGGCCGTGCAACAAGTAAAATTTGTTTAAGAAATATGTGACGCATGGATCACACAAACCTCTCGTCGCAATTTGAGCAAAATATATTTCAAAAACGCGTCCAAGCAATCAAAGCTACTCGTTACCTATCACTTTCAACGAAACCACAACTCTCTTCATCACAAACAAAAATTCAAAACATCCTCAACTAAAAACAAAAAATAAAAACCAATGTGAAGCCACACTAATGAAAGAGTGCCAAAATAAGATGCCGCCCACTCCCTCCGAGCGAAAAGTGTAAGGAACATCGCAGCAGCAGCAGCAGCAGCAGGAGCGGCACCGCGTCTCCTTGCAAGTTGGGCAAAGTATCCAGGCTTCACGAAACTTGAAATGAGTTGTACAGGAATGGGCCCAATTTAATCCTGTTAAATGGAAGTGGCTGCCTCGTGTGGATGATGGGAGAGATTGGTGCGCCCTGTGGATGATGTGGGAGATTGGTGGGCCCTGTGGATGATGTGGGAGATTGGTGCGCCCTGTGGATGATGTGGGTGATTGGTGCGTCCTGTGGATGATGTGGGTGATTGGTTCGCCCTGTGGATGATGTGGGAGATTGGTGCGCCCTGTGGATGATGTGGGAGATTGGTGGGCCCTGTGGATCATGTGGGAGATTGGTGCGCCCTGTGGATGATGTGGGAGATTGGTGCGTCCTGTGGATGATGTGGGTGATTGGTTCGCCCTGTGGATGATGTGGGAGATTGGTGCGCCCTGTGGATGATGTGGGAGATTGGTGCGCCCTGTGGATGATGTGGGAGATTGGTGCGCCCTGTGGATGATGTGGGAGATTGGTGCGCCCTGTGGATGATGTGGGAGATTGGTGGGCCCTGTGGATGATGTGGGAGATTGGTGCGCCCTGTGGATGATGTGGGTGATTGGTGCGTCCTGTGGATGATGTGGGTGATTGGTTCGCCCTGTGGATGATGTGGGAGATTGGTGCGCCCTGTGGATGATGTGGGAGATTGGTGGGCCCTGTGGATCATGTGGGAGATTGGTGCGCCCTGTGGATGATGTGGGAGATTGGTGCGTCCTGTGGATGATGTGGGTGATTGGTTCGCCCTGTGGATGATGTGGGAGATTGGTGCGCCCTGTGGATGATGTGGGAGATTGGTGCGCCCTGTGGATGAGGTGGGAGATTGGTGCGCCCTGTGGATGATGTGGGAGATTGGTGCGTCCTGTGGATGATGTGGGAGATTGGCGCGCCCTGTGGATGATGGGGGAGATTGGTGCGTCCTGTGGATGATGTGGGAGATTGGTGCGTCCTGTGGATGATGTGGGAGATTGGTGCGCCTTGGGGATGATGTGGGAGATTGGTGCGCCTTGGGGATGATGTGGGAGATTGGTGCGCTCTGTGGATGATGTGGGAGATTGGTACGTCCTGTGGATGATGTGGGAGATTGGCGCGCCCTGTGGATGATGTGGGAGATTGGTGCGTCCTGTGGATGATGTGGGAGATTGGTGCGCCTTGGGGATGATGTGGGAGATTGGTGCGCCTTGGGGTGTCGTGACCCTCTTTATTTTGTCTCGCTGAGGTCACGGTCTTCATTTTCTTCTGCCGTCATTCTTTGTTACGATGCATGATATTTTTCCATGTGATATTATTAGTCGTGACATTAAGATTATTCGTCACATTTCTTTTATTTTCTACTTGTTAATGTCAAGGTAGCTGCCACCAACTCAGAGTAAGTCTGAGTAAATATTTAATTCAATCTTCGGTGAGCGTGACGAACGGCTTAAGGCCATAAATTAATCGTGCATTTTAGCCGTGTTTCCTGGCTTCAAACATTATTACTTTCCTTCTGAATCATCATGTCCTCTCCTACTATTTATCTGAGGGTTATTAAAGACACAGGAAATATCAAAGAAATTCACTATTGAACACAGGGAAATATTGTGACATTAATCATCGAAAATACGCATTAATTGAACGCACGCGATCTACGCATTCACATCCTAATATACTCAGAAGCTTGAGTGGGGACTGGGATTTGACATGAAATCAGAGGGAAACTTATCTTGAGATTTGGAGATTGGGGCTCGCAGTCTGAGCGTCGCCTGGCTGGCGCGTTGGAGCAAGATCACCATGTTTGGTTGAGGGCAGAATGACCAGGTTGGTGGCTGGGACTATGCCGACAGTTAGCAGTCTAGATGGGTAATCTCTAATTTACGTTAAATAGGCACTGCGGTTGAGTATTCTTGAAGTAAATCACTTTCGAGCGAATGAGGGCACAGATGTTCTAGGATGACTTGAAGTAGTGAATTTGAGAGGCAAGCCTCGGCCCAACTGGACCAAGGTAGAGGAACAAACTCCTATGCGACTGCTCGTGATCGTATTCTCGCCCCGACTGCCGCTCTCTCCCTCTGAGTCCCTCAGGCACCCGCGTTCGGCGTCACCTTGAGGTGCCAAGTTTGAATAACGACTTAACAAGGTTACCAATAAGAACGTGATACATCCCTACTATCGAATAGAAAACATACATCATTAACCTTACCCTCATTACTATATAAAAATCCCCACAAAACAATGTTAAACATATGAATTAAAGCAAATGATGACATCCGTTGAGGTTCTTGGCACCTTCGGCTGGCGTGATCGTTCGCTACTTGTATCGGCGACGTTCGAACGTCGTTCCTGAAGAGTCGATTGTTCTAGAATTCAACGATGTGATGCTTTCTCGCAGAAATCAGGCTTAACATTCGGTCTTTTGAATCATTTATGAATAAGTCGTTGGCCGGACGATTATTCGGATCCTTAGCGATATTCCTTACACAGTTATGCGGAGAAGCATAACAGAAATCCCCCGTGGCCGAACAAATCACAAGCTCCTGCTTGTGTTCGAAGGGCTTATCTTCGACGTTGCTCACACGTGCAGCCGACGCCTTTAATGCGCGGATCATGGGAAGAGTCAAGATGCTTACAACTGGAGTTTGCTCTTCTGGCGAGCGCTGATTTAGAGTCGTCAAATAAAGGAGTCATTATAGTAGTCCTATGGGCAGAACCGTGTCCTACAGATGACACCGACTTCTCCCTCCGTTGCGTGGATCACTGCAGTAATCCTTGAGAGTGAAAACCCTCGGAAGTGTAGCGAACACTTCCAAATACACCCAAGTCGTATAGTCCTGGGCTGCATGACTTGCTCCACCACTTTGCAGAAGTCTTATAGAGATCTCCGAAATATATTCCGTGTGTCGTCGGTCGAAGTGGACTACAATCTCGTGGAGTTCATCATCTTTTTTGGGGGTTGCGTAGGATTCGCTGCCTTTATGCTGAGATCTTTGAGTTGATACGTTGATTTTCATCTGGGCCTCCGTATTATTTTCATCGTCGTTGATTACATCTGAAGCCGTCGTCGTCGAATCCATCCGAAGTCCGAAGTCGTGATTGAAATCCCTATGTTGAGCTGTCCTTTAAATTTTAAATGCCAGTCGTTTTCTATTCACCGTGCCTCAGTAGAAAATTAATCGCGGTCGTCGACCCAGTCCGCTGATAAGAAATTTTCTTCGCGTACTCGTTTTCTACGAGTCGGTGTACGAGCTCAGGTGGTTGTCGTCTTGCGTCGTGCTCCAAGCGTCGTGTAGATGGTGGGGTAGGGAGCAGTGGTGCAGCGTACGTTCGTGCGTGCGCGGCCAACCCGTAGTAGTGATGCCGTCCAAGCAGGGCGACGGTGAGAGCGGTGGTGCAGCGCGTGTTCGTGGAGGTGCCGCTCTCACCAACCATGGTGAGTGGTGAGTGATTGTGCCGGCGCGTGCGTTCAGCCGCGCTCAGCTGATGTCATCCACCACTCCTGAAAGGTCAATCCCATTAAGTGTTTGTTCTGATGTTCTTCTTTAATTTTTCCCAAGTCTCCCTCTTACACCACATCAACCAAGTCTCCCCCCTCAAACTCCCAAGTATTTACAAAGGGACTTAAGCATCCTACGTTTGAATTTTACGTTATTATAAGCAAATTACGAATAGAACATAAGGTTCAAAAAAATTATTTAAGTATAGATCGCAAAGTTTAAAATTAATTACATCCTACGAGTACACACGCATTTATGGAATTATCGAAATACATGAAAGTGAAATAAAATTGAACTATTTTCCCCACACAGAAATATTAATTACAAAAATCATACATATTATTTAAATTTGACCAACTCGACGCAATGAAATTCATAGTTATTTTCAGGACCAGTAGAACGTTTGAGCAAACATATTAATATGAGATCGTCGTGACTGAATTCTTTCGTTAGAAATAAATCCTGGCTGTATCAAATTTTTCTTTGAAATCACGAATTGAATTTATTTCACTATTCAGATACGTTGTTGTGTTTTCCTAGTAGTCCGCGCATCACTTATATTACGTTTCAGTGACAGTAAGAGTCCCCATGTGAGGTATTCGCAGGTTATTAATTATTTTAAGAGTAATAGTAAATCTAATTCTTTAGATTATACGCCAAAATGAGATTGGTCCAAGGAACCGTAATTAAATTTTTGCAAACCTTAACTCACTAGTAATTCTAATAGCAGACAAATGTCTCCAGTTTACATTCATTCTCATTGGAATAATGTCATTGGTAATTGGATTTGAATTCATGGTACGTAATACCCAGATAATTCATCAAGAACTCACACATCATATTGGAAAAAGATTAAATTTATTATACGTTGACTTTAAATTGTAATAGCAATTCCTAGCATCCGTAGTAAATTCTCAGACAAATTTCGTGTAAGATCGTTAGCATTTAAATTTTGAATAATAATTCACATGATATTGACATAATTATGCCGTGGCATCCGCAGTAATTTATTTGATGAACGTCGAATAAGAAATTTTTACACGCAGTAATGATGAAATAATTAAATTTTTACGTTCTCACATGTAATTAAATTTATCTTTCATTAGAAAAACGTAAACATTACATGCCTAGACTAAGAAAATCGTGATTCACAACATTTATCGTTCGCATTATTGAAGTTTAGAATCATGGAAAGCTGTTGAGTGTGGCTTTGTGACCATCTCTGCGGGCGAACGAGCGATCTGTTTACATTTGGCCTCCCATCGGCTCGGGGTACGCGAGGCTGTGGCTTGGGTGCCAAGAATGTTCGATTCAATATTCGTCTCCAACATAGCATGCTGTTACATTTCAGTTTTTACATTACAGTTTTAACGTTGGGTAGTGCAGAAAATGTTACATCATACGGTAATTTAATTGATGAAGGGATACGTTGAACATTCGTACATCTTATGAGTCTATCGACAACATTGAAATATGAAATATTAGTACAACATTACTCTATCGTTCCAAATGACATTCTGCAAATAAGTATTCATTAGGAAGAGAGAGAGACGAGATGATTCAGATAAAGAAATTATTTTTTTTCGGCCAAATATCGATTTTTAAATTTGAATGTTTGAATGCACGTATATATTTTTTTTCGGAGGTATAAGTTCGGCAGGCATGAGATTTTACAGTAACATTTACATTTAAATCAAAACTCAAATCCCAACGCTCAGCCGCCATATGTCGTGACCCTCTTTATTTTGTCTCGCTGAGGTCACGGTCTTCATTTTCTTCTGCCGTCATTCTTTGTTACGATGCATGATATTTTTCCATGTGATATTATTAGTCGTGACATTAAGATTATTCGTCACATTTCTTTTATTTTCTACTTGTTAATGTCAAGGTAGCTGCCACCAACTCAGAGTAAGTCTGAGTAAATATTTAATTCAATCTTCGGTGAGCGTGACGAACGGCTTAAGGCCATAAATTAATCGTGCATTTTAGCCGTGTTTCCTGGCTTCAAACATTATTACTTTCCTTCTGAATCATCATGTCCTCTCCTACTATTTATCTGAGGGTTATTAAAGACACAGGAAATATCAAAGAAATTCACTATTGAACACAGGGAAATATTGTGACATTAATCATCGAAAATACGCATTAAATGAACGCACGCGATCTACGCATTCACATCCTAATATACTCAGAAGCTTGAGTGGGGACTGGGATTTGACATGAAATCAGAGGGAAACTTATCTTGAGATTTGGAGATTGGGGCTCGCAGTCTGAGCGTCGCCTGGCTGGCGCGTTGGAGCAAGATCACCATGTTTGGTTGAGGGCAGAATGACCAGGTTGGTGGCTGGGACTATGCCGACAGTTAGCAGTCTAGATGGGTAATCTCTAATTTACGTTAAATAGGCACTGCGGTTGAGTATTCTTGAAGTAAATCACTTTCGAGCGAATGAGGGCACAGATGTTCTAGGATGACTTGAAGTAGTGAATTTGAGAGGCAAGCCTCGGCCCAACTGGACCAAGGTAGAGGAACAAACTCCTATGCGACTGCTCGTGATCGTATTCTCGCCCCGACTGCCGCTCTCTCCCTCTGAGTCCCTCAGGCACCCGCGTTCGGCGTCACCTTGAGGTGCCAAGTTTGAATAACGACTTAACAAGGTTACCAATAAGAACGTGATACATCCCTACTATCGAATAGAAAACATACATCATTAACCTTACCCTCATTACTATATAAAAATCCCCACAAAACAATGTTAAACATATGAATTAAAGCAAATGATGACATCCGTTGAGGTTCTTGGCACCTTCGGCTGGCGTGATCGTTCGCTACTTGTATCGGCGACGTTCGAACGTCGTTCCTGAAGAGTCGATTGTTCTAGAATTCAACGATGTGATGCTTTCTCGCAGAAATCAGGCTTAACATTCGGTCTTTTGAATCATTTATGAATAAGTCGTTGGCCGGACGATTATTCGGATCCTTAGCGATATTCCTTACACAGTTATGCGGAGAAGCATAACAGAGGATGATGTGGGAGATTGGTGCGCCTTGGGGATGATGTGAGAGATTGGTGCGCCTTGGGGATGATGTGGGAGATTGGTGCGCCCTGTGGAAGATGTGGGAGATTGGTTCGCCCTGTGGATGATGTGGGAGATTGGTGCGCCCTGTGGATGATGTGGGAGATTGATGCGTCCTGTGGATGATGTGGGTGATTGGTTCGCCCTGTGGATTATGTGGGAGATTGGTGGGCCCTGTGGATGATGTGGGAGATTGGTGCGCCCTGTGGATGATGTGGGTGATTGGTGCGCTCTGTGGATGATGTGGGAGATTGGTGCGTCCTGTGGATGATGTGGGAGATTGGTTCGCCCTGTGGATGATGTGGGAGATTGGTGCGCCCTGTGGATGATGTGGGAGATTGGTGCGCCCTGTGGATGATGTGGGAGATTGGTGCGCCCTGTGGATGATGTGGGAGATTGGTGCGTCCTGTGGATGATGTGGGAGATTGGCGCGCCCTGTGGATGATGTGGGAGATTGGTGCGCCCTGTGGATGATGTGGGAGATTGGTGCGTCCTGTGGATGATGTGGGAGATTGGTGCACCCTGGGGATGATTGGGATGATATGGACACGTAGATTTAGGTGAGTGACTGAACAAATTTGTAACCAGAAAAAATTATACGTAAAGTGCACGAGAGAATGGTGTCACATGCAGCTGCTGCACGAGAGACTAGTTTTACACGCAGCTGCTGCACGAGAGACTGGTGTTACATGCAGCTGCTGCACGAAAGACTGGTGTTACACGCAGCTGCTGCACGAGAGACTGGTGTCACATGCAGCTGCTGCACGAGAGACTAGTTTTACACGCAGCTGCTGCACGAGAGACTGGTGTTACATGCAGCTGCTGCACGAGAGACTGGTGTTACATGCAGCTGCTGCACGAGAGACTGGTGTCACATGCAGCTGCTGCACGAGAGACTAGTTTTACACGCAGCTGCTGCACGAGAGACTGGTGTTACATGCAGCTGCTGCACGAGAGACTGGCGTTACATGCAGCTGCTGCACAAGAGACTGGTGTTACACGCATCTGCTGCGCGAGAGACTGGTGTCACATGCAGCTGCTGCACGAGAGACTAGTTTTACACGCAGCTGCCGCACGAGAGACTGGTGTTACATGCAGCTGCTGCACGAGAGACTGGTGTTACATGCAGCTGCTGCACGAGAGACTGGTGTCACATGCAGCAGCTGCACGAGAGACTGGTGTTACATGCAGCTGCTGCACGAGAGACTGGTGTTACACGCAGCTGCTGCACGAGAGACTGGTGTTACATGCAGCAGCTGCACGAGAGACTGGTGTTACATGCAGCTGCTGCACGAGAGACTGGTGTTACACGCAGCTTCTGCACGAGAGACTGGTGTTACATGCAGCCGCTGCACGAGAGACTGGTGTTACATGCAGCTGCTGCACGAGAAACTGGTGTTACATGCAGCAGCTGCACTAGAGACTGGTGTTACATGCAGCTGCTGCACGAGAGACTAGTGTTACATGCAGCTGCTGCACGAGAGACTGGTGTTACATGCAGCATCTGCAAGAGAGACTGGTGTTACATGCAGCTGCTCCACGAGAGACTGGTGTTACATGCAGCTGCTGCACGAGAGACTGGTGTTACATGCAGCTGCTGCACGAGAGACTAGTTTTACACGCATCTTCTGTACGAGAGACTGGTGTTACATACAGCTGCTGCACGAGAGACTGGTGTTACATGCAGCTGCTGCACGAGAGACTGGTGTTACATGCAGCAGCTGCACAAGAGACTGGTGTTACATGCAGCTGCTTCACGAGAGACTGGTGTTACATGCAGCTGCTGCACGAGAGACTGGTGTTACATGCAGCATCTGCAAGAGAGACTGGTGTTACATGCAGCTGCTGCACGAGAGACTGGTGTTACATGCAGCTGCTGCACGAGAGACTGGTGTTACATGCAGCTGCTGCACGAGAGACTGGTGTTACATGCAGCATCTGCAAGAGAGACAGGTGTTACATGCAGCTGCTGCACTAGAGACTGGTGTTACATGCAGCTGCTGCACGAGAGACTGGTGTTACATGCAGCTGCTGCACGAGAGACTGGTGTTACATGCAGCATCTGCAAGAGAGACTGGTGTTACATGCAGCTGCTGCACGAGAGACTGGTGTTACATGCAGCTGCTGCACGAGAGACTGGTGTTACATGTAGCTGCTGCACGAGAGACTGGTGTTACATGCAGCTGCTGCACGAGAGACTGGTGTTACATGCAGCTGCTGCACGAGAGACTGGTGTTGCATGCAGCATCTGCAAGAGGGACTGGTGTTACATGCAGCTGCTGCACGAGAGACTGGTGTTACATGCAGCTGCTGCACGAGAGACTGGTGTTACATGCAGCTGCTGCACGAGAGACTGGTGTTACATGCAGCTGCTGTACGAGAGACTGGTGTTACATGCAGCATCTGCAAGAGAGACTGGTGTTACATGCAGCTGCTGCACGAGAGACTGGTGTTACATGCAGCTGCTGCACGAGAGACTGGTGTTACATGCAGCTGCTGCACGAGAGACTGGTGTTACATGTAGCTGCTGCACGAGAGACTGGTGTTACATGCAGCTGCTGCACGAGAGACTGGTGTTACATGCAGCTGCTGCACGAGAGACTGGTGTTACATGTAGCTGCTGCACGAGAGACTGGTGTTACATGCAGCTGCTGCACGAGAGACTGGTGTTACATGCAGGTGCTGCACGAGAGCTGTGCATAAAGAGTGAGGGAGATTATTGTTTTTCGTTACTATCCCGTGGTACTGACGTCTTCCAATATCCATAGGTATAACAGTGAGCACATTTTTAGTCATTCGTACTCTCTATTATTGAGCATGCTAGCCTGCGCAACACAGGAGCGTCGTACGTCAATTATGCCCGTGTTGATAGGCAGCATGTACGTACGTCTTATGCGTGTATAATGATGGACAATTTTTTTTTGTATGTCGGTGTTGAGCAACGAAAGATGGCTTGTTGGTGTTGAGCAATAATGGTGATGTGAGATGATGTCTTTAAATAGGCGGCGCTGGTGGATCTTGTGATGGATCAGTGCGTGTTGAAAAAATTGCATTCGTTGAGAAAATAACAGGAGAGGCTTATGTCAGATCCAGCTCTCCAGCCCTGTAGTTGTATACAGTCGTCAAAGGTGGCCGGAAATCAGGCGATGTAAGTCCTGGTCTTGATATAATTCTCTTATGGTATTTTTTCATTGTATTATTCATGCCAATTCCACGTTGTTGAGACTTGGAGTTCCAGGAGTCTGACACACGAGGAGCGGGTTAGTTACCACGCCAGAGACACGTGTAGCCGTGAGCATAACATGTGCTTGTGCTCGGCCAAATAATAGCACCAATGTCGGGCTACTGAGCAATGCCACCGAAAGCAGGATAAAAATAACTGGCGTTCGTTTGGCAGTCGTTCACGCAGTGTTTAGTTGCGTAGTGATGAAATTTCGGGTGTGCAGTTATGGTTTGAGTTATAGCATGCAGTGCATAATACTAAATGGAAAGAAAGTTGCAGCGTTTTTGTAGCCAGGCAAATCATAAGTGATCGTGATTTCAATCTTTTTTTGTGTACGTTAATGATCATCTTGTCTGTTGCTACTCAATATACACAGTTTTGTTGTTCACTTGGTTGGTTAGTCCACCCTCACTCACACTCGATAAGCTGGATACCATTATACCATATACATATGATCGGCAAATTTGTGTTTTCGAGTTCGTAAGAACTCCTTCGAAAGCAGGGCTTTTACAAAAATAAAACAATCAAATGAGAGAACAGTAAATGCATCTAAATTATTCATGGAAAACAGTTTTCTCGAATGAATTGTAACTCTGAAAAATATTACTGTCATTTTTAAATGGTGGGCTCCACTAGTCGAAAAATAAGGTACAGGGAAAGTGCTTGTAATCCAAGCACGTGTCACAGAAATTAGATAGCACAGAATAAAGTAGAAATTCATGAGTTTCAAATTTTGTTGCAAAGGATGTATATAAAAGGTATTAGAGCCTCTAACCTTGTCTGGAGATTGATTTAATGAACATGGGTAATCATATGACAAACTTACGAAATCATTCGCTAAAAAAACAATTGAATCTGGGAAACTATCGAGAAAATTAATGCTTGCAGAGCCCGTGAATCGAAGAACGAAGTTGAAGGCACAAAATTTAATAATTCTCAAATCAGTAAGTTCATGTAGATACTGTAGCTCCGCAGAAAAGTCTCCTTGAACGATCGCGGAATGCCGATGTAAAAGGCAAAAAGTTTTGTCTGCGCCTGCCGGTCACCGAACGCCTTATCTTAATGAAAGTGAATTGTTTTCTCAACACGGCGAGAGCAACTCAATTTCAGTAATTGCTAACATCGCAAGTGTGTCAGAGGAGCAGGGCACAGCGTCCGCTCCTCAGCCGGCACGTCGCTACGAGCTCCGCAAGTGGAAGATCGTAAGATGGCGAGCATGTGCCCAACTGAGCGCCTCTTGACAGCTGATGCTCTGTACTTCGTAAGGCGAGCAACGTTCTGTATCAATACGTAGTATCTTGGTGAAGCTTATCGTTCGTTCTGACTGGTTGTTTTGAGCTCAGTCAGGGCATCGAAGCTGCTTCATTCACATGTGAACTTACGGCTCACCTTCAACCGGCGAGGGAACAAACTGAAGAACATTTGTCAGCAGATCACATGAGGGATGTATCATTTTTAAGTATTCTTTATTATAGTGGATAAAAATGTTGACGGAGAATTAGCGAGCGTATGACTGTCGGATCCTTATAGAAAACTGTGTAACTGAAGATATAAGCAGGTAATGTGAATGGAGACGTGATCTATTCTTCCATTTCCAACTCTTCTGCGCTCATTATTGCTACGCGCAGGCAGTCAAAGTTAGGGCTTACGAACAACGTTCTACGGTAGACAGCACCCTGCTCGATGCTTAGGATTTAATCTCATTCAGCAGCAAAATTTCGTGCAAAATAGCGTTTCCTGTCGAAGGCTCTGAAATTTAACACCAATGAGACAGATCATAACCCGTTGGTATGACCTCAACCAGTCGAAGCCTCGGTCTGCATCACATTGAACTCATTTGTCAGAGGACAAAGACTACGTGGAGCAAAACCACTGTAAAAATAAAGAATTATATAAAATCAAATTTAAGTATCAACATACTATTTGTGTTGCTGCAGGTTGATTAGTTGTGGTTATATACAGCGTCAAGTATTGTGCTACCTCACATGGCTTCTGCTAGTATTGATTTATGTGTTGTTTACTCTTTAAACAATTCATGTTATGTTCTTTTCATTCAAATTTTATTTATTTTAAATCACTGCATAAAATATTTTGAAAACATGACGTACATTCAGAGTTGTATGACCAATTTTTACCAGTTTCTGTTTTATGTTCCTCTGACATAAGCGGTTGAATAAAAGTCGTAATCATTTCCCCTCAACATTCAGTCTTTTCGTTTTGTTTTCTCCATGCAGCAGACCATTTAGGTTACAAGCTATTTAAAATTAGGACTACACCCAACGTACTCTAGCGATGACGATTTTAAAATAACCACGCATCATGGCTACCACGGACTTGCATGCTTTGCTGAGATGTCGAAGTCAAAAGTGCGATAGAAATACTCAGTATCGGAATGGGAACTCGTGTAGGTCGAGAGGCTGCCTAGCACACAGTCGCGTTCCTGCAGTTTTGTCATTAAAACTTCGGCCTCAAGCCCAACGGGAGAAGTTCTCTTTTGCTTCCTCACTATTTATCGAGAGAAGTAATTTGAACGAAGTGTCTTCATAAGTCGACACATCTGCCGGTGCTCATGGCAGTGAGTTTTTGCGAGCGAAATACCGAGATATCAAAAATTGCATGCGTACAATTTCCATTGAATGGGACGTGAGGAAATCGATAGTCGGGAGCTGCGGGGTCACAAAGTGCATGCTAGACGCGTCAATATCAGCGTCTCAAGTGAAACAGGTGTAATTAAATACTTCGGGCAGGATTTGTTCGATTTAGAAATTTAATTTTCTAACATAATCTTAATCTTATTGTGCGCCTAAAGAAGGCAGCGTTTCCGTTTTGTCTAAATCAGCAATTTTCAAATATATTATTAGTTTAATCCTTCGGGAAAGACTAAAGTATAAACATTATAAATGCGATGCTTGCTTTGATAATCTGGAAATACAGGAATTACGATATTGTTGGTATTGCGTTAATAATTATGAGCATATTATTAAAGTAAGGTGTGTAATTACAATTTTCCAAAGTTTATCATTAGAAACTTTATGATATTCCTAGACGCAAGAAAAGAAATTCAAAGTATCACTAAGCCTTCAGATCGTTACATGGATGAACTAAACATTCCGATGCTGCAGCAAGACCGGCTTCACTCAAGGCATTGCAGACGTGCAGGAGGAAGACTTGACGCAACCCGCCGAGCTGAAGTGCCAAAAAGCCTTTGCCTTTCTCGGAGCCGAGGATTCCGTAGGCTGATAGAAGGCCTTGCGTTTGAAGCACTTTACGGTCATTACAACGGAGGAATTACGTTTGTGCAAGATCTCCGAATCTTCTGCAGTAATGTTAAGCCAGGCTTTCAGGTGGTACCATTTGGAATGAACTCTTGTCGCTGACGAGCATCAGTGGGGATTATTTTGTTCTTTTCAACAGTCTTTTCAACAGAGCTCGACAATTTCACCTAGCCGTTCCTTTATAAAAATAAAGCAAGCTTTTTAAAATTTGTAACTCACGTAAATCGTCGTGAAATTATTCTGGGGCTCGCTTCCATCGTGGAATTATTATAATACGTGAAAAATGTAGTATATAGTGACTGCAAAGTTGTTTCTGTTGACTATTTCCTTTTCGCCCCTCTCGTCATCTAGAATATTATTCTCAAGCAGAAGTATGTAAGTTCCCTTTTTTTACTTTCATCAGATATGACTTAATCCTTTTTTCTCCTCCGGGATAAGTGAAGTTAAGCTCAAGGTTATTTTCGAAAGAATGCGATTTCCGTGAGCTGTTTTCAAGTTTATCAGGGAGTGCCGAAAAGTTGTGTGTATTCCGAACAAAAAAATTTTAACGAAAAAGAAGAGAGTACTAAAAATTTTGAAAACGGAAGTAAGAATTTTAGCCGAACTGAATTCGCAGAACAAATTTGGGGCTGATTATTTGCTAAACTGAATTTAAAAACACCGAGATCTCCCAAGTTCTCTCTAGTTCACAAGGCAACTTGTTTGCTGCTGAGCAGATGTTGAACAATTTAGGTGCTTGGCGAAAAAATTGAGACATTTTCTGATCGGAACTAGTTTTCTACGTTGTGCAAAGCCATTGGTTTTTGTATCGGTCTGTTTGGTTCTAAACTGTTTCCTATCCTCCACAACCTTAATTCATGTTTAAAATGTCCAATTTTGTCTCAAATTTTAATACAATGATTGAATTCGAATTCCATATGTGTTTGGCAATTTTTAATTTATTTAGTCAACAATAAGTACACAAATCATGTGAAAATATTCATGTATGCTTCTTGTAAAGTTAATATTTTACGAAAATATTACGACCCCATCATTGTAGATTCGACTGTACATTTAATTTCACTGTACTATTGAAGATAATCTTGCTATTTTTGTTAAAAATATATAAGTTTTAAATTCACAAATTCAAGTTTGAAAAAGGTTTTTGTACTTAATGAGGATCAATCCCGATTTTCCAAGCCAAACAAGTGTATGTAATGACTGGTTGCCCACAATGTTTTCAGTAACAATGAAATAAATGTCTCTATTGACTTCGCTTAAAATGAAATTGATTTCTGCATTAAAAATTTTGAATGCATATATTTTTAATTTTGTTCAATTTTACAATTTTAAAGTCTGCATTCTGTAGAACAGTCTCATAAGCTCGGGTCTCACAACTTTCTTCTCAATTTAAACTATCATTTATACTCGTAGATTCCCGATGAAATGAACTCTCACTTCAACCTAAAATTAAATGAAAATATCAAAATAAAATATAATTTCAACCATCAACACCCAACATTCGTAGATTCCTTATAATATTAAACTCCCACTTCAACATACCATTAAATGAAAATATGAAAAATAAAATTTCATGATTTCAACCATCAACAGCCAACTCTCGTAGATTCCTAATCACATTAAACTCCCCCTTTTTTTAAATCACCTTTAAATGGAATTTGAATTTTGAAATCGCAACCTCATTCGCCGGCTTGCTTTAAAGTTACTCTCCGCCAGACTGTCTCGAGGGCGGACAATTTTTTAGTTCTCGGGCACGTCTAATCTGCCTGAGTAGGAGCTCCAAGTTCCTCCGCAATTTTTCTATAATCAAGGCTAGGCTTTCAAAATTAATCCGCCTTCAGCTGTTGCTTTTCAGGACTTCCATTTCCTTATAATTCTAAATTGAAGTTTCTAAAATAATATCAGTTTTAGTTTGGATGTTAAAAGGTCGAATTAACGGTGAGTTCACCTTCACCAAACGCTTTAACATTAGTCCCAACAGAGGCTTGTACATTTGTATGGTGTAGTGTTTTCTTTCAAATTCTCGCGCAGGTTTGAATAAAATACTTATTAGAGCAGCCATTCCATGAGTCTGGATGAATGCTTTCAACGAATTTAACCAGAAGTATTGCAATAATACATACATACATATACCGGGCTTTTCCTCCCTATGGAAGGGTAGCCCACAGCAGGTCACAATCACTACACTGGGTCACTAGGAGGCGAGAGAGGCAGCACTGGCAGCACCGGAACTGCCAGGATCAGCAGCAGCCCAGCACAACCACCTTCCACAGTCAGGCCCGACAGCCATTGCTGTCGAACTGGAACTGGAACTTCAATTTCGGAACTGAAAAAATCTCATGACGCTCACATAGCAGTAGCGCATACGTACACAGCTAAAGTAGCTGTTTCGCTATAGCTGTTAGGGCTGGAGATAACGCTGTTGTTGCTGTTATTAAACACATCAGCATTGCTTCCGCCTAACCTGTAACAACACACTATATATCTACCACTGCATTTGCGAATAGTCTTACTGTATTGACTTCCTCAACGCCTCGTGTTTTGCCATTAATGTCACTATCTCTGCTTGTTGTGGCTGATACTTTCAAACTACTGCCCCGTGATATTGCTCCGACTCTTCCTTTCATTTAGACTCCACTTTCCTCTCATTGCTACCATCCTTCAACCGTCGGCGCCACTGCAGCAAATCTGCCAATGGTTTCACAACAACTGCTCTAGCCAAAACTCTCAGTCGTTTGGTGCCGTAGCCACTGTAGTCGCAAACTTTGCTTTACATTGTCACTGTCGCTTTACCTTGCTTTACAAATTACAAATGTTGCTTTACACTGCCACGGTTCCTATTGGCGGACTGGTCAGAATTGCAGCATTTCTGGAGGCTGAAAATGCCTTCGTCTGCGATCCGTTCTTGAGACTCCCTTGTATTCGGCCGCAGCTTGCTGGCCGTGCGAGCGAGAGTCTGCCACTGAGTGTCGGAGTTTGGAAACGAGTTTAAAGAAAATTGAGAACTCGAAATCTCTTCTTTCGTTAGGTACTCTGGAGGTAGAACTTCCGTGGTGCAGGCGATGTCTGTTGCTGAGACTGGTACCCTTGTTGTTTTTTGTTATTTAGCGTGCCTCCGCTGCACTGTTTGCTGATACCATTACTAACTACCGTTGTTAATACAACTGCTGCTACTACCACCACAGACTTTACTATCATAATTACCTACCACTGCTGCTACCACCACCACCATTGCCGTTCTGTTACTACCACCACTACCACTACTTACACTACACACCACCACTAGCACCACTACAACTGCCACTACCACCACTACCAACACTACTTTCACAACATACAACCACTAACATCACCACCACTGCTGCTACCGCCATAACTACTGCTGCTAC
Organism: Morinoia aosen; assembly: GCA_030386875.1. Classification (NCBI taxonomy): domain Eukaryota; kingdom Metazoa; phylum Arthropoda; class Malacostraca; order Amphipoda; family Talitridae; genus Morinoia; species Morinoia aosen. The sequence goes on from CM059562.1 coordinate 13,618,545, forward strand.
CACCGCTACCACTGCCGTTACTGCACATATTACCTACCACTGCTGCTACTACCACTACCACTGCCGTTACTACAACCATTACGTACCACTGCTTCTACCACCACTACTACTGCCGTTACTACAAACATTTTCTACCACTGCTGCTACCACCACTACCTCTGCCGTTACTACAAACATTACCTACCCCTACTGCTACCACCACTACCACCACCATCACCACACACCACCACTCCCCGCCAGCGACAGACGCACACCGGCCGTGAGAGACCCGCGCGAGACGCGCAGACTTGCCTCCAAATAATCAATCCAAATGGACCTGGCGATTGTTGAGACCTGAGGACGGACTCATCCAGCCAGATGGAATCTTCCCTCTTGCTCGATCCCTCTACAAAATTTCGGTGTCTTTTTTCCGTGAGACGCCTGCCGTATCCTGGCTTGTTCAGCAACATGCAGTAGTGATGTATAATAATCACTTGACGGAATTGCGACTTCAAGACGAGGGACGGAAAGTGTGCGTCGGTAGAAGTGTATTCGTATTTAAGTGTATTCGTATTTAAGTGTATTATTTAAGTGTATTCGTCGGTGTATTTATTCGTAGAAGTGTTTGTCTTCATTAGGATAAAATACTTGCTTAAGCTAACTTGTCTAATCTGATTTTATCTAATCTGATCTTGTCTAATGTTATCTTATCTAATTTGCTGTTATCTGATCTGATATTGTTTAATCTTATATTATCTAATCTAATCTTATTTAATCTAATCATGAGATTATTAGCAGACTTATAAGATCATTTTGGGTGAAGCTAGCATAATTAGCGTCGTGTGATTTCGTCAGTCGAAGGTAGAGCTACAACAGTTTCTAAATTCTGTGGTATTTTTGACACCAACTAGATTATTTTATGCAAGAAAGCGTGCTAATGAAGATGAATGAAAGCATAGAACCGTCCGAATAAATTATTTGGATAATTTTTTTAATAATGGATTCCTTCACCTCGTTAGGGCGTAAAATGTAATCCAATTGTGGGACGATAGGACGAATTTCCAATACTCATCGTCATCCATTATTTATTTCGTGACGTGTTCGTGGAGACGAGATGTAAGCCAGCGGTGAGTCGGAGTTAGCAGTCAAAAACTGCCTGGCGCTCAAACTTTGCGCGAAGAGGACATAATTTAGTGACTTGCGCTTGTTGTAACCTAGCACCCGCCTCACAATGTGGCCTCACAATGTGGCCTCCTGTGGCCTCACAATGATGGCCTCCTGTGGCCTCACAATGCTGTCCAAAGCTATTCGTTTTTTTATGCAAGACTTCTAACATATTCCTCTTAATACGCTCCTCTGAAAATTTATCAAAGCCAGTCTCCCAAAACTAGTACGTCAAATCAGCCTGCACTCACAGTAGGTATTCCAATACTGACGTTCAGTGCGGATACCATAGCGAATACTGAGCGTTCGCGACGGTTATCTCGACTGTGATAACCGTAAAGGCCTTTCAGCGAGAAAGGTCTCGAGTGTGCTGAGACGTTTTAGCACCTTTGAAATATAAAATTTCACTCTGAAAATATCTGTATTGCATTTCATAATCTCTTTTTTCTCACGAAGCTTAGACCGACCAAAAAATAATTTTCACACGCAATGATTCATACCGTTCGGCTACGCATTGAAAAGTCACCTTAAAGATTTTGGATGGGTTAGAGAAGCATCAGAAAACTTCAAGAAACAAGAATAATTTTACTTCTCTGAAATTGTCGCGTATGAAAGTAAGCTTGTTGTTGCGAGATCAATGTTTTTATTGGAGTTTTTTGACTGTACTCAAATGTAAAGACCTGCCTCGCGGGAAAACCCAGTTCTATCTCACAAAAATACCTAAAATACATATTTCGCCTTCCTTTCTGAACATATGTTCACTCATATAGAATGACAGCAAATTTACTTCCCTGTGTTGAAAGAATAAAAATGCATGAAATTATTCAATAATCCAATGACTGCACGTATTTTGTGAGCAAGATTCAGGTGTGATCATTTTTCACACTTTAGTTTATTGTTCCTGCAAAAAGCCATCAAATTATCACCTCTATTGAGAGTACAATTGTGCTATTTATTAAATTCTACGATAACTTCCTCGTAGATTTGAAATTTGATTCAAGAAGGTACACCAAAGAAATATGGTGGATGGTAGGCAATATACCTATTAAGTTTTGAAGGCTGACAGTTATTAAATTTTAGATTCATTTACGAATAAATATTTAATCAAACATGATGTTACCAAAATGATTCAAGTCTCTTCGAATATTTGGCGTAAAGCAACTCTGGGACTTCCTTTTTCTCGATCTCGTACCGTATCACCACGACCACCACTGTTGTACTTGTGCCGTACCACCACTACCACCACTGTTGTGCCGTATCACCACAGTTGTTCTTGTGCTGTACCACCACAGTTGTTCTTGTGCGTACCACCACTACCACCACTGTTGTGCCGTACCACCACAGTTGTTCTTGTGCTGTACCACCACAGTTGTTCTTGTGCGTACCACCACTACCACCACTGTTGTGCCGTACCACCACAGTTGTTCTTGTGCTGTACCACCACAGTTGTTCTTGTGCCGTACCACCACTGTTGTACTTGTGCCGTACCACCACTACCACCACTGTTGTGCCGTACCACCACAGTTGTTCTTGTGCTGTACCACCACAGTTGTTCTTGTGCCGTACCACCACAGTTGTTCTTGTGCTGTACCACCACAGTTGTTCTTGTGCCGTACCACCACTACCACCACTGTTGTGCCGTACCACCACAGTTGTTCTTGTGCCGTACTACCACAGTTGTTCTTGTGCCGTACCACCAAAGTTGTTCTTGTGCCGTACCACCGCAGTTGTTCTTGTGCCGTACCACCACTGTTGTTCTTGTGCTGTACCACCACTGTTGTTCTTGTGCGTACCACCACTACCACCACTGTTGTGCCGTACCACCATAGTTGTTCTTGTGCCGTACCCCCATAGTTGTTCTTGTGCCGTACCACCACTACCACCACTGTTGTGCCGTACCACCACAGTTGTTCTTGTGCTGTACCACCACAGTTGTTCTTGTGCGTACCACCACTACCACCACTGTTGTGCCGTACCACCATAGTTGTTCTTGTGCCGTACCACCACAGTTGTTCTTGTGCTGTACCACCACTGTTTTTCTTGTGCCGTACTACCACTACCACCACTGTTGTGCCGTACCACCACAGTTTTCTTGTGCCGTACCACCACAGTTGTTCTTGTGCCGTACCACCACTACCACCACTGTTGTGCCGTACCACCATAGTTGTTCTTGTGCCGTACCACCACAGTTGTTCTTTGTGCTGTACCACCACAGTTGTTCTTGTGCCGAACCACCACTACCACCACTGTTGTGCCGTACCACCACAGTTTTCTTGTGCCGTACCACCACAGTTGTTCTTGTGCCGTGCCACCACAGTTGTTCTTGTGCCGTACCACCACTGTTGTTCTTGTGCCGTACCACCACTACCATCACTGTTGTGCCGTACCACCACTGTTGTTCTTGTGCCGTACCACCACAGTTTTTCTTGTGCCGTTCCACCACTACCACCACTGTTGTGCCGTACCACCACAGTTGTTCTTGTGCCGTACCACCACAGTTGTTCTTGTGCCGTACCATCACTGTTGTTCTTGCGCCGTACCACCACAGTTGTTCTTGTGCCGTACCACCACAGTTGTTCTTGTGCCGTACTACCACAGTTGTTCTTGTGCCGTACCACCACTACCACCACTGTTGTGCCGTACCACCACAGTTGTTCTTGTGCCGTACCACCACAGTTATTCTTGTGCCGTACTACCACAGTTGTTCTTGTGCCGTACCACCACAGTTGTTCTTGTGCCGTACCACCACAGTTGTTCTTGTGCCGTACCACCACAGTTGTTCTTGTGCCGTACCACCACAGTTGTTCTTGTGCCGTACCACCGCAGTTGTTCTTGTGCCGTACCACCACTGTTGTTCTTGTGCTGTACCACCACTGTTGTTCTTGTGCCGTACCATCACTGTTGTTCTTGCGCCGCACCACCACAGTTGTTCTTGTGCCGTACCACCACTGTTGTTCTTGTGCCGTACCACCACAGTTGTTCTTGTGCCGTACCACCACAGTTGTTCTTGTGCCGTACCACCACAGTTCTTGTGCCGTACCACCACTACCACCACAATTGTTCTTAAATTACATCGTACCACCACTACCACCACTGTTGTTCTAGTATTGTATCACCACTACCTCCTCTGTTGTTCTTGTCCTCTGTTGGGCAGTGACAGTCGACTCTCGAACTTCAATGCTTTCGTAGAAGATGCAAATGCTTAAAAAACATTGAAACTAAGCAGGGTTACTGTGCGGACGACTGCGTGCAAAATTTTGAGTTTTCTCACGGAACTAAATGGGGATTTTCGATGAACACGGTAATTGAATTCTGTACAGTGAAATAAAATTTTAGTTTGGATCATGAGACGAGATTGAAAATTAGAGTGAGCAATCCGATGTAAATTTCGGGTCATGAGACGAAGTTTGGATTTCGGGTCATGAGACGAAGTTTGGATTTCGGGTCATGAGACGAAGTTTAAACTCCAGATCATGAGACATGACTGGAAGTGTGCACCATGAGACAATTCTGCATCACTCGACACTGCCCGCTATTTCTACACAAAACATATTTCCGGCGAATGCACCGCCTTTTGAGGCACGTTCTCCGTTAGCTCTGGTTACATTACCTCAAAATTATGACGATGCCCGAGCCTTGCGGGACGCGAAGGCTGCAGCGTTGCGTGTTTACAGCTTGGTATTGAGAAAATCTTCCCAGCGTTCGTTTACTCAGGCCTGTTGTACGCCGGCTCTGCCACCGTTTGATATACGTGCTTAACTTTCTGCTCGCTTGTATTATTGACAAAATCAGCTCGCAAATACAGAGGACTTTTGTACTGAGGGTTAAAATCTTTTCTCAACATTGCTTTGGGCGGACATCAAAGGAGAGCTGAGGGAGGGTTCTGCTCGGGGGCGCGAGGGGAGAAGGTGTGAGGGGAGCTTTGGCTGAGGGGAGGTAGAGCTGTGGGCAGCATTGCAAGAGCGCTGTGGGGAACATTGTCGGGATATAAATGTGAAGGAGGAATATTGTGAGGAATTTAGGATTTTACGTGCAGGGAAAACTCTGGAAAATTGTGTCAAACTGCGAGAATGCGTCAGAAAGTTGTTCAAATATGCGGGAAAAGTTAGATAGCGGTGTCTGTGTGGGTGAAAATGCGCTTCATAATTGTTCCGTCTAGAATATTTCCTCGCAATCAATGACCAAAAAAGATAGTTTGTGAACGTTTGTTCCCCTAAACTAGCATCAGGTTCTGGTATTATTTTGTGGAGTGCTTCTTCGAGCTTGAGATGAGACCTCTTGGTGCGGTTGGAGTGTGAATATCTACGCAATTAACTATATAAAATGCTGAACTCCAGGTACGAGTGTTGAGCAAATGGTATAATGCTAAACAAAATTACCAATGCTTAAAATATGATATTATTGTTAATTAGTGGATACCATTGTTAACTAGCGAGTGCCAGCGCTAAACAGCAGGTACCACTTTCAGCAGATATCGTTATTGTTAAATCACAGGTGCCAATGCCAAACAACGGGTACCGATGCTAAATCGTATTATGATTGCATATTATGATAAACCAGCGAACAGCAATGATAAATAGATAGTTTTATTGTTGAACAGCGGGTATCAGTGCTAAACAGATGGTATCAGTGCTGAACTGCGAGTACCATAAGGTTAAAAGATGCCACTAGTGGTAAGCAGCGAGTACTCCAATGCTGAACAGAATACCAATCGCAATAAGATGGTTCCAATGCTAATGAGATGATTCAATGCTGATCAGAGTACCGTGGTGACCAGAGTGCCAATACTGAACAGAGTGCCAATACTGAACAGAGTCCCATGCTGACCAGAGTACCAATGCTGACCAGAGTACCAATGCTGACCAGAGTACCTATGCTGAACAGAGTACCAATGCTGAACAGAGTACCAATGCTGACCAGAGTACCTATGCTAAACAGAGTACCAATGCTGAAAAGAGTACCAATGCTGAACAGAGTACCAATGCTGAACAGAGTACCAATGCTGAACAGAGTACCAATGCTGAACAGAGTACCAATGCTGAACAGAGTACCAATGCTGACCAGAGTACCTATGCTAAACAGAGTACCAATGCTGAACAGAGTACCAATGCTGACCAGAGTACCAATGCTGACCAGAGTACCTATGCTAAACAGAGTACAAATGCTGACCAGAGTACCAATGCTGACCAGAGTACCTATGCTAAACAGAGTACAAATGCTGACCAGAGTACCAATGCTAACCAGAGTACCAATGCTGACCAGAGTACCAATGCTGACCAGAGTACCAATGCTAAACAGAGTACCAATGCTGACCAGAGTACCAATGCTGAACAGAGGACCAATGCCCCCCTATGCGGTTGAATGAATTCGAACACATGTATCATGTTAAATATTGCGTGGTGGCTGACAAACGCATGTTCCATGTAGAGGCGCCGTCTCTCGGAATGGAACATGCAGGTAAAAGTTGCATGGCAGAAGTTCTAAAGTTAGATGCTTTGCTTAAAGTTTCTCGGCAGCTCGCGTATTGGACGCTCTGCATTGTCAAGTAAGGAGGAGTCTTATGAATTAACCTAACATGAAACTTTATGTACTTGAAAATTAAGCTTTCGACGTTTTTGAATCGGGATATTTTACAATTTTTTTGTTGAATTGTACCATTTATTGTGTCACACATAAAAATAAAACTACATCTTATGACACTGTATGTATGGGCAGCCAAATCACTATTTATAAACAACATTATAAATTTTTTAGTTCGGAAGGAGATTACAAACTGGAAAGCACAAGGGAAGACTTTGAAGAGCACAAAGTTTCGGGAGAGGTTTTCCAAAACATTTTCCGTTCTTCAAGAGTTGAGCCTTTTTTGGCTGAGTTGACGGGAAAATGTATAGGCAGTTCTTTAACAGAAAAATGCTAGGGAAGTAACCTAGAAAGAGGTAGAGTAACGGGGTAAAAATGGGAGACAGTGGAACAAATTTGATTGTTCTAAAAGTTAAGAAATCATCATTCAATTAAAATGAGGTAGCGAGAGGCAAATAAATCGTAGAGATGCAAAAGAATGTTTTGCGAGTCGAGTGACCTCCAAGTGATGAAGCTCTTAGGCACTAACCATTTTCTGCAGGTAATTTGATGAAAAATTAATGGAAAGGCTTGAAAGATTTCACAGGAAAAAGAAAAAGCGATTTCCTTTTCGAGGTGAAAACGGCAGTGTGACCCTTCTAAGAATGCAGATCGTAAAAACTACACGGATAATATTGCATCAGTAGAGAAACCCAATGAAAAAGCGGGAAAACAAGCCTTTATTGACGAGGTAGACACAGTTGCTGGACTTGAGAGAACATCGCGCGAAGCCGCTCTCACACCTCAAATGGACACAAAATACGCGGCTCTAAACTGCCAGTTTGAGAGAAAAAACCTGCGCAACTTCCTAGCCTCAGGCGTTACAATTTCCAGATGCTCAGCTGGGGATGAGCGAGTGGTTAGAGCCATCTACATTTGCAGGCGGCTCTGACAAAAAACAGAATGTTAACACTTTGAGTGCAATTGGTTAAACTGAAGTTCAATTTTCAACTTACAAATAAAGGCAATTGAAGTAAGGAATTCTGAAAATAGCAAACATCAACTGGATCGTGCCTTCATTTAGCTGTAATTAAGTATTTAAGAAAATTGTGCTTGTGACTATTGGTCTGTCAACAGCATTATGAAAGTTTCCTCCGCGGCTACCGGTGGCGAACTTTGCGGTCAAAGTGTTAGCTAGAAATTAACGCATCATGATTCCGTATTCTAAAACATGTATCATTTGAATAAAGTAATGAATAACAAAGTTGCAAAGCATTTTGCATGTGTGTCAAATACGTATGGAAATAATTTAAATTGAGAAAATTTCCCATTCCATGTTGATTATGTGTAGACCGGAGCGCGCGAGAAGAGCAGCAAGATAAAGGCGTGTGCACGAGACCTTCAGTGCCGGGTTCATCTTACCCTTACAAGGCAGGACACCTCTGAACTGTACCGACCCGTGCCCAGGCCCGCCTTCCATATATGGGCAAAGAAGCAGACTCCCAGTGCGCCCGTCTATGGCTGCGAACAACCACAGGAACAACTCAACGAACTATAAATTGCGGCGTCGTCTCGTGAGAGGTTGTTGACTTCTGGAAGCTGTCGTCTTCCCAATACGCAAATCGAGTGTCCGGTCAGAAGTGTGGGCTCGTCAATAAACTTTGGATATTCTAAGTTGTAGTTCAATCAATCAATGTTTCTGGAACGCCGTCTCGCTGCCATGCAAGTTACATACGTACACACGCCGTGCATGGATTTGCGCAGCATTTGAGAGTGACCTCCTTGCGATGAAGTTTGGAGTTTCTTCAGATCGGAATAAAAAATAATCTTCTCGAAAGCCTCGTGTTGTATGTGATATGAATACGTGCAAAGTTTGGAGGGTTTTGACGCATAAAGCAGAGAAGTTGCATTGTTATTCGGCCATAAACGTTAGGTTTCTTTTCAATGGCACTTTTGAACTCTCCGACTTCAAACTGAACTTAATCATAAGAACAAAATTTTCTACGTCGTTCAATTTTTTGTCAAAGCGTAACTCCTTTGTTATTTCTTTGCAGTCCTTCTATGAAATGCTCTACGTTTTCCCTTGTTCTAATGCCTTCGAACAAGAATGTTTTTCATTCCAATCCTCCAGGGGCAATTGAGCAATTTCTCTCCGTAATCTGCACTATCCGGGAAGACCACGCTGCGTTTGCCCGTCCCACAGTGATAACTGTTTCATTGAGGCTTCATCTGGCATTCTTTCAACCATTTCCAGAGACCGAAAAAAGTCGCGGGACCCGCTAGTCAGCGTTAGCGGATTTCCCACCAACTCGGCCACATCAAACTCTTCGCCTGTCGAGTAGCTGCAATTGTGGGGCTCAGGTGACGAGGAAACTTTTTTGTTCAAGTTGCTGTTTCTGATAAATCGGACATGTGCGTTAGCTTATGGTTCTTCCTCCTTATGATGCTTGTCATTTGAGTTATTTTACCAGGTTGGGTTGGTCTCAAAATTGCTCTCTTCATTCATATTTGGGCCCACAGGTAGCTATACTCAAATTTGATCATTGTGCTAGACTTTAGAAACAATCTACTTCTGTGTCTTGTGGTCAATAAATTGTTTATATTGTTTAAATATTTGGATCTGTTTAGAGGAATGTTGAAGCTTACCTTTTATGTTAGTTGTAGGTTTCATGTTGATATGGCTTAAGTTAAATTTATCAAATGCATGAATTCTGCATTTTGAACTTCTTCTATTGCTGATATACATTGTCGCCATTTCCTCAAGTTTTAAGGCGGCGTTAACCTGATACCAGCAGGTATGTAAACAGGCAAAGCATTTTGTGGAAGCACAGTAAGGTTCTCTCAATTCATGGCAGGTAACTGCAGAGTTAAGCATTATGAATATTATATTCGTCTTATTGTTATATTATTCGTACTGTTTCGGCCTTGATCAAGATAAACACGAACTTCACCTGTGTAAAGACAATCTCAGCTGTTAAACTACATAAGATGTAATCTCTTGCATCCACAATCACTGCTTGCAAAATTGCTGGCGTCTGAGTGGCTAAGCTGCCATTGATCCCTCACGTCGCTCTCAAGTGGCCCGTCATGAACTACTTAAGGCCAACTTCGAGCATGTACCAATGCAATGTGGGTAGCAATTTCTGAAGCATCACCTAGATTTGTCTCGTCAGTGGACAAAAGCTCTCTCTTCCACTGCAGTTGACGCTTTCAGGGATGCTTGCTGGCCAAATTCCAGAGACGAGTTATAATTCGATTTCACTCTCAACAAATCGGCAGTGACGGTGAAAATGCTCCATAAACAGCAAACCTCCAAACCAGAATAGTTTGCAAATAATACTAGTTTATACCCCTATATTAAGTACTAATTATCGATTCTATTCGGCTATACTTGAGTTTTTTTATTGTATTATATTATTTTCTACGTTCGATGCACTGAACTACTATGTACCCTAGGTCAACATAACTTGAAAATTCGGCTTGATGTCACACAGTTGTGCAACATTTCACGGCGAGATAATTTTCTGTGGACTGTGATATTACTGCAAGGAGCAAAGTCTTGGTGATTGTTTTAATACATTGGGTTATTACTTAATACTCACAACGCATGATGAATTCTTCTCATTACCATTATGATTTATTCATGGATCAGCGCTTCAAGCTTTCTGACTTTCACTGTCTGTGTCATGTCTTCTTATACTTCCATATGTATCCAATAATTTGCATAGTATAAATGGTGAATCATTCTCATTACATAAGTTGCCATTTTTCCCTCGTTGTTAAAACGCTACTCGTATCACAATATCGGCGTGCTGTATAAAAATGGAGAGGGAGGCAGCTGATATCTCTCGCTTCCGACGTTTAGTTGTTGATACAGAAGAATTCCGGGTGAGAGCGTATTTGCTGCTCTCCGTGTTTTGGAAAGCCTTTACTTGAGTAAGTTAGTTGCTTTATACTTTCGTTTTTGCCATCACTTTGCTACACATGCTCGCTGGAGCTGAGGTATGTACGTGAAGGGTCTTAGAGGGTGAAATTTATAAAAATTGTACGTTTTCTGAGTGTCATTTTGGATTTTGAGGCCACCAGCTGTGTAGACTTGTGATCATTTCTATTCTTGTTGCTGTTATTCTTTTCGCACTCCGCTGTTACTGCGGTAGCTACTACAGAGGTTGTTAGCAATAACCTTCCTCTGATGCAACACGATACTATGTGCACATAATAAGATAACAATGTTCAGAGGGTTTTAAACTACGTTTTTTTTTCCTTTACACACACCATGTCACTACACTGCTGTTGGGAAATACTTTCGGAAACAAATTTTGGAAATACTGTACTCGGGGAAATACTTAACGTTATTGTTGGGAAATACTTTCGGAAACAAATTTTGGAAATACTTTACTCGGGGAAATACTTAACGTTATTGTTGGGGAAATACTTCACTCGTGCAATTTTTGGAAAATACTTCGCTTTAGGAAATGTCTAAAAAACCGTTATCACTGTTATTCTTGAGCGTGAGAATGTCGACCAAAGTTTATCCGTGTGTGTAAGGACAATTCGTCACTGTTCGGTCGGAAAAACAAGCGGCGATTGTTTGGGGTAGAGGTAGGCGTGTCATATTTCGCGGCCTCAAGTGCGGCGAGCGCACGCATAGAGAACGACGCACACACGAACACACGCACGATACAAGCGCACCCAAGCCGAGGCTTTGCAGGGCAAGGAGGCGGACGTGACGTCTGAACGACAGGCCCGCACAACCGGAGCCAATCGCCGCTCGCCAAAGCTATGACGCAAGAAGGTGTGTCTCAACACGCACCAATGAGAGTCCCAGACGTCAGAATAAGCAAGGATTCCGCCAATGAGGTTGCAGATGCTGCCTCTGTAGAATGGAAGCGTGGAGAACGATCTCGAAAGAGGGAAGCGAAACATATATAAGGATGCGAGAGGAAGCCTCGAGAGGAATTTTTGAACACACGTGAGAGACTGCGCAAGACGTCTGAGGGTGTTCTACACAATAGGCCAGCCTCGTCGGCTGGCCTTATACCCAACGGCAACTTGAAAGTTAATAATTCGAGGAACATAAAAACAACGTTGGACGTCGGAAGTCATTGGAGCACCGTCTTAAAAAGGAAGCCTAATCGAAGTAAACCAGCCTCGCATCGGGGATCGTCATGAATAAACGCGTCGGAGATTCAACCAAGAGCAATCAACATCTGTGCATCGGGGTCGAACTCACAATCAACTTCAGAGGCAGTCGTCAACACTGCAAATGGCAAACAGTTAAGATCGCTCACCAACACTGCAAAGTTCAACGCATGAAACTGCATTGAATCAGCTCACAACCGCTTCAAGGGATCAGCTACCCGTAGAAAGAAGCGGGGAAGGGCACCACTGCAGCGAGGTAGCAAGAGATCAGCCTACGCCAGCAGCAAGCCTAAGCTGCGACGCGGAACATCAGCAGTGAGCAATAACATCGGCTGTGAACGACGCGGAACATCAGCAGTGAGCAATAACATCGGCTGTGAACGACGCGGAACATCAGCAGTGAGCAATAGCATCGGCAGTGGATACCCATCAGTGAATCATTTATTATCAAAAGGGCGAGTGTTTTATAGTTGTGAGAGCTCTTTTAGGTGGTGATTGAAGTTCAAATTCAGATGTAGATCAGCACACAGAAAAGTGCTTTTCAGAGTATCGCGAGGAATCATCTAATTTTTGGCTATCAATTTCCTGTGTCTATTTAGTCGAGGATCGACTTCCCGTTGTATGATTCGACACCGTGTCACAATTCCAGGTTAAATCGTGATGTGTTATTCTCGCAAATATTATGATTTGTGTTACTGTGGATGCGTGAATCGTTGTCAACGAGGGAGTATTTGTAACTTGAATGCTCGGTAAGCATCACCTTTGTGTCATGTCGTGTTTAAATATTTGCGGCGGTAGAAACTTACGTACTTTTCATTGACGCCGTTGTGCCATTTCAAATCATTTCGTCCCCATGCCTTGTGTGTTTATCCACGTGTTTCCCAATAAATTCGTGTTAATCTTGCTAACTCTTTTATTCTCCAAGTCTGGTATGCAGGTGTACGCAAGCATAAAGGATAATACTATAACATGTTTGGGGGTTGAGACTCCCCCTGCGTGCGTGATTAGTAACCCTTTTCACGTATCGCGACACTGCCTTTCTAAGTTAATATCACGTACCTCAATCTCGCGCGTTTTTGACAACTTACACAACGAATACGAGAATGAACTCGCAAGGATGCTGACTTTCCAAGATTGTGTCGTCTTTCAGGGACACTTTTTCTTCTTCCCAGTCACCACGCGGCATTCGTTTATATATTGCAGCACATGCTGTAACGCTCACGCGGGTCTCTATGCAAATGTGCGACCATCATGAGGCAGTTGTTTAACTCGAGAAGAAATCTTCACCGCAAGCTCCATGAACATTTTTTTGAGCATGGACGTCCCGGTCTCCCTCTCGGCGGCCTGCAATCAATAGAGTCTTGTTCATCCCCACCGCACGCCCTCCGCCCGTGCCCGCCTTCCTGCCCTGCTCTGCCTTCCGTGTCCTCGGGGTCTAAATCTCGGGACAAATTACTTCGAACTAGAGCTAGGCGCCCAAAAAATTATTGCCGCAGCTTCGATGAAAAGTTAAAAGCGCGCTTCTGAGGGTAAGGCAGTTAGGGTAAAAATTAAGGTGGCTTCTGTTTTTCGGGTGAGGTTAGGGAATTGTAGGTACTTTCTGTTGCAGGGTTTGGTGGTCATATCATTCGGGGTTGAACCTTGCATGTATGAACTGAATGAGCGCTTGCACACATCGCGAGGTTTTGCATGAGAAAGCGAAGTGGGTAAGCGCCTTGTAAGTTACATTAAGTAGTGTTGAGCGCAAAGTAGTGGCTGAGAAAGCAAGCGTGCGGTTGATGTTGTTTAGGGGTTGGATTATCTAACATTTTACGCCGTTGTTGTTGTACACATGCATGACAGCGTAAGTCCGTCCTAGTCAATTTGGTTTTGCTGGGTGTTGAAACACCCAGTATAGCCAAGTCGCCTTTTTGAACTTACGCTGTGAGCTGTACCGCTTTTACAATTCATATTGGAGGATGATCCGACGCCAGGCCCTGGATTTCCATACGCTTGACTCAATTATTCTAGAAATGCTACGCTTTTGAGGCCCTCAAACGATAGCGTTCTTTATTTGATAAAAAAAGCTCGACAGCAAATTCTCTGAAAAACCTCTCGTTGCATGTGTGTTATATGCTCCATCCAGGTACAGTGCTTACCATCTTAGTTTAGAGGGGAAAATACTTTAATCCATTATTATCATCATACTAAACTTACACCAAACAGCGATGTGGAAAGACGGAAATTCTACGGTTTCTTCTGTAGAAGCAGAGGCTGCTCAACTGGTTAGGTTGAAAGTGTTCGAAATTTAATCGTTCAAAAATAAATTAAGACCAATAGTTTGTTATTTCTCTCACCGAGAAAAAATTAAAAAAAGGGTCCAACGACATGGATGATTGGAGAGTGTGTAAACCAAATGGAAAGCTCTGAGAAAACCAGGAACCAAGAATTTATTTCGAAAATAGTCGCACCGATTAGAAATATTGCTTCATTAATCGCTATGTCGAAATACTCGCCCCAATGGCACCGAGTTCTTTTAGCAACATCGGGCCTAGGCCGCCATGGCTCCGGAAAAGTTGACTTTAATTGACCGGTTGCCCCAATTCCAAGGCGATAGAAACGAGAACAGCATGGAATATGGCAGCGGGAGGAGACGAGTGCTGTAGTGTAGAGTTTGTACCAAATTCTTACGTCGTCACATGGTAATCACGCACAAGCACCAGGCACCAGGCTTGAAGTTATTCAGAAGGCATAAGACGAACAGAAAATAGTTATTACCACCAATTCCCAGGGGGACAATGTGCGGCCTGAGCTTAAGGTCAGGTAGGCTTCCTTTTTGTTGAAATAGAATAGGTTTTGTTTTGTTACGGACCATCTTTTTTCGGTTCACTGCTGTCCTGTTTTTCAGCACCTACTACTTTCTTCTTCAACTTTTTCTTGTTTCATGAGCTTCTTTCTTAGCTTACTGTTTCTGTGCACTTTGTGCATAGATTCCGCGTTCCCTCAACTCCATACTAAATGGTGCCTTCCTCCTTCCTCGAAAACATTAATTGGAAACAAAGTTAGATTTTAATTTTTAGAAGGAAAAGTACTCATACGTCAGAAAACTACACATCACTGTTTTATGGAAGTGCCCTTAACGGTAAATTGATCTATACACACACAGATTAATGTAACTATTTTAAAAAAGTCGCAGAATGAATTTTGTAATGGGGAGATATTTTCCAATCTTAGATCTTTTGTCAAAGATATAAGCGAACTGTTCAATCCCACGGTATGAAGTTTTTATTCTGTTCAAGACGTGAGGAAAAAAAAACAGGGTATAGGAAAATACTTCAGCTATAATTTTGTAAGAATTAATCTTCGCTCTTGTCGTCACTTAAGACAACGAACCACTTAGTTAGCAAGAAGCATGTTTTTTTGTCATCATAAAGGCCCATCTTTTTTGGTTCACTGGTGTCCTGTTTTTCAGCCACTACTATTTTCTTCTTTAACTTTTATCGTTTTCATGAACTTTTTTTCTGAACTTACTGTTTCTATATGCACTTTGTGCATAGATTCTGCGTTCCCTTATCTCCATACCAAATGAAACCCTTTTATTTTTTATTTATTCTTCGAACCGCTTTTATTTTTAGCGGTTAGGGAGGCTTAAACCAGCACCTAATCTAATCTTAGCCTCACACAAATACGTATGATCAAGCTCAACCATGCAACCGTCCCCATAGCAGGTTATTACCTGAACAACGCGCGAATGTTGAGCTCATCCATGATCATTGGGACGCCGAACTGGCAAGCACCAATCGACAGTTAAAGTCTTTCCTCCAAGCTTTAATGTCGATCTGTCAACACCCTTCATTATTATTATTATTATTATTATCATCATTATAGAAGTACTTTTCCTCCGTACACTGCGACATAAGTGGCCTGCCAGTAAATCAGAACATTTTTAAAGGCTCTTCTCTATATATATTTAGGCTGATAATTGTTCAAAATGCATTTAGTTTATTAGTTAGTTTAAGCCTCCCTATCCTCAACAATGAGATGTAAAGAGAGGAAGGAAGAAGGCACCATTTAGTATGGAGTTAAGGGAACGTGGAATCTATGCAGAAAGGGCACAGAAACAGAAAGCTAAGAAAGAAGTTCATGAAACAAGAAAAAGTTGAAGAAGAAAGTGGTAGGCGGTGAAAAACAGGACAGCAGTGAACCGAAAAAAAGATGGTCCGTAACACAACAAAACCTATTCTATTTTAACAAAAGAAAGCCTACCTAACCTTTAGCTCGGGCCCTCACATTGTCCCCCTGGGAGCGCTAGTTCCCATAGATACAATAATTGTATCCCCCTGAGGGGTCAAAATGCATTTCTTCGATTTGCTCAATTTCTGTATGTTTTTCTTGGAACTATTTCAAAATTCCTTATCAATTTCAGATGAAAGCCCGTCGAAAAAGGAAAAAATGGGCAAGTAAAAACAAAACTCTGTAAGGAATATAGCGAGAATGGACTTGGAAGCTTCTTGCTGACAAATTTTAGCTACAAAAGTGCTAATCAATTTAGGCTACGTCAAACTCTGTTTGGTTAAGTCAAGTTAGATCAGGGAATGTCAGTGAGCAAAATTATTAAGAGGTTCATTAAAGACCCCATGTGCTAAAGCAATGTCTTACGTGTTGAAAGCGTTATTGGAAGACCCTAAAATATATGCATACGACGTTCGTTTCTCAGAGTTCGCCCGTTTACCGTACAGTTCGCAGAACTTATGCATATCACTGCTTTACTTCCACGAGTTTCTGTGCTCTGACGGACGCGTGGGACACCGCCGATGCATATCGGTGAAACCATCAAACAGAAATGTTGCTTTAGATGCATGCAATTTATTTTGCTCTGGGTGAGAGCATTCGTGTGGGTGAAGTGCGTGGGTGAGACCATAGCACACGGTGTGGGAGTGATGGGTTGCGCCAGAAGTGATGCTGTAATTATTGCTCGAGCTGCCGCTCTGTGTACGAGCAGAGCTCGTATATATAGAGCAGAGTTTGCGTGCGTGTTTGCGCTAGTGTTTTTGTTATGGCTAGCGCTGGTCATCACTGGTGTTGTCTCGTGTTACTCGGCTTGTTGTCCGTGATGTTCTAAAAAATGTGTGCAATGCAGAAGTTCCTCGTGGGTTTTTTCACATTTCTCAATTCTGATCAATTTTAAGGCTGAAAATCATTACCGTAGCGTGAGTGGAAGTTTTCTAGAGTCTGGTTTGCTTCTGAGCATGTGCTGCAACATTGTCTTGAGACTGCCGCATTTCATTGAAATTTTACTTGAAATTTCCTGGTATCGACGACAAATATGCGAAGTGCATCATCACTGTGTATGGCCATACTGTTGTTGCTGCTTCAGCCAATGAGTTCCAATTTGCGGCGAGTGAAGCAGCGGCCTTACATTTATACTCCTCCTGCGGTTGGTATTGGTGATACGCGGTGGAGGAGTTGCAACTTTTTCTTGAATTAATTTACATTGGGACATATTAAGAATACTGAAAAGTTGCATGACTAGAAATTAGATTTTAGGGGTAACTGAGGTAGGGCACTACAAGTACCCTCCCCCTAGAAAGAAAGTAGTTCGAACGATACAATTTAGTTTACAAAAATAATGATGCTGCAGAGCGTTGATGTCAAGCGAGGAGACCGTGCGATGAGGCGTTGATGAAGCCAAGCTGAAGCCGAGCGATGAAGCCGAGCGATGAAGCCGAGCGATGAAGCCGTGCGCGATGAAGCCGTGCGCGATGAAGCCGTGCGCGATGGAGCCGTGCGCGATGGAGCCATGCGCGATGAAGCCGTGCGATGAAGCTGTGCGTAGAGGCCGTGCGTAAGTCCGTGCGTAGAGGCCGAGCGATGAGCTGTGCAATGGGGCCGAGCTGTAGGCGTTTTGGCGGCTCGGTTGTGCATTTTCACGCTTTGTTAATCGTTCTTGCGGTGCTTGAAACACATAGCGGAAATTGCAATGAAGGCTGGCTCGTTGATTGCAGTCAGAGAGCAGAGATGGGTGCTGCTGGGTCACCAGTTGTTAAGGGCAGGCACCGTAGAAACATCGGCCCGACGGTGAAACCGCTGGAGAGCTGCTGGGTCACCAGTTGTCAGGGGCAGGCAATGTGGAAGCCTAGGCCCGATGGTGAACCCGCTGAAGAGCTGCTGCTGCCACGAGTAGTAAGGGGCGAGCGATGTAGAAGCCTCGGCCCGTTGGTGAACCCGCTGGAGAACTGCTGGCTGCGCTGGGTCTTCAGTTTTTGGAGCTGCTGGGTTCATCAGTTGTAGGATGGCAATCTTCTGGGGGCAATTTTTGAATGGGGCCGGCAAAGTAGAGTCATCGGCCCGTCGGTGGTCACGCTGGAGTCAGCAGTGTTGGGACTCCTTGATGGTCACTCGGTGGTCACCATTTGTAAGGCCATGATGTTGTTGCTGCTTCAGCCATTGGGTTCCGTTTGAGGCTAGTGAAGCAGCGGCCTTACATTTATACTCCTCCTGCGGTTGGTATTGGTGATACGCGGTGGAGGAGTTGCAACTTTTTGTTGAATTAATTTACATTGGGACATATTAAGAATACTGAACAGTTGCATGACTAGAAATTAGATTTTAGGGGTAACTGAGGTAGGGCACTACAACTGGATATGCATCAACTAGGACCATTCTTATTGGCTCAGAATAAGTTTTTCAGGAATTGAAAAAATACATCACAGTAATCGGCAGAATTGGCATACCGTACTATTTTATAGCTTCTTTAATAATTATAGGATGCTTTGCACGCACCCATATGTGTCCCAAGTCTGTACCATTCTAAAAGTTTGCTCTCAGCCACTTTGTAAATGTCTTATTTGCTTTGAAACATTTTAAAACCGGTGACATCCGTAGCAACACCAGATACGGTCATCATTAAAATAGCAGTTAAAGAAGTTTCCCTCAGTGTTACGAGCACGTCTGGTGACGTCCTTGTCATCAACAGATTACCTAATTTATATTTTCTCTAGCTAGAATTCCTAAAATTAGTTTTTCAAGTAAAATATATCCATGAAGAGCTCTCAGCGGGATGGTCAAAAGCTCAACTTTTTGTGGTTAAACTAACTTGTAAAATGACTTACTTCAAAAACTTTGATCAAAGATGAAGGAAAAAAGAAACACTTGTCACAAATGGTGGCAAGAAGTGGTGGCACGGGCACATCGTGTGTGCTGATGCATGTGTGTACCTTGCCTTCATGTACTCCACGAGTCTTGTTAGCTGTTTTTGGGCGCGGTGTGAGAAGGGGGATCATCCTGCTGAAAACGATAATGACACATTTCGTTCAACACCTTGATTGCGGCAAGTACTCAACTTAATACTCAATTAAAATTTAAATTCAATTCTAGTGAGCAATGTTCGAAATACCGAACATTAACTGGATCGTGTATATATTTTTTTATAAAGTATTTTTTAAAAATTGAGTTTGTGACTTCTAGTTGATTAGCAGAGCCATAAAACTTCCTCATTGACCTACTGTGGTTCACGTAGCACAAATTGTTAATGAACGTGAATGTGATATATTTACAGTATCTTGATGTAGGTTCATTAAAAACTATGAACCATGCTCATGTTTTTTTGTTCCTTGAACATCATTTTAACACTTAAATTTTTCAAAAAAAATGAACGGCATTTGCATCAACCTCATACACATGCTGCTTACCATCTTGAACGAATTAATACTAACCCGTGGAAGTAAAGGAAGTCGTTGGTGACAGTATTCCATCTCGCTTGTGTTTTTGCTCATTGAAAAACATTTTCAGTTCAATTTTTCCAGGAAGAGAAAGGCATTTGCATCAACCTCATTTACCTACTGCGTAACTTCTTGAACGAATCAATACTAACCTTTGGAAATAAAGAAGGCCTTTGATGACACCACACGCCGGAGACCCTACATGAGCGTACACACATGGCTGGTGCAACAGCTTGAGGGTTTCAAAGCTTCGACCTCCGAGGCCGACTTGCCTGGACTCATTCAATAGCCATCGAACAATAACTGTCATTGAGTCTCGCATTAATCATCAAGCATCACATTTTTCTCGCACTAAAGCAAATGGTTCTGCAGATCAAGATACCGTGAGAGACGCGCTCGTCGGATCTCAAGTCTATCGAAGTCTTTGATTTTTTTCTTTGTGAAGTCCTGCGCCATAGCTGCGACGCTATCTCACCATGTGCGTGTGTGGGTACTCATCCTCATGTACGTACGGCTGCAAAAGAAATTAATGAAAAATTACCATTATTATTCTCTCTATTGTCGTTTTTATCATTATTCTAATTTTTAACTGTGGTGTCATATTGTGCTTGGGAACGCTAGTTTATGAAAATTATTTTTCGTAGATGTAAATTAAGATCCTCCACTGCGAAAAAGCATGGCATATTTGACCAAAAAACAGCAGGACTCAAATGAAAATAGTGCTAGGGGATGTAGAGTTATATCCTTTTAAAAAAGTACACATTGTATTTAAAATTCTAATAACAGGTTCAATTTCAGTATTGTAGTTCGTGAGATACATGTTCTTGGAAACTGCTTGTAAAATGCCAGTTTGCGATTAACATATTCATAACGAGCACTATCTTTTTCCATCGTAACTTTTGTTTGAGTTTAGCAATTTACATTCTGATTTCACTTATGGTGTCAGAATATGATAAATACTGTCAAGTGCACATTTGTGCTCAGTTTTAATAATCTGCGCTACTTATAGATCTGCGACATTCTGTCATACGTTTTCGCCGTCGAGAGTCCTAACAGTCTACAGTTTGTAAACAAAATGTTTTTACAAAAGAGGCCAAACTTTATTCGCTCTGAGGATAAAATCATCAAATTCATTTTTCATACCAAATCAGAGAAATGATGTATTAGTTAGCCACTGTTCATCCGGCCTGGGATGTCATGCTCTTTCAATTTTGGGTGCTCTATTGCAGAACTAGCTTATTATGAACGCATAAACATTGAAATACTTCAGTGTAATCGTGTGACGTCATTCCACATCTCTGCCATAGCAGTTTTGTACTCTAATTACAAGAAGTTTTGAAAACCTCTGGCTACGTAGCTCTTTGTCCCCAAGCCTTAAAACTGCTCAGTGCAACTTTAAATTTAGTTCTCTAGATATTGTGAAGTAATTAGAACACTTACTATCTATTGCTGGGTTAGTGAATATTCTACTTATATAAAAGTGTTTTCTTCATTAAAAAGGTTGATTTTGCAGCCATAGCCATAAATCATATTCCTCAATAAACCTACTGCGAAGTCCGTACAACTCATCGTAAAACCTAGAGTGTTCCAGATTCTTACTGCAATCTTCCTCTGGAGATTTTCCGATGTATTCTTCTGTATACTGCATTTAAAATCATGGCAATACTCAAGATGGCAACGTTCAAAATTAGGGCAATTACCAACATGACAACATTCAAGTTTTGAAACACACGAGCATATGAATACCAACACCTTGCACAAGAACACAACCCTTCAAAACGATGAGCAAATCGTTCTCCTCTCGCCAACAACGGGAGCCTTGTGAGTCTCGTAATTCTAATTTTTGATGATCAGTAATCACAAGTTTTTTCCTAAAGGGAAGTACCTCTGATACAATGCCCAAGAAAACTAATTTTTATTTTATTTATTTTATTCAATTATTTATTTATCTCAATTATTTATTCAAGCACAGATATAGGATTGTACACTTCTTATGGTAGGTCTTTCAACTTACGAACTTTATGGTAAGAAATTTTCACAACGCAATTGGTTGTAATGCATTTTCTGCACTAACTTAGTTTGGAAATGAACAGTTTAATTCTTATTCCTGAAATAAATTTTATCTTTAATATCCATGAAACATTTTTCTATAAAAAATGTTTAAATGGATTTTGCAGACAAAATTTATTTCTCGGAGCTGCTTAACGCTGTACACAAGTTGCACCTAGAACCAGAAGTGTACGTCCACCACAAACACACACGAACATGCAGATACAGCAACAGGTGTTAGGCTCACTTCAATGCACAAGTCGATCGATGGCCCAATTTCGAAACGCAATGAAGAAAAAATGTACATATAAATGGGGTGAAAAAAAATGTACATATAAATGGGGTGAAATGAGCTGAATTTTATGACGTCAGCGTTTATGATTTTGATAGATTCTATTTAGCTACCTCACGTGAGTTCATTTCTAGCATTGGTGAGTTTAGGTTCAGGGTGTTTTGATTAATTTATGTGAGATGTTCAATGCGTAGTTAGTGGGAAACTTATGCTAATGATGTGATTAGTTGAAGAGATAATCATTTACTGAAAGGTTAGTAATTACTGTGTGTTTAAGATTAACTAAAAGATTACCTCAGATTTGATGAGATACGATGCCGTTTTTCATAGGATTCCTGAAACATTTAAAATAATTCGATGGCCAGAAGCAAACATTCCACGTGTGTATATCTGAACAAAATGTAAGAATGACTGCAGCTCATAGCTTTCATTTTCGAGCGCATAAAAGCGAATTTATCAAAGATGAAGCAGCCCTCAGGTCAGCACTGCAACGTACAGTAATTTAAACAATTTTAAGAATTCCAGCAAATTTGGAATACCTGCATCCTGCAACTCAAACACCACAAACCTCAGTCTAACTTTATCGCAGTATCATCTATAATTTTAGCCGCCCTATCCAGAAGCTTTACCTGGCCGGAAAAAATCATTGACTATTTCATAGAAAATCGAAGAAAATGGAATAGACAAATCATAGATAATAATCATAGTCTATTTAATAAAATTTGATGAAAATATGATGAAAAACTTAGATTATTACAGGCATCCAGTCTTCTTCCCTGACTTAGAAGAGGGAACGGCGAGCTCTCAGGCGCGCCTGAGAGCACACGAGCCCTCAACCTGCGCCAGCCCTCGTTGTGCTGTCGTCCCCTCTCAAGCGCAACTTCAGGCGTACGCTTCCCACTGATGAAATTTTAATGATCGTCACTTTGTTATCATGTTTTTTGTTTAAAATTTTGTTTACATGATAACTTCAGGCGTGTACTTTTCACTGATGCGCCTTTAATGTGACTGTCACTTTGTTTTCATGTTTTTTGTTTAAAATTTTATTTACATGATTCAGGCGTGTAGTTCCCGCTGATGCAATTGTAATGATTATCACTTTGTTATCAGGTTCTGTCCTGTTTTTTAAATTATTTTTACATAGTAACTTCAGGCGTGTACTTTCCACAGATGCGACTTTAATGTGACTGTCACTTTGCTATCATGTTATATCACATTTTTAGAATGAAATTTTTATGATGGTAACTTCAGGCGTGCACT
The DNA here is from genome assembly GCA_030386875.1 of Morinoia aosen. Classification (NCBI taxonomy): domain Eukaryota; kingdom Metazoa; phylum Arthropoda; class Malacostraca; order Amphipoda; family Talitridae; genus Morinoia; species Morinoia aosen. Next base: position 13,641,690 of record CM059562.1, read on the forward strand.
CCCCATTGATGCAATTTTAATTTGACTGCCCCGTTGTTATCATATTCTACATTTATTTTAAATGTTTTGTTGCATGATTACCTCAATATATGGTGCACATCCCTGTGATAAACTTTTAATATGACGGTGATTTTGTTATCTTGTTCTGCCATGTTTTTTTAAAATGTTTTTTACATACCTTCAGTGTTCCTCAAAGATTTTCAATCGGTTGGGTGCTAAGTAATTAGCATTGTCACTGAAGAACGCTGATTTTGCGGTCATTTAACGTTCACCGGTTAGATTTATCGCGTTTTCATGGTTGTTGTCCTCTGAAAACGTCCAGTTACGGGTTGTGAACAAATGCTTTCCTCTTAGGATGAGATTCATCTCCAAAATGTGATGATCCACAGCACCATCCATGTTACCTCCAATGATGTGGAGACTTTCGTCGACCTAGATGTGGAGCGCACCAGTGCCGTATGAGGTGAAGCGATCCTTACCCATTACGCTGTCGCTTCCGTACTTCTGTTGGTGTGGTATTCTAAGGCTCATAGGCTGTACCCTGCTTCCTTCGAACATGACGAGCGGTATCACTTCCAAACTATTAGAATTTGATTTTATCATAGCAAAGCTTATTCTCCTAAAACTCCGTTTATTTGCCCATTGTTATTTTGCGCATTTTAAACGACTTGCGACACTCTATCTCGTTAGCAGAGTGGTGTTACATGATACAAAACTTTTGATGTTCTTCCTGTGTAGTTCTTTTCTGTTGGTTCCGTCTCTCATTCCTACCAAAGGCATCAATTTCCACTTTAAGCGTTTTCTAAGCAATTATCGGCTTATTAAATCATTTCTCAGCATATTTTGACGAGCGCGATCACTGATCTTGTTTAGTCTTCATGGCCTTGACAAGTTGGCGGTTGTGTGATGTTCTTAAATTTACAAATAATTGAACCTACGGTAAAATATGGTGCACTTAATTTGACAGAAACCTTCTTTATGAAATTACTTAATTACGCTGAACGTAAGTTACTTAAATCGAGAGAGAGTCTGGAGCCTCTGCCGCCTAGGCAGGATTTGTTTTAAGAAACTCCTTGCAGTGTCGGCGTATTTCGAACTAAATGTCTAATTTTCCACCGAATCACGTAGATTTTTGTTCTACAAACGTCTGGAATGCAAGATACAAACGTCAATTTTTACTGCATACAAAATAATTATCATGTGATAATTATTTATTATGTCCGGATGTCAAGTTATTCCGGTTGTGAAGTCATCTGCATGAAGATGGAAAAATTAAAGATTTATTGAAACGTAAATTGCTTTATTACTGGTAAAGTTTGTTGGAACATTACAAACATAGTAACATTTGCAGGAATTGCATGTTCACATTCAAAAACGAAACATCATGTTAGTGGTTAGACTAAACCAAGGAATAACACATGTTAAATTACTGTTCTTAGGATTGTAATAAATATGACATTCATTTTACGTTATGTAATGTAACGTTAATTGTTATTATTCATCTGTATTATCGTTCATTGCCTCGTTGAAACCATGGTAAACATTGCAGTCCAGCAGTCCAGCAGTCTCCACACCACCAGCGCCCACCACCTGGACTGACCACACCAGCAGCGCCCACCACCAGGACTTGACCACACCAGCAGCGCCCACCACCAGGACTTGACCACACCAGCAGCGCCCACCACCAGGACTTGACCATACCAGCAGCGCCCACCACCAGGACTTGACCACACCAGCAGCGCCCACCACCTGGACTGACCACACCAGCAGCGCCCACCACCTGGACTGACCACACCAGCAGCGCCCACCACCAGGACTTGACCACACCAGCAGCGCCCACCACCTGGACTGACCACACCAGCAGCGCCCACCACCTGGACTGACCACACCAGCAGCGCCCACCACCTGGACTGACCACACCAGCAGCGCCCACCACCTGGACTGACCTCACCAGCAGCGCCCACCACTCAGCAGCACCCACCACCCAGCAGCACCCACCACCCAGCAGCACCCACCACCCAGCAGCACCCACCACCCAGCAGCACCCACCACCCTGCAGCACCTACCACCCTGCAGCACCCACCACCCAGTAGCACCCACCACCCACCAACACCCACCACATAGCAGCACCCACCACCCAGCAGCACCCACCACATAGCAGCACCCACCACCCAGCAGCACCCACCACCCAGCAGCACCCACCACCCAGCAGCACCCACCACCCAGCAGCACCCACCACCCAGCAGCACCCACCACCCAGCAGCACCCACCAACCAGCAGCACCCACCACCCAGCAGCACCCACCACCCAGCAGCACCCACCACCCAGCAGCGCCCACCACCAGAGGGCGCTGGAAGGGCCCGCCAAGGCTTCACACCAGCGTCAGGTACGCAAGGCCGGCGCGTCTCCTGCAGCTGCGCGCAAAAAAGAAGCTTCGTTTTTGCGGCGCTGCGGCGAAAAAAAGCGCTCAGCAACGGATTTCCAGGAGTAGGAATTGAAAGCGCATCGTTACCGCACTGAAAAATGGAGGTCAGTAATGAGTGCGACTGCATCAAGTGAAGGGATTTTGGTGGAGGATATAAGGTTACTCCTTCTTGAAAAGATTAAAACTTTGAAGGTTTTAACACGTTTCCTGCGAAGTGACTCAGCGGTGGTCACTGAGGGGATCTTCTTAATGCTGATGACCGACCTTCAGTCACTAGCTCAATTTAAAAACAATACTTAGTGAAAGCTAAAAGAAAGCACGAGCCAGTTAATGTTTGCTATTTTCAAAATTGCTTACAACAATTGACTTCAAATTTGAAATGAATGTTTTAAAGAGATCGCTAACGTTTGAATAGTTTGTTTTGCCATGATTACGCTCACAGAGGAAAGTGGTTGCTGGCTACATCAGGTAATTAATATGAATAACGTAAATATACTATTGTTTTATTCCTTATTCTTTACGGTCCCAAAAAAACAACGATTAAGTTTTGAAACACCACCTTAATACATTGTATTTATTATCCAATCTGTACCTTAATATGTCCTTTGGAGTTCACTGTGTGTGGCAGTTCCTTCCTCATTGTGATGTCAGGGACAACCTGATGCCCATGTCAGTGTACCAACATCAAAATCAGTGTAATAACTGTATTATTGGAATAAAATAATTGGCATTGCTCATCGTGTACTACAAAGCATTCGCTTGCTATTGCGGTCCATTTCCCTCCTGCATGTCGCTCTTTTCTGGCGGTTGCCAAGGGCTCCCGCATCAGCTCATTTCCAATGCATTCAATTCTACAACATCTATCTTTTTTATCTTTTCGGCAAGCTTTATTGACTTGCAAATTGGATTTGCTAGCGCGCGAGCTGAAATTTCGAGCATTTGAGTTTCAAAACTTCTTAGGCCGTCCTCTTAACTCCGCTAATTTTTTAACGCAATTTGTACACCAGAGTGAGACGTAAGCTATTTGTAAACCGAGGGCCAATCTTAGGAAGGAGAGATTGGGGAAACATGGTACCCAGTCTAACTCTTTAGCCGCCTGCATGCATGTTTTTTGCCACCCAAGTAATTAAATCGCTTAGGCGGAGAAAAACATGCATGCTACAGCGAAAAAGTTTGATTGGGTAATAATGAGATATGATGCCGAGAACGACTGGGGAAAACGTCCACTACGAAAGATGATTTAGTATATTCTCCATTACTTCTTTTCGTTTGTACATCCCAGAGACAAATATTTCGCAACCTTAATTGAGGATTTATGCTTCAGCAGCTCACGATCTCTAAACAATACCTCATACCTGAGCAGATAGTCCGATAATCTATACTACAACTTTGTCCTGAAATTTAATGAATGAAAGCGGGCGTGAATTCTTTCGTAGTAAATATTTCAAATTCTCATTTTAGAAGATAGAGCACGTAAGAAAGACTTTAGGTATCTTATCGGAACAATTGACCTCTTTAGACCGGTCAAGATTGTGCTACCGTACTGTAACGGGTTGTGAAATTGGTATTTTTGTTGCTCAAGTGCAAGACATCCACAGCCATAATTTCCATACACAGTAGATGTCATTTCAATTACGTAAATCGGATTAATTCACATATTTAGCTAACACAAACTTAAGGAAATACTTAATCACTGAAATACACTGGACTGTCCAGAAATAAACTGGCACAAATGGAGTGGATACTTGCTATTGTAAGGAACTAATCTGAGTTAGTACATCTTCCTTTTCAATTAAATGCTAGAGCTCAGCAATAGATGAGGGCTGATGCTTCTAAGCCAGACGCATATTGATTTGGAGCAATGTTCCATGTATACTGGGCACACTGGCACACCAAGGCACACAGACACACCAGGGCGTTCTGCCATACCAAAGGACACTGCCACACCAGGAGGTTTTGACACACTGAAAGTTCATGAAGCGTTTGATCCCTCATACATCGCTCAGACAGTACAGGCTTCCAAGGGCAGAGTAATGATCTGGAGTGCTTCACAAGGTCAGGATTAGGTTTAGAAACCTTTTGCAGCGACAAAGTGAAATCTCAGGATTCTTTGAACATCCTAGGTTACCAAGTATATCCTTCTCTGGAGTTTTATCTTTCTAATGGTTCCGGTAATTTTCAAGACTCAACGCTCGCCTCCACCGGTTTCATGTAGTGTTAGATCGGTTTAGAAATCAGGAGGGATCATTTCCCCATATGGAATGGCCTCCCCAGTTTCCTGATTTAGACCTATATCGAAAATTTGTCGGACCAACTGGAGGGAGAGGGAGTTGCAAGCCCCAACACCTCGTCCTTCTTCGTCGGAAAATCTTTCTCGACGTTTGCTCGTTCTTTGGATGATTATTTGGCAAGATTGTTCGCAATGTTTTGTAGAATCTATCCTAAATGTTATGAAAGCTGTTATCAACTTGAATGGAAGTTGAATAAAATATTGATCTTGATTATTTTCATAAGAACTACACTTTTCTTGGGTGGGAGAAACTTTTTTGGTCGGGTGGTGTGTGATGAACACACTACTAAGCTGAGGTGCAAAATGTAGTGAAAATATATCGTGAGACCATTGCATGAGGATTTCGATTGATGCGACATGCATGACACAAACGAACAATATTTAAAATTTTTAAGGAGTTAAACTGAATTTTGAGAACCTTTTAATGTGGCATCGTCATTAATTTAGTGATTCTATTCTTTGCCGTATATTTTTTCTCATTCCCATTTATCTCCGCATGTTCTCCAGTTGGAAATTTTACAACTACGCTAATTTAAATACTGATTTTCTGTCAAATTTTAGTCAACTACAATTTGATAGCCCTCCACGAGAGAGCATCCGAGTAATACTTTTCGCTCATTTCACAAAGGAATCTTAACCAATGTTATCGTGATCTTCCAGGAATAATGAACGGAATATACTTCATTATGTAGCAAAGTTATCCGCGTGGTAATAAATTTTGACTGCAATTAATTTATTTGAATAATAAGATTTGCTCTAATCAAAAAAATCAGTTTGAAAATATAATTACCTTGCAATGCGATTGAAATCATGGCGTTCTTTTGATCAAAGCCTCATCTAGCACAAATTTATATGGTTGAATTACTGGCTTCACGGGTTTGCTGCGTGAAATGAAGCGCTTCAGAATTTAATCAGTTAGACAAACTGAGTAGATTTGCATTCATTAAAACCGCGTCGTGCTCTCAGCAGCTTAGCTTGCGTTAATGTACATAGGAGATTTTTTCACAAAATAAAATAACTCAACACATTATTAGCTCAAAAATAGTTTTAACAACTTATTTAAACTCTTAATGTGTTCATATTGAAACAGAATTGCAAGTTCTGCGGACGTAGCATCAGAATTTGGTGTAAAATAAGCTCGCACTGTCGCCCGCTAGCAGCTACATGAGCTGGTTTCCGCAACGTGCCGAACTGTTCACACAAGAAGGTGTTGCTAGCGGAAATACGGGTGCTGAGATCAACAAGTTGAGACATAATATTCACAGCTTATGTTTATACCTCAAGTTGTACTCATGCACTCGATGTTCAGAGATACTGGACGCGCCCAATCGAATTTAAATGGTATTGAAGAAGATTCTCTAGTTTTTCGCCCTCTTTTTGTATGCTTCGCTTCCGCTTCTCGTGCCATCATACGACTGGCAACACGAGCAGCTGGCAAGGCTGCCGAGTGAGGGTCACCTGCTACTCCAGAATAGCAGAGCATCTCAATTTAGATGTTGTTCTTCGTCATCCGGGTCTCTTGTTCGGATCTGAAGAGGGGAGCTATTGAGGTCACCAGTTGGTCTCACTGCATAATGAGAGTTTACTAAGAGTCGCTGGTTATAGATTAGATAAGTTGGTTTGAGACTCCCTGAAGGAGTCGTTGGCTTACTGTTGTTGTTCGTGAGGTGAAATCAAAACATTAATGAAATTTGTTTTGCTGCTTCATAATAATGTAGTGAAAGACAATGTAAGACCTGTTGAAGGTGTTGTATGCGGAGGTTTCAAGAAAGAGATGTATGGGAGTTGAAGCTCATCGTAAGAAATTACTGGACATATTTCCACTCGGCAAAATGCATTCGTCATCGGGCGTACAGATTTTTGTGTGGGGAATGAAGCTACTAAAGTCGTAGCGCCTCTTCAATTTTCATCCAGTAATCACACCACAGATTTATGAACTACGAATCGTGTTCGGGAGCGACGGTTACAGGTCTCAGTTTTCCCACGAACGTGAACTAGGTTAACATAAAACTTTTCAGATGGTTAGTGCATTTAGCCTTACAAACCCACACCAGTCTGGATTTCGAGCCCCTGTACGCACTGCAGTTCTTCCAGTGACACGCGAGGCGAAAAGTCAAAGGCCAAATTGTGCCACCTTGCGCGCGTCCTTCGACGCTGGCACTTTTTGTGACAAGTATCATTGGCGATCAACTTTTTAAGACAACTACTCCCAGGCAAGCACGCCCGTCGTGCAAACCTGCTCGTGGCGAACGTTGCCATGCTACATTCGAGCTTTTGGTCTTGATTTTTTTATCGCTAAGTGCAATACCTTCTGGCTAGTCTCGTCGCTCAGGTGGTTATCTCGTGCATTTTGATTTGGCTCGATATTTGCGGGTAGATTCGACGCATTTCTCTGATTAGGGTATCTGCAGTTCTTACTGCCATTATTTGTGTTATTATTTTCTACTATAGTGCAGTTGAAACTACATATTCCGAAAATATTGTAGAAGTCGTGGCACTATTGCTTATTTGTGTTGCTATCTATTGCTTCAGTGTAATTGGAACGACATGTTTCGAGAAACTTGTTAGAAAAGCGATTATTGTCTATTTGTGTTGTTATTGACTACTTGAGTATAATTGGAACGACATGTTCCGATAAACCAGGAATCGTTCCGTATGGCGCAGGTACTTCAAAGCAGGGTCCTGATTGCGACAAATATGCAACTAGAGCGACCGTTCAACTAATTAATACTATAAAAGAGGACAATCGAAGCCTCTCGAACTATGAGGAGATAGTAACTCATTTCTCGCATTTCCATCCCATCTTCTCTTGAAAGTGCTGCACATTGTCGAAGTGTACGAAGGTAAGCTCACAAACATATGTCCCTTGGATTGAGATATCGATGAACGCATGTGAACAGTTGGAGGTGTTATACGCACCTTCCCTCGTCTTATTCATAAGATTATATACAATACATATATTTTGTTTACGACAACGATTGTGTACTTCGGGGTGAAGGGAATTTAATTGTACTCCTCAGCTTAGAAATACCTATTATCGTGAATATCATCTGAATTTCTTTTATTTTTCAAAATAGGCCACAGAAGTTATTTCACGTACTTATCTCAACGGTACACGAAGAAGAAGAAGAAATAAAATATGTATATGAACGGACTGGAAATTCTTTTTTCTATACAATTAAATTCTCAGAAAAAATACTAGTCTTCATTAAGAGCCAAGGCTTGCAGTAACATTATTGTACGACAAAGGCAACGCCAGCGGATGAGGACAGCTGAAAAATACCGTCATTAGAACCCAGTAAAAAAAATTTGGGATTAGAGAAGAATTTAAAAGAGTTCTAAAAGCTTGTTAACCAAAGGGTCCAGCTTTCTGTATTAGTACTTTATTTTAATGCCTGTTGATCCCTTTTCAATGAATAGCAAGTTGAAACAACAGTTTCGATTTCATTTTTATACTTTTTGAGTGTTGCGTGAGGTCAAGGCAAGACTGTACAGTCGGGGGTGGTAGACTGCACAGTTCCTTCGCTCGGCCTTCACTAAGCCAGAATTAACTGGATGAACTTGAGAACCTCCCTTCCAAGCTGCGTACAAGAACAGGTACCTTCCTGTTACCAGGCCTGTCCAAGTGGCGCCTGGCTAAAAGTCACCTACTTGGGGAGTAGAATTAGAAGACACTGCCATTCGTCTGTGTTTTCTAATGAGAACCTCAACATGTGCAAATCAGAATTTAACGAATATGACGCTTGAGTCAAGCTCTGAAAAACTGGGACCAATTTTTATCCGTACGGGTTGAGGTTCGCATAAAATGATGATCGACTCTATTTCTCGCTCTGGAGACAGTTAAATTTCTTTAATGAGAGTGAGACGAAGTGTACGAGGAAAGGGAGGTTGTTTTAAAAGAAGTGCCTGTTGAGGTTCTTGCAAATAGCTCTTCTCCGATACAGGGATGGAGGCGCGACCAAAAACCTCGTCGCATCTTCCCATGCTCGTATATTAGCGTAAAAAGTTCATGTTAGTTCAATAAAAAATTAGGAAAATTGTATTTTGAGAGAAAGACTGTTGAAGATGGATGACGAACTGGACACTATTTCAGATGTGCGCTGCCTAATAGGATGCCATGTATTCAATTCACTTCCTGGTGACCTGGATGTACGAGCGTTAAATAAGTTTTGTTTGTACCTTAAGAGACTCTGAACAGTCCCAGTCGACTCGCTTCTGTTACGTATTGCGTCAAGCATTTTACTGATCACTTCTTGACTACAATCCCATTGCATACTATTTTCCTTAGCTTCTTAACCCATAGGGAGGAAGTGAAGTGCGTCATAAATGAGCAGGAGAATGCCCCCTATTATCTCTTCTGCCTGTCTTCTACGTTATTTTATCTCGAGAATAACTGATTACTCTGGCGGAAACACCATTGTTGATTCAGGATATTTCTGGTCCAAAACGTAATGTACTGACAACGGTGTTGCACTAGCTTTCCTGGTGTTGCTGCGAACTGTATTCCTGCTACAACTGCTGAGTATAAAAAAACAAATGCTAATTTCAATCAAATATTTCTTCAAATAAACAGGTATTAAATTCCCTGAAGGGTGTTTGGGTTTATTTTTCACATCATTTATTAATACTTTAATGTTTAATCACCATTCACTGCTGTCCTCACTCTGCATTTGCAAGAATTTCACGGAAACGAAGAGAAGTTCTTCAACGCTTTGATCGCAACGTGAGCCACAGGTGGCCACGGAGAGAATTTTCATAAAGCTGCTGACCGACCAGTAGTCACCAACTCCATTTTCATAGATACTGAATGGAAAGCTAAATGAAGGCGCAATCCAAGAAATGTTTGCCATGTTCAAAATTGCTTACAAGAATTCCCTTTAAATTTGGCTGGAACATTGACCTCCAGTTTACCCAATTACGGTCAAATAATACTTCCTGCAGGTTGATTCTTAGGGATCCTAACGCGTAGGATAAAAAGAAGTCAAAGTGTTAACATACACAATGTGACGCTGAAGTGACCGCCACTACAGAGGGTGTAACGAGGACCTATACTCCGTGACCCCTATAGCTTGGCTCCGTCGCGCGGCGGTCGCGTCATGGAGAGAGCAGCAACGCAAGGCCGCGCCTCTCGCGCTTCCCTGGCCTCCGTGCGCGCTCCATTCACCTCGTGACGTTTGCGCCAGCTCAGGGTTACCTGAAGCGCATTCTTCAGGCCCAAATTCCTAAATTTGCACTCGTTTCATTGGAAAATAGGGTGGTGGTTTTAGAAAAAGGTAGTTTTATGCAGAAAAAGGTGGTTTTAGGAAAAGGTGGTTTTAGAAAGGGTGGTTTTATATAGGCAAAGAGGTTTTTAGAATAAGGTAGTTTTATGTAGAAGAAGTTGGTTTTAGAAAAGTGTAACTTTAGAAAAAGGAGGTTTTAGAAAAAGGGACTGTTGAGGTTCTTGATAATTGCTTCTCTCCGATACACTTTTGGAAGAGCAGCAAAAACCTCGATGAAGTTTTCTATGATCGTATATCAGCGATTATTGGGTAATTTTGGCGAAGAAAATCAATCTGGTGACCCTAAATGCAAGGCTAATCTCAGTATACTTCTTCGTTTGGCTGCCTTGAATGGGAGTGACGATTGAGCCAAAGCGTCGTTTTGAATGGAATTAGTCGTTCCAAGTTCAAGTTTTGAAACCTCATGCATGATCATAAGGAGTAAATTAACGATGATCGTTCAAGTGACCGGAATTCCTTGACAGAGGTACCCCGTAGTAGATACCCAGCATTATTCCACGAGCGTAGTACCTAGGGATATTCTAGTCATATTTCATGCTGCGTTTTATATCAAGTAACCCATATCGCTGGGATAATCCATCAATTTCAGCAGTAAATCGCCGCCGTTCTCTCTGAACGCTGTAGAAAATACCGAGGTGCGGGAAGGTTCGTCTAAATTAAAGTAGCTGCAAGCTTGCAGCGTTGAAAGTGGGACCTTCTTTAAGTTGAGCAATGCTGGGACGGGACGGATGCATAGAATCGATTTCTTAATTTTTACATTCGTGCCTTCGACTTTACGAGTCGCGCTACGCTAGTGTACGGTAGATATTTACTGTCCACCTTATTCCATTCAAGTACTCACTAACGTGAAGCATGCGCTATCGCATAAAAATATACTGTACTGATTAGCTCGTGTTTATGCAAAGTTGCCTTTTTTTAATTGACAATGAAATAATAATAGTTAACTTTGATACTTTAGTCTGCCTGAGTTGCTGTGCATTACATTTTGTTGAGCCGAACCCAAGAGTGACAGTGCCAAAAGTTCTTAGAGACGCAAAATCTTATGAAATCATCCATCGTTTGTTATCATCCTTTACGACTGTCATTAATATCCATGATATCTTTAACGAAAATAAAAAGATCTCATGGTACATTGCTTTTCATCAACATTGATGACGACATGTTTGTGCGTTTGTTTGAGTTAGGCTCAATGACACGACAAATTTGAAGGTCGTTTATGATCAATTTGGAATGAATTAAGCTATGTCATTGAGTCATAAGCGTTACTTTCATGAATAAGGGTTCCTCATATAGCTTTTAGTCATAAGCGTAATTTTCAAGAATAAGGGTTTGTCATATATCTTTGAGTCATAAGCGTTACTCGCAAAAACAAAAACGAGGGTTCCTCATATCACACGAAAACCTATCAATATAAGGCAAAAAGCTTGGCAGCAACCGGCACGTGGTAAACGTTTCCTCTAACGAATAACGTAGGAAAAATCATCGTCAGTTGCGGCTGAGCAGGCCACAACTGGCGGACAGCAGCCTGCAGTGATGCTTCTAATTGTGAGTTTTTATGCGACGTCCATCCTTGAGACCAGCGAGTTCTGGGTCACGGTCAGGCCTTGTTAGCTCCCAACCAAAGCTGCCTGTACTTCTCTCCAAACATCAGCATGCTCGTAATGCATTTGAAAACGCAACGTTAATGCGCGTAGTTCCATGCTAGTGGCTTTACTACGCACAGTTAGTTGTACGTCATGATTTACAGTCACATACTATGAGGTTAATTCCCATCATCAATGACAGAACGTGGACCGTGATCGCTTATGGCAAAGTTGGTTGAATTCAAATGTTGTTTTTATTCACTTTCAGAAGACACCTCATGCGATTTTTAAGTGACAGTGCGATGAGAAGAAAAAACTGCTCAATTTTCCCGCGTTGTGCTCTGATCTGACCAATTGTTTGTCGCTAGATATCATTGCCACATTATTTAGTTACCACTAATATATCATACATCTTACTACCATGAAAACAACAGTCGAGTTGCTAGAGTGGCGAGATTTACATGAGAAACATGACCGGCATTGAGAGCACGAGGAAGTGGGGCCAGAGAGCGTCACAAGGTCGGCCGTCGGAGCGGCTGCTTGCCTCACCTTCACCGTTTCCGATGCAGCACTGCTGCTGCGTCGAACTGTTTTGTGCTGCCTTGCAGGAAGCAGGAAATCTACTCCCATTTTTTGAACGTAACTGAGATTCTCAGGAGGTTACACCAGCTTCTCAACAGGGCTCCGTGGTAGGGACGCTCTGTTTTTGTTGATGCCACTCAAACTTTGAGGGAACGCCTCTCAGATGTCTTCTGTGCAGCAACAAAGAGCTGTGGAGCAGGTACACGTACATGAGAGCGCTTGTGATGCTATACTTTGGGCTGTGGGTTAAACAATTCGTAAATTCTTGTAGATTGGAAACATTGCTGAAGTTTTCAAGAGGAAATGAGGTTTCTATAGTTAAGGTTGACGGAGATGAAACAGGTATGATTTAAAAAGTAAAATTTCGATTACTGGTGTATCTGTGTACTTACTCAGAGTTGGAGAAAATGAATCATAAATTTCTAAGATTGTGTGGGAAAGTTTATTCTTCTCAACCCGATATTTTGAGTACGTATTACGCAGGAAGCATCAAGTATGATTTTGAACCGCTCAAACGTTCAGGTATTTGAAGTGGGGAGTGAAATTTTCAGTAGAAATTCCAGTCTATTCTACACAGAATTTTCATTGGTCAAAAAGGCTTTCGGTTAGTTCCGAGAAGCTGTTAAGGTGATGCGCTGTGAAATTGAATGAGATGAAGTTCCATTTCGATAACTATGATTTTGTATGATTTTTAGTAAGGGAAGCGTGATGAATTATAAGTCGATGACTATTGGAAAAACATTTCACAAGTCAACTTGTCAAAGACCTTAGAACGAAAAATTACTCATGTACGGTTTCCGATCTGGTCCATTTATTATGAATTGCTCGTGTGCAGGCAACCTTGTTTTCAGTAATGCAACTGGTTCTGTTTCTTTTCAATAAAAACAAAGTAAGCTCGGTAACTCGGCTGAACGTGAAGCAAAGTAAAACCCAATTACGCTATCGCTCGAAAGGAAAAAGCGCGAGCTTACCGTCCCAAAATTCACGCCCAGCAAATTCATCTTTAGGTTCGTCTCACCGTTGGAATTTTCTCTGTTTTTGCATGAGCAGAAAATGATGTGAGGATGTTTGTCTATTGCCTTGTAGCAGGCACTCATCTTGCGAAGCTACGTGTTTTGAGAGTTGCTCATGCTGTATTGTGTAGTTGCACATTTTGCGTATTGCATAAATATCTCCTGGAGAAAATATTTCATAAGACCGAGCAATAGCTTATGTTCGAATAAGTTCGCTTCGACACCCGCAAGTGGTGTAAACACTGCACAAGATCTGCATTAAAGTCGTAAAATGAAATTAATTAAATGTTAATCAGCAGACAGCAAAAAAAAATTGCGCTCCTAAAAAGTGCTCAGCATTATTCACCAATTTTGTCACTAGCTCTAGTGGATGGCCTAGAACGAACATAAAATCACGATCAACTCGACATTTCGCGTCTTCACCTCCAATCCGTAACGTTGCGATCCTCTAAACAAGAAGCATTGAAGGCCGCAATGGAGGCACATCCTCCTCGCTGCGACCTGAAGGAAGCAGCTCATGTAAAAAATTAAACAAACACGTTTGTGTTTGGGTGAGATCTGTGCGTCGTGGAGGCGACCGTGAATTGCGCTGCTTAAAATGCGTGCGTGAGTGCGAATGAATGAACTGCGCAGGACGATGTGCCTACTCACCTCCCGTACTCTACTCTCAGTTCAGAACATTTTCTCTTTCGGGGATCCTGGAGGATCTTTAAAGTCAATGGATTTCTTCAACAGAATTTCAGAACGTCAAAAATGAATTGCTTCGGAAGCGAAACTTCAAAGCAAACCATAAAACGACTATTTTTCGCTCAAGTATAATACACTTGTCTGTTTGCAGGACGTGTATTTTACGTGTGTTTCTTGAACGGTAGAAGATTTCAACAGATGATGAATCAATTTTAATAGAATTGTGTTCGATAAAATGGAAGGGGCCAAATAATCTCAAAAATTCCCGTGCAAATTCATATTTCGCTGTTTTTCTAAAGATCTCGGTTTACCAACGAAAACAAAAAACTTAATATTCGATTGAGGAGTAGTATGGAAAAAACATGGTTAACCGATGATTTCGGTCCTTCCCTCAAGAGAAGGCCACTATTCTATCAGTTGGAATTGGCGCTCTCAATAGGGAAGATGTGAGGTCCTGAGCTAAGGTTAGGTACGTCTTCCTTTTGTGGAGATAATTTGAAAGTTCAAGCGTCAGTCAGAAAATATTCCGTTCAATGAAACATTGACTATCGATTTCAGGGAAGTAACAGTATTTTCCTCAGCAATTCGTTTTTCTATATTAACCTCATCCATTAGCTGCATATTACCATTGTATTTTAACTCCACATAGTAATTCATTATTTTTACATAAACTAATTTTATTTATTTTACTGTCTGATCTGTCGTAAACTCGATTACATAAATGCCTTTCATAAATTAGATAAGTTCAATCATCCCTGCTTATACAGAATTAATACTTTGACGAAGAAATAACTTCCACCAGAGTAACTAAATTTTAGCTCAATTTAAAGTGCCTTCATTTGTACCAGTGAGTGCATTGGCTGTTTACCCACCGCCTGCATGAACACAATTTAATATTAAAACAAGGAGTGCATTCGTACCAAGGAGTGCATTTGCTGTTTACCCACCGCCTGCATGAACACAATTTAATATTAAACCAAGGAGTGCATTGGCTGTTTACCCACCGCCTGCATGAACACAATTTAATATTAAACCAAGGTGTACATTCGTACCAAGGAGTGCATTGGCTGTTTACCCACGGCCTGCATTAACACAATTTAATATTAAACCAAGGAGTGCATTTGCTGTTTACCCACCGCCTGCATGAACACAATTTAATATTAAACCAAGGAGTGCCTTGGCTGTTTACCCACCGCCTGCATGAACACAATTTAATATTAAACCAAGGTGTACATTCGTACCAAGGAGTGCATTGGCTGTTTACCCACGGCCAGCATTAACACAATTTCCCGCAAGTCTGAGTGAAGCTCCTAGGCAGGACAGGAAATGCTAATTCGGAGCATCCAAAATACAAAACAAGGAGCCCGTCCGTCATGGTCGTGCGAACGGCGCTTGTAAGGTCAGTCAGTATTGCGAGGTGGGCTTCTTCCTGTTTACTGCTCTTGCTTCG
Organism: Morinoia aosen; assembly: GCA_030386875.1. NCBI lineage: Eukaryota > Metazoa > Arthropoda > Malacostraca > Amphipoda > Talitridae > Morinoia > Morinoia aosen. Next base: position 13,657,002 of record CM059562.1, read on the forward strand.
TTTGAGCTTCTCCAAGACGCAAAACTCATTCAGAATTTGTGGCCATCGATATGATAATCGTTCGCAATGAAATGGAAAGTCGAATGATGTATTGATAAACATGTAATACCATAATGAGGATATCGTGGTCGGAATCCTACTTGTTCTGTAGTTATAAATTTATACGTATACTAAGTACACACATGCTGCGCTTAGTATTCTACGTAAGCTAAAAAGAAAATTTCTATTCAATTGCAACAACACGGGTGCTAATTTGTCTTAAAAGCCTTCGTATATTCTACTACCTTTACAGGACATTCTCGTATGTTTGTGTTGCAGGCATTTAATTAACAGAGCTTTGACAAATAAAATTAATTATGTGAACATATGTGTTCACATACATACCGTTTGTTGTTTGCTTATCAAAACTTGTGTCAATTCTACTATTTCAAAAAAAAGACCACTTTAAATAAAGTCTTCTTCACATAAATTATGAGAGAGAAGGAAATTTGGGAAACATTTTCCCTTCCTTTTAATAAGATTTCAAAATCCGTGAAGAATGTGTGCAGATCCAGTTAAGTTATATGTTACTTAATTATGACTCAAATTAGCTACGTGATTCTACATAGTGATACATACATTCTCTTTAAATGTGGCGCAAGAAAAACCTACAGTGATAACTACTTTCGTAACTCGTACAAAAAAGACCGAAACTCGTAGAGATGGAGAGAGAGAATTTTCTTTACATGTCTTCATTCGAATATGTTGGTGAAAAGAATAAGTCGGAGCTAACACTATTGGATTTGTCAACCAACACTAACTCAATAGAGAGTTATATTTTCGCCGCAAACATCATACACGGTATACAGTATCTGCATGCGCATTGCCCATGAATGAGTTGTTCACCTCCTTTCAACATATAAAAAACCGATTGAACTCGTTGGCACAGTTTTGGTATCTCGGTCGCTCGGAGGCTATTTCCGTAGAGTTCCGGACTTTTCCTTTGTCCTCATTTTGAAAGGAGGAATCCAGGCTGCGCCTCTACGTACTCAAATCGTGCCAGAGCTTTTTGCTTGTGGCTGACAAATCGTCTTTTGATTACTACTGTTGGCTGACGCGCTTTCGGGCAATTGAGCCGACTTTCAGCGTTCGGATTGTAAGAATTTAGTGACATAATTTTTTTCGAGCATCATGGTTGAAGAAGTATCAAGTAGCTCGAGACCAAACTCACAAAGTTTGTTTTTCATTCTGCTATATTATAAGTTCTGTTGACATGTTCTGTTCTATTGAGTGATAAAAACACCGTCTGTTCGTTTGAAATCAGTCCACATCTGATCTCAAATGCATCCTCAAGCCGTTGAAATGAGCGCCACTCATTGCGCAACAGCAAAACGCAAGCAGTTGGTCACCCTCAGATTCTGATACTCAGTGGGGCGTGCCCTACTTACATTTCTATTACGGAAGATGGGCTGCATTTTTGTCAGTCATGTAACGTTCTGTCCTCAGAGAGCAACTGAGTTGTGCTTGTGTTGGTCGCCTCGGTCCTTGCTCCTACATGTACGAGTCTATGAGTCAAGGTTGCGGTCTCTCAGTGCATTTCCTAGAAGAAGATCTCAGGAGTAACTGGCGGCGATGCTGCATGACAGCTTGCAGGAAATCAGGCTAATCTGTCTTCGCAACAACGCCACAATCTATGGAAAATTTGCGCATAATTTCGTCGCATGTCACTGTTTGTTCACTCCAGCTGCGTCTCAGTCTCAGAAACGAGATTTTGCGTCGTGTCAGTCAAGCGTGCTTCCGTCCTTGACTTCCATCATTTCCTTCGGAATTTATTGTATTCTCCGCTGAAAATTGAGTGACTGACAACTACGTAAAATATTCAGAGGGAGTTTTAAAAAGATTTCTGGTTACGTAAAAGTATTTCATTTTGTCTTCAGTTGCAATTTTGCAATGATTGCAGACCATGATGAATTTTGGTCCTTAGTTGTAGTTTCAAAATGAATTAAGGCTGTGTTGCAGTTTTTCCTCTAGAGTAGGAATTTTAGAATGCTTTTAGACCATATAGTGCGTTTTGTTGTTTTCAATTGCAGTTTAAAATAATTTTAGGCTATGTTTTTTTTGTTATTTGAAGTTACAGATTTAAAACTGCGGCTGGAGACAAAAAACTACAACAAATTCTAAATCTTTTTCAAACTGTAACTGTTGATATTAAAAAATACAATATACACTAAAATTATTTTAAAACCATAACTGAAAACAACAAACTAAACATGGTCTGAGATCATTTCAAATCTGCAACTCAAGACCAAGAACTACATAGACGGAAAACTGCAACTGTAGACGGAAAACTGTAACTGTAAACGAAAAACTGCAACTGTAGACGGAAAACTGTAACTGTAAACGAAAAACTGCAACTGTAGACGGAAAACTGTAACTGTAAACGAAAAACTGCAACTGTAGACGGAAAACTGTAACTGTAAACGAAAAACTGCAACTGTAGACGGAAAACTGTAACTGTAAACGAAAAACTGCAACTGTAGACGAAAAACTGCAACTGTAGACGGAAAACTGTAACTGTAAACGAAAAACTGCAACTGTAGACGGAAAACTGCAACTGTAGACGGAAAACTGTAACTGTAAACGAAAAACTGCAACTGTAGACGGAAAACTGCAACTGTAGACGGAAAACTGCAACTGTAGACGAAAAACTGCAACTGTAGACGGAAAACTGTAACTGTAAACGAAAAACTGCAACTGTATACGGAAAACTGTAACTGTAAACGAAAAACTGCAACTGTAGACGAAAAACTGCAACTGTAGACGGAAAACTGTAACTGTAAACGAAAAACTGCAACTGTAGACGGAAAACTGCAACTGTAGACGGAAAACTGTAACTGTAAACGAAAAACTGTAACTGTAGACGGAATACTGTAACTGTAAACGAAAAACTGCAACTGTAGACGGAAAACTGCAACTGTAGACGGAAAATTGTAACTGTAAACGAAAAACTGCAACTGTAGACGGAAAACTGTAACTGTAAACGAAAAACTGCAACTGTAGACGGAAAACTGCAACTGTAGACGGAATACTGTAACTGTAAACGAAAAACTGCAACTGTAGACGGAAAACTGCAACTGTAGACGGAATTCTGTAACTGTAAACGAAAAACTGTAACTCTAAACGAAAAACTGTAACTGTAGACGAAAAACTGTAACTCTAAACGAAAAACTGTACCTGTAAACGAAAAACTGTAACTCTAAACGAAAAACTGTAACTCTAAACGAAAAACTGTAACTGTAAACGAAAAACTGTAACTCTAAACGAAAAACTGTAACTCGAAAAACTGTAACTGTAGACGAAAAACTGTAACTGTAAACGAAAAACTGCAACTGTAAACGAAAACTGTAACTGTAAACGAAAAACTGTAACTGTAAACGAAAACTGTAACTGTAAACGAAAAACTGTAACTGTAAACGAAAAACTGTAACTGTAAACGAAAAACTGTAACTGTAAACGAAAAACTGTAACTGTAAACGAAAAACTGTAACTGTAAACGAAAACTGTAACTGTAAACGAAAAACTGAAACTGTAAACGAAAAACTGTACCTGTAAACGAAAAACTTAACTGTAAACGAAAAACTGTACCTGTAAACGAAAAACTGTAACTGTAAACGAAAAACTGTAACTGTAAACGAAAAACTGTAACTGTAAACGAAAACTGTAACTGTAAACGAAAAACTGAAACTGTAAACGAAAAAATGTAACTGTAAACGAAAAACTTAACTGTAAACGAAAAACTGTAACTGTAAACGAAAAACTGTAACTGTAAACGAAAACTGTAACTGTAAACGAAAAACTGTACCTGTAAACGAAAAACTGTAACTGTAAACGAAAAACTGTAACTGTAAACGAAAAACTGTAACTGTAAACGAAAACTGTAACTGTAAACGAAAAACTGAACCTGTAAACGAAAAACTGTAACTGTAAACGAAAAACTTAACTGTAAACGAAAAACTTAACTGTAAACGAAAAACTGTACCTGTAAACGAAAAACTGTAACTGTAAACGAAAAACTTAACTGTAAACGAAAAACTTAACTGTAAACGAAAAACTGTAACTGTAAACGAAAAACTGTAACTGTAAACGAAAAACTGTACCTGTAAACGAAAAATTGTACCTGTAAACGAAAAACTGTAACTGTAAACGAAAAACTGTAACTGTAAACGAAAAACTGTAACTGTAAACGAAAACTGTAACTGTAAACGAAAAACTGAAACTGTAAACGAAAAACTGTACCTGTAAACAAAAAACTTAACTGTAAACGAAAAACTGTATCTGTAAACGAAAAACTGTAACTGTAAACGAAAACTGTAACTGTAAACGAAAAACTGAAACTGTAAACGAAAAACTGTACCTGTAAACGAAAAACTTTAACTGTAAACGAAAAATTTCACGGTAGATTAGAATAAAGTTGTAAGCATATTAAAAAATTCAGCTGCTCTCGACAATGTTCTTGTAAGAGTTGCTTCAGTTAGGTTTGACGGCCAATACAGGGTTTATATGCAGATTTTTTAGTGTGTGCGTAATCGTGAAGAAACGTAATTTGGAATAGAATGGAGCGTTTAAAAACGGATATAAAATGAAAATGTAAATATCTTTTTCCTTCCCCGCAAAAAACTTTCTGATTAGATAATGTAAAAGTTTCAAATACTTTTTTGCAAACTACACATTCTTTTTATTTTTTTAAACCAGCAAAGGCGTAGTTGACTCCTGTACATTACCAGAGATACTTAGAGTTCACTTGGTATCCATCAGCCGTATCACTGATATTCAGTCGATAATTTAAGAGCTCCGGAGTTGGAATGAAAGTTAGAGCGGCGATAGAGGCATTTAGGGACTGCAATATTCAGGGGCTTAGATCGTAAATCTTTGTAAACGAGGAGTCAAACACGCAATTTGTTTATTGAACGTTCAGGTGTGAGTGGTGGAGAGGCCGTGCTTGTTTGGTTCGTGAGTGCTGTATAGAAGTGTGAGATGATACAAAGTGTGAACATGATATGTCATAAAGGTGTTAGATAAATTGAGGAAAGGAAAATAGAATTTGGCATCAGGAACGGGCTGAGTGGCGCGTCATGGGGCTGCCCATGCCATCAGACACCAGTCACACACAGGCACTAGAATATGAGTTGAGAATAATTAAAAGCAATCACATGCACAGCCATCAATGAAATATAAGAGAAAAACGATCAGCTGTCTTTAGAAAATTGTTAGTGAATGTGATCAGTTGCTTCTAAATAACACGATTGAAAGAGAAACACTCTAACTCCGAATGAAGTGTCTTCACAATAAATTATTCTAGTGTCGAGAAATATTCAGAGTCAACTTCTGCACATCATTTCACATCGGTGGAATGCAAACAAACTCACCTGTTAGGCAGCATATTTGCCATACGTGTGCTATTTTATCATAAATAAACGACTGTATTTCAGAGAAACCAACCCAATTAGTGTAGAATCAGTTAAAATAACTAATCGAATACATGTTCATGCAAGTTCGAAGTGGGCCAAAAAAGCGTGCCATCTCTTCTGGACGCGTACTTCATGCTGCGCAGCAATATTTCATTTGTACTATCAACACTGAAGCCAACAATTCGTCTACGTGTGACGATAAACCGCAGCGTAGACCGGGCAGTTGCGCTGTTTTTTCGGACGTAGTGAGCACCAGACAGAGAAACTAACTTTCATGCTCATACATCTTTATTTTTGAAAGGCAATCGAACGCTTTGTGGTGATTACACCTTAGCCACTCCGATGCGAGCGATCTCATCCGTGATAGTGGGCCTGTGCTATTTATAGCATGGCATTGTTACAGTTGTAAAATATGGGATTACTCGTTTCACATGTCGTGAGACCAACTGCACTAACGTTGACTTTAGAACATGGTGTAGGAATCGTTTTTGTTTTCAGATGCAGTTTTCAAGGGATTTCACTCGACGTTGTAGTATAGCTTTCTGCCCGTGGATACGATTATTAAATGTTCGCAAAATTTGTCCACGATATAATAGAATAAGGGCATGAAAAATGTTGAGCAATTAAGTGGCACTTCTAATTACTGCTCGAGAGCTTTTCAGTTTTTATATTCAACACAATATTTTGCTTCATAAAACTGAAGTAATCATTAAAATCGCATGAATGATGTACTAACGAGTGTCGCCATAGGAAGCTGTTCCACAATTTCCATCGTTTATCGTGACGTCGGAAACAGTATTGGTGAGAATACGGCTCAGACTTCTGGCTCCGTACTGAGGCCAGGGTGGCTAGAGCATCTACTGTAGAGCCTAAGTCCAATAAAAGGAATAAATGCGCCCCTTGAATTGCTGGCGAGGATGTGTCCTTATTTGTTCGTAGTTACATTTGGCGTACTGGTTCGTTTCATGGTCAGAACAAATTTTCCAGTTGCGCGTCAGTCCCAACAAAAATTATACTTAAATGAGAAATTTATAATTAAAATCACAAATACGAAATTTCTTCACAAATTATCCGATATTTGTCCATAAAAAGAAACTATTGACCATTCAATAATTCATACGCGAAGTACACTCTTCCTGTACGTGCGTGGAAATATTCATTGGTGGAGTGCGGGACAGTAATTCCCACCTGAGAGGGCTAGTGTACGCACATTCAGCAGAGGCTAAAAAATTTCCATTTTAGTTCCATCTTAACTTTTTACTCCCGAGTGTGACGAATTTGTCACACAAAACATGCAAGCTTCTTACGCACTAAATTACATGCTGAGCTTCCAGCAAATGAATATGACGACGTAGGTACATGTTACCTTCAAGCAGAGTTTATTGTTGTGTCAGTTTGACATGCGAGACATTGAGGTGACCGGGAAGAGAGAATCAAACTCCATTTTAACTATAAAAAATAAAGGCTTCTCAGTTCTTTCGCTTCTGTAGTCTAAGTGCACTGGTAGTGGATAACATGATAGCGCTAGGCTTTAATATATCGCATAACATTGGCATGATCAGAATCTTTAGCGCTGCTGTGCAGTTTTTAGCGCTTGTTCAAGTGCTGCATGCATATTTGCTTGGTCACCAAAACTGGGAACCAACAAAAAGTAAGTAAAGGTGAAGAACTGAGAGAATATCGAATGAAATCATAAATCACGCACGAAGAGAACTGGTAGAATGAAGGACAACCCAAGATGTCCTCCGACCAATACAACTGGAGGTCTAGAGATAAATTTAAACTCACGAAAAAGTGCAGAGAAACTCAAGAAATTCGTAAAAGTGGGCGCAGCTGCAAATTTCATCGCAAAAATTAGATTCTCATCTACTCGTGTTCATACGGAACAGGGTTGTGAGAGAGCAGCCATTTCGATTTACGTCTTTTAGAGCCCTAATACATACCGAAGGAAAAACTGCTTTTAAATAGTAGTTACCGCTCATACCCTTTACAAGTTTTACAAGTTTAGTGTGAGGTTTTTCTAAGCATATCTGTATTGCTTGGAATGACTGATTTGTTTTTCAAAATAATGTATCCTAATTGACTGCCTGAGCATGGAGCTTCCCTCGTGGGTGGTGGCAGGCGGGGGTGGTGGCTGTTTCATGAGGGAGCGCGGCGCTGCGGCCTTGTGTTATGCATACAGGGTGCGGCAGTCAAACCTGCACTTCTGGGCTTCCTTAGCATTCTCGAAAATACAGGATTGGCTGCTATCGCTAATGATGGTTAATCCTGTATTTTTAGGCAAACACAGCCTTCTCGAAAATGCAGAATTGACTGCTACCGCCAATGGGGGTTAATCCTGCAATTTTAGGTTGATCCTGTTGAACTGTGTTGTGTTGTTGTTAGTTGAACTAGCTGTGTTGTGTCGTTGTTAGTTGAACTAGTTGTGTTGTGCTGCTGTTAGTTGAACTAGCTGTGTTGTGCTGCGTTGCTGTTAGTTAGTTAAACTAGTTGTGTTGCTGTTTACTTCAAACAGCCACCAGCAACGAGCTTCACTCGCAAAGTAACAGACTTGTTCACTACGAACTACGGTGAAAAAATGCCGGAGCTATCGATGAAACGGGCGATGTTTTTTCTCCTACAGCGATCAGGCAACTTCATTGTGCGCAACTGCGATTATTTAATTATGTTTGCTCCTGAAATCAAATCCAGGTGATTCCTGGTACAAAATAGCAAAATTTTAATTGTTTCTAGCAACAAGGCCACGCGTTGGAAGCTTTACCAAGGCTATAACGTCGCAGGCTTTCATGGAAGCTCCCCCCGAGTGGCGATCAAAGCATCACAATGAAGCTATCATGGAAAAATTAATTTCACGATTCTCAAGGACTGGCGTTATTTCGCCTCATTTTTTCGACATGCACATGTGCTGCAAAATTAATTACTTACTGAGCAAGAGACTAGACTACAGAACTTTATATTATTCAGGCATGGATAAAATAATTTCTGACTCAGAAATAATCCCAGAAAAAACAATTTTAGATGGACGATTTTTCCACCAGAACTGCATGTTGTGGTACAACAGTTCGTTGTACTGCCTCTTTACACCAGCCTTGGTGTGGTGGTGACAGCCTTGGTGTGGTGGTGACGGCCTTGGTGCTGTGGTGATGACGGGTTTGGTGTGGTGGTGGTGCAAGAAGACCTTATGTTTGTGTACTAGTCAACTCGTCTATATTTCAGTATAGATTTTCTGATCACCTGCAGGAAACGTGCGACGCTTTTTTGAGCAGCAGCAACCACAATTTAAAGTAATATTTAGCAGCTAAAGTTATCTAGTTATCTTAAACAATGAATCGAAAAGCAAGGCTCATAACCTTGAAAGTGAAATTTTTAATTAAAAACAAAACAAACTACATAGAACAGACTTTTGAACTCAAAGAATCATTACCAGTAGAAGAAGTTCATGAAATTCACCGGCTATCATAAAAAATATTTTCCGGCTGGCGGCTTATTGAGAAGCTGTATTGAGAGTCATCTGGTGCGCTTCATGCCTGTCCATGTTTGTGTTATCGCATAAAAATATACTGCACTTATTTGCTCGTGTTTATAAAAATTTTCCTTTATATGTTTGACACTAAACCATAGTTAACTTTGATACTTTAGTCTACCTGAGTTGCTGTGCATTACATTTCATTGAGCAGAACCCATGAGTGGCGCTATCAAAAGTTCTTAGAGACGTAAAATATATTCACCGACAAATTTAACCTTCAATTATTACAGCTTAGAAATTATTTAATCATGAAATCTTAAGCGTATAGTACATTTTCTGTCAAAATTATTGTTTCCATCGTTATTAAGATCATCACCTTCACTATGATTCAAATTAGCATTTTGATGAGAACTTTCCCGACACTCCGAAATGAAATTATCGCTCACTTGATCTCCCGTGCTTATAACAATTTAAAACAGAAGTTGTTTTTTGTCTGTTCTTCATATGAATGCAATTTGCAGCATTTCTTGCGTATGTGATGCATAAAATTAAGCAGCGCAGAGTTTGTCTCTTTTTTACAAGTTTGCTCACACTGCGGAGACCCTCGTTCTTTCAGTTAGGATTATAGTTGCCCAGTTCACAAACTGCGCTTGGGCGGCTAAAATCGTAGATGCCCCCGCGAAAAATCATGTATGCCCCGGAGAAAAATCGTATATGCCTCGGTGAAAAATCATATAAGGCCAATAAAAATCAAATATTCCCCGGTGAAAAATCATATATGTCCCCAGTGAAAAATCATAAATACCCCGGTGAATAATCATATTTGCTCCAGGAAAAATCAATATGACTCGGTGAAAAATTATATACGGCCGATGAAAAATAATATAAGCCCTGGTGAAAAGGTTTGTCTGGGTGGCACAGCTGATTTTCATGCTGAAATAAGCGAACAGTAACGAATTAGAGAATCACATTTCATAGCAGTGATAATGTGGCAACAAACGGTACGTCGAAACTCGAGCGGCAGCATCGCACGGCCTCATGGCTATAACTACGACTTCAACTATTTATCAAATAACATTACAAGTGTCGAGTAAGTCTTGCGGTATCCAGTAATTTTGAGCTAATGGAAGCATTGCAAATAATTTGCTACTCTTTTATGTATCTGTTAAATGCTTGGAAAAATTTAATGAACACTTCCTCGTTGATTTTATTCTATTTTAAATTAACCCTTCGCTTTGCGTAAAGCCGCTAAACAAGTAAAACCTCATGGAAGACTTTGTGTTGTCTTTGTGAAACTGTAAGGCTTTTTCTATAGTAGTGACGTCAATCGGCAAATGAGTTCAGTAGTTTCGAGTCCATTTATTTTCTTCGCCAATGCAATAGCTTGACATCTTCACGTAATTTTTCTATTCTTGCAAAATTATTTTCTGGAAAGGAGAAAGCAAGCAAATTGCATTGCGATAATTGATTTTGGAACAAATTATACGCTGTCTGTAATAGTGTTACATTATCTGCAGGCCATGAAAAACGAAATTGAATATTTACCATCACTTATTATTTTCGCAATAAAGTGCAAGTGAAGCAGAACAGAGAAAATCATAATGCAGTGATATGACGTAACTACTCTGCAGTACTATGTTCCGTGAATGCAACATCAGTTCCAGCTGCTCAGCGATATACAAGGTGGAACTTTGGATGATGGAAAAAGTAGGATAAAATTTCTACACGTCGTTGGACTAACCAAAAGCAAACCGTAAGCCTGCACTGATTTTCTGTATCATGTACATCCGGACGTGCATGATTTAAGTATTTCCTAATGATTTTTTGGGGGCCAAAGCCCTTAAAATTGGACTGCTCTTAAATAAATTTAACAAGAATGAGCCCTCAGCATCTGACAGCCTGCAGAGCTAAACATTCCAGGCACTCAGCATCTGACAGCCTGCAGAGCTAAACATTCCAGGCACTCAGCATCTGACAGCCTGCAGAGCTAAACATTCCAGGCACTCAGCATCTGACAGCCTGCAGAGCTAAACATTCCAGGCACTCAGCATCTGACAGCCTGCAGAGCTAAACATTACAGGCACTCAGCATCTGACAGCCTGCAGAGCTAAACATTCCAGGCACTCAGGATCTGACAGCCTGCAGAGCTAAACATTCCAGGCACTCAGCATCTGACAGCCTGCAGAGCTAAACATTCCAGGCACTCAGCATCTGACAGCCTGCAGAGCTAAACATTACAGGCACTCAGCATCTGACAGCCTGCAGAGCTAAACATTACAGGCACTCAGCATCTGACAGCCTGCAGAGCTAAATATTCCAGGCACTCAGCATCTGACAGCCTGCATAGCTAAGCATTCCAGGCACTCAGCATCTGACAGCCTGCATAGCTGAGCATTCCAGGCACTCAGCATCTGACAGTCCTGCATAGCTAAACATTCCAGGCACTCAGCATCTGACAGCCTGCAGAGCTAAACATTCCAGGCACTCAGCGTCTGACAGCCTGCAGAGCTAAACATTCCAGGCACTCAGCATCTGACAGCCTGCAGAGCTAAACATTCCAGGCACTCAGCATCTGACAGCCTGCAGAGCTAAACATTCCAGGCACTCAGCATCTGACAGCCTGCAGAGCTAAACATTCCAGGCACTCAGCATCTGACAGCCTGCAGAGCTAAACATTCCAGGCACTCAGCATCTGACAGCCTGCAGAGCTAAACATTCCAGGCACTCAGCATCTGACAGCCTGCAGAACTAAACATTCCAGGCACTCAGCATCTGACAGCCATGCATAGCTAAGCATTCCAGGCACTCAGCATCTGACAGCCTGCAGAACTAAACATTACAGGCACTCAGCATCTGACAGCCTGCAGAGCTAAACATTCCAGGCACTCAGCATCTGACAGCCTGCAGAGCTAAACATTCCAGGCACTCAGCATCTGACAGCCTGCCGAGCTAAACATTCCAGGCACTCAACATCTGACAGCCTGCATAGCTAAGCATTCCAGGCACTCAGCATCTGACAGCCTGCAGAGATAAACATTCCAGGTACTCAGCATCTGACAGCCTGCAGAGCTAAACATTCCAGGCACTCAGCATCTGACAGCCTGCAGAGCTAAACATTCCATGCACTCAGCATCTGACGGCCTGCAGAGCTAAACATTCCAGGCACTCAGCATCTGATACCCTGCAGAGCTAAACATTCCAGGCACTCAGCATCTGACAGCCTGCAGAGCTAAACATTCCAGGCACTCAGCATCTGACAGCCATGCATAGCTAAGCATTCCAGGCACTCAGCATCTGACAGCCTGCAGTGTTGCCAGATGCTGAGTTACTCATTGTGGCCAAGTTTTATTTAAAAGAAGCCAATACTTGAGGATTTTGGCCAGAAAATAAGCCACTCTGGCAACCCTGTGCTTGTTATCCTCTGCATGGGAAATTGGAAACTTTTGCGAGAGCTCGCGTCAAATTAATCGTGGAAGCCCACAAAAATCTTCATTTAATGGCTTCGTTCATTAATGGCATCTGAACTTGTTTGTAAGTGAACAAGGCTCTTGTATCGGCGGCTGTTCAACAAGTAATTAATTTTACTGCGATTAAATAAGAAGCCTGGACTTCATTGCAGCAATGCGGCCATTCCAGAGCCCACGGAAGTGAAGGTTTTTTTGAAATAATAATCATCGCGTGCTCTGAATTTTGGATAACTTTTCAGTGATATCAATGTTTGCGTTGTGTTTGAAAAAGAAATTAAAGGTTTAAAATTGCTGGCATGGAACTGCTCAAATCTGATGAGCGTGTTGATGATAGCTTAAGTAACGACAACCAAGTTACAACCTTTTTATGCTACATAAGCTCAGTTCTTTCTTGAATGGTGTTCTCAGCGTTGTTTTTAAAGTAAAGTTCTTTTTCTGTTCGCAGACAGTGAGGGGAACAAAAGTATTTTCAAACGTCACGTCAAATTTTACGTTATAGTAGACCAACATGCTCGAAATACTGGCAGGTTAGAGATCTTATAATGGGTGCAAAACGAAGCATCAAATCTATCTTGTACACGGATTCATGTTCTACAAAAGCATGTATAGAACGGTACAAAAGTTTTTACCCAAATATTTTCATGCTCAGTATTTAGCTGTGTAGCCTTTACTCTTCGCTACTGCTCCAAGACTGTTTTGTACGATGAGCTTAAGATTTCGCGAATTTATGGGATAACTTCACCCATTTGCCGACGCACATCTTTTTCGAACTTCTTTGCGTGATGTGATTCTTGTGTCCCCTACTATCTTTAGTCGCGTTGAGCCCTTGCAATCGGCTTGCATACTGAAGACATTAATTTTGTACTTCCAAATGTAATTATACGTGTGGCAAATTTTCCCGGTGGTCAGGATCGTTGTCCTGTCTGAACTTCCGCTAGCGATTTTTTGAACAAACGCTCTGTACTTGGGATGAGGCTCTTGTGCAAAATGTGAAAAAACACGGCTCAATGTTTCACTCAATGATGGGGAGTGCACCATGCTGGGCCGTGCAAAGTGAAGCATCCCCAAACCATTACCACCTTAGCGCTTGACAGTTGGTGTGACATTGTAGGTCCGTCGACTGCCTTCGCTGTCCTCCAAATGATGAGTGGTATCAACCACAAACAATTCAATTTTTGCTTTACCAGACCGAAAGCACAGTTTACCAAACTCAAATTAGTTTCCTAAATGTTATTTGCATATTTGAAACGAATCAAAACCTACTTTTTTGTTAACGTGGAAGTTCTAAGAGATTTACAATTTTGATGTTTTTCCGGTGTAGTTTACTACAGATGGTTCTGCCTCTTTTTTCAGCATCAATTTGCATCTCTTCCGAGTAATCATGCGCTTATTTTTAACTTTTCTTAGAGTATTTTGACATGCACAAACACGAGTCTTGCACAGTGCATCTGACCTTGGCTTGTTGGTAGTTGGGCCATACTCCTTAAATTTACTAATATTGAGCTTATACTAGAATTTTGTACGTTTAATTCAGCGCCCACTTCTCTGCTCCAATTTTTTTCTGAATGAAGTTGAATCATTCAATTTTGGGATGATTTAGAAGCCTTTTTCAATTTAGGTATGACATTAATTTTTCCTTAGGTGACTTCTTGCCGCAGTAGCTTATTTGTTAAAGCGAATAAAATTTTTAATCTAACCTCGTGGTTTGGTTCTGAAAACCTCTGAAAGTTTTAGAGATTTATTTGTTCATGATACTTTTTGAAAAAAAGTAATTATTACTACTTTGAAATCATTTTACTGGAGAAATGTTCTCACCAGTAGCATTCTCTCTAACTCTCACAAACCTGACCTCAAAACTGTTACCACTTTATCAGAAGTAACTTAGAACTTACTGCCCTTTCAAAGCCTATGAAAAATTTGTGTTTAACCCTGAGCATTTAAGAAGAGTCGGGGAAGTTTTTTCTGATCAAGGTGTTAATGAATTGAAAATTTATAAAATGACCTTCTCATCTCCATTTGATGGTTCGAAACGATAAGCTCTGTTGTTCTGAGATGAAACTAATTCTAAACCAATTTTTGAATACGCGGTTACCAAAAGGATGAATTAAATTTAGCAAAATATTTTAAACTTTCACACTTACCATCAATGTGATCAATCTAGTTTGCGTTTAAGTTAAGTGTTTTAGATTAAATAGAACTATAAGGGTAAGATTCCATAGGATGTCATAGAACTCATCGAATATGATCGGGCTTACAAGTGCTCATATTTAAAACCTGTCAGTAATGATCATTCTACCCATGTCCGATAGAATTAATTGTTGCAAGAGAGCCGCCATAGTAAACTTGTAATTTGAGGGAGACACACCTAAGTGAAACCCCTAATAATATTCTGCCCATAATGTTACTTATATAGTTACGAGTACAGTAAAGCACTCTGCTCACTACCGGTACGATGATGGTGTGATGCGCGGAGCTTGGAAGCTATGTATTGTGAATTTATTTTAAACTTTTTGAATATCAATATATCTTATCCTACTTTCCAACTTTGCGAAATTGTTCGAGCTCTTCATGTGTTAAAATACGAAAATTATCACATATCATTTTTTCAGAACACTCAATTGTCAAAATTGTGGTGTGCAATAATAACTGGTCATCTGTAACTTCATCTCCTTGATGCACAAAATTAGTCGTCTCGAGACATCAAACTCTGTGATTACCAACATTTTTATTCAGTCTCACTTAGTTTGAGTTTCGGATTTATATTTTTATCACTGCGACTGCAAGTGTTTCTTCTTTATTTTCAGCCTGAAGATCATATTTGAAACATCGAATCGTTGCCGTTTATAGACTGACAGATATAGAATTTTAGCAATTGAGTGTTCTGGTAAAAATGATAAGTGATTATCTTCGTATTTTAACACGTGAAGAACTCGTACGATTTTGTAAATAGTTGATTCCTAAATTACGTACACGGATGAAGGCCCACACATCAGGCCGTCTTCATCCACACAAAGAAAACCAGTAGGCTGTACCACGCGAGTGTGTGCCTTAACTACTCAGAGGCTACGTACGTTACGTGTTTACTAACCCAGCCTCGTTTTCTGATCCCTTTTGTCTCGTTCCTACACCCCTGCAAACTTTAGGCGCACAGCAGTGCAGCTCATACTTTTATGGCACATTCACCTCTTTTCTCAGGCCTCTTTCCAGTTCATCGTTCTGACACATGTTCACTGTAGATAGGAGACATGCAATTTTGACTAATGCATGCGCTCGACCTTGTTAATTTTTTTAACAGCCAGCTCTACAAGATGCCTATTTCGCCGGTCCCGTACTGCAGCACTAGCGCTGTCTCACTTTGGCTGTCACTGGGGGTTATTTGAACAATTCATCTCATTCTTTGAACACCGTTTTCCTCGGATTTATTCTTTTCAGTGCGACTCTATGTATACGCTAGTATATACACGACCCGTCAAATATGACGGGATTCGATATTTTCTTTCGATGAATCTTGCAGACGTGGATGACAAACAAATTTATCCATCCTAACAGTACCTGCGATTAAAATATTCTTGTACTTGTGCACTGGTGAAACTCGTATCACAGATACGGTCATTAAGGATCCTTTAAAAGTTTGGAAGAGAGACGGACCAATCAATTTAATGTGTTCAAGGACATTCCTATTGTAATAACATAGGAGGCATTGAGCACAAAAATATATAAATTTATTAGTTCATTTATAAATCTATGGAGAAACCTGGCGTTTTATTATATAGTATTGATTGATAAATCTCTGAGTTCCTGCAGCATACACCAAGTCCAGGATCATCCCACTCTCACGCGCATCATATGGGCACACCATCACTTTACTGTAGAAGTATTCTTCTTCTACATCGGCATTCATGGTCGTCTTTCAGTTAAGAATATATTTGCTGATTCTGGAGATGCTTCTTCCTCTTTTTATTTTGGTTAGTAACCTGCGTTTTGTTATTTATCCTGCAAATGCTCATCCTCCCTCCTTTGATTCATTGATCAAACGTCCAAACTTTGTACTTTTTCAAACGCGCAAGGAACCATGAGAAGATTCGTGAGTAACTAAAACCTTTTCAAATATATCACGACCGCTCTAAGCATAAACTTGAAATGATGTCGGTGGGCGGCTGCCGGCCTATTTCCTTAGCAAAAAAACTGAGCGTAGACATTATTATTGAGAGGTAGCACTCACCTAGATTCAGGTTTAGTTATGCGGTGAAGAGCGTTCAGAACAACGTTGGAAATTAATGAAAATATGGGTGCTCTAAGTATTTATGTAGACAGTCATAGGCTTCTCATTTGTTATAGTTTGCATTTCAAAGTTTCATTAATTACTTTAGGCTTTCTTTTGTTTTTGGAAACTGTTTACTGAAATTGTATTTACGATTAGAGATTTTCGTTGGCTTTAGAACATCAATGTAAGGAATATCAAGTTTACATGTACTCTCAAACTTCTAACTCAATAGATACAAAAATATAAGTTTTATCTTAATGATTCATGAGACACAGGACAATCATTTGCACAGTCCAAGAAGGTTTAGAACTCATCCTCCATTTTACTGAAGACAGAATTTATCCACACGATGTCGCTTTAATTCAGCATCGCTAGGAAGCTTAATGACACTCCAAATTAGTTGGATTCGAATAGAATCAAGCGACTGCTCGGGTTCCAACCCACAATCGTTTGAAAACAAAGTGGGAATGTAGGCGAGGTTTCCAAGTAAACCAAACTACTTGAACTTGCCGGTTTCGAGCAGCTCCAGAGAGACAAGAACATCGTCAAGAAGTCCTCAAAGGCACCAAGTCTGAGAGTTGGAGAGCGTTCGCTTCCAATTTGCATTGTAATTGCGTAAACTGCGCCGATTTTAAACGATGAGTCTACGTAAATTTGTTCGCCGCGACGAGGCAAGGCACAGTCAGCAAACCTAGAACAATTATGCAGCATCCAACTCTTCAGAACTGAAAATGTACCGTAGGAATTTCAAGTACTTCTTCCGACGGCCGCAGAAATACCTGAAGTAGGAGCTCCATATACTTCGGATCAGTCGCAGTTTTGGTACGTATTTCTCCTGGTGACAGGAATGTCTGAAGGAAATGTTCCATGTATGATACTTCTGAACTGTCGCAGTTTTGGTACACTTTCGTTCTGGTGACAGGAATGCCTGAAAAAAATGTTCCATGTATGATACTTCTGAACTGTCGCAGTTTTGGTACACTTTCGTTCTGGTGACAGGAATGCGAACATACCTACAGAATAATTGTTTTTTCCAGCCATCTTACTACACCTGCGCGTTATTGCATTACTATATCTCAATGAAATAACCAACACGTTAGTCAATGTGTCCATTTACATGGTGCAATAACGATGATACTGCAAATACTGCCATGCATTTCAACTCACATTGAACAACTGAGGAATTTTTCCCTATAGCTGCATTCTCAGGACCGTCTTACCTCGGTGATCAGTGCCCTCAGTAGCACAAGTATGAGCTACGGTTAGGACGGGGTTACTGATTTCTTGTCGTAAAATAATTTATTACGGAAAACAATTGACTTTTAAGTTTGAATAGAAGTGTGAATCTTTCCTTGGCCAGATAGATCTCCTGAAGTTGCAGGAAAATTATCGTGGAAGCAAATTTTGAAATCGGTGGAGTTGAATTCTATTTCTAATAGAATTGCATTCAATTGAATTTCACTTATTTTAGGATCACATGAAGTTGAACTTCATTTATGCGCGATCGGATGAAGTTGAATTTTGCTTAAATAGGAGCGCATCAAGTTGAATTTTGCTTAAATAGGATCGCGTCAAGTTTAATTTCATTTACTGTAGGATCGCATCCAATTGAATTTTATTTATTACGGGGTCGCATCAAGTTATAATAAATTCATAATAAAATCGCACGATGCTAAAAAATGAAAATATTCGCAGGTTACCGTTAGTTATCGAACCCAGCATTTTTCTTGTATAATATTTTACTGAGCTGCTAAACGAAATAATTCAGAGGCAGAATTGATAACATCTCTCATAAACATTACGCAGAATGATCCCGAATTGGGTTGCTACGACATCAAAGATAGCTCTAGAATTAGACATTGCCATGTGTCATTTGTCCTTGCGTCTAAATACAGCGCACCTTCCAGTATTTCTTCAGTCCATTCTTGAGCATATTTCAAGTGCAGCCTTGCGCTTATTTTTAGAAAATCCCTGCGTATATCTGATGGAGTCCTTTTAAACAGCAAAGAATGGACGTAGATAGGGTGGAAGTATCAAATAATAGCCTCAGTGATGCTATATGCGAGATAGATAAAACAGACGAGAGCTCGATGTACTCTGGATCTGCGCAGGAGATGAGTGGTATTTTGATCGCTCAAACGGGACGATTGTGTGAGCTGGGGTCTGTGTGAGTGGTTATACGCTGCCATCTTACGGGCAATGTGCGCTGTAATTTCATCTCTTTTGGGACCCTGATCTTTAATTTCATCTCTTTTGGGACCCTGATCTTTAATTTCATCTCTTTTAACCCTGATGTTGCTACATGGCATCCTATTACATTATTGTAAGACACATGCCACATTCATTCAAGCATCACTCTCTCATAAGTATGCTCAAATCACCCAGCAGCACCAACATCGGTCACCAACACCCCCGTATCACCCAGCAACACCAACATCCGTCACCAACACCCCCGTATCACCCAGCAGCACCAACATCGGTCACCAACACCCCCGTATCACCCAGCAGCACCAACATCGGTCACCAACACCTCCGTATCACCCAGCAACACCATGCAACATCCGTCACCAACACCCCCGTATCACCCAGCAACACCAACATCCGTCACCAACACCCCCGTATCACCCAGCAGCACCAACACCCCGCGGTATGAGACACAATCACGCACGCCGCACACCTCACACCCCGCAACACCGGCAGTCCAGCGTGAGGGTTGCATGCAGATCAAGCTTAATTTAGAAATTTAATTGCTTTCGAGCTGCCCGCGGTCAACGTATTGTCTACAAAGCAAGCCCAGCGCTTGTTTAAACTCGGGGCCGCCTGCAAACTGCGCTCCGCTGCACTAAATAATGGAGTCTCGCACGCTACTTGCAGTACGCTTCTTCATATCAGCGTTACGTCAAAAACGATAATACGCGGATATTGAGGTTTGTGATAGTTTTCGTGTTGTTTTAACGAGTCTAAGTAAGTTGTTATTGCGCGTCTTGGTGCACCAAAATACTGAAACCTAAGATGCTTACCAAAGCCACTCTTGGTGTGCCCAAATTGTGAAATCAAAGATGGTAACCAAAACCATCTTGGTGGCCACAATAATGAAGTCTAAGTTATGGTCGTGTCGATGGGAGCTAAAATCGATGTTTTAAATGTGCATTCTCGGCTTTAGGAGCGAAAATCTTACGGAAGGTTGTGCTAGTGTGAGGATTGTCGTCGAGTTCACTCCCGAAAATAGTGCTTATGAAGTGTGAATGTGTGGAGTTAATTTGCTCAGGTCTACGAGTTATGTTCTCTTTCTCGAGCAATAGCTTCCAGGTTAACAGTTATTCAAAACTCGTTTCAATTTATAGAAGCGTTTCAATACGATTCATTAATTTTAAATTCATCTAAATATTCGAGAGTGACTAGATATTTTTCAATTTCAATTTGCTCAACTCTATTTTTATCGTTCTCACGTTATTGCGGAATATTTGCGCTCACACGCGAAGCAGGCTTTAATTCTGAACAGCTGAGAGAGGCCTTACTCGGCTCGGACCTGAACGCTGGCCTCGTATCCATCTGACACACAGACTGCGGGGTGTTGCTATAGCGTGAAGTGTACCACACTATGGCATGAGATCTACCTCTAGCTAGTGCTGTAGCGTGAGGTGTACCACACTATGGCATGAGATCTACCTCTAGCTAGTACTGTAGCGTGAGGTGTACCACACTATGGCATGAGATCTACCTCTAGCTAGTACTGTAGCGTGAGGTGTACCACACTATGGCATGAGATCTACCTCTAGCTAGTACTGAAGCGTGAGGTGTACCACACTATGGCATGAGATCTACCTCTAGCTAGTACTGTAGCGTGAGGTGTACCCCACTATGGCATATCTACCTCTAGCTAGTACTGAAGCGTGAGGTGTACCACACTATGGCATGAGATCTACCTCTAGCTAGTACTGTAGCGTGAGGTGTACCCCACTATGGTATGAGATCTACCTCTAGCTAGTACTGTAGCGTGAGGTGTACCACACTATGGCATGAGATCTACCTCTAGCTAGTACTGTAGCGTGAGGTGTACCACACTATGGCATGAGATCTACCTCTAGCTAGTACTGTAGCGTGAGGTGTACCACACTATGGCATGAGATCTACCTCTAGCTAGTACTGTAGCGTGAGGTGTACCACACTATGGCATGAGATCTACCTCTAGCTAGTACTGTAGCGTGAGGTGTACCACACTATGGCATGAGATCTACCTCTAGCTAGTACTGTAGCGTGAGGTGTACCACACTATGGCATGAGATCTACCTCTAGCTAGTACTGTAGCGTGAGGTGTACCACACTATGGCATGAGATCTACCTCTAGCTAGTACTGTAGCGTGAGGTGTACCACACTATGGCATGAGATCTACCTCTAGCTAGTACTGTAGCGTGAGGTGTACCACACTATGGCATGAGATCTACCTCTAGCTAGTACTGTAGCGTGAGGTGTACCCCACTATGGTATGAGATCTACCTCTAGCTAGTACTGTAGCGTGAGGTGTACCACACTATGGTATGAGATCTACCTCTAGCTAGTACTGTAGCGTGAGGTGTACCCCACTATGGTATGAGATCTACCTCTAGCTAGTACTGTAGCGTGAGGTGTACCACACTATGGCATGAGATCTACCTCTAGCTAGTACTGTAGCGTGAGGTGTACCACACTATGGTATGAGATCTACCTCTAGCTAGTACTGAAGCGTGAGGTGTACCACACTATGGCATGAGATCTACCTCTAGCTAGTACTGTAGCGTGAGGTGTACCACACTATGGTATGAGATCTACCTCTAGCTAGTACTGAAGCGTGAGGTGTACCACACTATGGCATGAGATCTACCTCTAGCTAGTACTGTAGCGTGAGGTGTACCACACTATGGTATGAGATCTACCTCTAGCTAGTACTGAAGCGTGAGGTGTACCACACTATGGCATGAGATCTACCTCTAGCTAGTACTGTAGCGTGAGGTGTACCACACTATGGTATGAGATCTACCTCTAGCTAGTACTGAAGCGTGAGGTGTACCACACTATGGCATGAGATCTACCTCTAGCTAGTACTGTAGCGTGAGGTGTACCACACTATGGTATGAGATCTACCTCTAGCTAGTACTGAAGCGTGAGGTGTACCACACTATGGCATGAGATCTACCTCTAGCTAGTACTGTAGCGTGAGGTGTACCACACTATGGTATGAGATCTACCTCTAGCTAGTACTGAAGCGTGAGGTGTACCACACTATGGCATGAGATCTACCTCTAGCTAGTACTGTAGCGTGAGGTGTACCACACTATGGCATGAGATCTACCTCTAGCTAGTACTGTAGCGTGAGGTGTACCACACTATGGCATGGGATCTACCTCTAGTTAGTACTGTAGCGTGAGGTGTACCACACTATGGCATGAGATCTACCTCTAGTTAGTACTGTAGCGTGAGGTGTACCACACTATGGCATGGGATCTACCTCTAGTTAGTACTGTAGCGTGAGGTGTACCACACTATGGCATGAGATCTACCTCTAGTTAGTACTGTAGCGTGAGGTGTATCACACTATGTCATGAGATCTACCTCTAACTAGTACTGTAGCGTGAGGTGTACCACACTATGTCATGAGATCTACCTCTAGCTAGTACTGTAGCGTGAGGTGTACCACACTATGTCATGAGATCTACCTCTAGCTAGTACTGTAGCGTGAGGTGTACCCCACTATGGCATATCTACCTCTAGTTAGTACTGTAGCGTGAGGTGTACCACACTATGGCATGAGATCTACCTCTAGCTAGTACTGTAGCGTGAGGTGTACCACACTATGTCATGAGATCTACCTCTAGCTAGTACTGTAGCGTGAGGTGTACCACACTATGTCATGAGATCTACCTCTAGCTAGTACTGTAGCGTGAGGTGTACCCCACTATGGCATATCTACCTCTAGCTAGTACTGTAGCGTGAGGTGTACCACACTATGGCATGAGATCTACCTCTAGCTAGTACTGTAGCGTGAGGTGTACCACACTATGGCATGAGATCTACCTCTAGCTAGTACTGTAGCGTGAGGTGTACCACACTATGGCGTGAGATCTACCTCTAACTAGTATTGTATCGTGAGGTCTACCTCACTATAGCATGAGATCTACCTCACTATAGCATGAGATCTACCTCTAGCTAGTACTGTAGCGTGAGGTGTACCACACTATGGCATGAGATCTACCTCTAGCTAGTACTGTAGCGTGAGGTCTACTTCACTATAGCATGAGATCTACCTCTAGCTAGTACTGTAGCGTGAGGTCTACTTCACTATAGCATGAGATCTACCTCTAGCTAGTACTATAGCGTGAGGTTGGGAGGTTAGGTTAGGTTACTAATGGATATTACTTATTTTCATACATTTAATTTAACGATAAACACTCAATTTGTACAGCTCAAACTGCACCTGGGTAGGCGATATATGGCGGTAGACCTCACGCTATAGTGGCACCGAATAGCCTCCAGATGGCCGTCGATTGTGGTCCTATAATTTTTGTTTGGTTATTTATTCACTATTTTTGAGTGAAGTTTTATACTCCTTAATTTTTTTCAGTTGTGAGTGACGTACGTATGTGTTGGAATTTGTCGCTCTCCCTTTCATCGATTTCTTATGATATTTATATCTGGTATAAGAAATTATTTTTACGAGGATCCACCGCAACCATTTGGTTCAAATCCCGGAAGACATTGCCTAGCAAAATTTGATGGAATTTTTGTTTCATCTGCAACTGTGGTCAGCTGTATAATGAAGAAAATTACCTTTTGTTCAGGATTATCTTTGCAAAATGTCTTTCGTTTCTCTCTACCTCACCAGTTTAACACCTGGAGCATCACAGGAGCGCTAGCTAGCGTTCCTGTGGAGCTTAAATATAGAAGTAACAAATAAAAAATGTAAGAAAATAAGATTCAAATGGTAGAGAAATCATTACTCAACTCACGAATCCTCCCTTTCACTCCAGAACAACTTTGATAAAATCACATGAGGAGTCGTCGATTAAGCGCAATCAGAGATTAGATAAGAACAGCCTGAGCAAAATGCCACGTAGGGTATATAAATTTGCTTGTACTCACAGGACTGGTCAAGGGAGACCTTTCGCCGGCATAAATGTTATGCTAGACTCGCTGTCGTCCACAAAAAATGTCTCCACTTATTTCCCTGATTTTTAGATTTAATTATGCTGTGCATCTGTGATATCGTAGATCACTTCATCATGAAACTATGCTGATCTTTATTATGCTAAAGTTCAAAACGATAAAATTTTAAAAAATATGTCGGAATTACATTTTTACGTTATCATAGACACATAATATTATTTACAATTTTCAGAATTTAAAAATTTTCTTATGTTATTGCCAAATCAAGAGCACTGAATTTTTCGCTATTGCATTCCTGGAAGTAGAAATACAGCCAAGCAAGAAAACCAACAGGATTATCAGAGTTTTAGAAGCAGGTACGTGAATATATAAAATACGATTCGATGTCGGGCCAGAAATTCAGCTGGCCTCGACTAACGAAGGCCACTGAGCACAAAATGCAGAGAATGCATGAAATAAAAATTAGAGCGGGAGCAGCAGCCAGCATTAATTGCGCAGACAAAGAGCTTATCGAGGTTCATCCATCGTCGTACCCTCATTACGAGCGGCTGTCACTCCGAACATGCACAGTTGCACACCCGACCTGCACCGAAATACTGCGAGCACCGCGACTTGTGATAACCGTGAAACGTGCTTGAACTGTGTGTGGCACGTGAGCACACAACAAATAAATGAATGAAGAATATAATATTATTAGAAGCATTATTATTTCTATTGTTAATAGTCTTCGCACAATTTATCTAACTGGCTTTTAAGCACCTGCATAAATATTGAAAGCGACCTTGTCAATGTGAAACAACGAAACATTTGTCTTACGACCATGAGTTTGTGTTGTCGGCTCATAAAATTCGAGGTATTGATTACTTGAGGTTGACTGCTGTGATGTTGGAGAGCTCACCGTTTTGTTAAACTTGAAGATTTACTCGAGTCCGCAACTTCTTTGATCTTCTAGGCGTAATCAGAAAAGACTTTCATGTTTGTACGCATTTGAATGTTTGCATGACATTTAAATGTTTGAAGCGAAGACTTGACGTCTACGAACTTTGTGCATCAAATGAAATATGTATACAGCTCTATACGTTGTACACCTCATAATAAATTAAACGTAGGGGTCTCCGGAAAATGAATCCACCGATTCCACAAATTTAAACTCTTAATTGATTATGCATCCATCATGCAGTGTAACAGTTTTTGAAGAAAATTCGATATTGATAATTGAGCTGCTTTTTCTTGAGAAGATAAACTCTACAGCAGTACGTAGGAATTAAACTTTAGTACGGTATCATGGATACATCATCAGCGTTTGAAATCAGTGCATACCTTTTTCGTCAACACTCTGTATTGACATATGCTTGACCCAAGGAAAAGTGAGCTGGAGGCGGCAGTTCGCTGTGGTACTGCATGAAGCGTCGTGTAAAGCACCTACTTATGATCATATGGGTAAGGTATTTTGGTTCGGTGCTACTGTAGCGGGAGGTCTGACGCCATATATCGCCTACCAAAGTGCAGTTTGAGATGCAGAAATTAAGTTTTTATCTTTAAATTAAATGTATGGAAATAAGTGATATCCATTAGTAACCTAACCTAACCTCACGCTATAGTACTAGCTAGAGGTAGATCTCATGCTACAGTGTGATGGACCTCACGCTATAGCAGCACCTTTGGTTAAGTGTAAGCGAATTGGGGTGGAAGTTTACAGGCAACATTTTTGCACCCAGTGATTCAGATTCTACGATTGTGTCTCGACCATAGAAAAGTTAGCGTCGATACTGAACTAATCCGGATAAGAATTAATACCAGTTATTCAACTGATGCTACGTTTGATTCAATTTCCAAATGACTGAATAATTGGGACCGCTGATTTTCATCTGTCCCAGTTAGAGTTCAGATAATATGCCGCATAGCGCTAGCAAACTTCCTCGTATGTTACTAGTGTCACTGACAGGAATACGCTGACGACTGTTGCTGTCGAATCGACTGTTCTCCTCCCTCGGCCACTTTGCTGCCCATTGCGCTTCCATTTCTCCTCACTCGGCCACTTTGCTGCTCATTGCGCTTCCATTTCTCCTCACTCGGCCACTTTGCTGCCCATTGCGCTTTCATTTCTCCTCACTCGGCCACTTTGCTGCCCATTGCGCTTTCATTTCTCCTCACTCGGCCACTTTGCTGCCCATTGCGCTTCCATTTCGCACAATTTCATTGATCTGGGCCGAATTTTTCGAACCGCTTTTCTCCTCCAGCTGTTCCTTTCTCTTGTGAACTAAATTTTTCCCTTCCAAATTTACAGGCTGAATATTGACCTCTATTTTGCCGCTACTTTCTGAACTACGTAATTTTCCATCAAAATTTATATGAGCCTTAATATTAACTACATTTCTTTATTTATTTCTGCAACTATCTTTTATGTCTAATTTATCAAGCCGAATATCAGCGTTCATCCATTGGTTTCCTATCTACTGTACCTTTGATTCTTAGATATGATACAGCCTGTCTCAATATGGCTGTAAGTGTAGATTGTAAGCGTAGATATGATACAGCCTGTCTCAATATGGCTGTACGTGTAGATTGTAAGCGTAAATATGATACAGCCTGTCTCAATATGACTGTAAGTGTACACTGTAAGCGTAGATATGATACAGCCTGTCTCAAAATGGCTGTAAGTGTAAATTGTAAGCGTAGATATGATACAGCCTGTCTCAATATGACTGTAAGTGTACACTGTAAGCGTAGATATGATACAGCCTGTCTCAATATGACTGTAAGTGTACACTGTAAGCGTAGATATGATACAGTCTGTCTCAATATGACTGTAAGCGTAGATATGATACAGTCTGTCTCAAATGACTGCAAGCGTAGATATGATACAGTGTGTCTCAATTTTACGAGCTATTTATTCAAGCTGGATTTATCCTATCTACCTCAACAAAAAAAAGAGTGTATGCGCTACAGAATCTTCAGCAATTTTGATTTGCTTATCCAGATTAAATTAATCCTCTCTACTTCTGTTTCTTTATTTTCAGCCCTGTAGAAACTACAGACCAACTACATACAGAGATGACTTATTTACGACGCATTTAAAGAGAAATGCTTCTGCTGCTGCACAGCAACATCGATAACTACGTATATTCGAACCGCTTCTGAAAATTACTAAACACAACTTATTCCCTAGCAAGGCGAGTTATATTTCATAAGTAACAAAACTACACTTCTTCCGTGATAAAGCGAGATTCATTAAGTCGGCTAAAGTTTATGATTTGTCGACTAAATTTCATGTTGAAAAATTCTTAAGCTTAATTAGGTTTAAGTTTCAGTTTTTTATTTTAATTTATTCTAGGCGCCCGATGGCTTTCTGTTGAAACGGAAGTAGATCGTCAACAATTTTTTTTATTTCAATTTTATTGACTGAGTATGACATCAACAAGCGCAGCATTGCTTGAGATAATGAGAAATACAAGGAAGATTCTAAAGTTCTCTATGTACATTCCAGCAAGCACTTAAACTTTTCCTCACACACGAAAGCATTATTTCGCATAGCTCACGCTTAGAAAAAGTACCAAGAAATTTAACCAATGCGAATTTGGAGTATCTAAAGCAAGGACTAGACGCTAGCTCTTCTTTAAGGCTGAGCTCAATTTTTCCGCAGGAATTCCCGACAAAAACGAGAACTGAACAATTAAGCTAGCGACGCGTTACAGGTAACGTGAGTAGGCATGGGAAATTTGCCTGCGTTTTATAAAGGTTATGAAGAAAATGGATGTTCTACGAACTTAATTCCTAGACACTGCCTTAAATGTTCGAAGCTGCGAGTTCACAAATAACGGATGATTTCGTATACAAGCTTGCATGAAACTTCTGGAAATTTTAGCCTTCGAGTGGCAGCGAGGAAATTACTTTTCGCTAGCACGGAGATGACTTCTACTACCTTGCAAAAGTAGTGTTCATTTTGACTTAAAAATTTCATGATAATAGGGGAATATCTATTAGAATAAAAAGTGTAGAGAAACTTGGGAAGGATCGCTCGTACATTCACAGTAACGATCAGGTTTGCCTTGTGCACGTGATTACAATGTGATGATGGACAATTGTTAATGACGTTGCCTTGGTAACTCAAGAGACTTGATACTTTACTGCATCTACACAGAGTGGAATTATTATAATTTGGAGGAATTTTAGCACAGTCCAGATCGCGGGAGCTGGAAGAACCGACATGTAGCATGCTGATCAATAAGGCATATGAGGGCAGGCTTTACGGTGGTGTTGCCACAGCAGCGAAGCCCTTGTGTCTACTTTACCTCACTATAATTCAGCTTTAGTCGCCGAGACGTCTCAACTTTTTACTGGGTAAGCAATTGGGCTTCAGAAACTGCCCGGCACTGCACAGTGCGCCGACTTTTGCCGATAATCGACTGATTGACGTCAGTGAAATGCCCGCCCTGCAGGCAATTAGTAACCGAGGATAGCGGAAATTATTCATAGCCTGGCTTTGCTTCGCCGAAGTGAAGCTCATGCATAAAGCTGCTCAATCAAAGGGCAAGATACGTCCAGAAATCGTCGTGAAAAGTGTGAAGCATGGCTGAGATGGGCAAAGGTGCTATGTGAGGCATGCAGGTGAGTGTCTGTGTGTGTGAGGTGAACAGATTTCTACAGACTGCTTAGCTTTACATGCCTCAATGTGTTCTAAAATGAACTCGAGTGAGAGAACTTTCAGTTGTTGTAGAATTTTGCAGGGGCATGGGATGGGGATATGAAATTAGGTGAACGATGAGTAAAATTTTAGTAATAGGAAAAAAATCTACATTGGTGTTGACATTTTGTATTCATGCACAAATTGCAGGTTACGTCTATACGATACACGTTCAAAAGGCACGTTACAACATTGTAACGAAACGAAAATCAACGTTTAGAGAAACTGTAATTAAATTCTATAAATTGTATAATAAGTAGCACAAAATAATAAAGTTTACCAAGCAAAGAAAGTTTCAAAGACTATGGAAATTAATTGGACGTAGAATTTTACCGTGCAAAAGCAATTAGTAAAAGATTTAAACGACGCAATTTGATTACAGTGAGCGTTAGAATATTAGGTAATTTTAGCACCACAGTTTATCAGAACTCTGTCTCATTCATATATCAGTAGTTGCAACTTGTGCGTAAAGGATGGCAAACCTTACGAAGATAAACCGATAATATACATTAATTTATTATCATTCACTTTATTTTCTTCACTACATTCACTTCATTTTCTGCAGTGCAATAATTTCCTACCATGACCAAACAAATCTGTCAAAGTTATTAAAGCTAATTTTCTACAAGTGTTGCTCGTGAAACATTGAACAAGATTCTTGAACTCAGGCGGAAGTTAATTTGCTGAACGGGCGCCCCATGAAATATTCAAATTAGCCAGTCGTTCTCCTCGTATTCTCTTATTGATTGCCACACCGCCACGAGGCTGTGTTTTCTACAGGACGTCGCGAAGCGTCGCACAAGAAACGCTTCCTTTGCCTTTATATAACAGTTCATGGTTGTGTATACATGCTACGCACTCAAGAAATATAGTGACTCAATTGCTATGAGAATCAGGCGGATCAGGTGCCCGACAATACTATTGGCATGGCGGGAGTGAAGAACGCTCTTAGTCATGAATACATTTTTTCAACTATCTCATCGTACGCACAGATGCTCAACTGTATAAGCATTGAATAAAGTTACACTGGGCTCAAAATTAAGACAAGTCGTATATAGACGTCAGAATTTTGAAAGGTGAAGCGGTTTTATCTATATTTTACCTGAATGCGGTGAAGTAAACTTTACTTGATTTCGTTGACTTCTAAGTTTGATAGACTAAAATACGACTTGAATATAGTTATTTTAGGCAATTTTCACAATTTTCATCTTGTGTTTTTACGATATTTTCAATTTTGAGGCTCTCCCTTTGAGGCTTAAAAGTGCAAAAGCTTTAGAACTGAAATGAAATCAAAATCTTACTGAAGTTCTGAAATCAATTCATTAGTCTAGAATTGATTTAACGAGGATGAAATTAACGTGTCAACGATTCGTTTGATTTATTAATCGAGATTTATTTCCCTTTCAAATTATTTTAGTCAGAGAAAATAACCTCAGTGGAATCTGAAGAATTTATTCTGCAGAACCCAAAAGTATCACAGATACGGAGCGAAGACCCTGAAAGGCCTGAGACACTAGGTTACAGCGACGTAAGTGCGCTGGATTCATCACGGCCACGCGCGCTCACGTGTGTAATGGACTTAGGCACGGTCAGCCTCGCTGTTAAAGTGGCACACGCGGACTCTACAGCATGCACGCTTTCTCGCTGGGACCCATACAATGAAAAAAGGTGCTATTATAGCGTAAGGTCTACCGCAATATATCGCCAACCCAGGTGCAGTTTGAGATGTAGTAATTAAGTGTTTATCGCTAAATTAAATTAATGGAAATAAGTAAAATCCATTGGTAACCTAACCTCACCTCACGTTATAGTACTAGCTAGAGGTAGATCTCATGCCATAGAGAGGTAGACCTAACGCTATAGTACTAGCTAGAGGTAGATCTCATGCTATAAGGTGGTATCCCTCACGCTATAGCAGCACTCAAAAAAGTTCACGTAGATTTAAGAAATTTATAGGCCTCGACGCACTATACTACAGCGTTTAATTGGATTTGGGCTTGTCTAAATGCATGCTGCGTAGTGATGGATCACACATAAACTCATCTCACTGAATCAATTAGCGTTTTAGTATTCTTTCAGTACGAAAACCCACAGTACACATGCGAATTAGTGAAAGGATGTTCTCTTATCGTTAAGAAATGGAGCTAAAATATATATGGGCTCTGATCCTTTCTCGACACGATGAAGATAAATACCATTGTCAGTTTTTAGAAAAGATACTTCGCAATCATCACATATATAAAGGATATTTCCTCAGGAGTTGCAACTTAAACTGTCTAAAACAACGATTACTCTTCATGAAATCTGCACCACGCCTTATTGTGAGGTTGCGATAAATTCACAAATTTTATTAAGGGTAAACAGTACTCACAAATGTTGCGGTTTTATTCGTGTTTCTAATTTAGCCCAGCGCTGCGGCATTATTTACACATTGTTTATTTATCTCAATAAATTAATGTGATTACCATCAGAACTTCTGTCGACTTTTCCTTGAGAGCGTTTTTATAGTCATGAGCCGGTCAATAAATTACTTCCACCACCACACACGCGGAAACATTTCTATCGGAAATTATCATTCTGCTTTCAAAGCTGTGGCAAAACTTTGTATCTTAACAGTGACGTGTATTTTGAAGCGATACTCGTATGTTTCAAAGAGGAAATTATGCCTGTGGAAACGGGACAATTAAAGACCGAAAATAATAATTACGAAGCGAGTGACTACCAAACACAGTACACAGGTAGACTAATCTTCGACCGATACCTAAGCTCATAATGTATAGAAATTAACAAAAATTACTTCTAGAGGAAATGGGTGAAGTGTTGCATGGCTAATGTGATTGAGAAAATGAAAACGAAGCACCATAGTAGAAAAAAGCACATAAAAACAATGGATAAGATTTAATACCAAAGTACTAGTGAACTCGCTTCTGAAGCCACAATTCCACACAGCTGGTGAAGCAGAAAACAATTACTAAGATTAGAGAGCCATTGTTAACCTCACGTCAGATGCTGAGCTGCGTGCTGCAAAATATTTTGAGTTTATACCATATTCACGCCGTGACGTGGCGGCGTAGTTGAGTCAGACTAACTCGACATGAAAAATGGCAAGATAAATAGTATATACCTATTAATTGTCACTACAACACACTTGCGTGATGTTCGCCTGCGCATTAAGAACGCATTTCTAGGAGGTTTTTAGCTGTAGAGTTCAGGACGACGAATTTGCAATACCATTAGATTCAGAACGCTGCCAGACGTCAATTGTTCCCGCGATTCAATGACGAGCATTGTCCTGATCGGACTTTTCAGCTGCAGTTGATCCCGGTATATTTCTGCTCTAGTAATCTTGATGGCAGATTACTAGTTTACTCATGCTGCCACTAGCACTATGACATTGTCTGTGGTTCCAGCGAGGTGCCCCTCTCATCGGATACAACTATTGTATCTATGGGAATTAGCGTTACCTGGGAGAGTGTGTTAGGTCCTGAGCTAAAGATTAGGCAGGCCGTCCGTTTGTTGAAGTAAAATAGATTTTATGTTTGTAACAAACCATTTTTTGGTTCACTGTTATCCTGTATTTCAGTACCTACTACTTTCTTCTTCAACTTTTATCTAGTTCTGTGAACTTCTTTCTCAACACACTGTTTCTATGTACCTTATGCAAAGATTCAGCTTTCTCCTAACTCTATACTAAATGGTGCCTTCCTCCTCTCTCACTCTGGATCGCCTTTGTGGCGGTTAGGGAGGCTTTGAACTAACATTTAATCTAATCTGAGCGAGGTGCCGCTCCGTCACTGACAGCGCGGGCATGCAAGTATTGCCTCCTCGTGGCGGAGCGCTGCTGACCACCACGCCGGCACTCTCACTTCCGAACGGCCCTCTTGCTGCTCTGCCGTCAAAGTATGTCTCATTCTAATCAAGTCTGATGCGTATCATCTTTTATATTGGTTTGTCAAACGTCGTATAACTAACACTAGGACGCAATGGCGGTTAGTCCCGGTCAATCCGGTACCAATTCCCGACACCTGGGTGGAGTGGCAATTGTGGCTGAGTTCTCTTTTTTCGCAACGGGGAGAACCAACGGGCAGCACTGCCGGGATTTGAACTGCCTACACCTTCCCGTGAAGGGAAGGGAAGTCATTGCGCCTAACATCACCGACCTCGTTGTTGAAAGCTTGAAGATTTGCAACACCGCAACCCTACAAGATGCATCATCGGATTATGAGTTCGCGACTCAGAAAATGCTGTCATCGCATGCGTGTTCGCTGCAATTCTATTTGGTAAGCTAAAGTTAAAAAAACTCATACAACATTTATTTTTCGTTTGATTTCGTCAAATTGCATTATTGAGGTTAGTTAAATAAAAGAGCACGAATGTAAAAAGATTTGTTGGTTATGGAACAAAATGCATAATTTTTATACTCAAAGCATTCCAACGAAACGTATTCATACGAGCCCATTGTTGTTGAATTGTCAATCGAAGCGGATTGACTTAGCCGAAACTTCGATAGGTTTACATTTAGCAACTTTCATAAAACTTCTTCCCCCTAATGAGCCATTGCTTTAAAAATAAAAGAACATCTTTTAGAACATCTGCTAAGCTGCTTTGATTCACTAGGAACAGTGACGTTGGAAATCACTAATCCCTTTAAATTAGATGAAAGTGCTCGTTTAGTCCTATCCTTTATAATGAAATCACTGAACGATTATAATGCAGGTGCTTTTTTTTAATTTGTCAAGGTTGTCATACCAGAATTCTCCTCGCAGTGAGAGGTTGAAGTTAGGCGGGAACATACAATTAAAAAATAATATTAGAAATGCATGCATTATAAGACGCGTTATTCGGAAATAATATTTGTAAAACTTCTCAACGAATGTTTAAAAATGACTCATAATTGTTAAATCGGATATTTTTTTGATTCGACTTCATAAGCGTTTCTACAATCTAATACTGCTTAAGCCGAAGAAAGAAAGTATTCAACCAGTGCAATATAATTAACAATCTATAGGCAGGCCTAAGCTAACATCTAATCTTTTTGATTTTTGATTGCAAAGTGAAAATTAACAGACAAAATTTGTTATGACTACTGTAGTACGCTGTGTATAATTCATATAACAGCACGTTTGAAATTAGCTGCGTACTCATCCTCATCTCTCTCAATGCACTTTCGTAAATCTTTATTTCGAGTTTTTTGGTCATGCCGCTGTTACCTCGCATACGCAGGATCAGGGCAGAAGAAATAAGGTAGGGTCAACCTAGTCTTTTTTTTTCGTCGACCGTGTGACGATGCTGACGTCATGGCAACAAACCAATAGCAGCGCTCACGCTGCATCTGACAACACTGCTAGCCCCAAGTCTGGCACCGCTATTGGTCTATCGACATGTCGCAACGATGACGTCATAAAGTTAGTTCGAAATAAAACAGGTCTATTGGCTAACCGAACGAGAGGAGGAGTATTTTTTCCCATAGAAATGACTCTACCTTGTTTCCTCTACCGTGCGCAGGATAGACTGGGCGTACATGACCCGTGTTAGTTGCGGTATTTACGCTACCTGCTGCGCTGCACCGCGAATTTATTTCTCGCTTTCGATAGCTTCCAAAGCCGTACGCATCATGGGGGGGCCTCTTTGGTTCATCACTATCATATCTTTTTTAGTTCACCAATATCATACTTTTTTTCGTACATCACTATAATACATTCTTTTCGTACACAACTATAATACCTTCTTTTCGTACATCACTATCATTCCTTCTTTTTGTACATCACTATCATACTTTCTTTGGATCAGCACTATAAAATTTATGAAACTCGACGAGGTTGATGCCAGTTGCTGCCTGTTTGTTCTTTCCGCTAGTGCTCTGCTACAGTACTCTTATTCCAGGGGAGCACCAACTTGCCATGGTGCAATTCGATTACTGAACATGTTGATTATTAACCTCGATTAGGATTTTCCTAAGCACCGCAAAATCGTAAAAGTTCTACATGACACATGAATTGGGATAGAATGATACATTTCGATTACTTTTTTTCAATACACTATGCATTTCTGTAGCTTCGTGGTTAATATTGAAATTAGATTACCGCTCCGTTCAAAACAAACAGAAAATAAT
The DNA here is from genome assembly GCA_030386875.1 of Morinoia aosen. Taxonomy (NCBI): domain Eukaryota; kingdom Metazoa; phylum Arthropoda; class Malacostraca; order Amphipoda; family Talitridae; genus Morinoia; species Morinoia aosen. Next base: position 13,691,583 of record CM059562.1, read on the forward strand.
ACTATTGAAGTAAAATTAAGAGTGACTACAAAAGAATACAATTACACGCTCGCGCTCAATATTTCACTGAACGCTTCTCATAGGTCCTGAATGTACGCTACTGCCTGAGAGTAATACAATTGAGGGCACATTAGGGAGCGTAATAAAATAAGAGAACTCAACTTTGATTCGAGAAGAAATTGAAGTCGAGTTCCTGGAAGAAGCGAAGGAATGAGCCTAAGGCTGGCTCTATAAGTTTGAGGGTCCTATACTGAACGTGGGCCGGAGAAAATTATACATAGACGAGAGCTTTACACTTCGCGAGGAAGTCTTTTAGACATATTCGAGCCCCTAATAAGTCCTCGAGATTTGAATGATGGAACGAAAAAGGTTGAGGATTGAGTGGCAATCCCCTATTTTTTACTCATGTTGGAGCTCCTTTAGGCGAAATAAGTGCTCGAGATTTGAATGATGGAACGAAAAAGGTTAGTATACAAAGTATTGAGTAGCCTGCATTGCTTACATCCAGCTGTAACGGAGTACTCAGGCCTACTGTATGACTAGGCTGTACTGCATAGCTAGTGCACGCCTACTAGCCAACCGTCTTCGCTGAAAATACTCAAATGAAAAAAAGAAAAGGCACTCATCATTGCAACGCGAGACAAATTCTGCCTTAGTGGTTTGATGTTAATTATTTTATTGTATTTTAGGCAAACGTTGATCATCATTTATGGCAACAAGTTATTTGTGCACACTATCTTAATTCTACTAAAACGCGAGATCTACGTCAAGTTGTCATTGTGAGTGTATTTCGAGAACATGCGCCTCGCTCGCGATTCGTATCTTGTATTTCCATATTTCCGTTTTTCCGTTTTTTTTTAAATATTTATCACTTTGCTTTTATGTCGTCAAGGTTGAGAATATTATCTTTTCAATACAGTCTTAGTCATCATGAATTTTTTACTGTCACTTCAAAATTTCATAAACCAATTACAAGATGGCATATTACAAGACGTCATCAGCGGAAATTCATTACTTCGGCGAATTGTTTCTAACTTAATACCAATGAAAATTGAAGATTGTTCAAGTGAAGCTCATTCTATGATGTGATTTATTATATAATTATGGTTTTTAAGGTTTATTAGTAACGTAAATACCTTCCATCTTGACCATCGATAACATTAATAACGGCTTTTTTTTCAAACTGGGACGTAAGGCGACTTAAAACAACATTGTGAAATTATTTCCAGAAAGGAGTGAATCTCGAAACTAAGTCGAGCGTTAAAGACAAGCCTTCCAGTGAATCAAAGGCATGAAAAAGAATACACTTCTCGAACTCGGATAAATAGTGACGCTCATCCTGCTCGTGAGTTTTTGGATGATGGTGATGCATGAATATGGAACATCCAGACTCGTAATCGAACAAGACACAATAGACGAATTGGCAGCAGCGCTCGCGGAGATGGTAATTTAAAGACTGCATTTGGAGTCTGAATTTAATACTTCTCATTTTGATTGTGAAATGGGCTTTGATATTGAGAATCTCTCTCAATGTACCCAAAATGCAAGCGGCTACTTTCTCTTAGGCAATCTTGATGAAACCGTCATCGCTTCGTGGTGTTAGTAATAAGGCATTTGAAAATCCAATGTACAAGATGATGTGTATGAGGCTTGATTGGAATAAAACATCCTTTCGTGTTTGAGGACCTAGTTCTGAGTGTCGGGTCTCAGGCTCTCAGCCTCTTGAGGGAAGCGCGCTGTCACGAGGCTGTTGAGGTCGAGACCGTTCCTAATGAAACTCTTGAGCGAGCGGTGTCATCTGATATCTACGTGCATAGGTCCTATTCTAAATGCGAACAATGATAAATGTTTAACTGAGTTGTGTGGAACATCTCATGTAATCTATCCAAGAAACAGAATCAGATAATGACTATGAAAGGATATTAGAAGTGAGAATTTCTCCCGGCGTCAACCACCTGTGGTATCTTCGAAGAGTGCGTCTTCGTTCAAAGTGGTGTGGGTTCGTTGATGGGATCCGGTGCCGCTGCGGACTACGTCGTACTATGGAATGTTGTAGGCCAAAAACATTTAGAGCGTCTTCTTTTGTCTCACTCGAACATAATCGCTTATTTCAATATTTATGGCAATGACGTTTTTTTATGTAGATTGTAGAGCGTTATGAGATGACTCACAGCAAAATGCATCAGCCACCTCCGTCCAAATTCTTGCTATAAAAGTTGCTTACTCCTATGAAATTTGAGTAAAGATGTAAGGAGGAAACGGGAAACAATATTGTTCACGCCGAAAGTTTTTGAAGTCCTGAGGTTATGGTAAGAGGGAGAGTGGGATGCTGAAAAAGGGGGGAATTTTTTTTTTACTAGGTTAATTCTTGTGAAAAGTGACGGGTATAATGAATTTCCCTGCATTTCGGGGCGAAATGAAGACCAATGTTGTAACCAAGAAAGGCGTACAAATAGGCAGTCAAAGCAACGGTGACACGTTTACATGACGAGGTCCCCGTGAATGGCTTTGATCTTTGATGGGAACTTCAATATGATTTGAATCATGCTTCTAGAAATACTCGTGATGCTTATATCTCCAGATTAGGATGACTTCTGTTTTTTTCGGAGCTGGAAGCAGTTACATACGCTTGTCGCAACCCTCATTCAATGGTTTCGTAGCTCACATATTTTCATCAGAAGCAGTCATGGTGGATACATGACACAAGTAATTTAAAGCCATTTACCTTTCGCTTGAATTCATCATTGTTTGAATTAGCAGAATGCGGACTTGGAACTGCACCTCCCATGATCGGCACCTCACGCGGTTCCAGATGCGGATCTGCTCATTTCCTTTTCCCGGCAAAAGAGGATGCTTAGTGAGAAGAAACGCATGATGTTCCTCGCGCACAGCCTCAGTTCCTCGAATAGTTAGATCCATGGCGAAAAGTAGAAAACTCGTCGTTTGCCGAGTAGACTCATTCTCGATCACAAATCCAGAACTTGGGACTAGGACTAGGACTAAGTTCGAGGTTTGAATGACAAGTGCGGGACCGTCGCAGCCCTGAATGTCAAGTGCGGTACCGTCACAGGCCTGAATGTCAAGTGCGGTACCGTCACAGGCCTGAAAGTCAAGTGCGGTGCCGTCACAGGCCTGAATGTCAAGTGCGGTACCGTCACAGCCCTGAATGTCAAGTGCGGTACCGTCACAGGCCTGAATATCGAGTGCGGGACCGTCACAGGCCTGAATGTCAAGTGCGGTACCGTCACAGGCCTGAATGTCAAGTGCGGGACCGTCACAGCCCTGAATGTCAAGTGCTGTACCGTCACAGCCCTGAATGTCAAGTGCGGTACCGTCACAGGCCTGAATGTCAAGTGCGGGACCGTCACAGGCCTGAATCTCAAGTGCTGGACCGTCACAGCCCTGAATGTCAAGTGCGGAACCGTCACAGCCCTGAATGTCAAGTGCGGTACCGTCACAGCCCTGAATGTCAAGTGCGGTACCGTCACAGGCCTGAATGTCAAGTGCGGGACCGTCACAGGCCTGAATCTCAAGTGCGGGACCGTCACAGCCCTGAATGTCAAGTGCGGGACCGTCACAGCCCTGAATGTCAAGTGCGGTACCGTCACAGGCCTAAATGTCAAGTGCGGGACCGTCACAGGCCTGAATGTCAAGTGCGGGACCGTCACAGCCATGAATGTCAAGTGCGGGACCGTCACAGATCTGAATGTCAAGTGTGGGACTGTCACAGATCTGAAGGTCAAGTGCGGGACCGTCACAGATCTGAAGGTCAAGTGCGGGACCGTCACAGCCCGGAATGTCAAGTGCGGGACCGTCACAGATCTGAATGTCAAGTGTGGGACTGTCACAGATCTGAAGGTCAAGTGCGGGACCGTCACAGATCTGAAGGTCAAGTGTGGGACTGTCACAGATCTGAATGTCAAGTGCGGGACCGTCACAGCCCTGAATGTCAAGTGACGCAGACAAAGGAAGGATACACACTCATTATTGAACGTGCGTTAATTTTTTTCCACGCAGTATTCGAGAAAGAAATACATGTAGAGTGTATGCATAGAATCTTATTTTTTAAATTACGATATTCCTATGAGAGAAACCACGTGTATATGCCCTGATTATTCTCCGCAATATACTTTTTCGCAATATCATATAATTGTCGCATAATGTCGCCGAGGTTGAATCTTCAAACACTCCAGGAATAACGATTCCCACCATTATGCCTCGAATTACGACTTTACCTAACGTTCTCTCGTACGGCGTTCATGTTTTCGTTAAGCTGAAGGGCACGTATTTTAATGAGTATCATTTGCAGTCCGTCGCACAAGCTGTACAGAATGTTATAATTTTGACGGATCTCAATTGTTTGGTCATGAACTCTCCTTCATTTTATTTTCTATTTTTTGCGCCGGGTGTGCTTTACGAGTGACCTGACCTCCATTCGATTATGGATCTCTTACAGTAAGAGTTGTCGAGAAGTAACTAACGCTTTTAATTTGATAGTGAAACAAGACGCATGAACTGTAGGATGTTGAAACAGGTTTTATAACCTCCTGAAAGTTATCCTGTTTTCGAGGTAGTTTTTCATGCTACGTCTCAGGTGGCGAAATTTGCTCCTGTGGGAGTCCAAAAAACATTTTTTACTAGATTAATTCTTGTGGGGAGTAAATTTAAGGGTATAAGAAATAATCCTGCGCTTCGATGCGAATTCAAGACCAATATTGTAACCAAGAATGGCATACAAATTTTGAAATCGCATTTTACCAGATGAAATACACCTCGGTGACAACGAATAATTGCATTTCATGAAAAATTCTAAGATAGTTAAATTAGAATAACACGAGCATAAAAACTATGGATCTCAGTTGAAGGACCATCACCTCCTCGCCGATATCTCTGAAATAATTCTAGCGTTTCCAAAGAAATTCTCTGGACTGAAGCCGCGCTGCCCGTGTTAGGCTGCCGTCACACGGATTTCAGGTTCTGAAATCACGGTATGATTAAGCTGGTCCCAAACTAAGGCTGAAATCTGTCGGTTTCGTGGCGCTGTGGTGCCGCTCACTGTAGACGATTATGACGAAACGTTACTATTTGGTCTCCGAGTGACGGCGGCCTTAGAAAGACAACCGGTCAACGACTCAGGTACAGATCGCACGTAAAAGTAAGGCATCACGTGCAGGATGCAAGCAAATATGGGCATTTGTAACAAAACAAAGCATCCTTCATTCAGTTTAGGGCTCTTAGTTCTGGACAGCTGCATGTCATTGCTTTGGAAGAGGTCTTAATGAAGGCCTGGCCTGCACTTGCTTAGAAATAAAACGATAAGTATTGAGGGAGCTTGTCGAAGCTTGCAAAAAGATGAAGTAATAAAATTAGGGGGAAAATTTCCCGGGTGAAAACTAAATTTCTCCCTCAAGTATAGCCAAAGCTGAACATGATAAAGAAATTACGAAACAAGAGTTTATAAAAGCTGAACATGATAAAGAAATTACGAAACAAGAGTTTATAAGATTTTATTTTTACTCTAAACATTGGTCACGTACTTATGCACATTAATGAAAAAGTGCAGGTAAATTTAGTAATGTGTTCTCTTCCATAATTTTTACTTCTCTCTGTACAGCCCATTGGCTACTCGGGCTCAGAGGGGGGGAAAGGAAACAAGTTATTACATCGTAAAGTGTTTCTCCTCGCTATTTTGTGTGCGCACGATGCTCTTCAATTGATTTTATTACCCAAAGAATCATTCCTGTTCCATTTATTCTCAGCTGCAAAAAGAAAAAAGAAGAAATTCGAATCCTATCGCAGTGCAGAGAATAAAGTAATTTTTTCTTGTCATGTTGGGAACAAGTTAGACCGGCAGATCTGGCTGCTGGCCAAAGCCGGCAGAAAAGGCTCAGTTTCGCGAGCACAGGGCAGCCACAGAGAGCCAGATAACCTTCTTCTTCTTCGACCCAGACGCTCCTACACTTTCAGTCTCGAATACTGGGTTCTACACTTGCTAAAGCGGCGTAATTCTTGATGCTTCCGTGCTTTTATGCGAATGAGTGGCCGATATTTTACTGAATGATTACTGCTAAACGTACACCGCTTTCAGTCTCGAATACTGGGTTGTCTTGCTAAAGCGGCGTAATTCTTGTTAGTTGCAGGCTTTTACGCGAATGAGTAACCGAAATTTTACTGAATGATTATCTCCAAATGTACACTGCTTACGGTCTCGTATGGTATGTGGATTGTACAATCGGTCAAACGATGTAATTCTTGTTATTAGCCTGCATTTTTACAAATAGGTAACCGATAGTCTAATGAATGATTGTCAAATATTGAGGAACAATCCTAAATAAGTTAGTCCCTGGATTTTGCATGTGTTTGCCTAAGTCGAAGCTGTCCTGTTTGTGGTTTCTTACCCTGAATCTTAAGTATTTCCGATTGACAGAACCAGTAAAAATGCTATCGCGCACGCTTTGGTTACGAGAAGCAGAAAATATCATACTAAAGAAATATTATTTCATAATTGTAGAGATTATGTAACCCTTTAAAACCCAGATGACTATACGGCCCTTTTTCGAAAATAGGATTATATCGTATTTCTTTTTGATTTCTCCCTAATTAGTTTGTAAGACCTGTTATTGCGACTTCGGCCATTGAGTTCCGTTGCGGTAAGTGATGTAGCGGTCTTACTTATGATTCTCCTGCTGTGGGTATGAAAGAGAAGACAGAAATTTTATTGAACAAATTTGCATTGATACATTGTAAAATTACTTAACTTTTGAAATAACTAGATATAATTTTAGCGGCATATGAGCTAGAAATGATTGACAGAATTGAGGGGTAACTAAAGTATAGTCACTACAAGTTCTTTGCAGTTCACTGATGAATGTAAATTCCTGCCTCATTCTTATATCGGTGGCAACCTGATGCCAGTGCCCGTTTAACGACAGTGGTTGTGAAAACGGTCCCGAGCACAAAAAAGCTGACGTTCAAGTGCTAACTGCACCAACTCCAGCAGAAATCTACAAGCAAAGCAACAAACAAGCGTCAGCAAGTTCAAATTTGACACGCCGTTGAATTCAACTCTTTGCTCTGACGCTGATGATATTCCTCTGGAAATACAACAGCAGCCGACCGTGAATTTTGGCATTTGAAGCTCCTGATGATCGTCAGTTTCGGTGCGAACTGGCGAGTCAAGGCTCCTGTCGCGCAGTTGTGAATGCACTTTTTTCCCTGCAATTTTCATAGAGATTTTCTTTCCTTGGATGTGAAATGCAGGGTCCCCTTGGTGCTTCTTTGTGGGATGCCTTTCTGCGGCGACAGGGTTCGCACTTCCAGTTTTTATACCAAACATTATGTTCTGCACGACCCACCCATGATATTTTCCTTAATAGCCTCGTAGGAATTATCCATTTTTGTTGGTATTATTTTACATAATAATAACGTTTTTTCGAACATTAAATTTTAAACACTGTAAAAGAATATTTATGATCGAAGAGTCGAAGTTTGAAAGTTTACCTAGAGTGTTGGACGTCTTGATGATAATTTCGCAAATGCTCATCAGAACTGCAACGAATAATTCAAATATTGAAAGCGCTGTTTTTTCATCTTGTTCCCCGGCTCCATTGCGTCCTTCCAATTTAACCCGAGATTTTCGACATGACCTTTCGAAATGTTTTGGGTTCTTGAAGGCAACAAACTTTCACGCAACTTTCGCCTTACTTCTAGAGTCTCACGAAGAAGAATAAGAACACCATCTTTTCAGTTCACACGTTGTTTCAATGCTCTGCATCTCAGCCTCGGACGATGTGAAATAAATAGAAACATTTATCTTTTCTGTGCTAGGGCAAATAGCGAAATAGAAGATACGTGAATAATTTTTAATTTCTTAGCGCAAAAATTAAGCTCATTTTGAGCGGTGTACTGCAGTAGACCATCGGACGAAGTGAAAGTGTTTTTTTTACTTTTAATATCAAGCAAGAAGTTCTCGTTTTTTGTGCACTTTGTTCTTACTTTTTAAAATGCTTTAACGATACAACGGATCGACATTTCTGATGACATTGTTTTTGAGTTTCGATTGATCAAATAATAAATTAGAGGCTCTTAAGGACGATCCAATTGGATCTTTGGAAGTTATAGTGCTCCTTGATGTGAGGTCCTGAACTGAGGATTCGAGATGCTTTCTTCTTCTGTTATGAAATATTCATCGTGGGTAAATCTGACGGAAAGGACAGTAATCGATTTCCCACTTTTCGGTGCCAAAACATAAATGATTTAATCGAAATAAACAAGGTTTCTTCTATGCATTTTCCGTCGTAAATGAGTATTTTACGAATTATAACGGTAGGTTTAGTTTCGTCTTTGATGACGAATGCGCTCGAATAAACAGCTACTCGTTGATTTTTGAATTTTTATTGCTTGAACCATGGTAATAACATCGAAATAAACTACTTTTCTTCTATAGGGTAATTCATCAAATATCGAACTGAACTGATTATCGAACAACTTTGGAAATATGCGCGTAATAAATTTAGTAAGCATCCAAACTTGCTCAGTGCCAGTGATCTTACATCTAAAACTCCTATTTTAGTGATAAAAACTCATTTCTGTGAGCTGCAAACTGCTACCAGCGGTTTCGAACGCATTTTCTGTACGACCCTTACAAATTGGGCGAATTTTTTCACTCAAAAAATCTTACGCACCTCGGGAAAATTGCGACGGTTTAATTGTTGTTGGGTCACCGTCAACCTCCCGTCATAACTAGAGAGTAGTGTTGTCATATGATGTTCTGTTACTGTATTTTTTTCTTTTCCGCCAAAAACTTGATAATTATTCCATGTTCGACATTCAGTTCCTTTTTCATGTCAGTATTAAATACTGAACAAAGGTGTTCGAATCAAAATTCCTTAAAAATCATGAATTTATGCCTCGAACAAAGCTTTTCGATTCTTAATTCTTTTAAATAACTGAATCGATCTATTGAACGCCTGTTTCATTTCATTAAAATATTGTATTAACGCTTGATAATAACATTGAATAGTTGAAGATGGGAATTCTGGTGAGGGGCTATCAATCATCTGCTGGTGTTCCAAAGCCCTCAAGATCATCAATGATTCGTCTGGCTACATTTACTGATGATCAATCCCTTGCCAAGAAAATTGATGCAAGCATCAATAATAATTCATTGACGAGTGCTTTACACTCTACTCCAAAAAAGGTCACACAGGTTGATGATCACAATGATGGTTCAACAAACACTGCAAATGAAACATCGACATCATATTCAAATTTTGATAACTCTCCATTCAAATGCATCTTGAAAATAAGTAATGAGACAGTTATTTCAAACAAACAAACAAAACAAACATCGGCATCTTTGGGATGCTTTATTTCCAATCAAGCCTGATACAAATGATCTTAAGCATTGGTTTTTCAAATGTCTTATAACTAACACTATATATAGGACACCATGACGGTTCCCCCGTAAAGCCGGTACCCATTTCCGACACCTGGGTCGAGTGGGGTATTGTGCTTGAGCTTTCCCTTATTCCCAACGGGGAAAATCGCAGCGCCAGCGCCGGGATACGAACCCGCGACTCCAACATACAAGTCCGATCCCTTAACCGATGTGCCACCGCGAGCACTTCCAACAAAATCCAGTGCACCAAAGAAAAAAAGAATGAAAGAAAAACGTTTATTTTCCAAGTGGCCACATGAGGTGTACAAATAGATAGACCATACGAGGCGTGCTAATAGTCTAACAATAGTTCCATACGAAGAGAACTAATTGACAAACCATCCTGTTCGAATCAAAATTCTTGTTCGATTCCTGTTCGATATTGATGAAATTATGTTACTAAAGAATTCCATTTTTAGAACAATAAATACATTTCAATAATCTACGTTGTCTTTCAAGCGACATCACAGAACAAGAAAGCAACTGTTCAAGAATAACCTTGAGGCCCGCAAGAGTTATTCAGAGCAAAAGTTACCGATTTATGAAGGTTGTTTCTAGACACACCTGATTTCTGTTCGATATTTGATGAATTACCCTACACTTTTTCGTCGAATGAATATTTTACGAGTTAGCGCGGTAGGTTCAGTTTGTCTTTGATGACGAGCGCGCTGGAAGCGAGACTGCATTGCTGTGTTGCCGTCCGACGCGCTCCTTGAATTACTTGCCGCTTCAAACACCAGAGTTACGGTCAGAAATTTACCGCTATAACTAATAAAATACTCATTTCAGACGGAAAGTGCACAGGAGAAAACTTGTTTATTTCGATCTAATTAACTATGTTTAGGCATCGAAATTTACAAAATCGATTACGGTAAATCTGAAGGAGATGACAGTTGTCGATTTTCCACTTTTTGGTGCCTGAACCTAATTAATTGAATCAAAATAAACAAGTTTTCTTCTATTCTTTTTTCGTCTCAAATGAGTATTTTACGATTTATAGCGGTAAGTTTAGTTTCGTCACTGATGACGAATGCGCTCGAATAAACAGCTACTCATCGATTTTCGAATTTTTGTTGCTTGAAACATGGTAATAACATCGAAATGAACAACTTTTATTTTATACACTTTTTTCGTCAAATGAGTATTTAACGAGGTATAGCGGTAGGTTTGGTTTCGTCTTTCAAAACAGAGCGCTGGAAGCGAGTGCGCATTGCAGTGTTGCTTTCCGACGTGCTCCTTGAATTACTTGCCGCTTTTTGCAAACACTGGAGTTGCGGTAAGTCATTTACCACTATAACTAATAAAATACTCATTTAAGACGGAAAGTGCATGGGAGAAAACTTGTTTATTTCGATCTAATTAACTATGCTTAGGCATCGAAATTACCAAAATCTATAACTGTCATATCCTTCAGATTTACCCTAGGATCTTTTAGTGAACAACATAGTCGAAATTATCACCGAAAAATAACGAATTATAGTGGTATGTTCATTTTCGTCTTAGATGGCGGGAATGCGCTCAGCGAATTACTTGTCGCTTCAAACACTTGAGTTGCGGTCAGTAATTTATTGCTATAACTCTTTAAATACTCATTTGTCCCAAAAAGTGCATAGATGAAAGGTTGTTTATTTCGATGTAATTACCATGATACAGGCAACAACATTTAGAAAATCGATTAGTTGCATCTCCTTAACATTAACCCTGCTTTATTTTTCAGTTTCTATTAATTTATTCGTTAAATTTTATCTTGCTCCATAAAATTTTTGAAACCCTTTTTTTCTGCTCAATCAATGCGAGGAGACACTTAGAGCATTGCGTACCCATTCCTTAAATACCACTCTGAATGGTGCTCGCTCCTTCCCCTCTAGAGAACGTCTTTGTTGTGGTTAGAAAAGCTTGCACAAGCGTATAATCTAATAATCAGTTAAGAAACCTATCTACGAGAGCAAAGAGAAATTTTCTACAACTTTGTGGAGCATACTGTGCTGCGGAACTGCAAATATTGATACATAAGTACTTGTTCTATGCGCTGCACCACGAGGAAATAATACGAGTTTGAAGTGAACAATAGCTAACTGTTACTTTATTACTGATCATTATCAGGCGTAGGTAGCAGGAAAAATTTTACCTTTCGTCGAAGTTTAAACATGTGTAAATTCAAAATTTTTGTCGTAGGGGAGAGTGGGGGTGTTGAAAAACTTAACCTTCTTTTGCAAAATATTATCGGTCATTATGTATTTTAATGCACTTACGGAAATTAAAAATTCCGGGTAAATGTGTAGCGTTTGGTAGTAATCGATTTTCCAGTTTCCGGGGCCTAAACATAGTTAATTAGATCGAAATAAACAAGTTTTCTTCTATGCACTTTCCGTCGGAAATGGCTATTTTACGAGTTATAGCGGTATGTTATTTTCGTATTCGATGACGAATGCGATCGAATAAACAGCTACTTATCGATTTTCGAATTTTTGTTGACTCGAATCGTGGTAATTACATCGAAATAAACTACTTTTCTTTTATGCACTTTTTGCGGCAAATCAGTATTTTACGAGTTAGAGCGGTAGGTTTTATTTTTCGCGCTATTGAGCTGTTAGAGTATGTTTGAATACTTCGTAATTTATTATTAGGCACCGAAAACTGGAAAATCGATAACTAGCAAACGCTTAACATTTACCAACATCTTTAAACGTATTCCTTTAGTGATTCCTTGGAACAGAAGTTTTCATTTCCGTGAGCGCATTAAAATACATACTGACCATATTATCTTGCAAAACATTCTATGGAAAAACATTCTGGAATATGTCAGCACGGGAATTACAATTGATCTTAGACAAACGTATACGTATATTTTTGCGCTTTTGCCAAGTCTGTAACGACACATTGTTTTGCAACGGCATCCATTCAATCTGCAGTCTGACCATGAAACACGAAGCGTATTTCTAGTAGGGTAGGGTGGAAAATAGTAGTTATTTTCATGAAATAGATAAATTGAAAGAGAACACTTCATCACGCATGTCATACGTAACTCAATCCAACTGAAAGGATAGGCACAAAAATTATTGAAAATGCTTCATGAAAGTAACTTCTTTTGACAACAGAACAAAGTGTTGGGGGACCTAGATTCCAGGGAAAACATTTTCTAATGCCATATACTTGTGATATGAGATGAAGACAGTTTTGTGGAGCTCTCGCTGAATGCATTTGCTATTGCCCGGGTTCCTGAACTATTTTCTCAATTATTTTCAAGTATAACTTGTAAATCTAACTACTAACATTAGTAATTAGGCGCAATTGCTAAGCTGCACATCGGAATTGTTCATTTTTTTGTGCTTCAGCTAATGTTTTGATTTTGTTTTGACCTTCCGTGCGTTGCAGATTTACATAGTGTGAGTCCGAACCCAACATTTACCAGCTCGGTGTAAAAGCAACGTACAATAGTTCTCAAGCGTGAAGAACTAACTTTTTCCGCTGGAGCTTTACCTCGAATATCGGGGGCAAGCGAATGCAGAAAATTCTTACTTTTAATCGTCGTGAACGGTGACTGGTGTTGGTGAACTTTGAAAGAAAACTCATAGCTTTTAACGCAGTGAACAGATTTCTTTTGGAAACTCGAAGCAAAAGGCTTTCATTACACCAAAAATAGTTGAAGGAAGATTCCCCGGTCAGAGCCCACCACTTTTTCTTCTACGCGTGAAACATTTGCCGCTTCTGATCTGCCGACGGTAAGGTAAGACATTGCAGGTTTTTCTACGAATTCAATTGTAGCTTCATCAATTTCAACTTTTCATGTATTATTTACTTTAAGTCGCCGGGGAATTGCTTTTCTTTCTGGTGTGTTGTAGTGAGAAATTTGTGAGCATTTCCAATCAGGTATATAATAACCTGTCCAATGTATCGTCCTGAATTTCTCCTCAAGCTAATCTGATGGATGTAATATCACTGACTTGTTAATATCAATTTGTTTTTGAATTGGATGTCGCATTTCCGGAGAGGATGGGGAATGAACTCTTAGGCTGTTATCCTGAGAATTTGGAAACTCGCTTTAAGGTGTCGAAATCTTCGGTTATTCATGGCATGCGCCTGTACAAAAAATGTGCGCTAGCAGCAGTTTAAAAATTAATATAATTTGAAAGATTTATTTAACACGAACGTGCGCATTTCACAAATAGGCAAAATTCTACTCTAACAGTCAACATTTTTTAGTTTTGTGGGCTAAATGGGTTGCGAGGCTTCAATGCTACATGACGTATCAGGAGATAAGCTGATTCTGAAGTAACATGAATAATCAATATTAAAATGTTTGTGAAACAAGATCAGCTCTACCTATACGAATTGCAAGGCTGATGTATGATCTAAGTAAGTAAGCTTACTTTTGTATGAGAAAGTTTACGAGATATTTATGTTTATATTTTCAAGTAAATTTGAATTGTATTTTAAAAAGTTCGTAAAGTGTCGGTCACCATGTGTTAACTTCAAATAAAACTCTGGCGTGAGTATTCTGAAAGTGAATGTGAAGTTCGGTTTTTCTGTATTTTTCATCACATTTCTACAGTACAGGATTTTTTCATTAAATTCTTCTTCTTTCATATTCTACAAAATTCAGTTTCAGTGCGCCCGAGCAACGTTATGCATCGGGCTTGTGCAGAGGTCAGAGCCTCAGAAGTGAGATTCTCGAGCTCCTCATGAGCGCACAAGTCAGGAAAAGACTTTGCTTATAGGTATGGAGCCTCGGAAAGTGTACGTTCCATAGGTGTGTTGTTCCTAATGTAATTTCTCCTTGAAATTGCGTGTATATTATTCCATAATAGGCCTGTAATTGAAGCATTTTCATTATTAAATATCTGTTAACTAAAATAGTTGTTACCTTCCAATACCATTGCTCACAAATCGTCTATTCGAAAGCCCGGTTACGCGATGAGTTCTTATTTACTTTCGAAGTAAATTGTTTTGCACACGTAAGAACTATGTACCATACACAATTCACCAACACCTGCAGTGTTGAAAAGAACAATCACCAATCTCACACTGCGGTGCATTGAGTTCGTTAGAGTATTTAGCTACTATTTACGACGATGGAAACCAAAATGTTTTCTTTCCATAAGCTATCTTTTCAATTTGAGCTGTAAGATCAATATTTGATGGACTCCTTGAAGGTAGGCAAATTGCTAGAGTCGTCTCTTAGCTGATATTGCGTTTTATACAAAATGGGTACTTGTGAGTTATCTGTCACCGCTCGTTTGGGGGAAAAAGTGAAAAATGTAATTGTTCTATAAATATTGAATTGATGTTCTGGGCAGTAGGAATGGATTTTCCATGTGAGAAGGTATCCTTGATGATTTATATTTATTTCTAATGTACTTTATCTACTTTCCAAATATATGTGTAATGAACCTCTGGGACCTTACTCTGTAGTTCTTGGAAGGTCTTAGATTCATTTTGGCGCAAAACATAATAAGAATTAAAAATAAAAAGAATTAATAATAATTTAGTTAAGCTAACTTGACTTTACCTAATTCTACACATGAAATTACAGGCCTATAATAATAGGCCTATAATAATAGGCTTTTTATTTTTATTATTGAATTATTATTGAAAAATTATCATTGAATAATAGGGCTATAATAATATGCCTAACCTTAAACATCATCCATAAATTGAAAATGGTGACAGATGACCACAAGTACCCAAAATGCATAAATTATTTTCATTCATGATCAGACCTGTCGACGATAGTACGCAGCAACTAAATCGGATGTATTGCAGTTTAGTTAGTCAAGTGATCAATTTTATACAGTTCACGAATAGTTATGCTATTTACCGAAAGCCGAAAAAGTTCTATTACTCGTGTCACCAAATTTCAGTCAAATCTTGCCAGCAAAAATCTTCCGATGCTACTTTTTCTAAAAATCACTCCATTTGTTGCATTTTATTCCTTCATTGACTAGCTCAAATTTCAGCCTATGAAATATAGTGTTAGTGACTCCTAGGACGTAATTTTATTTGACACTATCTTGAATCCTTTGCAAAAATATACTCATAAATACCAAACTTACTTTTGTTGAAATCTAAGTTGAGTAGAGCGCTATTGTCGCCTGAATTGTTCATGTCTCGAAATTAGTCGCAAAGGGATGCTAAATTTTTTAATTTACTTCGATCAAGGAAGCCTTCATAGAAATTGGTATTTAAAATAAATAGTGACCCCACATATTTTCCAACCACTACAGGTTAATTTTCTAATAAAAACTTTTTTCGTCTACAAACGAGCATCAATTCAGTTGCCAGAACTCTGTTTTCAAGTGTAAATGATGGTGTCGTTATCTGCTGGAGCTTCTTATCTGGGGCACGATAGTCGTCAGGCAGCTCAACAAAGTAATGAGTAAAAAACGAGTCATTATTGAAACGCCGTTTTCCAGACTTAGTATACCTTGCGAAATGTGCATTATGCGCATTATGGTTTAAATGGAGTGGATGGTAATGACAGTGTAAGATAGGCGGACGCAAGACATCTCCTTGGGGGAACCCCTAGTACGCACAAGAATTGATTACCTCCCTCAGAAGCGAGTTTTGGTTTTGGCCGAGTTTGCCGAGTTTCTAGAGAAGCAAAAAAATTGACTGTTTTGCCTGTCATGGAAATTCGCCCTCCCTGGGGGAAAGATATGAGGTCTCTCGCAGACGGTTAGGTAGGACTTCCTTTTGATGAAATAAAATAGTTTCTAACCCCTAAGGGGGAAACTACTATTGCATCTATGGGAATTAAATTTTCCGTGGGGAAAATGTAGGGTCCGGAGTTTAGAGTTAGATTGGCCTTCCTTTCATTGAAGTAGGATAGGGCTTTTTGGTTTGGGACCATCTTTTTCAGTTCACAGCTGTCCTGTTATTCAACACCTACTATTTTCTTCAAATTTTATTTTACTCCACAAAATTTCTTTTTAACTCGCTGTTTCTTTTCGCAAAGGATCTTGCGTGGAAAGGCACCGTATGCATAAATTCCCCGTTCCCATAACTGTACACTAAATTGTGCTTTCATCCTACCTCACCTTGGAATCTCTTTGCAGGGGTTAAGGAGGCTTAAAGTAACTTATCTAATCCAATATAGCATCATTTCAAAACTTGTACCTGTCTTTTTTTTCACAACCTTAACTCATCTCATTTGCGAAACATTATTAACTCGTCTCATTCTCATGGCATGCCTCCGCCCATCAGCAAAATATTCATCTATTTCATCTAGAAAATGTTGCAGCTCAAATTTTAACCATATCCTTGGGTCTCATTTAAAGACCTCAAATTCCCGCGCCATGCTCCCGTCTCGTGCTCCAGACGAGGTCTATCTTCGCAGCATTCTGCCTCGCTGTAATGCGATCTCTTTTTCCTGCGGTCTTTTCCAGCCGCGGCAGACCCTCCAAATGACCCCCTCAAATGGATGCAATGTTTGCTATGTATTATTCGTGAGAAGAAAATTCGCCGGCTTTGAATAACTTATTTTCTATATCGCATTGCTAGTAGATCCAGTGTCTGGGTTTTCAATCGTGAAACGATAACTTGAACTTCACGGCGGAACTGATGTTCTGTACGCCGCACATGGCGGTTAATTCAGAGTTTGGTACTATTTCTGATGGTATGGAAATAATTTCCCCCCTCCTTCCCCTCTATGCAACTCCTTATATGATTTGAGGCCTACGACATTCAAATTTCCTTTCGTTCGTGTGCTGGGAATCGTTTTACTTTTTATTCAATTCGAAGTGGCTCCTCGGCATTTAGAAAGTTTTGCACTTCTCTAAGTTTCCTAGGCTCCCACTCGCGCTTACCACTCCAGGTGTTCCGGCTGTGACACTCGTGTTCGATCAAGCTTCGTCCTGTCTCTTGCACTCTCTCTTAAATTCTCGGAATGAGTTGCAGTGTCGCTGATGTCGTTTATTGGATGTTTGTCATTATATCGGAACAAGACAGTCATGTGGTTCTTCCTACCTATCAATCAACTTCTGATCGATTTCCTTCTTCTCTAATTTCATCTCTGCTTCCATGAGTTCTTTGTTTTTTGCGGCGCGCTATGATTTATTTTGCTGCCCAGTCTCTTTCTTTCTTTGTGCTTCGCGCCTTTGTCACTTTCATTTTCCTCATTTTGCTTTTATTTCACTTCAACTTTCGCCTTCACTGAAAGCTTCACTTCTTCATTTCGGTTATTTTGCTTTTTCACTTGCTGAACTCACTTCGAAGATCACAACTTCGAAGATCACAATGCCTTAGGCTTAGGGGGATACAACTATTGTATCTATGGAAATTAGCACTCCCTGGGGGAAATTCGAGGTCCCGAGCTGAGAGTTAGGTAGGCTTTCTTTTTGTTGAAATGAAATGTTTTTGTTATTTTAAGGACTACCTTTTTTCGGTTCACTGCTGTCCTGTCTTTCAGCACCTACTACTTTCTTCTTCAACTTTAATCTTGTTTCATGAACTTCATTCTCAACTTGCTGTTTCTATGCCCCTTTTAAATAGATTCTGCGTTCCCTTTTCTCCATACTTCCTCCTTCCTCTCCATGAAACGTTTTTTTTTTGTAGCGGTTAGGGAGGCTTAAACTAACATATAATCAAATCTTCGAAGATCACATTCTTTGGCACGGAATTTCATGCTTTGCATCCATTATTTTTTGCCCTTTAGTTTCATATCATGACTTTCACGGCTTTTACGCCCTTCTAGATGTTACCCGTACATTTAATACTCTGACAAATAATTTGCTACCCGCGCTAACTCTAAAACACATTTCTCCTGGCTTATTTTCTCTGTTTTTCTGTTATATTTCATGGCTGGCTACGGCGTTTATGCCTACCTAGATGTTAACATACATATAATACTCCAATATATAATTTGTTACCAGCGCTGACTCTAAAGCACAATTCTCCCCAGCTGTGGTGCCGCTCTGCCCAGCTCCCTTACACTGGGGAGGCGGAGTGGCTGCACAGCAGCTACGGTCGTTGCGTCGCTCTTTATCTAAGTTCTTCTGGGCAAACTTTGCGAGAATGCCGGAGTGGAGGTCTGGCTGTGTGGTGGCGAGCGCCGAGCAGAGGAGGGAATGGGCTGTGGGACAGCGGAAATGATGCATCAAGAAAACGGGTTACGAGGAAGAACATGTGAGGAAGTTGGGAGAAAAGTGAATGGTGCGATGAAAAACTTGGGGCTTCAATGAGGAATATTAAAGAGGGAAATGATGGCATGAAGGAATGGAGTTAGTAGGAAGAAGATGTGAAGAGGTCTGGAATAAAATGTTATGGTGCGATGAGGAATGATGAGGAAAATGATAAATATTTGGGGCTACGATGAGGAATATTAATGAGGGAAATGATACATGATGGCATGGAGTTGTAAGGAAGAAGATGTGAGGAAGATAGGGGAAAAGGGGTATGGTGCAATGAAGTACTTGGAGGCTTCAACGAGGAATAGTAATGAGGGGAATGGTGCATCAAAAAAACGATCTACGGGGAAAAAGATATGAGGAAGTTTGAAAAAAGGGAATAGTGCGGTGAAATGCTTCGGAGTTTGAATCAGGAATAGTAATGAGGGAAGTGATTGTATGAGAGAATGCAGTTGCGGGGAAGAAAACGTGATGGAAGAAGTGACTTGGAGAAGAAGGGAATACTGCGTTGGAGCACTGGGTGGAAGGAAGAAGAACTGGGACAAGAGAAAGAGTAGGGTTAGGAAATAAAGTGGAAATAAGAATAGGTTCAACAAAAATGAGGTTGGACTTGAAAGGGTTGTTAACAAAGGAGGAGTGTGGACAAAGACGAGAACAGTAAAGGATATACCACCGGAGCTCAAAGGGTAGAAATGGACGGAGCTGCGTGAGGGGCGGAGAGAAGGACATGAAAAATGAGCGGTACAATTGTAGAAGTGGTCATCAATTGAGGGTGTGGAGGACTGAGGGAGGAAGGAGATGAAGGGGAGAATTAAACCGGATAGAGATGTTGTATGTAACAGAATTCTGATAAATGAAGTTAGAGGAGAAATTGTTTGTGTAAAATAGTACATGAATATACAAAAGGTAATGAGTATGTTGTTAAAATTATGGATTTTTAAAAATGTTCGGGTACGCCACGATGCAAATAATATATTAATCAAGAACTATTCGAGAGCAATGAGTGATGCCACTCTCTCCTGAGCGGGCACAAGATAAGCAATAGGTTTATATTAGCTAGGTTAATCCACCCTGTGCTGTGGGGACTGGCGCCCCCCAGAAGGGATACCGTTAGGTCACCTCGGCAGCAGATTGGCCTTCGTGACTCGGATCTTTTGATTTTTCGATGGCCTTTGAGACAATCCCCTCTCGGGAGGTACAACTATTGTATCTGTGGGAACTATTACTCCCAGGGGGAAAATGTGAGGTCTCCTGCTGAGAGTTAGGTAGGCCTTCTTTTTGTTGATATAAAATGTTATTTGTTTGGTTAAGGATCATCTTTTCACGCTGCACAGCTGTCCTGTTTTTCAGTACCTCAAGCTCTCTTCTTCAATTTGTTTCTTGTTTCATAGCCTTCCTCTTAACTTATTGTTTCTATGAACAGGAGATCTCATGCGGGAGCACACCCTGTAGTACACCTTTTAACACCATCTTGACTTCTTCATTCTTCCTCTCTTTGGAACGCCTTTGTTGCGGTTAGGGACGCTTCAACTAACATCTAATTTTTCTGTAGTCCATTCCAAATGGTCCCTTCTCTTTGCTCTCTCGAGATTACCTTTGTTGGGGCTAGGGATGCTCAACACGTTGGTCTCGACTTGAGTCGTCTGTGTACACAGAGGGAATTTTCATAATGCTGCTCAGCGATCAGTCGTTACAAACTCATCTCTTAAACCTGTTTTTTATAAGAGATACGTTGATGACACCTTTTTACTTTTTCGGGACCAGGCTCATGCTCCGCTCTTCTTAAACTACCTCAACAGCAAGCATAGAAACATAAAATTTACGATAGATTGTGAAGTGGGGGGCAAACTTTCATTTCTGGATTGTCTTGTGCATAAAGAGGGGGATAAATTTGAGTGTTCCGTGTTTAGAAAAAATTGTTTCACAAGTCTAGGTACTAGTTTTTACAGTTTTTCCTCCTTCATTTTTAAACTGAATTTCGTCAAAGTTTTATTATGCCGTGCTTTTAATGTGTGCAGCTCTTATCGGTTTCTACACGAGGAATTTTCCTTTTTGAAAGTATTTTTTAGGAATAATGGCTTTTCTAGTGGTTTTGTTGATTCTCAAATTAGGAAATTTTTAGATAAGAAATATGCAAATGTTCCGGGCTTTCAACAAGGAGCAGACTCTGTACGAACGCTCTCTCTGTGTTTCCCTTACTTTGGTCCTCAATCAGAATTAATGAAAAAACAAATACTGGAGCTACTACAAAAATATTTTAGTAATGTAAAATTTAGAATAATATTGGTCAATAATCACAAAATTGAATCATTTTTTAGATTCAAGGATAGACTTCCTACTGAGATGCAGGCATCCCTAATATACAAATATAGTTGTGCACTTTGTGCATCTGAGTATGTGGGCATGACTACCCGTACTCTGGGATGTAGGATTGCCGAGCATCAAGGTAGGAGCTACCGGACGGGAAACATTTTAGCAAGCCCATCTAACTCAGCCATCCGTAATCACGCTTTTGAATGCGACACAGCAGTCAATAAAAATAGCTTCAAAGTCATAGCCAGGGCAAAGTTGTGTTCAGAATTGCGGATTTTAGAGTCTCTGTTCATTTTTAAAACGAAACCTGTTTTAAATAATCATCTTAGCTCATTTCCTTTATCCCTAGTCAATAAGTAATGTCATGCATTTTTTGAGTTGTTTTCTTTTTGTATTTTACAGATGACATTTTTTCGAATTTGTACCTATTGCTGATGATGAGCGAAGGCTCGAAACGTCCTATTTTTTACGAGTCTTTTCAGTCTCAAGAATACATTTTAATGAAAAATGTTTTATACCATTTTCCTGGTTCTCTCTTTTTTATTGAAAATTCGAAAACACCGAAACAGCTGCTTACAAACTCAGTTTTTATAAAAATTTAATCAAAGCTAAATGAGGGCACGATCCAGGCAATGTTTGCTATTTTCAAGATTGATTTCTACAATTGATTAAAAAATTGAGTTGAATCTTGAACTTTACTTTAACCCATCGCAGTAAACGTGTTAAAGTAATGTATTAAAAAGTGATACCGCTGTACTTAATCCAATACATTGTTTTCAAAGTGACATTTAATATTTTTTTAATAAACATTAAGTAGTTCTTACTCGGGAGAGAATCAAAATGTTAGTTATTTACATTTTTGCCTTATATAGGTGATGAAAGAAATTAATTTTTGGCCGACTCATCGCTCGTGTATATTAAATTTGCTCACAGAAATGTTAAAACTTGCTATTCTTGTCAGTTAATACATGAATTTGTCCCAAGCTGTAACGAATAAATAATTGAGATATTTTTAAATTAATATCAATAAATCGTTGAAATGACAGCTGTAAGGACTCCTCAACGGTCTATTTGTATGTCTAGTGTAATATAGTACAAACAAGTGCACAATAATGAGACTCAGTACTTTCCTTGACTAAATTTCCCAGATGTTCTTGACAAAGATATCATCCCAAGAATTCCCGCGATTAAAATATTCTTGTACTTGTGCACTGGTGAATCTCTAATCACAGATACGGTGATTGAGCGTCCTTGTGAGCGTCACAGAGAGACGGAAGAAGCGGACACCACACAAATGTATAAATAAACACACCAAGAGTATTATTGGGTAAGACGTATTACGATAGCAGCACCGTGAGACCCGAACTGCGATGTAGTCCGTGCTGTATGAGAAATGCGCGCGTGAGGGAGCGTTAGTGAATGCACGAGGGTAGAACACTGGCGGCAAGTGTAAGAGGGAAGACATCTGTGCGAAGGGAGTGAGTGAGGGGAGCCTGTGTGGGGTGCCCTCGGAGGGCGTGTGTCAGGGGAGGTTTGACCGTCATGTTCTGCCCCATCCAAATTTCTATCACAAGATTTCTGGAGAACGAATAACGCTTCAATAATTGTATATGGCTTGTTATTGAATAACACCGGCAATAACAAAACTTTAAGTCAGGTGGTACTGGAACAATTGTTGGAGTTCGATTTCGAATAATTACTCACGGAAATTCGCTGATGAATGAGAACAAGAATTAGATGAACTATTGCACAAACTATATTTGATGGTCTCATGCTTTGGTGCTGAAGGGAAATTTTTAGCAATAAATTGAGGCTGATAAAATTATTGAATTCAAATTTAAGTAATTGGCAACTTAACTGACCGTGCAGATTAAATGTATGGTGAATGCTTTCACCTTAGAATTAGCTTTCTATAATACCAGGAAACTCAATTTCGTTTCAAATTGATTTCCCCTCAGGGGGATACAAAAATTGTATCTATGGGAATTAGCGCTCCCAGGGGGACAATGTGAGGGCCCAAGCTAAAAGTTAAGTAGGTTTCCTTTTTGTTAAAATAGAATAGGTTTTTGTTTTCTTACGGACCATCTTTTTTCGGTTCACTGCTGTCCTGTTTTTCAGCACCTACTACTTTCTTCTTCAACTTTGATCTTGTTTCATAATCTTCTTTCACATCGTACTGTTTCTATGCCCCTTCTGCATAGATTCCCCATTCTCTTATCTCCATACTAAATGGTGGTTTCCTCCTTCCTCTCTTCGATACTTTTTTTTTGTAGAGGTTAGGGAGCCTTAAACTAACTTCTAATCTAATCTAATCTACCAGGAAACTGAATTTCGTTTCAATTTGATTTCATTAAACGTTTATGTAAAATTCTCTTTCAACAACCATTAGTTTGAGCAGCCGGATATTTAAGAAGTGCATTTTTTCTATGCTATAGGTGTAGAATTCTCTGATAAACAACATCATTAGTACTACTTTTTACAGTGTCGTTATCTATTTCCGTAATCGTGCGACAGGATCGGACTATAGAAAAATGTTGGCGCACGCATAACCTGACATACAGGTAATGGTAATGAGCGAGTTGTATACGTTTGCGTCCAACCGTGCTCGTGTAGACGCACGGCGTCTACACGAGCAATAAAACGGAAGCTGTGCATCAATACAGCACTCATCGCTATCCCTGTGCATTTACACCATCACCATCGTAACGGTTCGGCACTGTATGTGATTTTATCGAGTACACTGCGGGAATTTTGCCGGAATTTCCGCACCGATTTATTGGGTGGGTCAGTCATGGTGTGGGCGGCTTGGTTGGGCTCACCTGGTTACTTGGGTCAGCTGGGTATTTGGCTGAGCTCGTTTTGAGCCAGCGTTTGATAGAGTTGAGCCAGC
Source organism: Morinoia aosen (assembly GCA_030386875.1). NCBI lineage: Eukaryota > Metazoa > Arthropoda > Malacostraca > Amphipoda > Talitridae > Morinoia > Morinoia aosen. Next base: position 13,715,350 of record CM059562.1, read on the forward strand.
TGATGACATGTTGAGCCAGCTGATGACATGTTGAGCCAGCTGATGACATGTTGAACCAGCTGATGACACAGTTGAACCAACTGGTGTCAAACTTGAATCAGCTGATTCTTTTCAACAGCTGATTATTTAGAACAGCTGATTATTTAGAACAGCTGATTATTTAGAACAGCTGATTATTTAGAACAGCTGATTATTTAGAACAGCTGATTATTTAGAACAGCTGATTATTTAGAACAGCTGATTATTTAGAACAGCTGATTATTTAGAACAGCTGATTATTTAGAACAGCTGATTATTTAGAACAGCTGATTATTTAGAAGAGCTGATTATTTAGAACAGCTGATTATTTAGAACAGCAAATTATTTAGAATAGCTGATTATTTAGAATAGTTGATTATTTAGAATAGCTGATTATTTAGAATAGCTGATTATTTAGAATAGCTGATTATTTAGAACTGCTGATTATTTAGAACTGCTGATTTTTTAGAACTGCTGATTTTTTAGAACTGCTGATTTTTTAGAACTGCTGATTTTTTAGAACTGCTGATTTTTTAGAACTGCTGATTTTTTAGAACTGCTGATTCATTAGAGCAGCTGATTCCTTAGAGCAGCTGGTTATTTAGCTGGCTAGTTGTCTTCAATATTTTAACTAGTTGAGGCAGTTGGTTTTGCAGGTTTGTTAATCTTCAATTAATCTTCAAGATCACGATCACATTGATCACGATCGAACACTGCATTGTCTGATCGTGAGTGGAAGACTCAGTGGGGCCGATGTTGTAAAGCCTGGCGAGGCGGCAGAACGGAGGCTGTGCAGAAAGGGAGGCGGCAGAACGGAGGCTGTGCAGAAAGGGAGGCGGCAGAACGGAGGCAGTGCGGAATGGGAGGCGACAGAACGGAGGCTGTGCGGAAAGGGAGGTGACAGAACGGAGGCTGTGCAGAAGGGGAGACGGCAGAATGGAGGCTGTGCAGAAGGGGAGGCGGCAGAACGGAGGCTGTGCGGAAAGGGGGGCGACAGAACGGAGGCTGTGCGGAAAGGGAGGCGGCAGAACGGAGGCTGTGCGGAAAGGGAGGCGGCAGAACGGAGGCTGTGCGGAAAGGGAGGCGGCAGAACGGAGGCTGTGCGGAAAGGGAGGCGGCAGAACGGAGGCTGTGCGGAAAGGGAGGCGGCAGAACGGAGGCTGTGCGGAAAGGGAGGCGACAGAACGGAGGCTATGCGGAAAGAGAGGCGGCAGAACGGAGGCTGTGCGGAAATGGAGGTGATAGAACGAAGGCTGTGCAGAAGGGGAGGCGTTAGAACGAAGGCTGTGAAGAAGAGGAGGCGGCAGAACGAAGGCTATGCAGAAGGGGAGGCGGCAGAACGGAGGCTGTGCAGAAGGGGAGGCGGCAGAACGAAGGCTATGCAGAAGGGGAGGCGGCAGAACGAAGGCTATGCAGAAGGGGAGGCGGCAGAACGAAGGCTATGCAGAAGGGGAGGCGGCAGAACGGAGGCTGTGCAGAAGGGGAGGCGGCAGAATGAAGGCTGTGCAGAAGGGGAGGCGGCAGAACGAAGGCTCTGCAGAAGGGGAGGTGGCAGAACGAAGGCTGTGCAGAAGGGGAGGTGGCAGAACGAAGGCTGTGCAGAAGGGGAGGTGGCAGAACGAAGGCTATGCAGAAGGGGAGGCGGCAGAACGGAGGCTGTGCAGAAGGGGAGGTGGCAGAACGAAGGCTATGCAGAAGGGGAGGCGGCAGAACGAAGGCTATGCAGAAGGGGAGACGGCAGAACGAAGGCTGTGAAGAAGGAGAGGTGGCAGAACGAAGGCTATGCAGAAGGGGAGGCGGCAGAACGAAGGCTATGCAGAAGGGGAGGCGGCAGAACGGAGGCTGTGCAGAAGAGGAGGCGGCAGACTGAAGGCTGTGCAGAAGGGGAGGCGGCAGAACGAAGGCTGTGCAGAAGGGGAGGCGGCAGAACGAAGGCTGTGCAGAAGGGGAGGTGGCAGAACGAAGGCTGTGCAGAAGGGGAGGCGGCAGAACGAAGGCTGTGCAGATGGGGAGGTGGCAGAACGAAGGCTATGCAGAAGGGGAGGCGGCAGAACGAAGGCTATGCAGAAGGGGAGGCGGCAGAACGAAGGCTATGCAGAAGGGGAGGCGGCAGAACGAAGGCTATGCAGAAGGGGAGGCGGCAGAACGAAGGCTATGCAGAAGGGGAGGCGGCAGAACGAAGGCTGTGCAGAAGGGGAGGTGGCAGAACGAAGGCTATGCAGAAGGGGAGGCGGCAGAACGAAGGCTATGCAGAAGGGGAGGCGGCAGAACGAAGGCTGTGCAGAAGGGGAGGCGGCAGAACGAAGGCTATGCAGAAGGGGAGGCGGCAGAACGAAGGCTATGCAGAAGGGGAGGCGGCAGAACGAAGGCTGTGCAGAAGGGGAGGCGGCAGAACGAAGGCTGTGTCGAAGGGGAGGCGGCAGAACGAAGGCTGTGCAGAAGGGGAGGCGGCAGAACGAAGGCTGTGCAGAAGGGGAGGCGACAGAACGAAGGCTATGCAGAAGGGGAGGCGGCAGAACGAAGGCTATGCAGAAGGGGAGGCGGCAGAACGAAGGCTATGCAGAAGGGGAGGCGGCAGAACGAAGGCTGTGCAGAAGGGGAGGCGGCAGAACGAAGGCTGTGCAGAAGGGGAGGCGGCAGAACGAAGGCTGTGCAGAAGGGGAGGCGGCAGAACGAAGGCTGTGCAGAAGGGGAGGCGGCAGAACGAAGGCTGTGCAGAAGGGGAGGCGACCGGTGACATGGTGAGAAGAAAGAAAAAAATTTGGGGATGCGAGGCTACGCGGCGCGGATGGGGAGGAATGAGGCAGGGTGAGTTAGGAAGGCAGAGCTGGTGAGGGGAGGCAGCGCAGAAATGGCGGGACCGGGGCTTTGGAAGCGAGGTGAGGAGGCAGGGAGATCAATTAGGGTGCGCAATGGCAGAACGAGTTTCCTTCCAGGAGGATTTTTCAGGATTTTCCTTTCAGGAGGTGGGTTTTATTGTAGAGCTGTATGCATAAAGTATTTACTCTGAAGACGGTGATAGAATTTCCAACGCGAAAAAGTTCCAAAAAAAGGACTGCGTAGCTGTCAATAGAGAACTGATCATTGATTAGATGAAAATTGCAGGTAAGAGGCGAAATGAAGCGCTCCCAAGGGGGAAGATGTGAGGTCCCGAGGTGAGGGTGAAATAGACCTTTCTTTTGTTTATATAGTTTTTGAGGATCTTCTTATTCCGCTTCACTGTTGTGCTTTTTGTCCTTTTTCTGCTTCACTATTGCTGGTTTTTATTTTGTTTCATAAACTTTTCTTAACTGACTCTCTATGCTATGCCCAAGAGGTCTTGTGTGGGAGCACACCTTTCGCATAAGCTTTCCCATTCACTTACCTTCATACTAAATAATGCCTTATTCCTTTCTCTCTTCGGAAAACATTTTTTGTGATTAAGGATGCTGAAACAAGCTCATAATCTAATCTGATGCAGTAAGGGAGGCTCAAGCTAACTTAAGCAATCTGGTCAAAAGATGTGATAAGTAAAGAACACCGAAGGTTAATTAAACAGAGCGCTGGAGTAGTGGAAGTTGAACGAATGAAGGAGTGCGAATTTGAGAAAGTGGTGCTGGCAATTGGTCAGGAGGAATTGAGGGTGACTGACATGGATGTCGAATTGACTCAAAAGAATTGGCGTAAACGGATCGGCTACCCGAGATACGAAGGAACGAAAACTGCTGAAAGTACCAAGGTGTGAACCGAGTCGCTGCTGTTGAATGCAATCTGGGCTAGGACGGAACCGGTGGTTGTAAGGTTAAATGCATGGATTGAACGAGAAAGATTTATATTGTAGGAAATGAGGGCGAATTCTAACAGATTCGTAGCGTGAGGGAATGGTCATTCTAAAATCTAGGGTATGTGTAGCATGTCGGTGGACGTTTATGACAAATTCCTTGTAACAAGGGCTGGGTAAAAGAAAGAAAACAAGAATATTGTTTGTAAACCGAACGTCAACGTGTGAGAATAGCAATTCTTAAATCTAGGGTGTGTTTAGGATGCGGATGCACGTTCATTATATCACAACTTAGGGCACCAGTGCTGACTGGAAGGTAGTGCGAAGGACTAGGCAGCAGAAATATCAGGCAGTGACAGGAGGGTAGGCCATGTTGATTGCACTCACACAGTACAGGCGATCGCGGCTCAATACAAAGAGGCTTGACACGCCAATACCTACGAGGCTGTCGAGAGTGTTGACGTGACCTTCGCGTCTGACACCAATTGACGCGATCGCTTAGTGCGCTTGTAGTGCTCGCTCATCGTGTAGATTTGGCGCTCATAATCTAGTTCATTTTGTGTTTAACATTGGTTCATTTTACGTTCCCCTCAGGACGATACAATTATTGTATCTATAGGAATTTGAACTCCCAGGGGAAAATGTGTGAGGGCTCGAGCTGAGAGTTACGTAAACCTTCTTTTTGTTTAAATCAAATATTTTTTGCTATGTTAAGGACCATCTTTTTTAGTTCACTGCTGTCCTGTTTTTCAGCGCCTACTACTTTCTTCTTCAACTTTTATCTTGTTTCATGAACTTCTCTCCCATCTGACTGTTTCTATGCCCCTTCTTCATAGACTTCGCATTCCCTAATATCCATACTAAGTGTGCCTTCTTCCTTCCTCTCTCCGATACGCTGTTAGGGTGGCTTAAGGTAACTTATCATCTTATAATCTAATCTGGTTCATTATAGGTTCTTCCTTCATCTTGTTGATTCCCCTCAGGGGGATACAACTATTGTATCTATGGGAATCAGCGCTCCCAGGGGAAAAATGTGAGGTCCCGAGCTGAGAGTTCAGTAGGCCTTCTTTTTGTTGAAATAAAATGTTTTTTATCATGTTAAGGACTAACTTTTTTCGGTTCACTGCTGTCCTGTTTTTCAGCACCTCTGACTTTCTTCTTCAACTTTTTTCTTATGTCATGAACTTCTTTCGCATCTCACTGTTTCTATGCCCTTTCTGCATAGATTCCTCATTTTCTAATCTCCATACTTAATGGTGCCTTCCTCTCTTCGATACGCTCTATTTTTTTGCAGCGGTTAGGGAGGCTTGAACTAACTTATAATCTATAATCATCTTGTTGATTTTGCGCTCATCGTGTAGGTTTTGTGCTCATTACTTGTATAGCATTGTGTCTAACATAAATTAGTTTGTGCTCTTTATCTCGTTGTTTTTGCGCTCGCCGTGTAGATTTTGCGTTTACCATTTACAAAATTTCGACCTCATTACTTGTAAATTTTTTTTCTGCATCTTGTTTATTTTACGCTCATAGTTTTTTCCACGCTCATCACTGCGCAAATTTTGTTGTCATGCACAGCTTACACTCACCATCGTGTTGATTTTGTGCTCGTTGGGATCCTCTTGCTGTCATGATGTCGGTATAGCACTCATCATTTTCTAAGTTTTGCGATGTTATGATTCTCATACAACTTACGACCGTTCAACTCGATAACTACGCTGGTAATCGAGAAATGCGTGTGACAGACATTATTCCTCTTTGTAAGATTGATGAGATCCGATTTTTACACGACTGAAAAGGTAAAATCATCACTGCGAACCATCTAAAATTTACTAAAAAAGTGTCAATTCCCAACTTCGCTCAGAACCGAGATAGGATGGTTCTAATAAAACACCCCAGCCTCATCACCAACTCATTTACCTTAAACGAGTCGCGTTCCCAAATGCTACACCGTCATTCTTTTCATTTTTCGTACACGTCATATTTTCGTTGCAATGAGGACTTGTCTCATTTTTTAGAGACTATGATCAACATTTATTTTCTGAATTATTAATCATGATGACGTAGATTTTTATCAGTAATTAACACATGTTTGATTCTCGTTACGACGTGTTTGTCCGGAGCCCTTGAGGAGAGCGAGCTGGTCGTGGGTACCCTCATTAGCGGGCAGTATGGCGGGAATGCGTCTGTGCTTTTATTATTTTTGAATAAAAATTGGTGCTTTGAATTCCTGAATGAAAATTACTGCTCTGGATTCTCGAGTCAAATTTAGTGCTCTGAATTCTTGAATCAAATTTAGTGCTCTGGATTTTTGAATCAAATTTAGTGCTCTGGATTTTTGAATCAAATTTAGTGCTCTGGATTTTTGAATCAAATTTAGTGCTCTGGATTTTTGAATAATAATTAGCGCCAGGAATTAAGCATGTTTGGCTCAGATTCTGCTATGTGTTGCCTTGAGCTTTTTCCTTCAGTTTGCCTCGGGAATTCTACATCCCCATTGTTTATTGCCTCGAATTACACACAAACTCAGCTACATAATGCGTCGAGATTCATTGTTTATTTTGCCTCGAGAATCTCACAATTCTATCTCTTTTTGCCTCGACTTACCCCCAAACTCGGCTACATATTGCGTCGAGATTCTTCTTTGTCCATTTTGCCTCGAGAATCCTCAAACTCCCTACATACTGCCATGAGATACCTTCTCAAGAATTTTAAAACTGGATCACTTATTGCCTCAAGTTACCGGTAAGCTCTACTGCATATTACGCTGAGAATCTTTGTTCATTTTGCACCGAGAAACCTGAAATTCTGCTGCACTGCATAGAGATTCAGCGTCCATTTTACCTCGAGAATGGGAAGCCCAATCTCATCTCGACGACTCCGATTTATAATCACACCTGTTATGACCAGCTTTCTCGTTTTTCGAGTCATCTCCGCCTAGGAATTCTCAGGTAAGTTCGCATAGTAATTTCCATGCAAAGCACTTTCGCTAATTAGCTCTGAGATATGCGTGTCATTGAGTTTCTTTTTCATCAGGGAACACGTGTTTTCTATTGTGTATTTTTATCAATGGTTTTATCCTTCCTCTGTTTTCCTTCCTCTGTTTTCCTTCCTCTGTTTTCCTTCCTCTGTTTTCCTTCCTCTTTCTTTTTTATCCTTCCTCTCTTTGGAACGTCTTTGTTGCGGTTAGGGAGTCTTAAACTAATCTAATCTGCATGTTTTATCGAACGAAGATAGGACAAAAAAAGAGAGGTGAAAGTGAGACATTGATAATAATTTAAAATATTTACTGGAGAAACTTATACGCATGAATGAATAATTTATTTTGACGGTACGATCTCAGATAAATTGAGTGGACTTTCACCAAACATCCTTTTCAAAAATATTGATCATTTAATGAATAGTAAGGTAATTGAAACTCCCGTATTAGTCAGGTTGCCCCTCAGGAGGCATAGGTTCAGTTTGGGTTTGTCTATTCCATGGTGCGAGGTCTGACGCCCCCAGGGACGATACCGTTGAGTTACCGCAGCTGTAAATAAGCTGTCGATACTTCTGTCCAACGTGCCCACTTTGCTTCCTTCAGTTTTCATACCTTCTTTGCTATCTCTTCCTTACCTTACTTTCCTTTTCCTTCCAACTTGCTGCCTCTATGTGCAGGGAACACACCTCAAGCGTAGATTCTCTTTTTTCTCCAGTAAATTATAAATGGGCTTTCTTTTCGCTTTCTCGAGATCACCTTTAGTTTGGCTAGGAGTCTTAAACTATTGTAACAGCGATGATAATAATTACCCAGTACAGGAAATATCAGAGGGAAAAGATCACGCAAAATAATACCATAGTTCAATTCATATAAGAGAAGAACTGCACACAAACGCGATAAGAATAGAGACGACGTCGTTGAACAAGAACTACAGAGAAACGAGAACCTGATCAGTAATGATGCGGCTGTGAGATGAACTGTATAAAGTCCGATCTCTACAATTACATCTGCATTAATGCGTCTGATTCTTGGAATGAAAAGCAAGGTGAAAATCGCTAAAAGTATCGTCATTTTATTTACAGAGTTAGCAAAGTCTATGTGAAGAAAAATGAACGTTTCGAACTATAGCGCTTCATCGGTTCGCTCATATGTGAGCGAAGTCATTGGGTTATTCGCGAGCTCATCGTACTCGTTTTGCTCGCACCGTCTTGTATCTCTATCACTTATCGTGTTCTCCTTGCGCTCATCATCGTGTTCTCCTTGCGCTCATCATCGTGTTCTCCTTGCTCTCTCCGTTTGGCTCTTCTTGCGCTCATCGTCTTGTGTTCATCATCGTATTCATTTTGGTGTCCCCATTTTGTCTTTCATACGCCCATCATCGTGTTCTTGAGCTCATCAACGTGAATCTTTACGCTTCTCACTTGGCTGAGGAAAGCAGGCTCGCATGCCCGTGTGGGTGCGTAGGATTCGCTACAGCTCGACGCCCGCCACGGTAGAGGAAACAAGGTAGGTTCAAACCAGTCTTTTTTTCGTTGACGGTGGGGTTTGCTGACGTCACGGCAACAAACCAATAGCAGCGCTCATATTACATCTGGTAGCTCTGCTACCCACAAGTCTGACTCCACTCTTGGTCCAACTACACGGCGTTTTGGTGACGTCAAAAAGTTTGTTTGAAATAAAGCCGTTCTATTCGCCAGTCGTACAAGAGGAGGTGTATTTTCTCTCATAGGAATGACTACCTTGTTTCCTCTACCGTGACGCCCGCGGCCGTTGGTGCTGCAGTGCCTAAGGTGTCCATTGTGCATCTGCTCAATAATCACAGTTCGTCTAAACGCAGCCATTTTCCGGGGATGATGTGCGGTCCTAAGCGGAAGGTTAGGTTGGCCTTCCTATTTTTGTATATATAATTGGTATATGCTTTATTACAGACCGTCTGTTATATGTGCACTGTTGTCCTATTTTTCTACACACCGTTGATTTCCTTCAACTATTTTCTCAATTCATAAGCTTCTTTCTGAACTTACTGTTTCTATGCACAGGGATTCTTGCGCATAAATGCAGCTTGTGCATTGGTTCTTCATTCCCTGAACTCCATACTAAATGGCCTTCCATCCTTCCTTCTTTCGAAAAGCCTTTTATGTGGTGTATGTTAATGTAGTTTATGCAACAGTTTATTTTATGATGATGAAATTTATTATTATTTGTCGTTATGACGTTCTTTTCATGTTACGTAGATTGTCGTGATTCTTCTGGGACAGACTTTCGCCGTATTCAAAGAAACGTTAAGAAAGGGTTGTTTTGGCCAAGCAACCATCTTCTAAAAGACCCGACATTGAATAAAATGCTCTCGACAATAAAGCGCAGCATCTCTGGGCTCTTCAACCTACGCTTCGAGCAAAGCTTCACTAACCGCCGAGCATCATTTGAAACAACCAGCGAACCTCACACCCCTCTACGAACCCCCCCCAGTGGACTTCGGACTCTCTGCCACGTACCCGACGCCTGTGCTCCAGATTATTTCAAGACACTTCCATATTTCTTCGTGTATTTAAACTTCTTCCTGCGGGACCTAAAATGTTGTTCATTCTATATAAATTACTTGCTATTTGATTATAAAGCTTAATCCATTTGAATCATCTCCCAACACTTGATATTTTCTGTTATATCTCCACGTAAAGCTTCAAGATAGGTAACGCGTCTGTTCGCACTCGAAACAGCGTCTCTCAGCCCCTTCTGGGCAGATGTACATGAGGGCATTAGGTCCTGGGCCGTCAATTGGGCGAGACGTGTGTACCTCCGCTTACACCCTTGCGGGTGAAGTGGAGGAAGTGTTAACTCGAAGCTGTATTGAGTTGTCGGCCGCTATTCGGGAATACCACAGCTAAGTATCCCATATGCTCATCTACTAGCTCATCAATCCTCAATAAGTGGCTTCATGTGTTAGGCATAGATTAACCTTGTTCGATGTAATTTCTAGACGTTCTTTGCTTCTCTGTTGATTACCCAGCGCCGAGACCTCATCTCACAGCTAAGATGTGCTTCTTATAATTATTAATATGTTTCTCTATTAAATGATTCAACTCCGAGGCTTCACCTCATTTAAGATGTTCTTGTCAGACTTCTCAATATGTTGATAATCTATGTTTCCATCTATTATTTCACGTTAAAGGCTTCACCGACTTATCTCAATGTCATAGCGCGAATTCTTATGATTTGTGTCATCTAACAGTTAAGAATTAACTCAATCAACGAGATCTGATAGCATCGTAATCATTTAAACCTTTTAATATGATGTATACTTCGTTAGTCGCTTCTTATTTCCACATGTATCGTTCCCCTTGCTAATTGAGTTTGAAGACGTCGTCAATATAACGTAAGCTTGTGTTGCAGCCATCTCGTCATTCACCTTCTACTTAACTTGTTATAATATCATGATTATTTACAACTATTAGTGACATTGAAAGGTCAGAATCTTGATTGAATCTTTATTGAAATAACGAAAATATAATAAATGAGGCCTTCCGTCTCGATCATCAACCTTGAGATTCCTGAAGTAAAGAGGAAAATGACGATAAATAATACGATCAAAGAATTGCCTCCTGAAATCGGCCAACGAATAAATGCGACATTAAAGAAAAATTACGATTACGGCCTCGATGAGAAACCACGTTCACAACATATGGTGCCAAGCGGTGGCGGATCTTTATCTTCAATCGTCTCCGAAAGAGACCGCTCGAAATAATTGTCACGCTACCAAAATTGCCGAAATTTATCTAAAATAACAAAATAACAAAACCATTCAAATTAAATCAAAGATGCCTCAAATACTTCATAAAAATTGCATTTGATCTGCCAGACGCAAACTCAACTAGTGATGGATGACTATTCATAACACTCAATATTGTATCAAGGTGTTTAGTAATCTATATCATTGTATCCCGCTTACATTTAAATTGTTTCTATTTCGTGTGCCCATTTACCCATTTACTAATATTCTGCCGTTTTATCTCAATTGCAAACCTATTTGCTTTTCATTTCATTGTGTTTGTTTATTATAAAATTATTAGGATGTCTAACCATGCTTTCTACTTTGATTTATTACTTTTGTGAATCTATTTACCTTTCATTTATTGTGTTTATTTACTGTGAAATTATTCATATGTCTAACCATGTATTAATCTCTGTTTGATTTATGAATTTTTCTCAATAATCATGCTTCAAGGTTAACCGTTTCTAATCAAAGATTTTAATCCCAATTAAGAATCTATTCTGAGTTTCTTATATCATTACGTCGTTTTGTGTTGATTGTTCGTGTATTGAAATACCCAATATATGAAGCAGTTAATTCCAAATGATTTAAAATTTAAAAATCAAGCGTCATTCGATTGAATATTGCATAGTTTCTCTATGAGAATAATTAATTTGAGTTAGACGCTGTGGAAATTCATCTAGCCACCGTGAACCTTTCGGCGCCATTTTCTTTTCGACAAAGGCGTTGGAAGCCGCGCAGCTCCGAGCACACTCTCTATAGCGGCAGCCTGAGTCATATTCTAAAATTTACGTGGAGCATCCATTCTTTGTCACCTTAGATCTTCATTTGGAATCTAAGGAAATTCAAAAACTAAACTTCTAAAGTTAACATCATTGAAATTTAATTGAAAAATCTCCTAAATGTTTAAAAAAAAAATTTTTGTTAAAAACTTTCAATTAAAGTGCTTATTAAAAATTTCTTCGTACTCTCAAATATCAGCGGAGGTTTATTTAAAATGAGTATTCCATTCAATTATAAATCTTTTCTACGGAATAACAATATCACATGCATTATGTACGCTCAAAAATTGATTTTACATATAAAATTTACGAATGGAGAAATCCTAATCTACGGATAATTTACTCTCGTGTCCATTTCTAAATTTCAATATTGTATTCCATCGTGTGAATCAACCATTTGAGAAGATTGTTGTGCGTGGATGTGCCTTGTGGGGTGTGATGATGTGAAAGCAGAGATGTGAGGCTGCGACGTGTGGTAGGAACTGCCTAACTGGCGCTTTGTTTACGAAATCGCCCAGCTGCCCGCTCCTTCGACTTCCTCTTGTTGACATTCCTGCCTCTGAAACACAACCACATGGCTGACTCACTTCCCCAGTCTCATAGAACATGTAACGACATGGCAGCATTTGATAGTCAAATAAGATGCTCGATGTTTAGGATATTTTGGTATGATGTTTGAATGTATTTTGCGAGATAGCGTAATGATGAATTTTATTTGTTACTCCTATTTACTTATACTTCAATGTCAACAAATTACTGATTACGACCACGAACTTGATGCCGAGGTGTAATTCATTCCCGTCTGGATAATTTTTTCTTTGTAAAGTAAATGTCACGAAAATTATGAATTAGTTCTTAAATTTCCAGTGCGAGCAAATTGATATTTCGTAACGATGAATGTAATAATGACTATAAATATAAGTGAATTCGATTCTAACCCGGTTAATGTATGATCAGAAAATATTGTGTCCTCTCCTTCCGAGAATCATCATTATTATTGCGTCATAGCATATCGAATAAGAATGGAATAAAATTTAGGGTAGACTAGAAGTATGTCCTTTCTGTAAACATGAAGTTACTTATGAGTGAGATGAGTGTGGACGGATGTTGTGAGCGCCTGCGGAGGGAGAAGGAATAAAATTTGGATTTATGAAGACGACAAATAACCATTATGAAACTTTCAGTCAATGGCTGCTGTGGACGTGTGAATCGACTACGGTCTTCACAAGATCACCGCTGCGCGAGAGGGCCTCTGCCTGTGCAGAGCGGTCACACGAACGCACGCTTCGCATCCACGTCTGTGTGCGTGACTGGACGTACATCACGGCCCGACCAGCGGCGGCGAGCGTCTCGCTGAGGCAGCGGCGCATACGTACACCTGTGTGCGTGAACGACTAGAACTACATCGCAGACCAGCAGCAGCAGCAGCGGCGGCAGCAGCGGACGTCTCAGCCAGGCAGCGAAAAGCACAATGCGGGCACGATGTAGGGGTACGAGAGCGAGCGTCACAGCTGGAACACTCGCATACAACAACGCGTCACTCAGAGGCTTGCCCTGTCTCCATGGCAACGCGAGGTAATCGAGCACGCTTGCGTCTGCTCTCTCACACACTCACACTTGGCGCGCGAGGCACAGCTGGTTGGCGCATGACGTGATGCAATCCCGGCGAGCATCAAGGACAGAGGATACGACGATGAAGAAAACAGAGCGACGATATGCTGCGATTGATGGAGAGACGACCAATGATACGGCAACGTTTACATCATCATTTATGATGAAGAAAAGATGACGGTTCCAGCCATTAAAGGAACACGTCCACTTCTATCTTAGATCCCGTGGAGTTCTTTAACTCGGAGTTTTTCTGCAAGAGAGATGAAGAACAGGAGCACCCTCGGTCTCTACGCGACTGTAGGGCAAAAAAGGATTTTCCATGAAGTTTTTCAACTTCACGACTGCTGCATGTGGCAGTCATGACGGTGTGGGAGATCACCGACATCGATTGTTAGGAGAATGTCCTGCCAAAGGACGACTGCAATGGTGTCATCTCAAGGTGTCTCGATTCAACGCTTCCTAGTGAATGCAAACCACTCCCGTCCAGCTCCGTATTTGTCTTCTCGGAACTACTTTTCTTCGGATCAGTAGTCGCACGCGCACAGATCAAGAAGAAGGATAACAACGAGCGGGAGCTCGATACTTAAATGACGTCGGCGAGGATTTGTCGTGATTCTTCTGGGACAGACTTTCGCCGTATTCAAAGAAACGTTAAGAAAGGGTTGTTTTGGCCAAGCAACCATCTTCTAAAAGACCCGACATTGAATAAAATGCTCTCGACAATAAAGCGCAGCATCTCTGGGCTCTTCAACCTACGCTTCGAGCAAAGCTTCACTAACCGCCGAGCATCATTTGAAACAACCAGCGAACCTCACACCCCTCTACGAACCCCCCCCAGTGGACTTCGGACTCTCTGCCACGTACCCGACGCCTGTGCTCCAGATTATTTCAAGACACTTCCATATTTCTTCGTGTATTTAAACTTCTTCCTGCGGGACCTAAAATGTTGTTCATTCTATATAAATTACTTGCTATTTGATTATAAAGCTTAATCCATTTGAATCATCTCCCAACACTTGATATTTTCTGTTATATCTCCACGTAAAGCTTCAAGATAGGTAACGCGTCTGTTCGCACTCGAAACAGCGTCTCTCAGCCCCTTCTGGGCAGATGTACACGAGGGCATTAGGTCCTGGGCCGTCAATTGGGCGAGACGTGTGTACCTCCGCTTACACCCTTGCGGGTGAAGTGGAGGAAGTGTTAACTCGAAGCTGTATTGAGTTGTCGGCCGCTATTCGGGAATACCACAGCTAAGTATCCCATATGCTCATCTACTAGCTCATCGATCCTCAATAAGTGGCTTCATGTGTTAGGCATAGATTAACCTTGTTCGATGTAATTTCTAGACGTTCTTTGCTTCTCTGTTGATTACCCAGCGCCGAGACCTCATCTCACAGCTAAGATGTGCTTCTTATAATTATTAATATGTTTCTCTATTAAATGATTCAACTCCGAGGCTTCACCTCATTTAAGATGTTCTTGTCAGACTTCTCAATATGTTGATAATCTATGTTTCCATCTATTATTTCACGTTAAAGGCTTCACCGACTTATCTCAATGTCATAGCGCGAATTCTTATGATTTGTGTCATCTAACAGTTAAGAATTAACTCAATCAACGAGATCTGATAGCATCGTAATCATTTAAACCTTTTAATATGATGTATACTTCGTTAGTCGCTTCTTATTTCCACATGTATCGTTCCCCTTGCTAATTGAGTTTGAAGACGTCAATATAACGTAAGCTTGTGTTGCAGCCATCTCGTCATTCACCTTCTACTTAACTTGTTATAATATCATGATTATTTACAACTATTAGTGACATTGAAAGGTCAGAATCTTGATTGAATCTTTATTGAAATAACGAAAATATAATAAATGAGGCCTTCCGTCTCGATCATCAACCTTGAGATTCCTGAAGTAAAGAGGAAAATGACGATAAATAATACGATCAAAGAATTGCCTCCTGAAATCGGCCAACGAATAAATGCGACATTAAAGAAAAATTACGATTACGGCCTCGATGAGAAACCAAGTTCGCGACATAGATGACCAATTAATGATCGCTGTAATTGTGCAGATATTCCAAGCGTCTGTTCAACGTACATTGAAGTTGTTTCGAATCTTTCCTATGAATAGATGAATATCGGGTCATAAATGCCAAAAAATAAAAACCGGCCGATAGCTGGATATTGTACTCATGCCTGTCTTGGAAATTATTTGGTGCAACCGCTAGGGTTGTCGTTACCCACCTACAGCTGCGCCATTCCAAATGTTTCACAATAGGTGCGGATTTCGTGCATGTTGAACTTATGGAAGACTTTAAACAAGATTCGAATATTTTCTCCATTTTCTTCGTTCTCCATTGAAAACACTTGGATCAAGCTTGTGAACTAAGATTGCTCATCTTCTTCTACAAAAAATTAAATTCATTGCTCTAAACACTAGTTTTTGTATTTTCAAACCCGCGTGTCGTCCAGTATTGATTGATTTTCTCCTCACTCAAAACACAAAACGATGCGAGGATGAAAAACTCGCTTGCGCTTCTTTCTTAAATTTGTAGGTGCGAGACCCTCTGTGAGGGCAGAGCCTGACCCTCGCATGCCGCGCACACTGCCCGCCCTCGTCGCGTGTGTGACCTGCCTCGCATAATGGTGTGTGTGACCTGCCTCGCATAATAGTGTGTGTGACCTGCCTCGCATAATGGTGTGCGTGACCTGCCTCGCATAATGGTGTGTGTGACCTGCCTCGCATAATGGTGTGTGTGACCTGCCTCGCATAATGGTGTGTGTGACCTGCCTCGCATAATGGTGAGTGTGACCTGCCTCGCATAATGGTGTGTGTGACCTGCCTCGCATAATGGTGTGTGTGACCTGCCTCGCATAATGGTGTGTGTGACCTGCCTCGCATAATGGTGTGTGTGACCTGCCTCGCATAATGGTGTGTGTGACCTGCCTCGCATAATGGTGTGTGTGACCTGCCTCGCATAATGGTGTGTGTGACCTGCCTCGCATAATGGTGTGTGACCTGCCTCGCATAATGGTGTGTGTGACCTGCCTCGCATAATGGTGTGTGTGACCTGCCTCGCATAATAGTGTGTGTGACCTGCCTCGCATAATGGTGTGTGACCTGCCTCGCATAGTGGTGTGTGTGTGTGACCTGCCTCGCATAGTGGTGTGTGTGTGACCTGCCTCGCATAGTGGTGTGTGTGTGACCTGCCTCGCATAGTTGTGTGTGTGACCTGCCTCGCATAGTTGTGTGTGTGACCTGCCTCGCATAATGGTGTGTGTGACCTGCCTCGCATAATGGTGTGTGTGACCTGCCTCGCATAATGGTGTGTGTGACCTGCCTCGCATAATGGTGTGTGTGACCTGCCTCGCATGATGGTGTGTGTGACCTGCCTCGCATAATGGTGAGTGTGACCTGCCTCGCATAATGGTGTGTGTGACCTGCCTCGCATAATGGTGTGTGTGACCTGCCTCGCATAATGGTGTGTGTGACCTGCCTCGCATAATGGTGTGTGTGACCTGCCTCGCATAGTGGTGTGTGTGACCTGCCTCGCATAATGGTGTGTGTGACCTGCCTTGCATAATGGTGTGTGTGACCTGTCTCGCATAATGGTGTGTGTGACCTGCCTCGCATAATGGTGTGTGTGACCTGCCTCGCATAATGGTGTGTGTGACCTGCCTCGCATAATGGTGTGTGTGACCTGCCTCGCATAATGGTGTGTGTGACCTGCCTCGCATAATGGTGTGTGTGACCTGCCTCGCATAATGGTGTGTGTGACCTGCCTCGCATAATGGTGTGTGTGACCTGCCTCGCATAATGGTGTGTGTGACCTGCCTCGCATAATGGTGTGTGTGACCTGCCTCGCATAATGGTGTGTGTGACCTGCCTCGCATAATGGTGTGTGTGACCTGCCTCGCATAATGGTGTGTGTGACCTGCCTCGCATAATGGTGTGTGTGACCTGCCTCGCATAATGGTGTGTGTGACCTGCCTCGCATAATGGTGTGTGTGACCTGCCTCGCACAATGGTGTGTGTGACCTGCCTCGCACAATGGTGTGTGTGACCTGCCTCGCATAATAGTGTGTGTGACCTGCCTCGCATAATGGTGTGTGTGACCTGCCTCGCATAATGGTGTGTGTGACCTGCCTCGCATAATGGTGTGTGTGACCTGCCTCGCATAATGGTGTGTGTGACCTGCCTCGCATAATGGTGTGTGTGACCTGCCTCGCATAATGGTGTGTGTGACCTGCCTCGCATAATGGTGTGTGTGACCTGCCTCGCATAATGGTGTGTGTGACCTGCCTCGCATAATGGTGTGTGTGACCTGCCTCGCATAATGGTGTGTGTGACCTGCCTCGCATAATGGTGTGTGTGACCTGCCTCGCATAATGGTGTGTGTGACCTGCCTCGCATAATGGTGTGTGTGACCTGCCTCGCATAATGGTGTGTGTGACCTGCCTCGCATAATGGTGTGTGTGACCTGCCTCGCATAATGGTGTGTGACCTGCCTCGCATAATGGTGTGTGTGACCTGCCTCGCATAATGGTGTGTGTGACCTGCCTCGCATAATAGTGTGTGTGACCTGCCTCGCATAATGGTGTGTGTGACCTGCCTCGCATAATGGTGTGTGACCTGCCTCGCATAATGGTGTGTGACCTGCCTCGCATAATGGTGTGTGACCTGCCTCGCATAATGGTGTGTGTGCCCTCCTGGGCTAATTGACGGCTTAACTTCTGCGTCTCCTGCAACTGATTTAGAGCAGCGCTGCGAGCTCTTTGTGCAGCTTAGATCTGATCTGCTGGGGCTATTGATCTGTTGAAAATGGTCTGATAGAAATGGTCTGATAGAAATGGTCTGATAGAAATGGTCTGATAGAAATGATCTGATAGAAATGATCTGATAGAAATGATCTGATAGAAATGATCTGATAGAAATGGTCTGATAGAAATGGTCTGATAGAAATGGTCTGATGGAAATGGTCTGATGGAAATGGTCTGATGGAAATGGTCTGATGGAAATGGTCTGATGGAAATGGTCTGATGGAAACGGTCTGATGGAAACGGTCTGATGGAAACGGTCTGATGGAAACGGTCTGATGGAAACGGTCTGATGGAAACGGTCTGATGGAAACGGTCTGATGGAAACGGTCTGATGGAAACGGTCTGATGGAAACGGTCTGATGGAAACGGTCTGATGGAAACGGTCTGATGGAAACGGTCTGATGGAAACGGTCTGATGGAAACGGTCTGATGGACACGGTCTGATGGAAACGGTCTGATGGACACGGTCTGATGGACACGGTCTGATGGACACGGTCTGATGGACACGGTCTGATGGAAACGGTCTGATGGAAACGGTCTGATGGAAACGGTCTGATGGAAACGGTCTGATGGAAACGGTCTGATGGAAACGGTCTGATGGAAACGGTCTGATGGAAACGGTCTGATGGAAACGGTCTGATGGAAACGGTCTGATGGAAACGGTCTGATGGAAACGGTCTGATGGAAACGGTCTGATGGAAACGGTCTGATGGAAACGGTCTGATGGAAACGGTCTGATGGAAACGGTCTGATATAAACGGTCTGATGGAAACGGTCTGATGGAAACGGCATGATGGAAACGGCATGATGGAAACGGCATGATGGAAACGGCATGATGGAAACGGCATGATGGAAACGGCATGATGGAAACGGTCTGTCTGTTAGAACTGATCTGTAACTAACCATCAAGAGACCTGCAATGCATGGGGCAGACTCATATTACAGTGTAACAATTTTGTACACAGGTCGCTGCAAACACAATGGTGTGAATGTATTTTCAATAATGTGAGCGTCGGGCTCGGTTAAGGTGCTCCAATAGTGTTGAGTATGACTATATTTGTTCGTCAAGTACAGACATTTTTCAGCACTCCCTGCTCATGGCGTAGCTCGCTCCTGCACCTTACATCAACGGTACCCATGCACGGTATTGTTCTTCTGGGTACCGTGTGTCGATGTATCATTCACTGCACAGTCATTGCACCACTCACCACTGCACCACTCACCACAGCACCACTCACCACAGCACCACTCACCACAGTACCACTCACCACAGCACCACTCACCACAACACCACTCACCACAGCACCACTCACCACAGCACCACTCACCACAGCACCACTCACCACAGCACCACTCACCACAGCACCACTCACCACAGCACCTCTCACCACAGCACCACTCACCACAGCACCACTCACCACAGCACCACTCACCACAGCACCGCTCACCACAGCACCACTCACCACAGCACCACTCACCACAACACCACTCACCACAACACCACTCACCACAGCACCACTCACCACAGCACCACTCACCACAGCACCACTCACCACAGCACCACTCACCACAGCACCACTCACCACAGCACCACTCACCACAGCACCACTCACCACAGCACCACTCACCACAGCACCACTCACCACAGCACCACTCACCACAGCACCACTCACCACAGCACCACTCACCACAGCACCACTCACCACAGCACCACTCACCACAGCACCACTCACCACAGCACCACTCACCACAGCACCACTCACCACAGCACCACTCACCACAGCACCACTCACCACAGCACCACTCACCACAGCACCACTCACCACAGCACCACTCACCACAGCACCACTCACCACAGCACCACTCACCACAGCACCACTCACCACAGCACCACTCACCACAGCACCACTCACCACAGCACCACTCACCACAGCACCACTCACCACAGCACCACTCACCACAGCACCACTCACCACAGCACCACAGCACCACAGCACCACAGCACCACAGCACCACAGCACCACAGCACCACTCACCACAGCACCACTCACCACAGCACCACTCACCACAGCACCACTCACCACAGCACCACTCACCACAGCACCACTCACCACAGCACCACTCACCACAGCACCACTCACCACAGCACCACTCACCACAGCACCACTCACCACAGCACCACTCACCACAGCACCACTCACCACAGCACCACTCACCACAGCACCACTCACCACAGCACCACTCACCACAGCACCACTCACCACAGCACCACTCACCACAGCACCACTCACCACAGCACCACTCACCACAGCACCACTCACCACAGCACCACTCACCACAGCACCACTCACCACAGCACCACTCACCACAGCACCACTCACCACAGCACCACAGCACCACAGCACCACTCACCACAGCACCACTGACCACAGCACCACTGACCACAGCACCACTGACCACAGCACCACTGACCACAGCACCACTCACCACAGCACCACTCACCACAGCACCACCTAGATTCCCATGCTCCCCCGAACGCCCTCACTTTCACCAGCCCTGGCACGTTTGTGCAGCTGAGGTGCTCTATGCGCACCTGTAGCTTCCGTGGGAATTATCTCTCCCAGGAGGAAGATGTGAAGTCCCGAGCTGAACGTCAGGTAGGCCTTTCTTTTGTTCCAAGAGTTGTAGACTTTTATTTTATAACGTGCCATCTTCTTCCTGTTCACTGTTGCGCGCCCCTCAGGGGGTGCAACTCTTGCATCTATGGGAATTAGCGCTAACAAGGGGGAAATGTGAGGGCCCGAGCTGGGTGTTTAGTAGGCCTTCTTTTTGTTGAAATGGTGCGTGCTAGCACACTCAATTAGTGACGACGCATTTGTGTGCTAGATATAGTGGTTGCTCATTCCCACCTATAACTTTGTACTTTAATGAGATACCTTTATATTAATCAGGTCGTGTTTGTCTGCTAGATGTAGTGCTTGCTCTCCTTCACTTATAAGTTTGAACTCTAATGAGATGCCTGTAAATTTATGAGGTCACATTAGTGTGCTAGGTATAGTGCCTGCTAACATGTAACTCCGTTTAATAATAGGATCCCTTGGAAAGGTATCCAATGTCAAAACGATGACTATGGTAGCTCTAACTGATGTTCAATGTTCTATTCAAGTCAAGGTCAATTATTGTACTCAAAATGGTTAATTACAGACACCAAACAAATTTTATTTTCATTTTGTTTGAATTTTTATGAAAACTGAGTTTGTGACTACCAGTCGGCCAGCAACATGATGAAAATCCCCTCAGTGACCGCTGGTAGGTGCTTAAGCCGTCAACGCGTTAACAGCCTTTCTAAACGAAAGACAGTTCTTCCAATAACAACACACGTAAGATTCGACCTCCTCTGTAGTACATCTAAAGGTAAAGTGCACTTGCTCCTCATAGAAATGGAGAACTATTCAAGTTTGCGTCTAGTTACACTTTGGTGGAAGATTTCGTGTTCACGTTGGACGCATCGCGTTCGCGCATTGTAGCTGGAGGCCAGAAGACTCGTTTCAATGAAGGGAATCAGAAGGGATTTTTTTCAGAAATTGATCAGAAGGGATTTTTTTCAGAAATTGATCATAAGGGATTTTTTTTTCAGAAATTGATCAGAAGGGATTTTTTTTCAGAAATTGATCAGAAGGAATTTTTTTTCAGAAATTGATCAGAAGGGATTTTTTTTCAGAAATTGATCAGAAGGGATTTTTTTTAGAAATTGATCAGAAGGGATTTTTTTTCAGAAATTGATCAGTAGGGATTTTTTTTCAGAAATTGATAAGAATGGATTTTTTTCAGAAATTGATCATAAGGGATTTTTTTTTCAGAAATTGATCAGAAGGGATTTTTTTTCAGAAATTGATCAGAAGGGATTTTTTTCAGAAATTGATCAGAAGGGATTTTTTTCAGAAATTGATTAGAAGGGATTTTTTTCAGAAATTGATCAGAAGGGATTTTTTTTCAGAAATTGATCAGAAGGGATTTTTTTTCAGAAATTGATCAGAAGGGATTTTTTTTCAGAAATTGATCAGAAGGGATTTTTTTTCAGAAATTGATCAGAAGGGATTTTTTTTCAGAAATTGATCAGAAGGGATTTTTTTTCAGAAATTGATCAGAAGGGATTTTTTTCAGAAATTGATCAGAAGGGTTTTTTTCAGAAATTGATCAGAAGGGATTTTTTTTCAGAAATTGATCAGAAGGGATTTTTTTTCAGAAATTGATCAGAAGGGAATTTTTTCAGAAATTGATCAGAAGGGATTTTTTTTCAGAAATTGTTCTGAAGGGATTTTTTCCAGAAATTGATCAGAAGGGATTATTTTTTCAGAAATTGATCAGAAGGGATTTTTTTCAGAAATTGATCAGAAGGGATTTTTTTCAGAAATTGATCAGAAGGGATTTTTTTTCAGAAATTGATCTGAAGGGATTTTTTCAGAAATTGATCAGAAGGGATTTTTTTCAGAAATTGATCTGAAGGGATTTTTTCAGAAATTGATCAGAAAGGATCTTTTTTCAGAAATTGATCAGAAGGGATTTTTTTTCAGAAATTGATCAAAAGGGATTTTTTTCAGAAATTGATCAGAAGGGATTTTTTTCAGAAATTGATCAGAAGGGATTTTTTTTCAGAAATTAATCAGAAGGGAATTTTTTTTAAGTTAATCAGAATAGAATTTTTTCAGAAGGGAATCTTTTTTCAAAAAGAAAGGTGTTGGGGGGTCTCTCCTTGTGAAGACACTTACTTGATGTCCACGAGCTGTGTTTTGTTTAGGGGAATGGGAGTGTGTATTTCTTGCAGCATGTTCATGTGAACATGAATAAAATCATTATCGAGGTTCGAGGTTTGATGATTTCTTCTCTCATTTGCAATTAATAGTATTTTTCTCCTGAATCCTCATTCCAAACTATGTTTCACAAACTTTTAGACGCTTCGTTTGTATGGAAATTTATAGTAGGTTTTACTTCTGTGGATTAATTTTAAATTCGTATTCGTATGCTGATCTCTGAAAAATCGTATAAATTGAACCATTGCAAAAATATTCAGTGTTATTGTCTTTAATTTCATCACAGTCGAATTTTCGTTTGTTTTTGACACAATCTAATCTTGAAAGCACTTAGTAACAGAATGATATAAATAGGTGCTGTATACAGCATTGACCGTAAAATCAAAGCGCTCCTCCCAATTGGACATGTATTCATACAGGATGTAATCCGATGCAAAAAATCCTACAATGTGCCTTGCACTGCACAGCGATTTATTATTACAAAACCACACGAAAAATATGCCGTACAGTTACGTGCGACATGAAGTCCAAAAAAACTCGAGCATTTTTCATGCCACCTGAAAGGTTACCGCACAAGCGACGACAAGATAACTTCTTCAGAACATCTTCAGCGTGTTTTTGAATAGTTTATTTTAAAACCGGAGATTTACTTCCGTTAATTATAGTGTTCTATTTGGGCGACTGCTCAATCCAGCTCGCAAGGTATCCGCAGCATCCCGTGTATTGTGCGGGATTACTCTAGGACTCCGTATTTCATCAGGCAGGCACGTACGTGGGCTCCGTATTTCTCCAGGCAGGCACGTGGACTCCGTATTTCTCCAGGCAGGCGCGTGGATTCTCTAAGCTGGCCCGTGGATTTTCTAAGCTGGCACGTGGATTTTCTAAGCTGGCACGTGGATTTTCTAAGCTGGCACGTGGATTTTCTAAGCTGGCACGTGGATTTTCTAAGCTGGCACGTGGATTTTCTAAGCTGGCACGTGGATTTTCTAAGCTGGCACGTGGATTTTCTAAGCTGGCACGTGGATTTTCTAAGCTGGCACGTGGATTTTCTAAGCTGGCACGTGGATTTTCTAAGCTGGCACGTGGATTTTCTAAGCTGGCACGTGGATTTTCTAAGCTGGCACGTGGATTTTCTAAGCTGGCACGTGGATTTTCTAAGCTGGCACGTGGATTTTCTAAGCTGGCACGTGGATTTTCTAAGCTGGCACGTGGATTTTCTAAGCTGGCACGTGGATTTTCTAAGCTGGCACGTGGATTTTCTAAGCTGGCACGTGGATTTTCTAAGCTGGCACGTGGATTTTCTAAGCTGGCACGTGGATTTTCTAAGCTGGCACGTGGATTTTCTAAGCTGGCACGTGGATTTTCTAAGCTGGCACGTGGATTTTCTAAGCTGGCACGTGGATTTTCTAAGCTGGCACGTGGATTTTCTAAGCTGGCACGTGGATTTTCCAAGCTGATGCGTAGACTCTACATTTGTCGAGGTGCGTGGGAGGACCTCGAAATATCGGCGTTCATTTTTGCGTCTCACCGCCGCACTCGCGCGGAGATCATAAAGAAGAATCTTCCCGGAAAGTGTGAGGAAAGAGTCTCATTTCTAGAAGTAAAAAATGCCAGGCCTTGCTTGGAGATGTCGAGGAACATTTTCGCTTCGTTGTGAAACTTGTGGAGAACTTTGTTGTGAACCTTGTTGAATGTCTGAAACGAAAAAATAACTTGTTCAAAATATCCTAAACATGTGTAAAGTGTCGCAGCAAAATAAGATGAAGTTATAAGAACACAAATAACCGTACTTGTGTCATTTAAAAATAAGGCTTGCTCTATAGTGTTCAAGGAAAAGACATTTTCTAAAAATTCAGAAGTTCGGTGTAGCTATTTTCTTGGTTTCCTTGAAATCGACGTCGAGGACGTCGAGAAGAGCGAGAATGTTGCTAAAAATTCCCTGGCTTCTAGTTCTTAAATATTCCGCAGAGTTGTATCTTGATGGAAAAATTTACTTTACGATGTCGTAAATATCTTGCTTCACGACGGTGTCTGAAAATCCTTTCTGTAAGGCGCACTTCCGAGGGTTTGAAGCAATTTTTACTTTATTTTATTTTGATTCGCGGGCTTTCTACGTCAAAATTACGTAAGTGGGTCGTGACGTATTTCAAACGGCATATCTTGAAACGTACTCCGCATATCTCGTGCATGAATGACTTCAACAACTCATTTGAAATATTATGTCCCTTGTACACTGCAAAGAAAATCTGCTCGTTCCTTAAATATAATCAGAATTTTCTTTACATCCTTCCAGAGTTTTTAACATCAATTCCAGTATACATACAGGGCGTGTCCGCCAAAAAATGTACTCATTTTATGACTGTCGATTATTCATGTATTCATTATTTTTGCTTCAGATGCAACAAAGCGTTCGTTTAGGGCACCTAATTTTTATAAATCTTATGTACTTTTCTTCGACTTCTCAACACTCTGACTGCGACGTAAGCCACCGGTAGTCACGGAGGCAATTTCCATAACGCCAACGACCAGTGGTCACAAACTTAATTTGCATAAATAATTATTCAAAGCTAAATGAAGGCACGATCAAGTTACTTTTTTGCGATTTCCAACATTGATTACTACATACGGCAAAAATTTGAGGTGAATACCAAACTTCAGTTTTACCTGCCGCAATCAATGAGGTAACTCGTCAGACTTGAATCTATGAAAATAAACACCGACCAAAACAGAACAAAAAACAAAACAAATTATAAATAAACAAAACAGAACGCAGTCAAAGAGTTGGTACAATTTTTTGGAGCTCTCTGTTTTTGAATTTGACTTGCACTCTATTTCTGAGGCTGTGCTCTAAATTGTCACAGCCCTTCAGCAGTATACAGCTTATGCATCTAGGGGAATGAGTACTCCCAGGGGAAAACATGAGATCCCGAGTTCAAAGTTGAATAAGACTTCTTTTTATTGACATGGAATAGGTTTTTGCTTTTTCGTATCGTTTTTCATAAACTTCCTTCCTAACTTAATATTTCTGTGTACCTTGTGCATAGATTCCGTGTACTCTTTAAGTTCATACTAAGTGGTGCTTCCCTCTTTCCTCTCTTTAGACGCCGTTCTTGCAGTGAGCGAGGCATAACTAAATTTACATTCCAGCCTAAATTGTAAGTTTCCAGTACGGCATTAAATTTGCTCTTTTTGACATATATCGCGTCATAATGTTGATTGGAGCACCTTTAAATGCTGTTCAACCTTCTACGGGGCTAAAGAAAACTGGCAAGTCACTTCCAAGATATTCAACTGTACTTCAATAATACGTAAGGAGGAATCCAAAGTAAGAACTTGCATCTCAAAGTAATTACTTAGAAACTTCTTATTCCCAAACCTATTCCGCGCTGGGTAAAAAAGTCCTCCAGTTTGGTGGTACTGGAATGAAAATTGTTCTAAATGCCTGGAAATTGAGTATTTTAGAATAGGAAAATTTAACCCAGGCTACGCAAACGACACTTTCAAGTGAAGATAAAAAACTAAAACATGAACTGATAGGATCATATCCCTCGTATGGAAACTGAGCGTTTCTTTTCAATTATCCAGAGGGTAGATTAATCAGCTCAAAATCCCCTATGGAGAATTTAACTATATATGTATTGTGTGTAAAGGTTAACGCTCCTAGGAAAAGATGGGAGGTCCTGAGTTGAAAGTTAGGTCCTATTTTGCTGAAATTGATGACGCTTTTTGGTTTTGTTACAGGCCATCTTTTTCGGTTCATGGCTGTCCTTTTTTCACTTCTTACTAGTTTCATCAGCTTTTTTTACTTCATAAACAATAAACATCTTGGCCATGGGAATAAAGCCTTAAACCAACCGCAATTATAGTTCCATGAACTTCCTACAACCTCAATGTCTCTATTCGTGACGTGTCACGATGCTATCGTGAGTGTACCATGTTCCCTCAATTCTACACCAAATGGTGCCTCCCTCCTTCCACTCTTGGGAACACCTTTACTGTGGTTAAGAAGACACAAACTTACTTACAAAACAACTATCTAATCTACAGAGTTTTCTAACGTTCAGTTTTGTGCATACGAATTACTGGCGTAATACTTCACATCCAACATTATGCACTTTGTGCTTTGATACTACGTTCATTGAACTCAATACTAAATGGTGCCTCCCTCCTCCCTCTCTTTGGAACGTCTTTGTTGTGGTTAGGGAGGCTTTGAATAATTCATGAAGTTTTAACACCAGGAAAACAACGGCTAACTTGCAGTGCATCTGAACAAAACCAGTAATTAAGTGCCTGCGTTCTATTGGGTAAAAATTCTGCTCTTCCATCCACGTGTTTTGAGAGTAAAGTTCCATAGTTGAAGTGTACCATTTAATCATGATGCATCAAAACATGGAGTGGGGATGTTCATGTCCATTGTTGTTTGCTGCATGCATTTAGACATGCTCCATGCATTGGCCAAACAATAGGATCAGCATTCCCTTATCATGTGTTCAGAAACTATTGCAACTGTGGGGGTACAGAATCGTAAAGAATGTTTTTATTTCAAATAAAGGTACATCATCTGGTGCACCTTTTTCTAACCTACCTTGTTACCAGCATCAGGACGCAATGACGGTTGCCTTCGATCACGCTGGTATCCATTTAAATGTTTTGTTAAGGGGTAAAATTGGTAACCGGATGTGTTTTATTCCAGGTAAAAGGATGGTCGTATCTCTATAGAGATGTCTGTTAGGGGGGGGGGGCAAATTGGGAAAAGAAGAAGTTTTATTCCAGTTAATTGGATGGTTGTATCTATATATATATATATATATATATATAATGTTGTAGAGTTTTATTTTATGTGGTAACCAACGCTAGGACGCAATGACGATTTTCCGATCAAGCAAGCCGGCACCCGTTCCAAGTATGTTGGGAGAGAAGGGAATCGTACGAGGGTACCTATCCTACTTCTGCCAACGGGTAGAATTACCAGGCTCTTCGAGGTTGCTAACTTCCGTACGTAACACATGCGCTGTAGACCACTTGTCTACAGTTGACACCGGGTATATAACAATATACATTTCTAAGAACATTATGCCAACAGTGTTTCCAATGAACATATCAAGAAATCACCAATGAGATACCCACACCACGGAGCCGTGAAACCTTTACAGAGCAACGATCCCAGCTTATATATTTATTCGACCTTAGCGCAATGATATTCTTTTGTATGTAAATGAGAGCCTGTCGCTAGCTTATTATCGTGGCCCTTCAGCGCCCACTGGCAGCGGTGTCGCTTGTTCCACTTCCCCGTGAGGCTCGCTGTCCTCCCCGCAACTTTCTTTCCATTGTCCGTAATGACGGAGCTGGTCAATGGAATTACATAGCACACCCTTCCTGCTCCCCGGCTCTTTCTTCAGATGTTTGTATTCAAATGCATCGCAGCAATACCAATTTATGTTCAGGTTCCTTCCGGTCGAATTTTTAACCCCTTGCTTTTTTATTGACGGTGAGTTGTGGTGTGAATTGTCGGTTGTCCTATAGCCTGAACTTGTGCGTGTCTCGCTCTCTTTTCATTGAGTGCTTTGTTTTTGTGAGTGAGACTGTGATCTTGCTTCATTAACGATTTCAATTTTTTTCAATGCTTTGGACCTAAATTAAAAACTTCACCTTTCGCGAGGAGTTTGATCGTCTCTAAAAGAAACCTATTTAATTCGATACTGTGAATTTCGCAATTCATCATCGCTGAGCACAAGTTTTTACGTTCATTTATAGCTTCAAGCGAGGATCAGTTCCGTTCGATCAGGCTTATTTACACGTTAATCGACGGATCATTTTTGAGTGACAATTCCGCGTAGCATTCATTCATTCTTCCCCAGCTCATTCTTTCCGAGAAAATTCTGTCGTGAATTCCATGAATTAACTAACTCTTCAACTACCGCACTCCTTTGCGGTGAATTTTTCCCATCGCTTGATCCCTCGCAATATCTGCAAAATGTCAACCGTGAATATAACGAATTGATCTGCTTTTTGAATTTCGACCTTGAGTGATCGTCGAAATTTTCACGCTAGTGAGCGACGTTCAGCTACTGAAAGGTTTCCTTACCCAAGTCTTGAATTTAACACGATCTATGAAAAATCTCAACACCCTATTTTAAAATACATCTTTATTAAGTTTACGTGGTTTTTATTCACAGTCTTTCTAACGATATATATAGAATCACTGATGCACTCAGGTCTCACTTACGGATCTGAAACGTACCCCATAATGCCTGTTCATTAAACCATGATCTTATATCATTGTTATCTTACGATGTAATTACCTCATGTAAGTGCCGTACGATTTTCATTAGATGTAACACGGTTTCCTGCAATTTGTGCCCTCTCCCATGAAATATTTTCTTCATGAACATATTTGTTCCCCATCCTCCTGGCAAAATGAACGCGTTTGAGCCGAGCTGAATCCTTATAGCTCAGCGTTTCAATGGAGATCTATATATTTAGACTCCTCATGCCTATCATCATGTTCTATTCATGCACATGATTGCTTTAGACTCTCTGTTGCTATTTGGAATATTTTCAAGGACTAACGCTTCTTGGAGCTTTATTAATAGGGCCGTCAGCAAGGTACTTGATATACATATCCTGCGGATTATCGAGTATGCATGTTTAGATCACTGTGTAGCTATGCTAACATGAAAACTTCTGCGTGCAGTTGCAGGCGCGCGTTTGCGTCTGCACAAAGCTGCCATGAGGTTCTTGGGTTCGTTTCAGACCAAAGCGAAGTGGCTTTCTTGCTTCTATAGGAGCAGCGCTGCGCAGCGAGAGCTACGTAGCATAGCTACAACAAAGGGAATACATTTTCTAAACTATTCACTCAATCATCTATGTGTATACCACGGTAGAGGAAACAAGGTAGGTTCAAAACAGTCTTTTTTTCGTTGACGGTGTGGTTTTGCTGACGGCGCGGCAACGAACCAATAGCAGCGCTCATATTGCATCTGGTAGCACTGCTACCTCTAAATCTGGCTCCTTTATTGGCCAAACGACAAAGAAGAAGAAAGAAGCCTTTCAGAAAATTGGCTAGCCGAACAAGAGGAGGTATATTTTCTCCCATAGAAATGACCCTACCTTGTTTCCTCTACCGTGGTGTATACCAACTAAAGATCCTCACGTTAAAAGATTTTAAAAAACGAATGTTTTTTGTTTCATCTTTGTTGGAAATAAAGTGTTATTTTTTATTTCTTTTCATGTGCATGAAAATACCCCCAGGGGGATTTAACTATTCTATGGGAGTTAGCACTCCCAAAGGGAATATGTGAGGGCCCGAGCTCAAAGTTGGGTACGCCTTCATTTTATTAAAAAATTTTTATGTTAAGGACCTCCGTTTTTCGGTTCCCCGCTGTCCTGTTTTGCCGCACCTACTACTTTCTTTGTCAACTTTTATTTTGTTTCATGAACTTCTTTATCAACTTACTGTTTCTATGCCCTTCGGCATAGATCCTGCGTTCCCTTGTCTCCATACAAGTGGTGCCTTCCCCCTTCCACTCTTCGAAACGCTTTTTCAGCGGTTAGTGACGGTTACACTAATACATAGTCTAATCTTGGTAGATGAATTTATACAAGTAATATAAACAAAATAACTATGGCAGTGATAAATAGAGTATAACCATATATATAACCAATAGAAATTAAACTACATATAATACGTAATGCAATATCATCGCCTGGGCGACTGAAAGAAAAACACTCACTGACGTTAGAAACTCAGCTCGTGTAGCATCACACTGCCATAACTGAACAATTACCATTCGATATGAATTATCCCCTCAGGAGGGCGCGCTTGTCTATGGGAATTAGTCCCCTCCATGGGATGCTGCAAGGTTAGGTTAAGTTAAACTTCCTTTTGTTGAAATAAGATAGTTTTAATTATGGGCCATGTTTTTCGGTTCACCTTAGTTTCGTTTTTAGCTCTTACTTTTTCCTTTTTCAACTTTCATTGCGTTTTATAAATTTATTTCTGTCTTGCTATTTCTAATCATGCTATTTTGCGCATGATTCTCCGTTCGTTAAACTAATTTGTACCTTTGTTAAGATTAACGAAGCCCTTAACTTGTAATCTAATCTAAACCTGTCTTTGACTGCCAGGAGAGCGTTTATCATCAGCACTTCTGACATACAGGATATTGTCGGTAAAACCTTGCCGAATGTAAAACCCTATCTATTGAATCACTACCGGAAATGAGTGTTTTTGCGTTTTAGACTGGGGCATTAATCCTACACAAATAAATTTAACCAAGTTCTCAAATTTCCTGATTCGACCAGTGTAGATGAGATACGTTAGATATCACTATGGAATATTAACTCTGTCGTCAAATTTTCGGAGCTTTAATCTAGTTTTATCACTTCTGTCTGGCTCTCCGCAGCTGCGTCCGTCTGCTGTCTCTCCCCAACCAGCAGATACTTCAGGCTTTGTCGTTCTATGGACACTTCACTCGCCTCAGTCCTCGAAATCGGCGCAGAGAGTTCAGTGGTTTTTTGCATTTCATAACAGTGAGGCACTTGGAGGTCATGCAGTTAAACACGCACGCTGACTGCGATGGGTTTCAGCTGAAGTTTAGTATGTGAACTCGAATTCAAATTAAAGTTGTTAGAAATTTTATAAATACCAAACATTACTGGGTCCATTAAATACCATTAAATACCGTTTCGCAGCTGGAAAAACTTGAGCAAGACCCATCGATGGGTCGTATCCCAGTCAATGTGTTGAAGCAGTTTACTGCGGCAGTAGATCGGTTGCATCGAAGATCGATTGCAGCCGCTAGATTTTTAGTGCTCTGAAAGCTACACGCGCGCTATAGATATACACTACCGCAACACAACAGGATAATAGTGGGTACTACTATAAAGCACCCCTATTGCTTTTGGTACCCGTTCAGGGGAGTTGACCGACGGAATTGCTGCAATGCCACGCGCAACCAAGGCATCAGAAAACTACCGTGAAAGCGCTGGTCTGTAACACAGCTTTGCTGCTTCGCTGAACTGTCGCAGCACAGCGCTGAGTTTTAATACGGTGTGTCCAGTTATTTCACCGACTATATTACTCCTCAGGCGGCTAGGCTATTCAGGAAGATATAATTAAAGTATACACATGAGATTGACGATCGTGGTAGGTTGTGTGCATGTTCATCACCGTTCACACTTTGCTTTCTATAACATTGGACAAAATTCAACACCCTTCGTTTTATAATATAAGGTTAAATTGACGGCCTTGCTTTTGGTTGTAACATAAGGGAAATTCTACTGATTTTATCGTATTGCGGATAATGCAAGTCCTTTTCTAATGCACAGGGAGAAAATCATGGTCATTTTATCCCTATAAGTCCAACAATCCTACGGGCTGTATTGTGGATACGGTCTGTTACAAATATTCACTGAAGGGAAAACATTTCCCACTTACTCGTAGATAAATTCTCGTAGAAATGTGTTACATTGCAATAGGGTTATTTTATCTGATAAAAAGAATAAACGTCAACCGATTTCTATGTCAGAGAATTAGTTCTACAAACAACGTGACCTGGCGCTCTAGTCAAGAATTGATTACTGCCTGCATTGACCTGCTGGAAACCCAGAAACTTGTTCAACGTACGAGCGTTCTCGCAGGCTTCTGCGATGTCTTATAACGCAAACTATTTACGTCGATGTAGTGGCACAGCAAACAACGTACGTATTTAGATCCCTATAAATCACAGCAGAACTTACGTAGGCGGCAGCAGCGCAACGACGACAACTTACGCAGGCGGCACAACAACTTACGCAGGCGGCACGACAACTTACGCAGGCGGCACAACAACTTACGCAGGCGGCACAACAACTTACGCAGGCGGCACAACAACTTACGCAGGCGGCACAACAACTTACGCAGGCGGCACGACAACTTACGCAGGCGGCACAACAACTTACGCAGGCGGCACAACAACTTACGCAGGCGGCACGACAACTTACGCAGGCGGCACAACAACTTACGCAGGCGGCACAACAACTTACGCAGGCGGCACAACAACTTACGCAGGCGGCACAACAACTTACGCAGGCGGCACAACAACTTACGCAGGCGGCACAACAACTTACGCAGGCGGCACGACAACTTACGCAGGCGGCACAACAACTTACGCAGGCGGCACAACAACTTACGCAGGCGGCACAACAACTTACGCAGGCGGCACGACAACTTACGCAGGCGGCACGACAACTTACGCAGGCGGCACGACAACTTACGCAGGCGGCACAACAACTTACGCAGGCGGCACGACAACTTACGCAGGCGGCACGACAACTTACGCAGGCGGCACGACAACTTACGCAGGCGGCACGACAACTTACGCAGGCGGCACGACAACTTACGCAGGCGGCACGACAACTTACGCAGGCGGCACGACAACTTACGCAGGCGGCACAACAACTTACGCAGGCGGCACGACAACTTACGCAGGCGGCACGACAACTTACGCAGGCGGCACGACAACTTACGCAGGCGGCACGACAACTTACGCAGGCGGCACGACAACTTACGCAGGCGGCACGACAACTTACGCAGGCGGCACGACAACTTACGCAGGCGGCACGACAACTTACGCAGGCGGCACGACAACTTACGCAGGCGGCACGACAACTTACGCAGGCGGCACGACAACTTACGCAGGCGGCACGACAACTTACGCAGGCGGCACGACAACTTACGCAGGCGGCACGACAACTTACGCAGGCGGCACGACAACTTACGCAGGCGGCACGACAACTTACGCAGGCGGCACGACAACTTACGCAGGCGGCACAACAACTGACGCAGGCGGCACAACAACTTACGCAGGCGGCACGACAACTTACGCAGGCGGCACGACAACTTACGCAGGCGGCACGACAACTTACGCAGGCGGCACGACAACTTACGCAGGCGGCACGACAACTTACGCAGGCGGCACGACAACTTACGCAGGCGGCACGACAACTTACGCAGGCGGCACGACAACTTACGCAGGCGGCACGACAACTTACGCAGGCGGCACAACAACTTACGCAGGCGGCACAACAACTTACGCAGGCGGCACAACAACTTACGCAGGCGGCACGACAACTTACGCAGGCGGCACGACAACTTACGCAGGCGGCACGACAACTTACGCAGGCGGCACGACAACTTACGCAGGCGGCACGACAACTTACGCAGGCGGCACGACAACTTACGCAGGCGGCACAACAACTTACGCAGGCGGCACAACAACTTACGCAGGCGGCACAACAACTTACGCAGGCGGCACAACAACTTACGCAGGCGGCACGACAACTTACGCAGGCGGCACGACAACTTACGCAGGCGGCACGACAACTTACGCAGGCGGCACGACAACTTACGCAGGCGGCACGACAACTTACGCAGGCGGCACGACAACTTACGCAGGCGGCACGACAACTTACGCAGGCGGCACGACAACTTACGCAGGCGGCACGACAACTTACGCAGGCGGCACGACAACTTACGCAGGCGGCACAACAACTTACGCAGGCGGCACGACAACTTACGCAGGCGGCACGACAACTTACGCAGGCGGCACGACAACTTACGCAGGCGGCACGACAACTTACGCAGGCGGCACAACAACTTACTCACCGCAGCACCGCAACGACGACCCCAAAGACACAAATCAGGCCCAGAACTCGAGGGACGGCAGCAAAGAAGAACTTTGTTCAGAGTCACTTTGACGCGAGCAGGGCGCTGCGGCACTCCAGTGACCTGGTGAAATGAACAGCCGCCAGTGGGTCATGAGATGCTCGCTTGTTTTACTCACATCCATATGCTTACTTCTTTTACTCACATCCATATGCTCACTTGTTTTGCTCACATCCATATGCTTACTTGTTTTGCTCACATGCATATGCTCACTTCTTTTGCTCACATCCATATACTCACTTCTTTTGCTCATATGCATATGCTCACTTGTGAGATAGCTCGCGATTGCGCGATACCAGCCACGCTGAACAGGAGGCTCTGCGAGATGCTGCTGAGGATTTGCGCTCAAACGCGGCCAGGCAGGAGTCGCCAACGTGATGTGGCTGTGAAGCGATTGCCTGTTTTGTGTCGTCCCATCGACTGATGGACATGCGGACGGTCTAACTGACAGCGGTGCGTGCAGTAGAAAGGCAAACGCTGCACCCAGCAGCAGACGGGCAGACGGTGCAATGGTGCATTCAGAAGACAAATTTTGTACCCAGCAGACAGACGGTGCGTCCTGCAGACAGACGGTGCGTGCATCCAGAAGACAGATGGTGCTTGCGTCCAGGAGACAGACGGTGCGTGCACCAAGCAGACAGACGGTGCGTGCGTCCAGGAGACAGACGGTGCGTACGTCCAGGAGACAGACGGTGCGTGCGTCCAGGAGACAGACGGTGCGTGCGTCCAGGAGACAGACGGTGCGTGCGTCCAGGAGACAGACGGTGCGTGCGTCCAGGAGACAGACGGTGCGTGCGTCCAGCAGACAGACGGTGCGTGCGTCCAGCAGACAGACGGTGCGTGCGTCCAGCAGACAGACGGTGCGTGCGTCCAGGAGACAGACGGTGCGTGCGTCCAGCAGACAGACGGTGCGTGCGTCCAGGAGACAGACGGTGCGTGCGTCCAGGAGACAGACGGTGCGTGCGTCCAGGAGACAGACGGTGCGTGCGTCCATTAGACAGACGGTGCGTGCGTCCAGCAGACAGACGGTGCGCGCGTCCAGCAGACAGACGGTGCGTGCGTCCAGCAGACAGACGGTGCGTGCGTCCAGCAGACAGACGGTGCGTGCGTCCAGCAGACAGACAGACGGTGCGTGCGTCCAGCAGACAGACAGACGGTGCGTGCGTCCAGCAGACAGACGGTGCGTGCGTCCAGCAGACAGACAGTGCGTGCGTCCAGCAGACAGACAGACGGTGCGTGCGTCCAGCAGACAGACGGTGCGTGCGTCCAGCAGACAGACGGTGCGTGCGTCCAGCAGACAGACGGTGCGTGCGTCCAGCAGACAGACGGTGCGTGCGTCCAGCAGACAGACGGTGCGTGCGTCCAGCAGACAGACGGTGCGTGCGTCCAGCAGACAGATGGTATGTGAGTCCAGGAGGCAAACTGCGTGCGTCCAGCAGGCAAACTGCGTGCGTCCAGCAAACAGACGGTGTGTGCGTCCAGGAGGCAAACTGTGCGTGCGTCCAGCAGACAGACGGGCAGACGAGCACACAAACGGCAGGTGTGCCCTGGCGTCTCTCACGTGTGCGTGTGTATGTGCGTGTGCGTGCGCTTGTGTGTGTGTGTGTGCGGCCGTGCGAGGGATGTGTGAGTAGCTCACAAAGCTGCAGATCAATAGGCCCCCCTCACCTCCCCGCTACCCCCACCACCTCTGGCCATCTCCCCCCCCCCCCCCCCCGCCACACACGCATGGGAATGAGCGGCTCCAGCAAACCCAACAAAACGCGCCGCTACCGCCGCCCTCGTGCGTTTTGTGTGTGCGTACGTGTGTGTGTGTGGGGGGGGGGGGGGGGGTACAGGGGCACTGCAGACATCTACCTCTACTTCTGCTCTCTGCTGCACCGTGACATGTCTACTTCCGCTGTACCTCGAGCAGTCTACTTCTGCTGCACCTCGAGCAGTCTACTTCTGCTGCACCTCGAGCAGTCTACTTCTGCTGCACCTCGAGCAGTCTACTTCTGCTGCACCTCGAGCAGTCTACTTCTGCTGCACCTCGAGCAGTCTACTTCTGCTGCACCTCGAGCAGTCTACTTCTGCTGCACCTCGAGCAGTCTACTTCTGCTGCACCTCGAGCAGTCTACTTCTGCTGCACCTCGAGCAGTCTACTTCTGCTGCACCTCGAGCAGTCTACTTCTGCTGCACCTCGAGCAGTCTACTTCTGCTGCACCTCGAGCAGTCTACTTTGACTCCAGTGTGAACTGTTTACTTTCATTGTGTACTCGACCGTCAGCTGTCTACTTCTACTGTCCACTGCACTATGGATAAAACTTTTCCTGCCGACGCTACATTAAACGAGTCGTGCTAATTGTTCACGACTGCTTACACGGCCTATCGCTCCCTGCGCTCTCAGCAGTCCACGCATGCGTTAGCGGTCTGATTGTCCCGACGGTCTATTTCAGTCACAAAAAATCACGTCAATCAACAAAAATTCACGTCAATCTTTTGTGTCAATTCAGTCAAATCGCAAAAATTCAGCCCAATCGCGAAAATTCAGCCCAATCGCGAAAATTCAGCCCAATCGCGAAAATTCAGCCCAATCGCAAAAATTCAGCCCATTCGCGAAAATTCAGCCCATTCGCGAAAATTCAGCCCAGTCGCGAAAATTCAGCCCAATCGCGAAAATTCAGCCCAATCGCGAAAATCCAGCCCAATCGCGAAAATTCAGCCCATTCTCGAAAATTCAGCCCATTCGCGAAAATTCAGCATATTCGCGAAAATTCAGCCCATTCGCGAAAATTCAGCCCAATCGCGAAAATTCAGCCCAATCGCGAAAATTCAGCCCAATCGCGAAAATTCAGCCCAATCGCGAAAATTCAGCCCAATCGCGAAAATTCAGCCCAATCGCGAAAATTCAGCCCAATCGCGAAAATTCAGCCCAATCGCCAAAATTCAGCCCAATCGCTAAAATTCAGCCCAACCGCTGAAATTCAGCCCAATCGCGAAAATTCAGCCCAATCGCGAAAATTCAGCCCAATCGCGGAAATTCAGCCCAATCGCGAAAATTCAGCCCAATCGCCGAAATTCAGCCCAATCGCGAAAATTCAGCCCAATCGCGAAAATTCAGCCCAATCGCGGAAATTCAGCCCAATCGCGAAAATTCAGCCCAATCGCGAAAATTCAGCCCAATCGCGAAAATTCAGCCCAATCGCGAAAATTCAGCCCAATCGCGAAAATTCAGCCCAATCGCGAAAATTCAGCCCAATCGCGAAAATTCAGCCCAATCGCGAAAATTCAGCCCATTTGCGAAAATTCAGCCCATTTGCGAAAATTCAGCCCATTTGCGAAAATTCAGCCCATTTGCGAAAATTCAGCCCATTTGCGAAAATTCAGCCCATTTGCGAAAATTCAGCCCATTTGCGAAAATTTAGCCCATTTGCGAAAATTCAGCCCATTTGCGAAAATTCAGCCCATTTGCGAAAATTCAGCCCATTTGCGAAAATTCAGCCCATTTGCGAAAATTCAGCCCATTTGCGAAAATTCAGCCCATTTGCGAAAATTCAGCCCATTTGCGAAAATTCAGCCCATTTGCGAAAATTCAGCCCATTTGCGAAAATTCAGCCCATTTGCGAAAATTCAGCCCATTTGCGAAAATTCAGCCCATTTGCGAAAATTCAGCCCATTTGCGAAAATTCAGCCCATTTGCGAAAATTCAGCCCATTTGCGAAAATTCAGCCCATTTGCGAAAATTCAGCCCATTTGCGAAAATTCAGCCCATTTGCGAAAATTCAGCCCATTTGCGAAAATTCAGCCCATTTGCGAAAATTCAGCCCATTTGCGAAAATTCAGCCCATTTGCGAAAATTCAGCCCATTTGCGAAAATTCAGCCCATTTGCGAAAATTCAGCCCATTTGCGAAAATTCAGCCCATTTGCGAAAATTCAGCCCATTTGCGAAAATTCAGCCCATTTGCGAAAATTCAGCCCATTTGCGAAAATTCAGCCCATTTGCGAAAATTCAGCCCATTTGCGAAAATTCGAGCCCATTTGCGAAAATTCAGCCCATTTGCGAAAATTCAGCCCATTTGCGAAAATTCAGCCCATTTGCGAAAATTCAGCCCATTTGCGAAAATTCAGCCCATTTGCGAAAATTCAGCCCATTTGCGAAAATTCAGCCCATTTGCGAAAATTCAGCCCATTTGCGAAAATTCAGCCCATTTGCGAAAATTCAGCCCATTTGCGAAAATTCAGCCCATTTGCGAAAATTCAGCCCATTTGCGAAAATTCAGCCCATTTGCGAAAATTCAGCCCATTTGCGAAAATTCAGCCCATTTGCGAAAATTCAGCCCATTTGCGAAAATTCAGCCCATTTGCGAAAATTCAGCCCATTTGCGAAAATTCAGCCCATTTGCGAAAATTCAGCCCATTTGCGAAAATTCAGCCCATTTGCGAAAATTCAGCCCATTTGCGAAAATTCAGCCCATTTGCGAAAATTCAGCCCATTTGCGAAAATTCAGCCCATTTGCGAAAATTCAGCCCATTTGCGAAAATTCAGCCCATTTGCGAAAATTCAGCCCATTTGCGAAAATTCAGCCCATTTGCGAAAATTCAGCCCATTTGCGAAAATTCAGCCCATTTGCGAAAATTCAGCCCATTTGCGAAAATTCAGCCCATTTGCGAAAATTCAGCCCATTTGCGAAAATTCAGCCCATTTGCGAAAATTCAGCCCATTTGCGAAAATTCAGCCCATTTGCGAAAATTCAGCCCATTTGCGAAAATTCAGCCCATTTGCGAAAATTCAGCCCATTTGCGAAAATTCAGCCCATTTGCGAAAATTCAGCCCATTTGCGAAAATTGAGCCCATTTGCGAAAATTCAGCCCATTTGCGAAAATTCAGCCCATTTGCGAAAATTCAGCCCATTTGCGAAAATTCAGCCCATTTGCGAAAATTCAGCCCATTTGCGAAAATTCAGCCCATTTGCGAAAATTCAGCCCATTTGCGAAAATTCAGCCCATTTGCGAAAATTCAGCCCATTTGCGAAAATTCAGCCCATTTGCGAAAATTCAGCCCATTTGCGAAAATTCAGCCCATTTGCGAAAATTCAGCCCATTTGCGAAAATTCAGCCCATTTGCGAAAATTCAGCCCATTTGCGAAAATTCAGCCCATTTGCGAAAATTCAGCCCATTTGCGAAAATTCAGCCCATTTGCGAAAATTCAGCCCATTTGCGAAAATTCAGCCCATTTGCGAAAATTCAGCCCATTTGCGAAAATTCAGCCCATTTGCGAAAATTCAGCCCATTTGCGAAAATTCAGCCCATTTGCGAAAATTCAGCCCATTTGCGAAAATTCAGCCCATTTGCGAAAATTCAGCCCATTGGCGAAAATTCAGCCCATTTGCGAAAATTCAGCCCATTTGCGAAAATTCAGCCCATTTGCAAAAATTCAGCCCATTTGCGAAAATTGAGCCCATTTGCGAAAATTCAGCCCATTTGCGAAAATTCAGCCCATTTGCGAAAATTCAGCCCATTTGCGAAAATTCAGCCCATTTGCGAAAATTCAGCCCATTCGCTACCATTGACCTCAATCAAAACGATTCACCTTATCAGTTACGTCCATCTCCAGAATTCACCTCTGATTTCCTCAGTAAGTTCCACAATTCCATCGTCACCAACCTGTTCTACGTGCGGCTCGAGTGGCTGCTGACGGCACAGGCTGGATTAGGGATATTCTGCTCCTATCCTACAGTGCTGCACACCTGCAGTGAGCACGTGAGAGAGGGACAGACTCCTGGCGGCCTGTTCCGGGCCTCCCCTACACACTGATGCTTTGGAATGACGCGTTAAAAAATGAGGTAGTATAGGAAGAGATGGAAGGAACCATAACGGAAGAAGGAAGGAGGGACAAAAACACGCTTGTACTACTGCTCGACGAGTCCACGTGGGGCAAAGCCAGGGCCTTCTTCGTCAAGTGTTTCACCACCACTTCATTTGATGTATTTCTTACCTGAATTAACTTTTCAAGTTCTCCAAAATTACTGCGGGACGCGTAGATGGTCACCTACTCAAGCCGGTATCCAGGTTACTCATGGTACCTATGTGTTTATAAGCTTGGATTACTTTCATTTCTCAATGACAGAAACACCGCAGTTGCTAAAATTAAGCTTCATTTTATCATTTCATTTCGAAAAGTTACTGAAGGACACAAAGAGCACTGAAATGAGAACTTGGAGACAGGTGCTCACTGAAGACCAAAATAGTGAAGGCTCCAGTGCAGGATGACCACACTTCAGTGAATCTAAACTCTTTTGCAGATTAGCTCTGGGAGAAATGAGTGACCTCGACCGTTTGAATGATGCCTTCTACAATACTGCAAGTGTAGGTAATGCGATGGTACCAGCGTTTGCATCATCCTCGACAACCTTTGTGGAGTACGAACATCGCGACCAGGACTCTAGCTTATGCTCAAGTGGAACTAGTGTCTCTTTGGGAGAAAAGATTGGTTGACTTGTGTCATCACCTCTTTTGGTTGACTTGTGTCACCACCTCCTTTGGTTGACTTGTGTCCCCACCTCCTTTGGTTGACTTGTGTCACCACCTCCTTTGGTTGACTTGTGTCACCACCTCCTTTGGTTGACTTGTGTCACCACCTCCTTTGGTTGACTTGTGTCACCACCTCCTTTGGTTGACTTGTGTCACCACCTCCTTTGGTTGACTTGTGTCACCACCTCCTTTGGTTGACTTGTGTCACCACCTCCTTTGGTTGACTTGTGTCACCACCTCCTTTGGTTGACTTGTGTCACCACCTCCTTTGGTTGACTTGTGTCACCACCTCCTTTGGTTGACTTGTGTCACCACCTCCTTTGGTTGACTCGTGTCACCACCTCCTTTGGTTGACTCGTGTCACCACCTCCCTTGGTTGACTCGTGTCACCACCTCCCTTGGTTGACTCGTGTCACCACCTCCCTTGGTTGACTCGTGTCACCACCTCCCTTGGTTGACTCGTGTCACCACCTCCCTTGGTTAATTTGTGTCACCACCTCCACTATGTAGAATCACCTCTGGCAACACCATTATCTATTCATTCGTTGTCATGGACATTATTGCCATTGATCGCAATTTACAGTCGCCATTATGGACAATTCTTCTATAAATGCTGCAGTTCTTTCAGTGTTTTTAATGAGAATAGCTGCTTTTAAGCGATGATAAATTGACATCAAATACATAAAGTTATGCTGTGTTTACCTCTGGTCATCAAACATTGTTATTCTCGACCATTATTATCATATGAACTGAAACATTTCCCGTCCCAAAACTTCAACTGCAGGGTAACTTTGGAAAAAATGCAAGATTGATCGACCGGGCTTAGGAAATGGTTGGGCTGCCAATGGAAATGATTGGCTGGGTTACCGAAAGGATTGATTTGCCACGGAAATGATTGGCGTGGTTACGGAAATGATTAGCGTGGTTACGGAAAGGATTGGCGTGGTTACGGAAAGGATTGGCGTGGTTACGGAAATGATTGGCGTGGTTACGGAAATGATTGGCGTGGTTACGGAAATGATTGGCGTTGTTACGGAAATGATTGGCGTTGTTACGGAAATGATTGGCGTTGTTACGGAAATGATTGGCGTTGTTACGGAAATGATTGGCGTTGTTACGGAAATGATTGACTGGGTTACGGAAATGATTGACTGGGTTACGGAAATAATTGACTGGGTTACGGAAATTATTGACTGGGCTACGGAAATGATTGACTGGGCTACGGAAATGATTGACTGGGCTACGGAAATGATTGACTGGGCTACGGAAATGATTGACTGGGCTACGGAAATGATTGACTGGGCTACGGAAATGATTGACTGGGCTACGGAAATGATTGACTGGGCTACGGAAATGATTGACTGGGCTACGGAAATGATTGACTGGGCTACGGAAATGATTGACTGGGCTACGGAAATGATTGACTGGGCTACGGAAATGATTGACTGGGCTACGGAAATGATTGACTGGGCTACGGAAATGATTGACTGGGCTACGGAAATGATTGACTGGGCTACGGAAATGATTGACTGGGCTACGGAAATGATTGACTGGGCTACGGAAATGATAGACCGAGCTATGACAATAACTAGCTTTGCCATGGGGATGATTGGCCGAGTCGTAACACCGGTAGCAGAATCATAGCCGGCTTCTCTCGTTAAAAATTATTTCATCCACGTGGAATTTCTTTACCATCTCGCACTATCACTCACTTTGATAAACTGCTTTTACTAATTAAACTGGGCTTCATTCCCTATCTCAAAATTTTTCTGGAAATCGCTTCGCAATCCCTCCATTGCAATCACCATCACACCAGTCACTATATTCACCTTTACTCAGTCACTATCCTCACCACACAACGATGCCACAATTGCTTGCTTCAGCCATGCCACACAGCGCCGCGCGCCCGTGCGAAGCCACACAAACCATGTGTGGTCACACAAAGACACGAGGTCTTGCCATACAGAAGAAGCCGCGTTAATGAGCACCCCGAGTCACTCTAAATTTCGACTCAATAGACTCCCCGTGTCCGACTGCTCGAGGAAGCTTAGGGCAATTACCCCTCGCGCTGCATCCGCACCTCGTGCTCCGATTCCAGCTCCGCTCCGAACGGCGTCTCCAGCGCTGCAGCCGCTGAATGTGGCCGATGCTGGGGGCAGATGTTGAATTCGGTAGATTGTGACCGACGGTGTGGCAAATTTTGGATGACTTACGAGCGTCTTTAGCGCTGCAGCCGCTGAATGTGGCTGATGCTGGGGCAGATGTTGGACGACTTACGAGAAATTCAGGGATTTGTGGCCGATGTATTAAATGTCGGGATGAGTTACGAGGAATTTCTGGGTATGTGGTCGATGGTTTGGGTGAGTTACTAAAAATACGGGGCTTCGTGGCCGATGTTGTCAAATGTTGAAAGTGACGAGAAATTCGGGGATTTACGGCCGATGCTGGAGCAAACGTTGGATGAGTTGTGAGTACAGTGATCTGTGGCCGATGTTGTGTTAAAGGCTGGAGGAACCAAGAGAAATTCAATAATTTGTGGCCGATGTCGCGGCAAATTTTAGAGAGACCAAGAGAAAATCAGAAATTTGTGGCCGATGTTTGGGATTTGACACAACATCGGCCAGGGATTAGTGGTCGATGTTGTATCAAAGGTTGGATGACTAAGGGAATATTCAGGGGCTTATGGATCATAGTGAGGTACATGTAAAACAAATTACAAGTAATCCGTCGATTTATAACTACTCTGATTCTAGACGCATGACAAGATGTTTCAGCGGTCAATTTATTGGTTGCGATTACTTTACGTTATCATTAAAACTTCTGTGTAATTTACTTCACCTGTTTCCACTTGCCTCCGTCGCTTTATTTCAGTCTTCGAAAACAAACCTTCAACAGTCCTATGTTGGCTTCCATACTAGTCGCTATACCTGTACAGGAGCCACACTTCGCCTGCACGCGAGCCGCACTCTGCCTGTACAGGCGACGATGGGCATTCAAATCGGAACAGGTGAGGCGCCTGTGGCATTCCAGCCTCTAAATGCCAGCCTTGGGAATGGGGGGAGATGGGAATGTACGGCTCTGACGTGTGACTGGAAT
This sequence comes from Morinoia aosen, assembly GCA_030386875.1. Classification (NCBI taxonomy): domain Eukaryota; kingdom Metazoa; phylum Arthropoda; class Malacostraca; order Amphipoda; family Talitridae; genus Morinoia; species Morinoia aosen. The sequence continues at coordinate 13,759,224 of CM059562.1, forward strand.
GTACGGTTCAGACGTGTGACTGGAATGTACGGTTCAGACGTGTGACTGGAATGTACGGTTCAGACGTGTGACTGGAATGAACGGCTCAGACGTGTAACTGGAATGTACGGCTTAGACGTGTGACTGGAATGTACGGCTCAGACGTGTGACTGGAATGTACGGCTCAGACGTGTGACTGGAATATACGGCTCTGACGTGTGACTGGAATGTACGGCTCTGACGTGTGACTGGAATGTACGGCTCTGACGTGTGACTGGAATGTACGGCTCTGACGTGTGACTGGAAAACGTTTTCTCAGTTTCTGTTCAGTGTGATCTTACATCTCATAGGGTTTTCTCAGGTGTTAAAAACTATACCGTTTTCATTTATAAAAAAGTCTTTTTATACTGAATTGTGTGTCAAATTTTTATCATAATTCATCCTTTGAAGTTCACTACCGACTGGTATTTTCTTCCTTAATCTGAGATCCGTGACAACCTGATGCGATCGTCAGTCTGAAGACGTTAGTTGTAACATTAGTTGTATGAAGAAATCATTTGACGGTCATGAGCAAAGTTAAAGAAACACGTTTCTTGGAAGAAGTTAAAAAAACACATTTCTTAACCCTTCAACAACAGCATTTTTGTATTTATATTGCCGTGATCACAACCACCGTCATTAGACAGGCGCTGCCATCAGGTTGTCTCCGATACCAAAACGACGAAGAAACTGCCCCTTGGCAGTGAACTTCAAAGAACACATTAGGTAACAAATTTAGCTATAAATACAATATATTAAATATATTATATTTAGCGGCAATGGGTTAAACTCATATCTTGAAAGGTAAAGAATCACACTGAAGTTAAAGAAGTTATGAAGTTGAACACGTTTCGTGGAAGAAGATAAACCTATCAGTTATGTTAGGTCTAGCGTTCCTAAATGGTAACGTGAGACCTGGGAGCGTGCGACTGCATTTTCTGAGTTCATTGCTGAGAAACGTGCGCGCAGCACAGCTGTGCTGAACCCTCAAACTAATTCGTTTCTTTCTTGGCGGCGTTCGAGCGCTCGTAACCAGTATATCACGCATATACTTCGAGAAATTGAAGTGGAAATCTGTGAAAAACTACTGCTGAAATCAGAAACAAGCAACTTCAAGAAGGGCTTTCAATATAAGGTATCTTTTGGTCCAGAAATTCATTTTATTGAACGATCTTCATGTTAAAAAAAAGGAAGTTGACCGTAATTGCCCTTCAAAATACTGCCGCAGTATTTGTTCCCTTCAGTGTGAGTTTTGTGTTGAGGGATTCGTAAGTGTACAGTCAAGTCAGGCAGTAGCTAAGTTCTAATGTTAATAATATACGTTTAAAGGAAACGGTAATCGTGTGTGCAAGAGAATATTGCTCCATTGAAGTCGAATTTGAAAACTTCTCTCTTCTATTCGATCGTTTCGTAATGGACTTGTCTGTAATTTTGGTAATAAAAGTAAATTCATAATTTATTCGGGAAGGATCGACTTATGGTCATTTTGATAATAGCAATAAATTCTTAATGTATTTGGCGAACGATAACCTTTGTGTTCATTTGCGAGGTAGCAAAATGGATCGATGCTTCTTATTAAGTTCACTCTGGAACTCACCAGTTAAATTCTACATGGTCCCATTAATACAAAAGTTATGGGGAGAATCTGTGTCCGTGAATTACAGTCCAAATCATTGTACTACCTGTACAAGGATTATGAGAATCACAGTCCCATTTATACGAGAATAAGAACTATTGTCCCATTCATGCCATGATTATGAGAACCATTGTCATTTATGCTAAAATTATAAGATTAACATTTTGACCTATATTGGTTAAATTTAAGTTCAGTATTCAACTAAAATTGAAATTCAATTTTATTAAGCAATTTTAAAGACAGCACACATTAACTAAATCGTGCCTTTATTTACCTTGGATTAATTATTTATTAAAATTGAGTTAGTAAATACTGGTCACGGTAGGGGAAACGAGGTAGGGTCATTTCTGTTGGAGAAAATACACCTCCTCTTGTTCGGCTAGCCAATAGAAAAGCTTTATTTCAAACAAACTTGATGACGTCACTAAAACGCCATGTCGTTAGGCCAATAGTGGAGCCAGATGTGGAGGTAGCAGTGCTACCAGATGCAATATGAGCACTGCTATTGGTTCGTTGCCGTGACGTCAGCAAAACCATTTCGTCAACGAAAAAATACTGGTTTGAACCTACCATGTTTCCTCTACCGTGCTACTGGTCGATCAGCACCATTACGAAACTCTGCTTCGTGGCCACCGGTGGCTCACGTTGCGGTCAAAGTGTCAAGTGTCCATTACCCTGCATTATACAGTGGAACATCACTAAAACCCGAACGGAGTGTTTATTTTCCCGTATTAGTAATACCATCATTAGAATACTGTAAGCAGTTAATTTCTTGCAAAATTATGATGGTATTACTGATACGGGTATTATGATGGTATTACTGATACGGGTATTCTTATGATGGTATTACTGATACGGGTATTCTTATGATGGTATTACTGATACGGGTATTCTTATGATGGTATTACTGATACGGGTATTCTTATGATGGTATTACTGATACGGGTATAAGTACTTGGTTCGGGTTTTTGTGGGACATACTGTATGTACGTTACCGTGGTGACTCTGCTGCCGTCAGCTGTTATGTGTTTCCAATAAGTTGAGTTAGGAAATTTAGTTTCAAAGTTCTGGCAACTGAAGAATAGAAGCTCCTCCTCTCATTTTTTGGACGACCTCATCGGGTCGCAGTGTTGCCAATATTTGTGTTCGTCAAATCAAAAGTAGCTCTCCGTTGGGAGGTATGCCAAAATTTGTGCCCAGGTGAAGGACCTATTCTATAGGAGAAGCATTTCCGATCGTCAACCGGGTAAAAAATGAGCGTATTTTGACAAAGAGCTTTTAACATGAGGTATGTTTACACTTTCAATTCGCGCTAGGAAAATAAGGAAGTTGGCCATAGTTGCTCACTGGACTTGGCTGTGTCAAATGGGTACTCTCTAGATGATTGAGAAGGAAGTCAACACTTTGTCTTGACACCAATGAAAACGCTAAAAATTGTTTTAAATAACATGCATCAATGAACTCTTTTGGGAATATGTATTTTCATATACGTAGCAAACCACTATTGAATGATAAGACGTTCATTTCAATGGGTAACATCAACATCACGGAAATAAAATATCCTTGAACATGAGGAACAGACTTAGGCACAAAACCGTTTTTGGCAGCTGAAGTAAAATATATCCATCAACATCAGGAACAGAATTAGACGAAACAGTTTTTGGCGGCTGAAGTAAAATATCCGTCAACATGAGACACAGAATTAAGCACGAAACCGCTTTTGGCGGCGCAGAGTAGCAGCTGTAGAGAAGACGCCAGACGCTCACTCCGCACCTGCCGCGCTCCAGCTGCCAAAATGACGCTCAACACTTTGGCCGCAACGTGCGCCACCGGTGGCCACGGAGGGAATTTTCGTAATGCTGACTGCCCAATAGTCATTCACCCATTTTTCATAAATACTTGATGAAAACCAGAATTAAGCATTATCCGAGTCAGATTTGGATGTTTCAAAATTGCATATTACTATTGACTCTAAATTTGAGTTGAATATTGAACTTCAGTTTAACCAATAGCGGGCAAAATGTTATAAGAAAAATCCCAAACGTTGAGTAGTTGCTTGTTTTTCTTATGTCGAGCCCCTCAGGGGGATACAGGTATTGTATCTATGGGAATTAGCGCTCCCAATGGGAATATGTGAGGGCCTGAGCTAAAGGTTAGTTAGGTAGGCACCCTTTTGTTGAAATAGAACAGGTTTTTGTTTTGTTACGGACCATCTTTTTTCGGTTCACTGCTGTCCTGTTTTTCAGCACCTACTACTTTCTTCTTCAACTTTTTCTTGTTTCATGAACTTCTTTCTTAGCTTTCTGTTTCTGTGCACCTTGTGCACAGATTCCGCGTTCCCTCAACTCCATACTAAATGGTGCCTTCCTCCTTCCTCTCTTAGAACATTTTTGTCGTGCAATTAAGGGAGGATAAAACTTTCATATATAATATTAATAATTCTTATGTCAAGGTAAAAATTCTGCCGAGTTGGACAAAATCAACTTTATTGTAGTATTCTTTTCTTTTCAGTTGGTTTTTCTGTACACTAATAACGTACACTTCTTAAACGCCCTGTGGTTGACTGCTCCATACACCCTCTGTGGTTGACTGCTCCATATACCACCTACAGGTCAGCTCTCCACAAACCACCTACGCAATGCACTGAGCCAGCTGTGATGCAGCTGGTCTTGCTCCTACAGAGATACCCCTTCACTGGAACCAGCTGCCCAGCAATTGCAGGCGGTCAGCTATGGCAATGTTCACTCTCCCTCATTTTTAATATCACGAGTGCACCCGGCCGCCAAAAAAATGGCAGGATTAGATATAGGACCAACTGAGCTTCAACATGACTTTCCCATGATTTGCCATGCTATTCTATGGCTTTCCAATACTTTCCCGAAGTCTCAACCGCTGATATTCTATTCAACCTAATCTAACCTACCAATACACGTGATATTCATTCCGACTCCCAATCTGCTGGGTTAAGGCACCGAAATTGTGGAGTTGATGAAGCTTGTATCACAGATACGCTCATCTCACACTGCAGGCTGGCGGGTGTGACACACGGACGGACGGACGGACGCGGCTCCTTTTATGATAGTGATATCTAGTGTACACAACCCGTCAAAAATTAAGGGATTCGATAGTGTCCTTTAAATAAATCACCCAGATGTGGATGCCCAACAAAGACATCCATCCCAATAGTACCTGCCATTAAAATATTCTTATACTTGAGCACTGGTGAAACTCGTATCACAGATACGGTCATCGAGCGTCCCTAAAAAGCGTCACAGAGAGACGGGCCAACCAATTTGATGTGGTGAATGAGATACCCATTGTAATAACGTAGGGGAAATTACGCACAACAAGTATATAAATTTATTTATTTATACATTTAGGAAGACACCTGGCTTTTTATTACATGGTATTTATGATTCGTTTCATCTTCATCTCTACTCAAGACGTGGTGGTGGTGGTGGTAAAGAGGTGTCTGCTGGAGTAGAGTGTAGAGGAGGGAGTCGTGTGGCTCAAAACCGATCAGTTGCCCTACAAAAATGCAATGAAACTCTTGAACTTCCTTGGCTTTATGTCCTCCTTGGTTCATTATGTGCACCTCATGAGCCGTGAGACTAATTAGGTCTTGTCTGCTCAAATTAGATATTTTCTGTTTAACCACTTTTGTTAGGCTATACTTCCATGGGACTGCTCTCATGGGACTGCTCTCATGGGACTGCTCTCATGGGACTGCTCTCATGGGACTGCTCTCATGGGACTGCTCTCATGGGACTGCTCTCATGTGACTACTCTCATGTCACTACTCTCATGGGACTGCTCTCATGTCACTGCTCTCATGGGACTGCTCTCATGTCACTACTCTCATGGGACTGCTCTCATGGGACTGCTCTCATGGGACTGCTCTCATGGGACTGCTCTCATGTCACTACTCTCATGTCACTACTCTCATGGGACTGCTCTCATGTGACTGCTCTCATGGGACTGCTCTCATGGGACTGCTCTCAAACGGCTGCTCTCATGGGACTGCTCTCATACGACTGCTCTCATACGACTGCTCTCATGTCACTACTCTCATGGGACTGCTCTCATGGGACTGCTCTCATGTCACTACTCCCATGGGACTGCTCTCATGTCACTACTCTCATGTCACTACTCTCATGTCACTACTCTCATGTCACTACTCTCATGGGACTGCTCTCATGTCACTACTCTCATGTGACTGCTCTCATGTGACTGCTCTCATGTGACTGCTCTCATGTGACTGCTCTCATGTGACTGCTCTCATGGGACTGCTCTCATGGGACTGCTCTCATACGACTGCTCTCATACGACTGCTCTCATACGACTGCTCTCATACGACTGCTCTCATACGACTGCTCTCATACGACTGCTCTCATACGACTGCTCTCATACGACTGCTCTCATACGACTGCTCTCATACGACTGCTCTCATACGACTGCTCTCATACGACTGCTCTCATACGACTGCTCTCATACGACTGCTCTCATACGACTGCTCTCATACGAGTGCTCTCATGCGACTGCTCTCATGCGACTGCTCTCATGCGACTGCTCTCATGCGACTGCTCTCATGCGACTGCTCTCATACGACTGCTCTCATACGACTGCTCTCATACGTCTGCTCTCATACGACTGCTCTCATGGGACTGCTCTCATGGGACTGCTCTCATGGGACTGCTCTCATGGGACTGCTCTCATGGGACTGCTCTCATGGGACTGCTCTCATACGACTGCTCTCATACGACTGCTCTCATACGACTGCTCTCATACGACTGCTCTCATACGACTGCTCTCATACGACTGCTCTCATACGACTGCTCTCATACGACTGCTCTCATACGACTGCTCTCATGCGACTGCTCTCATGCGACTGCTCTCATGCGACTGCTCTCATGCGACTGCTCTCATGCGACTGCTCTCATGCGACTGCTCTCATGCGACTGCTCTCATGGGACTGCTCTCATGGGACTGCTCTCATGGGACTGCTCTCATGGGACTGCTCTCATGGGACTGCTCTCATGGGACTGCTCTCATGGGACTGCTCTCATGGGACTGCTCTCATGGGACTGCTCTCATGGGACTGCTCTCATGGGACTGCTCTCATGGGACTGCTCTCATGGGACTGCTCTCATGGGACTGCTCTCATGTCACCACTCTCATGGGACTGGTCTCATGGGACTGGTCTCATGGGACTGCTCTCATGTGACTGCTCTCATGTGACTGCTCTCATGTGACTGCTCTCATGTGACTGCTCTCATGGGACTGCTCTCATGGGACTGCTCTCATGTGACTGCTCTCATGTGACTGCTCTCATGTGACTGCTCTCATGTGACTGCTCTCATGGGGCTGCTCTCATGGGGCTGCTCTCATGGGGCTGCTCTCATGGGGCTGCTCTCATGGGGCTGCTCTCATGTGACTGCTCTCATGTGACTGCTCTCATGTGACTGCTCTCATGTGACTGCTCTCATGGGACTGCTCTCATGGGACTGCTCTCATGTGACTGCTCTCATGTGACTGCTCTCATGTGACTGCTCTCATGTGACTGCTCTCATGGGGCTGCTCTCATGGGGCTGCTCTCATGGGGCTGCTCTCATGGGGCTGCTCTCATGGGGCTGCTCTCATGGGGCTGCTCTCATGGGACTGCTCTCATGGGACTGCTCTCATGGGACTGCTCTCATGGGACTGCTCTCATGGGACTGCTCTCATGGGACTGCTCTCATGGGACTGCTCTCATGTGACTGCTCTCATGGGGCTGCTCTCATGGGACTGCTCTCATGTGACTGCTCTCATGGGGCTGCTCTCATGGGACTGCTCTCATGGGACTGCTCTCATGGGGCTGCTCTCATGGGGCTGCTCTCATGGGGCTGCTCTCATGGGACTGCTCTCATGGGGCTGCTCTCATGGGACTGCTCTCATGGGACTGCTCTCATGGGACTGCTCTCATGGGACTGCTCTCATGGGACTGCTCTCATGGGACTGCTCTCATGGGACTGCTCTCATGGGACTGCTCTCATGGGACTGCTCTCGTGGGACTGCTCTCGTGGGACTGCTCTCGTGGGACTGCTCTCGTGGGACTGCTCTCATGGGACTGCTCTCATGGGACTGCTCTCATGGGACTGCTCTCATGGGACTGCTCTCATGGGACTGCTCTCATGGGACTGCTCTCATGGGACTGCTCTCATGGGACTGCTCTCATGGGACTGCTCTCATGGGACTGCTCTCGTGGGACTGCTCTCGTGGGACTGCTCTCGTGGGACTGCTCTCGTGGGACTGCTCTCGTGGGACTGCTCTCGTGGGACTGCTCTCGTGGGACTGCTCTCGTGGGACTGGTCTCGTGGGACTGGTCTCGTGGGACTGGTCTCGTGGGACTGCTCTCATGGGACTGCTCTCATGGGACTGCTCTCATGGGACTGCTCTCATGGGACTGCTCTCATGGGACTGCTCTCATGGGACTGCTCTCATGGGACTGCTCTCATGGGACTGCTCTCATGGGACTGCTCTCGTGGGACTGCTCTCATGGGACTGCTCTCATGGGACTGCTCTCGTGGGACTGCTCTCGTGGGACTGCTCTCGTGGGACTGCTCTCGTGGGACTGCTCTCGTGGGACTGCTCTCGTGGGACTGCTCTCGTGGGACTGGTCTCGTGGGACTGGTCTCGTGGGACTGGTCTCGTGGGACTGGTCTCGTGGGACTGGTCTCGTGGGACTGGTCTCGTGGGACTGGTCTCGTGGGACTGCTCTCGTGGGACTGCTCTCGTGGGACTGCTCTCGTGGGACTGCTCTCGTGGGACTGCTCTCGTGGGACTGCTCTCGTGGGACTGCTCTCGTGGGACTGGTCTCGTGGGACTGGTCTCGTGGGACTGGTCTCGTGGGACTGGTCTCGTGGGACTGGTCTCGTGGGACTGGTCTCGTGGGACTGGTCTCGTGGGACTGGTCTCGTGGGACTGCTCTCGTGGGACTGCTCTCGTGGGACTGGTCTCGTGGGACTGCTCTCGTGGGACTGGTCTCGTGGGACTGCTCTCGTGGGACTGCTCTCGTGGGACTGCTCTCGTGGGACTGCTCTCGTGGGACTGCTCTCGTGGGACTGCTCTCGTGGGACTGCTCTCGTGGGACTGGTCTCGTGGGACTGCTCTCGTGGGACTGCTCTCGTGGGACTGCTCTCGTGGGACTGCTCTCGTGGGACTGCTCTCTTGGGACTGCTCTCTTGGGACTGCTCTCATGTCACTGCTCTTATGGGACTGCTCTTATGGGACTTCTCTCATGGGACTGCTCTCATGGGTTACCGTTAATCTATATTACTGCTGGCTAATGGGAACACTTGCTTATGTAAGTGCAGTAATTTTTTTTTAGAACAGGTGCCGCATTAGCTTTTTTGTCACTCTGCCTCACCGACGTGACAGCTGGTGTGTTTGTGCCAGCTGCCCCAACTGACGCGCTTGTGCCAGCTGCCCCACCTGACGCGCTTGTGCCAGCTGCCCCACCTGACGCGCTTGTGCCAGCTGCCCCACCTGACGCGCTTGTGCCAGCTGCCCCACCTGACGCGCTTGTGCCAGCTGCCCCACCTGACGCGCTTGTGCCAGCTGCCCCAACTGACGCGCTTGTGCCAGCTGCCCCACCCGCCTCATCAGTTGGTCAACTCTGCAGTATCACACATCACACCGCACGTTACATTACAACTCTGCAGTATCACACATCACACCGCACGTTACATTACAACTCTGCAGTATCACACATCACACCGCACGTTACATTACAACTCTGCAGTACCACACATCACACCGCTCGTTACATTACAACTCTGCAGTATCACACATCACACCGCACGTTACATTACAACTCTGCAGTATCACACATCACACCGCACGTTACATTACAACTCTGCAGTATCACACATCACACCGCACGTTACATTACAACTCTGCAGTATCACACATCACACCACACGTTACATTACAACTCTGCAGTATCACACATCACACCGCACGTTACATTACAACTCTGCAGTATCACACATCACACCGCACGTTACATTACAACTCTGCAGTATCACACATCACACCGCTCGTTACATTACAACTCTGCAGTATCACACATCACACCGCACGTTACATTACAACTCTGCAGTATCACACATCACACCGCACGTTACATTACAACTCTGCAGTATCACACACCACACCGCACGTTACATTACAACTCTGCAGTATCACACATCACACCGCACGTTACATTACAACTCTGCAGTATCACACATGACACCACACGTTACATTACAACTCTGCAGTATCACACATCACACCGCACGTTACATTACAACTCTGCAGTATCACACATCACACCGCACGTTACATTACAACTCTGCAGTATCACACACCACACCGCACGTTACATTACAACTCTGCAGTATCACACATCACACCACACGTTACATTACAACTCTGCAGTATCACACATCACACCGCACGTTACATTACAACTCTGCAGTATCACACATGACACCACACGTTACATTACAACTCTGCAGTATCACACATGACACCACACGTTACATTACAACTCTGCAGTATCACACATCACACCGCACGTTACATTACAACTCTGCAGTATCACACACCACACCGCACGTTACATTACAACTCTGCATTATCACACATGACACCACACGTTACATTACAACTCTGCAGTATCACACATCACACCGCACGTTACATTACAACTCTGCAGTATCACACACCACACCGCACGTTACATTACAACTCTGCAGTATCACACATCACACCACACGTTACATTACAACTCTGCAGTATCACACATCACACCGCACGTTACATTACAACTCTGCAGTATCACACATGACACCACACGTTACATTACAACTCTGCAGTATCACACATGACACCACACGTTACATTACAACTCTGCAGTATCACACATCACACCGCACGTTACATTACAACTCTGCAGTATCACACATCACACCGCACGTTACATTACAACTCTGCAGTATCACACATCACACCGCACGTTACATTACAACTATGAAGTATCACACATCACACCGCACGTTACATTACAACTCTGCAGTATCACACATCACACCGCACGTTACATTACAACTATGAAGTATCACACATCACACCGCACGTTACATTACAACTCTGCAGTATCACACATGACACCACACGTTACATTACAACTCTGCAGTATCACACACCACACCGCACGTTACATTACAACTCTGCAGTATCACACATCACACCACACGTTACATTACAACTCTGCAGTATCACACATGACACCACACGTTACATTACAACTCTGCAGTATCACACATCACACCGCACGTTACATTACAACTCTGCAGTATCACACACGACACCGCACGTTACATTACAACTCTGCAGTATCACACATCACACCGCACGTTACATTACAACTATGAAGTATCACACATCACACCACACGTTACATTACAACTCTGCAGTATCACACATGACACCGCACGTTACATTACAACTCTGCAGTATCGCACATCACACCGCACGTTACATTACAACTCTGCAGTATCGCACATCACACCGCACGTTACATTACAACTCTGCAGTATCACACATGACACCGCACGTTACATTACAACTCTGCAGTATCGCACATCACACCGCACGTTATATTACAACTCTGCAGTATCACACACCACACCGCACGTTACATTACAACTCTGCAGTATCACACATCACACCACACGTTACATTACAACTCTGCAGTATCACACATCGCACCGCACGTTACATTACAATTCTGCAGTATCACACATCACACCGCTCGTTACATTACAACTCTGCAGTATCACACATGACACCGCACGTTACATTACAACTCTGCAGTATCACACATCACACCGCACCTTACAGTACAACTCTGCAGTATCACACATCACACCGCACCTTACAGTACAACTCTGCAGTATCACACATCACACCGCACGTTACATTACAACTCTGCAGTATCACACATCACACCGCACGTTACATTACAACTCTGCAGTATCACACATCACACCGCACGTTACATTACAACTCTGCAGTATCACACATCACACCGCACGTTACATTACAACTCTGCAGTATCACACATCACAACGCACGTTACATTACAACTCTGCAGTATCACACATCACACCGCTCGTTACATTACAACTCTGCAGTATCACACATGACACCGCACGTTACATTACAACTCTGCAGTATCACACATCACACCGCACCTTACAGTACAACTCTGCAGTATCACACATCACACCGCACGTTACATTACAACTCTGCAGTATCACACATCACATCGCACGTTACATTACAACTCTGCAGTATCACACATCACACCGCACGTTACATTTCAACTCTGCAGTATCACACATCACACCGCACGTTACATTACAACTCTGCAGTATCACACATCACACCGCACGTTACATTACAACTCGGCAGTATCACACATCACACCACACGTTACATTACAACTCTGCAGTATCACACATCACACCGCACGTTACATTCACCAGTAAAGACCAGCGATTACCATTCTTCACAATACTGCGCATTGCTTCCGACGATTTTGATGTATTTCAGAATTGATCATGGGCACCAAAAAATTTTAATTCTAAATTGTACAAATAATTCTCAACCTTTACAAGTTTTTACGTACACTTTTTGAAAATGCCTTCATTTTCAGCAATGAATTAAGTGATTTTTCTTTTTTTTAAGTATTCCAGAATGACAACATGGGAATGAAGCTCGTCTCCGGAACGTTTTATATATTGATATGAGCTGATGAGGTAGCCAATTTTACTTTGGCGCATAAGTTTTTTCTTAATATGATTTCCATGCATGCCGTCTTCTTAATTCCTTACAGATTTGTATCTCATTAACTTTCAACTTCCACACCGAGTCGACTGGTGCTTCACCGGCACATCAATAAATCCTCCAGATCACGCGCCGCGCTAGCGCCGCTCAACTTCTACGTTTGAGTAGCAAATAATTTACTCCCAGGGGGAAAAATGTAAGATCACGAGCTGTGAGTTAGGTAGGCGTTCTTTTTGTTTGAATACGAGTACATTTTGTTTTTGTGTATTTTAAGGACCATCTTTTTTTCGGTTCACCGCTGTTCGTTTTTTCTGCGCCTCATACTTTTTCTTCAGCTTTTAATTGTTTTATAAAGTTCCTTTTTAACTGGATGTTTCTTTAAGCAAAGGATCTTGTGCATAGTACACCTTATGCATACATTCCTTGTTCCCTTAACTCATTACCAAACAGCGCCTTTAACCTTCCTCTCATTGGGATTAAGGAGGCCTAAACTATCTGATCTAATCTTTATGAAGTACACACAGGTAAAAAACATGTTGGGTTGCACTTGATTTTCTCGCGAAAGAATCAGAGGAGCGTCCGTATCAATAATTCAAATGACACGCTGCGCTGCCCTCTGTCACGACCACCCGTCTTTGTATCGGTGCCTCGACACTCCAGGAGGAGGAATCTTTTATTGATTACCGGGACCGGGCGTGTGCCGCCGGTACTGCATCGGGCCGGCGCTAAGTAAGGCAAGGGATGATAGGGCCCGTGCGTGTGCTAATTGAAGCGAGATACGAACGCTGGATAAGGCGAGATAACGCTGGATAAGGCGAGATAGCGCTGGATAAGGCGAGATAGCGCTGGATAAGGCGAGATAACGCTGGATAAGGCAAGATAACGCTGGATAAGGCAAGATAGCGCTGGATAAGGCGAGATAACGCAGGATAAGGCGAGATAACGCTGGATAAGGCGAGATAACGCTGGATAAGGCGAGATAACGCTGGATAAGGCGAGATAACGCTGGATAAGGCGAGATAACGCTGGATAAGGCGAGATAACGCTGGATAAGGCAAGATAGCGCTGGATAAGGCGAGATAACGCTGGATAAGGCGGGATAGCGCTGGATAAGGCGAGATAGCGCTGGATAAGGCGAGATAGCGTTGGATAAGGCGAGATAGCGCTGGATAAGGCGAGATAGCGCTGGATAAGGCGAGATAGCGCTGGATAAGGCGAGATAGCGCTAGATAAAGCGAGATAACGCTGGACAAGGCGAGATAGCGCTGGATAAGGCAAAGGATAATAAGGCCCTGTGCATGCACTAATTACAGCAAGATACGAAAGTTGGATAAGGCGAGAAGTGAGTGCTGAATAAGGCAAGAAGTGAGTGCTGAATAAGGCGAGAAGTGAGTGCTGAATAAGGCGAGAAGTGAGTGCTGAATAAGGCGAGAAGTGAGTGCTGAATAAGGCGAGAAGTGAGTGCTGAGTAAGGCAGGACGTGAGTGCTGAATAAGGCGGGACGTGAGTGCTGAATAAGGCAAGAAGTGAGTGCTGAATAAGGCAAGAAGTGAGTGCTGAATAAGGCGAGAAGTTTGTGCGGAATAAGGCGAGAAGTGAGGGCTGAATAAGGCGAGAAGTGAGGGCTGAATAAGGCGAGAAGTGAGTGCTGAATAAGGCGAGAAGTGAGTGCTGAATAAGGCGAGAAGTGAGTGCTGAATAAGGCGAGAAGTGAGTGCTGAATAAGGCGAGAAGTGAGTGCTGAATAAGGCGAGAAGTGAGTGCTGAATAAGGCGAGAAGTGAGTGCTGAATAAGGCGAGAAGTGAGTGCTGAATAAGGCGAAAAGTGAGTGCTGAATAAGGCGAAAAGTGAGTGCTGAATAAGGCGAAAAGTGAGTGCTGAATAAGGCGAAAAGTGAGTGCTGAATAAGGCGAAAAGTGAGTGCTGAATAAGGCGAAAAGTGAGTGCTGAATAAGGCGAGACATGAGTGCTGGATAAGGGCACGTACTCCGATGAGCTTCTATATTTTTTGATGGCTGATGTTAGAATAAAACTTGCTGCTGTGTTTTTTTTTTTTTTTCAAGCCAAGAGAAATTACTCGGTCTGTTAATGGGACCGGAAAGGCATGACTGGATCTACCGCAGATTTCATTATTAAAACTAAATTCGAGTTTTTGTTGTTGTAACAGCTTTGTACGTTCACAGAATTTTTGAGTAATTTTTTTGTCCACAGATATAGTATCTCGCGTACAGTCAAAAAGTAACAATTCTTAGTGAAAGTTGGATAGGAGCTAATAAATTTCCAGTTTACAAGAAGGAGAAAAGGGGAAAAGAACAGGGTGCGGAAGGAGGAAAGAAGAGGAAAGGGCGGAAAAGAAAAGGGATGGAGAAAGGGAAAAATAAAGGGTTGGAGAGAAGGGGTGGAAGAAGGGGAAAGAAGGGGGAGGGGGCAGGAGAGGGCGTATAAGGTTCAGATGCACATTTATTATCCAGTTAATTTTCACCGAAGTCATGCGCAGATATTGGCGGTGAAACTCGCCCCCATATCAGAAAAAACTCGTGCGGCAGCGGTAGGCGCGTGTGGCGTGTTAGGCACGTGGTATAATGCAAGTGTTTGATGCATTTTGGTGACTCATGAAGTATTTTGCTTAAATCTTGGTTTTTTTCAAGTCTATGAGAAAGCCTCGACGCCTGTGAATAGTCCCCTAGCAACAGCTGAAAATAGAAAGAAGTTTCCCCAGGTTAATATGTATCTCCGGTTTCTAATCTTATTTATTTTTAGTTCAGGTGGCTTACAAGGCACTTGTATCGCTCACCCGCTCCTATAGTTCCTTGTGTTCGTTATAAATTTCTTCACTGAATTGTTGCTGGACTTTGGTACTAAATAATTAATCATTTCATTGAACTTTGGTTTTAAAAATTAATTATTTCACTAAACTTTGTTTTTAAATAATTAATTATTCCACGGAACTTTGATTTTAAAAATTGATTATTTCAATGGGCTTTGGTTATAAAAAGCAATTATGTCACCGGATTTTGGTTTTAAAGAACTCTCCAATGGTGAATTATTATTTTTGTGGCCGTAAAAAACCTGTGACCGCGCTGATGAAGTTACCTCTGGGCAGTTTTCGAACCGGTTCGAACTTTAACACGTTTCCGCGGTTGTTACGGTCGGTTTGGTAAGGTTGGAAAATGCAGAATTGTAAAGCAATCTTTACTGCTTGATTACATTCTTTTCCTTCGTAACAAGCGGAAAAAATAAAATTGCTCGATAACATTTTAAACTGTACTCCATAGTCTGATTTAAATAAAGGTAGTGAAATCAGTTAAATGGTAGCCATTGTTATCGGTACTTAAATGAGCAACTTACCGTGTGGTACACATATGTTCAGATACGTAGTGACAGTGTTCAACTGTATTAGCAAAAGGGGATCAGATGAATGTTGTTTTTAAACATTTTCTAACTCTGAAGGTAAATTGCCGATAAATTTTCAATTGTTATGCTGAGATAATTCCAAGGTTCAATTTCATTTCGCTGATGAGCTCAGGGCATCCAATTATTTCATCTATGAGAATTGGCACTCCCAGGGGGAGAAAGTGAGGTTCCGAGCTGAAAGCTGGGTAGGATATTTTTTATTTAAAAAGAATAGTTGTTTTGTTAGTGACCTTAATTTTCAGTTTTCTTTTGCTCTGTTTTTCCGTACCAGCTATCAGTCTCTCCAACTTTTCGTTTTATAAAATTCTTTTTTTTAACTGACTTATTCTATGCATTGGGGAGCTGGTTTAGGGATCACACTTTGTCTATAAATTCCCCGTTTCTTAAACTCCGTACTAAATGGTACCTTCTTCCTCGCTCTCTTAGAAACATCCTTGTTGTGGTTAGGAGGGATTAAATTGAACTATCGTAATCTTATCTATTGCGCCGATTTGAAATATCTAATCTCCATCTTCAGGGGGCGTAAGGTAGGCAATAGTCTTAACACGTCGACTACGATTGTGCGGTTGCTACGGGCTGTTTGGTTAGGATAGAAGAAGTCGTTTTGAAAAACCGTCTTTTCTGCTATAATGCATTTTTAACTTTGTAAAAAAGTATGAAGAATACAGTTGAACCATAATGTGTTACATTTTACTCTAAAATTTGTGTCGTAAAAGGTAGCAAAATAATTGAAATGTTAATGGAATATTCCGGAACAGAAATGAGCAATTTACCTACTGTGCCATATGTACCACTTCGGACTCAAAGTGTTGAGTGAGTTGCGTCGATCCTATCGTACGGGGACTAGTTTTGATACCGTAAGGTCGCTAGGCCTTCGGTATTTATATCTTTTGCGTCCACTCTACTTCGTCCTGCTTAAAAGCCTTCATGGATATCTCCTACATGTTTTTATCCTTTTTCCCTCATACTTCGCTAACTTACTGTTTGATACGCAGGGTATCCTGTGAGTGAACACACCTTGTGCATAGGCTCCCCATTTTCTTTAGTCCATTCTAAATGGTCCTTTCACTTCGCTCTTTTAGATGTCATTTAATGTGGCTAGGGAGCTTAGCCTCTTTTGAAAGACGTAGTGTTTTAAAAAATGCATATTATTTACAACCCGCAGATT
Organism: Morinoia aosen; assembly: GCA_030386875.1. Lineage (NCBI taxonomy): Eukaryota > Metazoa > Arthropoda > Malacostraca > Amphipoda > Talitridae > Morinoia > Morinoia aosen. The sequence goes on from CM059562.1 coordinate 13,776,336, forward strand.
TCGATGATGCTCAACCGAATTCTTTTTTAAACTACTTTATAATAATGAAAGTGAAACATAAAATTAATAATACGTCGCCTCCCACGCATTCAAAGCCATCTACAGAAAACTTCGTCAACTCACGTTTAGTTTAGAAACGAATGTCATGGGAAAATTTCACATATGAACATCACTTGAAACATGAACTCGATTCACACCGACACAGAATTCCAACGAAAATTTACACGCGAATGTAATTCTGTATATGGTTTGTATTCCTTACAGAAAAACGAAGATAAATCGATTGGCTCACTGGTATCGTGCAAAAATCAATTACTGAATGTATAGCACGGTAGAAGAAGCATGCTCCTACCGTCGGCTCTTTGAGGCTGTAACTTGAATTTCCAGACCGATATTTTTTCTTGGTAATAAATGTTAATCAACCTTGGCCTTGATTAACAATTAACTACCTCCTCACTTACATGGAATGCTAACTCAACACTTTGACTGCGTAGTGGTACATACGCGTGCCACAATGGGATCTTTTCCAGGTAGCCCCGCCACTAATGTAGCTAATGCAAGATTGAAACATTCTTTCGTTTGAGAGTAATTTGAAGTCGATAGGTGCATTATTTGGCAAGTTATGAGTGGGGGAACTTATGTGTTTCATTAGTGGCGGGGCTTATTTGGAAAAGATGCCCATATTGTATGCAGCTCATTTACATATCGGGGTGAATGAATAGCATTTCAGTTATTTCACTATCTTTGTTTAAGAATAGATTTCAGCGTGCGCAAGGTAAAGTACCATTGTGCTGTAATTAATGTTTTGAAAATTTTAACGTATGAGGTAACGTATCATCGTGCTATTACATTTTTCAAACTTCTTCTCATAGATAGCCTCCTCAGGGGATACAACTATTGTATCTGTGGGATTAGCGCTCCTAGGGGAAATGTGTGAGGGCCCGAGCTGAGAGTTAGGTAGGCCTTCTCTTTTTTGTGATAGAACGTTTTTTGTTTCGTTAAAAGACCATCTTTTTTCGGTTCATCGCTGTCCTGTTTTTCAGCATTTACTACTTGCTTCTTCGACTTTGATCTTGTTTCATTAACTTCTTTCACAACCGACTGTTTCTATGCCCCTTCTGCATAGATTCTGCGTTCCCTCAACTCCATGTTAAATGGTGCCTCTCTCCTTTTTCTCTTTGGACCGCCTTCGTGGCGGATAGGGAGGTTAATTAAACTCACTAATAATTTAATCTAATCTTAGAATAGATCGGAATGTACTTCGACGTAAAGTCGCTATTTCAATTCGGAAACTTCCAACCTTACCTAACCAATCGCAGCAACCGCAGAAGCGTGGGCAACGTGTTGATGACTTTTCATCATCTGGCCGGCCTGCGTGGTCGCAAGAATCTGAATGATATTTTTTATATGAAAATGAATAAATAAGGAATTTTCGGCAAAAAATTCAATTTGGTAACACTAGCTGTGACTCGTCGCTTGAGCTGGCCATGAGAGCATGACGAATAGGCTGTGTACTTTTATTTGTCCAGAACAAGACTGGCATTCATGGTGAAAGTTTGCTGGAACACTTGCATCTCACATGACCCCATTTGTTTGTAGCAAACGAGTTAAATAATTACGCTTCTATGCCCTATGAGTATCCAGGTGCACAAATACCTGTTCTTTAATTTTTTGCACATCCAAATAAAAAAATTTAAAGCGAGCGAATACAGTGTGACAGAAAGTTGGCCTTGATTTTAGAGTCGTTTTCGAAGTTTCATTTTCAAACTAAATTCTGCTTAATTTATAGACTAAAACCACTTTCATCACACTCGCAATCCGTCGTAAAATTGTTCTAGTGGCAGCGGTATAACTGATACTGACGATGTTTGTCTAAACGAGCGATCTTGGCGACCAGGAATTATTTCAAAGTAAAATTCAGTGAGAAGATTGCCGTCACTTCCTCTAGTGGACGCTGGCGTTCACGCGTTTAGTGAGATAAGAAACTTGAAGCGTTAAGTGCTGTACAGGGAGTCCCAGTCCCACGGAAATGTCTGTTATATTTCAAATTGTATCCTATATACGCTCGAGTATATGTAATACAATTTAAAGCATTTGTGAGGTATGAATTTAACACTTTATCCACTCCACGGTTGACCCCTGCCTTAGAATTTAAAGCAACTAATAAAGGAGACAAAAAATAGGGGACATTTTTTGTGACTCCCGGCATAATCTTCATCTCATTGAGGATATAAAGCCGTGCACTAAGGTTTCTGGATAGATGAACACCTGTTTCAGAGTAGATGTACGTATAATCTGCTCTGACTTTAGAAAAAGAGAATGGAAGGGGCTTCATATTAAGTTCTATTGAAAAACTCTCCTTTTCCATATGTGGATCAATCACGCTAAAAAATTCACTTCGTAAAATGTTTAAGGATTATTAGAAAAAGTTAAAAACGTTTAGCCAGCGCTACTGGTTTTCGTCTCTGATATAATTTTAATTCATGTTGCTTGTATGAGAAAGTTTTATGTTTTCCCTAAACGTGAGTTAGAAAGTGAAATATACGGCAGGAGGGGGGTTGATTTTATTCGTCATTCACGCGGTCCAAACTGATAGTGATATAGCAAAAAAACAGTCTTATTCATCTGTATCAAGATCGAAGTTTGTACTGTGATAAACACTAATTTTTGTGTGAATATTGCCAGAAGTTGTTCCTTAACAAATGAGCGAACATGGATTCGATCTTCCACGAAACCATGCAATTGATGCGAAGATAACAACACCACCAAAATCCCTTCCACGCAGAAATATCAAAATTTACTAGCTTGTTCGCTAGTTTTTGGTAATTTCGTAGGTCGTTTCAGAACCCATGAATGGGAGTAACATTCTTCCATGAGACGATGTGGGTTGTTTCAGGATTTATGAATGCGATACACATTCCCCCACGACACGAAGTAGGTTTGTTTCACGACCTATGAATTGGTACACATTCCCCCGCGAGACGAACCTGTGAATGGGTAGACATTCCTCCACAAGGCGAAGTGGGTTGGAAGCGCCCGGGCTAGGTGAGGTAGCAGGCCGGCCACCACCTGCTCGCTGGCTGCCCTACACGCCAGATGCTTCCGCTGCGGAGCACGTGCCCGTCTTGTGAGACTCGTGTTGTGCCGCTTCCTCCTCGCGCATCACTCCCTGCGGACCCTGCCTGCTCTGGGTCAAGTTCAAACCACCAGCAGGACAAGCTTCGCTTCGGAAACCTTAGGACTTTTTTCGGATATTTTAAGACTAGTTTTCGTGGACCAAAAGCTTTAGTTTGATAACCTAAGGCATATTTTCAGATGTTTTAAGACTATTTATCGTGTATTCAGGTACCATAAGCTTTAGTTTGAAAACGTTAGACATTTTTCAGATTTTTTAAGACCATTTTCTCGCAGTACCGTATCTTTCAGACTCTATTGTAGTTTCGATAACGAATTACTTTGTTATTCCGAGCAGGTGCTCACATTACACAAAGTCGAGCACTCGTGTAAGAGGATTTCTGAAATGTTGGGGACATCAGAATTGCCTGAATCGATCATCTCTAAATGAGTGGGCACGCGGAAATCATTTGTAGGTCAAAACTTTCTTAGGTCGAAGAAGAACAAATTCAGATATCAAGATGAAAGATGTAATGGCGGGCACTTACAACACTTTCTTGTTACACGCCAAATACTTTGCTGTAACTTTTTGGCCAAAAGCCGTGCTAGTAAATCATGCAGTGGAAAAGTTCATAGATTGTGGCGCAGTTCAATTATGAATTTGTGAATCCATGAATTCTTCTACAAAGAATAAATATGTGACCTTGCCAATTGGTATTCAAAATTCTATTTATGAACTCGGAGGTCATTTTGCTTATTAATGAATTGATGAAATATTTTCTTACTGATATTGAAGGTTAACTTCAGCATCCGGATGCCTGGCTACGGTGCGGATGCCTGGCTACGGTGCGGATGCCTGGCTACGGTGCGGATGCCTGGCTACGGTGCGGATGCCTGGTTACGGTGCGGATGCCTGGTTACGGTGCGGGTGCCTGGCTACGGTGCGGGTGCCTGGCTACGGTGCGGGTGCCTGGCTACGGTGCGAGCGCCTGGCTACGCTGCGGATGCCTGGCTACGGTGCGGATGCCTGGCTACGGTGCGGATGCCTGGCTACGGTGCGGGTGCCTGGCTACGGTGCGGGTGCCTGGCTACGGTGCGGATGCCTGGCTACGGTGCGGGCGCCTGGCTACAGCAGAGATACCGTTACCACGTAGCGTAACGTGGAAGAACTTACGCTGCGAGTCGCACTGCCACAACGACGTAAATTGTTGGAGAAACCATCCCCTTTTTTGTTAACGGAAGAAGTTCACAAGTTCCCAGTCAGTAAGCCTCAGTATTGTTAATGAAGAATTATGCTAAGATTGCACTGTTCCCTGACGTTTACTGCTTCATACAGAAAACGACGTGTGTTTTCCTCTACGCCATGAGAGGAAAGCTCAACTCACTGGCACCAAAGTGTAAGGAACACAATTTGAAGGCTTGAAAATGTTTCATAAATATAACCATAATTCATTTTGAATTGAATGAAATAAATTGAACGAATATAGTTAAAATAGACTTGCAGTTTCTCAAGTATGTGATTTTAATTCTTTGCGGTATAAAATTTTCACCAAAATTTTTTCCGTAATTCAACGGGTATATTAAATGAAATGTATATGGCAGGTATGAATACATAAGTGCATTGGTGCGTGGATCATTTCGTTGTTAAGCATTTTCATCTTTCAGTTTTCTGTCATATTTTCTAATATGGGGGACTGATGTAACGCGCAATCAGCCTCCCGTTTCTTACCGTCATTTTTAGCTCCTTCATTCATAAGATATTCATAAATTTGTTTGCTTCATGGCCTGCATTGTAGCTCTGTGGCTACAACAGCAAGAATACTGTATCAAACCGATCAGTCGAATTTTCCGACTACGTGAGTCGTCGAGTAACGAATGTTTTAGTTTGGTTCGAGCTGTTCCGTGGGATCGATTGAGAGCCAGCGTAACTTGACGCGAGGTTTATTTCGTGTGGCGACCTTTGCTGCTTCCTGGCTGCGGTGATTGTGCCCTGTGCGTTTTGGGACGCTGGTTGACCTATAAAGTAGGAGACTCAGTTGAGCGCTCTAGCGTAACGAGCGTCGAGGATCATGATTTGGATGTGTGCTCATAGTTGAGAAATTCTTAGTTCGGTACATCGTGTTTTGAAGTGCCTTGCTTGAGTTTACTTCATTAAATTTAATTTTTTCCGTATTTTTTACCTAGCCTTTTAGAAATTTTGAAGAATCTCCCAGCTCGATAAAATTTGCACTAATTCAAAACTTTTTTGTCAAGTCATGGCGCTGAATCGATATGAATAAATACTGTACTATTTTTTAGATGGGGATAATTTACTACTATCATTTTGGGCAAAAGCATAAATTGCCCAGAATCTAACACTCCCGCTTCTTCAGGGGATACAACTATTGTACCTATAGAAATTAGCGCTCTCGGGGATAAAATAAGAGGTCCCGAGCTAAAGGTTAAGTAGGCATTCCTTTTGTTAAGGTAGAATAGGTTTTTTGTTTTGTTATGGACCATAATCTATTAAACATATCATCTAATCTGATTTGGACCATTTTGTTCGATTCACTACCGTCGTGTTTTTCAGCACTTACTTTTTTCAATTTATATCTAGTTTCATGAACTTCATCCTCAGCTCACGGTTTCTATGCACTATGTGCATAAATGCCCCACTCCCATACCTTCATATTAATGATGCCTTCCTCCTTCCACTCTTTGGAACGCCTATGTTGCAGCTAGGAAAGCTTAAACTAACATATAATTTAATCTATGATATGTTTGTACTGCAATTGCGGTGTGCGCCTACGCAAAAGTTTATTTGTAAACTATTTATTCACGCGCACTTTCACATTATAAATGACCAACTCAGGGTCGCACAGTTCATGCAACCTGATGACGCTCTCGGCTTGTGGAGTCCTTTATCTCATTTCTGGATATCGTTTTTACAGTGAATTATGGTCCACATGATGCACTTTTTAACTGGACGCGTGCTAACCGGCCCGCTGTGAGCTGCACGACCGCAGGTTTGTACGAGGCTGAGACTGGAAGTGCGTTGGTTCGCGCAGCGGAAGTTGTGCAGTCACGCCACGGATCGCGCGCTCTACTCTGTTATTGGGAAGAACAACGTCATTACTCGAAATTTTATAAAATTAACTTGCCCGTACTGTTATTCGCCAATTCGTTTTACGTATTTTGATACGTAGAACCTATTCGATCAAAACTAATTCCGTAAAGCAGTTTGCAAAGTTAAAATCACTACTGAAAAATGAAAAATTTCGACTCGTGACGTTGTTCTTCCCAATGAGCGATATACTCAGCTGGTGCTGGACCGCACACAGGGTCAAATCTGGTGCGTTTATTACCCGATTTAAATCAGAAGTTACTTTAAGCCTCCCAAACCGCAACAAATGTGTACGACCAATGAGCTATTTACCATCATTCACCCTGTTTTCTATCTATCTTTTTTCATTTATTCAACCCATCTATCTTGTGCTGTCATTGAATTTGTGAACTCCAACATTAAGCCAATCAACTATCTATGGTAACCTAGCCAATCCACCATCTGTAACCACTCAACCCATCTACTATTCAATCAATATATCCATCATTCAGCCAACCCACCATCCCCTACTGTCAGCCAATACCGCACAGTATTCAACCCTCTACTAGTATTCGACCCTCTGCTAGTATTCGACCCTCTGCTAGTATTCGACCCTCTGCTAGTATTCGACCCTCTGCTAGTATTCGACCCTCTGCTAGTATTCAATTAACCACCATCACCTACCACTACCCTACCACCACCCAGCACCATCACCTACCACCACCCAGCACCATCACCTACCACCACCCAGCACCATCACCTACCACCACCCAGCCTCAGCACCACCACCCAGCCTCAGCACCACCACCCAGCCTCAGCACCACCACCCAGTCTCAGCACCACCACCCAGTCTCAGCACCACCACCCAGCCTCAGCACCACCACCCAGCCTCAGCACCACCACCCAGCCTCAGCACCACCACCCAGCCTCAGCACCACCACCCAGCCTCAGCACCACCACCCAGCCTCAGCACCACCACCCAGCCTCAGCAGCCCAGGTTCAGACGGCCGGAGCAGAAAGCTGCGCGCTATCGATTGCCTTCGCAGTCGAGCTGGCCGATTAATTGAGGCATCCGGCGCGCAGGAGAGGCCTCGAGCACTTGCTGTGTTTGAACCCCTTATCTCTGTATTCTATCGAGCCTTCGATCGTTTGATGTGTCCCTGCTGCCTTTTGCGTCGATTGCGCGATGCCGGGATTGCGTTCGCTTTGAGCAATTGTGTTCATGTCTTCTGATGATGTTTCGTGTGGTATTTCGCGCGTGCATTTAATGTCGCGTTAAACGAGTTCTTATGCATTGCTTTATTGTGTGTGAGTTTTGTTGCGTTTTTGAAATTCTAGCTGACGCAATTTTTGTTTGAAGTATCATGCTATATTAGCTGTGTAAGCACCTGCCATCACGTCTTTCCCCTCAAAAGCTTGCATTATTATTTTTTTTTAGTATTGAGATTCTCACGTTTCTGTTCTCCTGCCACCTGCAAAGCCATTTTCCCTCATCGCCTCCGCCTCCGCTAATTCCTGCGACCACGGAGTGTCGTTTGAGCTCCCACGCAACTTTAGCGTCCCTCAGGGCATGCGACGCCCACTACGTTTTTACTCATTACTGTAATGCGCGCCACTTTTGTTTCTTGGTAACTCAAAATTCATTTATTTTACAGGTTAGTGCTGCTATTGTCTGGTCATCTTGTCAGTTATTCAGGAGTCGAAATTATTATGCTAAGAATAGTTTCCGCAATGCTCAACTATAGCTGAAATTAAGGTAAAATTCTTAATCCTTGCTTCATTTTATTCGTTTATAAGTGAACTTGACTGTTTTCCTGCTCAATAACATTTATGGAAGAGGCAGGCAGGCACGAAACTGTTGCGTGCGTTAGTGAACTGAAACTGTTTACTTTGAATTGTCTTGTAATTTTGCTCCCCTTTGCCAAGAGAAAGCAAGGTCGCATTCATGTAATACAGGAGCATTAGTAAATTGACTTTTTTTACAAATGACCTTGATCTATCATACTCTGAATTTACACCACTTTATTCTTTTAATCAATACAATTTTTTGAGTGGGGTTTTAGAATTACAAGTAATTGAAAAAGACGAGGTTAAAGACGCATTATCGGATTTCAGTCTGCAGCATCAGTAAAATGACTTTTACAAATGACCTTGATCTATTACACTTCAAATTTACACCGCTTCATTCATGTAATCAGTTGAACTTTCTAAGAGTGATTTTCGAATTACAAGTAATAGAAAGAGACGAGGGTAAGAGACGCATTAATGGACTGCAGCGCGCGCCACGATGCGACCTTCAGAGAGGCGTCAGTTTGCCCGGAGAAGGAAGGGCTCCGTGTACTGTAATTTTACGTCGCGCCAAATTGTGTGGCGCGCCAAATATGGCTGCACTCCAAGTCCGGCTCGACTGCGAATGCCTACCATTGTTGCGGGGTGGCAAACCTTAGTAGGATCTTGGGCGCGATTTTAGGAATCGCAGTTGACGTTCATTGTGTGAATTTTATCTCTGAAGCCCAGTTTGGTGCACGCAGCTTCACATAAGTGGACCCACTGCCCAATTGAAGCGAGTCGCAGTATTTAGCTGAAGGCCGGGCCCTGCACACATGCCTGCGCACATATTCGCTGTGAGGGGGCGACCTAAAGCCGTTGGCGTGCAAGTGGGAATTTTTCTTCTAACTTCTACGCTGCAAAAAAAACTTGAGCTTGAAAATGAATCCAACCTACATCTTCTCACATGGAAATCCACTGAACTGATGTTATGTTGAAATTTTTACCGAAGACTCGTATTTTTGTCCGACTGATTTGCAAGTTGAATTGCTATTACTAGTGATGGGAGAGATTTTGAATTATCATAACAAAGTATTTATATATAATTGAAGGATTCAAACCAAGTGAACACGTTCATTACGTATTGGTACAGGTGTGTATCACGCGGTAAATTGCTCATTTTTACGTACCAATTACAAAGGCTTCCAATTCACCGATATCACCACCTTTATTTAAATAAAACTATGGCTTATAAGTTAAAATGTTAACGTGCAATTATATTTCCTCGCTTATTAGAAAGGATAAGAATGTAGTCAAGGAGTAAACATGGCTTTTCAGTTCTGCTTCTTCCAACCTCACCAAACCGACCGTAGCAACCGCAGAAAAGTAGTGAGCGTGTAAAGTATTCAAGTACGGATACCAAAATTACACCCAAGTTCTTTCAGAGGAATTCAGAACGATGACGTTAAGAAGAATTTCTATTATTCATAAACTGGTATTTGTTTTACCTCACAAATTTTCACTTCGATGTGACCGAGCAAACATCGAACCAGCACTTGTTCTTATTCATTGGAAAATATTTAAAAAACTTACGAACACATCCAACCATCGCAAATCCCCGAAGCACAGACGATGGTGTAATCGAATTGTGAACTTGAACACAACGTTAAAATCTGCACAACCTGAATGCAAATGTGCTCAGCACTTACCGCAGGGAGCGCTGGTTGATAGGAGTCTGTTGTGGGTTTGTTTATAGATTAATAGTTAAGCATATAGGCCTTATCTTTCTTCCCAGGCTTCTCGTTCTCTGTCGAGGAGGCTGACATCAATATCGATGAAACAAAGCACATTTTTCTTTTATTGGCGAAATGTCTCTTCCACCCAGATAGCCAGATAAGGAAACTAACTCCCTCAAGATCCTTGGCATTATTATAAATATAAAATCTGGTCTTTAAAGAACACATAGCACGTACTGTACCTTAATTGCCTCAATCCGCAGAAATCCTTAATAGCGTTATTAATGCATAACCTGAAGAGGCTCTGAAAATGTTTGATTGCAAACTTTTTTGTCTATGTTTACAATCCGGGATTGAAGCACTGTATGGAATAGTAAAAATTTAACCAGTGTGCTCTTATATAGAGCTCCAACAAAAATAGCCATTAAAGTTTAGAGATAATTGGAGACCAATATCCTCTCGAATTGTTCTTACAAAAGTTTTAAAATACTGACGTATTTTGATCTTTCTGGCTTCATTTAGAATTTCATGCATTCATGTCAAGTATCGAATGACTGATGTGAGGGAGACAGATCTCAAACAATTTTTATGTACACAAACTGGCGGTGATGATTTAACCAGAAGTAGAAGCCACATTAAACTTTTTTCATATTCTGAAGCTCAATCACAGCACAATTGCCGCTTTATTGAAACCATAACTTGGAATTCTGTCCCTGTAGAACTATATCATCGCAAGGTTTCTGAACGAATTTATCTTGGGTGTCTATTTTTATTAAAGTAAATGAAATCTTTCTTGCAAGAAAATTCAAGTTGCGAGGGGATTACTGTGGAATGAAATTGATCTTGAGTCTTTTCTAGAATTTGCTCCTCTCGTGCGGCTCGTATGAAAAACTCCCCTCCGGAAGAGACAACTATTGTATCTATGGGAATTAGCACTCCGAGGGGGAAAACGTGAGGTCACGAGCTGAGAGTAAGGTAGGCCTTCTTTATGTTGAAATGAAATGTTTTTTGTTTTGTCAATGACCATCTTTTTTTTTGGTTCACTGTTCCGTTTTTCAGCACCTCTAACTTTCTTCAACTTTTATTTTGTTTCATAGCCTTCCTTCTTAACTGTTTGAATGCGCAGGGGATGTTGTTTGGGAGCACACCTTGGGAATAAATTCCGCATTCCCCTGACGCCATCCTAAATGGTGCCTTCTTTCTTTCTTCCTCTCTTTGGAACGTCTAAACTATGCTAATCTCTGTGTGTATCTCTTGCAGAAAATTTACGGTTTCAACTGCTCGGAAATGTTTAGAAAATGAGTGAATGCCGCTTAGATGCATGGAGAATGAGAACATTACATTTTTAGATGATGTCTTATCACTATCCTTTAGTATTTACTACATTCAACACTTACTACATTCGTGAACGCTCGTACGGAGTGCACTACAGAAGTAAGAAGCAAAAACACAGGCGTGGGGTCTCTACTTATGGGTTTTGGTGCCAGAGCCGAGGTTTATTTGCTGAGCAAGAGATTGCCGTTGAACCAGTAGATTCGAATGGCTTTTATTGAAGTGAAGTTGCTAAGCAGTATCTTCAGTTTAGCTTTTTTAAGGCAAGAAATATTGAATGTAATCTTTTTATAAACAAGATGCAGTCATTATGGCTATGTTTTATTATTTAAAATGTTATATTAACAAGTTTGCGCCAGAAGAATGGCAAATCTTGGAGTCTTGCTGGCAAGTTTGTTCCAGGCTTGTGTCAACCATCACAAATGCTCGCGCTTCCATTATGCATAGACTTCCCTTGAAATCAATAGACGACGTTGGCTCTCTAGACAAGCCTATAGGTAACGCTACATCTGTCTTACATTCATGACCTTTGCGTCCCGCACACTCAGGGAAAGTGTTGTTAAATTTATTGTTTTTATATATGTTGTGTTATAAAATTAAGCAGTTGTTGTTGCCTTCTACGTACATCGTATAAAATTGAAGTGTATCAGATTTCAAACAGACCATGATTTTCAACGTTTTTTTATTTTCTCCAATAAATGAATGAAGTTGCCGAAATTTTCAGTTATTCAAGGTTGTCCTCAAGGTGCTTCATTCAATGTGCCCTTCTTCCAAAGTATTTCTCTTTCGTGTAAGATTCATTGCTTTTTCCGTATGTATACCGATAGAGTTTTTAGAGCGTGTCCGAATGATAATTTAGTAAAAACTCTTTATTTAATAAATGCTTCTCACCGAGAATCAGTCCGGTCGCCAAGTGATCGTTGCATTGATGCATGGACTTGAAAAAAATTCTCTGTCCATTTCCATGCACGTTGACCTGAGCTGTGCCGATTATTTCAGAATCCGCAACTCTTTTATTCGTCTTACGTTCTAATAAATCTATGACTTATCTTTCGATTGGTTGCTTTATGTTCTAACGATTACTGGTATTACGTTAAATCTACGTTCTGTTAAATCTATTATTTGTCTTACGCTATGAATCTATTAGTTGTCTTACGTTCTAACGATTATTGGTATTACGTTCTTATCAATCTATTGTTTTTACGATAAATGTATCTTGGTCTTACGTTCATCGAAAGAGAGCTCTGCATGGAGTTTGGTTGGCCGGTGTAACGAGCAAGCGACATGCAGTGTGATCTGAAGGCCTGTGATTTTACCCTCGTTAATATTCTTTCCTTTTTCCAGACCCTGGCGCCACCGCCGGTCCATCATTGGTGAGTACTTCCATTCGTTTAAATGTTAACGTTGTACCACGAGAGCACTAGCGATTACATATAAATAGTTAATATACCTATTCTAGTGCACATTTTGTCATTACTTCACTGCGCGTGCATAAAGTCGTCACTTCAGCGTGTGCGTGCATGCATTCACTATACAGATCTTTTAGTATGCGGGTATGCATCATTTAATTGCTCCATCGTACGTTATGGAATTGCTTCAGTGCACACTAATGTGGTTCCATAACACACACTAGAGCAATTAAATAATGCATTCCGCATACTGGAAGAACTGCAAAGTGCATATCATATTTTATGCATTTACTCGGCGGTCGGTGCTTACGTTTTTGTCGAGGCAGTTGTGTCGATGGTGTTGTTAGGTTTATGAATTGGGCGCATGTTTGTCTTCTCATCCTGCTAGACAAACGTGAGGACGCAGTTCATGCTTCTTAATGAGAGTGTTTTTGATGTAGCTTTTGATTTTGCGGTAACGTTTTTTGGGCAGCTCTGAACACGTTTATTTCTCAATTGCTCTTGAATTCCCGTGTACGCTTGTGATGCATCATCTAAACTGAAGTAAATATGATACCGAACATTAGGTTATGAGTCGTAGGTTAGCACAGACGCAAGAATTTGCCCAGCTGAAGATTTTGTGTTGAACGGTTAGCATTGACGTATAAATGGAAAACTGAAAGTCGAATCAAACATTTGCTGAGACAATACCAATGTTAGTCGTTCAAACAGCCTTCTCACAAGTGTGAGTACAATATTATTTCATTGTTTTTTGCTAAGTCGCGACGAAAGAACACGAGTACAGTTTTGTGGTCGAAAAATGTACCTTTTACCCGAGAAAATTTGTTTTGCGTAATTTATTCAGAAGTTATTCGTAGTACGATGATTGCACCTGTAGTCTTCGATTTGATTTGAACTATTTCAAATACATGAAGCACTTTATAAATTCGAAATATTTTTTTCATATCATTCATATTGTGTCCTTTGATTCCTTTATTTTCAGCCATATGCAAACAACTCATTGCTCTATTTTCAAATTTACGCTATAACGAAGGTTGCTGTTGCACTGAAAGCATTTTCAAAGGAAAAAGTGCTTCTTATCGCTAAAAAATAAAAGAACCAAAATTTACGCTGTAGTTATTAAAGATTAAATAGATACTGTACATTCCAATTCCGTATGCTGAATTATCGACAGAAATGTTTCTTGATCCCCATTTTTTGTAGCTATAAATTTGATCACGTTTTCGTCTCTCTACGCTCCGGAAGTCTTGAGAAGTTCAAAACTGTTCAGGTGAGCAATAGCTCCTCGTATCATACATAACTAGCTCCGAATGCATTTTGAGGTCTATATAGCAGTGATGTGTAATTTAGGTTTCTGAGAGCTTACCTCAGGAAAATATAACTATTTCATTTTTGGGAATTAGTGCTCCGATCGGAGGTGAAATAGTAAAGGGTTTTTGTTTAGTTCCGTCCATCTTCTTTTGGTTCACTTCTGTCCTGTTTTTCAGCACCTTTTACTTTCTTCTTCAACTTTTGTCATGTTTCGTAAGCTTATTTCATAACTTGCTGTTTCTACGCGTCACGGATCTTGTGTGAGATGCATTTCCTAGTGCATAAATTCACCGTTCCTTTCATTCCACACTGAATAGTGCCTTCATTCTCCTTCTCTTTGAAACAGATTTTTTGTCGTCAGGGAGGCATGAGGTAACTTATCTAATCTAATATTAAAATCTGCGAGCTACGGAATTGAACGTTCTTTCCTCCCATGTTTAATGTGCTGTTCTTTTCCGACTACGCACGAGACTTGGGGAACAACGTCCGGATCTGTTGATGTAAATTTGCTTAAAGTAAACCTGGAAGATCTTCCCAAACAAACTTTCCGGACTGTACAAACAGTCAAAGATACCTAACATGCAGGTGCCATACCTGAAAAGCTATACACTGAGAAAAAATATAGGGTCATTTTGACACACTTAAGCGTGTCATACGTTTGTCGCAAAACCGGCACACAATTGTGTGTCATGGAGGCGACATGACACACTTAAGTGTGTTACATGACACACTTAGGGCCGTCATGACACACCTAGGGGAAATCTACGGAACCTAAAACATAGATTCAACTTACTCCTACCATACCCCTCTGACTCGCCCGTGGACCAAGAAAAATGGTTAAACAGGATTATTGAACTACGAGTATTTGAGGCTTATGGTGTATCAACTCTTGACTTTCAAATTCAAAATTATCACTATATTTCCACAGAACAAAATCAGTTCTTAATAAAGTCAGCGTATTGAGCAATTTTACAGACAGCATTAAAACATTGCATACCGTAGTGTAGAGAAACTTCAAAGATTTAGTGAGTAGAACAGATTAATTGAAATCAGCAAATAAATTGAGAACAGCTTCAATAACTTCACAACAATGTTAAATGTATATTAACGATATATGAGCTTGAATCACTGTGACGGTTACAATACCTATACATTCATCGAACGAAGAAAGCCCTGAATTCATAACGAATTGTATTCTAAATAACTAAGAACTTTCACGCGCTAAAGGTAGGCTTAAACATGACCACATCCTTCATTCATTCAAATAAAAACA
This sequence comes from Morinoia aosen, assembly GCA_030386875.1. Classification (NCBI taxonomy): domain Eukaryota; kingdom Metazoa; phylum Arthropoda; class Malacostraca; order Amphipoda; family Talitridae; genus Morinoia; species Morinoia aosen. The sequence goes on from CM059562.1 coordinate 13,791,360, forward strand.
GCATCAGTTCAGTTCGCCCATTTTATTCAACACTGAAATACACATTTTCTCGGTATTCATTGCTCAGAAAATTAATAGTTGAAGTCTAAACACTAAAAAAGGTGAAACAAATTCAGCACTAAATGTTTATCTACTTAGAACTGGAAGTGATAAAAATTATTCAACATTTAGGACAAATTCTGTGTACATCTGTGAGAACCTTTCCGCATGCGTAATCAAGAAATATCCTAGCAATTAAAAACATATTTTTTCAATTTTAATTTCATATTTAATATGAAACGTAAAGGTCTCACGCTATAGTACAAGAATTCTCTATTTTGAAACGAAAAGTTCCCAAAACAAAAGTCACACGAGTAACATTCCACTTTCTCGCAATACCTTTAGAGATGTTAAATCGCATTTTACACAAGAAAGTAATAAAATATTTTTCTATCAATCACAGATCAAGTTAATGTAGAGTATTATTATATTATGGAACTCTAAGTTAAATAAAAAAATTCTGCTCTATACTCATTTCCAGGTGAACCTTGAAATATTCATACGGAAGGAAATAATTTAGTTCTGCTATTAGTTTCATAATTAATTTAAGTTCTTGTAAAATAACGCATGTCTTAAGCAAAGGTGAAAAGATTTCATTGTGAAAATTAAAATAACTTTCCAAACACTTATCTCGCTCAAATGAAATCATGATTCATCTCTACACAGAATGATTGTTTTCATTCAATAAAAACTTTGACAATTATTTATACCGGTCAAGTTCTCCACTTGTACACAAGTAACGAAATGAAAATGAAGAATCAAATATTAAAACGTCTGTTTGAACGTTCCTGAATAAATCCAGGAACTTTCGAACGAACGGAAGATATTTTATTTTTCACTTTGGGTTCCGTAAAAAACAGGAGTTGTTGCAGAATTGGACAAAGTCTTACACTGCTGTAGAGAAAATATTCTTCAAGTTGTACCAGCCAAAAGAATTCTATCCGATTTCATCACTTATAAGAATTCTTATAATAACTGTGGCTAAACAGCTTAATAATAGTATTTTTTACACGAGTAATAGAACATTACATATTACTAATCGCAGTTAAAGGAAATGTACGCTATAAAATCAGATAATTTTACTCCTTTTTCACTTCAAATTAATCTAAGTCAAGTTCAATTCAATCCAAATCAAGTTCAATTTAATTCAAGTCAAGTTCAAATTAATCCAAGTCAAGTTCAAATTAATCCAGGCCAAGTTCAATTTAATCAGAGTCAAGTTCAATTTAATCCAAGTCAAGTTCAATTCAATACAAGTCAAGTTCAATTTAATCCAAGTCAAGTTGAATTTAATCCAAGTCAAGTTCAATGTAATACAAGTCAAGTTCAATTTAAACCAAGTCAAGTTCAAACTAATCGAAGTAAATTCGAATAAATCAAAGTCAAGTTCTAAAAAAAAATTAATCCAAGTCAAGTTCAAATTAATCCAAGTCAAGTTCGAATAAATCCAAGTCAAGTCCAATATAATCCAAGTCAAGTTCAAATTAATCCAAGTCCAGTTCGAATAAATCCAAGTCAAGTTCGAATAAATCCAAGTCAAGTTCAATATAATCCAAGTCAAGTTCAATATAATCCAATTCAAGTTCAATATAATCCAAGTCAAGTTCAAATTAATCCAAGTCAAGTTCGAATAAATCCAAGTCAAGTTCGAATAAATCCAAGTCAAGTTCGAATAAATCCAAGTCAAGTTCGAATAAATCCAAGTCAAGTTCGAATAAATCCAAGTCAAGTTCGAATAAATCCAAGTCAAGTTCGAATAAATCCGAGTCAAGTTCGAATAAATCCGAGTCAAGTTCAAATTTATCCGAGTCAAGTTCAAATTAATCCGAGTCAAGTTCAAATTAATCCAAGTCAAGTTCAAATTAATCCAAGTCAAGTTCAAATTAATCCAAGTCAAGTTCAAATTAATCCAAGTCAAGTTCAAATTAATCCAAGTCAAGTTCAAATTAATCCAAGTTAAATTCAAATTAATCCAAGTCAAGTTCAAATTAATCCAAGTCAAGTTCAAATTAATCCAAGTCAAGTTCAAATTAATCCAAGTCAAGTTCAAATTAATCCAAGTTAAGTTCAAATTAATCCAAGTCAAGTTCAAATTAATCCAAGTCAAGTTCAAATTAATTCAAGTCAAGTTCAAATTAATCCAAGTCAAGTTCAAATTAATCCAATTCAGGTTCAAATTAACCCAAGTCAAGTTCAAATTAATCCAAGTCAAGCTCAAATTAATCCAAGTCAAGCTCAAATTAATCCAAGTCAAGCTCAAATTAATCCAAGTCAAGTTCAAATTAATCCAAGTCAAGTTCAAATTAATCCAAGTCAAGTTCAAATTAACCCAATTCAAGTTCAAATTAACCCAAGTCAAGTTCAAATTAATCAAGACTAGTTCATATTAATCCAAGTCAAGTTCAAATTAATCCAAGTCAAATTCAAATTAATCCAAGTCAAATTCAAAATTAATCAAAGTCATGTTCGACGTAATCCAAGTCAAGTTCAAATTAATCCAAGTCAAGTTCAAATTAATGCAAGTAACAATCAAATTAATCATACCCTCAGTTGAGTTAAAAAATTATACCATCACTTGTTAATTCGAGCTTTTTTGTGTTATATATGGATCTATTGGATGTGATGAGCAAGACAGGTTTCGAGGTTTTATTTACACTCGAATATATTTATATACGTGTACGTATATATTTATATACGCAAATACAAAAGGATATCATTGGACGATATGTAGATTTAAACTTTAAAAGGAATATAGAAATGCGATTCACTGAGTACAAATGTACGATTCCATTTGAGTACAATTACATTACTACCCAGATATATTCCTGCACTAGCAACGAAAATATTACCATCCATTTTAATTCCTTGTTAGTCAATGTGAAGAAATGTAGGGTCCATTTACAATACACAATAATAATACAAGAAACAATAATTCTAACATAATGCTGATATTATTTGTGTGTGTTTACAATTCAATATATAATTTTATCAAGACTTGAATATTTATTAAATGATTATCATAAAAGTTATTTAAGTCTAGAAAGCATCATATATCGAAATGTAAACACACACAAATAAAATCAGCATTAAGTTAGAAATATTGTTTTTGTATTATTATTGTGTATTGTAAGAGGATCCTACATTTCTCCACATTGACTAACACGGAATTAGAATGGATGGCAATATTTTCATTGCTAATGCATGAATGTATCAGTGTAGTAATGTACACCTTTGAATTGTAATCAAACGGAATCGTACATTCGTACTCAATGAATCGCATTTCAATATTTCTTTTAAAGATTAAACTACATACCGTCCAATGATAATCTTTTGTATTTGCGTATATGATTTCATACATGTGATAAAGTGAAATTTCACGTATATAAATATATTCGAGTGTAAATAAAACCTCGAAACCTGTCTTGCTCATCACTTCCAATAGTTCCATATATAACAAAAAAAGCTCGAATTAACAAGTGATGGTATAATTTTTTAACTCAACTGAGGGTTGGATTAATTCGATGGTTACTTGAATGAATTTGAACTTGACTTGGATTAATTTGACCTTGACTTGGATTAATTTGAACTTGACTTGGATTAATTTGAACTGAAAAAGGTGTGGTGACCATTAATTTTTTTTACAATAGTACGGATATTTCTACATAAATTAGAGAATGTATGGACAAGCGAAAAGCTACATTAATCCTTTTAGTATCATATTTACTTCAAGTTCACGAAAAAGGTCTCATGCAACATAAGGAAACATTCTCTCTATTCTGAAACGGTGAAATAATTTCTTATTATCGCACAAATGAAATTCTCATTCACTGTAAAGTAAGCGTGTTCCTTTGGATCTACATACGAGTTTGAACGAAAAATGTTTACACCAAACTAAAATTCCACAACGCAACCTTAAGCTATGTCAAATGGCCATGACTCGGATGTTTTGACGGCCACTGGCAGCGATACCGAGATCTTTTGGTGGGGGTGAGGACTGGACGAGGTTGTCGCATCTCCTGGTCGAGTTACGGGCACCGGATCCTGTTAGCCTGTCCTGCTCAAGTAAGAATACATGCAATAAATTTTTATCAAAAATTAAACACATTTTTTATATGATGTTAGTAAAACTGTTGCTTTGATGAGCATCTATGGCATAGGTAGACACAACTTCATAACAGTGTAATTAATCTGTAGGGTCAGATTCGTGGTCTTGCTGAAGTTCAGTTATTAATTTTCATTAATAATTTATTCGTACGCTTAATATTAAGATTCTCTTAACCACAACATACGCGATCCAAAGAAAGCAAGGAGAAGAGACACACATTTAGTAGATTAGATTAGATCAATAGTTAGTTTAAGCCCCCCTATCCGCAACAAATTCAATCCAAAGAGAGGAAGGAAGAAGGCACCATCTAGTATGGAGTTGAGGAATCGTAGAATCTATGCAGAAAAGGCACAGAAACAGTAAGATGAGAAAGAAGTTCATGAAACAAGATCAAAGTTCAAGAAGAAAGTAGTAGGTGGTGAAAAACAACACAGCAGTGAACCGAAAAAAGATGGTCCGTAACAAAACAAAAACCTATTCTATTCCAACAAAAAAAAAAGAAGCTTACTTAGCTAACTCTCAGCTCGGGCCCTCACATTGTCCCCCTGGGAGCGCTAATTCCCATAGATACAACAGCTGTATCCCCCTGAGGGGACAAACATTTAGTATCGACTGTTAAAAAACATTGAACTTATGCACGAAAGGATTCCCCCCAAGGGTACCCTGCACATTAAAACAGCAGGTTAGTATTGCAATAGAAAAAGAAAAGGCATGAAAGTCAACGAAGAGGATATGAAAACTAAAAATCCAGGTGGTTGCGAAAGAAAGAAGTCTCAAAGGCCTATCAATAGATGAGGTAACCCAGCAGTATCCTATTGCCTTTATAATGCCTCCTACAACTTATGCTATGAATTGTTTGATCTGCTCAGAGATCAGCTAATCAACACTGAACCTTGATCAGCTGATCAACGCAACCTGGAACTAGAAAGGGAAGTTCTGCTTTATAATGAAATTTTAATTTTTTTTTCATGAATGATACAAAGGAGACTGTTTGAATAATTAAGAAGTTATACTAAATAGGTAAGTTTGTAGGGGACATGAGTGCCGTGAATTTCACTATCTTCGTTAGACAGAGTATAATGCGGAGTGTACCTTGAATTAAGAACTGGGTAGTCAATACCTAAATTTTCTGAACAAGTATTTAATCACAGTTGTACAGCTAATGACTTCGACTCCACCTTAGGGTTATATCAATTGGAATTTCACTTGGGTTAATTTAACTTTGGCTTGGATCAAATGGAGCTTGACTTGGATTAAACTGAACTTGACTTGAATTAATTTGAAGTAGGCTTGGATTATTCTGACTTGACTTGGATTAATTCGAATTTGACTTAGATTAATTAGATTAGATTAGATTATAAGTTAGTTTAAGCCTCCCTAACCGCTGCAAAAATAGAGCGTATCGAAGAGAGGAAGGAGGAAGGCCCCATTTAGTATGGAGATAAGAAAATGAGGAATCTATGCAGAAAGGGCATAGAAACAGTAAGTTGGGAAGGAAGATTATGAAACAAGATCAAAGTTAAAGAAGACAGTAGTAGGTGCTGAAAAACAGGACAGCAGTGAACCGAAAAAAGGTGGTCCTTAACATAACAAAAATATTTTATTTCAACAAAAAGAAGACCTACCTAACTCTCAGCTCGGGCCCTCACATTGTCCCCCTGGGAGCGCTAGTTCCCATAGATACAATAATTGTATCCCCCTGAGGGGACTTAGATTAATTTGAAGTGAAAAGGTGTAGTCTGAAGACGAGACCTAATTGTCACTTACTTGAGTTTTATCTTATGGAAAGTCGCGCAGCAGCATTTAGGATGGCAGCAATCGAAACCGTAGTAACTTCCAAGCCCGACTACTATGTCAGCGTCCTTCAAAAGCGCAGACCTCTCCTCCTTCTGCCACAAGTCTCTCGCATGTGGCTGGAGCCAAATGTTTGGACCGTCGGAGATGATCATCGGTAATGGCTCCTGGGTGAAAAAAGAAAAATTTTAGTATGTGTGTCATTTATAATCTTGAGAAATTTGACCTGAATTCAATAAAACTTTTATAATTTAGTTTGTTTAAATGCTTGCTTGGTCGTTTGTATGCTCATAAGCAGCCATGATATGCTTATGATAATAACGTTCGACTACATTTTCAGTCATAACGTTGGGTTAAAATAAATTTCCTTGCATTGTAGTACGAACATGATGGGTTTAAATACCTATTTTTCTAGATCTTCATATCTCTAATATCTTCCATATGAAGACTGACTTGATGGGTAATTACTTGTTATGATTTAATACTGGGTCAATATTCGTTAAAAAATATTTATCTCCTAGACAGCAGCGAAATCCAGGATTCCTTCATTAGTGTAATAATTTAATCTATACTCTGCACGCCAACTCTACAATGAAGGAATAATTATGAAAAACAACAAATAATTTTCACTTTTTTCAAATGAAACTTTTGCCTTCATTCTTGCGTTCGCTTGTGGACTATTTTAACAACTGCCTTTAGAAGACAAATGTTTCATTTTCATTTTTTTCTTAATAATTGAGGGACAAAAACTGCCAAAATAACAATAGAATGAAATTCTTACCTTTTTACTTGTCTTCACAGGGCGAGGTATGGACACCTCACGAGACACTTGAAGTTTTCCAGCTGCATATTTCCAGGAGATTCCCTCGCATTGCATCGATGATATTCATCTCAGTGATTCCCACGAATTCAATGCATATCTGAAAAAGTTAAGGTTATGTTATTATTCGAGAAAGACAAAAAATATACTCTCGCATGATTTTTTTCCTCACCTAGAGAGTTTTCGTCGAACAATTATTATTGTGTTTTATTTTCATCATCACAATGTGAAACATCCGATAGCCAAAATTTTCATTTTGTGGACGAACGTCAATGCTCGCCCACCTTCGTTGTGTGCGGAATTCGCGAAACATACGTGCGGAAACCCAATGTTAAAATTTACGAATTTTTACGATTAGTTAATTCCAGTTACTCTGGAACATGGAAATGTAGACAGTAACTTTATATTGTCAGACGTAATTATTGGTTAGAAATTAATACTAAAGTACTTCTTCTAACAAACCTATTCAAGCTATTATACCTTAAACTATGTTCATTCTTCATTTATTTGTGCAGAAAACATAAGTGCAATCCACATCTTCTTATCAAAATCAACTTCTGATTGGATCTATTTTAGTTTCAAGAATTTCCAATCATGAATTATGAATTGGTAAAGCAAAATGGCAACTCTATGTTCAGCATATTTGTTGCTTTGATTATCTATACATATATACAGTATGAACTCGGCTGTCACATATATTGAAGTAAGTCAAAACATTTATTTTGAAGATAACAAAGAATTTAATTCTACTTTTCTTCATTTTGCATAAAAAAAATCCTCTGTAGCCTAAACATGTTAAAAAGAATTGTAGACTGTAACAAAGTTTTTAATTTTCATTGATTATCAAGCACTTTTGAGTTGGAAGTTGTGTACAATTATTTCATTATAACAAGCTTTTCTGAGGACAGTCTTCTCATATCCTATTCTGTAGGTATATACCCTGGAGAGGGCTGCTATAAAGTCATTATTTATAGATATTTACATTAACAATATTCTGTACAAAACATCAAACTACAGAAAATTAATAGAAATACTTTCACTTGCAACCAAAATACTTGATTATGTTTGGGTCCTATAATACGCTTTAGTTAAAGCCTTTCTTTCTCATACCTACTAATCAGTAAACTCTACTGAAATTGGATTAGAAGAAAAACTATTTTCAATAATTTATGTACCATTTACAAGTTAATAACCTAATAATTAATATAGGCTAATCCATTAATCAATTATAATAAGAAATTTCATGCAGAGAAAATTAAAGCACTAATAATATAATGAGCAGTAGTACTCACATGAGTTTTCGTCCTTGATTGAGTGAACTCAAAACCATTGGTTGATGGAGAAGGCTCACTCCGAGCACCAGTTGAAGGAACTGAGAATAATTTTATCAAGCCATTACTGGGCCAATGATCTGTTTAGTTGAATAATATTCAAGTAAAGCTATAAATCTGGACTTGCAAGAATAGAGGGAACACTGTTTGTAATTCATTTTCAAATGCTGAAAAGTATCAAAAACTTTTAAAACAAATTAGGATATATTTTGGAAAAGAACATACCAAATGAGTATCAAGTAAGGTCTTAATGAAAAGCAAGCAAAAAGAAAACCGTTAGGCTATCCAACAATATGACTAAAGCCAATAATAATTGTATAAAAATTACATTCATGGTTACACCAGGTTCTTTTAGTGTGACTAATAACTTTAACCTAACTAGTCCAAAAAATCAGGTAATATAGTTTTATACCAGCTTGTTTGGTTTTCTTCAAGGCTATTTTTTTTAAACATATGGCCATTGTTGAATGTAATATTGAACTTGAAATTTCATGAGCATGATTGGATAAATGAATTTTCCAAAGCAAGATACATATACCGTGGCTGCATTTAAATGAATTTTCAAATCAATGATAATTTTCAGTAAAATAATCAAATCATATCTGATTTTATCTAATCATAATACTTTTGCTGATTATTCATTCAATACCTTTTAAAATAATAACATGATTTTGACTGCAAAAGTTGATCCATGTCCCACACACATGAAACTGGAATAGGTACATGGTTTTATATTTCATTCCTGTTGCTTTCCATTCTAATTAATTACTTCTATCCACATTTGCATCATTAAAAATTAATAACCAGTAATTCAAACCCATTTATTTATATGCCAACATGAATTATTAGGCACTATTTATTCTGCAAACGATCAAGAAATTCGAACCGTCGAGGACGCGACCTTGAACTTGAAAGCCAAGGTCGCATGACGACGTTAGACGAGTCACCAGTAATCTATCAACTTACGAGCCCGTACTTCGGCTGATGCATAAAACAATCACATCTCACGCACAAATACATATCCTCTTTAGAAATGGAATGAAATCAAAACATTAATAAGGCTTCGGAACGAATGACTTTCAGGTTATCATCATGAAGCGAATGAACTAGCCCAGGTACAAAAATAATGGCGGCCAGAAATGAAGCCGCCAAATGAAGCCGAATAGTAATTGAATACAATTTGTCATTAATGGTACACAAGTACATATGGCTTTCTTCATACACCAAACAAATCCCTCGGATCTTGAATGAGACCACAAAGAAAGTGGACTCCACTTTCTTACGAAACTACGCTAGATATGGGTGCTTAGCGGATTACACTTGCACCCGTGACCACTCACAATGACAGGCTGTCAGATACTAATTAGTCATGCATTGCATGCATGCATGGAGGCGAGGCCGCGGGATATCTGCGTGAGCTGCGGTTGCTTCTCACGAAGTTGAAAACAGCACAAATGAGCTATTTACTTCGATACTTGATAAATAGATCAGTGATCGACGAACTGGAGATAATTTCACTCATCATGCGCTATTTCTTAATAATTTTCATTCTAGCAAGCACTTCATTTTCTTAATGTGAAAGGCCACGTCTAATTTAACAGCATACTTCTGCTGAAAGTGCTAGTTAATTTATTACACCTACAAGCTTGAGTCGTAAACAAGTGTTGCATTATGAATTTTTCATAGTGAGTTCCTTCTCGTATATCGGCATTAATATCTTGCATTTTAGTTATTAACACGTTCACCGCGTTTTTGCGGTTGTAAATAGTTGGTTTGGTTACGTTGCAAGTGGCAGAATTGGGAAATAGATTTCACTGCTTGCACACATTTTATACTTCCTGAGATATGTGAGAAATACAAATGCGTGATAACATTTCAGCTCGTAATGTAAATATTTTTCTTTTGAAAAGATTTTGATTTAGATAAACTGTCAATAATTTAAACGGGTATGGAAATAAGTGATTTACCTAGTGGTACACATAGTCCCAAAACGCAAGAAACTCGTCACTTGAAGTGAAATCTTATATCTTGGAATGAACTGAATAAATTCGTTTATGCGTGCAAAAAAACGTACGAAATTACTTAACATTTTTCCATTATTCACCTCATTAACTTCGAAAAGTGAAAGAAACTGGACATATATTTGCCTACATATAGTTGTTATGACTTAATAATTGAATATTTTCTTGAAAATGTGAAATTTGGATCAACAAAACCCCCAAACAGGTAACTGATACTTATGTCTTCCTGGCCGTGACTTTACTCTCTCGCCCGACCTGTGAGTGCGTCAAGGTTGACACACCTGGGTGTGTCAAGATTTCTCTGAGTGTATACCCTTGTTGTCGAGTTGCAGTGGGAAGGTTGTGCATAGAAAATACATGAACTTACTATAGAAACTAAATTAATGTTGTCCGTAGGATGGGAGTATCAGGAATGCAAGTGCTTGCTGCCATTGGGAGCTCCAAATTTTCCTTTTTTTCGCGCTCCGTAAAAGCGTAGGTTTATGTATAAACTCGTGTCGTGTAAGCTGCAATAACTTGTGCAGGGCTTCCTCATTGACCCCAATTCATTTCGACAATCTCGTTTCCGTCTGAACTGAACACAGCTCGAGATTAACGATACATATTGGATATGGCGAGCAAGTTTCATTTAACTTCAAAAGTTCAAGTTGAACGTGATAATTGTGCTATAAATCGGCTTGCCTCGCTAATTGGTGTCACCGAACCCTGCTTCCCGCGGCCAACTTTTTTTCGGCGCTGCCTAAGCGAAAGTTGGAGGTGAGAGATTTGATACACACTTCAATAAAACGGACCATTGCATTTAGTTAGATTCCATGATCAGATTTTAAATGGGATTTTGAGCTCGGCGAGTGTGGATTTCAGTTTTTAAACGTCGATTGCGTTTGGTTTCGTGAGGTTTTGGAATTTTAAATGTATCTTCTAACAGATGAAATATTAACGCGGCGTCATACTTTATTGAACTATGAATTGCACTACGACTTACGTGATATCAAGTGTTGATTGCCTTTTGTACCGTACCATGAGAAATTCGACTGTGTGAATAATTCTACTGAAAAAAAATCCAGTGATTCAGGTTTTGGGTCTGCAAAGTTTATGTTCAATCTTTCAAAAATTCTGGGCGTTCATAACCTGATGAGATTCACGGCAATGATTTCAGAACATGTCTAATTTGTTAGAGACTTGAAAACGAAAGCGGTGCGTGTGAAATCATACTAACATGAAATGGGATCTAATATAAAATAGCTCTCATCAGTTCAACCTGTTCCCCAAAATTTTGAGTGCCAAGTGAGGATAGAGCCTGCCTCTCAAACGCTTTGCATTTGTAGAATGGAATGATCTGATTCATGGGACCTATATTACACTTATTCATGGGACCTGTATTATATTTATTCATGGGGGCTATTTTTCATTAGATTTCCATACATGCTGAGTTTTTCGTTCTCGTAATTTTCACGAACATTCGGTCAATGAAAAGTTACTCTCCTGGGTACTAAATGAATGGCCAATTATTACTACACGTCATTCGAGATCAGTAGCATCCAGCCAGACCCAAACTCAGTCTATTTTTCCCCGTGAAGCTATCATGTTACAGCTTACCACATTCACCGAGATGGTTAAATTAGGGCTCAATATGAAACATAAATTTAAGGTCAAAAGTTGTTAGCTATTTTACAAATACCAAACATTAACCAGGTCCATTGAATACCATTAGTGTAATATAGATTAACATTTTCCAAACGACTCCTCGATGGGTCGTATCGCAACAAGTTGAGTGATGGTGAGATGCTTCTTAATTCTTGATCGACTTGAGGCAAGGTACTAAGAGCTATTCATCTCGCTGAGGTGCAAATTTGTTTGCGCTCGGCCAGGGACTTTTGAAGTTATAAAGCAGAGACCCCTAGAGTAGGTCTTACTATAGCTAATCAAAACAGTACGGGGAAGCTCAGTAATGCTACGGAAATCATCCATTTTACTTAACTAAAGGAAATAGCTACTGGCTTGAATTTTTCGTTTTTCAGTTTATTGGCACGAGTGTTTTTCATTTTGCATTATCCTCAATAAGCTAGTGTTGTTCGTCGTAGAGGTAAAATTCTGACGGAACGAGAAAAACTCGGGAAAAAGAGTTCAAACAAACTGAAAATCCATTGAGGGTTGCAAAGGTAAAAGTTTCGTGAAAATGAACTAGCAGCATTTTGTCAGAATATAATTGAAATTTAACGCGTTAACTCCATAGTGGCGCACACATACGTGTACCACCAGGTACATTGCTCGTTTACGATACAAATGTGTAGCATTTCAATGATTTTACTACATTTTTCAAAGATTCTAGTGCACAAGGTAGAATACAATAGCGCAATCATATCTTTTTCCTTTTTAGAAAGGATAAAAATGTACTCGAGCAGTAAAGTCAGTCTTTCAATTCAGCTACTCACAACAAACCCTTAACAATCGTAGCAACGACGCAAACGCGTCAAAACTTCAGCTATGCCCAGTAACACAGCAAATTGAAATAAAAAGGGATGCTCAGAACCCGAGGCCTTTTTGTTGACCGCACAACAAAAGTGTAATTCTCAAGGTGTGTCATCGACAGATATTCTCAAGGATACTGAAGGAGAGACGGAGGCCTGCGTACGAGGGCGTGGGGAGGGAGGCGGGAAGAATAAGAAGGGAGAGGGGGGACGAATAAAGAGGGAGAGGGGGAGGTCTCCACAATCCCGGCCTTCGAGTCACTCAAGGATATGAGAAAATCGAGACATGGGCCGGTATTCCCGCACCGCAGTGAGCTGCGACCTGGTGCTGCTCACCCAGGCTTTAGCCCTGTTATGCGTTCACTGCGATGGGCTAAACTGAAGTTCAATATTCTACTCAAATTTTAACACGTTCCCTGCGAAGGGACCCACCGGTGGTTCCTTAGGTGGTTTTCAAAGTGCTGCTCACCCACCTGCAGTCACTAATGCACTACTTAATGAAAGGTAAACAAAAGCCCGAACCAGTTTATGTTTGCTATTTTCAAAGTAATTTACTACAATTGAATTAAAATTCGAATTGAATATTAAACTTTAGTTTAACCCATCTCAGTTAACGTTTTAAATCAAAAGTTGTTAGCCATTTTATAAATACCCAACAATCATAGGTCCATCATATACCATTAATTTTAAAAGATTGCCAAAATATTTCGAACGACCCATCGATGGAGTCGTTTCGCAGCAGAAAAACTTCATCGTGACCCATGAATGGGTCGCACCACGAGCAGCGTGATAATGTTCTGGAGGTTTATTTCGTCCTCCTACGAATGATAGCGCAGCATGTTGCGTATTCTGAGAAGTTCACAGTCGAGTGGCGGTTGCTCCCTCGTCTTGACGTCGGTGACATCCTGACGCCAGTGCCAGTCTAATCTTCCTCAGGGGGATACACCTATTGCATCTATGGGAATCAGCACTCCCAGGGGCAAAATGTGAGGTCCAGGGCTGAGAGTTAACTAGGCCTTCTTTTTGTTGGAATAAAATGTTTTGTTATGTTAAGGACCATCTTTTTTACGCTCCACTGCTGTCCTGTTTTTAAGCACCTGCTACTTTCTTCTTCTACTTTTATCTTGTTTCTTGAACTTCTTTCTAAACTAAATGTTTCCCTTATCTCCACACTAAGTGGTGCTTTCCTCCTTCCTCTTGGAGGAACGCCTTGTTGCGGTCGGGTATACTTAAGTTTACACCTAATCTAATCTGCCAGTCTAATGACGGGGGTTGTTGTAACGCCAAGTTGAGTAAATGGAAGTTCACGTTGAAGAATTACCTCTACCAGACCTGAGGCCCTGAACCCAACTGCTGAACGTTCATCCACACCTAGTGAATTCAAACACAAGAGGGCAGATATTGACAATGGCCAACCATCATACTTGGCCGCGGTTGGGTGGTAATTTTCAGACCATGATGCATTTTTCCATGTGCTGAGCAATGCACCGAATATCAGGTACTTTGGTTTAACATCAAATCCGGGAATTGTTGTCAAAAATTCGTTACAGCAGTTTGGTAGAGGGCTAACAAAAGTTTCTTCATGGGCTGCTCCGTTATTACGGACAAGTTGGTCGACAAACTCAAAAGTGAAGAAAAATACTTATAAAACTAGTCTTAATTTGCAATTCGCGTCTTTTTCGTTTATATATTTTCAGTTAATGTACAATCTTAGCAAAGTGAACTTCGATTTACTCATGTTTTGCAGTCGAGTTGTACTATCAGGTTTCATTGTATTTATTTAACATTCAGAGCTCCTGGACTGGCTTTTTTTCAGACCAAATAATCAAATTTTATGTTTCTCTAAAATAGTATTTGGGTTCGTAAATTATTCAGCTCATTAATTTTTTAGCGTTTTTACGTGGAAAAAACCCGCGTTTGATAATAACGACCAGAAAAAAGACAATCAGGCAGCTGTAATCCTATTGGAAACGTAGTTGCATTTCAGTGGTCGGTTGAGTTACGACCAGTTGTTGCCGAGGGCTGGTCGCTTTGTTGGTGATACGAAGCCGTGATGGACTCAGGCTGGTTATTATTTGAAAAATTTCTGTGTTTGTCAGAGGACAGTCACGAGACTGTCTTGATTAACACGATGACCGCGACGGGTTGACGATTAATTGATTAACGCGATGATCGCAAATCTTGCGATGTTCAATGTTCAACTAAAATTTAAAGTCAATTCTAGCCAGCAATTTTGACAGCAGCAAACATGAACTGAATCGTGCCTTCTATTAGCTTCGATTAAGTATTCATTAAAATTGAGCTTGTGACTACTGGATAGTCAGCAGTATTATGAAAATTCCTTCCGTGTACATCGGCAGCCGAATTGCTACGTGGAAATGAATAATTTTTTACGGTGTCCCATTCAGCATACAAGCAGTTTTCAAAGTTTTTTTGACGCCGGGCGGTTGAGCAGAAGGCTTTGACTTTTTTCATGAGACGAGGTGAAGTTCATAACCACTTCTCTTGGTTTGTTTTGAGTTTACGTTGCAGTATTTTTGATAAAATTGAAAAAATCTTGAAACTACTTATCAAAAGCGTACCCTATCCATAAATTCAAATCACTGCCTGTCCTTCAATGTTAGGCATTGGTTTTTAAACTGAATTTGTAGTTTCCGGTTGAAGAGGATGTGGCCGTGCTAGCGGCAGCGCAGTTCAGTAATTGTTAACCGTCTTTTTTTAAATGCAAAACTGAGTACTGAGTTCAATTTTCAAAAACAGAAAAATTTTCAACACAGTAACGAGATGGGGAAGAGTTGAAACACACTTATTCAATCTCAGTACAAAATGGATGAGTAATTCTAGTACTTCTAAGAAATAACTAGGAGCCTGTCGACGATTTCCCCTCATGAGCGTTAGTAAAGGCAAAAAGTTCAAGTTAGCAAGGTTTTGCGTATACTACGGGAACAGGCGCCCCAAGGGGGTATACTGTTAGGTCTACTCAGCTGTAGATAGGCCTTCGGAACTTCGCCTTTCGTGCCGTGTACTTTTTTAAACTTTCATGCAATCTTTGCCCCCTCTTCTGTCTCTTTACTTCCTCTTCCCACTTAACTTACAGTTTCTATACGTAGGGTATGCTGTGCGGGAGCACACTTTGTGCATAGATTCCCATTTTCTTCAATCCATGCTAAATGGCCCCTCCTCTTCGCTCTCTTAGGATCGCCTTTGTTGTAGCAAGGAAATCATAAACTAACTACTCTCTAATAATAATGTTGTCGAGTTTTTTTAGCCCTTAATGGTGACAGTCCAAACTTTTTGATTCGTAAAGTGAATGGCGAAACATTCTAATAATGTAAATACGCATGCGTATTTAATGTTAATTAATAACCATCATTCAGTTTCTAGGTAACAATTCTAGCCGAAACTGCAAGTTATTCCAATTTTACGGGTTATGTTTATTTAAACATTACGGTACTCAGAGTTCGGTTAGCCTTTATGGAGCGAAGCACACATGAGGTATATTTAGCTGTGATCTAGCGATGAAGCCGCCAGCCTATGCCTGCGTTCTAACGTGATCATACTCGTATGCTTGCTGCCACTCCTCAGGTGTGTGCAGGATTTCATTTCTATGTTTCAAATCGTGTAACCGATATTCGTTGATACTTTTATACTTCAAATCGTGTTGCTGATATTCGTTAATACTTCTATACCTCAAATCGTGTAACCGACATTCGTTGATACTTCTATTCTTAAAATCGTGTAACCGATATTCGTTGATACGTATCAACGAAGTATCAACGAATATCAGTTCGTTGAAGTATAGAAGAAGTATACTTCTATACTTCAAATCGTGTAACTGATATTCGTTGATACTTCTATACTTCAACTCGTGTAACTGATATTCGTTGATACCTCTATGCATCAAATCGTGTTGCTGATATTCGTCGACACTTCTATACTTCAAATCCTGCGAAATACGTTAATCGATTGTTATAATAATCCATCATTATGAAAGTTATACTTTCATGTAAGTAATGCCTAATAAGTTACACTAAACACGGCTTAGAGATTTGTTGATAGAATATAACAATCAGCCAGAATTTCAGTTTAGTGTCAGTGTGCAGCTGGTGACTACGTTGATGAATCTCAATTTGGCCGCCGCCCTATAACCACGGTAGAGGAAACAAGGTAGGGTCATTTCTTTGGTAGAAAATACACCTCTTGTTCGGCTAGCCAATAGAAAGGCTTTATTTCAAACAAACTTTATGACGTCACCAAAACGCAATACTGGGGCCAGATTTGGCCAATTAGATGGAGCCACTATTGGCCTAATAGTGGAGCCAGATAGGCCAATAGTGGAGCCAGATTTGGAGGTAGCAGTGCCACGAGATGCAATATGAGCGCTGCTATTGGTTCGTTGCTGTGACGTCAGCGAAACCACACCGTCAGCGAAAAAAAAGACTGATTTGAACCTACCTTGTTTCCTCTACCG
Source organism: Morinoia aosen (assembly GCA_030386875.1). NCBI lineage: Eukaryota > Metazoa > Arthropoda > Malacostraca > Amphipoda > Talitridae > Morinoia > Morinoia aosen. The sequence continues at coordinate 13,808,409 of CM059562.1, forward strand.
TGCTTATAACTGGACGCGAGCTCTCTGGCTACCCAGAGATGATTCAACGGCTGGTTTTCTGAGACCGTTGTAGTTTTTTCTTTCGGCGAGGCTTGCTTGTGATTTTCTTCTTTTTGTTGAGAGACTGCAGTGTAGAATGCAGCCTAGCTAATGAACTTGTTCCCGAATGCTCTCTTCCAGGTGCAAAATGTGAGGTCCTGAGCTGAGAGGTAGGTAGGTCTTCTTTTTGTTTAAATAAAATAAATTTTTTAATGTTGAGGACCACCTTTTTTTTGGTTCAATGCGGTCCTGTTTTTCAGCACCTACTACTTTCTTTTTCAACTTTTATCTTGTTTCATGAATATATCTCTCAACATAGTTTCTATTCACCTTGCGCATATACTTTGCGATCTCTCATCTCCATACTGAATGGTGCCTTCCTCCTTCCTCTCTTTGGATCGCCTTTGCTGCGGATAAGGAGGCTTAAACAACATCTAATATATTTTAACACGAATGCTTTTCACTTTTCGTGTTTGTGACGTTACTCCTGCCACAGCGACTATCTGCCAAATCACGACCTGGAGAGGAGAAGCGCTTCAGTAGACTCTGGGAGGAGGCGAGAGGGAGAGGAATGTTCTCAGTTTTCTTCCCCATAGAAAACTGCTGCGTGCATTGTTGTTACTCATTCGGCCAAAAATGCTGATGTTGATTACTGCTGCATCTTGAGTTTACTTGCGCTTTGTACTTGTTCCAATATGTTTGCTGGCTGTAAATAATATTTTTTAATCTTACACACCTTGATGTATGTACATGTGTGTGGAGTAGAATGATTATTTAAAACCTCCCCTCAGGGGGATACAACTATTGTATCTATGGGAATTGGCGCTCCCAGGGGGACTATGTGAGGGCCCGAGCTAAAGGTTAGGTAGGCTTCCTTTTTGTTGTAATAAAATAGGTTTTTGTTTTGTCACGAACCATCTTTTCTCGGTTCACTGCTGTCCTGTTTTTCAGCACCTACTACTTTCTTCTTCAACTTTTTTCTTGTTTCATGAACTTCTTTCCTAGCTTACTGTTTCTATGCACCTTGTGCATAGATTCCGCGTTCCCTCAACTCCATACTAAATGGTGCCTTCCTCTTTCCTTTCTTGGAACATCTTTGTCGTGGTTAAGGGAGGCTAAAACTTTCTTATATAATAATAATAATAATTATTTAAAACCTCACGTACTCTCGCATATCGTGTACACAATTTATTATTGCTGCGGTCTCCTGTAATTTAAATCGATTTCAAGTGATCTATCCCGTGAAAATTTTTGAGAGGATGCATGCTCTCTCTAACTTCTGAAATGCTTTTTCCATATCTATACTAGCATATAAGCCAGAACGGAACCATCTCATTTATCCCACAGGGGGAGACAACTGTTGTATCTAAGTGAATTAGCATTTCTAGGGGGAAAATGTGAGTTACTGAGCTGAGAGTTGGGTATGCTTTCGTTTTGTTACAATGAAATGCTTCATGTTATGTAAATGACAATCTCTTTGTTTTATTTTCTGTCCTCCTGTATTACAGCATCTCTGACTTTCTTCTTCAATTTTACCTTATTTAATTACCTTCTTTCTCAAGTTATTGTATCTATGCGCAACTCCGTACTAACCGACGCTTTCATCCTACCTATCCTTGAACATCTTTGGTGTGGTACGAGAGGCAGGAACTAAGCAGCATTTCATTCAGATAGCGTGATGGAATTTGAAGAAAGGTGGAGTTTGTAACACTTTGACTGCGTGAAGTACAACTAAAGTTTATTATTCAACTCAAATTAAGACTCAATTTTAGTAAGCAATTTTAAAAATAACAATCATTTTCAGGATTGCTTCTTCACTTAGCTTTGATTAAGTATTTAGGTAAATTGAAATTGTGGCCACTGGACGGTCGGCAACGCTATGAATACTCCCTCTATGACCACCGATAGCTCAAATCGCAGTCAGCTCCCAGGGGAAAAACGTGATGGCCCGAGCCGAGAGTTAGGTAGGCCTTCTTTTTGTTGAAATAAAATGTTTTTTGTTATGTTAAGGACCACCTTTTTTCGGTTCACTACTGTCCTGTTTTTCAGCACCTCTGACTTTCTTCTTCAACTTTTATCTTATTTCATGAACATCTTTCCCATCTTACTGCATAGATTCCTCATTTTCTTATCTCCATACTAAATGGTACCTTCCTCCTTCCTCTCTTCGATACGCTCTATTTTTGCAGCGGTTAGGGAGGCTTAAACTAACTTATAACCTAATCTAATCGCAGTCAAAGTGTCAAGGACCGTGTTTGTGCTCGAACTTACGTACTGACCCGCTGAATATCTCTGTAATTTCGTTTGGTTAAACTAATTTTCGCGGGCCCTTCAACGAAAATTATGGCCTCTAGAAGTACACGCTCTCTTCTTTCGATTTCGGGTCTTGGTCGAGTTGATTCTGAATTTAAAATGAGCTTGAGCTTTTACGCTTGCATTATCACCAAAACAACTTGGCGTATGTCTTTATGCGGTAGTTTATTTGAGCCTCAACACCGAACAGTTTGTGAATTGCGAGCTGGTGTCACCCCTGCGGTAACCTTTCCACTCAACACCGCCTTCTCGTGACAAATTTCTCGAATTACTCATGAAATAAACCTTCACGCCAATAACTGTAGGCATGGCTTACTTCATGTATGCTTGGTCTGCTCCTTTATGTGTACATGGTTATGCTGGGTCAGTTTGTTGGCACTGTTGAGGTAGCGCTGGAAATATGCCTACAGCTTTGCATAAATGCCTTTCATATGGTTTTAACACTTTGACTGCGACGTGATCCATATTTGGCCACTGAGTGAGTTTTCATTGTGCTGCTCACCAACTAATAGTCGCAAACTCAATTTTTAAAAATACCTAATCAAAACTAAATAAAAACACAATCCAGGTAATGCGTGGTATTGTTATGATGTCCCTTGCGTTGTCACGCCACCTCGTCATTGACGTTTGAATACGTGTTTTATGTCTTAAATTGCTGGCGTTATTTCCGTGATTTTAATTGTCGTGACATTCACGAATACTTTATTCGTCACTTTATTATATTTTCTAGTCTTTATAAATCACGATAGCTTTTGAATGCTGCCACCAGTCCGATAGTCGGACAAACGTTATTTATATTTATAAGACATGTTAATTTTAAGATCTTAGGTAACCGTGGACTCGGAACGGAAGTGTCGTGGCTCCTCTATTTTATCTCATCGATGTCACATCATTCTTTTATTCTCCTCAATTATTCTTTTCTCATGATGTTATTCGTCGTGACAGTATGATTATTTGTCCCTTTCATATATTTTCTACTTGTAAATTTCAAGGTAACAGCCACCAATTCAGATCCTATCTGAATATACATTTAGTTCAATCTTCGGTAAGCGTGAAGTCCGGGCGTAAGGCCATAAATTAATCGTACATTTTAGCCGTGTTTCATGGCTTCAAACATTATTATTTTCTTTCTAAATCATCCACATCATCTCTTCCTATCTATCTGAAGGATATTAAAGACACCGAAACATTAAAGGAATTCACTATTGAACAAAAGGAAATATCGAGACATTAGTTATTGAATATACGCAACCTATTTGAAATTACGCGATTCACGCACTCGCAACCTAATATACCCAGAAGTGTGAGAGAGAATCTCGGATCGACATAACTTCGGAAGGAGACTTATCTGAGATTTGGAGATCAGGGTTGATGAGGGTTGAGTCCCGCAGGTCGCGTCCGCCATTTTGTATCGGTGGCCGACAGTTAGCAGTCTAGATTGACATCGACAATTGATGTTATATTGGCACTGTAGTCGAGTGACGTAATATAAATTACTTGCAAGCGAATGAGAACACAGATGTCCCAGGATGACTTTAACGTTGTTAATTATTTGAATTCAATATTAAGAGACACGCCTCGGCCCATCTGGGCCAAGGAAGGTGAGTAATCTCGTATACAACTGCTCTCGATGGTGCCCTCGTCCCCACTGACGCTCGCTCCCTCAAGCAACCGCGTTCGGCATTGCTTGAGATGCCAACTTCGAATAACGATCTCGCAAAGTTACCAATATGAACGTAATATATCCCTACTATCGAATAGAAAATATACATCATTAACCTTACACATATTACTATATAAAAATCCCCACAAAACAATGTTAAACATTATGAATTAAAGCAAAAGGAGACACCCGTTGAGGTCCTTGGCATCTTCCGTTGGCGTGTAGTTCGTTCCGTGTTTCCTCGGCGTCCGAAAGTCGTTCCTGACGAGTCGACTGTTCTAGAATGTATCTCGTGATGCTTTCTCGCAGAAATCAGACTTATTATTTGGTCTTTTAGAATCATTTATGAATAAGTTGTTGGCCAGACAACGATTATCCATATTCTTAGCGATGTTCCTTACACAGTTATGCGGAGAAGCATAACAGAAGGCTAATATTTACGTATGTGCATCATTTTATCCTCTTTTCTCATCATCTCGACATCATCATCTTCACTCTTCCTAATTACGAAGGTAATTAAATAGACATAAGATTTGGACATTTACTAATGATACTAAAAGAAATCAAGATGTTATTGGTAACATATTGTAATCGCACGCATCCTATCCTACATACTCGGAAAATCTGAAGGAGGGGAACATATGGATCTAGACACGGGTGGATAAGGAATGCCACTTATATGAGGTTCGCTGGCTTTTGTTGAGAGGCCGGGCTCTTGCTGTCGAGCCGCCATGTTGGAGTTTCGGGACCGATATGTTAACGGTCGACAACTGGCTAATGTTGATCACATGATCACTTTCAAATGAGCGAGGGCGCGTATGTTTAATTTAATATAAAATTGAAGTAGAATAAATTGTTGACATATTGACGAAATATTTATAATGGAAGAGACCCTCAGCCCAAGCTGGGCCGGGAGTTGATATTTAAGCTGCTCACACCTCTGTCTTTAATGCCCTCTCCCGCTTGGCTGCCTCGACCATCGCAAGCCCCCACCTTGGTCGACGCTATCTATGGCTGCCTCTCCAGATGCCGACTCCTAATTATGATATCGCAAGATTGACATATGAACATAAGATATTTCCTAAAACAATTTAAATACATTGGTACTTACTTTTGTTAATACATTTATACTAATGTCCCCCATAAAACACTATTAATATTAAGTAAACATTATACAAGATTATATGTTGAAGTTCGTGGCATTTTCTGTTGACGTTCCTTGTTTCGTCGACGTCCGGTCTCGGTTTCTTCTCGAAGGTATTGACGACATGACGCGCTCCTTCGTTGATTCACAGACTTATGGCTCTTCTAGAATTTTTTATGGACAAGAACGTTGGCCAATCGTTTCGTCAAATTCTTACCGTCGCTTCTCTTACAGTTATACTTTGAAGTATAACAGTATTTTCCACATTGCTAACTACAATTTACTTTAATTTTGATTTGAATATTAAACTTTACTTTTACCTGCCGCAGTCAAAGTATTGACCTTTAGCTTTCCAATATTTGTAAGTAAAATGAAATTTAAACGATACATAAAACTTTGAAGAACGCTGTAGAACCCCTGCCCACCTCTACGCGGTATGTGTGCTGCGGCAATTGCTGTCGCATTATTCCAATAATCTATCTATCTATTCACTCCCAGGGACGAATACAACTGTTATATCTATGCGAATTCGCACCCCCTGGCGGAAAATGTGAGGTCGCGAGCTAAAGGTTCAGAAGGCCTACTTTCTATTGGAATAGAATAGGTTTTTGCTCAGTTACAGAACATATTTTTTCGGTTCTTGTCTGTCCTGTTTTCGGTGCCTATTCCTTCCTTCTTCAAATTTTTCCGTTCTATAAACTTCCTTCTCAACTTTTTCGACACGGAAAAGGTCTCGAGTGGGTAAACGCCTTCTGCATGGATTCCGCATTCCTTACACTTAATGGAACCTCCCTCCTTCCCCTCTTTGCCTCTTTGAAATACCTTTTTTTCCTTTAGGGAGACTGAAATTGACATATCTAATGTTTTTTCACTTATGAAATTCAACTTACTTTGATGGTTTCTTGGTTAGTTGCTTGTCTTGCTCGGTCGGTTGTCGCCGTCCATACTCTACTTTCAGTAATAACATAGCGCAAAATTCAAAACTGATTTCAGTAGAAAGCACAAATTATTTACTTACCACACGCTGTGCTGCGGGTATGATCTGTTACGAATATTCATCATACGATTAATATATCTGTGAAAAAGTGTTATAGAAATTACTTGACGTAATCAACCGCTCGTGGTTTAATCATGTTAAAGAATGTAAGTTGAAATTCCATGCAACCATCGTTAAACGGTCGTAGGTTTTACATTTTGGGAAATTTCCACTTGAAAATTCTGCAAAAATGTGATTGTCCTGCGTGCGGACAATTCCCTGTTGTGGTAGGGAGAACAATTATTCATCGCAGTTCAAAAGCTCTAAAATGAGCCCGTGAGTTTTAATTCAGAAGCAAAAAAGATGAGTAAATTTGTGGATGATTATTAAACCAATCTTTATTTCAAAGCTATCGTAGAAACCGCTGGCTAAATTCCACTTTCGAAGTGATAACCCCGACGAAAAACTTTTAAATTGTAACCAAACAATTTATGAAACGAAACAAACGCATTATATTAACTAAAAAACAATTAAGTTTGACCGCACGTTCAAACGAGAAAAAGAATCTTGCAAAACTTGACGGAGCGCGCGAAATGTGTAGGATCTCACGCGAATGCTGCGCATCCATCAAAAAACGCGTCAATAATCCGACCTCGGCGTGGCTCGAAGTCAAGGAGGTTTGCTCGAAGTGAGGCAAGTGTAGCGGGGGCGTGCGCCGGAGTGGTGAGGGAGGGGAGAGGCAGCACCCCCCGCTATGTAGGTCACAGCGCCGACGACCTCCGCCTCTACAGATCACCTCGGGGCGGCAGGGTCGGTGCGTAGCTCTGGTCATTCCGCTCATGGATCATCCCACTGGCGTGTTGCTTCGTCGATATTGTAGCTTTTTTCTGGGGTGAATTTTTCGCAGATGGTAGATGGATGCAGCCTTATTTATGTTTATAAATGTATCCCAAAAATAAAAAAAGAATCCATAGACTGAACCGACGTGTCCAGGGTCCAGACGGATGCGTCTCGAGTCCAGACGGAACTCTTCTCGAGTCCAGACGGAACTCTTCTCGAGTCCAGACGGAACTCTTCTCGAGTCCAGACGGAACTCTTCTCGAGTCCAGACGGAACTCTTCTCGAGTCCAGACGGAACTCTTCTCGAGTCCAGACGGAACTCTTCTCGAGTCCAGACGGAACTCTTCTCGAGTCCAGACGGAACTCTTCTCGAGTCCAGACGGAACTCGTCTCGAGTCCAGACGGAACTCGTCTCGAGTCCAGACGGAACGCGTCTCTCGAGTCCAGACGGAACGCGTCTCTCGAGTCCAGACGGAACGCGTCTCTCGAGTCCAGACGGAACGCGTCTCTCGAGTCCAGACGGAACGCGTCTCTCGAGTCCAGACGGAACGCGTCTCTCGAGTCCAGACGGAACGCGTCTCTCGAGTCCAGACGGAACGCGTCTCTCGAGTCCAGACGGAACGCGTCTCTCGAGTCCAGACGGAGCGCGTCTCTCGAGTCCAGACGGAGCGCGTCTCTCGAGTCCAGACGGAGCGCGTCTCTCGAGTCCAGACGGAGCACGTCTCTCGAGTCCAGACGGAGCGCGTCTCTCGAGTCCAGACGGAGCGCGTCTCTCGAGTCCAGACGGAGCGCGTCTCTCGAGTCCAGACGGAGCGCGTCTCTCGAGTCCAGACGGAGCGCGTCTCTCGAGTCCAGACGGAGCGCGTCTCTCGAGTCCAGACGGGGCGCGTCTCTCGAGTCCAGACGGGGCGCGTCTCTCGAGTCCAGACGGGGCGCGTCTCTCGAGTCCAGACGGAGCGCGTCTCTCGAGTCCAGACGGAGCGCGTCTCTCGAGTCCAGACGGAGCGCGTCTCTCGAGTCCAGACGGAGCGCGTCTCTCGAGTCCAGACGGAGCGCGTCTCTCGAGTCCAGACGGAGCGCGTCTCTCGAGTCCAGACGGAGCGCGTCTCTCGAGTCCAGACGGAGCGCGTCTCTCGAGTCCAGACGGAGCGCGTCTCTCGAGTCCAGACGGAGCGCGTCTCTCGAGTCCAGACGGAGCGCGTCTCTCGAGTCCAGACGGAGCGCGTCTCTCGAGTCCAGGCGGAGCGCGTCTCTCGAGTCCAGGCGGAGCGCGTCTCTCGAGTCCAGGCGGAGCGCGTCTCTCGAGTCCAGGCGGAGCGCGTCTCTCGAGTCCAGGCGGAGCGCGTCTCTCGAGTCCAGGCGGAGCGCGTCTCTCGAGTCCAGGCGGAGCGCGTCTCTCGAGTCCAGGCGGAGCGCGTCTCTCGAGTCCAGGCGGAGCGCGTCTCTCGAGTCCAGGCGGAGCGCGTCTCTCGAGTCCAGGCGGAGCGCGTCTCTCGAGTCCAGGCGGAGCGCGTCTCTCGAGTCCAGGCGGAGCGCGTCTCTCGAGTCCAGGCGGAGCGCGTCTCTCGAGTCCAGGCGGAGCGCGTCTCTCGAGTCCAGGCGGAGCGCGTCTCTCGAGTCCAGGCGGAGCGCGTCTCTCGAGTCCAGGCGGAGCGCGTCTCTCGAGTCCAGGCGGAGCGCGTCTCTCGAGTCCAGGCGGAGCGCGTCTCTCGAGTCCAGGCGGAGCGCGTCTCTCGAGTCCAGGCGGAGCGCGTCTCTCGAGTCCAGGCGGAGCGCGTCTCTCGAGTCCAGGCGGAGCGCGTCTCTCGAGTCCAGGCGGAGCGCGTCTCTCGAGTCCAGGCGGAGCGCGTCTCTCGAGTCCAGGCGGAGCGCGTCTCTCGAGTCCAGGCGGAGCGCGTCTCTCGAGTCCAGGCGGAGCGCGTCTCTCGAGTCCAGGCGGAGCGCGTCTCCCGAGTCCAGGCGGAGCGCGTCTCCCGAGCCCAGGCGGAGCGCGTCTCCCGAGTCCAGGCGGAGCGCGTCTCTCGAGTCCAGGCGGAGCGCGTCTCCCGAGCCCAGGCGGAGCGCGTCTCCCGAGTCCAGGCGGAGCGCGTCTCTCGAGTCCAGGCGGAGCGCGTCTCTCGAGTCCAGGCGGAGCGCGTCTCCCGAGTCCAGGCGGAGCGCGTCTCTCGAGTCCAGGCGGAGCGCGTCTCTCGAGTCCAGGCGGAGCGCGTCTCTCGAGTCCAGGCGGAGCGCGTCTCTCGAGTCCAGGCGGAGCGCGTCTCTCGAGTCCAGGCGGAGCGCGTCTCTCGAGTCCAGGCGGAGCGCGTCTCTCGAGTCCAGGCGGAGCGCGTCTCTCGAGTCCAGGCGGAGCGCGTCTCTCGAGTCCAGGCGGAGCGCGTCTCCCGAGTCCAGGCGGAGCGCGTCTCCCGAGTCCAGGCGGAGCGCGTCTCTCGAGTCCAGGCGGAGCGCGTCTCTCGAGTCCAGGCGGAGCGCGTCTCCCGAGTCCAGGCGGAGCGCGTCTCCCGAGTCCAGGCGGAGCGCGTCTCCCGAGTCCAGGCGGAGCGCGTCTCCCGAGTCCAGGCGGAGCGCGTCTCCCGAGTCCAGGCGGAGCGCGTCTCCCAAGTCCAGGCGGAGCGCGCCTCCCGAGTCCAGGCGGAGCGCGTCTCCCGAGTCCAGGCGGAGCGCGTCTCCCGAGTCCAGGCGGAGCGCGTCTCCCGAGTCCAGGCGGAGCGCGTCTCCCGAGTCCAGGCGGAGCGCGTCTCCCGAGTCCAGGCGGAGCGCGTCTCCCGAGTCCAGGCGGAGCGCGCCTCCCGAGTCCAGGCGGAGCGCGTCTCCCGAGTCCAGGCGGAGCGCGCCTCCCGAGTCCAGGCGGAGCGCGTCTCCCGAGTCCAGGCGGAGCGCGTCTCCCGAGTCCAGGCGGAGCGCGTCTCCCGAGTCCAGGCGGAGCGCGTCTCCCGAGTCCAGGCGGAGCGCGTCTCTCGAGTCCAGGCGGAGCGCGTCTCTCGAGTCCAGGCGGAGCGCGTCTCTCGAGTCCAGGCGGAGCGCGTCTCTCGAGTCCAGGCGGAGCGCGTCTCCCGAGCCCAGGCGGAGCGCGTCTCCCGAGTCCAGGCGGAGCGCGTCTCTCGAGTCCAGGCGGAGCGCGTCTCCCGAGTCCAGGCGGAGCGCGTCTCCCGAGTCCAGGCGGAGCGCGTCTCCCGAGTCCAGGCGGAGCGCGTCTCCCGAGTCCAGGCGGAGCGCGTCTCCCGAGTCCAGGCGGAGCGCGTCTCCCGAGTCCAGGCGGAGCGCGTCTCCCGAGTCCAGGCGGAGCGCGTCTCCCGAGTCCAGGCGGAGCGCGTCTCCCGAGTCCAGGCGGAGCGCGTCTCCCGAGTCCAGGCGGAGCGCGTCTCCCGAGTCCAGGCGGAGCGCGTCTCCCGAGTCCAGGCGGAGCGCGTCTCCCGAGTCCAGGCGGAGCGCGTCTCTCGAGTCCAGGCGGAGCGCGTCTCTCGAGTCCAGGCGGAGCGCGTCTCTCGAGTCCAGGCGGAGCGCGTCTCTCGAGTCCAGGCGGAGCGCGTCTCCCGAGTCCAGGCGGAGCGCGTCTCCCGAGTCCAGGCGGAGCGCGTCTCCCGAGTCCAGGCGGAGCGCGTCTCCCGAGTCCAGGCGGAGCGCGTCTCCCGAGTCCAGGCGGAGCGCGTCTCCCGAGTCCAGGCGGAGCGCGTCTCCCGAGTCCAGGCGGAGCGCGTCTCTCGAGTCCAGGCGGAGCGCGTCTCTCGAGTCCAGGCGGAGCGCGTCTCTCGAGTCCAGGCGGAGCGCGTCTCCCGAGTCCAGGCGGAGCGCGTCTCCCGAGTCCAGGCGGAGCGCGTCTCCCGAGTCCAGGCGGAGCGCGTCTCCCGAGTCCAGGCGGAGCGCGTCTCCCGAGTCCAGGCGGAGCGCGTCTCCCGAGTCCAGGCGGAGCGCGCCTCCCGAGTCCAGGCGGAGCGCGCCTCCCGAGTCCAGGCGGAGCGCGCCTCCCGAGTCCAGGCGGAGCGCGCCTCCCGAGTCCAGACGGACGCATCCTTGGCACAAAAAGACAAGTCCGCCAACTCCACCTTCAGGTCTCCCAATTACGGCCCGGAGTTACCCAACTGCATGCGGAGTACAGCCCGAGGATTTTATTCTGACCTTCACTGTTTTTTTTTCTGGCGCGAGCGTTTCGATGCCGACCCAACCTGGCGCCCCAGCGCTGCCCTTTGCGATGTGCGCATTAGCTGCACGTAAACGTCGAGAGGCACACATCACGCTGCTTTTGTTGCCACTTTATGGACCAGGCATCTGATGTTACTTCACTTCAAAGTTTCTGCTTAATCGTTCTGGATTGGAAATTACGCGCTGTGTTTTTATTGGCAGATCCTATCAAGATACGCCTCACAAATTCGAATTTTGTGGCAGTCTGTTTGTAAAGTATTTTCAACTGAACAATCGTTCAGCTAATAAATAGCATAATAGCTTTATGTTGGGAGAAATTTTAGTGCATGAGTTGTTATTTTAGATCCACATCTATCTAGTTGTCGTTGAATTCACTATCGTTCCAGGTTGAGAGCGACAAATTGTTGGATTTCATCATACGAGAGACTGGAACGCGTAATTGCAGGCATCAGGCTGAGGCGCAGAATTGGATATTTACCTCAATAAGCCGGTATCCAGGATACTCGACACTCCGACATTTTGCCAACCGAGCACAATAATATTGAAGGGAGAATTCCTTATCGTTACATGCTCGTCATGAACAAATTTACCTCTGACTGCGCACAATGTGCACTTGTGACTTCTTTTTCTCGTCTTAAACAATCATTAGCACCTAAATGAAGGTAAAACTGCGTGATAATTACTACGCGACAACTCCACAGTCATGTTCCAAGCTAGGTATGCGAACTTTAGAGGCCAGAAGCCTACTTGGTAGATATGTATGACTGAAGTATTAATTTCTAAACCATCATCCTGTGCGTGTTGTTGCGCGAGGCGTCTTTAGCAATGCAGAGGAAACTACCGTGTCTTTAGCATTCATCAGCCTTTAGAAAATAATGAAAATTGTCATTCCGTTAGTAAATGTATAATTTAGGAAGCGCACTATCTCTTACGTAGACTTTTAAATTAAAACTGCAAAATTGGATTTTGATGAGCTTTCAATTTGAACATGGAAAAATAAGAGTGGGATGGGATAGAAAGAGAAAGTGATCTAGCGAAGCGGAAATGAAAGGCCACCGGCCGATCATTTCCAACGGTATGGATCACTTCCAGTTTTCACTTTCAAATCTTTATCAAAGATTTGGTCTTACATGCCGTTTTTGATCGTTCCAAGCCGCTGGAAAGACGCTTGAATCTTGAAAATGATTATGAATGCTCGGGATTGAATAGGTCCTGATATTGCACTGGTAAAGAAAAATCTAGCACATCACATTTAATACATTGCCTGCGATGCGAACCATCGAAGGGTCGTTTGGCAAGTTTCATTAATATTTTAAAATTAATTGTATTTATTGGACCCAGTTAATGTTTGGTATTTACAAAATTCCTGGCAGCTTTTGACTTCAATCAAATTTGAATAGAATATTGAACTTCAGTTTAACCCACAGAACATTTACATAACTAGTATATGGTCAGTGGTTTAACCTACCGGAGTCAACGTGTTAAAGTAGTTCATTGTATCCGGGATACCGGGGACTTGTTCCAAAAACTGTGTACGCTGCACAGAAGCTCAGCTCTTCGTCAACTAAGGAAGACACCGTTTGGTGTTGGAAGCCCGTTTCGTATTTTTTCAAGCTTAAATTAAACCGAAAAACGATTACGAAGCTTGCGTCAAATTGTTGAATTTTAGTTTTTATCCGAGCGCAAATATATATCCTATTTTTTCGCACCAATACACTTACAATTTTTGTTAGCACCAATACACTTACAATTTTTGTTAGCGCAAATATATTACCTATCTCTTTAGCGCAAGTATAATTCCGATCTTTTTACCGCAAGTGAATGTCCTATATTTGGCTCTAATATATTTCCTATCTTTTTTAACGCAAGTAAATTTCTGATGTTGTGGCACCAACATATTTCCCTTCTTTGGCGCCAATATATTTCTTATTTTTTAACGTAAATGTATTTCATCGATGGCCTCATTTAACATAACACCCCGAAAATTTATTCCATCGATCGGATGCCTAGATGCTATCCGATCGATAGGAATATTGATCAAGAGTGCCATCATTCTCTTGATCGGATTCGAATGAGAAAAAACTACATTGACTGAGTATTTACTGCGTACAAACTATTGCATTCAACAGAACCTGTCTCCTCTGGGGGATACAACCATTGTATCTATGGCAATTAGTGCTCCCAAGAGAATATGCGAAGTGCCGAGCTAAAGGCAAAGTATAGACCTTCGTATTGTCCAAATAGAATTTTTTTTCATTTTGCCTCGGACCATCTTTTTTCCGTTCACTGCTGTCCTGGTTTTCAGTCCTTCAGTCTTTCTTCTACAACGTTTATCTTGTTGCATGAACTTATTTCTTAACTTACTGTTTCTAATTTATATGCGCCGGGGGTCTTATGTGTTAACACACCTTGTGCACAGACTCCCCGTTACATAAGCTCGATGCTAAATGATGCCTTGCTCTTCCTCCTTTTTTAGGCACACCTTTGTTGTGGTAAGCGAGGCTCAAAATAACGCATGTAATCTAATCTTTGTATGAGCTTAATTATTTTCAACTGAATTAATAATCGTGAATTTGATTTATCCAACGTGGAATTTCGGTTACTTTACATTTTTTAATCCCCGGCGGAATTTCCCACTGGAAATCGAGCCTTTCAACATCCAAATAAAAGTAATCTTGCGTGCCATAGTTTTTACTTACGAATCTACATAACATTCTTGGCTCGTGCACCAAGTAAAAACTTGTTCTTTGAAGTCTCGTTCGGTGTGAGCTCTTCTCTTTGTCTGTTTCTTAGCTCTTTCTTGAAGATTGGTAACACTTTTGAGCCAGGTTCATGCGCGGTTCTGAGAAGTATTCCTGTTGTTTTGGCTGGCATCCTCTGACGCTGGTGCTGCTGCTGTTGGTGCTGATGATGCTGCTGTTGCTGGTGAGGGTTGGTGGAGTTGCTGTGGCTGATGGTGGTGTTGCTGTGGCTGATGGTGGTGTTGGTGCTTTTGCCGTACAACGCCAATAAATCATAAATGAACGCACTGCACTGTGGTCAGGAACTAAACTTTCCATTTCACTCATATATGATTTTGATATTAAATTCGTTCCTTTTACATTTCCTCGCGAGCTAATCAACCGAGCGCCCGAGATGGGTACATCTGACAGTACCTATAAAAATAATATTTTGTGGTACGTCACAAACAAAAAGATCATTTGCGATATATGGTAGTATCACGACTTTCTTTGTCAATCTTTACAGTGACGCCGATTCAAGAATTTTTAATAATTTTGTTGAGGGCGCAGGTTAAAATTTCGTGTCGGAGTTAGTCCAGCTCAATGCTTGGGCTTCTTTGACATTTAATATGTACCTAATATTAGGCGTTTGAAGAATTAAGATATGAAAAATTATGTTTCGATGCGTCTTGACGTGAAGAAATCAAATGATCGTTCATATGTTGAGTTGCTCTGCGTACGTGGTTGCATTTGAGTTCTTCAGCATTGAGCTGTGCACCATGGGATAACATCGATAAATTTCAGTCTGCCTTAAAGAGCAAACCACATCTTAATCACTAAGGCAAACCTGAACTTTATTGAACCTCAACTGATGTGGCTAAAAATGAATCCAAGGTTTTCTACTAATACGATAAATTATCTAATTTATGCAAATCTGGGGATCATTTTTGTTTTTATGAGTTGAAGTCCCCAAAAATATCGTACACACCATTCGAGGACAGCCTATGGAGCCATTGGTACCTACATTGGTGCCTCTGGTATTTATCTCCTGCTCAGTTCCTATTCCCAGTCAGGAAGCAGAAGCTATAGGTCACATTTAGCTTTGCGACGTATAGTGTCTGAGTTAGACCGAAACGCCTGCGTTGCCGGTGCTTGATGCACCACGACACCGAGATCAGCGTCACAATACGGACGATATTGCAAGTACCGCGAGCAGTTCAATAAGCAGTGCTGCCCCTTTTATTGCAATCATTTCTCGAGCTTCGATCTACCTGAATTGGATTACATCGGGTCGGGCATATCAGCCCTGTGGTCCTGAAGCTTGAATTCTCTACGTCAAGTTTTGAGCGTTATTTAGGATTACAGAAGAAGAATTCATAAAGCACGTCGAAGGAAGCCGCGTGTCAACTGAGATTAACTGGGGACTTGGTGCTCATTGTTAGTTAAGAAAGGATTCCTGAGATCTTCAATGCAGCGTCTTGCTGTTCTGTCTGTTTTCCCACCCCTGCAAGCCTACGCGCCAATAATTATATTATAATCTATCTCGTGCTTGGTATTTTCGACGCTGCTCCTGCCTTAGATTCCACGCTCCCTTAACTCCGTACTAAACGGTGCCTTCATCCTTTCTCTCTTCGGAACATATTTGTTGTGGCTAGGGTTGATGAAAGTAATTAATAATCTAATCTACCCACATTATTTTGCAGGTTTAATGTTTTCTTCTTTTTTTACATGGCTAGATCATCTTTTTGGTGTGGCTGTGACGGACTGTGAGAACTACATCACTGTGGACTCGTTTTCGTGTGAGCCACTGCATGGCTTGAAGCTAATGTGAAGTATTCACAGTCCCGAGATTTGAGTGAATATGCACACGTAGATCTGATATGCAACAATTTAAGAAAGTATTTAAAAAGTATTTTGCATCGATTTTATGTACCATTTTCATTTCAGTTGCCGAGTGTTTCATTGCCGCGGCATTCAGCGACTGCAAGATTTAAGTCATTCCATAAATTCTCAATATACTAGGAGTGTTAGCGTTTTTTAATTTGTTCATTGGCAAGGGCATATCGCGTCAAAGTATCTCTGAATATAAAACGATTGTCAGTGCAAAATCAACTAATGCATCGAGAAGAAAATCTCCAATCTGGAATTCACTGAGGAAAAACTCATTCAGACGCATTGCTCCCTGTGTCGATGTGCTCGACGCCCCACATGAGGGGCGCTTTGTGAGCTGTGCGCTTGATAAAACGGATACGCACAAAATATCTTCATTTAAGCTTTCCTATTCATTAAAAATCCGTAAATTTATCAACAAAACAGGTGGATCGATGTACTGGAATCGCATGTACGCACTTCGGTTCATCTCCTAGACGGGGGAGAAGGCGCGACTGCAGCGCGGGCCAATCGCAGGGAGACCTCACCTCTCTTTCGTAGTATATACTCCAGAATGAGCAATGAGCATGAGATAGGCAATGCGTTTGGGTTAAAAAAGTTAGTCTGTTTTTTGCTATGAGCCCTTCAGGGGGATACAATTATTGTATCTATGGGAATTACCTGTCTCAGGGGATTATGTGAGGTCCCGAGCTAAAGGTTAGGTAGGCCTTCTTTTTGTTGAAATAACATGCTTTTTTGTTTTGTTCAGGCTCATCTTTTTTCGGTTCACTACTGTCCTGTTTTTCAGCACCTACTACTTCCCACTTCGACTTTGATCTTGTTTCATGAACTTCTTTCGCAACTTAAAGTTTCTATGCCCTTTCTGCATAGATTCTGCGTTCCCTTAACTCCATACTAAATGGTGCCTTTCTCCTTCCTCTCTTTGGATCGCCTTTGTGGCGGATAGGGAGCCTTAAACTAAATAATAATTTAATCTTTGCTATGAAGACTGGCGCCCCCAGGAGAGATACTGTGAAGTTACCTCAGCTGTAGATAGGCTCTTGGGGCTACCGTCTGCAGTGCTCACTTTGCCTCTTTCAGTTTTTATACCTTCTTTCCTATCTCTTCTTTGCCTTTTCTTCCTTTTCCTTCTTAGCCTACTGTTTCTATGTGCAACGTATCTAATATACGTGAGAATACGCCTTGAGTATTGATTCGCCCTTTTGTTGCAGCCCATAATAAATGGTCTCATGTCTTCGCTCTACTGAAAATAGTCTTTATCGTGGCCAGTTAGTCGTGCAGTAAAACGACATTCAAAACGTAATGTATAAAAGTTCATAAATCTATTTGTCAGAGCTACATGGTTAGAAAATACTCACTAAGCATGTCGGACAGCTGTGCTTATTGGACGTTTAAACTAATTGAAGAATCGGAAATCGCAAAAAATTCCATGAAGTAAATAATAAAGAAGGTATTCGAATCTATTTAAGCAATGCCATTTTGAAAGCAAAATCTCCGGATATTATCCGAAATTTTAGGCGAATGTTTAACTTTTATTTGGCTGCTCCCCTGTGAGCAGAATGTTGAGGAGTAGATTGATTATTAACATACTTTTCCCCATTTTAAACGACTGTATAGTACTTTCTGATAGTGTCGCAGATGACTTATGAAAGTGAGCGGTCTAAATTCTTCTAAATAAAGTGTTGAATTCTCATATCTTCGATCTCGAGAATGATGTTCAGTTACCCTCTGCTCCTGATAGAGACCAAAGAATGTTAAGAAAATGCATAAATGCCTCCATATTTTTCGTTTGTGATTAGAAGTCCCATCAGAATACTGTGCGTGACTCATTCGATATAGATAGTATTGGGACCCACTTATATTATGTAATCCATATGTGGTGTAAAACTGGCTCATCACCTAACGTGAACAGTTACCACTGAGTTGAAAAATCCGCATGCATTCCCAAAAACGCTCTACAAATGAGCGCACGAATTGTAAAGTGGACGCATCACGTAACGTGATCAGTCGCTGCTGTGTTAATGGCGCATGCGTCTTAAAATACACACATCCCACAACGTGAACAGTCTCTGCTATGTGTACGTACATTGCGCATGTGTTGTGAAATGAACAATCCCCTCAGGGGAATGAAACTAATGTATCTATGGGAATTAGCACTCCCAGGGGGAGAATGTGCTATGGCCCGACCCGAGAGTTAGGTAGGCCTTCTTTTTGTCGAAATAGACCTTTTTGGTTATTAATTCTGAGAACCATCTTTTTTTTCGGGTTTGTTTTTTAGTACCTGCTACTTTTTTTCTTCAACTTTTATCTTGTTTCATGAACTTCTTTCTCAACTCACTGTTCCTATGTCCTTCTGCATAGATTCTGTGTTCCCTTACTCCATACTAAATGATGCTTTCCTACTTCCTCTCTTCGGAACGCTTTTTTTTTACCGGTTAGGGAGGTCTAAACTAACCTCTAATCTATTCTAATCTAATCTGTGAAATGAACACATCACTAAACGAGAACAGCTACCGATGTGTGTGCGTGTTAACGGCACACGTGTTGCAAAATAGACACATCACCTCACGCGTGAACATCCTATAGAGTACATCACGACGATCCACTCTTCCTCAAAATCTTCCTCGCGGAAATGCTAGCGCTGCGAAATGATCGAGAGGCACCTCAGAGGAGCCCGCAATGGGTAGGAGGAGACGCCGTTCGGAGACCAATCTTTGGAACCTGAAATTAGGAAAGATTTGTGAGCGCCCTTACTGGCAATTGCATGCGACACTGGTGTCATTTGGTCACCTCCGTCGTGCCTCCGAGACGCTTTTGGTTGAGTAACATAATACGGCTTTTGCCAGAAAACGTGTGCAATGACAGCCAGCTCCTGCCTGCATGGCTTGTTCATGATGGAGTTGCTTTGGGTCAAAGATCTGAAGAACTTTGGGAACGTCAAATCTTAACTGGCGGTGTCAGACGCGCTGATATTTCTGCACAATTTCTACTTTCATCCTCTTCTTCTTGCTTGTGAGCCAGTGGTAGACTGCACAACTGATTTCCCGCTCATTTACATGAGGCACACAAACTTCATCCAACGTTCCTAAACTTGTGCTTATTTCAATCGCTCGAAGCCGTACGCTAAGAGCTGGTGCGATTGTAGGCTCGTATAATTCAGCCCTTCGTTTGTTTCAAGAGAGAGAACATTTTGGTTCTAGTTTTATGAGTATCCTATGGGTATTTTAGAGTGCCACGCGCATACCAGCAGTACACTGAAATTTCTTTCCCCAATGTTGAGCAACATTGCGCTTACGCAACGTTAAAGTTGCGCTTACGAGTAAGTGAATGTATTACAGGCGGCAGGGGATAAGTGAGTAGCTCAGAATACTGTACGATTCCTTTTTCACAGTTTTTTAGAATAAGTGAATAATTTTCAAGTAATTGAAGTATTTATGAGACGTGAGCTCTTTTTAGAGCAGCGGACTAACAAAATGAGTCTACCTGATGAATTTATAGTGAAATTCTAATGACTAGCAGCAATTCAACTACATTGCAGTCGTCTAGCTTGATAAGGTTGTCCTAGTTTAGTATTCTTGTATAATCATCAATTCAGCCGTAATTATGCTAATGTAATGGCGTTCCTGAATATGAATTTGAAATTTTTATGACGATGAGGAAACGCGTATTCTAGTCGGTCAAGTTGTATTAGCACAAAATGGCAGGTCATATTTAATGGAAAGAAATGTCTTCAGAAAATTCCAGGTACATTTGGCTCATCTACGTTGAAACTTCAGAGGAGAAGTGAATATATGGTTCATTGATGTTGATTAAACTTAGAACTATTTAAAATCGTGCGATGCATTTACATTAAAACATTTCAGTAGTAGACATTTCGAAGAACCGAATGAAGGAAAAAGTTGCTTGTAATGGAGGAGTGGAACGTGTGTTACGTTGAATGAATTTAAATTTCAGAAAATGAGCATTATATTCTATAAATTTAAATTGTGAATTTAAATTATAAATTTTACAAATGAGCATTATATTATATTTCACAACATGGCTAAACATTATAAAGTTTGAAAAACAACGAAGTTCGTTGCTTTAAGCATGAAAAGTACGATAAAAATGTCACTGTAAGTGCAAATATGCTCTAGTAAGCCACCAAATAATGAGATGGAGGCATCATGACTATGTTTGAAGGCATCGAATGCTTATATTTGCGTGTATAAAATCGGCTTCAATAACGTTTCATACGAAAGCATCAAGTTAAGAATAATGAAAATCAGAACTATCGGCGATAAACTTTCATGCTTAAAGATCCCATACGCATCCATGCGGGTCGCCCGCTCTCGACCTTCGCTGCCGCTGTGAGTCACCGTGCAAGACCGCTGGTCTCTTCTTTGATGAAAATTTTCGGCGCAAGGTTTGGTGCAATTATCTCACTTGCCTGCATGGATATGGGCCCTGGCTCTGTGATAGTTGCTCAACTTGAGGCCGAACGTTGGGCTTTTGAAGTCTCACCATTTTGCATTTAGGGACCACACTCCAAAAACCTGTTCTTCACTGAAAATGTCATCGGTGACCGCTTATAACTGGTGCCCGGAGTTCAAGGTTCTATCATTTACTGAAAATTTAATCATGGACCATTACAAACTGGTCCCCGGAGTCGAAAATTCTGTTACTAAAAAAAATTCACAAGGACTATGGCTCAGCGAAGCGAGAGCGGTTCTGGTTTATGTATTGAGATTCACTCAAGCCATTCTAAATTTTTCGTATAGCACAAATTCATTGAAGAGCTGTGAAATGAAGCGGTATGTTCTCTTCGTATAGCAGATGCAGATTGATGGTCCTGCTGAAAGATAATTTTAAATTTCCGCTATAGGGATGCTAATTTTATTTTTGCCCGATGCACTGGAAATTTGAGAGAACTTTAGGAATTGATATAATTTCCCATGAAATTCACATATATTGAAATCTGTAAAAACGGAGTGGCCCTGAACATAGAAAGTACAAATGTCAATGCCGAAAAAGATTAGAAGCAAAACCTTGTAACTCTCTTCGATATATTACCTTCATATTGCGTTAGAATAGCTTTGTGTAAATTGAATTCTCTGAAAAATCAATTTCATTTGGAATCGCCCTCGCCGACCAGTATCAGTGGTGATTCTGTACTACGTTCCCGCCTACTACAATGACCTGTAATATCGCACTAGCGTTTCAAAACGTGGTGAGGAATGGATTTGTCGTGAGTAGCCACTGAAAACTCAGCAAAATTGCTTGAAGTTGCCTTGAACCTTTGCTTTTAAAACAGCGTTATGGCTTTTCCCCTTTTCTTCCTAAATCCCTTTTTTCTCGTTAGAAATATCAGCTTCTTACAACTTCTCCCAACAATCATTTACGCTACACCAGTCCTCTTCCCAGTTAGCATTCTGGTCCGCGAGCCTTGAATATTTACTTTTAAGACAATGTTAAGGTTTTTCCACTTTTTCCCTAAATCCTTTTTCTCATTAGAAATATCGGATTCTTCTAACATCTCCCAACAATCATCTACTAAAGTCCTCTTCCCAGCTCGGATTTCGTTCCGACGTACGTGTCTCCATAGGCTGCGGGGCAGAGTTCCAGTCCCTCGACTGCTAAATATCCTATGGAAAGCAACGGCCTTTCGACCATCAATCATTTTGCGTGGACGAATCGGCAAAATGCAACGCGTTCCAGCGTTTTCTCGCTCTCTGAGCCGATGCTAGCGTTGATCCAGCAGCTCCTGCATAATTTGTTGAAGGCACAGGGTTGATAACCAGTTTAGTGGTCTGTGTGCTTACGCGCTGTTGCAAAGCTGGCGATTTCGGACTTCTTCACATTGAGGTAACGCCGTGTGGTGCCCCCGCATTTATGAAAATAAATGGTTCTCAAGTGCTGCTGGGCATCGCATGATGAACTTTGTAACTTCATGAAGAACACGGGTTCTCAAATTTCGAGATGCTTGATCGCTAACGGTTGAAACTTGCTTGCACCCGATCGCGCCGGTAGAACAGCTACAGCAGCTGCTGTGATTCGATTCTCCTCAGATGCTCCGCTTGAAACATATTTCCCCCTCAGGGGGATACAATTATTGTATCTATGGGAATTAGCGCTCCCAGGGGGACAATGTGAGGGCCCGAGCTGAGAGTTAGGTAGGTTTTCTTTTTGTTGAAATAAAATGTTTTTGTTATGTTAACACTTTGACTGCGACGTGCGCCACCGGTGGTACACGGAGGTAATTTTCATAATGCTGCGGACCGTACCTATAGTAGTCGTAAACTCAATTTTCATAGATATTTAAACAAAGATAAATGAAGGCACGATCCAGTTCATGTTTGGCATTTTTCAAATAGCTTACTAAAATTGACGTGAAATTTGAGTTTGGTGTTGAACTTAATATTTAGTAGTCGCAGTCAAAGTGTTGAGGACGACCTTTTTTTCGGTTCACTACTGTCCTTTTTTCCAGCACCTATTACTTTCTTCTTCAATTTTGGTCTTGTTTCATAATCTTCTTTCATAACTTACTGTTTCTATGCCCTTTCTGCATAGATTCCGCGTTTCTCTAACTCCATACTAAATGGTGCCTTTCTTTCTTTGGGTCGCATTTGTTGCTGCGGGTAGGGAGGCTAAAACTAAAGACTAATCCAAATATGAAACATTTTTCCCGGGCTAAGCACTTACAAATCAGCCGGATTCGTTATTGCGCTCCGCAACAAGCCTAGGACAATCTCGCTTTAAATATCACACAGCCACAGGAACAGCCCTAAACTCGAGCCTCAACTTAGATGATCCTTACTGGGAGTTTCCCCGAAACCCCACCTACTCCACGGAACTCGCCACCGCCCCACATCTAGCGGCCCCTTCTTGGTAACAAGCCGCTCTGCCGCTCGCCGGTATGCTAACTTTGATCTTTCCAGGATCGACTTGCCTTCTCAGAGTTTTTACTATTATTTTTGTGTGTCGATGTGTTTTGAATGCATTTAATTATATGAATATTGTGAATTGTTGTTTTTAATGCATTTAATTATATGAATTTTGTGAGTGGTTGTTTTGAATGCATTTAATTATGTATTTTTATGTGTTGATGTGTTTTAAATGGATTTAATTATGGGTTTTTGTTTGTCGCTGTGTTTTAAATGCATTAAATTATGTATTTCTATGCGCCGTTTTGTTTCAAACGCATTTAATTATGTTTTTATTTGGCTGTGTTTTAAATGCAGTGAATTATACGTAACAGCAATTGTTCTGTTTCTGCCTCGAATTTTTTTTCGCTCTTGTAGGTGAGTTTAACCTGGGAGTAGGCGAGAGCATTGGGCCTTACTGATTTCCATCAGGACCATCGCATTGCATGATTGAGTATAACCAAGGGTGTTGGGGAATTGGTACTATCAGTGGGAAAATGTGAGGTCCTGAGCTCTGAGAGTTAGGCAGGCCTTCTTTGTGTTGAAATAAAATGTTTTTTGTTTTGTTAAGGACCATCTTTTTTCGATTCATTGCTGTCCTGTATTTCGGCACCTATGACTTTCTGATTCAACTTTTATCTTGTTTCATAACCTTAATTCTTATCTTACTCTTTCTATGAACACGGGATCCCTTGCGGGAACACCCTTTGTGCATAAATTCCACATTTCCTTAACGACATGATTAATGGTGTCTTCATCCTTACTTTCTTCGAACATCTTAATTGTGGTAAAGGGAGGCTGAAACTAATTTATAATCAATCAATCAACCAAGGATGTTGCAATTTATGATAAGGCTAAAATCACGTGTATTCCTCTGAGCTTTTGAATTTACCTCGGACAAATCTGATTATGATGGTTCTTAAATTGATATGTTCCTACCTATAGCGTTGTTGAGGCTAATATGATACGCGCACAACTAAGAATTAAAACCTTTGTATCATATTCGTAGGGATAACGTCGTATGTACTTCCTTCGCTACTGTAATGCTAAATGGAACGTACAGAGTTGAGAGGTGAGAGCGGCTACACTAGATCGTGTTTGATTTGAAATGTTTGTATGGGATTAAAGTGAAATGGAGTGTAGAAAGCATGAGCTTTTGAGGACATTTGTTCATTTTGTGAGGACAAGCTGGACCCTGCTCACTACACTGAGGACAAGTTGCGCACTGAGGACAAGTTGCGCACCGAGGACAAGTTGCGCACTGAGGACAAGTTGCGCACTGAGGACAAGTTGCGCACTGAGGACAAGTTGCGCACTGAGGACAAGTTGCGCACTGAGGACAAGTTGCGCACCGAGGACAAGTTGCGCACCGAGGACAAGTTGCGCACCGAGGACAAGTTGCGCACCGAGGACAAGTTGCGCACCGAGGACAAGTTGCGCACCGAGGACAAGTTGCGCACCGAGGACAAGTTGCGCACCGAGGACAAGTTGCGCACCGAGGGCAAGTTGCGCACCGAGGGCAAGTTGCGCACCGAGGGCAAGTTGCGCACCGAGGGCAAGTTGCGCACCGAGGGCAAGTTGCGCACCGAGGGCAAGTTGCGCACCGAGGGCAAATTTAAGTTGCGCACCGAGGGCAAATTTAAGTTGCGCACCGAGGGCAAATTTAAGTTGCGCACCGAGGGCAAATTTAAGTTGCGCACCGAGGGCAAATTTAAGTTGCGCACCGAGGGCAAATTTAAGTTGCGCACCGAGGGCAAATTTAAGTTGCGCACCGAGGGCAAATTTAAGTTGCGCACCGAGGGCAAATTTAAGTTGCGCACCGAGGGCAAATTTAAGTTGCGCACCGAGGGCAAATTTAAGTTGCGCACCGAGGGCAAATTTAAGTTGCGCACCGAGGGCAAGTTGCGCACCGAGGGCAAGTTGCGCACCGAGGGCAAGTTGCGCACCGAGGGCAAGTTGCGCACCGAGGGCAAGTTGCGCACCGAGGGCAAATTTAAGTTGCGCACCGAGGGCAAATTTAAGTTGCGCACCGAGGGCAAATTTAAGTTGCGCACCGAGGGCAAATTTAAGTTGCGCACCGAGGGCAAATTTAAGTTGCGCACCGAGGGCAAATTTAAGTTGCGCACCGAGGGCAAGTTGCGCACCGATGGCAAGTTGCGCACCGATGGCAAGTTGCGCACCGATGGCAAGTTGCGCACCGATGGCAAGTTGCGCACCGATGGCAAGTTGCGCACCGAGGGCAAGTTGCGCACCGAGGGCAAGTTGCGCACCGAGGGCAAGTTGCGCACCGAGGGCAAGTTGCGCACCGAGGGCAAGTTGCGCACCGAGGGCAAGTTGCGCACCGAGGGCAAATTGCGCGCCAAGGGCAAGTTGCGCGCCGAGGGCAAGTTGCGCGCCGAGGGCAAGTTGCGCGCCGAGGGCAAGTTGCGCGCCGAGGGCAAGTTGCGCGCCGAGGGCAAGTTGCGCGCCGAGGGCAAGTTGCGCACCCAGGGCACGTCACCATAGCCATCAGGAGGCCATTCTACGAAGCTTGGCTCTGTCACGTTTCCGCTCAGCGCTCCTGCGCTCGTCACCTTCCTCAGAAATTATTTAGCTTTCGGGGATTTCCTTAGAAATTTATTTCCGCAGCTGCATCTCGCGACCCAGGCTCAAATTATTTGCATGCGGAAATTTTTTTGCTACGAAACTTTTATTTTTTTGCTGATTCTTTTTGTTGAGGCTTGAAGTTTTGGGCTCTTGTGCCGAGAATATTTTTTCTCGTTTGCATTTACTCATTTTTGACGTTGGTTCTTTTTTACCGCAGTGAATCCCTCGGGGTGTTACAGCTATTGTATCTATGGGAATTGGCGCTCCCAGGTGAATATGTGAAGCCCCAAACTAAATGGGATGGCTAGGTAGGCCTTCCTTTTGTTGAAATAGAATAGGTTTTTGCTTTGTTACAGACCATCTTTATCTTTTTTCGATGCGCTGCTGTCCTGACTTGCTACTTTCTTTGTCGACTTTTATCTTGTTTGATGAATTTCTGTCTCAACTTACTGTTTCTATGCACCTTGCGCATAGATTTTGCGTTCTCTTAACTCCATACCAAATGGTGCCATGTGTCTAGGTTCACGTGAACTCGTTTACTGCTACAGTGCTGCTAAAACAAAATCAGGTTCTGAAACATAGTCTGAAATTTCCACAAGGTCTACTCGGCCATCATCGTCGTCCATCCGTCCTATAACCACGGTAGGAGAAACAAGATAGGGTTAAACCAGTCTTATTTTCGTCGACCGTGTGGCAATGCTTACGTCATGGCAACAAACCAATAGCAGCGCTCATATTGCATCTGGCAACACTGCTAGCCTCAAATCTGAAAGTACTATTGGCCTAACGACATGTCGCAATGGCCCCCTCAGGGGGATACAATTATTGTATCAATGGGAACTAGCGCTCCCAGGGGGACAATGTGAGGGCCCGAGCTAAAGGTTAGGTAGGCTTTCTTTTGTTAAAATAGAATAGGTTTTGTTGTGTTACGGACCATCTTTTTTCCGGTTCACTGCTGTCCTGTTTTTCACCGCCTACCACTTTCTTCTTCAACTTTTTCTTGTTTCATGAACTTCTTTCTTAGCTTTCTGTTTCTGTGCCCTTTCTGCATAGATTCCACGTTCCCTTAACTCCATACTAAATGGTGCCTTCTTCCTTCCTCTCTTTACATCTCATTGTTGAGGATAGGGAGGCTTAAACTAACTAATAAACTAATAAACTAAACTGTCGCAATGGTGATGTCATAAAGCTTGTTTGAAATAAAGCTTTTCTATTGGCTAGCCGAACAACAGAAGATGTATTCTTCCCATATGAATGACTCTACCTTGTTTCCTCTACCGTAGTCCCAAAGTCCACATGTCCTGATCACGACACTCCGCTCTTATCATGCCACTATGCGAGTTATAACGTTGCCTGCGTAAGAGCAACTAGCGGCGTAATCCATCTCGGCAAATGCTCATTTTTTAAATGACTATGTACGTCTGCGTGAATCGTTGTCTTTCTACTAGCTCTTGACATCAATGAATCCCCTCATTAAACGATGTCGATTGACAGCAGTATCCTCTAAACGCCGAGTTAGGTGTATTAAGTGGTAAGAACTCGCGGAATTGGGTAGTAAACTTTTGGTGCTCAATAAATTTCCTTAAACTGGTAGATAAATGCTTTAGTTAGCAACACATCTCGCATGGTTGGTGAACGCTTAACTTAGCGAAAACCCCTCAGGGTAATTCAACTTTTGCATTTATGGGAATTAGCTCTCACAGGGAGAAAATGAGAGGTAATGAGCTAAGAGTTAAGTCGGCTTTCTTCGTGTTGAAATAAAATATTTGGTTCGTTAAAGACCTTCTTTTTCGGTTCACTGCTGCCCTGTTTTTCCACCTCCTACTTTCTGCAACTTTTATGTTCCATAAATTTCTTTCTCAATTTACTATTTCTATGCACCTTGTATATATATATATATGTATATGTAAATTCTGCGTTCCCTTAAATGATGAATGATTCCCTTCCTCCCTTTGGAACTCCTTTGTTGCGCTTAGGGAGGCTTAAACTAACATCTAATCTCTAACATTTACCTAGCGATAATTCTGCTCAATAAGTGAAAAGGAGAGAACTAATAATACCGCATAAAATATTTACTTTAATTAAAAAATTGCAAGTCAAAC
The DNA here is from genome assembly GCA_030386875.1 of Morinoia aosen. NCBI lineage: Eukaryota > Metazoa > Arthropoda > Malacostraca > Amphipoda > Talitridae > Morinoia > Morinoia aosen. The sequence goes on from CM059562.1 coordinate 13,835,724, forward strand.
AAAAAATTTGATGTTTCGGGCATTCGCTTGTCTTCAGGAAATGAAATTTAGCTGGAAAAACATGACTTGAATTAGAAAAGATGATAAATTGAGATAACTAACCTTGAATACTACCTGTTAACCTTGGACAACTGAAAAGAACTAAAATGGTCGTTTAAAATCAGCTTATTTCTTAAAAAAAAATACTCTAAAATCCTAAAACCACAGTGAAACTTGGATCTAATAAGAACTATCGAATTACTTAAACGGGCTATTTCACTGCTCAGGATGATCCCTAATGGCTAAATACGGACTAGATAAGATACTATTTTAAGTAAACAATTATATTTTATCGAGTTCTTCGCATTCAGCTAAAAAAAAATCTGATCATATATTCTAAATTACTGTCTCTCGGCTGCTTCGTTACTGCGCTAAACTCTAATTGAGTTTTGCGTTTTTTTAACAGTGATCATTATTTTCTCATGCAAGTGTAATGCAGAATGTAAACCAAATGCCTTTTCATCCTGACTTGTCGGTCGCAACCGTTTCCTCGGCTACCCCTTGCCTCCTCTACGCAGAGGTCCAAAAATTTGGAAAGCTTCACGATTTTCTGCTCAACGGTTAAACTGCGGCGTGATCCACCGGTGGTCACGAAGGGGAATTTCATAATTCAGTAGACCCAACTTTCATAAATATTCATCAAAATTTAAATGAAGGAACCATCCATTTAATTTACCTCACCTAAATGACTGAACCATCCATTTAACTCTTGGAATATGAGCACTAAACTTGACTGCTTCCATTTAATTCTTCGCATATGAGTACTAAAGTTGACTGCTTTCATTTAATTCTTCGCATATGAGTACTAAAGTCGACTTAGTTGACCATTGAAGTAAAGTTTACCCAGCCGCGGACAACGTGCCCAGCGTAAGTTTGCAGGGAACATTTTTGACAGCGCGCACGCGCAGCAAACATTCCGTCCCGCGGTAGTCATCGCCGCGCTCTTGGCGGTCGAACGTTTCCTCAGCCCCAGCTGCTGTGGCCATAAGAGGGCAAGCGCCGAACGTTTCCTGTTCTTGATGGTGAGTTTTTGCAGCGTGCCCTCAGTCCCCGCTGCAGAAGTTGGCGCTTTTTGCGCAAGGCACAAACGTTGGGCGTCGGTCGCACAGCTCGGTTGTATTAATAGCCCGGCGACGGACTGCGATGACTCGACAGCGTGTCGTGGCAACACCCTGTACGTGCTCCACTCCGTTCGTCTTATCATGCTTGCTTGCTTGTTACCACATGAAATGAGGACTGTTTGTTCCTTATTGATAAGTGGGATTGTTTGTCCCTGATAAGTGGGATTGTTTGTCCCTGATAAGTGGGATTGTTTGTCCCTGATATGAGGGATTGTTCGTTCCCGATTGGTATGAGGGATTGTTTGTTCCTAACTGATCAGAGGGATTGTTTGTCCCTGATATGAGAGATTGCTTGTCCCTGATGTGAATTGGCGCTCCCAGGGGGACAATGTGAGGGCCCGAGCTAAAGGTTAGGTAGGCTTCCTTTTTGTTGTAATAAAATAGGTTTTTGTTTTGTTACGAACCATCTTTTCTCGGTTCACTGCTGTCCTATTTTTCAGCACCTACTACTTTCTTCTTCAACTTTTTTCTTGTTTCATGAACTTCTTTCCTAGCTTACTGTTTCTATGCACCTTGTGCATAGATTCCGCGTTCCCTCAACTCCATACTAAATGGTGCCTTCCTCTTTCCTCTCTTGGAACATCTTTGTCGTGGTTAAGGCAGGCTAAAACTTTCTTATATAATAATAATAAGTCCCTGATATGAGGGATTGCTTGTCCCTGATATGAGGGATTGCTTGTCCCTGATATGAGGGATTGTTTGTCCCTGATATGAGGGATTGTTTGTTCCTAACTGATACGAGGGAGTGATTGTGACTTTCTGATACAAAGGAAACCTTGTTGATACCTAAAATGAGAAATTACATGTTGCTGTCGGAAAGGGTGGATTTCTTGTTGATGTCTAAAACGAAGATTATGTGTTGCCACTTGCAATAAGTGATTGCAGGTAACGTTATGGTTCTGAAACAAAGACCAATTTGAAAAAGGAAAATTTCGTTGTACTCTGTTCAGGGAGGTATTTCATTTTGTTGCCTTGAATTATGAATATTTTATCGCTCTTGAACAAAAGGAACCGCTTGGGATGATACGGAACACATTAAAATATTTAACGCTAGCAATTTCCATGATGATACTTTCACATCCAGAGACAAAAACTACATGGGGCTATGAATTTTTATCAGTTTTCAATATTGAGGAAAATTTCTCTCTAGAATAACTCTTTTGTCTCTTGCTTATTTTTCATCGACAGTCTCACATCTCCGAAGAATTTTGAGCTGGTAGAGCTTGTTACCTTATCACATCGACTGCAACGTGCACCACTGGTGGCCACGGAGGAAATTTTCATAATGTCGATGACTGACCAGTAGTCGCCAACTCAGTTTTCATAAATACTTAATTAAAGCTAAATGAAGGCGCGATCCAGTTAACATTTTTTCAAAATTGCTCATTACAATTGACTTTAAACTTGAGTTGAATATTAAACTTCAGTTTAGTCAATTTCAGTCAATGTGTTAAGTTCCCTGATCACAATTAAATGCAGTTAAAACAGTTGTTTTCGCACGCACCGTTTTCGCTACGATTCCCTCAACGCAAGACTTTTCCTTAACGGATTACACGGTCGAAAAGATGAGATCAGCCGTGCGTGGGGACGGAGGAAAAATGCCTTCTAAATTCAAGCTGACGTTCGCACGACGAGGGTTACTAAATTTTTGGTTTCTCTGAGCAAGCTATTTAAGTTTGGGTTTTTGTAAAATATTATTCACCAAAGAGACGAGTTTGCATGAGGTTATCCTCCCGAGTTGCCAGTCGATATGAGCACTTTTTGGCCTAACTCCATATGAAAAACTCGAACTGATGAAAATAATATTCCTGCTCGTAAGATGGAGTCGCATAATTTCATGAAAGATATCGTGAACGAGTGTTTCAGAAGCTTCTTTTACTCCGTTTTATTACATTTTTCGTCTCGTCTGCATGCTTATAAGAAGAACACTAGGAATGAACACAACAGTTGTTCAGTAATATACGGCACCTGTACGCATACACTGATCAGCTATAGTGCGTACGCGGCAAAGGTCAATGTTCAGCATACAATTATTACATAAGCATCTAAATTATTACTGAAACAACACATACACAAAACCCACAGGAGCAAGTATAACAATGGTAACGTAAAGCTATTGCTGACTTGTTGTACACGTTTTCAGTTGAAATTGTAGCGCTCGTGACGTGAATGGGGAAAGTGAGAGAAACGCTCTAATTTCATACCCACAGCCATAATAATACAACCAGGCGTGGTTATCGACCATGTCATGAAGGCAATCGATTTAAAGAGAAATCTTGGATTCTTGGTACGTTGAGAATCTTTCGTTAGGGCAGGTCGTTAGGCCAGGTGTTGTTCGTTGTTGTGACAGCGACAAGTAAACCTTACGCAGGGAACATAATTATAGTCCGTGTCATGAAGGCAATCGATTTAAAGAGAGTCACAGATTCTTGATACCTTAAGAGCCTCTTGTTAGGGCAGGTGTTGCTCATCATTGTTACAGCAGCAAGTAATCCCCACGCAGGGAATGCCGAAAGTTTGGCTTTGGCAGCTCGCCTCAGGGTCTCGACTCTCTTCAGGAGCGTCCAAAGCTGCTCGCCGCTGGGTCAACAAACATGGGTTCACTTTTGCAGCTCCTGGGGTTTCGCAGAGGCGATTGTTTGCGTATATTGGGACTTAGCGCTCCTCAGCGGCAGTTAAGTTCTGTGGCGCTTCTCGAGTGGAGCGTAAACTGAGTGGTTAGCTTTGATGTACTCTCTGCTGTGAACTTCGCTCTTCCAAATTGTGGGTTATGTTGACCATTGTGGATTAGGTAGCTCTTCCGAATTAAAAGAAGTTGTTAAACGGGGGGGATTGTGGATTTAGTTTCGTAACAAGTGTCTGCTTCATCGTCGTCTTAGTAATTTCTCCCTGTATCGTAGCCAAGGAGAAGGCGCAGTGCATCATGCATCCGACGTCCTGTATTTGATACTACATTCGTAACTCGATTAAAACATTTTATGCGAATATAAACTAATACGGATGAAAACTAGTCCCAATTAAAGAGATGTTAATTATGCTTGAATCACAGACATCATTTAATAAATGTAAAAGGAATTAAAATGCCGAAAAGTTAGTAGTTTTATTCAAAGAAGAAAAAAATTGGAATCGCTTGGGAGATGAGCTCCAACATCAGTTCTGTAAAATACAAAGTTTGATCATGAGAATTAAGTCACATTTGATAATAAATTCCAAACGTTCTATACATTGAAGTCCCAAAAATTTTTACCAATTACCATAATTAGAATCAAGCATCGGGTAGTTCGAATAACTGGGATTTATTTTCATGAATGTAAGTTCAGATCTCCTCAGGGGGATACTACTATTGTATCCATGGGAATTAGCACCCTCGGGGTGTCAATGTGAGGTCCCGAGTTGTGATTTAGGTAGGCCTTCTTTTCGTTGAAATAAAATGTTTTTGTGGTGTTGAGGACCAACTTTTTTCGGTTCACTGCTGGCCTATTTTTCAGCATTTGCTACTTTCTTCTTCAACTTTTATCTTATTTCATGAACTTTTTTCTGAACTTACTGTTTCTGTGTTCCCTCTGCATAGACTCCGCGTTCCCTCGTCTCCATGCTAAATGGTGCTTTCCTCTATCCTATCTTCGAAACGCTTTTATTTTTAGCGGTTAGGGAGGCTTAAACTAAAATATAATCTAATCTGTAAGTCGAGATTCATGGAAATGATGTTGTGTAACTGGAGTGTCAACTGTACTTTCATTTTTACGCCATTCTTGGCGACGTTGCTGCCTCCGCTCCCCTCATGGGGATACAAGTATTGTGTCTATGGGAATTAGCGCTCCCAGGAGGACTATGTAAGGGCCTGAGCTAAAGGTTAGGTAGGATTTCTTTTTGTTGAAATAGAATATGTTTTTGTTTTGTTACGGACCATCTTTTTTGGGTTCACTGCTTTCCTGTTTTTCAGCACCTCCTACTTTCTTTTTCAACTTTTTCTTGTTTCATGATCTCTTTCTTAGCTTTCTGTTTCTGTGCCCTTTCTGCATAGATTCCACGTTTCTTTAACTCTTTACTAAATGGTGCCTTTTTCCTTCCTCTCTTTGGATAGCCTTTGTTGCGGATAGGGAGGCTTAAACTAACTAATAATCTAACCTAATCTGCTGCCTCCGCTTCGAGTAATGTCCCTACTATTTTCCTCTCCCTCGTGCGGTTGGTAACCTCGAATTGTATTTCATATTTTGCCTCTCTTGATTTCGGAAATATTTAAAGAAGCACTATTCAAATGGCCTTCAATTGGACTGTGATTTATTTCTGTTCTTCTTTCGCACTATCCGAAGAAATTACCTGCACGAGAAGAGCAAACACGATTGCTGGGAACTTCGTGAGGTGAATGACCTAGAATTGTTCATGATGGTAAAGAATTATACTGTTAAGGATAAAGAATTGAAAAGTTTCTAACCCACATGGCTAGAAATTTTTACTCTGAGGCCGACCTGAATGTGGACTAATAGACTTTTTTGTGGTCGCTAAAATTTAAGAGAATATCGCACTGGAAACTGACCTGTGATGTGAAACTAGTTTTTAAGCCATTCTTTGAATATACATCGGCTAAAAAATAGAAATGCTTGCCAACTATTGTGCGTGATGCAGGCCGGGGAGGGAATTTGGTCGGTCATACAGTGCCGTGGCTAATGCAAATTGAAGCTCTATTCTAACCAAGAATATCTTCACTCGCCAAAGCGATAAAAAATTCAGAATACCGTCGTGAAAAGAAAGGAGCTGAAGTACCTGTGTTAGATTATATTGAGACACGCATGGCAAATACTAAGAGGGAGTTTGGGGAACTTAAAATTGCACAGCACACAATCTTTCATCAACGAGATGAGTCTTCACGACGAGCACAAAGAATAGCCCGAGAGGTAACCACATTGCTCAGCCAATTTTGAAACGCTGTCGACGAAAATTGACGAGATAAATACAATCTCCCTCAAGTTCACTAGCACCCAATTCCAATGACCCAGTCTAACTTCTTCGCTGTTGCATTTATCATTTTCGCCACCTCTATGCAGAAGCTGTACTTTGACGACTGAAATCATGGATGCTCCGGCAAAAAAGTGTGATTGCGTTTGGATAGTAGCTACCATGGATGCCCTGGCAAAAGTCAGCCTGGAGATAGATTATGGTAACGGTATCTACTGATGGCCAGCATCGTACGGCTCTGGACAGCCCAGCGCGGCACACCAGCAGTTCCAGCGCGCACAGGTGCACACACACAACGGTCGCCGCATCCCACTTTCACCGCCGTGACAGTCCCGCCGCTCTCGGAGACTTGCGCCCTCAGCACTTTCTTGCGCCGGCTGCTGCAGTCCGGTTCGCTCGTCGGGATCGCATCAACAGCTGCGCTGACCTGCCCCAACAACTGGCGTATCTGTGGGAGTTGCCCCTCCCAGGGGGGAATATGCGAGGTTCTCGGCTATTGATTAGGCGAGCTTTCCTTTTTTTGAAATACGATAGTTTTTTTTTAATTATTTGTTACAGACCATTTTTTTCGGTTCACTGCTGTTATTTTTTTCAGTTCCTACTTCACTGTTTTTCAACTTTTCTCGTTTCATGAACGTTTTCTCGACTTCCTGTTCCTATGGACTTTGTGCAAAGATTCCGCGTTCCTTTAACTCCTAGCTAAATACTGATTCCTTCCTTCCTTCCTTTCTTTGGAACGCCTTTGTTGCGGTTAGGGAGGCTGAAACTAACTTATGTAATCTGCGTCGACCTTACCAAGTGCTCCCTGCTCCTCTGTTAGAAATGCGAGCGTTAAGCTGCTCACTCCAAAAAGATTCTTCGTCAGACCTCATCTCGGAACTCGGCAATGCGAGATTACTTCCTGGTGAACCTGGCCATTGGGTCAGTCCAGTACACCTGGCCATTGGGTCTGTCCAGTGCACTTGGCCATTGGGTCTGTCCAGTGCACTTGGCCATTGGGTCTGTCCAGTGCACCTGGCCATTGGGTCTGTCCAGTGCACCTGGCCATTGGGTCTGTCCAGTGCACCTGGCCATTGGGTCTGTCCAGTGCACCTGGCCATTGGGTCTGTCCAGTGCACCTGGCCATTGGGTCTGTCCAGTGCACCTGGCCATTGGGTCTGTCCAGTGCACCTGGCCATTGGGTCTGTCCAGTGCACTTGGCCATTGGGTCTGTCCAGTGCACCTGGCCATTGGGTCTGTCCAGTGCACCTGGCCATTGGGTCTGTCCAGTGCACCTGGCCATTGGGTCTGTCCAGTGCACCTGGCCATTGGGTCTGTCCAGTGCACCTGGCCATTGGGTCTGTCCAGTGCACCTGGCCATTGGGTCTGTCCAGTGCACCTGGCCATTGGGTCTGTCCAGTGCACCTGGCCATTGGGTCTGTCCAGTGCACCTGGTTATTGGGTCTGTCCAGTGCACTTGGCCATTGGGTCTGTCCAGTGCACCTGGCCATTGGGTCTGTCCAGTGCACCTGGCCATTGGGTCTGTCCAGTGCACCTGGCCATTGGGTCTGTCCAGTGCACCTGGCCATTGGGTCAGTCCAGTACACCTGGCCATTGGATCTGTCCAGTGCACCTGGCCATTGGGTCTGTCCAGTGCACCTGGACATTGGGTCTGTCCAGTGCACCTGGGCATTGGGTCTGTCCAGTGCACCTGGCCATTGGGTCTGTCCAGTGCACCTGGCCATTGGGTCCTTCCAGTGCACCTGGCCATTGGGTCTGTCCAGTGCACCTGGCCATTGGGTCCTTCCAGTGCACCTGGCCATTGGGTCTGTCCAGTGCACCTGGTCATTGGGTCTGTCCAGTGCACCTGGCCATTGGGTCTGGTTTGTTCAGTTCACCTGGCCATTGGGTCTGGTTTGTCCAGTGCACCTGCCTATTGGAACTGGTTTGTCCAGTGCACCTGCCTATTGGGTCTGGTTTGTCCAGTGCACCTGCCTATTGGGTCTGGTTTGTCCAGTGCACCTGGTCATTGGGTCTGGTTTGTCAAGTGCACCTGGTCATTGGGTCTGGTTTGTCAAGTGCACCTGGTCATTGGGTCTGGTTTGTCAAGTGCACCTGGTCATTGGGTCTGGTTTGTCCAGTGCACCTGGTCATTGGGTCTGGTTTGTCCAGTGCACCTGGCCATTGAGTCGGGTCTGTCCAGTGCACCTGGCCATTGAGTCTGGTCTGTCCAGTGCACCTGGTCATTGGGTCTGGTTTGTCCAGTGCACCTGGCCATTGAGTCTGGTCTGTCCAGTGCACCTGGCCATTGAGTCTGGTCTGTCCAGTGCACCTGGCCATTGGGTCTGGTTTGTCCAGTGCACCTGGCCATTGGGTCTGGTTTGTCCAGTGCACCTGGCCATTGGGTCTGGTTTGTCCAGTGCACCTGGCCATTGGGTCTGGTTTGTCCAGTACACCTGGCCATTGGGTCTGGTTTGTCCAGTGCACCTGGCCAATGGGTCTGGTTTGTCCAGCGCACCTGTCCAATGGGTCTGGTTTGTCCAGCGCACCTGGCCAATGGGTCTGGTTTGTCCAGCGCACCTGGCCAATGGGTCTGGTTTGTCCAGCGCACCTGGCCAATGGGTCTGGTTTGTCCAGCGCACCTGGCCAATGGGTCTGGTTTGTCCAGTGCACCTCTCCAATGGGTCTGGTTTGTCCAGTCCATCTGGCCATTGGGCCTGGTTTGTCCAGTGCACCTGACCAGCAGATCTGGGTGGCACAACACCGATAAGATCAGCTCAACATGAGGCCCATATGGTCCAGACGCTTGCCAGGGAGAACAACAATGGTTTACGAGATGTACAATCACTGCTTGCTGCAACTTGAATACAGAACTTGAAAATCCCCAGGTTTATGTGCCGGAAAGCGAGTTCTTTGCTCTTTCTTTTCATCAACGTCGGTCAAGAATCCTCTGTATTTTTACACGATGTGGGAATGTTGCAGAAAAAAAAGATCTAGGAAAATGTTTAACAGAGTGAGGTTCACAGTCCTTCATTTCAAATAGTAGGTTGTCTTGAAGGTCTCTAGTCAACTCAAAAACTATCACCAGACAAGCGTTAAAAGCACACCAATTTAATGTAGAGTATTTATTATGGAGCGTTGATTCGTGTCCTGCAGTGTTGTCTCATATGGTTGGCCGGATGATGGAAGCGGAGCCATTGTAAAACGTTTGACTAACAAGTGATGAGAGTCAGTGAGGTATTTTTCCCAGTGTCTTTTGAAAACATCTTTAGAATTTGTGCACTCTTTTTTTATGGCTATATATAGGGGAATTGTTGAATTGCCATCTTTCTTGACGCATATGGACAAATAAGCACTACTTACTGGTTCACTGCCTCATTAATAATTGTGACGCTGGCTCTCTTGACTCTAATTTCTCGATGTCGTTCGCATTTCAGAGGAAAGTATACCTTTAATTTTAGAGGTTTTTTAACGGAGGAGTAAATTCTGCTAGTGAATCAAAATTTTGTCCATTCTAGATTTGACAAAATACTTACTGACAACTCAACGGCTTCTTTTGAATATTCTTTGAATCGGTGCTGTGAGCTTATTGAAAGTTCTGTGACTTTTCCACTGGAATTCAAGCTGCCACTTGATATTTTTGATGAGAGGTGAAACGCAGAAACTTTCTCGTGGCGTGAAATTGTGAGCTGGCATTTACACTGCCTGTATATGTGCAGCAAAATTCATGGAGTTCCTTGTATTACTGATGCTGTACCTTTACTTTGCACTCATGAGACAAAAATCAATTGCGGCACTGAATTGACATTTGCAAAGTCAGGCTTCAAAAATTTCAAATCTGTGTTTGAAGACCGGAAAGACAAAATGAGCAAGAGACAGCTACACCTTTCTCGTGTGCCATTTCTGTTCAACAAGAATACGTCTTCTGCAGCATGAAATTACCAGTAGAATTAGTTCCGATTTCATAAGTGTGGATGCACCATGAATGGGGACCCTTCTGTGGGGACCTCCAGGTTTGGCGCGCGTCTTGTTTTTGCCTGTCGAGCGTCAGTGAGCAACGCCTCAGGACACGAGCGATTGCAACTCTTGGTATCTCCTCAAGCCTTTCTCCTGCGATTTCATTCCTCGATTTCAAGCATTGCTTTCTTTCTATTTACAGGATGCCCCATATACATGAAATCATCCTCTGACTGACGATGTTCCCATGCCCCTTCTGCATAGATTCCGCGTTCATCCTTCCTCTGTTCGAAACGCGTTTTTTGCTGTTAGGGAGGCTTAAACTGATCTCTAATCTAATCGAATCTTTGACTGACGATTATTCGTGTATTTTTTTGTTTTTGTTTCCAAGTGGCAACTGAGTTTTCTTTTGAAATTTAATTTTCTTAAATTAAATGTCCTTTTCTTTGATTTAACTCATTGGACGCGTGTGTGTATGTCAAAAAACACCTCCACAGATACAAAACGAATTGATACTGGTCAGTCAAAGAGTTCATTTTCTTGATCTCTTATAAGCGTGCTCAAAAAGGACCCCCTTAATTTATTATAACATTTACGTTTTATAACGTATTGTATTAGCTGGACTCCAGAAGGTTTTCCCATTGATACTTTGATTGCGACTACTAAATATTAAGTTCAATGCCGAACTCAAATTTAAAGTCAATTGTAGTAAACTATTTGGAAAATACCAAACACGAACTGGATCATGCCTTCATTTAGCTTTGATTATGTATTGATGAAAATTGAATTTGCGGCTACTGGTCGGTCAGTAGCATTACGAAAAATACCTCCGTGTACCACCGGTGGAGCACGTCGCAGTCAAAGTGTTAAAGATACTTAATTTCCTTGAAATTATCATCGTTTTTAAGGTCCTCATAAAATGGCAATTCAAGCAAACGACTGACCCGGTCAGATATGTTATAATAACTGCTGGTGTTCTGGTCAATAGAGCAGAACTGTGGGTGGCCAGATCGAATGGTCATTTTTACACTGGCTGATCTGTCGATAATAATACTCCGAATAGCCCCGGATAAAACATTATAGCCACTGAAAGCGCAATTGAGAGCTACCGTTTTCGATTCAAAATTGGGTGGTCTACAGGAAAGCAATATTGCAATCAACATAAATGTTAACCTTGAGCTTTATGGTGGCACATGTCTCGTACCTCCATTCAATAAATGTTAGATTTTTCCTAGGTGAGAAGAAAAGTTTCAGAGCTGCATTTGCACTCCATGGTCACCACTTGATGGACCGAATTGGCATAGACCTTGCTTCGTCCAACCACGTGAGGAACGACTATGCATAGACCTTAATTTGTCCTACCACTTGATGGACCGAATTGGCATTGACCTTACTTTTGCATCGATCAGAAAGAATTTGCATCGATCTTAACCTGTCCTACCACCTGATGGAACGAATTGGAATCGATCTCAATTTATCCTACATCGCCGTTTCAAGAGTAACGCTCGTTAGTGATATGATCTTGAAATAACAAATTGGTTCAGGTGGAACAACACTTGCGTGTGATTAACTTTTCAGACATCTTTGACAGCAGATCGAGCGATTCTGATCAAAAATTCATTTGGCACTGAGAAAAAATTGTCGTGAATTTTGAACTCGGGACACATTTTTATTCTGAAATAACGTTTAATTTTGTTAAAAAGGAGAAAATTAAGTTCAATTTCACGGAAAACTTGGAAGCATAAACTCAATTTCACCAAAAATATTTTAGAATGAGACTCATTTTGTTTAGGACTGGAAACCGTTTTGTTCAGGGCTGAGAAACTGCGGCAATTCCGTCAAAAAATGCGACAACAAGCTCAATTGCGATCAGAGTATATTATGCTCCAACACATGAATCTAGAGTCGGAGTTGATCAGTGAAGTGAAGTTGAAGGAGCTCAAAATAGACTTGCTGGAAAATGTCTACAAAAGCTGAAATATTTATTATGGTGTCATCGCTTCATTTCTTCCTGCGTCCCGCTTCCCAGAACGTCCCTGGAGCGAGGCATTTCCCTTATAGTTGCCTGTAATTAAAATATATTTTCTTTGGAAGTTGGAGGATTTACCTGAACTTCAGCAGCCGCTGAATAGATGTGCAGCGATGCAAAAGCAACTCTCATGAAGTGCTATTCTGAACTGAGCCTTCAGAGCCCGAACTTTTCAGCTCAGTTCCCAGTCACCGCAACCACCGCCACCGCAACCACCGCCACCGCAACCACCGCCACCACAACCACCGCCACCGCAACCACCGCCACCGCAACCACCGCCACCGCAACCACCGCCACCGCAACCACCGCCACCGCAACCACCGCCACCGCAACCACCGCCACCGCAACCACCGCCACCGCAACCACCGCCACCGCAACCACCGCCATCGCAACCACCGCCACCGCAACCACCGCCACCGCAACCACCGCCACCGCAACCACCGCCACCGCAACCACCGCCACCGCAACCACCGCCACCACAACCACCGCCACCGCAACCACCGCCACCGCAACCACCGCCACCGCAACCACCGCCACCGCAACCACCGCCACCGCAACCACCGCCACCGCAACCACCGCCACCGCAACCACCGCCACCGCAACCACCGCCACCGCAACCACCGCCACCGCAACCACCGCCACCGCAACCACCGCCACCGCCACCACCGCCACCGCAACCACCGCCACCGCAACCACCGCCACCGCAACCACCGCCACCGCAACCACCGCCACCGCAACCACCGCCACCGCAACCACCGCCACCGCAACCACCGCCACCGCAACCACCGCCACCGCAACCACCGCCACCGCAACCACCGCCACCGCAACCACCGCCACCGCAACCACCGCCACCGCAACCACCGCCACCGCAACCACCGCCACCGCAACCACCGCCACCGCAACCACCGCCACCGCAACCACCGCCACCGCAACCACCGCCACCGCAACCACCGCCACCGCAACCACCGCCACCGCAACCACCGCCACCGCAACCACCGCCACCGCAACCACCGCCACCGCAACCACCGCCACCACCGCCACCACCGCCACCACCGCCACCACCGCCACCACAACCACTTCCGCCACCACAACCACCTCCGCCACCACAATCACCTCCGCCACCACAATCACCTCCGCCACCACAATTACCTCCGCCACCACAATTACCTCCGCCACCACAATCACCTCCGCCACCACAATCACCTCCGCCACCACAATCACCTCCGCCACCACAATCACCTCCGCCACCACAATCACCTCCGCCACCACAATCACCTCCGCCACCACAATCACCTCCGCCACCACAATCACCTCCGCCACCACAATCACCACCGCCACCACAATCACCACCGCCACCACAATCACCACCGCCACCACAATCACCACCGCCACCACAATCACCACCGCCACCACAATCACCTCCGCCACCACAATCACCTCCGCCACCACAAGCACCTCCACCACCACAATCACCCCCATCAAACTGGCACCATTTCAATAAGCAAAGTTTCATCTGAGTCCAAAAGATTGATTAGGGTGCAAAAGGTGCATCAGGGTGCAAAAGGTGCATCAGGGTGCAAAAGGGGCATCAGGGTGCAAAAGGGGCATCAGGGTGCAAAAGGGGCATCAGGGTGCAAAAGGGGCATCAGGGTGCAAAAGGGGCATCAGGGTGCAAAAGGGGCATCAGGGTGCAAAAGGGGCATCAGGGTGCAAAAGGGGCATCAGGGTGCAAAAGGGGCATCAGGGTACAAATTCGAGCAGAAATAAAATGGGTTAAGATTGTTCCTGAAAGACACTTGTGTTTACATGGTCCGTAACAACGATGATCCTCTTCTCGTTTTGCCCCGATTCCGTTCTGATTCTCTGTTCTGACTCTGATCTCGCTGACTCTGTCCTCGCTGACTCTGTCCTCGCTGACTCTGTCCTCGCTGACCCTGTCCTCGCTGACCCTGTCCTCGCTGACCCTGTCCTCGCTGACTCTGTCCTCGCTGACCCTGTCCTCGCTGACCCTGTCCTCGCTGACCCTGTCCTCGCTGACCCTGTCCTCGCTGACCCTGTCCTCGCTGACCCTGTCCTCGCTGACCCTGTCCTCGCTGACCCTGTCCTCGCTGACCCTGTCCTCGCTGACCCTGTCCTCGCTGACCCTGTCCTCGCTGACCCTGTCCTCGCTGACCCTGTCCTCGCTGACCCTGTCCTCGCTGACCCTGTCCTCGCTGACCCTGTCCTCGCTGACCCTGTCCTCGCTGACCCTGTCCTCGCTGACCCTGTCCTCGCTGACTCTGTCCTCGCTGACTCTGTCCTCGCTGACTCTGTCCTCGCTGACTCTGTCCTCGCTGACTCTGTCCTCGCTGACTCTGTCCTCGCTGACTCTGTCCTCGCTGACTCTGTCCTCGCTGACCCTGTCCTCGCTGACCCTGTCCTCGCTGACTCTGTCCTCGCTGACTCTGTCCTCGCTGACTCTGTCCTCGCTGACTCTGTCCTCGCTGACTCTGTCCTCGCTGACTCTGTCCTCGCTGACTCTGTCCTCGCTGACTCTGTTCTCGCTGACTCTGTCCTCGCTGTATCTGTCCTCGCTGACTCTGTCCTCGCTGACTCTGTCGTGACAAACTCGGTCCTCGCTGACTCTGTCGTGACAAACTCGGTCCTCGCTGACTCTGTCGTGACAAACTCGGTCCTCGCTGACTCTGTCGTGACAAACTCGGTCCTCGCTGACTCTGTCGTGACAAACTCGGTCCTCGCTGACTCTGTCGTGACAAACTTTGTCGGGACAAACTTTGTCGTGACACAAACTCTGTCGTGACACAAACTCTGTCGTGACACAAACTCTGTCGTGACACAAACTCTGTCGTGACACAAACTCTGTCGTGACACAAACTCTGTCGTGACACAAACTCTGTCGTGACACAAACTCTGTCGTGACACAAACTCTGTCGTGACACAAACTCTGTCGTGACACAAACTCTGTCGTGACACAAACTCTGTCGTGACACAAACTCTGTCGTGACACAAACTCTGTCGTGACACAAACTCTGTCGTGACACAAACTCTGTCGTGACACAAACTCTGTCGTGACACAAACTCTGTCGTGACACAAACTCTGTCGTGACACAAACTCTGTCGTGACACAAACTCTGTCGTGACACAAACTCTGTCGTGACACAAACTCTGTCGTGACACAAACTCTGTCGTGACACAAACTCTGTCGTGACACAAACTCTGTCGTGACACAAACTCTGTCGTGACACAAACTCTGTCGTGACACAAACTCTGTCGTGACACAAACTCTGTCGTGACACAAACTCTGTCGTGACACAAACTCTGTCGTGACACAAACTCTGTCGTGACACAAACTCTGTCGTGACACAAACTCTGTCGTGACACAAACTCTGTCGTGACACAAACTCTGTCGTGACACAAACTCTGTCGTGACACAAACTCTGTCGTGACACAAACTCTGTCGTGACACAAACTCTGTCGTGACACAAACTCTGTCGTGACACAAACTCTGTCGTGACACAAACTCTGTCGTGACACAAACTCTGTCGTGACACAAACTCTGTCGTGACACAAACTCTGTCGTGACACAAACTCTGTCGTGACACAAACTCTGTCGTGACACAAACTCTGTCGTGACACAAACTCTGTCGTGACACAAACTCTGTCGTGACACAAACTCTGTCGTGACACAAACTCTGTCGTGACACAAACTCTGTCGTGACACAAACTCTGTCGTGACACAAACTCTGTCGTGACACAAACTCTGTCGTGACACAAACTCTGTCGTGACACAAACTCTGTCGTGACACAAACTCTGTCGTGACACAAACTCTGTCGTGACACAAACTCTGTCGTGACACAAACTCTGTCGTGACACAAACTCTGTCGTGACACAAACTCTGTCGTGACACAAACTCTGTCGTGACACAAACTCTGTCGTGACACAAACTCTGTCGTGACACAAACTCTGTCGTGACACAAACTCTGTCGTGACACAAACTCTGTCGTGACACAAACTCTGTCGTGACACAAACTCTGTCGTGACACAAACTCTGTCGTGACACAAACTCTGTCGTGACACAAACTCTGTCGTGACACAAACTCTGTCGTGACACAAACTCTGTCGTGACACAAACTCTGTCGTGACACAAACTCTGTCGTGACACAAACTCTGTCGTGACACAAACTCTGTCGTGACACAAACTCTGTCGTGACAAACTCTGTCGTGACAAACTCTGTCGTGACACACTCTGTCCTGACAAAGTCTGTCCTGACAAAGTCTGTCCTGACAAAGTCTGTCCTGACAAAGTCTGTCCTGACAAAGTCTGTCCTGACAAAGTCTGTCCTGACAAAGTCTGTCCTGACAAAGTCTGTCGTGACAAACTCTGTTTTGATTGATCCCGTCACTATTCAGTGATACAGTGAGGGCTCGCAGCTTGAATTCTGCGGGCTGGTGGCACCGCAGCGCCGCTCTGGCGTGCGCGTAGTGTGCAGCCAGGCACGACACGCTGCCCCTCTCCTGCCCCTCTCCTGCCCCTCTCCTGCCCCTCTCCTGCCCCTCTCCTGCCCCTCTCCTGCCCCTCCCCTGCCCCTCCCCTGCCCCTCCCCTGCCCCTCCTCTGCCCCTTCCCGCCCCTCCCCTGCCCTTCCTCCGCTTCATCCCCTGTCCCTCCCCCTCCCATACCCCTCCCTTACCTCTCCGTTTTCCCCTCGCCTTCCCCCTCCTCCCCTATCGTCCCCTTCCTGCCCCCCCCCCCCCCCCAATTAGTGCCCCTCATTCACATTCAGGGGAATTGCAACGCGTCGCGCTATCACCAGGCCTCAGCGATAACGGTTTTACTATCGACGCTTTTATCGCTAAAGATTTTATCGCCCAACGGATGCGATAAAGCCCCTTCCGTTTCATTAGTCGACTGCTCATGAGAAAGTTGAGTTGTGACCCCACATGCTAGCTTTAGCAGTCCGACCCTGCAGCTGCATGAGTTACTGCTCTAATTTCTTGATTGATATACAGTATGTCCCACAAAAACCCGAACCGAGGGCTTATTTTCCCGTGTCAGTAATGCATCATAATCAGCAATACCTTTTCTGTATATGGGTTAATTTTAAAGGATTATTTGGCTAGAAATTAAATGCTTATGATAATTTTATGGTGGTATTACTGATACGGAGGGAAAATAAATATTCGGTTTGGGTTTTTGTGGGATATACTGTAAGTACAATTGTACGTCTATGCCACTATCCCATTTTATGCGATAAGTTTATCCCAACTTACTGAATGCTCAGTCCTGTCTGAGAGTTAGGGAGGCCTTCATTTTGTTGTAACAGAATAGGTTTTTGTGTTTTGATCTTTGCACATGTTATGTTCGTCTTCATATATTTACCACTTCGTATACTTCTCTCAATTTTGTTGTGTCTATGCGCAGGACGTGGTGACACCTTGCGCGTAGATTCCCCGTTCCCTTATAGTACATGATAATGGTGCCTTCCGCCTTCCTCTCTTAGAAACACTTATGTTGTGGTTAATGAAAATAAAACAAATAAACAATCTGATCTTGAAATCATAGCAGTATTTTTTCACTATTCAGGTCTCTGAGAAATACAATGTTGGACACAAAAACTTTAATAAAAATGAATTCATTGAATTATTTTTGTGTAGTTTCCATTACCACTAAGAAGAGGCGTGTATCCCTGATACCGCTCGACATTATTTCTGTTAGACTTCAGGGTTTTGTAACCTGTGCACTGCGCCGAGCACTGCGCCGAGCACTGCGCCGAGCACTGCGCCGAGCACTGCGCCGAGCACTGCGCCGAGCACTGCGCCGAGCACTGCGCCGAGCACTGCGCCGAGCACTGCGCCGAGCACTGCGCCGAGCACTGCGCCGAGCACTGCGCCGAGCACTGCGCCGAGCACTGCGCCGAGCACTGCGCCGAGCACTGCGCCGAGCACTGCGCCGAGCACTGCGCCGAGCACTGCGCCGAGCACTGCGCCGATCACTGCGCCGAGCACTGCGACGAGCACTGCGCCGAGCACTGCGCCGAGCACTGCGCCGAGCACTGCGCCGAGCACTGCGCCGAGCACTGCGCCGAGCACTGCGCCGAGCACTGCGCCGAGCACTGCGCCGAGCACTGCGCCGAGCACTGCGCCGAGCACTGCGCCGAGCACTGCGCCGAGCACTGCGCCGAGCACTCCACCTGCTCCACCAACCGTGCAGTGCTGCGGTCGCACAGCTGGGCCAAAAAGCGCCTCTGATTTAGTGTTTCCCCGGCACCTCAATAAATGCGCATCGGCAAGGTCGGCTGCATTCTCTTGACGTTGCTTCATGTCAGTCACGTGCGGCGTGAACGTGGTGCTGCGTGAACGTGGTGTTGCGTGAACGTGGTGTTGCGTGAACGTGGTGCTGCGTGAACGTGGTGCTGCGTGAACGTGGTGCTGCGTGAACGTGGTGCTGCGCGAACGTGGTGCTGCGCGAACGTGGTGCTGCGCGAACGTGGTGCTGCGCGAACGTGGTGCTGCGCGAACGTGGTGCTGCGCGAACGTGGTGCTACGCGAACGTGGTGCTACGCGAACGTGGTGCTGCGCGAACGTGGTGCTGCACGAACGTGGTGCTGCGCGAACGTGGTGCTGCGCGAACGTGGTGCTGCGCGAACGTGGTGCTGCGCGAACGTGGTGCTGCGCGAACGTGGTGCTGCGCGAACGTGGTGCTGCGCGAACGTGGTGCTGCGCGAACGTGGTGCTGCGCGAACGTGGTGCTGCGCGAACGTGGTGCTGCGCGAACGTGGTGCTGCGCGAACGTGGTGCTGCGCGAACGTGGTGCTGCGCGAACGTGGTGCTGCGCGAACGTGGTGCGGCGCGAACGTGGTGCTGCGCGAACGTGGTGCGGCGCGAACGTGGTGCGGCGCGAACGTGGTGCGGCGCGAACGTGGTGCGGCGCGAACGTGGTGCGGCGCGAACGTGGTGCGGCGCGAACGTGGTGCGGCGCGAACGTGGTGCGGCGCGAACGTGGTGCGGCGCGAAAGTGGTGCGGCGCGAACGTGGTGCGGCGCGAACGTGGTGCGGCGCGAACGTGGTGCGGCGCGAACGTGGTGCGGCGCGAACGTGGTGCGGCGCGAACGTGGTGCGGCGCGAACGTGGTGCGGCGCGAACGTGGTGCGGCGCGAACGTGGTGCGGCGCGAACGTGGTGCGGCGCGAACGTGGTGCGGCGCGAACGTGGTGCGGCGCGAACGTGGTGCGGCGCGAACGTGGTGCGGCGCGAACGTGGTGAGGCGCGAACGTGGTGAGGCGCGAACGTGGTGAGGCGCGAACGTGGTGAGGCGCGAACGTGGTGAGGCGCGAACGTGGTGAGGCGCGAACGTGGTGAGGCGCGAACGTGGTGAGGCGCGAACGTGGTGAGGCGCGAACGTGGTGAGGCGCGAACGTGGTGAGGCGCGAACGTGGTGAGGCGCGAACGTGGTGCGGCGCGAACGTGGTGCGGCGCGAACGTGGTGCGGCGCGAACGTGGTGCGGCGCGAACGTGGTGCGGCGCGAACGTGGTGCGGCGCATATTTGTTTATGCTCCGTACAATACATGTTACAAACATGAGCTTAATTGTATTCCCCGCAGACGAAGTTTAGACACGCCAACAGCAATGTTAATATGTTCGACAACATTTTCTATGTTTTTTCATCTTGTGTTTTTTCGTTTTTTTCGATTTTTTTCATCTTTTTTTCGTCTCTTCTTTTTTGTCTTTTCTTTTTTCATCGTTTATTTTTTTCATCGTTTCTTTTTCTCATCTTTTCTGTTTTTATCTTTTCTGTTTTTCATCTTTTCTGTTTTTCATCTTTTCGTTTTTTATTCTTTTCGTTTTTTCATCTTTTCGTTTTTTCATCTTTTCGTTTTTTCATCTTTTCGTTTTTTCATCTTTTCGATTTTTCATCGTTTCGTTTTTTCATCTTTTCGTTTTTTCATCTTTTCGTTTTTTCGTTAGAGCATGCGAGCAGTAGCGGTAGACCGGACCTAGCGGCCTGCCAGAGTAGCTGCCGCTCAGCAGCGCAAGTCAGCAGAGAAGTGTGAGGGCATCCATTCCTCGAGCTCTGATTTCAAGAACCATGTGCTTGTTGCTTCTTCAATTGATCTAAATTCCCCGCGAATGTGGATTTAGCGTTCGGTAGAATTTATGAACCATACACGTAAAATTTATAATGCTCACGGGGTCTATTAGAAATAACAACAGACTAGACAAGCTGAAGTAAGTGCAATAGCTGCCATTTTTACATGAGTTAAGCAGCAGCGCTACAGCAGCTGTACAGCAATACTATCAACAGCATAACAATACCAACAGCAGTACTCGAATGGCGTCCAAAGTAGTGTAACAATAGGAACAGCGGTATAACAACACCAGCGGCAGCATAACACCACCAGCGGCAGCATAACACCACCAGCAGCAGCATAACACCAGCAGCAGCAGCAGCAGCATAACACCAGCAGCAGTATACCAAGAACAACAGCAGCATACCAACAGTAACATCAGCAGCATACCAACAGTAACAGTAACAGTATCAGTAGCACTGTACCAAGACGAAGAACAACAACAACAGCAGCAGCAGCAGCAGCAGCAGCAGTTCCCATGCACTGCCAAAGAGTCTCCAGACTGGGGCGCAAAAACTCCGGAGGTGATTTCTCCGCGCGCTTTCCTGCAACACGGACGCTGAGAATTGTGCCGGATCCGCGACAGCAACACACGACGCTCCTGCGGGGCCGGGGCGACGGAGGGAGTCCGAAGAGCCATCCGTGACATCATACTGTCAGGACTTCTAATTATCGTTTCACTTCTTTTTTATTCGACGCTGTGACAGTTCGGATGAGATCGTGGGTTTTTTTTAAGGTTATTCCAATCAAGCCTGATGCATGTCATCTTGTACATTGATTTTTCAAATGCCGTATAACTAACATCAAGACCCAATGACTGTTACCCTCGGACAAGCCAGTACCCATTTCTGACACCTAGGTTGAGTGGGGAATTGTGACTGAGTTCTCCCTTTTTTCAACGAGAGAAACACCGGATATATAAACGTTTCACTTCTTCATTCGAGGCTGTGACATGGTTTGGATGAGCTCGTGATTATTATAGTTTTGTCCCAGTCAAGCCCGATGTAGGTCATCTTGTACATTTTTTTAGTACCTCATAACTAATACTAGGATGCAATGACGGTTACTCTCGGTCAAGCAGGTATCTATTTTCAACATCTGGATGGAGTGGGGACTGGTGGCGAAGTTCCTCCTTTTCCAAATGGGGAGATTCACTACGCTGGCATTCCCGGTAATGGAACATGCAGTGTCCTTGAGAAGCGAGTGTTCTCAACCACCACGCACCGGTGACAACGAGGGAATGAATATCAGGTCTGCGTCAGGTAATGTCACAACAGCAACTTGGGCTTCGCTGGCATGTGTTGTGATTTTTGTTGGTCACATGGGTGCTCTTAAAAATGATCTCGTACTCCCCTAACGGAGACACAACTATTGTATCTATGGTAATTAACCACCCCCGGGGGGAACACGTGAGGTTTTGATCTGAAGGTTAAGTGGGCCTACCTGATATTGAAATGGAATAGGTTTTTTGTTTTGTAACGGACCATCTTTTTTCGGTTCACTGCTGTCCTGTTTTTCAAAACTTCTACTTTCTTCTTCAACTTTTATCTTGTGACATGCAGTTCGCTCTTAACTTAAAGTTTCTATACGAAAGGGGATCTTATAAGGGAATACACTTGGTACACAAGTTCCCCGTTCCCTTAACTCTATACTAAATGGTGCGTTCATGTTTCTTCGCTTTGAAACACCTCTGTTGTGGTTAGGAAGGCTTAAACTAACATCTAATAGAATAGATTGTTTTTGTTAATGGCCATCTGTTTTCGTTTCACTGACATCTTGTTTTTTATAACTCATTGTTTTTTTAACTTTAATCTTGTTTCATTAACGTATTTCCCACTTGCTGTTTCTAAGCACTGACGGTCTTGTGTGGGAACGAACTTTGAGCATAGATTCCTCGTTCCATTCAATCCATGCTTTGGAACACCATTGTTGTGGATAAGAAGGCTTGATCTAACTCATTTGATAATTTCTAAAGATTAACTGTTTGCGAATATTAATATCACGTGGAACTGATCATTCTCCATGATCTATGGAGGCTCCCCTGTTGAGGTCCACCAAGTCAGGCATATACACTTAGTAGAACAAGTCTTGGTCTCCTTGTGTAAGCGCTCCTGTGCTATAGCAGTTTTTTTCGGTAACGCATATCGCAGGAAGGTGATGTGAAATCGTTTGCATTTAAGTGGCGCTATCGTGATGTTCCTCTTCGCATATCTCTTTCCTGATTTTAAAGAGGGATGGGAATCGAGCATTTCCCTCCGGCACAGGTGTTCTCGCTTCTCAAAACACTAAATGACGCGCCTACTTGGTGCGTCAGAAAGTTGCAGCGTAGGACACGTAGTAGGTAGCTGGCAGACACTGCAGCTGTACAATATACTGCGTTGTTTTAGCGCGTTGTTGTAGTAAGCCAACTCCAGGCTTTTCTTTGAATTAACACTTTTCCTGCGAAGTGGCCCACCGGTGGTCACTTAGGTGATTTTCATAGTGCTGCTGACCCATCTGCAGTCACTAACTCAATTTTTATTAATTCTTAATGAAAGCTAAATGAAGGCCTGATCTAGTTAATGTTTGCCATTTTCAAAGTTGATCACTACAATTGACTTTATATTTTAATTAAATGTTGAACTTCAGTTTAACCCAACGCAGTTGTCAAGTCTCGCCAAGGTGCTCCGGCTGATGCCAGAACAAGCTTACAGAGCGGATGCAGGGGCTGAGAAACTAAAAGAGTTGTCCAAAAACCAACGAGGCGTTACTGAGCAACCCGCAACTGTAGAAATGCGGCCTTGGCGACGCTGACCGCAGTGTCGAGGCGGATATTCACGATTCACTCAGGTCTGCCTGGAACTCAACTATGTAAAACCATGTATAAATTCAAGTATTTTTTAAAGTGACTTCATTGAGGGCAAATGCTATGATTACATTCGTTCCTGAATTAAAAACTTGATAATTTCTTCAATCGGTACCCTTAAGCAGGTTCTCACGTTGTTTTACATTAAGCTTAAGGACTTGTTAAGCTAATTTTTTCCTCGGTTTTGTGTTTAAGTGCTATGCATTTCAATTACCTACGTCATTTTAAATTAAAGTTTGTTTTCGAATTAATTTATAACTGAAGAAAAATTACTGTTGTCCGGATATTAATTTTATCACATGATTCTTCTCGAGGTCAAAAACTGATCCCGTCCGAACTCGCCTCGTTAGAAGTGAATGTTAGCTTCGTAAAAAAACAGCAACACGGGCGAAATTGTCATGCATTCTGTGGTGACGATAAAATACGAACATGAAACAATTCTACCACGCTTCGAACGTAACTACCCATGGCTTGGAACGCGCATCACCCTTGCCCGCCAGAACAACCTCCGCTTTACTATTTCCAGCTCCATATAGAATGTGAAGCGGGTGCTGCATTTGGGACCCGGACTTGTTGGGCCGTCCCTCGGCCATCCTTGTTCAAGTTATTAGCCTTGTTTCTTTGTGTATTAACACGCCGCTGGCGATACGACCAACCGGTGGGTCGTTTGAAATTTTTTTACATTTTTTTAAATTAATTGTATTTGATATACCAAGTTGATGTTTTTATTTTATAAAATTGTTAACAACTCTTGAATTTAAATTGAGCAGGATATTGAACTTTAGTTAAACCTATCGCAGTCAACGTGTTGATGTCCCCAGTCGAAATCCGAGATGAAGGGAGCTACATTTGCGTACCTAAAAAACATTGCGCGGAGTTTATTTTCAGTTTGAGCAGTTTCTCATGAATCAACTGAACACTGGAACGTTACACATACGCCTTTAGTGTTGACCGAGATATTTCTTGTTCCGTATTTATCTTCACAGCATCATTTAAAGATAAGTATGTCTCGTTACTATGATATGTTATTTGCTAACCTTTATTCACTAGGAAGAGACGACCAAAATTTCACGAATAGGAAATGAATGGCAATTAAACACGATTGGCTCACTGTTCATGTGTAGTAGAGAGGGTACAGCCGCACAAACATTCCATGTACAGGCGTCTGGACGTATTTGTACGGCTCCATTTATGATGTAATTTGATGATCTCGAACTGCGGTTTGGATGCTAAGAGTACAGGTAGTTCAGAGAACACATGTTTATCAAAATATTCAAACAGAAGGGAACGAAATTAACTGACAACCAGAAAGTCAACTAAACAAAGAAGTGCATGCGGAATTAAATATTTGGACTACTAAAAATTGATCGGTATTTAAGGGTGTGTCCTTTATTTGCATTATGAGCTCGCATGAAAACGATTATTGTTACTGGAAACTAACTTTTAACCTTCCGTTTGGTGAAGCTTGATCCATTCTTCCCAGCAACTGATCCTCATATAAGCATTGTTCTTTAGATTCCTCTGTGCCCTCCGGTTTTAAAAATTCGCTATAAATTTTCAATGGGATTGAAGTCAGACGATGAGCTAGACCACGAAAGGACACCTGTTTTCTTATTTACGAACCGCTCCTTCTGCTAATTTCACCGAATTATTCTTGTCATCATCTCACTTGCGTATACTTGGATTTTCTTACGCTCAGAAGCGCCTTCTTCTTCAGTATCTGCCTGTGCTTTGAACTGGCCAGTTTTCGATCAATGATGCGGAGCTCCCCTACACCATGGACAAAAAAAAAACCCTGCACCATACTGCTACCTCATCATTGCTTCATAATAGACACAGTGTTGTGGGAATCATAGCCAGTCCCTGTTTCCCTCCAAACCAGAGTATGACGAACTTCATTTCGGCCGAAAAAATCAATTTTGCATACGACCCATTCCCAAAGCTCGATTAATTGGACGAGATGATCTCTGGTGAACCTTACCGTGTTTTTTACTTGTTTTATTGAAAGTAGAGTTTTGCTAGGGGTAAAGGCATTTAATTGTCTGGTAACTCTTTTTCAGCTTATATGAATTCCTTGTAACACTTTTTCTGGTTTTGAACGTTTGTGTGTGCGGGTTGTTATGGTCTCATACGTCTCCTTAGGAAGCATTTATAAACGCTTCCTAAGGTATAGTGGCCCGCGATCTCGCGAGGAGCTCCGACTTTGGCGGATTGGGGATTACCCTCACTTGATGCTTCCGAATTATTGCATCAGCAGTTAGGTATGGAACCGTAACATGTTAGGCAATTTTCTAGTAGGTTAGCCCTTCATTATGCAGTCCGATTCTTTGCTTTCGAATGGCTTCAGTTATTTCTTTGACTTTCGGCATTGTATTCACTGAACATCCACGTTCAGTGAAATCTGGGGGGCAATGATTTTGCCGGTCGTTAGTAACTTACATTACATGGGCTGCTGAAAAGTTTATGGAAGCTTTATTAAAATTTTTCGAATTGAGGTGCTCAAGAAGTGCAAGAAAACAATGGTTTAACATGGCATCGATTATGGCTAAATTCTTTTCTCCCATGAACCCCTAAAGGTGTAACAGTTGTACCAATGCGAATTAGCGCTCCCAGTGAGAGAATGCGAGGTCCTGAGCTAAATGTGTGGCAAGCATTCCCATTGTCGAAAGAGTTTTTATTTTGTTTATGGACCATTTTTATTGGACCTTGAAGTCTTTGCAGCCTGGCTGTGCGTAGGGTCTTGCTGCCTGGCTGCTGCACGTAGGGTCTTGCTGCCTGGCTGCTGCACGTAGGGTCTTGCTGCCTGGCTGCTGCACGTAGGGTCTTGCTGCCTGGCCGCTGCACGTAGGGTTTTCCTGCCTGGCTGCTGCACGTAAGGTCTTGCTGCCTGGCTGCTGCACGTAGTGTCCTGCAGCGCTTGCAACTCATCAGATGGCGCCCACCGAGCAGTACTGTTGCAGGCGTTCGCTTGCGCTGAACACACTCGTACACAGCGAGCATCTGTGAGAGGAACACATGTTCAGATGTGCGCAGTTAAGTGTTCATCAGGGCTGGCAGTCTTGTTTTAAATTTGGTCGAGAAGTTTGCTTTTGACGTCATGAGGTAACTTTTCTTTACACTTGGTACTTTCGATTAGTAACTGTAAGGGCTGCTTACAATTTTTTTACGTCCGGTAGATTTCACATTTTTTTTTAATTTCTTATGAAAGGTAGTTGTTGGTCCTTCATTAACTCGGATTCGAGCTTACTGAAGCTTATGTCTTTGTTTTTGTTTCAGGCGTGTCAGAAAAGAAGAACACGATCATCGTGAAGTTATTTTGAGGTCACACAGTTTCCAATTTACGACTGGTCGAGTTTTCTCACAGCGCAGGGCTGAGCAGGGTTTGCAGTTCTTAAAATGTTCATTTGTTATTATTACTCACATAACCTAAAAACTACCTAAGAAATGAATAGCAAACTTATTTTATTTGTATCTACATCATCGTAAATTTGCTCCGGGGAAAAAATAGCAAGTGTGCAAGTAGATAAAGATTGTTAAGTTCACGGGTATGAAATCGTCATGGCAAAACATTTGAGGAAGGATAGAAGTCTTCGAGCGTGAAAATATTACGAAGTAATTTATAGTGTTAACAATTTGGAGAGTGTTTTTGAGAAATCTATTGATGAACGAAGGCAGAGTGCTACTGTGCTGAGTATTTCATTTTCAATAATGGCTTTCAGAGCATTCATGAAAATTATATAGAAGCATTTAACTGACCATTATTAAAAACAATTTAAGCCAGAAGCGATCATTAACTGCATTCAGTAGCCATAACATGCAGTCTAACTCTCAGGAACAGAAATTGTGTTCTAGAACAACATATTTGAATCCAGTTTTAAACGCGCCGGTAAAAAAAACTCGACGGCAGCAGCCGTCTGGTTGGAAAGTCGCTAAGTGAATCCAGATCACCGAGGGAGAGCTGCGCTCCAGCGATCTGGGCAATTGATTACTCCTTGCGTCCGCAGCCATTATTTGTCTCGTTGACTACGTGGCGGCATGTAGGTCTACCGTTAGTGTTATTGTAGGTCTACCGACCACTATAGGGGCCGACCACTATAGGGGCCGACCACTATAGGGGCCGACCACTATAGGGGCCGACCACTATAGGGGCCGACCACTATAGGGGCCGACCACTATAGGGGCCGACCACTATAGGGGCCGACCACTATAGGGGCCGACCACTATAGGGGCCGACCACTATAGGGGCCGACCACTATAGGGGTCGACCACTATAGGGGTCGACCACTATAGGGGTCGACCACTATAGGGGTCGACCACTATAGGGGTCGACCACTATAAGGGTCGACCACTATAAGGGTCGACCACTATAAGGGTCGACCGCTATAAGGGTCGACCGCTATAAGGGTCGACCACTATAAGGGTCGACCACTATAAGGGTCGACCGCTATAAGGGTCGACCGCTATAAGGGTCGACCACTATAAGGGTCGACCACTATAAGGGTCGACCACTATAAGGGTCGACCAGTAAAAGGGTCGACCAGTAAAAGGGTCGACCAGTAAAAGGGTCGACCAGTAAAAGGGTCGACCAGTAAAAGGGTCGACCAGTAAAAGGGTCGACCAGTAAAAGGGTCGACCAGTAAAAGGGTCGACCAGTAAAAGGGTCGACCAGTAAAAGGGTCGACCAGTAAAAGGGTCGACCAGTAAAAGGGTCGACCAGTAAAAGGGTCGACCAGTAAAAGGGTCGACCAGTAAAAGGGTCGACCAGTAAAAGGGTCGACCAGTAAAAGGGTCGACCAGTAAAAGGGTCGACCAGTAAAAGGGTCGACCAGTAAAAGGGTCGACCAGTAAAAGGGTCGACCAGTAAAAGGGTCGACCAGTAAAAGGGTCGACCAGTAAAAGGGTCGACCACTAGGGATAAACCTATAGACCTAGAGGTAGACTTGCCTATTTTCACTTCATGCTGACAAAATATCAAGATGCTGCCACGGGTTGGGTTGGCAATTGTACTGACTACATGGCAATTATTCTTCACAACTATTCATGGTCGAAGTACATCGAGTGTTTGGACCACGTTGAACACTCACTTTAGATTGGCATAACAGATTCTATGAAGAAATCTGTAGATATGTTGAACTTTTTACACACACAAATAATACCTGAAAACGTGGAGCACTTAATTGAACCTTACTCACACTCGATGACAACATTGCGCAATGATTATTGCACTGCGATAAGCAATGTATTAAGTATTGAAAAATGAAATGCACAGCTTTCGTTGACGAGGAGCGGAACCAAATCGAACATCCAAATCATGATGTATTAATGTAAACATCGTTCTGACTTCAGTAAAACTGTCGTCCATTTTAAACAATGGAGTCACGTCAGTGTAAGTATTCCGGTTTAGCAAAATTCCCTGAGTAACGATCCTATACACAGTGAAGCAACTCGAAGAAATAAGACTTCAATGAATGCTGGCTTCGCAGACGTAATTTTGAATTCGTTGGATCACCTCGAAAAGTCACCAACTTCAACAGAACATTTCTGTCTCTATCTCTACTTCTCTCTCTGTTCTAGGCCTCGGCTCGATCTCAAAGCGGCGCGAACTTTTTGCTCGCCAAACTAGATCCTCTTATCAGGAATTGTTCCACCCAATTCGAGTAAAACAGCGAAGTTCGGATGAATATTGGAGGAAGATCAGCGATCACTTTATTTGCAGTACTTTTGATGCAACCGAGTATGTGGGAGAGGTTTGCCGTACTTCAGGTTGGCGAACATCTGCTTTTAGCATTTTTTTGTATCATATAACATACGTCTTGTTCCATGAATTAGATTTAACAACGCCACGCGGAAGTGGTAGCTGTAGAACTTTTGAGTGTTGGTTCCTTGTCGGTTTTCTTCGGTGACGGTAAAAAAAAGGTCTGTCATCCGTGTTAAACTTGGTTCAAGAACACTTATCCTCACACAGGTTTGAAACATGTCTCAGCCAGGAAAATGTCCTTCACAAACTTTACTTGCCTTGTGACTCGACGGTGATCACTAAGGGGATTTCTATTAATTTTCCATCCATTTAAAAGTTGAATGTTAAAGTTCAGTTTAATAAGAATTGAATGCTGAATTTCGGGTTAACTTGTCACAGTAGACGTTTTGACTTGTTGATACACTTATTTGAGCTCGTTTTAAAGTGCAAACACGAATTTGACGTCACTGCTGTGGTCAAGTCAATCAAGCTGAGACAATTGACTACTAGTGAACGCACAAGAACATGCACACATGCAGTCGCGTAGCTCAATGCTTCCTGTAGGAATTTTAACGCTAATGGTAAACTTCTTATCCAACAGTGCAACATCGTAAAACTCTTGTAGATTTTACCGGGAAATAACAGTTGACGCAGCTTACAAACAGATATTTTCAGCGTTATTACTTGTGTTTAGTGTCCTGTATTCATGTCGGATAACTCAAACACTAATACAATAACTGTAGCACGCACACTCGTACGATTTCTTCCTCGCGAGCACATTATTTCAGCCATTCCCACCAAATGTAGCAAAATATTTTCATTCTGGCACTGACGGTAGAATCATTCCTCGATCAGCAGTAAAGGGAACGTCTCTCTTACTGGTACCTCTGCTCTGTGACCCCCTGAACATTGACGTCCTGATCATGCTCCGTGTAATAACTCTCTCGCCTATGCATGTGAGCTCCTGCGTTGATCCGTCATTTCTATTGAGGTTAGGCTTCAATTAGGCCTATCCTCACGTACGTGTCGTGCTAATTTTCCGGTCTTGCATGATGCGCTTTCCCTGCCAATGCCAGACCGTTTGGCTCCTTCTTCTGATCTACTGCGTGGGAGACGCCGGCGTGCGGACGTGGAGCGGTTTGCTGCGCGATGTCTTCTCTCTCTCGTACTTCTCGCGGAATATTCACTCGCCTTCGAAAACCTCAGCACGAAACTCAATTAAAATGCACAATACGATTGCCGAGGGGCGATTGAATTTCCCGGATAAATAACTCTAAGCGAAGAGCGTTTGAATTTAAGGTCTTGGTTCTCTTGCAGTATACGTGCAACTTTGGTGTTCGATCCTGGGTCAGAATCTCGGAGCTCCGCTTGAAAAAGTTTGTGTAGTGAAGCGGAAGTATGACTCCTAAAGCCGGGATATTTTGTGCAAGAATTTATACCAATTCCTTAGAGTGGATTTATTTTTGTGATTGAAGGGTGAAACGATAGAGACATACATTCGCACACCTCGGGATGAAATGTATGTGAATCCAGAGTGAAGCTTTCGATGGATGAAATTTCTAATAATGCTGAGTTTTGCGGAAATGAGTCGGCGTAAATGTTTCACAGAACTGGAAATTTGATCAAGGGAGAAAGAGGATGCCTCTGTAAGAAAATTTTTAAAATGAAAATCCTGTATTTACAGAATCATCTACTGGTTCATATAGTAAACACCAGTTGCGTTGTTAATTTAACTCGTGCAATACAGATCATAAGCAGAAGCAAAAACTAGCTTCTGCTGCAAAGACCAACAATGTTACAGACTATACCGGGTGTCCCACAAAAATGTCCCCGAATTTTTAATTGATTATATCTATGCTTTAGATTAAGATATTTTAAATGACTTTTTTTCCACCGTTTAGTAAATTTTGTTTCCTTTTCGAACAATTTAAGTTTTTGGAAATTGTTTAATAATCACTTTAGAGTGATCGGTTCGCTTAAAGAGGTAGAAAACCTAATTGTTCAAAGGAAAAATTTTAGAAACAACGCCGGTGTATTTCTTCATTTTACCTACTTTTAAAAATAATTTCACAATGATGTATCCTACATACCACCAAGT
The DNA here is from genome assembly GCA_030386875.1 of Morinoia aosen. Taxonomy (NCBI): domain Eukaryota; kingdom Metazoa; phylum Arthropoda; class Malacostraca; order Amphipoda; family Talitridae; genus Morinoia; species Morinoia aosen. The sequence goes on from CM059562.1 coordinate 13,866,611, forward strand.
ATTTAAAAACTCTGAGAGGTTATTTACTTCCTTATTACATCATTTGAAGACACCTAAAATGCAGCTCACTAATTATCATAGATTTTTCACCGGATTGGAATATAAAGCAACGAAAAACTGAGAAAAAGTTTGCTGGTAAATAAAACAACGAAGAACTGTGAAAAAGTTTACTGGAGCCATCAAACAATGAGGATGATTTTGAGGCATCGGACCTAAAAGAATATTCAAGAACTCCTATGTTATAGAATGGAATTGAAAAAACAAAGTATTCATGAAATTCTGAGAAATACTAGTGTTATTGTAAATGTAGGTAATCAAGCTACACAATCTGGCATAAAACCACTTTCAAATGAAAGATGCTTCTTCGATTTTAGAGTTACCCCAAAAATGACGAGCTGGACGGAAGCATCACTCACTTTCCCTTTGGAATATCATCCTCACTCTGACCTGTCACCCATGGATTTTTTTCCTTTGGGCATACCCTGAAAGAACAATTGACCGGGAAAACTCGACAAACCTACACCAGTTCAAGGCATCCGTCGAGGAAGAAATCCAGCGAATTGGATCTGATCTTACCAGAGCCGTAATGAACAGCCTCCGTAATCGTGCCGAATTGTGTCGCGCTCGTGGAGAGAGGAGTGGCACATGATGAATGTTATACTCAAAACTTAATGAGAATAAAACTATTATATTTTAGGATTATATTAAATTAATATTAGGATTATATTATATTATATTTCCAGGACCAAGGATTGCTCGAATGTCTGTCAAAGAAAATGATTCAGTGTAGAGTGATAATCTCTGCTATTATAAAACCCGGCTCCGTCCGTCCGTTCTTCACGCTTTGAAGAAATTAAAAGGTTGGGTCCGTATCACAGATACGCGATTCAACTACATACTTTGTACCCGAGCAGCACGAGCACACTAATACACGACATATGAATCAAATACGTTCCCTCAGTTCATTAAAAGCTGCTTACTCGAACAAATTCTTGTTCCAACTTTAAAATGACGCAGTTTTTTTGACGCCGAGTGTACATGACAAATATTAAAAATAAAATTAAATAAACACATTCAACACTTGAATATGAAAATATTAATCTAGTCACTACAGTTATTTGCCCTCAAACGAACGTTAATGGTCTTCAGCCCTCCCCAATCGCGGCAAGGTCAAATCACACGGCAGCTTATGAGCAGTCTCGCTCTGCTGTCGTATTGCTCTCTTTTATCGAACGTAGCTCCCTGCAACCTCGGTGATGCGTTCCTTTATTGCTGGCGCTGCATCAAAATTCGCATTATTCCTGCTGAAGAAACATACTTGCCTCGTTTACAGTCTCTTTACTTCTTGTGTGTAACGACAGAAGCTTCATTAGCGATTTGTTACTCGTTTCTTCGCTTTTATATATCCCTTTTGACTCTCTTTTTTTGTAGTATGACATATTATAATTACTACATCTCATATATAATGTTGTCGGATGAATTTATGAACGTGTACTTTAGGGTATACCTAAAAAATATTGCATAATCAATCTTTAGGTAGTATTTATTATGAAAATTTTTCGAAGGTTGTCATTTGGCCTTGCTGCTCTCTGACCTTGAGTTCCAATCTTTCTAAAATCCCGTCATTTCAGTTAAAATTTTCTCTGCTGCGCCTCATCACAGCGCGTCAAAAAAAAGCAGTTTCCATGAGCTTATTGCTTTGTTAGATCAAGTAATTAAATAAATTTCGTTTCAAGTGTTGTATATTACGCTGTGCTCCTTCGGCTGAAACCCGTTCTTTTGATAGAAAAACATCGTCTCAATATTATTTTCTAACACACGTTTTGTCAATGGAAATTATCTAACAAGTTTGCAAGTTTGTATTTAAATTTTTGTCCTCATTGAGCATTTCAAAGTTCATTGCATTTCAATCAAACTATCGTTCAATTGAATCCTCTTGAATCCCGTTTGTAATTTTTGTTAAGACACTTGTATCTCAATCTGTCACGGACTTGTTATTAGATACGCATTTCAGTTCTTCAAGTGATCTGAAAGTAACTAATTCTATTAAACATTCACCAAGTTCAACGGATAATTAATGTTCCACATAATTAAATGAGATCCAAGGATACAGCTGGAGTCGTCAATTTTGACGGCGCTTTACAATAACTCCGTTGTAACGAGTCGATATAACCTTGTACATCTATGAAAATAACCAGCGTGACATACTTCTGCAATTGTAGGTTTATGACGAGTGTGCAGAAACGCAGACATGCGTTAAGTATGGGCAATTACAATGCTGTGCAACGGGATCCTCTGCGGGAACACCTTATGTGCATAGATTCCAAGTTCCCTTAACTCCATACTAAATGGTGCCTTCATCCTTTCTCCCTTAGAACATCTGTGTTGTGGTAAAGAGACTCTAAAACTAATTTTCAATAATAATAGACACAATGCTATGCAATATTTTCTATTAACTAAAGAACTTTGCTTTCTGGAGCGACCGTCACGGGAAGGACAGGTTTACCCGTGTCACTGAGGTGCAGGAGAGACGTGCGACCCAACTGACGCGGTATCGCACCTGCAGTCAGACTCTGTATTTTTCCATGTTCCATTATTCGTTCTGTTTCTAAACTCTTGCGTTTGACTAGCCTTCGTATTTCACAATTTGACAGAAAAATATCAATGATTGGATGAATGATAATGATAAGGAATAAATAACTGAATGATTTGGATTTTATGATCATGAGTTTTTAGAATTCATTTTACTGTAATCGTGTTTTTATTTATTTTTTTTTTTTTTGCTACCATATTCTTGCAGTCAGGTACTCCGCTTATTATTTTGCAAACTTCTTTGCTTTTCAGTAGAAACTTCTTCCCCTTTCACTGCCTTTACCCCTTCCATTATTATTTCATCACCTTCTGAAACGCTGGACCCGTCGTCGCGTGTCTTCAACATACTATTTTGGTTTTTCCTTGCGCCGCTGGACGCTTCCATTCCTGCTTTTCATTCGGCTGCGATCTCTGGCGCATCTAAGTTGATACATTAAGGGTCGGCTAAATTTGCGCAACGAAAGGCAAACCCGTGAAATGAAACCAAATATAAACTACGGCTAACTTCATTGTACGTTCCTACGCGTCGGTGCCTCAACTGATAACATTAACACTTTGACTGTGACGTGCGCCACCGGTGGTACACGGAGGTAATTTTCAAAATGCTGCTGACCTACCAGTAGTTGTAAATTCAATTTTCATTAATACCTAATCAAAGCTAAATAAAGGCACGATCCAGTTCATGTTTGGTATTTTCAAAATAGTTTACTACAATTGGCTTTAGATTTGATTTTGGCATTGAACTTAATATTTAGTAGTCGCAGGCCAAGTGTTAGAAATATAAGACAATGCGCTTGGATCTCCACACAATTGAGCCTAATTCAAGTCGGATTTGAACAACGTATGTTTGAAATATTTGATGCGCATGCGTGCTATTTACTTCTGGTGATGGGTAAAAAACTAATTTTGGCTGGCGTTTGTACTAAACTCTGAACCAATCAAGCGGAGAGGCAAATATTTTCTATTTATTCTCATACATACAGTTTTAAATTTTCAATAGTGCCGTTCTCACACTTGGGCAGTAAATATTGTATGCTTACAATACTTAAAGTTTTTTAAGTCAATGAAACTAAAAATAAATCTTTAACCCCCGTTAAGACGAATAACAAATCTCTAATATGCTGATCTCCTAATCAATATTTTCACCTGCCCGGAATTTTTTTTGTTGCTGATTAATTCGACGGGCGAGCTGTAGTCTGTAATCTTTTTATATAAGTCCCATGTGAAATAATTTAAAAATTTAAACTTCTTTGTGACATACACCTATTTCGATCGATCTGGTCGAAATTAACACCAGAACAATTGTCCAAAACTTGAAGCTATATATGTCACTGTCAGTCGGATTAGTCACGTTTCCATCAATTCCTTTCATGCGTAATTAACAATAGTGCTGCATTCTTTGTTTCGTTCATTCTATTGCTCAGTTTTTGTTTGTTATTTCGTATTATTCGTGAAATGAGACTGTTACTGCTTCATTAATACGAATTTTCTTTAGTTATTTTCTTCACCTGGAGTTCTTGAACCATAAATGCTAAAGGTAGAGCAAACTTAGCAAGTTCGCTGCACTTGCGCCCCGGTATTTCCGTCTGCAAGGAAGTTATTTATCTACAGAATTTCCTGCTCTTCACGTGCAAAAAATAGCAACGAACAAATTAGAACTGCTTCAGAAGTTCAATTTGCGTGACACTCCATTGTGAAATTTGTATTTTCTTCTGTTTCTCATCAATCGTAATTTTTGTTGCACTCTCTCCTATACCCCAGTACTCCATGTGTACTCCCATTCCTCTCCAGTACCCCGTGTGTACTCCCATTCCTGCCCAGTACCCCGTGTGTACTCCCATTCCTGCCCAGTACTCCATGTGTACTCCCATTCCTGCCCAGTACCTCGTGTGTACTCCCATTCCTGCCCAGTACTCCATGTGTACTCCCATTCCTGCCCAGTACTCCATGTGTACTCCCATTCCTGCCCAGTACTCCATGTGTACTCCCATTCCTGCCCAGTACCCCGTGTGTACTCCCATTCCTGCCCAGTACCCCGTGTGTACTCCCATTCCTGCCCAGTACCTCGTGTGTACTCCCATTCCTGCCCAGTACTCCATGTGTACTCCCATTCCTGCCCAGTACCCCGTGTGTACTCCCATTCCTGCCCAGTACCCCGTGTGTACTCCCATTCCTGCCCAGTACCCCGTGTGTACTCCCATTCCTGCCCAGTACCTCGTGTGTACTCCCATTCCTGCCCAGTACTCCATGTGTACTCCCATTCCTGCCCAGTACCCCGTGTGTACTCTCATTCCTGCCCAGTACTCCATGTGTACTCCCATTCCTGCCCAGTACTCCATGTGTACTCCCATTCCTGCCCAGTACTTCATGTGTACTCCCATTCCTGCCCAGTACTCCATGTGTACTCCCATTCCTGCCCAGTACCCCGTGTGTACTCCCATTCCTGCCCAGTACTCCATGTGTACTCCCATTCCTGCCCAGTACCCCGTGTGTACTCCCATTCCTCCCCAGTACCCCGTGTGTACTCCCATTAATGCCCAGTACCCCGTGTGTACTCCCATTCCTGCCCAGTACCCCGTGTGTACTCCCATTCCTGCCCAGTACCCCATGCGTACTCCCATTCCTCCCCAGTACCCCGTGTGTACTCCCATTCCTCCCCAGTACCCCCCGCGCACAACTCCTCTCCCTCTCATAGGGAGGTCGTCCCCCATCCCTCCCCCACCGCCGCTTTCTCTCCGGCAGCAGCCGTTCCGCTCTGGCGGTGCCCTGCCTTGGTGAGTTCTACCAACACAAACCTTTAATTGCTACTGGTTGTGTGTCGCTTGACAAATCTTTCGGTTGACGAAAGATTTGATCGCTCATGTAAGATTGTCTCTCTTGTAGACGAAATGTGCTCAAAGTTACGAGAAATTAAGACAATACGTGTGAAGAAAATGCGGCCCTCTTCAAATGTTCTTCCTCGCGCTTGTGAAGAGAAAGTCAGTTCGTTATAGTTTTACGTAAGTGTTGTTGAGATAACCTAATGTATTCTGAGGTCATTGTGATCTATCTGGCGGAGATTAAGTCCTGCGTGTCGCAGTGTGGACCAGCGCGAGATGATTCGAAAATAGTGCTGACGTGGTAGTTTTCTCTATTCTATTGACATTGGAGACGTATATTTGTTGTGCGTCTTCGCAACCCGAGGGCAAAGCTATTTAGTTAAAAAAATGAAAGGCTTATTTTCCGTCAAGTTTTCTACACTATCTCGTACCTCAATGCCTCTGTACTTGAATCTTTCTCAAAATAAATACTAATTTCAAATTTTTCTGAAGTTCAATTTGCGTGATATTCCTATGCATGATTTGTATTTTCTGTTGTGTCTTATCGATTGTCATTTTTACTCGTCTCTCCTCCCGTTGACGTCGGTTGACTGCATTTCACTCATTTCTGAGTTACGAACATTAATTACGCAGTTAACGAATCATCCAATGCAGAAATACTTTTCATCGTCTTTAATTTTGTGCAAAATTTTCCAAGTTTGTCACCACTTGCCTTGTATATTATAGCGGCGTTTTTGTTGCATTAAATGAAGGTCAATTTGTTGAGCGGGCAGCTAAAGATTTTAAAAGAAAAAAGTGTGTATCACAGAATTTTCTAGCTACAACTTTTACCGCGCACTTGCGTATGATTGCAACGATGTAGAATAGTTTTTTCAAAACCTGAAGCTAATTTTTTGAACTGGAGCTAATCCCAGCACTCTCCATTGCGTTTAGAGTTCATTGCTCCGAATCTTTTTCGTTAGGACTGCTGCATACCATCGAATTCGAGACATAAGATTCCCTACCAGGAAAAATCGTTGCTAGGCGTCGTCCATTTCCCGACAGCGTATATTCGAAGAATTTCTAACGCCATTGCCATTAACGTTAATTGCCAACCCGCATTCCAGGTGGGTAGTATCCGTGCTACTCATTTGCTGGAGCGTACGACGAGGCGCTCGATTTCAGACCACTTCATTTCAATTGCAAAGGTTTCCACTTCGTAACCCCACAGCAAGACTCAAACGCTTCATGGTTGCGAGGAACTCACCTCTGGTTATTTCGAATGTATTTTCATATTTTAACACGTTGACTCCGATGAGTTTAACTTGAATTTAATATTCAACTCAAATTTTGAGTCGAAAGTTGCTAGCAATTTTATACCTACCTACCAAACATTAACTGGTTCCATTAAATACCATAAATTTTAAAATATTGACACAACGTTCCCAAATGAGTAAGGCTTACACACTCCTCGTAGTGCTTCACTTATTTGCAGCACTGAAATTGTACGCAGGAAGAGCGTTTGTTTCACCGGTCACAATAATATTGTCACCCTTCTCATCGCACTCCTTGGCTCTAATTGACGGGGATTAGGAAGCCCATTTGGTTGATCGGTCTGCTCATCCTCGTTTAAAAGGCTGCTCTAGTCTGAAAATTGAGCGTCACTCGCGTGCCAGGTAACCAGTTGCTTCATCGAGTGCTCACTCGTTATCCTCGTGACGCTATCGACTGGTCTAGCCTTCAACAGGTAGCTGCTATCGAGAGCCAGATAACAGAACGCGCGCTCTTAAGCGACTCTCGCGCCTCCAACCGCCCGGCTCTTGCTGCTGCAGCTGCTGCTTCTGCTACTTCTGCTACTTCTGCTGCAGCTGCTGCTTCTGCTGCTAGTGTTGGTGATGGGGCTGACGGTGCTGATGCTGGTGTTGATGTGCTGCTGATGTTGGTGATGTGTTGCTGATGTTGGTGATGTGCAGCTGATGTTGGTGATGTGCAGCTGATGTTGGTGATGTGCAGCTGATGTTGGTGATGTGCAGCTGATGTTGGTGATGTGCAGCTGATGTTGGTGATGTGCTGCTGATGTTGGTGATGTGCTGCTGATGTTGGTGATGTGCTGCTGATGTTGGTGATGTGCTGCTGATGTTGGTGATGTGCTGCTGATGTTGGTGATGTGCAGCTGATGTTGGTGATGTGCTGCTGATTTTGGTGATGTGCTGCTGATTTTGGTGATGTGCTGCTGATTTTGGTGATGTGCTGCTGATGTTAGTGATGTGCTGCTGATGTTAGTGATGTGCTGCTGATGGTGCTGATGCTGGTGATGGTGCTGTTAAGATGTATTGCTGATGGTGCTGTGGTGATGTGCTGCTGATGGTGCTGTGGTGATGTGCTGCTGATAATGCTGAGGTGATGTGCTGCTGATAATGCTGTGGTGATGTGCTGTGATGGTGCTGTGCTGATCTGCTACTAATAGTGCTGTGGTGATCTGCTACTGATAGTGTTGTGGTGATCTGCTACTGATAGTGCTGTGTTGATGTGCTGATGCTTCTGCTGATGTTGGTGACGCTGCTTTTGCTTCTGCCGCAGCAAGTGCTGCAGATTTTGGTGATGCAGATAGGATAGTGCTATGATGTGCTGCGTACTGTGTCTGTAATGATCTACGGATAGACGCGGCAGCGAAAAAGTTGAACTAGATGGTAAGGAATTGAAATTCCCGAGAAGAAAAAATCGCCACATCAACATGTCAAATCGTGAGGATAATTTATCTCTTGAGCTTAGAGTGCGCAAAATACAGTCTTCAAAGACGCCGTTCATGAAGATAAAGTTGCGCTCAACCAATACCTCACTTATATACAGTAGATACAGAAGGCACCCTCTATCTTTCTCATTCCTACGTTCCTCTCTTAGCGGCGTATTGATCGGTGTGAACTGTACACCTAAGTGATCGTTTTCGACTTACCCACGAGCGAGAAGAACGTGTGAACGTGCGCAGTGTTACGTGTTCGTTAATATAATAACTATTAACCTAATTTTATTATTTTATAAATATTATATATTCTATAACATATTTATTACATTAAATTTGTTAAATTCCATTAAATCCAATTAATTTTAAGAGATTGGTGCAAATTTTTCAAACGACCCATCGATGGGACGTAACGCAAGCAAGGTGTTGAACAAAACTTAGCTGAGGCCGAATGGACTACGCTGCCAGTATAGGACATACGTTCAATGGGCGTGTTCTGCAACGCCGTTTACGCGGTCACCAGCACAGTACTCGGGCAGGCAGCTGTTGGGATCCGTTTGTTATAAAGAGAAAATTATACCGCTGGCACAGGCCTTGGGGCGCAGGACCACGGTTGCGTACAATATACTCGTATGTACTGCCCATGGACCGTGTTGTGCTCATCGACGTATGTTCCAGGTTGTATAGCACGGTGTCATCATCCACGTACAATAAGCGATAAATCATCTTTCCTCATTGACCATATTCGAAAGTACTCATTAGTTTCGTTTCAAAGGGTCGGGGTGCGATGCTGATAATGCAATCAATTATCGTGAGGACCTGTGAAGCTCGCGAGGCGAGGATGTAGTCTATGAACTTGGAGTAACGTGTATTCGCTACGGCAGAATCATGCGATGAAAACTGGTTAAGTGCATCAAGTCAGAGGAGTTGGGGTTTAATTTATACAGGAATTACTTTGTTTGAGGTCACAAAATCGCAAGAAATTATGAAATTACGAACCCCAAGGGGACATACGATAGGCAATAGGTTCAAGTCAGGTTCGTCTGTCCTGTAGTGTGGGACTGGCGCTCCCTAGGGGGAATGCTGTCAACTTACCGTTGCTTTAGATCGATAGGCGTTTGGTGCTTCTGTCAATCGTGCCCACTTTACTTTTTTCAGGTTTTTTTTGCCTTTTTCGCCATCTTTTTTCTCTTTTCTTCATGCTCAACATGATGTTTCTATTCGCAGGATATCCTGTGAGGAAACACGTATGGTGCTCAGGTTCCTCATTTTCTACAATCCATACTAAATGGTCCCTTCTCTTCGTTCTCTAGAGATCACATGTGTTGTGGCAGAACAGTCTTGAACTTATTAATATCAAAATAATCTTAAACTATGAAGTTACAAATTACAAAAAAAACTACAAAAACATGTTCGCGCTTCTCATGGTGTCCGTTAATTCTTACCAATTGCGGAGATAACGATTGGTCAGAAGACATGAAACTTGTTGGTTTTTCCAGTTCTGCTCGTAGATTTTATCTGAAAAACAGTAGTCTAAACTCTCGACAATTCGATCTCGGTTATACGTCGCTCTAATTCGACGAATGAGTTAGTCGTCACGATTTTGATCTTGGAAATATAATAAAAATGAGAGGTATTTGTTTTTTAAACCTGTCAGCCCTACGCAAGTCTTTGGGAATAGTCTAAACCAGGCAACAGAGGTAGTGTTAGGTATATGAAGAGCGCCAGCGCAGGTGCACGCGCGGCGGCCGTCTCCGAGGCCAAGACCTAGCTGACTTTAGTTGTTTACTTGAACGTTGAAGGCGGATAGTCTTCCACCAAAATCCGTATGGGTTCATAGCATCTTCAAACGAGTTAAGCTGTTTTAATTTCTTGAGGCTATTGTGTTTTGGCAAGGTTTTGAACAGAAAATAAGAGTCTTACTGCCAAAGCACTTGAAAACAATATGCTCTTCTGCTCTTTTTCGTCAAATTCCCATCCGTATTTTACTACAATAATTATATAATTGTAGGTTTATGGCGATGGCTTAAAATAGTCCTCATAAATTATTCAGTTTAGTTAGCTTAAAGCACTTATGTACAAAGATAAAATTAAAAACAAAGTAAATCTAAAAAGTTAACAATTTTAAGTTACTGACATTCCATAGTGCACGGTACCAAGTCATGAAATCGAGTGTGGCTGCGATTTTCAGTCATTTTCATTATAAAGTGCAAGGTACAAGGCCATGAAATCGAGTATGGATGCAATTTTAAGTCATTTTTATTCCCCAGGGTAAGGTGGAAGGCCATGGAATATTTTTCTGCTGTCAATTTGACAGCTAGTCGCTAAGCGCACGAGAGCCATTGGTGATGTTAAATTTGTCCTCTTGTCACGTCCAGATAAGAAGAGAAGCTTCGTGGTTCTCGAGCAGGAGTATTGGAACATAGAAAAACTGCCTTTCAACACCATGATCTCCCGAAATTATCAACATTCGTTTGTTGATTGAAAAATTAACCACCATCATCCTTCAGTATCACATTGATTTTTGATAAACAAATAGGAAGTAAATTTCAGCGTAATTTTCCACTTATTAACATGTTAACTGCGATGGGTTAAACTGAAGTTCAATATTTAATTCAAATTTGAAGTCAATTGTGGTAATCAACTTGAAAATAGAAAACATTGGCTTGATCGGGCTTTTATTTAGCTTTCATTAAGTATCAATAAAAAATGAGTTAGTGACTGCAGGTGGGTCAGCAGCACTATGAAAATCACCTAAGTGACCACCGGTGGATCACTTCGCAGAAAATGTGTTAAAAATACTTAACCTCTTGTTCAAAACGTGCCGGTTTTTAAGCACTGGCGGTATAGTGAAGATTCATGTATTCCTTACACTTGTTCGTGTTTTTATTTATAATCGTTTGGCATAATTTTTTCCATTCGTATTAACTGTTGCGTTTGTGGCATGAGATTGTTTAGCACCAGCTTAACTTTCTCAGTTTTATTGCAGTCATTGCATGCCTCCGCAGAGACACGTGCCGTAATCTAAAGTAGGTACTTTTCAACATTTTCACCACCATACCACGTCTTCGCTACGGTAAGATTATTAAGACGATTACAGACTCAAGCCATTTTTCATTTGAGCTGCTGTACAGTTACACAGAGGGACGTGAATTCTTGACCTCGTAGAGCCAGTGTTGCCGCACACCACGTCACAGAGTGGTGGTGTAAGAGGTACACCCACAGGTAAAACAATAGTTACTATGGCCACGAATTATTTGTGGACCGATGGAGTGTTTTTTTTAAATGCCCAGCAACATAAGAGTATCGAGCATCCCAATGAATTTGATGTTATTTAAAGGGGAAAGGGTCAGACAAAAATCGGACAACAGGCTTCAGATAATCTATTATTGCAGGGGAAAATGTTATACTACTGCTTGTAAAAGGCGGAATGTGTTGTAAGCTAAAGAAAAAATTAGCGAAGACCGAAGGAACGGTGTGTCGAATAATAGCTGGTAAAAATCGGGGATACTCAGAACTAGAAGACGTTCCTAGAAATATTTTAGTCGCTTTGAAACGAAGTAAAAAAGGGGCTAAGGCTTGATGAGGGTTTTATCAACAAGGCGTAGCAAGTGCATTTCAGCCCACCATAAACGAAGCCTCTATCTCAAGGTATATTTATTATTTTATGAACGAGAAAACGCTACTAGAAATTTTGTTAGTTACCAAGAAACAAAGTTAGTGACCGAAGAATCGGCTATGATTTAGTGTACAAAGCGGAGCAAGTGACATTTTAATTCGTACAATTGGCGTTGCGAGGGAAATCTCAGTTCCTTAACACCGCCATGTGAACCACCGGCGGTACACGGAGGGGATTTTTATAATGCTGCTGACCGATCAGTAGTTGCAAACTCAATATTCATAAATACCTAATAAAAGCTAAGTGAAGGAACGATCCAGTTAATGTTAACCCTTTCGGTACTAACGGCTACTCCAGTGCCAAGTTTGCTAGTGCTTCCAATTTAGGGCATCTAACCTAGTTTTAATGTAATTTAAATAGTGAGGGAATATTTTGGAGTAAATAAAAAACTTAGGGAAATTGAAAACAATCATTAAACTAGTTTTTCAACAATTCCAGAAGCCTGCACGTGTAAATTACCATAGGTTACCATAGGACCCTGTAATTACCAAAGGACCCTGTTGCATAGGCTCGCGTATGTTCATGCTACAGGGTCCGTGCAACACATTCAATACCCTTTCCATTGCACTTGAACAAGTTTACTGAACTTTGTTTATATTTTATAAATTCGGGCAAGAACTCGTAGATAATTTCTTCGTAAATACAAAAACCTAATTATCAACATCAAAAATTTTTGTCGCCAAGCAAAGAGCTTCAAAGATTGAAAATTTTTAAAAATTAAAATAATGAAGTAGGCACTTACTTAAGCTGAAAGCACCCACATTAGGACAATTTCACTGACAATTCAGGGTAACGACAACTTTTTCCCCTGCAAGTTTTTACCCAAACCATTTGAATTATCGTACCGAAAGGGTTAATTAGTTCCAAAATTGCTTAGTACTATTGACATTAAACTCGAGGTAAATATCGAACTTTAGTTTAACCCATGGCGGTTAACGTGTTAATTACGGGTAAAATCAGTACGAGAAGAGTAATTAGCTAACAATCTTTTCGATTTTCTTTTTCTTTTACATTTTTTTTCGTGATATCTTTTAATGACTGCTCTCAATAATTTGTTTTTATCATTTGCTTCAGGCATAATAACTTGTACTTTTTTGAACTGACGGTGGAGCGGGACTCCGAAACGTTTTCCTATTACCTATGTTCAATTTTCCTTGAAATTTTTCTCGTTATTAAGTTCCTCGTTAACTTGTGATTCCAGCAAGCAACAGGCCCGTTCAGATACATTACCACGTCGCTTGCGATACGACCCATCGGTGGGCCGTGCTAAGGTTCTGTATGCTGCCAAATGACCCATCGATGGGTGGTTTGAAAAAAATTTCAAGTCTTTTTTTAAAATAATGGTATTTTTTGTGTCCAATTGATTTTTGATATTAATTAAACTGCTAATCACTTATGACTTAAAGTTTGAGTTTGATATTGAACTTCAATTTAAGCAATCGCAGTCAATGTGTCGAGTGAGTACTCCGAATGTAACTAGGAGGAGGACCTTGTGAGATCTTCACGTGCCGCACACCGAGGCGGGAAGACGACCTGGCCACAACCTCGGAGGCACGCGAACACTGCAGCCATTTCCGTCCCTCCCAGCGTGCGACCGGCGGCTCAACTCGGGCCACCAAGACGCCACTTCTTTATTCTTTGCCGAAATATGAAATGAAGATTTTGCTGGGTTTTATATTAAACTAAGACAACATTGTATTCCGTGTTATTGTCACTTCGATACGCGAGTTGACGTCTTAAATGAAGATTTTGTTGGATTACATTTGACTTGAATTACATTGTATTCCGTGTATTTGTCACCTTGGTACACGGGTTGGGTTGACGAATACACGGAACTCCATACTAAATGGTGCCTTCCTTCATTCTCTCTTTGAAACGCCTATGTTACGGTTTGGGAGACTTGAAATAACATTTAGTCTAATCAATGAAATAAATTTCCGCTCGAGCGATCATTTATTCTAGTATCATAATATTGTAGCTTATTCTATTAGCATGTTAGGTTACCCTATATTCCAAGTTATTATACGAGATTGTGTTAGCAAATATTCGTGTAATTTTTAGAAAGGAAAAGTAAATTAGTTCTACTCTATTTGTACTCAGAGGTAGAGGACAACACCCCAACTCTGTTTCACAACATTTTACCTTAAAATATGCAATATTAATTGACCAAAATACGCAATACTTCCACTTCTTTGAAATGTACTTCTTTTTGGGCGATACATTTGAATATTCACTTAGAAAATGTACTGGGCAAGTTCTGAGAAAGTGTGATAATTTTGTAATTAATTAGTTTTCCTTTCTCAGAGTTAAGGCCTAGACGTAATTTTACGACAATACTTCACAGCGCTTCGATGGTTATGAGATAGTTAAGGAATTCGTCACATCACGTGTTTTTACAGTATTTTTCAAAGAATCATGATTTGGTGGACAATTCGTCTAGATGTGCACAGTTTGGAGGCAAATGTGAATATGTGTGTTACAAACTAAACCGTAATGGACAGCAATTTTACTAGAAGAAATTTCGTCCCGTTACCATGAGGAAGCATTTGAAATTGATATAAACTACTCCTTCTGTAGAGCACCCACGTACCGTGCGTCATCTAGCCTAGCAGTCCTTTTCTGTTTTTTTATTCTCCACTGCTGAAGAATGATGCATTGATTGCACATTTGAATTTATTATTCATTTACATCATCGTCCAGGATATGATGGCCTATGCCGATGGCCTAATTGTCTATGTAGCGACTGCTTTAATAGGTTATCTATCAACTGTCCTGTACATTTATTCTAAATATAGTTACCATCGTCGCCCCGTGCTCACGCGACTACTCAAGTTGGAGCATCTCACACACAGGCAACCAAGTCAGACCTGCCGCGCGGGCGGTACGTTACAAAAAAAACACCAACAACCAATCGAAAAAAAAACACGGTGAGAACGTCAAGGAAAATAAAAAGCGAGCACGAGCGCGCCAAAAAGGACAGGGTGATTGCTGCTGCCATGTCATCATTGGAGGTGGATGGACTGCGCACTAGGTTGGTTCTTAAGTGGAGGATAAATTCCATTCCGGGCAACGCTTGTCTTGGAATCGCGGAATGTTCCATTGGTGCTGCAATCACAAGTAGATGAGGTGTGCTTGCAGCTTGGTCCTTCAGAGAAAGTATTAGCACTTTCAGAGCAAAGATGACATTTCTGGATAGGTAGTTTTAATTTTTTTTGCATCTAAAACGTTTGTTAAGGTGCTTACACAAATCAGTTGTTCCAGATTTGAATTGGCATAGCTGACACCAGGATGACAAAATTAGGTTTAGACACTATAATTTTGGGTATAAATTTTCAACTGAATCGTGTGTGAGGTAAGGTGGGGAAGTAAGCGACGTAGAGATACTTCAACTACAGAACACGGCCAGTGAAGGTCGATCGAAGAGTCTTGTTGCTGTGGAGGCGCGTGGCGCTTCAAGATAATTTTGAATAATGTACAACTTTTTAGAGAAAATCGAATCGTCCGTGAAAATATAATTATCATCTTAAATGCTACAATTCATTCGGAAATTGACTGAACGCCAATTATGACATTCTTTAGAGGCGGGCTTTCAGGAAACCTTTGCGGGCAAAAATATTGCTCCATTTTTTGTCCCTTTAGCTTCTGGTGAACTTCAACATATCAATGATGAAGTCATTGGATCAAAAGCTGCAGCTCCACTTTGAAAGTAGCATCAGGTTCAGCACTTCAAAGTCATCTCGTTATTAACTATAGATTGGTTTCAGAGTAGGCGTGCATTACGCTTCCACTATCAGATTTGTTTTTTGTGTGTTGCAGCACCGGCAGCACGCTTCCATGCGGCGCCAACAGTTTCTGAAGCGCGAAGTGAAGCAGGAAGAATAAGTCAGAGAGAATTTCTTTTGAATATTGAACAAAACATTTCCCGAAGTGAATACAGGAGTTTGCGATGAAAAATTTTCGTTACTGACTTCTCGTGGAAACCCCAACCCGAACCCCATATTATATTTCTACCAATTAAGGTTGTTTTTAATTCATTTTTTTTTTAAATTGATTGAGGAGAGAGACGCATATTCTCCCAGAATTGAGTGCTACTGCTAATTCCGGGTACAAAGCTGTTTAATGGAGAGTTTGTTGTTGGTGTTGTTTTAAAATACTTTTTTTAAAGCCGACAGGCCTAAGTGCAGAGATGATTATTCCAGAATGTGAGAAAACTCTTAAGCGCCAATTCAAAACTGAACACGATTAATTTGTTAAAAATTCTGTAACTAGGCATGTACTGGGAAACGTTAATCAAGAAGCTGCACGGAGTTTTGTATCCTGCAGAGCTTTTTTCGAAAGTTAGGACCCTAACATGTACATTGTACTAGACTTATGAAACTTTCTACCTCTGTATCACCTGTGGTAAATAAATTGTTTTAATTGTTTAACATTGTTTAAATTATATTTCACACGCTCACGGCAACTGCTCATGAGTTAGTGCGGTCCGTGCAAGAGCTGAAAAACAGAGCATCCGTACAGGATTCTTAAATGATTAGAATGAAGTGCTAATTCAGAGCAAGAATTTCTTTAAACACAAGTCAAACCAAAATTATTTGCTCACCGGAGCTCAGAACTTTTGTAACTGTAGGAATTAACTTTCCCACTTGCGAGATCCAGAGCTGAGGGTTTGGTAGGCCTTACTTGCGTTGATACAAAATAGTTCTTTATTTCATTACAGAATATCATGATTTCGGTTCACTGCTGTCCTGCTTTTCAGCTCCTATATACCTCCGTATTTTTTAATGTTGATTTTTTCAACAACCTCCGATCCTATTTTTCAGCTTCGACTGCATTATTTTTCAACATTTATCTAGTCTTATGAAGTACCTTTTCAAGGTACTCTTTCTCTAAGCTGCAGATCTTGTGTGGGAACACACCTTGAGCGCAGCTTTTGCGTTCCAACTCCGCAGTAAATGGTGTCTTCCTCACATCTCGCTTTGGAAAACCTTTGTTGGGTTTCGGGACACATGATCCATCTTCATATAATCTATTCTATTCATTTTTTCTCAACAGTGGCACCACTGAATTATTACAAATGTTAGGACTGTTGATTTGGGTTCCATTGAGTGGAATGTCAACTCGAAATCTTTCTTCAAACCTATGGACGCATTCAAGTTTCTATCTCAATCTGCATTTCAAGACTGCTGAAATTAATCATTTTTCAATATCTCTCATTTAGATATTGCATCTATTAAGCATTAATTACTTCTGTGTAGTGTGATAGGTTCCACGAAATGGTAGACAATTTGATAGCGTTGGGCTTGAATTATTTCTTATACCACTTTGATCTCCACTGACATGGAACTAATTTTACGAGCTTGAATCTTTTGAAGAGTTAATTACGATAATTTGTTAAGCCATCGTTGCAACCGTGGAGCCATGGTTGCAACCAACTTGTTTGTGAAGCAATGCTCGTAAAGCTCAATTCATACCTTGAAGAGATAAAATGAGCAAAAACGAATTTGGTGCCAGCATTTTGTCGATAAATTCTTTATGCTATTTCAAGAGTTTCACAGAAAGAATTTCGATGAGTATTACAACTATGTCAGCCATAATCATGTGTTTGTGTGCACTTGGCACTTCAGTTTTAAAATTACAACAAAATTCCAAAATTGTATTAAAAATTACAAGAAAAAATGGTTATTTTGTATGAATTAAGATTGTGAACTTTTTGCTCTAACGAAATTTACCGTAGATGCGAGATGCCTAGCTATACTGTAAGCGGTAGAAGGTAGCATAAGCACAATATCAAGTAGCCTTGGTATGATTTCTTGACTGCAATTCAGAGCGTCAACGTTCCAAATGACCTCACATTAAGGCACAGCTCAGAGCTCATGGTTTCTAGTCAAGCACTGTAGCCATGATACGGTCAAGTGTGGCTAACTTACAATGGTTTTTATTTCCTCTAACGATCTGAGATCGCGTCCGTTGCCTGACCATCAATAACATCAGATGGACAGTAGAGACCAACTCTTCATCATCTGCAATTGCCGCGTTCAGAACTCTCGAAGCTTCAGATTGCCGAGGCGAATTTGTCCGGCGATTAATTACTGCTTTCATGGCCTATCGCACGCCGCTTTTTTAACAGTACATAGTTGAAGAATACTGGTGCATGGAACGCATCTTTTCAACTAATCTTTCAAAAAACTGTGAAGGTTATAGATTTCCCATCATTCCAACACGACTACATCAATCGACGCGCTCAGTTGTAGGTTAAGTTTAATGACCATGTTCACGTGTCAATATATTACGATAAATATTAGCGTTCATTTGATTTGTCGGCTTATGATAAATCATTCACACAACACATAATTTAACAACATCATCTTCCGTAGTGACCTTGAAGGTTGATAACATTCCTTTGGGCTGAAAAAATCTCAAAACCAGCCTACGCAATTCTTCAGTACCATCTACATTTCATCACCTACATATGAATATAGATATCTACATGAAATATCTAAATGAGAAATAGTTCTACCATGAAGTGGCTAACCATCGTCATCCATATTGGAATTTGAGGAATTATAGTCAGTACCTAGGATAGCAAGTCCGTATCAGGATTACAATTACGAATGTCTTTAAAAATTCAGCGGTTGTATGAAATCTCATCAGGATATGCTTTTATTGTTTTACTGAAAATTTATCCTAGCTTTGATTCAAGATCAGAAAGGTCAGGTAATTTTCTTTCCGTAAAGTAACGCGCAGCACGTTAGTCAAGGCGTTCGCTAAGTCTTCACAAACTTTATATTTACACTAAATATAATACGGGTTATGGAGAACATTCAAAAGGCATTTATACAGTATACTGCTTTGTACTTTTTAAGCTAAAGGGAAGGATTCATAGCCGGAGAAGCCTAAAGCGTATTGGCTGCAAATCGTGTTCCAACAAATCCTACAACAAATTTTGAAGTTAGAAAAGTTTTCAACCCTTCAATACGACTTCATCAATTCACCTACATGGTCACAGGTCGAATTTTAATAGCAATGCTGACATGTTGCCTCCTCAAGGGGATACGACTATTGTTTCTTAAGGAATTAGCACTCCCAGAGGAAAATGTGTGAGGGCCCGAGCTGAGAGTTAGGTAGGCCTTCGTTTTGAAAATGTTGAAATAAAATGTTTTTGTTGTGTTACGAACCACATTTTTTGGTTCATTGTTGTCCTGTTTCTCAGCACCTACTACTTATTTTTCATAAACTTCTTTCTCAACTTACTGTTTCTATGCCCTTTCTGCATAGATTCTGCGTTCCCTTATCTGTATACTAAATGGCGCCTTCCTCCTTCCTGTCTTCGGAACGCTTTTTTTAGCGGATAGAGAGGCTTAACTAACATCTAATCTAAGCTTAGATGCTACCACTTGGAATTGTTTACCACAAAACCAAACTGCCGTAACTTTCAACGCCCTTTCCTGCCGTGTCTCAAAATTGAGATTTTGAACTCGTTGCTATTCTCCGATTACAAACGAATTTTTGATCGTAGAAGCGCGATGTTTTCCTAGCTAAAGTGTATTTCGCGTTCCTAATGTGTAGTATAGTAGCTTTTGGACTGCTAAAGAAAATATTTTGGCTGAGATATTGTCATACTATGTACCGAAGCTGCAATGGAAATTAGAGGATAATGTTGATGCATCACTCAGTCAGTTTTAAAACGAAATTTTTATGTTCATTAAAAATAAATGAAATATCGATGAGAACCCACAGAATCAGGATCACGAAGGAGGTACGAAGCTTGTAAGTCATAAATTTAGCTGTGGACGGTGTTCATGAAACGTGTGTGGTGTTGTTCTTGCGTACATCACACAACGTGTGTGGTGTTGTTCTTGCGTACATCACACAACGTGTGTGGTGTCATTCTTGCGTACATCACACAACGTGTGTGGTGTCATTCTTGTGTTCATCACAAAACGTGTGGGGTGTCGTTCTTGCCTGTATAGAGAATGTACGTACTGTACATGTAGATGTCACTCGACAAGTTTAGCGCGATTACCTGAACAGTTCTATATACCATGCACTTTCCCCGTACTTTTTGTACTGATATATAATTAGGATTTGTAAAATTGATTCAAGTTTAACTTATGGTACAGAATTGTTGAATTCACCAGCCTTCTGAAAAATTCATGTATAATTAATTAAATGTCGTAATAACTTTAATAGGTTAAGAACGCATTAGCATATTTTTAACGAGCCCCTCAGGGGGATACAATTATTGTATCTATGGGAACTAGCGCTCCCAGGGGGACAATGTGAGGGCCTGAGCTGAGAGTTAGGTAGGCCTTCTTTTTGTTGAAATAAAATGTTTTTGTTATGTTAAGGACCACCTTTTTTCGGTTCACTGCTGTCCTGTTTTTTCAGCACCTACTACTTTCTTCTTCAACTTTTTCTTGTTTCATAATCTTCTTTCACAACTAACTGTTTCTATGCCTTTCTGCGTAGATTCCGCGTTTCCTTAACTCCATACTAAATGGTGCCTTCCTCCTTCCTCTCTTTGGATCGCAATTGTTGCTGGGTAGGGAGGCTAAAACTAACGACTAATCTAATCTATTTTTAACGAGTGCTGGTAATTACATTATTATCAGAGTATCCTATGGAGCACTTGTGGAGCGCATTCAAGTTCTGAAACACTGTATTAATCTTCCAGTTTGTGTTGTCCAAATAGTTACTCGATTTGCGTGTGATTTATCTCGTTTCTTAGCATACAATTCGCGTTTTTGACGAACATTTTTCTTCTGGATTCCTCCCTCAGGAAGTATGGGATTTGCACCTCCATTGAACACTTTTACGTGCTGCTCCTGACCTACTGTTTATTTATACAGTGTGTGCTCACTGCTCTTTATGACGGTCATAATTTCAAGACGTCCATCATTATCAAGTTAAAATAGGGAACATATTATAAACTTTCGCTAACATTTCTCCTACGCAATTACTTTTTAGTACCTCCATTTATTACTTGATATATCAGCGCTCTATTAATATTTATGATCGTGTCGTGTTAAGCAATGCAGAAATTTTTCTCAGTGGAGGAAATTCAGCAATAAAATGTTATGATACATAAAAGAACGATGATGTTCATTTGCACAAACGTTATTAAAACTAAGATGACCATTTGCATCATTACATGTGGAATCCTCAGGTGCGAAATAATATATCCTGGCATCTCCTCGAGGAGGAATTGTATCACATTTAGCTCGATGATTAGCATAGAAGTAGTCGTTGAATGAGAAACCGTCGTTCGTTTAATGAGACGAAACATAATAGTTTATTTATGCCGCTGCTTGTGATGAAATAACTTATTTGCGTCACTAAATGTAGAATTCGTACTTGCAAACTAGGCTGCTCACCAGCGCCCAAATTCAAACTACAGTTTATGAACCTGCGAAAGGATTACCTCGGACACAAGGGAGTCAGTCGGAGGAATTCGACCAAGTTGGTCCAACTTCACGGGTGAGCTGGCGTGCTGTCGTTATGGAATGTGGCAGCAGGCACAGCCTCTTCTTCTTTTTTCGTTTCCTTCCTCTCATTGTTGTTGGTATTGAGAAGTCGTGGTGGCTCCGAGCCCGTGCCTGCCTCTGCCACTAAAGAATGTCCGTCCGATGGAGAGCGACCTGGGAGGACCACGCGTCTGTTGTTGGCTGGGCGCGGTGTAGCAGACGACACTCGTGGCCTCCCTCCGCCTCCTGCATGCGTCCCTGCACCCCCTTCTGTCTTGCCTCCGCCCTCCCCCTTTCTTCTTGTCCTATCATCCACCCCTTCTTTCTTGTCCTCCCGTCTACCCCTTTCCTTCTTGTCCACCCGTCCACCCCTTTCCTTCTTGTCCTCCCGTCCACCCCTTTCCTTCTTGTCCTCCCGTCCACCCCTTCTTTCTTGTCCTCCCGTCTATCCCTTCCTTCTTGTCCTCCCATCCACCCCTTCCTTCTTGTCCTCCCATCCACCTCTTCCTTCTTATCCTCCTATCCACCCCTTCCTTCTTATCCTATCCACCCCTTTCTTTCTTGTCCTCCCATCCACCCCTTCCTTTTTGTCCTCCGTCCACCCCCATCCATCTTGTCCTCCCATCCACCACTTCCTTCTTGTCCTCCCATCCACCCCTTCCTTCTTGTCCTCCCATCCACCCCTTCCATCTTGTCCTCCCATCCACCCCCATCCATCTTGTCCTCCCCTCCACCCCATCCATCTTGTCCTCCCATCTACCCCCGTCCATCTTGTCCTCCCATCCACCCACATCCATCTTGTCCTCCCATCCACCCCCATCCATCTTGTCCTCCCATCCACCCCCATCCATCTTGTCCTCCCATCCACCCCCATCCATCTTGTCCTCCCATCCACCCCCATCCATCTTGTCCTCCCATCCACCCCCATCCATCTTGTCCTCCCATCCACCCCCATCCATCTTGTCCTCTCATCCACCCCCATCCATCTTGTCCTCTCATCCACCCCCATCCATCTTGTCCTCCCATAGACCCCTATCCATCTTATCCTCTCATCCACCCCCATCTATCTTGTCCTCTCATCCACCCCCATCTATCTTGTCCTCTCATCCACCCCGATCCATCTTTTCCTCCCGTCCACCACTTCCATCTTTTCATCCCGTCCACCACTTCCATCTTTTCCTCCCGTCCACCACTTCCATCTTGTCCTCCCATCCACCCCTTCCTCCTTGTCCTCCCATCTCTAGTCCTCCCATCCACCTTTAACTTGCATCCATCCTACCCTTCCTTTTTATCCCCCTCTCCCTCAGTGCTGGCTGCACCTCCTCTGCTCACCCGCTTAATTACAGGTCGATGACATAGTGTCCGGTCAGCCCTAACCTACAACTTATATTTTATGGTGCCGAACATATTGTAGTTGCGAGTTCTCAAAATAGCTACCTCGTCTTCGAAGCGATGCTTTAGGTTCGTATCTGCTGAAGTTACGGAGTATCATGTTCAGTTTGCAAGTGTCCACGTTCTCGTTTTTTATTTGAGTATTTTACATTGAGTTTAATACCTCGCTGCTGTGTGGACGTGCCAAGGAAAGAGTTGCAGGGAGAATAATAATTCAAATGACCCACCCCTAGTTATTAGAACGTCATTATAATTGCGAAATTTAGCTGCTTGATATTGTCTATTTTTTAGCGATTTTATACATCTAATCCAGTTTGAGATAAATCATAAAGAAACTTGAGGTGAATGTGGCAGCGTTTAAATATATTATTCAATTAATTTGAGTCTGCACATTGGATTCATGTAACATCTTTGTCCGCCCTGAGAAAATAATCCTTCGAAAATTCATGTGTGTAAATATATGTAGGTGAATATGAGTTAAAGTATGTATACAAATGTTGTGCGTAAAGATGTATTGAGTTGAAATGTGATTGTGCGTGTGAGTGTTATTTGTGATGTGTTATTTAGTATTGGGAAACTTATGTGTGTCAAGGAATGGACTGTTTGATAACTTCAGTGTCAAATATTTGGTTGAATAAAATCGGTGGGTTATACATACAGGTAAATAGTTTGTCTAGCTGTGTCTGTGGGCTGATCCCCCAATTAACTCGAGTTTCAAAAACTTGCGTTGCATAGAAGAACATTGTGTAATTGATACTCAGTTATGTTATGCAATTATCTAAGCCAATAATTTTATCAATCCAATAGATATATATGAAATTGCTCTTGTTCATATAATATATCAGTGATAAATTTATCTCAGGTGATGTGGATGGTAATTTAATTTTCACGGTTCGTTCGGAGCGTTTAAAATGATTTCAATCTGGTTTTACAGTATAGTGTAATGCTGGTATTCCTTATACAATTCTGTACTTCGTCTTTTTGCCTAGCAAAACATCATCTAACGCAGTTTCTTAAATGGAACCAGTGAAGGTCTCGCCACCGTGCTTTAATGTTGATTCTGTCAGCACCCATCTATACTTATATTAATATGAATCACCACCAGTAAAATTAAAATTCCGAATAACTCTACGTCTTCCCAAAATTCCTCACTCGCCCAAACGCACGTTAACATCGTTACCAAAACGAACCATTTTTTGCTTCAATGCGGGATTCAGCCTTGTCGAAACACACCTTTCCTTTTCCTTGTCTAACCTCAAATTAATATCTTGAAATGAGCTTATAATTTCACTGCACGAGTGTTGCTGAAAGAAAGTGTAGTATCTACTATGTAAAGCTATTTACTGATTTTATGCTTCACGATTTTCATTGAAGTTGTCAGGAAAGTAATCATGAATGCAGTCAAGTCGAGCACTTCCCGTTCCCGCCATTAAAACTCCAGTTTCACGCCAAATTTTCTTCATCGCAGCCGTATCGAATCCTCGATTTATACCTTCAGTGCCCCGTACACGTGTGACCGCAGTTATCGTTTCGCTCAAATTCTTGTGTTTAATGGGTATATTGGCTTTCTAACGGAAGAGTTCTTGAGTTCATCGACAGAAAAGAAAATATTAATGTTAATAAGCGCTTCAAAGGGAAATACTATAAATTTTGCTGTATATTATAGGAGTACATGATTAATGTTTCAAGTTATGAAGACTTCAGTAAACTGTGACCTCATTTGACGGTTTCATCGTCCAAATATGTATTCGTTTCGATGGATTTCGGCATCTTCACGCGCACGTGTTTATTGTGCCTTAAATTCATGCCACACTGGTATAGAACTCAACCTTTCTTTGAAATATTTTTTAGGAATTGGACTGCTGCTGGATGGCCATATGCTCCTATACACAAGTCAAAAGCTTTGCTCTTCACAACGAAGTCAGAATGATCTCCTGAGTGACTCGACGCACCAACAACTAATTCAAGAACGCATTTGAGTTCTGAGTTTGATTCTATGTAGCCCAGTCGCCTAAACTCTTTTGCGCCGTCGTCCGCTCGTGATGTTACGGCACTTGGCCTATCGCATTGCGAGGTATTTCCTTTTATTCCTCTCTTTAAAACGTTGTCACCTCAGTAGTTACAGCTTGCCATCAGCGAAGATGATGCAGCTTTGAAGAGCCCTTAATACTTAATAACATCTACTTCATTAACCGTCAGAGGTTAACGTAAGTGACTCCGTTCAGTTACACACAAAACAGCTCTTCTCTGAGAACTCCATCGAGGGTATGCCATATTACCGGCGACCGGAGCTTGTGATCGTCCATCATGCGTGTGTAATTGTGGCAATTTGGAAGAAGCCGCAGCTTGACGCACTTCGCGGTCGCGTAACGCGCGTGTGGCCGAGACGGACTCTGGTATGTCACACACGCTGGGCTCTGAAGAATACAGGTTTAGTTAGCCGCAGGTTTCTTGCGCTTCGTGACTAATGCGTGGTAGGACTAACTGCCTTATGATTTGCCATGATTGCCTTGGTTGTTATGTAGAGCTTTTTAGTACGATTTACCCTAGACTACCTGATGAGTTGACAATGATTGCGCTCGCTTGATCTACTTGATGTCTGTGTTATGTGAACTATCTGATTGATTTAGTATTGATAATTCCGCGTAAATTTCGATTGCTATTATTCGGTCAAAGTAGTGTAACGAATTAGCTATGATTGCGGTGAGCCCAAGAAGACAGGTATGAGTGCGCCATACTGCCGGCCTTACACCCAAGCTCTTGAGTGATATAAACTACTCAGTTATAATTGGAACATTCTGAATGACACAACAAACGGTAATCGAAAAATCTTGGTATGTTAGAATTGTACGGAACTTCTACGAATACGCAATGAATGTTGAAGGCCCGTTGATCGTGCATTTGTACTCCTCAACCCGTTGATGCTGGCTAACAAACACCATCAATCAGTCGAAAACTTCATCTACTCACATCAGTGCTTAACCAACTTGGTAGCTGTAGGTGCGATAATCAGGTCAGAAAAGAGGAGGCTGAGAAAGAAGCCGGAGGCGGCCGGCTGCCATCTATAACTGATGTTGGATAGGACTAAACCATCTCGTCATTAGTCGTGCTAAAGCTGGTTTGGCATTGTGAGCAAGGGGGAGAACTGAATGAAACTGGCGGCTGCTATCTGCCGTCCGCTATTGAGAGAAAAGCGCTGGTTGGAATGCCACTTAGGAATGATACTTGAGGCCTCGTAAAAAAATAAGAGCTGGTCTGGCCTTCCGTAGTACTCCTCCGGTCAATTATTTGATTGTAGAGATCCCGGTCATCCTGAAACGAAATGAATAAAATTGCTAGCTTATTATTGTACTTCGAAGTTTTAAAATCTACGGAATTCTGGAGTTACAGCCCAATGAGCAAATTTTCGGAAAGGTAATCCATTTAGATTGATGTTCCCTTGTTGTTTGTTAGGTAAGACTTGTGTGAATTTGTGCGAATTCTGGCGGCATGTATCGAATGGATACGTTATTTAGGGAGAGGCAAGTAGATCGATATTTCTCAAAGTTTTCATAAATTAGTAAAGTTTTGTGTTTATTTCTATTCGTGGAGTTTCCATCACATAATGTTAAAGCATCCATAGTTTTTTCTGCGCATTTATGCATAGAGACTAGCGCTGATCCGAAACCGGTAGAATCCCTATGTATCTCGCTCTACAATAAAAAATGTCAGTGCTTTTCGAATCGAAAGAAATTATTGTCCTTATTGATGTCTAAAAAGTTTATCACAGCAGAAAAAGGAACGTTTTTGATTTTCAGCTTAGCGCGTTTCTTAGGTTCATTTCGTGTTCAGCGACCGCAGGATTTCTTATATCCTAATAAATTGCATCTATACACTCATATGTACATGTGCCTTTTTTAATATATTTGGGTAATCTTCCACCTTCAAGTGGTTCTTATGCGTTGCAGTTGGCTGCGCAAACTGGATCGCCAAAGCTTAGTTTGCTCAAGTGTATGCTTTTTACATTAGTTCTCCACTTTACTGGTGTTGCTTGATGCTTGTGTTTACATTACGTAGAAAAAACGGGGAAAATATTCATCCGTAATCCTTCTGTCACTAGAATAGAATCGTTGCTTTTGCAGCAGGAATGAGTGAATGTCCAAGAAATGGTTGATACACGTGTTTAATGTATATTTTTTCTTGATTCATATCGTATTTTAATACAGGTTGTACCAAGAATGAGCTAATCAGTTCTGGTGAAAGGAAACTGATATTGTTGTAATAGAAACATAGTTGACCAATAACCATTTATTTTATCGTTCAAGAAGAAAAAAAACAAAGAAATTCGTCGCTGACATGACTGCGAAAGTCGAAGAAATGTCAGGTTTCACGTTAGAGAGGTGTACCCGCAAGTCAACTTCTGCTCAGTCGCAGTGTTGCCAGATCGGGCTTTTTTCCGACTCAAATTCTCGAAGTGGAAATTTTTGGGATGAAATTTGACCATGAGTAGCTTTCAAAGTCTGGCAATCGACATTGAACTGGTGACTTCAAAATGCAAATTTCATTTGAAAATTGAAAATTTGAGGTTTATGATCAAAGAAAAGGCCTGTCAACAAATTTGATTTGAAAAAAAACGAGTCTCATAGTTTCAAAAAATAAAACATCTGGCAACTCTACTCAGCCGGGTTATGGCTTTTTCTTACCAGGCAAAATAATTTACTCAACGTGGAACACTAATAACCCATGTTTAATTTTCTTAGTTATTTGCAACTTTATTCTGAATATTGAACAAGTATCGCTAAGAACACAAAATTTTACGCTGGATTTTGTTAAACTTGTGGAAAATTTTAGTGAGGTATCTCACTGACTAGTTTCTGATTCGACAAACAAGTTCGCACGTATGTACGTACGGTTTAAGTCAACTAAATTCTTTACAGCTTAAATTATGTTCACGATTAAAAAAACATTATTGGATAATAGAGATAAAAAATTTGAAAATATACAACGCATGGAAAATATTTCATAGACGTTTGAAATTTTGTTGAATGGCAGCATCTCTTTCAAGAATGCGTTGTGCGGCTTTTCCGTAAAGGCAAAAACTCAAAAATTCTGGAATTATCATTTGCTAATTATAGCGTTAATGGCGAGGGTGACTTTGATACACGTTGCAGCGATTGCCGCTCTTATTTTGTCGGTTTATTGCTCTTTTATCCGATTCTTTGGTGGTGATGGTGTGGAGTTGCGATACCGGCTCCAGTGGCGAACCTACAATTGGCGCCTTTATTGAGTATTTCGGTGGTGATGGTGTTGCCTTTATCGAGGCTTTCGGTGGTGATGGTGTTGCCTTTATTGAGTATTTCGGTGGTGATGTTGCCTTTATCGAGTGTTCTGGTGGTGATGGGTTGTGTTGTGATACAGATTAGAATGATGAATCTATAATTGGCGCCTTGATAACCTTTTCGTTGTGATGGTGTTGTGTTGTGAGGAGTCAATTTTTTTCTAGCTTGTTCATTCAATAAAGAAATTCTCTTCAATTTGGGCTCATTTACGTACAAGTACTACGGGTGTACATGCCTCCCTCTAAGACATACAAGTGTTGTCTTTATTTTTAAACACCGATTGTTGTACCACATTTTGTCAACCTAATTAGAAAAATTCTCTACTTCTTTTTCTGTTTTCCCTCCTTGTAACAAGTATCGGTTCCACTCGACCTTTTCCTCCATGTTCGTTGATGTAGTCTAGTGCGATGGGGCACAGTTTCAGATTGCCGAAATTTTTAACTTACGATTTTAGAAATGTTTCCTATATTTGTACGGAGCTTCTCTTTAACAGACCCACCACTGAGCTCATTCTATGCGTCACTTTTTTAAGCGGATCTACCCTTCTCAGATGATGAAAAAGAATAAATCATTGGGTTGGGTGTTAGATAAATTTTAAACGCGTACAGTGCTGACAATGTCACGCATGCTCGTTGAAGGTTTCCAATGTTCACTGCCGCAAGAAAATGTTCGTCATTTTGCTGGAGAAAAGACCACACTAAATAATCATGCAAATCGCTTTGGCAGTATTGACTTCTTAATTTTCTATTCAACCATTAACGTCAACACCAATAATGGGTATTCAATTGCACCTACCGGACAGAACGAGTTCGGCGTAGCAGCAATTCAAGCTAATCTAATTAAGGCGAAACAAACTCCCCCAGAATGCCTTACGCCACTTTTCCGAATCTCAAGGGTGGAGACATTTGTCATGAGCTCGCTAACGCGCTGCCCAACACCAAGTAGGCAAGCAGTGGTCACTTCGAGACCATTTCCGGCCAATCGAGGCCTGAAAGGTTTCTTCTTTTCTTTTTTGTGTGTGTGGGCCGTGCCGTCTACCTGAGTCGGCGTGTGAACAAAGGTGGACCTACCAGGGCGATGATTCCTACGTGTTTGGCTAAAAGGTCATATTAAGTCACATCTTCATTGATGTTTGCGCTGCTGCCGGTTTTTAATTAGGCCGCGGATCTCAATTCCAAGCTCCCTTGAGTCGCTCTCGCCACTCATTAGAGGTAGCGCGCGAGCAGTTTCAAGTAAAATATTATAATATTGGCTTATACTTCGCCTCTTTTCTCGCCGGAAATATCCGTGCAGGCCAGTGACGTAAATTGGCAGTGTGGAAGAAACTCTCATGGAAAGTAGTATGCGAGCTTTTTGACCTGCTGCCATCCGAATTTTTTTCTTGAAGTGTCATTTCAACCTCCGTTGTTAGGTTGTCATCAGGCTGTCATCGATATCAAAATGAGGAAGAAACTGCCACTTATTAGAGAACTTCAAAGATCTTGTATGAGTAAAAATTTGAGAAAAGCATTTTGTAACTACTCTCTCAGAAGTGGGGTTTCAAATTCATTTAGACGATAAAACGTTAAAATCCCAAAATGGATATCGAAATTAGCAGCCAATTGCACGTACGTTAGGTTTC
The DNA here is from genome assembly GCA_030386875.1 of Morinoia aosen. Classification (NCBI taxonomy): domain Eukaryota; kingdom Metazoa; phylum Arthropoda; class Malacostraca; order Amphipoda; family Talitridae; genus Morinoia; species Morinoia aosen. The sequence goes on from CM059562.1 coordinate 13,896,215, forward strand.
GTGCCATCATATTTGATCGTACTTGTAATTGAGTAACTCACGTTCAATCACTCGCATACAATACTTGAATTAAAAAGAGATAACCTGACGAATTGAGACGTTCACGAAAAGCATGAAATCTACTGAGCCAGATCAAAAAATTTCTATGGTTATTCATGAGCCGCGAGTATGAGTTTGAATCACATGGTGGTGATTCCAAAGCTATAATCTGCGAATCAATAAAGACTACATTCCATGAAGTTTAATCACTGCTATGGATTCACAGTGATGCCAAAGCTGTTATCAGCGAATCAACAAAGACCACAGTCTATGAGTTTGAATCACTGCTATGGAGTTATAGTTATTTCCATTAATAAAGATGGAGTTTTACGGAGGAGAAGCACCGTCTCAACACCCGTGACACAGGCGGTGTGCACACGACCTCAGCTTACTTGATCACGTCGAATTGAAAGTTGAGAAGTTTACAAAATATTACGTTAATTGAATGGAGCGTTGATCCTATCTGGATTGGTATTCTTAATTATATTTTGCTCCAGTTTACGTTAGATATGCAATGTATCCGATCATGGGCTAATCGATAAGACTTAATAAAAATAATTATTCCAACTTATCCAATTGAAAGTTGAGAAGTTTACAAAATGTTGCGCTAAATGAACAGGATGTTGGTTCTGAATTGATTGGCATGCTTATAGCTATATTTTTTCCCAGCCTGCGTTAGACATGCAATGTATCCGATCATGCATGGGCTAATCGATTCGACGTAATAAATTTAATAACTCCAAAAAATTTAACGCGGCTTATTGATTATATGGGACCTAATGCGAAGAGAGGTAAATTTGTCCGAAATCTCAGCTGTATATACTTGTTATCTACAGGCACGCTACCTTATCATGAAGATAATTCTGTGACGACACTAAAGGTTCTGCTGTGATTCTCTTCTTTTGCTTGAGGTATTTGAACATTAAACGTGGTCAGAAAAACGTGCCTTCTCTATTTTCTGTATTCAATATTATTTACTGGAGTATTCATAGCTTTCGGTGTTTTTTGAGGAAATAGAAAAAAATGTGGGGTCCCGAGCTGAGAGTTAGGTAAACCTTCTTTTTAATGAAACAAATTTTTTTTTTTTTTGTTTTGTTGAACACCATTTTTTTCACTTCACTGCTCTCCTGTTTTTCAGCACTTCTAACTCAGTTCTTTTACTTTTATCTCGTTTCTTCACCTTCTTTCTCGACTTTCTGTTTCTACGCGCACGGGTTCCTAAACAGGAGGCACCTTGTGCATAGATTTCACGTTTCCTTAACTCCATACTAAATTTATGGAGTTAAGGAAGTGATTCTATACTAGATTGTGCCTTAGTTGTTGTAACGGAGACTTGAACAAACTTATGATCTATCACCCTAGTCTTCGATATTTTTGCAGAACCGAAATATGTCTACCACGGTGGGCGCTTCGACCATATGTGTTACGACCATCGAAGTATTTCACCTCCAATGTTACAGCGACTAAGAGTTGATTGTTGAACTCCCTTTATTTTTCCTTCAAACTTTAACGTGTTTCTCTTTTTTTGTGGTGCACCAATTTTTGCTGCCTAATTAACACGTTCAATTAACACGTTGAGCTGAAACTCAATATAAAACGTAAATTTAAGGTCAAAAGTTGTCAGCAATTTTATAAATACCAAACATTAACTGGGTGTATTAAATACCATTCATTTTCAAAGATTGTTGAAATTTTTCAAACGACCCATCCGTGGATCGTTTTGCAGCAGGAAAAACTTAGAGCAAAAAACTTGTGGACCCCACGTCTGAGTACGTGGGGTCCACAAAAAGGGCCTTGCGTACTCGTGTAGCAGAGCATGCTGGACGAAGCTTTCGAACAAATAGGCCTCTCGCTTCTCCCTCTCAATCCTCTGTGCGTGCACATGCAGAAAAGTGCGACTTGCCTGTTCGCTTAGATGATTTCCAGATAATTGCAACATCTTCTAGTCAAACAGATCTTCGAATTTTAGAGTCTCTTTTTATCATGAAAGACAAACCGGTTTTAAATGATGCCCAATCTTCCTTCCCCTTGCAAATTTCCTGTTAGCAATTACAAATGTTATTCATATGTGTGTATATTTTTTTTTTGTCTGTAAAAAATCTCTTGTATTTTCCCAGATGCTGAAGATGACCCTTGTGGTCGAAACGTTCATTTTCTCATTTATGTTTTTAGTGCTGACCTATTAAACTCTCTAAGAAATAATGTCTATTTTAAAAGTGACTATCCTTGCTATTTTATTTGTAGCCTACCTAGCGCAGGGTCGTATCCCAAGCATCGTGATAATCTTATTGACGAGTGAAACTGTTATAATTAGCGTGTGCTGTTGTAGCTCAAATTAATCTTATTGACGAGTGACACTCCGTTATAACCAGCGTGTGCTGTTGTAGCTCAAATTAATCTTATTGACGAGTGACACTCCGTTATAATTAGCGTGTGCTGTTGTAGCTCAAATTAATCTTATTGACGAGTGACACTCCGTTATAACCAGCGTGTGCTGTTGTAGCTCAAATTAATCGTATTGACGTGTGACACTCCGTTATAACCAGCGTGTGCTGTTGTAGCTCAAATTAATTGTATTGACGTGTGACACTCCGTTATAACCAGCGTGTGCTGCTGTAGCTCAAATTAATCGTATTGACGTGTGACACTCCGTTATAACCAGCGTGTGCTGTTGTAGCTCAAATTAATCGTATTGACGTGTGACGCTCCGTTATAACCAGCGTGTGCTGCTGTAGCTCAAATTAATCGTATTGACGTGTGACACTCCGTTATAACCAGCGTGTGCTGCTGTAGCTCAAATTAATCGTATTGACGTGTGACACTCCGTTATAACCAGCGTGTGCTGTTGTAGCTCAAATTAATCGTATTGACGTGTGACACTCCGTTATAACCAGCGTGTGCTGCTGTAGCTCAAATTAATCGTATTGACGTGTGACACTCCGTTATAACCAGCGTGTGCTGTTGTAGCTCAAATTAATCGTATTGACGTATGACACTCCGTTATAACCAGCGTGTGCTGTTGTAGCTCAAATTAATCGTATTGACGTGTGACACTCCGTTATAACCAGCGTGTGCTGCTGTAGCTCAAATTTCAAACCTAGTGCAAGTCTCTTCAATTCGGCGCTCGCATAAGTCGAGGTGCCTGCTGTGCGGTAATGCGACTCTCGCGTCTAAATCTGAAACCAGTGCGTCCGCGCGCCTGAAAATCAAAGCGAAAAAAATTGAGGCTTTTAAAGACGCTGCCTCGGGGAAAATATTCTGCCTCCATTGCCTGGTTTCATGAAATGAAAATAATTCATGAAAAAAATGTAAAATTTGTGTCTACTCAGTGGAGTGAATTTAATTGAAAATATGCTTATGATGATTATTAATAGAATTATTTTCGGAATCGTTCAGAAATTAAGAAATTGACATGAACTTTACATTCAGATGAACAGATGGATTCACGGATTATTATGTAGATGTACGATGTTTGAACGCGTGTATCCAGATGTACAAGGGAGATATGGGCTACCAGCACGATCCCGCTGATATACTGTACTTGATTGTTCTTTACGCATTAACCGGTACGAGAGCCACCGGTGGTACACGGAGGAATTTTTCATTATGCTGCTGACCGACCAGTAGTCACAAACTCGGTTTTCATAAATACTTGACCAAAGCTGAATGAAGGCGCGATCGAGTGAATGTTTGCTATTTTCAAAATTGCTCACTACAATAATTGACATCAAATTTGAGTTGAATATTGAACTTTGGTTTAACTCATTGCCGTTAACGTGATCAAACCCCACGGAGGGAGGTGAGAGCAGTTTGATCAAATAAATCGTCGTGAAGAGTGAGGTTTCTTGGAGAATCTGTGAGAATATATAGGCTTAAATTCAGGGTTTGCTTCTTGAATGGGCCCATGTTATCGTATAATTAGGAACTGACACTTTTTATGAGTAGCCCGATCAAACTGTGTTAAACCAATAAGCTTTCTTGCTGGAGATTATGAATATTGTAGGTATAATTTTGTTGTTGTTCGGTCGGTTTCACCATCCCGACTTCACTTCTTACTCTCCTTAATTAGTGAGTTTGCCTTAGTTTACAAGCGAAGTCCTGCACCTTGGTCCTTTATCAGCCTACATCGGCATGAACGTATTTCGCTTCATGCTGTTGCTGGAATATTCTGTGAACGAAACGATAGGAGAACTCTACACGATAATTATGAATATATTTCTCGTAGGCCTCACTCATTTTCGAACGCATGCAGTCAAGTCCAAAGTCCACTTGAATCAATTGGTTTCCAAGTCGTGCCTGCTCTAATTGTATAGAGTTCACGAACATATAGACATCCCACTAAAGATGCGAGTCGTAGGACCTCCAATACTTCCAAACTGAGAGAAAGAAAATCGATATAATTATTTCATGTTCTGTTTGCCCAATTACCATACCGCTGTAAACTCGTACGTGAATCTCCAGTGGCATCAAACCTCCGAGATACTAGCGAACGAAAATTTATGCATTTATTTTATGTTCTGTTTACTTAATTATCTTCCCGCTGTAAGCTCGTACGTGAATCTCCGGTGGCATCGAATCTCTAAGACCCTTGACACAAAATTGGTGTGTTTTCTGGCGATAGATTTGCTGTGAACGACGCGAGGTGTGGGCTGACCGCACGCCTATCAGGGCCATGACGACACACTGAAAGATTGTCCTCGACCGCCTCCGGGGTGCGGCTCAGGTAAGACAAGTTGTGCCGCACCGCCGACATCAATGAGTTAACGTGTAGGGAAATTAGGCTTACGACTCCAAAATAAACACGTCAACTGCTCCGTGCTTGGAAGTGACCACGTACAGAAAGAGTGTGCTTGAGGATCGTACTGATGTGGACTATTCTGTAAGGAGTGCTCACGTGAGTGGGTCACAGAGATTGTTTTGCCAGCTTTAGACTGGGAAGTCTGTTTGAACTGGTCCGAATGAAACGCAAACATCGTGAACGTTCATTGAGGCGCTGGTTGAGGAGTTTAAGGAATCTAGTGGGTTGAAGGAACTTGAGGTAGTTTTTGTGACGCACATTTTTTGACGAAAAAATTTTGGAAGTGGCTTCGTTGCTTAAAAGCATTGGCTTTGAGTGCTGCTACCAGCCACAAATTCAGGATATTAATAACAACATAAGAATAATATTAATTGAAATCAATCGAACGCAATGGTTTGATGCATTACAGAGACATATAAACACAGGATTAGTTGCAAATTAACGAGATTTCAAGCCCTTTGAAATCTCTTACTATTAAAATCTCTTGTTGTATGAGATCAAGTGTATAATTAATTGTTCTGCATCTCAAATATTCGAAAACTGGGAAGGAACACACAAATACTCCCTGGGTTTGTGTTTACTTCTGATTGAAACGTTAGTTGTCTGAATCGTGAACTGATTTGAATTGTGTTCCGTATCCTTCATCAAATTCACAGAGCCAATTATGAAACTTGGTAAAAAGATTTTGAATGATATTTCACATTTGAAACGTGATATTTTACGAACAGCACTTCGTATTCTATGACTCTGTTGTTGGTTAAGTATTACTTACTCTCTCAGAGTATAGAATGGGTAATAGGACTAGGCAAATATTTTGATTAATCCTATAAGCGGATACTGTTAGTAACCTTTAAACCAAAGATTGGACTTTTGGATTTTTGTATTTCGTTCTCATTTTGCTTCTTTGTTTTCACGCCTTCTATGCTATCTAAACTTTTATTCCTCATCCTTCCTTACATGCTGCTTTTATGTGTACGGTATCTAAAACCTATGCACACCTTGTGCATAGATTTTCGTTTTTTTGAAGTCCATGCCAAATGGTTTCTTTTCTTTGCTCCCTTGGGAATTTTAAATTCACTAATATAAAACAATAGTAGAAGCTTACATTCCAAGATTTACTCGTAAGCTGGCTATAACTTACTAGTGTACTGGATGCAACTTGAGTACTGACTGCGACTCGCTTGATAACTGGGTATAACTCCCCAGCTAGCTGAGCTTAGCTAGCCAATTCACCTAGTATAACTAACCAGTTAATCGAGTCCTATTACCCAGCTAGCTAACAAAGCTAATTTTATTTATTTATATATTAACTTCCGGTTCATTGACTATAACTAACCTCTCAACTAACCATAACTAGGTGGTTCATGACTACAATTTGCCGGTTGACTATTACGAACGGTTGACTGGCCATAACTAACCAATCAATTTAACTATAGCCTGTTAATGACTATACCACACCAGTCAATTGACTATACCACTCCAGTCAATTGACTCTACCACACCAGTCAATTGACTATACCACACCAGTCAATCGACTGCAACTAACTAGGCAACTCAGACATATTTGACACCAGAATATAGCCCACACTCCAGCAACGTAACAGTATTTTGTAGGGAAGATGTGAGGAACAGGAAGCGATGTGCTAGGGACCAGATTTCCAAACAATTGACGTCACCGTAGCCGCACAGCTGCTAGCGAGGATATTAATTGAAACGTTCACTGCGTATTGGGAAATTTGTGTACCACTAGGTGAATGATTCGTTCACCTACCGGTATAAATGAATAGAATTTCACCTATTATGCAACATTTTTAGAAATGGATGTTGTCACACGAGGCAAAGTGTTATCGTGCAATTCTTTATCGGTATTTTTTAGAAAGAAAAGGAAAATATTCGAGCAGTAGTGTCGATTTCTCAATTTTGCTACTTACAGCATAACCAACTCGAACCAACCGTAGCAACTACGAAAACGTAGTCAACGTGTTAAGTGGACTTGGCTACACGCCGTTACACAAACGCAGGTAAGACCACTTGCAAGAACTTACGATGCTTTATCTACCGCTGAGACGATGTGAATTTCAAAAAGTGCTACGATGTCACACCTAACGCTACGTCGATATAAGCTTCAAATACTCGCGATGCCGTATCTACCAATACGACGACGTACACTTCAAATACGATGCCGTATCTACCAATACGACGACGTACACTTCAAATACGATGCCGTATCTACCAATACGACGACGTACACTTCAAATACGATGCCGTATCTACCAATACGACGACGTACACTTCAAATACGATGCCGTATCTACCAATACGACGACGTACACTTCAAATACGATGCCGTATCTACCAATACGACGACGTACACTTCAAATACGATGCCGTATCTACCAATACGACGACGTACACTTCAAATACGATGCCGTATCTACCAATACGACGACGTACACTTCAAATACGATGCCGTATCTACCAATACGACGACGTACACTTCAAATACGATGCCGTATCTACCAATACGACGACGTACACTTCAAATACGATGCCGTATCTACCAATACGACGACGTACACTTCAAATACGATGCCGTATCTACCAATACGACTACGTAAACTTCAAATACTTACGATGCCGTATCTACCAATACGACAACGTAAACTTCAAATACTTACGATGCCGTATCTACCAATACGACAACGTAAACTTCAAATACTTACGATGCCGTATCTACCAATACGACAACGTAAACTTCAAATACTTACGATGCCGTATCTACCAATACGACAACGTAAACTTCAAATACTTACGATGCCGTATCTACCAATACGACTACGTAAACTTCAAATACTTACGATGCCGTATCTACCAATACGACAACGTAAACTTCAAATACTTACGATGCCGTATCTACCAATACGACAACGTAAACTTCAAATACTTACGATGCCGTATCTACCAATACGACTACGTAAACTTCAATTACTTACGATGCCGTATCTACCAATACGACTACGTAAACTTCAAATACTTACGATGCCGTATCTACCAATACGACAACGTAAACTTCAAATACTTACGATGCCGTATCTACCAATACGACAACGTAAACTTCAAATACTTACGATGCCGTGTCTACCAAAACGACGACGCAAACTTCAAAGTCCGAGTTCAGTTCGTGGAGTGAAGCAGAACACGTCGCCGAGTCCTGCAGCGCCTGCGAAAGAGTTCAGGGTCATCGTTCGCGGCTTTCGTTCGTCTTTCGTCGAGCGATTCCGTTTTAAAATTTACTGCGAACTACGAAGGTAATAGAAAAGAATTTTGAAATCATTTTGATGAAACATTCTCCTTCAACTTTTTCTTTCATAACCTTTCTTCCTGACTATTTCTATGCGCAGGGGATCTTGTGCGGATACACACCTTATGCATAGGTTCTGCGTTGTCTCAACTCTATACCAAATGGTGCCTTCGTCGTTCCTCTCTTTAGAACGCCTTCATTGTGGTAAGGGGGATTGACACAGACTTATAATCTAACCCCTGTCATTAATAATTGGCTCATTTCTTTGTTATATTGAATGGTTCATTTCTTCATTGTATTAATTGGTTACATTGGCTAAGTATAACCATTTCATTCTTTATATTGGTTAAACAGTCTGTGCTCGCTTGGTAAAGTGTTCTTACACTCGCGACTAGTTGAGCGTCGACGCAAAGCTACACAGCTATAGCTATGGAACTTTCGCCGTTCCCTTTACCAAGTTTTACTGCACTGAAGATTTTGCCTACCGGCCGATGTGCCCACCACGCCTACCTCATATCGTGCTTTCTTGGCCCGTGAATGACGCAACGGTGTGACGCGGTGTCTGCATCCGCTGCTCTGCACTGCGTGCGTGACAGACTGCCCCTGAATCATACAGGACGCGTTGTACACTTGGTAGGCACACATGTGCGTCACATTAGTGGAGGATTTGTGCAGGACGTGTTGTATATACGGTATACATGTTCATCGTGCGTCACGTAATGCAGAGTAGAGAAGGCTTTCGAACTCAATGTTATAGTTGTGAAGATTGATTCGAACTGGATTTCGTTCCGTAGCTTCAGCATGCGGTTGCGGAGATTTTCTTTTTATTCAACAATACATTCCCCTAAATTCCTTCTAAACAAAGGCTTCTTCCTTCCTCTCTCAGGAACACTCTTGTTGTAGCTAGAAGGGCTTAAAATAACTTATAATCTAATACACTGAGTTGTATTACACAAAATTGGATTGGGTTGCAAACTGCAGTTCCCACTAAATAATTGCTTACTGTTCACGTTTATTTTGACCAAGGAATGACTGTATAATACAGTTATCAAAAATAGGAATGAAAATTAAGAACCAACTTTCATGAAATTAATACCACTGTTGAACATAACAAACCTTGGCAGCATCAGGTTGAAATGGATATCCAACGAGGGCGTTTAGTTAACTGTACTCCTGAGGATGACGCATTGGAGAGCTCTAACATGGGGTAAGTAGGGGGCAGACTAGGGAAGGAAGGGGATGGGTCAACGCGTGCCCTTTCGGTGGGTCAGGGACGAAGGTTGGACCTACTCAGCTTACCTTTGGCCCCACGCTCACCTACGGAGACCTTCGTGCTACGGTGAGTCGGTGACCTATCTTCTCCTGTGTGTGTGTGTGTGCAGGATAGGTGCACGCATCGAGTCCTTGAGCTAATGTTCTTAGGCAGTGTGGGCGGTGTGTACAGTGCTCCGCTGTGTGCCTGGCGAGTCAATATCGTCGTCAAGCGTAGATTGTTCAATTGCATGGGCCCTCACGATGAGTCGAGGTTTTTTTTAATTAATACGGACCTTGGGTTTATCGAGTCAAAATCGGCGTCAAGCGTAAGTTCTTCAATTGCTTGGGTGATGAGTGCTTTCTTTCGGTCCGCAAGATGAGTCTAGGTTTTTGAAATTTTAGGGACTTCAAGTTTATACAATGGTCTATATTACTTGAAGTTGCCCGTGTTTTTGGTGGGTGTGAATTACTGTTTGGTACAGCACACTTCAATGTCGAGGATTCAAGATGACTTACGGTACAAGATAGAGAAGGAGTATAATTACTGATTGTTAATTTCGTAAATTAAGACCTAGTACCAGGACCAAAATCTACATACCAGAAAACCTAAGGTAAAACTTTGTGATATTCTTTACTTATTCTTATTACATGGAACTAGATGGAAGCACTAAAACTAGAAACCCTATTTAAAAATTGAAGTAATATTCTTTATTAATTATTTGTGACAAGGTAAAAGGACTAAAGCTAGAAGCCCCAGGTAAAAATGGGAAACCTTTGGTAACCCTGGGTAAAAACCCTAAGTGAGTTATAATCTTTACTCTGTTTAGACCTGAGAAACTTGAACTGACATCTGAAAACCCCGAAGAAAAGTTGCGCTACTCTACTTTTTCATGCGCCATTTGGTGAAAACGAATGCTACACGAATGCTTTGATGAACACTAGGCAGAGGCTCTCAATAACAGATCACCAACGGGAGGATAAAAAGGAAAACCAACGTGGCTAAGAAATCGTGCTTTTGAGCCACGTGGGTTTTCTTTTTTATCCTAAAAGGGAGATTTCCCAGAAATCAATCTATTTCATATAGATCACCAACATGTCAATTATCCTCATCTCCTCTTCCAAACTCCACGCTGAAGACATGGGTGTCTTTAATTAAGTTACCTACACGCGGACCATCAATGTGGGCGAGTTCATTGTTCCAAGAGCAGCTCTTTTTATCACACAACTGACTTTTATAGCATCTTCTGAGGTAAAATTTCATCGAACTAAACCCGATGTTTGTGTGTTGGAGGGTACGCAAACAAAGGTCAGAGACCATAGTTTACCATGCAGGAGCAATTAGCTGTGTGTTGCGCTGTCTCGTCAGGTGTTGGCTAAATGGAAATGCACTTTGTGGTGAAATAGATCTATAGATTGAAGAATACATTATGCGAATTCATTTAGTTCCTTGGTGAAGTATTGATTAGTTCGTAAAAGGTTCCCTTGCTATTTGCTTTACAGATGAGGGTCAGGTGTTTTCATGGTAAAAATATTTTCTAAGCAGTTCCCCTCAATATTTTACAGAATGAAGGAAGATAATCACACCGATGCGCTTAGTTGTTGCAAATGCTCATGATGTGAAGTGTATTTCTTGTAATTATAATTTAAAGACTGAAAATACTTTAGAAATTTGACACCATTTACCTATACCATAAGGTTTTCTAGATATCATAAACGAACGCTGTTTGTGCATAATTTCCCACTATTAGTTTGCGGTGACACATTTCCAGCCTGTAATTAGAGTGGCAGGTATTGAGCAAATAACCAAATGCGCTCAGGACTACGAGCCGTTTTTACTCGCCTGTATTCAAGGATCTGTGACTCATGTCCTACATGCAGGACTCGTATCCTACACACATGCGGGGTCCCGCCCAATGAGTGCGTGTCTTGTGTGTCTCTCATAATGCAATAAATATTTAATTTGCGAAATGCACGGTTCTGAAATTTTCTCCATCGTGGACGTGGTTAGGTTGACCTTCATCGCTGTCGCTTGTTTCTCATATACAATTGAATCTTTACGAGAAAAGACGAAGAACCTAAAATGAGACATATATATACGACTGAAGAGGATATGAGGAAAGGAGAGTTGCTACTGACTTGAAACGAAATTGATTGGAAACAAGAAACTTGCCTCAAAATAAGAGAAACTAGAAAGAAGACCAGAGTTGTGGAATAAGAGGAAGAAGCTTGGCGATACATCAAACTTGTGCCCTCATATCTGAGGCATGAGGAGGGTAGATTTAAGAAAATAGAATTTACAGTATAAGGTGAAGCTTCAAAATCTCCGCTGGAAATAGTCTTAGCAATTTTTATTGCAGGAACGCTATTTATGCAGTGGGCAACACTCGACTAATTTTTTTGTGAGGCGTGAATGTAGTGATCGATTGAGTAGCGCTCATTTTTTTAGGCATCTGTCAAGCTTGCGCGCACCACAACTTCATCCGAGAACAAACCTTGTTTTTTATTCCGTGATAAGCCATGCAACTTCTCGTGTCGAGGTAAAGGCTTCGATCGTCATTATAGGGCACGAGTAAGTAGTCCGTCATCCGGAAACAGTTCTCATCGTCGCGAAACTTCTCGTAAAGCATTACAAAAGTTTCGCCGAGTGTGACCTCCGTTTTGTAGGCTGTGTACCCTACCGCAGGTCGATGAAACTTTTCTAGATGCTCAAGTTCGTGATTTTTGAATTGACTTAATACATCGACTGCAGCATGACCCACCGGTGGTCACTGAGGGAATTTCTATAATGCTGCTGACCGACCAATAGTCACAAACTCAATTTTCATAAATATCTAGTCAAATCTATATGAAGGCACGATCCAGTTGATGTTTGCTATTTTCAACATTGCTCACTACAAGTGACTTTAAATTTGAGTTGAATATTGTACTTCAGTTTTACCTTCCGCAGACGGAAGTATAAATTCTTCATGGATAACACCGAGATACAAGTGAAGGTCACACATTCGAGCTCTCTCTTCTGCAATCTTTATTATATTTGTACTTCATAACAAGGCTAGTCTTTTTAAACAGGTATTATATAGTGATGTTCACGTGCTGGACCTTCAATTAGGTAGCAAAATCGGCTAGAATTTATCGTGAACTTGTATTGCAAGAAAATAAAGATCTGTAAAAGCCAAGCCCATCAGGGGCGTACGCCCGTTTCATCTATGGGAATTAGCGCTTCCGAAGGAATAATGTGAAATCCAGAGCTAGTTATGTAGGCTTTCTTTTCGCTGAAGTAAAATGAGTTGACTTGTTTCGTTGCGAATCCTCTTTTTGTCGTTTGATAAATTTCTTGCAATTTAATTTTGTGCTTGCGAAGGATGCAAGGACACACATTGTGCGCAGATTCCCCGTTCCCTTTATTCCATAATTAAGGGTTGCTTCCTCCTTTCATTCTTTCGGACACCTTTGTTGTGGATTGGGAGGCTTAAGCTAACGGATAATTCCATGATCATTCAAGACTGGACGTAGCATCCAGTGATGTCGGCATGTGTGAAGCCCTGGTTTGACTGACGCTCAGAATCAATTTAAAGGAAGAGGTCGCTGTAAGCGGTTCTTGCATGGGCTCTAAAATGACTTAAGAACCGTTGTTCTAATTAGAAGTTGGGAAGTTTTTAAAACTTGATTTAAAAGTAGAAAACAGGTGCAACGTTGTTCAAGGTTTGCCGTTGTTTCGATGTGACCAAATAACCGATTGACTAGACTCAGTTTCAATAGAGGAGTAACAAAACGCGGAGTTTTGAAGTGATTCTTTAGTCTCGCCTCTACTGATAATGGCAGGTAATTTACACTTCGAAAATCTGTTACGTTTCATAAAGTGAGAATAGGAGCAACTTAAGCACTGCTCCCGTGCATCTCTACGTTGACACGCTGGCGGGGGTACTCCTATTGTTGCCGGTAGATTGATTGATGGGTCAATTGATGCGATGGATGAGTGGGTTGATAGGTAGACTGTTGAACTGTTTGATGAGTGGACAGAAAGGGTGGGCGAAGTTTCCATCAGCGTCTTTTATCAAAGATAAAACAGAAGATAAGTTAGTTACGGGGTTTTGAAGCAACACTTTAAAATTCAGGCGCAGAACTATTTCGTAAGGTTTCGTAAGAACTATTGCTGTACTTATTAAGAATTGACTCATTTCTTATTACCCGTTAGAGAAATATATAGTTGCAATGCCGTAAACATACACCGGATTGTACTTTTTCAGCTTCAATTTTACGAATCACATCCTGAATTTCAACTGTAATTTCAATAGGGATTATACGAGTATTAGTTTTCTAATTCTTCTTTGTTAATCTACATACAAATCCTATCAACATCCAGATTTAACTCCCCTCAGGGGGATACAATTATTGTATCTATGGGAACTAGCGCTCCCAGGGGGACAATGTGAGGGCCCGAGCTACAGGTTAGGTAGCCTTTCTTTTTGTTAAAATAGAATAGGTTTTGTTGTGTTACGGACCATCTTTTTTTCGGTTCACTGCTGTCCTGTTTTTCACCGCCTACCACTTTCTTCTTCAACTTTTTCTTGTTTCATGAACTTCTTTCTTAGCTTTCTGTTTCTGTGCCCTTTCTGCATAGATTCCACGTTCCCTTTAACTCCATACTAAATGGTGCCTTCTTCCTTCCTCTCTTTACATCTCATTGTTGAGGATAGGGAGGCTTAAACTAACTAATAAACTAAACTAAACTCCAGATTTAACTGAGCCAACTGTTCTGTTATGCTCTGGCGCTGAATAGGTGAAAATGAGTTCAAACACAAGTATTTTAAATAATTCCTTCAAGAGTTCACACTGCTTCCGACATCTAAGAGCTTATGAATTTCGGACATTGGCATTTTTAGACCGTGCGCCAGAATTTTACGAGCTAAAATTGGTCAGATAATAACAAGCTGCAGTATCTCAACCTGAGTCATCTTGCAGGTTAAGATAACTCATTTTATAAGCTCCCTGAACTGATGCGCAAGCTTCCACGTTCATTGCTAGCTTCGTCTTTATTCTCACTAAAGTATTCCAATTTTATTTTCACTGAAATTTGGCCGCAAAGATCATTAGTCATTATGCAACCCAGTAAGGTTATAGTAGAACGCTATTTATAACAAGTCATATCAAAGAATTTTGGTGTGAAGATAGGCAATCGAGCATCGGTGACTTGTGCTCGTCACCATCACGTCACTCCTGACTTGCTTGGCAGCAACGCTCGTTCCGCGCAGCTAGACGGGCGCTCAATTTTACGTCACGACCGTTGATTGCGTTGTCACTTCTCCCATCATATATAAATTGAAAACTCGGCATCGTATAGAAATTGAAAACTCGGCCGTTTTGTGATGGACTCTCACGCGGCGATCATGTGATCTCAATAATGCCGATGGCTCCAAGCAAAAAACAACAAATTCGTGAAAGAAGTATCCAGCCTACGTGAAGCTATTGAATTTTAGTCGACGATATCGCTTTGTTATTTAAACATGTTAATAAAGTTCAAGTGAACTCTTACCGGAAGCTATGATTTTGGGGTTTTACTCGGAATGAACGCATTAAATGAAATCATGACTCAGCACCAGCATCTCAGATGCTGAGTTCACATCATCAAACTCGTTCATTGTACTACACAATTAGGGAAATTTAAATCCCAAGAATTTAGGTTGCTTGTGGGAAAAATCTGGCAAAATCAGATTTAACTGTAGACGACTTGAAAAGGCTTGTTTTCTGTCGCTGAGTTGCTAAATCTCATTTCCTTGCAGCCAGCCTGTTCGAATTTTCTGTTAAATCGCAGTTTTTGTGACTTGGTGACTCCATTTGACAGTGATATTAGTTATATTTTCAAAGAAAAACTTCAATTCATGTCATATTTATGCATTCTCAATGAGTGTATTTAAAACTTTTTTACCCACTTAATTTCAAAACATATCAACACAATCTAGCGTTTGAGTTTGGCCCTGTCATCATTCTTAGTCTTTCTGTTTTGAGCCAAAAGAAACGGTTCGACAGCTTTCCTGAAAGTCGATATCTTGAAGACTTTTGAGTCCTCAATCAAATTTAAATATTTCAGAAGTTTACCATAGCTGTCATTTGTTCAGTGACATTCATTTTGTTGTTTAGATGGATGGGTGGGTAACATTTCACCCTCCTTCTTCAATCATGATTCGTTTATTCACACCATATATATACGCTCCCAAAAACAACTCACAACTTTGAAGTGACACCTCCATACACATCACATTTCTGTCACAATTAACACACGGACTGGCACTCGAGCTTCCCGGTTCACCGCAGTCGGCAAGTCTCCTTTGCCGCCACAAAGATGAACACCCGAAGTCATTAGCCTGGAAAGCTTCTTTTTTGAAGCCGAGGTCGGCGGCGGCTGATCTTTCGTGTGGGTGGTCGCCTGGAGCTGCCTCAGACCGCACACGGGACAGCCTCCAGTCTACCTCGTACCAACGCCGCATAGCTCGTCCTCACCCTGTTCACGCTCACCGTGTTCACGCTCACCGTGCTCACGCTCACCGTGCTCACGCTCACCGTATTCACGCTCACCGTGCTCACGCCCACCGTGCTCACACTCACCGTGCTCACGCTCACCGTGCTCACGCTCACCGTGCTCACGCTCACCGTGCTCACGCTCACCGTGCTCACGCTCACCGTGCTCACGCTCACCGTGCTCACGCTCACCGTGCTCACGCTCACCGTGCTCACGCTCACCGTGCTCACGCTCACCGTGCTCACGCTCACCGTGCTCACGCTCACCGTGCTCACGCTCACCGTGCTCACGCTCACCGTGCTCACGCTCACCGTGCTCACGCTCACCGTGCTCACGCTCACCGTGCTCACGCTCACCGTGCTCACGCTCACCATTTGACTCAAATTTAACTATTTAACCATTTACTCACTATGAACGTACAAAATAAAATAATGACCCATCCCTTGAACTTTTGGTATTTCAGTACCTCTGGAGCGGAGTCAACAGATTCCTTGATGAACCTCGTTCATTTTGACTCAATCAACTTCTTTACGTTCAGTGAATAGGACAGAATTAAATTTCTGGGACATTGAATTCTGCAAGGCAAGAATAAACCGCTCGATTTTAGGTTCAACAGTAATGGCTTATCCGATATACTTCACCATACAGATTAATTACAAGTTTCCTAGCTACCAACATCGTGTAAGCGTATTGTTTCTGTGTGGGGAGGCCAGTGTAACTCCTGTTGCCGTAGCTAAGACGTGCAGGTACTAAGTTTAGTCATCAAGGGGTAGCGGTGAAGGGAACAATAATATTATTTTTCGAACTTATTGCTGTTGTGAGACGTGTAAGGGGTTATTCTAATATGCTGATGCCTATCTTCGTATGTTTTCTCGAATTATTCCATCAATTTTTTCCCAATTCGATTGAATTAAATTATAGTTTAATTTTTTTAGTAAAACACAAACATCATTTTATGCAGTAATTTTAGCGGAGATTATATATACCTTGACTATTTTCAATATTTTCCATGACGACGCAGAGACCAGCATGCAGTACCAATTTTTGCTCGAGTGCGTTTGGTCGTACACGTTTCAGTTCCATGTAATTCTCTCTATTCCTCAGGTGCTTCCTGCTTCTGGTAGAGCGCGTTGCAGCGAAATGTTGCGGTTGAATCAAGGATTTGATTGCACTAGTATCGAGTATGGTGTCTGGGTGAACTTGGACCACTGTTTGAGACGACAGATTCTGAAAAAAATTTTAACAAGTAATCTACATGCTTCTCTTGAAAATGATTTTTTAATATAGAGAATCCAATTTCGCAGTAAAGGTTTTCAAACATAGTGTAACTAAATATCATCACTATAGATCGTACGTTCGGTACTGATCTCCTAAAAAATCGTGTTCCCGAATCTAAAACTCAACCGTGTCGGTATTCAAAGTATAGTCGATCTTACGATAAAAATTAGGAATAGTCATATTTTTCAATTAAATGTAAGCTAGCCAAATGAATTCCATGGTGAGTTCATAAATATAATGAAAAGGGTAGTAGTGATACCATGCGGGTTTTTAGGAAAAACATAGCCTAGCGGTAGTTTAATTCTAAGGTGAATGCCCTGCTCATCCCATAAAGACCTGGTCTGATTATAACAGCTGTAATGTGAAAGGTCGTCAGGATAAATCGAGTTAGAACAAGTGCCGTTAACTGATCGCATTAGGGATAGGGAGACAACACGGCCGGGGTGTTCATGGAACACATAACGTCAGTGTTTTCATCTTACTGGAGGCAGAGTAAGAAGGGAAATATTGCGCTGACGTTTAAAAAGCACGGATACCATTTCAGAACAGAGAAGAACATCTTCGGTTGCATTACCAAAGTGACAACTAAGTAACATGTGGCCGCAGATGTCCTTAACGGAGTTTATTTCCTAGTATTATTATTTTTATTTTCACCTATAACGAAGAGGACTGTTTATTGGTATCAAGAAGTCACGGACAGCTCTCTGTGCAATTATTTGCGTACTTGGCGTGAATTGCGTTCAATTGCAATTTACTAAATCTATACTATAATAAGAGCCACATCCGTCCGTCTGTCTGTCCGAAGCCAGCCTGCAGTGTGTGATGAGCGTACCTGTGATACAAGTTCCAGCCCTATATATTTTGACGTGCCGTGTTCACGCGGCCTCATCAACTCTCGAGAGATGGCATTTTTTAATTTCTTATGGCCTTTCTCTCATTTCGCTTTTTTTTTATTTCAAATAAAGGGGGGTGGACTAGTTACACGTAGAAAAGGTGTCTTTTATTTGAACAGTGCATGATTTATCTGCTCCTAGTTTCTTTCTGAATACTTTCTGCCGATTTTAATCGCATGTAGAAAGCTTTTCTATTTTACTGCGCACGATGTTTTTTCGCCTAGTTTCATGGAAAACATTTTTTTAAGAGCTCAAGGAATGAATTCACGGACGAATGGGATTATTAGTGCAGATTTATTTTTATTTCTTAATGTATTGTTACAGAAAGCTCACCAGTTACGTTCAGTCAGTGTTAGCCACATCCTTCCATTTGGAGTGTACTCGTCTTTTGAAGTTTTTAACATTAACACGTTGACTCCGATTGTGCGGTTGCTACGGTCAGTTGGGTTAGTCCAGAAGAAGTCGTATTGAAAAACCGGCTTTTTTGCTCTAATACATTTTTAATCTTTTTAAACAGTATAAAGAATACTATTGAACCATAATATGTTACCTTTTACTCTAAAATTTATTTCGAAAATGGTGGCAAAATAGTTGAAATGTAGTTTGTGTATTCCGGTACGTAAATGAACTATTTACCTAGTGGTACACATATGTACCACTTCGGAGTCAAAGTGTTAAATCTCATTACCCAAGATAAAATTTGTATTCTTACAAACTTTCCGTTAAAATATCAAACTATGAATTCCTCTTAGCGACTGTTTCTTTCAACTTACTGAAGGAAGCTGCTCAAGCAGTCGGAATTCTGTAAATAGGATGTTGCCACATGCTTCGTTGCGTATTCTGAACAAAATTCGTCGATTTATCCAAAGGGCAAATCTTATGCATAAATACGAAATGACAACATTTATTTTGTTGCGGTGAACAGTCTCCGATCTACGAATGGCAGCCGGAGAAGCGCTTTCCTTACGCGTTGCCCCCTCCTATACGAGAGAAAATGTGAGGTCCCGAACTGATAAATTGGCTTTATGTTTTTGCTGAAATAAAATAAGGTTTTCTTCTTTTAATTAGGGCCACCATTTTTCGGTTCATTGCTGTTCTGATGTTAGCACCCACTACTTTCTTTTTCAACTTCTGCCTTGTTTCATAAACTTCCTTCTTAACTTACTGCATCTATGCACAAAGGATCCTATGTGAGAACTTACCTTGTGCATTGATTCCGCGGTACCATGACTCCGAACTAAATGGAGCCTTCATCCTTCCTCTCTTTGAAACAACGTTGTTGGGGGTAGTAAGTTTAAAATAATATATTACTTTATATAATACATATCACTTAATATAACATGTATCTGATATACATGTTAGATTAGATGCATATATTATAAGATATAATATATGTAGATATCTAATATATAACACACATAAATATCATATATTAGATTATATATATATGTATAATATATTTCTTTACTTCTTGTTTTACTTTTACGGTTTACTTTACTTTTTTCCTAAAGCTGTACGCTGGGTTCCTAGGAAAACCTTCCTGTGCTGTAAATGAGGTTCGTTTATATATGTAATTATCGACGGGTACATCTAAAGCTCCTCGGGGAGATACAACTATCATGTCTATGAGAATTTTCGCTCCCAGGGGGAAAATTTTAAGGTTTCGAGCTGATAGTTAAATAGGCCTACTTTTTCGCTAAAATAGAACCAGTATTTGTTTTGTTTAGAGCATGTTTTTCAGTTCACTGCTGTATTGCATTTATGTACCTACTTTCTTATCTTGTTTCATGAACTTCCATCCTAACTTCATGTTTCTAGGTGCAAGGGAACACACCTCGATCGTGCATCGATTTCGAGTGGCCTTGACTCCGTACTAATTGGTGCCATCATCCTTCCTCTCTTTGAAATCCTTTGTTGTGGTCAGGCAGGCTTAAACGTGTAATCTAATCCCCTACATATATAGCTGGTTGTTGATAGGAAAGTATTACACAAGTAAGCCTGTCTACGACCGAAAAAGGCCCATTGGTTGGAGACGTGTGAGGTAGTTCTGTCAGAAAAAGTTGAATAAACTTGATTTTATTCAGCTCATTTCGTCTTTTCCTGCTGCGAGATGATTGTTTCTTTTTCAATTGAAGGGGAGGTGCTATGATCCAAGATTTTGGGGTACTTGTTTTGAGTTGAGAAGATACTAAGTTTTATAGGGATGATCCTACTTTCCAAGTTAACAAAACACTTCAAAATCCCGCAGATATTTTAAAAGCAATAAATGCGAGCGTTCATACTAAATGGCATTAGCGAAAAATTTATCCACCAATTTCAGGTATTTATGATAGATTCTTATGTCATCATGTTCATTAAGCAGCACATTGAGATTGTAAAAGCTGAAGAAATATTTTGAAATTATCTTCTGAGTCGCTCAGTAGAATTTAGTTTTACACGTCCTCCTTTCAGGGAAGGCACGTTGCATAAGAACAGTTTTTCTTTCACGGTTAGGCTAATCAATGAAATCACTGAAACAAAAAATTGCTGTTGTTTTTCGATCGTGTCCCTGCACCTTCATTTAAAGGTTGGCACAAAATGAACGTATGGATTTAACTTGCGTAAAATCAGTGCTGGGAGTGGAATGGCTTATTATACCAGTCAAAAATATAACTCTTATTATTATTGTATATTATATACATATATGATAATTACAACTAGTATAACGATTTAAATCTATTTAAACTAGTTTGAAATGCGTGCGTTCTTTTTTTCCCCGCCCTGTATTGTCTGCCATTCTCGTATATATGATACGCATCGTAACAATTTCAACGACGAACACTTTCCAGTTTGTGTTTTGAACATATGAAGAAATCCTCCTCACTCCCGCAAATTGCCATGACAGGATACTGTGCTCGCAGTGACTAAATAAAACTATGGTATCGCTTGCGTTATCAGAATACGCGACGAAGCATGGGGCAACATCCTGTTGGCCGAATCCCCGACTGTTTGAGCAGCTGCCTGCTGGTCGTAAATTCAAGCAACGCATTCTCAGCGTTGTACATTTTATGCGTCAGGCCGCGTGCTGGAGTGAAATACTGATGTTTTTATAACGCCATCTGCAAGAATATTCCTATTTAACCCATTTCAGTCCAAATTTTTTACTCGCATTCCCGAAATTACAACTACAGCAATCGAGCTGACGCTGGCATCAGATTGTTACCAACATCGGAGTGGGGACGGAACTGACATCCTGCAGAAAACTTCAAAAATTACTCACGGGCACAAGTTGAAGGAGAATAAAATTGTGTTAGTATTTTTAGTGAGTGCCATATATATTATACGTGGAGCTGTTAAGAGTTAACCCTCATTGAGTCAACAACAACTATCAGCAAGTGCACTTTTCCCGTTTGAAGAACATTTCAGACCTGGAATGCTCCTGGTGACAACACACGCAGCAGCAGCAGCGGCGGCTACAACACTTCCGTAACGGAGATCATTGCACCGCATAATCCGCTCAAATTAGCCTCCATTCAACAGGCACATTATCGCCGCCCGTTGTTCAGATCGCGTGTGAGATTTCAACAGAATTACCTTCGCGTTGGCTCTGAAGTGACGGAATTTCGGGAACGTTATGCAGTTTCCCGGCATAAAAGAGTACAGAAGTAGAAGGCCGCCTATGTTACGATAAACGGTAGCAGAGATACTGAACTACTTTTTTATGTGCGGTGTCTTCGTAGAAAATTTTTGTTGATCGTGATGGAGTTTGTTTGTTTTAAATCGTTGTGCGTTATTTCATACTGAAAATTTGAACTTCTCCACAGCTGATTTGTCGTAAGTGTATTCTGAACGTGGTTATTAAATGATGGTATTCGTGTCAAAGACATGTATAGCTATGTTCAAACAAGTCCAGTATAAACTTAAAGCCAAGACTCAATTTCAGTAATTACAATTCTATGAACTATTACCACGTGTATTAGAAAAATATAAACGACAGCCTCTTAATGTCGCGAGCTGAGTGATTTCAGAGCGGTAAAATTACGGGCCAAAATGATGGCGAAAATAAGCTCAAGTTCTTTTATTCACACTAAGACTAAAATTCCAGTTTCTGATACACACAATACATTCCTAACCGTAAAGTCCTGGTCTTAAATTCCTAATTTTTAAATAATGAATTAACAGTTAGAATTTGAACATCAAATTCACAAATTTCTTCTTGACCACTCGAATTCTGGAATGTTTATTCTATGTAGATCCTGAAATCCTAAACAACGCTTCCAAAATACGATCCTTCACTCTTAATCCTAAAATTTACAATTGAAAGTTCAGATTCCATTCCGACTTGAAATCCTGATTAATAAACCCTGTCATTATCTAATCAAAAAGACCCTGGCGTTATCTAATCAAAAATACCCTAGTTTTATTTAATAAATAATATCCTGTCCTTATTTAATCAAAAAAACCCTGGTCTTATCCAACCAAACAGACCTCCGCCTTATCTAATCAAAATAACCTTCGTCTCATATATTAAAAAATCTGGTCTTTTCTTACCTAATCAGAAAAAAACCTGGTCTTATGTAATCAAAACGACCTTGGTCTTATGTAATCAAAAAGACCTTGGTCTTATGTAATCAAAAAGACCTTGGTCTTATGTAATCAAAAGGACCTTGGTCTTATGTAATCAAAAGGACCTTGGTCTTATGTAATCAAAAGGACCTTGGTCTTATGTAATCAAAAAGACCTTGGTCTTATGTAATCAAAAAGACCTTGATCTTATGTAATCAAAAAGACCTTGGTCTTATATAATCAAAAAGACCTTGGTCTTATGTAATCAAAAAGACCTTGGTCTTATGTAATCAAAAAGACCTTGGTCTTATGTAATCAAAAAGACCTTGGTCTCATGTAATCAAAAGGACCTTGGTCTTATGTAATCAAAAAGATCTTGGTCTTATGTAATCAAAAGGACCTTGGTCTTATGTAATCAAAAGGACCTTGGTCTTATGTAATCAAAAGGACCTTGGTCTTATGTAATCAAAAGGACCTTGGTCTTATGTAATCAAAAAGACCTTGGTCTTATGTAATCAAAAGGACCTTGGTCTTATGTAATCAAAAAGACCTTGGTCTTATGTAATCAAAAAGACCTTGGTCTTATGTAATCAAAAAGACCTTGGTCTTATGTAATCAAAAAGACCTTGGTCTTATGTAATCAAAAAGACCTTGGTCTTATGTAATCAAAAAGACCTTGGTCTTGTGTAATCAAAAAGACCTTCGTCTTGTGTAATCAAAAAGACCTTGGTCTTATGTAATCAAAAAGACCTTGGTCTTATGTAATCAAAAAGACCTTGGTCTTATGTAATCAAAAGGACCTTGGTCTTATGTAATCAAAAGGACCTTGGTCTTATGTAATCAAAAAGACCTTGATCTTATGTAATCAAAAAGACCTTGGTCTTATGTAATCAAAAAGACCTTGGTCTTATGTAATCAAAAAGACCTTGGTCTTATGTAATCAAAAAGACCTTGGTCTTATGTAATCAAAAAGACCTTGGTCTTATGTAATCAAAAAGACCTTGGTCTCATGTAATCAAAAGGACCTTGGTCTTATGTAATCAAAAGGACCTTAGTCTTATGTAATCAAAAGGACCTTGGTCTTATGTAATCAAAAGGACCTTGGTCTTATGTAATCAAAAGGACCTTAGTCTTATGTAATCAAAAGGACCTTGGTCTTATGTAATCAAAAGGACCTTAGTCTTATGTAATCAAAAGGACCTTGGTCTTATGTAATCAAAAAGACCTTGATCTTATGTAATCAAAAAGACCTTGGTCTCATGTAATCAAAAGGACCTTGGTCTTATGTAATCAAAAGGACCTTAGTCTTATGTAATCAAAAGGACCTTGGTCTTATGTAATCAAAAGGACCTTGGTCTTATGTAATCAAAAGGACCTTGGTCTTATGTAATCAAAAAGACCTTGGTCTTATGTAATCAAAAAGACCTTGGTCTTATGTAATCAAAACGACCTTGATCTTATCTAATCAATAACGCGCTGACATGTAATCAAAAAACCTTGAACAATATAACCCCTACAGAACTGATGGGGATGCTACCTAATGATATTCGCCAGAGTTGGGTTCACAAACTGACGTAAGACCTGAGCGGTCTGCGCCACTCCCTCATTACAGGCTGGCGTAATGAGGTGTGTGTTTAGTTGCCGATAAATTCCCTCTATGGGAGATAGAAGTATTGTATTTATGGGAATTACCTGCTCCTAGGAGGAGGATGCGAGATCCTGAATTGAAGTTTAGGTAGGCCTTCCTTTTGTTGAAATGGGATATTTTTCTTTGTTTTGTTGCGGACCATTTTTTTCAGGTTCACTGCTGTTCATTTTCCAGAGCTCTTTACTTCCTTCAACAATTTTTCATGTCATAAATTCTATCAATAATTGTATAACTTAGCGCAAGGTGTGGCGACATACTTTTGGCTTAAATGTACGTTATTTTCTTAATCCCCTACTAAATAGGGCCTTTCTCCTCCTTCTCTTGGGAATTCCTTGTTTTAGTTCGAGAGGCTCAAACCAATTTAAAATTTGCACAAATCAAGCTACAGAATCATTTCATTATAACAGTCGTATTTTAGAAGTTAAACAATTTAAACAATTTGTTTACCACGAGCGTTACAGAAGTAAATTGTTTTTCAAGTCTAGCACAAAGGTCAAATTTGAGTATTGCTGGAAAAAGTTGGAAAAATAATGTTGCGCTTGCCTCTGTTGGTAGTTTTTTTTATCCTTTTTATCATGTATAATGAAACGTAAGCACATCAATAACACATATTTTTTAAACCTTGTTTACTGTCGTCTACAGGGACATACGTGTCCCAGCACACTAAAATGATTGCTGAGAAACCAGTTTGTCAGGACTGTAATGTGATGATACAGCGCAATGAATTTATCTTCCAAGACAAAGCATGTCTCGGGGAGTAAAACTCATCTTTTCGTTGGAATTAACGCTTGCGGAAGAAGATGCAAGGTCCCGAGCTGAAGGTTAGGTAGCCTTTCTTCCGTTAAATAAAATATATATAATTTTATTGTTTTGTTGGACTATTTTTTTCGGTTCAATGCTGTTCTTTTTTCGCAGCTATTTTCTCCAACTGTTCTCATTTTATAAACTATCAATCTTGCTGTGTCTCTGTACAAAGAATCTTGGGTGGATATGTTTTACTTTTACGTCAATTTCACGTTCTCTATATTACGCCCGAAATGTTTCCTTCGTCTTTTATAAGGCACCACATTTCATGAGGTTAAGGAGGCTCTAATTTTAATTAACTTACCCTCTTCTAACATAAAACAACGATTTATATACCTACAGCAACTTTTTTCTTATAATATAAATAACGTGTATTTAGACTCAAAACGGGTAGCAGTAAAGACTTGAAAGCGTAACTTCAATTACTCAGACTCAAAAACACTAAAAGACACAAGCTCGTGAGTACAGATTTTGAAGCTCGTACACAAACGCATTTCCGGAAAGTTCAGGTCTACAAATGCTGACGTGTAAAGTGGATTTAAAAATCATCAAACCTTAAACCCGGTCCCCTCAGAGGGATCCAACTATTGTACCAATGGGGTGCTTCCTCGTCTCTTCGATACGCTCTTTTTGTAGCGGTTAGGGAGACGTAAACTAACTTATAATCTTAATCTTAAACTGTGTCTTGAAAGTCCTGTTTCAGTATTTGTTTTCGAGCACCTATCCTACTCTGTAACAGTTGGCCTTTGTATGCAATTTTTTCTTGATTGAATACTGTTGCATTTCAACGTAAGTGGTTGAATCTAGTTAACAAAACGCAAATTCAGACGTCCGAGGGATTTACCTACTTCGGTCACTCGATATGGAGTAACTCTGAAAGATGTGTGATCTCTCTCGTTAGTGGATCTGAAAGTGATCTAATCTCTGAATAAGGAGTGACTTCTGAAAGTGGTTTAATCTGTGAAGTGACGTTAAAAATAATTTAATATCAGTTTGGAGTAACTGAAAGGGATTTGATCTTTGCTGGGAGTCATCAAATGACCTAATCGTAAAAAAATATTTCTGAACAAGATCAGAAACGCTACAAGAAGTTCGTCCGATAACACACAGCTCACCTTGCACATCTCGCGTTTTATACAAACACTATCAGAGGCTCAACGACTAACAAGGCAGAAGGTAAATTTATGAAATAACCAAACCATTTCTAGTGAATGTCTCGCGTTTTTGTGCATTAGAGAACAATGAATGATTAGTGATTAATATCAAAAGTTACCAGTCTCTAACTTTAGTTTGAGCTCACACATTGAAACTAAAGTTAGAGTTTGGCAGCTCCACACTGTTGTTACTTCCTTCCACGAGATAAGCCCTCAGGGGGATACAACTATTGTATCTATGTGAATTAGAACTCCCACGGGGAAAATGTGAGGGCCCGAGCTGAGTTTGGTAGGCTTTCTTTATGTTGAAATAAAATGTTTAGGTTTTGTTAAGGACCATCATTCTGCAGTTCACTACTGTCCTGTTTTTCAGTACCTACTACTTTCAAATTTTACTGTTGTCTTGTTTCATGAACGTCTTTGTCGTGGCGAGAGAGGCTACAACTTTCTTATAGTCAATCAATCTGTAGCGGTTAGGGAGGGTTAAACTAACATCTAATCTAATTCACGAGCTAAAAGGGCTGACACCAATTGGTGTCACCACTTAGTGACATTAGGAATGGTATTGGTGACGCGCGCCCTCATCTGTGTATCACGCGGTGACTTGATCGAGTAGCGAGATTTCACTTCTAGATTTGTAGTGCGGCAATTGGAGCCAGTCAATCAAGCACTCGAAAATAGAAAGAATTCAGGGAGCGTATCTCGAGAGCACACTTTTTGAATCTTGGTATCAGAACCTCGACGACCTTAATTCCCGATACGAGGAGTTCGAGAGCCAAATCTGAATTCCAGAATTTTGATAGGAGTCTCGACTTGTAAAATCTTCATTGTAGAATTCCGACTAGATTGTCTTGTATATCAAAAATTTATGATGAATGAATCTTAATCCCACCATTCCGATTACAGCAACTAGCAGAAACCCGATGATAGATTTTCTTGAAATGAATTTAAAATTAGGAAACCTAAAATTGACACAACTATTTGAACATCCTTAGGGCAAAGTTCCAATTTCAGAATCGTCATATTGCATGATCCTGAGTACAGGATCTGGAGAGTGCAGGATCTGGAGAGTGCAGGATCTGGAGAGTGCAGGATCTGGAGAGTGCAGGATCTGGAGAGTGCAGGATCTGGAGAGTGCAGGATCTGGAGAGTGCAGGATCTGGAGAGTGCAGGATCTGGAGAGTGCAGGATCTGGAGAGTGCAGGATCTGGAGAGTGCAGGATCTGGAGAGTGCAGGATCTGGAGAGTGCAGGATCTGGAGAGTGCAGGATCTGGAGAGTGCAGGATCTGAAGAGTGCAGGATCTGAAGAGTGCAGGATCTGAAGAGTGCAGGATCTGAAGAGTGCAGGATCTGAAGAGTGCAGGATCTGAAGAGTGCAGGATCTGAAGAGTGCAGGATCTGAAGAGTGCAGGATCTGAAGAGTGCAGGATCTGAAGAGTGCAGGATCTGAAGAGTGCAGGATCTGAAGAGTGCAGGATCTGAAGAGTGCAGGATCTGAAGAGTGCAGGATCTGAAGAGTGCAGGATCTGAAGAGTGCAGGATCTGAAGAGTGCAGGATCTGAAGAGTGCAGGATCTGAAGAGTGCAGGATCTGAAGAGTGCAGGATCTGAAGAGTGCAGGATCTGAAGAGTGCAGGATCTGAAGAGTGCAGGATCTGAAGAGTGCAGGATCTGAAGAGTGCAGGATCTGAAGAGTGCAGGATCTGAAGAGTGCAGGATCTGAAGAGTGCAGGATCTGAAGAGTGCAGGATCTGAAGAGTGCAGGATCTGAAGAGTGCAGGATCTGAAGAGTGCAGGATCTGAAGAGTGCAGGATCTGAAGAGTGCAGGATCTGAAGAGTGCAGGATCTGAAGAGTGCAGGATCTGAAGAGTGCAGGATCTGAAGAGTGCAGGATCTGAAGAGTGCAGGATCTGAAGAGTGCAGGATCTGAAGAGTGCAGGATCTGAAGAGTGCAGGATCTGAAGAGTGCAGGATCTGAAGAGTGCAGGATCTGAAGAGTGCAGGATCTGAAGAGTGCAGGATCTGAAGAGTGCAGGATCTGAAGAGTGCAGGATCTGAAGAGTGCAGGATCTGAAGAGTGCAGGATCTGAAGAGTGCAGGATCTGAAGAGTGCAGGATCTGAAGGAGCACAAGATCCAAAGAGCACAAAATCTCCCTCAAAATCTTAGCTGTGAGCCTCTGGCCATAATTTCAGCTAATTAGATGTATCACTGATTCCGCTATAGAAGGTTCAACTCGCCGCCACAATCCTGACCTCAAAATGCGACGGCGGAGTCTGAGTGACAACGAGCACCGGCGCAGGTCACGTTTGATGCTGCAAGAGTCGCTCTCCGTCGTTTAGCTAAATCCTGGTCAATGGAGACCGAGCGGCATATATACACCATGACGAAGGGATTTGCTGGCAACAGTCGCCACTCAATACGGAAGGTCATGTTTTATTCGGCGGCCGTGCTTCACTGTTCGGCGTGTGCCCATTGTTCTTCACTTGCTGGAGCGGTGCCGTGAATGGCCGTCATCCGACGCACCGCTTCTCAATGTTGCATTAAATGCGTGGGACTGACACTGGCTGCTGCAGCTGAAGCTGAGTGAGGAGGACACAGCGAGGTGGTCGCACGCCGTCTCAAGGAACGGAAGACGGGGCCATGAGAACCGACCGACGGACCGCCGAACGTTGGTGCCTCGTTCTTTGAGCAGACGCACGTAAAATTAGTGATTTAATGGACCGAATATCAAATCCATGAACTGACCTTCGAATTAAAAGGGATTTTAGTGACCGATTGGACAGACCGCAGAACGCCCGTATCATCAAACGGATGACTTGTTGATCAAACATACCTAAAATTAGTGATTTTCGTGACCGAATATCATATCCATTAACTGACCTTCGGATTTAAAGCGATTTTAGTGATCGAATATCATATTCATGAATTGACCTTCGGATTAGTGATTTTAGTGACCGAATTTCATGTCCATGAATTGACCTTCTGATTTAAAGCGATTTTAGTGACCGAATATCATATTCATGAATTGACCTTCGGATTAGTGATTTTAGGGACCGAATATCATATCGATGAACTGACTCAGATTGACTCTCTGAGCACAGAATTGACGAAACGGTAGACGAATCGACCGTGACATGTAGTCTGATTGGCAGGACGATCACTGAATAGGGGACCTTATTCCCTGGGGAAAATTCACAGAACCAACTCCGTCTACAAATGTTGCAGTTTTCTACGACCCGCAACGAAGTAAACGGGTTACAAGAGAGCTGAAATCAGACATCCAAGCGAACGGTAGAAAAAAATAATTTCTTTCCGGGAAAAAAAATAACTTGAGCAAGAATTCATTAGAACCTTGGTGTGTGCAAAAACCAATTATTATTCAGTATGTCCCGCTATGTCCTTAATCAAGGGCGCGATTCAACCTCATAATAGTTTGTTTACTAAAATTTATGTTGAAAAACAGGAAGTTCTTTGTTTCTACTTTGTATCAAATTCGGCTGAACTTGATCGTAAAGCATTCATTAAGCCCATGATATTTACTAGTGTACCAATAAGTGTTCCAATACTTGCACCAATCATGATAAGCGAGACTCTCATTAAACTCCTGATGGCATGTACTAGTGACCCAATTGAGTTAATCACTATTTCAGTATCGACTATTTTTTGAGGAGCATGGAAAACGTTTCAAGTTCATCACTATGTACATCACACGCAATAACGTCCTGACGTACACCTGTGACGGAAACTTCACCACCTTCCTAAATAACAGCGTTGAATATGTTAGGCGAACGCATGTACATTTGAATCTGTTCATGGGTTACTATCCGCAGGTCTTTCCGTTTGAATTCTTGCATGCGACTTTTCTGGACGAAAAACATTGTTCCTTGCACTTGATTTTCTATTGAAATTGTATTTTAAGATTTGTTCAAATAATTTTAAACTTAAGCATACCCGCCTGTTGTATCGATTTTTCGATAATTTTCGAAACATCACTGCCTTATTTACCTAGTACTCGACTGTAACCCAATTTTCAGTACTGCACTTTAATGGTACCTGAACAAATACGTCACAAAGTAAGAATAAACAGGCAATCATAGTCAATTCTCATCGTTAGCTATTACAAATGATTGTCCCAGCGCGTTTGCATTGAGGTTGCAGGTTCATGGTTACCAGTTAGGTAGCTTTGAAAATTGGGATTTGTCTGCCTGCATTGGAAGAAAGAAAAGAAAAGAATTATTTCCAATAAAGATTGTATGGAAATATGATACATAATTGGTTTTTAAAATGAGGCTGTAGTGAAGAAATTCATTTCCAAATCTCGGTTTTTGCGGGATCTCAGTAGACGCAGTCGAGTGCACGCACGGCATGACGTGACGCACGGTCTCTGAAGTCGCATTTCTGTGCACAAATTTTTTTAAGCTCCTCTTTTTCAATCTATTATCTGTATGGACGACACAACCTTTTGTAACCGTCAGCAATCTTCATGGTGATATTTTACTTCAGAAATGATCAAGTATCGCAAATTCGGCTTGGAAAATTTCATGGTAGCAACGCTAGACTCGAACGCGCTTAGGCTATTGTTATGCGTCACCAAGGTTAGCAAAGCACCGCTTTTGGCACACGTTTCCCAGGTAAGTAAAACACTGCTTTTGGCACACGTCACCAGAGTTAGCACGAAACCGCTTTTGGCGCTCGTAACCAAGGTTAGCAAGGTGACACCGCTGTTGGCAAGTAGATCGCCTGAGTAGCGGAGATATGTATACTCTTGCAGACGCAGATGGTAGCTTTCTCTGTCGCGGTGGCCGACACCTGCATCTGTTCCTCTCCTCTAAGTTTCTCTGTCGCTTCTAATGTGGTTCCGCTTCCTCAATGCTTGGAGAATACCTTAGATAGGCCCGAACGGCTTGGTACAACGCTGACAATTGTCACCACGATTTGATGGTAAGATTTGCAAACAATTTACGGTTTCCTGTTTACGTCATCTTAGTGATAAAGCTGGCAGCATAAGTTCCGAGTAGACTTGGCTACGAAGTATTCCACGCATTATAGGATGTTCTGCGTGTATATTTACATAATTTCTATTTATTTTCGCAGAGAAACGAGTCTTTTGTAAAACGCTTTTTCTGTTTACTTTCGCAGGGATACGAGTCTGTACAAAGAGCACGCATAGACGCACACGAAAATTAACAAGAATGAATCATATTCTCATTTATTGATCAGGATATTATCCTTATTAATTAAGGATACTATCGTTACCGATACTTATTTACTATAAAGTTATAAACTAATAAGGATTTTGATGCTATTTTAACACGTTAAGTGCGATGGGTCAAACTAAAGTTCAATATTCAATTCAAATTTAAAGTCAATTGTGGTAACCAACATTGAAAATAGCAAACATGAACTGGATCGGGGCTTAATTTAGCTTTCATTAAGTATTAATAAAAAACGAGTTAGTGACTGCAGGTGGGCCAGCAGCATTATGAAAATCACCTAAGTGACCACCGGTGGGTCCCTTAGCAGGAAATGTGTTAACTAGACTTACACAAGAGTACAGCCCCACAAAGCAAACGAGCGCACTCTTCTTCGGTTCTGAAGATGCCTCAACACCAGCGCTCTGAGGCGAACGCTGTTCCCGTCCCTGAGGGGCGTGGCCTTGCCAACTGTAAGTAACCACAACAGACTCGTTAGCACTAGCCGTAACTAGGACCTAGGTAACCACAACAGACTTATTAGCACGCACTAGCCGTAATTAAGACCTAGGCAACCACAACATACTTATTAGCACGCACTAACCGTAACTAGGACCTAGGTGACCACAACAGACTCGGTAGCACTGGCCAGAACTATCAGTAAAGGCTATTTGTTTTCTTCGAAGTACGAATTACTTCGATTGCATCAGCCCATTTTTTTTGTTAGAAGAACGGATTGGGAATCACAAAGTGGCACGGTCTCTTCACGAATAAAGTATTTTTTCCAGCCCATCTTCGCTATTGAAGGAAGAGGCGCAGAATCACATCATGGTAAGGTTCCTTGCCAAGTTGAAGAGAGAAAGGTGAAGCAAGGTATGAGGCTTTTAATGAAATTGGGCTTGAAAGGTGGTCGATATAAAGAGTTCTATGGCGAGGTGTCTACAAATTGTATTTGAGCACATTATTTCTCTTCTGACGCATTTTTTCTGTCTTTTTCATCCGTTTTATGGCTTATAAATTTCAGATCAGGAGTGTTCAGTTAGTGTAATACTTGTAAGAGCAGGTAATATTTCAATTTTCCGTTGTAGTAAAGTAGGTTGTATGTCTGAGTAGGTAGAATGTTACTGATCAGTAGTTATTTCGTTTGGCGAATGTATATACATTGAATTTTTCGTGGGATACTATCCGCAGGTCTTTCCTTTTCTATTAATACCACTTTTCTGGACAAAAAAACATTGCTTCTTGACTTAATTTTTCATTGAGAGTAAGCTATTTGAAAATTTGTTTTAAACGCCTTTATGTATGTGTTTTAATAAAGATCACGTATTTGTAATATACTTCTTATACTGCAATTAATAATACCATTTAAAATTATTGTACCTCGATTCATTTCAATTATGTAAACGTGAATTCTTGAACGATCTTCGAGTACTGTCTCAGCTCTGCAGTACGCCATTCTATAACGTGATAGATTTAGGCCACAGTCAGTATAAGTTAAATTAATTCCATAACGAACTCACCATCAAAATACTATTTCAATTACACTCAATTTTCTATAAGACAACGAAGTATCATTACTTGAACGATACGAAAGTAGAAATAACACGTGCACCTGTTAAACGCAAGTACTTTTCGTGTGCCTTTTTATGTTTGTGCTTGTGGAAACTTGGTGCGGTTGGTAGGTGCATGGAGAAAACCCTTGGTCCCTCTCCCTCCTTTTGTTGCTGTCCATTGGGAAGCTGCGGCTCCTCTTTTCCACGCCCAGCACCTCGACTGAGCCCATTTGTTGGAGGAATTCTTTTTGGTGACGCTGGCGCGGCGTGAGAAAGCGAAGCAACTGCAGAGTTAGCTACCGGCCCTGACACTGCTGTTGCTGCTGCTGCTGTTGCTGCTGCTGCTGCTGCTGCTGCTGCCCCAGATGTGTGAGTTGTGGACCCGCGCCCGTGTGGTGATCGTGCCTTCTACGAGAATTGCAGGTTCTCTAATTGAAATGAACTGATGTACAATAATTTCAAATGGTATCGGTTGTTAATTGATTGAAGCGTAAGATGTTTATATATATATATGTATATCTGTGAGAATTTGTGGTTCTCTAATGGAAATGAAGCGATATACAATGATTTCAAATGATATTGATTGTTAATTGAGTGAAACATAAGAAGTATGTTAAAAAAGTATGATTTTTGTTGAAAAAAATTCATAAAAGTTATTTTAAACAGACTATCATAAGGCGTACCGGGTATTCGGGTATCTCTCATGAGTATGAGGCGTACCGATACGACTGAACTGAATTCATCTCGGGCGCTGCAATTTTGCCGTGTAACCTTTCGTATTCTGAGTAAACCCTATCCTTTTGAAACTAAATGGACTGAATTGAGTGTTATTTTTTGGCCACTTATTTTCCATCTTTTCAACTTTACGAAATCGTTCATGTTCATTCCTTGTTTGCTTTTAAATTCAAAAACATTTTTTATTGTAACGCTCGCCATCTTTGGGTATTGCCTATTATTCATAATGCTGAAGCCGCTAATTGACCAACCATTTCAAACTGGTAGCTGCGTTAATGGTTTGCATTTTTTTCTGACATACTCCTAAAAAATATTTTAATAAAATTTCATTTTATGTTTGTTTCGTTAAATAATGTTCGCAATATGTCTCATCCTAAACATTCTGCCTACTTGCTTTCAGTTTGCAATTGTGTGGTCATGTGATTAGCAACCACTAAGCGATTGTGGTCAATTATAAACACGCGCTTTCCATATGTACTATACAATATTTTGAATGCATACCCCCGGAGCTTCACAACATCATTATCACCTGCTACTTTATAATCAAAACTATTACTACATGATTCATCAATCTAAAACTCGGAGATTATTTATGAACATTGAATAGAAATTGTTTTTTTTCAATGAATTTATCCTTTCGAACTAGGAAAGCAAAACTGAAAATAAAGTTTCAAGAAAAGAAAGCGGACCAATTCACCCTAACTGCACCCATGAAACGCTAGTGTAACGTCTTTAGTAACAAAATCGTATGTACAAAGAAAATAAAAATCTATGCTGTAATATGAGCCGCGTTCGTCTGTCCGTTCGCCTGTCCGTCGCACCCACCAGCAAAGAGTGTGTGATGACCTGTGATACAAGCTTCATCAACTCCATAATATTATTTTCGGAGCATTAATCCACCAGATTCCGAGTAGGAATGAATATCACGTGTATGGTTAGGCAATAAGACCGCGTGTCATAAGATTTGTCGAACATAATTATCCGTTTTTGACGGGCCGTGTGCACCCGTAATGATAGTAGTAACAGTGCCCACATGTGAAGCAGTCCTCAAATGTGTAACACGGGAGAGGAGCTGCGCGTGGTTGCCTCGCTAGATCAATACAAAGGAATGAAGACCATACGACAGCCCGCTGTGGAGGAACCTTCTCAACGTGATCAAGTCTTCCGTGTCTTCTGATGTCAGAGTCGGTGCTTAGGTTGCAGCGTTTTATTTCCATGCGTTTGGTGCAATAATTTCATGCTTTTGATGCAATTACCACGTTTTTGATGCAATGATAATTTGGTGCGGTATTGCCATCGTTATCGAGGTAAAAATTCACTCCGTTGTTTGAGTATTTAAAGAACGTTGTGCAATTTGTGAGAGGCTTTCTTTTTCTGGAGTTTCGTGAGGAAATTTCATTTGAATTGCTAATATTATTGACCAATACTCAGCGTATTTAAAATACACGTTTTATTTTATTTCAATACGCTCTACATTTGGCTTCGTAAATGTTCCCCCTCCAGAGGCTTAAAGTAACTCGTAATCAAATGTCCTAAATAAAAATCTAAAAACGAAAACAATGCTAATAATATTAGTCATTTTATGAAAAAACGAAAACGTTTCAGAGACCAGCTCCATCATCAGTTCTGTAAAATGAAAAGTAGGATCAATCCAACGTTAGCATGAATTTACAAAATTTTATTTTACAGAACTGATGATGGTGCTGGTCTCCGAAACGTTTTCGATTTTTCTAAAAGGACTAATTATAATGTTTTTTGGCTTTTAAACTTTTGGTGAATCTGCAATTTAAGCAAAGTGAACATCTGTTTAGAAATGTCATAAATGTTTCGTCTTGTTTGCAAGTTTCATTTGCTACGGCTAACATGTATTTCTACCCTTCTGCTTATTTAATAAAAACAACAGTTTCAGGAAAACTGTGGCGCCAAAGTCAATGTAATTTGAGAAGCTTCAATTATAAGCCTTTGTCTGACCCGGAGGCCTGTGATCAAGTGAAAGAATACACTTTTCATTATTTCTCACGTGACGTTCAATTTTTATTGTTATTGCCACTGCAGCAACTGAGTTTTTGGGAACGCTTTCATTGATACTTGTTGTGAAAGCCACAAAAGGGAAACGGAGCGAGTTAAGGTTCTGCTCTTTCCCTCAGGGGGATACAACTAGTGTATCTATGGGAATTAACAATCCCAGGGGAAAATGTGAGGTCGTCCCGAACTGAGATTTAGGTAGGACTTCTATAAATGTTTTTTGTTATGGTAAGGGTTATCTTCTTCCGGTTCACTGCTCTCCTGTTTTTAACACCTACTATTTTTTTTAACTTTTATCTTGTTTCATGAACTTTTTCCTCAACATACTGTTTCGATGCACCTTGTACATAGATTCCGCGTTCCTTTATCACTATACTAAATGGTTCCATCCTTTCTTTGGAACGCCTTTGTTGATGTTAGGGAGGCAAAATCTAACATTTAATATAATTTGGATTTCGCTGTGATGGAGTGATGCTCGATCTGGGACGAATAGCGCTATCGCCGAGTCATTATTTCTCTTCTCATCGAGTATGGAAATTTCTGAACATCACTTACGTTTACATGCTTTTCGAGTTGGCGAAACGCACTCCGTGAATTCAGTAATAATGAAGGACGTTTAGAGACTTCAACATTATTGCTTCTTTTCAAAATTATAAACTTTATTAATTAGTTTATTGGGTTTGTGAAGGATTGATGGAGAGGAACAGTAAAGAACTGAATCAAATTATTTTCTGAATTTATCACATAACGTTCATTCCTCTTAGAACAAGTTCATGAAAAATCACAATCACCTCTTTCCTCGAACAAAGCTACATTCAACTAGAAACAGCCCTTCCGGTTGATAAATCGCCACTGAAAGTGTCGTGTATAAAACCAAATCACCGTCAGTCGCAGATGTTCAGAAATCACTGTCAAGTTCAGAGAACGTTCCCGGTGACCGAACAATCGACGCACAACGAAGCACGCGTTGTTCATCAGCGCAAAACGAAGACCA
Source organism: Morinoia aosen (assembly GCA_030386875.1). Taxonomy (NCBI): domain Eukaryota; kingdom Metazoa; phylum Arthropoda; class Malacostraca; order Amphipoda; family Talitridae; genus Morinoia; species Morinoia aosen. The sequence continues at coordinate 13,932,948 of CM059562.1, forward strand.
AACCAAGACCCGACGAGCGTAGGCCTCGGTATCTTATCTCAGATAGCCATTCGGTTCCCATGACAGGCCTCGGTGCTGAGGAAAGGACGAGTCTGTAAACTATCTGAGCTACTGATATGTCGTCAATACATCGGTCACCAAGTCGAAGTAGCGATAGTTTGACTTATTTCGAACGAAGTAGCGAACGTTTCACGTATTTTGAACGACTTAGCGATTACTTGACATATTTCGAAAGAAGTAGCGACCGTTTGACGTTTTTTGAACGAAGTAACGACCGTTTGACGTATTTTCAACGAAGTAACGACCGTTAGACGTATTTTCAACGAAGTAACGAAGGTTTGACGTATTTTGAACGAAATAGCAAGTTCCGTGTCGTGCTGATGGCCGGTTCAGTGACGGTTGGCTGCGATGTGTCATGTAGACCTTGGCGAAATTTTTACTTCGTTGTTAAAAATGGATCCCTCAGGAGGATACAACTATTGTATCTATGGGAATTTGCGATCCCTGGGGGACAATGTGAAGTCCTGAACTATTGGGCAGGAACGCCTTACTTTTGCTGAAGTAGAATAGGTTTTTTGTTTTGTTACGAACCATATTATTTCGGTTAGGCCTTGTTCAGTTTTTCAGAACCTGTTACATTCTTCATCAACTTTTTATCGTGTTGCACAAACTTACTTCCTACCGTACTGTTTCTATGTGCAGGGGATCTTGTGTGTGAAGTTTGGGAACGCACCTTTTGCATAGGTTTCGCGTTCTCCTAACGCCATTCTAAATGTTGACTAAATGTTGACTAGTTTGCTAGTTTGCTAGTTTGCTAGTTTGCTAGTTTGCTAGTTTGCTAGTTTGCTAGTTTGCTAGTTTGCTAGTTTGCTAGTTTGCTAGTTTGCTAGTTTGCTAGGTTGCTAGTTTGCTAGTTTGCTAGTTTGCTAGTTTGCTAGTTTGCTAGTTTGCTAGTTTGCTAGTTTGATAGTTTGCTAGTTTGCTAGTTTGCTAGTTTGCTAGTTTGTTAGTTTGCTAGTTTGCTAGTTTGCTAGTTTGCTAGTTTGCTAGTTTGCTAGTTTGCTAGTTTGCTAGTTTGCTAGTTTGCTAGTTTGCTAGTTTGCTAGTTTGCCAGTTTGCTAGTTTGCTAGTTTGCTAGTTTGCTAGTTTGCTAGTTTGCTAGTTTGCTAGTTTGCTAGTTTGCTAGTTTGCTAGTTTGCTAGTTTGCTAGTTTGCTAGTTTGCTAGTTTGCTAGTTTGCTAGTTTGCTAGTTTGCTAGTTTGCTAGTTTGCTAGTTTGCTAGTTTGCTAGTTCGCTAGTTTATGTTTGCTAGTTTAAAAAATAATTGACTTAAAATTTGAGTTGAATAATGAACTTGAGTTTGACCCATGGCGGTCAAAGTGTTAACACGTCGACTGCGTACGACTCATCGAGGGGTCGTTCGAAAAAGTTTCAACAATCTTTTAAAATTGTTGGCATTTAATGGCCCAGTTAATGCTTGCTTTTTATAAAATTTCTTTTCTAACTTTTCAGCCCTACGAAATAGTTCAATTTCTTCACGTGTAAGTTGATTAAGAAATGCACCTAACATTTTCGTACTAAAACACAGCAATTCGTTAAAATCTATATTTCTGTCTAATTATAAAATGCAACGTTTCGACGTATCAAACATCATCCTCAGGCTGTAAAAAAAACAGAATGATTTTCAGTCACATTGGAAAAAAATGCATAAACTAACACTTAAGTAATATAGACTAGATAAGTAGATCACAAAAGACGAAAGCGACTAGACAAAATAACAACCTTTTTTATCACAGGAATAGTAGTATGACTAGATACATTGTACAAAACCGATGTTCATCACACGAGAGATAAGAGCAAAATGGTCGAGCAGCCTCGTCGCACCTAGCAAGCTGAAGTTCTACGAAACAGTTTGAGAGCGAAAAAATCATTCGCGGTTTCATTAAGGGGAGGTTTAAGCTCATGAATGTGTAATGCTTCAATTATATGAATATGGTCTTTTTTAATAACATTATAAAGAATTTTGGTGTTAGGGAACAGATCTTCATTGGATCGTTTGCAACTATGGTCAACACGAAAATGATTGAAAATGGAACCTTGATATTTATGAGCGGTTAATCTTTGCTTCAGGGTCATTCTGGTCATGCCAATGTAACGTTTGTCAAGTGACTTACATTCTCTTCGGTTACATTTAAATTGATAAATCACACCGGCCTTGTCCAGATCGTTGACCCCAGATGCAGACAGATTATTTTTTACTAATTGGTCACTGATTTTACGGTTCTTATAATACACGCAAACTTTAATAGAAGTTTCTGGATTTATTGGTTTAACAAAAGTTTTAACAATGTTTTTAAAGACCCGTTCGTCAATTTTGTAATTATCATGCATTTGATTTTCGTAATAAATATTGATACGGTTTGCATTCGCTGAATTATTGTCACTGCTCATGATTCGGTTCAAAAATTTATCAATAGTTTTATCAATCAATGTATTAGGAAAGTTGTTATTAACAAGTAAACGTTTGATTCGAAGCATTTCGGAATGAAAGTTTTCCCAATTACTGCAAACTTTACGAGCTCTATTTATCAAAGTATGTATGACGCCTTCTGGGGAAACTATTAATTACGATTGTGAAGCTCCTCAAATCTATAAAGAAGGCGTCATACATACTTTGATAAATAGAGCTCGTAAAGTTTGCAGTAATTGGGAAAACTTTCATTCCGAAATGCTTCGAATCAAACGTTTACTTGTTAATAACAACTTTCCTAATACATTGATTGATAAAACTATTGATAAATTTTTGAACCGAATCATGAGCAGTGACAATAATTCAGCGAATGCAAACCGTATCAATATTTATTACGAAAATCAAATGCATGATAATTACAAAATTGACGAACGGGTCTTTAAAAACATTGTTAAAACTTTTGTTAAACCAATAAATCCAGAAACTTCTATTAAAGTTTGCGTGTATTATAAGAACCGTAAAATCAGTGACCAATTAGTAAAAAATAATCTGTCTGCATCTGGGGTCAACGATCTGGACAAGGCCGGTGTGATTTATCAATTTAAATGTAACCGAAGAGAATGTAAGTCACTTGACAAACGTTACATTGGCATGACCAGAATGACCCTGAAGCAAAAATTAACCGCTCATAAATATCAAGGTTCCATTTTCAATCATTTTCGTGTTGACCATAGTTGCAAACGATCCAATGAAGATCTGTTCCCTAACACCAAAATTCTTTATAATGTTATTAAAAAAGACCATATTCATATAATTGAAGCATTACACATTCATGAGCTTAAACCTCCCCTTAATGAAAACACGAATGATTTTTTCGCTCTCAAACTGTTTCGTAGAACTTCAGCTTGCTAGGTGCGACGAGGCTGCTCGACCATTTTGCTCTTATCTCTCGTGTGATGAACATCGGTTTTGTACAATGTATCTAGTCATACTACTATTCCTGTGATAAAAAAGGTTGTTATTTTGTCTAGTCGCTTTCGTCTTTTGTGATCTACTTATCTAGTCTATATTACTTAAGTGTTAGTTTATGCATTTTTTTCCAATGTGACTGAAAATCATTCTGTTTTTTTTTTTACAGCCTGAGGATGATGTTTGATACGTCGAAACGTTGCATTTTATAATTAGACAGAAATATAGATTTTAACGAATTGCTGTGTTTTAGTACGAAAATGTTAGGTGCATTTCTTAATCAACTTACACGTGAAGAAATTGAACTTTTTATAAAATTAACAACTTCGAATTTGAGTTGGATATTGAGCTTCAATTTCACCCATAGCATTCAACGTGTAAAGCAAGGAAGCTTGAGCCTGTGCATCCTTCCCTCCTGCGCGCCCCACTCGCAGGGGAGATTTGGGGGCTTAAGAGAAGAAGTTCAAGTTGGAGAAGAACTGCCGACGCGATCTCTTTGAACCGCCAGCTTTTCTTCACATTTTTTAAAGCTCCCTACAAGTTGAGTAAGCTAATTAATAGAAGAGAGCGGTGAGGCCGGAGCGCCAGGTGCTTCTTACTAAAATGAGACGTGGAGCGGTGCGGAAATTTGAGGCAAAAATGAAAGCGTGTGTGGTTTTGAGGGAAAATATAGCAGGGGCGTCGTGGCGTTGGTGTGACGTGCTGGCTCGCTTGCTTGGGGATATTTCCGCGGTTGTCTACGGTCGGTTTGGGTAGGTTGTGAGTAGAAGAATAGGGAAATCAATTTTACTGCTCGAATACATTTTAATCCTTCCTAAGAAACATGAAAAATACAATTGATCGATAACATTTCACCTGGAGTGATAAGTTATTTTTTAAAAAGGTTGCGAAATTAATGAAATTCATTCAGAAAGTCGCCACAAAGCGAAACAAATGCTATTAAAAGTGTTTGGCTATTTGAATTTACGGTCTAAATTTTATTTTTTTAATTTAGGCAAAAACTTTTCGGGGCAAGTTGTGTTTTGGTTGTAAGGAGTCGACGTTTTTCACACCAAAAACTAGCTGGTGTGAGGGGAGGTGTGTGGTACCAGCTGGTGTGAGGGGAGGTGTGTGGCTCCAGCTGGTGTGAGGGGAGGTGTGTGGTACCAGCTGGTGTGAGGGGAGGTGTGTGGTACCAGCTGGTGTGAGGGGAGGTGTGTGGTACCAGCTGGTGTGAGGGGAGGTGTGTGGCTCCAGCTGGTGTGAGGGGAGGTGTGTGGTACCAGCTGGTGTGAGGGGGGAGTGGATCTCATAAATTACAGAAGCCCCAAAAATTTATCACGAAAATTTAACAAATTGCAAATATTTTAGTTTTTAAAAGGGGGAATGAGGTGCAGCGTGGTGAACAATAAGCCTTTTTTATCACGGGGACCGGAAGGATGAAAGATTTAGAAGTTTTTGTACTGCGAGGGTTGAGTTGTTATTGTCCGTCGTCGTGACGGTTTTTTGAAAGCCTTTCGCTCATCACCAGAAGTTCGAGGCTTCTGTAGAATACTCTCAGCTTGTTGTGGGAAAATTTTATGCATTAATTTTTGATCAAAGTTGAAAATTAATTCTTATTCTTTATATTTTCGTTTTCAATGTAAGTGAAAATGAGAGTTCGAGTAAAATAAGTAATGTCTCCTATGATCACTTACGCCGCTTCTTAGAGTTTTTTTTTCGGGTTGATATGTTAGTATCTAAATAGGATACAATGAGTGTTGATATGAATTATACTAAAACTAACGTAAATATTTTAATGATGCTTATTATTTTGATGATAACATCTATTATACCGTCATTTTGATGAGTTAAAATCACTCGACTGAATTCGAACAGATCGAAACCACTCGTACAACGAAGGCTTCCAGGAACGCAGGTGAAGCTGAAATAATGATAAAAGTTATAACAAAAATAGAAATAATAAAAAAAGTAAAAGTAATAATAGAAATAGGAATAGGAGTAAAAATATTAATAATAATATTAGTATTATGAGGTGAGGCGTGCGATAGAAGTGAGGGAAGCGCAGAGCAGCAGGAGCAGGCAGCCACAGCGCGGCCTGTCGGGCGTGTGACAGTGAAAGTAACGCTGCGGACGGCAGTGATTCTTCTCGTGTAAAAGTGCTGTCGGTCGTCACCTCGAGGTGACACTGATTGATCGTTCATTGACTCCATCAAAAAGAAAGTCACGACTTGGTCCGTTAGGAAGCACATTTGACCGAAATTCAGAGCCTTAATGTTAGGGTGGGAGTAAAGTAGCCTATCGAGGTACTAAGTAGGTGGTGTGATTGGAACCTCGTTAATCAGTTGCTGTGCTCGCAAGATGTCGATGTGTGCGCGCACATTAACTGCTAGAAATTCTCGAAGAAGGTCTCGGATAGGGATACGACTTTGTACCTCGGGAAATTGGGGCTCCGAGAAAGATGAGAGGTCCCAAGCTGAAGGTTGAGTAAGCCTTTTTGTTGAAATGACAAATGTTTTTTGCTTCGTTACGGACCATTTTTTTGAGTTCACATGAGTTATTTTTTTGTACAGATACAAATTATGTATCCCCCTAAAGGCGGAACGGTTTAAACTTATTTCGGTCTAAACTTCTTACCGTACATACGGTCTAAACTTCTGTAAATTTCTCGCAAGTCCATCCATCCCAGGTCTATGACAGATTACTGAAATGCGTTCCACTTTTTAACAAACACGCAAGACGAAGAAACATTTAATTTGCTTCTCGATCAGTGCGGTGCGGTGATTTCCGCAAAAATGCTCATTTTAAAAAACAAGGTGTCCAGGCGATTATGGGGCTTTCCGTGTAGTTAATTGCATCAAGAATGGACACTCCAGGCGTATTTTTGGCATTGCATTGGAACTGTAATGATGGACCTATGTGTTTTTTTCCAGTACAGCTAGGACTGTAACAGTTTTCGCTCTGAATCTTGACGAGTATCCTCCAAAATTTCTGTTAGCGTTGTCGTAACGTTTGTTAAGCTAACGTCACCTAGAAAAGACATTAGTTAACATACGGTGTCTTAACTTGCGCGTAAGAACAAATGAAGGTAAAAATCAATAAACTCTAGAGGGATAAATAGAATAGAATAGAATAGGGCAAGAATCGGTTTGCTTGACAGTCGGTTACAGCGCATCGTAGAGACGACCTTCAGTTTACCATTAATGCATTAATGAAGCTATGTCCAGCACGCACGAGGACATCGGTGCACCTACTCTTACATTATTACTTTGAACGCGACAGGTAAAACTCAAATTCAATATTCAACTTTAATTTCAAGTCAATTGTTATGAGCAAATTTTGAAAACGAAGAACGTTCACTGGATAGTGCCTTCACTTGTAGCTTTTATTGCGTATTTATGAAAACTGAGGTAGTGACCCCTGGTGGGTCAGTAGCATTGTCAAAATCTTCTCCGTGGCCACCGGTGACTCACTTTGCAGTCAAAGTGTTGAGGAGAGAGGTTGTCAGGATAGAGACAATGAATTCGTCGTCTTCTTTGCTTTTTAATTACCGATGTCCTATTTTCATCGATTCCTGCCTTCATAAAAACAAAAAACATCTATCTTCTTGTTCACCGCCTAAGAGTGCTCCTAATTTTTCAAAACATATTTCCTATCAATTTCACGGTACGCCTGGACATAAGTAAAAAGAGGAAAAACTGCCGTGGTAGTACACCCATAATTTCTTGTCTATAGTTTAGTTTATTGTATTAACACTTTGACTGCGTTAGGTATAACTGAATTTTAACATTCAACTCAAATTTAAAGTCAATTGCAGTAACTAATGTTGAAAATTGCTAACCATGACTGGATAGTGCCATTATCTAGCTTTGATTGGGCATTTGGGAAAATTGAGTTTGTGACATAGTTAGCAGCATTATGAAAACTCCCGTGTACCACCGGTGGCTCACGTCGCTGTCAAAGTGTTAATTAAAGAATCTCTTGGAACTTCCGACTGGTTTCGATGAGTTAACTGGGTCCTGAGGCGACTTTTCCATTGTTTTCATTTCACGCAACAATGCGCCGCCGATTGTTGAGCCTTGGCAACATCTTCCTCGTTGGATTTTCTACAACGTCACCGAGACAAGAAGCTTGAACGGAGCGAGGTACAGCAGTTAAACAGGTTGCATGTCGACGCAAATGGTAGAGAATGCATGACTAAACATTTTTCAATTCAAAACTTCCCCCCGCGTATTGTGCCATATGTGTACCACCAGTCAGAAGTTGCTCATTCACGTACCAGCATAAATGAATGAATCTCTTCTGTTTTGGGACCTCTTTAGACTATAACTGTAGTCATACCAGATGAAATGTATGGTGGACTTGCATTTTTAATATTTTTAGGAAGGGGAATAATTTATTCCAGTATTAAAGTCGATTTGCCTTCTCTGCTACTTACGACTTAACCGACTTGGTTGGTGAAATGAATGCGGTGAACATGTTGAGTAAGTAAAAATGTGACGATGAATTCCATTCAACCAAGCTATAAATTTGATCGCAAACGTAGTGCGGGAAAAATGTTTTTTCCGACAGATTGGGGAAGGGAAGTCGTTCAATCCATCTATCTCCTCGTTATCGTTTGAACCAGCGCTCGTCAGCGTTAATCTCGGTCACCCACCTTAGTTAATAGTTAATATCACTTTGAATATAAATTACAAATACCTATAATTGAAATGAATATTTGAATATAAATATCACTTATTTAATATCACTTTGACTGCGACGTGAGCCATATTTGGTCACTAAGGGGGTTTTTCGCTGCTGAGCAGCGAAGTAATCCCAAACTCAATTTTAAAGAAATACTTAATCTAAACTAAATCAAAATACTATCCAGGTAATATTTAATAGTTTCAGCATTGAAAACTTCAATTGACTTTAAATTTGAATCGAATATTTAATTCGATTCTGTCAAAGTGTTAGTATCACTTTTTGTGGAAATTGGTTGAGAATTTAAGTATGGTCTATGTATGTCTCCTATTTCTTTCTTCACTTTTATTTCTTTCCCGTGGAGATGGCCTGTGTACCAAGCAGCCGACTTCCCGCACGAGTGTTTTCCTTCTTTGTTGTTCATTCCCATTTCAGCTTTTGGACTAAACGGTCCCGAGCCGAGGGTGTTAAGAAGGCCTTTATTTTTGGCAAAATAAAACATTTTTTAATGACCATCTGTTTCATTGTGCGATTCACTGTGCACCTGCGATAAATTATTGAAAATTAATAAAAGATTAAGGAAACCCAAATGAACTCGATACTTTTATTGTAGTAGTTCTTGCAGGAACAAGTCGCTTCAACGCCAATGTAACAGGACCGTAGTTTGTAGCTTTTTATTAAAAATAGAACAATTGGCGATTTTCAACAAGAAGTCCGGGTGGCGTCCAAATTTTGAACGAACTGTAATTTACGAACAATACATTACTAACAGATACCAATAATTTAAATACTTTAGTGTTTCAAATTGCAACGAATGCCAATCGGTCACTTTATATCACAGTTGCTTGTACAGAGTACACGTTCCTCTCTCACCATAGATAATCTGTAGTTTCATAGATCTAACGTGAAGCACACGGGTAGAACCTTTAACAGTTGCCCGGCCCGATCGCAGCAGAGGAATTCTCGCAACTGGACAGATTCTTATCTGGTAAAGGAATATCTAGGTTGACCACAGGTTTACACGATCCCTACTTTTGTATATACGATGATTCATTTATTTCATTAATTCAATTTATCATTGCACCTATAGCAATTACTTACTGGCAAAGCACGTACCTATTTGTCTCGATAGTACGAAGACTATAGTAAGAGCCACCTTTATGCAGCCAATAGACAGTGGAAAATAGATTGAGGCAGTGTTCCACTTACAATTTAAAGGTTAGTATAAGTTAGACTTCACAAACTACACTCAAGTATAGCTTAAAGCCGCAAATTTTTAGAGGTAATTAGGCATAATTTAAATTTAGATTAATTAGGACAATGTCCTGAGCAACCGCTCTAGTTAAGAGATTAATTTAATTTCGAAGGTTGATATCACAAATTTAACGGTTTTTAAAACTCCTCAGAGCCTACGAAGCCGCAGCCTCAACTTTAAGTTTATTAAATGTCCAACAGGACCCAATTTTGTGGCTTTCAGCCAACTGAACAAATTTAACCAAGTGGAACACAAGAAGCGCAAACATGCAAATAAGTAAACTGAACACAAGGAAACTCAATCACACAAACAAAACTTAAGTAGAAACAAGAGAAACGTAAAGGAACCTGCAGGTTGGCACAATAAAATATCTCTCCCTATTTTGTCCCTGCACCCCCGAAGCAAGACCCCAGCTGCTTCCTTTTGTACTTCTTATGAGATGTCATTACCAAGAAGCGCGGACACCTTCGGCGAGTACGAAGGAATAATTTTCAACAAAATCGCCTGTATATTTCTTTCTTCAACTTTCGTCATGTTTCATTAAATTCCTTCCTAACTTGTTTCTATGCTTATCGAACACTGTGAAAACAGACCTCGTGCCTAGATTCCGCGTTCCCATAACTCCTACGAAGTGGTGCCTTCATTCTTCCTCCCTTTGGAACACCTTGGTCGTGGTAAGGGAGGCCGAAACTGACTTCCAGTCCAATCAAATCAACTGTTTGACTCGTCGCAATTCTAACGCCTTTGCGTGTCAGTCACGAAATTCCTATTTTGCGTCGTTGCGGCGCAGCTTGAGCTTAAAATGATCCATGCGTTTTAAAATAGTTCTATGTATGCTCAGCGAACATTGAGTGGGAACACATTTCGTTCCCTTAACTCCTTACGAAATGGTGCCTTGATTCTTCCTCTCTTTGGGACACTTTCGTCCATGGTTTTCGTCGTTGAGGCACAGCTTGCACTTAAAATTACACTTATTTAATGCGATAATCGAGCAGCTGAGAGGAAACAAATATCGAACCTTAAATAAATCAATTAATTAATTAATCAAAGGAAAAATTGTGCAAGAATTGTAACTTTTGGGGGACGGCGATATTCAGAGTCCGTCTTTTCACACCTCAAATGAATATCTCGAGAACTTGCAATTCTATACGTTCGATCTCTCGTCATTCCCACCCACTTCCCTCGCTTACGTTCACCGAGATCCTGCTAATAAATAGACCATCTCACTCCCATTACTTGCCTCCCGCGCTCAAGTTTTTAGTGTCTGCGGTAATTTCTTGAAGCCGAAATTTTGCCTCAGTTCTGCATCGATTTATTCCCCAAGTTGCCTCCTACTTTAGATATCGCAGTCAAGTGCGAGCGCCGCTTCTGCTGCGTGTCCTTAATCTGCTGTTTTTCTGGCTTAAAAATTCAATTTTAATATAAGCTGAAAATTATGTTCATTCCAACTTTGTAATGTTTTTCTTCGCGTTTTAGTTCAACTCTTGACACTTATTTCACCGCCAGGGCGGTCAGTGCTACGAGTTCAGGGAGTGAAGGGCGTTTCGAAGAAATTTGAGTGTTGACGTAAAGTGTTTAGATACTGAGGAATATTAGAGAAATTCAATAGAAGTCATGAAACATTATTTCACGATACAAACTCATTTAACTAAAGTTTGGTGTCATTAATTCACTTGAGTTTACACGCTAGGATTCGTAAAACAAACTTCGAACTTTCTTGCTCTATTCAAAGAAGAATTTTACTCGATTCCCTACGTCTCCTGTCGAGTCGAGGTTTAAACTTGGTTCACAATATATAATTTGAATATATTTTACTTAACAACTGACGTATTTTACCACTCCAGATTTGTTTAATTTTTTATGAATAATCTGAGAATTTTATATCATAATTGTGGGTGAAGTCACGTATGTGGGGGCAATTTTAAATTAATTTCTGGGTGAGGATAACTTAATCGTGAAATTCTTTCCTTCACAGCTTCAAGTTCGCAGAAGACGAACGGTTAGAATGGAAATCAAATGCTCAAATTTGGAAAAATAGCCGATGTTTAATTCGCTACCGTTTTACTGATACGTTAGGCAACCTGTGTTCATTTTTCCCATGGCTAGAAAGGCTTAAATTAACTTATGTTTGATTCTACCGTGAAGTTTTGAAGCTTGACTATAGCTTCAGAGTTAGCATCGATCTTTCACATTATTCCAGGAATTTGACCTTAGCTCGCCCTTAACTTCGAGTAAACAATCCCCTAGAATGGTTTTAAAATACTTCCTAAAATGCTAACATGTTTTCAATCTGCGAATATCGAAAAATTTTGTACGGTATCATTGGTGTCATTACTCAAAAGTATTTTCTTTGTGTAAGAACTCATCTACGGTCTTGTGTGATGTCCGAAAAAATGTTAATAAATAATAAATAAAAAGCTTGAATTCATTTTTAAAAATAAGTGTTAATTTTACGCAATTGCTTCGTAGCCGCATCGTGATCTTGGTGAACGCGTTATCTGCTCCATTATTGTACGCAGAATATTAATGGCGATCCAGTGTAGAGGAGGGAAGCTTTAATGGTGAAGGTTGGTGGTGAAAGAGAGTATAGTGGAGAGAAATCTTTAGTTGTGAAGAGTGAGGGTGAACGAAAATAGTTAAGAGAGAGATTAATGGTGGAGATGGATAGCGACTGAGAATAGTGACGGGAAAGACTAATAATGTACATTGATAGTGTACGAGAGTACTAAAAGAAAAATTAATGGCGAATAATAATAGTGAGTGTAGTGACGAGAAGGCATTATAGTGAATTTTGACAACAACCGAGATCAGTTAAATAAAAAAGTTACAGGGTAGATTAAAAGTGACTGATAGAGAAGAGATAAATATTAAATTGACAGGGAATAAAAGTGGTCAAGAGAAAACCTTCAATATCCCGGCTGTCATGAGTATCGTGAGTGAAGTTGGTTGAGTGTTTGTTGGTGTAAACTGGATGTGAACGGCGTGTGTGCGGCTGCCAGGCTCTGTGGAATGGGGGGAGGAAGAGGGCTGGGAGGGAGGGGGAAGAGGGCTGGGAGGGAGGGGGAAGAGGGCTGGGACCGAGGGACAAGAGGGCTGGGACCGAGGGACAAGAGGACAGGGAGGGAGGGACAAGAGGGCAGGGAGGGAGGGACAAGAGGGCAGGGAGGGAGGGACAAGCGTGCAGGGAGGGAGGGACAAGCGTGCAGGGAGGGAGGGACAAGAGGGCTGGGAGGGAGGAGGAAGAGGGCTGGGACCGAGAGGGAAGAGGGCTGGAAGGGAGGGGGATTTAAGGGAATTTCGAGGTAAAAAGTGGAGGAGGAGTCTATTGTGTGACTGTGAGTGTTCATGGTAATGAAATATACTACAGCTGTTTTACACATTCACAACCTAATTCAAATTTGAGCAGTTGACTTCCAGTCTAACGGTTCGGTCGCTGGGAACTTGATGCCGTAGAGGAAATAATTTTACGATGATGTTATTATCACCCTGAAATAATTTAAAATTGCCTTGAATTATAAGTGAGTTCACCCCCTATTTTGATGTGAAATTCTTATTTCAATCTGAAAATTCAGTAAATCTGGAGTGGTGTAATGATGATGCTGGTAGTGTTTTTACAATGCAGAATAACGGTGTCAGTGGTGATGTTGTGGTGTCTAGCTACCGGTCACTGGCAAAACTGAAAACTCGTCTCAGTGAGTCCACGTTACTCGAGATTTTTTCAAATCGTTCATCATACACCGATTATTTATTTATTTATTTATTTATTCATTATCTTGGTAATTTAACATTTCAAATGGTTACAGTATTTCTACGTTTTGCTGTATGAACCAGCACATCAATCTACAATCAAGATACATAACTATTCAACAGAATTCACCCTGTACACAAAGCAATTTGTATTTATCGTGCAGAAGTTATGAAATATCGAAGTGGTTTCTATTTGAACCAGAGACTAGAGAACCAGAGACTAGAGAACCAGAGACTAGAGAACCAGAGACTAGAGAACCAGAGACTAGAGAACCAGAGACTAGAGAACCAGAGGCTAGAGAACCAGAGGCTAGAGAACCAGAGGCTAGAGAACCAGAGACTAGAGAACCAGAGGCTAGAGAACCAGAGGCTAGAGAACCAGAGGCTAGAGAACCAGAGGCTAGAGAACCAGAGGCTAGAGAACCAGAGGCTAGAGAACCAGAGGCTAGAGAACCAGAGGCTAGAGAACCAGAGGCTAGAGAACTAGAGGCTAGAGAACTAGAGGCTAGAGAACCAGAGGCTAGAGAACCAGAGGCTAGAGAACCAGAGGCTAGAGAACCAGAGGCTAGAGAACCAGAGGCTCTCAGGCAGGCGATGCGGTTCACACGTTTTTCCCGCACCCGAACTGCAGTTCGGCGTTCGTACACTCGCCGGTCACGCCAGCCACTGGCTGTTGAACGCTGCTATGTAGTGCGTAGTGTTGTAAATGTTGTAAATCTATACATAGTCTTGCCATATTCACAACGCTGTTTAAAGTCATGTGATACGTGCGTCCTTGTTTATAATTTTTTCACGTGTGCAACCGTATTTATAGTTTGGTCATGTGTACAACCGTAATTAAAGTCATGTCATATGTGCAATCGTATTAAAGTCATGTCATATGTGCAATCGTAATAAAGTCATGTTATATGTGCTATCGTATTAAAGTCATGTTATATGTGCTATCGTTTTAAATTCTTGTTATATGTGCAATCGTATTTATCGTTTTGTCATGTGTGTAACCGTATTCATTCCGTTGATATTAGCACAACCGTATTTACAGTCACGTAATGTACAGGCTACATAACTGTTTACTGTCTTAGTGTGTTCTGCAATCAAATTTACGCCAAAAAAAAAGTTAATTTCCGAAAAAGTTTAACATGACAGTGTTGGCAACATTACAGTCGCGTCCTCTCACGGAAGATACAACTCTTGTATCTATGGAGATTAGCGCTCCCAGGGGAAAGATGTGAGGTCACGAACTAAAGGTTGGGTAAACTTTCTTTTTGGTAAAACATGAGATTTTTTATTTTGTACCGGACTGCTTATTTTCGGTTCACTGTGATTCTATTTCGTTTTTCAGCACCTATAACTCCCTCCTGCAACTTTTATCTTGTTCCTCCATTTCCTTCCTAACTTAATGTTTCCGTGCGCTGGGGATTTAGTGCACGAACATGCATTGTGCACTGATTCCCAGTTAACAACTCTATAAAACGGTGTTTTCATCCTTCCTCTCTTGGGAGCACCTTAGGGATTAGGGAGACCCAAACTGATGATTTTATCTAATTTAAAGTCATGTCTTATTCACTGTTCTATATAAAGCCTTGTCATATTCACAAAATTATTTAGAGTCGTACCACATGTACTTTCTAGTCAAATTATCAAAAAATAATTTTATAATAATTTTTGTATGATCAAAAAAATGTACTCAGTCTTTAACGGACGGTCACTCGTGGATTTTTGTTTTTTTTGTGTGTGTCAGGTGTATAGCTAAGTTCTCTTTAATAACGTTTAATTTTCTCAAATTCAATATTCTTTTCTTATTTAACTTATTAGACTTGTATTTGAGTCAATAAAGACACATCAAAACAAAATGCATGAGCACTGGGCAGTCAAAGAGGGAGTACAATTTTGGGGGAACTATGTGTTCTGATATAACCCTATCATATTTACTGCCGGTTGTCATTTTTTGCATTGTTACCTCTGTTTACAATTTTATTATCACACATGTTATCACATTTATAATCGTGATATATGTAGGTGTGGAAAATATTATATTAGTCTTTGAAGCTCGAAATGAAAAATTTTAGCATAGATTGGCCAACACACTTCTTGCGTATACAATCATGTCGTGTCCAAGTGTAGCTTGGTTACCTGTAAAACTTGAAATTATAATAAAATGTAAGAATTTTAGCATCCATTTACCAAGATATTTTCTACGACAAATAATTATGGTAAAATCTTGTCATTTCACTGGTTTTAATAAACCCCTCAGGGGGGAACAACTATTGTATCGATGGGAATTAGCGCTCCCTGATGAACAATGTGAGGGCCCGAGCTGAGAGTTAGGTAGGCCTTCTTTTTGTTGAAATAAAATGTTTTTGTTATGTTAAGGACCACCTTTTCTCGGTTCACTGCTGTCCTGTTCTTCAGCACCAACTACTTCCTTCTTCAACTTTGATCTTGTTTCATAATCTTATTTCACAACTTACTGTTTCTATGCCCTTTCTGTGTAGATTCCGCGTTTCCTTCACTCCATACTAAATGGTGCCTTCCTTCTTCCTCTCTTAGGATCGCATTTGTTGCTGAGTAGGGAGGCTAAAACTAACGACTAATCTAATCTAATCTGATTTTAATAAATTCAAGTTTAACTTGATTCTACCGTGAAGTTTTGGGCGAATGCAGCTTGGAGTTGAACCAAATTGTGGCACAGGCCGAAATCACCGAAATTGCAGTAACGGAGATGTTCGGAAGGTCCGTTGCGTTAGTTATGTAAATCTTACGAATATCATTTCGCCCCCATTTTATTTTACGAGTGTAAATTATATAGGAAAGAGTATGATCTTTTATTTAGGGAAATACTCTGAGGTAACATGAGAAGGAGTATATTGTACACATTTTTTTATGTATGTGATTGTGATGATAGTGGTGGTGGTGTTGTGCGGGTGGTGTTGTGCGGGTGATGATAGTGGTGGTGGTGTTGTGCGTGTGATGTTGTGCGGGTGATGTTGTGCGGGTGATGTTGTGCGGGTGATGTTGTGCGGGTGATGTTGTGCGGGTGATGATAGTGGTGGTGGTGTTGTGCGGGTGATGATAGTGGTGGTGGTGTTGTGCGTGTGATGTTGTGCGGGTGATGTTGTGCGGGTGATGATAGTGGTGGTGGTGTTTTGCGTGTGATGTTGTGCGGGTGATGTTGTGCGGGTGATGGTGTTCTGTAAGATGATGTAAGTAGTAGCGATGGTGATGGTCGTGGTGGAGATGTGTGTGGTGGTAGTGGTGGCGATGTAAGTGGTGGTAGTGGTGATGTAAGTGGTGGTAGTGGTGGAGATGTAAGTGGTGGTAGTGTGTGGTGATGCAAGTGGTGGTAGTGGTGATGTAAGTGGTGGTAGTGGTTAGTGGTGGAGATGTAAGTGGTGGTAGTGTGTGGTGATGCAAGTGGTGGTAGTGGTGATGTAAGTGGTGGTAGTGGTGGAGATGTAAGTGGTGGTAGTGGTGGTGATGCAAGTGGTGGTAGTGGTGGTGATGCAAGTGGTGGTAGTGGTGATGTAAGTGGTGGTAGTGGTGGAGATGTAAGTGGTGGTAGTGGTGGTGATGTAAGTGGTGGTAGTGGAGATGATGATGATTGCAATGCAGCTGGTATTAATCATACGTTGGTGCATGAGACAGCAATGACGTTGATGCGAGCAGTGTTACCAGAGGCAGCGTGGGGCAGATCTGTCACTAAAATAGAAAACAAGGTAATTATCGTCACATACATTACAAAAATTTCCTAATACATTAAGTAATGATCAGCCCACAGCATGTGTGCGAGTGAGGAGGATGTGACACAGGTAGTGGTGGTGGATGTACGTGGTGGTGGTGGTGTGGAGCGGTGTTGGTGATGACGTCGGGTGGTGGTGGGGGTGCACTGGGGGTGCGCTGCAGGTTGGGGCTCCTCCAGCGGGGGTAACTTTACGAGATGGAGCTGGGGGGAGCGTGGGGGAGCGGCCTCCCTTCACTGAGTTTCCTTCCTTGGCTTCATTTGCAGCGTTGTTAACGCGGCGTTATTTTGCAGCGTTGTTAACGCGGCGTTATTTTGCAGCGTTGTTAACGCGGCGTTATTTTGCAGCGTTGTTAACGCGGCGTTATTTTGCAGCGTTGTTGACGCGGCGTTATTTTGCAGCGTTGTTAACGCGGCGTTATTTTGCAGCGTTGTTAACGCGGCGTTATTTTGCAGCGTTGTTGACGCGGCGTTATTTTGCAGCGTTGTTGACGCGGCGTTATTTTGCAGCGTTGTTAACGCGGCGTTATTTTGCAGCGTTGTTGACGCGGCGTTATTTTGCAGCGTTGTTAACGCGGCGTTATTTTGCAGCGTTGTTAACGCGGCGTTATTTTGCAGCGTTGTTAACGCGGCGTTATTTTGCAGCGTTGTTGACGCGGCGTTATTTTGCAGCGTTGTTAACGCGGCGTTATTTTGCAGCGTTGTTGACGCGGCGTTATTTTGCAGTGTTGTTAACGCGGCGTTATTTTGCAGCGTTGTTAACGCGGCGTTATTTTGCAGCGTTGTTAACGCGGCGTTATTTTGCAGCGTTGTTAACGCGGCGTTATTTTGCAGCGTTGTTGACGCGGCGTTATTTTGCAGCGTTGTTGACGCGGCGTTATTTTGCAGCGTTGTTAACGCGGCGTTATTTTGCAGCGTTGTTGACGCGGCGTTATTTTGCAGCGTTGTTGACGCGGCGTTATTTTGCAGCGTTGTTAACGCGGCGTTATTTTGCAGCGCGTTCAGGAAACGAGACTTCGCCACTTTCCCCTCATTTTCAATCTTTGAAATTAAAGTTTTACTGTTCGTATCCCTTAAAAAATTTTGCAATTGGCTTTATTCACTTCGTCTTCCTAAACGTTAAAAATAATCTGTGATTATTTCTGATGGTTGTATCCTGATGGATCATCTTATTCTTGCCTTCCTGGGCTGTTTACATCTGATCATTTCAAGAATTTCAGCCATCCATTTCACTATAGAACTTTATCTTTAGCTCAAATTGTTCTGGCACGGTTGATGTCTTAAAAGACGAGGCTTATCACTTATTTGTACAGTATTTTCTTTCATTCGAAGCTGTAGTACGTTATTTTGCTTCTCACAATTTACCTTTTGCTCAACATTCTTGTTCTTTATTCTTAAACTTACGACCTTTGCTTACCACGTCAAATGCGGTGGGTTAAACTAGAGTTCAATATCCAATTCAAATTTAAAGTCAATTGTGGTAATCAACTTTGAAAATAGCAAACATTAACTGGATCGGGCGTTTATTTAGTTTTCATTAAGTATTAACAAAAAATGAGTTAGTGACTGCAGGTAAGTCAGCAGCACTATGAAAATCACCTAAGTGACCACCGGTGGGTCACTTTGCAGTTAATGTGTAAATTCCTAAGCTCCAGTCTATAGGCCACCTTTCTTGTCGCTTCCATGTCCATGTTCCAAGACCACATTGCATTTTTTCGTGTCTCCGTCCTGATTATTCGATCATTGTTTTTGAACGTAATTATCGGTGTTATCCTCTCAGTGGGATGCAGATATTGTATCTATGGAAATTAGCTCTCCTTCCCCGGGGGAAAATGTGTGGTCCCGATCTAAAAGTTAGTTACCCTTTCTTTTTGTTGAAGAAAATGCTTTTTAACGGACCATCTTTTATACGTTCACTGCTTTCCTGTTTCTCAGCACCTTTGACGTTCTTCTTCAACTTCTATTTTATTCCATAGCCTTCGTTCTCAACTTGTTGTTTCGAGGCGCCCAGGATCTTGTGTGGGAACGCACCTTGTGCATGAATTCCGCGTTCCCTTAACTCCATAACAAATGGTGCCTTCATCCTTGCTCCTTTGGAACACCTATGATGTTGTTAGCGAGGCTAAAAACTTCTAATCTGATCTTCTCCAGTGTGCATGCAAGAACCTTTTCTCACCCACGCTCACTCGTCTAATACATCACACTTTTGCGGCATTCTTGCACCAATTTGTAGTTCACGATAAAATGTAGCGATTCTTACTGAGCTTTAAAGCTTACACCGTAATTCACATGGAACATGTTACTAGTTACTTGTATCCTACTCTTTTGCAGCTTTTTCTCTCCATATTCTTCTAGCACATTCATAACGTTCACGAGGAAACGCTCTACTTCTGTGTAAAAATATGAAAATGAGCATCAGGAAACCCACTCGTTAACATTAAACCTACAAGGAGAATTTTGAACGCAACGGGCAGTCACCCGATAATTAAATTAGGAGAGTGAAGTTATTTGCAAAATATGTTCAATTTACTAGTTTCGATTTTGAATAACATGCTTTGTGTTACACGGCACTCGTTTTGTATCCGTAAGGTTTATATTTTATGCGATCAGCGGGTATCAGCCAAAAATTATCAATGAAAAATATCAGCCCTATAGTATCAAGAGGAAACATGAGTTAGACGGTAACCAAGAAAAATATTAGTCGAACAGTTTCGACAGAAGATAGCAATTTGGTTGAGTCAGTAGAAGGCATCAGCCATGAAAACAAACTCAAAAGTATCGCTCAAATGATGTAACTGAATCCACCAAATGATAGCAAAGGGATGGTTAGAATCAACTAACAGCGCTGTTAGAAGTGATACTAGTTGACTCAAGAATGCCAGTCTATTAAAAAAACGTGGTTGAGTGTACGTCGAAGTGATCATAGTGCTCATAAGCTTGAACATGTTACTCCTTAATTAGATGTCCTTTTTGAAAGATTAGACTTTTAACACGAGAGTTTTCTCCAATCCTACTTTTAACAGGAGAGTTTTCAATATTCCTTCCATTTCGAGAGTCTTTAATGCATGATAGGGCATGACTCTCTTCACTATGAGTCTATCATGTGTTATCAGTTGAACTAACCTGAAGAACAGAAGCATTTGTTCATTTCATCGGAATCCGGCGCCTTCACTGATTAAATACCAAGAAAAACTATTAATATCTGCCTAATTTTAGCGATCTCTGACGCAAGTTTCCCGCTCTCAGGATTAAAGTAATTTCTACGAACATGACTGAGATTGTGCACCGCACAGACAAGAATGACACTTCATTTTAAATTGATAACATTCATTGTTTTGCAAAATGCGATGAAAACATTTCGTCTATCTTCCTTTAGACACGAGTCATGGAGATACGAATGATTTTAGACGAATAGTTAAGTATTGTTGCCGTTGAAATATCCTATCCGTGTCAACTAGCGATCTCTGTTCTGTTTCATCTGGAAGTTTATATCCGTTGTTCACGTTACTGAAAAGAAATTATTTGGGATCCAAACTTCGTTAAGGCGATAAAACGAAGATTTACAAAAATGTGTTATTTTGTAGAAACTCTCCAAATAAATCTGCTAATAATTCCTACGTTAATTTGAAGCAAGATATACCAAGATGTCAAGTTAGGGTAAAGTTTCTACTTTCAGTATAAGAAAGTTCTTACTTTCAGTATAAGAAAGTTTCTACTTTCAGTATAAGAAAGTTCTTACTTTCAGTATTAGAAAGTTCTTACTTTCAGTATAAGAAATTCCTACTTTCAGTATAAGAAATTCCTACTTTCAGTATAAGAAAGTTCCTACTTTCAGTATATGAAAGTTCCTACTTTCAGTATATGAAAGTTCCTACTTTCAGTATAAGAAAGTTCCTACTTTAGTATAAGAAAGTTCCTACTTTCAGTATAAGAAAGTTCCTACTTTCAGTATAAGAAAGTTCCTACTTTCAGTATAAGAAAGTTCCCACTTTCAGTATAAAAAATTCCTACTTTCAGTATAAGAAAGTTCCTACTTTCAGTATAAGAAAGTTCCTACTTTCAGTATAAGAAAGTTCCTACTTTCAGTATAAGAAAGTTCCTACTTTCAGCATAAAAAAGTTCCTACTTTCAGTATAAAAAAGTTCCTACTTTCAGCATAAAAAAGTTCCTACTTTCAGTATAAAAAATTTCCTACTTTCAGTATAAAAAAGTTCCTACTTTCAGTATAAAAAAGTTCCTACTTTCAGTATAAAAAAGTTCCTACTTTCAGTATAAAAAAGTTCCTACTTTCAGTATAAAAAAGTTCCTACTTTCAGTATAAAAAAGTTCCTACTTTCAGTATAAGAAAGTTCCTACTTTCAGTATAAGAAAGTTCCTACTTTCAGTATAAAAAAGTTCCTACTTTCAGTATAAAAAAGTTCCTACTTTCAGTATAAAAAAGTTCCTACTTTCAGTATAAAAAAGTTCCTACTTTCAGTATAAAAAAGTTCCTACTTTCAGTATAAAAAAGTTCCTACTTTCAGTATAAAAAAGTTCCTACTTTCAGCATAAAAAAAGTTTCTACTTTCAGCATAAAAAAAGTTTCTACTTTCAGCATAAAAAAGTTTCTACTTTCAGCATAAAAAAGTTTCTACTTTCAGTATAAAAAAGTTTCTACTTTCAGTATAAAAAGTTCCTACTTTCAGTATAAAAAAGTTCCTACTTTCAGTATAAAAAAGTTCCTACTTTCAGTATAAAAAAGTTCCTACTTTCAGTATAAGAAACTTCCTACTTTCAGTACCTGGAAGAACATTCGAAAAGTATTCAAACCGATCAAACGACGCTTGGAGCTCTAATTCAAATAGCACACCACTCAAGGCAATCCGTGTGGAATAATTAGCATGCTGATAATTTTGCAAAAATTTTTGAAATTATCATTGCGGACTGTAAAACGATGCTGTGATAATGTTTTGTAATTTAAACATGCGCCTAATTACCTCTGTCTTAAAAAATTCACCGCTGGTTATTTTTTAACTGAAGTGACATTTTCATTACGAGCGTCCAATTTATATTAATTTTCCCTATAGTTCAATAACACCTTATTTGCATGAATTACTGGTCGGTATTCAAGTCACGGACTAGTTCTAAGATCAAGTTTTAACTACGCTCTGCAATGTGTGCACACTCCTGATGTACACGTTTGCTTGACTAGCGCGGTCTGTTCGTACTCTAACTCTCCCTGCTACGAATATTCAACTGGGCTCTTTACAATATTCATGTCAATGTTGGGTGAGCCGTCTGGGAGACGATAAAAATTTAAAATCGGTGAGTCTTAAATGCTCTACGACTTAGACTTACAGGACAAAAACTCCACTTAATGAGCATTAACGCGTTGTTTGTGGTACGACCCATCGATGGGTCATCCTTAAAGTTTTCCCTGCAGCGAAACAACCCAACGACGGTCGTTTGGAAAATTTTAACCATCTTGTAAAATTAATATATAATGGACCTAGTTAAATTTTGATATCCATAAAATCGCTTACAACTTTTGACTTGAAATTTGAGTTGAAGATTGAGCTTTAGTTTAACCCATCGGAGTCAAGGTGGTAATTAATCTTCAGCGGCGATGAGGTTTGGTTCACTGCGCGCCTAGAGGACTTTGCTCTCTTCGGGGATGTCCTGAAATTGGCGGTAATGGGTGTGTCAAATTAGACTATACTTGATATTTGTTCAAGCCTCCCCAACCGTAACAAAGGCGTTCCAAAGAGAGGAAGGAGGAAGGCACCATTTAATATGGATTTAAGGAAACGCGGAATTCACGCGCAAGGTGCGTTGAAACTGTAAGTTCAGAAAGAAGTTCATGAAATTAGATAAAAGTTGAAGATGAAAGTTGCAAGTGCTGAAAAACTGGACAGCAGTGAACCGAAAAAAGATGGTCGGTAACAAAACAAAAGCCTATTCTATTTTAACACAAGGAACGCCTAGCTAACCTTTAACTCTGTACCTCACATATTTCCCCTGGGAGCGTTAATTCCCACAAATACAATAGAGATATCCTCCTGAGGAGAACGACAGCTGTGTCAAGGATGAGAGTTAACAGCAATTGAAAAGTTAAACGATAATAATCTTCTGGAGAATTGGCGCCCCGCCCGAAGTAGCCCATGTCACTCGCTGAAGAAAATTCTTATTTATGAACACTTTAACCGAAATTTATTAAACTTAAGTTCAATATTCAACTCAAATTTATATTCAATTGCAGTAAGTAACTTTGAAAATAGTAAACATTAACTCGATCGTTCTTTCTTTTAGCATTAATCAGGTATCTATGAAAATTTAGTTGGTGACTACTAGTCGGTCAGCAGAATTATGAAAATCACCACCGTGGTCATTGGTAGCGCACGTTGCGGTCTGAGTATAAGCTAAGGATCGTTAGTTTGGTTGTGTAATTGATATATGACCTTTTCTTCCCCGTCCGCACTTCCTTGTCTGGCGAGGAAACGTGGCGTGTTTTGAGACCCGCGTCACGGTAGAGGAAACAAGGTAGGGCCATTTCTATGAGAGAAAATACCCCTCCTCTTGTTTGGCTTGCAAATAAAAATGCTTTATTTCAAACAAACTTTATGACGTCACCAAAACGCAATGTCGTTAGGCTAATAGTGAAGCCAGGTTTGGAAGTAGCAGTGCTACCAGATGTAGTATGAGCGCTGCTATTGGTTCGTTACCGTGACGTCAGCAAACCCACACCGTCAACGAAAAAAAGACGGGTTTGAACCTACCTTGTTTCCTCCATCGTGACCCACGTCCTGTACCAGTCTCTGGGTTGCTGTTACTTTCAATTTCGCATTCATACTTAAAAGTGTTCGGGGCATCCACTTTAAAATATATCTCCGAGACAAGATTTTATAACCGAAACACTAAATTTTTGTTAACTACTGTCACTGCAATTGAATATTTACCGTTTTAAAAACCTCTATTATAGTGAAACGTGAGTTAAAATTTGAATATACTCGTATTTAAGACAGCTGGAAAGATATAGGTACTGATGTGTTTATATTTATATCCTGGCCCAATAGTTGACGAAACGCACATACATAAGTAATGTTACGTTGCCGCAATCTCTTCGTACCTCATATTGTCAAAATCTGAACTCGATGAAAGATTAAATTTGAAATTCATCGAAAAAAATTACTTCTCTTTGAAAAAATATTAATATTTACTTGGATGACTTAGTTAAATGTTACGGGATTTAGCGCTCCCTGGGGAAAACGTGTGAGGTCCCGATCTTAGAGTTAGGTAGACTTTCTTTTTTGTTGAAATATATATTTTTTTATATTAAGGACCACCTTTTCTCGGTTTACCGCTGTCCTGTTCTTCATCACTTACTACTTTCTTCTTCAGCTTATATCTTGTTTCATAGATTTCTTTCTCAACTTACTGTTTCTATGCTTCTTCTGCATAAATTCCGCGTTCCCTTATCTCCATACTAAATGGTGCCTCCTCCTTTCTCTCCTCGGAACGCTTTTATTTTTAGCGGTTAGGGAGGCTACTAACACCTAATCTAATCTAACCTCAATGAAATAGAAACGAGAGTTAAAATTTGGAGATATTATGACAGCTGGAGGGAAATGGGTACCGGTGGTGTGTTCATTTCCTGGCTCAACACGTGAGGAAATGCACATTCTTAAGTAATATGTTTTCACAATCTCTTCGTACCTCATATTGTCTAAATCTGAACCTGATTAAATATTAAAAGTAGAAATTCATGAAAAAATTATTAAACTTGGGCTGTTCCTCAATTTTACTTAAATAACATAGTTCAATTATTTCATTTTGCGCAGAAACCTAAATCACTTGCAGTACACACTCGAGGTATATATAAGTCATGCCTGCTCGAGACCGTAAATCCGAGCCCTACGTTTCGAATTTCTGCACGTGGCTATAAATTTTTCTTGCCTCAAATTTCTATCAATCGTGAATATTTCTCGTGAATTTTTTCGAACAATTACTCTTTCTTGGCGTTGAGCAACTGATTATTTATGCTGCCCCCAGTTCATTACGTCGGGAAGCTGCGATTTGTAGACTACTTTCATTGTGGCCGCGGGTGTCGTTTGCATTCAATTATACACGTCCTCTAATACTCCGCAATCGAAGACATGTTATTAATGCTTACAAAATGAACTTAATTGCACGCCAGACGCGAATTTACCGTCTGGTCACTTGAGGCACACCCAGCAATGATAAAAACCCGTTAATTCGAAAGCAAGAAAAACGCAGCAGCGAGACCAAGTTTCCGATATCTTCTCATTTCACAACGCTTGATCTGAACATGTATGAGCCCGCATGATCGAGCCAGTGTGTGTGGACCCCTAAACAATGTACCGGCAGAGCTGTATATATATAAACTCCTCATCTCGACCAACACAGCCCTCTTTATTGATTAGTTTCGGCGTCAGCGACGACAACGAGTCGATATGGTGCGGTTCGAGACCTTATAAGCCGGGTTATCCGCGCCGCTTCTCGGTGCTTTTCTTTTCTCCTATGCGAGATAGGATGAATAGTGCACGAGTGTGGTGCTGCTGATGCCATACAAGGAGAACACTTGTCTCTTGAGGCGTTGGATTATTTTCAGCCAATACCGAGATGTTCTACATTGAGTAATGTAGTTTTCAGTGTGAATGATTATGCTTGTGGCATTACCCAAATCGATATGGAGTCACTGGTGATCTTATCTCTGCTGTATTTTTCGATTATGATTATTTTAATTCAGCCACTATAGAGTCGTAAAATGTTTGATCTATCTCATGCTATCCCTAGTTAGTGGTTATTCATTGTATTCAAATCCTTTAAATGTATGAAAGATCAAAAAAGTAACCTCTAGATGCTTGCAATCCAACAAACTTTTCCCTTTTGAAATCGCACGTGTAATTTAGTTGCATCTCGAGGTGCACTTGAATGATTTACACACAGGCAGTACCGACTCGCACGCAACTGACTTCCACATCTATAAACTAAAGCAAACTTCCATTCGATCGATTTCGATGGAGGGGAAGTTTGAGGCTGGCGCTGGAGTTAACTTGAGATTGTGGCACAATCAGTTGATCGTCTTGAAATGTCTAGAATTGGTGATTCAAGTTACGATGTCCTCATGAAATTCAAAATGTTAGTAAACTTATGCATTTGAATACGTAGAAACCCAACGAGGAAATCTAGGTAACGAGTGATGAATTTGAAGGTTCATCTGAAAATTATAACTAATTGCTCTTTAAGCTGTAAGAAAAAATATTGGAAAATATAACATGGTACTTTGCTCAGAAATCTTCGTAAAGAAATGAAATTAGAAAACGGTGGTTAATGTTACTTAATTTGTTATAGTCCACCTGTCAGTATAAAACTATTTTATGTTCTGTAGCAGGCATGTATATTGTCCAAAATGTTATTTGCAATCTTTTAGTTCGGTTAATGAGATATACAGTTCATGTAAACAGTAAGCATAAATGTATTAACGCGTTCATCGCGTTTCCGTGATTGTGAACGGTTGTTTTGGTTAGGTTGTGTGTAAAAGAATAGGGAAATCGACTTCCTATGAAGTATAAAAAATAAAATTGCGCGAAAACATTTGACCTCGTATGAAAACAGTAATTTTTGAAAAAAGATCGCTAAACAAATGAAATGTCATTCATGTATACTTGTATACTGGAACGTGAATGAGCAATTTACCTAGTGATACACATATGGCCCAATATACGCGAAGAAGGTGTTAATAGAGTCTAAAACATAGATACTCACCGAATTTGCATTCCGAATAAAACTCTTAAGGGCAAGTATGCAGTCCAACAATATTCATTAAAAAGCTGCGTCAGTTGCTGCTCAAACAGCATAACTTTGGTGTTCTTGGCTACACGCGACGGCTGAGTTGACACGACCTAACGCGACGTGCCATCGAATTCTGCCAGAGTTCGGCGCAAGAGTCACAGCATTGATTAGTGGGAGGTATGTTACTCCCGCAATCGTGTATCTACAACTCGAGTATATGTGCCTTCACTTCGAGTGTTTGCTCGATGCTATGTACCGAGATAAGTAGAGGAAAACGATTGTGGATAATGATTGTTGTATTGTGAAACGATTCTGAGCTTGATCCTTATCCTGAGAGTAATTATTCCATCTCCGCTTCTTTTTTTAACAAACTTTCTACAGGGGGCAATGGATTAGTAATAGATTTAGGTTACTTAGATTTGTGTACCTTAACATGTTGCCCGCCATGTGGGCTACCGGTGGTACATAGAGGGAATTTTCAAAATTGCGCTCACCGACCAGTAGTCATCAATTCAATTTTCATGAATTCTTAATCGAATTTGCATGAAGACACAATCCAGTTAATATTCAGCATTATCATTATTGCTTACTGAAATTGACTTTAAATTTGAGGTCAAAGTGCTGAACAAATTAAATCTAATCTAAATCTTAAATATAAACCTAATCTAATGAATGATTTTAAAAGACCGTGATTGAAGCATCCAATAATTACGCTTCTAAGACAGCAATTGATAAATTCAACAAATGGGCTAAAAAGGCAGTAATTGACAAGTCCAATAAATGCGCATATAAGACAGTAATCGAGCGCATTTTGTTTTATCGGCAACTATAAAACCAAAATACCTTGTTTTCTTGTAATTAATGAACTAGTGGCGAACGAACCAATGAATGCGCTTATGATGGGTTGGGCTGAAAGTCGACTGATTCCTCTCCTCTGCTTCAGTAGCACAACAAGTAAGCATTTGAACGCCGGATAAACGCAGGTAGGTGAGCAAGCATTTTACAGACGGCCTATGCTACAGTCAGATGCACTCGCGATTTAAAGAAAAGTTTTCATTTTAATCTGAAGTTCCTTAGCCGACCGGTGGCATTAACCAGTTCCCAGAGCTTGCAGGCCTGCTTGCTTGCTTGCTTCTTCAATGCCAAAGCAATAGGAGGCTGGAGGCTGTTGCTGAATCAGACCTATGACACGTGCAATATTTGGCGTTGGTTTTGCAACTCTGTAGGCTGTGGGCATTCACTTCCTGATCGCTGCTTCGCGAACCAAAAAATTGCTTGAAGGAGCTTGAATTATGAGGATTTTCTCCATGACTTGAGTTGAAGATAGACACATATCTTCGCGCGAGTCACCTCCAGCGAGAATAGCTGGAATTTTCGTAAAGAACTGCAGGATGGACGACTCGCAGTCATGAAGCTCGCAGCTTAGCACGAGATGCTCGCTGCGTTAGTTGCATTGTGATTTGTTCACATTGATCGTAATTAATGCTACAGGAATTAAAATTGAATTTTAAATTGCTTCTTCGGA
This sequence comes from Morinoia aosen, assembly GCA_030386875.1. Taxonomy (NCBI): domain Eukaryota; kingdom Metazoa; phylum Arthropoda; class Malacostraca; order Amphipoda; family Talitridae; genus Morinoia; species Morinoia aosen. The sequence continues at coordinate 13,961,110 of CM059562.1, forward strand.
GTACCTTTTACGAGAGTTGATGTTTAAATTTAAATTGTTACTTGGAAGTTCCTTTTACAGGAATTGATGTTACATATTAAATTGCTACTTCGAAGTACCTTTTACAGGAATTGATGTTTATTTTATATTTCTAATTCGAAGTATCTTCTCGGGTATTTCCTCCACTTTACGCAATACTCATCGTAAAATTGAATTAAACATCGCATTAATTTGACTTCGTTTAACTCTAAGACTCCTCAAAGGGTATAAAATAGGCAGTAGGTTTAGGATGGTTAGATTCAGCAATTCTACGTTTGGGGACTGGCGCTCCCAAGGGATGGCGCTAATAACCTCAGCTATATATATAGGCTTTAGGGACTACTATCCAGCGTGTTCACTTCTTCCACTTTTCAAATCCTGCTCGCTGCCTCTTCCTTGTCTATTCTTCCTCTTCCTTCTTGGCTTGCTGTTACTATTCGCAGTATCCTGCGCGGGAAGACACTTTGTGCATAGATTCCTAGACGTCGACTATCCATGCTAAATAGTCCATTCTCTTCTCTCTCTTGAGATCGCCTTCCTTGAAGCACGAGTGGCGTAAACGAACAATTATAATAATTCTGCCCCTGAGAACTCGCCAACGATAGAATCGAAATACCCTGTCACCTTGTGGCGAATTAAAATCCTTGCCATGTTAATTCTGGATTCTGTCATGGTATGCCAAATGGACAAAACTGTCGTCATAAAATAAAATTTTAATTCCTACACTTTTAAATGAAACCTATTTCAGCCTTATAGTGATAATATTGAACGAGCTACAGCATTTATAAATCGACTACTTTTTTAGCAGACACTCTGCTTAATGTTCCACTTACTAAGCCCACAACTAACACTTTGATTGCGACGTGAACCACAGGTGGTACACGGAGGGAATTTTATGATGCTGATTACCGACCAGTAGTCAAAACTCAATTTTCTAAAATACTTAATGAAAACTAAACGAGGGCGTGGTCAAGTCCATGTTTGCTATTTTCAACATCATTTACTACGATTGACTTTAAATTTGAGTTGAATATTCAACTTTAGTTTTATCTGCCGCAGTCAAAGCTTAAATTGAGCTCACCTCTCAGGGCCACGCAACTTTTGCACCTATGGGAATGAAAGCTCCCAAGGGGAATATAAGAGGTCCCAATCTGAAAGTTAGGTAGGCTTTTCTGTTGATAAAATAAAATAGTTTTTTGCATTTGTTTTTTACGCACCAGCTTTTTCAGTTCACTGTCATTTTCTTAACTCCTATTACTCTCTTTCTTAACGTTTGTCTTGTTTCATAGACTTTTTACAAACTTATTTCTATGCACAGGGTGTGGAGACACGCTTGGTGCTTCGATTTCCTGTTCCCTTAATTCCATACTAAATAGTGTCTTTTTCCTGGTTGGAACTTCTGGAACTTCTCAAAAATATTTTTCATGGTTTGAAAGGCTTATATCAACTCTCAATCTGATCTAATATTCTGTCCCAAACTAACGGGCAATATTTCATGGGTTTTACTCTACTCCAATTTTAAATTTTCCTTCATCACAAATTTCAATAACCTGTTGAGTCTCGAGGTTTGGCTCCTTGAGTTTTAAATCGATAAATTCATAACCTAAGAGAACTGAAAAGGTTTACATCAGGTTGAAATGAAGGTAGCCAGCGAATAACTTGGGGTATTTTAAATACCATTTAATGAACCTGTTATTCGTACAACATCGTATGTCGTTCATACCATATTCTATGCTGTTCGTACCACATTGTATGTTGTGCACACCACTTTGTGTGTTGTTCACTTGAACGTAACTTTATTCTGGTTCAGCCGTGTAAGTATTTTTTATCAGCTTCATCTTGGATTTTCAGTTTCTTCCGTCAGTACTGTAGTATGAAATCATATTGTTCGGCGAAAAAAATATTTTTAGATTTCCCAGTTCATAAAATGTGGATTTTTATCGTGTAGATTTCCGTTTTATGCATTTCGACGACGTTTGACTTTATAACGTGAACACACCCCTAGCAATGTCATCAAAATAACCAAAGAAAATAGCCCATGGCACAACATTTATTTCTATACGCCTTATAATCGATCAATGACAATTCTCCCCTCAGGAGGATAAAACTATTGTATCTATGGGAATTAGCACTTCCAGGGGGAAAATGTGAGGTTTCGAACTGAGAGTTGGGTAGCCCTCTTTTCATTGAAACAAAATGTTTTTTGTTATGTTAAGGACCATTTTTGTTCACTGCTGTCCTGTTTTTCAGCTCCTACTACTTTCTTCTTCAACTTTCATCTTGTTTTAGGAATTTTTTCTCAACTAACTGTTTTTATGCACCTTCTGCATAGATTCCGCGTTCCCTTATAGGATTATCTCCATGCTAATCCGTGCTCCTCTTTACTCGCTTAGGAACGCCTTTGTGGCGGTTAGAGAGGCTTAAACTAACATCTAATCCAATCAATGGCGATTTATAGAATGAAGTCAACTACGTTAGTCAGTTACAGAAACTTGCATTACAAATTTACGTACCTAACAGCTAATTCTTAACACTCCTCGTGCAGGAACAATGAACGTAATTGCTTGTTAAGGAAACATTGATCAGCCGAACTCGTTACCTTCTTTACTAACACCTGAGTTGTCCTGGGAAGTTTACGTGCCTATTTTATTAAGAACTCGTGGTCTGTTATAGAAATTTGTACCACAAATTTACATACATAACGCATGCTAATTCTTAACACCAATCATGCTGGAACAATGAGCGTAAATGCGCGTTAAAGAAACGCTGATCAGCCGAGCTCGTTACCTTCTTCACTAATACCCGAGAAGTTGATGTGCCTATTTCATAATGACCTCGTGGATCACGCGACGATAGGCTCCTCTCATGCGGTCTAGCATCGATCCAGCACCACAACACCGTGCCGTTATGAACGTATTGACGTTTCCTTCCGCCCTGACCAACCCACTCAGTAACTTGCTCCTCCGGCTCGTCACTTCTGTTTCGCGAGTCTCTAATTCAGAGGTTTTCAACCAGGGTTAAGTTTACCCCGAGGGTGTAAAAAATTAGGTAGTCGGGAGTAAGTAATTGAAGTACCTGATAATTTAAACAATAGTTCAATTAAATTTAACTTAATTTTGTAAAATGAGAGTGGGAGAGAATGCAAAGAAAGTGTGTGTGTGTTTTGTATGGGAGTGGGAGTAAATGGAGAAATACATAAAGCCGAGAGGGTCGGTGATGTAAGAAAGGCTGAGAATGGCTGCTCTAATTGTTGTGCGACTTTATCCTCTGTATCTTGTTGGAAGATTTTCGCTGATTCGTTTGAGGAATTTGAGCTACACGTGTATGTGATTTTGCTATTGAATGATTAGCAGACACCCAGTTCTGTATATAAATTTAGAGTTTGAGCGACTTAAAGAGTTGCGAAACTTGCATGATTTCGCTCGCCCTTAGTGTCTTGTTCAAAATTTTCCGTTGGTATGCTGGAAAAATAAGTGCTACACGTGCATGAGAGCTTGTTATTGAATGAGTAACAGACCCACAGTTCTGCATAGAAATTTAGAGTTGGAACAACTAAAAGAGTTACGAAAATAGCGTGTGAAAAGCAACAAAAAAAGAGTATGAGCTTATGTCTACATGGCGAGCGCCAGGTTATATTGGGCTGGCATTGCCGCTTGAATTTCATTTTTTCTTTTTCTGTCTGCGCACTGGGAGAGGCCGCCGCTCACCAAGTAACTCACGTCCATTGCAGGCCGCCATTGGGGCCTTTGTTTCTGTTTGATGCTCCGAGTTTGCGTTCCAGATGATGTTTTAATTGCTATCTATGTATTTAGCAATTGTTATGTATGTGTATGCTTTTGATGTATATGAATTTTTTAACTGCTATGCATGTATATGCCTTTGATGTATATGATTTTTTTAATTGCTATGTATGTATATGTCATGGTACAGGAAACAATGTAGGGTCATTTCTATTTGGGTATATGCTTATGTTTTAATTGCTATGTATGCTTATGTTTTTCATGTACTTGTACGTTTTAATTGCTATGCATGTATATTCTATTGTGAGGAACAGTTGTACGCACGTTCAAAAGTTATTAATTAAAATGTTTAGCATCATCAAGTGATTATAAAAATAAAATAGGCACCTATGCTGAGCCCTAAATTTCCACTGCGACCACAAAGACCAGCTGGGGGTTGCAGAGAGCTCAAACCTGTTGAGATTGCGTTGTGAAGTCACACTCTTGTAAACGAATAAAAGAGATAAGTGGCGAGGTACGTGATAAACTTCGCAGCTGTGGACTATCTGCTGCGTGCAGCGGTCTAACCGCAAGTACAGATCGTCCAATCGATACTTCGCAACCAAAGCGTTCAGCTCGGAACACCTGAGTGGCAGCTTTGGGGCTCCTGTCTGAAAGATAAATAGATTAATCAACTTTGCATCGCCAATTTTATGACCCAGACGTATAAATACGACGCCTTTATTCTAATCAACAATGTTTGTGAAAATTATTACTTAACTAAACCACTAATAAGATTTATTAAAACTATTTAAAATTTTTTTCAAGGATTCATTCGAGTGGCAAAAACATGTTCGTTTTTCTTGGATTCGTAATTAATTTTCATTTTCCTGTAGATATTTTCGAAACAAACATATTTATGACCAAAACTGAGCCCTCATTGGCGTTGGAGGTTCAGCTCATCATGTTCTCATACTCAGAAATGAGCTAACTTGAATCATTGTTGAAGCACTGATATAACCAGTGTTGTCCAATAATCAACCGCACAGTTACGCCGAAAAATAGACAAAAGCCTTGGATTACTGAAGATATCGTGATCAATATAAAGAAACGTCAAGCATACTTAGCCTTACAATACGAAGGACGAATCTCTAGATTAACGTATAACAGATTCAGGAATCATGTGACAAATCAAATACGAACATCGAAACAAAACTACTTTACGCGCAAATTTACTGAATACAAAACTGATATTAAAAAAACATGGCGCCTGCTCAATTCATGCTATAGACCGAATAATAACGCTAAAAAAACAATTGAGTCCATCGTTCACGAAAATGTAAAATATCATGATAAACAAGATATTGCAACAGTGTTTAACAACTTTTTTATAAATATAGGAAAAAATATAGCCGATATAGTGTCGTTAGTGAACCTACAGACCACTTGCAATACATGGACCATGTCCGTGAACACAACTCTTTCTTTTTTACGCCAACTAATCCCTCCGATGTAATTACGTGCATAAACAACTTGAAAAATAAATCAAATGGATTAAATACATTTTCAGCTAAAATTATTAAGTCTATTGCTGATATAATAGCACCGTGCATATCTAATATTATCAACCATTCACTTTCTCAAGGTATCTTCCCCAACTCTCTCAAAACTGCCAGAGTCACCCCTATTTTTAAAAATGGTGATAAAAACTGCGTTAATAATTATAAACCTATCTCTGTTTTACCAATTATGAGCAAAATATCTGAAAAAATTGTGTATAAAAAAGTGTATTCGTATTTCGAACAAAAATCTTTTCTCTATGACGGACAATACGGTTTTCGTTCTAAGAAATCAACGACACAAGGTGTATTAAATCATTTACAGTACCTTTACTCTAATATAGATGATGGAAAGCTTGTTTTCTCCGTTTTTCTTGACTTTCGAAAAGCATTCGACTGTGTGGACCATAAGATATTACTCTCGAAACTACACTGTTATGGCATTCGAGGAATTGCCCATGATTGGTTCAAATCATACCTAACAAATCGGAAGCAATACGTTGTCGTTGACGACGCAAAATCGGACCCACAGACAATTAGCCATGGAGTTCCACAAGGGTCTGTCCTAGGGCCTCTCCTATTTCTGATGTTTATAAATGATATCAAATCAACATCATTTTTCAAATTCATACTTTTTGCCGATGACAGCACGCTTTCTACGGTCCTTCCGAGCCAAAATCCCGCTATGATTGCGGAGAGTATAAATAATGAACTCCATAAGGTTTCATTATGGCTTAAAGCTAATAAAATAAGCCTCAACATCGATATAACAAAGTATATTACATTCTCATACAAGAAAAGCATATCTCTCCCACACATAAAAATTGGCGAAGGTGAAATCGAAGAAACCAACTCATGCAAGTTTCTGGGCATCATAATAGATAAACATCTGACCTTTAAAGAGCACATCGCTCATATTAGTTCTAAATTATCGAAATCCATCGGAATCCTGAATAAAGTTAAAAATTACCTGCCTGAAACAGCTTAACAAATGCTCTACCGAACGCTCATTTCACCATACTTGCAGTACGGAATAGAAGCATGGCACGGAACTGATAAAAATAAAACCAATGTAATTTTTACTCTGCAAAAACGAGCAATCAGAGCGGTAAAGAATCTAGAATATTATGCTCACACAAATGACTCATTCAAAAATTTACGAATACTTAAGCTCTCGGATCTCTACAAAATCTCCATTTGTAATTTCATTTACAAAACATTAAGAAATGATGGCGACAATAGCCTGAAAATATTACTAAGTGCGCAAACTGGTCATCACGACCATTTAACCCGAAATAGAAGTAAATTCATGCTTCCTTATTATTCAAAGGCCCGGTCGCAACACAGTATCCTCTTCGTTGGAACTAAAACTTGGAACTCAGTACCTGCGGAGATCCGTGACAGTAATTCTTACAAGGTATTCAAAAGAAATCTCGAGACTCACTTCCTATCGGAATATTAGTCATGTAAGATCACCAAGTCAAATCTTGTCTCCTACATGACTGTTTCCAATAATGAAATTTGCCATGGGTAATATGTAATATGTAATTTGCCTTCAGTCTGCTGTTAAACCTTTTATCGAATATACTGTTAAATATAGTCCATATAACCTATATTGTAAAATGAAATATCTGATATCGATTAAATTATCTCACTGATCAGTCTAATGCGAAACTAGGTTAAGTGATTTAGGTTAAACATCATTGTACACCTTAGAATAATGTTGATGGTAGGATGCCCCAGAAGTCGCTGAACTTATACGGGCCCACAGGTAGCTATATTCAAACTTGTCCATTGTACTAGACTTAAGAAACATTCTACCTCTGTATCTCCTGTGGTAAATAAATTTTTTAAATTGTTTAAATTGTTTAAGCTATCCCAGCCATAATCCAACGATATCTAACGTAATGTATAAACACGGAAGTGAGGAATTTTCATTTCCTAGCTGTACCTGACGTGGGCGTGTTACTTCTCTCTCAATTTAGGCCAGTATATTAACTCTAATTCTTCTCCTTCTTTCCTAAAAAAAAAGAACACTAAAACTAGGAGAACACAGCTTGCCACTTTGAGTGCGACGTGAGCCACCGGTGGTCACCAAGGGAATTTTCGTAACGCTGCTCACCGTCTGGTAGTCACAAACTCAATTTTAATAAATACTTAAATCGAAGCTAAATGAAGGCACGATCCTATTCATGTTTGCTATTTTCAACATTGCTTACTACAACTGACTTTAAATATGAGTGGAATATTAAACTTCAGAGTTACCTGCCACTGTCAAAGAATTAAATTGTGATAGCACACAACTTCTACAAACTCAAAACTATTTCTGGCCGATTCAAAGAAGGCGTCTTTTGTCACACCTGTCAGCATTGCGAACAGCGACCAGTTTTCTAGTCTTGAGTCTCTTTCATCGATCCTTGCTTTTATTCAAATGCTAAGTACAATAATTAACGGCTTCCATTAAAGATAAAGTAGTGGTATTTGCTTGATAACCACACGTACGGATGGAAATTCGTTCAAATTTAGTTGGGTTTGTACTAAAAAACGAAGTTCAAGGTGAGCACTCCTTTGTTCAATATGAATTTTGGAAATCGAACAGTTCTCTCTTTCAACTATGTATTTCAATATCTTTAGTTTTCCTCTCATATATGAAGCTGCATACACATAAATTAAATACTACTTTCACTTTCAATCATGACCAAAGAGCTCGATCATCACTAAGCACTTTAATTTTTTATGGTGGGATTAATCAATCAAACTTCGAAAACCTGATGCGCGGGACAAAGAGACATGTAATAAGCAATAGTGCACTTTACTGTCACTCATTAATGTTTTAAGTAGTTCGGTGACGTATGACATAAAATCTCAAAATAAGAATTGCTCAAAATTCATACATTAACCTCAAACTAATAAGGTGATATTAGAGCAAAATAGACTCGTCAACTGCCCGGCTTTTTGTCATACGTACATAAAACTACGTCTTCTTCACACATCGATGAGTGGCGTTCTATCTATAGTGGTGATCTTGTTAGAGGTTAGTGCTAATAAAACATTTAGCATCATACTTGAAAACAGGCCGGGTGTGCCTTATCAGAACTCGAACATTTTAAGAGGTGACCCTGTCACGTATCTCGATTTGAAGCCTTGCAAAGAGTTCAACCTTGTTCTTATCAATTTATCGTTGTAAAGTTCAGCTCGTGTAAGCAGAGGACAGATCTTAAATTGCTCCCTACCATGGTCGAATTACGAACGTCTGATTAACAAAGCAAAATGACTGATTTCACAATTGATTAGCTCTTTCTTAATAGCTTCAAAATAATAAATAATTGCTTCATTTATACCCCAACGTCTCAACCTAAAGGCCGTCGAATTTTGAAATTTCTCTTGTGTGCTATCGATGTTGATTTCATTTATCTTTTTACGCTTTTTAAACATGGAGCCCTGTTTGTGTGCTGTGTGCTCTCGAATGGAAGGAAGCTTTGTACTTCAAAGTTTCGGGAAGAGATTTAAAACCGGGCACCCGCAAGTACTCAGCTCAGGTGGCGGTGTGTGGCAACTGCAGTCTAGGCCTAGGGCTGTCGACGTCACCACTTGGTCTCAGGATCTCGGTGTCATTTGTCGCATTCCTCGCACGGAGCGTCATCGTGAACATTGTCTCATCAGAACCTCATCGGGGGGGATACAGCTATTGTATCTATGGGAATTAGCGCTCCCAGTGGGTATTTGTGAGGTCCCGAGCTAAATGTTAAGTAGGCCTTTCTTTTTTGTAAGTGAACTTTTTTTTTCTTTTGTTACAGACCACCTATTTTTTCGGTACACTGCTGCCCTATTTTTCAACACCTACGACTTTATGCTTCAACTTTAATTTTGTTTTTCAAATTATTGTTTCTATGCACCTTGTACATAGATTCCGCGTTTCCTTCCCCTCAGGGGATGCAACTATTGTATCTATGGGAATTAGCGCTCCCAAGGGAAAAATGTGAGGGCCCGAGCTAAGAGTTAGGTAAGTCTTCTTTTTGTTGAAATAAAATGTTTTTTGTTATGTTAAGGACCACCTTTTTTCGGTTCACTACGGTCCTGTTTTTCAGCACCTCTGACTTTCTTCTTCAACTTTTATCTTATTTCATGAACTTCTTTCTCATCTTACTGTTTCTTTGCCCCTTCAGCATAGATTCCTCATTTTCTTGTCTCCATATTAAATGGTGCCTTCCTCCTTCCTCTCTTCGATACGCTCTATTTTTGTAGCGGTTAAGGAGGCTTAAACTAATATATAATCTTAATTTTCCGCATTTCCTTTTAGTCCGTACTAAATTGTGCCTTCCTCTTTCCTCTCTTCGGAACGCCTATGTTGCGGTTAGGGAGGCTTTAACTAACATCTAACCTAATTTCAAGTATGCACTGCTACGTTGCGTCCAGAAACCTCTGTATACGTGTTATCTTTATTTGGTTGAGCAGCGCTGTATTTTGAGAGCATTTCTGGCACCCTAATCAGCCACACGCCAGTCGGAAATGAAGAAATATTCATTGGGCAGAGTTATCGAGCACAGTTTTTAGGTCAATAGAAAGGCTCAATAAATACGGGCAATGGGTTTCGTGATAGGAAAATAAATCTTTTTCATTATTTTGCGTTGCCTACTCCATTGACGGTAATTCTCCGGTGACATCCAGCGCAATGACACTGCACCAGCACGCGAGCTGTACAAGGAACATGCAAATTTCTACTTGAGGCCTCTGAAACTGCAGTTTTAGTCCCGTGTCGTGAACCTTGTCCAGAAATTTATATTACTATGGTTACTGGGCGACCTCGATTAGCTTTCAGCGAACAAACGCTTTCTATACTCCAGTTTAAATAAACATTTGTCCTCATGATACGGTTGAACAAAAAACCTGTGTCGATTTATGCAAAGCTTGACGTGTTACTCGAAATTTAAAGAAGACAGGGCCTTCATATCAACTCATATAGCGTTACAGATCTCACATATTTATTTAATACGTGCGATCAGGAGCTCGTTCTCGAATAAAATATTGTTCTAAAATCTTTCGCCATCTGCCATCGTACGTTTAGCTTACAAAATTGGAACGTATTTAGTTGATAAAAAGATATTTCATGATTCAATTTGTTCGTCGATGTTTTACACTCTCGAGGTATCTGCCACTTTTCATTTTTCTTCCTTCCGGCTGTCTCTTAATGTTCTCACAACCCGTAAAAGAATAAAGTTGAAATGAAATGCGTCGTGTTGTAACTCCCGCGATAGCTGGGCATTATGTGCAGTGAAAATAATTTTTACAACTTTCTCCACTTAATGCCAGCGGACTCGAACTAATCAGATGCTATCAAGTTTAATCACCAACAAGTAATTCCTAGACACACTTTCTCTTCAACGCTGATTATTCAACGGGTGGATTAAAAGTCTCGGTATCAATGGTAACAGCACAAATGGTTGGTGTGATCCAGTGCACTCCTTCGTTAGTTCTCTCACGTGACAACACAGCACAACCTGCCCTGCATTTCCGTGCTGATACACCAACATTTTCACGCCAACATTCCGTCAATGAGAGTCTGTTTCGCTTGCCGTGCTTGCGTGTCGGCGGGCAGTGAGGGCGCATGTCTGCTTGCCGCCCTGCAATCACAGCCTTGGGCTTCTCTTGCACTGAATATCTCTCCGGGAGGTGAAGGGCAATATTTTACACTCCGTCAGATCTTCCTTGCCCACCAAACTTCGAGTCATTTGTTCAAGGCCTTTTCTTGTGCCGATTTGGAGCAGGGAACTTCATTTTTCGAAAAAATGTGACGTTCGTTGAAAATTTACGTCTTGGTTGACAATTGTGAGTGTTTTCACGTCTAATATTCAGATGTGTTAACATCGGGGTAGTTAATTGATAACAACGCTTGTATTCCAGTTTAAGTGTTCAGTATATCGCCAGGAGGTGAAGGGCATCATTTTGTTCAGTCATGTCTTGCTTGCCCACCAAACCTCGCGTCGTTTGTTCAAGGCCTTTTCTTGCGGTCTCGCAGTGCAGGGAGAGCTCGGCGTCACCACCTTAGAGTTGGTTTGTTGTTTCCTTCAGAAAATTCCGTTCTGTTCTCAGCCTTGAGCTGAAGAATCGCTTCTAGTCACATATACATGGAATACAAAACGTTTGGCATTCATGTGTGCCTAATTTTGAAAACATTTCACATATCCACTTTATTGAAATTAAACGGTTTTTTTAGCGTACTGTGAGTAGTCCACCGAAATTCACGTTCATTGTGACGCGTTATTGAACGGCATAAAAAGGCGATTGAATGACGATGCAAAACTAATTAGACCCGGAATATGAAGATTTTGTCCCCTCAGGGAAATACTGCTATTTTGTGTCTGTGAGAATTAGCACTTCTTGGGGAAGATGAGGGGTGTCCAGTTGAAGGATAGGTGGGCACTCCTTTGGTTGACATTGAATAGGGTTTTGTTTTGTTACGAACCATCTATTTTTCGGTTCACTGCTGTCTTTTTTTCAAAACTTGTTATTTTCTTATCCAACTTTTATCTTTATTTGATAACTTCTTATCTTACTGGAGGATTTGGGAACGCACCTTGTGTACAGATACCCCGTTCCCTTAATTTCAAACTAAGTGGTGCCTTCCTCTCTCAGGAAACCCTTGTTGTTGTTAGGGAAACTCAAATTCACTCATCTAATCAAGACTCCATCTCAACTTATGCGTTACAGGAAAAAATTCTTAGTAATTTTTTCCTGAGAAATGACCAATTCCTTTTTTCATTCCTCAAAAACAAGAATAAAATCATTTTTAGCGTAGCAAAGAAGTTATCAAGTCAAGTTTTTCTGCATTCGAACATCCCAAAGAAACAAACATTGCATGAACCTTCGTTGAAATAAACGTAGCAGTCGGTGGTAAGGGCGTCAGCATCACGGTAGAATGGATCCGCTAGCATCACACGAGCTGCAGACTGACGAGCGCACCACTGAAACATGCATCACCCGAGCTGCAGCCTGACGAGCGCACCACTGAAACATGCATCACACGAGCTGCGGCCTGACGAGCGCACCACTGAAACATGCATCACAAGAGCTGTAGCCTGACGAGCGCACCACTGAAACATGTGATGTCCGCACCAGAGTGTCATTTCACCCGGACCCCCAGCCTTGGAATGCTCGAGGTGGTTGCGCACTGCACTACGCAGGGTTTGCTCGCGCCAGTGAGACAGCGATTTGTGGACACTCCTTGGACGAGGTCATGCGTAAACTCTGTCTTGTATCGCATGCTAAGTGAGATGAAGATTGACTTACTGAGGATGGGGCTGGTCTGTTTTACGGAAGGGATTCTTTGGACATATTGTATTATGAGATATTGTAAATTTCTAATATATATGAGTTCCAAATGAACCTTTTCCTAATGTTGAATGCGGTTGTAAATGAATGCTGAAAGAGAGTCTTGTGTTAGATGCTCCTATTGGATTTTTTATCCGTCTCAGTTTAATAAGAATTTCCTTATCGTCTATAAGGTGATTTGCATCTTTCATGTAGAACTAAAAACAATTTAAGGTAAAGCTCCTTTTAGTCACAGATAAAATCAAAGTATAATATTAGCCACGAACAAAAAATATTTTTATGAGCGTGCCAGTCTGCTCGTTTGATTTTCGTATGTACAAACATGATCATTACGTCCATGTTCTGGTGTGTGAGTATTTAAACAAAATTCTGATTTGGACACAAAAAAAATAACTTTGCAATCTCGAAGTGCGATTAATTTTAACTTTCCTCTACACTTTTCGGGTAATTCATTTATAACCCGTATTGCATTTTTGTGTAAGATATAATGCCCCTTTTTTGTGTACTGCGCCCTTGGCTTATTCTTTCAGTGTGTGTACACAGAGAAGTATTCCACACAAATTTTTGGTTCATCATTCGTAGACAATATTAACTTAATATCGAATTATGAAACCTCAGATATCTGTGAGTGATACGAAAAACTGTAAGTCCTCTTAGGCGGTGGTGGGGTGAAGGGTAATGGAGGGAGGGATGGAGGGAGGGGTAATGGATAGACGGATGGAGGGAGGGATAATGGATAGACGGATGGAGGGAGGGGTAATGGAGAGAGGGATGGAGGGAGGGGTAATGGAGAGAGGGATGGAGGGAGGGGTAATGGAGAGAGGGATGGAGGGAGGGGTAATGGAGGGAGGGGTAATGGAGGGATGGAGGGAGGGGTAATGGGTGGATGGAGGGAGGGGGTAATGGATGGATGGATGGAGGGAGGGGGTAATGGAGGGAGGGGGTTATAGAGGGAGGGGTAATGGAGGGAGTGGGTTATGGAGGGAGGGGGTAATGGAGGGAGGCTCCGTGTGATGAGCGTGTGGTAAGCGCAGCTCTGTGAACTGTGTGTGTAAGTGCATGTGTGCGTGTGTGGCTCGTGCGCAGACACTTCACGTACGCACACACAAACTGGCGCACACACATGCTCAGTCCCCTCTTTCTCCTTGAGTTCCATATACACCCGTTATGTCGACCGAATTTCGTGAATTTTGGATATCAGTAATGAGAAGCATTAAAGGGAGATTTCATGTGCTAATTAAAATGTTAGTTCTTTTCCAACTTGAATGTAAAATATATTTTCAATGACTGCTCCAGACTGTCACGTGAACGCAGAGTACTGTATCAGGTTGAACTCACCAGATGTGCGCTGCGTTCACGATAGCCGATGCATTTCAAATAAATTCAGTTTCCACTCCCAGAACGACGAATATTTTTTACCTTTAAGATATTTGCGAAATATTTTTGAACTGATTCACAAACTAAAGTAGTGGGAAATGTTTCGGATTTTTTTAATTAGTGGAAGTATTGCGTGAACGCGGGGTCGGCACCGCTCAGTAACTGTAACATCCTGCTTACTTAGCAAGACTAATTCCACGAGAACCGCGGATTTATCATTTGATTTGCGCTCTCAGGGGGTAGTTTGTTTTAAAACACTGAGTGATGAGCTTCTGCCACTACATTCTGTCGCCAGATAAAAATTTACCCGTGTTTTGAATTTTTCTCTTTTAATCGATTTTTGTACAACCCAACCTGTTGAGCTACGCAAGTGAAGGTACTGCATATTTTATACTAGATTTTTTCCTTGGTGCGCTGCATTTATATTTTTGAGCCGGGGAAAAGTAATGCTCATTTTTACTTTGTTTTTATTTGTTTTTTGGCCGGAAAAGGCGTGAGCCATTTTTAAATTATTTTCAGGGCATTGTGCGCTGCTGTCGAGCTGGACATTTCATGTTTGATTGAACAAAGTTCATCAATTTATCTTATTTATGACTGGTTTGCGGATGCCACTTGATGTTCGTTTTCAACTCGCTTTTAAAAGTACGAATAAATTCGTTACATATCACAATTATTGTTCGTATACATTTTATCTTACTGCGTTTGTATCCGTTGGCAGAAAAAATTCTTAGTTTTAAACCGAAATATTCGGAGCGGTTTTTATAGAATTGTTTCCAGGTTATATTTTCCAAGCATTATTTTCAATTTATATTTACCATCATTGGATTCGAGGATGGAAAATAGTATAAATATGAATTCTTCACTCGCCCTTGTGTTGAGGGAACGTATTTAGTGTACTTAGTATTTTAAAATGAGTGGCGATAGAAGTGAAAATGCAGCTTGAAAAGTAGACTGCTGCTTCTATTGTCATGGCCCTCAGAAGTATATTGTACCCATGGAGATTAGCGCTCCCAGGGGAAAATGTGAGGTTCCGAACTAACAGTTCGGCAGTTCTTCTGTCTCGTGAAATGAAATATTTTTTGTTTTGTTAAGGACAATCGATTTTCTATTCACTGCTGTCCTGTTTTCATCACCGTTGACTCTGTTCTTCTACTTGTGTCTTGTTCCTCAAGATTTATTCTCAACTTGATGTTTCTACCTGGAGGGGACCCTGTGTGGGAACACACTTTGTGCGTAGATCCTGCGTTCCCTAAACTCCGTATTGAATGGTGCCTTCATTCTTCCTCTCTTTGAACATCTTTGTTGTGGTAAGGGAACCTGAAATTAACTCGAATTCAATTCTATTATTTTTGTTTCACACCACTTTCAGTTCTTCTAATTTTGAATCCGACTCGGTTCTTTTAAGAGTCAATCGAAGGCCCAAAATCTTTTCTTCACTATTTCAGGTCCCCTCAAAAATAAATGACATGAACAATTGTAGCAATCCACAGTGAGATTCTATGTTACTTTTACTCAAATCGACCCTGTTTAAATACATCAAGAAAGCAACTTGGTGATGTGCGACTTCCTCTAGCGTGTAACCGATCATTTACTCATCCACTCAAAGATTCATTGTTCACTCAATTACCACGAGAATACAATCACATGTTAAACTAGTCACTCGATTTGACGAAGTAATGCTTTCTTCCAGCGTACCATGAACACTTCAATACGTCGACTGCGATGGGTTGAACTGAAATTCAATATTCAACTCAGAATTAAAATCATAAGCTGTAAGCATATTTATAAATACCAAACATTAACTGGGTCTATTAAGTACCATTAATTTCAAAAGATTGGTAAATTTTTTCAAACGAATAGATCGTTTCGTAGCAGGATGAACTTGAGTACGACCCGTCGATGGGTCGTATCACAAACAACGTGTTAAATCTCTAAAAAAAATCGCACAAGAAGCCCATGTGCATCCTTTCCCCTGAAGAAGATAGCCGCCGCTGGGTTTCTATTTTGCTGTTTTGAGCAAAAAGGAAAACTGCGCATCGTCGTCGGCGGTGGCAGCGGCGACGGGAGCCCCCGTTAGGCGAGCTATGTTGTTGCTTTCACTTTTGGGCCACACCTCCACCAGCAGCAGCGACCGATACGAGATACCTCAGCAGATCCCGCGTCTCCGCCTCGCACCAAGTCCGTTACTGCACAACAGTCCGCTCGTCGGTGCCAACTTGGAGTCGGTATACAGGGTAAATGAGGGCACGTTGTCTCGTCGTTAATATTCAACTCAAATTCAAGTTAGTTTTAGGATTCTGCAATGATGATAGATAACATTTGATGGTTCTTTATGTATTTTCGATGAAACGCATACGCAGTAAATGAGGGTACGTTGTCTCGTCGTTAATATCCAACTCAAATTTAAAATAGTTATAGGATTCAGCGCTGAAGATGGCAAGTTTATGATGGTTCTTTGTTTGGGTAGAAGCTTATGAGAGGTGAGTTTGTGACCACCGGAGTCAGATCGTGGAAACTCCCTCAGTCACCGCCTCTTGGGAACCAGTCAATGCGCTAATGCAATGTTCTCATGTTGTTGAGTGCGTATAAACAAGAGAGTTACCGGTTTTCCTATGATTTCAGGGTGTCGGGGTTAGCGAATTTTGGTTATTGTGTACTTTCTTGTGTCAAATTTGGAACATGTCCAGACTCTATAGTTTGTAGACGAGTGTAGTGATGTATGCACCTGTTGTATTTCTGAAAAAAGATAATTTACCCAGCCACCGATTAACATTTTCAATTCATTCGTAACCGTTGTTACCATCCCCTATATCGAGGTAAACACTCACCGAATGTGCCCCAGCTTGTAGGGCGGACTTGGAGAGAAAGAAGGCTTGTTTCAGTTTCACCTTTGGGTGATATTGCTTAAATTTTTCCTGTGAAACTTTAGTATGAGTTCACTAACCCTTACTCGGTGCACGCGCTCCATAATTGTTTCACTGAAGTCGTTAAGTTGCCGAACATCGAACTTGTGACACGTCATTCTATGTAAGATGAAAAATTGTCAATTAGCGGTATATATGGCGCCTACACTTCCGTTTTGGAGACCTTCTGACAACTTAATGGTGATAACTTACAAATTGAGTAGTGGTACTTATGCAACATGACGTAACTCGTGCCTGAAAATATTATAGAACTCCTTCCACCAGATACGAAACTAAGTCATCTTCACGGTTCGTGAACAGATGCCTTATTTTGGATGCTAACAGAGTCACGCCACCGTCTACGTGACCATTAGCGGATGAGTTCGAATGACTCCTGCTAGTATTAGAAGCCAGAAAAATTTCCCAGTCTGTGCAGCGTCGCTCGTTACTTGCCTTCTACAGGCTCTGCATTCCAATTCTTGACAGAGAATGGCTGTTGACGGTAACTCAACATTCGACGTGCTTGTGAGAATATTTCCTAAGGTATAGTCTAGTCATTCAACTCCTCAGAGAAGTTCAAATGTATAAATGAGGATTGGAAATACAAGAATTTTTCTCAAGGTAAAGTCTAGTCATTTAACCCCTCAGAGAAGTTCCAATGGATCTGTGGGAAGTAGCACTCCCCTAATAAGAATATATCTATTGTATCAATGGGTGTTAGTGCTCCCAGGAGGAATATACAAAGTTAAGAGTTTAACGTTAGTTAGGCCTTCCTTCCTTTTTCACAGGTTAATGAAGAAACCTATAGAGACAGGATTTTCCCCGCATAGAAGAGATCTTGAACACTTAAAGAACAATGCATCGGCCAATAAACTACCATACAAAAATGATCGTTGTACGCAAGTAACTGCAGCACACATGGCTGCTACGCACAAATGGCCGGTGTACACATGGCTACCCCACATGAATTGCTGCTGCGCCCAAATGGCCCCTGTACACAAATGGCTGGTGCGCACAAATGGCGGTGTACACTACGACCGCTACACGCACACACTGCCCAGACAATACAGCACTGCAGCGCCGTAGGCCACAGCGTCGGTGAGCGCACGGTCGTCCTTCCTTCGCTGCTGCGAGCCGTCGGGTCTGCAACAGGTCTGGGCTCGGAAAGTGGGGCCGTGGTTACCTACTGCTTTGGTGCCTTGCGTTCTTTAGAGTTAGAGACTGCGTTTGCTAGAGTTAGAGCTGTAATTATTTCGTGAAAACTGTTCAATGCAGAAAGAGGGTTCGTGGTTACCTACTGCTTTTGTACCTTGCGTTTGTTAGAGTTAAGGACTTTATTTCTCAGAGTTAGAGCTGTAATTATTTCGGGAAAACACTTCGATATAGAAAGTAAATTTGTGGTTATCTACTGCTTTGGTACCTTCCATGCATTCAAAAAAGATAGTGTTAGTTTTTGAGGTAGAGCTCTAGTTATTTCGTAAAATTGTTTAATACTGAATCTAAACTCTTCGTTTAGCAATTGACTATTTTTTGTCGGTTCACTGCTTTCTAATTTTTAGCAAATGTTACTTTCTTCTCCTCTTCAGCTTAAATCTTGTCCCACAAACTTCTTTCCACCTTGGTGTTTCTATGCGCAGGGTATGGAAGGAACTCTGTACATAGATTCCTCGTTTCATACTAAATTGCGCTTTCCTCTTCCCTCTCTTGGGAGCCTTTTCGTTGTGATTAGATAAAACCGGTAAAACTCATTCGCAGTTCCTGACAAATTTGCAGTCATTAGGTAGAATTAAGGGATACAATTTACAATGTGGGAGCAGGGATGAATAGTCCAAGCAAGCACACAAACAAGCAAGCAAGCACGCAAGCACGCAAGCAAGCACACAAGCACACAAGCAAGCAAGCACACGAGCAAGCAAACAAGCACACAAACAAGCAAGCGAGCTCTCAACTCGCTGAGCTTTGCTCCTGCATGCGGATTCTTTTTGTTTGTATGTTTTTATCGTTTATAAACTAGCGCTTCTTTCACAACTTACTGTTTCTATGCCCCATGAGCATAGATTCTGCGTTCCCTTAAGTCCATACTAAATGTATGGATGTCAATACTAAGTGTATGGTTTGTGGCATACTTTTACTAGCAATTCTAAATTTAAATACTAATGTATCCTTTTTATAAGAAGTACTACCATTTCCAAATTTTAATTCGAATGTATCCTCTCCATAAAGAGTACGACCAATTCTAAATTTAGATATTAATATATACCCTCTCAATGAAAACTCGGAAAACCGACCTTAACTTGCAAAAAACTACAACGTTGCGATGGGAGGTCAAACAAACCCACTAGTCAGTAGCTAAACCGCGGCTAACTGCGTGAGTTTGTTTACACCATCAGCAACGTAGCGACGCGCGCCCTACTTGCGTCCTGAGGTACCCCCACCCCCTCCTCTCCCTCCCCCACCCCCTCCTCTGTCTCACTCCCTCACTTGTGCGCCGCGTGTTCCACTTCACTCGGCCTTCCTTCACTTCCCTTCCTTCACTTCCCTTCCTTCACTTCCCTTCCTTCACTTCCCTTCCTTCACTTCCCTTCCTTCACTTCCCTTCCTTCACTTCCCTTCCTTCACTTCCCTTCCTTCACTTCCCTTCCTTCACTTCCCTTCCTTCACTTCCCTTCCTTCACTTCCCTTCCTTCACTTCCCTTCCTTCACTTCCCTTCCTTCACTTCCCTTCCTTCACTTCCCTTCCTTCACTTCCCTTCCTTCACTTCCCTTCCTTCACTTCCCAATTTTTGAACCGAATCATGAGCAGTGACAATAATTCAGCGAATGCAAACCGTATCAATATTTATTACGAAAATCAAATGCATAATAATTACAAAATTGACGAACGGGTCTTTAAAAACATTGTTAAAACTTTTGTTAAACCAATAAATCCAGAAACTTCTATTAAAGTATGCGTGTATTATAAGAACCGTAAAATCAGTGACCAATTAGTAAAAAATAATCTGTCTGCATCTGGGGTCAACGATCTGGACAAGGCCGGTGTGATTTATCAATTTAAATGTAACCGAAGAGAATGTAAGTCTCTTGATAAACGTTACATTGGCATGACCAGAATGACCCTGAAGCAAAGATTAACCGCTCATAAATATCAAGGTTCCATTTTCAATCATTTTCGTGTTGACCATAGTTGCAAACCATCCAATGAAGATCTGTTCCCTAACACCAAAATTCTTTATAATGTTATTAAAAAAGATCATATTCATATAATTATATGCATTTTGAAGCATTACACATTCATGAACTTAAACCTCCCCTTAATGAAAACGCGAGTGATTTTTTCGCTCTCAAACTGTTTCGTAGAATCAGCTGGTTAGGTGCGACGAGGCTGCTCGACCATTTTGCTCTTGTCTCTCGTGTGATGAACATCGGTTTTGTACAATGTATCTAGTCATACTACTATTTCTGTGATAAAAAGGTTGTTATTTTGTCTAGTCGCTTTCGTCATTTGTGATCTGCTTATCTAGTCTATATCACTTAAGTGTTAGTTTATAAATTTTTTACAATGTGACTGAAAATCATTCTGTTTTTTTCCAGCCTGAGGATGATGTTTGATACGTCGAAACGTTGCATTTTATAATTAGACAGAAATATAGATTTCAATGAATTGCTGTGTTTTAGTACGAAAATGCTAGGTGCATTTCTTAATCAACTTACACGTGAAGAAATTGAACTATTTCGTAGGGCTGAAAAGTTAGAAAAGAAATTCCCTTCCATCACTTTACTCCACTCAATAAGTATGTTATAAAATTGATTTTCAGATAGTGATTCAGTCTTTCTTTTCGATAATATATCATATGTTGAATAAATTATTTTGCCTCACTTCTACGCATATTCGTTGTCTAAAAATCACATAATAGTTACTTTTCTTGCGCATGGATGGTCAATTTTTTTAAAGCCTCCTCTAATCAGATCTGGTAGGCATGTCTACAAAATTCTGTAATCTGTTTAAAAAATTTAATTCGAGATTTTCATCTCGAAATTTTGTAGTACTAAAACTCAACCGCATGTCACTATCTTAGGAAAAGTATATGTGTTTATCTGATCTTTTCGATGACAGCCGGCTTCGTACTTGACAATATTTTTTACTTTTTTCGCTTTGTGAGTTTCCACCAAATTAGGCTTTGATTTTACTCCGTAGTGGCAGGCAGAGCTTCGATCTTGCACAAATATCTCCTCATTTGATACAATGGTAGTGTCAGTGTGTTTATGGAATGTGTGAAATTTAGCTACAAAATTGAAAATATGTCAATCAGTAACAGTTACGCTGGTGCTAGGAATCAAATCCACCTACGAGGTCACCTCTGTCCCATTGATCACTAAACTAAGCCTAATTAGATGAGAGATCCGAACTGAAGCTTAGGTAGGCCTTCTTATGTTGAAACTGTGTTAGATTTTTATTTTGTTACGGACCATCTTTTTTCGGTTCACTACTGTCCTGTTTTTGAGAACCCATAACTTCTTCAAATTTCAACTTATCACACAAACTTCCTTCGTCTCTGTGGGAGAGAAGCCGTGAAAATAAAGGACACTTCTGTATGGATTTTCAGACAAGTTGTTCAAAACAGTGCAGTGTGGGTTTGCCATTTTATTTTTCATAATTATTTTCCACTTCACGCAACATTCAAGAAGCCCAGTTCAGACTACGTCGAAGGAAATCCGTTTTCCCCAGGCGTCTTCTAAGTGAAAAAAATGCTTTATTCCAATCAGACCTGATACATATCATCTTAGTACATTGGTTTTTCAAATACCTTATAACTAACACCAGGACGCAATGACGGTTACCCCGATGAAGTGCCAGTTTTCGAAGGGATCGAACACGTCTTCCGTAAGAATGTCCTTCAAATTACCAGTCAAAGAAAGGATCCTTTATTCCAATCAAACCTGATACATATCATCTTGGTACATTGGTTTTTCAACTGCCTGATAACTAACACCAGGACGCAATGACGGTTACCCCCGGTCAATGCGAGTTTTCGAAGGGTATCAAACATGTCTTTTTCCGTAAGAATGTCCTTCAAATTACCTTGGAGTCAGTACGACTCACATGGAAGTTGTGAGCCGCCGTTTGGGCATGGCCTGCTGCGCTGATCTTGTCCATCTGCGCAAGATTCCATCGCGGTCCCTCTCGTGCGGCTGGCTACCGTTACTGCATATCGGGATATTTTCGGGCGTCGAGAACTCCCGTTAACCTACAGGAAAATTCAGATAATTATAAGAAATCCTCGACGTAACGCGTGTTGTTCATTAGCACGTTAACTGCGATGGATTAAATTGAAGTTCAATATTCAACTCGAATTAACGTCACTTGTTGTAGGCAATTTTAAAAATAATAAACATAACCTAAATCGTGCCTTCGTTTAGTTTTGGTTAATTATTTATGAAAATTGAGTTTGTGACTACTGGTCGGTCAGCAGTGTTGTGAAAATTCCCTCCATGACCTCCGGCGGCTAACGTCGCGGTCAAAGTATTAATTTCTGCTTGCCTCTTAAGTAACAAGTCTACACTCGTAGAGATCAGCAACTGATAGCAACTGTTGCGTGACCAACCACATCACCTAAACTCGAAGCTTTACTGGTGTCTTGGCCATGGTTTGTTATCGAACTTCCAGCCCAAGAATAATCGTCCTACTAAATTAAGGTGGAATAAATTATTGGGTTTATTGATTGAAACTAAATAATTGGAGTCACTGTACCTTGGAATTCAAGTTTGAAGAACCGTTGGAGTTTTAAAGCCGTGGAATTTAGTTGCTCACAGGTTTTCGACGTATGAATGTGAAACATACCTCGTTTAATTCCACAGGGAAAAGAATTAGCGGGGAGCAAATTGGTTTCTCAAAAATGTGAACATTCTAGATTTGCCAGACGGGAATTTGGATATAACATTGATTAACAAATAAAAGTTTGAAAGTCCCTTCGATGATACGAGTTATGATTTTTGTGTCGACAAGATGAATTTGTCATTTTTTTCGAGCCTATGTTTTGATTTTGTTTAGATTAGAAGAATAAATAAACAATTATCGTTTTCATTTAACCATGCACCAAGAGTTGCCTGAGAAGCCTGTGCTTTACGGGCTGTTGTAGGAACTGGTTAAATATCTTAATCAGAATTGAAATGATTTTAATGAACTAATGAGTAACAAGTGTTCATTTTTGGTTTGAATTACGTTCATTCATGTCCACGTCAGCGCAACCGACTTCCAGAAATGAAGCACTCTACCAACTTGCAGAGCAAATTTTGTTTCACTTATTCATTCAACCTTGTGATTGAGAGAGACAGGCACATGCTGTCAAAAATATGTGCCGCAAAATTAAGGCGCATTCACACGGACGGTGAGAACCAGTAGGCTGAGAGCACACACTGTAGTAGGGTATAATTTCCAGCTCACAACATGCAGCGAGCAATCGTGAGTTGATCAAAGAAAGAAGAAACTTTTCTCAGAGAGGAGGTATCGACAGACGCTCGTAGCGCTTTCACCTTAGGGTGTATGTGAGACAGGAGGGTTCCCCACTGATGGTGGTTAGGTGTGGGGAGTAACGTGGGGTGAGGCACTGGTGGGGTGAGGCACTGGTGGGGTGAGGCACTGGTGGGGTGAGGCACTGGTGGGGTGAGGCACTGGTGAGGAGAGGCACTGGTGAGGTGAGGCACTGGTGGGTGAGGCACTGGTGGGGTGAGGCACTGATGGGGTGAGGCACTGGTGGGGTGAGGCACTGGTGGGGTGAGGCACTGGTGGGGTGAGGCACTGGTGGGGTGAGGCACTGGTGGGGTGAGGCACTGGTGGGGTGAGGCACTGGTGGGGTGAGGCACTGGTGAGGAGAGGCACTGGTGGGGTGAGGCACTGGTGAGGAGAGGCACTGGTGGGTGAGGCACTGGTGGGGTGAGGCACTGGTGGGGTGAGGCACTGGTGGGGTGAGGCACTGGTGGGGTGAGGCACTGGTGGGGTGAGGCACTGGTGGGGTGAGGCACTGGTGGGGTGAGGCACTGGTGGGGTGAGGCACTGGTGGGGTGAGGCACTGGTGGGGTGAGACACTGGTGGGGTGAGGCACTGGTGGGGTGAGGCACTGGTGGGGTGAGGCACTGGTGGGGTGAGGCACTGGTGGGGTGAGGCACTGGTGAGGAGAGGCACTGGTGAGGAGAGGCACTGGTGAGGAGAGGCACTGGTGGGGTGAGGCACTGGTGGGGTGAGGCACTGGTGGGGTGAGGCACTGGTGGGGTGAGGCACTGGTGGGGTGAGGCACTGGTGGGGTGAGGCACTGGTGGGGTGAGGCACTGGTGGGGTGAGGCACTGGTGGGGTGAGGCACTGGTGGGGTGAGGCACTGGTGGGGTGAGGCACTGGTGGGGTGAGGCACTGGTGGGGTGAGGCACTGGTGGGGTGAGGCACTGGTGGGGTGAGGCACTGGTGGGGTGAGGCACTGGTGGGGTGAGGCACTGGTGGGGTGAGGCACTGGTGGGGTGAGGCACTGGTGGGGTGAGGCACTGGTGGGGTGAGGCACTGGTGGGGTGAGGCACTGGTGGGGTGAGGCACTGGTGGGGTGAGGCACTGGTGGGGTGAGGCACTGGTGGGGTGAGGCACTGGTGGGGTGAGGCACTGGTGGGGTGAGGCACTGGTGGGGTGAGGCACTGGTGGGGTGAGGCACTGGTGGGGTGAGGCACTGGTGGGGTGAGGCACTGGTGGGGTGAGGCACTGGTGGGGTGAGGCACTGGTGGGGTGAGGCACTGGTGGGGTGAGGCACTGGTGGGGTGAGGCACTGGTGGGGTGAGGCACTGGTGGGGTGAGGCACTGGTGGGGTGAGGCACTGGTGGGGTGAGGCACTGGTGGGGTGAGGCACTGGTGGGGTGAGGCACTGGTGGGGTGAGGCACTGGTGGGGTGAGGCACTGGTGGGGTGAGGCACTGGTGGGGTGAGGCACTGGTGGGGTGAGGCACTGGTGGGGTGAGGCACTGGGGGGGGTGAGGCACTCGGGGTGAGGGTGGGGGAGAGCTGCACGCAGTGACCTTGTGAGCGTAGCTGCAGCGGCGCACTTACTGTGTTGGGCTGTGAGCGTGTCAATCCGCGCCACAATCTCTCAATCCGTGCCACAACCTCTCAGTCCGCGCCACACTCTCTCTCAATCCGCGCCACAATCTCTCAATCCGCGCCACAACCTCTCAATGCGCGCCACAATCTCTCAATCCGCGCCACAATCTCTCAATCCGCGCCACAATCTCTCAATCCGCGCCACAATCTCTCAATCCGCGCCACAATCTCCCGATCCGCGCCACAATCTCTCAATCCGCGCCACAATCTCTCAATCCGCGCCACAATCTCTCAATCCGCGCCACAATCTCCCGATCCGCGCCACAATCTCTCAATCCGCGCCACAATCTCCCGATCCGCGCCACAATCTCCCGATCCGCGCCACAATCTCCCGATCCGCGCCACAATCTCTCCATCCACGGCTGCCTTGTACAATCCATGCTCAACCACAATTTTCATTTCCACCTACGCTCACCACTGCACAACATTTCAAGCCAGCACCCCAACATCTCACGAACTCGTCGCCTTACACACAATAGGAGCGAAACTCCCCCACTTTATTTATTTCTGTTAAGAACGCGTGTTCATTTTCTGGCGTAATAATTTACCTTGGCATTACTGTCCCATTCCAATGGCTGTTTGGAATACTTTTTGTAAAAACAACTGATCGCTGTGACTTGATGGCGGAGCTGCATCACCTTTTGATTCGGTATCGCTGGAGGAACTATTAGTTAACGCGGAATTTTCAAATGAGAAAAACAATGCCACGCATTAGTGAATTATTATAATTATAATTGATGCATTTGATGCAAAACTATGCCACGGTTTAGGAAAATGATTGAATGATAATTACTTATAATTATGAAAGACGCGTCAGTCGCTCGAAATCATCAAAATGAATACGAGGACCCCAAGGGAAAACTGGAAGGCTACCTCAGCTATAGACAAAAATCTTAGCTTTTGGACTTCTGTATTTCCAGGCAGTGTACTTCTTTCAGTTTTCATGCCTTCGTCAGTACACCTTCTTTGTCTTCTCTTCATCTTCCATCTGAACTAGTCATGTCTATGCGCAGAGTATCATGTATGAGAACGCGCCTTGTACACATAGGATCCTCATTTTCCAAAGTCCATCCTAAATGGTCCCTTTTATTTCCTCTCTTAAGATCTCATTTTATGTGGCTGAGGATTTTCAATCGGGTTACAAGATAGTAATAATGAATAATAATTATTAGAAGGAACCAGAGCAGCTACACATTACTGCAGTAGACATAGGACAGGTTTGCAGAAGCGGGATCATCACTAAAGACAAGCTGAAATTATGAAGCATCAGGAGATGGATTGCAATTGTCCAACAATTAACGTCGTCGTAGAGATATAAAGAACAGCGAAAGTTCTTCTGTCGACCTGGCTATGCTACATGTATTTCTTCTAACTGAAGTCTGCGCAGTCAAGTTTTTCTTCGCGTAAAATTTGAGTACTTAGGCCAAACAATGCACGCAAAATTTTACAAGATTTTTCGTTAGATTTTAATGTAAAAACTTCGGCCAAGCAACACTCGAAAGAAGATTTTTGGCTGCCGATTGCGCCGCAACGACTAACATGTCGACAAAAATTGACCCCTTGTGGAAGAGGACTGTAAAGCAGCCCATAGACGATCAATTTTATTGTCAATATAATTGACAATGATGAATATCGACAATTTAATTGATCGTCTGTGGGCTTGATTGACGACCGTCAATTAATTGACTTAGTGGGCAAAAAAAAATTCATCTATATACTGAGTCAATGATATTGACAATTTAATTGATCGTCTATGGGCCGCTTAAGTTCACGTTATGAGCTAGGCCGGTTTGAAAAGTACGGGAGGAGACTGGCCGCCGCTTTCTTCTCAATTTTGCATTATTCACTTAGGACCATACAAGAGTTGGAACTAAACAACAAGAGAACTTAAACACCACTTCCAGCCTGGCAACGTTTCCCATGCCTGCATTAAAAGCGTCATTGTTCGGGGATATTTTGTTAAAAATTGTATTTCTTGGGCAAAAGAATTCGCCCTGCAATACATACAAGTATGAGTCAAGATTGGGAATCGAAGTTGGAACGAGGCTTCAATATGGTCCCGATATTAGGAATATCCTTTCTGCTAGGCCGTTTAACAATGAAGGTAATAGCAAAGAACTGTAACATCAATCTATTGAAACGTTTCAAGCCTCAGGTCATCATCAGTTCAAATTTGTACACCAAAATTTAAACCATAATTTGCGATATCGTTACTGCGAAGCAATGAATTCTTATTCCTCAATACACGTAGAAGAAAATTAGACGAGATCACTTACCGACCCACTCCTCGCAGCGATGCTCACGTTTGATTTATTTAAGGCTTACATTGGGAATTGTGTGTTAGAGAAACTAAACCTACAATATTTTAGGAACGACTGCCCATTGTGAAACGTTTGAAGAATATAGTGTTCACGCATGGTAAATTAGCACCGTGATGATTAAGTGCAAAAATAATGTTTAAACCTAAATTTGCAATAAGACACTTGAAATATATAATAAAATTAGAACTAAACTGCAGAAATTTGTTAAACTCCTTCGGAAAGAGCGCTTATTCGTCGTTGAGGTGTTCACCAACGTTCCTCTGACATTTCTCTCAATTATAAGAAATATTTTCAAGTGCCGCGATGCTTACTTTGTAAAGGGGATTGTAATGTCTAATGTAAAGGTGATAGTAATGTTCCATGTATGTCTCTGTAAAGGCGGTGGTAAATGTCTAATGTGACGATAGTGACTGTAATAATGTAGCATCATTTGCCTACCTCTAAAAAGGTGGTTGCAAATGCCTAATATGAATGCGATAGTGAAGCACCATGCCTGTCTCTGTAAAGGTGGCTGTGAATGTCTAATGTGAAGGAGATAGTGAAGCACCGTGTTGGTCTCTTTCTCCCAAGGTGAATGAATG
This sequence comes from Morinoia aosen, assembly GCA_030386875.1. Classification (NCBI taxonomy): domain Eukaryota; kingdom Metazoa; phylum Arthropoda; class Malacostraca; order Amphipoda; family Talitridae; genus Morinoia; species Morinoia aosen. Next base: position 13,989,048 of record CM059562.1, read on the forward strand.
TTCAAATTCTTCAGTGTTTTCACTATCTCTCCATTAATGAAATTTTCCCTTCAACAGAATTAGGCATCAGCAGCGCCGCCACTAGTTATTATGGCCACGACGCACACATGCATGTGTGATGGACACATGCGGGCAAGAGAACTTTAATTAGTGCGCATTAAGCACTTAGAGTTTTAACTTATTAAAAATATACATGATAGACTAATCGTAATTCCTGTAACTCGTGTGAGCTACATAACATCAATCTATTTGTAACATTTATAAGCTACATAACGTTAAGCTATATGTAACCTTTGTGAGTTACATTACATCAATCCATCTGAAATTTGAAGCGGTAAAGGGAGCCCACTACTTGAGCTGCTTATGATTTTTATGAGTGCATATATTTATATATATAAATATATATATTCATCACTTTCTTTGCAAACTTAAACCTAATTTAAGTTCACAGCGACGTACGCTGCAGGCTGTGCCGCGGCTATTAATAGATGTATAAACAATTCGGTCCCTGACTTGCTTGTTGAGAAATCTTTAAAATTTATTTATTGGCGAACAATACACGTTCAATGCTCACTTTCCGTGTTGGAATCGAATTGAATAAAATTATTCCAAAATTTCCGAGTAAAGGACAATGCAGGTGATGGTGTTCATGAAAGGCTCGTACTGCAGACATGGATTTAGATCTTTAACCAGAGATCTCTATTCGCCCTACCGTCACACGATATCCCTCTCGTTCCCAACACAAACTGACTTATGAATCTTATTTCCAAGATTTTTAAATGTTGAAAATTTTAGCAAGTAACATCTGTTGTTCTCTATACCATCCTTTCCTCTATCTTCTTAATTGATAGCATGCCCTCGTTCTAGAAGTTTTAGAACATTTGTTGTGCGAAAATTCTTCATTGCTCTACAAATTACGTTTCATCTAATTAAATTGGTATTGTAATAAGCCGCGATGTACCCGAATTATTGTCATGGGCTTCTTTTCTCATCAAATGAAAGGGCAGCTTTATTGGATATCGTATTCTTTAACTTCGAAACAATGGAGCCAAAAAAATTCATCGAGATTATCACATTCAAACTACCACAAACCAGAACTACAAATGCAGAAGTTGCACCAGATACACTAAAATACTTCCAGTTAACAATATTACACTGAGAACCGATAGGATGTCATCACAAAGTTCACTTCCTCTCCTACATTGGACGTTCATTGAACCCAGTGGAGGTCCAACTGAATATGCTGAACGGAGAGCAATTATAACCAGGAAATGCACCACGAACATAGGTGCTAACGTTTGTCAGATGAGATGACTTACGATTTGAGGAACTGATGGTTATTATCTTCAACATTGACCATAATCGTCCTCAACATCGCTTTCAATCGTCCATAAAGCCGCCAAAAATCTTCCTTCAACCCCCAAACATCGTCCTAAAATCGCCTTAAAGCGTTCGTAAAAGCGCCAGAAATCGCTCTCACAGCCAGCCGTACCGTGCTTAATGTTGCTCGTATCTAATTATCCTCAAAATCGCTCGTCATCACCCTCAACATCGCTCTAAATCGTTCTTAACATTGCTCCTATCGTTTATTGGATGGAGTTGAAAATGTTGTGGCTTCAAAAATGGATCTCAGGCCGTCCAGGAGAAGGAGGAAGTTAGAATTGAGGAGAAACTCGTCTTTTTGAAATTGGCAAGTAGGGTATCAAATGGGAAAAATTGAAATTTGACTTTTTAAAGTCGTTTCAAACGCAACTGTCGTACGATAATTGTTTGCCTGGTACACATATTTCTCTTCCTATTCAAACGAGAGATGTTACATAAATTGCAAAATCAAATAAATTTTGAACTTTTATTAGCATCAATGTATTAGCTTGGCTAAGCGTGAGTGATATGTGTTAATTAATCAGATAATATAAGTTGAAGTACTTCTAATCTCGTCTTAAATCCAACTCGGCGTGTTTTTCAGTGTCGGCGTTTTGTTCTCTTCAAATAGACAGCATTGAATCTTTTTGATACCAGAGCAACAAGTTCTATATTAACTGTCCTTGACCGGCTAGGACTCCTACACAACATAACCAAGCACACTTTTGAGAACATTACTTCTCGTGTGATCACTGATTTTTCATGTCAAGTCTCAACCATCAGCCCCAAGATGAATAAATTGTAGTATTCCAAAACTTCTTGACAGTTTTACCGAAATTGGTTAAACTGAAGTTCAGTATTCAACTCAAATTTTAAGTCAATTGTAGTAAGCAATTTTGAACATAGCAAACATTCACGGAATTGTGTCTTCATTTGCTTTCGATTAATTATAAAATTTAGCTTGTTACTATACAGGTCGGTCAACAACATTATGAAAATCCACTCCGTGGCCACCGCTGGCGCACGTTGCGGTCAAAAAGTTATTGCGGTGACGACGCTTGCGCGATTGTTACGGAAGATTAGATTAGCTTGCAAGTAGCAAAATTGAAAGCCCGACTTCAACACTCGAATCCATTTCTACCCTGTCTGAGAAGTATGGAAAATAACATTTAATGCTTTATACTTAAAATCGTACGCTAGAACTCACTATAAAAAAGGTTTGAAATAATTGAAATGCTTTTCATATGTACAGGTGCGTCTAGGAGAGTAGTTCACTCATGAAGTGATGCACACTCGTGTAACATTACGCAGTCAACGTATTGAGGAGTAGATATTGCATCAGGTCGCGATTTGTGTCTTTACTTCGAAAGTAATTTTTTTTGTTAATTAGGACTTCTAATACGGACTGTTGTTAATTCGGACTGTTGTTAATTCGGACTGTTGTTAATTCGGACTGTTGTTAATTCGGACTGTTGTTAATTCGGACTGTTGTAAATTCGGACTGTTGTTAATTCGGACTGTTGTTAACTCGGACTGTTGTTAACTCGGACTGTTGTTAACTCGGAATGTTGTTAACTCGGAATGTTGTTAACTCGGAATGTTGTTAACTCGGAATGTTGTTAACTCGGACTGTTGTTAACTCGGACTGTTGTTGATTAGGATCAATATAATAATTAATTATATGGATCATTTGTTAAGATCGAGCGCTCGTACGACAACCTTCCTAGTTTTAAAATAGAATACGACAGAAATGAGTCGAGTTGATACCGACGTCCTATTCAGCCCGATATCAATCACGTGTACAAGCACTCCCTGAGGAAAATGTAAGGTCCCGAGCTGAAGGCTAGGCAGGCCTTTTTTTTGGAATAGAAAAAGGTTTTATTAAAAACAATTCTTTTTCGATTCTCTGCTGTTCTGTTTCTCAGCACCTATAACTTTCTTCTTCAACTTGCATCATGTTTCACAAACTTACATCCCAACTTGCTGTTTCTATGCGCTGTAGATCTTTTTCGGGATCAAGCCTTGTTCACTAGATTCCTCGTTTCCTTAACTCGATACTCGAAACATTTCATTTTTTCTCTATTCCTTTTTTATGGTTAGGAAACTTGAACTATAACGCATCTAATCAAATCACGCACAGGCATCAGAGAAGGAACAACACTATCGTATTAGTGGTATGTGATCGCTAATTGCTTACATTGCGACTGCTGGAGAACAGAAGCACGGTCGTGGGGTGCCGTGTGAGGTCACCGGTTCGAAATCGACCCTGACACACACACACACACACACACACACACACACACACACACCTTCGCATGCGTGCTGTTTTTGTCTCACATTGAGCGCTAGAGGAAGATCGTCATCGTCTGAACCTCCCTGCGTCCTGTCGTAATCGTCCTCAACATCAACCGTAATAGCGCTCAACATCGACCATAATCGCCCCAAACGTTTCTCATAATCATCTTCAACATTACTCGTAATTATTCGTAACATTGCTCATTGCTCGTTCTTAACGTTAACCGTAATCGTTTCAACGTCGACCGTAATCGTTGTTGTTGTTGTTGGTTGTTATTGCTGTCCCCAACCGTAACAGCACACAACACCGACAATTATAATTATGAATGTCATCTGTTAAAGTGTGCTGAGTGTTACCTGTATATTATAACAGTCCTGAACATCGTCCGTAGCAATGTTGAACACTCACATTAATTATCCAGCATACCATCGACCGTCATCAGTATCGAAGCTGCTTCTCAGATTTCAAAGGGCGGATTCCGCCGATTTTTTGGACACCGGAAAGACAGCGAATCCAAAGTTACATTTCACGTCAATGAAATCTTCACGCAAGCAGGCGATGGGAAAAGTGCACCTAGAAATAAAGTTGATTATTGTGGGTGATGCTTCTGTGTAAAATAAATTGTAAATTAACCATAATGCAATTTGCAGAATTTGTTGTAAAACCTGTAACCTAAAACGTTGATAAATTTCATGCGCAAGATGATTGTCCTGCTAATTTAGTGTATTAAATGCGTCGTTTTTCGTTTTAATTAAAAGTGGAGTATCTGTCCCATCATAATGGAACAGTCGAACGCAACTCAATTTTACGAAGGAAAGTGACAGTATTAACTGAATGTACCGATGTACCGTGCTATTGTAAGACAAGAACCACGTACTCATCAGAAGGAAAGTGACAGTATTAACTGAATGTACCGATGTACCGTGCTATTGTAAGACAAGAACCACGTACTCAACAGAAGGAAAGTGACAGTATTAACTGAATGTACCGATGTACCGTGCTATTGTAAGACAAGAACCACGTACTCAACAGAAGGAAAGTGACAGTATTAACTGAATGTACCGATGTACCGTGCTATTGTAAGACAAGAACCACGTACTCAACAGAAGGAAAGTGACAGTATTAACTGAATGTACCGATGTACCGTGCTATTGTAAGACAAGAACCACGTACTCAACAGAAGGAAAGTGACAGTATTAACTGAATGTACCGATGTACCGTGCTATTGTAAGACAAGAACCACGTACTCAACAGAAGGAAAGTGACAGTATTAACTGAATGTACCGATGTACCGTGCTATTGTAAGACAAGAACCACGTACTCATCAGAAGGAAAGTGACAGTATTAACTGAATGTACCGATGTACCGTGCTATTGTAAGACAAGAACCACGTACTCAACAGAAGGAAAGTGACAGTATTAACTGAATGTACCGATGTACCGTGCTATTGTAAGACAAGAACCACGTACTCATCAGAAGGAAAGTGACAGTATTAACTGAATGTACCGATGTACCGTGCTATTGTAAGACAAGAACCACGTACTCATCAGAAGGAAAGTGACAGTACACATCGGAATATACCGATGCACACAATTAGTTCGGTAAGAACCACATACTTATCCAAAGTGAAGACGCTTCCACATCCTAGTGAAATTTTAAGCTACGTACTTTTCAGAAGAAGAAAAAATCGCGAAGCGGTCTTCGAGTTAACGGAAGTTTAGTTGCGAGTCATCGCTGCCCCTGACCTGTGTTGCGGGGAGTGGACTGTGCCCATCGCTCCTGCTGCCGACCTCACTGCCCTGCCTCTAGCTCTAGATCTAGCCCTAGCCCCTAGCCTTAGTCCTGTTTCTAGCCCTAGCCCTAGCCCTAGCCCTTTCCCTAGCCCTAGCCCTAGCCCTTTCCTTAGCCTTAGCCTTAGCCCTAGCCCTAGCCCTAGCCCTAGCCCTAGCCCTAGCCCTAGCCCTAGCCCTAGCCCTAGCCCTAGCCCTAGCCCTAGCCCTAGCCCTAGCCCTAGCCCTAGCCCTAGCCCTAGCCCTAGCCCTAGCCCTAGCCCTAGCCCTAGCCCTAGCCCTAGCCCTAGCCCTAGCCCTAGCCCTAGCCCTAGCCCTAGCCCTAGCCCTAGCCCTAGCCCTAGCCCTAGCCCTAGCCCTAGCCCTAGCCCTACCTCCATTGCAAGGTAAAACTAACCTAATTTAGAAGGGACCTAGATGTTATGTTCGGTTCTCAAACGAGTCTTTTGTTATCAAATGTGTCTACTTCTGAGCGGAATACAACTATTGTATCTATAGGAATTGGCTCTTCCAGGGAGAAAATGTGAGGTCCTGAGCTGAGAGTTAGGTAGGCCTTTTTTCGTTGAAATAGAAAAGGATTTTTGTTGTGTTGAGGGGCATAATTTTTTGATTCACTGCTGTTCTGTTCTTCAGCATCTTTGACTTTCTACTTCAACTTCAATCTCTTCTTTCGTAACCATCCTTCTTAACTTGGTGTTGCTATGCGCAGGGGATCTTTTGCGGAAACACACCTAGTATCCACGTTTAATACTAACTGGTGCCCTGCATCTCTCCTCTCTTCGAACATCTTAGTTGCGATTAGGGAGGCTTTACGCGTTGACTGCGAAGTGAAACAAATGTGTACTACTTTGTAAATTGTTCATACATGCACCAATATAAACGAATAACATTTCAAACCATTTGGCTAACTCTTTTTGAAGGAATTTTATCATATGATTAAAATAAAATTGCGCACTTGTATTTAGTACAATTATTACAAAAAAAAGAAACTTATTCGAGCAGGTAAGTCGGTTTTAGCAGTCTTCTTTAAAACCTAATCAAATCAACTTTACGACCCGCGCATTCGTAGTGAACGAGTTAAACTAACTCATCTAATTTCATCTGTGTGTAACTAGCTCGAGTAAATAATTTGTGTGCACTAGTTTAGCCCATTACTTTAATCTATTGACTCAAGTTTATCCCTATACTCTAATCTACTGACTCAAGTTTATCCCTATACTCTAAATCTACTGACTCAAGTTTATCCCTATACTCTAAATCTACTGACTCAAGTTTATCCCTATGCTCTAAATCTACTGACTCAAGTTTATCCCTATACTCTAAATCTACTGACTCAAGTTTATCCCTATACTCTAAATCTACTGACTCAAGTTTAGCCCTATACTCTAAATCTACTGACTCAAGTTTAGCCCTATACTCTAAATCTACTGACTCAAGTTTAGCCCTATACTCTAAAACTACTGACTCAAGTTTATCCCTATGCTCTAAATCTACTGACTCAAGTTTATCCCTATACTCTAAATCTACTGACTCAAGTTTATCCCTATACTCTAAATCTACTGACTCAAGTTTAGCCCTATACTCTAAATCTACTGACTCAAGTTTAGCCCCCCTCAGGGGGATACAGATATTGTATCTATGGGAATTAGCGCTCCCAGGGGAAAAATGCGAGGGCCCGAGCTGAGAGTTAGGTAGGCCTTCTTTTTGTTGAAATAAAATGTTTTTTGTTATGTTAAGGACCACCTTTTTTCGGTTCACTACTGTCCTGTTTTTCAGCACCTCTGACTTTCTTCTTCAAATTTTATCTTGTTTCGTGAACTTCTTTCTCAACTTTACTGTTTCTATGCCCCTTCTGCATAGATTCCTCATTCTCTTATCTCCATACTAAATGGTGCCTTCCTCCTTCCTCTCTTCGATACGCTCTTTTTTGTAGCGGTTAGGGAGGCTTAAACTAACTTATAATCTAATCTATAATCTAATCTCAAGTTTAGCCCTATACTCTAAATCTACTGACTCAAGTTTATCCCTATACTCTAAATCTACTGGCTCAAGTTTATCCCTATACTCTAAATCTACTGATTCGAGTTTATCCCTATACTCTAATCTACTGATTCGAGTTGCATTGCTCTGCGTATTCGAGTGTGCCATATAATAAAATCTGTAGCTCTCAACGTCCAATTGGAATTCATAAATATTTATTCATTGAATACTTCAGATATTTTGAAGTTCAACCCATTCATTTGGTCCGTTTCAAAGAAGAAGTCTCGCAATCGCTGTGCTCCCGTCTATGTAGTTATCAGGGGTTTTCAGTGATGATCAAAATATATAATTATAAAAGTACTGAGCGCAGAAGCAATTGATATTGAAAGAACTAATTATGGTTTCCAGGAATCTTGCATCAGTTGACTTTACCCAAACATACGCTTGGGAAAAGGAATAGGAATTAATTTACCTGAACGTCCGAAAAATTCACCGCGTAAATTGAACGGACACTCTAAAATGACGTTAATTCGAATTATTACTTCTGTTAGCTAATTCCGTATCAGAATATTAATGATATCTTACTCTTACTTTGTGTGTGAAAATTTTTAAGCTAAGAAGTCTTTAACCCTGAAGTAAAGTAATAATCGGAACCTACAGTTTGAATGTGCCCTCACCTTTATTTTTTTTGGAAGAGAACTATACTCAACTCAACTATTGCACAGCCCTACTGCTTTGAAATTGAATGTTAAGTTCTATCAAAGTATGAAGTTAGGTTCAGGTGCTTATTGAATGTTCAACACATTCATTGCGATATGACCCACCGACGTGGGTCGTGCTCAAGTTTTTCCAGGGGCAAAACGAACCATCAATGCGCCGTTTCAAGAAATTGTAACCACCTTTTTAAGTTGATGGTATTTATTTCACCCAGTTAAAGTTTCCTATTTAAAATTTTTTTAACAGTTTTTCACTTCAAATTCGAGGTGGATTTTTGAACTTCAGTTTAACCCATCGTAGTCAATGAGTTAAGTTAGACCTCCATCAACCTTATGAAACTAACTTGTATTTATTCGGGTAATTATTTTGATCTATGGCGTACATACACCGTCGAATACTGAGTTCGTCACACTTCTAATGTCAGGGTTCTGGTGATTTATAACGAACCTTAGTTGGCATATAAATGATTTAGCGTTCCTGTGTTCGTGCAGTAATTTTTCACTTGGAATATGGTAACAGATCTTCCTCATTAACATGAAATTTAAAAGTCGGGGATACAAAAGAAAACGTACCTTCAATTCGATCAATAGGGATCCATTTATCCTTTGTATATGAAACCAACTGCTGACCCACGTTTATAAGTGAATGTGTTTTTTCACGAAGACCACAGCAAATTTCCTAGGAAAGATAGGATCTTGATATTGTCTCCTTGGCATTTAAATGGCGAAAATAAAATTATTTATTTTTGGTCATATCTGAAGAACTTCTTCTCAAGGTATTTAAAAGTAAAAAGTAAAGTAAAAAACAGAAAGAAAAAGTAAAGTTACGCACTATTTAAAAAAATACGCGCTAGAAGCAATTACTTCACTACGATGATATTCTATACTCCGGTAATTTCGAACGAGTTTCGAAGGTCACCTGAGTTCCGGTATCACAAGGAAGAAGATTAGCCCCGCATTTCCATATAAGGCCGCTTATTTTTATTAATGTAGTATAAACTGACATGGGCGGCTTTGTGCGAGTTAATTCATCCTCAGGAATAAAGACGACAGCTCCCGCTATTGTACCTTTCCGTGCCAAAGTTACATTATAATCAATGTGATCTGCTCTCTAATTTAGGAAACATTTGATTGCTAAATAAAGAAAACTTAAAAAGTTGAAATAATCGTTAGGAATCATTACATGAAAATTCATGCAGAAATAAATAAAATCATAGAAAGAATCATATAACATGTCTGTCAGTTGTGGATCGTAAAAATCATTCTAAAATCCTATGATGCGAGAATCTCAATGATTATGTATCTTGGCACCCTAATGAAGAAGTCGTATGTAAGAAATATTATTATTCATGAATAAGGTGTGAGATCGCGATAGGGGTATTCATTAGTACTAAAAAATTCTATTTATTGCTGATAGATTACACAAACACAGCTTTTGCTTATTCTACAAGTGTCTGGGTAATTGTCAGACTTTAATACTCATAATACCTCACTGCGTTTTCCTCAAAAACGCTATCTAAATCCTAATACATTGTGATCTGTTTTCCTTTCAAATTCACTGTATGTAGAGTACTTACTGCTTCCACAGAACAGCTCTTTTCATATTCGACAATCCTTGAATTATTTTGATTATACACACCCTTTTGAAATTGCGGTAAAATTTTAAGACTCTGCGCGTAGCAGAGGTGATAAAAGGGAACATATTTTCAACGGGAACCTAGGTGAAGAACACAATTTTACGTTACGAAGCAAGTCTCACGGATCACAACCAAAAGTTCGGACGTTAACGAATATAAATGAAACTTGATTGATGCAATAAATTGTTTTTTTTGTATGTGTTCGTCGTAATCATTTTCAAGCACATGCTGTTTAGTCACACATTTGAATTTTGGGTAAAGTGCGTTTTGAATGCGCCAGCCTTATTTGCGCATCAGGCAGAAAGGGTGGTAATAACTCTCGGGGGCTGAAAGTTAGGTAGGCCTTCATTTATGTCGAAATAAAGGTTTTTTGTTTTGTTAATGATCATCCTTTTTTCGGTTCATTGCCATCCTGTTTTTCAAAACCTCTGACTTTTTTCTTCAACTTATATCTTGTTTCATAACCTTCATTCTTAAATTAATTTTTTCCATGAGTTTGGGATCATGTGCAAGAACGCACCTTCGACATGGATTCCACATTCTTTGAACTCCATACTAAATGGTGCCTCCATCCTTCCTCGCTTGTAACATCTATGTTGTGGTAAGGAAGGCTAAAGCTTATTTACAATGAATCAATAACTCTCAGGAGCAGTTTCGAACGTAAACCTGCTTTCTATATGAAGCACGTAAATTTTTTTGTTTAGGGCAAAATTGGCCGATCGTGATTCCGCAATAACACGCTGAAGTGTTGCCAGATTCGATATAGAGAACATCTTGCAATTAAGCGGAGGTATGCGTGAATGAATCTCCGCCCGCCGCGGCTGCAGCGCGCGCGATCACATCTGTTGCTCGACTTGTTCTGCTTGCCTTGCAAACAAATTCCCACACCCGGATTGCAATTATGGTGTTCCTGTAACTCGCTCGCTCGCTTTGCCAGCTAGCTCGCAGAAAGAGCGGATGCAGGCGGCTACTGAGCGAACGGCGACACGCCGCCGCACCGAAGACAGTTCGCCAATATTCGCACCGCGTTGTCAATGTAGGACTCAGCCTCACAGAACCAAAATTATAAACGCGCTTTTAAACTTTGCAGTAGTTGAATTTTGCATCGCAACGTCATTCATCATTTCCCGTCTTCCCTCCTGGGTGGAGAGGGAGCCAAGTTTGGTGTTTCGTATTTTTTGTGCGCCTGCGGATCACTGATCTGACGGTCCGAGGGACCGGATGTGAGGAGGAGAGTTGCTCTGTTGCGAAAGGTTGAAGACCTCTAATGCGTACACGATTGATCATCTCGTGCAGGATATGCCAATGGACACCAGATGCGCTCCAGTACTGAATTACAAAAGCATTCCGAGGTAGGATTGGCTTGGTAATTACACGCATGACATTCGTGATCAGTGTGCTTATAGTTTAGTTGAAGTTAAATGTTTTAAATATTCATGATCAGAGTGTTACAGATTAGTTAATTTTGAGTGTGTTAGATCCGTGGAATAAGTTTGCATGCAGCTATCTTATTCTAACTGCAACCAACAGGTGATTAGACACTATCATTTAAACTTTCATGTAAGAATTATTTTAATTATGTTCCGGCAGACCCTTGGGCACTTGAAATGAAAAATAATTTCGTTCCTGCTAGCTCAACTCCTACGATTGCAACAAGATTTTTTTCTGCTTCGAGCTCTCTATTTAAATCTCCGAAGTAATAAATCCATCCTCACCCTTTCATTAAGACTGCTCTAAATATTGAATAACATTAATAGCTTTACAGGATTATACACAAAAACAAACGCCACATCTTACTTAATAGCTTCCTAAGATAAAATTCCAAATTCACCGTGGATAATATCGCACATTTATTCTGAAATTTCACTCTTGTGTATTCCACTTTCTCAGAGTCAACTTTTCGTGTCTGAGTTGAATTATGTTATGTACTTTAGTTAAATGTATTAGGGCTGCTAAATTTCCCTGTACATTACACCGCCGACTCTGCCGGTGCCAGCGCAGCTTTCACTGCACATTGCCGCAAGCTTTCTCACGTTTAAACGAAAGCGAGGTACGCACCGTGTTGTATGTATTAAGATAGCTTTGGAAAGTGTCTTGCACGAGATGTTAATATTCAAGTACGAAACTTTGGGCTTGGAATACAGGACTCTTTCATTTTTGTCTTCCACGTTAAAGCGAAACGATTTGGCATGAAAACTCAACTTAGTTTTTGGAATACAAAACTCTTTAATTTCTGTCTTCAACGTTGAGGTGGACGATTTAGCATGGAATCTCAAGATCATGAGAGACTATCAATCAGCATCATGTCACCGTGCATCATCCTGAACATCGTGTAAAGCGCATTCTACATGCATTAAATTATTATTTTGTTTAACTTTCATCGTCTCCTAGGTTTCCTTGCTTGTCTGTCAGTCACCATCCACACTCGGCTTTGAGAGAAAAAATGGGATGAATTCAATACTATGCTTTCTGTATTAACGTGGAGCAAAATATTGGACCTTACTTTAGTAATAGCACCGAGTAAAACCATGTGAGGGCCCGAGCTAAAGGTTAGGTAGGCTTCCTTTTTGTTTTAATTAAATAGGTTTTTGTTTTGTTACGGACCATCTTTTTTCGGTTCACTGCTGTCCTGTTTTTCAGCTCCTACTACTTTCTTCTTCAACTTTTTTCTTGTTTCATGAACTTCTTTCCTAGCTTACTGTTTCTGTGCACCTTGTGCATAGATTCCGCGTTCCCTCAACTCCATACTAAATGGTGCCTTCCTCTTTCCTCTCTTGGAACATCTTTGTCGTGGTTAAGAGAGGCTAAAACTTTCATATATAATAATAATAAAAGCACCGAGTAAAATAAAATTAAAATTCCCACTGGCTGTAATACGTGCACAATCCGTCAAAATTACGTTCTTTACGACGAATTTTTTTTTAAAATAGCTTTATAAGCAACCTGACCCAATTGTTCGAAGGTGGTCTCGAACATACCTACTCAACATGAACTCGCGTAAGTCGTACAATAGCTGTCGTGTCCTCGTCATGGAATCTCCGTGAAATCAAAATCATGTTCTTTTAAATTTAATCGTTAAAACCGAATTCAGCAATACGTGTTTCCCAGCAGTGCATCGACTAAAAAATTTTCAAACCAGGAATATTATGGAAATTTATTTATCTTTCTAAGCTACACGCAAAGTGTGTAGTTTCGTTTCGATCCACGTAAAGTAGTCGAACGAAAATCTTGCTCCTCAGTTAGAAACACTCATTGAAAGGTTTCGATAGATTCCTTTATATCATACGAAACATATTCACTTTTTGTGTGGGCTACAAAAAATTAATTGCTAAATTTTATCTTTTAGTACGATGTCATCCTCTTCACATAAAATATACATACATGTCAGAAACATTTTTTGATCTTGTAAACGTTGAGGTCTTTGATAGTTGTGAACGACCAGTGAAACCACTTCTGTGGCTGCTGCCACCATGTCTGTTGTAATAATACTAATAATTACCCTAACGACACTCGTGTAATGCTGTGGTTATTGTGGCGATGTAGGGAAACTGGTGATTAAATGTTGTGAGGTGTATCGACTGAGCCACCGAAGCGCTAGCAGACCTGAGGTACTACTTGTACCACTGCTTGTGCCACTATCTGAAATATAGAGTCGAGTACAAGGATGGACTCATCAGGGCTTGAACAAAGCCATAATGTTCAATCCAAGAACCGACTAATGTAATGATATTCTTAAAGTGAAGTTCAATTTTGGACGTTATGATATATGTCTTGTTCAGGAAAGGGGGACGGAACTATTGAATTTAATTTGAATTAGAAATATCGGTCTAATTTCAGAGACATTCATTTCCTGATGCTGTCACGCTGGAAGCCTGAGTTTGTCCCCTACCGCAGCGGGAATTTCCCGTTGTGTTGATCTTCGCGATGATGCGGTGTTTGCAGAAGCTGTGGTCGAGTTGAAAAAAACGAATATTCACGTAACTTCGAAGGTCGCGCTCGGAGGCAACCGCACGGCGTGATGCGCATGTGCATCCTTGCCTGCATTTGCCATTCCTGCAAATTTAATCAATCTTCAAATTTTTGGAGACGCACCCACTCGTCGCTGATCGCGTCCTTCCCGGAACTCTTAAGTTGTTAGACTTCGATTTGATAATACTGTTTCTGGTCAGATTTTTTCATTTGGATGCTTAATCTCCCATGGCAGTAATTTCTACTGATGCCAGAGATGTAGTAGTTGTACACACCGTTACGATTGTTTAAGTTTTTATCGCATCTGCTTTGAAGTGCGTTACAATTTTTGCTTTGTCAGTTTGTGACTTTTGACTTCGTAACTGTACCTGCCTCGGCAGCCCTCTTGCCGTTCATGCTTCCTCTGTTATTGCTGCCGCTGCCGTTGCCGCAGCTAGAGTGTAGCTGCTGCGTCCTCTCACCTTGAGACCGCAGCTCCACAGCAACACCTGAAATTCTGAGCGTCACACCCCTACAAGTTCTGCATCGTTTCGACGTGAAAGCATGCGCGTGTTCGCACGTTCTCGGCAGGGAGAACAGGTGAGACCGTCGCCTATTTTCGGAATTATGAACATTTTGCGTTGCTTTGGAGTATGGTAGTTTCTTGACACTCAACACCGCTTACTTGAAGTTCTCTCCTACTTGGAGTACTAAAATTGTCTGTGCGTGCAGCCCCTAGGTAGGGAGCCGGTTCTCGTCGCTGGGTAAAATAATTTATACATGTCATTTCACTCACACTTTCTATCTTAAAAAATAAGGCAGGTGTTGGCCTTGTTTTTACAGACAATACCATCCCTCCCTGTTAATCTTGAGTTAAGTATCCTACGAAGATAAATCAAATGTAGGTACCTTTGAATTTTGGAATACGTAGTAAACTTCTTCATTTGGTGCGGCAGTAGTTCGTGGTCAAGTGCGAAGTGAATCACATAAAAAACACTATCTTCGAACATTAGAATCAATTTTATGGAACTAAGAGCAACTTTTTCACATTCTCTCGGGGAAATTTTACCTTAATTGAACGGACATTTTGTCGATTATTTTTACGTCGATTGTCGTGATTGCATCACCTTGTTGCTATTGGAATGTCTTTGTAGTGACAGGGACTTAAATTTTAGCCAGTTGTATAATTTTGTTCAATTCGGTGACAGGGTTGACCTGAAATTTGTGCCGCAATGGATCACTTAAATTTAATTCAGGAGTGTTGATCAATGACTACCCGACTTTCTTCTCGCGCCCATCACCATGGTTTTGAAAATGGGTTATGACTTATTAAAATAACTTCGTAAATTGATGGCTCTTGAAGAATCACACCACATTTTGATCATTTAGTGCTCGTTAGTACACTTACATGCTGACATGGACACCGTAAAGCAGGGGACAAAGAGATTAACCTAATAAATTGATGGCTCCAAAAGAATCATTCCAAGTTCTACAGCGAGTTGATGCACTCACGTGCAACAAACATGGACTCTGTAGAGCTGGGGACAGCGAGATTTCATGGCTGTGGCGTGCGATGTAGGTCATGTCGGTCGGTGTGAGGCAACGCGGATTACGGGCGTCATGCGCCGAGTTTTGGTCATTCTTCACTTGACGAATCAAGGGAATGTTGTTGTCGTTGCTTTTGTTGGCATTGCTTTCGAGTTCGTTTTCATGTTGACTTTCACTCTCGCAAAGTTCCAGTTAGTGTTACAAATGAACGAGTTTTCGTGTGTAATCTAGTACGATTTGCAAGTCACGTAAAACACTTTATATTTGCTAACTTGAACTTTTGTTTTATCTGCTACCACATGCGTTGAACGAAGCCCTTAAAACACGCTGTTTGCCCAACTGTGACAATTTCATATTATTTGTTTCATTGTACTGAAGTCTGAACCATACTTGAATTACTTCGCTGAAATCAGCACTGTGTCTACTCGTCAATCCTCCCGGTGAAAATACGTAGCATTTTGTGGCCACTGCAACGCGCAGAGTCTTGAGATTTCCCTGAAATTTCTCGAGGGCAATCAAAATTATTCAACGAATTCCGAATTTGAAAGAAATGATCTCTAAATATTTCAATGTTATATTCGACTCGACCCCGAAGCTGTTCATTGTCTTTCTCATTTAGGGATTGCTATCTATTAAATGAATCCTAAATTTCTATTCGTAATATCTTAAAAAGGTCCTGAGCTGCTGTGGGGTCCTACTCATTTAAGGATCGTTATACATTACATAACCTCTAAATATCAACGTTATATCCGCCTCAGTACCTGAACTTCTAGAGGTTTTACTCATTTAGGGCGTGCTTCACATCAGGTGAATGTTATATCCAACTCGGCCCTGAACTTCTATATGCGTTACTCATTTAGGGATATTTTACATCATATGATCCCAGATATCAACGTTATATCTAAATCCCTGAGCTTTTTGGTGTTCAACTCATTTAGGGAAATTTTTATATCAAATGAACCTCAGATTTCAATTTTAACCCCAATGTTCCCACTTCGGGAGCTGCCGGATGTTTCACTCATTTAGGGCTTGCATCACATCAAATTAACCCCAGATATCAACGTTATATCGCACTCGCATCCTGAACATATAGAGGTTTTACTCATTTAGGGAGAATGTTAAATCAAATGAATCCCAGATGTCAACGCTATATCGCACTCGCATCCTGAGCTGCTAGGTACTAACTCATTTAAGGATCGCTATATCTTAAATAACCTCTAAATATCAATGTTATATCCGCCTCAGTCCCTGAATTTTTAGACGCTTTACTCATTTAGATTGTTTCACATTGAATGAACAAATTATATCAACGCTATATCCGCCTCAGTCCTCGAGTTGCTGAATGTTTTACTCGTTTAGGGAGAACGTTGATTCATTTGAACCCCAGATATCAACGTTATATCCGACTCAAACCCTGAACATTTAGATGCTGTACTCATTTAGGGATTGCTCACATTAAATGAACAAAGTTATCAACGTTATAACGCACTAGCCTCCCGAGCTGCTGGGTACAGGAGCTGGTGTCTTGCAGCCTTCCCGGTCCCCGCTAATGACTCTCGCCTTGGGATTTTTACATGCAGGAAGTCGGCGAAAATACTGCGTGCGTTTCCTGGTGACGGTCATAGCCGCGCTCCTTGTGCGTAGGAGGAGTAAAGTGCAAGTGCAACTCTCAATTGCGTCTTATGTTGCGATGTCAGTTTCTATGCCCCTTCTACATACGTAGATTCAGCGTTCCCGTATCTCCATACTAAATGGTGCCTTTCTCCTTTCTCTCTTAGGAAAGCTTTTTTAGCGGTTAGGGAGGCTTAAACTAACATCCAATCTAATCTGCTGCGATATCTTTCTCGTAACGGGGGCATCTGGGACGAATCATTTTGCGTTAGAGCCCAAACCCTCTTCATATTTGCTCCGGTGTCATGAATAACAACACTGACCGCTAATGAGGGTGATTTTTGGTTGCTTGATGCCCCGTGTGCGTTAGTTACGGCTTGGGGTTTTCATTGACAGGCCTCAAATCGTTTTTTCTGTGATACATATTTGCTGTGCAGGATCTGCGTATATGAACGTATAAGCAAATAATGTTTGGAAACTAAATGCTCAGCAGGACAAATAGTCAAGTGTCGAAGGTCTAGTAAATAAATCATATTGTACCGTTTTAGACGACTGATTTTTCAGAAATTTTCACGCACATTGGTAAACAAATTCACGTGCATCAGAACGCACCATTATGCCATGGTAGCTAGAGTATTTTTCTGGTCTCAACACCCAAGTTTAGGCTGCATTCAAATTACATTCAACCTCGAAGAACACGAATCATTTGGTTATCCTTCCGGGTTACCAGACGCTGAGGGGTCTTTGTACGGTGAAATTTGAATTTTAAAATCTGTAGAGCCCCTCAGGGGGATACAACTATTGTATCTATGGGAATTAGCGCTCCCAGGGGAACCATGTGGGGGCCCGAGCTAAAGGTTAGGTAGGCTTCCTTTTTGTTGTAATAAAATAGGTTTTTGTTTCGTTACGGACCATCTTTTTTCGGTTCACTGCTGTCCTGTGTTTCAGCACCTACTACTTTCTTCTTCAACTTTTTTCTTGTTTCATGAACTTCTTTTCAGCTAACTGTTTCTGTGTACCTTGTGCATAGATTCCGCGTTCCCTCAACTCTATACTAAATGTTGCCTTCCTCTTTCCTCTCTTGGAACATCTCTGTCGTGGTTAAGGGAGGCTAAAACTTTCTTATATAATAATAATAATAATAATAATAATAATGAATCTGTAGGGTGAAATCAAGTTTTATAAACTTTATGGTAAAATGGAACTTAAAAATCTTAACGGTGAGATCTAATTTAAAAAAATGCTCAAACCAGAAGATTTTTTGCCTCGAAAGGAGCATTATGATGACCGGGCTCCCATCCCATTTTCGCTGCCAAAATCAGGTAGAAAACCAAGCCACGGGCTCGTGCGCGTGGGGCAGTGAGCACAAAGAGCCTTTCATCTACCAAAGCGAATTGGCAGCAAACTCGTCCTCACGAGGATCATTCTTGATGGCAGAGTCGTGTTAGACGCAGACCCGGCAATGGGAGTACGCGTAGGTTCAAGTTGTTGATTGTGGCGCCTTATCTTCGTCAGAGGAGACCTTCCTCAGCCTGTCTTCTTTCCTATTGAATTGTTTCCCATTATGGCACCTAAAACCGAGAATCGAGGCAGAATACTTTATGCTATTAGGTGTGAGGCAGAGACCAAGTTTCTAAAAGACATGAATTTAATATGGATGTTAAATAACTGGGAACTTGGTTCTTCCAAAATTTCTTCATTAACTTGCAATACACTAATTGAGCGACATCTACAGCGTCAGTTAACATTCCGTTAAAGGATGAATTTCCAAGCATTTTAGTTTCGTTTCGGTCTAGTTTGCATCTCTCAGAGCGGAAATTAAGATGCAAGTACGTTCGTAGTTCATTGGCATTTTTGGAGTACGTACTGTGTGTTTTCTTGTGAATCTAAATCATCGTTCATAACGCACATATATTTTTTTCCATTGTTTGACTTATTACACTAAAAGAATCTAACACGTATGGCTTCTTCATGTTATACTATCTGAATGTGTCTTAGTAGACTCTTGAATATTATGTCTTCCGATGGCCTGTTTCTCAGACTCCCTTCTTCGTATTGCTGCCAGCATAGAGTGTGAGAATACTTTCGGATTTTAATTTTTGTATGTGAATTTGCAACAAGCTTGCGAAAAAACACAAAGATGACGGCTCATCTGAGATTAGGTTAGAGAGAACTGCACTCGGCTACGATTGTATGGCAATTAAATAGGCATCTGCCACCAAGTTGACACTAAAGCTGAGGTCAGATTACAGATGCGGAATCGTACCACGTCCCTCAAGTGAGCTACAGAGAGACGTTGAGTTATCTTCCTCGTTATCAAAGTGAGTGATTATGATGGTGGGCCGAGTAGCAAAATTTGCAAAGGCAGAAATACGTTGGGTACTACCTACCCCAATGTGAACTACCTAATAAAGCGTTATAATAGTTTTCATCTTGAATAGCATTCCACTTCGTTTGCATCAAGACTACTGTTGTGAGTGGGACTGATTCTTCAGAAAATTTTCTTGATTGTCGTTCCTACAAATAGTTGTGCAGTTGCTGCGTGCAATGGACAGTTTTTGAGTTTTCCCTAAGTTTGAGGACGACAATTCCGCGGCCTTCCAGTTTGAGACAAGAGTGTTCATCTAATTTAGTTGACATCCGCACAATGCCACAGTTTTCAGTGCAGAAGGTTGTATCGATGGTCCTTGAAGCTTCTATATAACTTCTTCGCCTTCTAAGTTGAGTTTTTAGACCAAAATTCGGTCTTCGAAAATAACTCAAGAACATAAACCTTGATTATGTTTGGTCTGCTGCACTTGTTTGTCAAGTGCATACGCGACAATTGTTAGCACTTTCCTAGTTTTTGTCGAGCATCATATTCCCTGAACTGAGTCACCATCGTTTACTTAGGAGTTGATGGTTAATTGGTCAATAATTTGACATTTGGGTAATAGCATACGATAATAGAAAGCAGCATGGGAACAATTAGGAACACGGACCCTCCCCTGTAATGACGGCCATCCGCTTTTGCGGTTCACAGTCCGACCCAAGAACCGTACTTCCGAAGCCCATGGAGTGTTCATCCCCTACTCATTCATCTCTGGATTTTACTGTGTTGGTTCACATGTAAAGAAATGTGAAAAGATTAACAGTTTAACCGCAGTTGGTTTAACTGAAGTTCAGTATTAAGTTTAAATTTTTATTTAATTGTAGTAAGCAATTTTGAACACAAGTAAACATCAACTGGATCGTGCCTTCATTCATCTTTGACTAAGTATTTATGAAAATCTAGTTCGTGACTACAGGTCGGTCAGCAGCATCATGAAAAATTCCCTCCGTGGCCACCGGTGGCTCATGTTGCGGTAAAAATAAAAACATCAAGCCAAAACGACAGTGTTACACGCTCAGCAGCAAAACGCGCATGCTCCAGTTCCGAAGATGCTGTGGGTGCTGGAGAGTTGTGGGGCTGAAGAATATTTAGGCAGTGCACGAAAATACACTTTACACTTTCCCAGAAAATAAGTTCTCCAAGTGGGCACACGACGTTCAAAAAATTCTTGGATCGAGTAGCATATACCTCAACACCGCATGATCACTCTGCTTCTGTATTGGCTAAGCTAGAATCCAAAACGTTTTTCGAGCTTTTTTATGCATTAGAGGGAGTTAGTAACTCTCAAATACTTAGTTTATCGTTCACTTCATGTGTGAAAGCCCTACTTGGGAAGCATGAATTTCGACTCTCTTAGCTCCTATTGAAGAGAAATGCAAATATCCTCAATGAAATTGCAGTGTTTTGCGGGAGATTTTAGTCCTCTTTTCTTCAAATACGAATGTATGATGCATGTACATGTACGTGTAGAGAAGGCGTGCGTTGTAAAATCCTGTCAAATGTTGGTTGTCGTCTCAAAACTGGAGAATAATCTTGCACCTGTGAGTGGCTGTTGTCATACCCAGGAGAATTATACTGCACCAGCGAGCGAGAGCCGGCGTATCACTGCCGAAACATCAAAGTATCTTTTTCCCCTCGATGACTTTGTGTGTTTGAAGTTGACGCCTCAGTATTTGCGGCGTAAATAAAGACAGGCAATTACGTTCAGTGCAACCTGACCTATGTATGTGTTGAATATTTTTTCCCTTTGTGTGAAATGGTGTCAGAAAACTTGGCCGTGTCGTGAAAAGATGTATCCATTGACCGTTATACGCATATATGATACCGGAACTATACAAAAGTTTAATTGTGATATATGGTTCCGGTAACATATATATATCGGTCAGTCGATATACTTTTTTTGGACACCCCCGTATATTTGTTGTGAAATAGAAACCAGTGAGGTTTTTCTACATTTATTCTCTAATTGTGCTCCTAGAATTGCTATTGCGGAATGTATGCGTTTACAAATTGTCTCTAGAATAAATCTTAACTGTATGCAAACAACAAAAAACATCATCTATGGAGTTTCAAGTTATTTAACTCTCGAGATAACCGAGAGAATTCAAGCTGCCTTCGCCTACGATTTTCTGCTAGTGTACATCATAAACCGGGGTTTACTTCCATGACCCTTCTGATGTACAACTGAAGAAATTAATAAATCAACAAAAAGGAATACATGTCATATTAGAAGCTGACATTGGAACTTGCTTTGTCAGACCATTTTTCGAGGTAAACAGACCATTTTTCGATGTAACCCTTCTCACTTTACTATCAACACATAATTATTTTTTCAAGGTATCAGAAATCAGGTCCCTTCTCTCGTTACTTATACACCAAGATACCTTGCTAGGAACACCTCGCGTATTCTATTGTCAGTTTTTGCATAAATTCTTATGTAGTTATTCTTGTGCCCTAATATTAGGTAGGTGAAAACCCTTCGTCGGCCTCAATACCAAGTGTTGTGGTCACAATTGGGTCGGAATATTTCAGGTCTTACGGGCCCTACTTCTATTTTCAATATATGTATGTTGTTTGCCACGCAAACGGTCCTCTAATGTTTTTATGGCTTAATTAATATAAGGTATGTCAGTATTTCGCAGTACATGCATTTTATTATTATAGGTCAATTCCATCTGGCTAATCGTCTTCTTAAAATAAACTTGCTATTGCGAGAATAGCATCGCAAATTGTTTTATACCTAAAAATACCCTGTAAGTGAGCCCTCGTAGTAACCTATTGGAACTAAACTAAAGAAAGCTGGAATTAATGGTGGATTAAGCTATAAAATCCGTAACCAAGATCTCCAAAATTTGGCTGAAAATTGTTCAGTTGGAAAACTGAGCTGATCAGCGTATCAAAAGGTATTAGAAATTACTAAAACGTCTCGATTAAACAATATATTACCAGTACCTAATATGATAAGTGATTACAATTTTATTCATGAAAGGTAAAATTTGATCTAATTCATTTTAAAGAATATTTATTTTGCATTACAGTATGGAGGTTATTATAGTTCTGTTGACATTGTGCGTGAAATTATAATAATGAACCTAAGACGCCATGCTTACTATGTAGTTGCGCAGCATAGATACGCCAGTACCTATATAATAAGCGACTAAAATTATTATCTGCCAGCAATAATATTTGAATTATTCATTATTGATGAAAACGTATTTTACATCACCGTACGGAGGTTACTGTTCTCAAGTCGACATTGTGTGCGAAACTATAATGATGAACCTAAGGCACCATGCTTACTATGTAGTTGCGTAGCATGGCTACAACAGTACCTGTAAAGTAAGTGACTAAAATTATTATTGATCAACAATAATAAAATTTGAATTATTTATATTAACGATGAATACGTATTTTACACCACAATACGGAGGTTACTGAACTTTAGTTAGCATTATGTTCAAAACTACAACGATGAACCGAAGACGCCTAGCTCACAAGTTGCGTAGCATGGCTACGAGCCTGGCTTCCAAGTTGGCAACCGCGCGCCTGCCCACACTGAGCACACGTTGCTGGGCAGACGGGTAGCGCGCCTTGCATCGTAATTCTCCAGCAAGGACGTCAACAGCAGGAAGGCGTAATAACTTAGGTCGTCCGAGCTCTCTTTAACTATGACTTCCACTTCCCTAGGCGAGAGTGAAAGTGTCGGGAGACTTGGTTCACAGCGCACACGTGACGGCTGAGCTGGAGGGTAACGCTAGAGCACTGAGACGTGTTTCATGTCCATTGTATGAAGTGTTCTTATAGTAAACGTTATCGTTTCTGAGATATTTCTACGTTCGAATATGTTGCTTCAGTATGAAGGCTTCAGTAGTATGCACTTCACCAAGTTCAGGTTTTGTCATTGAAATGTTACTAGATTTTGTATGTGAAGTTTGTTTTTAAAATTTGTTGGAATCGACCCTCGTGAAATATAGCATCCTTTGATTTAATTTTGGTTCTCAACGCGAATTCACAAATCTGAGCATTTTTTCATTATTAATCGCAGATTTTACGTCATTTTTATTAGTTCAGAACTCGGTATTTTTCAGATCTGGGATTTTGATGTTGAAAAAAATACACGTCTCGCAGCTACCAAATCCACAAGCCGTGTCCACAACGCAACGTGAGTACTCGAGTACTCGTTTGCATATATGTCAGATGGCTTTCCTGTAGAAAATTATCCAATCCCATGTATTAGGGAAGTTTGGTCATGTTGTAGTTCTAAATCGGGTAATTTTATTACTGATTTATTTACCGATATTTTAATTTCCTATTATTTAATTTTAATTTAATTTAAATTTATGAGCAGTATGTTGTCGGATGTATCATTCTGCGTGAGCTCGTAATAGAACGGTTGGCACTGCTGGTGTTCGAAGTTATTACTGCACCAGCCAGCAGTGATGTGGCTTACATCACGCCAGTACCACTCTCCCGCACTCGAAATGCCTCCTGTCACAGACGTTTGGTTCTACTGCTGTTGCTGTTGTTAATAAAGGAGGGCTTCTCATTGCAGTTGTTAGGTGCGGTGATGTTTACATTTTTTCTCCGTAAGTTTACTACAGCTGGTTGTTTCTTTTACCGGTATCATGGTTACACTTTACCGTTTACTTTTCTTCCACTATGGTCTAAGTTTACTTCGTTTTGCTGTTTTTCTGCTGGTATCATGGCTACACCTAGGTATCATAGCTACACCTTACTTTTCTTCCACTCCTTTTGCTGAACTATGGTCTAAGTTTACTTCAGTTAGTTGTTTTTCTGCTGGAATCATGGCTACACCTAGCGTTTAGAATCCTGGAACTATTTTTGCCATATTCTTTTCTCACACTCCTTCCGCTAAACTATAGAATAAGTTTACTTCAGTCGGCTGTTTTTCTGCTGGTATCATGGCTACCTACCCATGGCTTTTAGAATCTTGCAAATTCATTTCCCTGTACACCTTCCGCCAAACTTTCGTCTATTTTCTGAGCCTAGTATAGCTGTTAACACTTTGACCGCAACGTGAGCTACCGGTGGCCACGGAGTGGATTTTCATAATGCTGCTAACCAAGCAGTAGTCACAAACTCGATTTTCAGAAATACTAAATTAAAGCTAAACGAAGGAATGATCCAGTTAATATTTGCTATTTTCTACATTGCTTACAGTTGAACTTAAATTCGAGTTGAATATTGAACTTCAGTTCAACCCATCGCGGTCAAAGTGCTGAGCGTTTTGTATAGCAGCCGCTGCTGGCTGCGGTGCAGCGGCAGCACCAACTTTCACTAGACCCACATCGAGGGCGTGCGTCTCTGGAACTCCACTCTGCGACGTTCCAGTCACGATTCTTCTCAGCCCACAAGCTCTTCCAGAGCATTTGGGAGCACCGAGTAACCTCCACGCGCTGAAATACGCCCATACCTTCCCCTCTTGTGTGGGTTGTCTGTAACTACATACCTTCCCCTCTTGTGTGGGTTGTCTGTAACTGCATACCTCCCCTGTTGTGTGGGTTGCCTGTAACTACATACCTTCCCCTCTTGTGTGGGTTGTCTGTAACTACATACCTCCCCTGTTGTGTGGGTTGTCTGTAACTACATACCTCCCCTGTTGTGTGGGTTGTCTGTAACTACATACCTCCCCTGTTGTGTGGGTTGTCTGTAACTACATACCTCTCCTGTTGTGTGGGTTGTCTGTAACTACATACCTCCCCTGTTGTGTGGGTTGTCTGTAACTACATACCTCCCCTGTTGTGTGGGTTGTCTGTAACTACATAACTCCCCTGTTGTGTGGGTTGTCTGTAACTACATACCTCCCCTCTTGTGTGGGTTGTCTGTAACTACATAACTCCCCTGTTGTGTGGGTTGTCTGTAACTACATACCTCCCCTCTTGTGTGGGTTGTCTGTAACTACATAACTCCCCTGTTGTGTGGGTTGTCTGTAACTACATACCTCCCCTCTTGTGTGGGTTGTCTGTAACTACATACCTCCCCTGTTGTGTGGGTTGTCTGTAACTACATACCTCCCCTCTTGTGTGGGTTGTCTGTAACTACATACCTCCCCTCTTGTGTGGGTTGTCTGTAACTACATAACTCCCCTGTTGTGTGGGTTGTCTGTAACTACATACCTCCCCTCTTGTGTGGGTTGTCTGTAACTACATAACTCCCCTGTTGTGTGGGTTGTCTGTAACTACATACCTCCCCTCTTGTGTGGGTTGTCTGTAACTACATACCTCCCCTGTTGTGTGGGTTGTCTGTAACTACATACCTCCCCTCTTGTGTGGGTTGTCTGTAACTACATAACTCCCCTGTTGTGTGGGTTGTCTGTAACTACATACCTCCCCTCTTGTGTGGGTTGTCTGTAACTACATAACTCCCCTGTTGTGTGGGTTGTCTGTAACTACATACCTCCCCTCTTGTGTGGGTTGTCTGTAACTACATACCTCCCCAGTTGTGTGGGTTGTCTGTAACTACATACCTCCCCTCTTGTGTGGGTTGTCTGTAACTACATACCTCCCCTCTTGTGTGGGTTGTCTGTAACTACATACCTCCCCTGTTGTGTGGGTTGTCTGTAACTACATGCCTCCCCTGTTGTGTGGGTTGTCTGTAACTACATACCTCCCCTGTTGTGTGGGTTGTCTGTAACTACATACCTCCCCTCTTGTGTGGGTTGTCTGTAACTACATACCTCCCCTCTTGTGTGGGTTGTCTGTAACTACATACCTCCCCTCTTGTGTGGGTTGTCTGTAACTACATACCTCCCCTCTTGTGTGGGTTGTCTGTAACTACATAACTCCCCTGTTGTGTGGGTTGTCTGTAACTACATACCTCCCCTGTTGTGTGGGTTGTCTGTAACTACATACCTCTCCTGTTGTGTGGGTTGCCTGCAACTACATACCTCTCCTGTTGTGTGGGTTGCCTGTAACTACATACCTCCCATGTTGTGTGGGTTGCCTGTAACTACATACCTCTCCTGTTGTGTGGGTTGCCTGTAACTACATACCTCTCCTGTTGTGCGGGTTGTCGGGTTTGAAGCCTGAGCTCTACAGTAATATAAATTTAATAACAGAACAAGCCGTGGTATTTCATTTAAATTTTGTTTTATGTACCCAATTAAAAATATGAATTATAACCGAGGATTTCCTTGATGTAAACGTTACTTGCTACCTGGTTTTTGAAGAATTTGGAGAATAATAATTTTCTCCTGATCATTTTGCACGTCAACGAGTATATTTTTATGTGTTCAGTTGAAAGAAATGTGCCGTTTTGTGTAATTTTCCGCTATGTAGCTTTATGCCGAGTTTTTTGGATGAACGCATCGTTCCATAGTGTGTGGCGACGCTCGAGTTAAAGAAGCAAGGGCTACTGTCGGCTAAGTTCTCTCAATATGAGTTGCTGAGCGTGTTGTCATCATAGCAATTTAACACGTTGACTACGAATTGAACTGAGGTTCAATATTCAAGTCAAATTTAAATTCAAAAGTTGTTAGCAATTTTATAAAGTCCAAACAATAACTCGCTCCGTTAAATACTACCAATTTTCAAAGTTAGTTAAAACTTTTTCAAACGACCCATCAATGGGTAGTATCGACGTCAACGCAGTTAACGCTGTTGCAAAACTCCACTTTACCGGCTGGGAGGAAGTAATCAACTGTCCTGTTACTTTCGTTCTCAATAAGGTGGGACCTGGTTATGTAACTATTTGAATATTAACTGAAAGGATTAAGGTCGTATTGGAGTGTAATCCTGGTTGCAACTGCCGAACTCGTAAAAATATTTTTGTGTATACTGAACTCTTTCTGTTGTGGATGAACAATTTTTCATTGTTCAACGTCGAGTATTGTTACAACGTTGAAATGTACGTCAACTTTTACAGAAACTCGTTCACGATGTCAACCGCCTGGCAGTTGGGTTCATTATAGTTGATTTGTATACAAAACAGTAGAATGTAAAATTGTTGGCTGCCTTCTACACTTGCCAATCGAAATAGTTCAGTACAAAAACTTCATTAAGCATCAAACCTTTCATACAGAAATAGAAGCACGTTTCCAAACGGATAGAAATGTAGCTCTGGCTGGGAATATGAACCCAACTTTCATAAAACATTGCAAATGCAGGAAAGTTAAATCAAAATGAATAAAAATTCACTTGATTAAAAATAGGAAGACTAATGACACAACGCTTAGACTCATTTTGTACGAATTTTGTACTAATTGGTTGATAAAATCGATAAAAGTGAACGTTTCGACCAACAAGCAGTGGTCATTCTCAACACTGTAAAAGTATTGTATTGTTGTGTCATTAGTCTTCCTATTTTTAATTAAGATCTCCAAGAATTGGAACTTTGACTTCTTTAAAATTCACTTGTTATTATAAACATGCAGTGAACTGTAGACCCATTTATATCGCGCCCAAAACCTAGACGATGTCTTCAGCATCGTAACGCCTTTTTTTCGTGAATCGCTGCTCGGCTACTCTTCTGCTCGTAAATTAGGTCTAGGCTGGAGGCAAGGAAAAATGGTCAACGAATTTTGGCTGTCGACGTCATAGGGCTATGATATACACGACCTCAGAGCAAGCTCTTCGCATGATATTTATAAGGGGTATTTAAGGTCTTTGAAATTGCAGCCTTCGTGTCTTTTTGGCGTGGAAGGAGTATGTTAGAAACCTAAATGCGTAAGAGAAAGATTGTCAATAGCCTGGATGAGCTAGTTGTAAATAAAGCTCTTATTTATATTATCGCAGAGTTGCAGTAACACGGAAGATTTTGCTATCGCATTCAGTGATACAAAATTCATGAATATTAATGCGTAGTATTAGAAACACAGAACTCTGGAATTTATTAGTGTTGCATGGTCATTCTTTTATGAAAAACATTCATTATGATAGTAATTTCGTAAAGAATCCCGTTAAGCAATGAAGATTGCTTAGAAAATTTCAAGATTTGCAACAATTCACCGATATCAGTAAATTACCCTTTACATCAAATGATCGCTAGTCATTTACATCAAATGCTTGTTTGTCGTACGTTCTACAAAAACAAAAAAAATTTTCTTGAAATGTGTGACGTCAAGAAAGTCATTCGCTGTTGCGCATCTTGGGGTCTTTTACATTTTCAAATTCAGAGAAGTTAAAGCACGAGAAATAAATTAAACAGCCGCCATATTCGCAAATTGATTTAAGGTCAAAATTTCCTACCTGCGCAGAAACAGTTGGAAACATAAAAATGTGTAGTTGAAAACTTGTTTCAGATTCGCGTTGCAACCACACAAAATTCAGAGATGATACAGCTCTTATCTCAGAGCAACTGTTTTTATTTCGATACTTCGAAACTTCTTTCGATGTCTTCATTTGACCCTCAGGGGGATACAACTATTGTATCTATGGGAATTAGCGCTCCCAGGGGTATATGTAAGTGCCGGAGCTAAAGGTTAGGTAGGCTTTCTTTTTGTTGAAATAAAATAGGTTTTTGTTTTGTTACGGACCATCTTTTTTCGGTTCACTGCTGTCCTGTTTTTTTCAGCACTTACTACTTTCTTCTTCAACTTTCATCTTGTTTCATGAACTTCTTTCTTATCTTACTGTTTCTATGCCCTTGCTGCGTAGATTCTGCGTTTCCTAGTTTCATACTAAATGGTGCCTTCCTCCTTCCTCCCTTTGGATCGCATTTGTTGATGCGGGTAGGGAGGCTAAAACTAACGACTAAACTAAAACTAGCTGTCTTCATTTCAATGCTCTCACCCTTAATCATCTCATTCTTGCACTGACGCTTCAACTGCGACGTTAGCCACCGGTGGTCACCGAGTTAGTTTTCATAATACTGCTCACCGACCGGTATAAATACTTAATCGATGCTAAATGAAGGCACGATTCAGATAATGTTTGCTATTTTCCACATTGCTTATACCAATTAACCTTAAATATGAGATGGATATTAAGCTTCAGTGTTACCTGCTACAGTCAAAGTGTTCATTATGTATTCGTTTCTGCCAACTCGCTTTGACTGCTGCCAGAAGGAAGGGACACTGCACTTGGCTCATCAATGACGGTGAGTTGCGTATATATTGGTTCCGCATTTCTCACCCGAAGACTGTTTTCAGACGCGCTGTTTTCGGAGGTAGCAAGTAGCTTGGAGTACGAACCGTCCTCGGTTATTGGCCGTTTTCAAGCTGCTACAAATAAATCGCACTGTTTTGCATTGATGCCGGACCATCATTGTACAATGGCGCATCAATTGAATAAATAAATCCCATTGTTTTGTATCGATCTTGGACCATCATTGTACAAGTGGCACATCAATTGAATAAATCGAATTGTATTGCATTGATCCCGGACCATCATTGTACAAATGGCGCATCAATTATTACTTAATCAGTTTTTATACGAATATTAGTCATCATGCAAACATTGATATCGGGCCATCATTGTACAAGTGGTGCATCAATTATTACTTAATCAGTTTTTTGTACGAATATTAATGTTTCATGCTAGTACAATTACATTTAGTACAAGTACCTTTTAACATTTTTTTAGTACAAGTACATTTCAAGTACAAGCACATTTTACGTAATAATTTTAATACGCGAGGTGCAACATTACTTCAAAACCAACTTTCTTTCACGTATTTCAGTTCCTTCGAGTAGGCACTATCTAACATTTATTTTTTTCTAGCGAGTAACTCGTGAACCGAAACGAAAGTAGTGTATATATATATATATGTGGGTCCGAACGTGACTCCCGCCACGCCTAAATAGTTTCTTTTTTCGCCCTTCGTTGAACCCGCGTACGTTCAGTTCTTTACTGCCATGCTCTACCTTTTCCGATCATGAAATGACCCCGTCAAGCGGGAAACGTATTTTCCCATCACGAGTTCGAACAAATTTTCTTTTCAGTTATGAACTCCTCCTAATTGCTTAGCTACGTAGATGTGAGAGAAAAGGAGACTCCACTTCTATGAAATTCTTTCGTTTTTCGTAGTTTCTCTCACACTAATGAATGCATATGTTCGGTTTCCTAAGAAACTTGAGAATTTAATGTCTTTGGCTCTGCTAGTTGAAGAAGTGGGTCACCTCTTTCGGTGTGACGGCCACGTACCCTTCTTTATTTTTATTTTTTGCATTTGGGCTATGGGCTATTCAATTCTTTCTTGTGCATTGGAGAACTACTAAAAGAGGATTTTCTTGAATGATTCTTGTGCTTTATACGGTACCGGAATAACAATTAGTTGATTAATAATGCTTGTATTTTTTATTTTTATCAGCAATTTCAGTTATGCAAACGTCCATCTTACATATATTCTGTTTACAAGCAATGATGCGATCATCGAAAAATGTAAAAGTTGTGCGAAATTTGAGATTAGCGCTATTTATTCTTCTTCGTGCTTCCGGAGAGAGATGCAAGGTCCCGAGTTGAACGTTTGGTAAGTCTTCCTAATACTGATGGAGAAGAGACTTTGTTTTGTCGTGGACCTTCTTTTTCAGTTCACCAATGTCCTTGTTCAGCCCATATCGATTTCTTCTTCAATTTTTATCTTGTTGCATAAACTCCCTCCAGCCTTGCTGTTTCTGTGCGCAGGGTGTGGCTCCATCTGGGGGTTGCAACTACTGTATATCTGTGAGAATTACGGCTCCCGCAGGAAAAATGTGAGGTCCCGAGCTGAAGTTAAGATAGGCCTGTTTTGTTGAAATATAGAATAGGTTTGTTGTTTCGTTACGGAGAAATTTATTTTCGGTTTACGATATTGTCCTGTTCTCCAAAACCCCTCAGGGGGATACAATTATTGTATCTTTGGGAATTAGCGCTCCCAGGGGGTCAATGTGAGGGCCCGAGCTAAAGGTTAGGTAGGCTTTCTTTTTGTTGATATAACATAGGTTTTTGTTTTGTTACGGACCCTCTTTTTTTCGGTTCTCTGCTGTCCTGTCTTTCATCACCTACTACTTTCTTCTTCAACTTTGATCTTGTTTCATGAACTTCTTTCTCATCTTACTGTTTCTATGCCCTTTCTGCATAGATTCCACGTTCCCTCAACTCCATACTAAATGGTGCCTTCTTCCTTCCTCTCTTTGGATCTCATTTGTTGAGGATAGGGAGGCTTAAACTAACTAATAATCTAATCTAATCTAATCTGTTCTCCAAAAACTTTTTTTTTTATTTTTCAACTCTTATATTGTTTCGTTAACTTCCTTACAAACTTGCTGATCCTTATCGCACGTGGTCTTGCGTGGGAGAACACCTCATGTAAAATTCCCCGTTAATTCCATAAAAAGTGGTACCTTCCTCTTTTTCCACTACGGAACACCTTTGTTGTGGTAAGGAAATCTTAAACGAACTTATTCCTTAACGAACTTCGTTTAAAAAATCAATTTTATACCGTCTTGTATTACTTATTTTATTAAAAATTAGTAATTGAATGCTAAATTTTATTTTTACACTCTACCCAATTCGAATGAAGATGTTCGAAATGCCAATACTCAAGTTCCTAATTTCATCGTGCCCTGTGGGCCGTGAACTCATCGAATTTAGTTTATATCTGATAGTCTCGATATTTTTTATGCATGAGAAATGTAGATGCAAAAGTGAGCCGTAGCTTTAGTGGTGGGAAAACTTCGTAAGACAAGCGATGACTGCTCTGGGCTTTGTTACGTGGTGTGCGCAGGTGTGTTGGAGTGCAGGTGTGGCCTGTGCAAACTGATCACAAGTGTGCCGGTACCTGCCTCTGGCCAAAACTCTAAATCAACATAATTCACGTCTTTGAAATGCGATCCCCTGATAGTTCGAGCCAGGCAGCGATATCACGCACCTCCTCTTGTGTTTTCTGGGTTTTCAGTCATCCTTTAAGCTCTTATGGCTGTGCTAGAAAAGTGCATGCACGTTACTTTAAGTCTCGAGAAATTCTTTGTTTACTTGAAGTTACTACACTATTATAATTATGAAAGTGCTCCTAATCAACGGTAGGTGAAATCTGTTTTTGAAACCTTTAAGGGGGATACTCGTTTTCGTTTTTTTTCTTTCTCTGATTGATAACTGGAGAGTAATTAATCTAGCTCGTGAAATAAATATCAATATACCAGCACTCGCTTTTCAAATCATGTTTTCATTCTCTACATTTTTGTACTTTAGTGTCCTGATTTGAGGGAATTAACGCATGTTTTCTTTTGCAATTAAACTTTGCTTGTGCATTCAATACTTTCCGCGTTCGCGCCCGGCTATCGAGCAGAATTTTGCGTACGCTTTCATTTAAGTTTCTCAGTAGTTGAGTAGTTCTTTGTCTTTTAGAGCAGCCTCACGAAAGTTGCTTCGCCAACCAAATGTGAACATGAATTTGTGTCTCACAGATGTGTGGTGGTGTGCGGTATACGATAATCTTCCAGGTGTACGGTAGAATTTAATGAACTCGCAAATTTATTCAGGTAATCTAACCAACGTTAACGTGGTTCATGTCTGGTTAACATGACCGATGTTTGTTGCAGGAACTAGAAAAAAAGTTTCACTGAAACCCGTTGGCGCTGTTTGTTTTTTGCTAAAATTTCACTGCATCCTGCGCAGTTTTTCGTGCATTTGCCCGCTTCTTTCTCTTCTCTTTACCTCCCACTCCTCCTCGGCATTTCAAGTTGTGTTCGTCTGCTTCTCTACCCACGCTGACTTGCTCTGCTCTTGCTAGACGCTGCCTTGCGTCGTTGAAAGAAAGACTAATCGACATCCTCATAGTACCATAGCTTTACTGAAGGCCGCCGTTGTCCATAGGCTATCCGGAATGAATTTAAAATACTATGAGCAAACTGATCTCGACGTTGTTTAGAACACCTATTCTATTCTCCATACTTTTAAGTCAAATTCTCAGCAGTAACGCAGAGTCGTTTTCGAAGTTCATGAAATAACTTTTTCACAATCAAAATTAAGGTTTGGAGAAATGTCAAGTTGTCGTCATTTGACATTAAAAGCATTGGTGCTTCGGAAGTTATTTTTTAAAAAAGCATGGCCTGTGTTATCCTCCCCTTAATTAAAAAAATGGTACTCTGCTGTAAGAAAAATCAGTCGATAATAATTAAAATATTCCTGTGTAATTGAATTGAATATATCCGATTAGATTTGGCAGAATTTTCATTTTCACTTTCAAATTCGAAATTCGGGGAAATCATTTCAACATGTTAATCCCATGGGATGGTTTTTACTTTAACCCTACGTCATGGGAGCTAGTCCCTTCCCATCAGGGGGATACAACTATTGTATCTATGGGAATTGGCGCTTCAGGGGAAAAATGTGAGGTCATGAGCTGAAAGTTAGATAGGCGGTCTTTTTGTTGATATAAAATGTTTTTTCATGTTACGGACCACCTTTTTTCGGTTCACTGTTCTGTTTTTCAGCACCTCTGACTTTCTTCTTCAACTTTTACCTTATTTCATCAACTTCTTTCTCAACTTGCTGTTTCTATGCCCCTTCTGCATTGATTCCTCATTCTCTTATCTCCATACTAAATGGGGCCTTCGTCCTTCCTCTCTTCGATACGCTCTTTTTGTAGCGGTTAGGAAGGCTTAAACTCACTTGTAATCTTACATTCTTGTTCCTCTCTTTGAGCATCTTTATTTTGGCATGGGGAGGCTTAAACTAATATATAATTAATCAATCAATGATCTGGGTCCCTTTAAACAAAATTAAGAGAGACCGGTCGAGAAGAAGGAATTAAAACCTCCTCTAGAAAGAGATCGGAACGCTTATCATGTGTATAGCGTTACCACACGCAACAGCTGCGTCAAACACCTGGAAACAGTTCACACCAGCAGCACCTCTCAATGATTCAATTTTAAATGCCAAACGTTCAGTTTCGGCCGTGTTTCGTACCGTGGCGATGGGATTCGAAATCAGAATTGCTCAAGAAATTTGAAGCTCGTGAAAATAATTTCAAGACTAACAGATGCGTGTTTATTTTGATTTTTATTACGCAATTCGATGAATATTGGATAATTCCTTAACTTTCATTACTTTTGGTCATGCTACGTAGCACCAAACGACAGCTGTTTTTCAAAACAGTTTTAGATTCATTAAGTTGTGCGTGGCCTTTGAACGGATTTAAATATTATGGAAATAACTCAAAAACTTAATTTTATTCTCTCATCTAAAATGTTTGCCCGGTTTTATATTACTTTAAAAGGAATATCTTTGTATCTAGTTGAGGGCAAAAACCAGTAATATTTATAAAAATTTAAACGCATAAAGCAATAATTTCTATGTTTCATTTAGAATATCAGGAGTTTTTCGGGCACGTAAAATTCAGCAATGCAAATTCATTTCCAGTAAATATCATTTTTATGAAAAACTGTGAAC
Organism: Morinoia aosen; assembly: GCA_030386875.1. Taxonomy (NCBI): domain Eukaryota; kingdom Metazoa; phylum Arthropoda; class Malacostraca; order Amphipoda; family Talitridae; genus Morinoia; species Morinoia aosen. Next base: position 14,023,636 of record CM059562.1, read on the forward strand.
TAAGAAATATCATTTATTCTTCGTTCAGTATTGCTTTATGCAAGAGTACTCTAGTAGCGCAAACACGAACGTACTACTAGTTTGGTTCTAGCGACTAATGTGGGTGACTTTAAATTGAAACTGTAATAAATGGGAGAAGTTGTATGGTGATAAAAATATAGTGATTCCAAAAGCAGAGGTGAGGATGAGACGAAAACACAAAAGAGTTTGAGGTAAGGACAATGGCACGTAACCAAGTGGAACGATCCGCAGCACGGACAGAAAGAAAAGGAAGAAGTGTTAACTATTTATTTATATCATGTAACGTTACTAATGACGAAGAAAACAAAGCAGAAGAGATGGTAAAAAACAACAAAGTAAATGTCATATGAATACACTAGAGAAACTTAATCATGGAATAAATATAGACGTGTGAGCAAAATAAGGGAAGAGTGAGAAGGCATGTCGGTCGTGTGGGAAGAATTGTAATGTAGGGAGGGAGGGAGGGAGGGAGGGAGGGAGGGAGGGAGGGAGGGAGGGAGGGAGGGAGGGAGGGAGGGAGGGAGGGAGGGAGGGAGGGAGGGAGGGAGGGAGGGAGGGAGGGAGGGAGGGAGGGAGGGAGGGAGGGAGGGAGGGAGGGAGGGAGGGAGGGAGGGAGGGAGGGAGGGAGGGAGGGAGGGAGGGAGGGAGGGAGGGAGGGAGGGAGGGAGGGAGGGAGGGAGGGAGGGAGGGAGGGAGGGAGGGAGGGAGGGAGGGAGGGAGGGAGGGAGGGAGGGAGGGAGGGAGGGAGGGAGGGAGGGAGGGAGGGAGGGAGGGAGGGAGGGAGGGAGGGAGGGAGGGAGGGAGGGAGGGAGGGAGGGAGGGAGGGAGGGAGGGAGGGAGGGAGGGAGGGAGGGAGGGAGGGAGGGAGGGAGGGAGGGAGGGAGGGAGGGAGGGAGGGAGGGAGGGAGGGAGGGAGGGAGGGAGGGAGGGAGGGAGGGAGGGAGGGAGGGAGGGAGGGAGGGAGGGAGGGAGGGAGGGAGGGAGGGAGGGAGGGAGGGAGGGAGGGAGGGAGGGAGGGAGGGAGGGAGGGAGGGAGGGAGGGAGGGAGGGAGGGAGGGAGGGAGGGAGGGAGGGAGGGAGGGAGGGAGGGAGGGAGGGAGGGAAGTCTGGTGTGGCTACGGTGGGGTGAAACCTTCGCTCCTGCATCACCAGATGACGGGCGTCACTTCTAGTGAACATCTTTCTTTTTGAAACAAATAGAAACGTCAATTTTTAACCAAGTCGAGAAAAAATTCAACTGGTATAAATGGAAAGTGAGAAAATAAAACTGAGGATTCATGAGTTTTGTATTTTCCAGAAAAATGGATTCATTAATAACGTATTTTTCACATAAATGAGTTTTCCACCGTAAGGCAGACAATATTTTCTCTCTTCTCACAGTCGTGCATACAAAGCAAAGAAGAATTGTAATGTAGTTAGAAAAAAATGTCTCTGTCCAAATCATCCCAGTATTGAATGGCGTTATTGATAAAAAGTATTCTCTTAAAAAATGAAACAATTTGTACCCGAATGATATGTCACAACAGCCCAGAGTTTGGCCCGTGCAAGCTGAAAAACTTGTCATTCACGCGGCGTCGGACTCGCAAAGAACGGCAAGAAATCAGAGCTCCACGATGGACCTTCTTTTAAGCGAGAAAACGAGAAGGATTTCGATTCTAATATCGAGGTTTTAGAGAAGTTTAACCTAGACCTAGATTTCCTTAAAAAGTGAAAGTCGTTTTTCACAAGTATGTTTTGCCGAATATTAGTGCCGATCTTTCTATTCATTCTCGAGGTCGTCAGAAATCATTTCCATATCTATAGTTTATGTCTCATACGATAAAGGAAGGAGGGAATGCACTCTTTGCGATAGCTTCACTTTGAGTTATTTACTCGATTTATTTACATCATCGGGACCTTTTTTACTCGAGATACGCAGTTCTTTATAACAACGCTCTCCCTAAGCATTATTTTGCAAAATCCTGCACAATCCGTTACTGGACGATGAGTCTGAAGTAATTCCCGACGCTTGGTAATTCAACTACGCAGCGCCAAGTGTTTTTAAAGAGCTAATCTGTAATAGCATTCACAAAGCTGGATCATAGTTTGAAGTTGCCAAATGAGAGGTGCATATTTAGCTCACACCTGCACGGCCCTCGCGCGATCGGCTGTGTGGATACAAGTGTTTCAGTACCTACAGCAAGCCGCGTCGACAACTGAAGTACTTGCATGCTTCACCTCTTGTTAGTCGCTCCCTCCACTCACCGGCAAACTTCGTCAAATTGAAAAGATTAGCGGCATTTTCTTTTAATTACGATTGGAGTATCAGGAGATTGATGATTGAAGAAATGCATGAAATTGTTAATGACCCATGTTGAGCATAAAAACTTGAATTCTAAAAAGGAGCTTCTGAATTTTGATACTGGAATGCATCATTCATTGCTGCGTGATGGGATGTTTGCTTGATGTAGTTCCGGTGTTCCGGACAGATGTAGCTAATTTTACGGGCACTCCTATATTATCAGTTTTATCATGATCAATCGGTTGCACCTTAGCACAATTAAAAGTTAATTGTGTTTGAAATTTTCCAAGTTTGTGCTTCGAACGTCCTAAGCTTGTGCTCAAAATAAGACCATTTGTTCGATGAAACAAGTTGAATATTCTAAATCACTCAAAACGCTTCATCGTCTAAGCAAGAAGCTTCTTTCTATCATCAACCCCTGTCACCTTGCCCTGCTGCTTTAAAATTGCTGGTTCAGCAACTAGCCACGTTATGCTCCCGTGCATATTTGCAATTCAACTCCAAGTGAACGACCTCCACGCTTTTTAGCAACAGATGTGGCATTGCAGCCACGAAATTTACCGAGTCTTTACTCACGCGCTGAACATCTTCAGTGGTTTGATAAACTCTTTGGGGACCCTGTTCGAAATCAATTTATGATGGAAATGTGGCTGTAGTGGGTTTACTTGAGGATGATATTACTCAAAATAGGGTTGTATGTTGACATTCAGGACTGCTATACTATGCGAAGTCTGTTGAGCATAATGTTGAATAGTGGTTCGATTTTACACAGTATAGTCTTCTCAACCTGAAAACTATCTGGAAACCTCCCTTCGCCTACATTTTCTTCCAAATTATTGATGATCAATTATGAAAAACAATATCATTGTTGAATTCGGTCAATTCATTGCTTATTGAGTAATTTTAAGATTAATTCGTTCGGTTCATACGCATGATGAACATCATAGTATCAGTATGAGTAATTTTGACTTCAGCGTGTTGGAAAATAAGACGTACTCACATAGAGTAGTTACAGCACTGCGTTTTGGACCAGACATTCATGTGCTAGTCTGTTAAAACAGATGTTCCATATTTGCGCTTTTCGAATTGAAGTATAAAATTCAAAAATTGGAGAGAACGTTGTATTTCAAAAACTTTCTACGTAATGAGACTCGCAAATTCTAATGAAATAATCTTTGCAACTTGATGAAAATTCAAGTAAGACTGAAGGCAAAGCATTTCATGCAGAAGCCAATCGCACTAATAGCAAACCGTTACGTACGTTTCTCACCCTCTCTCGATCTGTGCTCGTCATGAAACAATTGCCGGCAGAGGCTAAAACACGACTAGTACCTTAGAAACACTAGAAAAAGGCTGCAGTAAATATGTCTCATGAGGGATGTGTTAAAATTTTCTTTAGAAAACTTTTTTCTTGATAAGAAATGTGGAATGCCAAACAGTGAAATATGCTGTAATAGGCCCTCCTTTCGCACGGAATGAGACTTAGCAATCCTGCAAGGCTGTTTGTTTAGAATTATCAGTAAAGTTATCTAACCACTTGCATTCGCACTTAACTCTTTGACACACTAAAGTTTTCACAATATGCATCCTCAACAGTTTTGAAATGTAAACTGACCTGCTCCTTGATAGAAACTCTAAGCAGTTATTTCTGTGGAGGAATTTAGATGTCTCCATGTTTGCTTCGGCGTGGGATGCTCAATGCTCATGCGACTGGAACGAATCAAGTGATTTACCCTCGAAGTTTGTACGATGACCTGAAAACGAACAGTTTTAATCTTTTAGCGAGCTGAGGCATTTTGCATTCCCATTTTTAATAGCAAAAGCTCCTCGGTATCATTGACGAATAGAATGGAAAAAAACGAACGCGCTTGCCAGTTAGTGAATTGTGGACATTCCAATTAAGGTTACGCGATCGTTGGGCTGTCTCGGAATGTGGCAATCGTGCACTGGAGTAAAGGGATGGGCTCTCCCTGAACACAGAAAGAAAGAGAGAAAGAGAGAGAGGAGGGGGAGAGAGGTATAGGCGAGCATCGACCCTAATGCCGGCCGGCCAGCAAGGGAGTGACTGCTTTCGGTCCTGGCGTGGGAATTGCTGTAGGATGAAAGGAGAGGGGGTTGGGCAGAACCGTAATGGCTACCTCCGACAAAGTGAGAGCCTTCGTTCCCGCTCAAAATGCAACTAACGCAAAATTTCATCCAACTCAAAAAATTTCGTCCGTGAGATGAGGGATGACAAAAAGTGGTAAATTGAGGTTTCTCATATGGAGAGGTTAGACCATTCATACTACATAGTCAGAGGGGACAAAACAGGGATTCATTCTGTTGTCTTCTCATCCTTCTTGCCATTTATAATTTCAGTATATTTCAGAAGTGGTGAGACAATTAAAAAATAAAAATAGGCGTCGTGGTAATTATTTTAGAGGGAAAGACTCTTCCACGGCGAAAATATGAGGTTCCCAGCTGAGAGTTAAAGTAGGCCTTCTTTTTGTTGTAATAAAATGAAAAAAAATGATTAAAATCTTTGTTTTGTTATATATCTTTTTTCGATCCACAGCTGTCATGTTTTTCAGCACCTCTGACTGTTTTCTTCAACTTTTGTTTTGTTTCCTAACCTTCCTTCTCAACTTACTGTTCCTATTTGTAGGGGATCCTGTGGGGGTATGCACCTTGTGCGTAGATTCAGAGATCCCTCAACTTCATACTTAATAGCACCTTCATTCTCCTTCTCTTTGAATATCTTTGTGTTAAGGGAGGCGTGAATGAGCAGAATTCACGAAAACACGTCACGGGATGTTACATTACTGATAGAAAAGCATGTTAATGGAAATTCAAAGAATGTGATATTGAATAGTGCAACTAGATGGAAGTGATGATTTCAAAGCACGAGTAAGATGTAGAAAATGCCTTTCCATCCATATCTCGATTACATGTTTTAGATGGATCCCAATTCAAGTATTTTTGATTATAAGAGTCATTTTTAAAATCATGATGAATAGTTCTAGCAGGACAAAATGTTTTATATGCCCCAAATTTTCATCTAAACCTGAACGTTTTAGTGAAACAAAACTGAAGAACCACACGAGATTTTTTTTTAAATTGGGTCAAACGCTTCTTACCTGGCGTGAAACTGTCAACAATCAAATGCAGGCCTTAGATAAGTTTTTAAAATACTTTTCTACAAAATAGTAGCCTGAAGAACAATTCTGCCATAATTTTTATGTCTAGTTCTGTAGCTATTAGTTTATATTTCGTATCTTCTTTACTAGCCGGCAAAATCATGAGTGAAAGAGGCCGTTTCCAAATCATCCATGTAATTTAGTTTATATTTCCAATGAGGAAAACGATGTGTTGTTCTCCAGTGAATTGAAAGCAGTCATTCTAAATATTTAGCAGCCAAGGTTTCGTTTTTATCTGCGAGTAAACAAGTCAAAACTTCTTGAATATAGATATTGGGACTATTTCTGTATCTACTTATGACAATAATTTTTCCTGAGAGAAAATGTGAAGTCCCGAGATGAGAGGTAAGCAGGTTTTCTTTTTGTTGAAATCTTATAGGTTATTTGTTTTGAGTAGGATCATCTTTTTGCTGTTCACTGCTGTCCCGTTTTTCGTCACCTATTATTTTTTTCATCTTTTATCTTGTTTTATAACTTCTTAAATTATTGTTTCTATGCGCAGGAGGTCTTGTGTGGGAACATGCCTTGCGCTTAGCCTCTGCGTTCCCTTAACTCAATACTGAATTGTGTCTTTATTCTTTTTATCTTTGGAGCATCTTTATTGTGGTTAGGGAGGCTCAAAGTAACTAAAAAATAATCTTTCCAGGGTCAGAACTAAGTTGACGTTTCTTGAGGTGGCTCTATTTTGCGTCATTCAGCAAATTGGAAATAGCCCTTCTTATTGCTAGGCAACCAATGCTTCGTTTACCATTCACTATTAGGAATAACTCATTTATAGCCTGTATCATTTAATAAAAGCCTCTCAACTCACAAACTATTTAATAGAAACATAGAGAACCTTTCAACATCCCGCCATGTGTATCGCCGTCACTTCATCATGCATTGTTTTCAAATGTAAATGTGAGCAACGTGCAGTTAATTAATCAACAGCTTTTCAACGACCTAATACATATTATGTAGCTCAAACTCCTCGAGTTGCAAATTTGAATTACCATACGTTTGTTCTACTCGGTGGAGTATCACATATCGTAAACAGGCGAGTGTACGTCATGCATGATGGCTTCTTTGTACGAGACCTGGCTGCCTTTGCAATGCCTTTGTTCTTTGGATTGTTCGGAGCCACGAGAAGCTCAGCTAGGAGAGGCACGCTTGACTAAGTGTGCCTCCGACACGCCGCGCTGACCAACGAGCTAGTTAAAAACATCCCCGTCCACTCTCCCGCCCTCTCTCCCTTGGCTCTCCTCGTCTCCTTTCTCTTAATGTGCTTCGGCCTTATAAGCTCTGAGATTGTGCAGTTTGTTCCAGTAAATATTCTTGAGCAATGAGTAAGTTTATGTTCTTAAGCTCTCACACTAAGATTACTTGTTTTAAGGTCTTCTCAATTTTGTTGAAATTGTTTGCTGAGTACCAGTAGATGTTCTAGAGCGAAGAGTAAGTTTATGTTCCTTCGTTCTCACACTAAGCTCCTATAATAGAGATATTCTCTCTTTTGTAGATATTATGAGCTCTCCCTCGTATGTCAGGTATAAGGGACCCAGGTATTACAACATAACCTTTGTACTAATACAGTTGTGTATGCATATTCTCGGCTCAATACTGTCATATTTCAAAGAGGTCAATCTACCCCAAAGCCTCGAAGTGACCCTTTATTGACGATGGCGTGTGAGAGTTCAGGCGTAAGAAGTGTCTGCTGCGAGCCCTAGTAACAAGAATAACAGATCATTTGAGCTAATGATAAGTTTTTGAATAAGCACATCGTTCAGTTCGTTTCTGCCACTACGTTGCTAACTTCACTACGATTCTCCGTCTAACCTGTCCCCATTTCTGTTGGACAAGAGTCAAGTTGCTCCAGCTGGTCGATCTTCTTCATAAATTCAGTCTATGATAGGCGATCACGATTGTCAATAAATGGAGCGGCTTAGAATGGAGTTGGTCAACTACTTCTCTTCATAAATACCTGTGTAATGCGTAACGAGTGTTCATAAATGCAGTGACTAATAAGTTGCTCTCCAGTTTTTTGTTATAGTCTAACACACGCATTGGTCGTTCAAAAGTAGAAAAACACTTAGAGCATTTATTCAGACCATAAGTTCAAGTCTAGCTGAGTCTCCTCAATTCGTCTGTGAGATAGAATTCGTCTGTCTAAGAACAAAATAATTAACTGTTCCACGCTAAGGAAATGGGTAATACGTAAACACTTCGTTACTTGATAACACGACAAACAAGTTACTTGATAACACGACAAACAAGTTACTTGATAACACGAATTCTGCATGATTGAAATTATGGGCGCTATAAAACCTGTTGAACTGATAACATGTTTTGTAACGCTGAAGGTTTATATTGAGCCCATATAGCTGATGAGTTCAAACACTGAAACTTGTTGGGAATATAATGAACCAGTCGCTGTGGGTGTGGAAACACTCATTGTGATCAACATTCTGCAGCGCGATGGTGTACACATGTTATATTCATGGTCACTCCTTGGCGTAACGGGTTGTGGCCGCATAGTAGCAGTACTGCATAAGCATAGTGAGTATTTGGGTAATTACCACCTGAAACCGTGTCTTGAGACCCAGTTTTAGGGTGAGGCCGTTCTGGTAATATTCCATCTCGTCCTCTTACCCAACGTTCCTCGTCGTCTCACTGACGTTTCTCCATCTGGCATGAACTCTATATTACCCTAAGCACTCATCGTAGGTTCGTCTACATTTTGTTCAGCCGTTAATGTTGGGTTATTTTATGTTTTTAGTGAAGCGCATCGTACCAGACCTGCCTTCTTGAATGCACTTAGCTAAGTAAACCCTATCTCTTTTTCCTCCTTCAGGGAATTGCCAACATTGTTGACTTCGCTCTTTCATCTTTGACTTATGCTTCGGCAGTGCATCCTTGTTGTATTCAAAAATTTTCAATTTCAGGTTCGTATTAGACCTGAAAGCTGAAGAACCCTTAGAAAGACCTAAGTAGTACAGTACAATTAAGGCTGCTGTTGGTAAGCTTCATTTTTCGTCGTAAATTATCCCAGGACTCGTGTTAAAAAGATTTCTTACAGAGTAGTAAGGCATGCAAGGGTAATAGACAGCAAGTCGTAATGGACCTTGAGTACAGACTTATAACCTTAATTACCTTAGACAACAGAAAGAAGCTGAGAAAGACAACGGGAACACGCGTGTTATTATTCAATGTTGAAACTGATGCATGTCAAATCACAAAAATTTGTGTGTTCACTTTTAGAAACCGTTGTTTTTTTTTTAGTTTGCGGTGAAGTTGAGCCCAAATAGCTGATGAGTTCAAACACTGAAAAGTTCCTACTACGAGTAGAATTTATCAAAGTGACTGTAGTTTAGAAAATTGGTGAAGAATTTAATTAGTATACTGTTCGGCCGTTTTTCGTTTGCTAATGTCGGATCCCTTCAACCGTTATATTACGAGGTGAGAAACATTCCCCCAAGTTGACCTCCTCAAAGAAGTCACGCTGACCTTCACTGGCCTGAGCGTGTAACCCAGTTACTTTAGGTTATTTTTATGGCCTCGCTCGTTATGAAGCTTACTACTGTATTCTTAAAACAATCAGGTGTACAAAAAATATAAAAAATGAAGGAAATATGATGTACTTATCTGGATTTGAAAATTAAGTTGACGGGTTTTTATGTTCGCAAATTAACTCGTATTTAATCTTTTAAACAACACACTAAATCGAGTATGTGATAGAATATGCTTCGTTTCTATTATACGTGAAATACGTGTTTTGTATCATGAATGGACTGTTTGTTTTCACCGTGTGAGTGCATAAAATAATGACCTAATGAAGATCAACTCCCTAAAAAGAACCTGCCGACAACCCTCGCTCAAGAACGACGAATGCGGTAGAGAATCGACGTCCAAATTTCCAATGCAAGTAGCGGCTGAGCAATGTTGTGGCGCACGCACCGAGCGGGGACAGCAGTCAGGTTTGGTTTGCAGTTGAGGGGCGAGATCGTTGACTTGGCGGCGCGCGACCCAGAGCAATGCACTCTTCCGTTGGTCTCAACTGCTGCTGCTGCCGCCGCTGCTGAGATGGAAGACGAGGTGCAGAGTTCAAATCGTGACGCGTCGAGTCCTTCTTTAGCTTGCGCTTGGTCTGGACTGTTATAAATACCGCGGTAATGTTTTCAAACCATGTGCGGCCGATAACCTCGACGGGGGTGCAGTAATTAAAAGCCTCAATGAAGTACTACCTGCCGGGTGCTGTGCGCCCGTCTGTGTCGTCCTACAGAGACCTCAAATTAATCTCGGGCACAAATCGCAATGATGGCGTATTCATCGAAACTCAAGTTCTTTAGCTTACTTATACAGCCAAGGAAACCGAGCAACCACGTTGCTTCTCCAAAATAATAGTAGTGGCCAAGGACGTACGAAAAAATATTACAAAATCTGTTAAAAGCAACCTACGTCATTGTTGATTGCATTTTCATGCTATCCCGGCTCCTTCTAATTTGTCTTCTATTCGAAATCGACATGACCTGTTTTCAACGAAGTTTTGCGCAGATCGTAGCCTGACATTTATTTGCGAACGTGACCATTCCATTAATTATCTGGGAAATATGTACGGCTTCAAGCAGCTCATTCAAAAATTTATCCACTCAAATTCAAAAACTGTCAGATGCTCGGGTGTATAACCATACACCTGACGTCCCAATGAGGGCTATTTTGCTGTACCATATTGGAGGTGCATTATTTCAGTCAGTTATTCAATTCTTAACTCAACTATATTATTAACATTGATTGGTTTGCTCGCGTTTCATACTGTTTGATCTAAATTTCAATCCCAGCCAATATTCAGTTCCGTACGGAATCCAAATAAATTATTACTTGGTGCGAGCCAAAAGTTTCGTAGCGCAACGCAATCGATGATTGTCGGCTTGGGCTATGAACGGAAGCTGTGAACCCGCACCAGTCTCTCTCTCTCCCTACCTGCTAACCTCGTCACGGCCGCGCACATCTCACAGCTGCCTGTGGTGCCTCTCTCTTCTTTTGTTCTCATAACCGCCGGCGACCGATGGATGGAGCGCTGGAACATTGTTTACTAACTCCTCTTACCTGGCGCTTTGTCTTAATTGCGCGCCAATTGACAGCCGTGAGTTACTCGTGCTTAGCGTTTTCACCTTTCAAGCGGTCATATGCATTCCAGTGGGTCGCATGGTTCATCGCTCGTACACTGTTCCGTTCGTGTACCTCGTTCTATGTGGATGAACTAATATTTTCTTTGCAGGTATTTTACTTCCTAGCATCCGCTTAACACTTTTCGAGAAGTAGTCTTAGATTAGAATAATTTCAGAGGAAACTTTGTGTTTTTTTAACATCTAAGCATCATTTTCTTGAGCACGAATTGCGGAAGAACGATATTTTTCAAGATGTTTAGGATTATAGTTGAATAACTTAACTTATAAAACCGAATGCAAAGTCCGGTTTGATGGTTTTTGCAACTTTTGTTTTAAAACACTCATACTGAGTCCTGCTTCTTAAAAGCATATTGGTAATTTACTCGAAGCAAAATAAACAGGTTGCAATTCGCATACTGTTGGTTGTCCATCGTAATTGTTTCCTTTTTAGTGCTTTTTTTACCCCGTTTCTTCACTCTCGGGGAAAGTGTCTGAAGTTGGTGAAAAAAAACTCTACAATGCAAGGCTTTGGATGCTGCTCTCTGTTTAGATCTTTTCACTCTGAAATGTTTCTACCTCTTGAGCCGAAAACCATTCAGTAGATTGTACCGAGAGACTAAGTGACAGTCAATGAAGCTAGATGATCATCGTCTCAGATGAATTTTGACTTATTTTCAAATCACAATTCTGTACAGTTTGCGCATCTACGTAAAACAGTTGCTTCGTACCGACTGACCGAGTGACAACCCTATCAAGGAAGAAACCGCTTTCCCCATAGCTCTCATCATATCTTAAAACTTAGTAATCCATTACGCCTAATTCGATTTTTATAAGATACATACGGTAATTGAAACATAGTAATCTCTTACGCCTAATTAGGTTTTTATAAGATGACATTATTGATGGATTACTAGTAGTGTGGAGACGGTATTTCAATGAAAATTAGATTTTTGTGTGCATAATGTATGCTATTCTTGAACACTTTTGCGAACACATTCCTTATTCATCGTAGTTTATTCATTGCTAGCACTGCAAGCATAACCCTGATCAGCTAATTTGAAGTTTCTAGTGTAAGAAATAATCAAATCGCTGGACTAAGGTTAAGAATAACGTATCTGGGGCCATAAGCTAGAGAGCTTAGAAACCTTTCATTTTATGTTACTCTCCTCTGACACAGAATCTGCAGGTATGGACTCTCTACTGGTGAGTGACAATATTCGAGAATGAGTAATGAAACGCTAAAAGAGTTATAACGAGAAGACGAAGTTCTGGATGAATTCCCCGTTTGAGTGGTTGACAATGGGAAAAATTCTGTGCATGTACAAGACACACCGACGTCCTCCGCATATACGTGTGTATACACACCTACGTCCCGTCTGTATACATTCAGTGTGTGCGTTTGTAAGTGGCCAAATGTAGTTTCAGTGATCGAGGAAGTAGAATTGCGCATTCAAAATAAATAACTATAATCTTTCAGAGTTCATGTGAATGAAAAATTTCTCGTTAAAATTTTCTTGAGAACGGCTTGATGTTTAATAATGAGTAAACCAATTCGTCATCGCCATATAGCTGTTCGAAATTGCCATGTTATTGTTATCAATGGGAATGAGTATTTTAATGTTGTAGTACTGTTGAAAAATGCAAAATTGTGACACCATGACCATGTTAATCGTGATACGATAAAGATTGCACGGCTTCAATATGTGCACGCTGATTAAAATTTGTAATAATTTGTCTAGATATTGGCGGTATGTGTACATGAGTTCATGTAAAATCAAGCCTTGTTTGCACAACCATTCAAGTTCAAACTTATTTCACATGTATACGCGAATTTAGCAGGTCCAATCAACACCATCGACGAAACACAACACGCAGACAAAACATAATTATTCCATGCCATTCTACTCACAGAAAGGTGCTTGAGCCAAGGTCGGGCTGATGTAATACCTTTGCGCTAGTTGTACGACCTGTTAATTTTCCCCGAGCTCAAATAAACAAGGTTGATCAAACATGTTTTTTTCAATATTGTACTAGGGCGCAGCTGCAGGGTGGTGCCCGGAGTTGTAGCTTTCCCTTTGCTTCCGGATCGGCTCCACAAAATTGTCCAGTCAATAGATAGGCTCTTCTGTTACCTACACTCCTGATGGGTCGTAAGTGGGCGGCGCAGTTCCTTCGCAATCCAATTCGTAGAGTGTCTTAAGTGATTGAATATAATCTAGTATATGACATGACTAGTGCAATTGAATATAATCCAGCTGATAACATTTTTAAATGATTCACAATCCAGTCCGTGACATGCCTACTGTGATTCAATACAATCCAGTTGATTTTATGTTTTTAGCGTTTGAATACTATCCAGTTGATGGTATGTCTGTAGTGATTGGATCCAATCCAGACGATGGTATGGCTTTGGTGATTGAATTCAATCCAATTGATAGTATGTTTCAAGTGACAGAACACAATCCAGCCACAGTATGCCTGAAGTGTTGTGGTATAATGCCTTGTAAGTTACGCACATGTTGAATTTCATTTCAAATTAAAAACTGAACCGCCAGAAAGAGTACAGTTATAGGGTACCCTAATTATTTTCGTCGCGTTAATTGGTTACCTGGTAACTCGTTTTTCAAAGTTACAGTTCTATTAGAGTCGTCGTCGTCTTCGATCAATTTGCGCTGCTGCAACGAACATACAGTTGCTCTCCACAATTTAAGATTTTTGAAGTAATGAATTCTATGCCAGGTCTAATTCTTTTCTCGTAGTTGACTCAACGAGAATGTGTTTTCCTCGATCAGTTTGCACAATTTTAAGAGTCCGTTGCTCATTACAATTTTAAGAATACTAAGTAATTCATTTATCTGTCGAAGGTGTTTTCATTTTATTCCTCAGTGAGTGGGTTAGTATTTCTGACTTGATGCTACAAATGTGACATTCCGGTAATTTCAGTCCCAACCATAAGTGTTCCTCTCGTGCGCATAAATAAAGGATTCGAATTGTTTCCTCTGAAAAACAGTGTTTAATTTTCAATTTATGCGTTATTCTGAACATCCGCGGGCATGTGTGTGTGCGTGGACACTATATAGGAACTGAGTGACCATTTTAGTTTCTTCCAAATGAATTTCGGCTACATTTTTTTACCGCATCAATAAATTACAAATTACGCCGTCCTATTTTGATGTGATGAGTTTTTAAAGGTCTTCGCTTATTCTCAAGTTAAATTAATAAAGTGTATTTAATTAGGAAATAAACTAAAAATTACTCGCACTAACGTTATGATGTTCGAATGTCTCGTGACAGCATTTCAGTAAATTGTATTGTAACTCAAACTTGATATAATGGATTTCAATAGCTGGACATGATCGAAATTTCGAGCTCTTCTTGCATCATTTTTTCTTCGCATGTGCATGAAACCCAAAGAAAAATTAGCGGAATATGAAAAAATGTGCATCAGGAGAAACAAATTTTGCGTTTTTGAACTGAATTATCGGAGAAATAAAGATTTTATTCACTAGAGATGACGTAAAAAGTGAGACATTCCGAGCACCAAAGGTCGAGAGTTGCTGCAAATAGAGGAATGTACAAGTAAGTGGGTCAAAGAGTGAGAAGAAGTGCGTGGCCTGCGGAACTTTGAAAGCGGTCAAGTGCGCTACCTTGCTCGCAACTTCCACTTTGTGCTCCATCCAACAGTTAGTTATCAAGTCTTGTAACTGCGAAATTCGTGACGCCTCAATGTTCCGTTTTACGCTACTCAATTGCCAAAGTGAGTAAATTCATATCATGGCACGCTGGGATAAGTGACACATGCTTATTTTTACGCAACTCAATTTCTAAATTAAGTAAATTCAAAACATGGATGTGGCACGCTCGGGTAACTGCTTTTCAATGTCAGCGATTCATGGTGCTTACCCTTCGATAAACTGCTGAATCTTCGTTTTCCTGAGCACATGCATTTATTTTATAGAGGGAAGGGTCGTTCTGGGACTATGCTCTCTCGAGAGCGCGCTCTCTTTTAAATAGAACTGTGTCCTTCCAACCAGTGACGCTGCGTTCTCGTCCGAAGTCATTTTTTCCAGTGACGAGCCTGGCTGAGAGTCCTGATCCCGTTAGCCGCGAGCTGGTATTTCAGACTTGGCTTTTTCTGCTCGTTCACAAGCCAATTCTTTGCACCAAACAAGTGCTGCTGGGTGGCGTCGGGCTGCCATCTGACTTTGCGTTTCCATTGAATGATTTAATACGCTCCTGTTGTATTCGTGTAGAGCTGCGGAAATCGACGCGGCTATCTCAAATCCCCCAAGTGAAGGTGGCTTCTATCGAACGCTCTCTCTCGAGTTCGGTGGTTCCGTTGCTGGCTCCAAAAGTGTCAAATTTGCTTGTTTTTGAGTATTCTGGACTTCGAAATTGTGTTTCTTAAATCGCTTGCTTCTTAGTCATTATTTTTTAGCATGAATGTAGAGAAGCTTTGTTAGAAAAATGTGTGGATGAGCGCCGTTTTAGATACCGTGTCAGACTTGGTGTTTCGCGTCAATAAACAATAAACTACTGAATGTGTATTTTGTTCTAAACGTTAGCTCAGATTGACTTCTAGCCCTCGTGGATGAAAATAATCATTACACGCTGGTCTGTGTGGCTTGGTCATTTTGCGAGAGAGCGCGAAGGTTTTTGAGCCGCACATCGATCAGTTGTTTTTTGTTTTGCTCTGTGAGAAAAAATCGGGGAGCTCTGGAAAGATGTTGTAGAAAAGTTGTAAAAGATGCTTAAAACGAGCATGATTTGAATTTCTATGCCGATGAATCCAAAGCGGTAATTTTTAGTTTAACAACACAAGGATATCCAAACCCCTTTGCAAATGACTTCAGAAAGAAGTTTTAGTAAAGTCTGTAAATGTACTATCTGGGTAGTACTAGCTTTGGCTGGTATGGATTCTTTCAACTTTTCCCCGTTTCTTCCACCAAAAAATTCCATTCGCGAAAAACAAAAATTTTCCATTTTGATTTGACGATTGTTGGGATTTCCCTGCGAGTTCCACAAACCTCAACCACAGTTTTGCGACGAATCAACCCGAGTGTATTGTGGTTGCCCTAATGGCGGCCGAATTGATCACGTGTCTGGTCATGCCGGAGGCGCTGTGATGCGACCCAGGGAACGCCATCCCTTGTAGAAGCTCAGAACTAACGGTCTTCAAGCCCTCGTGAGAAGAGGAAGAAAAACTTGCGAAGTTGTTCGCTGCTCTGACCCCCAGCTCTCCCCCACCTGACACACACAACATCTCCTTTTGCCTTCCCTCCCCGTCCGCCACCACCACCGCTGCTGACTCTTCCTAACGCACTTCTCTCCCTTGGATTATCTTGCTTGGCTCCTCGAGTTCGGAGCATTTTACTTAGTTTGACGTATTGTAGGGCATGATGTTTCTTACCTCTGCAGTGATGATATAGCGTAAAAAATTTGAATTAAATGGTGTCGAAACTCGTTTATTGGGGACAGGATCGTACATAAGTGATTCAGTGCAATGTAGCAAATACATACTCCTGTTTCTCATGTGTTAGAAAATTAACAAAAATTAATGAGCCTCTTGCACATGATACTGCATCAAGTGAGAATTCTAAAGAATTAACAGAAACTCGAGAAAGTTTTAACGGCATATGCCCTTACGTTAAATAAACCTCTGATTAAAAACAAGGTGCCTTGTGGAAGGAATTTCTCCAGGGAATTTAAAATAGCGGAATAACTTTCTACAGTTCTTCCTACAATTAATATCTCTCTAGATGGTGTAGAGGCTGAGATGGTCCGCTGGAGGGACGTTCCTCCTGCTTATTATCGGAACTAATTTCAACTTCAGCATGTTAAATAGCGAAATAATACTTTTCGCAGTTCTTCGTACAATTAATACCTCTCAGGAGGGTGTAGAGGCTAAGATGGTCCGCTAGAGGGTCGGTCCATCAAGATATTTTCGAAGGCTGGTGTGGGTTTTGGCTTTTCTTTGATTTAGATTGAAATTTCTTCTTTCCCGCTCTTTGTCGCGCGGGAGGGGCCGATGCGTCCATGACCTAGCACAAGTTCCTTCGCTTTATTTGATTTTTTTCTGCTCCCTTCACTCTTTTGTTGCTTCAGTTGCTCATGGCGCGCAGTGCCAACAGCAACGTGATCACGTTCTGTTTTTGTCATGTCGCTTGTACTAATTCTTTGGTACAGAGTTTATTACATTTATAACAGCCATCTTATTTATTGATGTAAAACACTAACAACCATTTGAGAACGATAATTTCTCCATTTATGAAATAAAAATTACTGATTTTTAAAATAATAGCGAAAATTTACACAGGAGCATGTCTCGTCATTAGTAAGTATGAACAAATTCTTTGATACGGAGTTATTAAAACGTTTGGTTTTATTTACGTAAACACTGCTAAGCCATTTGAGCAGTGTAATTTATTCTTGTATGAAAGCAAAAGTATTCGTTTTTAAAAAATAATAATATTCACGACAGTGAGTATCGTTTTAAGTGACCAAGGCAGTGATCCTAGTTATTAGAGTAATTATGATGAAACTAATCATGTTATACGTGGTATTTAGAATAAAAATAATTTGTAACAAGTGTCAGCATGCATGTTATTAAGCTGCTCATAAATAAATCTAAAGATAAAGTTTATATTTTAGAGCACAGGAAAATCTGAAAACAAATTACATGATATTTAATACATTCTTTCAATTCGCTCTTACCTACTCAAGGAGCTTTGCTTCCCAGTTATCGTACTGTAAGACTAGACGGATATTCAATATGCTTCTCCGCGGGCCAATATTTTTGGTCAGGAAGTTGTTGCGACCCTCTCCTTGATAATTATACTTTTGTAAAATTATCAAGGACAATGTAACGTAATTATCACCATGTAACGTGACAATGTTCAGTTTTACTCTGATTTTCTAATTTTCTTTGTAACTTGGGACGGGTGCTTTTCTGAGGCACAAAACAATATTTTATGGTTAAACTTGGTAAGCTACTTAACTTTGTTCATTCTGTGACTTTTATTTGACCTTTTCATCAATACTGATCGAAATTCCTTGCCTTTTTAAATTTTTGTATGTAATTTAGTGCATCAGAAGTTATATATTCTCTGCCTAACTGATGGTGACCGTCAACAAATTTCGACAGAATCGCTGTAATATTTCATCATGAGAATTACATTTATATTGTTCAAATTCGATCATTCCATTTTGAATTTAAAATTTCTTTCTAAAATTTGAATTTCATTTCGGACTTTCATATTTATTTTTACCGCTGAGAGTTTCTAACTCTCTCTGTCCAACCTGCCTCAAGCGTCACTGATTTCAGGGAAGAGAAAGGAATGTTGCAATGATGACATCATTTAATGTTGTAGTATAGACCCGCCACCGTTGATCTCTGCGAATGTCAGTGTAAACAGGGTGAAGAAAATTTTTCCATTGTTGGTTAACAATGAATAACTTTGCAGAACATCTAATTTGAAGTTTTGAACTAATACTAAATTATCGATGTACATTCGAATATGTTTATAAATAGAATTCCATGGATAAATGCTGCCTTTTAAGTTAAGAAAAAAATGATTCGCGTAATGCTTCTAACCCCATAGTGTCTAAATATCAACTCAAGTTATTCTGCATGTGTTCCAACTAACTAAACATTGAACTTGTTTTTTTACAAGACCATAGAAGCCTATCTAGCTTATTACTATACTGTACTCAGGTTGGCTAGGGTCAAATCACTCACATCGGCTGTGGTCAGATCTCCAGGGACATGTTTCAGTCCAGTTGACCGCTTGCGTTGCACTCTTCTGATCAAAATCCTGGGCTCCATTGTGGACGAGTTGCAGGATCTTGCTGACTTGGACTGTGCTTGACTCGGACAAGGCGATCTATTCGAGATCGATGACTCCGGAGATAAGAGAACGTACGAGTGGCCAGGCCACGGGTGGGGGCCTCAACAACGGAAGAGGTGGATAGGAATTTGTTCTTCACTTCGCTTTATTTTTGCTTCATCTCGCAGTGCGTAGAACGGATACACTTGCGTCGGTTGTGTTGGCGTGGTTCAAACCTGAAATGTTCAGAGCAAGGTCATACTTAATGACGACTATGGAGACTCTTGCCAGTAAGTTCTAAATGAGTAAGATGTTGTTGATTTTTTGCACCTCTGCAATAATAAAACCTGGGATACATTTTGTGCTATGTATTGCTGTAAGTATTACTCAGTAATGCTATTACAAAAGTCAATAGACAACTCTTTACCAATGGCCATGTTTTTCTTGCCTAAATTAAGTCGCTGGAAAGAAAAAACATTAATTCCACGATGCCCCAGAGAAGTGTACTAAGGGTATTATCCTTCAGCGCATCTTGGGGACATAATAGCGTTGTACGACGGTATGTGAGCTACACTGAGGGGGTAGGCTGATGGTGTCTTGTCCTCGTCTGTCTTAGGGTTCCTAGCTACCCATTATAGATTTTGAACATTAGTTGCTGGAGTTAGTAGTGGGTTTCGATTTGTCTTCACATTATTTAATTCTAATTCTTTACTTTACTTCTCAGTCATTTTTTACTCTTCATTCTTCACTTATCTACCTCTCTTGTGGGCGAGCCCGGCGTACCATGTAACCGACTTCCTGTATGAGTATACAGAAAGTTTCGTTGTTTCATCAAGATGCTTACGCTTTCTTTTGCCAAAGTAACGAGTTGAGGATACTAAAATACCCAAATTTTCCGCCCTTATGGTGCTACTTGAAATTAAACTTGATAGAGAAACTGTTATAATCTCTCAATTGTGTAAATAAGGAAGTGAATATTTAAATACTATACCCCTGAGGGGGATGCAACTATTGTATCCATGGGAATTAGCTCTCCCAGGGGGACAATATGAGGGCCCGAGCTGAAAGTTGGGTATGCCTTCTTTTTGTTGAAATAAAATATTTTTTGCTATGTTAAGGACCACCTTTTTCGGTTCACTGCTGTCTTGTTTTTCAGCACTTACTACTTTCTTCTTCAATTTTTATCTTGTTTCATGAACTTCTTTCCCAACTTACTGTTTCTATGCCCCTTCTGCATAGATTTCGCATTTCCCAATATCTATACTAAATGGTGCCTTCCTCCTTCCTCTCTTCGATACGCTTTTTTTTGTAGCGGTTAGGGAGGCTTAAACTAACCTATAATTTAATCTTAGTTAAATATTATATTAATAATCATACTAATAGTATTAATGACCTAATCACAGGCGGGTAATGCTTCTAACCTCTTAAGCAACAGCTTTTGGGGGCATCGGATAGGAAGCTGTTGCCGGTTCATTTTGTTATGGGATGGACATTATTTTATCTATGTTCAATTCTTCATTATCGTGAGGACGAGATACTTTACATGCGTGACATGAACTTGTGTGTTCTTGTCTTGTCTATTCACTAAGTAGCACTCCCAGGGGGAAAGGAAATTGTGAGGTCCCGACCTGAAAGTTAGGTAGGCCTTCTTCTTGTTAAAATATGTTTTCTGTTTCGTTACAGAGCATTTATTTGGGTTCATTAGTGTCCTGTTTTTCAGCATCTCTGACTTTCTTCTACAAATTTTATCTCGTTTCCTAACTTTCTTTCTCGACTTACCGTTTTTATGCGCATGGGATCCTGTAAGGGAACACACCTTGTGCATAGATCTCGCGTTCCCTTAAATCCATGCTAAATGGTGCCTTCATCCTTCCTCTCTTTGAAGATCTGTGTTGTGGTGAGGGGAGCTAAAATTATCTTCCAATCACTCGATCAATCATTGTCAGTTCACTTTATTCTTAATCTTTCTATTCATAAAATATTCGCAGCCGTTTTATGGTAGCCTTTCTTTAAACACGTATGGTGGCAAACCGAGCATGTATCATGTTTTGGGATAAAAATTCAACTATTATTATTATTATTATTATTATTATTATTATTATTATTATTATTATTATACCATGCTGAGTATTATTTCATAAAAATTGAAATAGCGACTTTTAGGGAATATTTTGAACTAATACTATGTTTCTTTATGATCTCATTGCACATTATTGTGAAACAATGTATTAGTTCAAAATATTCCCTAAAAGTCGCTACTTCAGCTTTTATGAGTAGGAAAGAAAGCCTGTAATTCTGCCGGGGTAAATGTGGATGGAGAGTAATGATTCTGGGACAAAGTGAGTTTTACTACCCTCTCAATTTCCTCTAAAAATTTTTGGGGTACTCTGAACTTACGCAAACGAAACTTATATAACTTGTACATATTCATTACTGATTCAAAAAGCTAAAATTTTCAAAGCAAATGCGCTTCTTTTCCATTGTGAGGTAGCTTGATTTTTTCCCCCGTATTTCCATCGATAAATATTTTCGATGCAATTTTGACCACTTACTGGGTAAGCAGATAGATGTTCTGTTCCTAGAAGGATACGCTGAAGAGGATTCTCTAGCATCGTTTCTTGGAGACGTGGCGATCTTATAGAGAAAGGCAAGATTCTTCAGCACTTTTCATGGGTATATACTCAATGGGTCAGTCCCACTTGCTGACTCTAGGCGACTCGACAACCCCCCAACAGATTTCTGGCGCTGGTCGTACCAGATTTGAACAGCAATGTTGATATTTGCTGTAGGTGTTAATCGTGAAGTTACGGGGGCCTAATTTTTTATCCTCATTTTTGGAGGCATGCCAACGTGTCATTTCGGTTAACTCCTTCTCGAACACGGCCCTCTGACGCATTCCACCCGTTCTGCATTTCTGTACGAGGTATTTCGTTGGTCTAAGGCCTCTCTTGAGCGCGTTTTACGCTGAGAGGGCGTCCCAATCCTTCATTAATAAGACGTGCTTGGCGTTGCTCTTTAAATGGTGAGGTGATGAAAATACTTGTGCCATGTATTCCTACTTAACCCTTCACTGCTTAGTGTGTCGAATATGACACATACCGAATTTTGCGGCATATAGAAAAATTTAATTGAGTCAAGTGCATTCCTACTGTTTGTACCGCTAATGAGACATACTATACGAAAAATGAACGCGTACGATACGTGTTCGATACATCCCTCAAGCGGTAGTTCTGTTTCTCTATTAATAGTTTCAGAACAAGCAAAAATTTTGTTCGATTTCCAGAAATAATTCGTGCAGTAAGGGTGTTGTCATTTTGGTTTATTCGCAAGATTAAGGCCTGTTGAAATATCTTTGTGCTCTATCAAGTTCGTAATTATTGATTGCAGAAAACAATAATGACACCTCCCGTACTGGATTTATAAAGCGGCCTTCAACAAAAAAGGCAATTTTTGAGTGAAGGACAGTTTCTACTGAAGCAGAGCAACTCTTCAGAGAGAAATAGAGAACCTTGAACTGCAACATATTTCTATGAATCGAGGGAGTGCATCGAAAATAATAATTTGCTATTATCAACGTAATTACTTGCAGAACTTCTTATCAAGAACGTAACAGAATTTCACGATGTACTTTCAATGTTGAACTAATATTTCAAACCACCAAGAACGTAAATTGTTTTTAAGAGTGACAATTGAAATTTTGCACGTTTCATTATTTAATATGAAAGGAACTTAAAGCGAACAAAAATTAACTTGTTTGACCATTCCTTCGTAGCAAATTGCTTCATTTCCAAGCCCACAAATGCTTAGTGAAGTGTGATAGCTGTATATCCAATAGCTCTTTACTGATCAAAAGTTTTTCAGAATTTAACACGTTGACAACGCATTGGGACGTACAGTATGTGCACCCTAGGTGAATAACTCATTTGCATCCCAGCATAAATTAATGGCATTTTAATTACTTCACTGTTTTTTTCAAATTTTTTTCGCACTTCTTATAGAGAATAAGAATGGATTTGAGTAGTACAGTCGATTTTCAATTCTGCTACTTATAACCTAAACGAACCAACCGTAGTAACCGCACAAACGTAATCAACGTGTTTAATAGCCAGCAAAGTTTTCGAAGTCTGTCAACTGGGCTGGTATTTTCACTTGACAGATCTAGTGAAGAATGAAGTAAACTATCTCAATCCTGTATCTCTACTGTTGAGTGATGCGCACGACTCGAACTGTTTTTCAATGCTTAAGTAATGAATAGAGTTTTCAAAATATATCAATGCTTATACTATGAGCAGATTCTCCCTAAATTTATCACCTGGTTTTCACTGGACCCAGAATATCCTCGTGTCCTCGCTCGTGCCACGGCGAGGTGCGAGCACTAGCAGCGTTGCCTCCTGCGTTCCGAAGTCCTCGTGTTAGTTTACAGCCGAGGAGCGTCGACCTCTTGTGGAGACCTCCGCCCAATCAATATTTTTCAGTCATTAAGTTGGACTCCATTGTCGGTCCAAGATTTGTCACCCGAAATGCCGATCAGGACGGCGGCGGCCGCCGTCGTTCCTCCTATTCTGAAAGTAGAAGAATTCTTTCTCCGTCATTACGCTAACCTTGAACGGTGCCCAATTGATCTCGAGGTCTCTTTTTTTCTGCTCCTCCAGTTGATGACCTCAGAGATGCGGGAGTGTCCCTCCCGTCCCCCTGCTTCCTTCCCTCCTTCCCTTCCTCTGTGTGATGTCCCTTCTTCCTTCAGACTCTCTTCTTATCCTCCTTCTCTTCCTCTGTGTGATGTCCCTTCTTCCTTCAGACTTTTTCCTTCCCTTCCTCTGTGTGATGTCCCTTCTTCCTCCAGACTCCTTTTCCGCCGGTCCCTCGTTCATCTGATATCTTCCATTCATATACGCTGTTCTTTTCCAACTTTCATTAAAATTGTTGAATGAATTTTTTCTAACTTTTATACGCGATGAACTTGAACTCACTATTCTTCTTCTTTCGTGAGATTTATTTTTCGCATACTTCCTGTCCTTTAGAACCTCAAGCTTATTTTTTTCTTGAAGGTGTATTTTTTACCATTTTCAACTATTTCCTTAGAGAATGATTATTTCTTTTTCTTCCTCAATCTTGTTCTTCACTTTCTTTCGAGTCCCTCACGTCAAGCTCAACTCTCACGGCTTTAGTCCATCGCTATCCCTTCTCCACATTATTCTCGCCCTACGTTGAGTCCATTATCACCCTATGATCCCTTCTCCCCATTTTGCTTTCCCTGCGTCCAATTCATCATCACCATATGATCCCTTCTCCCCATTTTGCTTTCCCTGCGTCCAATTCATCATCACCCTATGATCCGTTCTCCAAAGCTCAGAGTGTCGCGGTCTTCGATCTCTCCCTCTCGATGCCATGCCCATCGCGCTTTACGGAGCCTCCAGGTGAAGATGGCTGCGGCCGAAAGAAGAGGATTGAGAGGTGACAAGGTGAGCGGTAGACTGCGCTCGCGGAAGGATCGAGAGAACTTAGGAGACTGTGAAGGGCGCACAAGATCTTTGTTGTCTAGGAATTGCCTGGCAGAGGCGTGCACGATTCCGAGAAAAAGCATCAGAAAACAGCATCGTAACCATTTAATTTGGTCTTGTAGAAAAGGTTTGTGTTATTGAGTGGACCGATACTTTAGAACGAGGTGTGTCTGATAAAATGGAAGGACATTTCGGTACAGAATGGGGCACTTCCTAACACCAACATCTAATATTTTTTAGGTTACATGACCTACTGTGCTGAATATCCGTCGCTGTATGTCAAGAAGGCCGTTTCTATAGATCCTCTTCAAAAGTAGGATGTAAGGAATGTTGAAACGCTATGAGCACTTTCCAATGTCCCATTACCTAGGTTACAGGAACAATTGTATCTGCGAGCCAGTCTTGCATCCAACTGTTTATCGATTACCCCAGCAATTCTGGAGCATGTACAAATACTATTTCAAATATTACTGCTGTAACGAACGCATCGATGAAAATGTAGGAGAGCCGTCTTTATTTGAGTCAAACTGAATTTTTAAACTATTTATGACATCGTCTTTACGCAGCTGACAGCGTCTGTACTAAATAGACTTGGCTACGCCACGTGCCGTGACACGTAGCGTAGTTAAGACTACTTGTAACTTACGGTGTCAGCTGTACTACTACGAAGACGTTTTATTTTAATTTAGGCATATAGAACGCAGAATACACGGGATCTGCAAACAAACTTCGAGCAGTTTTCACTGGACTGTAAAATAAGTTGAGCAAATTCGAGTGAATATGATTGGTTTTGCAATTATGCAACCAAGCAGTACTATTTCTTAGCTATACTCGGCGCCAGAAGCTAGCAGACCTTCTCCTTACATTCCCTGCTAAATAATGCTTAATTCCCTACTTGCTAATACTCAGCTTCACTCGAGGCCAGCAGTTAGCAGAGCTGCTCTTCCATTCCCTACTTAATAATACTGGATTCCCTACTTAATAATACTTAGCTACACTCGAGTCCAGACGACGTTAGCAGACCTCCAGACGTAAGCAGACCTTCTCCTTCCGTTGCATACTTATCCTCTACTGCGCAGGAAGCGGCGTGCCGTGCAACCTACTTCCTACACGAATGTCCCCTCAAGGGGATACAACTATTGTATCTATGGGAATTAGCGCTCCCAGGGGAAAAATGTGACGGCCCGTGCTGAGAGTTAGGTAGGCCTTCTTTTTATTGAAATAAAATGTTTTTTGTTATGTTAAGGACCACCTTTTTTCGGTTCACTACTGTCCTGTTTTTCAGCACCTCTGACTTTCTTCTTCAACTTATATCTTATTTCATGAACTTCTTTCCCATCTTACTGTTTCTATGCCCTTTCTGCATAGATTCCTCATTTTCTTATCTCCATACTAAATGGTGCCTTCCTCCTTCCTCTCTTCGATACGCTCTATTTTTGCAGCGGTTAGGGAGGCTTAAACTAACTATAATCTAATCTTATAATCTAATCCTACACGAATGTCTTCACTTCTTATCCTTAATTCTTCCCACTTCGTACCTTTCATTTAATCGAGAGTCAAGACGCTTTCACCTTCTTCTGCTAGCATAGCAGGCTGCGCGCGTCGAGACACCGAGTTTTTGCATTGCAAGATTTGAATTCAAACTTGAGTCTATTTAAACGATAGACCTTCCTTCCGTTGAAATGGAGTAGTTTTTTATTTGAGTCTATTTAATTAAACGACAAGCCTTCCTTCCGTTGAAATGGAGTAGTTTTTTATTTGAATCTGTTTAAACGATAAGCCTTCTTTCCGTTGAAATGGAGTAGTTTTTTATTTGAGTCTATTTAAACAAGCCTTCCTTCCGTTGAAATGTAGTAGTTTTTTATTTGAGTCTATTTAAACGACAGGCTTTCCTTCCGGAGAAATAGGGTAGTTTTGAACTTGTTATAGACCATCTTATTTTGGTTCAGTGCTGTCCTTTTTTTCAGTTCCAGTAACTATCTTCAACTTTTACCTTGTTTCATGAACGTCTTTCGTTCTTGCTGTTGCTATGTGTTGCGTGTGTGACTCATTTTGCGTATGCAATCACCATTCCCTTAATTCGATTCTAAATAATGCCTTACCCTTTCCTCTCTTGGAAACATTGGAAACACCTTTGTAGTAGTTGACGTCACCTAAACTCGAAATCTAGTATAATCTAACCTATGTAATCAAATTTCTCTCAAGGCCCCGAAATGGTAGAAAAATTCTGCATGTAATCGCTTAGAAGCTGCTTATTATTACAAGATTCTAACAAATAATTATCCTAAGTTGTTAAGGTAAAAAAAGGAATTTTATTTTTGTGTTCAAATGGATTGCTATTGTTCATCAAAAACTTGTTCCTTTATATTATATTCCTCTGATCAGTTCTGCTCTACGTGTTAGACCAAAACATGAGAATGAAAAGTATCATGTGGCAAATGAATTTTTCACAATTTCTTTCTTTCAATGTAATGTGTCATTTAATGTCACCAGTAAATAATGCATGATTCACAGTTGACTCTGAGGTATTAAAAAAATGTCACGTAGTGTGCAACAATTGTTTTACGTATATAGCATGGTTAATCTGAGCTAAGAAACTAAGACACAGAGTGTCACAGTGTTTCATAAGATCAAAATATACACGGAAATATTGATGTGGTTTTTCAGGCATGCTCCTTTGACCGATGAAATTTACATGGTCTCTTATAATAACCGATACTACACTTAAAATATTATTCTTAAGTCATCTAAGAGAGTGTATGGCTCCCGGACACTGTGAAGAAAACATTTCAGCTTGTGTTTGTTCTCCGTAATATAAAGTTAATTAAGGAATAATTTTAGCAAATTGCATCGTTGATGCTACATCTATTATTGCACGATATACGGCTGCTGGACACTGAGGAGAAAACATTTCGGCTTGGGTCTGGTCACTTTGGGTCTGGGTCTGGTCTTCAATTAAGGGAGAATTACAACAATAAATCGATGATGCCACTTCTATTAATGCGCTTAGTCCAGGTTTCGACTTTCTAAACAAGTCCGAGCAAAGATTCATCTTTCATCTAGTATTCTGCAGTCTGCTCATTCCTATTAAACTCTGGAAAAACATCTGGACATCAAGCACGAACACATTTTTCTGGACAACTTTTGCTGTGCACAAAGACACAGTGCCACCTACTGAGTGCGCCACACACGCCGAGTAGAAATTAGGAAGTGGATATAAGCCGTTCGAGGTCTTTCAAGTTCATTTCTTTACGGTGAATCCGCGTACTTGACCTGCATTTCAATAGGAGTCGATTCCACTCCATCTGGGTCGGGTGTGGACGTGTTAACTTTTATTTAGCTCTGCTCCCCACCTCCTTGTTGAGCTTCAGAAGGCAAACATTGGGGTCAATCCAGCATCAAATTTTAGGTACTCTGCAAGTATCTGTTCAGCTCTTTCTATTTTCAAATTTTCAACTAGTTAATTTTTGTGCTATAGCAACATAGAACACTGGCTGATCGTAGAGCTATATTTGTAAACAACTCTCGCTTCACTATAGGACGTGACTCTTTTACCTTGGAGGGTGTTCACTTTTTCACTAGTGCACAGGTTTCATCAGTTTTACTTCATTTTGACTGGTTTCCGTGCTGCAGTCAGTCACCTTGTGTTCTGTCCCATCTCTTCTAGCTTAAATTTTTGATTTGCCCAGGCATATTTGACTCGTTTGTCTGCTAGTTTGTCATCCCGCCTCGCGTTTAAAATTTGAAAAAATTGCTGTTGAACGAACCTCGAGAGGTGCCAACACGGAAAGTGAGGCTGCCTTCGTCAGCTTGCCCTGGACAGTACAAGTGTGTACGCTGGTCATCAGGGTTGAAATCGAGAGCCTTCGTGTTGATTCTGTTAAGGGAAATGATTTTTGAATTATTTACGTCGACATAAAATAACCTACGCAGTCATCTGTACCGTTTCGAAGATAGAAATTAGCGCAGAGTCCGGCTTCTGGTTTGGATAGACTGGCACGACGTCTAGATAGTACGTAAATGAGCTTTCTTTTTTTCTTACGTGTCTTTTTAGAGTGAGACCTAGAGATCGAGGGGGAGAAACACGACCCTTAACACTTTGGCTGCAACGTGCACCACCGGTGGCCACGGAGGGGACTTTCATGATGTTGCTCACCGACCAGTAGTCACAAACTCAATTTTCGTAAGTAATTAATTAGAGCCAAATGAAGGCAATATCCAGTCAATGTTCGCTAATTTTAAAATTGCTTACTAAAATTTGCTTAGAATTTGAGTTGAATATTGAACTTTAGCTCAACCAATTGCGGTCAAGGTATTAAAATAATTTATTTTTCAACTTTTTTTCTCACGTTGTTCAATGAAACCCTATGCAAAACACAAAGCATCAGAAACCAACGACGTTGTCTGCGGAGCAGTTTTCCTAGTCATAATAACACAAGTACAAAACCACCGAGTCTTCACGCCCCTTTGTTCGAGCACGGGCGTTCGTGCATGTCTCTCTGGTGGATCACAGCGTTATGGGAAGCATTTACATGGCAATTGGGGCATCTGCAGTCCAAAAGTAGATTCTCCCGATTTTTTTTTCATTGCTTTAAATGAGTTTGAGATATGTCCCCGAATGTCTGTAAAAATATCAGGAACGTATCCCAGAGCTAACGTCCCCCCCGGGGGGGGAGGGCATCCCTCTTACGGACCTTTTTTTTCATTTTTGAACCTAGAGCAATTAAATTTGGTATACTGATAGGAAATGCAATTTTGAATCATTTATCATTAATGACAAAATGCGATTTTCTTGAAAAGAAAATGGGAAATCATAGAAAACGACATTTTTGGGGGGTTTTTCTAAATGCTTCTCCTCCTACAGTTTTTGAGCTACAGTAATGATTTTGGTATCATTGAATGCAGAATAACGTGGACAAAAATAAAACTAAAATTTTCAATTTTTTTTCATTTTATTTTTTTATATATTTCATCATTCATATTCCTCATCCCCATCCGAATATTTTTTTTATTATTGAATTTAGAGCAATGAAATTTGGTATACTGATAGGAAATAAAATTTAGAATCATTTATCATTCATGACAAAATGCGATTTTCTTGAAAAGAAAATGGGAAATCATAGAAAACGACATTTGGAGGGGGGGTTTCTAAATGCTTTTTCTCTGATAGTTTTTGAGCTACAGTAATGATTTTGGTATCATTGGATGCAGAATAACGTGGACATTCCAAAAACTTGAATGCTTTTCCTCAAATTTCCAATATAAAAATTTAAAAAATTAAAAAGAAAAAAAATCTAAATATTCTCAAGAAAACTCAAATTTATGACGTCATAACTTTGAAACGAGAATGAATTTTGAAAAACTTCTCAATACATTGTAAAGCCCTTGTTTTTCTGCATCCAATGATACCAAAATCATCACTGTAGCTCAAAAACTGTAGGAGGAGAAGCATTTTTTTCTTAAAAATAGGTTTTATAAAAAAGTAACTTATCAAGACGTTTGTCGTTATAAATCCGAAGTTTACAAAGCTAGAGCAATGCGGTTTGTTGCATTTGAAAGTGACATATGTGCTCTATCTACTATACGGGTGAATTTCCAAAATTTTTTCTGTAAAGATTTCCGTAGACTTTTTTACCCTAAAATTATAACTTTTGCTCTGACCCTTACAATGAAAAATTCATAAAAATTCTCATTGAAATGATTCAAAAAATTCACCCGTATTTTAGATAGAGCCAACGTTTGACTTTCAAATGCAACAAACCGCACTGCTCTAGCTTTGTAAATTTCGAAGTTATAATGAATAATATATGTATATATATAATTTTTTTTTTTCAAATAATTAATTTTCTATGGCCTTATGAAAAAATTTTCTTAAACAAAAGTTGTTATTTATGTGGAGATCTAGTAGTCTGCAAATTTTCATAGACGTACGTCCGATAGAAAAAAAGTGGACCATCGTTTGTAAATGGTTCCCTTATGTCTGCGCAGAAATTCAGTCATCTCTCTCGCATGTATAGATGATTCCCAAATACTGCCAATTTTAGGGATTTACATCGTGTTCAAGTGATTGCAAGTTTAATATATCAGAATACTTTTGCAAAATTTGAAATCATTTTGGGCATGTTTGCCATCGCTATTACAGGCCTCCTTCATTATGTTTGGAGTGCAACGAATGATATCCGGAGCTCATTTTCTATGACAATTTGTACTTTTCCCCTTTACGAGATCTTCCGTTTTGGTTCCGGTGCATCGTGGTAAAAAGACATTTCCTGAAGAAAGTGCTTATATTACCAGGTTGCGCCTCATAACCAGGAGAGAACACACGTCGGCAAAGTAGTTCGTCTGAATTGCAGTGCATCGAGTTCAAATGCTGAGTGACTCCGTCTTAACACTTCGACTGCGGCTGGGTAAATTTCTGTTCTATACTCAACTCTAATTTAAAGTCAATTGTAGTTAGCAATATTGAAAACAGCAAACATTACTTGGATCGGGTTTTCATTTAGCTTTGATTCAGTATTAATGAAAATTGAGTCTATGTCTACTGGTCGGTCAGCAGCATTATGAAAACTCCCTTAGTTACCAAAAGTGGCGCACGTCGCAGTCAAAGTGTCAAGAACAGTTCAACAAGAACCTGAAGGAGCTCTCAAAACTCAACTAACCTGACCGTTATGGACTTAATCAGGAAACGATTTATCCTTGGGGTCAGTCGACTTTCTACGGAGGTTCTCGTTCGATCAATTTCGGTAGCTACTCGTTACATTACTGCATCATATTTAAGCATCGGACGATTCTCAGCGACACCGACTGATAACATACTAAGTTTTCAGTAACCAATAATTTGGGGAATATGTTGGAGGTATAGTATAATCCCCCCCATAAAAACTAACGCTGTCCTGCGTAGATTTGCTGTTTGGAACAGTTACAATAGCGACCTGTCATGGCGAATTTTTCTCTACGAGGCAATTTAATTAATCTAATCTATTCTTTTTCGTATCAATGGTTTGCTGAGCGGTAAGGTAATGCCTCACTACAGTAGTCAATTACTGAAGTGAAGCCGCAGCTTCAACGTCCTTGATAAAGTCAGCCTCCTGTTAATCTTGATTTCGTAACCGTGAATTTTTGTACGTTGCTGTGCGAGTTTTCAGCTGCTTCACTTCACTTCATGCGATGCAGCTTGTTGAAGTTGTTCATGCAGTCAGTCGTAACCTCAGTGTTGTCTTGTGTGTTATATTTACCTCACAGGTGTTGTTGTGTGTTCTATTTACCTCACAGTGTGTTGTTGTGCGTTCTATTTACCTCACTGTGTGTTGTGTGTTTTATTTACCTCACTGTGTGTTGTTGTGTATTCTATTTACCTCACGGTGTGTTGTGTGTTCTATTTACCTAACTGTGTGTTGTTGTGTGTTCTATTTTCCTCACTGTGTGTTGTTGTGTGTTCTATTTTCCTCACTGTGTGTTGTTGTGTGTTCTCTTTACCTCACTGCGTGTTGTTGTGTGTTCTCTTTACCTCACTGCGTGTTGTTGTGTGTTCTATTTACCTCACTGTGTCGTATGTTCTATTTACCTCGCTGTGTGTTGTATGTTCTATTTACCTCACTGTGTGTTGTTGTGTGTTCTATTTACCTCACTGTGTGTTGTATGTTCTATTTACCTCACTGTGTGTTGTTGTATGTTCTATTTACCTCACTGTGTGTTGTTGTGTGTTCCCTTTACCTTACTGCGGTGTGGCTGCGTGTTCTATTCACCTTACGAACGTGTACGGACGAGTTAATCTATTCATTTCCATTGCTTCAAGCTGACAGATTCAATGTTTTTTGGTCCTTAAAGTTACCCGAAGTTTTTCTCCTTGTTACCTGCGTTGTTCCTTGCTCTCCGTTTCAACCTTGTTTTTCAATGTTCTCTGATTCTTGAGACTTGGTTCTCTACCAGTGTTCCTTTGAGCTTTGATTCTGCGGCAAGTTCGAAATAACTCCTGTTCCCATTTCGCTATGAGCTCAATTTTTATTTGATTTCTTTGATATCTGAAGTTTCACTTTCGTATTGGCAGTTTTCTATTTTCCCGCATCTCACTGGTGGCAGATATGGTTTTTGTTTTGATTCAGCTTCTCAAATTTAACCTTCGCATCGTACCATGTTCCCTCAGTTGTGGCTTGAGTGGCTCCGGGTTCTCTGACTTGGCATTCGTGTTAATCGACGTTCTTTGTCATGACCCAAGCGATACTCCTCATTCTCCCTCTAGATACGTATCTAGTTGCAACATTCTCCGGCTTAACACGTTGACTGCGATTGGTTACACTGCTGATCAGTATTCAACTCAAATTTAACCTCAAAAGTTGTTAAAAATGTTACAAATACCAAGCATTTACTGAGTCCATTAAATACCGTTAATTTTAAAATATTATTAAAACTTTTCAAACTATCCGTCGATGGGTCGTTTCGCAGCAGGAAAAACTAAGCAAAACCCACCGATGGGTCGTATTGCAGTCAAAGTGTTAAAATTTGTACTTCTCATTCTCCCTCTACACATAGTCTGTTGCAACGTTCTCTGACTTAACTTTTGTATTGCTAAGAGTTCTGGGCTAAACTTCAATGTTGCTCCATGCTCCTATTACCGACGGGCAGTCAAAGAAGATGTTTTAGACGATGTGAGATTTACTTTACTGAGCTCTTTGTGCGCGCCGTACTCAATATGCCAGTGGTGGCCAAAAGGTGAGCTCTAGTGTTCTTTGTTCTTTTAATTCACTTTCGAGTCTCCTTTTTTTTTGTTTGGAACTAGATAGGTTTTGCACAGTGGTATTCAACTTGTGTTTGTAGTCAACTTTATACCGAGCTGCTCTATTACAGAAAAATGCAGGTTCGAAGTCAGTAACTTCTGACTCAAGTAAACGTCGGAGAGATAGAAGCGTGCTAAATTGGTTTCTGTCAATTCGGTCAATATAATCGAATCATTTTTCAACTGTCTGATTTTAATTACTGTGAAAAGCAAGAAAAAACAAGTATCAAGCATAGAATGTATGGCAAAATTTTACCTGTTGGTAACTATACGATGTTTGTCTTTGAAATTGTTATCGTTTTTAACGTGTTTCTGTGGACATCGAAAGGGTTATCGCCCTATTGATTTTTTGCTGCCCTCTTAGCTGACTTTATATGTAAATGCTTAATTAAGTGGCAGAGATGGAGTTTGTTTTCAGCCGCACATAATTGTAAAATTTCGAGAATCTGAAAATGCGGCTTGACGGTAACATTCAACGCGTCGTGAGAGACAAGACAGTGCTGGAGACTCGCTTCTACAGCAATCTTCCGTCAAAATTAAAGCTATTAACAAAGCTATTGACGTATAAACAGCATCATCGACAGGTTTTTCCTACCATGTTAGCCACATCACGCATCACACAAATCGTGCGTTAGAAGCTGCGCCCAGAAAATTGAATTACATCGATTCCAGCCGTTCCTTCTGGAGCAGAGTATGGGCTTCAGCTCACCTTGGCCGAGGCCAGTGAAGATGCACCAGAGAAGGTGGAGTTGTCGTAGCTCTCAGGTCACTGCACGACCTGTTGCTGTGGGAGGGCAGGCCGCTTTTGTACGCGTGTGCTGGCACCAACAGATGAGACGGAGCCGACCGTCTGTACGGCAGGCAGACGCACACCGAACGGAGAAAGGCGTTACTCCCACCCTGAGGATGGAGCTTTGGCGCGGCAGTCTGTGTGTTAGTTCGTGCGGTTGGGATCCCGCTGCTCGCTGGTTCTGTCTCACCGGCGGTGGCTGCTGCGCCACTACGTACATACATACACAGACAGCTAGCTAGGACAAGGTGGCCTTGCTGAGGCGGTGCTGCTCTTCAGTTGCTGTAGAGAAACCCGCCCCGGCCACGCCACCTCCACCGCAGCTGCTGTGCTTGTTCGTACTTTTGCGCCGAGATATGGTGCGCATCGTCGCAGGCACGCGATCACCGATGCAG
The DNA here is from genome assembly GCA_030386875.1 of Morinoia aosen. NCBI lineage: Eukaryota > Metazoa > Arthropoda > Malacostraca > Amphipoda > Talitridae > Morinoia > Morinoia aosen. The sequence continues at coordinate 14,057,540 of CM059562.1, forward strand.
CGCTGAAGCATCTCCAGTTAATTTGGGCTGCCGCTCTCCCGCTACCACTGCGCAGTCTCGCGGTAGAGAGGCCGTGTAACATCTGCCCTACTGTCCCGGCACACACATGCATGCCCTCGATCCTTCACCTCCTCCTCAGGCTGTCGTATCAAAACTCGTGTGAAGCTCCTCAACACACTTGAGACTCGCTGCTCTGCCCGCTCTCCGTTCAACACGCTACTTGCGATACGACTCATCGATGGGTCGTGCTTTGAGTTCTTCCTGCTGAGAAACGAGCCGTCGATGGGTAGTTTGAAAAATTTTAACAATCACTGAAAATTAATGGTATTTTATAGACCCAGTTAATGTTTGGGATTTATAAGATTGCTAACAACTTTTGACTTTAAATTCGAGTTCAATATTGAACTTCAGTATAACCCATCGCAGTCAACACCTTAACTTGGATTCTGCAGCCAGTTCGCAATAACTCGTGTTCCCGTTTTGCTGTGAGCTCGGTTTTTGTTTGGTTTCTTTGATATCTGGTGTTTCCCTTTCGTATTGGTGTTTTTGCAGTCTTTCTGCATCTCACGTTGAAGGATTTTCTAGTTATTTTGTGTTATCTATACTTTATTCACTGACATTTCAGATGCGGGTTCTTTCAATCTTGTGAGTGCATTTTTTGTGCATCTGCTTCTTTTATTATGATGTTTAGACGAAATTCGTAAGTAGTAGAATTTTTTCTTTCATTCAGCTCCGGGCTTATCCGTTAGCTTGTATTAGTACGATTTTTTTTTAAGTTGAAACAATTATCATCCCTTGATTATTTGATCCATTAGCCTACGTTTGGGTTAGTTTCTCTTGTTTCTACTATATTTTAGTGAGCAGGTTCTCGATGTATACACTTTTAATACGTTCGCCGCAATGGGTTAAACTTAAGTTCAATCTTCAACTCAAATTTAAAGTAAATTGTAGTAAGCAGTCTTAAAAATAGCTAACATTAACGAAATCGTGTCTTCATTTAGCTTTGATAAAGTATTTATGAAAATTACGTTTGTGATTACTGATCAGTCAGCAGCGTTATGAAAATTAGTAAGTTAGTTGTGAGGTACCGTTTGTTCAAATGGCGCTAGAGTTGCAAGCAAACTTTCATATTCGTCTTTCTCTTCCTTTCCCTTATACTCCTCTTTATTTTACTATTGTTTTGTTCACGTTTTCTTCAACTCCTGCTTGTTCACATTACAAGTTCACAAGCGAAATTCAACGAACATCTTCAGCAAATGTTCCTAAAATACAATACGACCGGTAAACAGCTAATAATATTAAAGTGGTCAGAAGATAGTGCAAAAATTTTAATGCAAAAGCATACAGTAGAGTGGAATTACTTGGTGTTTATCTGAAATTTCACTTCAACCTCTGATAGATATATTTCTCAGTCACTCTCTCAAACTAATGTCGAATACGACGCCTGCTAACCTTTGAACAATTTTTACACCTGTATAGCACGATCTACACCAATGAATGGAACACCGCAGCTACTGGAAAATAACGCGTCAAATGTTAAAATTAAACCACCACCAACTGCAAACAAAAAAAGAAAACTGTTTTTTATTCTCTTTTCGAAAGAAATATGGATTTAAGTATTCGAAAAGCTACTCAACAATATCCCTTGAAAGGCAGTTGTGTACAATCAGTGAGAAACGGTAACGAGTTCCAAGGACAAATTTGCAAGGTATACTCGGTTTACAGGTAGAACACCTGCAGCTCCACATCGAAAGTGGACTGTACTTTCAAACCTCACGTGACTGCAATTTCGGTATTTCTATTCCATTAACTAGTGACGTACTAAATACTACAAGGTGAAACTGGGGTGCGCTCGGGAACCAAAATTGCTGTTACTCTCTTCTCAGCCATAAGCTAATTAATATCTGCAGTCAGTAATTTGAACAGAAACACCTCGGGTTCCCATCATGTGTGGATTTTTCACGCACTACCTCTGGTCTCCGGAGGCACTTCAAGGTCTCGCCTCAAATGAAAATGTTATTTGATTTTCCCATTTTACAAGTATGAAGTACATCTTGAAACTGGAGCGCAGGTGTTTTCATGCGCATTTCCCTTACATTTTCCTTCTAAAATTTAATGTGTCTCTCGATAAAAGAAATGATGCTTATGTGTATACGAGCTACAGGCTGTTGGACTAGCAAACACAAGCTTAAAGCGAAGTAAATATAACAGGAAAGAAGCGGTCGCGCTCTTTGACTTAGAACCTTGTAGCGCATGTGCCATCATTGTTCACTAGAGAGGTAATTTCTCATAATTATTGCGAGAAGTTACTTCTTACCGGAAGTTTTATTTTGCTGTTGTGTTTTTCATGATGCAAGTATAAGAGCAAAAAGGTTCCCTTTGTCTCGCGAAGAAATTATTGGAATGCGGAGACAGATTTACTTGAAGCTCAGAACAGCGTCCGTGGATGACGCTAAAAGAGAGAAAGAAACGTGTTAATGAAGTTCCTGAAAGTTTTCAGAATGATGAAATTGCTGGAAGACTGGAATCAAGCCCATCTTTAAAATGATTGTGAAAATGAAAAAATTACAAAGTCACTTTTTGAAGAGATCTGTTCTCTGAATCTATTTCCCTCATAATCTCTAAATAGAAAAAGTTCACTGCAAACCTTGAATGGGTGTGTTTCGTACTGGCGTTGTTCAGGCAACCTTCAGCTCGCCTTCAATTATTTCTTTTATTGTCTTGTTGTCTTGACTATTTCTGCCCGTCGTGATCTCTATTGATCAAGGCACCACTTATCGCCGAATGTGCATGGTCTCTCTCTGCACTCTAATACTTGCTGAACTTTCGCGCTTTATGTTGGTTAATATCTTGTACAAACTACAAAGAAATCTGTCTATAGCATAAGAATTTAGCCTCACAAGTTTATGTGCAATGTGGACAAATATGACTTGCGAGGGTCAAATATGACATTACAACGAGTGTTTCACTTTTATGTTCAACTTTTGTGAGTTTTTCTAGATTGAAATATCCCTTGGAACAAGTAATTTGGTTCACTCCAATTAAGTAAAGGTATAGATTAAGCGACATCATATAATTTGTTTTGGCACACTTGTGCCTGTTAAAATTAAGAGGTAAGACTGGAAATCAAAGTTAGCACGTAAATGTGTAATAAATTATCGACCTGGGAATAAGCGATGGGGCTTCACTGTGTGATCAAATGACGATGCTCTTTTAACGCTTGCTTTTCCATCGCTTATTCACGAGTACAAGACCTGGAGCCGACTGCCTCGCTCCGACGCTTGTTTTTATATTCATCGTTGTAACTCAGCAACACGTCCGCTTGTAACATGTCGATGCAGGGGAATTTAATTTCATCAAATGCTGCCGTAGTGTTCCGGCGTGCGAAGATTTAGCAGCGAGGTGCAGGTAAAGGACGGGGTAGGTTGGTATGGATGCAAGCAGATGCTATCTAGAACAAGAGCTAAAAAAGATACGAGATTGAGAAAATGAGTAGTAACTGTTTACTTTTCTGAAAAAAACGGTCAAAGCTTTTGAAACGATCTAAGACCTGATTTTTTATAAGCACGCGTCATGTATATTTTGTAAACAGAAAAATCAAAATAGCTTAGCGGTGTTTGGCATCAACCCTTTACATTTTACGAAATGATAAACTTTATATATCAGTTTTACTACCTGGAATTTTTTATGCAGTTAAAATTGGTTTTCGTTCGACAGGTGTTGTTCATACTTCCCGACAGTCGAGTCTGATGTGCATTTGTTGTTGTTGCATCTTCTTTGCTCTCTTTTATGGAGCTAATCGACGCATATCGTGTACGAATTTTCGTTCCTGAGTTTCTATGTGGTTCATGTTCTTGTCGAATTCGTGAGCTGTTAGAATTTAAATGAGCTCACAATATTTTGAGTGGTAAAAGCATTGAAAATTTAATGAGAGAAGGGTTTTTTCTAAGAAATGTGATGGACGATTAAAGCGACGAGATTATGTTACAAAAAATGTTGATCAAAGAATTAGCCAATTTTACTGAATTTTTTCCCAAAAAGTAAACAATCATTGAGAACCCTTAAGACTTACCCCTCCAACCTTTTAACACCCAAAAGCGTTCATAAGCTTCGAAAAGTATTTGAATTACTTATTTCGAAACTTCTTTTGTGCGCTTATCGTTTTCAACTCGCGATTTGGTAGCATTTTTTCGCTAAGTTTCATCTTTGCAAGCGTCCAGATTTTATTTATAACTTGGGTACACATGAGAGCAGGGACAAGTGAATATGATGCGCCTAGAAAAAGTGAGTGACTACCACATTGCGAATTGTGGGAAAACTAATAATATGACAATTCGCTAGGCTGCCTACAAACTTTTGTCAAATTTGCGTTGTTGAATCTTTAACGTCGGTATTGTTGGTCAGAATTCTATACTCAAATTGAAAAATCAGCAGACATCATATATGTGTTAGCGGTAAGCTAACTTTTTTGCGTTTTGGGTTCACTTGTGTACTAGCGTTATTTTCTTTTTAAGCACAGGCTGAGATTAACGGAAGTGTTAAAAATTTTTTTTTAGCTCTATCTGCACTTTTTATATTAAAAACTAAAGCGTCTATTGTTTTTACAAAACAAAATTAATTTGATATATCCTCTACTTGATTTTTTCAACATGTACTCACAATTTGCAAAAATTATATGCCCCTTTAAAAATGTAACCACTCGTGTTACGTGGGTCCTGAAATATTGGAATTAATTTTGAAAAGGTGGGTATGTAATGATTAGCGTTCTGCTCTCTTTAATAGAGATTTGTTCAGTGTGTGCGTTCTTTATTAGCTTTTTTTAAAAATTTTCTGTACACTTGGGTATTGCAATCGAACATGACAAAAATCCCATACTAATTACTTTCTTACGCATTTACGGACTCGTATACGATGAACTAGTAGACTCGCGACCGGGTTGGGTTAGGCTGCTTATGTAACAAACTTTCGAGGAGTGTTTTCCGTAAAATGGGCATTTTTAACAAATCCTATCCACAATACAGCGTGAGGGAACTCTAAATTTGGTCTACAAAAAGCTGAGCTTGGACTGTGATAACTGAACAATTAACAAAACAAGCCAACAGGAATATCTGAATTTCCAAATTAACTCTATTTTCATACACACATGTTCCACCCTGCATTAAAAGATTTATTCTCTGCGTATCCACGATACAACGAGCGAGAAGTGACTTCAAAGCCCTCAAGCCACGAGCAAAAAGTGACTTCACTTCCTGATTCTGTCCCGTTTACAGCACAACCACAGCGAAAACTTTCTTTTTCTTGAGATCCTCTAGGGCGCGTAATTGCCGTCCATTAGGAAATAACATTTTCTCGGGCAGACGACCCCAAGAAATTTCGAAATGGAAATTTCTCTTCTCCTTCCCCAGAAACCTTTTTCATCCATCCCCTTTCCATTTCCACGGACTACATACATGTTTTAACTGTCTCCGGCGAGAAAAAACTCGTTTTCCCTATCCTGCAGAGTATAGGTACGTGGGACCGAGCGAGGGCTGTGCATCAGCCAGCTCGAGTCCCGTTTGATAGCTAATTAAGAGCGTCATTTATGCAGAGCGGCGGTGGCGCGTTGTTGAAGCTCCGCTCTTTTATGGTTGTCTGGAAAAGTTGTTGCGCTCCGCCGTGATGGTGGATGCGCCTCTGGCTCTTTAATCCGCTTATGAGGATTGTGGGGCCTGTCTGTGCCCTGACTAACTCGACTCACTCACTGTCGGATTGTGCCGGTGACAAGCTGATTAGCTCACTCCTTAGCAATCCAGTCAAATGCCCTCATTCTCTCGACGGTTTGTTTGTGTTCGATAGCGCTGCTTGAGAAGCTAATTTTTTATCCCCGTAAATGAGCTCGCTCTACCATTGATAAAAGAAAGCTGTATCGAGTGCATTTAATTGCGCTATTGAACGCCGTGTCTGCTCACAGATGGAAAGATGTTATTATAGAGCGAAACTCGGAATTTTTATAGTTTCAGTTTTTCCGTGTGATACCTCGTAAGGAAATTGTACTCTCAATTATTTTTTTAGTCTTTTCATCATTATTCTTCACAATAAAACTACTATTGAGTGGAAAGTTTATTCCTGAACAAGTTACGTAACTGGATATGAAAATTCCAGCATCAACGAACAACTTTTGATTTCACTCGTAGTTATTTTTTTGTAAATTCGAGAGTAGAACAACGGGGCATACGCGTGTTCATGGTAGATTATTAATTATAGAGTAAGAATTCTTACTTAAATTTAGAGCATTGCTGAACTTCTCATCAATGAAATAAAGCAGGCATGGATGTAAGTTGCATATAAAGTTTGCTCGGACGTATTATGCGAAACGTCGCCGATAATTCGAAGTGATTCCTTTCAGGGAGATACAACATTTTTATCTATGGGAATTGGCGCTCCCAACGGGTAGAAGTCCGTCGCCGAAGGGTACGTAGGTCTTCCTTTTGTGGAAATAGGTAGATAGGTAAAAATCCCACGTTGTTCACTGCTGACTTATTTCCAGCAGCTGTAATTATTTTCTTTCTCATGTTTAACCTTATTTAGTAAACTTATTTCACTCTTGCAGGACGTAGGGGCACCTTATGGCCCTATTCCTTAATGTCTTAGAAATTTAAGTAGCGCCTTCCTTTTTCCTCTTTTGGGAACACCTTTGCTGTAGTTAGGATACCTAAACTAATTTTTAATCTAAACTAATCTACTGCTAGTGAATTGACCGAAATGATCGTCATGGCCGCTACTTAATTTTAAGCTCAAGTTTGACTGTTGATAAACACCAACGCGGCGAGTAGAATTCTAACGTCAACATGTCACCCTAAAACTTGTCCTGTTTCACACTTGTATAATTTGCTCTTTAGTTACGTTGTTAGGAAGCTCAACATACTGGTTAACTTCAAAACTCGAGTGCCGCCATCCATTTGAATAGGATGAATTATGCTCCCATAAGAATTTCGGTTTCTAGGGTTGCTCTAAGATAGTAGAATTGCCTGTTCGAGTTCTTGTACGTCACAATCATGCGTTTTAATTTTTAAGCTCGGAGACATGCACAGAAGCCGTTAACACGCTTCGTGCAGACAATGCTGTTGTTCACTCCAAGTGGAGGTATTTGATGAAGCTCCAACTTCGAAGCCGCGCTGCAGCGAATCAAGTTACAATGGAAAGTCGAGGATCATCCATTCCACGAACTTCCTATTAAAATTGGCTTGACAAATTCAGCTACACAATCTTACTGGTGACTCTACAGCAGCGAATCTATTCCAGTAGCTACTGGCATTAGTTCTTGTTCTCGATTTTGTACACATCCTGATATATTTTCCATTCTTATGTAGCACATAACCGACATAGTCCAATGCCCGAGGGCAATTTAAACTTTACTTTATGCTCTCGAACCAACGTGCGCTCACTCACCAAAGCCTTCACACACGCACACATACACACATCCCCACCGCTGTCTTTAGATCATCCGACCTACACGTTCGTCTGGCATTACAAATCATGGCGAGAGTAAATCTCGAGTTTTGCTAGAGTGAGAATAGCGCCGAGCTTGTTCAGTCCAAATGCCTTTGCTGCTGGTGATACTGGTGTTGTTGTTGCTGGTGTTGTTGCTGGTGTTGTTGCTGCTGCTGCTGGTATTGCCCCTCAGGGGATACAACTATTGTATCTATGGGAATTAGCGCTCCTAGGGGGAAAATGTGAAGTCCCGAGCTGAGAGTGAGGAAGGCCTTCTTTTTGTTCAAATGAAATGTTTTTCGTTATGTTAAGGACACCATTCTTTTTTCAGTTGATTGCTGTCCTGTTTTTCAGCACCAACTACTTTCTTCTTCAGCTTTTATCTTGTTTCATGACCTTTCTCAACGTTCCCTTATCTCTATACTAAATGGTGCCTTTCTCTTTCTTCTCTTCGGAACGCCTTTGTTGCGGTTAGCATGAACTAACATCTATAGTTTAATCTTCAGCTCAAATGTCACTACTACAATCCTCTATTACAATCGCCGTCCCCGAACGGAAACCAACACAAACCTCGCCTAAATGAGGTAAATATTTCTGACTGATGCTCGTAGTGATGCAGCTGCTACAGTTGACAGCTGGTGCTACTGTATTCGTCTACCGCAGCTGCTGTTCCTATGGCTGGTGCAGCTGCTGGTGCTGCTAAAGCTGCTGGTCCTGCTGCTGTGGCTGCTGCTGCTGCTGCTGCTGCTGCTGCTGCTGTTGCAGCTGCAGTCTGTGCAGCAGCAGCGGGTGCCTCACACACTTCCTGTCTCGGATGACAGTCTCACTACTTCGCGTCGCTGATTTGTGCGCATTCTTTTTCATTCTAAACACAAATGATGGAATACTATCATATTATTGACGATGATACGAGCATAATTTTGAAACTTTCTTGTTCCAATGCTATGAGCAACTCACTCGTAGAAATAATGTTCATTATTGATGTTACTCCCATAAAAGTTCATTATTGATGTTACTCCCATAAAAGTTCATTATTGATGTAACTCACATATGCAACCAATTATTCTATGTAATTTGCGCATAGAATTGAATTACATTTACGTGATGTAACTGACACAGAAGTAACATACATTGATGTAACTGACACAGAAGTAACATACATTATTGATGTAACTGACACAGATACAACATAACGATTGATATGACTCGCTTACAAAGCCATGATGCAACTCATACACAGAAGTAACGTGCACAATGACTGATATAACAAAGACTACGAGTAACAAGTTACGCAATATATGCTATATTCCCAAGTTGCCCGCGTTAAGCGACCGGAAAGAGACAATTTTTTTCTGGTTTATTCGGATTTTCCTTTAACGCGTTAACTGCGATGGGTTGAAGTGAAGTTCAATATTCAATTCAAATTTAAAGTTAATTGAGGTAATCAACTTTGAAAATAGCAAATATTAACTGGATCGGGCCTTCATTTAGATTTCATTAAGTATTAATAAGAAACGAGTTTGTGACTGCAGGTCAGTCAGCAGCACTATGAAAATCATCTAAGTGACCACCGGTGGGTCCCTTCGTAGGAAACGTGTTAAATTTGCCTGTTCCGACTAGATTCTGTACCAAGCAAGCGCAGGGTCACCGGAGCTGAGGTAATAAAAGACCTTTCTTTACATGCACTCGTGTTATATTTAATTAAGTTTGCTTAATGGAGTTGATTGATTTGCCCGCTTTAAAGTTTGTCTACTAGATTCCATTCCATGTATTTTTTAGTGTCTGGTTCTACACGCTGGATTCTATCATAGAAAATCGTTCCTACTTACAGGATTAAATAGGTGAATTAAACGTGAGAGGTAATTTCTGTTAGATTTTGTGTATCGAATTTTATGAATAAGATTCTATTCACAGGATTCTGCAAATTGAAGTCAGTGAATTGGAATCAATATTTTAAAGTCTACGTATATATATATATATAAATATATATGTGTATTGAATGTTTCATAATGAGCCCTTCTGATTGAATTCTATGTATTATAGATACTTCATGAAAGATTTTATACGTTTAGGTATTTTTTTCCCCAAAAAATTGTTCTCGTTCCCTGTGGAAAAATGTGGGGTTCCGAGCTGAACGTCAGATAGGTCTTTCATTTACTGAGAAACTTCGGTTTTCGTATTCCTATTGGATATCTTTTTCGGTTCACGGCTTCCTGTTTTTTCGGTTCACTGCTTCCCTGTTTTTTCGGTTCACTAGCTGCTTCTCTGTTTTTTCTTGTGGTTCACTGCTTTTCTGTTCTCCGTTCACTAAATGCTTCTCTGTTTTTCTTTTTGACTCACTGCTTTCCTGTTTTTTCGGTTCACTAGCATTTCATTTCATGTGATACACTGCTTTTTCGGTTCACTATTTCCCTGTTTTCAGCAACTACTGCTTTCTTCTTCAACATTTATCTCATTTCATAAACTTCTGAACTTGCAGTTTTTATTCGCAGTGGATCGTGTGTTGGAACGTAACTTCATTCCCCATTCCTTTAACTCTATAGTGAATGGTGCCATCCTCCTTTTTCTCTTTGAATCACCGTTGTTCTGATGACGTAGGCTTGAACTTATTAATAATCTAACAAGCAATCTGACTATAATTATACCATGTTTTTAAAACACGCGGTTTATTTATCATTGCTTAAAGTGCACGGATCTCGTAAAATTTATGTTCTCGAGGCCTGTTAAAATTTAAACCTTTTTCTTGAAAACTGTCAGGTAATATTGACTTGAGCATTTTAGAATAACTATAGCTTTGGTACGCAACACTTAACACAGAAGCACTTCTTGGAAAAAGAACGTTATTCCTGATCCTAAGATCGCATGATGTTTTCGCGGCATTTGAGCACTAAACTTGCGTTCTTTTCTAGCTTCAGTTCGTGCAAAACGCCCGAAGTTTAGCTAGTGGTGTCGCTCCTCCTCCTACCTGTGCGATCGAGTGAGCTGATTCACGGCGGTTTAAAAATAGTGCGTGTTTACATGCAGACGAGACTGGCCAAACTCTGGTAATTTACTCTTAGAAATTTACTGAGTTTTCGCTTTAGTTTCCATTAAAAAAAAATTTGCTAGACTTTGTGCCTGTTCCGTCGTCACGCGTGTGCCCTTTGTGTGCGAAATGTTAAGGCATTACCGTCTTATAGACCTTGCATGTTTATGAGCTTGTGCCAATATTGTCCTACGATGAAGTTCTGACATCAGCTCTGTTATTTACGCATGGTATCAACCGATAAAATGAATCTTTATCATCAACGCAAATAAATAACCATAACATTCATCGGCTCAACATATATTACCAACCATGCGATACATACTTCAAATATCCACTCATGTAATAATGATATATCGACCCGTATAATCAACTAATGCTAACCAATGTCATCAATGTATAAACATTGAATCTTGTGGCCAACTTCTCACACTATTTCTGTAGAATCGATCCTCGTCAGTCGTATTGCAGTCAACCGAGTCACCTAATCATCTGTATTTTATCTATAAGCCACTCGCTAGCCGTGCTTGGCATCGCCGTAGTTCATTCGGAACCCTATTGAACATAAATATCTCGGTTTGAACTTGCCCATTCATCCCAATTTTCCTGATTGTGGGTACGCATTGTTTCGCCCTACCTAAAAAATTATTCCTTGCATCATTGTTTCTTTATCCTAAAGGATCGTGGAGAATTCGATTTGAAATTCTATTTGGGTGAAAAAGAAATACCAAGTACTGAAAATTTAAACCATCCGTTGTATTCTTTCCAACGATCACTTCCTGAGTATGATTCAGCCGAGTGCTGCGTACAGGAAATGTATATGTGCATATCTGTACGTACACTAACTCCATGACTAATGTTACTGCATCACAACTGGTATGTGGGAAAACTGCTTCACTCTCTGTCAGAGAGGGATTTTCAGCCCATCTTGATACGTTTGTTTTTCATTATTGGCGCTCTTTTAGCGTTTTTTCACGTGCTAGATTTTTAATACTAACATTTTGGTCTTACGCACTCGCATGCATAAAAGAAAGTATGGTGCGTCTATTATACACACGTTCTCCTTGCTCTCCTAGAATTATTTTCGAAGCTAAATATAACATCTGTCTTAGTTTCAACACCATTTGGTTAGAGTTGAACAAAAATTTCGCCCATGGAAAAACCCTGAAAGTTCTTTCTCGTTGATTTCGCAACATTGAAACTTTTCACAATTAAATGAACTTGGCAATTCCGAGTGTCTGAAGAAATAACTGTTCATTCATTTATGAGGGTTGTTGTAGAGGTGCTTCACGCCAATGAAGAAATTTTTCTTGGGCATTTCTTCGTGACAGGAAACGTCAAATGCCATTTTGCATGTGAATTTCTTACTTATTCATTACAAATAGTTGAATAACCGTACGTAGGTCGGTAATTGAATCACTATAGTGATGGCGCTGTATTATACAGTTATGTTATCGAACCCGCGCCTACGAGTTACGTGAACTAAACTGTGTGAGTGAATTAAATGAATACTTTTAACACGTTGACAACGTATTAGGGCACATGTGTACCACTAGGTAAATTGCTCATTTAGGTACCGTTATAAATGAATAGCATGTTCATTAGTTTACCAACTTTTTAAAATAAATTTGGGATTACAAGGTAGCGTATTATCGTGCTGTAATATTTTTCACGTTTCGTAAAAAGGGTAAAAAGGTTTTCCAGTAGTTGAGCCTGTTTTTCTATTCTCCATCTTATAACCCGTAGGAACTGTGCAAACGTAGTCAGCGTATTATGAAAATACTACAATGGTATCTTCATTTGACACTTTGACTGCGACGTGAGCCACCAGTGGTACAGTTGAAGAATTTTCATAATGCTGCTGACCGACCAGCAGCCACAAACGCAATTTCTTCTTCCTGAATTTCCTTTGTTTCGGTTCACAATACTTCCGTGTTCATTAAATTTCCTCGCTGTTCAATAAACCGTTTTCTTATCGGGGTAGTTTCTTTCAGGGAACTTTTTGTTAGTGGCTCTTCGAACTTGTCCACAGCATCTTCAGTCAGCTGCATTTTAGGGTCCTCAACTGTTTGAAACAAACAATTAAATTTCCGACTGATAAATGGTTTAAATTCTCGTGCGTATGTAGGATTCAGTTTTTAAATTTCATTAATAACCTTTGAAATTACGTATTAACGTTTGTGCCATATTTCTATGATTTTCTAGTCACAAAACTTGTTGTACTCTGTTCATTCAAGTTTTCTACTGAACAATAGATATCCCGAAGATATTATTTTATTTTACAGAATAAAACTCAAAATTTTCAATAACATGAACCGGACAGATTCTAAATATCTCAATTTGAACTGAAGGCATAGTGTATACAAAAATAGAATACATTTTTGTGGGGCACCCAGTATGTTGGATCAAGTGGACCTTCTTCGCCAGCTTCTACTGCAGTGGTGGAGTCCGTCAGGTGTTAAAGCAACCATGATGCCAATGACTCCGGCGATTGAAAACACCTGCAGCACCGGCAAGTGTTATGCAGTTGTCCAGGTGTGGCAGCGCAAGTCTCTGTCGCCCCACAAATTGTGGCCCTTCACAGCACGTTCGAAATTTCATGTCGCCAATTTTCAATTATTAGTCGATATAACACACCAATTTTCAGTGCTACGGACTCGTACGTACAATATCGGAATAGATGTTCCAAATAAAATTTTTATGCATGAGTAGGATTTCACATCTTATTTGCGATTCAGTATTCCTTTGGTACTAAAATCTGTTGAAATAACTGACTACAAATCATCTGCAATTAATAGATATTGATAATATATCTGTGTGTGTTTTAGTTTTTGTGCGTATGTTTGAGTTTCGTTGGAAAATGCAAACCAATTTGTACTACCTGTGCAGTATTGAGAATAAGTCTAAGAATGATGCATGCAATTACGAACGATTAAGTAGGTGTCTACAGGTATATATCGGTGTGTTTTGTGAAACACTTTAAATATTTAATATTTTAAAATTGTAATCACAGTTAAATCTATCCAGTTCATGTAGTCGTTCAGCTGATTATTATGCAAAGGTTTTGAAAAGTCGAGTGGTGAGTGATGGCAGGAAGAGTGGAGGTTGAGATCCAAACGGAACGAGTTCGTTTCTTTCGAAAATTCTCGGAAATTCCAATTTGATTCTGGAAGAATGTGATTAAGTACTTCTCGATGAGTTTTGATTTGATCAGAATCGATTTTGGTTTAGGCTCCTCTCAGGCGGCTCGCGTCTTTGCATGAATAAGAGTGATAAACAAACATCTGCACCTGTTACTTGTAGAAATGTCGATACCCAGTCTAACTTATCCGCTGTTGCATCTAGAATTTTGGCCGCCCCATAAAGAAGGCATCCTTGGCTGGCTAAAATCATAGATGCCTCGGCAATAAGTTCGACTGATCAGAGGCGTAAATGTTTCGTTCTTGTAGGAAAATATGTAAATAGTGTGGGCCGCTTCGCTTCCTTCCATTAGTTATTCTGCGCAGAATTTCTTCAATTGTTCCATGAGAGGCATGCAATTTTTTGTCCTATAAAGTCGAAATCTCAATTATTGGTAGAAATATTTGAATGTGTTTCGTCTCTTCTATTTAATCATGAACCCATTTTAAGATGTGAATGTGTTAGATTTCACTCATTTGTTGCGCGAAACCAAAAGTGTGAAGTGTGTTTCGATTTCGTTTACGTAATTCGTTCCCGTTTCTTCCCTTTTTTTTCGAGCAAGCTTTTCTCTTGCATATTTAGTCAGTAACAATTAAAATTCTATTGAAAGAATCAGTGAAACATCGATTGTCGCAACAGTTGAACGCGCGAGAAAGTATGATAATGTTTTGTTTAGCCTTCTTTCATATAAATAAAAATCTACGAGTTCAAGCAAATTTTGGAGATTCTTTTCAGCCTGTAAGCATATTTAGCATTTCCGAAGCCGTTCGACCAAGAAGATTGTTTGTACTAAGATCAGCTGAATGTGGACTGTCCTATATCCTCTACTCGTACTTCTACTTTGATGCCTGTGCGAGATTAGTGTTTGACACGTTGACTGCTGCAGCGAGTTCAACATTCATCTCAAAGTTTCAAGTGAATTGTAGTAAGCAATATGGAGAATACCAAAAATTAACTGGATCGTGCCTTCCAATTTTGATTAAGTATTTACAGAAATTGAGTTGGTGACCACTGGTCGCTCAGCAGCATTATAAATGTTCTCTCCGTGTACCACTGGTGGCTCACGTCGCAGTCCAAGTGTTGTAGACCTGAGACTTAGATAGCTACCTGAGATTAGGCCACTTGCATGGCTCGTTGATGTCGCCACATTCTATTCCAGTAATTTACTGCACATCATTAACCCAATTTTAGGTCAGAAATTAAACTTTGATTAGGATTTCGTGGTACTTGAAGTTATAACATCAAACAACCCGCTATACGTGCTCAGATTAACTTCTTGCAAAAGTTACTTCTTTAAAGCACCGGAATCCCAATCCATAGTATCGATGGAAATTAGCGCTCCCGCGGGGAAAATATGAGGTCCTGAGCTGAAAGTTAGGTAGGCCTTTTTTTTAATAAAACGATTTTTATTTGCTAAGGACCATATTTTTTTCGGTTTACTGCTGTCCTGTTTTTCAGCACTTCTAACTTTCTCCGTCAACTTTTATCATGTTTCATAGCCTTCCTTCTCAACCTGTTGTTTCTATGCGTGGGGATCTTGTTTAGGGACACACCTTGTGCATGGATTCCCCATTCCATAACTAAATGGTGCGCTCATCCTTACTCAATTTGGAAACCCTTTGTTACGGTTTGGGAGGTTTAAACTAATTTGTTTTATCAACATTTTTGACACGAGTATCAGTGTTGTGCTGGCTATCATCAAAATTCAAAGCATATCATATCAAATGATTCTTTAAAAAATTAACAAACACGCTCAGGTAATAAATAGTATCAAGGGAGTGAGAGTTGTATTGGATCATCAGCCAACGCTCTTGCATGATTACGACTGTCAATGACCTCTAGTCGACCAAGACCGATCATGAGTACAGGTGTACTCGTGCGACCTGTGTGTTCCACCTCGACTCTTTGTCAGGTGTGCTCTCGCCTGTTCTATATGTGTAATTTTCTAGAGGTAAGGTTAAAATAATATGTACGAAGAAGCGCCCGTTATGTTAAATTTTTTAGAGGTAAAGTTAAAATAATATCTACGAAGAAGAGCCCGTTATATGTTTAATTTTCTAGGGGTAGAGTTCAAATATCTACGAAGAAGCGCCCGTTCTATGTTCGATTTTCTAGTGGTAAATTAAAAGTAATATCGACGAAGAAGCTTGGTTTGATATTTTAAGTAATATGATGGAATGCAATTGAGGAATTTAATTATTAAAAGATAATTAAAATCGTGTCACAATTAAAGAAATGATGCGTTTACTGTATAAAATTACACTCGTGTTTAACATTGGGTTTAACAGTAACATCTGAGTTTTTTCTCTCGCATTTATTTTCATTGCTGTAATTATTATTATTTGTAACTGGTTTCATGCACGCAGACTCTAAAAAATTTACATTTTTTACAGATAATTTAATATAACATAGGAGATATAAATTTATGTTTTCGATGTAGATTATAGGATGCTTACAACCTATCTGTAATTTATCGCTCACAAACATGTAACTCTAAACAAGTGAGCACGAATTTCACCAGCCAGAAAAAATTTCATAACGTTCTTTTCATTGAGTAAAAAATCAGTGTTTTTGCAAGCATGCTGGACTTTTCTGTCAACTGTCTTTGCAATGAACCAATGTTAGTTAAGCTGCTGTGAGTAACAACTAATGAAAACTGTAGCTGATGTTCTTTCTAATAGGTAGATCATTTGCATAGTGTTGCTGTAACAACTAATGTAAGCTGTAACTGACGTTCTTTCTAATAGGCAGATCATTTGCATAGTGTTGCTGTAACAACTAATGTAAGCTGTAGTTGACGTTCTTTCTAATAGGTAAATCATTTGCATAGTGTTGCTGTAACAACTAATGTAAGCTGTAACTGACGTTCTTTCTTGTAAGTAGATCATCAGCATAGTGTTGCTGGCCCGAACGCGTTCCTGCTTGGTCGCATGAGTGGAATCAAAACTGAATGTTTATCTTCTCATTTAGCCGAGATAGCGAGCGGACCCGGAGAACAGGTGGACTTTGGCCTATAAATTAAATAATTTCGATGTCTTGTTTAATGTAGTTAAAACTTGTACAAAAGAAAATTGCGGTCGTGAACAATGAAAATTATTTTTGGCATATGCAGTTAGCTAAATTTAAAAATTGAGCATCGAATGTGGTCTACAATAACGCTATGCCATTGCGGTAGAAGGTAATAAGGCATAATACGAAAAGCCAGGGGTGCCTCAGAAATGTATAAGAAATACGAGAACATTCTAATACCGTCCATCTAGAGAGAGCCATATTACTCATCTTTTTTATAAATTCCATAGTCATTTTCGAGTCGGGATACAGAATTGAGAGTGATCAATTTTGACCATCTGGGATTTTAAGAACCCCATCAACTTGTATGCCACCCTGTTCACCCTCAGCATACTGAAGCCTGTTAAAAGGAGTACGCTTAGTGGTAACACCTGCAACCGACACCTCGGTCAGTGTAGCTTGGAGGTTGCCTACACAGCTCACAACTATTGTTCGGTGTATTCATTACGAAATTTAAGAAATTTTAATCTCATGAGAAAGGCTAATTCTTTCACAGTAATTTTAACTGACGAGGTTAAGCATTCTCTTCTATATCCAAAAGTTAATGGCTACTTAATGATTGTAAAACTAAAGTTTCGCTACTTATTTTTGCGTGGTCTCTTTCTAGCGCTTTTGAAAATATCGCTAATTGCCAAAATTGACAGTTTGAGCATGATGTAGAAAAGACTAACAGGAGTACCTAAGCATCGGAAATACCAAAACAAAATACAAATGCTACTTCACAGCATATTTACAAATACTAGTATCACGTAGATACCCCGCCAAACGAGCACCCCTTAGACTGTATACCACCAGTTGATGCTTATCAAAAGGTCAAGGTGAAGGCAGTCCTACAACACGAGATGGCAACACCAGCATTCTCTACACCAACTTCTACACCGGCGGCTGGTGTTCATAAGGTTAAGGACATCACCAAAAATACTAAATTGTTACGCCGGCGTGCTGTACACCAGCATCCTACACACCAGCTGCACATACACCAGTATCCCATACACCAGCACCCCACACACCAGCACCCCACACACCAGCACCCCACACACCAGCACCCCACACACCAGCACCCCACACACCAGCACCCCACACACCAGCACCCCACACACCAGCACCCCACACACCAGCACCCCACACACCAGCACCCCACACACCAGCACCCCACACACCAGCACCCCACACACCAGCACCCCACACACCAGCACCCCATACAACAGCACCCCACGCACTAGCACCCCACACACCAGCTGCACATACACTAGTATCCCATACACCAGCACCCCACACACCAGCACCCCACACACCAGCACCCCACACACCAGCACCCCACACACCAGCACCCCACACACCAGCACCCCACACACCAGCACCCCACACACCAGCACCCCACACACCAGCACCCCACACACCAGCACCCCACACACCAGCACCCCACTCACCAGCACCCCACACACCAGCACCCCACACACCAGCACCCCACACACCAGCACCCCACACACCAGCACCCCATACACCAGCACCCCACACACTAGCACCCCACACACCAGCACCCCATACACCAGTACCCCATACAACAGCACCCCACACACTAGCACCCCACACACCAGCACCCCGTACACCAGCACCCCGTACACCAGCACCCCGTACACCAGCACCCCGTACACCAGCACCCCGTACACCAGCACCCCGTACACCAGCACCCCGTACACCAGCACCCCGTACACCAGCACCCCGTACACCAGCACCCCGTACACCAGCACCCCGTACACCAGCACCCCGTACACCGGCACCCCGTACACCGGCACCCCGTACACCGGCACCCCGTACACCGGCACCCCGTACACCGGCACCCCGTACACCGGCACCCCGTACACCGGCACCCCACACACCGGCGACAGACGTACATAAGGCTGAGGCCACAACAGCGACACTAGGTGGTGACGTCAGCACAGCCTGACGCCAGAGCGCATCCTCCCAGTCCTGTGCGCCTGTGCACCGCGGCGGCCCGCTGGTGTGGGAGAGAGTCCCTTCCTAACTATGTTTTACGCCGATTATATCTGAGCAGTTTACGTTACCTCGGGTCAGAACCCTGGTAACGCAGGGCGATAACGTGTTTTGTTTTACGCGTCGTCTATCGCTCTTCGGCAATGCTCCTGAGGTTTTTAGAACGCACATTTTTAAGGATTTTAGAACCTACATTTAGTACACACATTTAGATACATTTTGCCATGTGGTCAGAAGAATCTCCTTGGTTGTTTTAACAGTTTTTGATGTGAAATGTACGCATGTTCTTATACTTTGATGTATGCACGCAAACGCTTTAAATAAATCGTTCCATTTTTTAATAGGAAAGTATGTGGTATTTGTAAAAAATCGCTAGAGGGTTCTTTGCGTATCATTATACTAGGTAGGTCTAAGACGTAATTCAGTATCTGACTAAACAATTAACATCGCTGAAAATACTTATCCGTACTTGGCCATCAACCATTGGTTATTTTTATTTTTTCGATTGTTAAAAGAAAAAAAATAGGCCGGTTAAGGATCTACAATTCTACACATTCACCCAATGTCGCCGTGTTGACCGGACTAAATGTGGGACTGTAATACTTTTTCAAGTTAACGTAATCTCTTCAGTTTCACCATCAAACGGTTCCTCCTCGCCAAAGAAAGCCTGAAGTTCTTCTTTATAAGAAGCTTGAAAATTCTTATTAGTGAATGTCGATTACACCAGACCACGGGCTGTCGCCCTTTGCAGGCCTTTCGGAAAGCGGCAGCTGGAAATTTATGTCCCATATGGGAACAGAGGTCGAGTTTCGTTTCCTCGTTTTTCTCTGCGAACGTGCGGCCAGATTTTCAAATAATTCACGTCTTCGTTGAAGTTCAGATGGCCGCAAAATTCCTCTCGCTGACATGGCTACGCTTTGCGCTAGTTTTTTTTTCTGGACAAAATCCTCGAGCTTTACCTTATTCATACAGAATTTGCTAAATTTGGTGAAAAACAGGACTTAACGTAGCCATGTCGACCGATGAAATTGAATCCCACAACGACGATGTAATTTATAGAACACGACCATGATTTCTATACTTTTATGTCTAGGAGTTTTTTTCTTACACGTTCAACAAAATCTAAATGACCTCATAATCTATAAAGTCATTTCTCACGTTTCACTTCAGAATGGGGGTTTTCCTGATTGATTACACTAAGTCCTGTAGCACATTGAAAAACTTTTAATACTTTTCAACTTTTAAATTCACTTTTTCGAACTTTTTAAATTCACTATTATGGATTGTTGTAGTTTAAGTTGGTTCTCGTGTCTCTCTTGTAGCAATGTAGACGTTTACAGTGGAAATATCTTCGAAAGTCGTTCAAATGCCCTTGAAGTATAGGTTAAAATTAAATGGGTCTCCTGCATAAAATTTCGATCAATAGTACTTGTGTTATTTATCAAACTAGTATACTGTCATGTTGCACACTACGTGAAGAGCTGCGGCGTGCCAGTAAATATGCATCGAATCGAAATTACAATTTTGGCGAACTTCCCTTCATCGTTCGCGGGATGAGCGGAAATTTATTTAACACGTTGACTATGTATTGGGACATATGCCTACCACTAGGAAAATTTATCATTCGCGTACCGGAATAAATGAGCAGCATTTACATTATTTAACTATCTTATTTTTAGAATAAATTTTAGCGTACTAGCACTTAGACTGCGACGTTCGCCACCGGTGGTACACAGAGGTAATTTTCATAATGCTGCTGACCGGCCAGTAGTCGCAAACTCAATTTTCACAAATGTTTAATCAAAGTTAAATGAAGGCACGATCCAGTTCATGTTCGGTATTTTCCAAATAGCTTACTACTATTGCCATTAAATTTGAGTTTGGTGTTGAAGCTAATATTTAGTAGTCGCAGTCAAAGAGTTGAGTAGGGTATCATCGTGCTATTACAATTCTCACGCTGCTAAGGAAACTATAAATGTATTCCAGCAATGAAGTCGGTTTTCAACTTAGCTAATTACAAACTAACTTAAATGACCGTAGTAGCCGCGCAAACGTACTCAACGTATTGAAAAGTATACCCATAGCTGAACGTACCCGGGAACCCGCCGAGAAACTGTTCCATAACCGCAAAATTTCCCTTTATCTACGATGTTACCCGAAGAAAGATTGAGAGCGAATTCCTGTTTAAAACCAAGCTCAAGAGATCGAAGTTGTCTGTAGGCGTGGCTACGTACATCAAGAGAAGCTTTCTGGCACAAGAGCGTCGAGCTAAACAACAGATGACAAATCGCATTTTTGCTGTCCGAAATTTCAAAATTTAGCTTCTGCTCTTGCCAAACTCAACGTAAATTTTCATGGCCAGATTTGACTTGAAAAGAGCGAAAATCTTCATATTGGCCAGATTAAGGCCAATCCCACAGCCGTGAGCTATACGCGACGACACAGGCCGTGACGTCGGCCTGACGTACGACCTGAGTGACGTCACTCCTACCACGCACATCCTACCTGCCCGACCACGCTGCTCTAGTAATTTTCCCCCACAGGTGTTCATAAGCGTGGGCAGTCGCAGTTGTTACTCTTGTGTAATTCTTTGACGAAGCGATATGCGATTTTCAGTCGAGTTTGTATGAAGTAAAGCACGTCTTTTAGTTTCACTTCGTTCTCTTTTTATTTATTTAATTGTTTTGTTTTACTGCTGCACAATAGAGGACGGTTGGACTTCTTTCTTTGTAATTCGTTCATTACTCTCATGTGTCAACTGAGTGTCACTGGATTTTTAGTTGGATTCGTGTTGGGTAGATCACTTTTAATGGTCATTTTAAAACATAGATCATGAATTAAGTGTAAGGAAGTTTTCTGACTCAGTTTGCAACTAGCTAAATAGCTTATAGAGCATTTACTGGCTCTAAATGAATTTTTATCAACGTATGGCGGTGGTGGTGGTGGTGGTGGTGGTGGCGGTGGTAGTTTTCTGACTTAGTAGTGTTTGCTACCGATAGGGGAAAAAATGTATACCTTTCCTTCTAATTGAAAATACAAGGAAATATGAGTATGTTTAATTTTTCTAACTCGTTAGCTATGATGAAAATGCATTTCTCTTCCATTTACGTTATACGCTTAAGCTAAAGGTCCCTCAGATATGACTCGTCTTTTTTATACCCACGTGTTCAGTCACTTGCACGTGCCAAGACCGCAGCTGCAAGGCATCAGTTACTCCAATCGCACTTTTTCACGAGTCCCAAACTCGACTCTGCAGGAAATTTGCTGCGAAATTATCCCAAGTGTTTCCTTAGGTCCTGAAAAACAGTAACCTAGATGTCATATTTATGTTATTCATTATCTAGTTCTATCAACTATTTTATATTTATTTCATATTATTCTATTGCAATTCTATTTACTATTTTGTATCTGTTTGATATTATTTTATTAGTAACGCTAGTTTCGTACTACTATTATTACTATTACTATTTTCATTATCTTTCACAAATTCTGTAAAACTCGTTGCTAACTACTGAAGAGGGTTTGCGTTGTAACCAAATCGTTTTTAAACTGCTGTAACGGGGCTTAGTAAATTAACTTTATTGTATTAAAAGACTTGGGAATAAAGTAAGACGGAGAACAATATTCATTTCAGATTTAGAATCGGCCTCTTAATTATCTTGAAAAACTTGAAAATAAAGTAAGATTGAAGGACCATATTCATCATCATCGATTTTGTGTTTGAGGCCAACTGCTAAAATCATTCAAAAGTGAAGCGTTGACATAGGGCTTTAAATCTGTCCCAGGATATTTTTTATTGTACGTGTCATCTCTTGTCCTGATGCTAAGTGCGCGTTTCTTCTACATATTCGAGCAGCAGCTTATCTTAGATTATCGTATCCTTATTATTACATGAACGAGTTTGGACGCTACGTCACCCAGGGTTTGTACACTCACAGTTTTTACTCATACAAACGTGTCCTTCAAATGGACCATCCAAGTAATTTCGGGGCCGTGAGCAGCTCTGTTGCGCGTTGAACGCTTCAGTTTTACGTTCACTTTTGTAGTTGATCAATTCACGTCAGTCTAGTGATACAGATAGCCTTTTAGCAAACGTATGGGGCTTTGTTTCGTCTGATTTCGAGTCAAAGATAATGTACATTAGCGTCCCCAGGAGGGTGTGTTTTTGCAAATTTTTATATGAAGGCAATTTACCGGCATTCTGTAACTTACACCTTAAAGAGAAGAGGTGGAATAAGTATTTTTTCTTGGACATTACTAAGAGCCGAGTTTAGGAACATAATAATTCATGTTCAAATGTTACGAATAACTTCTGATTTAATTGTAAAGTAATTACGAAAATTGGATAAGTCCTGAGCTGAATCCTCAAAAAAGAAAAGTGTTTGCGAACGCTTTGACGACACATATGCAGTGTACGTGGTTACCATTCCCAGCGTTACGCAAGAGTGGTGACTTTGAAACCATGCTTCGTCTTTACGCAGACGCATGACGCTGTCGGGCTTCATGGTAGCATTTCCAACGCGTGAGTTTCTTATCCGGATTATTCAAGACAAATCTTTCTGCACCAAACCAGAACACAGCAACTTGTGCGCTCAGGTAAATACTCGCTCCATTGATGCTCTAGTTTGGATGCGTGGGCATGAACCTCAGCTGCGCTTGTGTGGCTGTGAACTGCTGGCGGTTTGTTAGGTCGAAGAAATCGTGTTGTGTTCACCCTTTTACGGTGTCACGTAAGAGACACGGTTTTACTCGCAGTTTTTAGGTTTGAATTCCTAATGTATAATTAGTTGTATTACTGAATTGTTGAATTCAAAATGTGCAGCTAAATTTACCATAGGATGCGCTTATTATTTCGGGCCTTTGTTTTATTTTCCTTATGGATTTTAGAGGTATTCACGTTAGCCTTTGAAGAACGATTAATTATTTGTTCCTTTTCATTTTCTTGATAGTTTCAAAGCTATCAGTACGCATATGTTGAGTGTTAATGAAAGATTCATTTGTCCGTGTTCCCTTTCAATTGCTCAAATCAGAGTTTCTTGCACTCCCAGGGGCTTGGGTCATTGATTTTTACTGCAATCTACAAAGATATTACAAAAACCCAAAAGCTTTTGATCGAAATTTTTCAATACCCTTACAATCTTTACCTGGCATCATCTGCAGGCATTTGACGTCCAAACCAAATCGTGCCCAAAGCCAATCGCTATTGCAAGGTCCGTTTTATAAGTCTCTCTCCAATCGGCGCCGTGGAAATATCAGTTCGAGTGCCCTCGGTTTACAGACACCCTCCTTGTGTCCCCCACTCCGAATGTTCCCTGGACCGAAAATCCAATCAATAGCCGGGAAAGCAGTAGATGGAAGGCCATCAAACAGTTGGGGAGGCTTTCGGTAACTTCACTCTTAGACTTATGTCTCCGCCCTGCCACTTTGACTCGCTTGTATGATTGTTCCATCTTGTTCGTATTTACGGCAGCTGATGGGATCGAGTCTCAAGCGCTGTTTGTACGGACGCTTTAATTAATTACATTTCCACGCATTTATAGTGGCTCTGAAATAGATGCTGTTGATAAAAAGGAGAATCGGCGAGTAAATGAACTGTTAGTGCTTTTTTATCGATAAACTCAGAGTTCCTAGGAATTGACGTATTATTTAAATATTTTACTGGTGTCTTGTTTTTTTTTTTTGCTGTTAAACATGAGTAAGACAATTGTGTTCCTGTGCTGAAGTTAAATCAACCCTGTTCCTCTCTCGTCAACATCAGAGCCGTTTCCTCTATTTCCTCCATTGAGTGAGAGTATCCTTTGTGCGAAAATACGTACGTTTGCACGGGGATCAGTTGCCGACATCGGTTGAGATCGAACGATGAAGCGAGTATTTCATTACAGATTCTGTCCCTATAACCCTCCCTAAGAATACGGTACAAATTCATCTCTTCAAAATGAATACTCGGATGTGCCCTTATGATCAACCTTCACTCGTGACAGCAGTTCAGACATGTTTAGTTTTATGCGAAATCGGGGTGAGGTTAACTAGATACGAGATGGGTGCATAAGGAACTAATTTTCAATAACGCACAATGAACATGTTTAAAACGGTGAGGTCTTCCTTTAATTTCACATTAAGAAATTCACCTTCCAAGTTCATTTTCGGTTTTTATCGTCAATTGATTTTAGATTTTTTCGTTTTTACGATAACTATGAGCGACGTCTACGAAGCGTTGGTCTAGAAAGCTATGAATAAACTTGAGGAAAATTCAAATCTTCAAAGTCATTCCACAGCGTAGGTTGAATTCAAAGAGAGTTAACACTTTGACTGCGCCGGGTTAAACTGGAGTCCATTATTCAACTCCAATTAATATCAATTCAATTGATCGATTTGAGAAATGGCAAACAATAAATGGATGGTGCTGCATTTAATTTTGATTTGGTATTCATTAAAATTAGGTTCGTGACTGTTGGCTGGTCAGCAGCGTTATGAAAATCCCTTCTGTGACCAACGGTGGCTTACGTGGCAGTTAAAGTGTTACAGCCTTCATCTATTCCGTATGGAAGCGACATGTTAACTTCACTTTGGCTACAGACTGATCCGTGAATAGATGTTTTTTTTTTTTAATTTCTGTATAAACCCTCTCTTCAGAGGAGGAAGGGATGGGAAGTAGGCTGGTGCAACAATCGTACATATGGAACATGGCGCTCGAGGGGAAGAGGTGAGGTCCGGAGCTCAAAGTTAATAAGGCTGTCCTTTTGTTGAAATAGAATTGATTTAGGTGTTAATCTTTTTCCGATTCACTGTTGTCCGTTTTTCAGCTCATATTAATTTCTTTTTCAAGTTTCTGCTTGTTTCGTAAAACGTATTTCAAACCTTGCTGTTTCTATGCGCATGGTGTGAGGACACACTTCGTGCTTAGATTATCGATTCCCTTAATTAACTCCATGTTAACTGGTGCCTTCCTACTCTTCGTGGAAACACTTCTGTTGTGGTTAGGAAGGCTTAATCTAACTTATTTAATATCTAAGAATAATGATTGCTGCGGACCCTATTTGTGTTCGATCCTTGAATGTGGAGTTCGGATAACGATCGACAGTTGAAAAATTTGGAAGTCTAGCAGCACCGGTACGTACGATTTAAAAGCATTTCGTGTTGCGAGATCAACTCGGTTCTGTATGACGAAGGTACATAGTGTTTCATCTTCAGGTTGTGAATAATTTTTGTTTTGTTCCTACTCACTAATTATGTGTGTTCTTCGCAGTAATTGTTGGGTAGAATATGTTTCACCGAACTAATTGTACAATGTACAAAGAGTTGATACTTCAACCTTCAAATAATAAGGAAAATAGTGTGATTTATGAAAAGGAATACATTTCATTTGTTTACAAGTATTTACAGTGTTTTATTTATTTCAAAACTTGAAACAAATACAAAACAGCTTGCCAGATTCAAAACAAACCGTCTCTTCCGCAACATATTTTCCGTTCATGAAGTTCATGCAAGTAAAATTAAGGACTTCGAGTCAACAAACGTAATTCTCAATGCACGTTTTCCCGCCCACTTGTTGATATTTTCGAGATCCGTCAGACCATGTAATCTAATCTAATGTATTTGTAGCTATAACATCTCAACATAGAGGGAAGTCAGAGATAGAATTTTCAGTTCCAAGAATAGCTAGAATCGTGCTACATGCGTTCTTGTAGGCGTTATTTTGCTCGGAAATTTTTCCCGTTTTAGCCTTATTTCTATTTCCCGGACGGAAGGCCAGCGCTCCGAGCGAGCAACTCGAGTGTTCACGTTACTGCCTGCTTCAGATTTTACTCACTTAACTTCGTTGTCTCTATTAAATCCTGGTCTATACATAGCGCGCTGAGGAAATCCATGGAACTTCGTATTTATTGTCATTTTATTTTCTATTTTCATTTCACTTTCACTTCGTTTTCATTTTCACTTTGTTTATATTTTCACTTTGTTTATATTTCTACTTCGTTTATATTTTTACTTCGTTGTTATTTTCACTTCGCTTTTATCTAAATTCTTTTTTATTTTTACTTCGTTTTCATTTTCACATCGTTTTTATTTAAATTATTTTTTCATTTTTACTTCGTTTTTATTTTCACATCGTTTTTATTTACCTTCGTTTTTTATTTTTACTATTTTTATTTTCACTTCGGTTTTATTTTCATATCGTTTTTATTTACATTCGTTTTTTCTGTTTTTTTTACTTCGTTTATATTTTCACATCGTTTTATTTTCCCATCGTTTTTATTTACCTTCGTTTTTTATTTTTACTGTTTTTATTTTTACTGTTTTTATTTTCACTTCGTTTTTATTTTCATATCGTTTTTATTTTCACTCCGTTTTTATTTACCTTCGTTTTTTTTATTTTTACTCTGTTTTTATTTTCACATCGTTTTTATTTTCACATCGTTTTTATTTACCTTCGTTTTTTTATTTTTACTCTGTTTTTATTTTCATATCGTTTTTATTTTCACATCGTTTTTATTTACCTTCGTTTTTTTATTTTTACTCCGTTTTTATTTCCACTTCGTTTTTATTTCCACTTGGTTTACATTTCCACTTCGTCATTGTTTTCACCTACTGAAGTTCTAAATATAACTCCACCACCGCGGTGACCGCTGTAACAGAGTGGGAAGGCGAATTACGCCCCTGGATGGAGTTGCAATAAAATAGGACTTGCAGAGCAGGAAATTTGCCGCTTGAACTGATATTTGGCTCCCACGTGTAATGTGTGCTCTGGTGCTCACCGCATCAATGGCAAGTGCACTGAAGAACTACCTCGAACGTTCATCTCTTGCAAATCTTTTTAGTATACAAGATCAAAATTTAACTTATCTAGTTTAACGAACGTTCATCTATTAAATTTTTTTTTTGCGTACAAGATCAATATTTAACTTATCTCGTTTAACGTACGTTCATCAATTGGGAATCTTTTTAGGGTATAAGATTAAAATTTAACTTATCTAGTTTAATGTGCTACTTTTTCCGCATAACTTTCACGTTCTCTTGTGCCTTTTTAACGATGTTAATGAAATCGAATGACTATTAATCATTGAACGATGTAATGGTAAATGTTATTTTAATTCGTGTACTTGTGCTGTGTCACATTACCGGGGCTTGGACATTCAATGATTAAAATTATTTTTAATAGTTTTAATTTAAAAATTATAACCATACTTTTGCGCTTCGAGAAGCACCGATAGACTCGAGCATTTCTTTAAATAAATGAAACTTTCACTTTCCATTAATGTTCACAAGTCCAAATGATTAATTTATACAAAGCAGCAATGATTGTTAAAGGCTATAAAACCTCAGTTAATCAGTGTCTTTGTGTGAGATTTTGAGTTGATGCAGCGGTGTTTATTGATATTTATAGCAAAGGCTCTCTGGTATACAATGTTGGCCGAACAAAGGAAGCGAGGGAAGCGAGCGAGGGCGACATTATGGCTCCCTCTGAGGGGAGACGTGAGGGGAGCCCCGTGCTCCGACACTCCCCAATTGTCACTCCCAAACTGATGAAAATCGGTCCCAATATTACGCGCGCTGCCGAGACCGTAATAGGAAATCCAGGAATCATTACTGGAGGAGGAAATATTCTCTCAAGTTATTTGCTTTGGTCTGAGAATTTTCATTATTTTCATTAATTATCGATCGTTCATGTGAGATTCCTTTTCCGTTCGTTTGTTTCCTTGTTATTTAGGACTTCGTGTTTCATTCTGCATTATTCGATATTCCTCAACATTCTATATCATTCCGGGATTTTCATAAGTCCTCAACATTCTATATCATTCTCCAAAATTGGCTATCATTTTATAAATTTTTACATCTCCGTGAAATCTCCTCAAGGGGATACCACTACTGTTTTTACGAGAATTAGCACTCCCAGGGGAAAATGTGAGGGCTTGAGCTGAGAGTTAGGTAAGTTTTTTTTTTATTAAAATAAAATGTTCTTGTTAAGTGAAGGACCATCATTTTTTCGGTTCACTGCTGTCCTTTTTTCAGCGCCTACTACTTTCATCTTCATCTTTGCATCTTGTTTCATGAACTTCTTTCTCAACTTACTGTTTCTATGTACCTTGTGCATAGATTCCACATTCCCTTACCTCCATAATAAATGCCTCCCTCCTTTCTCTCTTTGGATCGTCTTTGTTGCGAATAGGTAAGCTCAAACTAGCAATTGATCAATCTCTGTGAAATCGGCATTATATCGCACTGTTTGAAATCAATTCACCATACTCGACATCATTCTGCAATTTTGTACTGAGTTCAACCCCTCAGGGGGATACAGGTATTGTATCTATGGGAATTAGCGCTCCCAGGGGGACTATGTGAGGGCCTGAGCTGAAGGTTAGGTAGGCTTCCTTTTGTTGAAATAGAATAGGTTTTTGTTTTGTTACGGACCATCTTTTTTCGGTTCACTGCTGTCCTGTTTTTCAGCACTTACTACTTTCTTCTTCAACTTTTTCTTGTTTCAT
The DNA here is from genome assembly GCA_030386875.1 of Morinoia aosen. NCBI lineage: Eukaryota > Metazoa > Arthropoda > Malacostraca > Amphipoda > Talitridae > Morinoia > Morinoia aosen. The sequence continues at coordinate 14,086,760 of CM059562.1, forward strand.
GAACTTCTTTCTTAGCTTCCTGTTTCTGTGCACCTTGTGCATAGATTCCGCATTCCCTCGACTCCATACTAAATGGTGCCTTCCTCCTTCCTCTCTTAGAACATCTTTGTCGTGCAATTAAGGGAGGCTAAAACTTTCTTATATAATAATAAGGTAATGTACTGAGTTCAAATTTCCTCACCATACCGTAAAATTTGTTCCCAAAGCAAACTAACCCTATTGGTTGTATTTAGCTACCACGGGAGCAGCGCAGTCATTAACACATTCATTGCGGTATGACCCACCGGTGGGTCGTAGTTAGGTTTTTCCTGCTGCGAAACGACCCATCGTTGGGTCGTTTTGAAAAATTCTAACAACTTTTCTAAATTAATGGTATTTAACAGGCCCAGTTATTGTTTGATATTTCCAAATTTGCTTATCACTTTTGATTTTAAATTTAAGTTGAATATTGAACTTCAGTTTAACCCATCGCAACTAACGTGTTAATACCGCAATTTTTCCACTCGTAAAAATCACGATTTGTCGCGTAATTTCGAATATGTGAGCCTTTTTGTCATCCGTATTTATGTTTTCTTATATGAAAAGTTCTTGGAATTTTATTTTCATTTTGACATTATCTTCAAGTTCGTAGGAAGTCTGTGGTTTGTTATGCGAGATCGCAATTCTCATTATTTTCCTTTAATAAACTGCAAAGAATAAGCATTTCCCTTTGAATAACTCCCTATGATGAACCCTTTATTTTTATTTTCCTTTAATTTAATGGCAAATATTGTTTTATTAACAGCTATGGACATATATGTACTTCCCTTTGGACATCTCCATATATTCTAAAACCTTCAATTTAATTTCCCTTTAATTTATTGAATATTTCCGTTTTATTAGCAGCTCTTAACACAAATTTCCAGTTGGACACCACCTTGTAATACTCGTAGACTCTTTAATTTAATTTCCCCTCCCCTAAATTTAATTCATTTCCCTTAAATAAACGGCTATGGATAAATATCATCAAGGAATTTGTGAACTTCTGTTTAATTAACAGGGTTTGTGCCGAACGCACCGCTACCAATGATAGTGTGATATTGGTGATGCTAGCGATCTCTATAAAATAGTGTGATATTGGTGATGCTAGCGATCTCTATAAAATAGTGTGATATTGGTGATGCTAGCGATCTATATAAAATAGTGTGATATTGGTGATGCTAGCGATCTCTATAAAATAGTGTGATATTGGTGATGCTAGCGATCTATATAAAATAGTGTGATATTGGTGATGCTAGCGATCTCTATAAAATAGTGTGATATTGGTGATGCTAGCGATCTATATAAAATAGTGTGATATTGGTGATGCTAGCGATCTCTATAAAATAGTGTGATATTGGTGATGCTAGCGATCTATATAAAATAGTGTGATATTGGTGATGCTAGCGATCTCTATAAAATAGTGTGATATTGGTGATGCTAGCGATCTATATAAAATAGTGTGATATTGGTGATGCTAGCGATCTCTATAAAATAGTGTGATATTGGTGATGCTAGCGATCTCTATAAAATAGTGTGATATTGGTGATGCTAGCGATCTATATAAAATAGTGTGATATTGGTGATGCTAGCGATCTATATAAAATAGTGTGATATTGATGATGCTAGCGATCTATATAAAATAGTGTGATATTGGTGATGCTAGCGATCTCTATAAAATAGTGTGATATTGGTGATGCTAGCGATCTCTATAAAATAGTGTGATATTGGTGATGCTAGCGATCTCTATAAAATAGTGTGATATTGGTGATGCTAGCGATCTATATAAAATAGTGTGATATTGGTGATGCTAGCGATCTCTATAAAATAGTGTGATATTGGTGATGCTAGCGATCTATATAAAATAGTGTGATATTGGTGATGCTAGCGATCTCTATAAAATAGTGTGATATTGGTGATGCTAGCGATCTATATAAAATAGTGTGATATTGGTGATGCTAGCGATCTATATAAAATAGTGTGATATTGGTGATGCTAGCGATCTCTATAAAATAGTGTGATATTGGTGATGCTAGCGATCTATATAAAATAGTGTGATATTGGTGATGCTAGCGATCTCTATAAAATAGTGTGATATTGGTGATGCTAGCGATCTATATAAAATAGTGTGATATTGGTGATGCTAGCGATCTATATAAAATAGTGTGATATTGGTGATGCTAGCGATCTCTATAAAATAGTGTGATATTGGTGATGCTAGCGATCTCTATAAAATGGTGTGATATTGATGATGCTAGCGATCTATATAAAATAGTGTGATATTGATGATGGTAGCGATCTATATAAAATAGTGTGATATTGATGATGCTAGCGATCTATATAAAATAGTGTGATATTGGTGATGCTAGCGATCTATATAAAATAGTGGGATATTGGTGATGCTAGCGATCTCTATAAAATAGTGTGATATTGGTGATGCTAGCGATCTCTATAAAATAGTGTGATATTGATGATGCTAGCGATCTATATAAAATAGTGTGATATTGGTGATGCTAGCGATCTCTATAAAATAGTGTGATATTGGTGATGCTAGCGATCTCTATAAAATAGTGTGATATTGGTGATGCTAGCGATCTCTATAAAATAGTGTGATATTGGTGATGCTAGCGATCTATATAAAATAGTGTGATATTGGTGATGCTAGCGATCCATATAAAATAGTGTGATATTGATGATGCTAGCGATCTCTATAAAATAGTGTGATATTGGTGATGCTAGCGATCTCTATAAAATAGTGTGATATTGGTGATGCTAGCGATCTATAAAAAATAGTGTGATATTGGTGATGCTAGCGATCTATATAAAATAGTGTGATATTGGTGATGCTAGCGATCTATATAAAATAGTGTGATATTGGTGATGCTAGCGATCTATATAAAATAGTGTGATATTGGTGATGCTAGCGATCTATATAAAATAGTGTGATATTGGTGATGCTAGCGATCTATATAAAATAGTGTGATATTGATGATGCTAGCGATCTATATAAAATAGTGTGATATTGGTGATGCTAGCGATCTATATAAAATAGTGTGATATTGGTGATGCTAGCGATCTATATAAAATGGTGTGATATTGCTGATGCTAGCGATCTATATAAAATAGTGTGATATTGGTGATGCTAGCGATCTCTATAAATAGTGTGATATTGGTGATGCTAGCGATCTATATAAAATAGTGTGATATTGGTGATGCTAGCGATCTATATAAAATAGTGTGATATTGGTGATGCTAGCGATCTCTATAAAATAGTGTGATATTGGTGATGCTAGCGATCTCTATAAAATAGTGTGATATTGGTGATGCTAGCGATCTATGTAAAATAGTGTGATATTGGTGATGCAAGCGATCTCTATAAAATAGTGTGATCTTGGTGATGCTAGCGATCTCTATAAAATAGTGTGATATTGGTGATGCTAGCGATCTATATAAAATAGTGTGATATTGGTGATGCTAGCGATCTATATAAAATAGTGTGATATTGGTGATGCTAGCGATCTCTATAAAATAGTGTGATATTGGTGATGCTAACGATCTCTATAAAATAGTGTGATATTGGTGATGCTAGCGATCTATATAAAATAGTGTGATATTGGTGATGCTAGCGATCTCTATAAAATAGTGTGATATTGGTGATGCTAGCGATCTCTATAAAATAGTGTGATATTGGTGATGCTAGCGATCTATATAAAATAGTGTGATATTGGTGATGCTAGCGATCTATATAAAATAGTGTGATATTGATGATGCTAGCGATCTCTATAAAATAGTGTGATATTGGTGATGCTAGCGACCTCTATAAAATAGTGTGATATTGGTGATGCTAGCGATCTATATAAAATAGTGTGATATTGGTGATGCTAGCGATCTCTATAAAATAGTGTGATATTGGTGATGCTAGCGATCTCTATAAAATAGTGTGATATTGGTGATGCTAGCGATCTCTATAAAATAGTGTGATATTGGTGATGCTAGCGATCTATATAAAATAGTGTGATATTGGTGATGCTGGCGATCTCTATAAAATAGTGTGATATTGGTGATGCTGGCGATCTATATAAAATAGTGTGATATTGGTGATGCTAGCGATCTATATAAAATAGTGTGATATTGGTGATGCTAGCGATCTATATAAAATAGTGTGATATTGGTGATGCTAGCGATCTATATAAAATAGTGTGATATTGGTGATGCTAGCGATCTATATAAAATAGTGTGATATTGGTGATGCTAGCGATCTCTATAAAATAGTGTGATATTGGTGATGCTAGCGATCTCTATAAAATAGTGTGATATTGGTGATGCTAACGATCTCTATAAAATAGTGTGATATTGGTGATGCTAGCGATCTATATAAAATAGTGTGATATTGATGATGCTAGCGATCTATATAAAATAGTGTGATATTGGTGATGCTAGCGATCTATATAAAATAGTGTGATATTGGTGATGCTAGCGATCTATATAAAATAGTGTGATATTGGTGATGGTAGCGATCTATATAAAATAGTGTGATATTGGTGATGCTAGCGATCTCTATAAAATAGTGTGATATTGGTGATGCTAGCGATCTCTATAAAATAGTGTGATATTGGTGATGCTAGCGATCTCTATAAAAACAGAAATAAAATGAAAATTGTAGTGATATTAAGTGTTTATGGCAATTTAATAGAAATAATTTTAGTATTTTTAGAATAATGTCTATCATCATGATACTTTGACGTTGTATACATATTAATCCTAATCATCTCACTATTTTGAACGTTGTTAATGTCATTTTTATCAAAATTATAAAAATTGCGTAAATGATAATGTGCCCATGAAAATAACCGTACTGGTACATGCGCTAATAACTCCAATAGTAATTATTAATTAAAATCAATTTCACCATCGGTCTTGAGCTTGTCACTGACAACACAATAATTATATGATGCAAGTTTATCGTCCGTTTCTTATCTACATGAATACGCTTTAATGTCATTATTTTTTGTCCCATATCAGGCTGTTCTACTGATTGAGATCTTATCTTGGACTTTATCTTTCTCTTTGTCCCTAGTTGCAATCGGGTACATGTATTATAAATCCTGCATTTCTTCATCAACATTTTGCCAAATTTATATTTTTGTTCTCTTATTTACGTGAATTCTTCGTGTAATTCGCAAGGATTCACGCAAATTATGTGAATCCTTGGAATTTTCATGCATGTTTTCCTTGTTCAGAAGCATGCTTTTCGAAAGTGAAAATATACTTTCGATGAGCATCTGCTACCGTAATTCTGAATGTCATAAGCTGCTTGTTCATTCAATTTTCAGTAACAAGAGCCATTACTCGGACAAAATCGGTTAATAAAATTTTCAAAGCTTTTATGGATGTATGAACGTATTCTGCTTATTATACATCCATCTGCAACTTTAACGTAAATAATGGTATAATCTTTTCTAGTACGTAATCCCTCTAACTGTAAGAGTAATAATACTTGTGAACCAACGGGTGCCACATGCAAATTATTAAAAGGGTATTGGCCAACCAGTATTCCATGTTAGAAGAACGAAGTTCTCTCTCTCAACACAACCGACATTTCACATTTGAGCAGCTCGTTTGGCAAGGCCCAGTCCAACTTTTCCGTAGGGACATATCTGATTTTAGCCGCCCAATGCAGAAACCACTCTGGGGCGACCGAAATTATAGATGCACTGGCGATAAAGTCAGACTGGAATAGCTGCTCGGGATGACCGAAGCCAAACAACGTTGGCTCTTCATTTCATCTAATTCTCTCCCCGGACGTCAGCATTTGACGCGCGCCAATTTTCCGGTGATCACCGATACCAACATGACATTTGCTTCATTATTATTTTATTGTGGAACTCCATCACCAGTTCCGGAGTCCCTCACTCATAGAAATCACGAGCGGCGGTCCCATCGGTGACGACTGTTTTGTTCAATTTAGTTTGTTGTTTTCGTTCATGTCTGTCCATCTTACCGTCCTTCTGCGTGCTTGTCTGTCCATCCCACCGTCCGTTCCTCTGCGTGTGTGTCTGTCCATCCCACCGTCCCTCTGCGTGCGTGTCTGTCCATTTTATAAACCGTTCATCTGGCTATTAGGGAGATGTTATTGCAGGAAAATTGACAACGGGTCAGCAATGACTTATTTAGACCTTTTTTAAAAAATATAAAGAGAGTGAATCAAAAGTACTTGTAGTTCCGCTTTCAATTCGGAATGTGAAACTCGGTAAATAGTGTCAGACCTCGTCCACGTGTCTTCGGTAAGGGTATTTTTCAAAAGCGACCCTGCACTACATAACTTACAATGTTTGTTTCTATAGATTGTTGTATTTTTAGTTGCGTCTCTGTATAAATCTGTTTTTCACTTCGTCTCTTCTGTGAGGCACGCCGGGATGCTTAGAAATGAGGAAAAAGAACGGTTTTCGGGAAGACTGACTTTAAGGAAAACTGGCTTTTCGGAAAAGACTGGCTTTTCGGAAAAGACTGGCTTTTCGCAAAAGACTGGCTTTTCGCAAAAGACTGGCTTTTTGGAAAAGACTGGCGTTTTGGAAAAGACTGGCTTTTTGGAAAAGACTGGCTTTTTGGAAAAGACTGGCTTTTGAGAAAAGACTGGCTTTTTGGAAAAGACTGGCTTTTGAGAAAAGATTGGCTTTTTGGAAAAGACTGGCTTTTGAGAAAAGACTGGCTTCTGGGAAGCACGAGAACATGATTGCGTCTGACTGTACTATTCACCTTGTAAAGACTGGCTTTTGAGAAAAGACTGGCTTTTGGGAAAAGACTGGCTTTTGGGAAAAGACTGGCTTTTGGGAAAAGACTGGCTTTTGGAAAAGACTGGCTTTTTGGAAAAGACTGGCTTTTGGAAAAGACTGGCTTTTGGGAAAAGACTGGCTTTTGGAAAAGACTGGCTTTTGGGAAAAGACTGGCTTTTGGAAAAGACTGACTTTTGGGAAAAGACTGGCTTTTGGAAAAGACTGGCTTTTGGGAAAAGACTGGCTTTTGGGAAAAGACTGGCTTTTGGAAAAGACTGGCTTTTGGAAAAGACTGGCTTTTGGAAAAGACTGGCTTTTGGAAAAGACTGGCTTTTGGAAAAGACTGGCTTTTGGAAAAGACTGGCTTTTGGAAAAGACTGGCTTTTGGAAAAGACTGGCTTTTGGAAAAGACTGGCTTTTGGAAAAGACTGACTTTTGGAAAAGACTGACTTTTGGAAAAGACTGGCTTTTGGAAAAGACTGGCTTTTGGAACAGACTGGCTTTTGGAACAGACTGGCTTTTGGAACAGACTGGCTTTTGGAAAAGACTGGCTTTTGGAAAAGACTGGCTTTTGGGAAAGACTGGCTTTTGGAAAAGACTGGCTTTTGGAAAAGACTGGCTTTTGGAAAAGACTGGCTTTTGGAAAAGACTGGCTTTTGGAAAAGACTGGCTTTTGGAAAAGACTGGCTTTTGGAAAAGACTGGCTTTTGGAAAAGACTGGCTTTTGGGAAAAGACTGGCTTTTGGGAAAAGACTGGCTTTTGGAAAAGACTGGCTTTTGGGAAAAGACTGGCTTTTGGGAAAAGACTGGCTTTTGGAAAAGACTGGCTTTTGAGAAAAGACTGGCTTATGAGAAAAGACTGGCTTATGAGAAAAGACTGGCTTTTGAGAAAAGACTGGCTTTTGAGAAAAGACTGGCTTTTGAGAAAAGACTGGCTTTTGAGAAAAGACTGGCTTTTGAGAAAAGACTGGCTTTTGAGAAAAGACTGGCTTTTGAGAAAAGACTGGCTTTTGAGAAAAGACTGGCTTTTGAGAAAAGACTGGCTTTTGAGAAAAGACTGGCTTCTGGGAAGCACGAGAACATGATTGCGTCTGACTGTACTATTCACCTTGTAAAGACTGGCTTTTGAGAAAAGACTGGCTTTTGAGAAAAGACTGGCTTCTGGGAAGCACGAGAACATGATTGCGTCTGACTGTACTATTCACCTTGTAAAGACTGGCTTTTGAGAAAAGACTGGCTTTTGGGAAAAGACTGGCTTTTGGGAAGAGACTGGCTTTTGGGAAAAGACTGGCTTTTGGGAAAAGACTGGCTTTTGGAAAAGACTGGCTTTTGGAAAAGACTGGCTTTTGGAAAAGACTGGCTTTTGGAAAAGACTGGCTTTTGGGAAAAGACTGGCTTTTGGGAAAAGACGGGCTTTTGGGAAAAGACGGGCTTTTGGGAAAAGACTGGCTTTTGGGAAAAGACTGGCTTTTGGGAAAAGACTGGCTTTTGGGAAAAGACTGGCTTTTGGGAAAAGACTGGCTTTTGGGAAAGACTGGCTTTTGGAAAAGACTGGCTTTTGGAAAAGACTGGCTTTTGGAAAAGACTGGCTTTTGGAAAAGACTGGCTTTTGGAAAAGACTGGCTTTTGGAAAAGACTGGCTTTTGGAAAAGACTGGCTTTTGGAAAAGACTGGCTTTTGGAAAAGACTGGCTTATGGAAAAGACTGGCTTTTGGAAAAGACTGGCTTTTGGAAAAGACTGGCTTTTGGAAAAGACTGGCTTTTGGAAAAGACTGGCTTTTGGAAAGACTGGCTTTTGGAAAAGACTGGCTTTTGGAAAAGACTGGCTTTTGGAAAAGACTGGCTTTTGGAAAAGACTGGCTTTTGGAAAAGACTGGCTTTTGGAAAAGACTGGCTTTTGGAAAAGACTGGCTTTTGGAAAAGACTGGCTTTTGGAAAAGACTGGCTTTTGGGAAAGACTGGCTTTTGGGGAAAGACTGGCTTTTGGGGAAAGACTGGCTTTTGGGGAAAGACTGGCTTTTGGGGAAAGGCTGGCTTTTGGGGAAAGGCTGGCTTTTGGGGAAAGGCTGGCTTTTGGGGAAAGGCTGGCTTTTGGGGAAAGGCTGGCTTTTGGGGAAAGGCTGGCTTTTGGGGAAAGGCTGGCTTTTGGGGAAAGGCTGGCTTTTGGGGAAAGGCTGGCTTTTGGGGAAAGGCTGGCTTTTGGGGAAAGGCTGGCTTTTGGGGAAAGGCTGGCTTTTGGGGAAAGGCTGGCTTTTGGGGAAAGGCTGGCTTTTGGGGAAAGGCTGGCTTTTGGGGAAAGGCTGGCTTTTGGGGAAAGGCTGGCTTTTGGGGAAAGGCTGGCTTTTGGAAAAGGCTGGCTTTTGGAAAAGGCTGGCTTTTGGAAAAGGCTGGCTTTTGGAAAAGGCTGGCTTTTGGAAAAGGCTGGCTTTTGGAAAAGGCTGGCTTTTGGAAAAGGCTGGCTTTTGGAAAAGGCTGGCTTTTGGAAAAGGCTGGCTTTTGGAAAAGGCTGGCTTTTGGAAAAGGCTGGCTTTTGGAAAAGGCTGGCTTTTGGAAAAGGCTGGCTTTTGGAAAAGGCTGGCTTTTGGAAAAGGCTGGCTTTTGGAAAAGGCTGGCTTTTGGAAAAGGCTGGCTTTTGGAAAAGGCTGGCTTTTGGAAAAGGCTGGCTTTTGGAAAAGGCTGGCTTTTGGAAAAGGCTGGCTTTTGGAAAAGGCTGGCTTTTGGAAAAGGCTGGCTTTTGGAAAAGGCTGGCTTTTGGAAAAGGCTGGCTTTTGGAAAAGGCTGGCTTTTGGAAAAGGCTGGCTTTTGGAAAAGGCTGGCTTTTGGAAAAGGCTGGCTTTTGGAAAAGGCTGGCTTTTGGAAAAGGCTGGCTTTTGGAAAAGGCTGGCTTTTGGAAAAGGCTGGCTTTTGGAAAAGGCTGGCTTTTGGAAAAGGCTGGCTTTTGGAAAAGGCTGGCTTTTGGAAAAGGCTGGCTTTTGGAAAAGGCTGGCTTTTGGAAAAGGCTGGCTTTTGGAAAAGGCTGGCTTTTGGAAAAGGCTGGCTTTTGGAAAAGGCTGGCTTTTGGAAAAGGCTGGCTTTTGGAAAAGGCTGGCTTTTGGAAAAGGCTGGCTTTTGGGAAAAGGCTGGCTTTTGGGAAAAGGCTGGCTTTTGGGAAAAGGCTGGCTTTTGGGAAAAGGCTGGCTTTTGGGAAAAGGCTGGCTTTTGGGAAAAGGCTGGCTTTTGGGAAAAGGCTGGCTTTTGGGAAAAGGCTGGCTTTTGGGAAAAGGCTGGCTTTTGGGAAAAGGCTGGCTTTTGGGAAAAGGCTGGCTTTTGGGAAAAGGCTGGCTTTTGGGAAAAGGCTGGCTTTTGGGAAAAGGCTGGCTTTTGGGAAAAGGCTGGCTTCTGGGAAAAGGCTGGCTTTTGGGAAAAGGCTGGCTTTTGGGAAAAGGCTGGCTTTTGGGAAAAGGCTGGCTTTTGGGAAAAGGCTGGCTTTTGGGAAAAGGCTGGCTTTTGGGAAAAGGCTGGCTTTTGGGAAAAGGCTGGCTTTTGGGAAAAGGCTGGCTTTTGGGAAAAGGCTGGCTTTTGGAAGCACGAGAACATGATTGCATCTGACTGTTCTATTCACCTTGTAAAATTATTTGACTTTGAAGACATCATAACTTTAATCGCCGAGTCTGCTTTACGTGTGGCAGAAATCCGAGGCGGGTTTAAGAAGCAGAGCTGCTCGTTACGCTGCTCGTTTATCCCACATTGACGTTCAAGTTACCAATGTAAGCTTTTAAATTTCTAGTGTAGATTGGTGTTTAATGAGACGTTCTACGGCAATTTGAAAGAATATTCAATAGATTATTAAACACAAATCATTTGTACAAGCATATGCATACTAACGATACCGATCATCACTGCGCATTTCCGCTCGTAATGAAATTACTTGACTCTGACTCTCTTTTCAACGCATCTGCAATGAATTCTTGAGTCAGCACACCCTTTGAAGACTCGTGACTGCACACCTTTACTGCCTGCGACAGACTTTCGTCCTGAGGCTACCGAGACACAGAACGGTGCTACTGAAGCATGAGGTCTACCGCCATATATCGCCTATCCAGGTACAAGTTTGAAATGTGCAAATTGTTAATCGCTAGGTTAAATGTATGGTAATAAGTAATATCCATAAGTAACCTAACTTCACGCTATAGTACTAGCTAGAGGTAAATCTCATGCTATAGTATGGTAGACCTCACGCTATAGCAACACCCCTCACGCTCTAGTACTAGCTAAAGGTAGATCTCATGCTACAGTGTGGTAGACCTCACCCTATAGCAGCACCCACAAGACTTACCCAGGGCGAACATCAAAGATCTATACCTACCGCTTTTCCCCCGCTGACTCAATGTGTTAAAGGGAATTAGCTAACCCATACACTCCACAGGTGGCGCACGGTGTCGTCTCGCCGTTCACTAATGCGGACAGACAAGCGTCCGCTAACCGTGAGAGCGCCGACCAGGTAGACCTTTTGTGCCCGTCACCTGAATCTTGGCAGGGCAGACCAGCGAGCTCTCGGCAATCCGGCCGTACTGAGGCAGAAAAACGCGACTCTTGCTTCTCTCGAAGTTGGTGAAGCTCGTCTGGTGTCTTCCTCCGGCGTCGTCCGTTAGTGTGCAATGCTGGAATGTAGGGTAAAAATGTAGGTGCTGCCATAGCGTGAGGTCTACCTCACTACAGCGTGAGATCTACCTCTAGCTAGGATTATAGCGTGAGATCAGGTTAGGCTACCAATGGATATTGCTTATTTCCATACATTTAATTTAGTAATAAACACTTAATTTGTGCATCTCAAACTGCACCTGGGTCAGCGATATATTGTCACGCTATAGAATCACCATAATATTAGGACTGTTACTCAAATTAAAATATTCTAACGATCTCCATTGGTTTTTAATGCTGTTTATCATTGGTTTGATCAAGCGTGTTGTAATATGTTCATTTTCACGCATTTGAGCGTCATTTGTATCTAAAGGCACATTTTTACGGCGTTGTATTCTTCCTGCTGTGAATATTGGGCTTTAATTCGTCGAAGGATTCAAGTCGCGAGGGGATTCACAATATTTGAATTTACGAAGAATAAAGTTGTGAAAATTGGCGAGTCCCTTCAGACGGATACAACTATTGTATCAGTAGGAATTAGCGCTACCACAAGGAGGAAGTGAGCTAATTAGCTAAGGGTTTGGTAGGCCTCTTTTTTTTTAAATAAAATAGGTCTCTGTTTTGTGACGGATCATTTACTTTCGGATCACTTTTTTTCTTTTCCATCACCTATTTCCTACCTCCTTTACTTACATCTTCTTCCATAAACTTCTTTCCAAACTTAGTTCCTATGCGCAGGAAATCTGCTGTGGGAACGCATATCCAGCATAGATTCGGAGTTCCCTTCATTCCGTACTAAATTACGCCTTCCTCCTCCCTCGCTTTGGAACACCTTTGTTGTGGTTAGGGAGGCGTAACGGTCACTTACAGTCTAATCTCATAATCCCAACGAAATTTTTATCTTCCCTTTATGGATTGTTCTATTGGTTATTCAAGCACTTTGATTCGTAGTTTTCTACATTTTGTACCAGAGTTAGCAGTGGAGTGTGTCAGGAACGTAAACCTTAGAATACGAACGTCTGACTTAATTTCATGCGCATGAATCAGTTAATATCTTCCAAAGATAACAATGCAGAACACCAGTTCTATATTAAATGAATTTTACAATCTACCAAACTCCGCTGTTGTTCAGACGCTTAACTAAGAATTGCAGCAAAACTAGCTAGTCAGAGATCACAAATAAACTAAGTATCTTCATGAAGTTTTTTTTTTAAGTTCTCGAGTGTACCGCAGCGAAATTTGCCTAACATTCCATCCTCTCTTCAATCCGTGTTATAATTTCGACTGAACTCTTCGCCACTTAAACGAGGAGTCCAAGACTCTTTTTAAATTGTAGTTAAGATTGATTAGTTTATAACTAAAAATCTGAAAAAAATTAGTGATACATATATAAAAATATTCATCAAATCCTTAATTCATTGCTTAGTGTTTTTGGTGCAGTTCAATAAAGTTATTCTTTATAAATGTCACATTTTATTTCATTTTTTATTTTACTGTTAGACTTAGTCGCTAGAGAACCATACGTCAATAAACGAGAACCATACGTCAATAAATCTCGTTTTAAGATGCGAACAATTTTTTTAAAAACTCTGACCGTGAACAATATTTTCTTCGGCGAACTTGCCTTTGGTTTTGCATATCAGCCCGTATAGCTTGAGTGGATTTCGTCATCGTAGTAAGCAAGATCACCGAAAACGCAAAGAAATCTGTTCTTTCTTCGTTTTTGTCGGCTACGAAGTTGCTCGGAACGGCTCATTTTTTACGGACCCGCAGTGGCTGCAGACAACCGGCCTGACGAAAGTGAATCTCCTGCAGGCATTAGAAAATCTGCAACCCTTGTTGCCGGTATCGCGTTGCTTGTTGGTTGTCGGGCGTAGAACGGGAAGTTGCTCTGCAGTTGTGGTTACGATCTGCAAAGTTTGCCAAGGTCCAAAACAATATAGAAGACTCCATTAAAAATGTAGATGACTCGTAAAAACTTCATGCGACTAAAAGGTTCGTTAAATATACATTGCCAGCGTTAAAAACTTCACGAACTACCGTACCCAAATTTTTACGAAGGAACGTAGTAAAATACATTCCCAATTAAGTTACACTGACGAGCTAAAACTACGGACTTGCCGAAGAAAATATTCTATCAAAAACTTAATGATAACTAATTCAACTTACACATTTCTGAATTCTTCTGCGATGCACATGCTCTACGTATAACTTTTCCTTTTCTGGGTATTGCTGAAGAGATACGCGTACTGCATACTTTAACACGTTGACTCCGATTGTGCGGTTGCTTTCGGTCAGTTTGGTTATGCTAGAAGAAGTCGTTCTGAAAAACCGGCTTTTCTGCTCTAATGTATTTTCAACCTTTTTATAAAGTGTAAAGAATACACTCGAACCATAATGTGTTACCTTTTACTGTAAAATTTATTTCGGAAAAAGTATCAAAATAGTTGAAATGTTATTTGCATATTCCGGTACGTAAATGAGCAAGGACTTGACACTCTCAGAGAGAAGATAGGATTTCGAAGTGAAGCCTTGAAGGGGGATGCATACTGAGAGGAAAGGTCTGGCTAGTGTTCCATGGTGATGAATGAAGATCTTCGCATGACTGAACGTGCTGTAGATGCTGATAGAGTTCCACTGGATGAAGTTCTTGTTTCCTGGTACAAGTCTTGCATTGATTTCAGTGCTAAATAAAGTAGGTGCATCAAGCTAAAAACATCCCACAATATTCCCTTTCATTTCATTTGACACGCTTATTCCTTGGGTTTTCGCTTCTTCGAGATCCCCAGAGCCACAGTTGGAACACATATTTGCGAACATCTCACATATTTCCCTTTCATATCATTCGACACGTTTATTCATTGGTTTTCGCTGCTTCGAGATCCCCAGTGCCACAGTTGGAACATATATTTGCAGCGACGTCGGGTGCGAAATCTTCCATTTTTTAAGCCGTACCTCCTCTGCTCCTTCGTTGCTATCGATCCCCCGCAGGGGCCGATACTTCATGAGGCCGTGGAGCCGAGCTAGGGTGTCACTCGCTCAACTTCTCGTCTGCAAAACTTTTCTCCGCTAAAATGACGGAGTTGAGTTCATCAAGCGCTACTCTTTTTTATTTTTCGTCCTTTTAGAGAGTGTTAACGGATCCAGAAAACATTGCATGCCTCACGCACAGCTTCTATACCTGATGAGCTGGTTTTTATGTCGAATTCCCTGTTAGGATGGCCTACTTTGCCTGAACAGCGTAGTGTGGAGGACAGAAGAACTAATACGTGCACCAATAGAATAGTGTAAATTTGCTAGTTATGTGAATTTATAGACCTTATCTAGAAATAATTCACTCTGCTCACTGAAATCATCACGGAAAAAGGATTTGAACGTAGATGAAAGGAGGCCCGTGTGGAACTTGAAAAAATTTAGTTCATAAGGTACTGCAATATTTGAATGCTCGGTTTTCACAACTCGTTTTGTGGTAGTCTCTATATAGCAGAAAAGAGAAATGAGAAGACGAAACAAAAGTAAGAAAACAGTAAGGGGAAATAAAGCCAACTTAACTACACAGCTAAACTGACAACAGAGTTCAAGATTGGCTTACTTTGTAGCGTTTAACGAAGGTTACCACTGATGAGCACTCGTTCTCAAAAGTACAGTGACGAGAACAGTCGCTATGCAGTATAATCATTTCAAGGAAAGCTCATGATTCCTTTTGCTTCTCTTGAGTGCGTCTCGAACAGTGCTAAGCCCTCTAGGTGCGCAGAATGGCAGTCTTCTTCAGCACACTTGTTTGGGGAAGGATAGAGGAAGGGGACATTTGACGTAAATGCCCTGTTCACGCATTCCCCGACGCTTAATTACTACTATCTGCTGCTTTTTAATTTTGTACTCGTAATGAATGACGTTATGTATGAGCACGAGAAAAATTTTCTAAAAAGATAGATATTTTTCATTCATTGCTAATGTATCCTGTTCGTGTGTTCCCCTACTTTGAATTACTACTATCAGCTGCTTTTTAATTTCATGCTTGCAATGAATGAAGTTATGTATGAGCACGAGAAAAATTTTCAAGTTACAAATATTTTTCATTCATTGCTTGGTTGGCCGTAAGGGCGGAGCTCGGCTGTTAGGGGAGCAAGGGAGGGCGAAGAAGGTGTGGGAGGGTGGAGGAAGTTTTACACGGTTTCGGAGCCCGGGAGTATCGCGAGCCAAGTACACTGAACGGAATTGTCGGCAATCGGAAGAATCAGGACCTGGCTTGGCCGTTCTATGGGTTCAGCCAGGTTATACAAGAAGATAAAATTTACTGAAAGGAAACAAACAGCGAGACAGGTGATTGAATGAAAGTGATTCTTGGGTGTTTTGTTTATTTACAACTAATCAAGTTTGCTTTTTTGGAATGACACTTCATTTTGATGTAAAAGTAGAGCGGGTAAAATTCGCTGTTGGATAGAAATTCATGAACGAAAAATAGAATGGTTCGTGGCAGAGAATGAATATGAATAGCAACTGATATGAAATACCTGAAAGAAGAAGAAAAGATGATCAACAGATGCAGAAGTAAAGAAAAACTAGAAACAAATCCCGAGAAGGAGAAAACACCCAAAAGTTCTGAGAAGAAAGATAAAATAGAACTTGTTATGATGGAGGTGGTGGTGGTGGCTGCGACATGTGACCGTAGGATTGTTCGAGAGGAACAGGGAGGGACTACAGGGAGTGGAGGGGGGAAAGGAGGAGAGGGAGAGGGAGAGGAGACGCTGTAGAGGAAGTGGAAAAAGGTGGCGCTGCGAGTTTGGAGGAAGTCGGACTACAGGAAGACGCGCCCAGCCTTGAGGCTTATGACCTCTAATGCTGGACATCAGTGAGGTGTACCTAGACGCCACGATCGAATCCTGCTAGGTAGTGAGGGATGGCACGAAAGGAGGTGGAGGTTTTGGACACCACAACTTTCATGTTCTTTCTGTGCATATTGGACGATCTAGTCATTGGACACCGCAACTTTCATGTTCTCTGTGTGTATTGGACGATCTAGTCATTGGACACCACAACTTTCATGTTCTTTCTGTGCGTATTGGACGATCTAGTCATCGGACACCACAACTTTCATGTTCTTCCTGTGCGTATTGGACGATCTAGTCATTGGACACCACAACTTTCATGTTCTCTGTACGTGTTGGATAATCTACTCATTGGGCACCACAACTTTCGTGTTCTCTGTACGCATTGGACGATCTAGTCATTGGACACCACAACTTTCATGTTCTTTCTGTGCGTATTGGACGATCTAGTCATCGGACACCACAACTTTCATGTTCTTCCTGTGCGCATTGGACGATCTAGTCATTGGACACCACAACTCTCATGTTCTCTGTACGTGTTGGATAATCTACTCATTGGGCACCACAACTTTCGTGTTCTCTGTACGCATTGGACGATCTAGTCATTGGACACCACAACTTTCATGTTCTCTGTTACATGTTGGATAATCTAGTCATTGGGCACCACAAATTTAAGTTCTTTCATATTGGACGATCTAGTATGTAGGCTATGACAGAGCTGCCCTGAGCCCAACACTTGACCATCGCACAACCACACCAGATGCATGAGCTCCTCTCAGCAGTGGCTGTTGAAGGTAGTCAGGTATGTCAGTCGCAGGTGTGAAGGTAACGAGGTAACTAGGCCATTTCCTAGTCCACGTTCACCAGGACTAGCCGTGTTTCTGAGAGCTCGAGATTTGTTGCCTTGTGTTGTCTCGCTCAGCGAGAGTGAGGTAGTCTCTCTTTGGTGAAATCGAATACCTCTCTCAGGGGGAGCCTTGTTGCCGCTCACTCCTGATTAACGCGTTGACTGCGATGGGTTAAACTGAAGTTCAATATTCAAGTCCAATTGAAAGTCAAAAGTTGTCAGAAATTCTATATTCAAGTCCAATTGAAAGTCAAAAGTTGTCAGAAATTCTATATTAAAGTCCAATTGAAAGTCAAAAGTTGTCAGAAATTCTATAAATACCAAACATTAACTGGGTCTATTAAATACCATTAATTTTAAAAATTTTGTTAGAATTTTTCAAGCAACCCGTCGATGGGTCGTATCGCGAGCAACGCGTTAATGAGAGAAAGCATAACTTTATGCTTTCTTTCGTTCATGGGCAGCGTACTGACATGAATAATATCATAGTTGTTTTTAAAGAAAGCTTGAATTTAAATAAATTTCTTTCGAAGAGAATGGGTTAAACATGATTTTTCTGATCCCTAATTCAGATGAAAACATGTCTTTGATTTTTTATTAACAACAAATGACTTATTACCTCTCGAATTTGAATTTCTGGTTGAATCTTCGTAATGTTTGTACGACTCCTTTTATATTGGTGAGGCTGGATAAGTAATACCTTCAAAATTTTAAATTTGAATATTACGAGCTTAGCTTATTCCTCACCTGTTAGCTATCACTTCTAGTGATTCCGTGTGAACGCAAAATAAGCGATAATTTTGAAAATGAAGTAAATTAAAAATAAAAATGGATTGAAGCCCTGCGTAGGGTTAATCGAATTTTGCCATTCATTTCATAGCATTAGCTGAGAGCTCAAGTTGAAATTTACTGACAGTTAAAGGCATCTACAAACTGAAACTGACTACAGTCGGCTGTTCGGAAAGGAGAAGAAATCGTTGTGTCTCACACAGCTACCTTCCTATATCGCATGCAATGTCGCATGATTGCACCGCTACAAAGGAGGATTGCGTCTGGCCGGCCAATGACATTTCCTTATAATGCCTTGAAAAGAACTGTTACAAAACGACGCCGTCGACTCTAGTTGTCGCCTGCAATTGATAAGTTAACCCGTTCCCTGCGTATTGGAACATTTGTGTACCGCTTGGGAAATTGCTCATTCCCGTACGGGTATAAATGAATGACATTTCGTGTTCCACGACCTTTTTAAACAAAAGTTTTCATACGAGGTGAAATGTTATCGTATAGTAGTATTTTTCTTATTTTTTAGGAATGGTGAAAATGTATTTGAGCAGTAAAGTCGATTTACCAATTCTGACTTAACCAAACCAACCGTAACAACCGTGAAAATGCGATGAACGTGTTAATCACCTGGAAATTCCTCAATATATTTTACTTGCAAATCATAGCTGGTCACTTAAATTTCTTGTATGAGCTGGTAAAAATTGAAACGACAAATGCCTCATTAAAAAAAGTAATTTGCCGAGTTACAGCTCTAAGGAAGAATACGCTGATCTAAAAAGATCCCAACTCGTAAGTCTATATCGCAATGACTGACAGAATAGGGGTCAAAGTTTTGAAAACACGGAGCGCTCCAATTACAGAGACGACGCTGCCGAATTTGCTATTTTGATTATAAAACGCGGTGGTTAACCCATTCCTTATACACGGAGCACTCAAATTCGAGTGAAGACGCTGCCTAATTCACTACACTAATGTTAAAACACGATAGTTAATTAACCACTCCCTTATAACATTTACGTATGCAAAGTTAAGACCATGGAAGCGAGGGTTACCGAGTGACCTATATATATATAATGAAGGTTCAAAAACGACATAAAAACTGAAACTAAACCTTGGAGGCGCACCGCAACTGGCCACAGTAGCGGGCCTTTGATGTTGCTAGAAATTCTGTCTCGTGTTTTCTTTGCCAGCATTTTAGCCTGACATGAGTACGTCTCTTTGTAACTTGGGGTTCCCTCATAATTTAAGGTTTTGCTGGGAATTTCTGTTGTTATGTGTGTTTCTCTTCTTGTGCGTATTTCTGTATTGTTGTGCTTCTAGTGGTATTTCTGCGTTTCTCACCACGTTCCTAAGGTTTTTCTCTTGATTTCAGAGATTTTCTCTTAATTTTGTACTTTTTAAATCATTTTACAGCTTTTCGTTTCATTTAAAGTTTTTTGATGATTTCCCCTCATGGGGATACAACTATTGTATCTATGGGAATTAGCGCTCCCAGGGGAAAAATGTGAGGGCCCGAGCTGAGTGTTTGGTAGGCCTTCTTTTTGTTGAAATAAAATGTTTTTTTTTGTTATGTTAAAGACCAACTTTTTTCTGTTCACTACTGTCCTGTTTTTCAGCTACTCTGACTTTCTTCTTCAACTTTTATCTTATTTCATGAACTTCTTTCCCAACTTACTGCTTCTATGCCCTTTCTGCATAGATTCCTCATTTTCTTATCTCCATACTAAATGGTGCCTTCCTCCTTCCTCTCTTCGATACGCTCTATTTTTGCAGCGTTTAGGGAGGCTTAAAATAACTTATAATCTAATCTTTTTGATGATTTTAAAGTTTTGTTCTTCATATTGAAAATTTTTCTGTCTTTTAAAAAGTTTCGCTCCACATTGGAGTCATCCTGCATATTTTGGAGCTTCTTCAGTGGCTGCCGTTTAAATTTGAGTTTTCACGCGATATCCTAACGAACAACCAACAAAAGCTGGCTAGCTTAAACTGATCAATGTATGATTCTTGCCCAGCTTCTACACCCGTTGACAAGTGAGCCACGATCTGTGGCTCACTTATCTGCCTGAACACACGTGAGGTAAATCTAACGGAGCTGCTCGGATAGCCGGTGCACTTGACCAGAAGTTTTGTACGCATATGTTCAGAGTTTATTTCCCACTCAAATTAGAGCATAAAAGAGGTTTTTACTAGTACACGTGTGTGTGCAGCGGACTTGGGAAATAATGCCCAGCTGCACTGGCTAACGTTCGGCTCGAGTTGTTGCGCAATCGTAGGCGTATTCCCAAATGATTGAAACATGGTTCTTATTATACTCGTGATTTCTTGCGCTCATCTGACATCAATTTATTACTCATTATCATTGGTTGTGAGTGCTCAGAAGGGGGCGGGCTGTATATCGTTCGAAAGAGTGCATAGATAACGGCTCGGGAAATGAGTTTTTCATTTATTCATGCCCTAATTATTTAGTTATGATGGATTATAAGCGAAAACCAACTCCAAACCCAACTACGCGTGAACATCCTTCAGTCCTGAATCAATCCATATTAAATTTTGGGGGTCTAGATAATAACGCAAGTACTTAATGACTAAAATAACAAAAGTAATTATCATCAAGTTTTTCTTATAATACTAATTTCTATTATTTGGAAGAAGTCCCATCCAAGACCTATAGCTGTACCCGGTCAGGTTCCCAGAATAGATTCACGTTTTATCATGAACGACGTGTTTTTGAAAATGTTGAATTTTTTATTTTAGGAACGGAATTATGCGCTGAAAATTTGTCCGTAGCTGCGTGAGACCATTATCTGATAACTTTTAGAGTTTATGGGGCTTAGGGTCATCTAAATTTTTGTTAATGGTCGTAAATCTTGAAAAAC
Organism: Morinoia aosen; assembly: GCA_030386875.1. Lineage (NCBI taxonomy): Eukaryota > Metazoa > Arthropoda > Malacostraca > Amphipoda > Talitridae > Morinoia > Morinoia aosen. The sequence continues at coordinate 14,107,506 of CM059562.1, forward strand.
TCGACGGCTTTCTGCGCTTACCTGACAAATGTTAACCTCAAAAATTGTTTTCGAAATTATACAAAAAACTTCGTAGAAACTCGCAATTTTTTGCTTGACTTAGACGTATCTTGGTTCTCTTTACCTGCATATGTATTTTCAGCCAATAATTTTACCTGGATGGTGAAATTTGAGTGATTTTTATTTGAATTTTGACGGTTGACGCGCTCGCGCGACCCCTGATGCAACAAAGGTGAGCATTCTCAACATTACATGTTGGTTAAAGCATGCTATTTGTAAATTCTGGGTTACAACTATTTCTAGCAAATCTATACGGAATATGCAAGGAAACTAACTAGAATAGCATTTGTATTTGAACTAGCACACGTGATGACAGCTGCTTTTTGATGTACAATGGCGATGACCTTGAGTTGGTCTGCTCAGAGCGTTAGAAGAAAACGTAGACTGACGCGCGAAAATTTCTACACATGATTTCCATGCATATATCACACTAAATGCCGTACATTTTGTTATCAACAGGTATTGATTTTCAAATTGATAATTATGTAACATCCACACACCACACTCGCTACACACACACCACTCGCCACACCTACCACACCAAGCCACATACCCGCCACACATACCACACCAAGCCACACACCCGCCACCAGCACCACCAGTGACCAGCGCCACCTGCCACCAGCACCACCCGCCACCAGCACCACCCGCCACCAGCCCCACCCGCCACCAGCACCACCCGCCACCAGCCCCACCCGCCACCAGCACCACCAGCGACCAGCACCACCCGCCACCAGCCCCACCCGCCACCAGCCCCACCCGCCACCAGCCCCACCCGCCACCAGCACCACCAGCGACCAACACCACCCGCCACCAGCACCACCCGCCACGAGCACCACCAGCGACCAGCAACACCCGCCACCAGCCCCACCCGCCACCAGCCCCACTCGCCACCAGCACCACCCGCCACCAGCACCACCCACGACCAGCACCACCCACGAACAGCACCACCTACGACCAGCACCACCCACGACCAGCACCACCCGCCACCAGCACCAACCGCCACCAGCACCACCCGCCACTAGCACCACCCCCCACCCGCCACCAGTCCCACATGCCACACCCGCCATCAGCCCCACATGCAACACCCGCCACCAACACCACCCGCCACCAGCCTCACCCGCCACCAGCCCAACCCGCCACCAGCCCCACCCGCCACCAGCCCCACCCGCCACCAGCACCACCAGCGACCAACACCACCCGCCACCAGCACCACCCGCCACGAGCACCACCAGCGACCAGCAACACCCGCCACCAGCCCCACCCGCCACCAGCCCCACTCGCCACCAGCACCACCCGCCACCAGCACCACCCACGACCAGCACCACCCACGAACAGCACCACCTACGACCAGCACCACCCACGACCAGCACCACCCACGACCAGCACCACCCGCCACCAGCACCAACCGCCACCAGCACCACCCGCCACTAGCACCACCCCCCACCCGCCACCAGTCCCACATGCCACACCCGCCATCAGCCCCACATGCAACACCCGCCACCAACACCACCCGCCACCAGCCTCACCCGCCACCAGCCCAACCCGCCACCAGCCCCACCCGCCACCAGCGCCACCCGCCACGAGCACCACCCGCCACGAGCACCACCCGCCACGAGCACCACCCGCCACGAGCACCACCCGCCACGAGCACCACCCGCCACGAGCACCACCCGCCACCAGCACCACCCGCCACCAGCGCCACCCGCCACCAGCACCACCCCCCACCCGCCACCAGTCCCACATGCCACACCGGCCATCAGCCCCACATGCAACACTCGCCAGCAACACCACCCGCCACCAGCCTCAACCGCCACCAGCCCAACCCGCCACCAGCACCACCCGCCACCAGCACCACCCGCCACCAGCACCACCCGCCACCAGCACCACCCGCCACCAACACCACCCGCCACCAGCACCACCCGCCACCAGCACCAACCGCCACCAGCACCACCCGCCACCAGCACCACTCGCCACCAGCACCACCCGCCACCAGCACCACCCGCCACCAGCACCACCCGCCACCAGCAACACCCGCCACCAGCTCCACCCACGACCAGCACCACCCACGACCAGCACCACCAGCACCACCCACGACCAGCACCACCCGCCACCAGCCTCACCCGCCACCAGCCTCACCCGCAACCAGCCTCACCCGCCCCACCCGCCACCAGCCCAACCCGCCACCAGCACCACCCGCCACCAGCCCCACATGCCACACCCGCTACCAGCCTCACACGCCACCAGCCTCACACGCCACCAGCCTCACACGCCACCAGCCTCACACGCCACCAGCCTCACCCGCCACCAGCCCCACCCGCCACCAGCACCACCCCCCACCCGCCACCAGTCCCACATGCCACACCCGCCACCAGCCCCACATGCAACACCCGCCACCAGCCCCACCCGCCACCAGCACCAGTCCCACATGCCACACCCGCCACCAGCCACCAACACCACCCGCCACCAGCGCCACCCGCCACCAGCACCACCCGCCACCAGCACCACCCGCCACCAGCACCACCCGCCACCAGCACCACCCGCCACCAGCACCACCCGCCACCAGCACAACCCGCAACCAGCGTCCAGCACCACTCGCCACCAGCACCACCCGCCACCAGCACCACCCGCCACCAGCCCCACCCGCCACCAGCCCCACCCGCCACCAGTTCCACCCGCCACCCGCCACCAGTCCCACATGCCACACCCGCCACCAGCCCCACATGCAACACCCGCCACCAGCCCCACATGCGACACTCGCCACCAGCCCCACATGCCACACTCGCCACCAGCCCCACATGCCACACCCGCCACCAGCACCACCTGCCACACCTGCCACACCCGCCACCAGCAACACCCGCCACCAGCCCCACCCACCACGTATCACACACCACACCAGCTACACACCACACCAGTTACACACCACACCAACCACACACCACACCAGCCGCACACCCCACCAACCACTCACCCCACCAACCACACGCCCCACCAACCACACACCCCACCAACCACACACCACACCAACCACACACCACACCAACCACACACCACACCAGCCGCACACCACACCAGCCGCACACCTCACCAACCACACACCCCACCAACCACACACCCCACCAACCACACACCCCACCAACCACACACCCCACCAACCACACATCCCACCAACCACACACCCCACCAACCACACACCCCACCAACCACACACCACACCAACCACACACCACACCAACCACACACCACACCAGCCGCATACCACACCAGCCGCACACCCCACCAACCACACACCCCACCAACCACACACCCCACCAACCACACACCCCACCAACCACACACCACACCAAACACACACCACGCCAACCACACACCACACCAACCACACACCACGCCAACCACACACCACACCAACCACACACCACACCAACCACACACCACACCAACCACACACCACACCAACCACACACCACACCAACCACACACCACACCAACCACACACCACACCAACCACACACCACACCAAACACACACCACACCAAACACACCCCACCAACCACACACCACACCAACCACACTCCACGTACACCAACCACACACCACACCAACAACACACCACACCAACAACACACCCCACCAACCACACACCCCACCAACCACACACCACACCAACCACACACCACACCAACCACACACCACACCAACCACACACCACACCAACCACACACCACACCAACCACACACCACACCAACCACACACCACACCAACCACACACCACACCAACCACACACCACACCAACCACACACCACACCAACCACACACCACACCAACCACACACCACACCAAAAACACACCCCACCAACCACACCCCCCACCAACCACACCCCCCACCAACCACACCCCCCACCAACCACACACCACACCAACCACACACCACACCAACCACACACCACACCAACCACACATCACACCAACCACACACCACACCAACCACACACCACACCAACCACACACCACACCAACCACACACCACACCAACCACACACCACACCAACCACACACCACACCAACCACACACCACACCAACCACACACCACACCAACAACACACCCCACCAACGACACACCACGTACACCAACCACACACCACGTACACCAACCACACACCACGTACACCAACCACACACCACACCAACAACACACCCCACCAACCACACACCCCACCAACCACACACCCCACCAACCACACACCCCACCAACCACACACCACACCAACCACACACCACACCAACCACACACCACACCAACCACACACCACACCAACCACACACCACACCAACCACACACCACACCAACCACACACCACACCAACCACACACCACACCAACCACACACCACACCAACCAAACACCACACACCACACCAACCACACACCACACCAACCACACACCCCACCAACCACACACCACACCAACCACACACCACACCAACCACACACCACACCAACCACACACCACACCAACCAAACACCACACACCACACCAACCACACACCACACCAACCACACACCACACCAACCACACACCACACCAACCACACACCACACCAACCACACACCACACCAAACACACACCACACCAAACACACACCACACCAAACACACACCACACCAACCACACACCACACCAACCACACACCACACCAACCACACACCACACCAGCCACACGATGCTCGCAATACGGTGCATCAATTGGTCTTATGAAAAATTCAAATACCCATTTTTAAATTAAGTTAGAAAATGGACCCAGTTAATGCTAGGTATTTATATGATTGCAAAGCACTTCTGACTCTAAATTCGAGTTGCATATTGAACTTTACTTTAACTCTAAGCAGTCAACGTGTAAGACATTCAATTTAATCATAGGTCTTTCATCTTTGAAGTTAAACATTTTCATGACAGCAATGGACAATCAAACAAAAATAAATCTTTGACAGAAATGTAATTCGTTTATTATAAATATAAACATAATTACACGGCTTGACATAATTGTGAAACCTCTAAGGATCGAGTTTACACAGGCGTTAATTCATCACATTCGGACGCGCTCACGAGGCTAAAGTGGGCGTTGTTAGCCCCCTTTTATCGTATTATATAAAAAAATGGCTGCCAAAAGTAACCGTTCCACCAATGAAAGATTCTAGCCTCAAAAGGGGGCAATGAGAGTTGACCAGTGATTGGAAGGGGGGCAATCGGTGACAACCAATCATGGTTCCCAATTACTGAGCGCTAGCTTGTGGCTGAGCGAAAACTTATGAGAGGCCTCGTCACGGAAGCGCATTTCTGCGTCGCGCGGGCGGCCTCAAGTGCCTGAAGCGCACGCCCGGCGTCGTCCAGGAGCATCACGGCTGCGGAGCGCAAGAAATCACGCAAGTTACGTCGCCGGAGCGCAGCCCCGCCCCAAATCACGATTACACTTACCATACTTCTGATATGCGTATTTTGACACTCCTGCCCGCTGTGTGTTGTGTACGTGAATGTGTTGTCTTCGTCTTTATAATTTGGTACAGTGTGTTCTTGTATTCTTCTATGAAAAGATGTATAATGGTTTTGCATTTCACAGTACATGGACGATACGTAAGACTTGTCAGTTCCTCTGTTTCTCACGTTTATTTTTCGGTCTGATCAACGTAACGTTTGCATTTTATGTTCGCATGCCCTTTGCAACGCGCCACTTTGAGCTCACCAGCTGAGGGGGTAAACTGAAGTACTTTATTAAATTTAAATGACACCCAATTTTAGGAGTTAACATTTCAATGGTGTAAAAGTAAATTGTAGCGTGCCCTCATTTGGTTTTGTTTTACTACCTGCGTACGAAAATGCAGTTTGTTAGTCACCTGCATTACAGAAATCCCCTCAGGGGCCATCGATTGTTCCCCAAACAGTTGCCGTAGTGAGGAACACATCGTGACTGAAGATGAATAACGTATATGTGAAAAATAACAAGGTACACAATTCTAAAATCGATTTGCGATATCAATTCTCGTTACATAGATTGATTTAAACGTAACAAACATGCCACAAGGCAAATTCTTTCCAGCGTTGATCTGAAGTCGAAATGAGCGAGTGGGATTTGAATGTCCAGTTAAGGACGGAACTATTCGTGAAATCACGATATGTTATTCCACACCAATTGTGTCCACGCACGGAGCCTGAATTTAAGAATCCTCGTCTGGATTCTTTCTATGTTAAATTCATATTTGCATGATTGTCAAAGGCTGTTCATATTCTTTGAAAATAGGTCGGATTTATGCTCAGTTCACTTCGTGAAGCTGAGACCATTCACGAGGTAGTTAAGGGGAAGTCATCTCTGCGTCAGCTTCTTTCCTGTTTCGCACTAATGTACTATTAGACTAAGCAACTTCTACACCTTGCTCTCATCTAATTAGCCGAAGTTCTATATACCTTCGTCGAGTACTCTCCGTCGCAACTATCCTTCCTTAAACTGATTCGATAAGGTAGCTGTTATTGTTATGGGACACCTTCATGTGCATTTCAATTTATGCCGTGTTGTAACGATCAATGCAACACACAAAACGTCTTCCGACGTCAAGAAAGAGATAACTGCTTCTCACATCATCAAGAACATACCAGTAGGTAACCAAGAGCCTTGAAAACGCAAATTTCACGTCCTATTACACACAGAAGTGGCTTTCATAACAACCCAAGAGCATTGCAAATCGACCTAATCCAGCTTTCCGAATGTCACAACTAACTCACCTTGCGACAAAAAGCCGCAGTACGCGAGTGCTCGGAAAAAGAGCGCTAGGCTGAAGCTGGAGTTGCCGTGCAGTTTCTCTGGACGACCGACCTTGCCTTGTGCGCGTGTCCGCCGCGCTTGGCTACTGCGAACAACGGTGAGGTGCAAAGGCCTCCCATCCCTCGCCCGCTAAGGCCCGTTGTGCGGAAGTAGGAGCGTCGGCGCGAGTGTGGTTCCCTACTTGCGCGCGCCGCCCTTGCTCTTCCTCCGTGTTTTCGAGTCATCTTCTCTTCTGAGTGGCGTTTGTCTACGTATACCTGATGAAGCAGTCTGGCGTGATTCGCCTTACGGGTTTTTAAACACGTGTGTTTCCTGTACGTTGCACGTCTGTCGCTCTAGTACTCACACTTTCGCTCTTACTTTGAACTTTGAAAGCTGTTTTATCAGCAGAATGGTCCAGATATGACGTGGCTTTTGACCCGATGGTTCTCTTGTGCCGCACTAACGTTCTGTGCTTCGAAATAGTTTTGCTAGTGCAGTCTCTACGCCCAGCGCAGTTTATTTGTGGACGATTTGAATGCACTAATTTTTCCACGTATATGTTAACAAACCTATTGGACTATATTCGCACTCAGAAACCAAGTCAAAATGCATGCTTTGCTGAGCACGTTACTAATGACCGCCTGAAGGATCCATCGCGTTTTACTGCGGGATGTTTTTGAACCAAAATATCGTGGAAAAAATCTTATCTTTCTCGTTCATCATTTCCTGGAAAATTTTACAACAAAATCTAATGACATCAATGATATACTTCACCTTCATCGTTTAGGTGTCCAGTGGAATACGAGGAATTTTTTACTGCATTAAAGACTTTTAATCCCCTCTGCTCCAAAAGAAAAACTCTGTCACGGAGAGTTGAACATTCGTGAGAGAATAACGTCTTCCGCAACTCGCACGATCGATGGCTTGAAGCCACTTGAGAGGAAATAAGTAGCTTTTTTGCTGCTCCTCGCTGTTACAATATTAGTACTTGAACACTTCTCTCCGTTATCTTCTTCCCATAGACATCGTAATCATGAAAATTCGTGAAAACTTGTCGTTTTTATAATCTTCTGTGAATACTTGATAGCTTTAGAAAAGTTTTTGACTTCTTTTCTCCGTGATACTATTTAAGAAATATTTCTCAACGTTATGGTCTTTTCTGTTTATGAATTACAGCTTCAATTGTTCATGAATTCTTTTCGGTGTTGTAATATCTAATGAACTCATCTTGCTTAGATTAAATTCAATAAGTACTTCTCACCTGTATATTTCTTGCGAACATATTTCGGCATTGTGAGTGGCTGAGAACTTCATGTTCTACTTCACAGTTGTCCCTAGAATAAGTTTTGTTTTAAGGCCAGAAAATATAATACTCTTTTGATATGCTATGGACCATCTTTTTTCAATTCACTGTAGTCCTTTTTTTTTCAGCACCTATGACTCCATCTTCAACTTTTGCACGGTTTCATAAACTTCTTTCTTGCTGTTTCTATGCGCAGGGGTCTCATTTGGGAACACACTTTGTACAGATTCTCCGTTCCTTTTAACTCCATACTAAATGGTGTCTTCCTCCTTCCTCTTTGGAACACCTTTCTTGGGGGTGGAGGGGCTTAAACTAACTTATAATCTAATGTATCATCAGCCCCTTAGGCATTTCCTGTCCCTTTTAAACTCGGGTATAGGAACATTTTTCTTGACAGTTTATACCTATAGCAGTATTTACTTACGTACTTCACAGTTATGAGAACATCTGAAATCAGATTATGAAGTTGGTATCATGACAGCGCACACGCGCGTCACTGACTGTGCGCTACCATTGTCGTTCAGTGGTGAGTGAATGGAAACTAAATTTCATTGTCGAGGTCAAACGTCACCGAATGCTAACTGAATTAGCAAGAATAATTTGATGAAATGAATAGACGTCATCAAATGTGATTCATGAAGAACTGTTCGCCAAAATCATGCGGCTAAGCGATCCTATCACACTGGCGGGCACCTCTTTGCTTCTTTCTCGAGCTTCAGAACATCGAGTCTATAATCCGGAATTTACAATTGAGCTTTTGGACTATCCTGTCCAAAACTGCGTTGATGCCGGGAGCTTCCGATTAGGGTTAGTTCTTTGAAGTTTACTCGCCTCAGTACGAAATGGGCATAGAATAAGCAAATAAAAAAACGTAATCAACTGCTGGTCGTGGATATTTCGACAGCTCTTATTGAGGGGTTAGAATGGTTTGCAGTTGACAATGAAATTAACGATGGAAATAATTAAAATTACCATTTTAAAACTTGAAACTACTGTAATTAAAACTACTTGAACTTGGTGAAATGCAGCTAGTAAAACACCCCTGTGACTTATCTTTTGCAGACTAACTTCGTTCATTTTTGATTTCTCATATTAGCGATGCAGATTATTCAGGTTGTGCTTGTGCGAGGAGTATCAGGTCTAATGTAAACGTTGAATGTTTTATAACAGCGGAAAATTTTTTCGTGTCTGATCTCATATTACTGGGGAGTACAATTGTCCAAAAAAATATTAGTATACTTTCCTCAGAAACATGGCCAATGAATGCTCACTTGAAACTAATAATTTCTCTCACTGCGAAACTTCCTTGAATGTTTAGCCGGTTTCATGGAATTTAAATATGAGCACATAGATCTTTATAGAATTGTTTAGATCTTTCGACATAACCTCGTACCGACAAGATGTTATTATTTCCTTAATTGAGTTATCATTACGTTTGTACGTAGTAAAGAAATTGTTATTGTACGAATAGAAACCCCAGCCAGGCTTCGATTATGTGGGAATAATTACCCAAGGTTCTGTGTTACCCCGCCCTCTTGGTGAATAAATACGTGAGGCAGAGCAAGTCTCAGCCGCTACACTAACTGGCCATGGTGTCTGCAGGCATTTTACGACGAAGTTACGGCTGCATTTGTCTCTTGAAATCCTTGTAGCTGATTTCTTCCAACGTTCTTTCATTGTTTCGTTGAACCAATTAGCGTAACGCATGAAAGTCGTTCTACTTTAGGAGTTTGGTCAAAGCCCACATTCGATTGTTGTAGTTGAACGATTTCCTCGAGGACCCTTCAATTCGAACGATTGTATATTGTGTCATGAACGACAAAACTTATGAACGTTGTCCTCCAACTTACATTTCCACGAACAGTTCAGTTGAAGCCTGCAATGGCTAGAGTTGATTGAATCCACGTGCGACTTCAACTTTAAATCCAACCTTGGTCTTTGTTAGGAACGCAAAAACTAGTTTAAATCTTATTGTGCCATCACCTTCTATTTCAACGATCATTTAACAAACCCTTCATTTGTTGAAGTTGACAAAATTCCTCCTGGGATTTTAACTTTCAGTCCAACCCTAATCAATGTGATGAACATAGAAACTTGAGAAATTCCAATTGTCCCTTCAACTTCCATTTCAACGCATGTGCCCACGATGGCTGAAGTTGACTGAATTCCCCGTGCCACTTAAATTTCTGGCATGATCTGGCCAAAGTACACCGTCTCCAGGTCTCGCTAGTATGCATGTTAAGGTTCTAATGCACACTCGCGGCTTGGTTCCCTGTGCTCATGCGCACTAGAGCGCGTGCGTGATCGCAATGGCAATTCTCTCATGAGCTCTGCAAGTCGTTCGTTGTACTTGTTGAACGGCGTTGTTCACTGCCACTTTAAAACACTGCTCTTGCGCTCATGCTGAAATCAAGCTCGAAAAATTCACGGTAAGAGAAGCTCTCGACACTAGATGCAGTTTGACGTGACTCCAAATACTTCAATAACGAGGGATTTTTTCGTTTCTGTCAAGAAGGATTTTGCGATACTGTACTTTGATAATCCCGTTCTGCTCAGGGTTTGGATTTCTGCCCCCGCATAAGCAAATGTCTGGTTAAACCTTCGGGTTGGTGCATCAGTAACCGCACTGCATTCGTATACCAATTAGCAGGCTCTTAACTAGCGTGATTTATAAACTATAGAACCCAACGAATTCTTAAACAACTGTTGCCTTGACTAAATGCTAATAGGTTTTAACATCACATGGGACTTAAAGTTGAAGATTTTGTTTTGTATTTCTATTCCGTACACAAGGGATAGTTGGACCTTTTATTGAGGTAAATGAGACCTCCTTCATCGACATGATAAATTAGAGGACTGTGGGTGAAACTTACATTCGTGTCGAGACTATACACGCAGTATTATTTTTAATTGTGTAGCGAGTTTTGTGGTGTTATCGTCCCCTCAGGGAGATACAACTATAGTATCTATGGGAATTAGCGCTCCCAGGGGAAAAATGTGAGGGCCCGAGCTGAGAGTTAGGTAGGCCTTCTTTTTGTTGAAATAAAATGTTTTTTGTTATGTTAAGGACCACCTTTTTTCGGTTCACTACTGTCCTGTTTTTCAGCACCTCTGACTTTCTTCTTCAACTTTTATCTTATTTCATGAACTTCTTTCCCATCTTACTGTTTCTATGCCCTTTCTGCATAGATTCCTCATTTTCTTATCTCCATACTAAATGGTGCCTTCCTCCTTCCTCTCTTCGATACGCTCTATTTTTGCAGCGGTTAGGGAGGCTTAAACTAACTTATAATCTTATAATCTAATCTGCGGTGTTCGCGTGTGATATCAGACGCAGCAGCATGAATCCTTGAGTGTAACGTGTTACTACACTTGTGTTACAAGTTATAAGGTATGTCCACTTATAGGAAGAATTATGTCCCTTTGTAGTAAATTTCTCTGAAATAAAACGACTATTTGTTCGATCGAGAGACTTCCGGGGAGAAAATGTGGGGTTCCCAGCTGAAAATTAAGAACGCCTTCCTCATGTTGAAAAATAATTGTTTTTTTAATTATGGACTACCTTTTTCAGTTCGCCAGCGCCTTTTTTCAGCTCTTATTACTCTTTTGTGCAACTTTTATCACATTTCATAATTTTTTTTCCAGTCTTGCATGCTGTTGTTATGTTCAGGGACACACTTTGGGCATGGATTCCCCATTCTCTCGACTCCATATGGAGTCGAGAGAACGGGGAATCTATACGTATCAGTGCCTTTATTCTTCTTATCTTCCCAACATCTTTTTTGCTATCAGTGAAGCTTGAATAAAATTTTAATGAAATAATCTCTACTCTAGCTTGAATCAATGCCTGCTCCAATTTCTTCACACGAAAGTACACGAATTTTTTTGCTGTAGAAAGTACCGGGTTGGTGTGACTTTTCTCAACGTGAAATTATGAATTTTCTGCTGGACATACCTGAAATTCATGCCTGAAAATTTGAGTTGGTGGATACAGATTAGCTCTCCACACATTGTGTACGATCATTATCAACAGCTCCGTAAGTTCAACCGTTCAGGACTCAATTAATTTACTGCAATTTACCGCTCCATGGAAGTACAAAATGCCCCTGATTATTGACAGCCTCTGCAGTTCGCCGCTCGGTCGGTCATACTTAATTCATCTTATCGACTGCCCCTCCAGTGCCCTGGACCGGTATTGAAACGAAGTGCTGCTCGTAGCCAGGCTTGTGATTTGCCTGTTTTATCATTGCCATTTTAAGTTTATTCGTCCATTTCAGCAGTACATAGAGTGCGCTCCGTACCAGGACTCTCAAATATTTATTCACGATCGGGAACCTGGAATCTTTTACGACTGGAATAGTGAAAACATTGTTAAGTGCAGTTCCGTCGCCTAATGTGTTAGGTTTAAAATTTACAGCCGTGCGTTACGACTGTTGGAGACGACTTTTACTCGCTTTGGCGTGAAATGCATGTCAATGGAAGTATATGGCTGCAACATTAAACATTGAGTAACATATAGTATTCACTAGCAACTGTAAGATGAGGAATTAACTTCTTCCCATTATATCTTGAACTGCGATGCATTGGTAAAAGTTTACGGACTTAATGTTTGGCCTTTTTAAATTAAACCAAATTCAAGCCTGAGAGTTGGTGCCTGTTTAAATGTAAAGTGCTTTGAGTCGAATTAAGTCCATACTTGACAAATACTATTTCACTTAAGACGCGTAACACACTCTATATTAACACATATCCTGCGATGGGATTTTACTGATGGTTACTGAAGGAATTTTCATATGCTGCTTACCGACCTGCAGTCACTAACTCAATTGTTATAAATATTTAATGAAAGCTAAATGGAGGCACGATCCAGTTAATATTTGCTCTTTTCAAAATTCCTCACTACAACTGACTTGAAATTAAATTGAACACTGAACTTTTGTTGAATCTATCGCAAGAAGAAAACGTGTTAATCTGAAGCGTAAAATGATTATTCCGGTGGTACTGACTGCCTGCGTGAGCAACAAACCAATTTACCGCACATTTTCAATGGTTTTACTGAAATGGTTTCACGTACTATTCAATACATCTAGCAATAATGAGAACTTCATTGGCTTCGATTTTCAGCATATCATTTACCTGAACCTTCAGAGTTTCTTAATTAGGTTTTCAGTGTTGAAGACTTTTTGATCTTAAGATATATTAACTCACTTGAATCCTGATGGTTTCTTCTTTATTTTCATCCTGCTCCTCTTTAATCTTAACTTATGTTAACGCACTTAAATCCTGATGGTTTCTTCTTTATTTTCATCCTGCTCCTCTTTAATCTTAACTTATGTTAACGCACTTAAATCCTGATGGTTTCTTCTTTATTTCCATCCTGCTCCTCTTTAATCTTAACTTATGTTAACGCACTTAAATCCTGATGGTTTCTTCTTTATTTCCATCCTGCTCCTCTCCTCAAGACTTTTCAACTATAAATTACATTTACACACTCAAATCCTGATGGTTTCTTCCTTATGTTCATCCTGCTCCTCTCCTCAATGGGACCGAAAACGCGGCAATAGGTTCAGGTTAGCTAGTTGTCTCTCATGTTGTGATGACTGGCGCCACCATTGCGTTGCTGTTTGGCCCGCTGTCTATCTTTCGCGTCCACCTCGCTACTTTCAGCTTTCGTGCCTCCTCCTCTATCTCTACTTCGTCTTTTGTTCTTCTGCCTTCCTACGTTGTTGTTTGTATTTGTAGGGTACACTGTGTGGGAATACACCTAGTGCATAGATTCTCCGTTTTCTACGGTCCATATTTCGTGGTCCTTTTCTTTCGCTCTCTTGAGATCAGTCTTGTTGTTTGCAAATTAATACAACGATCATCTACTCCAAATGATTCCAAAGTTGAGCGCACTCATTTTGATCATTTGTTATCGGATTATTCGTTGTAGATGATTAGACAGATCATTAAAAAAACAAGAAATTATCGATCATTCATTGTTAAGAATAATAGGGGATCGAGATCGCTCTGCTTAGTAGCGTTGATGAAGTGAGGACTAAAATAATATGAAGTGAAATCAATCGGTAATTTTGCAATTCACGTCGTAGTCTGAGGCATTCGGTTTCCAGGTTTGCTGTCCTTCACATTTAAGTTTCTCACGCTTCAGATTAGTAAACTCATGCTCTATATTTGGGTCTTCTCATGCTTTACCATTGCGTCTTCTCATGCTTCACACTAAGTTCTAGTCATGCTTTACGTTAGGGTTTCCTCGTTATATTCAGTCAGGTCATTTCATGCTTTACATTTAGGTCTCCCCACATTTTACATTCAAGTTTTCTCATGCTGCTTTAAATTTCGGTTTTCTCATGCTTTACATTACGGTTTTCTCATGATTTACATTTGAACCTTCTCTTGCTCTACAGTAGGTTCTTCCCTGGCTTTACATTTGAACCGTCTCATGCGGTAAACACCGGTCTTCTCTAGCTTCACATTTGAGTCAGCTCATTTTTCTCCCACGTCTGTTCCCGGTTTTCTCAGTTGTTCTACAGCGGGATAGAGCGAGGAGAGAGGCCGGGGAGACAAAGGTAGGGGCAGGAGGGAGGATGGGAAGGGGCGAGGAGGGAGTCGAGGGAAACAAGGGGAGGCCAGGAGGGAAGTTGGGGGGGATGGGAGAAAGTGAGAGAGGAGCCCAGATGGATACGTACGAGCGTATGCGACAGGAGGGCGCACAACACAGCACTTGCAGGCGTGTACGCGCGCATGCGCGTCACGTGAACTGAATCTGCGCTTGCCCCAGAAATTTACTCATTGCACTGAGCACGTGTTCGACTTCACTCTAATTTGGGTGCGAGTGTATACGAATGAACTCTATTTTGCACTGAGTACGTGTACGTCTTCACTCTAATTTGGGTGCGAGTACGTACGAAAGAACTCTATATTTTCAGCGTTGTTTGTATTTCTGCGAAGTGAATCTGTACATCCATTCGCTAACGTACCTTTTTTCGGCGTGCTGACGCACAGAGCCTACTCGGCTTTAGAATTGCATTATTTCTCGTCAAATACCACTGAATCTAATTGGATATCTCTTTATTCATTCACTGAGACTTCACTTCTTTTTCGTTGAGTAGTATTCTTACCATGAACGTTTTCTGTAAATGCCTTGAGTGTGTAACTAACATACTGATGTAAAGAACTCTTTTTTGTTTATGCGAAATTAAATGGAAAACTTTTTGTGGCGCCTTGCTGCCCTTTTACACAACCATGCACGAGCATGTCGAAGTCACATGCACTGCTTTGCGTGTGTGTGTGTGTGTGTGTGTTTGTCTTCTTTGCACTCTGAGTATTAAAGCAAAAAATGGATCGACGCGTCTGCGTATACGATTTAACCTTTTCAAGCAAGGTTGCACCGTATAAATATGAATCATCGAAACGCGTAAGTTCGGTGAAGTTCTACTTGAAAATCATGTCCCTGGAAAGGTGAATACACTTCACATTGAAATGGTTCGAGCATTTTTCCGGTAAAACATTTTATTAAAAGCGAAATTGAATAATATCATTTCGGCATTTTGAAGCCCCACATGGATCCACCTTTGAAGCCCCTCGCCGCAGTCTAAACGCTAAGTATAAGGAAGCTACCGTTTTTGCAAACCTTCTCACTATCAAGCATTCAGTTGTAAATAAACTCGTAGTAGATAAATATTCTCATTAACACTAATTTTTATTCTCTCTGTGAAAAAAGTATCTGTAAAGTTAAGTATCTGTAATCTCAAAAGGCATAACATCTGTGCTCGTACGATGACGTACAAACGCTAAGGTTGCTGTCAAATCATCATCCGCTCTCTAAAGTACCTTAATCTAAAAATACCTTACATTTATGCTTGTATAATAACGTACAAATGCAATGACATAGAAATAGAATCATCATCTGCACGCAACAATTGGCGCTGCCTTGTATTGCTTGTACGAGCATTTATTCATCAGCAAACGCACAGCGGCATACTCTGCGTGTGTCTCGCGTGCAGTTCTCGATTCACGCACACATGTATGCGCGTGTGTACGGGCTGAACACAATGCTCGTTGCACAACGCACGTGTGCGTTTGACCGCCAGGGTTGCTATTCTACCGAACACCACTTCTGTAACACCCAGGGTAAGTTTCGTTATTTCAGCCGTCCCTCATTATCGTACATATGGCATTCAAATGGAAATAACACTACTAGTATTAGATAGCTAGTGCAAGTGCGAACCTCGTTACACGATTCGGACATTTAAGGACTAGTAGCGTTCCCACTAGTCGTGTTATTTCAATTAAATGCCATCAGTAAGATAATGAGGAACGATCGAACTAACGAAACTTGCCCTACTCTTGCCCTATTCGCATCGTATCAGTCCACTTAATAGAAGCTGCATGCGACTTGAGCGTCGGTGCAGTCTATCTAGAGCAGACAAAACTTAATAAAGCGTCAAATGCAAGCCGCCTTTTAAAATTGAACGTTTTCAACTAAGGTCCTCTTCGTGATTGCGGGTAAAAATATCTTGGCAAATGTCCACCCAAGCTCGGATATGGATATGCACATGGATATATACAATTTAAACAATTTTAAACAATTTATTTACCACAGGAGATACAGAGGTAGAATGTTTCTTAAGTCTAGTACAATGGACAAGTTTGAATATAGCTACCTGTGGGCCCGAATAAGTTCAGCGACTTCTGGGGCATCCTACCATCAACATTATTCTAAGGTGTACATTAATGTTTAACCTAAATCACTTAACCTAGTTTCACATTAGACTGATCAGTGAGATAATTCAATCGATATCAGATAATTCATTTTACAATATAGGTTATGTGGACTATATTTAACAGTACATTCGATAAAAGATTTAACACCAGACTGAAGGCGAATTACATATTACCCATGGCAAATTTCATTATTGGAAACAGTCATGTTGGAGACAAGATTTGACTTGGTGATCTTACATGACTAATATTCCGATAGGAAGTGAGTCTCGAGATTTCTTTTGAATAACTTGTAAGAATTACTATCACGGATCTCCGCAGGTATTGAGTTCCAAGTTTTAGTTCCAACGAAGAGGATACTGTGTTGCGACCGGGCCTTTGAATAATAAGGAAGCATGAATTTACTTCTATTTCGGGTTAAATGGTCGTGATGACCAGTTTGCGCACTTAATAATAGTTTCAGGCTATTGTCGCCATCATTTCTTAATGTTTTGTAAATGAAATTACAAATGGAGATTTTATAGAGATCTGGAAGTTGAAGTATTTGTAAATTTTTAAATGAATCATTTGTGTGAGCATTATATTCTAGATTCTTTACCGCTCTGATTGCTCTTTTTTGCAGAGTAAAAATTATATTGGTTTTATTTTTATCAGTTCCGTGCCATGCTTCTATTCCGTACTGCAAGTATGGTGAAATGAGCGTTCGGTAGAGCATTCGTAAAGCTGTTTCAGGCAGGTAATTTTTAACTTTATTCAGGATTCCGATGGATTTCGATAATTTAGAACTAATATTAGCGATGTGCTCTTTAAAGGTCAGATGTTATACATCTATCTTAAATGATTCGTTTTCGATTTCTTGAATGCTGTAACTTGAAATTCTCTATCTTAACAGCACACGCGTATTCAAGTGACAAACTAACTTTTTTTCTACAGGAAGATTGAAAATTACTGTAAGCTGTTTCAGTCAAGCTGTTACGTGAACAAAATGAATTGCATAAAATCAAATGAACTAATCAGCAATAATTATGCCTCGGTAAGTAACAGAAACAGTTTGTGTCAAGCTTTTATGAGGCGATCCCTTATATTCATGCCGAAAATATTACTTCTTGTTGGTTTTGAACAGCAAATGAATTTTGACGTTTGACAGAACATGAAATTCAAGGCCAAAAAAACTTAGTCTCGAGCAGGTCAGCACTTTGTAACTATGATATAATAACCGCAAAACAAAACTGCTTCGAATTTCTTATTTTGAACAATGAAAACTTCCGTACTTCGTGAATATGATACAACTACTACACTAGCAAAATATACTCAAATTCCTTGGTTTTGAACATTCAGAATTCGTTGAATTGAATTCACGAGGAATTTGTAATATTTATTCGGTCTTTACCCACTTGAAGCTCTCTCATTTGAAGATGTTTGGTTTAATTATTGCCAGAATCTGAACAATGTATCTCTCTGGCATGATTTAATGCGATAGTTTCTTCCGCAGACGTTGTATTAACAGATTTGGAAACTTGTTTTCCTCAGGTGTTTCAAGTCATATGATCAACCTCAACAAATCCCTTTCTGCATGTGCTTAACCTGACATATTTGCCCGTTACCTATGTGATTCTTCCATTACTACACGAAATGAAAATTAAGTATAATCTCTCGACATGTGATAAGCCTCTATGCGAAGATCATGGCAAGATTTAGTTTAAAAAATTAGATCTTGCCGTGATCTTCACATAGTAATAACAGCCCAGAGGCTTCTGTTAACATACTCGTAGGCGAACTATCAGTTGCGTATGGGCCGAGGCAGACATTTGTAACCGGGATGGAAGATGTCCACAAGACTCAGTTCTCAGAAAGCAGCTAATTGTCCTATGTTAGAACCATTCGTCATTTTAGTGATTCGATTCAGTTGTTCAGAGTGCACTCGTCTACAGCTGTTCCTCGTAGCGCAGCCAACTCCACTTGGAAGAACTTACGGTGCTACTATAGCGTGAGGTCTACCACCATATATCGCCTACCCAGGTGCAGTTTGAGATGTATAAATTAGGTGTTTATCGCTAAATTAAGTGTATGGAAATAAGCAATATCCGTTAGTAACCTACCGTAACCTCACGCTATGGTACTAGCTAGAGGTAGATCTCATGCCACAGTGTGGTAGACCTCACGATATAGCAGCACCGAACTTACGCTATCAGTTGCAGAACTACGTGAATGGATTCGAAATGCGGCCGAGTTCGCACTGGAATATTCCGCTTCCTACCGCAAGTGCGACGCATCCGTCCGTCGTCAGTGGGACTCCGGGGAATGAAAAATCTTTTCTTTTCCACGTAACTAAGTCGATCATTGCTGCCATGATCGACCCTATGTAAGGGAATACTCCCATGCGCGTTTTTGTAACTTTTGCTGGTTCAGTCTGGTTTATCTTGATATGTTTTTGAAAATAGAGGCTTTATTCGACAAAGCAGTGTATTCTTACACACAAACCGATGGATTCTTACACACAAACCGATAAATTCTTACACACAAACCGATAGATTCTTACGCACAAAACGATGGACTCTTGCATGCAAAACGATGGATTCTTGCATGCAAAACGATGGACTCTTACATGCAAAACGATGGATTCTTGCATGCAAAACGATGGATTCTTGCATGCAAAACGATGGACTCTTACATGCAAAACGATGGACTATCACATGCAAAACGATGGATTCTTACATGCAAAACGATGGACTCTTACATGCAAAGCGATGGATTCTTACTTGCAAAACGATGGACTCTTACACGCAAAACGATGGACTCTTACATGCAAAACGATGGATTCTTACATGCAAAACGATGGATTCTTACATGCAAAACGATGGATTCTTACATGCAAAACGATGGATTCTTACATGCAAAACGATGGATTCTTACATGCAAAACGATGGATTCTTACATGCAAAACGATGGATTCTTACATGCAAAACGATGGATTCTTACATGCAAAACGATGGATTCTTACACACAAACCGATGGATCCTTGCACACAAACCGATGAATTCTGGCACATTAACCAATGGCTTCTCACACACAAACCAATGGATATGTAGATACTACAGCTACAGTTAGGCTCGAAAACTCGTGCCAGTGCGTGATGACTGACTTTCATACAGTTGCTCAAGGGTCGGCAGTCGGACGCTCTCGCGTTAGTGTCCTACTCCTGCACAGCGCGTGCGCACGCGTCAAAAATTCCTGAATGCACATTTTATTACGTGCATTTAGCTGCAATTTTCCCTACGCCCATGTACGTGTAGGTATGTATGCACGCGGGATATGAAAAAACGCACGTGTCCGTGTGTGTGCGTAAAACGGTCATGTGAGCGTTCTTCTGTGACCGCAAGATACTAGAACGTGCGCGCACGCACACATGTACGCAGCGCAAACACACACGCACACACACACTCGCGCGACAGAGAGGGGCTCCCATCGCTTGCCTCAGGGTTGGGGAAAGAGCCGAGTTCAGTGGGCAGTAATCTCGGAGTGTTTGCGTGCGGGGAGACTGGGGAGGCTTCTAATGTCTCACAAATGCGTGCCTAAACTGCCGTGTATGAGTGCGTTAATACGTAAGTTTTTGTGTGAATAAGAATTGAAAATTTTTTGAGAGGTTGAAAAGTTTGTGTATGAATGCGTATTAATAATATATGGGGAGCTTGAAATAAGTTTTGATACGGGTAATTATTTTTTTGCGTGAAACAATTGGGTGATTTTTTCGATATTTTCAGAACACAGCCGGTGATTCACGAAGATGCTGCCAATTTTTTCCCAGAAACAATTCCCAAAATTTCTCCGAGTCAACATGTTGTCTTGAGAACAGCTCTCACCACCAGGCACTGAAGCATTCAACAAAGTTGTAAACAAAAACATGAAAACTCAAGAATTTAAGATAAAAAACTACCGAGGAGGCTTGGTGCTTACTTCATCGAAACAAAATTTTCATCAAAAAACATGCAAATTTAAAAATTTCAGCTCGAGAAAAAACTAACCTGGCGCTTGCTTCAGGGAGGTGTGTGCAGTGAGAGCAAGAAAGGAAATCCCAGTTTTCCTGACATGAGTATTACGATACCCATGTGAATATCAACTAAGGATTCTCAATGTTAAAATATTTCAAAAACCAACATAATACATTGCATGCATCAACTTTATCAGAAATTTTTTTCTTTTCTCGACGGGACCAAAACTGCCCGGCCATGAAACACACACGCGACGCCGCACGAGGTCCAGGCAGCATCAACTCGCTGATATTATTAGCAGGTCGTCAAGGCTCATATATTTGTCTTTCCCTTCACATGCATAAGCGCTAAGGGTCTCAAAAACCGACATTTATGCCTCTAATAAACGCTTTATTGGCATTTGGCGCAACACATCGATACGCGGCGCCGATTTCGTTTTAGGGTAAAATATTCTCAGGCAACGGGGACAAATGCATGGAGGGGCATATGCATGGAGGAACAAATGTATAATGGGACAAATGCGTGAAGAGGCAAATGCATGGAGGGGCAAATGCAATGAGGGGCACGTGCATAGAGGGGCAAATGTTTAAAGGGACAAATGTTTATCTCTGGTAGCCTCCATTCGTGTACGTAAACCCCAATATGTTTGTGTAAGCGTTGGCTCCGTACATGTGCAGGTGAGAGGCATATCAGTCCAGCGCCTCTGCCTAAGTTCACACCAAAGATGCTGCTAGAGTGTATGGCGCGTAAAAAGTGCTCTACGCAAGCCCATTATTTCTAGAAAAGGGGAAAATTAGGCCATAAAACTCCTATTCGTTTTCTATTCGTTCGGAAATGAACTTCATGTAAACGTTTTCATGCAGTACAAGGTCGAGCTTCTGAACTACTCGCTCGACTTGGGTAATTTTTCTGGCAAACCATGCTGCTAGAAAACCGGAAAACACGAATGTATTAAACAACTGTGCAAAGTGGTAGAGTTGACAAGGCCAATGAATTATTGCTGTAGACTTACTTGTGTGAGGAAGCATCGGTAAATATGAAACACCTGCTATTGAAGCTGCACATTCTTTACAAAGACTTCTCGTCTCATGAAATTTTTAATGCTCTGGAGAACGAGATGCAAAGACACTCATCAGAAGAAAACGTTGAGTGCGTTCTAAAAAATCATTCACTCTGTGATAACTAACATGTTTAGTTGTGTATACTGTATGCGTTCACCTACCGCGCTGAGGTTGTACTCAGAAGCTACTTCTACAGAACTTGCTAATAAGTATATTTTCCCTAATCTCATCGCGTTGCCTAAAATTAAAACGTGATCTTTAATTAGGACATCAAGACTCTGTTGTACCAGACTAGCCCATCAAATAGGGTGCCTAGAAGTACAAGTTGCCTGTGCCGGAGTCACCCAGCAAATAGGGGGCCTAGAAGTACAAGTTGCCTGTGCCGGAGACGCCCAGCAAATAGGGTGCCTAAAAGTACAAGTTGCCTGTGCCGGAGTCACCCAGCAAATAGGGTGCCTAGAAGTACAAGTTGCCTGTGCCGGAGTCACCCAGCAAATAGGGTGCCTAGAAGTACAAGTTGCCTGTGCCGGAGACGCCCAGCAAATAGGGTGCCTAAAAGTACAAGTTGCCTGTGCCGGAGTCACCCAGCAAATGGGGTGCCTAGAAGTACAAGTTGTCTGTGCCGGAGTCACCCAGCAAATAGGGTGCCTAGAAGTACAAGTTGCCTGTGCCGGAGTCACCCAGCAAATAGGGTGCCTAGAAGTACAAGTTGCCTGTGCCGGAGTCACCCAGCAAATAGGGTGCCTAGAAGTACAAGTTGCCTGTGCCGGAGTCACCCAGCAAATAGGGTGCCTAGAAGTACAAGTTGCCTGTGCCGGAGTCACCCAGCAAATAGGGGGCCTAGAAGTACAAGTTGCCTGTGCCGGAGACGCCCAGCAAATAGGGTGCCTAAAAGTACAAGTTGCCTGTGCCGGAGTCACCCAGCAAATAGGGTGCCTAGAAGTACAAGTTGCCTGTGCCGGAGTCACCCAGCAAATAGGGTGCCTAGAAGTACAAGTTGCCTGTGCCGGAGACGCCCAGCAAATAGGGTGCCTAAAAGTACAAGTTGCCTGTGCCGGAGTCACCCAGCAAATGAGGTGCCTAGAAGTACAAGTTGTCTGTGCCGGAGTCACCCAGCAAATAGGGTGCCTAGAAGTACAAGTTGCCTGTGCCGGAGTCACCCAGCAAATAGGGTGCCTAGAAGTACAAGTTGCCTGTGCCGGAGTCACCCAGCAAATAGGGTGCCTAGAAGTACAAGTTGCCTGTGCCGGAGTCACCCAGCAAATAGGGTGCCTAGAAGTACAAGTTGCCTGTGTCAGAGACGCCCAGCAAATAGGGTGCCTAGAAGTACAAGTTGCCTGTGTCAGAGACGCCCAGCAAATACGGTGCCTAGAAGTAAAAGTTGCCTGTGCCGGAGTCACCCAGCAAATAGGGTGCCTAGAAGTACAAGTTGCCTGTGTCAGAGACGCCCAGCAAATAGGGTGCCTAGAAGTACAAGTTGCCTGTGTCGGAGTCGCCCAGCAAATAGGGTGCCTAGAAGTACAAGTTGCCTGTGTCGGAGTCGCCCAGCAAATAGGGTGCTAAATGCGCCGCCATGTGCAGACCTTAAAACTCGTGTGTGGGAGTCCTTGTCCGTACTCGGAATGCTCACTGCCATTTCTTTGAATGTGGGTTGAATTTTGCTGTTTGAAATGCACATTAATCGGCATTTGAATCGATATTGTTGGACTGCACGAGTATTATCAGGCCCATATCATAACTATGTAGAACAGCATTACTGTCTTTTTACAGAAATGGTTGAAATGCATGAGTTTTATTTGAATTTGTAGAAAGACTTAGGATTAATTACGCAAACGTGATAATAACGTCGCAATGAATCATCGAATGCACAGTGAAAAACAATAAGGTTTTACTGGCACAGAGATGTTAACATGGTGAAAGCAGGAAAACAATCAACACTGAAACAAATGTAAGAACCATGAACACGGTTTCAGTGACGCGAGTGCTTCCTTATCGCATTCTGATAGAGGCATACCTCTACATTAAATACACACCAGACAAACACTTTCAAGGAGTGATAATAACAACTTTAGCTAAAATATGGTTACTGTTCGAAAATTAGTCTGCTATTGAAACTGTGTGTTATGTTGGAATATGTAGTAATTGTCGCAATATAAGGTTATTGTTAGAATGTTCGGTTATTATAGAACATCAAGTTTATTACAAGACAATACTTTTATTCTGAACAAGTTTGGTTATTGTTGAAATTTGTGGTTATTGTTAGAATGTGCGTTTTTAATCATGTCTTGTAAAGACATGTTTCATGTATCAGGGACAAATGCCCGAGCTGAGAGTAAGGTAGGTTTTCCTTTTCTTAATTGAAATACTTTTGTTGTGTAAACAGCCATCTTTTTTCGGTTCACTGCTGTCCTGTTTTTTAAGCAACAACTACTTTCTCCTTTAACTTTGATCTTATTTCATGAACTTCTTTCTCATCTTTCTGTTTCTATGCCCTTTCTGCAGAAATTCCGCGTTCCCTTAACTCCAACTAAATGGTGACATCTTCCTTCCTCTCATTGGATCGCCTTTGTTGCGTCTTTGTTAGAGGCTTAAACAAACTAATAATCTTATCTAATCTGGGGCAAATGTACTCTTCTGTCTCACATTCTGGAAATTATGACGTAATATTAGGACCCTGTAAAGCTTAATACCAACAAAACCTCTAATATTGAGCTGACATTCAAGGGAAGTAATCAAGTTAAGGCATTCTTTCGTATGCGTGAGAAAAGGTGAAATCACTATTACAGAGAAAAAATTTGGGTTATGTGGGTTAACGTTTTGTAGGTTAGACCAGGCCACATTTAACGTCAGAACTACCCGTTGATGAGCCTGGCAAAACGTATTTAGTTCAGAAAATGCTTTAAACAATGCATATTTAAAAATTTAAAACATTCGCGTCGGTGAAGGAGGATCGCCAATTGTTAAATTTTTGCGATTTAATTTTATTTCACAAAGCTAATTGACGCCGAGCGTTGACTGTGCTGATATTCAATTCATTGGCTTAAAAATCACCAAGATCTTTTAACGCTCGAAAAGTTTCGTAGTAGTTGATATCTCTGAATTAATATCCTATCATCTTGAGGACGATCTTACCTTCATTTTCTTACGAAATCAGGTAATATCGAGTTTTATTGACGCCAGTTCTTTTTTTTCCTGATCTGTTTTCAAGATGTACACAAAACCCAGTAGAAGCAAACAGGTTTCAATTTTTTATACAGTTATTATAATATTTTTGCTCTGGTTCATGACTGTCGAAGACGGTTCGCACGTATTTCTCTCAGAAGAATTTGTCATCACTCGGTGGTGTACTGGATTGCTACTCCTCCACGTGGCTTGACGCGGCCAAACCTCTAAGCCTAAGCAAACAAACAACCAACCGCAGGACCAAGCCAATTCTGTCCTGTTATCCCCTGCTAGTCGCATGCCAGAAAATAATGCAGCCTGAAAAGCAGTTTTGAAAAATCGACTACAAATTCTCGATTATTTGCCTGACGAATTATTTGTCATGAATTTTTTCCTACTCAATTACATTTTTCTCAATTATTTTTCGCCTGACCAATTATTTTTGATGAATTTTATCCTACTTAAAAAGATTTTTAAGAATACGTGTAGTTTAGCTGAAAAAAATTAGGTTTGATTGTTCAGTCCTATACCCGAAAATTGTATGCTATGCTGCGTTTATTTCAAAACAAACCCAGCATCTCGGTTCTTCAAAGATTCACAGTTGTACATATATTAAGTCAGATTCAAATGAAGCGTATTTATTGCAAACCTCTTGAGTAAACTCTTGAGTATAGATTACGAATAGTCTCCCGATTCGTTACTAATTACTCATTTCATTTTATTTAAATTATTTATCATTCCGTCAATAGCTAAAACTGAAAATTTTGAGCTTTTACGTAAGATTAACCTTTAAATAAGCTTTAATTGAACATAAGCTTTTCAATGAGATTCTCACACAATATCGTAAATGGGACTCCATTTGGCGAAGCTATGCATTTCTCAAACGTACCGCGAAGGTTCCAACAGACAATAAACCTGCCCTGCCGGCGTACCGGACGGATACTGCTGCTGCTCTTTGTCTTGGAGTAAAATTCTGAAGCTATTGGGAGGATGCGCAATGATCTTATTAAATTAACATAAACAGAAGCACGATATTTCAGTGATTTGGACCATCGTGCAAATTTCCGCTTTAAAAACGAGTTCAGTGTTCATGTTTCTATGTTAACACGATCCTTGCGGTGCGATTCATCGATGGGTCGTGCTCAATCAAGTTCTTCCTTCTGTGAAACAACCCATCGACGGGTCGTTTGAAAATATTTAACAATCTTTTAAACTTAATGGTATGTAATGGGCCCAGTTAACGTTGATATTTTTGATAATGCAGGCAACTTTTGATTTTAAATTTGAGATTAATATTAAACTTCAGTTCAACGTATTGCAGCCAACGTGTTTTTCTTTTCGCCGACCATTTTTCCGTAAATCTGTTCAAAATCAAGAAGAGTACAACACATACATCGAGGAATCTTTCTTGCCTTTTAGCTTTAACTCAGCACGGTTTCAAGTCCGGTCAGATTTCTGATGTAAGATTTGCTTTTCGCTATTACGCGGTACTGAATATTTCAAACAAATACGTCGGGGCAAATCCCGGTGTTGTCATCCATTGTTTAAAAATAGAAACCTCAGATCGGAAAGCTTTCGATATCTATGAAAGTAATCCCGTTCAAACTTAGCGGAGTGAGCCGTTCGACGTCCGAGGTAGACATGCGTAGTGATAAAGAACGTACGGGCCTAATGTGCCTGTTAAAATGAGTCATGTACAATGATTGCACCATGCGTTGTTCATATTGCGCGGTGTGGGGCAACTGAAGGCCTGAAGTATCATTTTCTCAATGCTTCTGATGAGTGAAATTTCTCTGGAGTCACTTGATCTGTAAACACAATTGCGTAGCGACATTGTAGCATGTAATTTGTGTTTGTGCGTTGTGCAAACTTAATCAAAGGATTCATCTGACTTTCAAATGTGTTAAGCCGTGCGAGTAATGTAAGTGAAATGAACCTACGTGATTGTGGGAAATTCATTCAATAGTGATCCTGTCCTGTAAAACAATTTTTGTGAGAGAAAATGCGGCGGCTTCACGATTTTAAATGCCTATGTATTAGTATTAAGTGAATCAAAAAGTCAATGACTGCTTGAACGTTAAATGCTTCTTCCCACACGTCGATATCATTTTGTTGAACATTTGGCCTATGAGGTATTTTATTCCTGCATTTCCCTTGTACCTATGAGTATAAGGGATCCCAGAAGGGAATATGTGAGGTCCCTAGCCAATCATTTGGTAGGCTCAAGTTGAAATAGAATGGTTTTTTGTTTGTTACAGGCGACCTTTTTTCGGTTCATTACTGTCCTGTTTTTCAGCACCTTCTACTTTCTTCTCCAACTTTTATCTTGTTTCATAAACTTTCTCGACTCTGTTCCCATGCACCTTGTGCATAGATACCGCGTTCCCTTCAAGTCTATATTAAATGGTGCCTTCCTCCTTCCTCTCTTTGGAGCTCCTTTGTTGCGATTAGGAAGGCTGAAACTAGCATCTAATCTTTATTCCTTCATCAATATTAGTGTGCTAGCTCCCTTTTTCTAATAACTATTCTACCATCATTCAAAACACCTGCCAAAATTTATGGGTGAAAAAGTACCAGATGTTTTTTGCACCGCAAATTGAGCAAAAATTTCATAGCCCTAATATTGCAGAAATGTAAAAATGCAACTAGTACTTTAGAGTCTAGTTCATTAGGAACATATTAAGCATCTCTCACTTCGTACTCATTGGTTAGAAACACATGTGCGCACGAGAGTTTGTTTAAACAAGTGTAACGAAAGAAAATAATTATCTTTGCACACAGTGGAGCACCGATGGGTATACGAGATGAAGTGTATGCTGTAATAGCCAATCATGCACAGGTTTTTTTGACGACTACGTGGTGGAGCTTTCGAAATAACACTAAAAACACAACAAACGTAGTCCTGCAAATAGGAAGGAAAAATAAATAACATTTCAGCGTTCACTTCAAGCGAAAAAGCAAACTATTTACGGAAAGATACACTCGTAAATTTGTGAGTGCACGCCGTAACAAACAGTGAGTACGTTGTTCCGAAGCTACGTGCTACAATTTACACACAACATCATGAGCTGCGTAGAACTTGATGTCAGAAGTTCTGCGTGAACAAGCGTGCGTCATACTTGATAAGCAACGCGCATACCCGGTATCCTGTCTGTAGTTGATCGGTGAAACCTGACTGAGAATCTGAACGGGTACAGGAGGCGTATGACGTAATGAAAATACTTCGAAATTTTGATTAAAGTTATTTCAATATGAGTGTATTTTGAGGAAGGCATTCATTCCTCTTTTGTTCACAGGAAATACTCTGAATTTTGTACTAAATGTATTAAACTATGGGTGTATTTTGAGGAGGGCATACATTCCTTTTCTTTTCATATGAAATATTTTGTAATTTTGACTCAATTTATTTCAATGTGGGTGTACTTTGAGGAGGGAATCCATTCCTTTTCTATTCCAGGGAAATACTTTAGAGTTTTGGCTAACTTCATTTCAGTACATGTGTACTTTGAGGAGGGGATCTATTTCTGTTTTTCTCGTAGGTTTTTTTACTTTTGAGACAAAGGTTTCGTCACGCCAACTGGCTCAGCCATTTTAGTGACGGTAGCCCACGTCATCAGAGCACCAACACTTGGACGCACATCAAACACACTGCTTCTCGTTATTGTTTTTTATTAACGTTTTAGATTATATCGACAATCGAACAGTTTATTCGCATTCTCTAAATTATGCAGCCATAATACCACTGTTACAGGTTTCCATCATTTTGTCCCTATCCCTTCTGCTTATAATGGTGGCTGAAAGGGAATGTTTCATCTCACTGAAGGATCTGCTCTCAGTCATCCAGCACGCATTCAGTGGTCCCAGTTATCGTTAGAACTTATCTAAATCTAAACGTACAGAAGTGATGAAAAAACTCAAAATTCAGTCCAAACATCGCACTGCCATCAAGATCTGTGAATTTTCCAGCATGTCGACGGTAAACACGAGAACAAAGTAGCTCTGGGCAACAGAACTCTCCGTGAAGTTATTTTTTAAGATATTTCATATATAAGTGCACAGAGACGAGTACTTGCACTTGTGTGTTGGGTATGATGAGAAAATAGCGTTCCGTATCAGCTGAATTACTATTTATTACTCCACTTCTATTCTAAACCTCGAGCTAAACATAAACTTTTTTCTAATCCGAGTGATTCGTAGACATTGTTATTAGAATAATCATTACGATCTCTCTTAGTTAGCCTGTGGCTCAGCTAACTAAGGAATTCGTGTAATCATTTAACCTATTGTAAAGATATACGCTCTAAAGTTCGATTCAAATTTGTTAACTTGACGTCAGTACACAAAATAAACCAGAAGCGCACGCGCAAGTACAGTACTGTTTCAGTTTATTGCGTTCTTTCACCGGCTGGCCATGCCTTGTTTATCTATTGTTTGTACCTCCATTTGACCATCGGCTGACAGGCCTAAATCTGAGGTTTTTTATTCAAGCAAAAGGTCTCATGTACGGACTTGGGTGATACGCTTACTGGTCTCCTTCATACTATATGCTGCCGAGATCTGGGTATAGGATCTGAATCACAATCGAAATTTATTGGTTTCAGTATTAGCAATGCAGAGAAGACAAATAAATTGTTATGATTTACCAAGCGGTTTAGCGTCTTAATTTTTTCCTCTGATGGAGTTTTTTTCCATGTATGTCCTACAGTATTTTTTATAAACTTCAAGTTTCTGATGTGCGATCGTTGTTTCAATGGGAAGGAAAAATATTTCAATGTCTGAAACATATGGTTTGGCCGTGAGTCGATTTCTTAGCTTCATCTGCTAACACGGCGGTCGCGATGTGATCCGTCGGTGTACAGTGTACACGGAGGGAATTTTCACGATGCTGCTGACCGACCAGTAGTCAAAAACTCAATTTTCATGAAAACGTAATCAGTGCTAAATGAAAGCTAAATGCTAAATATAATCTTTGCTATTTTCCAAATGACTAACAACAATGGACTTTAAATTGAAGTTGAATACTGAACTTCAGTTCAACCTATCGCAATCAACGTGTTAATTAAATATTTCATCGATGATCTTTCCTATTACAACAAGTTCTTTGAAGTATTCAAATACCATTCATGCATGAGTTCAAAATGATCACTTTGCTGTTCTGAAGTAACACCCATTTGCATAAATTTTCCATTCCAATACATTCTTAAAATTTTCGCTCCAAATTTTCCCAAGAACCATTGACTAATTTCTAGCCCACTTGCCTCCTGTGAGCCTCGATCTTCCATGGCTAATCTAACTCACTGCCCGAGTTCTCCCCCACTCACCACGCCCCCACACCCCCTACCTCCGCCAGCTCACTGTTGGTAGAAACGGCGGAGTGCCTACTACTCCTCTCCTGCTCAGTTTATTTGTTTGTTCACAGGCTCGGCCACCTCCGCTCGTCTTCACCGAGCTTAGAACATTCTTGTTTTCTAATCCATGTTATTACCATTGGCTAACGATTTAATTCTACACTGTTACTGTGAATTGAAGTGTAATCTTTTGCAATAAGAATAGTAATGATTTTTTTTCTAATCCACGATATGGCCAGGTTAACGATTTACTTGAACACTGTTACTGTGAATTGAAGTGTAATTTTCGCAATAGGAATAGTGATAATTTTTTCTAATCTTTTTATTGCCATTGCCTAACGATTAACTTGAACACTGTCACTCTGAATTGAAGTATAATCTTATGCAATAGGAATAGTAATAATTTTAATAAGTGAACAGAAAATGCATGGAAACATGTTACATTACTTACTATTTGAATTTAGTAACACTCATTAATAGTGTCATGATGTCATCGTGCTGTGTTATCGTAATTTTTTTTCTCAGTCATAAAAAACTCTAATTTAAAGAGTGACCTTCATTTGCACTTTATTTGCATTTAATTCTAGTCAGCGACGCATTCCTGTTATGGCGATTAGCCGGCAAACGGTTGTGCTGCTCTCAAATTGAATTTGTTCGAATATATGATATAACATAATTGATTAATAAATAGTTATACTTAGAAGTAACTTCAGTCTTACTGATTGGTGTAGAAGTTATTCATTTTAACTCCCACTTGCACCTCCTTTGAAATACAGGCATGGTTTTTACTGTGTTATTCCAAACGCGAAATTTTTTATGTGAAATACTAATAAGCACGAAACGTAATAATAACATACGAAAAGTATAATAAAAATTGAACTATCAAAAAACAGCCGTACGTTCGATATCAGATCGAGCTGAACTGTCCAGTAGCATCAAATGTCCATTGTGACTACGCACAAACTTGCCAAGTGTCTCATTTGAAAGCAGTGCTGTACACAACAAATTATGACTGGTGACATCTGGCAAGGGGATTTGCTTCCAGCATGAAGTATCTCCACTAGCAACACTGGAACATTTAGGTTCGACGGTTCGACCACCGTGGGTTCGACACTTCAGAAATGTCGGTGGTACAGGTAGGTCAAAGCTGATCGAACTAGTTCTGTTTAAGATTTTAATTTAACGAGTTATTAAGTGAAAACTGTCGTAAACGAGAAACAGTCAAATATAACGCATGTTATCAGTCAATTTGCTATGTATTTCTTTGGTTTAAGCCTTAAAGTGAACAACGTAGAATTTTTTTTCATTGAGGAAATAATTTC
Organism: Morinoia aosen; assembly: GCA_030386875.1. NCBI lineage: Eukaryota > Metazoa > Arthropoda > Malacostraca > Amphipoda > Talitridae > Morinoia > Morinoia aosen. The sequence goes on from CM059562.1 coordinate 14,139,274, forward strand.
CAGTTTGACTGATAACTAGCATTCTATGCTGTTGTGCTCGTAATGGTGAAATTTAAGTTGGGTTTAGACAAATATTTTTATTTCTGTAAACAAATTAATTTATTTATATGATTTTAAGTGATTTATGTAAATAAAATGAATTAAAATAGATTGCGGGGAAGAATTTGACTGTGTTTACTACTTTAACTCCATACATTAGTGCTTTCACAACTTCAGATACCAGCGAAAAAACAAATTACTCATTTTAATTCGACCTTGATGGCTAAGAGTTTCCATAGTCATAATAAGGATTTGGTTTTATTTGTATTCCAAACCCAGGTCATCCCAAGCGCACAGTAAAATTTCCCCGGAACGTATTGTAGGGTGGAAAACCCGATAGTTTTTTGCAGGAACTTGTCGCCCGCTCCGCGGTCCCTTCTCCCCCACCCCCTTCTGTATGCTCCCCCCTCCCCCCTTCGGGCACACTTGATGGTGTCGATGGTTTGTTTGGCTGCGTGCTTCTCTCACTGGAACACATACAATGCATTTCGAACCAGCTTGCAGCAAATCTAACAGATGTGGAATAAATATATTTTTTAATGAGTTGTTTGAAACGGATCATGTGCGCAAGTGTTGAGGTTATTATTAAATAGCGGGGGTAAATCATTAGCTGAATCATTCCTAGCGTTTTTCGACAATTGTGCTTAAAAATGCGATGAACCAATTCATAGTACTTTTGTCTCTAATATCAAATTCAAATTATCTTCCATTTTTTTGCAATATGTGTTGAGAATGAGCATCTCATTAATTTTGAAATCGCATTCAACAAAGTGTTCATATGTATAGTCTGCATATTAAATAGGATATTAATTGGTTTACTCATGATTTATATCACGCTCGAAATATTAACTATGCTGTATTTTTTTCTCGTTTTATTGTATTCTTCTATTTTGTCAAATCGTTCTTCATACACTCCTCTTCTATCTACTACAGTGAAGAATTTTACTGAGGTACGAAACTCTTACACTACAGGCTTTTCGATGTTTTATGTATCTTTAATTAACTTTATGTAATGATTCCATACACGCCATGAAACAAATGAAGGACGATTTATTTACCTGCATCTCCGTTGATGAGACAAACTGCGGTTCAATAGCAGTGAGCGTTCCGGTACGTCCTGGTGTGCGAGATGCTCCCTGACACCGGAAGATTTTCATTTGCAGATTATTCTCGATTTTCTTCTGGCAGTGCGCCGCATGTTCTGAGCGTTCACCCACGGGAAGTTTCCTTTGATACGCACTAAAAACATGCTCATGTTTGGACTCATGAATTTGAGGTTCCCGCCGATCCTTTCCGATAAATTTTAACGATCTACCTTATGCTGTAAAACTGTGTTGGAAAATATACTAGAAAAGTCTTTTTTATTGTGTTCTTCAAGCTACAATGAAAAGAAAAAGTTTCTGTATGAAGTGAAGCTGTACGGCACCTGATACATTCGTTTATTTATTTCACCAAACAGATTTTCAGTGCCTGTTGATGCATTACACTTAAAGCTCTATAAGATTTGGAAATGTTGTTTGTGTTTATGGTAATAATTTTTTTACGCTTATCGATATTTTGTACCTACAGTTAGAAATTTTATGTAATTTAAATAGTTACAAATTGTAAATTAATAATCTCTGATGATGAGTTTTTGAAGTAAATCGCTCAAATGAACGCTTGCTAACCAATGAAAGGTGGAAAGACAGTGACGCTATGACTATGCACCAATGAAAGTGTTTCGCTCAGTACGTCATCAATAGGCGTACCCAATGCGAATATTTCGTTCAACACGTCATCGTTGGGCGTAGCCAATGGCGGGGCGAAGCAATTGATGACGTACACTTGGACATCAGTGACGTATGCTAGGCGGCCACCAATGCTTGGCGTGGTATTGTGTCCGCTCTCATCGTAGAAGCACTCGCTCTCATTGTGCAGCAGGCGGGCTCATTGTAGCAGGAGCAGTCAGTAAGAGAGGTTGTGTGCGAGTCCGGCTTTCGGTTCTCGTCTGTGGTGATGTGAAACCTTGTTCACAAGAGTGATTTTTGTCTGCCCAATAGGCTCCGTATAACTGGAGGAATTTTAGTGACCATATAGTGCTCCTACTGCAAAAGGTCTTTGGAAAGATATCTCGTAGCCGATTGCTTACGACGAAATTACTGTGGTGATAAGAACGTGACTTGTAAATGATAGTGATTGTTAATTAGATCTGTCCTGAAGACAGTAAATTCGGTTTGCACTTGGATTACCATTCCTGTGGATTACCTGTGGGATACCATCTTCGGTGGAACTACATTTTTGTTTGTAAAAAAGGTATGTGTTTCTTTTTACGCATTTTCTCATAGAAAGGCATTCAATGAGTGAAATTTAACTCTTACCTGAGTTCTTTTGATAGAAAATTAAACTTTTTGAATGGATATCAGTGAATGGGTGAAACGCAGAATATTTTGAACTTTTTTCATTTTATGTAGTTAATAATTCTGAAGTAATCGAATCCTGAAGTATTGGTGACGAATTCTGATAGATGAAGTATAGATATTCAATAGTTAACCAAAAACACGGTATTTCGGCTGAATTATTTTTATAATTTATTCAAATTTATTTTGCCGTAATATTGGGGTTCGATTGTTAATATGTGCTATAAACATTCATAAAATATTTAATAAATTCATACGGCACTATTTTTATTAAAACGCAATAGCGCAAATTCGGTCTGTTTAATTATCTACGTCTAGATACTGGAGTCTCGAGATATTTCACGAAATTTGTTAGCCAGTATTTCGTTTGTGAAGTGATGGAGAGGCGTTGGGCTGTGAGGGGTGGGGGGGGGAGTTTCACAGATCTTCGAACATTTTCAGCATGTTTCGCTCGGAGCTGTAGCCTTGCTCATGGCACATGCTTTTCATTCGGACTAGTTACACACAGATCGTGTGAAATGTATGATAATTCGTTTCGAACAACTTGCACTTAATTGGGTTAGTGTGCGGGGTAATAGTTACCTTGCAGTTAGAAAAATGCTAGCTGAAGTAGGGTTGACTTAGTTCGTTCGTACGTTTTTACCTGTCATGTTGTTTAGGGACTGGTGGTTAACAGTAGGTAAGACAGTATTGTAGGTAAGATACTATTATTTTCATGTTCTTGGTTATCAAAATCTGCGATAGAAAATGGTGAGTACAGTATTGCTATCAGTTTATCTAGCCGTATTTCGCTTATCACCGAAGAACTACGCTTCACATCGATCACACTAAGAGCTTCCCCTTGACAGATGTAGTCGTTCTATTGAATTTTTCTTTACTGTAATCCTACTTAGGCCTTTGAAATTACCGGAATTTGTGAACTTTATAGTTTTAATTATAACTGTTTTCGATTATTTTTGTTGGATGCCCATTAACTTTTGTAGGCTCAGATTGAACTTAGTTCTGAGCTTGATTTGCGTTGTTAAAGTAGATGAAATTTTTGGTTTCTCATTTCCATGTTCGTTAGGTAGAAATTTTTTAGATGCTAAATCAATTCTGGAAAATAACTGTGAAACACTGAACATTGTCTCCTTATAATGGATAGATGAAACTGGTGTAGATATATCAGTGATGGACATAGCACATTACTCGACGGACTGACTGGCGATGACGTGATAAGATTTGTGCTATTTTTACAGTGCGCTGTATTCAGATGATTAAAAACGGGTCCGTTAAACGAATTTCAACGATGATTTGTACGAAATTAATGAACATTCAATTGTGAATCATTAATGGTGAAAACAGCAAAAGATTAAATAGCGAACGTATTCTTTGCTCTCAGTTGTCATTCATTGCACCATCGATTACTCATCATTGAAACTCTAGCTCATATTTTTTCCTACTTTCGTTAGGTGTGTCGCGTGTGGCCGAAAAGTTATGTTGACTGTCCAGTGTATTCGAGGACGGTTCGTCTTGCTTTCGTTTAATGTATATTACCGAACAGCTATCAAAATATACAAGGTTTTCAGGAACGCCACTGTGTCTTGCTGTCTATACAAATTTTCTCTTCAGTTAGTGTTAACTTCTCCTTGATTCAGCGGTACTTTGACCTAGCTAAGCAAGTATTATGCTCCTCATGTTCGATTTGGTGTTCTTAAGCTGCCAAAACTTTATCTTGGTTTATTATTTATGGTATTTTTCAACGAGGTTGTTTTGATAAGTGTTCAGATCGATCTTTAGTAAACGAATTGAGGCCACGGCAATCAATTATCAATTTATATATTGCGCATCTTATTCATATTTAAATTATTTAACTGCTCATTCAATACCTAATTTGAAGTTTAACAGAGACGTATGGAACGGCTATGTACAGGAAACTGGTAGTACTATGCAAGCGTTTATAAGAGAGATTATGAGTCATTCGATGTGTTGATTTCAGTAGCAGTTTGGGCAGGTATTATTATCGGAGGCAAATTCTAGTAGTGTTAGTAGGCATTAGTAAGGCTAGAGGGCATTGTTTGTGTTAGATACTGACAGTGTGTGTAGGTACCAGCAGTGTAGGCAAGTACCTGCCAGGTATATCTGTAACTCATTTCCGCTTGGTCTTGTCTCAGTGCGAGACATTAGTTCTTTGTTGCGAGTGTCCTTCACTATGTCCGATTGGTCAATAGTTCATTCTTGTGTGCTAATATTAGTTGCTGCTTATTTGTATTTCGTGTTCAGTCACATCATTTTATCGTGCTGTCACTAAATCGATGTTGCTAGTTCAGGATTTACTGACTCAACTTTTACATTTCGGAACACAAGTGGTCTTGTTTTTTTCCATTATTTTCATTTCCTAAAGTCTGAATTTCTCGACTAGGTAAGCATTGCGTTGGTGTTGCGAGCAAGTATTAGTACCGTAAGTTGTCTCGGTCTTGCATGCCTACATGGATTCTTTCCAATGACTTTCCGAAATCTTTATCTTATCAACATCGTCATCATACTGCTGGCAAACGGCAATACATAATATGATGTACCTTGAGAGCGTGGCTACGACCGCCACCTGATAACACGTACTTCATACGTACATGTGTTATAGCACGTGGTATGTTTTCCTTTTAACCATCAACGCCTATAATAACGTATAATTGATGCATTCGTGAATTTTCTGTTAGTTACTGGATACTTTACATGAAATTTCTGGGAGCTACTTCATATCTATAAGAATCTTCGTTTTGTTTTATCAACGTTCCTTTAGACTTCTCATACGCTATTTTCTTTGAATACAAAGTACGTATCATTTCACCGTTCATCGTAAAACCGATGCGCGTTCGTTAATAACAGTTAGGCTTACTTACTCTTCCTACTTCACGCGGGTTTTAGATACCAGTCATGTAGTCACTTCAGCACGTGCGTTGAACGCCCGTCCGCGAGATGCCTTGGCTGCTGCAGCAGCTGTGAGCATCGGTAAACGAGTTCCTGGCCGTGAAATGCTTCCGCCCCAGCCCGTTTTCTCTCGGGCGTTACCGCGTCATGTAGTCTACGGAAGTTGTATCGAAGTTTCACTAGCATTTGTTGCGGTGCTCTACTTGGCCTTCTTTTGAGAGCTCGTATTGCTTCAATTACAGAAACTTGTGGCGAGCAAGGGTGCAATTTCAGGGCTGTAGACGTATATTTATTAGGTCACTTATGATATTTGGAGGCCTAGTTGTTCAAATAGTTTTAATTTAGTATTTTTAATCAGATACTTGGTGGCAAAAATTGTGGAGTCCCACATGTAGCTCGGAATTCTTATTGTGTTTGCACTTACTGAAGCAGTGTCGCACTTTTCCTTAGTAACAGACTTTGTGGTGTGTAGGTAGCACGTTAGTGCTTTCTTTTGTGTTGTGTGAGCCCTTGAGGCTTTTCTCGAGTGGTAGAATTAGTTGAAAAATATATTAGCAGATTTCGAAGGAATTTTCGACCATTGTTTGGAAAATTATGTATATGCTTTATCTTCATCATTATCTCATTTCATAACCATTCATCACCTAAGGCTGCACAGCTTCATAAACAAATGTTGATGCGTTAAATTTGAAGGAAATTTATAAAACAGAGAAAACGCGCGAAAGAACCGAGTCTTATTGCGTACGCATCTTCTTACAGTATTAACATCTCAGTCATGGTGTCATTTCAATTTTTTCGATCATGGTCGGTCTATTAGTGTGTGCAATGCTGGTATGATAATGAAGACGTATTGATTGTAACTGATGCCATGCTTCATTATTTTGCAATTAGTCCAATCCCCGAAGACATCGATAACTTTCCAACACATACATTTTTAGTTCCTCTTCGAAAATTCATCTAAATGTTGCGTATCATTCACCTGCATGTCGCATTGGTATAAGGAAAAGTGAACTAACTTGTGCGTGTGTACTGAGGGCCGAGACCGACTTGGTTATCTGCCAGTAGCCTCGAGTCCTCTTGTTTATGAATCGTAGCCTACTCACTTAGGAGGGTTGAGGAGGTTCATCACTGGCAAGACTAAGTTTTACTTGCCAAGTTTGCCATGTTACCAAAACTAAAGTTTTACATGCCGAGTTTGCTGTGTTACCAAAACTAAAGTTTTACTGGCCGAGTTTGCTGTTTCCAAAACTGAAGTTTTACTTGCCGAGTTTGCTGTTTCCAAAACTAAAGTTTTACTTGCCGAGTTTGCTGTTTCCAAAACTAAAGTTTTACTTGCCGAGTTTGCTATTTCCAAAACTAAAGTTTTACGTGCCGAGTTGGCTATGTTTCCAAAACTAAAGTTTTGCTTTACCTGGTGTTCTATGTTCCCAGGCTATAAAGTTTTGCTTGCCTAGTGTGCTACGTTTCTCCAATGAACTTGGTTGTTCACGCGATAAGTTTGTTGTTCATCGACTTATATGGTGGCTACTTGGGAGCTTAAGTGTAAAAATAATTATTTTTGTACTTGAGTATAGCGAAGAAAGGTTAAAAGTATGGATCTTCTAAGTGTAATAAGATTTCATGTAGCATTCCTGATTATATCACTACTTTATTGTTATTGACCACCTAGCACGGAAAGTTGCGTACATCTGTTGCGAAAGATTCACTGGAAGGAATTGAAATAATTTTGGAAAATATACTTATTTGCTCACGTTACATTATTTTGTTTCAGGAACCCTTTATGGCCATAGGAGACGAGTGCTGCCTGGGTGTGAGCAACGAAGAAGCTATTAGAAGAACAACGGAGTCTCTTCTGAAGTCCGCAACTGGGGGCTCCTTATTCGAAGGTATCGGAGGAGGCCTGCATTGGGAAGAGCCAACGGTGTGTGCTCAACGTACCTCTAACACTCCCGAGGAGAATAAGGAAGTCCTGGCTTCTGAAAATGGCGATCTTCAAAACCACTGCTCACCCGTAACAAGGGCAAACGAATGCTCTCAAATACATGCTGAATCGGAGAAAGAAAACCAGAACTGTAGTTCAACGGAGGGTGAACCGATGTGTGCCTCTGGGATTCTGTGCTCGGGTGTGAAACCCTGCGGTATGTCGGATTTTGCGTTAACAGTCTCCGACTGTTCAGCCACCGTTTCAACGTCGGCTTCAGTTGGAATTGTTGATGCAGCCGAATTAATTGAAAATGCAACAATTTCAGACAATAATGCAACAATAGATGAAGATTCGGAAAACGTAGTAGAAATGGCGTGCTCTACAAAAACTGACCAAGAAAAGGAGACAGAGGCGAACGTTACCGTGGAACAAATGGAAGTTGACGAGAAGGAGCTTATCAATAGTGAAACTCAGGAGAAGATAGAGGAGGATGAAAGATCGATTAGTCCTGATGAAGGTTCTAAGTGTTCTCAATCGTCGGACAACGGCTACGCTTCTGACAGCAGCAACTCGGATGCTTCGGAAAACGAGTTAAACCAAGCTAAAAGTGCTGACGAGGAAAGCAGCAGCAGCGACGATGATAGTTCACCGGATGATTCACCTAGTCCTCCCAGCGCCGATGAAAGTAACCCGTTTCCTTGTGTTGAAGAAGTTGAGACGAGAACTGGCATCAGCTTTGAAAGGACTTTGAGCAACAACTCACAGAACGATAATTGTTCTGCGTTCTCGTTTGCCTCGTCGTCCACCACTGCGATGTTCAGCGTCGCTTCGTCAGGTGTTGGGTACGCCAACTACGGCAACGTCAACGAGGCGGCATGCGAGCGCGCCCAGCTGAGGTCACGTGTCATGGGGCTGCTGGACGGCGGCGTGAGGCTCATAGACGACAGCGAGAGGTGCCTGCGACGCTACGTGCTCCTCAAGTGAGTTTCGGTTTTGTGTTGCGAGTTGGGGTGTATATTTCATGGGAAATTTAAGTGGGTGAGGTTTAGCCAATGTCATGGGAAATTTTACTGAATGAGGTTTTCCCTGAAATTGTTTTGTATGAGTTTTTTTTAAATGATTTAACTATTATTTGCCCGTTTTTTATTTCTCTCGCTCATGCCCTTTTTAAAATTCCTGCGTCTTGTGTACTTTTGAAAGACGAAATGCCTTCAACTGGATCTATCTAGCATTATACCATATACTCGTAGGTATTATTTTGTGCTGAGCGGCCTCGCTCAGAATTATACAATTTTTTTATACATTTTCCTCGTTTGCGAACATTCCACCGAATAGGTAGGCAGCGTAAAGGTTAGTCGTTGTTTCCAAAATATCATTAGGACATTATGAAAATAACACCTCGGTAACCTAAACAAGTCACAGTGAAATTAATTTTCTCTTCGAAATACAGTATCAGATACTCTTCATACTTGATCTGATACTCCAGTCTTTAGGGTACCATTAGCCGAAGAAAAACCTCTCCGTAGTTCAGAAACATTACCAGGTTGTGATTGTCCGCCGATTTTCGCTAAGCAGATACTTCTTCTTTCAGGACGAACCTAAACCGATTGCGGAAGGAGGTACGAGATGAGCGACTCGGTGTCCATAGACGTCGCCGCCACCAAGCCATGGCGCAAAGTTTGACGGAGATGATCAACAGCGGCAGCGGAATGACACTCGGACCTCGTGGGCCCGTAGCCTCATCTCCCAGCCCTGGGTTCCCGTATGGATTACCTAACAGCATAAGTCCCTTAGCTGGACAGATTTCGTCTTCATCACGTAGTGCCTCTGGCGGTTTCACAACTGCCTGCACCGTCAGCAGCAGCAACGGTGGCTCCTGTATGAACAGGCCTGCCGCTTCTGACGGTGAAGGAGAGGAACCTCCCATGAAAAGACCGCGGTACGCTACGGAAGAGAACAAAGAGAACTACGGTAGCACCGGCAGCTTGTTTTTGACGAACATGCACCAGTACTCCTCTGAAGCTTCTGGCTTTTACGGTACTAGCAGTGGTCAATATTCATCCGTCTGTACTAACTCTAATGGTGGATATTATTCTACGTCAAGTCAATCCATGTACTGCATGAATCACCTCACCAATCACTATAGTTCAAGCAGCACCAACTATTTCACCAATTCTTCTCTGTTCGGCAATGGCAGTTCTACCCAATATATGAGCAGCTTTAATTGTAGTAATAGCAGTCAAACCAATAACGACCGAATTAGTAGTTCTATTAGTGGTAGTAATGGTAGCAGCAGCACCAGCTGCAGTAGTAGCAGCAACAGTAGCGGTAGTAATAGTATTAGTGGTGGCAATCTGAGCGACACCAGTAATACCAATTACTCTTCTTCTTGCGCACAAGTAGATTCTTTTTCTTCCCCAGTTACCTCCAGCAACGATGCAGGAAGCAGTTCTGGTCCTTCCGACTGCATTAGCAATACCAACAATGGTGGCTTCTTTAACGCTTCTAACGTCACTCCTAGTTCCTGCAGAAGTGTAGGGCTTAGCAGTAATTTGGAAACGATTATTGAGGCCATCGATTTGCAGATTTTGCGTGGCAGTTACGGCGCAGGTACCAGTAGACCACTCTCCAGTAGCGCTCCTCATACCTCATCTTTCGGGTCATTTTCTTCGTATTCGACCGGCGGCGGCTTTTTTACAAGCAGTAGTCATAACCAAAGCGGAAGTCACATTTTCAGTAACACTGAGGGCAGCAGTTACCATATCTTCGGCAACAATAGGCACGGGACCACAAACAGCGTATTTGGCGACAGCAATAGTAGCAATTACACTATGGGCCATAGCAGCAACAGTTACAACCCTAGTTTTAGTTCTTCCACAAGTCCTTACAGTGAAGGTTCTTCATTAGCTCCCCAAAATCCTTGTGGTCGCTCGCAACTTCCAGGCAACGATTTCCAGTCTTTAGTTTACAGCAGTCTCATGGCTTCTCTCGAGTCTTGAATGCTTGAGGAGGGCGATGCAAAATTTCCAACCTGACCTTCAGTTCCAATTAGACATTCGTGGAAACGTAGCGAGTAACTGGACTGAACTGCGAAAGTTTTGTTCCATTTAGTCATAGAATTTATATGGGGATTACGTTTCTTCGAATGCCTTCTTCATAGTTCTCCTGTGCAATGTGGAATTAATGCTGTGCCAATATTTAGGAATGTAATACCAGTACATTTATGTATTAGATTTGTGATTTTTACCTTTAACAAAACAAACCGTTCGGTGCCTGAATGATGGTACAAAGTAGTGACATATTCTTGCCTGGATCCTTTCTCTTCTTTGCTGCTCGCCGTTAAACTTGGGGTGACTATTGTTTGTTTCATCTCGAGCAAATATATTTTCCGTGTTTGCTGGGGGTAGCGGAACTATGTCCTATCTGTGTAACATGAACTGCCTAAATGCCGTCGTACATTATTGACAAATTCACTCCTTGATTCTAAAAAAGCGACTCTAATTATAAAGTGTGCTGTAATAATCACTAGCCGCATTTGAATGTTGCATCGTGATTCAACTGTTCGCTAAATGTTACGCTTGACTGTCAAAGCATTTTCTCGGGGAATTGCTTTGTCGTTCTGGGAGCAGATTTCATGAACTGGTTTTTCTTTGTTTATGTATGAGTAATTTTAATCAATCTGCGCTTTGTGTATATTCTTGGATTTCTGGTTAATGACTCCTGCGAGGTTAACTGCTTGACAAGAATTATAATTTGCATGAATGCACAACGATTATAATATAGAAAGAAACTCCAGCTGTGAATCTTAATTGTAACTTTCGGGTGTACTTCGGTCGCTAAAAATGAACGCAAGGAGTTGTCGTGATGCAGGATGTTTTTGTACTGAATTTTGTTTCCTACCATCACAGAACAGCAGGATGATCTCGTTGCGTCATGATGATAGTCATGTTTACCGTGATATTCCCAAAATTCTGTTCAGTGGTTAACGCAACTGCTTGCCGAAACAAATTAACATCAGTTGGAGAAATAGGTATTACTGCTCCCATTTTATTGCCCGAAGTGTGTGTGGCTGGTCCACTTCAATAATATAAGTAGATAAAATATCTCGCCATTTGTGCCTTACGCATCACCAGAATTGTTTATGTTCCCAATTGCGCTGGTGTGTGCATGTGTTAGTGTGTTAGTTCTTAAATATTTGGCCGCACTGATTGACGTATGTGTTACAGCTGATCTCAATTTACATTACGTTCATTTAATTCGACTTGACGCGTGGAATTATTGATCTCGTGTTGCCATGCTGTCTTGAGATGAAGCGTCTATCAAAAATTGTGCATTTTTTTTATATTATCCGAGCATTAACGTTTGCATACGATTGTGTTGTCATCATGATGCCTCCTTTAGTCGAGGGAACATTGGTTGATCTTCACTCGCTTGCTACGCTAGGATCGCAGGAGTACGTTTTTATGTCCTCGTTCAAACGAGGAAATTTGTTCTTTGAAGTTTTAATTCCTGCATCGAATAAGGTGCAATGAGTATTTGTAACCTCGCCAAAAAGAGTTCTCTCTGACAGATGAATTTCCTTGTGTGCGCGTCGATGTTGATTTCTGCGGATAATATTCTCGTGTTCATTAATTTCATCTGCAATTGAATGTTATCGTTATGCAGTGCGGCTCATTTTAATTGGAGAGTTTTCCCAATGTGGAACTTTTTCATCATTGGCGAATTTTGTACTCCTAGTTTCTGCGACATGTTACACGTAGTGGTTTGTTGAAGCTGCTACTCACGAGCAGTTTTGGGGAACACTCGAATGATATTTTGCGAGGTCTTCATTTGTATTTCGGTCATTTTCGAAAACTATTCAGGAAATAGAGTAGAATGCTCAGATACTACTTCGAAATGCTACTGAGTAATAATATAATTTGCGAAGTGTTCCCCTAATATAAATATATATATAAATATGTAGGCCGGTGGTTCTCAATCTTTGTCCATGGTATTATGGCGACTGACACAATTTGGTTTGAAGTAAGAAGCTTCTCAAAGCTATATCATGGAGTGTAAGTCTATTTAACTCAACTTTCTTACTTTCACATGGGACTTACCTGCGTACTATAACTATTCTTGTAATTTTCCCTACACACGAACATTTAGTTTTGCCATTTGTTCATGTTCTGCTAACCGTTAAGGAACATGTAGATCAGTTTACGTGCGAGGTATGATTTATTATTTCATAATACTGCGTTCAATAATACTTCATGAAGTACTGGTTGAGAACCACTGGCTTAGATTCATGGCCCGCAAATGAAAAGCGTTGCCAAAGCTTGACTGTGATATCACTGATCCATCATCTTCATTGGGTGTAATCATTTTCATCTTCCCCGTTGGGGATTCGTTTTCATCGTTTATGTTGGGAGTTCCATTTGTGTTGCAATCACCCATCATTATTATTAAGGATGTTTTGTTTATGCTGTTTGGGCGGTAATTATAGAAAATGTTTTTGAGGGTGCTCAAGGGTGATTAGGCCGTGTACCGAAACCTCAACTCTTAATAGCTTCTTTTGAACGTCTCGGATACGATTGTGGTTTTGAAATGGTGAATTCTCAAGGGTATGTAAGCAACGTTTTTATCTTTTTGTCATTTATTTGCTCAGTTTGGGACTAGATTCCATTGTAATGATTGGGGATAAAAATGATCCCATTTCTTTGTCAACCTGTTGAGCGGTTATTGTGTTGAACCATTTTCCTGTTTTATATTGGAAGCGTATGCATGTGATTGAACTTGTATGACCTGTGTCAATCATGTTATAACATGGGTTTTCAGTGAAAAAATTAGTGTTTTTTTCAGTTATGCTAAATTTTCTTGTTAAAGCTAAAGTTGATAAATATGTCCTTGAATTATGAACTATGCGTCTTATGTCAGCAGTAGTTTTTTCCTTTGGAAAATCCATTTATCGAGTGTCGACTATTTTAATATTTTTGATATCGGTTACTATTGTATATGACATCATTTGACTATTTGGTACCCAGTTGCATTTTTAACGCTGTTCAATGAATTGGTAATTTAAATTAATTATTTGAGTTGTCGGTTTTAATGAGTATCCATTTCACAATTTTGATCTATCGCCACTTTTTTTTTCTAACTTAAATTTTAAAAAAATTGTTCAATAAAGCCTTTACTATCATCAAAGGTTGGGCCATGGAAAGGACTCGAGATGCCAGTTAATTACTTTATTCATCATTCATGCCGTAAAATGTTTCATCCATATCTTTGCCATATTGTATAAAGCAGAGACAATTACGTGATTTCACAAAATGTAATCTTTTTTGTTACCGCCTAATTTATACATTCCCAATAAAATTGAAGAGATCTATTATTTTCTGGCTATCCTTACAAAATTGTGTGAACGTCGTGTACAATTTTGCGTGCGCCATTGTTTACAATTTAGCGTGCGTCATTGTTTACAATTCAACGTGCAACATTGTTTACATTTGGCGTGCGCCATTGTTTACAATTTGTCGAACGCCATTGTTTGCAATTTGTCGTGCCATTGTTTACAATTTGTCGTGCGCCATTGTTTACAATTTGTCGTGCGCCATTGTTTGCAATTTGTCGTGCGCCATTGTTTGCAATTTGTCGTGCGCCATTGTTTGCAATTTGTCGTGCGCTATTGTTTGCAAATTTGTCGTGCGCCATTGTTTACATTTGGCGTGCGCCATATTGTTTACATTTGGCGTGCGCCATTGTTTACATTTGGCGTGCGCCATGGTTTACATTTGGCGTGCGCCATAGTTGTCATTTGAATATATAATCATGCGAAGTTATTTCAGTGTTCGCTGGAAAGGAATTACACACTGCGTGCGCAGGGCTAGCGTCACACGAACACGTATAATATAATATAAAAAAGGTCATTTTAGGCTTGTTGCGCCCGAATAAAATAAATGAATTATGTTTTAGGAACACATATACTCTATTACGTTGGGAATACGAAAGTATTACGTTGAGACGCCTCTCAATGCAATAGGGTACAAAGTTCCTGTGACTGCTTCATGCACATTTCACAAGGATGGCAACATGATCGATCAGAAATAAATTTGATCCACTCCTAATAGATTTCTACAGCTGATGCATTTAACTTTCATCTTTTAATATTAAATTCTAAACAGAATAGATTAGATTAGTCGTTAGTTTCGGCCTCCCTACCCGCAGCAACAAATGCGATCCAAAGAGAGGAAGGATGAATGCACCATTTAGTATGGAGTAAAGGAAACGCGGAATCTACGTGGAAAGGGCATGGAAACAGTAAGTTGGGAAAGAAGATTATAAAACAAGATCAAAGTTGAAGATGAAAGTAGTAGGTGCTGAAGAACAGGACAGCAGTGAACCGAAAAAAGACAGTCCGCAACAAAACAAAACCTATTTTATTCCAACAAAAAGGAAGCCTACCTAACCTTTAGCTCGGGCCCTCACATAATCTCCCTGGGAGCGCTAATTCCCATAGATACAAAAGTTGTATCCCCCTGAGGGGGAATGTATGAGAAGAGTTCACCTCATGAGACTCTATAGAAAAAAAGACAAGAATAGATAATATGCGCTCCACAACGGATACATTGGACACCTCTCGCGATAACATAAGAAAAATGATACCCATCAAATATAAGAGCTCAGACTCACAATTGTTTGATTGTGTTAGTTTTAGCCTCCCTTACCCCAACAAAAGTGCTGAAAAGGGTATACAAATGAAGGCATCATTTAGTTGGAGTTTGAGAACGCAGAATCCACGCACAAGGTGTTCCCACACAAAATCCCTTGCGCATAGAAACATTAAATTAAGAAGGAAGGTTAGGAAACCCAAAAAGATCAAGAAGAAAATCAGGTGCTGAAATACAAAACAGCAGTGAAACGAAAAGTGAACCACCTAAACTCCTTAACAAAACAAGAATTTTTACTTCAATAAAAAGAAAGCCCACCTGACTCGCAGTTCGGAACCTCACATTTTTTCCCTCTGAGCGCTAATTCCCATAGATACAATAGTTTCATCCCCCTGAGGGGGGCTTAGACCCACACAAAATTTTCTTAACAATTGATGCTATTCAAGCCATAGGTAACATCAGAAATGCTGACAACCTAACAAAGGGGAGAACCAATTCTTCCATTACGTCACTTGAAAGTACTCACAATGACTATATTCTAAAAATAGCAAAAAATACATACCCATTTCCACCTCTCTCCAGGTAGGACAAAATCCTCATTAAAACGGTAATATATGTCATATTCACAGTACTGTACAATATAAATACGAAGTGCTATCAGAAAGTTCTCAAAATATAGTCTTCACTGCTCTTGGACCCTCAATATTTACCAGATTTAGTCTAATGACTATAGTGACAGCTCTGCTGATAAAAAATAAAAAATTCACACTTAAGGTCAGCGTCTTGACATTCTACAAGACGTAAAGAAAAACCGCATGTGCCTCATAGCCTTCATAAAACAGATTTTTTATACGTTACAGGCATGGAACAAACAGTGGATTAGTTGTAACGATTCGCGAGAAAACTTCTTTAAATTATGGGAGTCATAAGTGACCTGGGTAAGCCCCCAAAGAAATAATTATTCGACACTGTTCAGGGACCTTCTGATGGTACTTCGTTGTATAGTTTCTGATAGCTCAATTTACGCACAATTATGCTCACACATGCACGTTTCCGTCTTGCTCAATATCAAACCTGTCAAAAGTTCTCAACTGTGCTTGCTAAATAGTTCTTCCCAGACGTCAACTAAATAATTCTAGGCAACCATATTATTTGACCGTTTCAATCTGTATTGGCAAAACGTTATCGTCCTCAAAGGAAAACAGCCTTCTAGCCTTACAATCAATGGGACAACCGCAACAAAAACAAATTTGACTCCATGTAACTGCCAAAAGCATCACTACTAGTGCGAGGTAACTTGAGCGAGTATTACACCTCATCATAGAACACAAGTACATGGCGTCTAGCAATATGAAACTCATAAATAAGAGGAAATGCTTCAAAAGATTGGCAGATACTTAATTTCGTTATTAACACATAACAGTATTGCTCATTATTATATAAGTTTAACTCGCCCCAGCTGCAACAAAGACGATCACAAGAAAGCATTTTGCATGCACTGTAGAAAACGTGGAATCTATGCACAAAGGGTGTTCTGACACAGGACAAAAGCAGCTAGTTTGGAAAGAAGAGGAAAACAAAATAGAAGAGTTGGTGAAGAAGGCGTGGAAACGTGCAACTAAGAATCTGTCTATAAGTCTTGTAATATTTGCACAAGCTCAATAGTTGAAACTTTGCAGTCAGTTCACAGGAACAAACTCAAGCAATCCAGAGTTGCACAAAGCGGATAATTCATATAATAAATCAAACAAATAGGTAACATTTTCCTCACAGAAAGAGGGGCTTCTCAGTTATGTTACTCCTGGAACCCAGCGCCTGACACCATTAAATTGCTCAAATATGGACAAATATGACGCATTTGCCGGCACCTCAAGACAAAGCGAGAGAAAGCTGAATTCAGGATTTGAGAACCGAGTCCTGTGCAAGTTAGTACAGAGTGGACCAACCAATCATTTGTTTGAAGCAAAATCACAATTTTGACACTATAATCACGAACATTATGGCCAGGATGATATCACATGTTTGATGAATACTGACATTCAAAATGGCTAACACAAATTCCACTGTTACAAACCATAAAAAGTACTGGATCCCATCATGACAAGAATCTCATTGAATAATCGTGTATATAGAAAAATAGCGTGCAGCGATACTACAGCACTTTGACAGGTGGTATAGCAACCCTAGTGGCCTGCGATACGTTATACAATACCGACAGATCACACTTGACTTTGAAGATCACTTGGAGTAAATAAACTCACAAAAATCAAACTGAAAATGACCAATTTAAAAATATGTAGACGTTTTTACCAGGGCAAATGCTCACTTGAAGAAAAGAGAAAAAGAAAAAAATATGGTAGAGAATTGGATGAAGAAAAAAGAAAGAAAGAAAAGAAAAACGGTTTCCAATAGAAGTTGGCACAAGAAATTTAGAATCCTGAACGAACTCGCGTAATGGTGATGAAACACGTACAGAATTTCAATTAAAGATACATCTTCATAGATTCTTAGTTCACGAGTAGATACATGTGTTCATCACTTTTAATAAATTTTCACGATCACTCAACATTTTTGCGGACTTGCTGTACAAAAAATAAGAAAGTAAAGTTCCGTAACTTTAGGGACACAAATTGCAACTACGTGAAAATATCTATGTTCATTACTCTTCATAAATTATTACGATCTATCGCTGTTTTCGTTGACTCGCTCCACAAAACATAGAAAGTAAATTTCCGTCACTTCAGGGACACATAGTAGTAACTCCGTCAAACACTTGCAGGGTGGAGCAGTGATGCAGGATACAGAATCTCCGCGTATCTACAGGCCCTTCCCGAGTTAGTGACGTCACTGCAACGTTGTTCATTAAAATCTGGAATAGAAGGTAACCGTCTAATCACAATACCCGAAAAAATAAATGAAGTGTTGAGACGTGTTTAGTTAGTTGTGCATACATATGCACGTAACAAACAAACAGTAACACACAAAAAAAGAATGCGCAAAGTGAAGAGCTTTGAACTATACCCTAAAACTGAACCCACAACAGATTCGGCATTGTAATTTTCACTGTTCCCTTTCTCACGTTTTACCGATTTCAAATGCTATATTCTGCATCCAAGATTGGACACGATCTTCAAAACGTCGACTTTCATTGAATGTAATGACCTTTCTGACAGTATTTTCGTTCTATTTCTACAATGATATGTTTATTAAACCGCACTAGACAAAGCTTTCACCAATGCTGCTACATTTGAAAAGCGCTGATCAAAACACTCGCCAAAAGCACGAACATTGTTATAAGCAAGACACAGGAAAATACTGAACACGGAGAACTACAGGAAATCTCAAAAAATGTACGCGTCATCTCACGCACTTCAGTTGATTTAAGGTACAACTAAGTTTCTTTTCAAGACGTTTAATTATCTTAAATTTGTGAGGAAATAGCTCTACGAGGCTGATAAGACGTAGGAAAACAGTAAATTAATAGCATTGAGGACCCTATAAGCTACTAGGCTCATAAGACGTAGGAACACACTAAATAAATAGCATTGAGGACCCTATAAGCTACGAGGCTGATAAGACGTAGGAAAACAGTAAATTAATAGCATTGAGAACCCCATAAGCTACGAGGCTCATAAGACGTAGGAACACACTAAATAAATAGCATTGAGGACCCTATAAGCTACGAGGCTGATAAGACGAAGGAAAACAGTAAATTAATAGCATTGAGGACCCTATAAGCTACGAGGCTCATGAGATACAAGAAGACACTGAATAAATAGCACGGAGAGCTCCATGAGCAATAAGGCTCACAGGAGACATGAAAATTCTAAATAAATAGCATTGAGGATTCCATGAGCTACGAGCCTTGATCTACCAGGAGTAGACGCAGCCTGATGAGCAAGACTCACTTGTATGGCGAGACCTGGACGCTGTTGGGCTGTGGCCCGAAGATGCTGGTGCTGTGCTTGCTCGCCGCGCGGGATGGGGCGAACCCGAGCAGCTTTTGGATGTTCTGGCGACAAAGTAAGTATCAGAAACAATGCTGCATCAAGCAAATTATGCGTCAGAAGAACTGCTCAATGGAAACAATTTGTAGAATAAAAATGTTAGATATTCTCTGATTACTCACTTGAAATGACTTCAGAATTCATCGCTTTTGGAAACATTGAGGGAAAAAGTGAAAAAATATCGTAAGGCTTATACCCTTACGTTTTTGAAAAAAATTTGTACCATTAAAAAGTTGAATTTTTGCTGATTTCTCGCTGAAAATGACTTGAGGAATCGTGAACCTAGTTCTGAAGTAAATCGCAGACTGATTCGCCTATGAAAAACTCGAGATTCAATTTGCGGATTCGGACTTTTTTCTGGATTAATTTCATACCAATGTTATTAGAATTTTAAATTTTTTTTTATAAATTAGAATTCATAAAAATTTATATTTTGACACTGTCATACTGACAGTGAGTTCTCCCTCCTAACCAGTATACCAATACATACTCGCCTAGTCGTAAGTAACGCGAACTAGTCGTACTGACTAGCGAGTTAGATCTGAAGTGATACAAACTCACACCTCCACTCTTCCTCATTGAAAGATTACATATAACATGAACTTCGGTCAGTGCCCTTACATTTTTTGGGGGATGAATTATTATTATTATTATTAGTTAGTTTATTTAACCTCCCTACCCGAAACAAAGGCTATCCAAAGAGAGGAAGGAAGAAGGCACCATTTAGTATGGAGTTGAGGAAACGCGGAATCTATGCAGAAAAGGCACAGAAACAGAAAGCTAAGAAAGAAGATCATGAAACAAGAAAAAGTTGAAGAAGAAAGTAGTAGGTACAGAAAAACAGGACAGCAGTGAACCGAAAAAAGATGGTCCGTAACAAAACAAAAACCTATTCTATTTTAACAAAAAAAAAAGCCTACCTAACCTTTAGCTCGGGCCCTCACATAGTCCCCCTGGGAGCGCTAATTCCCATAGATGCAACAGTTGTATCCCCCTGAGGGGGTTTGGGGGATGAAACTTCGTAAAAAAAATGGCAGTAGACCTTGACTGTTGAAGCTGGTTCACCCGCGTCCCGTTACAGTGTCAAGTCCCAGCAAATATTTCACAAGCTCTTTACTGAATCTTATTCAAGGTGTATGTCCTTTCCATGAACCGCATAGCTCAACATTTAATTCTCCCATATTCCGCTAGTATTACAACTCGGTTTTTACGCACAGCTATCAAAACGGACATGATTGAAAATTCAACTGTAACACTTGAAGAAATAACAAGATGTTCTCTAGCTTCTCAAATCTACCAAATAGGACACATTAATAAGGTGTCACAACTCAATGAGCAATAAAAGCTCATCAAACACATCAGATTAAATTATTATTATTAGTTAGTTTAAGCCTCCCTATCCGCCACCAAGGCGATCCGAAGAGGAAAGAGGAAGGCACTATTTAGAATAGAGTGGAGGGAATGAGGAATCTATGCAGATGAGGCACAGAACAATAAGTTGAGAAAGAAGATTTTGTAACCAGATCAAAGTTGAGGAAGAAAGTAGGTGCTGAAAACAGGACAGCAGTGAACCAAAGAAAAATGGTCCTTATCATAACAAAAACATTTTATTTCAACAAAGAGAGGCCTACCTAACTCTCAGCTCTGGCCCTCACATTATCCCCTTGGGAGTACCAATTCCCGCAGATACAATAATTGTATTCGCGAGAGAGGTTCAAACCTATCAAAACAGACAAATCAATAAGGTGTAACAATAACAACTTGAGAAATAATAAGCAAACTAATTTCTCAAACCTATCAAATAGAACAAATCAATAAGTTGTAACAACAACTAAATGAGCAATGTGAACTTCTCAAACACATTGAACAGCACGTAAAAAGGTGCGCATAAATCGTCGACAGAATGTGAGCAGGGCATCAATGTACGGATCACCTGTCTGACGCTCATGGTGCACAAGAGGAAGAAGAAGGAGCATGAGTGTATCAAACAGGACACAAAAAGGTGCCCATAAATTGTCAACAGAATGCGACCAGGGCATCAATGTACGGATCACCTGTCTGACGCTCATGGTGCACAAGATATAGAGGAAGATGAAGGAGCACTGTGTGTAGTCGTCCCCCAGCAGGTTGCGGTGACTCAGGCCCTGCAGCCACGAGATGGGCGTGAACGGCAGGTGGGCGACCACGCGACCGTCGAATCTGCAACACCAGCACATAATTAGGCAAGTGGGTGAAATGTAACTGAATTTAGGATAGCGTAAGATTAATAAGCAAGTGGATGCAATGATACTGAATCTGAGATACCGGAGCGTTATTAGGCAAGTGGATGAAATGTTTGGTGAAATGGTACTGAATCTAGGAAACCAGAGGATTTGATGAAATGATACTGAATCTAGGATACCAGAGGATTTGATAAAATGATACTGAATGTAGGATACCAGAGGATTTGATGAAATGATACTGAATATAGGATACCAGAGGATTTGATGAAATGATACTGAATCTAGGAAACCAGAGGATTTGATGAAATGATACTGAATGTAGGATACCAGAAGATTTGATGAAATGATACTGAATGTAGGATACCAGAGGATTTGATGAAATGATACTGAATGTAGGATACCAGAGGATTTGATGAAATGATACTGAATGTAGGATACCAGAGGATTTGATGAAATGATACTGAAAGTAGGATACCAGAGGATTTGATGAAATGATACTGAATGTAGGATACCAGAGGATTTGATGAAATGATACTGAATGTAGGATACCAGAGGATTTGATGAAATGATACTGAATGTAGGATACCAGAGGATTTGATGAAATGATACTGAATGTAGGATACCAGAGGATTTGATGAAATGATACTGAATCTACGAAACCAGAGGATTTGATGAAATGATACTGAATCTAGGAAACCAGAGGATTTGATGAAATGATACTGAATCTAGGAAACCAGAGGATTTGATGAAATGATACTGAATCTAGGAAACCAGAGGATTTGATGAAATGATACTGAATGTAGGATACCAGAGGATTTGATGAAATGATACTGAACGTAGGATACCAGAGGATTTGATGAAATGATACTGAATCTACGAAACCAGAGGATTTGATGAAATGATACTGAATCTAGGAAACCAGAGGATTTGATGAAATGATACTGAATCTAGGAAACCAGAGGATTTGATGAAATGATACTGAATGTAGGATACCAGAGGATTTGATGAAATGATACTGAATGTAGGATACCAGAGGATTTGATGAAATGATACTGAATCTAGGAAACCAGAAGATTTGATGAAATGATACTGAATCTAGGAAACCAGAGGATTTGATGAAATTAAACTGAATGTAGGATACCAGAGGATTTGATGAAATGATACTGAATGTAGGATTTGATGAAATGATACTGAATGTAGGATACCAGAGGATTCGATGAAATAAAGCTGAATCTAGGATACCGAAGCATTGATTAACAAGTGGCTGAAATGTTTGATCAAAAGATACTGAAGCTGCCATGCTTGTGGATTAATAAGCAAGTGGATGATGAAATGATACTGAATGTAGAATACCAGAGCATTAATAGGCAAGTGGATGAAATGTTTGAAGAAATAATACTGAATCTAGGATACCTGAAGAATATTCAGGAAATAAAAGGTATATATATGAAAAAACGAAATCGAATTGAAAATACAAGACATCAAGATCAAATTAGATGTTAGTTTTAGCCTCCCTAACCGCTAAAAAAAGGCGTTCCAAAGAGATAAAGGAGGAAGGCACCATTTAGTATGGAGATGAGGGAACGCGGAATCTATACTGAAGAGGCATAAAAACAGTAAGTTGGGAAAGAAGTCTACGGAACAAGATTAAAAAAAGTAGTAAGTGCTGAAAAATAGGACAGCAGTGAACCTAAAAAATGAGGTCCTTAACTTTGATAAGAAGATACTGAACTTTAATACCAGAGGAGCATCAGGACGGAGAGTTGAATGTTAGATAATACATCGAATTTAGGGTACCAAATGATCAACAAACAAATGAATAGAATGTTAACAAAATTACATCAAATCTAGGATAGCAGAAAATTAACAACTAAATCGATGAAACGTTTGACATAATGAAATAGAAACCATGGTATCAGAGGACAAGTAAGAAAATGAACCAAAGATTCGATGGAATGATATCGAAGCAAGGATACCATATGAGTAATAGGTAAATTAATGATCCACTTCTCAAAATTACAAAAATTGAATACCATTCGATTGATTAGTAAATAAATGATACACGTGACAAATTCACATAAAATATGGGATACCAGAAGATTAATGTGCCCAAAAAACGAAACGTTTGATAAAAGTATAAAAAAAAATCTAAGAGACCCAAGCAAATTACATTATTGGTTAGTGTAAGTCTCCCTAGCCACAACAAAGAGAGGAAGGATGAAACACCAATTGAAATGGTGTCAAGGGAACGGGGAATCTCTGCACAATGTGTCAAATGAATATTGCCAGCACACAAGACTCCCTGCGCAAAGGGACAACAAATTAGGAAGGAAGCTTACGAAACTAAACAAAAGGTTAAGAAGAAAATAATCTGCGCTTGTCTTGAAAAACAGGACAGCAGTGAACCTAAAAAAGACTGAAGACACCAGACGAATAGCAAGCAAATCAATGGAATGTTTGATAAAATAACAAATTTAGGATACAAAACAAATAACAAGTAACTGAATGAAATGTTTCATAAAACAAAAAATTTAGAACATCAGAAGAATAACAAGCAAATGAAGGAACTATCCGATATAGAACCAAAGGATCATTTACAGATAGAAGCTCAGTTCTTGTTCATGAACTAGAGAGTCATTTTGACAAAAGATGCTTTTTTACGAAGAGGGAAGTTATTTCTAGCAGGAATTCTTTTATATGGATCAGTAAATTATATCTAAGAGATGTTATTAATGAAGCAGTGAGTTATGAATTGTTGGGATTCAAAGTCATGGAGCAATGGGTTATTTATCACAGTTATAATCCATGGCCCAAGGAATAATTTATCATAGTTATAATTCATTCACCAGGAAATTATTTATCATAATTTAACATTGTTATAATCCATGGACCAAGGAATAATTCATCATAGTTTTAATTCATTCTCCAGGAAGTTATTTCTCATAATTTAACATTGTTATAGTCCATGGACCAAGGAATAATTCATCATAATCATAATTCATGGACCAACATTGTTATAATCCATGGACCAAGGAATAATTCATCATAGTTTTAATTCATTCTCCAGGAAGTTATTTCTCATAATTTAACATTGTTATAGTCCATGGACCAAGGAATAATTCATCATAATCATAATTCATGGACCAGGGAATAATCCATCATAGTTATACTTCATGGACCAATGAATAATTTATCAGTTCTTCATGGACCAGGGAATAATTCATCATAGTTATAGCTCATGGATCAGGGAATATTTCATCATAGTCATAGTTCATGGACCAGGAGTCATAAATCAAAGGATGAAGCTATCCCACAACCAAAGGCAAAGTGCTGCATTTAATATACACAAGCTCTTGTTCACAAACACCACAATCTCTAAGGAGCAGCGTACATGGTGTTGAACATGGAGAGGATGAGAGTGAAGCTCACGCCCACGACGATCATGCTCTTCATCTTGACCATGGACAGGTCGCGGTTGGCAGTTTTGAGCCTGTCTTCGTCCCGCTCCAGCTTCTTCTTCTGACGCACGCCGGACAGCTCGCCCACCTCCTTCTTCTTCTCAACTGTAACGCAACATGAAGGTAAGTAGAAGTGGTGGCAGATTAGTCGTTAGTTTTAGCCTCCCTAACCGCAGCAAAAAATGCGATCCAAAGAGAGGAAGGCTCCATTTAGTATGGAGTTAAGGAAATGCGGAATCTACGCAGCAAGGGCATAAAAACAGTAAGAGAAGTAGTGGCAATGGCAGCAGAAACAGAAAAAGACAAGATGGTCAGTGAGCGTGTCTGACTCGCTACTACCGCTCTGAGGCATCTTTCAGGCGCTCTTTTATAAATGCTCTCTAAAGCTATGCTCATGTCCAGTTCAGTCTGGAGGAACTGGATTGATAGATTCCCTTCCTTGAACAAAAAGGATTCTTAAGTTTGGGAATTAGATGGGAAGATAGTTTTAAATTTTCCTAACTGTCACAAAGACGTTCCATAAAGAAGAAGGCACCATTTTGTATGGAGATAAGGGAATGCAAAATCTATGCACAAAGGGCATAGAAACAGTTAGTTGAGACAAGTACATGAAACACGGTGAAAGTTGAAAAAGAAAGTAGAAGGTGCAGAACAAAAGGACAGCAGTGAACAGAAAAAAGGTGGTCCTTAACATAACCAAAGAAATTTTATTCCAACAAAAAGAAGGCCTATCTAACTTTCAGCTCGGCTGAAAGACTTATAAAGACTTTAGGCTGATAGACTTATTCTGAAAGGTACAGAAACATACAAAGAAGTACTACTGTCAAATATCTAAAACACAGCATTTTACAAACGGTAAATGTAGTGAGTGAATTCCCTTTTTTTAACACTGCTTCTTTACGTCTACCCTGAATTCATACAAAATTCTGATCTATCCACTCGAGTTGCTATGTCAAAGAGAATACTGTAACTTTAAACACAGAGTGTGAATCTGCTGATTTTACATTGCTTCCCCACATCTGACAAGACTACCTCTTCCTGGTTCAAGATATCTACCGAGCAGCTCAGATAGAGTTGATACCGTGCATTTCCAAATGTGATGAGTGAACAACTCGTTAAATATTGCATCTCCGCATCTGTGAGCACATTCTCTTGGTCTGAGATGCCCACTCCAGTAGTTAGGATACCTACGATATTGTGCGTATTTAAGGGTGTCACTCCAGCGATTTTTAAATCTTGATCCGATTCGTTTGAAATTTGGCCAGTATATGTATTTGTTGAAGATAAACTTTTTTTTTACTCTTATAACTTTTTCGATTTAGGCCTTATTTTCTGAAAAATACAACAAATTAGTTTTTTGTTACATTTTTATGGATATTTCAAAAGAATCGAAGTCATTGAGTTTTCATGCTAGAACAAAACCAAATACAGTTTTAGATTCCTTGGAGCATTTCTAACAAAAGTACAATAGCAAGTTATTCATTTATAACTTTTCGTTTTTTTATATGCGATATTTGAACACTAACTCAAACATACACTAATGTTGGGTTTTGAGCTTGATGAAAAAAAAAATTATTTGTGCAATTGGGAAGTTTTATACAGTGCTTTTGTTAGAAATGTTCCAAGGATTCTAAAACTGTTTTTGTTCTAGCATAAAAACTCACTGAATTCTATTCTTTTGAATGTTGAAAATGGGGGTTCGTTAGTAATAAGGCCTAAATAAATTTTTAGCTGAACTGCCATATAATTGACAATTTATGTAATTGAATGCTGTTTTTTTTATTTCAATAATCACCATGCTTTACTTGATATTCACAGTGTTATGTAATTTACGGAATAAAAAATTCTTTTTTTAACAAAATTATGAACTTTTCTTTTGTAGTTTGATTCTTATGAAATTTCACTAGTATATCTAATTTTTAAAAAGAAACACAATTACTTCTATTCATTTTTAGATTCAGGCCTTAATTTTTGAACAAATTTGACATTTTGTTTTTTTTATTGATATTTCAAAAAAGAATGCATTAAGTTTTTATGCTAGAACAAAACCAAAGACAGTTTTAGAATCCTTGAAGCATTGCAAACAAAGTTATGGTAGAAAATTTTCCATTTCCATGAAATCGAAAATTCATGATTTTTGGACCCCTTACACCAACCTGGGGGGGATCTAGTTTCCGTAGCGCCATAAAATTTTAGGACCGAATAGTCCACCACCTAAGGGTCCTTTTTCAACAACAAAAAAAGCTCATCTGACCGCCAGGGGCCTGAAGTGACCTCCTTAAATGTGATCAGTGAACCCGCTTGTATAACATCGCACCCCTGCATCTGATATGAGTAAATTCTCATCTGAAATACTCCAGTGGCAAAGACACAGAGGACATTGAGCGTATTTAAATGTAATGAGTGAACACTATAGTTTCATACTGCCTCCTCACACCAGCTGTGAGCATATTCTCTTGGTCTGAGATGCCCACTTCAGCAGCTAAGAACCAGGGAATATAGTAACTGGCAACTCACTCTTTTTGCACTGCCTCTCCACGTCTGCTTTGAGCCTCTGGTACTGCTCTGTGCGGTAAACCAGCAGCCATGTCAGACCTGCAATAGAAACCTCAATGAAACAAGGAATTAGTGCTTCATATCATACCTAAAGCTGTGAGAAATTATTACTAATTTCCTCACACAAAAATACTCGACATGAATCAGCAACTCAAATTAGCAGTGACATTGTAACTGGGGATTGTATTGTTGTATTTAGTGATGTACCGATACCATTTTTTTGGCCGATACCGATACCGATACCCATTTTGTGGCCGATACCGATACCGATACTCCGATACTTGAAAATACCGATACTTTGACCGATACTACTACCGATACCGATACTTTTACAATTATCTAGCCTAATAATACTCGTGTGTTTATTTATATATCTGTTTGGTGTCCGCTTCTTAAGAAACACAGGATGTCTGAGTGTGCGGTATCATGGATACCGAAAATCTCAGTGTAACATTGAATGATGGCATTTGCATGCATTGATATGTTTTGACATTTTATCTAGATAGGTTTGACGAGCATAGGTTAGGTAATGTTGACAAATATTTTTCACGGGTCCACCTATCTTAATGATGACATTGTCCGTGGAATTTCCACGGGTCCTTCTACTACCTAATAATACCCCTGGCTTATTTGTTTGGAGTCCGCTTCTTCCATTTCTCTGTCACGCTCATAAGGACAGTTATAATGACCGTATCTGTGATACGAGGATCACCAGTGCACAAGTAAAAGAATATTTTAATTCATTCACACCTGGAAAATTTGTTCAAGAAAGGTATTGAATCCCATCATTTTTGATGGGCTGTGCACTCTAGTATTTGAATAAAATCATTATAAGCCCTACATGGGTGTTATAATAAAATTATTTAATAATATAACAATATTGACGATAAAGTTTTCTATTAGGAGGAATGATAAAACTGCTCTTGCTATGTTAACTATATCGTTTGATTCGTTTCCCGCACAAAGTTTTTCGATTGCGTCATCTTTCCGCTTTATTTTGTATGATACCGTTAATCAGCATGTATGAACAAACAAGTGTTCACTGTTTAGCAATCTTTATTTGCCAACTGAAGTTATTATCCGACTAAATTAATTATAAATCATATTTTTCTCCATTTACAGGCGTAAACTAGTAATATAATGTCGCATTTAGTCTCAGAAATAGCAGCGTGAACGCAAGTAGTATACGTATGTACCAACACACACACAGTGTGCAGAAGCAAACACGGCTCTTTTCGGTTTGGGGGCCTATCGGATTTTAAGATTTTCTTTTCGACAACGTATGTATTTTGGTGCGAAAAACACGAAAATGATAACCATTTTGTGGGAAAATTATTTATTTGTGGGAAAACAATTATTTGTGGGAAAATTTGTTTTTAAGCCTGAAATTTGCTTATACCCATTAATATTTTATGAAAATACTACGGTTTCTCGGTACGTTTTCGCCACGCAAATTCACACAGATTCGAGTCCATCATTTGTCGATGAGTGCCTCCCTGACGTTTTTTTTATATTTAGACTATGCCATACACTCTCAATCATTAGTCTGTGCACCTGTTGCAGGGTCCACGAAGTTTTCACCATGATGAACAGTGAGGTGTTTGAAATTATACTCTTGGTTAGGTTAGGTGAGTAACACTTAATAAATAATTTTTCCACAAAATGGTTATCATATTCGTGTTTTTCACACCAAAATACATCTTTTTGCATAAATACATACAAACATATTTTATAAAAATACATATTGTGACGAAAAGAAAACATTAAAATTCTATAGGCCCCATAACCGAAAAGATCCGCAAATACGCAACCAACTATAAGATCGCTCGTGAATTTTCCAACATCTTGAAATAGAAGAAAAATGCAAGATTCGTAATGTACGACGATTTACATGCTAAATTAAAATAGAATTTTCAGCTACTTCTATACTATATTTACAAAAACTTTAAATTTCGCCTTCAACTTTACTTTTTGGTTTACTTTTTTTAGCCTGTCACATTCGTTAAGTAATAGAAATCTTCTCAAACTATATGGTTTTTTAGTTGTAAAAGTTTAATAATTTTATGTCGCTACTGTGTTTTTACTGTGCTAACTATTCATGCTACATAGCTTTCACTCACTGACCGTACGTGACTCATCGGGAATTAAAAGTAGTAAATTCAGTTAGCGAACTAATTTACTAGGTATGAATAGGCTCTTTATTTGATTACTAGTGTGCACGGCCCGCCAAAAATGACGCGATTCAATACCTTTCTTGAACAAATTTTCCAGACGTGGATGCCTTACAAATATATTTATCATAACAGCACCCGTGATAAAAAATATAATTGTACTTGCGCACTGGTGAAACTCGTATCACAGATACGGTCATTATGGCTACATTTATGAGCGTGACAGAAAAATGGAAGAAGCGGACTCCAAACAAATAAACTAAGGGTATTTTTAGGGAGTAGCAGGACCCGTGGAAATTCTATATACAATGTCATCGTTAAGCTAGGTGGCCCGTGAAAAAATTCCGTCAATATTACTCAACCTTTCCTGTCCTAAACTATTCTGACCGAAGCTATCCTGATAAAATGTCAAACATATTAATGCATGCAAGGGCCATCTTTCAATGTTACACGGATATATTCGGTATCTATGATACCGCACACTCAGATATCCTATGTTTCGCAAGAAGCGGACACCAAACAAATATATCAATAAATACGTAAATAAACACACAACGGGTGTTATTAGGTTAGATACTTTTACTTTCACGATTCGTGACCTTCATTTTCATGATAAAATACTTATTGTTGGAAAGTATCGGTAAAGTATCGGCCGAATTTTGCCGATACCGATACCAGTAAAAATGACCGATACTGCCCGATACCGATACCGATACATCGGTACATCACTAGTTTTATTGAAGATATCCTTAACACATTAATACTTTATCATGTCCTTCCTCATTAGAGCAATTTGATTTTTTCAAATTAAATAGTATTGGCAGTGAATTTAATCTAATAATAAGGCATTATAATTAATAATAAGCCAGCCTCTGATCATTAAGCTACTGCCACTGCTGCTTAAAGATGCAACACAACAAGCATGAGAAAATTCTACAGCAAGTCTACATAGACCTACAAACACACACCAAAAAGATGAACAGCTCACATTTGATTGGCTAAAGATGCAGTAGTTTTTCATGTTATTATAACTACATAGTCTACCCCCCTTTATTTGAAACAAGAAAGAAAGCAAAATAAAAGAAGGGCCATAAGAATTAAAAAAATGCAATCTCCCGAGAGTTGATGAGGTCGAGCTTGTATCACAGATACGCTCATCACACACTGCAGGCTGGCTTTGGAGAGACAGACGGATGTAGCGGCTCTTTTTAGAGTATAGATTTGTTTAGCAAGATGAGTTCATGTTCAAACTTACAGCCAATAGACTGTTAGATTGTTAGTAGTCTGTTCTGACTGTTCAAAAGTAAGCAAATAATAGTTACAAAATGATGGCACTTGTTAAGCACATACACAATTTTTCATGACCTCAACACATAACAATACATAAGTGCAACAAGTGGATGACTGTAATTTTCTACCCTATAATAATCACCAATCTATACTACAAGAGCCGCGTCCGGCTCTCTGTCTGTCTGTCCGAAGTCAGCAGAAAATGCGTGATGAGCGTATCTGTGATACAAGCTTCATCAACTCCACAACTTCCAGTGCATTAATCCATCATATTTGAGTGGGAATGAACATCAGGTGAATTCTTAAGAATTAGGGAAGTTTGTCACGTGATTTGTCGAACATTATACATTTTTGATGGGCCGCGTGCACTCGGCCTATCAACTCTTAAGAGATTGAATTTTTTATTTCTTTCGGCCTTTCAATGATTTTGCATTCTTTCTTATTTCAAATGAAGGGGGGTGGACTAGTAAAGATAATACACAACTGCAACAAGTGGAAAACTATAATTTCCTACCTATAATAACCACTAACACAGCTTTCAAAATTGCTTGATATCAGTCCATGAATCTAAAGTTACAATTAAATTAATGTAAAATAATAATTATAGCCAATACTTGATATTCAATAACCTCTCGAGGTGTCAAGTTTTAGGGCCTCCAATGACACAAGTAACTACAGGTCGTAAAGAGAAAATCAGTGGCACGAAAAATTGAAAACCTGAGACAGGAAAGTAGAATTCAAAAGTGTGCAGCAAATAAGCAGCTTCCACCATCAAAAAAATAATTACACATAGATAGTGAAGAACATAGAGTGAAATTAATTTTGTATCAATCTTACTTACTCCTCTAATATGCATTACAAATAACAAAATTAAATTAATTCTCCTGAGAGTTGAATAGGAAAAAGCATGCTAATGAAGACTGAGATAACCTACAGTATGTACAATGTGGCTTGTCAAGTTGCTTTCATCAAAAAGAAAGCCAATAAATTTTCATCAGAATTACACTAGTTGATACTTAAAACTTCAAGAAGCCCTTTTTAAAATGCATAATATGCATTTTGAAAAGGAATCCAACATCAGTGCAACAAATCTTTTTCATTTTTGAACACTCATTCAACTAGGCTTTCCAGATAAAAATTGGCTATCTTTCTCATAGCATAACTATGTAAAAGCAAAATTTGATCATTTTTGCAATAAAAAGACCCGTGTGGCTATTCTTGTGCATACCTAAAGCTGTGAGAGATCTTTACTAATTTACTGGCACAAAAACACTCAATATGAATCAGCAGTTAAAATTACCAGCAATATTGCAACTGGAGACTGTAAAGGCTATTATTTGTAGCAAAGCCTTTGTTTATTAAAACATTAACATTTTATTATTATTATTTCCAAACTTGATTGGAGCCTGTTGTTCTTTTTAATTGATCTAATATAGCAAATGAATTCAATCTAGTTACAATGCACTACTAATGAGCAAGCCCATAATTGTAAAAGCAACAAGTTAAGCCTCTAGTTGTAGGGTTAGGTAGACTTTCAAGCTATCTCCCTTCAGGTTCAAATCAGTAATTCTATCTTGCATTGATGTGCTTGATTTATCTAGCATTTATTTGCTTGGTAGATGTTCAGTTCTCAAGTTTTATAACTTGCCACTTCATATGGAATGTCATTCATCAAGTTTTTTTTAAATTGCCATTTCATATTGCAGGTAATTCATAAAGTTTTCCACTTGCCCCTTCATATGGCAGATAATTGATCAAGTTTTTTTAAGTTGCCACTTCATATGGCAGGTTATTTAAGTTTTTCAAATTCCTTCCAGGTGCGTTTCTTTGCCACCAGCACATGCTCTCATAATTCAAGCTCTGTTAGTTCTTAAGACCTAGTTGCTACTCCTTTACACTTTCAAACGTACATTTATTACTGCGCACTCTTTTCTTGGTACACACTTTTCAATAGTAGATTAGACATTCACAGAGTTTTATTCTCTTTATTCCTATGTGTTGCCATGTAAACATACACATGTAAACCATGTTTACATGATGCCATGTGTTGCCTTTATGTTTACATGTTGCCATTTTATTGTCTTTACATGTTGCCATCTATACCAAAGGTTAGGAAGCAGATGACTCGTTCATCTCACCTGTAAGAGACAAAGTGCCAAAAAATGTCACACTAGGATCAGAATAATGCTCATAACATTGCCAATAGATTAATGGATAATTACAGAATAGCCCAAACTGACCTTCACCAAACAGTGCAGCACACACAGAGATGAGAACAATAAATAATGTGTCAGCCCACATGATGAATTCCTTTCATGAACTGCAACTTCTCAAGCTTGAGGGATCTCAGATAACTTATGAGCTGAATTTGATCTGTAAAAAAATAATTAAAAGATGCACATATAGATGATGACCTTATATATAGTTACTTCAAGAAATATATCTTCATAATACCCATCATGGATTTACGTAGGTATATCTCTTTTCATCTTTATCAAATCCGTTGTCATGACCAGCAGGAAGTGCTTGATGAGCATATTCACAATACAGGTTTTCCTACCTCACAAGTACAAAACTAAGGTATTTTAATCACAAATTTCATCAGAATAGATTCTTCTGTTTGGTGTCTGCAGCCAAGGATAAGGATTAATGGAAAATTTTTAAAAAGAAGGAAAATTTTAAGAAACTCAATCATATTTAATTGGAAAATGTTTTGGAGTCCAGCTCTATCATCAGTTCAAAAATACAAATCATTATGTCTGCAATAAAAGAAGAAATGAAATATTTTAAACAATCATTGGAAGAGATCACAAAAACAAAATAAGAACATGTCACAAAATGAAATTGAGAAAATGGTTATTTAGTTACTATTTGTCATACATATGAGCTATCAGTATTCTTGAGGAGCGGTTTTCATTTAAAAACATGTAACGACTCTAAACTCCGAAGGTCATATGAAGTTGAAATTGAATCTAAGATTTGGAAGTCTCTGGAGGACGTCGGTACGTTGCATTTTTCTGCATGATTGCATACAGCGGAATGAGAGGGATGTGCTTATTGGTTCACAGTGCTTCCGCACTGGGAACCAA
Organism: Morinoia aosen; assembly: GCA_030386875.1. Lineage (NCBI taxonomy): Eukaryota > Metazoa > Arthropoda > Malacostraca > Amphipoda > Talitridae > Morinoia > Morinoia aosen. Next base: position 14,172,979 of record CM059562.1, read on the forward strand.
TAGCACATCCCTCTCAATTAATCATTTCACACCCCTCAATTAATCATTTCACACTCTTCAATTAATCATTTTTCACACAATACTTTTAACTCTAGTGACAATTTCTCAGAAGGCGTTCCAAAGCACGGGAACTAGCAGTATAGGTAGTCTTTATTGCTTTCCCTTATAGATTGTGATGCATATTGCTTTGACAGAAATTTCTTAATTTGCGAATTGATGACACCCAAAGGAAAACCAAACCGTTGTAAAATATGTGCACAAAAATTAAAATTCACTAACATTTTTGAAGGTTGAACATATTTTGTAGCCCAATTGATTAGAGTTTGAACACAAATAATTTTGAAAACAAAAACAAAAATGAAGGTCTGATCCAGTTAATGTTTTCTATCTTGGAAGTTAATTATCACAATTGACTTTAAATTTTATTTGAATATTAAACTTCAGTTTAATCCATTGCAGTTAACCTGTTAAAAAAACACAGTAAACCTGAAGGATATGTCGGTTATTGATTTTGTAAATTTTGATGCCTAAGCATAGTTAATTAGATCGAAATAAACAAGTTTTCTTCTATGCACTTTTCGTCTCAAATTAGTATTTTATTATTTATAGCGGTAAATGACTAACCGCAACTCCAGTGTTTGAAGTGGCAAGTAATTCAAGGAGCACGTCGGACAGCAACACTGCAATGCGCACTCGCCTTCAGCGCGATCATCATCAAAGACGAAACCAAACCTACCGCTATATCTCATTAAAAACTCATTTGACGAAAAAAGTGTATAGAAGTGAAATTGTTTATTTCGATGTTATTACCATGATTCAAGCAACAAAAATTCAAAAATCGATGAGTAGCTGTTTATTCGAGTGCATTTGTCATCAAAGACAAAACTAAACTTACCTCTATAAATCGTAAAATACTCATTTGAGACGGAAAGTGCATAGAAGAAAACTTGTTTATTTTGATTCAATTATTTAGATTCAGGCACCAAAAAGTGGAAAATCGATAACTGACATATCCTTCAGATTTACCAATACATAATACTTTCATACTCATTTAATGATAATTTTATTTTTAAAATTATAAAATTTAAACAAATAATTATTAGGTAGGCCTATGTCAACAGGCTAAAAGCAATAACAATATTGACAGCATTACAACATTCACTATCATTATTACTAACTAAAGCTTCCAATATTACTACCTTGATAACAACAAAAATGGCAGTGGTTATGATTAGCATCCATGTATTAAGATAGCGGTCAATATTGGGTTTAGGTGATGTGGGGAAATTAAGCATTCCGTTTCACATAATCACCTAAGAAGCCCATTTAAAAACGTTTTACAGAAATGACATTTTTTGCGCTGATGCGTTATTTTCGATTTATTAAACTTTGAAGTTGGCTTTCGGGCGCTAAGGAAGCGAGCGCGCCATGCGGAATTTAATTAATAACGGAAGCTAACCCCCTATTACAAACGTAAAGAGGTTGGGTCGTGAGGGGGAGGCACAGTTCTTTTAGTGAAAATTATAAATAAAGCTATAAAGAAGCTTTATTTATAATTTTCACTAAAAGAACTGTGCCTCCCCCTCACGACCCAACCTCTTTACCTTTGTAATAGGGGGTTAGCTTCCGTTATTAATTTCATTTTGCATGGTGTGCCCGCTTCTTTTGGCGCGATAATTTACCGCTCTAACCCAAAAACTAAGCATCAGCGGAAAAATGTCATTCATGTAAAACGTTTATAAATGGACTTCTTGAATGACTAATAGAAATGGAATTCTGAATTTCCCCACATCACCTAAACTCAATATTGACCAAGATAGCTACCAAACTACTGATAGAAATAATACATTCATGTTCTTTTAGGTACTATAACAAATATATGCCCTAAATTGTGCCTTATAAGAGAATTCAAGGTAAATCTGAAGGAGATGACAGTTGTTGATTTTGTAAATTTCGATGCCTTAGCATAGTTAATTAGATCGAAATAAACAAGTTTTCTTCTATGCACTTTTTGTCTCAAATGAGTATTTTATTAGTTATAGCGGTAAATGACTTACCGCAACTCCAGTCTTTGAAGCGGAAAGAAATTCTTTGATCGAGTTGTATGGCAATACTGCAATGGCGTCTCGCTTCCAGCGCTCTGTCTTGAAAGACGAAACCAAACCTACCGCTATACCTCGTTAAATACTCATTTGACGAAAAAAGTGTATAGAAGAAAAGTTGTTTATTTCGATCTTATTACCATGTTTCAAGCAACAAAAATTTGAAAATCAATGAGTAGCTGTTTATTCGAGCGCATTCGTCATCAATGACGAAACTAAACTTACCGCTATAAATCGTACAATACTCATTTGAGACGAAAAGTGCATAAAAGAAAACTTGTTTATTTTGATTCAATTAATTAGGTTCAGGCACCAAAAAGTGGAATATCGACAACTGTCATCTCCTTCAGATTTACCGAATTCAATAGTTATGTCAAAGTACAGATTAAAGAAAAATAACTTGGAACTTTAAATACAAAATAAGGATGGAAATAGGATCAAGAAAAAGATATACAATTTCCTGACTAGGGCGAGGCTGTCAGAGCGTTTGACGGGAGTGCCATGGTATGGCACGTTGCAGCATCCTTCATAACTGCAGTATTTATTTTCGACCTGCACAGAACACAAGCAATTGTGCAGGAGAAATAGCAAAATTTTATCAGATGTAGTATTCCTATTAGTAAACACATATGTTAATACAAACCTTGTGAAAAGTGCTTACATTTATTTCAACTTGGAACCTGATGTAGAGAAGTTCCTTACTGTTTCAGCAACACCGTACAGTTGAACATGAAAAACGCTTCTTTATCGAGAGAAAAAATGACGCAGTAGACTAGTAGTAGACCTGCTGATGCACTCAGCATTTGAACCACTTCTTTGCGGAGTGCCGTTCTGGCAGGAAATGGACAACGACGTGTATATAAGTTGCCAATAAATGTCCTTAGCTGCGGATATGACGGTAAATTTAATGTATCGGCTCGGTTAATTCAAGCGAGATCTAACAAATATATGAATATATATCAATAAATGAATAACTAATACTTCTATAGTATTCAAATAATATCGTACACGTTAATTTTTATGTATCACTAGTCCACCCCCTTTATTTGAAGTAAAAAAAGAGGGCGAAATGAGAGAAGGCCGTGAGAAATTAAAAAATACAATCCTCGAGAGTTGATGAGGCCGCGTGAACACGGCCCGTCAAAATATATAGGGCTAGAGCTTGTATCAGAAATACGCTCATCACACACTGCAGGCTGGCTTCGGACAGACGCGGCTCTTAATATAGTATAGATTGACAGAAAAGTAAACCGGCTGTCTCATGTGTGATAAGAATCTATCAGAACCAAAAAAAAAACATTCGAAACGATCTAATACTGAATGCTAATAGAAATATCCTTTTAGCAAAATAAATAGCTTTCAAGATTTACTCAAACGAATGAAAATATGAAAATGGAATCAACAGTTTTTAATGCTGTGGGGATCAAGGTTGAACTGATATATTGGGATGAATACCCCAATGTTGTGATATCTCAACAGAACCTCTCACTGCGAGCTCATTGTATCATTTATACAAAGATTACTTAAGTGCCAGTGCTTTTGTATCTACGCTACACAAAGTGGATGCTTAGCACATTTCGGTATCAAAAAAGGTGAAGTTTTTCAGCTTGAGTTATGCACCGATATTATACATCGAACATGATTTTAAGAATTTTATCCTGTATGCTGAATGCGTTTCTTACAGATTTAAGTGAAAAAGGAAAGAAGATTTCAGTTTAAAAGGAAATACAACACAGAATTTCACGGCTACAATTTTATGCAAGGAATTACAGCTTTCGCCTTTACTTTTCAACGAAATTACTGCTCTCGCCTTTACTTCTCAACGGAATTACAGCTCTCGCCTTTATTTCTCAACGAATTTACAGCTCTCGCCTTTACTTCTCAACAAAATTACAGCTTTCGCCTTTATTTCTCAACGAATTTACAGCTCTCGCCTTTACTTCTCATCAAAATTACTGCTCTCGCTTTTACTTCTCAACGAATTTACAGCTCTCCCTTTAGTTCTCAACAGAATTACTGCTCTCGTTTTTCCTTCTCAACGAAATTACAGCCCTCACTTTAAAGTTTCATCACAAAACGAGTTGCAAGCTTGTAGCACGTCAGTGAAACAATTTTGCGACAGAATTTGCGCGCAGCTCTTGCAGCAATTTTCTGTTTTCATTCAATCGATGCCGTGAAAAGCAATACTATTTCATTCAAATATAGTACACTTATATTCTTTTCTGAATTTGTATTTCAACTTATTATCAAACCTAGATTACGCAACGAAGGGAATTCATTTTCTAAACTATTCCCTCAATCATCTGTTTCGACTATTGACATGGGTATTACGATGCCCATGTGTGTATATCAACTAAGCATCTTTAGATTAAGATATTTTGAAAACCAATGGTGTTTTCGTATCATCTTAATAGGAAACCCACTGCTTTTCTTTCTTTCTACATCTACTGTAGAGGTATGTAGCTCTGCGGTTTGTCACCAGCAACTATTATCACAATTTTGATCACATGTAGGATGATACAAATAGAGGTATGTTGCTCTGCGGTTATCACCAGCAACGATTATCACAATTTTCATCACAAGTAGTATGATACCTATAGAGGTATGTAGCTCTGCGGTTATCACCAGCAACCAATATCAAAATTTTAATCACATATGGTATGTTACATTTAGAGGTATGTACATAGCTCTGCGGTTTGTGATAACCAGCAACCATCATTTTAATCACATACGAGTATATGCTGGTACGCTACATTGATAGGTATCTCTGCGTTTTGCGACAAATAGAAACCGTTATCAGAGTCAGTTATCGTGTTTCTGGAGCCATCACTGAGCTTTTTTTCGTCGAGACCAAGAATGAAAAAGACGAGGGTAGTTATTGGATTTGTCTAGATTGTTCTGGAAATTAAACTCTCTACGAAACTTCGTACGTAAAATAAAGTTATTTTTTTTAACTACTGGAATTGTTGCGTTTAAATCAGGGAATTTTTATTGCTCGGATAAGGTTCATCAATTCAGGTTTTATATATTTTCAGTTTGTAATTTTAATTGAGTTCTTTTGGTCACTGTCCCAATTTTTTATCACGTGCTTATAACAAATTTACAATAGTTTACTTTATAAAATTACTAAGAGTATTGGAAATTCGGGGTGACCTTTTTCCTTCGATGCACACCGTAAATTACAATGTACCGGTACCATGTTTCGTTCGATGGGGGTAGTATACTTTCACGGTAGAAACCGAGTATATGGCTACTTGTGGGCCCAAATAAATTCAGTGACTTCTAGGGCATCCTATCATCAAAGCTAATTTAAGGTGTAGAGATTATGTTTAACCTAATTTACTTAGCCCAGGGGCATAAAGAGTGCACTGATTCTACTGATATCGTGTTTCATTGATCAGAACGAGAGTCGAAGTTGTGCTGCAGGTTTAGAGAGCTAAAATTTGTTCACTGAAAAGATGTTAAAAATTACTTTGAAAATTTTGAAGCAATACTTTAAAAAAATTTACGTCACGTAGCGGCATTGCTGGCAGCGTAATTTTAAATAAATTCACTAATGCGGAACAACTTACGCTACCTGCTGTGCCATTACGACGACTTGACTTGTTCAAAAATCGACGTGACTCTCACTTTTTCGCAAGGGCATCTATGATTTTAGCCGCCCAAGTATAGTTTCCACAGATGGCGGCTAAAATTATAGATTCCCCGGCGAAAAAGCTAGAGTCACGTCGATGTGAACAAGTCACGTAAAGATTATCAGTCGCAGAAGTAATCCCAAAACCGTCGTCACTTCGAAACACCGGCTAGCTTCCGAACCGGCTTTCCGCTGTAAATTGTATAGGCGCACTTGTGTACACGGACCGTCAAAAATGACGAGATTCGATATTTTCCTCACATAAATCTTCCAGATGTGGATGAGGAAGAAAAATATCTGGAATAGTACCCGCGATTTAAATATTCTTGTACTTGTGCACTGGTGAAACTCGTATCACAGATACGCTCGTTAAGAGCGGCACACACACACGCACCAACCGAGCAACCTAACAACTCTGAATTACAACAATGTATGTCCTAACTCCTAAGTCCTAACTTATATAAATGGTCCTAGATAAGGATCATTTCGATTTTTGATGCTTTTTTTTAGTATAAAAAAATAACGCTTCCAATTTTTCAATTTACATAGAACAGCTGAAATGGATATATGATGCCCTGGACTAACGCATTCGAGAACCGGAGAAGAGATAAGGTTCTTGAATTACGTGCTAGAGGCGACAAACACTGATAAGAGAATCGTTTCCAATTGTTAGCTCCGAAGAGCAACGTGAGGAATATTGAGAAGGGTGTGAAAATTTTTTTTCTAAAATACCAAGAGTGTAAATTTTCCTCCCTGGGTGATAACGAAGAATATATTCCAATACCCGATAATAAATAGTGAATTGATGAGAAAAAAGCAACAGTCAATTTCCAGACAAATCGATAAAAAATTCAATATAGTTTTTTTGAACTGTTTTAGCATAAATATCCTTCGTTGACAAACGTACCTTGGTATCGTAACTGCCCATGAACAATTATCGATGCACAGTACGTAGTTTTCAGTGTGCAATATTTTCTCTGCTTTTTCTATTCTGACCATTTTGCAGTGTTTATGCCACTCGCTGTATTGTAGATACGATCCGTAACAAAAGTGCAATTTAAAACAAAATTTCTCATGGTTTCTTCGACGACAGAGAGAGAGGAACACTCTTCGAAATAATGAAGTTGTCTGCTTGAGCCTAATTCTGAAAAGGTGGTTGTACGATTACGAAGAGTACAGCTGGGCATGTCTCTTTCAAAGAAAGTATTAAAATAACCCGAATGAAACGTCCAAATTATAGAAGCTAAAGTTTTTTTTATCATTTTTGGCGATATGAAAGAAATATTATCTTATAACTAAAGTACAATCGAATAGCCAATTACAATTGGATTCTTTCCTCATATTTTGTGTGAGATAATCTCGCATATTTCATTTAAAAAAGGTTAACGTTTTTTGGGTTTATGAAAGTAATGTGCCCTTGCTGATTTCGGTTCTATGATGGTAGTCTTAGTTGTACACGACCCGTCAAAAATGATGGGATTCAATATTTTCCTTGAATAAATCTTCCAGACGCGGATGACAAATATATCCATCCTAATAGAACCCGCGATTAAAATATTCTTCTACTTGTGCACTGGTGAAATTGGTATCACAGATACGGTCATTAAGCATTTTTATGAGTGTCACAGATAGACGAAAGAAGCGGACGCCAAACAGATATATCTCCTTATCTAATAATACCCTGGGCGAATTCATATATTTGTTTGGTGTCCGGTTCTTCATTCTCTCTGTCACGCTCATAAGGATGCTCTATGACCGTATCTGTGATACGAGTTTCACCAGTGACAAGTACAAGAATATTTTAGTGGCGGGTACTATTAGGATGGACATATTTGTTTATCATCCACATCTGAAAAAATTATCAAGGAAAACATTGAATCCCGTCATTTTTGACGAGCTGTGTACACTAGTAAATAAATAAATACACCAAGGTCACTATTAGGTATAATATAAGCAACTTTGTAATCTGCAAGAAGTACGTTTTTCTGAAACAAGTACTAAACAGCCCCTCCCATTCCTTCTCATGAAATTCGAGCCGCCCGGCTCACTGGCTACTGGAACTGAAATGTCAGATAAAAGCTAGCATTCATATAGTGAGGTACAGTCCTCATCTAACCGGCTTAGAAACAAGTGTGTTACGAACTCTCTTCCTCGAAGAACGGACTTTACAAAGTCAACTGATCAAAAAATCAACCACCAATCTTCAGTTTACAAACACAACTGATCCAAAAATTGATAACCCATCTCTATTTCACAAACACAACTGATCGAAAAATTGACAGCCCATCTTCATTTTACGAGCAAAACTGACCCTGAAACCTACAACCAATCTTCATATCTTTTAAATTTTTGCTCTAAATTATCGCAACTTGCGTCACAAACTGTCTTTCTGTGAGCGCGAACTTTACAAACACAACTGATCAAAAATGCCCTAATCGTCATATTTGATAAACCTCTGCTGCAAATCATCGCAAGAGAAGAAAACTATACTTTTTATTATCGTGGTTTCGAGTGAAGAAAAGTCTTGAAATTTGATTTGTGCAAAATTCCGAATTTTTACTCATTCTGGTTTTGAAAAAGAGATCTCATTGAGTGTAGTTGGGTATTTCGACATCATGGTTGACCTCAACCGCTGTGATTCCTTTGGGAATGCTTCCTACCCTAACCATGAATTGCAGCATCGCAAGTTTCTTAAATCACTGGCCGAAATTAAAATGACTGAACGATGTGTTCAGGTGAGCTAAGTTTGATGATGCATGTACAATGTCGTGTGTCGTCATATTGGTGTTGTAATTTTGATTGTGTTCCGTGCATCCGTGAGTCCGTACGTTACGTACGGACCTTCAGAAAGTGTCATAGTTACGATATCTTACCTAATAATATCCGTTGTGTGTTTATAACATCTTCAGTGTCCGTCTAAACAAGTCATAATTCACAGTTGTTGCTTGTTGGTTGGTGTGTGTGTCTGTGACGTTCACTAGGATGCTTAATGACCGTATCTGTGATACGAGTTTCACCAGTGCACAACTATAAGAATATTTTAATCGCGGGTACTATTGGGATGGATATATTTGTTGGCCATCCACACTTGGAGAATTTATTTAAGGATAATATCGAATCCCGTCATTTTTGATGTGTTGTGTACACTAATTAAGGCACATATAATAGGTTAGATTGGAACCTACTACGTTAGGTTAGGATGTAATAGGTTTGGTTATGTTACGTTAGGCTAAGAAAGGTTAGACAAGGCAATGGTGGGTGAGTCAGAGTGATTAGCTTAGAACATTTGGTCGAGATATGATAGATTAGGTTGTATTAGGTTAGGATGGATGTGTTTTGGGTTATGTTGGGATTGGTTAGGTATTGAAAGACTAGGTTGCTTTATCGTGGGATAGTCAGAATAAGTTGAGTTAAAACATTAGGATAGGTTATGAAAGGCTAAGTTGGGTTATGACAAGCTAGGCTGAGCTATTTTAGAAAACAATAGGTTGAGTTAGGATAGTTGAAAGTTTGAAAGATAGGAAGTTTGAGTTAGGATGAATTACGATAGGTACGGTTATTTAGGTTGAAAAATATCCATGAACTTTTTTACAGGTTCAGCTAGATTTGTGATATCAACAAGGAATTTGCACGGGTGCTGATAGTCATCAAAAACACTAAGGCGCCAGTATATAATAAAGCAAACAATTTAGCGCTCGTATGCCAAATGGGGCGCTGAGATGTGAAACACAGTAAATATTAGAGCCAGTAAATGTACTATTTCGAAAAGAAATGCAGGATCCCGAGCTTTTTTCGTAGCAATTAAACGAAACCTGACCTCTATGAACAAACGAAAATTTTATAAATAGATAATTTCGTTGTATTTCGTTATCCATTCAATCACTTTGAACAAACAAATAATTTGAAACACAAACAAACAATAGGCCTGAGTAAGTTCTGCGACTTCTGGTGCATCCTGCCATCAGCGCTATTGTAAGGTGTACAGTTAACCTGGTCTCACACTTGACTGACTAACCAATGAATGAGTTCGCACCAGAATTCGATGCCTAAGTTCAAAACAATATTTAGCCCTTCACTGCATGCATGGTGCGTCGAATATGGCACATGCAGAATTTTGCTGCATATCGAAACAATTAATCGAGACGTGCATTTCTACGGTTTGTGCCGCTAATGAGACATGCTATATTTAAAATGAACGCGTATGGTGCGTGTTCGATACGCTCCTCGATCAAGCGGTAGAGTTCAGTTTCTCAATTGAAGAGTTTATTACATGTAATTTTTTTCTGTTTCCAAAAATAATGCATGCAGTGTAGGGTTAAAATGAGCTTATGTTAATGAGCTTATGTTATGAGCTTAAAATGAGCGTTCACTATTGTGCGTAAATGAGCTTAATGAGAGCAGTACTGCGTTCACTATTGTGCGTAAATGAGCTTAATGAGAGCAGTACTGCGTTCACTATTGTGCGTAAATGAGCTTAATGAGGGCAGTACTTCGTTCACTATTGTGCGTAAATGAGCTTAATGAGAGCAGTACTTCGTTCACTATTTTGTGTAAAATATCGAAGAGGGAATCTCTCACTCATTATATTAGAAATGTTATTATTTTTAGTTATTTCTAAGCGTTAGCATATGGTTTGAATGGAAGAAATCAGATTGCACGTAACCCAACCGTCGTATTTCTGACTTTGTAAGTTACTGTGACTCTTCCAGGAATGAAAAGCAGGGCAAAAATCGCTGTACGTGTTATCATTTTATTTAACACAATTAGAGAAGTCTAAATGATTGAAATTGAACGTTTCAAGTTCATTTGTTCATTTTCAGCAAAGGTTCAGTAAAACTTGGGGAAGGAAACAGCGAAAATTCTTCCAGGAATGTTCAGGAGATGAATTTCCAACTAATTTACGTGGTCGTAGCGCTACAGTTCGCAGCGTAAGTCCACTTGAAGGAACTTACGATGACAGCTGTAGTGTTGCGATTGAGTATGCTGCTTGGAAATCTTGTGTAGGATTTCTATGGCAGCGCTCCAAGAAATTGACTTGAAGTTCTAATGAATGTAATATCTGGAACAAATTTCAGAATTATATTTTTAGAACGCACTTTATGTTAATGGTATTTATGAAATGCACTTTATGTGAACTGTATTTTTAAAATGCACTTATGACATTTTTATTTTTAAAATGCACTTTATAGTAATGGTTTTTAAAACGCACTTTACATTATTTTTATTTTTAAAATGCACTTTATAGTGATTGTATTTTTAAAACCCACTTTATAATAACTGTGTCTTTAAAACCCACTATACATTAATAACATTTTTGAAAACGCACTTTATATTATTGTATTTTTAAAATGCACTTTAAATCAACTTCTGCGTGAACTTCACCAGACGAAATACACTTTGAAATAATGTGGACAACCTGCCAAACCTTCCGATATTTTAAGAATAAGTTCGTATTGAATCAAATATAATTTCACTAACATTCTTCAACTACAAACTTTAGGAAGAAAAAATAATTAATGTAATCAGGGACAAAACGTTCACGCTTTAGCAGAGCAAAAAAAAAGACAAAATTTACGCATTACTGAAAAACGCAAAAAAAACCTAGGAAAAAGCATTTAAAACCGAAAAAAACTAGTGAGAAAGCTTCCTCGAATAACAAGATAAAATTTAATCTTGATCCCCAAGACTACGCTTTAATCCCTTTACTGATAACCAAAGGCTCAGAATTCTAGCCTTGAGCAAAAAAGTTATCTCTACTACCTTTGTTGCACGCGATGTGCCCATTTGACTTGACAGCAAATCTAGGGGGTCAGATGTGTTGTTTTTGTCACTTTGAACTGAATCTCGTTAGCTGATATCAATTCTGTTTTTCTTGTGTTCTAATCCTTATCGATTTTGGTCCTTGGCTGATTTCAATATCACTTCTGATTTTCTTACGCTCTAATCCTTGTCGATTTTGATCCTTAGCTGATGTCAATCATTTCTGATTTTCCCAAGTTCTAATCCTTACCGATTTTGACCTTAGATTCCAGGGCCAATCAGATGTGAGTGAGGTGTATGTCAACAATTTTAAACTGAGTTTGTACGTTCGAGCTCCGAGCTTTTGTATTGCAAGTCATCTTTTTAGCACATTGTGAATATTTCCTCAAAATATCTTGATTGATTTTTTTCTCATAATATCTCAATTACGAGTCGTAATATCCTCTCATATAATATCTGACAGAATTTCATCTCATTATATCAGTCTGAATTTCACCTCAAAATATTTGACTGAATTTTCGCTCATGACATTTCATCTCATCTCGATAAGTTTTACATTAAACTAGTGCACACGTGCTGGTTGGCATTAATCTGAAGAATTTCATCCCTTCTTTCTTGAGTTAAATTCTCTCGTGCCACTCGATGTTGTCCAGCGTTATGCCGAAGAATTTCCTCGCTTCTTTCATGTGTTTAGCTCTCTCTAGCAACTCGGTGTTGCTCTGCATTATTCCGTAGAATTTCCAAACGCCGGTCAAGGGTCAATTTAGCTCTAGCTTCTCGTTGGCGAGCAGCATTGCTTCGTCTTGCCATTTCGTGTTGTTCATCCGATCGTCTTTGGCGTTTTTCTTTCTGTCGTAGTCTTGCTACTTCTCCCCTGCGGTTGGACACATTTCTATCCTTGGTGGCCTCTTTTGCCGGAATTTTATTCTGAAATGTCGTCTATTATCTCTTCGAAGCTTTTCAAGAAAATCACAATTTCGAGATAACTCAAGTTCTAAAATCTTGGGCCTTATACTAAGTGGTAGCCAGGCTACTGGTCAAACGAATTTAAAATATTTCTATTCACATCACCAATTAAAAATATCAAAGCAACATGATGAATTTCAACAGAGAAAGCTCCAAAGAAAATTTCTATTTGTAAAAATTAGCCGATTCCGTATTCTGGATACCATAATGCAAGTGAAAGGGAATTGAATCGCCACAGAAAAATAATGCAATAGAATAATTTCTGGTATTTCTTAAGCTTTATCCTTGTTGCCATCAAAGCTATCGATTAGAAGAGGGGGTCACACAGACGGACGAACACGGCTTCTTTTATAATAGTGATGTAACTGATTATTCCATCATATCAGTCGTCTTGATAATTTTTTTGTGAAACGGAATGGATTGTCATGTTGTCCAGAAGGTTTCATGTCAAAAGCTCGATCAACAAGCTGATTCATGTCAGGATCGTTTCATCATTTTTTCTGAATTTTTTTTGTAGATTTGAATAAAATGGAGATTGTATGTTGTATAACGTTTTTTGCATACGTATGTCTTCAATATCATTAAAATAGTCCTACTATCCCACGCAGCTCTACTAAATGGAATTATACCAAAAAATTTCCATTTATATATTAATGTTCACTTCTAATACGAATTATGGAATACCAGGGCAGTCACCCTATTTTTGGGTTGCGTAGAAAACGAAATAACTTTAGAAAACGAAACACAATTAGAAAAAGTTCAAAATGCGATGACATCGGCAAATAAATGAATGAAACAAATTTACAACATCACAGTACCTTCAGTTCAACACGGACGTAAGAAAACAAAGTTACCAAAGAGTGGTTAAGTACTTTCAAAGCTAGATAGACTTGCATGGTTGACCGCGAAGCTCGCGCTCCTGATAACAACTTTTGTTTAACGCTCTCAGACTTAAACTTTATAATGATAGCATGCAAATGTGTAAGCGTAATTTGTGAAATTATAAATTTATATAATTATAATAATTTATCATAATGCACTGTAATTGTTATGCATGCTATGAATTGCAATAACATCAAGTTATATTTTACAGGTACCGGATAGCAGGAGCAAGATGGAACATCTCAAGAATTATGTCGGAAGCCTCGATTTCCAGGAAAAGATCAACAATTCTCTTGAGACTAGCAGCGAAGAGGACGAAAGTTTTCCCAACTTTAGAGAAATAGACGCTGGACTCGACGAAATGTTTGATTGCCAAGAATATTGCAACTTTCGCAGAAATGTCAACGTCCCTGAAGGTGTCGGATGCCATCAACCTCTCATGAGTAACCAACAATCCCTGATGAACTCTCATCAAGCTGTCGGTTACCATAAAAACGAGGTCTACCAACATCAAGATGTTAGCTTCCATCAAGCTGTCGGTTACCATCAAAACGAGGTCGACCATCATCAAGGTGTCAGCTTACATCAAGCTGTCGGCTACCATCAAAACGAGGTTCACCATCATCAAGGTGTCAGTTTCCATCAAGCTGTCGGTTGCCATCAAAACGAGGTCGACCATCATCAAGGTGCCAGCTTCCATCAAGCTGTCGGCTACCATCAAAACGAGGTTCACCATCATCAAGGTGTCAGTTTCCATCAAGCTGTCGGTTACCATCAAAACGAAGTCGACCATCAGCAAGATTTCGGTTACCATCAAAACGAAGTCGACCATCATCAAGATTTCGGTTACCATCAAAACGAAGTCGACCATCAGCAAGATTTCGGTTACCATCAAAACGAAGTCGACCATCATCAAGATTTCGGTTACCATCAAAACGAGGTCGACCATCACGAAGTCAGCGACCATCTACAGGATCTTACACCGGACTTGAATATCAAACTAAGACTGTGCCTCTCGATTTTCCGCGCACCCCATCTGCTAATGAATTATCTAGCATACGAATCGGTCAATTCCCATGATACGGACGCCGGTGCAAGCCAGTTTGACATCCCGGTAGAAGAACACAACCAACAGATCACAACTTCCGCCCAGGCAAATCAGACCCAGAATTCAAGGAGTTGGCTGGCCGAGGAAGCACGGTTGGATGAAACGAATTCGGACACCTTGGTGGTATGGAGGCCGAAAAATTTCATCGTGTGCAAGATTGAGCATGAGACTCTGAAAAAATACGTTGATGCGGTCGAGAGACGTTTTCGAAAAAAGGTGAGTGATTTAGTATGTGTGTGGAGGGTTTTTAGAAATTTAGCATACGTTAAGAAGGAAGTTGTTGAAAATTAACCGAGGGTACAAGGGAAGCGTTAGATATTTTGCGTACATTAAAAACGGTGTTATAAATTGAGCATATGTTAAAAGCAGGCGTTAAAAATTCAGCGCACGTTTGAGAACGGTACGTAAAAAAATTAGGCATATTTAAACGAAGGTGTTAGATATTCAACATCTGTTAAAGGCGTTCACAATTTAGCGCATGTAACGGAAAAGTGTACTCTATAGGAAGGTATTTCATTAATTTGGTGTACTTTATAGGAAGAAGGAAGGTAAGTGTAAAGTGAAGGTAAGAAATTTTGTGTATTTTATGGGAAGGTATGTCAGTAATTTTATGTATATACTTCATAGGACGCTAAGAAGGTATGTCAGTAATTTCATGTATACTTTATAGGAAGGTAAGAAGGTATGTCAGTAATTTTGTGTACTTTACAAGGAGGTATAGGAAGGTAGGAAAGTATGTCAGTAATTGAACATAGTCTTTGAATCAGTGACAATAGTAATAATTCCTCTCAAAATTGCGAGTCGGTCAATGTTTACTATCTGGCGTGCGCAGAAAAGTAACTACAAGCTATTCACATTTTTTAAATCGTGACTTGAAAGGCTTAGGTATTTTATACTTATACGCAATGATTAATAACATTGTGCCATACACGGCTTAAGCGTGATGAAATTATACAGAATAATGAATAGCACTGTGTCATGCACGGCTTAAGCGTGATGAAATTATACAGAATAATGAATAGCACTGTGTCATACACGGCTTAAGCGTGATGAAATTATACAGAATAATGAATAGCACTGTGTCATGCACGGCTTAAGCGTGATGAAATTATACAGAATAATGAATAGCACTGTATCATACACGGCTTAAGCGTGATGAAATTATACAGAATAATGAATAGCACTGTGTCATACACGGCTTAAGCGTGATGAAATTATACGGAATAGTGAATAGCACTGTATCATACACGGCTTAAGCGTGATGAAATTATACAGAATAATGAATAGCACTGTGTCATGCACGGCTTAAGCGTGATGAAATTATACAGAATAATGAATAGCATTGTGTCATGCACGGCTTAAGCGTGATGAAATTATACGGAATAGTGAATAGCACTGTGTCATACACGGCTTAAGCGTGATGAAATTATACGGAATAGTGAATAGCACTGTATCATACACGGCTTAAGCGTGATGAAATTATACAGAATAATGAATAGCACTGTGTCATGCACGGCTTAAGCGTGATGAAATTATACAGAATAATGAATAGCATTGTGTCATGCACGGCTTAAGCGTGATGAAATTATACGGAATAATGAATAGCACTGTGTCATACACGGCTTAAGCGTGATGAAATTATACGGAATAATGAATAGCACTGTGTCATACACGGCTTAAGCGTGATGAAATTATACAGAATAATGAATAGCACTGTGTCATACACGGCTTAAGCGTGATGAAATTATACGGAATAATGAATAGCACTGTGTAATACACGGCTTAAGCGTGATGAAATTATACGGAATAATAAATAGCACTGTGTCATACACGGCTTAAGCGTGATGAAATTATACGGAATAATGAATAGCACTGTGTAATACACGGCTTAAGCGTGATGAAATTATACGGAATAATAAATAGCACTGTGTCATGCACGGCTTAAGCGTGATGAAATTATACAGAATAATGAATAGCACTGTATCATACACGGCTTAAGCGTGATGAAATTATACAGAATAATGAATAGCACTGTGTCATGCACGGCTTAAGCGTGATGAAATTATACAGAATAATGAATAGCATTGTGTCATGCACGGCTTAAGCGTGATGAAATTATACGGAATAGTGAATAGCACTGTGTCATACACGGCTTAAGCGTGATGAAATTATACGGAATAGTGAATAGCACTGTATCATACACGGCTTAAGCGTGATGAAATTATACAGAATAATGAATAGCACTGTGTCATGCACGGCTTAAGCGTGATGAAATTATACAGAATAATGAATAGCATTGTGTCATGCACGGCTTAAGCGTGATGAAATTATACGGAATAATGAATAGCACTGTGTCATACACGGCTTAAGCGTGATGAAATTATACGGAATAATGAATAGCACTGTGTCATACACGGCTTAAGCGTGATGAAATTATACAGAATAATGAATAGCACTGTGTCATACACGGCTTAAGCGTGATGAAATTATACGGAATAATGAATAGCACTGTGTAATACACGGCTTAAGCGTGATGAAATTATACGGAATAATAAATAGCACTGTGTCATACACGGCTTAAGCGTGATGAAATTATACGGAATAATGAATAGCACTGTGTAATACACGGCTTAAGCGTGATGAAATTATACGGAATAATAAATAGCACTGTGTCATGCACGGCTTAAGCGTGATGAAATTATACAGAATAATGAATAGCACTGTATCATACACGGCTTAAGCGTGATGAAATTATACGGAATAATGAATAGCACTGTGTCACACACGGCTTAAGCGTGATGAAATTATACAGAATAATGACTAGCACTGTGTCATACACGGCTTAAGCGTGATGGAATTATACGGAATAATGAATAGCACTGTGTCATACACGGCTTAAGCGTGATGAAATTATACGGAATAATGAATAGCACTGTGTCATACACGGCTTATGCGTGATGAAATTATACGGAATAATGAATAGCACTGTGTCATACACGGCTTAAGCGTGATGAAATTATACAGAATAATGAATAGCACTGTGTCATGCACGGCTTAAGCGTGATGAAATTATACAGAATAATGAATAGCATTGTGTCATGCACGGCTTAAGCGTGATGAAATTATACGGAATAGTGAATAGCACTGTGTCATACACGGCTTAAGCGTGATGAAATTATACGGAATAGTGAATAGCACTGTATCATACACGGCTTAAGCGTGATGAAATTATACGGAATAATAAATAGCACTGTGTCATGCACGGCTTAAGCGTGATGAAATTATACAGAATAATGAATAGCACTGTATCATACACGGCTTAAGCGTGATGAAATTATACGGAATAATGAATAGCACTATGTCATACACGGCTTAAGCGTGATGAAATTATACAGAATAATGACTAGCACTGTGTCATACACGGCTTAAGCGTGATGAAATTATACGGAATAATGAATAGCACTGTGTCATACACGGCTTAAGCGTGATGAAATTATACAGAATAATGACTAGCACTGTGTCATACACGGCTTAAGCGTGATGAAATTATACGGAATAATGAATAGCACGGCGGAACACAATGATCATTTTGATGCGCCCGGCCTAACAGCTTTCCTCGACTGATTTTTGGTTAGTCGAAAAATAACGACAGTTTTCATCCATTGCGTCTATTTTTTAAACTACAGGATATTTATTTTGTAGACTAAGCCAACACTGTGTCGAACAGATTTGTGATTCTTTTTAATGGTGTTTTAAGACTTTATTTCTAGTATTGAAGATCAGAAAAACTGTGCTATCGTACTGTTCATTTCAGCGAATTTTGTTAATAAAGAAATGGGTGCTCGAAGCAACAAGACTCTACACGAAAGAAAATGTATTAAAAATTTACGCTTATTTTTTTCAGAATTGATAAAACTGTGGAAAATATTATTCAATGCTATATTGATGGTGACTTCCTCATATGTGCCTGACACTTACCTTGATTCAAAATTTCTTCCTCCCTACTTTCAAACTTTAGAGAAAATTTTGCAAATTTTCAGGAAGTCGTCCACCTTGTTATCAATTTTAAAATTTTTCCTTTCTACTTTTAAATTTGAGTGAAAATGGTTTCAAATTCTAATGACATTTTCAAATTTTAGTGAAAATGTTTTCACATTTTAATGACATTTTCAAATTTTAGTGAAAATGTTTTCGAATTTCAATGAAATTTTCAAATTTTAGTGAAAATGTTTTCGAATTTCAATGAAATTTTCAAATTTTAGTGAAAATGTTTTCGAATTTCAATGAAATTTTCAAATTTTAGTGAAATTGTTTTCACATTTTAATGACATTTTCAAATTTTAGTGAAAATGTTTTCGAATTTCAATGAAATTCTCAAATTTTAGTGACATCGTCAACTTTCCTTAGCTCTGACGGGACAAATATTTTCTGGGAAGAGAGCGAGGTGACGATGTCGATACTAACACCATATATGCGTGTGGCGCTCCAATATCTGGTAGAAAATTAAATCACCAGTTTAATTAGCAGGAGTATTTGCATATTTCCAAGGAATTCACTTGAATAATATACGAGCATTTGTCTCAAGGCCTAACACAATCTCGATGAAATGTGAACACTCGACGAACAACCCAATCTACGGATCATCTAACCAAAGTCTTAATTTATTTTAATTGTGACTCTACGACCCGCCGAGAGACGTACAGGATGAAGTGCGATGAATTGCTCATTTGGGAATGAAATGAAAAATAATGAACTCTTAGCAACTAACATTTTTATTTTTCTCATGTTAGACAATAAAAATGTTTTTTTTCTTAAAGTTCATTATTTTTACTTCATTCTCAAATGAGCAACTTACCGCGCTCCACCCTGCGCGTGAGGCAATCTACAGCGCAGGTATAAATTATTTTATCAAGTCTAAATCCTTCGAATTAATCCTTAGGCCTAACGTGAAAAAACTGGAATTTTAAGTTCTTCCCGTCAGCGAGATGCTCACGAAGAACGTTGGTATTTTCAGGATTGAGATCAAATCTCGGGCGCCATTTCGCCTGAAAGGAACTGCAAGCTCTACAACAAGTACCACAAGTTCAAGTTCTACAAGTACCACAAGTTCAAGTTCTACAAGTTCGACAAGTTCAGTACTCACGGCACGGTAAAGGAAACAAGGCAGGTTCAAACCAGTATTTTTTTCGTTGACGGTGTGGTTTTGCTGACGTCACGGCAACGAACCAATAGCAGCGCCCATATTGCATCTGGTAGCACTGCTACTCCCAAATCTGGCTCCACTATTGGCCTAACGACATGGCGTTTTGATGACACCATAAAGTTTGTTAGAAATAAAGCCGTTCTATTGGCTAACCGAACAAAAGGTGTATTTTCTCCTATAGAAATGACCCTACCTTGTTTCCTCTACCGTGGCCCACGGGTACTTGGCGTGCCTGCGTTGCTGACCATGAACCAAGCAAACCCTTCCAAGGTCAGAAAAAAAATTCTAGAAATTTTCAGATAGGAGAGTTTTAGAAATTAAGCATACGTCGAGAGGGAAGGCATTAAAACTCTGGAATAAGTTGAGAAAGAAAGCGCAAAAAATTTAGTATTCGTTAAGGTGTTGGAAATGTTGCACACGCAACAGGAAAGCGTTGGATAGTGTTCGATATAATAGCAATAATTGTATCCAACAGTGTTCGATCCAATCGTGTTCAAACCAATTGTGTCTGATTTAATTGTATTCGATCCAATCGCGTACGATTCAATCGTGTTCGATCCAATCCAACTGTGTTCGATCCAACTGTATTCGATCCAATCGCGTACGATTGTTAAATATTTTATAGGCGAGTCCCTGTTCGGGCGCCAAATTGTTGAATAGATAGGGGCGTATCCTTCTTGGGTGCCAGCTAATAGGTTATTTTGGTGGGCGAGTCCTGTTCGGCCCTATTGATGAGTTATTTTAGTGGACGAGTCCTGTTCGGTCCAATTGTTAAGTTATTTTGGTGGGTGAGTCCTGTTCGGCTCTATTGATGGTTATTTTGGGTTGGTCCTTCTTGGATGCCACCCTTTGATTTTGTCCCTATCTTAGGGATTTCTGAGGGCCGTATTCCTGAGGCTTGTTATTCCTGAGGAATCTTCCTGACAGGGATAAGAGAGAAGTCAGATTTTGTAGACTTATTTACGAGGCCTGTCGAAAAAGTATCCGACCTTTGGCCAGAAAAAATACTTCAACAACCTGACGGGGTTGGGACCCTAATCCCCTTCAAAGTAGGCTCCTTGTGCTTCCACACACTTAGCCCACCGATCCTTCCACTGCCGGAAACACCTCTGGAAGTCTTCTTTTGGAATGGTGTTCAGCTCTGTCGTCGCGTTCCGCATTATCTCTTCTCTACTCTCAAAACGGGATCCTTTCAGTGGTGTCTTCAATTTTGGAAACAACCAGAAGTCGCAAGGAGCCAGGTCTGGAGAGTAGGGAGGTTGGCGAACGGTCGTAATTCCATGTTTGGCCAAGAAATTGCGGATCAAATGGGATGAATGTGCGGGCGCGTTGTCGTGATGCAAGTGCCAGTTGTTCGCAGTCCACATGTCTGGTCTTTTGCGCCGAACTGCATCACGAAGTCGCCGGAGAACATCCTGATAGTACTCCTTTGTCACTGTTTGTCCTTCCGGTGCGTATTCGTGATGCACAATTCCACGGACATCAAAGAAAACAGTCAGCATCGAAGGAGTCAAACAGGCAATGCGACGATGGAGCTGAACACCATTCTAAAAAAAAACTACCAGAGGTGTTTCCAGCAGTGGAAGGATCGGTGGGCTAAGTGTGTGCAAGCACAAGGGGCATACTTTGAAGGGGATTAGGGTCCCAACTCCGACAGGTATTCGAAATATTTTTTCTGGCCAAAGGTCGGATACTTTTTAGACAGGCCTCGTATATTAAGTTGATTTGTCAACAGTTTTCAATTGTTGCGAACTCTCCGGTATTCTTCAGAGTTTTTGATCTGGTTACAAGTTTTGGAGATTTTGAGCTGTTTTCAAGCTTTGGAGATGTCGAGCTGTTTTCAAGCGTCGTATTTGAGCCGAAATAAATCAAGCTTTGAAGTTTTCGAGCCGAACTAAATCAAGCTTTGAAGTTAAAGTTCGTGATAAATTTTTGAGTTGTCGAAACAAGCTTTGAATTTTTGAAGCTTTGTTTTTCGCATTAGTTTTTCTTCTTAAAATTGTCTTCTTTGTTTTTCATTCCAAGTTTTTCTTCTTAGCTTTTCCTTTCAAGTTTTTCCTTCTTAGTTTTTCATCTTTCAGTTCTTCCTTTTTGATTTTTCCTCTTTCAGTTCTTCCTTTTTGAAAAATTGAAGATCGCGATAGAAGTACGTTTTGAAAGTATCTGTGATACGCGAGCTCAGTTATTTGAGAGAGGAATTATTTTTCCTCCGTACAATAGAGGCATCAGTCAACTTATCTTAGCTTCTGGCCTAACAACGATCCAATCCAATTGTGTTCTATCCAATTGCAAACGATCCAGTTGGGTTTGATCTATTCGTTTTTGATCCAATTGCGTGCGATCCAATCGGGTTCGATCCAGTTGGGTTTTATCTCATCGTTTTCGATCCAATCAAATTGCATTCAATGCAAGTATGTTTTATTTAATTGCGTTCGATTCAAATATGCTTGATCCAATTGTCTTTGCTTATGGTAGTCCAATTTAGGGTGCCGTATGATAATCCAATTGCATTTGTGACAAGACGTTCCTATCGTGTTTGTCCCATGATGATCCAGTCGTGTTTGCTGTCTCCTGAGGTGGACATAACTATTCTATCAATGGGAATTAGCACTTCAGGTCCCGAGCTGAGAGTTAGGTAGGCCTTTTTTGTTGTTGAAAGAAAATATAATTTTTTCGTTATAAGGACCATCTGTTTTCGGTCCACATCAGTCCTGTATATCAGAACTTGTTACTTTCTTCTTCTAATTTCATCTTGCTTCTTAACTTTCTTTCTTCCATTACTGTTTTTATGCGCAGAGGATCTTGTGTGGGAACACACCTTTTGCATAGATTCCGCGTTCCCTTAACTCTATACAAAAAAGTGCCTAGATCTTTCTTCCTTGTACATCTTTGTTGTGGCAAGGAAGGCTGAAACTAACTTATAATTAATTAATCAGTCTTTGTGAAAAAATGAATGCCCAGTTGAGACGGAACCTAACAAATTGTCACTGTGGAGGAGAAATTTTAAACTCGTTTATAAGCTTTCCAGAAATTTTCAATTCTTTCAGGATTCTCAATGAAGAAGTCGCCATCTAGTAATTATTTTTATTGTAAATAGCTACCAAAACTGAAAACCAATGCCAAAATTACCGAAATTTGGCTTATTCCAACTATAGGCTCGATGGAAAAATTTAATTAACTAGAAATACTGACCGCAGTTTTGAACTCAGCATGATAATTGTGGTTGGCATTAGCAAATGAATCAACGCAAAAGTTTTCTTGGTTGTTCCGAAGAGTTTCACTTTTCATTGGTGTTTATAGAGTTGACAATCAATGAATTAAAGAATCACATTCTATTGATATATTAAAGATTATTTTCCGCGGAGATTGTTCATCGTTGCTAAGATGGTTGAAAAGCCCGTTCAAATGTAATAAGTGAACCTTCAAAAATTGAACGCATCATCAGCCAATGGGTAAGGCATCACCCAATGTGAAAGTTGTATAAAATGAATAATATATCATCACTTACTCCCATAAGAATTGCTGCCTACGAGGATTATCCTAAAATATAGTTCAGATGAAATATGACGGACACTGGTGTTGAGTAGAACAACTATTTTGCTGCACATTTACATGGTCAGGTGACATTATGACGTAAAGTATAATAAACATATAGTTGTATATATACATTAAACTTTCGCATGAATATTAAAAATAATTCTCCGTTGAGTCATTAGTTTCACTGAAAATGTGTCTTCATCCGACAGGAAGTGCCACTTGCAGTGAAGTACCAAAAAGAGAACAAAATTAACGTCTTGAAGCAGTTGGAACAAACATTGGTGGTAATACAGGCGCCCAATGATGAACATATTGTGGAGGACCTTCTCGATCTGGTGAGTTCTTTATACAACGTAGACATCCCGGACGTAGTCGAACTAGTAGTGAACCCGCAACTGAACAACGAAGATTTGTACCACATCTTCAGCGCTGTGAAAACAATCTTGCATTACGGAGCTGATGTTAGAAACTACGATACAAACTGGACAGGTAATTTGAGCTGCTTGAAGAATTTAATGCAACTTTTGAAGGTTTGTAAAATGCGCAGTCATCGCAACAAACGAGCTGTGACGAAGTTGAATCGTCGGAAACTGCAGTTTTTATCAACGTTGCAAAACTTGCAAATAAATGCAGGTCTTGAAGCTGTTCTGTGCGGTCGAGAGATTCGTCGAGCATGGATGAGAGTTGTTCAGGTTGATACAATCCACGAATTTTTAGCAGTCGAGTCTGGCTGTTGCGCCATCTGTCTCGATTTTCCTCTAAGTGATGCCAGTGGCATCAAGATTGGCTTTCACTGCGGCCACGTATTCTGCAAAAGCTGTCTCCAGCTATACAGAAAGTGAGTTACCGGGTAATATTTCTGCAAACGCTGTCTCCAGCTATACAGGAAATGAGTTGGGTGCATTAAATCGATTTGATTAACGGGCATTTTTTCTGCAAGAGCTGTGGTTAACTGTGAGTAATTAACCTCAGTTACAACGCCTTTCTTTTGCTCCCCGATGATGAATTTTTTGCACTCAGACGTTCCCGAAAGACATTTTTTATTTCGCGAGAGATAAGCCCAATTGCAAACCATCGTCAATTGAAAAATATCGTTAATTGAAACCCATCGTTAATTGGAAATCGTGGTCAATTGAAAAAAGTGGTCAATTGAAAACCATACTTGATTGAAAACCATCGTCAATTGGAAACCATCGTCAATTGAAAACAATCATTAATTGTAAACCATCGCCAATTGAAAACCGTGGTCAATTGAAAACCATACTTGATTGAAAACCATCGTTAATTGGAAACCATCGTCAATTGAAAACCATAAATGATTGAAAACTATCGTCTACTGAAAACCATCGTCAATTGAAAAGAAAGAAGAAAAGAAAAACAGTTTATTTGCAATAAAGTTCAAACAAGAAATGTTGGACATCGGTTTTTAAAATACCTCAACATTAAAACATCATTACGTGATGTTTACAAGGGTATCGTAATACTTATGTCACATGTTGAAACGAAGAAATGATTAAGAGAAAAGCACGAAGAATGCGTTCCCTTCGTACCGTCAATCTGATTTTGACAGTGCATGTAAATCTAGGTAACTTAGAAGACAAAATCCTAGTGATGCATAGCTGAAAACACTCCTGTTAGTAAGCACCTATATTGAAATATTAGCAAACGAACATAAGAAATGTGATAAAAGGGATTGATGTTAAAAGTAAAAAGGGCAGATTTAAATTATTTCGTGTCTAAGACATTCGACATTCGGAACTTGGGAGAGTTCTCAATCTTACGTATCAACGAGTATGCCAAAACAATGAGCTCGAAGAGAACAAAATATCTTACCATATCACAAATGTATGATATTTACTACCTACGTTTATTATACTGGCACAAAAGAGTTCACAGGAGTCAAAGAGAGGAGATGGATTGTTGTGCAATGCTAACTATAACATTTGCAACATAGCTAAAACAGAACGAAAATTAACTGCCTAGAATAGTGTTGTCATAACATACTCGCGAACGTAAGACACAAAAATTGTAGGAGAAGAATAAGGGAATAAAACAATGATGTTCTATAAAGTCATTACACAGGATGAATTACGTTGCACACTGATTTTGAAATTTGAGCATACGAATATAGGAACTAGTGATGTGAGGAATTGATGTTGAAAGTAAAATGGGTAGATTTAAATTATTTGCGTTTAAGGTTATATGGTCGATATTCGAGGCAAATTTTTCATCGTTAAGTATCAACTAATATATCAAATATCGAGCTTAGAGAGAATAAAATATTTGCCCTGACACGATAATTTGAATGTCATTTTCACGAACAGATCGAACTCAAGTGAGCTCTCTTCTGGAAATTTTTAGCGGCTTCATCAAAACCATTCTGTAAACGGTTCTTGAAGAACCTGTGTTGTGTGAAAACTATAAGTTGAGTTTTCAATTGATGATGGTTTTTAATTAACGATGGTTTTCAATTGACCATAGTTTTCAGTTGACGATGGTTTTTAATTAACGATGGTTTTCAATTGACCATAGTTTTCAATTGACGATGGTTTTCAATTGCCGATGATTTTCAATTGACCATAGTTTTCAATTGACGATGGTTTTCAATTGATGATGATTTTCAATTGACCATAGTTTTCAATTGACGATGGTTTTCAATTGATGATGATTTTCAATTGACCATAGTTTTCAATTGACGATGGTTTTCAATTGCCGATGATTTTCAATTGACCATAGTTTTGAATTGACGATGGTTTTTAATTAATGATGATTTTCAATTGACGATGGTTTTCAAGTAACAATTGTTTTCAATTGACGATGGCTTTCAATTAATAAGGGTTTTCAATTGAAAACTTACCACTCATAGCTTTCACACTAAAAACTTTGAACACAAGTCCGGCTTTCTCAACGTATTAAAAATTGTAATAATTTTTCCACACTTAATATTTTCTTGGCATGGGTTTTTGTTTTTTAAGCATAGTGATATTCAAGATTGCAATCATTTGTTCCGCTTTATATTTACCAGGTAAGAGTTTTCGTTTTTTTAAATATACATGGTTATATTTAAAATTGTTATCATTTTCCCGCTTCAGATTCACTGGGCATGGGTTTTTGTTTTCTAAGTATAGTGATATATGAATGCGCAATCATTTTTTCAGTTAATTTTATATAAACTAGGCGTGGACTCATAAAGCATATTTTCATTTTCTAAAATTAACGTTTTTTTTTGTATTTTGCAGTGAGACATGTCCCATGTGCCGGCAGAGGCTCGATTTTTTCATCGACAAGCAAGATTTCAAGTCCATAAAAGAGCTGCAAAGATCAAGAAGAATTTCGGGTGGAACTGAAAAAAGCATCAAAGGTTCCTAACGAACGACGAGTATTTTTAATTTGTTGACCGCCACTTCGGGCCAACCTCGCCCCTTTCTCTGCCCCGCCGAAGTGACGGCCAACATATTAAAAATACTGGATAAGGATGTTTTCTTACTTTAATCAAGTCTGATTTATATCAGCTTATACATTGAAATTTCGAATGCCTTCATTGGTATTTCGAATGCCTTATAAATAACACCAGGACGAAATGAGGGTTACCACCGGTCAAGCCGGTACCCATTTCTGACACCTGGGTAGAGTGGGGTTTCGTTCTTGTTTCCCAACGGGGAGAATCACCGAGCGTCGCTGCCAGGATTCGAACCGCTAACACCTTCCCGTGGAAAGTGCGCCCTCTTAACCACTCCGCCGCGGTGGCCACAACCACTGTCACTCTCTTTACTTTGAGTGCCGAACACCACTATCGATACATCGAATACCAGCATCAATATATCGAATACCAGCATCGACATATCGAATACCAGCATCGATATATCGAATACCAGCATCGATATATTGAATACCAGCATCGATATATCGAATACCAGCATCGATATATCGAATACCAGCATCGATATATAGAATAACAGCATCGATATTTCGAATACCAGCATCGATATATCGAATACCAGCATCGATATATCGAATACCAGCATCGATACATCGAATACCAGCATCGATACATCGAATACCAGCATCAATATATCGAATACCAGCATCGACATATCGAATACCAGCATCGATATATCGAATACCAGCATCGATATATTGAATACCAGCATCGATATATCGAATACCAGCATCGATATATCGAATACCAGCATCGATATATCGAATAACAGCATCGATATTTCGAATACCAGCATCGATATATCGAATACCAGCATCGATATATCGAATACCAGCATCGATACATCGAATACCAGCATCGATATGTCGAATACCAGCATCGATACATCGAATACCAGCATCGATAAATCGAATACCAGCATCGATACATCGAATACCAGCATCGATATATCGAATACCAGCATCGATATATCGAATACCAGCTTCGATACATCGAATACCAGCATCGATATATCGAATACCAGCATCGATATATCGAATACCAGCTTCGATACATCGAATACCAGCATCGATATATCGAATACCAGCATCGATACATCGAATACCAGCATCGATACATCGAATACCAGCATCGATATATCGAATACCAGCTTCGATACATCGAATACCAGCATCGATATATCGAATACCAGCATCGATATTTCGAATACCAGCATCGATATATCGAATACCAGCATCGATACATCGAATACCAGCATCGATATATCGAATACCAGCTTCGATACATCGAATACCAGCTTCGATACATCGAATACCAGCATCGATATATCGAATACCAGCTTCGATACATCGAATACCAGCATCGATACATCGAATACCAGCATCGATATATCGAATACCAGCATCGATACATCGAATACCAGCATTGATGTATCGAATACCAGCTTCGATACATCGAATACCAGCATCGATATATCGAATACCAGCTACGATACATCGAATACCAGCATCGATATATCGAATACCAGCTTCGATACATCGAATACCAGCATCGATACATCGAATACCAGCATCGATATATCGAATACCAGCATCGATACATCGAATACCAGCATCGATGTATCGAATACCAGCTTCGATACATCGAATACCAGCATCGATATATCGAATACCAGCTACGATACATCGAATACCAGCTTCGATACATCGAATACCAGCATCGATACATCGAACACCCCTACCGATATTTCGAATAGCAGTACCCAAAAAACGAATAATAGTATCGAAATATCGAAATGTAGTATCGAAAGACAGATAAAACACTTTTGCGTTTTCTTGTACGAGCACATGCGATTCAGAAACATTGAGCATGAGTTATAGCAAAAAAGGCAGTGACTGGTGTTGTAATGATGGTGGTTGTGATGACGGTAATTTGAGTACGAAAATGCTGCCGTTGGAGGGTTCATGTTTGATTAAACAACAAAATCAGCATCAAACGTGTCACATTTTTTCTCTCCTTGTATAATATGAAATATGCTTTCATGCAATATGCATCCTACCCTAACCTAGCCTAACCAACATAAAAATGGTATTAAGATCAGACCATACCTCTCCTAACAGCTTTCTGTATTCTTATGATACGTACTTGGTTTAGCTCGTAAGGCCAGCAGATGAAATCATCTTCATATCCACATATTAGAGTATCTTGAATCATCTTCATATCCACATATTAGAGTATCTTGAAAACTATTCGCTTTTAAGAGATTATTACCTTATTATTTTATCACAACATATGACATTTTAGTCAAAAGATTCCTAGTGAAATGGAAAACTCAGATGAATTATTCTTTGAATACACTCCAACCATTCATGAATCCTAAACTGAAAACCAGCGCACGGCAAGCTTCATGATAAGTATAGAAAAAATTTTGGTTCAGCATTATCGACTAAACTTGAGTTTTGCACAGTCGGGGCTTGATAATTTGCTAACCAAGCGTCGCGGTTGGACCCACTTTTTCAAAACTCCGAGGCAAATTATTGAGACTATTTTCAGAAGTTAACTATTTTTATTCCAGCTGTGCAAAGACGACGTTCTGGATTTTCTGTGGGATCAAATTGCGGCTTCTGGAATTACAATGGGATGAAATTGTGACTACTGGATTTACAATGGGATGAAATTGTGACTACTAGATTTACAATGGGATGAAATTGTGACTACTAGATTTACAATGGGATGAAATTGTGACTACTGGATTTACAATAGGATGAAATTGTAACTTCTGGATTTACAATATATTAAATTATGACTTCTGGATTTACAATAGATTAAATTCTGACTCCTTTGCTATAGACTTCACTCAATACATGATAACAACTAAATCGCGAGCACCAGAAAGAGACCTCGAGTTTAAATGACAAGCACGTTTTCAAAAATGTGTCTTACTGTACAAAAACACATATAATTTCGGACTCAATCTGAGATTAAATAAACCAATGTTAATTTGCCTGCGCCGTAAAGGTATTCCCTGAAGCGGATAAATACAGAGTACTGCAACAGTGCTTATATCAACCATGCGTTATACCGTAAAGGTATTCTCCAAAGCGTAGAAATAAAGAGTACTGCAACAGTGCTTGTATCAATGATGCGTTATACCGTAAAGGTATTCTCCAAAGCGTAGAAATAAAGAGTACTGCAACAGTGCTTGTATCAATGATGCGTTATACCGTAAAGGTATTCTCCAAAGCGTAGAAATAAAGAGTACTGCAACAGTGCTTGTATCAATGATGCGTTATACCGTAAAGGTATTCTCCAAAGCGTAGAAATAAAGAGTATTGTAACAGTGCTTGTATCAATGATGCGTTATACCGTAAAGGTATTCTCCAAAGCGTAGAAATAAAGAGTACTGCAACAGTGCTTGTATCAATGATGCGTTATACCGTAAAGGTATTCTCCATAGCGTAGAAATAAAGAGTATTGTAACAGTGCTTGTATCAATGATGCGTTATACCGTAAAGGTATTCTCCTTAGCGTAGAAATAAAGAGTACTGCAACAGTGCTTGTATCAATGATGCGTTATACCGTAAAGGTATTCTCCTTAGCGTAGAAATAAAGAGTACTGCAACAGTGCTTGTATCAATGATGCGTTATACCGTAAAGGTATTCTCCAAAGCGTAGAAATAAAGAGTGCTGCAACAGTGCTTGTATCAATGATGCGTTATACCGTAAAGGTATTCTCCAAAGCGTAGAAATAAAGAGTGCTGCAACAGTGCTTGTATCAATGATGCGTTATACCGTAAAGGTATTCTCCAAAGCGTAGAAATAAAGAGTACTGCAACAGTGCTTGTATCAATGATGCGTTATACCGTAAAGGTATTCTCCAAAGCGTAGAAATAAAGAGTGCTGCAACAGTGCTTGTATCAATGATGCGTTATACCGTAAAGGTATTCTCCTTAGCGTAGAAATAAAGAGTATTGTAACAGTGCTTGTATCAATGATGCGTTATACCGTAAAGGTATTCTCCTTAGCGTAGAAATAAAGAGTACTGCAACAGTGTTTGTATCAATGATGCGTTATACCGTAAAGGTATTCTCCATAGCGTAGAAATAAAGAGTATTGTAACAGTGCTTAAATCAATCATGCGTTATACCGTTAAGGTATTCTTCAAAGCGTAGAAATAAAGAGTATTTTAAGAGTCCAAAGAACAGCCTCACATTTCCCTAAATACATTTTCTGAAGTATACAAATAAAGAGAATAGCAATAGTGCCAACACTAACCTAGCATTACCGTGAAGACATTCTCTGGGACGTAGAAATAATTAGTATTGTTAAAGTGCTAACACCAACCTCGCGTTGCAATTTTGAATTTTTGCGCCCCCAGCGGTAATTAGCAAAGACAATAAAATCTTAATATCAATGGTGCCTACAATGTAAGTAAGGAATTCTGTACCGATTGCATGGTGAAGATCGTAGCTAAAACTAGAATCTTACTCATGGCACAGACTACAAGCATCACGGAATAACATGGCTTCATTTTTCAATGATTGGGTTCATTAGTGTCTACACCGATGTCGGTTGACGTGCTGAACTGGTTAAATCTTTAATGTACGCTACTCAATTGTAAATGATCGATTGAAATAAGATAACAAATGCAAGTTTAGAAAAAACGTCGCCACACGCACTGGAAAGTTAAAGCGAAATTACAATTTTTCAAAATTTTTCTAAAAAAAATATTTAACTTACTTCTGTTCGGGGGGCAGAGTTTTCCAACACGAATTTGTTGTTCTGCAGTCAGAGTTTTTTCAACACGAATTTGTTGTTCTGCAGTCAGAGTTTTTTCAACACGAATTTGTTGTTCTGCAGTCAGAGTTTTCCAGCACGAACACAAGCTCTGATCAAACTAACACAACAATGAATCAACTTTTAGCATTCAAAAGTGAATTGCAAACTTCTTTAAAGCGAGTGCCACCTGTACTACCTGACCGTCTTTATTGGAAGAGATTTTTTTACTGAAGTGATTTTCCTTAGTTAAAAATCAAACCGGCAGCTGCAGCGCAAAGCAAAAAGATAACGCAGAAAATTTTCCACTCACGTACGTAGAAAATATCATTAGAATTTTTAAATCAAGGGAAATTTTTCCATATCTTCACGCAATACAACATGAAGAAAATTGCTAACCGTTTTTACTAAAACTCTGTCAATGTAAAAAGTTCTATATCACTGCCAGTGTATAAAACGCGACGTTGCTGTGTTACTGGCATCATACTCAAATTCAAAATATTCAATTTTATTAATATTTTACTTTTGTTACTTCGGGGGATCAGAATACGGCAATTAAAGCCTGTTTGTAGGTGAAAATCGCAAAATCAGGGGCTCCTAAAAATATAATAATAATTCCAAATCCAGGTTCAATGATCTACATATAGTAATAGTGAACATATCCGTGTGATGTACCAGCTTAAGTTTGCATAGCGAATGTAAGACTCTCAATAAATGTTGCCTTGTCATGACTAAGATAACCCTGAAACAAAGATTAACTGCGCACAAATATCAAGGATCTATTTTTAGTTGTTTCCACGTCGATCATAGTTGCAAGGCCTCGAATGAAAACCTATATTCAAATACAAAAATTTCATAAAATGCTGTCAACAAAAAGAAGCATATTCATATAATAAAAGCATAACATATCCATAAAATTGCACCAACCCTCAACGAAAATAGAAATTATTTATTTGCTATGAAATTATAGAATAGGACTGCAGCTTAGAACTTTGAAACATCCTCTCGATTGTCTATTTTTTTATTCTGTTTCTGGCGTCATGAACGTGTAGCTGTGGTGCGATATTGTCGCCTAGTTATCTTACGTGATTTAGTATTCGTGTTCTACGAAATTTGCCCATCTAATAATTTTGTGCTGTGATTTTCCACATTTATATTACGTATGAATTAAGTAGCTCAAGTATTATTGGATTCGCATTTTTATGAATCTGACTACAAGCTTTTTCTGTGTACGGATTTTCAGCCTGAAGATCCTGGCAATAGCTTCAAAACTTCGTTTTTTATAGACTGACAGTGATATAGAATTTTATAAATTGACAATGCTTTACCAAAAACGATTAAAAGTTGTCTTCGCACTTTATAAAGTGAAGATGTTAAATGAAAAGCAAATTTGAACCTAAAATTTTCCTCTCATGCGGACCTCAAAAGACAAAGTTCATTCACACACAAAACAAACTTACTCGAAATGTTTGTACTCTTCATTCGCTCCGAACACGAAAATTCGAGAAAAGTTTTTCTTTCATTTATCGTTTTCGCGGCCATAGCAGTTTATGGTAGATCAGCCGTCCCCGGACACCAGCACCACACCTCCTCTCACCACATCCCAGAGCCAACTGCGGCGGAAACAACCAAGCAACCTGCATAGAAATACCGTGGAAAATACCCATGGTATACGGAACTTAGGAATACTGTATGTGTGAATTCAGAAGCAATTAATGTTTTTTTATGCTCGTGCAGGGGTTGCTGTTTTGAACATAATGCGGGGAGACCTAAAAGTTTAAGAAAAGTACGGTAGCGCTAAAACTTGATTCAAAACTTCTATGATTCCTAAAACTTGAAGTAGAACACGGCGAGGCATGAGGCCTTCTTCCAAATTTCAAACCTTAAATATGTCACGTATGTACGTGCTGTAAAATCTGCCTAAGAAATATTTATTATGTGATAAAAGTGATAAAACAGTGATAAAAATGAGCATTTTAAAAACATTTGGATGACCACTTCCATGAGCGATAGCGTTGTAGGTTTTTAATTGGGAATGATTTTATCGCGGTTTGAAATTTATGTGGCTACGACATGTTCGAGCCAGGAGTGTTTGCGTGTTGGCACTTTGACCACAACGTGGGCCACCGGTGGCCACGGAGGGGATTTTCGTAAAACTACTGCCTGACCAGTAGTCATAAGCTCAAATTTTATAAATATTAAATGAAAGTTAGATGAAGGCACGATCCAGTTCATGTTTGCTATTTAGAAAATTGTTTACTACAATTAATTTTCAATTTGAGTTGACTATTAAACATGAGATTAACTAAGAGTGTTAAAATGTACCTTCTAAACATGTACCTTAATTCTAATTGCGGTTAGTTCAGTTACAAACAGCCACATGTCATTATTTTGAAAGTTGAAGCAAAGAATTATATTGCAAAAACGGATTTTCAGCACCATTTTAAACAACTCTGGGTTATTTAAATGTAAATCCGAATCTGTTTCACTTGCATTCACGAATCAATTGCATTTTATCTTTTTTTACACGATCTTTTGAACAGAACAACGCTTTTTTTTATGGAAGATGTTAAGTATCTTGAAGGCTCCGTTTGCTTATTTCGCCTTCATGATTATTATTCAATAATTTGATGCTTTGGCGCATGGCAAGGAACTAGAGAAACACGCGTCAAGGAATTTGGTGCATTCGTTTCCAGTGCCAGAGCAACACACACTAGTAGACAGTACATGAACAAGCGTGTGCGGCAGCGCCGACTCATACTAATGCGTACGAGCACAATACGTATATATATTAAGAGTTTCAAATTATTGACCGACTGATCTGAAATAAAAAAAAGACAATTGAATACACATTAAGAACGTACGAGAGCTAAATATTTACAACGTATGAAAACAATAAACAATGTTCATTTTCGGCAAAAATCTATTCTATAGAACAATACAAAGCAGCAAGATCACAAGATGTGGCTATCCTTCGGGTAGACTCTACACGAATGCCAAGAGGGCACGTAAGGCTTGACCTAAACTTATTCTTAGTATATGACAACAGTTATAAGAATGGCGGAGCGCGGCAACATATCTCATTTTCCTTCGTACCTTTTCAGAATTCTTATCACTGATGATAGCCTGTGGCCGAACCGTTTTAAATCAGGTTTTATTCAAATATATACCTTCAATGAGAAGTTTATGAGATTAGAGCTTATCTTGCTTTTTCATGATTAAATGGTTAAAGTGGCTTATCTTGCCCTTTCATTTATATTTCATAGGATTTATATGGGTATGTACATACTTCTAATATTGGTTTTTGCCGTGATTTTTGTCACTGTATATGCACTCTCACTGCGTGTCTATTTTTTCACCATTTATACACTGTTAGAGAGAGAGCGGACGTTGAACCTGATATATTATATATATATATAGTATTTTCCAATTATGCGTGGAAGTGAAATCACTATCCCGGGTCATGCGCTTGTTACTCTAACATCAGTATTTACATATAAAAAATCCTTTTGTTTTGTTAAATAATTCCTTGTATGTTGAAAAAAATGAGAAACCTCTGTTTATTATCATAAATACATAGAGTTTTAATTAATATAAATATTTTATTCCTGACTAAACCAACGCAGATCCTATGGAAGTGATTCAGGAGTCGCTTCAAGCAAAAATTTCATGAAAATTTGGGTTAATATAAACGAAAAACGGTATTTTTCCCCATATTTTCATACTACATGTTCGATTAACACCCGTACTCAAGTGAGTAAGAGACATAGCGTTCAAAAATGTCATTGGTTATGTAAACGAAGTATCGGCGTTACATTGGTATTGGTCAGATATGATTTGTCCAGAATTGATTTTGGCCAGATATGATTTCTACAAAATTGGTATTGGTCAGATATGATTTGTACAGAATTGGTATTGGTCTAAGATCTGTTAAGAATCGGTAGTGGTCAGATAAGATCTGTCAATGATCGTTGGTCAGATAAGATCTGTCACTGATCATTGGTTAGATAAGATCTGTCAATGATCTTCGGTCAGACAAAATCTGATAAAATCTGTTTTGGACTTATATCTTTCATAGAGACACATGTTCAGGGCCGCAGTGATTTGCTGCAGATTTTGTGCAGCAATTTAGTTCGAAATGTTCACTGATATATACGACAGAGATTCGATGTAGTGCAATCGAAATGTTCGGCGCAAACACCGTAGAGTTTATCCTGTTAAGCTTCGATATTGATTCTGTGTGTTGATAGAGTTGAAGTAACAAAAGAGTTAAAGTAACTGTCGTCGTACCACGAATTCACATTTACTTTTAATTTTATATGAATAACCACAACTTAAATAATTACCTTGCAGGAGCTAATAGACTGGCGAGGTGTACCTCGATATATTAAATGATATATTAAATACAACCCTAAATGAAATCTTCTAGATACTTTCTCACCACACAGCAATATTTCCTTATTAATTTCATGCCCCTAATGAACTTTCTTGAATTGATTCGTGGCTGAAACGATCTACAATAAATCATTGAATCGCCGTGACTTGTGTGGCGGAAAATCTATTGAAAAGTTGAACTACCGCAAAGAGCTACCAAACACAAACCTTGCTCACAAAATTTTGCGATAATTGCTTTATAAAAATCTTAAGACACATTTAACAAAATTTCTATGTACAGTACACAACGTCAACAATGTAGTACTCTTCACTCTCAGTAATAATGATTTGTTTT
Organism: Morinoia aosen; assembly: GCA_030386875.1. Lineage (NCBI taxonomy): Eukaryota > Metazoa > Arthropoda > Malacostraca > Amphipoda > Talitridae > Morinoia > Morinoia aosen. Next base: position 14,209,115 of record CM059562.1, read on the forward strand.
TGAACTGATAATGGAATGAGACTCTGAAACGTTTTCTTGACAAAAAGGATTAATTTTCTTGAGATTTTCTTTATTTTTAAGTTCCTGATCAGTACTCTATTTAATGTAAAAAAAACACGTAATCACCGTTTATCTTAATTCTGCCACGTTCTGTCTTCGTGCCACGCCCAGCGCTATGCTTTGCTCTGATCACTATTTATTGCATCAGTTATATTCTCAGTTATCCCCATTAAATTTACTACTTCCACCATTAAATTTATTGCTGTTGCGGTGCATCACATTCGTCGGTAATTTACCATTAAATTATCACCATTAAATTTATTACTGTTGCGGTTCATCACATTCGAGTCGGTTTACCATTAAATTATCACCATTAAATTTATTGCTGTTGCGGTTCATCACATTCGTCGGTTTACCATTAAATTATCACCATTAAATTTATTACTGTTGCGGTTCACCACATTCGTCGGTTCATCATTAAATTATCACCATTAAATTTATTACTGTTGCGGTGCATCACATTCGTCGGTTCACCATTAAATTATCACCATTAAATTTGTCACTGTTGCGGTGCATCACATTCGTCGGTTCACCATTAAATTATCACCATTAAATTTGTCACTGTTGCGGTGCATCACATTCGTCGGTTCACCATTAAATTATCACCATTAAATTTGTCACTGTTGCGGTGCATCACATTCGCCGGTTCACCATTAAATTATCACCATTAAATTCGTCACTGTTGCGGTGCATCACATTCGTCGGTTCACCATTAAATTATCACCATTAAATTTGTCACTGTTGCGGTGCATCACATTCGTCGGTTCACCATTAAATTATCACCATTAAATTTGTCACTGTTGCGGTGCATCACATTCGTCGGTTCACCATTAAATTATCACCATTAAATTTGTCACTGTTGCGGTGCATCACATTCGTCGGTTCACCCTTAAATTATCACCATTAAATTTGTCACCGTTGCGGTGCATCACATTCGTCAGTTCACCATTAAATTATCACCATTAAATTTGTCACTGTTGCGGTGCATCACGTGTTAAAATGCGTAGAAAATTGGAGCTCAAATTTAATAAAACACTGTTAATTTATATATATATACAATTTTTCATCATTGTCAGTCTATAAATATTTCTGTTTACGATCTTTGCATGTCATAATACATTCTCATTGAGGATAAATTTCACAAATACAATTCTTCCGCTAAGCCAACGCGTGATAATACATATTTGATGTTGTGTTGTGAAATACGAAGCAAAAATCCCGTAGAGTGTTTCATCGTTCCTCGTTTAAAAGGTTTTGCGCTTTACAGTGTGCCTGTTGTATGAAAAAAAAATTTGAATGATTCTATTTCATCTTTGTTATGAATTACAAATAAGAAAACTAATTTCACGTGTCATTTAAAATTTGAATTATTTATTATTTGCATAAAAAAAAATTTTTGAAAGATTCTATTTCATCTTGGTTATGAATTACAAATAAGAAAACTAATTTCACGTGTCATTTAAAATTGGAATTATTTATTATTTGCATAAAAAAAAATTTTTGAAAGATTCTATCTCATCTTGGTTATGAATTACAAATAAGAAAACTAATTTCACATGTCATTTAAAATTGGAATTATTTATATCGTTCAGATTAAGAGCGAGTACTCTTATGTTATTTTTTTTTAAATTTAAGTTATAATTATACAATTATATGTTTGTTAAATAATTATATTTCATTATGTGATTAAATTATTATAATATTATGATGAAACGCACGTGTTATTTTCAGGAACAAAAGGAAGGAGCCTCGGCAGAACCGCTCGAGTTTATTCCCACCTTCAAAGAGGCGCCAAATACTTGAAAAAAATGAATAAAATGCATCGAAAAAAACACGCTTCATGAAATCACCCTAGGTGAGTATGAGAACATAAATGTATGTAAACAATAAAAAAATATATAGTATGCATAAAAAATGTAAATACTTCCGAAATGTAGCCTATGGACGTACAAAAACACGAGTAAGAAACTACGCAATGAAATGTATCTGTGTGCGGGGACATGATTGGTGATTTGCACGAAAAAAATCCTTTTATTAACAATAACTGTTACACTTATTTGCAAAATCAACGTTTTCTTACGTCGTATTACTTTCAATGTTTCTATTGTTTCAAATTATTGAGAATGGCTTCAAATTGCGCATAAAGTAAAGTGTAACGCTTCTGTCTCTATGCACGGACAATAACATGGTATATTGCATACAAATAAACATGCGGGACAGTGTACTGTATACAGGATACTGCAGTGTATGCGGGACACTGTATTGTATATACAACAGGATAGTGAAGTGCATACTGTACAGTGCACTTCCCTCAACCCTTCCTTCCCCCCCGAGAGCAAGTGCGGCAGCGGGCACCCACGTGATCACGTGGTGCGCTACACGTGCAGCGCGTGTTGCTCGTTGACACACGTGTGTGCGAGTGTGTGTGTGTGTGTGCTAACTGTGGGCAGCTGGTCGCCTCAGCTGCTCAACTGACAGTTTACTGCATTTAAAGATAAGTTATGCGACGCGTGATCAACTGACAATTAATTGCCTTAAAATGAAATGATACGTACTTCGCCTGCAGTTAATGCGAACCAATTAATAGAGTTTATTGTGTGACTCAATAAAAATTGGCACTTCATAGTTAAAGCAAGCTCAGCTGTTGGAAGTTCCCGGTTGAAACAAGTACAGATAGATTTTTGTGTGCAAACTGTTTCGTGTTAAAACAGGTAAAGCAATTGGCCGTTTCGTGTTAAAACTACCAAATCAACAGATTTTTTGTTGAACAGGCATGGAAACTAACCTCTTTCAGTTAAAACGTGCAAGGCAGTGGCCGTTTCCTGTTAAAATTTGCAAATCAACACATCGTTTCCTGTTAAACAGTCAAAGGAAGCAACAACCCGCGTTTACTGGAAAAAAAATTTCCGAAATAATGATTCCCGATTCTTTTCACTTTATTTGCTGTCAACAACACAAGCAGAAGAGTTTTCACTAGTGCTTAAGAAAACATTTACATAAACCTGACGAATTTATGAACACTTTCTATCTAATGCCCAAAATTTTTCCCTTATTTATACATGTCGTATTTTTTTGCGCTTTTTTATGCACAATGCCGCATTTTCATTTCAACGTATATAACTCCCTCATCAAATACCACGCAGCATTTCAATCAGAAGCACTTGTATACTAATTATAAGAGCATGATGTTTGAAAAATTCATTTTTCCAATCGACTCATTTATTCTCATTCATAGAATTTCGTCTTAAAATGTCGCCCGTCATCTCTCGACGTGCGAGTCAGACTGGCATTCTCCGCAAATCCCTCGAGTAATCCGGAAAAAATGCAACAGACCCCGGAGCAAAACTAACGCGGACAGATGAGGGAGAAACAGAAGGACACGTTTCTCACGGAAGCGTGAGAAACCTGCCTTCATTCGTACGCGAGCTGACAAACTACAGTACTACTCCAGATAGCTTCTCTACTTCATTTTAACCAAAAAACCCAAGAAACTAGTCTAAATTCTGTCTAATAATTCTCTTAGGTGTTCGTGTCATACATTGCAAACTTCAAGTAGGGACATATTTTGGCTAAACGTTACCCTCCGTACCTCATTACGCAGGAATTTGTAAGACAACTGCAAACACGGGCAATGTTCCTCTCGTGCGGCAGCGTTCGCACGGACAACGTTTGTGAGGGCAGGCAAAAGTACCGCTCAAATTCCTGACCAGTCTCGTCCAAACTTTCATCAATCTTCAAAAACACTCACAATTTCGACCACAAAAACATCAAAACTAAAATTCAGGATCATTTTAATACATTTTCTTGTAAATTTTGCCCTTAAAAGCTATATTAACTGTATGAAAGTCAACTTATGGTTTCTAGGCTTTTGCGGCTCACTGCGCGCAATGAGCGCACTACGTCTGGCAGCAGCGGGCTGGACGACCAACCAGCCGCTCGTGTTGTATATGAAGACGGCGGCCGCCAGGCACACGCCAGTTACTTCCCGAACGTCGGTTGTATAGTGCCGCACGCATCTCTACGTGCGCCCAACACGTGCACTGCATACGCTCTTGCACGTTCACAACGTGCACTTGCCTAGTACCGACGTACGCTCACTGTACCTGACCACACACACGTACTGTGTACTTGATCTGATTTAATTATTAGTCGCCAGTGTGTACAAAAAGAAACCGTGCAAACAACGATCTTACTTTTGGAAAAACAATTCTAGTTAAAAAGCTAAGTCGTCGAAATGAAGCGATCGCACAGTGAAAGTGAAACTGACGACATTTATTCTGGAGATGAGAAAGAGTAAGTGTAGTGATACGTCAAATTTAATTGAAGGTTTTCAGTCGGCCAATATTTGTTAATTATCAATGCGAATGAAAATAAGAATTTTTTAAGAAAATGTTCGCCACTGATCTTAAATCTTTTAGGCAGCTTTAATTTTTTTGAATAATATTGATCGGCGCAGTTGTTGAATATTTTAGGCAGTTTTATAATTTTAAAGGATAAGACTATATTTTTATCATTTTAATTTTTTTTAATCATATGGTAGTCGCAGTTGGTGAATAGTTTTGGCACTTGAAATTATTTAGAAATGTGATAACTTCTTCAGTTAATTATTTCAGGCCGTTGTAAATATTGCGGAAACCGATATTCCAATACGACATAAATTCAGACCAACAAAAATAATATTTCGAGGTTCGAATTAAAAAAAACAGTTCATTGAAAAGCAATGTCTTGTGAAGTGTGCTTCCTGCTTACATTTCAATTTGTAAATAAAACATGATTTTCCAGTTTTGATGATAATGGTTCCAAATACATCTTTCAAATTTTTAGGAAAAATTTCAGTATGAATTTTTTGGAGAGGACTCTTTCCATAAGTTGGGCTATCCTTCAACCATGCATAATTAGTATATCATTTTCAATTGTAATAAACATTTAGGCTTATTAATCAATTGATTAATACTATATGTATTCCATGGGTGTGAATTTTCTCTTCATTACTGTATGTAACGACGTACTTCCTAACCCTGTTTATCCACAACATTCATATCTTCTGTAAAAAACTTAGAATTTTCTTCACTAACATTTATTAACTCATTGAGTTTTTCAATGACACTTTTACTCTAGTTCACATGCGTCTTGCACAACGCTGTGTGTTGTTTGGTCGAATTTATAAACGAGAGAGTTTTTCGAAACATGACGTGTATTGGCCGTAGATTTTTGCGGTGATCGTGTCCCCTCGATCTGAGTATTCTTTTGGCTCTTCTAAGAGCCTTTCAAAATCCTATAGAAAATGCACATTAAACTCCTTTAAATTTCAATAATCCGCCAGAAATGTGATTAAAAAATCAAGTGACACTTAAACACTTAATGTCAATGTTGACTGTTTTTGTCGAGTACGCATTGGGAGACATGTGTACCCCTTGGGAAATTGCTCATTCACCTACCTGTCTCAATGAACAACTTTTTAATTATTTTGCTGCATTATTTAAAGTATATTTCAGATATCGGTATAAAATAGCAACATCCAATTACATTTTTAGCGCTTCTTCGAAAGAATGGAAATGTATTCGAGCTGTAAAGTTTTTGTTTTTCAATTTTGTTACAACTTATCCTAACCAACTATATATGCACGCACCCCGTAGAGGTAGTCAACGTAATACGTAAAGAATATTATTCATGTATGTCAAAATAAAGTAAAAATTTGATTTTGCAGTAAGTGTTATCGTATCGGGATTAATATTACTCAACGAGTTTTTTTGTCAGATATCAAATAATTTTCGCGATTTTACTTGCGAGAAATAAAATATCTTTCATAATTTTTGATTAACCTCAAATTTTCAATTATTTAAAATTGACATAATAACATTCACTTCGTCGTACTTTTGAACTTTACACTTACACGTGGAGGCCGTTGTTAAAAATAATTAGTTAAATAATTTAAATGCGTCTCTGTAATGTAACGTAACTTTGTTTTTCCGTGCACGTGAATTTTATAACTTCAAAATATCTGATAAGTTTAACTTTTGAACTTCATGAACCCATTTGAACCCTTCTTTTCATGTGTTTGAAATCATCCAACCCTTTTTCTTGAACTTTTTCCTAAACCCTTTTTCCTGAACACAACAAGTACGCTTGAAATAAACGCGTACAAGTCTAACTGTACTAATTAACCCTAGATCTATTAATGTTTTGCATTCGCTAAAATCAAAGCATCGACTTCTGGCGATTACAAGATCTTATAATTCAAAATATTAAAAAAATACGATTTTCGGCTACCGCAAATACTCTTCATTACTCTAAATAATAATAAAAAATATGCTCGTGCCCTGCAAAATTAATTCAAAATGAAAAGGTTTATTTTCACTGCAATAGCTGTTAACTGTCGTATCACCTATATCAAAGTTCTCTATAAATTTAAAGAACTGGAGGGTTCTATGATGCATGCAAATTATGTTTTATGCATATGTAAGTTCTATGTTCAGAATCATTCCTGGTAAAACCTATAGCTCTTCTGTATCGTATTCTTTGTTTAACCACGCACAAAGTTCCATTTCACTGCGTACAGTGCGAATTTCATAGACATCATCACTGTGTAGTTCATCTTGTAATTCAAAATTGACAATACATTTCTATTAAACTCGGTCTTCGTAGTTTCTCCCTTGCATTTTACAATCACTTAAAGTTACTATTACTACTTATCATACTTACTTATAATAATAATAATAATAATAATAATAATAATAACTACTCATCACTATACTTTAAAATTCACTTTACGTTAAAACTATTCACCATGCACAGGTGCAAAGAAACCACCGGGGGCGGTAACCAATCACACTCATAATAATAATAACTTATCACTATATTTAAAATTCACTCGACGTTGTAATCATTGATCACAGATGCGAAGAGACCACGGGGGGCGGAGGAGTGTCCCGCAAAAGAAGAAGAGGAATAATCGAAAAACGACGACGGGACCGCATCAACAACAGCCTGGCCGAGCTGCGGCGGCTGGTGCCAGCAGCGTACGAGAAGCAGGGATCCGCAAAGCTCGAAAAGGCGGAAATTCTTCAAATGACGGTTGACCACCTCAAGCTTCTGCACGCCAAAGGTAAGAGGGGGATCTTTCTTAAGTTTTGACGCGAAGGGGATGAAGTGGTAAGGTTTCGGCGTGAAGAGATAAAGGGGTCAAGTTTTGACGTAAAAGAAAAAGGGGTCAAGTTTCGGCGTGGAGGGGATAAAGGGGTCAAATTTCGCTGTGCGAAGAAGGGATGAAGGGTCAAGTTTCGTAACGAAGAGTATAAAGGGGTCAAGTTTTCGCGTGAAAGAGATAAACGGGGTCAAGTTTTGGCGTGAACGCGGCTTCAGGGTCAAGTTTCTTATCGAAGAGTACAAAAGAATCAAGTTTCGGTATGAAGGGGATAAAGAGGTCAAGTTTCAGTGCGAAGGGATTATGGGGGTCAAGTTTCAATGGAAACTTGACTCCGTGAAGAGGAGATTAAGGGTCAAGTTAGTTCACGAAGAGGACTAAGAATCAAGTTTCTGAACGAAAAAGATAAAGGGTCAAGTTTCGGCGTGAAGGGGGTTAAATACGGGGGTGGAGGGGGCAACATCCGGCGGTGAGCGTGCAAGGAGCGTGCGAAGGGCACGGGAGCGTGAGCCCCTCCCACGCTCCCGTGCGCTCTCTCGTGTTGCCTTTGTCTCTCCGTTATTTTTGTCCATCTCTGTCCTGGTCTTTGCGGCGTTTGTCTCGGTCTTTGCGATGTCGTTGTGCGACTTCTATTTTATGCGTTTGTTGTGTCCTCTTCGCTGTTGACACGCGGGCTAATTTACGTTTTATGGTGAAATTGTTATTCTCCGAATTTTATTGTAACGCGCTTTTATTTTAATATCCGGTTCTACCCTTTTAGCAAAACCACTATTAATTTTAATTATACCTTAGCAACACCTCAAGAATTTTCATTAACACACTTGCAGCATAATGACAATTTATCTTGTTTACTCCCTCGCAAGAGCATGACAATTCTGTCTCTCTCCACTTGTTGCTTAGTGCCCACAAATTATTAAGACGGTCTAGCGACCGAGTCCAATTGAGTGCTCCACACTTCCTCTCACTCCCTCGTCTGCGCCACTCAGTGGAGTGCACCGCCGCTCCTGGCGTGTTGTTCCACTCGCGTACAGTATACTGGGTCCCACTTACGTGCGGTATACTGGGTGCCACTTACGTGCGGTATACTGGGTCCCACTTACGTGCGGTATACTGGGTGCCACTCACTTGCAGTATACTGGTACCACTCACGTGCAGTATACTGGGCCCCACTCACGTGCAGTATACTGGGTACCACTCAGGTGTGGTATACTCGTAACACTCACGTGCGGTATACTGGGTTCCACTCACCTGCGGTTTACTGGTCCCACTCACGTGGAGTATACTGGGCCCAACTCACGTGCAGTATACTGGGTACCACTCACTTGCAGTTTATTGCGACAGACACGTGCAGTATGTTGAACCTGACTCACGTACGTACAGTATACTGTGCCAGACACGTACAGGACTCCTGCATGCGATGATGTCCTTCAGCTCAACGCATCAAATTAAAAATTTAATTCCCAAATCATCCACGCATGTTTGCTTTCACTTAATTCTTGGTCGTATCGTGGACGCAAAAGTGGATTTCATTTCTAACTTCTCGGTCTTTTATTCAGCATACTTTGGACTACGTTCATCTCCATATTCAATATTCATTGAGAATACTGTAAGTAACTCTCATTTCCATTTTCAATATTCATTGAGAATACTGTAAGTAACTCTCATCTCCATACGCAATATTATATTCAGAATACTGTAAGTAACTGTCATCTCCATACGCAATAATATATTCAGAATACTGTAAGTAACTCTCATCTCCATACGCAATATTATATTCAGAATACTGTAAGTAACTCTCATCTCCATACGCAATATTATGTTCAGAATACTGTAAGTAACTCTCATCTCCATACGCAATATTATTTCAGAATACTGTAAGTAACTCTCATCTCCATACGCAATATTATATTCAGAATACTGTAAGTAACTCTCATCTCCATACGCAATATTATATTCAGAATACTGTAAGTAACTCTCATCTCCATACGCAATATTATATTCAGAATACTGTAAGTAACTGTCATCTCCATACGCAATATTATATTCAGAATACTGTAAGTAACTGTCATCTCCATACGCAATATTATATTCAGAATACTGTAAGTAACTGTCATCTCCATACGCAATATTATATTCAGAATACTGTAAGTAACTCTCATCTCCATACGCAATATTATATTCAGAATACTGAAAGTAACTGTCATCTCCATACGCAATATTATATTCAGAATACTGTAAGTAACTGTCATCTCCATACGCAATATTATATTCAGAATACTGTAAGTAACTGTCATCTCCATACGCAATATTATATTCAGAATACTGTAAGTAACTGTCATCTCCATACGCAATATTATATTCAGAATACTGTAAGTAACTCTCATTTACATACGCAATATTATATTCAGAATACTGTAAGTAACTCTCATTTACATACGCAATATTGTATTCAGAATACTGTAAGTAACTTTCATTTACATACGCAATATTATATTCAGAAAACTGTAAGTAACTCTCATCTCCATACGCAATATTATATTCAGAATACTGTAAGTAACTCTCATCTCCATACGCAATATTATATTCAGAATACTGTAAGTAACTGTCATCTCCATACGCAATATTATATTCAGAATACTGTAAGTAACTGTCATCTCCATACGCAATATTATATTCAGAATACTGTAAGTAACTGTCATCTCCATACGCAATATTGTATTCAGAATACTGTAAGTAACTGTCATCTCCATACGCAATATTATATTCAGAATACTGTAAGTAACTCTCATTTACATACGCAATATTATATTCAGAATACTGTAAGTAACTCTCATTTACATACGCAATATTATATTCAGAATACTGTACGTAACTCTCATCTCCATACGCAATATTATATTCAGAATACTGTAAGTAACTCTCATCTCCATACGCAATATTATATTCAGAATACTGTAAGTAACTCTCATCTCCATACGCAATATTATATTCAGAATACTGTAAGTAACTGTCATCTCCATACGCAATATTATATTCAGAATACTGTAAGTAACTGTCATCTCCATACGCAATATTATATTCAGAATACTGTAAGTAACTGTCATCTCCATACGCAATATTATATTCAGAATACTGTAAGTAACTCTCATTTACATACGCAATATTATATTCAGAATACTGTAAGTAACTGTCATCTCCATACGCAATATTATATTCAGAATACTGTAAGTAACTGTCATCTCCATACGCAATATTATATTCAGAATACTGTAAGTAACTGTCATCTCCATACGCAATATTATATTCAGAATACTGTAAGTAACTGTCATCTCCATACGCAATATTATATTCAGAATACTGTAAGTAACTCTCATTTACATACGCAATATTGTATTCAGAATACTGTAAGTAACTCTCATTTACATACGCAATATTATATTCAGAAAACTGTAAGTAACTCTCATCTCCATACGCAATATTATATTCAGAATACTGTAAGTAACTCTCATCTCCATACGCAATATTATATTCAGAATACTGTAAGTAACTCGCATCTCCATACGCAATATTATGTTCAGAATACTGTAAGTAACTGCCATCTCCATACGCAATATTATATTCAGAATACTGTAAGTAACTTTCATCTCCATACGCAATATTATATTCAGAATACTGTAAGTAACTCTCATCTCCATACGCAATATTATATTCAGAATACTGTAAGTAACTCTCATCTCCATACGCAATATTATATTCAGAATACTGTAAGTAACTCTCATCTCCATACGCAATATTATATTCAGAATACTGTAAGTAACTGTCATCTCCATACGCAATATTATATTCAGAATACTGTAAGTAACTCTCATCTCCATACGCAATATTATATTCAGAATACTGTAAGTAACTCTCATCTCCATACGCAATATTATATTCAGAATACTGTAAGTAACTCTCATCTCCATACGCAATATTATATTCAGAATACTGTAAGTAACTCTCATATCCATACGCAATATTATATTCAGAATACTGTAAGTAACTCTCATCTCCATACGCAATATTATATTCAGAATACTGTAAGTAACTCTCATCTCCATACGCAATATTATATTCAGAATACTGTAGTCTGTAAATAACTCTCATATCCATACGCAATATTATATTCAGAATACTGTAAATAACTCTTATATCCATACGCAATATTATATTCAGAATACTGTAAATAACTCTCATATCCATACGCAATATTATATTCAGAATACTGTAAGTAACTGTCATCTCCATACGCAATATTATATTCAGAATACTGTAAATAACTCTCATATCCATACGCAAAACTTAAATCAACAAAACACACTCTTATCAAAATTACCAAGAATTACTGAATAATTCTATGCCACTCAAAACAAGATAAGCTACAGAAACGTTCTAAGGTATGTGGTGCCCTCACTAAAAGACACGTTAAATCTAGGGTTGATCACGAATTTTTAATTTTCACATTCCTATACGGCCTATATCGATTGGACTGCATCGAAAAAATAGGCCTCTGGAATTCGGAAGCAGTTCCACTGGAGACAAGCATTCCAGGCACGCATTTGAATACGGGAATGTACATAAATGCATGAACCATAGTTCCGACCTTAGTTCCTTCGTGTATGCATGCATAAACAGGGCTGTTCCGAATTCTTACGCGCCTGAAGAGGTAACTATTTATAATAGTGACCTCATACAATCAGCCGTAGGCTGTGCATGCAGCCAGAGGCCTAACCTACTCCGTCATGCATACGCAGGCGTAATTTGAATACAGGCTCCCCTTATTGAATGGTAGCTTTGTTTGGGCTCCTGAAGGTAGGCCTGAGTCTTATTTTCGGGTCTAAGCGTTAGGTTAACTGGCAGCTGCATATTCTTATTTTTAAGTCTATACTGGGTGCATTTAGTTAACTGGCAGCTGCGTATTCTTATTTTTAAGTCTATACTGGGTGCATTTAGTTAACTAGCTGCTGCGTATTCTTATTTTTTAGTCTATACTGGGTGCATTTAGTTAACTAGCTGCTGCGTATTCTTATTTTTAAGTCTATACTGGGTGCATTTGGTTAACTGGCAGCTGCAGATTCTCATTTTTAAGTCTACACTGGGGTGCATTTGTTTAACTGGCAGCTGCAGATTCTCATTTTTAAGTCTATGCTGGATGCATTTGGTTAACTGGCAGCTGCATATTCTCATTTTTAAGTCTATACTGGGTGCATTTGGTTAACTGACAGCTGCAGATTCTCATTTTTAAGTCTATACTGGATACACTTGGTTAACTGGCAGCTGCAGATTCTCATTTTTTAGTCTATACTGGGTGCCTTTGGTTAACTGGAAGCTGCAGATTCTCATTTTTAAGTCTATACTGGGTGCATTTAGTTAACTGGCAGCTGCGTATTCTTATTTTTAAGTCTATACTGGGTGCATTTGGTTAACTGGCTGCTGCATGCTCTTATTTCTAAGTCTATACTGGGTGCATTTGGTTAACTGGCAGCGGCATACCGTGTGCAGTTAGCATATGGGCTGCATTTACACAGTAAATGCGTTACTTAGAAGGTATCCTTCTAACTTGGAACCTGAATAGTTTTAATGAAGCCATTCCTGAATACTTAAGGGCATGTCTGAATAGTTTAAGGGCATGCCAGAATAGTTTAAGAGCATTCCTGGATAGTTTAAAAGCATTCCTGGATGATTTAAGGAATGAGGGCAAGTGGTTCCTAGATCTTTAGAAATTATAGGAAGTGGCTGCTTGGAGGGACCTTGTCCGCAAAAAAATATATCTAGCCGTGAAGTTTTATAATCTTGGAAAAAATCAACATTTTTCAAATTAAATCTAACTCCTGTAATCTAGAAAGAAATGAACTTCTTCAAATTAAATTAAAGTTATTTTGATCTTCGTAAGAAATCAGAATGCTTAAACTAACTCAAGTTATCGTAATATAGAAAGAAATCATCTGGTGCATGCAAATTGATGATAAGTTCCCATTACTCAATGAACAAAAAATATACAAATATACTCAACACACACACACACACACACACACACGCCTTCTGAAACTTTCGCTGAAATTCTTACTTTTTTAGTACACGCGCAAGGAAATCGGAAATGTATTTTTATGGCATGGAAATATTATTGTCCTTTAACTCAATGTGTAATTTTATTGTGTTACAATTACTGAGGAATTACTCTTCATAGACACTCTTCTCTTCATGTTCTTACTCTTCATTATCCTTCATAGATACACGTCATACGAATACAATTCCAAAAGTCATTCTATTTTAGAATGGCCAAAAACTGTATTATATCAATCAATCTAGGAATGACTAGGTATTATAATTGTATCAATCGATTCATAAATGACTAGGTATTATAATTATATCAATCGATTCATAAATAACTAGGTATTATAATTGTATCAATCGATTCATAAATGACTAGGTATTATAATTATATCAATCGATTCATAAATGACTAGGTATTATAATTGTATCAATCGATTCATGAACGGCTGGGAACTGTTATTAAATAACTGAATTGAAGAACAGCTTGGAACAGTTATTATATCGATCAATGTAAGAACGGCTTGGAACTAGTATTATATAAATCAATTTAAAATGAATAGGAAATGTTATATCATTCAATTTAAGTATGACAATGAACTGTTATTATATGAGTTAATTTAAGAATGACTAGGAACAGTTATTAAATCAAATTATTTAAGCATGACTATATAAGAACTGTTATTATATAAATTAATTTAAGAACGGCCAGGAATGCGGAAGGCACTTTCGATGCAAATGACATCCTGTACAGGCTGCCATTCCAAAGGCAGATGCTGCATTGTTCCCGGTATAGGCAGAGAACTTGGAATTGTACGCTCGCACTTATGGTGCATTTGCATACTGGGTCACCACATTGTGCTCATGTGCAGCCCCGTGCATCGATCATTTGGGCTTACGAACGAATTGTGATTGTGCATAAAGTGAATCATGAAAAACTGGTCGAATGTGGGGAGCTATAAGAAGAAAATTCACGATTCTTCATATTTCGTGACATAGAAATGTACTCTTCATTTCGCCCCAGAGATAATTTTTATTACACAATATAGATACTTTTCATTTTGTAACATAGATACTATTCGTATCGTAGCATAGATAACATTTATTTTACTTTCAGTATAAATGCTTTTAGTTTCATAGCAATGGTACCCTTCATTTCTCAGCATAGATAACTTTTATTTCGTAGCATAGATACCCTTCATTTCGTATCATAAGTACGTAGTAAAAAAAATATTTTTATTTGGTCACTTTGACCAAGTCGTCTCCTAGACTATATATGTTATGAATAACTCAATGTAAAATTTACCCTATCCTATAATGTTTCTTGAAACCAAATTTTGTTCTATCCTGCAAGTAACATCTCCCGTGAATAAGTTCTATTCTCGTCTTGACTCGTTAGAAACCTGGCACAACGCATGACTCGATCTATTGTTTAGTTTCTATTGAATCTTCGTTCGTCAGCAGCACTCAGTGACACGTTGTTAAGACTTGCTTCGATTTACGCGTCCCCGAAGATAAAGAAAATCTCTTCACGGCTCTCAGTCACGTTTTGAATATTTTCCTAGAGCCTTTTAATGGGGACAATATAGCCTGAAATTAGCAGGGACGCAACGAACTGATTTTGAAGCAGCATTAATTGAGCTGCTCCCGAATATTCAGAACACTGAAGAGTTCGTTATGCAGCTTTGTTGACATGTCCGCGGTGTGGTGACGATTTGGGTTGATGCTGCTGTTGTTGTTGTTACTGCTGCTGTTGTTTGCTACTGTTGGTGTTGGTGCTGCTGTTGTGAGTTCTGCTGCTGTTGTTTGCTACTGTTGGTGTTGGTGCTGCTGTTGTTATTACTGCTGCTGTTGTTTGCTACTGTTGGTGTTGCTGCTGCTGCTGGTTTGATGTGTCTCTATGGACGTACAATGTGTTCACGAAAAATGTATCCACCGATCTTAAGCATAAATTTCATTAAAATATCCAGGATACCGTGCAACAGTTAAGTTCCGATTTCGCATCCCTTTGAGATGTCACTTAATGAATATGATACAATGTTTAAACAATTTAAACAATGTAAACAATTTAAACAATTTAAACAATTTAAACAATTTATTTACCACAAGAGATACAGAGGTAGAATGTTTCTTAAGTTTGGTACAATGGTCAAATTTGAATATAGCTACCTGTGGGCCCGAATAAGCTCAGCGACTTCTGGGGCATCCTACCATCACGTTATTCTAAGGTGTACAATACTGTTTAACCTAAATCACTTAACCTAGTTTCGCATTGGTTCTCTAAGGTTTTTCTGCATACTCTAATCCTGAGGATGGATGGATTTCTATTGAATTTGCAACCCCACTGAAAATGACGAAAAAACAATCTTTGTATCTATGATACGGTGTAAATTTTGACCTAAATTAACTCGTTCATAAACATTCAAACTGGGACGTTGGAGTTTGAGCAAATTGCGATCTGTGAGCGGCTGTGAATTTTGACCTGAGTTTAAACGTTTAACTATAAATGCACTGACAAACTGGAACGGTGGAGATTGATCAAATTGCGATCTGATAACGGTTTAAATTTTAACCTGAATTTAAACGTACGATAGACATTCAAACTGGGACGTTAGAGACTGAACGGATTGCCGGCCCTGAGATTGAAAGGCGTGACAGAGTTGCAATTAAGGACTCTGAGTTCAAATCTTACGCTCTTTCACGCTGCTCTCTCTCCTTTCGTTCTGATCTTGCGTTCTTTCAAGCTTGTTCTCTCTCCTTTCTTCGCCCTAACGTCCGTGCGCCGGACACCGAATTCTTCTCGGTAATGGCGAGGGGCGACATTCAAAAGTTGTTCTCTGTTGGCGCAGTGGCTCACGTTCTGAGGAAGTGTTGCAAGTGGCATAAACACATTGCCTTGAGCAAAGAAGTGAACATCAAATTTCAATATTACGTTCGTAAGTAACTTAAAATTCATTCACAAAGATCTTGAAATTGTTTGCAAAGAACTTGAAATTCGTTTGCAAGGAAATTAAAATTCGTTCGCGAAGAAGGACTTTTTACGTTCGCAAAAGAAGGACTGCTTAAAAATTAATAGAAAAACAATGGGTGCTGATTTCGTTGTACAAAGTTACTCTTTGAGATGCTTTTTTACAATTAAAACATGCCCACGTATCACAGATACGACGGCGGAGTAGAATTAACAGCAGTTCAGATAAGATGGAAATCGTTTCACAGTAACTATCGGAACTGTACCCTGCCAAAACAGTCATTTCAGTCTGGTAAGATCCAAACTTATAAACCTGTGTATGGTCCGCTCTGCGAAACCAGGCCCTTGTACCTTCCTTTTTCTAGATTTTTGCGCTGTAAATTATTTAGCTGTGGTAGGTCTGTGTATTTTTTTTAATTGGCTTTTCATGACATTGCAATATCAAACCGTAATAAAAAAGAAAAATTACTATTCAAAAATTGGGTCTAGAAAGTCTCCATGTACGTCAATCTAATACTCATATGAAAATCCAGAACTAAAAATTATTCTGGCGTTTGAAAAAACTCCCTATGTATATACACCTGTTAAAAAATTTAGTAAAAAGCTATAACTGCCCACAAGTTTAATTTAAAAAATGGTTCGGAAGCCTATTTTGCTCTTGTGTTGGATTTGAAATGCGGTTCAATATTTATCATGGTTTAAAATTCATCACTTTAGTTTGAGGGTGAATACATGTAGTCCAGAATTTATCATGGTCCAAAACTCACCATTAAGTTCGGGAAGCAGGTGAACAAATTCTTCCTCGTATCAAAAAGTACTTGTTATGCGTGGTAGAATTCAGCATTAGGGTGGTGACCCTGCGGTGTTGCAAAGCTGGTCAGTGGCTGAGGTATGCGGGTAATGCTCTTTCTCCTCCTCAAAGAAGAAAGAAAGAAAGAATCCTTCGAAAGAATGCAACAAAAAGACGAGCGTTTGAATGTGTTGCACAGCTTTGGGAAAGGTGGTGTGTGAGGGGGGAGGGAGGGAGTGAGGGGAGGAGGGCAATTTGAAAAGAGGGATAGAGATAAAAAGTGCACATGTTGCAAGGGAGGATAGACGAATGGGGGGATTTTAATTGGGGGAATTTGGGGGAGAGTTGGGGGGGTAGGGAAGGAGTGGCATTTTGTGCTGTTGGCAGGTGGACCTACGAAGAGTATATTTTTTGGGTTTATTGAAGAATAGTGTTTGAGTAAATTTGATTTTACACATTTTACACGTATAGGATGGCATATGGGTGAACGCATATATATATATATATATATATATATATATATATATATATATATGTATATATATAAAAACATCTCGGAAAATAGAAATTTTGAGATAAACAATAAGGGATGCCAACCTTCATTGTTATTTAAAACTGTAGAAATGGTAAATTACTAGAATGTGTTAAGTCATTGCAAGTTGTAAGCCTAAAGAAAATATTCAAGGACTGCCTAAATTAAGTATTTTTCAATACAAACAATCGATTTTTTCAATTTCTTCGGTGCGAGGTGAACCTAAGAAAACATCCCTTCAAAATTAATTAATTTTAACATAAAGAGTATTTATGCACCAAACGTAACATGTTTATCCATAACAAATGAGCCATCGTGTCTACACTTATAACAAATCAAGAATTACCAATTTAAATAATATATTTATTCGCCAATTATATAGCAATATTAGGTTATAAAATATTTTAGATTTTAATATATTATAATATATTTTAAACGATAATTATGTTGATTAAAAACAGTAATTATGTTAATTACAAATATTAATTCAGTTGATTAGAAGCATTGATTTATTTAATTAAAACCATTAGTTGAGTTGTTTAGAAGCATAAAATAAGTTAATTAAAAACATCAATTATGTTAATTAAAAAATAATAAAGAATCTTTAGAGAGTGACTACCTTTTCAGTTCCACATGTTTACCAATCGTGTTTGAAAAAAATGTTATAGTTATTGAATCTATTATAAGTGACTATCTATGTAGTTCCATAAGCCATGAATAATTCAGCCTTTACAAATTATAATTCAGTTAAATTTAAAATTCTATTCTGTTAAATTTATTCAATTTAAAATTCAGTTGTAATTCAGGTTAAATTTAAAATTTTATTCTATTAAAATTTATTCAATTTTAAATTCAGTTGTAATTCAGTTAAAACATTCATTTTTCATGTTATATGTCAAGCCACATTGAATGTTTGAATTGAAAGGAATTGACATTGAATGTTTATAGCAAAAACATCTAATATTTATAGACATTGAATGTTTATAGCAAAAACATCGAACATTTATAGACATTGAATGTTTATAGCAAAAACATCTAATATTTATAGACATTGAATGTTTATAGCAAAAACATCGAACATTTATAGACATTGAATGTTTATAGCAAAAACATCGAACATTTATAGACATTGAATGTTTATAGCAAAAACATCTAATATTTATAGACATTGAATGTTTATAGCAAAAACATCTAATATTTATAGACATTGAATGTTTATAGCAAAAACATCTAATATTTAGAGACATTGAATGTTTATAACAAAAATATCTAATACTTATGGACATTGAATGTTTATAACAAAAACATCTAATATTTATGGACATTGAATATTTATAACAAAAACATCTAATATTTATGGACATTGAATGTTTATAACAAAAACATCTAATATTTAGAGACATTGAATGTTTATAACAAAAACATCAAATATTTATGGACATTGAATGTTTATAACAAAAACATCTAATATTTAGAGACATTGAATGTTTATAACAAAAACATCTAATATTTATGGACATTGAATGTTTATAACAAAAACATCTAATATTTAAAGACATTGAATGTTTATAGCAAAAACATCTAATATTTATAGACATTGAATGTTTATAGCAAAAACGTCGAACATTTATAGACATTGAATGTTTATAGCAAAAACATCTAATATTTATAGACATTGAATGTTTATAGCAAAAACATCGAACATTTATAGACATTGAATGTTTATAGCAAAAACATCGAACATTTATAGACATTGAATGTTTATAGCAAAAACATCTAATATTTATAGACATTGAATGTTTATAGCAAAAACATCTAATATTTATAGACATTGAATGTTTATAGCAAAAACATCTAATATTTAGAGACATTGAATGTTTATAACAAAAATATCTAATACTTATGGACATTGAATGTTTATAACAAAAACATCTAATATTTATGGACATTGAATGTTTATAACAAAAACATCTAATATTTATGGACATTGAATGTTTATAACAAAAACATCTAATATTTAGAGACATTGAATGTTTATAACAAAAACATCTAATATTTATGGACATTGAATGTTTATAACAAAAACATCTAATGTTTAGAGACATTGAATGTTTATAACAAAAACATCTAATATTTATGGACATTGAATGTTTATAACAAAAACATCTAATATTTAGAGACATTGAATGTTTATAACAAAAACATCTAATATTTATAGACATTGAATGTTTATAGCAAAATCATCTAACATTTATAGACATTGAATGTTTATAACAAAAACATCTAATATTTAGAGACATTGAATTTTTTTAACAAAAACATCTAATATTTAGAGACATTGAATGTTTGTAGCAAAAACATCTAATATCTATAGACATTGAATGTTTACAGCAAAAACATCTTATGTTTATAGACATTGAATGTTAACAGCAAAACCAATTAGCGTCACGCTCTGTACTGTATCATTAGAACGGAAAGCTACTCAGTTATTCGAATATTTGTTTATTTATTCAAAAGAATACCTAATTAAAACGGAGAAAATGCATTTAACCGTTTGAACATATTTCATAAAACACCCGTTGCCAAGCATCTTGTGATAGTATGTATGTTAATAAGTTTACTTTAAGCAAATTAATTCGTTAATCGAGTTCTAAGGCGTCATCGAATGCGTGCAGCAATTTATGAAGATCATATGCAAATGAAATGATCAAATATAAAGAATAAACACAAATATATAGATTATATATAAAAATAAAACTCCTGTAATAATATAAAGATCATAAATATCTACTAATGTAATGTGTTATTCAGGCTGCAAACAAGATTGCCCAGCCTTCATCCTTGTAAGTTAAGGAAGTCGTATTATGAACTCGACTGCGACAAATACGATTTTTTTCAAGCCTAACTCTACATTTTTTTTCAAAATGAGCCTACATCGGGAATAATATTTTTTACTCGAACCAACAACACACATCAAAAATCCAAGTTTTTTTATATATAGGTAAGCCTATATGGTGCTAAGCATTAGCATAAGTTATAAATAGGCACACACGAGCGTGGTGGCGGTGTGCGCATGCGCAGAGCAGCGAGCGGTTGCCCGCCACACGACGGAGCCTCCGCCGCTCCCACGGCTTTGTGGTCCGACCTGCCTCTTTTGTGCCCCACTCTGCCCTGTGGGCCGTACTTATACCTGTGTGTGGGACTTATACAGTATATATGTATAATATGATGTATAAAAATGGTATACTATGTCCTATTTATACCTGTGTGTGGGGGTACTTATACACTATTCATATATATATAATATTATATATATAAATTTATAAATATAATATTATATATATAAATGGTATAATATGTCCTATTAAGTCCTATCTCCTATTATACAATATATATATATATATATATATATAATATTATGTATAAAAGTGGTATATTATGTCCTATTTATACCTTTGTGTGGGACGTACATATATACCATGATACTTATAGACCCCTCTTGTGCCCTATAGGTCCTGGTCTTATACAGTTTATATATATATATATATATTTATATATATACATGAGATATATATAGTTGTATACGTGACCCTTTTCATGCCATATATCGCTTTTTTTAGGTCTATGTGTGGGATCTATTTGCTACGTTCACGCACATGCTCTCGCTGGCAATTCCCACCCCGACAAATTCCAGAGATGATTCCTGTTCCAATTGACCTCAGGACGGCCGACATTCCGGGCTCCCTCATCCTTCCGTTTCGCGTTTTTTGAACTCGGCGATTACGTCCGCCCTGACCCGGACCGTGGTGGTCATTTGTGAGATTTTTTGCATCGCTTTCCTTATAGATTTTATGTATAATTCGTAAAACTTCCCTGAACATTTATGTATGTTTGACGTGAGCACCAAAAGATGTATGTTTTTTGTTGATACTCCAGGTTTGGGTATCAGACTTCATGCGTACGTGCGGATTTTATTGCTTATATTGCGTGTATTGCGTACGATTTCATTTATGGACATTCCGTACACCTTGTGTACATTTCGCACGATTTGTGCACATTATTCCGCTCCACGTATGGAGGTTCTGTACACCTTGTAAACATCATTCCGTACGACTTACGGGCATTTCGTACACCGTATGGATATCGTACGCAGATGTGCGTGTAGGTGGCACACGCAATATCGCTTCGTGTGCTAGGCTTCGTGACGCGGAGTTTGTGTGTGAAAACCACACGCAAACTGGTGTGTTCGCTCGGAGTGTGAGCAGGTGTGAGATGAGCTGTTTGTGCGTTGGTGTGTACTCTGGTACACGCCTGCACACATACAATATACACTCACAACACTCACATACAGCATACACACACAAACACGCACATACACACACAAACACTCACATGCAACATACACACTCACATACAACATACACACTCACATACAACATACACACACACAGTCATACAGACACACGCGCAAAACCCGTCACACACACAGAAGCAACAGAGGAAGCGGTTCCCACGCTCACATTCCAGAAGCTCCTGCCATTCCCACCGTAATGTTCCTGTTCCGTTGTGCTGCCGGCCGTAGGTGTGATACCGGCCCGCCGCTGGTATGCCGCGCAGCACCTGCCGCCCCGAGCTGTGCCGCTACTGAAACTTTCGGCTGGGGATAGATGATAAAAATATACGTCTGGCTGTGAATAGATAACGAAAATATATATGGGATTGTCTTGGGGAATAGATAATAGGGAATAGATAATTTAAATGTACGTTTGATTGTCTTGCGGAATAGATAATATAAATTTGCGTCTGATTGTCTTAAGAATAGATAACGAAAATATACGTTCGATTGTTTGGGGCATGAAAGGATAACTTTGGTTTCGAATTTAGAAAAGGTCTTGAATTTTCCTATGCAAAATTTTTCTGAGTAAATGTGAAGTTCGTGTATTTTGATTTTTGTCAAAAGGTTGCATTTATCAACGTCTGGGGCGAAAAAGAGGTTAACTTATAATGAAGTCCAGATACGATTGCAATTGTGAAAGATCTACGGACGCCGTACTCACTTTTTGAAATTTGTGCATCGATTTTTGCATTGTTGACTGATTTAGTATCTTATGTGTTGTGTAGCAAAACAATTACTCAAAAAAATCTTGTAAAAATATATCCTACTAGCCTAGGATATATTTTGAATCATCATTAGGTCGAATTTCGCTAACATCCATTTTGTGTGTTTGTTACAGATGTGGCCCAATAATGTGGTACATTTTTATTTTGAACTGTCTAAAAGTCAACTTTGGCTGTGAGTGTCTGTGAGTGTTGTATCAAAATGATAACTCAAAAACAGTTCCCAAAATAGACCTTAATCAAGGAAGACCATTTCATTTTGAACCGCCTAAAAGTCAACTTCCTCTAACATCCATTGTTTTAACTTTCTAAAAGGTAAAATTTTGCAAACATCCATTTTTCTTACACCTTCTACAAAGTCAACTTTTACTAACATCCACTTTTTGCGCTTGTTGCAGGTGTAGACGCGCTGTCGTACGACACAAACAAGATCGCGCTGGACTACCACGGCATCGGCTTCAGGGAGTGTTCAGCGGAGGTGGCCCGCTATCTGGTGGCGGTGGAAGGCCTCGACTTGCAAGACCCTCTGCGTCTGCGACTTCTGTCCCACCTACAATGCTACGTGGCCCAGCACCACCACAAAGCCAGCTCATCCTGGGTCTCTTGGGGGACAGCCGGCACGTCTTCTGGGTCGTACCCACACCCAGGAACCGGAATTGGGGGATTCCAACCCCACTCCATGCTCACACCTCCCCACCACACGCCCACAGCAGGAGTCGCGTCCCACTCTGGGAGTTTAGACCAGAGTCACATGTCTGCATTCACTCCCCCAAACCACGGGCACGCTGATCTTTCTTGCGGGGTTCCTTCTGGGTCTGGGGGAAGTTTAACTCCCCATGCTCCCCAACTCACCCAAAGGCTCCCCACGACCGGAGCTGGCGCTCCACACATTCCCCACGTATCCATGGCAACGGCCGCGTCTGGTCAACCATACCACTCAACTTATCATTTAAACCTCAACGCGTTCCCCACAAGCAACCACCAGCAGCACCACCCCACGAATACGTCTTCCCCGTCCACCTCCTCATTAATCCCCAACATCGCAACCTCTAACGTTCCCCAAATAGCGACGTCGAACATTTCAAGTAACGTCTCAGCGAACGCAAGTCACAGTCAAAGCGTGCACTCGCACCTCGGGCTAGCGGTCAACCACAGCGCGCTGCACGCCGGCTATAGCTCCGCCCTCCACGCCGCCGCGCAGGATACGAAGCCTTACAGACCGTGGGGGGCCGAAATAGCCTATTAGAATATGCTTTCCTATGTATTTGATGGGTTGAACCCAAGTTTTGTAAGGGGGCTGGAATACCTTATTAGAATCTATTTATCTATTTGATGGGTTGGTCCCAAGTTTTGTGATGAGGCTGGAATAGCCTATTAGAATTTGTCTATATGCTCATAAAGCTCTGATGGTCTTGCTGGTTTGATCCCAAGTTTTGTAAAGAAACAGGAATACCATAATAGAATCTATTTATCTATTTGCTGGGTTCATCCCCAATTTTATAAGGGAGCAGAAATAGCCTATTAGACTATGTTTATCAGTATGCTCAGTTATAAAGTTCTGATGCATGGTGTTATTGGGTTGATCCCAAGACTCTTAAGAAATAGCCTACTCAAATCTGTTTATCTATTAACTGGGTTGATCCCAAGTTTTATAAAGGGGCAGAAATAGCCTATTGCAATCTATTTATCTATGTGCTGGGTTGATCCCAAGCCTGATATGCCACGAAGGAGGGGCTGAAATAGCCTATTAGAACCTATTTGTCTATTTGCTGAGTTCATCCTAAGTTTTTAAGGGGGCAGGAATAGCCTGTTAAAATCTGTTTATCTATGCGCTCACAAAGCTCTGATGGTCTTACTGGGTTGATTCAAAGCCTTATAGACCGTGGAAGAGGGGGTTAAATAGCCTATTTGAATATATTTATTTACATACTCATAAAGCTCTGATAGTCTTGTTGGCTTGCTGGGTTGATTCCAAGTTTTGTAGGCCGTAAGAGGCAAAAACAACCTTTATGGATTAATGGATCAATGAAAATTGATTAATCCATGCGCTCATAAAGCTCGGATAATTTTGTTCGTTTTCTTCCTAGGTTGATCGATCGAACCCGTCCATGTTTTACTTTTAATAAAAAGATGATCACTTTCACTAATAACCTATGACATTATTTAACATTTCCACGCGTTTTATTGTGGTACTGCTTTGAAAAAAACCTCCGTTTCACGATGCATATTTTAAACGACCTTTTCAGCAAATTATAAGGTATCGTCATGCGTTCAGTGGGACAGTAATGTAATCAGTTGGGAGAAGAGATACGATCGCGCCTCAATGGAAATAGTGGTTCCTCTTTCTTATGACATCGAGATAAGGTCGCTTTGTGTGTTCGGATGTGCCTTGACTGAAACGAAATGCTTTCTTCCTGACTATGTCTATTACATCGTGACTATTACATCCTGACTATTATTGTGTAACTATTACATTGTGACTATTACATCCTGACTATTATTGTGTAACTATTACATTGTGACTATTACATCCTGACTATTATTGTGTAACTATTACATTGTGACTATTACGTTTTCATTGCTAAACGTTCGCTATTGCTGGAAATTTGCTATTGGTAAACATAACAATTGTGTGACTGTTACATTGTGACGATTATTGTGTAACTATTACATTGTGACTATTACAAAGTCACGTTACAAGAAATATTGCTCTGTGACTATGATGCTTCATGAGTATTGAGATAGCTTGTGAGTGCAATTTAATGGAAACGCATGTTAGAGCATAATGTTTGATAATTATGAATATCGTTTTTGCGCAAATTTCTGGTTGTGCTTTCGAGGGAATGTGTATTTGTGCGCAGTTCATTAAGTAACAGAAATACCAACTAAAGTATTAAAGACCTTAAATTCACAGGAGTTTATAACGATAGCGTAATAAATACTTAAAGGCCTTTCATGAGGCTATTTTTCTATAATTACTGGAATAGAATTGCCTTTGAAAGTGAGAAATCGAAAGTCTGTGCCTTTGTAGTGATAAACTCTACAGGAATTTGTACACAAATTTGAGATGCTGTATAGTTCAAGGTATGGGCAATTTCCTCTTTCGGTGTTGGAGCAAATTCAAAATTAGTTTTTTGGGTTTCGAAATTTACGTTTTTCGAAATTACGAATTTGTTCCCCAAATCGAGAAGTTATCGCTTGAGAATAATCCATTTGATTTTCGATATTTGAGTTCAAATTTTAAATTTAAATTAGTTTTAAATTGAAGAATAAATATAAGCTTATTAAATGTAAGGTGTAATATCCATGATATAAAACCGAAACATGACATAAAATTGGGGGCAGCTTCATGAAACCAATAACAAGTTATAATATAACTAAAGTTATGTAATATAACTAAAGTCATATAATGTAACTAAAGTTATGTAATATAACTAAAGTCATATAATATAACTAAAGTTATGTAATATAACTTAAGTCATATAATATAACTAAAGTTATGCAATAAAACTAAAGTTATATCATATAACTGAAGTTATGTAATATAACTAAAGTTTATACAACCAAAGTCATATAATATAACTTAAGTTATGTAATATAACTAAAGTCATATAATATAACTAAAGTTATGTAATATAACTAAAGTCATATAATATAATTAAAGTTATGTAATATAACTAAAGTTTTATAATATAACCAAAGTTATGTAATATAACTAAGGTTATGTAATATAACTAAAGTTATTTAATATAACTAAAGTCATATAATATAACTAAGTTATAAATCATAACATAAAATTTGTGTATACCTTCAATACCTAACAATAAGAGTATAAAGTGAACAAGACTTGAAAATTTTCAAAAAGGTCGAAAAATAAAAAATGTTAAAAAAAACTTGCTCAATGCTGACCTCGAGCTCAAAAACTTGATGCTTATCGAGTTAGAAAAACATTTTGTAATTTTGTAAAAAAAATCAGTCACTGTAGTGTAAGAGTTAGCGTAAGGTGCAATGATCTCAATATATTTTATATTTATGTGTACAAAGTATTCGTGTAAAAAACCATAATTATATTGAAATTTTGTATATTTTGTACTTTTTGTACTTTTATAAAGAAAAGACATATCTCAAATTTTAATAAAAGATCTCGACAAACTCTGATTATTTTTCTCCTCTGAATATAATGATTTTTACTCCTTAAAAGCGCATTGAATTAAGATTCAATATATCCAGAACGGGCAAATTGTCTTTAATAATCTATAATCTTTGAGTGCAGAAATGAATTTATTCATTTACATTTTAAGAAAAATAATAGCGAAGGGCAGGATTATTTCGATGAACCCTATATTCGAATGGATTTGACACTTTATACGCCTTTAATATTTTAATTACCAGTGAATGTTTTTTTTTGTAACGTAATTTCTAACATAGGCTTTACACCATGCAAAAAGCGCATTAGTTTAGTATGAAACAGTCGTATTGACTAACCAGTTCTTGGATTATTTAATTTTAGACCTGCGCTGTTGTACACAGATGAATTAAGAAGTCAGCAGGAATTAGGTAGTCAGCAGGAATCAGGAAGTCAGCAGGAGTCAGGAAGTCAGCAGTAATTAAGACAGCAGGAATTAGGAAGACAGCAGTAATTAAGAAGCCAGCTGGAATTAGGGAGCAAGCTGGAATTAAGAAGTCAGCAGGAATTAGGAAGTCAGCAGGAATCAGGAAGTCAGCAGGAGTCAGGAAGTCAGCAGTAATTAAGACAGCAGGAATTAGGAAGACAGCAGTAATTAAGAAGCCAGCTGGAATTAGGGAGCAAGCTGGAATCAGGAAGTCAGCAGGAGTCAGGAAGTCAGCAGTAATTAAGACAACAGGAATTAGGAAGACAGCAGTAATTAAGAAGCCAGCTGGAATTAGGGAGTCAGCAGGAATCAGGAAGTCAGCAGGAGTCAGGAAGTCAGCAGTAATTAAGACAACAGGAATTAGGAAGACAGCAGTAATTAAGAAGCCAGCTGGAATTAGGGAGCAAGCTGGAATTAAGAAGTCAGCAGGAATTAGGTAGTCAGCAGGAATCAGGAAGTCAGCAGGAGTCAGGAAGTCAGCAGTAATTAAGACAACAGGAATTAGGAAGACAGCAGTAATTAAGAAGCCAGCTGGAATTAGGGAGCAAGCTGGAATTAAGAAGTCAGCAGGAATTGGGAAGTCAGCACGAATCAGGAAGTCAGCAGGAATCATGAAGTCAGCAGGAATCAGGAAGTCAGCAGGAATCAGGAAGTCTGCTCCTAAAATCAGCATTTTAGGAGCAGTTAGAGAGGACATAGATTGCATAATTAGAACGAGAAAACAAGAATTTTACATACACAATCCGTTCGTACTTTTGATATAAAATATAAAACTTTCAAAACGTTCGTGTGAGAAGACTGGGATTTCATGAAACTAATTAGTTTCTATTAAGACAAAATTGTCATCTAAAATAAATAATCTGTTTTTTTTTGCGTTCGATTAAGAAGACTGTAATTTAGTGCAAAATTACCAATTTGCACCCATTAGTGTATAAAAGGAATAAAAGCTGCTAAACGTTCGAGAGCGAAAACTCGAGTTTTAGAGGAAAAAACTCTAATTACCTTTCTTCCGTGGCAAAAATTATATTCTCGACTTGAAGGGAAAAGACAAGTTAGATAAAACGACAGGCATGTAAAATAAAGCGAAAGGCATGTAAAATAAAACGACAGGCATGTAAAATAAAGCGAAAGGCATGTAAAATAAAACGACAGGCATGTAAAATAAAACGACAGGCATGTAAAATAAAGCGAAAGGCAAGTAAGGTAACACGAAGTCGAGCTATTACGCTATAACAGAGCCACAAGATATGGTTCTTTGATCTATTCATGTCTTACTCTAAACTGGTGATCGGATGGAAAAATTTTCAGTGACGCAAGCCGAAATGACGAAAAATTGAAAACATACTACGAATATCGTACTGGTACGATGAGTGTAATTTGATAGGCTTAGTAATTACAACGTCACGCAGATTTTGAAAGAAAAAAATTTGACCTTCAGACCAGCAACCGTAAATCAGTCTTTAGATGTTGCTTAATGGGATTAAAATCTGCCTTTGATCCCTTTAATCTGTAGTGTCTTCATGCTCTACTTCGCCTTCAGATGAGAAACTCCACTTCGCCTACTACCTCCACTTCGCCTTCAGATGTGAAACTCCACTTCGCCTACTACTTTCACTTCGCCTTCAGATGAGTTTTAAACGCCGTTATAAAGTGTTTACCAAAACTATTTACTAACACACGTGCCCGTTAACACTTGAATATAAAGATGAATCGCTTCCGATCAAAATTCAATAGTATTGTGCCTCGCGTAAGTGAATTATTGAATTTTTCAAATAACTCTACGGGTCCATAAATCCACATTTAAGCAACGGTATGCGAAATAATTTTCTTCAGAAAGTATAAAATGAGAAACTTTGAAAACCATTATGCGCGATAAATTATGTAAGCAAAAAATATCTTCGAAAGCTTACAAGAATTCATTCAAAATCAATCCCCAAGTTAGCTCGAAAGCTTTCTGTTATTGAAAGTTGTTTCATGACTTTCTTAATTAACTTCATAACTTTCCTACATAACTTCAAAACATAACTTCATTACTTTCTTAAATACCTTCATATCTTTCTTTCACAATTTCATAACATAACTTCATGACTTTCTTAAATAACTTCATAACTTTCCTACATAACTTCAAAACATAACTTCATTACTTTCTTAAACAACTTCACAACTTTCTTTCACAATTTCATAACATAACTTCATGACTTTCTTAAATAACTTCATAACTTTCCTACATAACTTCAAAACATAACTTCATTACTTTCTTAAACAACTTCACAACTTTCTTTCACAATTTCATAACATAACTTCATTACTTTCTTAAATAACTTCATAAATTGTTTACACAAATTCATAACATAACTTCACAAATTCCTCGGGTGAGTGGTGGTAAATATGCAGTGTTCATACATAAACATTTTACAAATGAATTAGTACGCCAAGTGTACTTCAATTCCTTATAAGCACGCTATGCATATTTCCCTTTTTACACACTTATTTAAAAAAGTTAATAGCAGGGTCGCATTTGGCAAATTTTGAAATTACTCTAATTAAAATAATTCATTATTTTCCGGAATAAAAGGTACCACGAACTTTACACAATATTAGACAAAAAAAAATTTAAAATTTTTTTTAGACCAATTTACGTTTATATTCAGCGTTTAGTTTGCATGATATTGTATGAGAAGAGGCTACACAATCCGCGGATTAGAGTTACAACTCACACATCAACTTATACCGCTTTTGATGAAGCTAAGAATACTTTGTCTTTATTAAGCAATTCAGGGCAACACTATTAAATTAATATTTCTCTATTAAAAAATTTAGGGCATAGAGATAAGAAAAAAATGTATCTTCAGGGCCATGAAACAAAATACACCCTATAAGAAATTATATATAACGTATTAGATGTAACACATATAATATATATCATAAAACATATTTCAAATAACATTTAAAAGTGAGAAAGAAACTCAAAAAATTCCCACGGATAGGCTTGCTCTGCATAAATATAAAAAAATTTCAAAAAAAATAATTTACTATGTTCAGGTTCATACTACAAAATTTCTATTCATTCTCTATATGCCTCGTGCACTATTCATACGATAATTGGGCCTGAAAACATTCAACTTTGCTTCTTATAATTCAATTATTATCAACAAAATCGACTTTAAAGAAGCCTCTCACGCAGTCTAACTTTTTCGCCGGAGCATACATGTTTTTCGCCGCCCAAGCTATTTAATTGCTGGACGGCGAAAAATATGCATGCAGGCGGCAAAAAGTTAGACTGGGCAGTTAGTGATGAGAATGAAGAATTCATCATCGTTATACGTCGATAAAATTAATGTTGTCTGAGATGAATGTGCCTCAAAAGTTGTGTTGTGAAACAAGTTAGTCTTGTGTTTCACAGGCCGTCAGTGATAAAAAATATCGTCTTTAAAATCTATCCTGATATTTTAGATTATGTTCTCCTCAATAAGATACGATTATTGTATCAATTAGTACTCCCAGGGGGAAAATATGAGGTCATAAGCTGAGAGTTATATAAGCTTTCTTTTTGTTGAAATAAAATATATATTTTTGTTTTTTAAGGACTACCTTTTTTCGGCTCTCTGCTGTCCTGTTTTTCAGTAGCTCTGAGTTTCTTCTTCGCCTTTTATCTTATTTCATAACCTTCATTCTTAACTTACTGTTTCTATGTACCTTGAGCATAGATTCCGCGTTCCCTCAACTCTATACTAAATGGTGCCTTCATCCTTCCTCTCTTTGAGAATCGTTTTTGTGGTAAATGAGTCTGAAACTAACTTATGGTCAATCAATTTAACCTCCGTTATCTTCTTATCTCGGAGTTTTTTTATGTATCCAGCTTATATTAATTCAGACGTACCCAAAATTAAATACTGATTAAAATTACCCATCACCTACAAATAAAAATTCAAAATTTGCCATTAAAATTTCATTCATAAACGATAAAGTACTATCACATCAAATCCGTCAAAATCATTAACTTATTTCAAATCCCTCAAAAGTACTATCACATCAAATCCGTCAAAATCATTAACTCATATCAATTCCATCAAAAGTATTATCACACCAAACCCATATAAATCATTAACTCACATGAAACCCATCAAAGTACAAACACTCACAAATCAAGAGCTGTAGATGAATCTCGTAAGAGTAAATCAGCATTAATACGATACAGACAGAACACAATAGCCCCGGGGTGCACCATTCTGCCGCGGTTCTCACGCTCACCATAATCTCAAGTGCACACTTACACACGCTCTACTAATGCAGTGATCAACACATATAACAAAATATTTTCATTAACTCGTGGAGTATTTATAACAGGATTTTTCTACTGCAAGATTCACGATCACGATTTTTCCATTACGAGATTCACGATTACGATTTTTCCATTACAAGATTCACGATTACGATTTTTCCATTACGAGATTCCTGATTACGATTTTTCCATTGCAAGATTCACGATTACAGTTTTTCCTTTACGAGATTCACGATTACGATTTTTCCATTACGAGATTCCTGATTACGATTTTTCCATTGCAAGATTCACGATTACGATTTTTCCTTTACGAGATTCACGATTACGATTTTTCCATTACGAGATTCCTGATTACGATTTTTCCATTGCAAGATTCGCGATTACGATTTTTCCATTACGAGATTCACGATTACGATTTTTCCATTACGATATTCACGATTACGATTTTTCCATTGCAAGATTCGCGATTACGATTTTTCCATTACGAGATTCACGATTACGATTTTTCCATTGCAAGATTCACGACCACGAGTTTTCCATTACGAAATTCCTGATTACGATTTTTCCATTGCAAGATTCACGATTACGATTTTTCCACGAGATTCACGATTACGATTTTTCTATTGCAAGATTCACGATTACGATTTTTCCATTACAAGATTCACGATTACGATTTTTCCATTACAAGATTCACGACCACGAGTTTTCCATTACGAAATTCCTGATTACGATTTTTCCATTACGAGATTCACGATTACGATTTTTCCATTGCAAGATTCACGACCACGATTTTTCCATAACGATATTCCTGATTACGATTTTTCCATTGCAAGATTCACGATCACGATTTTTCCATAACGATATTCCTGATTACGATTTATCCATTGCGAGATTCACGATTACGATTTTACCATTACGAGCGACGTAAATTTCATCAACGGACTACTGTATTGAGATAATACGTGAATTTCGTCACGCCTTTTGTCGCCTTTCAGGTCCAGCTGTAAACGTCACGCGCGTGGTCAATTGAGTGACCAGCCCTGCTGTGAAAAAATACAACTGCGGCAGTTCTCGAGGGTGTTATTGAAATGTCCGTAACGAAGACTTTATTAGATATTTTGCGAGGGATTCCGTACAAAATGCGAGGGCAGTTCTGAGGGAAATCACGTTGCGGTCGAGTGATTCTCATCGATATTTTGAGCTACGCGATATTTTTATTCGCGTCACATGGAACTTCTCGATATTTTTGGTTCTTTTCATCAATACGATGCAACAGTTACGCTTGCATATTTTTTTCAAGTCTGAAAAAAATAAAAAAAATAGTCGGAAATTTTCAAGTCGCTTGTATATTTTTTTCAATTTTGCAGTTATACGTATATTTATTGCGTAAGATGATTTTTATAAACATTATTGGCTAAAATCGTGGTCGAAATATGTTGTGTTTATCCACCTTACTTAACCCTCCATCCAGCTGGGGTGGATCTGATATCCGTTTATCCACCCAAATGGAGTGGATTAAATATAGTCTGTTTATCTACTCATCCCAACCATCCACCCAACCGAAGTGGATCTGATATGTTGCACTTCAATAATTTCAACACGACGCTTGTGTAGCCAACTGCACAAACCTGATGGAGCACACCCCGATGTGCGAGCGGTTCACATAGTAACACAAACAGTGCTATCGAATAGTAAATACAGACAAGACCAATTTAGAATTTATCTAAAATTTAGTTTGCCCACAATATTTTCCTGATTCAAGGATCTCGGCGAATAATTTTGTAAATTTGATAAAATGAGGGAATGGTTGAAACCAGTAAGTTGCCGATGAGTAGAAACCTTGCCGTAGTTTAAATATAAAAAATGCAACAATTACTTGGCCTCATTCTTCGAAATTTGAAGGGTATTTGAAAAATGACGTATATTCAATACTTATTCTATAAAGGGAATGTGTTACTTCAATTGCATAACAACCATACTATATTAGAATTAGATTCAATATAAAGGACGTTTATTGTTCTTTCTATTCGAAGAAACAGAAGTAGAAGTGTATTTTCTTTTTCGTCGTGCCCAAAAATTCGGAGAGGGATTTAAAATTTGCAGGAAAACTTTTTAAAACCAACATAATTTAGTAAGAACAGAATAGAATTGTATAGAGCAGATCTAAAACATAGTTATTATCACACTGAAATGCAACCCCTTTCTTCTTTTATTAAAATGAAATATAATTACATTTCCACTAAAGTACAACTTCTTTCTTGTGTTATCAAAGAAAAAAAGGCACAATTACATTCACACTAAGCTACAGTCCCTTCCTTCTTTTATTAAAATGAGACGTAATTAACATTTCCACTAAAATATCACTCCTTTCTTCTCTTATCAAAAAACATAATTACATTCCCTCTAACACACAATACAACTCCTTTCTTCTTATATCAAAACGAAAAGTAATTACATTCACACTAAAATACAATCCGATTCTTCTTTCATCAAAACGAAAAATAATTACATTCGAATTAAAATAAAACACAATTCCTTTCTCCTTTCATCAAAACGAAAAATAATTACATTCAAATTAAAATAAAACACAACCCCTTTCTCCTTTCATCAAAACGAAAAATAATTACATTCAAATTAAAATACAGCGAAACACAACCCCTTTCTCCCTTCACCAAACCGAACAACCGGCCCCAGCGCCTCCAACTGTACCTACATCCGGAGCACAAAAAAGGTCTCCGATTTCTGCACCATTACCCGGCTGTCTCCCTCCTTTTTATTAATGCAATCAAACCGATATTTATTATTCGGCCGGGTGCTTGGGTGTGTGGTTAATCTTTTTATGTAGTCTAGGCCTAGAGATCCTCATATATACTCTAGGTCTATAGCTCCTAATGTACGCCAGCCTACGGCTCGTTAGGTTATATTATCAACAAACCCTTCGACACATGAGGCGATGGCGCTAGTGGAGCCGCGCACAACTGTTGTGCACTTATTGGCATGTGGGCGGACACGTTTGTTTGGTGGTGGGTGTGTGGTGTGTACAATGTGTGATGTGTAGTGTGTGCGGTGGGTATAGTGCGTACAGTGAGTACTGTGTGTACAGTGTGTTATGTGATCAACGTTTGATGTTTACAGTGTGTAGTGTGTACAGTGTGTAGTGAGTACAGTGTGTACAGTGTACAGTGTATACAAAGTGTAGTGTACACACACACTGAGGTGTCACATCTCGATGTACGTTTTCTTATCTTAATTACGTGTATATACAATAAAGTATGTAAAAGCAGTCCATATATTTGAGCGAAATTCTTATTTTTAAAATCATGGTTTTAATTTGAAGCATTTTCAAATAAGACTATATACAATGTACGTTAACGATTCTATGCGTCATCAGCGGACATGAATAATCTACAAAATCAAATCATTCGCTCATTTGAGCCTATTTATTTTGGGCTCAAACTGAGACCTTAAATGAAAATTTAAGGCTATTTATTTTGGGTAAAGTACAGACACTGTATAAACAACCTTAAACCACAAAATTAAACAACTGAAAGTGATTAGATCAGAACTGTGGGTTGGAAATCAGACTTAGTAATAGGTGATTAATTCATATTGTTAATTGGTCATTAAAATTTGTGATCAATGTACTACATTGGCGATATGAGGGAAAAATTGGCGACTGGTGATTAGCATTTGTGATTAGAATTGAAGATCCGAATTCTAATCATCAATACTAATCACCAGACGTCGATTTTTATCACATATCTCCAGTTTATACATTGGAAATTTAAATGAGCAATTAACAATCTGAAACCCCGATTACAAATTCTGTTTACCTACTAACAATTCTAATCATTAAGCACGCATCCTAATCATCACTCACCCCCAAACATAGTCGCAATTTTAATCAACAATCACCTAATCATCAATCCCTAAAATCTAATATAATCATTACTCCTAAATTGCAATCATCGGCCACTATTTTTGATCGTGTTTGTCCAGTTGAGTTCACGAGGAGAATCTTCAAGAAAACATATCAATTCATTCACCTTCAAAGAACATGAAATTCATTTACTTATCATCCCAGTCTCATCAACGTGTTAAAATTCGATATCATTAAATGCATTCAAATTTTATGTTCATCAGAAGCGTTAAAAATCATTTAACCTCTCGGCAATTACAGCACTCGCACAAGTTACTAGCTTTCTGTTGATGAACCCAAGCAACTAAATTATTTGATTGTTACTAATCATTCCTATTTAATTAATGTGTGCCACACATATTAATTTGGGTTTTTATCGAACTTTCTCCAAATATTCGTATAGCTTAGCGCAATTTTTTCATACAGTTCTCTTTCAAATATGTTAACATAACCCAAATTTTTCACACAGCTCTCTTTCAAACATGTTAACATAACCCACATTTTTCACACAGCTCTCTTTCAAACATGTTAACATAACCCACATTTTTCACACAGCTCTCTTTCAAACATGTTAACATAACCCACATTTTTCACACAGCTCTCTTTCAAACATGTTAACATAACCCACATTTTTCACACAGCTCTCTTTCAAACATGTTAACATAACCCACATTTTTCACACAGTTTTCTTTCAAACATGTTAACATAACCCACATTTTTCACGCAGTTCTCTTTCAAACATGTTAACATAACCCACATTTTTCACACAGTTTTCTTTCAAACATGTTAACATAACCCACATTTTTCACACAGTTTTCTTTCAAACATGTTAACATAACCCACATTTTTCACACAGTTTTCTTTCAAACATGTTAACATAACCCACATTTTTCACACAGTTTTCTTTCAAATATGTTAACATAGCCCACATTTTTCACGCAGTTCTCTTTCAAACATGTTAACATAACCCACATTTTTCGCACAGTTCTCTTTCAAACATGTTAACATAACCCACATTTTTCACGCAGTTCTCTTTCAAACATGTTAACATAACCCACATTTTTCACACAGTTCTCTTTCAAACATGTTAACATAACCCACATTTTTCGCACAGTTCTCTTTCAAACATGTTAACATAACCCACATTTTTCGCACAGTTCTCTTTCAAACATGTTAACATAACCCACATTTTTCACGCAGTTCTCTTTCAAACATGTTAACATAACCCACATTTTTCACACAGTTTTCTTTCAAACATGTTAACATAACCCACATTTTTCGCACAGTTCTCTTTCAAACATGTTAACATAACCCACATTTTTTTCAAACTTCTGCCACAATTTTTCATTTTTCCCTAACCCTCTCCACCTTTTCCAAACCATTTCCTCGCACTTTGTTTGTTTCCTCAAGCTTCTTCTAACCCTTTTTCCGTATTTTCTAGCTCCTTCCCAACCCTTCCGTCCTCCACCTACCCTAGCACTTTCAGAGCCCTCTTCTCAGTCTCAACAAACACTTCCCTCGCGCAAACACTTCCCTCACATCTTTCTAGAGGGGCTGGAATTTCTGAGAATCTACCTAGCTGAACACGTCAACTTTTTCTATGTTGACTAGGGTACATTGTGATACACAATACTATGCACTATACAATGATGTTTTAATTATATACAGGATCATTTAATATTCTAATATATGTACTAGCATACATGCAGCGTCAGTC
Source organism: Morinoia aosen (assembly GCA_030386875.1). NCBI lineage: Eukaryota > Metazoa > Arthropoda > Malacostraca > Amphipoda > Talitridae > Morinoia > Morinoia aosen. Next base: position 14,246,348 of record CM059562.1, read on the forward strand.
AAAAATGACGGGATTCGATAATGTTAAAAACTGTTATAGGATACACTCAATCGCAACCCCAAGCTGTTTTTGGATACACTCAATCGCAACCCCAAGCTGTTTTTGGATACACCCAATCGCAACCCCAAGCTGTTTTTGGATACACTCAATCGCAACCCCAAGCTGTTTTTGGATACACTCAATCGCAACCCCAAGCTGTTTTTGGATACACTCAATCGCAACCCCAAGCTGTTTTTGGATACACCCAATCGCAACCCCAAGCTGTTTTTGGATACACTCAATCGCAATCCCAAGCTGTTTTATGATGCACTAAATCGCAATTCAAACTGTGGTAGTATACACTCAATCGCAATTCCAAGATTTTTTGGATACACTCAATCACAATCCCAAACATGTTTAGGATACTATCAATCGCAATCCCAAACCGTTTTAGGATACACTCAATTGCAATCCCAGACAATTTTTACAAATTTACAATCACATCACGCGTTCACGTGTGAACTCTGTAAATTTCTATTCCGCAAAGGCTCTCCCTAACATTCAGCAAATAAAAATACGATAAAACACAGAAAAAAATCCATCAGTGGTATATTTTCGAGGAGCTCACATATTAAACGTGCTTCCTTCATTCGATCATATCATTGTACTCCATCGCCTGGTAGCATAAAATGTTAATTTTCTCCCTATTCATGCATTTTGTGTTTGTGGTAAATCAATGACGTGGAAAAACCCTTTACTGCGAGATCGAGAGGGTGCTGTAACGAGCATGTTTACCCTACACTGCAATAACGGTATTTTATTGCTTTTTTTACACATGTTGGCCTCGTACATGATGCGTATGGACGCATGTATGCACGCAATAAAAAACGAAAGTTATATGTAAAGCCTACTGGTAGGTATTGATGCTCGAAAAATGAATCTGTCCTTGAATGTTTTTCAGATTGTAAGCTCAGAAATATTTTTAGCAAAGACATCTGAAATGCCCTTCGTTTTTCTTCAAAATAAAGGATTCTGCATTCATTATTTTATGAAGAAATAGTGGGCATCTAAACAAAAATCTCATTTTATAAAATGATAGCAATATTCCCCTTCTCAATCAGTTTCAATAATTCCGTGGAAGAATTTCTGAATCGGCGACGTTACAGTTGCCATTTCATGTGCAGATCATTAATTATAAAAAATTCACTAAAAATATGAATGTTGGTTGATACAATGATAAAAAAATCGGTGGTTTGTTGCTCTCCGAGGTGCGTTATCTGAAGAAAGATTAAATACCTCGAGAGTTTTTTCAGAAGAGAAGCTATCGAATATCCAATTTTCAGAAGAGGTACTATAGGGTACCCAATTTTCAGAAGAAAAACTATAGAATATTCAATTTTCAGAAGAGGTACTATAGGGTACCCAATTTTCAGAAGAAAAACTATAGAATATTCAATTTTCAGAAGAGGTACTATAGGGTACCCAATTTTCAGAAGAAAAACTATAGAATATTCAATTTTCAGAAGAGGTGCTATATAGGGTACCCAATAAGTAAGCTACCAGTTTTAAGATTCAATAACAGGAAAACAACCGAAAAAAATAGTTCAGGATATTTTAAAACAATGCAGGCTAGTTTGGAAGTTTATTCCTACGTCAAGTATGAAACATAATGTCTGTCAGAACGTAACAATTATTGTCCAAACTAACACGGGCTTATTTAATGGTTCTGTTCAATATTTGCCCAAGATACCTGCAGTTCTACAGTTAACTTCTAGAAAGATATTGCCTATAAATTCCCGTTATGTATCCGGTTTGTTGATGAAAGCTCTTTTCATTCAATTATCCTCAGAGGAAGAAAACACAAGCGTTTAAATCTGGATATCAAGGTGGCCAAGACACGTCACCGCAACTTGAAATAAATCAGTTTGAATTGCCATTGCTACTGATGCTGTATGAGGGGTAGCTTCATCCTGTTGGACGCAGGTGTTCCCTATGTTTATGGAAATTTACCATCTCTCTAACATTCAGGACTACCACGAACTATTTATGCTTTAGAGTTTTCTTGGAATTTGTTTCCAAAAAGACTAGTTATATATCTAGATATTCAGTTAAATATATATAGGTATTTGTAGGTTTTAAAATTAAAATACTGCAGGTTTAATTAAGTTTAAGATTCTGCAGATTTTTAAAATTAAATCAAACCATGTGGGCATCTCATTCATTAATAAGAGCGTACTGTTAAGCATGGCTTTAAAGCATCGTTGTAAGAAGTACGCGAGAATCTGTGGGCTTTCTCAGTACGGCTGAAACAATGAAAATTTTCGTCGTAGTGGGCGCTATGTTGTCCTTTGTGTTACGTACCGGAATATTTCATCACACATACCCATACTTCCAACGTTCACACTCCCGTCTATCCACACTTCTACTCTCCCATATTTCAATTTACCCAAACTCCCACAATTCACACACTCCCAAACTCCCACACACTAAGCAGATACCCGCTTCTCTTGTGGCATTCGCGGTGCTAAAATTCATATAATATTAAGAATCCAAACTCTTGTATTTACGAATAATCCCTCATTCTCAGCACACACACAACACACTCTCACATTTTCAAGCACTCCCGCTCCCACACTTTCCAACTTCACATGCCACATCTTCGAACACTTTTACTCCCTCACTCCCACTCCCACATTCTCACGCTTCCAAACATTCATATACTCCCACACACAAACAGGCCCACTCCCACACACAAACAGTCCCACTCCCAAATACTCGCACCCCCATGCTCCCGTACTCCCACATTCCCACGTCCTCGGAAGGATGCGCCACACAGCGGAAGGATGCTGCAGGATGACCCTCGGATCTAACGAGCGATTCCGAGCTCGAGATGAGCAGGTGCTGTAGTGCTTACCTGCGTGCCGAGCTGGTGTTGTGTGACCTGTGTGTTGTGTGGGCTGTGTGTTGTGTGACTAGTATGTTGTGTGATCTGTGTGTTGCCTGGGGGTGATATGTGTATGTTGCCAGGAAACAGAAATGATTCCTGCGCGTATGTACCTTGCAATAGAGATGTTTTTTTTCATATTTTTACGACTCCCGTAAGTTTTCTGTAGGGGACTTGCGTGAGTTTTTACGTAAATAGAGGGGATGATTTATGCACGTCCCTTTGTCGAAATAGAGGGGACTTACATACGTTTTTACGCACATATATAGATGTTTTATGTTCGTCTCTACGGAGAAATAGGAATGTCTTTTGCACATCCTAATATAAAGTAGGGATGTATTCTGCACGTATATACGTTGTGAAAAAGATAGTTAATGTAAGTTATTTACATGGAAATAGTGATCTATGCACGTCTGTAGAGACATCTAAATTGGGATATGTTACGCCCGTTTTCACATAGAAATTGAGATATTAATCGTTTGTATACACACAGAAATAGGGATGTTGTTCGCCAGTCTTCATGCGGAAATGGGGATAATTTATTCGAGACTTCAATGAAAAATATGGAAGAATTCATCATGAACAATTTTTTAGAATCGTAGAGCCTTCATTTGACTTGACACCTGAGATAATACCCCTATTGTTAAATACTCTCATTTACGTCGTTGTACAGATTTCTAATAAATCAGGTACTTATAAAGCCTAAGTTTAAAAAAATATTAAAAACAAATGTATCCAATATATCTAAAATAAAATAAACATTCATTTTACTGCTTGTGAATGTTAAGCAAGCTATGAGGCATACTCTCCACCTAACCCTACTCTATTATATGAAAGCATTAAAAAATTTCAATAATTTTTGCATTGAAAGTAAACGCGTTGACACACTTATAACGTAACTTGTATTATTGTTCAAGGCTTTCGCTGCCATAATTTTATTTTTATAAATTTACGATCATCGAACATGAGCTCATTTCTTCAAGACTTTTGAACAATGAAATAACTGAGTGCACAATGCACGTTTCCAGCGTACCTGTACTTGTACTGTTTTATACGGTTACGAGTGTACACGACCCGTTAAAAATCACGGGTTTCAATATTTTGTTTGAATACATTTCCCAGACGTGGATGCCCAACAAATATATCCATCCCAACAGTACTCACCATTAAATAAATCCTCCAGATGTGGATGCACAACAAATATATCCATCCCAACAGTACCCGCCATCAAATAAATCCCCCAGACGTGGATGCCCAACAAATATATCCATCCCAACAGTACTCACCATTAAATAAATCCTCCAGATGTGGATGCACAACAAATATATCCATCCCAACAGTACTCACCATTAAATAAATCCTCCAGATGTGGATGCGCAACAAATATATCCATCCCAACAGTACCCGCCATTAAATAAATCCCCCAGACGTGGATGCCCAACAAATATATCCATCCCAACAGTACCCGCCATTAAATAAATCCTCCAGACGTGGATGCCCAACAAATATATCCATCCCAACAGTACCCGCCATTAAATAAATCCCCCAGACGTGGATGCCCAACAAATATATCCATCCCAACAGTACCCGCCATTAAATAAATCCCCCAGACGTGGATGCCCAACAAATATATCCATCCCAACAGTACCCGCCATTAAATAAATCCCCCAGACGTGGATGCCCAACAAATATATCCATCCCAACAGTACCCGCCATTAAATAAATCCTCCAGACGTGGATGCCCAACAAATATATCCATCCCAACAGTACCCGCCATTAAATAAATCCCCCAGACGTGGATGCCCAACAAATATATCCATCCCAACAGTACCCGCCATTAAATAAATCCCCCAGACGTGGATGCCTAACAAATATATCCATCCCAACAGTACCCGCCATTAAATAAATCCCCCAGACGTGGATGCCCAACAAATATATCCATCCCAACAGTACCCGCCATTAAATAAATCCCCCAGACGTGGATGCCCAACAAATATATCCATCCCAACAGTACCCGCCATTAAATAAATCCCCCAGACGTGGATGCCCAACAAATATACCCATCCCAACAGTACCCGCCATTAAAATATTCTTGTACTTGCGCACTGGTGAAATTCGTATCACAGATACTCTCATTGAGCGTTCTTTGAAGGCGTGAAAAGAGACGGACCAACCAATTAATGTGTGCAATCAGATTCCCATTGTGATAACATAGGAAAAAATACGCACATAAAAAATATAAATTTATTTGTTCATTTATTTATTTAAAAATTTGAGGAGACACCAGACGAATAATTTCATGAGGTATTACGGAAGAATTTACATTGAACGCTTTAGGAAACGCATTCCTGAGGACAAAAACCCAGTCGTTTATTTTCCTGAAAAGCGGATATCGTTCACTAGAGGATGGATGCTCCGGTCACGAGGTGACCCTCTGTCCGGTGCGGGCAGGTGAGCTGCTTCCTGCCCTAATTAGGCCGGCACAGGTGAGGGCAGGGGTGCTGGCTGCACCCCTCCGTGTTCCCACGCTCGGACCGACGAGGGAAGATACATTCCTTCACTTTAAGAAAAATCTTAACCCTTTTACGTCAGCATTTTTGGACTCAATTAGAAGAATATGAATATGAAGAATACTCAATGAAGCGGTCGGGGTAAACCAGCTATGGCTGTCGGGCCTGACTGTGGAAGGTGGTTGTGCTGGGCTGCTGCTGATCCTGGCAGTTTTGGTGCGGCCAGTGCTGCCTCTCTCGCCTCCTAGTGACTAAGGGTGGTGATTGTGGCCTGCTGTCGGCTACCCTCCCATAGGGAGGAGAAGCGTGGTATATGTATATATTTATGTTTTTCTGAACTAATATTGCAATCATCACTACCACCGTCAGTATACTGACGCTGTCACCAGGTTGTCTCCGACACCAGAATGAGACAGAAACTGCCCATCGGCAGTGAACTTCAAAGAACACATCAGGGAACAAATTAAGCTATCAATACATTTTATTACGGTTTCTTTCTAAAGAGGACCGTATAGTCCTCTGGGGCGTTGAAGGGTTAACCCTTCACCGCTTGGTGTGTCGAACATGACACAAACCGAATTTTTCGATATATACATATATATAAGAATTAATTGAGACAAGTGCATTTCTACTGTTTGTGCTACCAATTACACACACTACACAGTACGTCCCACACAAACCCGAGCCGAGTATTTATTTTTCCGTATCAATAATGTCAGCATAAGAATACCATAAGAATTTAATTTCTAGCAAAATTATCCTTCAAAATTAACCTAAAAAAAGGTGTTACTAATTATGATGGTATTACCGAAACATTGATTCATTAATTGACAAAAACATTCAAGGACTTTTAGTAATGAATTGAACATTTTTTTTCGGATCAGTGTCCTCAGAATAAAACTTCTATTAATTATTCGGGAGAAATCTGTTTTAAATTTGTATTTTACAATGGGATTTTGATCAATAAATCGAGAAAAATGTTTTTACACTTGTTTTTACACAACGAAGCTTTGATCAATAAAGCGAAAAAAATAATTTTAAACATACGCTCTGGTCAATAAGTCGGATAAATTGAGTTCAATTTCCGCTATAAGGAACGCAACGTTCAAATAAAACATTCTTTTTTTAAATTGATTAATACAGTTTCATTCCGTCGACAATAATAGTCGATGCTCTTTCATTGGTACTACATGGTGCACAAACGTGTATGAAAAATAGGTCGTCAAATACAATATTTGTACATTTGAGTCTTTAACTTATTCAGAATTATAATTAAAATTTATCTAAACATTCTCGTTAGTTTAATTAGTTGTTTAATTCCGTGGTCAATAATTATTCAGTGATAAAAAAAACTCATATGTGTACATGTATCACGTTTGCATATGTATACATATATATTCACACGTTCGTAATATAGATCTAACTTACATATATACGTAATATATATATATATATATATAACATATATACCTAATATGTATATATTTTATAATATGGATACATATTATTCACAATATTTAATTTATACATATACGTAATATATATATATATATGTAATTCTATGATATATATATATGCAAATTATTCCCACTCCCTCGCCCTCGGAAGGATGCGCCACACAGCGGAAGGATGCTGCAGCTAGGATGACCCGGGGATCCAAAGAGCAATTCCGAGCGCGAGATGAGCAGGTGGGGGGGAGTGCTTACCTGCGTGCCGAGCTGGTGTTGGGTGACTTTAACAGAAGTTCAAAGTGTGAACTTCAAATTTTTAGCGATATTATATTATACTATACCATTACTATACTGTATTACTATAATACTATACTATATTATATTATACTATTATTATACTATATTATATTATATTATATAATATAATATAATATAATATAGTATAATATTTTATTATATAATATAATATTATATAATATAGTATAATATATTATAGTATAATATAATATAATATAATATAATATAATATAATATAATACAATATAATATAATGTAATACAATAGAATATAATTATTTCCCTAATAACGGACGTGTGTTAAAATAACTCGCAATAACTTCAAGTTGGCCAAGTTTTTGTCTCTACTGTATATTTAATCCACGGGGCCATGAAGTCTAGGTTACTTCTTCATCATTTCCACTCAGTGAATTTTCGCACCCACACCCCTACACTATCATTAAAGTTCCCTACTGCACCTGATGTGATGTGATGTACTGTGATGTGATGTGATTTACTGGGATGTGATGTACTGTGAACCAATGTAATGTGATGTACTGTGATGTAATATAATGTGATGTAATATTACAATATAATATAATCAATAGAACGTGATGCTGAATAGGCAGTGCGGTTGAGCAGTTACAAGTTTGATTTTTTTAAGCTTAAAGCGGATGTAAAATAGTAAAACCAGTCGTTCATTCATGATTTATTTTCAAAACGCTGCAAAGGCCGAAATTTCATTCAATCAAAGTGATTTTCAGTTCGCTGAATTTCATCGTCGTCCCGCACTCAAAATTTCGAAATCGGAGAAATGGTAAAAATTTTCATTGGAATCAAGTGCACCATACTCAGGATAGAGTTGCTAAATACTTTATAATTAATGAGTAATATATTTATAATTGAAAATGAGAATAATTATTAATTATTTGTAATTAATGAGAATTTATTGCGTTAAAGTAGATGATTTCAGCACGATTGAGAATTTAAATACAAGTGCGCTACGTACTGCAGGCAAGCAAACGAGTAACGTGTGAATTACAGTCAAGTTTAATAGTGTAAACAATTAATTATGGAAAATTAATGGACATAAAACCATATACGTAATATATATAAGTTACATTAAATAAGTTATATAAGTTACATTAAATCAAACATCTCCCACTCAATTTTGCTAGCCTCAGCTTCTGATTTCTATGTATGTTGAAATTAACATTCTTGACCATTTAAACCACTAAACATATCAGAATTGAATTGCCGCGAGAGTTTTTTTAGAAGTAAAAAATCCAATGAGGGCCCACAAGCGGTTACATTTACAACATCGTGATGATTTTAAGTACTGATTCAACAGTAACATGTGTCGTGTGAAAATGAAGTAACACATGTCTATTAAAATGAAATGACACGTGTCTTTTAAAAATCAAGAAACACATGTCTTGTGAAAATACAGTATCATGTGTCTTGTGAAAATGAAGTGATATGTGTCGTGTGAAAATGAAGTAACACATGTCATATGAAAATGAAATGAAAAATGTCATGGGAAAATGGAATTGTTTGCGCCACGATAAAGGATCTGAGGAAGGTGGGCGTGGCTTGTAAGGGCGTCCAGCCTAAGCCCCGCCCCTCTGCGGGATGTCAACACTCTGACCGCGGCGTGCGCCACCGGTGGGCACGGAGGGGATTTTCATGCAGCCTGAAATTAAGTCACAAACATAATTTGCATAACTGTTCAGTTGAAACTAAATGAAGGCGCAAACTATTTAATGTTTCTATTTAAAAATTGCTTACTACTATTGACTCTCGATTCGAGTCGAATATTAAACTTTAATTTAACCAAATGCGGCCCACAGACGATCCATTTAATTGTCAATATTATTGACTCAATACATTGATGAAATTTTTGTTTGGCCACTAAGTCAATAAATTGACGGTCGTCAATCAAGCCCACAGACGATCAATTAAATTGTCAATTTTTATCATTGCCAATTTATATTGACAATAAAATTGAACGTTTATGGGCCGCTTAAGATGTGTAGCAAGCATACGCTGTGTCCACGACTGAAGAGCCGCAAGCACAGTATAGGTCAGTTCATTCTAAGAAGTAAATTGTGTTCTATGTACGTGAGATACGTAAAAGCGTGAAATCGTACATTAATACAGTTTTAATGTCATTTAAGAACTTCTTCGTTACGAATTTCCATTGAAGTTTTTACATTTAACCGATACTAGCTATGCCATCATCGTTTTGTACTCTCATGTTCATCTGAAGAATGTGTGCCGCGTTAAGTTTACTGCTTGTACGTGTATGCTAATTTGATCCCCCTGTGTGGCTATCATTCTTCCTGCATTAACGCACACATGCGTGTAAATCAAGTAATGCCCATGCGCTTTAATGCAAGGAATGCCCACAAGTGGTCAGGAGGAGCAAGTGAAACACGTCTCCTCCCAAAGGAAGCGAGCTCGCTACTGAGTGACCACAGAATATCGAGCACGGTCTCATATCGATCGGATTGATAAATTCGGACAACCCTCGGCGTTTAAATACCTCAACTGCAGCGAAATGCTCCCTAGAAAATATCTATTTCTATGTGTTCTACTTCTACCGTCTTTGAAATGAAGTCAATCTTCGATTGATAACTCATTATCAAATACAAACTGGAAGTTACTCACATTAATCAACTAATGAGTCTTAGAAGTGAAGTCAACCTTCGATTTATAAAGCATTACAAAATCTACACCTAAACTTTAGACGACGTACATACGATGACGTATGTACGACGACGTACATATGACGACGTACATACGACGACGTACATACGACGACGTACATACGATGACGTCAGTACGACGACGTACATACGACGACGTACATTTGACGACGTACATACGACGACGTACATACGACGATGTACATACGACGACGTACATACGACGACGTACATACGACGACGTACATAATATGACGTACATACGACGACGTAAATACGATGTCGCACATAAGAAGACCTAAGTACGACAACGTAAGTACGACAACGTAAGTACGATGACGTCATTATAACGACGTCAATATGACGACGAAAATTGCTCCGGTACGTCAGAAGGATCCTACGGAGCTGAGCCCCACCTGCTGGACTGGGGTGAGGGAGGGGCGAGGGCGGGGTGAGGGAGAGGTGAGGGAGGGGTGAGGGGAGCTAGTGGGAATGCAACAACTGGAATGGGCAGCACAGCTGTCAGGAATGTGACTGCCTGGAATGCGACTTGTTCCCAAGATTTCCAATTCATTTCTTTGAAAAGATTTCTCTCAAAAACTTTATTCATCTATAAAGCTCAAAGACTATTTATAATTTACTATTATTGGAATATTTCTAATTTACCAATTTCTATTACTTCAACACAAAATTCCTCGCATTTTTCTCTTAAAACATGTGCTTCACGCATTTTCCTCACGTGACATCTTCGGAACATTTCCCACACAAAATTTTCATCACAACATTCCCAAATATTTCTGTCTCATAATATCTCACACGCAATATATCGCACCTACAACCCTCTGAGCCTTTCGCTCAAACCAACCCCTCACAACCTTCCCCTCACGACCTTCCCCTCACGACCTTCCCCTCACAGCCTTCCCCTCACGACCTTCCCCTTACTATACTCCATACTTTAAATTCACTTCATAATATTTTTCTCAACATCCGAGGCATTTAAAATTCATTTTACATTATTTTTCCTCGCTAAACCCCGTTCTTAAATTCTCACCATAACGTTTCCCTTCACAATTTCTCCATTACAATACAATTGCTCTGTAAATTCCTTTCGAAATACATCGTTAACCCACAATACCCACAGTACTCACTACCTGAATTCCCTTCACAATATTTCCCTCACAATATCCCACTTTATATTCTCTTCAGAATATTTCCCTCACAATATCCCACTTTAAATTCTCTTCACAATATTTCCCTCACAATATCCCACTTTAAATTCCCTTCACAATATTTCCCTCACAATATCCCACTTTAAATTCCCTTCACAATATTTCCCTCACAATATCCCACTTTAAATTCCCTTCACAATATTCCCTCACAATATCCCACTTTAAATTCCCTTCACAATATTTCCCTCACAATATCCCACTTTAAATTCCCTTCACAATATTCCCTCACAATATCCCACTTTAAATTCCCTTCACAATATTTCCCTCACAATATCCCACTTTAAATTCCGTTAATAATATTTTCCTCACAATATCCCACTTTAAATTCCCTTCACAATATTTCCCTCACAATATCCCACTTTAAATTCCGTTAATAATATTTTCCTCACAATATCCCACTTTAAATTCCCTTCACAATATTTCCCTCACAATATCCCACTTTAAATTCCATTCACAATATTTCCCTCGCAATATCCCACTTTAAATTCCTTCACAATATTTTTTCACATACCCCATGCATAAATTTCATTTACAATATATTCTTCAAAATACCCCCTTTATAAATTTCCCTCACAATATCCCACTTTAAATTCTCTTCACAATATTTCCCTCACAATATCCCACCTTAAATTCCTTTCACAATATTTCCCTCACAATATCCGATTTTAAATTCTCTTCACAATATTTCCCTCACAATATCCCACTTTAAATTCTCTTCACAATATTTCCCTCACAATATCCAACCTTAAATTCCCTTCACAATATTTCCCTCACAATATCCCACCTTAAATTCCTTTCACAATATTTCCCTCACAATATCCGATTTTAAATTCTCTTCACAATATTTCCCTCACAATATCCCACTTTAGATTCTCTTCACAATATTTCCCTCACAATATCCAACCTTAAATTCCCTTCACAATATTTCCCTCACAATATCCCACTTTAAATTCCGTAGAGAACATTTCCCTCAAGATCCGAGGCATTTAAACGCTCCCATTTAAAGCAACAGTCCGCCTGTCGCTGGAAGCCTCAATCGATGCCCAAATATCGACCTCCACATCGGGTTCCCACCGATGCCACATTCCTAAAATGCTTTCCCCTCGCGAATTCCTACCCTCTGTTTATCGATTCCTATTCCTAGTTCTCACGGGCACGCGCATTCCAAGTCTGTGGCATGCCATCGATTACCGTTTGGGTCGATTGATTCCCAGTTACGTTCCCTGGGATAGGAATCGTAAGTCACTTAAATTGCTAAGTTCAGATTCGTCAGTTACACATCTTACTAAGTTTAGAACCATCAGATACATATTTTACTAAGTTCCCAAATACAGAATTTTTCATCAGTTAGGTGAGTTAAAGTTCGTCACGCGTTAAAACACGAAGGTAATCACTTATCATTTACTAAAGAACTCGATTGCTTAACTTCTATAACCACTTCTATAACTGCTTCTATAACTGCTTCTATAACTGCTTCTATAACTGCTTCTATAACTGCTTCTATAACCACTTCTATAACCACTTCTATAACCACTTCTATAACTGCTTCTATAACTGCTTCTATAACTACTTCTTTAACTGCTTCTATAACTGCTTCTATAACCACTTCTATAACCACTTCTATAACTGCTTCTATAACTGCTTCTATAACCACTTCTATAACCACTTCTATAACCACTTCTATAACTGCTTCTATAACTGCTTCTATAACTACTTCTTTAACTGCTTCTATAACTGCTTCTATAACTGCTTCTATTACCACTTCTATAACTGTTTCTATAACTGCTTCTATAACTGCTTCTATAACTGCTTCTAAAACTGCAACTACTTTTCTAACTACTTCTATAACTGCAACTACTTCTCTAACTACTTCTATAACTGCTTCTAAAACTGCAACTACTCCTCTAACTACTTCTATAACTGCAACTACTCCTCTAACTACTTCTATAATTACTTCTATAAATCTATAATACTACAGTACTTGAGTGTTGCCGTCTCGGTTGGTGTGGCAAACCGCTAAAGTTTTTTTACATACCTGGGCTTTGGGAGTGTTTATCTACTTAGGCCTTGGTTTTATAAGAACTGTAATATTAATAATTTGTGTGTCTGGGCGTGTACAATATAATATTAGAGTAATTCAGGTACGAAATTCTCCACTGATTGCGGCAGATAACGAGTGGCTAAGTAACTGAGAATACGTGACTGGCTGAGACAACTGGCAACTGGTCCAGACAACTTGTAACTAGCTGAAACAACTGGTGGTCTAGACAACTTGTGAATGGCTGAGACAACTGGCAACTGGTCCAGATAACTTGTAACTAGCTGAAACAACTGGTGGTCTAGACAACTTGTGAATGGCTGAGACACCTGGCAACTGGTTGTAACTAGCTGAAAAAACTGGTGGTCTAGACAACTTGTGACTGGCTGAGACACCTGGCAACTGGTCCAGATAACTTGTAACTAGCTGAAACAACTGGTGGTCTAGACAACTTGTGAATGGCTGAGACAACTGGCAACTGGTTGTAACTAGCTGAAAAAACTGGTGGTCTAGACAACTTGTGACTGGCTGAGACACCTGGCAACTGGTCCAGATAACTTGTAACTAGCTGAAACAACTGGTGGTCTAGACGACTGGTGACTGGCTGAGACAACTGGCAACTGGTCCAGATAACTTGTAACTAGCTGAAACAACTGGTGGTCTAGACAACTTGTGAATGGCTGAGACAACTGGCAACTGGTTGTAACTAGCTGAAAAAACAGGTGGTCTAGACAACTTGTGACTGGCTGAGACAACTGGCAACTGGTCCAGATAACTTGTAACTAGCTGAAAAAACTGGTGGTCTAGACAACTTGTGACTGGCTGAGACACCTGGCAACTGGTCCAGATAACTTGTAACTAGCTGAAACAACTGGTTGTCTAGACAACTTGTGACTGGCTGAGACAACTGGCAACTGGTCCAGACAACTTGTAACTAGCTGAAACAACTGGTGGTCTAGACAACTTGTGACTGGCTGAGACAACTGGCAACTGGTCCAGACAACTTGTAACTAGCTGAAACAACTGGTGGTCTAGACAACTCGTGACTGAAAACAACAACTGACAACTACTTTACATAGACAGCGTGTAACTGACTAAAGCAACTGGCAATTGAGCCAGACAACTGATAACTGGCAGACAATCAAACCAGTTAGCGTTCAAAAATTGAGACAATTCACACAACTTGAAAATTCCTGATCCATTACAACGTTGACCTTAGCTTCTGATATTTGCCGGCCGTTCACTGCTACCCTCGTACACACTTACATGAACATTTGAAGGGGTAATTCCGCAGCACTAAAGTTCAAATGGTCTTTGTTAAGTGGTTAAGCTATGTGGTGGAATAGTCGTTGGCATTTTCCAGAGCTTGAGAAGTTTTCCTTTCATGTGGACAAAAGTACGTCTATTGAATTGGGTTTAAACTCAATATTGAAATTTTTATTTAAAAATTCATTTAAAAAAATGTTTTATATGTATATATATATATATTTTGTGCGTGTCCACTCACATTTACATTGTTATATATATATATATATATTTATTAACATATCCTGTATTCTACCTCAGTAACAAGATCAGAAATAACAGCAACAACACTATAAAAAGCAATATCAATACCAAAACAACAAAAAAAAGCGCTCTAATAACATCAACACGCGCATCCTTGACAGTAACAACAGCACCAATAGCACCTGCAGGTACAGCAACAACAGACGCAGCAAAAAAACGCAACAACAACAATAGCACCAACAATAATAGCAACAACAGCACCAATAATGATATTAGCTACAGCATCACCAATAATAATAACAACAACAGCACCAACAAGAGGATCAACAGCAGCATCAATAACCAAAGCAACAACAACAGCAACAACAGCGGCGTCAACAACAACAGCAACAACAGCTGAAACAAGAAGATCAACAACAACAACAAAAATAACAGCAGCAATAACAGCAACAACAACAACAACAAAAACGACAGCAACAGCAGCAACAACAACAAAAACAACAGCAGCAACAACAGCAACAACAACAACAACAACAAAAACAACAACAACAGCAGCAGCAAAAACAACAACAGCAGCAACAACAACAACAAAAACAACAACAACAGCAGCGACAACAACAACATCAACAAAAACAACAACAACAACAACAACAACAGCAACAACAGCAACAACAACAAAAACAGCAACAACAACAAAAACAGCAACAACAGCAACAACAACAACAACAAAAACAGCAACAACAACAAAAACAACAACAACAACAGCAACAACAACAAAAACAGCAACAACAACAACAACAACACCAACAACAACACCAACAACAACAACAACAGCAACAACAGCAGCGCGTGGGAGCGCTACACGCGCTCGCTCCCAGCTCGTCGTCCACGTGCACGCCACGCGGCAGCGGAGGGGGAGGAGGGGGGTAAGGAGGGGGTGCAGTGAGGGGGTGAAGATCGGGAGTAAACGGGGGCCCGATGAGGGGCGTGTACAAAGGGAAGATGGAAGTAAAGGCGAGGAAACGAAGGAAGGAAGGAAAATAGAACCGCAAAAAAGTAGAGGAAAGAAAGAGAGGCACGTAGAAATAGAAAATATAGAGAAAACTTTATAAAATTTACACTGCAAACTTTATAAACTGCGCTGCATTTGTACAGCTGTGTAAAACATTTGTTGACCGCTGCTGCGCAAGGCTTGTTGCTCATGTCTCACACATGTATAGGCAGTCAAAGTTTAATGCGCCTATATAGTTTGAAATAAAGTTATAAAAAGTTTGTGAGGCGGACACGCAAGCCCAGCCGCAATGATTTTTTACTTAACATTACCCTCGCTGTGTGTTTATTTATTTCTATATTTGTTTGGTGTCCGCTTCTTGCGTGTGTCTGTGACGCTCACCAGGACGCTCAATGACCGTATCTGTGATACGAGTTTCACCAGTGCACAAGTACAAGAATATTTTGATGGCGGGTACTGTTGGGATGGATATATTTGTTGGGCATCCACGTCTGGAGGATTTATTTAATGGCGGGTACTGTTGGGATGGATATATTTGTTGGGCATCCACGTCTGGAGGATTTATTTAATGGCGGGTACTGTTGGGATGGATATATTTGTTGGGCATCCACGTCTGGAGGATTTATTTAATGGCGGGTACTGTTGGGATGGATATATTTGTTGGGCATCCACATCTGGAGGATTTATTTAATGGCGGGTACTGTTGGGATGGATATATTTGTTGGGCATCCACATCTGGAGGATTTATTTAATGGCGGGTACTGTTGGGATGGATATATTTGTTGGGCATCCACGTCTGGAGGATTTATTTAATGGCGGGTACTGTTGGGATGGATATATTTGTTGGGCATCCACATCTGGAGGATTTATTTAATGGCGGGTACTGTTGGGATGGATATATTTGTTGGGCATCCACATCTGGAGGATTTATTTAATGGCGGGTACTGTTGGGATGGATATATTTGTTGGGCATCCACGTCTGGAGGATTTATTTAATGGCGGGTACTGTTGGGATGGATATATTTGTTGGGCATCCACGTCTGGAGGATTTATTTAATGGCGGGTACTGTTGGGATGGATATATTTGTTGGGCATCCACGTCTGGAGGATTTATTTAATGGCGGGTACTGTTGGGATGGATATATTTGTTGGGCATCCACGTCTGGAGGGTTTATTTAATGGCGGGTACTGTTGGGATGGATATATTTGTTGGGCATCCACGTCTGGAGGATTTATTTAATGGCGGGTACTGTTGGGATGGATATATTTGTTGGGCATCCACGTCTGGAGGATTTATTTAATGGCGGGTACTGTTGGGATGGATATATTTGTTGGGCATCCACGTCTGGAGGATTTATTTAATGGCGGGTACTGTTGGGATGGATATATTTGTTGGGCATCCACATCTGGAGGATTTATTTAATGGCGGGTAATGTTGGGATGGATATATTTGTTGGGCATCCACATCTGGAGGATTTATTTAATGGCGGGTACTGTTGGGATGGATATATTTGTTGGGCATCCACGTCTGGAGGATTTATTTAATGGCGGGTACTGTTGGGATGGATATATTTGTTGGGCATCCACATCTGGAGGATTTATTTAATGGCGGGTACTGTTGGGATGGATATATTTGTTGGGCATCCACATCTGGAGGATTTATTTAATGGCGGGTACTGTAGGGATGGATATATTTGTTGGGCATCCACATCTGGGGGATTTATTTAATGGCGGGTACTGTTGGGATGGATATATTTGTTGGGCATCCACATCTGGAGGATTTATTTAATGGCGGGTACTGTTGGGATGGATGTATTTGTTGGGCATCCACATCTGGAAAATTTATTCGAAGAAAATATTGAATTCCGTCATTTTTGACGGCCGTGTACACTAGTTATACATATAACTATGCGGATTACTGAGTAGTTTAGTACAGTACACACACAAATCAATGTATTTGGACTGGTCATGAGAAGAATTCAGCTGTGCGGGGGCTGAAATCTCGAAAATAATCTCTTGAACTTTTTACCCACATATTTCTTTTGTGTCTATATATTAATACTCATTTCTTAATATTTTTTCAAGTTATTTAAAAGAAGATGTATATCCCTTCCTTTTCGCTGCATTTGATATTTATTCATTTATACATATATATTATATATATTTACAAATATATGTATATATTTACGTATATTATACATAAATTAATATATAAATGTATGTACATACATCATATATACACACATATGACATATATTTACAATCGTGTTTTTATTCATTGTTTGCTTACTCACATTTACATTTCTTCTATCGCATAATTTTTATCTTTGTCGATATTCAATTTCCATATCAATTTATTTCGGTAATAATAATTGATTCCTTGATTTATTGATTTTGTGTACATTGATGTTTCTTTCTGTGCATTTATTCCCGTTTTATCTATGCTAGACATTTTATTAAAAATATTGTGAGCATTTCTTAAGCTCCAATTCCTTCCTTACGTCGTCCATTTCCGTCCACGCACTTTTGAGCTTCTATAAATAACCGCATAGTTGCATTAAGTCACGATACCTAGTGGCCTCCGAGATCCCCTGATCTCAAACCATGCGTTAATTATCCTCTACGGGGACACTTCAACGAAAGTATTATTCCCCTACAAAACCCTAAAGAATATATTGAAGGAAACAGTCGCCATCGAAGTCTTATATTGACCAAAAAAAATTATGGTTCTTTCTTTCACAAATTGGTATCACAGATACATGCCCAGGTTTAGCGAACAGTGGATTTGGCCAATTGTTTTGAAATTTAAACAATAAATTTAAAAAATTTAATAAATTTAATAAATTTAAACAATAAATTTAATAAATTTAATAAATTTAATAAATTTAAACAAGAAATTTATTTGTGGCGTGAACATATTATTGTTTGACTTTCCTGTGCAAAGATGTTTCTGAAAGCAGAGAAATTAATTACCGGTTTAATATTTTTGAAGATATTTTAACACAACATGCAGCATTTGCTGAAAAGATTCAACGAAGAACATAGTAGAAATAGAGTGAAAATGCTGCAAATTGTATTTAATTATAATTATTATATTACTGCATTATTTTGTTTTATTATTAAATTATTACAATATTAAATTTAAATATTATTATATTTTCAAATGATTATATTATTATGTTATTATTACAATTGTTTTTAATTTGGGTTTTGCCTTTTTCGGGATACCTCATGGCATAGATCGCGATGCTTTTCTATTTTTAACTGAGTTTATTTTGTGGACAAGCTTTCATTTGAACAGCGTGCAAATAATATCGATAAAAAATAATAATACAAATAATATCGAAGTGCCTGATTTCCGAGCCATTTTTGACATCAGATCGGCACGGTTGGCCACGTAAAAGTTTCTAAATAAATACCTTGCAATAGTTTGCTTTGGCAAAAAATCGTTATGAAAATATTGAAAGTAAAGTCACTCCATCTTTAAAAAAATTTATAATATATGTATTATGTATTTATATTTATTTTATCCTCTGGTTATCCACAAGTCAAGCTCCAATGCTAAACTTTCAGGTGAATCTGAGTTTTTTCATAACTGTGTCCTGGACTTCGAACAGCATCAGCAAGACGCATTTCTTTGGTTCATTAAATAACATTAAATTAAAACAATAATTTTATTACACCAAAATTATTCCAAAAATTTAACTGAAATAATGTGTTCACATATAAAAAAAAATCTGTTCGACATACACGCATCGTTTCTTTTCGTCCTTGTACCTCGAAAACAATTCTTTCAAAAAAGTCTCGGGACTTTACATCCCACATTTCAATACCAAAATTCCATGCGTTGAGTAAAGCGGTTTTTTAAAAATTAGGCAAAAAAATCCACAATCACTTTCAGTCGTTTCTTTGAATTTTTACAGAAAATGACATTCATGCACATGAAGCGATGTAGCATGCACACTACATAGAAGGAATATGTGTAACTCTGCACCAGAGAACTGATTCACCTGAATGTACAACTTCGCATGTACGAAATTGTGTTAAACATATCTACATATAAACACTGGGCACACTGTAATTAATTCAGATAATGCATAACTGTGTAACTGTGTACAGTTATGCTATTCTTACTTGTCTGAGCCTACCCCTTCACTCGTCTACTATATTTTTTTAGGTTACTACATCATTTAATTCCAGCACATGTACGCACACGACGACGCTATGTTCGTATGTTCGTGTCACACACACATACACACCCATACACGCACACACATACACACACGCACACATACACACACTCACGCGCACACACATACACACACACACACGTACTTTCATTTGTTGTTTGTGTGACTGCCACATGTTAACACAGTACACACACACACACACACACACACACACACACACACACAGTGCGCTCCATACAAATGTAAATGTATCTTTTTGCACGTTGATAAATACCAATTGTATCTGTCTAATGATATCATACACGTGAATCCTAATCAATATTCCAACTATAATCAAAAGAGTAAATGAGGTTCACTTCATTGTTTATTTATTCATACCCTGTTGCATATAGGGGATTTTTTGACGTTATTAGCTATTTTGAGACTCGGTTTATATGTTCAAATGTGATACTTAGAGGTGAATAAGTACGTGTATGTTGGCCTACGCAGCCATAGAATACTTGATCATTTTTGTGCAGATTTATTATATGTGTAATCATTGATATTTGTTTTCATAATTCTATGCATGGATTCTGTGTTGGAAAATAAAACTTAAAAACGCAAAAACTGTTTTGAAAATATCACACAGGAATTGTGTTATATATACAAACATGTATATGAGATATATAATTCTACATATACATATTTATGTATATGTATGTATACATATTTATGAATGTATACGTACATGTATGTACACGAAAATTCATGTATCTTTATATATGTATCACGTAAATGCGTGTTTCCTTATATATAAATATATAAGATCGTATGTATAACCATGCTCATTGAGTTCGTTAATGCACCTCAAAAATTTGTTCGAATAATTACTGAACTTATTTGATATTATAATGCAATTTTTCCCATCGTCAATTTCTCGTGGAATAAATAACATACTTCTTCTATATGGGAAAATTCTCCCCAGAATTTGGGCATTTCCCCAATAAATAAGCGTAGATATTCGTGTGACTAACATTTTTCACAATAAATACACCCTCTTTAATTACCATTAGTAAAAATCATACATCTTCTTTAATTAACATTTGCGCGGAGCGTATATATTCTTTAATCACATTTACGAATAGCGTAAACATTCTTTAATTAACATATGGGAAAAGCGTAAACATTCTTTAATTAACATTTACGAATAGCGTAAATATTCCTTAATTAACATTTACGAATAGCGTAAATATTCCTTAATTAACATTTACAAAAATCGTAAATATTCTTTAATTAACATTTGCAAAAATCGTAAATACTCTTTAAAAAAACTACAAAATCGTCAATATTCTTAAAAAAATCAACATTTACGAATGCAGTAGCCGCTTGGCTACCACAATCAAGCTCGGTAACACGACACCCAGAGCGCCACATGACGGTCTCGCCAGCTCATCTGTGCAATTGACTCGCGCCCTCTGGTGTCCCCAAACGCAAGCTCCGTTCAAAAGAACTCTCAGGTTCACAACCTTTGCATTGCTTTTCAAATGAAGCCTTCAATAAAAACTACTTGGGGTTACAACTGTGCATGGATCGATGACTTTGAGTTCATGTTAAAACGATTGTCAGGGGAATAGAAAAATCACATGAAAGGATTTGATCACACACTGGTTTGGTCGGGTTTTCTTACTTGTAGATAAAATATATCTATTCATTCATACATCAATGTATCTACAGTTTTTTTGGCAGTCAAATAATGCGCATAAATGCGTAAAATATATTTTTGGAAAACATAGAGTAAATGCCATAGCTATTCTTTTTACCCTAGTACATGAATAATCACATATGAACATATATCGATGTATGAATTTGCACAGAAGTGCAAATATCAATGTATTCTTCGACAATGCAATAGCACTGTAACGATATCTAATGGTGAATAAATAAAGAAATTGGCCGATTAATACACCGGCTGGCACCAATGTGTTTACTTCTTTGACTAGTTTATGCTCAATTTAAACTGCTGGTAAATTTGCTAATTATCAAATTATCGCAGAAATTATCTAATTACTAGTGTAAAAAAATTATGTGATTCAATATTTTCCCTAAATAAATCCTCCAGATGTGGATGCCCAACAAATATATCCATCCCAACAGTACCCGCCAATAAATAAATCCCCCAGCTGTGGATGCCCAACAAATATATCCATCCCAACAGTACCCGCCATCAAAATATTCTTGTACTTGTGCACTGGTGAAACTCGTATCACAGATACGGTCATTGAGCGTCCTGGTGAGCGTCACACACACACGCACCAACCGGACAGCAATCAATTATACAAGTTAATACGCGGTTACATAGGTATTATTTGCATCATATTTCTTTTATGTACTCTATGTATTTATATGTGGCTTCATGGGCATGAATGTTAATGAATATTAACGTTCCCACACGCAAAAACCATGAAAACTTGAGAAAATTCGAACTAACATCCGTCACTAATTATCGGTTACGTCTATTGTCGTCTGCGTGATGTAATCAGGATTATTTTCAAATTGACCGATAAATATCAACTCATAATGAGATAATTGGAGCTCCTAAGGCCCAATATTTTCAATTATTAGGGAATTTATTCGATAGCGTTTTATATTTGAGTTAGCGGGGATAATTTAAATAAAGTTCAGATTTCTTAATCAGAAATGGTTTTTTAATTAGAGCTGATGAGCAACAAAACAGGAATAATCGTCTCTCTGATTTTAGATGTAGGAAATTAGATGCGATTCTTCAACCTTTTGAGGTTATTATGGAACTTTTTTAAAATGCTTTCCATCTGCAATTTTCATCATTCTTCTTCGATTTCCCAAACTTTGACGCAACTGCACAATGTACAAAAATGTACAGATTACACTGAAAACTCATTTATTTGTACAAAATTCAAACGTACTCACAACACCATCACATAATTCTTACGCTCGAAGGAAAATAAATATACTACAATATACCTCCATAGGCAGGTATAATTAGTTTCCATGGTACTATAGATAGGTACATTGTACCTATTACTCACAAAGAAAACTGAATATACTACAATGTACTTTGATAGGTAAGTACGTGACTCCAATGGATTAAAAAAAACATGTATGTATAAAACAATTAAAAGTCACTTCAACATCATCATCATCAACTTTCACTTTTTAAGAAACTGATTTTTCGTTATCCCTAATTAATATAAACTCTGAAATATTGGTATTATGGTACAAATAAAAGTGCTGCTCTACATATGTGTTCGGGATGCCAAGAATTAAATAAACATGTTATATTTGTTGCAGAACATATGTGCGAGGCAGGGCAATCAACAGACCTTTTCCTTTATCCGACACAGCCACCGTTATTATTGTGGTGTTATCAGATGCGGTAACTTGTGCGGTGCTTGAGAGTTGTAGCACGTTTTTATGATCATCTCTATCATTATGAATAACTCGTATTTTTATTTTTTTTTTTTTGGGGGGGGGGGGGGGGAGGGGGGAGGGCAGCCTTTATTTTAGCATTACTGGTTATTTTCATTTCGAATCACATTATATTTGTTGACAATCACGCGTTTTTATGATCATCTCTATCATCATGAATTACTCCAAATTTTTTGGGAGGGGCAGCTTTTATTTTAACGTTACTGGTTGTTTTCATTCATAATCACATTATAGTTGTTGATAACCATGCATGCATCACTACTACCAAAAGCGATCGTTAAACCCATTTCACGCTTGTTTAGCATATACCTCCTAAAAGTCGCAAATAAACCAACCATTTCAACAGCATACCCCAAAAAATGAACAATTCACTAGGGGAAAATCTACGAATCAAATGAAAACATCCACCCGATTCCCACTTAGCGTATCAAATTCCAAGTGATCTTGTGTTCTTGGGATGAAGGTTCGGGTCGTATCAACTTCCCACGATCGGCTGGCGTGAGAAAGCCACTCGAGAGGGATCATCTCTGGATCACTTAGATCGCCAGCACCGCAGATCAATGAAGTGCAGACCATTAAATTGCGGTCACCACTCCTGGAACTGATACAAACAAGCGGGAACGTTCTCGTGGGAATCAGGGATTCTGATCACATATTGCTGTCTCATCATCACCTGTACGGAGTGTTGCATCCTACTTAGTGTATATGGTTTTACTTCTGATAGGGTAAGTATTTTCAGGGTAAATAGGGTATCCCAAACTACATATACTGGGTGTTCAAAATATGGAAATCTAAATGTATATACGATACCGAAGTCATACATCAGAATTAACCTTGTATTATTCTGGTATCATATATACAGATATCGGTCAGTGGATATATGTATATACGATACCGAAGTCGTATATCAGAATTAAACTTGTATTATTCTGGTATCATATATACAGATATCGGTCAGTGGATATATGTATATACGATCCCGAAGTCGTATATCAGAATTAAACTTCTATTATTCTGGTATCATATATACAAATTTCGGTCAGTGGATATATGTATATACGATACCGAAGTCGTATATCAGAATTAAACTTCTATTATTCTGGTATCATATATACAGATATCGGTCAGTGGATATATTTTTGTGGACATCCTGTATAGTTTGGGAAACCCTAAAGTTGATGTTTGGTAACGAAGTTTATGGTCTTATTTATATTTCAATGTATCACTGCCTTTGTATTTTCATCATTACATGTATTTGTTAGCATAAATAAACTTAGAACCGAACTTGGGAGGACTTGACGTTGGGAATGTTTTTTTTTATGTTTTTCTTTCAACCTTATGTGCTATTTTACATAGGTTGTTTCAACACCCACGGACATTTAGCAACTAAGGATCTTCAAGTTGAGTAAAAAAACATTAATTTCATAGCGATTTCATTAGAAATGAGCTCACTTTAGCTTTCTTTGCTTCACCGTCATGCTTCAAGATTGTTTTTTTTTCAGGGAGAATTTAAAACGAAGTACACATTTGCACTTTTTTCTAAATCAAAGTGCAAAATTAAAGTGAGTTAGCCTCCATATTTGTTAAGAAATCTCACTCTCGCTGCAAATGATATGATCAGTGCAGCGTGAATTCGATATTATTTACTTGTAATTTACTTTGTGATTGTCATTCGTTTTGTTATTGGGTTATTTTTGGTAAAATTTTTCACAATATAACAATATATTTAACAATCGTTCGTTATTTGTTACCAAAAATATTTTTACATTCACGTAATTTTGTAGCGAAATGTGATCATATCCGTGCAAGATTAATTTGTTCGTAGGACAAAAGATTCCATCATTAATTGAAATACCGTGAGTGAGTGGAAATATGATCGTGACACCGACATGTGAGTTCGGACGTGCCTCTTCACGTACGTCAAAAACGCTCAATCCACAACATTACAACAAAAATAACGATGGTAATAATAAGTATCCTAATAATAACAACAATAACGAGGCAATAATAATAATAACAATAAGTATCCTAATAATAACAACAATAACGCTAATAGTAAAAACAATAACTTTGATAATAGTTATTACATTAACCAGTTTCTAAAATTAAAGCCGCTAAAAATGAGTCTCTGGAACATGAATGTTAGAATATTGATGATGACATAGAGATAACTGTTACTGTTATTAAGAAAAACGGATATATGTAGAATCAACGAACTTTTGTAGTATGGTTCCACTCTTGTTCAAAGTCTACTCAATTTTATTGGTCTTCCTGTTACATCAACGCCGAAATCTTTCAAGAAAAGAAAACAATTTATTTCCAAAAAACTACCTCAATGAGTACCTTGTTTTTGTGTATGAAAGGGATCTATGTTTCGTTTAAAATTTTGAGAATTAATTAATTTCTACTACTTTTTCTAGAATTTGTAAATTTCTATAATACGCTAAATGATCAAACAAACTGCCACCAACAAGGTCAACTACATATACTAATAAAAATAAGTTACTACATTCATTTAATGTAAAAAATAAAACTTTAACAATTAAATAAATGTCTCCTATTAATTTTTTGAGACACGTATTATGGGTTATCATGTTTATCACGATTACTCAACAATAAACGCACTCATTTTTAAACCCTCACATCAAGTAGTGGGAAAAGTGTCTCTTCCCCATATTTTATGACTAGCACTCAACGAATTCCCAATAATTCGGGACAGATCATCGAATTTCTTACCCACGACTTGTTATCTATTGACGAGGGAGGACTTACGAAGTGGCTTTATGTCTGGCAACACTCGGCTCGTGTGTCCCTGCCGCGCTCGCCGTTCCCACGGTGGTGATCAAGTGGCGGCCGGCGTATCTATGATAGCGACGCGCGCTATATAAGCCCCGCCGCCATCTTGCGTCTGGCAGTCGCGAGCAGGACACCGACGAGGATTGTGGTATTCTCAGCGAGTGCGCTATTTGTTGTGGGAAGAGCGTGTTTTCAGTGTATATCATGAGTCTCTCGTGTGTATTTCAGTCAGTGGCAAGCGCTTGCAAGGTGAGAAAAATTGCATGTGTAATTTCAATGAAATTTTACCTTATTCCTAATTAGTATAAACTATGAAATATTGATTATAAGGTAGCAATAGCGGCATTAATTACCCTCTGTGTTAGATAGATGTTTTAATAGGTCGTTGAAAACAATAACATCAAAAAAGACCCTCTGCGTTTTTTAGATTTTCTTTCTTGAATGTCATATTATTAAACTTCTTTTATAAGTAAACAGAAACAAAAAATCTGTAAAAGAGCGCAGAAAAATTTGTTCGCTGTAGTTTCGGTGTTCTGGTTCTCTCTTAAACAAACATTTTCGACTGAATAAAAAAAACACTGCTGACGAGTAGGGCTGAATATTAATCCAATTCTGCTCGTGTGGAGTAACTTACAAAGTATTTCACCGGTAAATATTTCTGTATTTACGGTTCATTGTCATGGAATGTTAGTAAGTGACTTACGTGGAGTGTCAGTAAATGACTTACGTGGAGTGTCAGTAAATGACTTACGTGGAGTGTCAGTAAATGACTTACGTGGAGTGTCAGTAAATGACTTACGTGGAGTGTCAGTAAATGACTTACGGGGACCATTTCCGGGGCATCTGCAGTCCAAAAGTCGATTCTCCCGATTTTTTTTATTGCTTTAAATGAGTTTGAGATATGTCCCCGAATGTCTGTGAAAATATCAGGAACGTATCTCAAAGCTAACGTCCCCCCCGGGGGGGGGGGGGGGGAGGGCATCCTTCTTACGGACCTTTTTTTCATTTTTGAACCTAGAGCAATGAAATTTGGTATACTGATAGGAAATGCAATTTTGAATCATTTATCATTAATGACAAAATGCGATTTTCTTGAAAAGAAAATGGGAAATCATAGAAAACGACATTTTTGGGAGGGTTTTCTAAATGCTTCTCCTCCTACAGTTTTTGAGCTACAGTAATGATTTGGGTATCATTGAATGCAGAATAACGTGGACAAAAAAAAATCTCAAATTTTCAATTTTTTTCATTTTTTTTTATATATTTCATCATTCATATTCCTCATCCCCATCCGAATATTTTTTTTATTATTGAATTTAGAGCAATGAAATTTGGTATACTGATAGGAAATACAATTTAAAATCATTTATCATTTATGACAAAATGCGATTTTCTTGAAAAGAAAATGGGAAATCATAGAAAACGACATTTGGGGGAGGGGAGTTCTAAATGCTTTTTCTCTGATAGTTTTTGAGCTACAGAAATGATTTTGGTATCATTTGATGCAGAATAACGTGGAAATTCCAAAAACTTGAATGCTTTTCCTCAAATTTCCAATATAATAATTTAAAAAATGAAAAAGAAAAAAAATCAAAATATTCTCAAGAAAATTCAAATTTATGATGTCATAACTTTGAAACAAGAATGGATTTTGAAAAACCACTCGATAAATTGTGAAGCCCTTGTTTTTCTGCATCCAATGATACCAAAATCATCACTGTAGCTCAAAAACTGTAGGAGAAGAGGCATTTTTTTTCTTAAAAAAAAGTAAGTTTTCAAGACGTTTGTCGTTCTAACTCCGAAGTTTACAAAGCTAAAGCAATGCGGTTTGTTGCATTTGAAAGTCACATGTGTGCTCTATCTAAGTCATTGGGGCATTTTCAAAATTATTTCTGTAAAGATTTCCGTAGACTTTTTTACCCTAAAATTATAACTTTTGCTCTGACCCTTACAAATAAAAATTCATAAATATTTTGAATGAAATAAATCAAAAAATGCCTCAATAAATTGGATAGAACACACGTTTGACTTTCAAATGCAACAAACCGCATTGCTCTAGCTTTGTAAATTTCGAAGTTAGAACAAATAATATATGTATATATATAATTTTTTTCCAAATAATTCATTTTCTATGGCCTTATGAAAAATTTTTCTTCAACAAAAATTGTTACAAATGTGGAGATCTAGTAGTCTGCAAATTTTCATAGACGTAAGTCCAATAGAAAAAAGTTTCAGTTTTTTGGAAATGGTCCCCTTAAGTGGAATGTTAGTAAATGACTTACGTGGAGTGCCAGTAAATGACTTACGTGGAGTGTCAGTAAATGACTTACGTGGAGTGTCAGTAAATGACTTACGTGGAGTGTCAGTAAATGACTTACGTGGAATGTTAGTAAATGACTTACGTGGAGTGTCAGTAAATGACTTACGTGGAGTGTCAGTAAATGACTTACGTGGAATGTTAGTAAATGACTTACGTGGAGTGTCAGTAAACGACTTACGTGGAATGTCAGTAAATGACTTACGTGGAATGTCAGTAAATGACTTACGTGGAGTGTCAGTAAATGACTTACGTGGAGTGTCAGTAAATGACTTACGTGGAGTGTCAGTAAATGACTTACGTGGAATGTTAGTAAATGACTTACGTGGAGTGCCAGTAAATGACTTACATGGAATGTCAGTAAATGACTTACGTGGAGTGTCAGTAAATGACTTACATGGAATGTTAGTAAATGACTTACGCGGAGTGCCAGTAAATGACTTACGTGGAGTGTCAGTAAATGGCTTACGTGGAATGTCAGTAAATGGCTTACGTGGAGTGTCAGTAAATGACTTACATGGAATGTTAGTAAATGACTTACGTGGAATGTTAGTAAATGACTTACGTGGAGTGTCAGTAAATGACTTACATGGAATGTTAGTAAATGACTTACGTGGAGTGCCAGTAAATGACTTACGTGGAGTGCCAGTAAATGACTTACATGGAATGTCAGTAAATGACTTACGTGGAGTGTCAGTAAATGACTTACATGGAATGTTAGTAAATGACTTACGTGGAATGTTAGTAAATGACTTACGTGGAGTGTCAGTAAATGACTTACATGGGATGTCAGTAAATGACTTACGTGGAGGGTCAGTAAATGACTTTCATGGAATGTCAGTAAATGACTTACATGGAATGTCAGTAAATGATTTGCGTGGAGTATCAGTAAATGACTTACATGGAATGTTAGTAAATGACTTACGTGGAATGTTAGTAAATGACTTACGTGGAGTGTTAGTAAATGACTTACGTGGAATGTCAGTAAATGACTTACGTGGAATGTTAGTAAATGACGTACATGGAATGTTAGTAAATGACGTACATGGAATGTTAGTAAATGATTTAAGATTCGAGGCATCATCTAATGTCAGCCATTTTTTTGCTCACAGCGGAGAGGATTGCTGTCAAGAAAGCATCCTGTTTTTATGAAAATTTGCAGTTTTCAGTAGATGTGTTGTGTATGTTGCAGTGTTTGTGTGTACTACACGTCCTAAAGACGCCATGACTTTATTTCAATTGAATTGATTTTAATTTTAACCAAAGGCTTCTGTTTTAGATCGTTTGATAATCAATAACTGTTGAATACGAAAACGCTCGTGATCTTCATAGCTCTGAAGTATAATAATAAAATACTTAAATATACAAAAAATTATATGTATACAAAATTTTTTGAGCCTCGTACCTACAGTCGCTAGTGGGAGCGGAAATGAAGTAATTCATTCATTAATTAATATGAATGAATTCGTTCATTAATTAATATGAATGAATTCGTTCATTAATTAATATGAATGAATTCGTTCATTAATTAATATGAATGAATTCGTTCATTAATTAATATGAATGAATTCGTTCATTAATTAATGTGAATGGATTCGTTCATTGATTAATGTGAATTAATTCGTTCATTAATTATATATTATGAATGAATTCGTTCATTAATTAATGTGAATGAATTCGTTCATTAATGAAATAAATTAATTCGTTCATTAATTAATATGAATGAATTCGTTCATTAATTAATATGAATGAATTCATTCATTAATTAATGTGAAGAATTCATTCATTAATTAATCTGAATAAATTCATTCATTAATTACTCTGAATGAATTCATTCATTAATAATAAGAATGAATTCATCAAATTTTTCAAGTAAAATTTCTGCGGTTTGTTTTGTTGTTGAAATTAATGTTACAGCGACTAAACTTTTTCATAAGATGTTTATGATGCTAATTAAATGTAGAGCGTTATGTCACGGAACATTTTCACTAGAATGTGTGAAGCATTCCATACATGAGCATAGTCTAAACTTCAAAATCATTATAAACCATTTCAAAGCGACAATAATAATATAAATAGGATAAAAATATGACTCTTTTGAACCCTAAAATGAAGATTCAAAATGAAAATGACGAACTTTTTGAACCTTATAATAATTTTTTCAAATTTAATTAAAATGATGAGCCTCCTGATGCTCATAATGAAAACATAAAATAGGAATGAAGAGCTACCTTAACATATACACAAGTATGTTGAAATGTTACGACTTACTTGCAGAACATTCATCGTATGATATGTTGTAACTCCATGAAATTATTTAGCTGGGCTGAAATTCATGAACAACTGTTGAAGTACATACTACTATCGATGTTTTCTAACTTCAAGTTTTTTCTTTGTGTGCAGTACCTCAAGCGAACCCTGCGACGGAAAGTGTCATCTTCCACCAAAACATCCGATGTTGACCACCGTCCATCCGATGTTGACCATCACCGTCCATCCGATGTTGACCATCACCGTCCATCTGATGTTGACCACCGTCCATCCGATGTTTTCTTCGAACCCTCTCCTGCATTACGCAATGTTGTCATTTGCAGCCGTTCTTGTACTCGTGCTTTCGCCGATCAGCCGTCGAATTGTGTGTCACCGAAGAGGAAACTTTCAGTTTCCCCTTCAAATGATGCCATACCTTCTCAAAAGAACAAGAAACGAACTTCCTTCAAAGTCATCCACGTGTTCCTCCGTCTTGTTGCCATGTCCAGAAAGACACCGTCTTCGAAAAATTGCACCGTTCCTGATGCCCGAAAAAAACGGGTTGTGCTCGAAGAAAACGGGATATGCCCAAAGAAAACGGGCAATACCCAAAGAAAACGGACTATGCCTAAAGAAAACGAGTTCACTTCTCGAGATCACAGAGCCCTCGTAGCTTTAGCGTGCAGTGGACCTGACGAATCTTCCACACTCGACAACGCCATCAACGAAATCTTGGAACAGAATCTCCACAACAGAGGTGTGTCAGAACGCGCTTTTTCCTTCTGCTATGTCGACCTAGATGGCTGAAGATGGAGTCGTGGATAGAATGGGCTTCAATGGCCGAGATTTGAATAAATGCGGCGTGATCCAGCAGCCAGAAGAGAAAATGCCGCCTCGGCTTGAGGCGGAAATATCTGAGCACTTGCCGCTCACTCTCAGTTTGCACTTCGCGCCTCGGGAGAATATAGATAAACTGGACACTGAAAGCTTCAACCACCGATTTTCTATGCAGGGTGTCCACAAAAAATGTATCCATTGACCGATAAACGTATGTATGATACGGGGAATAAAGCAAAATTAAACTGTCGTATGGTTACCGTATCATATATACATATATCAGTCAGTGGATACATTTTTTGTGGACATCCTGTGCATGAATGATGGTGATCGTCACGGTAGAGGAAAAAAGGAAGGCTCAAATCAGTCTTTTTTTTCATTGACGGTGTGGGTTAGCTGACGTCACGGCAACGAACCAGAAGCAGCGCTCATATTTACATAAGTTAGCACTGTTACCTCCATATCTGGCTCCACTATTGGCCTAACGACGTGGCAACTTCGTGACGTCATGAAGTTTGTTTGAAATAATGCCTTTCTATTGGCCAGTCGAACAAGAGGAGTCGAGCATATTCTCCCGTAAAAATGACCCAACCTTGTTTCCTCTACCGTGGTGATCGTAAACAGTGAGATACTGCAGTGTGGTATACCCCCATGCATTAGCGGCAGAACGGACCTGTGAGGAAGTCGAACTGTAGTGCCGTCTAAAGGATGTATTATTTCAATCACTCCTGATACATACTGTATCATCTTGTACGCTGGTTTTTCAAATGCCGTATAACTAACACAAGGACGCAAATGACGGTTACCCCCAGTCAAGCCGGTACCCATTTCCGACACCTGGGTAGGGTGGGGATTGTGGCTGAGTTCTCCCTTTTCTCAATGGGGAGAATCACCTTTGAGATGGTAGAACCATAGTGCGTCTGGCTGAGGCACATCTGCTAACAAATTACGAATGTTTAGCAGTACAACCGGCAGCTAAAGTTTTTCTGCCGATTTAGCCACCAAAAGTAGCTAATTTCCTTTTTTCTTACAAAAATCTCCAAGTGTGATTTGCTCTCAAGTGAAATTTAAGGATTTTGGTAAAGAGAAAAGTACGTAGGGTAGCCGAGTCTACAGAAGATCTTCTGCTTTTGATATACCGCCATGGTGACGTAACATATTCGACATCCAAGCCTCTGAACTGCGAAGAAGACAAGTGAACTACATATATTTAAATTATTAAATAAAATATTAATAAAAAGAAACATTCAATAATAAGTACGAAATTTGCCAGCAAACATCGCCAGCCATATGTTTTAACAAAAACAGATGTTTGCTATCTTGGGATAGCGCTTTGTCTTCTATATAAAAAAAATAGAATAGAAGATTCCGCCATCAACTTCGTATTCAGTAATACTTGAAATTTTAATAATGTCATCCCGAATTTAATGTATCAACATTTCTTAGAAATAAAATGTCTCCTTTCTCATGCATTATCAGCAAAATATCTTGCACATTACGGCTTCATACCCTTTGTTATTGACGCAAATGTTATTCTTCTGCACTAATTATAATAATAATTTAATTATATTATACAATTATTGTATTTGTAGTTTACACCGTGTTTAATACACTGAACTACTGCGGCCTACTATACGGGTAATTTCTTGGTTACTTCGATGTCAAAACCGGCTTATGCTGCGTCAAACTGGCCTATACAAAATCATTGTATTACATTGTATTTCCATACAAATTTCCTATTACATTGTATTTCCATAAAAATTTCCTATTACATTGTATTTCCATACAAATTTTCTATTACATTGTGTTTAAATACCAGTGTGCCCGCGCTGTCCCATAAGGCGTTGTTATTTTTTATAATGACCGGAATTAATTTGTGGAAACTGTTTTCAAATAAACTTTTATAATGAACTGTGTGTCTTTTTTTTTGTTTCTGGTTCCAATTTTTTTTTCGTGTAGATAATTGTCCATCGAAATTTATAGATTGCAATTTATAATCAGTGAGAGCGAACTGAAGTTAGAAAACAGAATTTTATTGTCATTCGGGCGTTTTGGTATTCCGAACATCATAAAAACAAGGTAAAGAAAAAAGTTCATTTCCAATAAAGTTTATACGTGAAATTTATTGGATTGGTTTTTAAAATTTGTTAACATTAAGATCCTTAGTTGATATTCTCATCTGGGTATCGGGAAACAAAATATAGAGACTGTAAATTATCGAAACAAAACATAGAGATTGTCAATTACCGAAACAAAATATAGAGATTGTCAATTACCGAAAGAAAATATAGAGAATAAATGAAATAGATTAATTTCTGGGAAATCTCACTTTTAGGATGAACAGGAAAACCAACATGGCTAAGAATATCATGATGAAAAACAAACGTTTCGGATTATAAAAAATCCATCTTCACTGTTCCGAAATACAATAAATCGCAGTATTAAAACATTGTCAATTATCAAAACAAAATATAGAGATTGTTAATTATCAAAACAATTGTCCTAACAAAACAACACAACAGAGCTGAACCCATTAGATTGTGGAAATAGAGACGGATCAAGCTGAACAATCAAACACACAAGCATTCAGCTCTGACGGTAATTGATACATCTGTGTAGCACTGATACTCTTCTGTCACTAAAACAACCAACACAAAAATACCTCAATAGTAAACATAGTATTGCCATTTAATATAGATGTTTTGATTGTATTAATATAACGACTTCTACGCATAGAACAAGAAAGAAAATCGCACAACACAAGAAAGACCCTGATTCGATCCCAGCTCGGTTCCCGTAGTATTTTTAACAGAACGCAGCTTTCAATTGATTACGGCGCATAGTATAGTAAACTGCGGAAACGGGTAGAAAAAATAAGAAACAAGCTTTCCATCTCCCTGCACATGATCTTCACACACTATAGCAGCACCTTAAAAACTTTTATCTTTCATGTAAAGGACCGCACCTTCGCGACCTAACATTGTAAATATTCCGGCGGTGCTAGTTGTGAGTAAGCCAATTCCAGCAACCGAAATATTGTACCTTTTTCAAAATATCGGAGAGTTAAGCGACCCCTGGCCATTGTCTTGCTTAAGGGTTAGCCAATTCCATCAACCGACATATTGCACCATTTCAATTTTTTTTAGAGTTTGGCAACCACTGGCAATTGTTTTGCTTGAGAGGTTTAAGACGACGGTAGTGGAAGACTCTTTTGGCTTATATATAAAGCGAGACACTGCCACCCAGCTCTGGACAACCACACAACTTGGAAAGTCTGGGTTTTTAGAGACGATAGCGAGCAGGTGTCAGAGGGTTGAATGGAGTTGAGCACGGGAGACAAAGGCAACTCAGAAGAACCAGCTTGAGGGAGTTAGGCCTTGAATGTCCTGAAACATATGACTTTGTTTTATTTTAGCCCTTTTTAATATGCAACTATAACAGATGTATGCCAGCTTGCAGAGCGAAAAAAAGGCAATGCAAAAATACAACCCTTTTATCGGTACAGATGAAAGTTTGCGTTACGGATAATAGTATCGTTAACTTTCTGATATGATTCAAGAGAGGATGATTACGGAAACTGAGAATTCTAGGTTTTACGAACCGAAATTATAAGTCTAGTCCGTTAACGTACGAGTACCAATACACTTTAAGCATTATAAAGAAGGAACACAACTCAAAAAATAAATTCAGGGTTGCGAATTTAGTACAGCTCGAAATAATCTCATAGGGAAGCGACCGGTCACAAAATGGTAACCACGACCAGGCCTAGGCCTATAGAAGTAGGCATACCCCAGTGCACTGTGTGATAACACTGGTAAATTGACAGTCTAATGTAACTTAGAAACATGCGTTTCTACACACCAGCACGCAGTCTTCGTTTGATTTATGAATATATGTTAGATATACAACAATTTAATCGAAAATGACGATTATCAAGTAGTGAGAAAGGTCAGTTAAAAGTAATTCATAAAAAACATCGCACAAACCGCACATCTAGAAAATTGTAAACAAACATGTTTGCAAATGAAATTCATAGTTTTTTCATCGTAAGGACAAGAAGATGATTTGTTCGCGAATCATAAACTCAAATTGTACTTTATTTCATTTGTCATTTATATTTTTCATTTCGTCTATTCACAAAAACGCCCTTGAACTTGAACTTGCCGACAGCGTCGGGGCTTTTGTAACGGCCCACAATTTCCTCCACAATTTTCACACAGAGAGTTCAGCGCCTCGTACCAGACTTGTCCACTAAACTACTCAGGATCTACCAATCCTTGTCACAAGCTGCCATTGGACGGCATCACTGGGATAACCAGTGTATTTAAACACCATCCCCCGGCATATTGGATCATTACTGCCCACTCTACCTGACTGGCTCATTCCAGTCACTGTCTCTTACTCCAGGCACGCACAAGAAACATTTTCATAGCTTCAATGATACTCAAATTACACTCTTGATCCAATCCAGCAAGACAGCTCATACCGCAATCATCTTCAGCACATCTAGCATACCACTCATTCTCTCCCTACTGCTCAAATACTACATTCATGAAACTTTCTCTCTCATGCTCATACTCACTACATTCCAGCACAAAATGCTCAATTGTTTCCTCCACTCCACTATTACACTGCCGAAATAATCTGTTATTATTCTCATTCCACCTCCATGTACGTCTGTTCACACTCAATGACTTACAGTACATCTCACAGCAAACAAGAGTTGACTTCCAAAACTACCATCGAAGAATATCTCAAACTTAGGTGTTTCCTTTTTCATATACCAGTTAAGTGTAGGCTTTCGCATCATGCTAAGCTTCCGCTTTTTCAATCCATACTCTTTTGTTTGCCTCTCAATCTCTTTTTTCCACCTCTTGCAGTCCCACTCAGGCTCTACACCTCCAACATTTATTAAACTCCAGTCATCCACAGGTCTCCCTATTCTAACATGAATAATCTTTTGCATGCTAAGTTTCCTTGCATGCCACCAAAACACTTTTTCCCAATAGCTTACACTCAGATTCCATTCAAAAATTCGCTTTACCCACCTGCTATTCTGCATTCTTTCAATTCTCACCTCATAATTCAGTACCGCTTTCATCATTTTTTTCTGAAAATAGGCTCCACCCTAGGTCACCTCTAATGACTTCTAGCAGGCCCACTAGCTGGCGTTGCGATAAATCAGATAGTAATTTATTTTATTTAAATGTAAGTGTTAGGATCCTATCGGGGCATATTTGGGTGCCTGACCCCCATAAGGTGTATCCAATGGTTTTAAAGAGAAAACTATGATGTACATAATAGGTATTTTCCCTTATATGCCTAAACTTTTTACGTAATCGGATTTAAAGACCTAGTCATTCTAAATTGATGTTTGCTTTCACACGATATGGAGGTATTTGTTTGTTTTCTTGAGCCGTTTGTGGATGCTACCGTTTCGAACGGTTTTTACGAAAGGACGATATTTACCGGTATGATACCGTTTCGAACAGTATTAACGTTAAACCTCCAACTTACTTAGAACCATGCAATTTTTTACTCGAAAATCATCTCATTATCGTGCTTTCGATTTATTTAGATACTGCCCCGCTGCAGGGCAGTTTTGTATATGGCAACTGTTCGCGTGTCACAGAAAATTTTTGTGTATAATGCTATTCGCCCATAATGGTAAATTTTTCCAGAAGGTAATAAAATGTATAATTCATCAGATTTGAGAATATAACTATTTTTCATTCATTTATTCGATAAACGTTTGTAAAAAAATAGTTTGTTCATAATTCATTTATATTCATATTTAGCAAAGATTCCAACATGCGAAAACGGTCTCCGGCATCACTAAGCGGGTGCAATGGTCCTGTTCCCGTAGAACGTTCGCTCGCAAGAGGTTGGTCGTCGATAAGACGGGAGGAGCCCTTCATTGTAGTTTATTTCTGGCAAAGGTACGGAAAAGCTGTTGAGTTTACTAAATTTATTTCACTTCTTATAGGTAAAGTTTACTTGCATGAGAGTATTTTCACGTTTGATATGGCTTAATTTAGTAGATTGCATCACGCTCTTAATCGGTGTTGAAGGTTGACGATGCGTTGCCGGAACATGTTACTAATTTTATGCCAATGAATGTAACCGGCGTTGGGTATGAAATATTGTTTTGTCTCGGGTTACTTATGTCTTTTAAGACTCAGTTTCGTAAAAATACCATTTAAACCATCGATTTTGCAATTATGGTTGTATTTCTCAACAACCTTAGATTGCACCTTGTCAGAGGTTATCAATGAAAGTACCCACGTGCATTACGTCATCTCGTATTTATGTTTCGTTCTTGAGGGTTTTGTACAAGACATGTATAGCGCTTTTCAAGATCTCTAAAATTTATTTACGAATGTATTTGAAGTATAGTTAGAGGTTAGCTCATTAGACATGAATGCAAAAAGGAATTTTGGTTCTGAATCCTATTTCGGTATTCACGATATTTTTGTGAACATGATCAAATGATAGTGGTAAATTAGAACTATTATTACAACTTGTTGCCAAGTTTAGCAAACCATGTCTTATTTTAATCCACTACATTGTAAGGTCAATATTGAGTTTAGGGGATCCAAGGAAGTTAAAAATTTTATTCCCAAGAATCACTAAAGGAACCCATTTAAGAACATTTTACATGAATGAAATTCTGCTCGCTGATGCGTTATTTTCGAATTATTCAACTTTGAAGTTGGCTTTTGGTGCCAAAAGAAGCAAGAGCGCCAAGCGGAATTTAATCAATAACGGAAGCTAGCCCTCTATCACAAACGTTAACAGGTTTGGTCGTGAGGGAGAGCCACAGTTCTTCTAGTGAAAATTATAAATAAAGGTTCTAACCCACCTATTAAAGTGGCGTCCGTTTACATCAGCTCCAAGATGGCGGCGACCATACCGAGTGGCCGGCTGCCATCTTGGAGCTGATGTAAACACAATTGCGGACGTCACCCGAATGAATGGGTTAGAACCTTTATTTATAATTTTCACTAGAAGAACTGTGGCTCCTCCTCACAACCCAACCTGTTTACGTTTGTAATAGAGGGTTAGCTTCCGTTACTAATTGAATTCCGCTTGGCGCGCTTGCTGCGTCGTTGGAACATCCTGTCCTTTGGCGCGCAAAAGACAGTTCATGAACGACGCTCCTATAACTTCAAAGTTGAATAACTCGAAAATAACGCATCAGCGTGCAGAATGTCATTCATGTAAAACATTTTTAAATGGGTTCCTTTAGTGATTCTTTAAAACAAAATTTTTAATATCTTTGGATCTCCTAAACTCAATATTGACCCATCTTGAATTATGCCATGCAAGGCAGGTATGGTAATTACAGGTCATGTTAGTAGACAAGGTATTCATTGATAAGACTTAATATCTAATTGGACTCTCATTGGTGATGCATGTAATAAATACTGACTGGTGTCATAATTTTTTTTTAGATTGTGAAATAGAAGGGATGAAGGTTAGTAGAATTATTGCACATAATATTTTTCTGGTTGAAATTCTTGCTCCATGTAGTCAATGGTAGACTGTATACATAGTGAAGGAATAATTGCATGCTGAGGAATGAGGAGGGGAATAAATTTTTTACCAACTGTGTTTTTTTTGAGGGTTGAGGGTAGAAATTATTCTTGACTGTGTGTAAAATTTAAAATGCATGTAGTTTGTTTTATATTTTTAGTCGAATCTTTAATAGATTACTGATTGCTGAGTCTAATGTCTGTTGAAAATATATATAATTATAAATACTGAATTTTATGCAGCTTGTGTAAAGAAATTCTCTCATTATTCAGTAATACATTTCCTCAAGATGCTTAGGGCTTTATATCAGCTTTTTTAAAATTGTGCTCCAGAGCAGAGGTTTCCAACATTTTTGTTGCCCTGCACCTCCTAAAGAAATTTCATTCAAGTGTTGCACCTGCTGTGGTGCCTTAACTTAGTTACCCCTCAAACCCAAATTCTAACCTTTCTGTGCTCGGTAATTGTTATATGTCCTAATGTAGATTTATGCAGTAAAAATTTCCCACTTCTCCTCTGCGTATCACCCAGACCTTCCAGAGGAGAAGCATATAAGTAAGGCCACTGCCTTCACTTGCCTCAAATGGAACTCAATGGCCAAAGCAGCAACACCAGGCCATACAAATGGTGACCTCAGAATGAATTCAACGACTGAAGCTGCAACAAATGCATTATATAGCCCATATCCTACCATATACCTGGACTTTTCTTGCACCACCTGGAATATTGTCTCACTGTCTCATATCCCCAGGGGATGCAAGCATCTCAAGCTGGGAGTTCCTGCTCTAGATAGTTTGATTATTAAGAAAAAAGAAATTAGTTCCTTTTTACTTTAATGATTTCATTAATTACATGCATGTTTTCTCATTTAAAGCATTTTGTCTTAATTGCTTATAATTGTTTTTACGTATAAACAATATTCACATCATAAAATTTTCTTACTAAGTATTGACCTTTTAAATTTTTGTTTACAATTTTTGTAATTTTCTATTGATCTTGAGATGATACTTATGGTTTGCAGATTCATCTGTGGCAAGATGAGTTAGTAAATTCAAAAATTCTTTTCAATTGTCAGTAGTCTCACTCAATAGGTTCTCATAATTCATATTGTCTTTGTTTGAAACTTTCTTAAATAAATAATAGGCTATGTGTACTATATTATCTACCTTATGTTCTAAAATTTCAAGGTCATTCAGAATGCAGATTGATTTTATGCTCCATTGAACTGGTTAGAAGAAGCTTTTTCATATGTCTTTTGTTCACAATGCTTGGCCCTTTGGTGTTGTAGTCCTATGAACCCTCAGGGGGATACAACTAGTGTTTCAATGGGAATTAGTGCTCCCAGAGGAATGTGTTGAGGTACCAAGCTTGAATTTCTTTTTTTTTTAAAGAAATGTTTTTTGCTTTGTCACAGGCCATCTTTTTTCAGTTCACTGCTTTTCTGTTTTTTAGCACCTACTACTTTCTTCTTCAACTTTTATTTTATTTCATAAACTGCTAACTGCTCCAACTAAAGAGACACAAAGCTCAGACTAAGTTTCATGCATAAAATGAGCTGTATAAAAGTTGCTGTTTAAGTCAAGTTGAAGCATCTCTTAGTGCCATGTATGATGCC
Organism: Morinoia aosen; assembly: GCA_030386875.1. Lineage (NCBI taxonomy): Eukaryota > Metazoa > Arthropoda > Malacostraca > Amphipoda > Talitridae > Morinoia > Morinoia aosen. The sequence goes on from CM059562.1 coordinate 14,286,985, forward strand.
AAAATATGATGGTAGATATTGAAAGAAATTCATGTGGCTTATGCTCATTTATGCTGTGCATATTTCACTTTTCTTTGGTTGATGCTGGAAGAAATACATGTGGCTAATGCTCATTTATGCTGCACATATTTTTCTTTCTATTTAAACTCGATTGTTACAAATCGAATTTACAAAAACAAATCGAAGCTTAATCGAATTATTTCTCAGTTCAACAGGTCCTTCTACAATGACATAATAATATGCGGTGACTTCAACTATGATTTGCTGAAACATGAAAGCTATGAACCAATCTCTAATTTCTTTAATGCATTTCATTCTAAATCTTTCCTTCCGATCATCACAAAGCCAACACGAATAACCTCAGAATGTGCCACGCTGCTTGACAATATCTTTGACAGACCCAAGTGATTTTCTTGCTGGAATAATTACTTCTGACTTATCAGATCATTTTCCAGTTTTTCTTATTAAGAAAATGTCTATCTTGCGTGCACCAAAGCACGGGCTGAAACTTATTCATATCGTAAAATAAACGAATCAAATTTAGAAGAAATGCGCACCGTTCTAGAAGATTTAATGCCAACATTGCACATCACCCAACAAAACAATAATGCAAGGAGCATTGATGAATCAGTAGTAAAGTTGACTGAAACTATAATGACCGCATACAATCAGTGTTGCCCAATTGTAACTCGTACAGTTACCCCGAAAAATAAACAAAAGCCCTGGATTACTAGAGACATCGTGATAAATATAAAGAAACGCCAAGCGTACCTAGCCCTCCTTTGCGAAGGGCGAATATCTAGAGAAACATATAACCGATTCAGAAACTATGTGACAAACCAGATAAGAACATCAAAAAAGAGCTACTTTACCCTCAAGTTTACTCAATTCAAAGCTGACGTTAAAAAGACTTGGCGCCTCCTTAACTCTTGTTATAAACCGAATAACGCCGAAAAAAAGAAAATTGGTTATATCACTCAAGATAATGTAAAATACCATGAGAAGAATGAAATTGCTAATCTCTTCAACAACTTCTTTGTAAACGTAGGGAAAACTATAGCCAATGATATTCCAAGTGAACCTACTGATCACCTGGAATTTATGGATCATATTCGAGAACACAACTCCTTTTTCTTTACGCCTACAAACTCCTCCGATGTAATTGCGTGCATAAACAACATGAAAAATAAATCGAGTGGGTTACAAACGTTTCCAACTAAAATACTTAAAATAATTGCTGATATTGTGGCCCCGCTGATATCCAATATTATTAACCAGTCTCTCTTACTAGGCACTTTCCCGAACTCCCTCAAAGTTGCTAGAGTAACCCCTATCTTTAAAAATGGTGAAAAAACCTGTGTAAACAATTATCGACCTATCTCCATGTTACCAATTATTAGCAAGGTATTCGAGAAAATTGTGTATAAAAAAGTGTACTCTTATTTTGAACAAAAATCATTTCTCTATGATAAACAATACGGCTTTTGCTGTAAAAAATCAACAACACAGGCAATATTAAATCATTTACAATTCCTTTATTCTAATACAGATAACGGAAAGACTGTCTTCTCTGTATTTCTTGACTTTCGAAAGGCATTCGATTGTGTGGACCATAACATATTACTCTCGAAACTTCATTGTTATGGCATTCGTGGGGTTGCCCATGATTGGTTCAGATCATACCTAACAAATCGGAAGCAATACGTTGTCATTGACGACGCAAAATCGGACCCACAAAAAATTAGCCATGGAGTTCCACAAGGATCTGTTCTTGGGCCTCTCCTTTTTCTGATTTTTATCAATGATATTATTAAATCTACATAATTTTTTAAATTCATACTTTTTGCCGATGACAGTACGCTTTCTGCGGTCCTTCCGAACGAAAATCCCACTACGATTGCGGAGAGTATAAATAATGAACTCCATAAGGTTTCACTGTGGCTTAAAGCTAATAAAATAAGCCTCAATATCGATAAAACAAATTATATTACGTTCTCATACAAGAAAAATATATCTCTACCATCCATTATTAAAATTGGCGAAGGTGAATTCAAAGAAACCAACTCATGTAAATTTCTGGGCATCATAATAGATAAACATCTGACCTTCAAAGAGCACATCACTCATATTAGTTCTAACTTATCAAAATCCATCGGAATCCTGAATAAAGTTAAAAATTTCCTGCCTGAAACAGCCTTACTAATGCTTTATCGAACGCTCATTTCACCATACCTGCAATACGGAATAGAAGCATGGCATGGAACTGATAAAAATAAAACCAATATAATTTTTACTCTGCAAAAAAGAGCCATCAGAGCAGTAAAGAACCTAGAATATAATGCTCACACAAATGATTCATTCAAAAATTTACAAATACTTAAACTCTCGGATCTCTACAAAATCTCCATCTGCAATTTCATCTACAAAACATTAGCTAATGATGGCGACAATAGCCTTCAACAGTTATTAACTGCGCAAACTGGTCATCACGACCATTTAACACGAAATAAAAGTAAATTCATGCTTCCTTGTTATTCAAAGGCCCGCTCGCAACATAGTATACTATTCGTTGGAACTAAAACCTGGAACTCAATACCTGCGGAGATCCGTGAAAGTAATTCTTACAAGGTATTTAAAAGAAATCTTGAGTCTCACTTCTTATCAGAATACTAGTCGTGTAAGATCACCAAGTCAAATCCTGCCTCCTACATGTCTGGTCCTAATAATGCAATTTGCCATGAGTAATATCGCCGATTTTCAGTCTGCTCCCAAATCGTTATCGAATATACTGTTAAATATTGTCCATATGACCTATATTGTAAAATTAAACATCAATATCGAGTTCATTATCCTGTTGATCAGTCTAATGCGAAACTAGGCTAAGTGAATTAGGTTAAACATTATTGTACGCCCTAGAATAATGTAATGGTAGGATGCCCTAGAAGTCGCTGAACTTATTCGGGCCCACAGGTAGCTATACTCAACTCTGACCATTGTATTAGACTTAAGAAATATTCTACCTCTGTATCTCCTGTGGTAAATAAATTGTTTAAATTGTTTAAATTGTTTAAACAAAAAGAGAAAAAGGCCTTGGGAGTTTGAGTATGATCTTGCTTTTGCAATATTGGAATTCCTGGCAGGTTAAAAACCCATAAGTTTATAATATCCCAAGCTGTAGTTTTTTTTTTGCATTAGAGAATGCAATTGAAGCTTCCTTTTCTAGCTTGTAAATTGTTTTCAATGAATGCTTAAATAATTAGAAAAAATTACATGAATGCATGTTTGAAACTGAATTGAACCTGCTGGCTTATATTATAATTCAAATTTGATTTGTAGTTTTTGTACTGTTGTGGCCCATAAAATTTCATGTTTGATTATGGTAGTTATCATAATACTGCTAGAATATAGCAATGATGAAAATTCTAACATTTTCCTGTTTTGTTGACAGTGCAAAGTTTGGTGGTGCACCATGTCACCAATGATATGACTACTAACATTCTCATTTCTTGTTGACAGTGCAAAGTTTGGTGGTGCACCATGTCACCAATGATATGACTACTAACATTCTCATTTCTTGTTGACAGTACAAAGTTTGGTGGTGCACCATGTCACCAATGATATGACTACTAACATTCTCATTTCTTGTTGACAGTGCAAAGTTTGGTGGTGCACCATGTCACCAATGATATGACTACTAACATTCTCATTTCTTGTTGACAGTACAAAGTTTGGTGGTGCACCATGTCACCAATGATATGACTACTAACATTCTCATTTCTTGTTGACAGTGCAAAGTTTGGTGGTGCACCATGTCACCAATGATATGACTACTAACATTCTCATTTCTTGTTGACAGTGCAAAGTTTGGTAGTGCACCATGTCACCAATGATATGACTACTAACATTCTCATTTCTTGTTGACAGTACAAAGTTTGGTGGTGCACCATGTCACCAATGATATGACTACTAACATTCTCATTTCTTGTTGACAGTGCAAAGTTTGGTAGTGCACCATGTCACCAATGATATGACTACTAACATTCTCATTTCTTGTTGACAGTACAAAGTTTGGTGGTGCACCATGTCACCAATGATATGACTACTAACATTCTCATTTCTTGTTGACAGTGCAAAGTTTGGTAGTGCACCATGTCACCAATGATATGACTACTAACATTCTCATTTCTTGTTGACAGTACAAAGTTTGGTGGTGCACCATGTCACCAATGATATGACTACTAACATTCTCATTTCTTGTTGACAGTGCAAAGTTTGGTAGTGCACCATGTCACCAATGATATGACTACTAACATTCTCATTTCTTGTTGACAGTACAAAGTTTGGTGGTGCACCATGTCACCAATGATATGACTACTAACATTCTCATTTCTTGTTGACAGTGCAAAGTTTGGTGGTGCACCATGTCACCAATGATATGACTACTAACATTCTCATTTCTTGTTGACAGTACAAAGTTTGGTGGTGCACCATGTCACCAATGATATGACTACTAACATTCTCATTTCTTGTTGACAGTACAAAGTTTGGTGGTGCACCATGTCACCAATGATATGACTACTAACATTCTCATTTCTTGTTGACAGTACAAAGTTTGGTAGTGCACCATGTCACCAATGATATGACTACTAACATTCTCATTTCTTGTTGACAGTACAAAGTTTGGTGGTGCACCATGTCACCAATGATATGACTACTAACATTCTCATTTCTTGTTGACAGTACAAAGTTTGGTGGTGCACCATGTCACCAATGATATGACTACTAACATTCTCATTTCTTGTTGACAGTACAAAGTTTGGTGGTGCACCATGTCACCAATGATATGACTACTAACATTCTCATTTCTTGTTGACAGTGCAAAGTTTGGTGGTGCACCATGTCATCAATGATATGACTACTAACATTCTCATTTCTTGTTGACAGTACAAAGTTTGGTGGTGCACCATGTCACCAATTCGTGGCCGTCGTCCCCTGCACGACTCAGAAAGAGTCACGTCGGACAATTCTGATGATCCCTCATACAAAGAGTGAGTAGTTATCTTGCCTTCAAAAACTGATTCACATGACTACCTGTGAACAATTGCAGGCCTAATTGTACAACAGTGAAGAAGGAACATTCATGGGTGCTGCTATAGCCTGAAGTCTACTACACTACAGTAGGAGATCTACCTCTAGATACTACTACAGCATGAGGTTAAGTTAGGTTACTAATGAAGATTAATTTTTTTTCATACATTTAATTTAGCAATGAACTTATAATTTGGACGTCTTGAACTCTACCAAGGTAGGCAATAGATGGCGGTAGACTTCACGCTATAATAGCACTCACTCATGATCATGAACCAATGTGCAAGGTGTTCAAAGTTTTTGTTATTGATCTCAATTAAAGAACACTTTTTTGGTCTTTGCTACTTAGGTGATATTTGTTTTTATTAAATTTTCTTTTCTGCAAGTTTCTTTATGCAGCCTAAGCAGTAATGTAATATTTGACATCCTGATGCTTGACAGGTAGAAAAAACGTACTATGTTATGTATTGATGCTGGAGTTAAGTTCTTATTTTCTGTTGAATGCAAGTCATTCGTGGAAGAAAATTGGGCATGATTCTATTTTGTTTCAAAATAAGTCTGAATGTTGTCTTAAGGTTAGTGGTTTTGATGCATAAGGTAAATAATTGAGATGCATTTTGCTTGAAAGTGTGACTTCTATGGTGAATGCATGTATGTGTGTAGCAAAGATTTGTTAAAGACCAAGAAACTGAGAGTAATGGTTAACCAAGTAAGCAGTCTGCATTAAGGCTAAGAAGGTATTCAATTTGGCTGGTGATTAGGTAAGAAAATTTGTAGGTTAGATTGTACTGTGAAAGGTGGCTGAGAACTGATACAGTGGAATTTAATGAGAATCAGCACTCCCAGAGGGAAAACATGCCATTCCATGGTGAAGGTTAGGTTAGCCTTCTTTTTGTTGACATGGAGTGAGTTTTTTATGGACCATCTTTTCTTGGCTTGCTGGTTACCCTGTTTGTAGCACCTACTTTCTTCAAATTTTACCTTGTCTTATAAACTCCCTTCCATACTTACTGTACTTATGCTCAAGGATCCTGTGAGGGAATACACCTATATATATATATTCCCTTTCCTCTCGGATCTATACTAAATAGTGCTTTCCTCTTAGGAATACCTTTGTTGAGGTTAGTTAAACCTAAGCTAATCTAATGATAGTGTGGAAAAGGCTTGGAATAATTTGTTCCAATAAAAATTCAATGGTTATTGCAGTAGCATGAAATAACAAGATTGATGGACCCAAGTGCTGCCACTTGATGCACTTGAAAAGGCAATACTATGTCATCCATTGGATGTGTTCATATCAGGAATTGTTTCCAGTTATAGAGTGTTCCAGTCACAGGACTATCACTTCATGTACAGTGGAACCTCGGTTAGTGAATGCTTGGGTCAGTGAACAATTCGATTAGTGACCAAAAATCGTGCTGAATTTGCACCAGTTGGTGAACAAAATTTTGGATTGTGAACAGTCGACGCCACCTTCATGCATCCCTGCATCTCAAACTAAGCATCATTTGCACTTGAGACACATTTGTTTCTGGTCAGTCATCTTGATCATTCCGCTTCCATTTTTTTAGTGATACTAGTGCTTTATTTTAATAACATAGCCCCCAATATAGATTGCCCTCCAAACAGTAATTCTACTCCTTCCACCCCACACCTCCTTCCACTCACGCCATCACATTGCAGTCATAAAAAGTGAGTTTTCTTACAATTAGTTGAATGTTTTTTGTGTATAAATGCTTTCTTTAATGTTTTTATGTTTATTCAACTCTTTATGGACTGTATTATAACTGTTCTCATTAAAAAAATATATGAATATAACCGGTAATACATTGTCGAGTCAATAGGGGCTGGGAATCAATGAGTTCGTTACTTTATTTCCTATGAAGAAAATTATTTTGGATAGTAAACATTTTGGATTGGAACCAGCTTTCTGGAATGGATTGTGTTTACTAACCAAGGTTCCACTGTATTTGAAATTACAACAGAAATGGAGTGATACTATAAGGAAGTACTTACCATGGGGATTTTGGGCAACATAATATCAATTTCCAATTGTGCCAACTAAAGATGTGTTTTCTACCTACAAATGATTATATCTTGGGAATATTGTGCCTAATCTAGGCTGTATCCTGAATATGTTGCATTTTAATTTGATGCGAGTTAATTTGTGCTATTTCTTAACTTTCTTCAATTGTATGCTTGTGTGTGAGAGGTTGGCATGTCTTACAATTGAATTCAGGCGCCAATATATTTAATTCAATGTATGATTCCCTCTGTGTGTTTATCCAAGATGCTTCATTGTTGCCTTTTCTGCCTTCTGTATCTAAAGAACTGGCTGAGACCTTGAAGCGTTTCTTTAATTCAAGCTTTCTTTGCCTCTGACGTTATGTGCTTATCACTTTGGGTCAAAGTTTGTTGGAAATCATCCTCTAGTTCCCAGGGGGACTATGTGAGGGCCTGAGCTAAAGGTTAGGTAGGCTTCCTTTTTGTTGTAATAAAATATGTTTTGTTTTGTTACGGACCATCTTTTTTCGGTTCACTGCTGTCCTGTTTTTCAGCACCTACTACTTTCTTCTTCAACTTTTTTCTTGTTTCATGAACTTCTTTCCTAGCTTACTGTTTCTGTGCACTTTGTGCATAGATTCCGCATTCCCTCAACTCCATACTAAATGGTGCCTTCCTCTTTCCTCTCTTGGAACATCTTTGTCGTGGTTAAGGGAGGCTAAAACTTTCTTATATAATAATAATAATAATAATAATAATAATAATAATCATCCTCTAGTTTTGTATTTGGAATTCAGGAAAGGAAATGTAAATATATTAGCAGTAATATTTTACAGAAATCTAAAATCAAGTCATGAAATGCTGATGAATTATGCTCAGTGGGCCTGATTTTTTGTTCTGTTTTCAGAAAACGAGTTCGCAACAACCATGCCGTGAAAAAATCGCGAGAAAAGGCAAAAGAAAAAACTCGAGACATGGAGAGGAAGGTCGAGGTATTGAAGAAGGAAAATGATACTCTCCAAACAAAAATAAACTATTTGCAAGAGGAACTGGACAAGCTAAAAAACACCTTCATTGCACATGCAGGTGGGTAACCAATTTAAAGTGACCTTCTACCCTAAATATCCAAAAATTATCAATTTTCTGTTCATTAACTCTTCTTATAGAAATTGTTCTTGCAAATTTAACGATGTTCTTCACTTCATTGTACGTTTTTTTTGCTACAGCTTACAAAAGGCAAGCCAATTAGGGCGGGGAAGAGGATGGTTCCAGTTTACCCCCAAAATCAAAAAATTATAAAGTTTCTGTTTTGAACTCTGTAAATTTTTTCCTGAACCTAATGATAGCTTCACTGCATTTTAAGAGTATTCGTTCGTCTGCTATACATTGCAAATGGTCAGTCACTTACGTCATTATGTGGCCAGATGAGTTTGTCAGGCTCTCCTGAAAACATGAACTTGTTGTTTGAAATGGCATTTCTCCCACAGTTTTTTAGGTAAAGGATTGGCAAGTACATCAATCTATAGGGTTTTAAAGGCGCTAAAATTTGGTGTATGAGTTTTTTGAAAAAAAATTTAGTTGACAATTATAACAGAAATGTATCAAAATTTAAAAAAATGTATTTAATGATAAAAATCACCAAGTTTAAAAAAATCAACATATCAAAAAACCTACTCGACCAAACTTTAAATAAAAGAATTACATATCTATAAAACACGTTGCCAGTTCCGTAACTTCATAATTGCAGGAGATACAATTCCAAAATACTTTTTTTTATGCACATAAAAAATCATGTTTCTAATGAAATTACAAAAAAAAACATACCATTCCAAAAAGATTGTTGCGTCATTTTACACCGATGGTGAAAATTTTAGAAAATTTGTCGGAAACTGACGTACCCTTGGTTTTTACCCAGACGGGTCCCCTTCGGTCGTCGGAGCTCTCCTACCTTCGCCCCCCTAACGGTGACGCAGGTTCGAGCGTTCAGCAAGCGAGAATTAGCCATACAAATCACAATCAAAATGTTTTGTAACAAAAAAAAAAAATACATTCTGACACAGTGAACAAATTCTGACTTATGTTGAGCAGCATACCACTCAGTGTGGAGTTTGTTAGGCTCTTCTGGTAACTTGAAGTTGTTGTTTGAAATGTCTCCTACAGTTTTAGAAGTACATCAATGAAGAATGTATCAATCGATAGGGTTTGCATAAATCTACAGAAATACCAAATACAATTTTAAAATTGGATTTAGGTTTAGAATTATCCGAGATGTGAAAAGAATAAAAATAGATAATAATTTTTTGAAAAATAAATTGCTAAAATTTAACAAATGTACTTTTCAAAAATTCATTTCGGTATTTCTCCAGATAATTTATTTAGCCATCTAGAAAACAATTTCGGTTTTGTAACTTCAAAATTGGAGGAGATGCATCTTCAAAAACGCCTATTTTTAAATTACTTTTTATGAGATTACGGAAAAAATTCACTAGTCCAAAAGAATTCGTTGTGCGATTTTATACCTATGGTGAAATTTCTAATAAATCTGTCTAATAATAATGGGTTTTTTTCAGGAAAATGGTCACCTTTGAACTGCCTGACATTGCTTGTCACGTTATGTATAGGCGAGTAATTCATAATATGGAACTGGCTATTTTTCATTTTTCCTTTGCACCGAGTACAAATTACTAGTGCCTATTTATGCGTAAGTACGTCCAATGTTCATCTAGTCAATTACAGGATTTTATATGAGATGAAGAACATCATTTCACCCTCTCATTGTTTGAAGGTATTCAATGTAGTGTTTAGAAATGTCATCTAGTCATCCAGGAGATGAAAGTATGGCACAGTAGGGGAAATGTTTGAGAGCAAGGCATTGCTGTAGTGTTCGATTTTGCCAGATTTAATGAAACTCACAACCTTAGGAGTTAACCTTGGGATCGTCAAGACGGTGATCATTAGATGCTTTCAATGTTATCTGAAAGTGAAATTGAGAAATGTTTTATGGCAGTGGACTGGTTTGTTGAAGTTGTTTGATAGGAATTAGTGAGGGTTGTTCGTTTAGACTTCTTTTAAACATATGAATAGCAATAATTATTGGGGCCAAGATCTAAACCGACTCTGAGGTGGAAGGAGTGTGTATTCGAGGTAGGTTCAAGTGCTTAGCTAGAAATGCATGTCTACAGAACTCCAGTGTAATAAAATACTACATGCAAAGAATTTTGATATTGTTGTGAATATTTAAAGGTAATACGTAAATGTGAATATTAAAGGTAATACGTAAATGTGCCCGTGTTCTGACAAGGGCAGGGTGAAGATTAGCGATTGGAATGGGCAATTTTACTACAATATTAGTAAAAACATTTCTGGGACCTCTCAAGGGAATACATTCGGTAGGCCTTCCTTTTGTTGAAATAAAATGGATTTTGTTTTTGTCACAGATCATCTTTTTTTGGTTCACTGCAGACAAGTTTTTCAGCACCTTCTTCCTCAACTTTTATCCTGTTTCACAAACTTCTTCCTGAACTTACTGTTTTTATGCACCGTGTGCATAGATTTCACATTTTATTAATTCCATCCTAAATGGTGTCTTTCTCTGTCCTTTTTTTGGAACGCCTTTGTTGCGGTTAGAGAGACTTGAACTAACATCTAATTTTACCCAAGCATTTTTGGGAATGGTAAGAGGCCTGGAGAACTATCAAAAACTTTCGCATTGATTGGAGCAAACGACTAAATTTTTTTCTAAGCTCAAACTACGTGTGCATTCAGAAGGTAAACGAAAATGTTTCAAATGCTATCTTCAGGAATCTAAGGTCAATCTTGCCTCTAGACTGGGATATGCCAATACGTGCTTGATGATTGAAGAATTCAGCTGTTCTACTACTGCTATTCTTGCTGTTGCCTGCCATCCAAGAACTTGCAGTATACCTTCCTTGAACAGCAGGGGGCTTGCTCATTTTATTTTAAAAAATTTGCTTTTATTGCAGCGCAGAAAATAATTTTAGCCCTCAAGTGCGGTGCTGGTGTTGCTTCAGTTCTGTTGGTGCTTAGTGCAGTCTTCAGTTTGATATGAACATACCTTTTCTCAACCACTTAATCAACATGAATTACTCAAACTCCAATTGTTCACTTAAAGTATCCTATTTCTTAGTAGTTTTATGTTTGTGTTTTTTTTATTATTCTAAGAATGCGTTTTGTGTTTTTCCTCACGTCTCCATTCTCTCCGGGATTTAATTTATAGGTTTTATCATTATCTTGGTATGATATCTTCGTGTTTTTATTAATTGACCTTTAATGTGTTAGATTTTCATTTTCATTGCATGCATTTTATGTCTTCAGCTATTCCACTGAGCGATGTTACATTCAATTCGAGCTCATTTTACTTTAGTCATGCTTTTGCATAGCCTTTGGGTTTTATGTACTTTGTTACTTCTATTAAAAAGTTCGGATCAAATTAACCCCACGGCGAAAGTTTGTTTGAAATAATTTTGTGCATCCACAGGTTAAGTCACGTGAAGCCAGTTCCAGTTAGTGTTCATGGAACATTTCGTCACATTGGTATAATTTTACAGACACAACACACGGCGTCGACATCAAGTGCGACGAGCTGGACTCCGTGCTTGACGACACCCGGCCAGACCGTCTCTCGGAGACGGTGCAGCGGCTCATAGACAAGGTGGAGGGGGCGCCCAATAGAATCCCTGCTGCTTGGTGATATTCGGCCACCCTCTCCTTCGTTGTTGTGTCCTAGCTACTCATGTGAAATCCTCTTTTGTTTGGTGTGTGTTTGGGTTCCTTGGTGGACTGGTCGAATTCGAATTCTTGTGCAGTTCTTTGCAATTGCTATGAGGCCTCTGTCTATTTGGGTTGTTTGGTAGACTAGTAGAAATTGCTAGTGCTGCATTTCTGATGCAGTTCTATTGCCGTGAGGCCTCTCTCATTTGGGGAGGGCTGTGTTTGTTTAGGCTCCTTGGTTAACTGGTCGAAGTTGCGTGTTGCATTTCGATGGCGATCGCTGCGATTTCATCGATATAAAGTGTTGAGCGTCAATGATTTTGTCCGCTGTATTTCCATCGCAGTTCTGCTTTGATTCTTACGAGTAGGGAGCAACATTGATCTTGTATTGCTGTGTCATGCGTTTTCTTGAACGCCACCAGCGTATTGTTGAGGCTATTAGCCAGAGCTTTCTTAACTCAAAATTGTTTGAGCTGAGAGTTATGTAGCTCTGTGTTGCTGTGCGACAACGACTGTCAATAATTGATGAAAATGTCTGTGGTTTAGTCTATCGATCTGTTCCTTTTTAAGCACCTCCCATGAGGGCATATTGTCTCGGCTATTTTTATCTAAAGACAATCTGTGCATTTTTTAGTACAAAGGACCTATTGTTCTACGGAGGAGTGTTAGTTTAAAGTTCTGAGGTATTTTTTACCTAAAGAAGCCTCTGTATAAACATGTCGAGTTTCGAGCTGTTCTCTGTTTTGTGACCTAGTCCCAGCTCTGACTGGAGTTTGGTGCGCGCTCTTGCGTCATGCCTAGTGTAACCCTATATCCACCACCATCCTTTCTGAAGGACATTAGGAAATCACTAGCTTCGATCTTATTTCCTGAAAACTTTGTTGAAAAGTTCCCATTTACTGGGTTTCATTCATGGTTATTGAAGAAAATTTACCATAATATTTTGTTCAAGACCAATGAAATTATGTTTTTATAGGGTCAAACACGTCAATTTAGGCCGGTTCACCTCGTAAATACTAGTGCAATTTCATGCTGACATTTCAATCTAGGGTAAGGCTGGCTTTACTTCATGAATATCAATGGCAAAACACTACAGAAGTCACTTCTGCATTTCTGCGCTTCTCTCTATTGATGTAATTTAGAGCATTCTGCGCAGAATGCAGGGCCATATATTTGGGTTGTATTTTTTTTTTTGTTCTTGGAGTCACTTCAAGTTTGAAGGGATGCATCTATATGCGTCTATTTGCCATATGTATGTAGATCTTGAAGTTGTTCTTACCATAATTCAATCTAAATTTGGTGTTGAGCATTTGTAATACCTCGCAGCGTGTGGTTTTAACTGTGCGACAAGTATGTTCACTGACTTCAATCTCTTCTCGTTTGGTGCTTTTGTCAAGCTCATGCAAAACTTCGTACAACTTACAAATTGTACATATTACCACTAAAAAAATAGCACTCATTCACCAAAAAGCACCAATGAATTAACTGTTCGTGTGAATGTATATTTCAAGTATGATCGCTTCCCTCAGTTTCCGTGTGAAGCCACGTATACTTGGACTCGCCATTTCCAGTGTATGGAACGGTTGTGTAGATAGCCCTAAAACGATAGTAATTTTCATGTGCGCCATCATCACTTGACTCTCTCCCATTTTGTATTTGGTTTATGTATTGAAAATCTCATTGTAACTTAAAATTAAGCTAATTTTACTTCGATGTATTTGTTGTAGTCAAGAGTCCCATTTCAGCTTATGGGCCATGAGAAATTTTGGTACAAATCGCTCAAGTTTAATTTTTTCTATTGAAATTTATATGGAAGAAAGAAGGAAAAATGTGTATTTCCAAGTTGTCACATGAGATACATGACAACATATTGGCTTTTAAAAGTTTCTTAATATAGGACATCCTAAAACAAATGTTCCATACGAGGTGTACTAATAGACAAACTATCAGAGGTGTACAAGTAGATAGTAGAAGAGACATTTCTGTGTGTGTGCTTTAAATTAGATTCAACTTTCAGCAATCAACATTTATTTTAACAGATGTTGAAGAAATGAATTCACGTTAAAAATATTTCTCCTGGTTTTAACGTTAATTTATTTGTATTTTTTTGTTATGACATTGAATCAAATTGCTGTGCTCAACAACTACCATGAGTAATGTGCTCTTTTCCTCATCAATGACTGAGTTTTAATTTTCTAGTTAATTTTTTGCTGTCAAGTGAAACACTCATCTATTATTATGAAGAACAATGTCTGTATGATTTTTCCCACGTGTTTTCAGTGTAAATTTGCTCTAATAGCCTTGCGCTGTGGGTTGAGTTTTTTAATTTAGGTGTATACCTGCAAACTCCCATGGAGATGCTGACCGTTTTTTTTTTATGTTGACATTTCAAATTAACGAACTGTTGATGAATAGATAGCCCTAAAACAAAAACAATTTTAATGTGTGCTAAAGTCAATTCATACTCCTATTTTGTATGGGGTTTATTTGTTGAACTAACTACACAAATTCTGCCACAATTTTAAAGCTGTTATGTTTGGAAGAAAAAATTTGGTGCACTGCAGTGTTTTCAAGGCCCGTTGAAAACGAATCAAAAGATTTACGCATTGATGATAGTTAAAATCACTTAAATCCAAAAATGTATTTTGCGTCACTGTGACCGAGGGAACATGGGCAGTCCCGGGCTGGATGTTCAGTAGGTTTTCATTTTGCTCAAGTAAAAAAGGATTTTTTTTGTTACGGATCACCTATTTTCGGTTCAGTGCAGTTTTTTAGCACCTGTAACTTTCAACTTCTAATCTCGTTTCAAAAGCATTTTTTCAATCTCCAGGTTTCTATGCGCTGGATGTGGGCTCTCACATTGTGCGTAGATTCTTCATCTTGATTCTATGCGACGCCTTCATCCTTCCTCTCGTGGGAATCTGTTGGGGTTTGGGTGCTTAAGCCAACCGATAATCTAATTTGTCACCGTGACGTGCAAAGCACCATTGGGTCTCCCATGGTTTCCAGGTTTCACGCGTAGTCAGCTTCAGGTTAGCTTTTCTCGATTAAGCCCGTATGAAATCACGAGTTTCTAAATAGACGTGACGAGTTTCTAAATAGCTAAGTGTAGGTGTGGAATGAGAAAGAATTTGCGCTAGAGGCAACGGCGCTAATGGATGCGGATGTAATTTTTTCATGTTGTTGAACAAGTGCTCATTTTAATGTTTTTTGCCTCATTGTTTGATACTTTTTATATATTTTTTGTGTCCTTGAGTTATTTGATGTTAATTTAATAAGCGTTGTAACCTTCTAGGTTTTTTAAATGAAGGTGAACTTCTTTAGTAGTAATTTCAACTTTCTATCCTAGGATTGGGTCAAAAATTAACATTATGTTGCCGAACTATACTGGACAATTACCTCTCTAGTAACTGATCTATATAATTCTAATGAATTGCACGGATGGAGGTTGTTGAGGAATTATTGTCTCTCGGTAGTTTGCCTTTTTTTCTTAGAAAAAATCTTACTATAATTTTTCGAATTGGAAACGTCCTGCTTTTGGATTTAGTAACAATTAATGAAATACTTGATTATTGAAGCGCAATATGAAGGTAATTCATTGTAAGCTGTGAGAGATTACTGGACTTTTCTCTCCCATCGTGAAAATTATAGGAATTTTACTGATGCGAGAGCTAATTTTTGCCTTAAATAATGCGTTTTGACTAGGTTTTTCTATGTACAGTTTTGTCAAACTGAGTCTGTATGCAGTGCTCTGACTTGTAAGGTGCTTTGTGGTTCTTAATGTCTTGTAATTGAATCATATGAAAACCTATTTGTTGGTGCCTTCATGAATTGCAGGAATACCTTCTGGGGGATAGTTTTTGTGTCTGAGAATTGGCTTTCCTAGGAAGAAGTAAGAGGTCCCGAGATAAAGATTAGGTAGGCCTTCCTTTTGTTGAAATAGAATAGGTTTTTATTTTACTATGGCCCATCTTTTTCTAGGTTCACTGCTGTCTTGTTTTTCAGCACCGACTAAATTCTTCTTCTTGAACTTTAAATCTTCTTTCATGAACTTCTTTATCAACTTCTCTGCGCCGGGGATTATATGCAGGAACACACCTTGTGGGTAGATTCCGTGTTCCCTGAACTCTACTAAATGGAGCCTTCATCCTTCCTCTCATCGGAACGCTTTTCTTTTTAGCGTTAAGGGAGGCTAAAACATACAATCCAATCCTTCCTCTCTTTGATCATCTTTGTTGTGTTACGGTAGACTGAAACTAAATTATAATCAATCAACAGCTAAAACTTTATTTGCAGCGGGAAAATTCTGGATAGCGACAAGGTTGAGTGAAGAAGAGTAATGGCGTTAGCGTTTACAGATATCACTATTCGATATTTAGTTAATTTTACTTTTATTTTATAAGCCCTTATTACGCACTGTGCCGCCTCAGGGGGATACAACTATTGTACCTATGGGAATTAGCGCTCCCAGGGGAAAAATTTGAGGGCCCGAGCTGAGAGTTAAATAGGCCTTCTTTTTGTCGAAATAAAATGTTTTTTGTCATGTTAGGGACCAACTTTTTTCGGTTCACTACTGTTCTGTTTTTCAGCACCTCTGACTTTCTTCGTCAACTTTTATCTTATTTCATGAACTTTTTATCCATCTTACTGTTTCTATGCCCTTTCTGCATAGATTCCTCATTTTCTTTTCTCCATACTAAATGGTGCCTTCCTCCTTCCTCTCTTCGGTACGCTCTATTTTTGCAGCGGTTAGGGAGGCTTAAACTAACTTATAATCTAATCTTACGCACTGTGCAGTTTTTACGTTTATGGCGATACTCCTATACTTTTATTTTATTGTTACGTTCTTCTTCGCCGCCTCTTTTAGTCAACCCCTCAGGGGGATACAACTATTGTATCTATGGGAATTAGCGCTCCCAGGGGAAAAATATGAGGGCTCGAGCTGAGAGTTAGGTAGGCCTTCTTTTTGTTGAAATAAAAGTTTTTTTTTTGTTATGTTAAGGACCACCTTTTTTCGGTTCACTGATGTCCTGTTTTTCACCACCTCTCACTTTCTTCTTCAACTTTTATCTTATTTCATGAACTTCTTTCTCATCTTACTGTTTCTATGCCCCTTCAGCATACATTCCTCATTTTCTTATCTCCATACTTAATGGTGCCTTCCTCTCTTCGATACGCTCTATTTTTGTAGCGGTTAGGGAGGCTTAAACTAACTTATAATCTAATCTTTTAGTCAAGTGTATGAATACTTGAAAATTTCGTTCATCATACCGGGATTTCAATGGTCTCGCTAGTTTTGCCGTGCGATTGGTATCGTTGTTTTGCATGAGACCAAGCGCGTCGTCAATAGTGTTTATGGGAGTATCATCTCATATGAGGTTTAGTGTGTCGGAAAGTTAGCGTCAAGCGAGGACGAATTCTTCGGTTTTGTTTCACGAAATAATTGAGGGCGAATTTAATTTGTAAATCAATCAATCATTGTTTCAAGAAATTCATATATAACCGCTGTGAGTACTTGATAATGCACGGAAATGCCTTTTATTTATTAGTTTTCGTAATTTATTCGTGGCGTGCACGGATGTAAGGGAAAGACCAATTTGGGTAGACCCTCCATTTTTAAAATGTTGTCAGAAGAAATGCTAAATTCATCAAATTTTAACTTTTAGCGAAGTAACTACCTCGAAAAAAGAAATGCCATGTCGATAACGCGCACTCACGTGAAATTCTTGATGTGCTCGAATTGAACCACAGTATTTTATAGCGCCTTTATGTGAGAGGTACAATAATATTCATTAGTTCTACATTTCAACGGAGTTTCTACTTACGAGATTGTTTTATAATTTTAACTGTTATTTAATTACCTTGTGCATGATTTCGTTTTGTCTTCAAGTTCAGTAATGAAAATATCTTAATGCTCTTTACTGTTAAGATGTTGCACAATGATGCTAGACAATGGGAATTAATTATTTTAGAATTATCCTAAGGTAGATATTACACATTGGTTTTTCCTGTATGCGAGATTACTAATGGTGCCGGCAAGAAACACTTGCTGAAGATAATGAAGACAGTTAAGCTTTTAAAATTTCCGGTATTTCTGTGACTTATTAACTATGCGACAGTGCGTTAGCAGTTTCGGAAATGTGTACTTTTCAAGGTTTATGTCATTGCTCGCAATATCACATCATTGGTGAATGGTGCAGTAATTGGTACTATTTTAAAATTTACTTTTGTTGCTATACTCATTAGTGTTAATTAGCCGGGCACCACGGTTACTAAGCTTGTTACATGCTACACTTTATATTTCAAGATTTTTCCTGTGAGGGTTACAGTATATTTTGGGCAGGTGTGATGTTCGATTTGTATACGACAGGGGGTGTGCCTGCTATCAATTACGGTCGTTATCACCAGTTCTATGTCCATTAACGTGCCCTTAATGCCTTCAAAGGTTTCAAAAAAGTCAATTTGTATAAGAATTAACTTGTGTTATGATTTTCAATTTTAACATTGATTTATTTTAACTGAATTCGAGTCGTAAATTCATTTAATATTCGTTGTCTTCACGGTTTTATTCATGCCTCATGCATCCATGACTGCTCCCCATATCGCAAATGAATCTGCTAACGTAAATAATTTGTTTTCATTACAGTACCGTGGATGACTTCTACATTTAAAACCTTCCGTGATGTATTCATTTTCCAATTTGTTTTGATGGAAAGTGAACGCGCAAGAAAAACGCATCTATATTTGCTAGAGAAACATTGTTTCGGTGAATCGTTTTGTTAAATTAGGTAACTATTGGCTTTCAGCAGATGTAAAGCTGATGATTCTATTTTACATTTGACAGTTCAGCAAGTTCCATTCTACACCCTCATATATTGCTCACAAACGAGTCTTCAAAGACCTTACTGGAGAAATTGACAAGTTTCCGTTGAAATTTCGAATGCCGTTGAATATCAATGGCTAGGAGTGGAATCTTCTATATTATATGGAACTGTCGTTCTAATTTAAGTTGAAATTATTTGAGTTTAAAATCTCGCTACAGCAGTAGCGGAACATTAATCATAAAAATAAATCTTATATGCATTATTTAGAGCAGCTTTGAACATTAAATTTTCACTAACATTTATAATATGTGCGATTTGAACCCAAAAATTATCTATTGAGTGATAATTTTTGGGTTGAAATCGCACATATTATAAATGTTAATGAAAATTCAATGTTCACAGCTGCTCTAAATAATGCATTCGACTTGATTGGTGAAAACGTCTAGTACCGTCTATGATACAAGTTGGTACATTTTGTGGTAGTTAGAGTGACCCACTCGTATGTAACCAGTAACGTATTATTCACAATTGTATCAAAGTTATTTAGTTAACATTTCCTAAAATTGAATATGCACATTTGTCCAATAAAACATCCTTAATTCCTCGCGGTTTACTTCTTTCCAAAAAACGACAAAATACTCTTCGACCCAACTGCTGATCGAGCAAGTGCTTTCGCCTTCGCCGACATCTGTGGACTCACCTGAAATTTAGAGAATTCGTTATTTTAAAATCACCATTGTTCTACGAGAGATGTACGTCTGCACTACGAAGGGGCTGTAAATTTCTAGCTACATACCTAATTACATCCAAACCGATCTGAACTACTGCCGTTGCTACCTTCACTTGCTATTGTGAAACACATGCAACGTTTGTTCTTGATCACCATTTTTTATGTTGCCATGTTGCATTTAGTATTCACAAATCATAGTGTTCAGTGTTCACAGCTTTCTGGGTTGCTCTCCTTATGAAAAACATTACCTGAGTTAGAAAAACACCCTTGAGTGCAGGACACACAATGACGAATCGACCATCCATGTTTATGAGTTTTGCCATAAGAGACTCCACCGATTTCACTAATTTGCCAAAACAATAATATAGGTATTTCATAAAGGAAAGAAACATTTAGTAAGGAGTAAACGGAACAGAGTCAATGCACGAGGTGTGTTCCCGCACTAAACTTACGCGCATAGAAATAGCAAGTTAAATTTATGAATCAAAACTAAAGTTGAAAATCGTCATACGTGCTGAAATAACCGACGGCAGAAAACTAAAAAGACCAACGGAACAAAAATCTATTCCATGACTGCAAAAAGGAGGCCTATCAAAGTTTTGGCTTCAGACACCGATTCATACAAATACGATAGTTGTATCTCGTGAAGGGGGGAAAAACGCCATGCGAGCAATGTAAGGATCGCGCTGAAAATTATGGTATAGAAACTACGAGCTTTTGATAAACCTATTCTATACGCATGCCACTTGAATTTACTTCCGTGGGAAAAAATGAACTACTACAAATATAAAAAATAGATCCGAAAAACTGTGGCGAAATTTATAACAACTGTCAAACAAGGAGTACATCTTTTAATATCGGATGTTTAATCCGATGGTATTTATGCATTCTGTCCTACCCCTTCGACAAGAACGCAAAGTTTGCTGTAGATGCTCACTTTTGAAGATCCTTTAGCCTGATACCTTTGAATGAAGCCTTAGAAATTCATTTCTCTCTCTGCAAAACGACCGTAACAGCTTTTCAAGGCTTTTATAGGGATTTATAAGCAAAGGCTATAAAAATCAGGAAAAACTTTCGAAAACCCGCGCTTGCTAAAATCAAAATTACATGAATGGCACGTGTATCTGTATTATTTCTATCCGTGTGCATAGTTATACATACCTGCATTAAAAACAGAAAACATGAAAAATCAATTATTTCAAATGCTTACAACGAACCAGTTGGTAAGCGCGCTGTAACTCTCCACTAAATTAATCTATTTTGGAAATATCTGAAAATGAAACATTTCAAACAAACGTAGACAGAAAACATCCAAACAAGAGAAAACTTACAATATATATGCATACATATTAATTGGATCGACATATACTGAAACTGCAACGGTTTTTAAGTAAGTGAACTTTCACTAAAATTGCTTTCTTACTCCAGAACGAAACCACACCGAGATCAAACTAACGATCTCGTTCGAAGGAAACACGAAGGTTGATTCACCACAAACCATAAGAGCACAAATCCATCATAGCCTTTCCCACCAAGAAATTAACGCTAGCACTCACTTTCTTGGCGGCAGCAGGACTCGTAGAATAATCCTCGGTGGGGCCTTCCAACTTTGGCTTTTTCGGGTCTTTTTGTCCTTCGGGATCCTGCGAGGCTTTTTGCTTGGCCCGCAACTGCGCGGCCGGGTCCGCTATTTTCATGCTCACTCTCAGGCGCTCCGATAGAGCAGCGGGCAGGTAGTCCGAGATGATGCCGTGGGCCAGCTGCTGGTACGCCTCTGCCGCGCACCGTGAACATTAATACTCGTACTACGAGCTACGTGTGTGATTAAATTTCCAGCTAAATGAAAAAACCCCCCATAAACATTTACACTTCGAGCTGCGTGCGTGACCATTATAAGCCTCAACACAACCAGCTACGTGCACGAATACCAGAAACCTTAATACTTCAAGCTACATGTAACCACAAAACTTTGCACTTTGAGCCATGAGCGTGAATATCATGAGCCTTTGCACTTTGAGCTATATGCGTGAATACCATAAGCCTTTCCACTTCCAGCTACGTGTATGAATACAATGAACCTTAACACTTCCAGGTAAGCCAACAAAAAGAAATTTGTTTCTGAACACTGAGTGCATCGTTTGAAACAGTACTAATGAGAATCGTCAATTTTAATTTTGTACTATCTGCTTTTGACCATCTTCCATTTTAATTTATTTCAACACAAATCGTTTGTTGGATTCATCGTAAGCTTTGATAGATGCGCAGCGGCTCTTCAAATTTTACGAGAACCTTTTTTTCAAAGATATTCATGAAAACGTACATCAAGTATTCTAATAAACGAGTTTTGTCAGATATCAACGAAAATAACACGCTAACAGTTAGCGATCTCTTCACAAGAACACACATAAGCAGCCTTCCGAAAAAGCAGCACCTGGGTTGCAACGCAACCGGCCATTTTTTGCAACATGTTAGTTCAACTCACATAGCAAACAGAGTTTGAGCGCTGCAAGCTCTAACTTTTTGCATTCCGGTCAAAACATTTAGAGAAATAAAAATTCACTAATTTGGAATAAAAATACCATTGGTTTTCAGGGTCCTTATGGCTGGTAAGACATTTAAATTCATGTGTGCATTAACTCGCAAGTGGATGGATCAATTGTTCATGGTACATCTCAACTCTGCTTGCGGTATAAGGGGAGCATCAACTTTCACAAAACTAAAGTCACCACGTAACGTTTATCAAGACGAACGCACCTTTGGTGTGCTGCTGGTCCATGGTGCGCACGAAGGTGAGGGCCTGCGCAGTCGTGGTGGGCACCTTCTTGGCGATCAGCAGCTCCGCCAGCGCGCGTGTCCGGGCCTCCAGCCACGACACCGCCTTGTCTTCGTTGTACTGCCACACGTTCAGCTCTGCTGGACCTGCAGCGTGTGGTTAGTTAATTAACAAGTACTTTGGCTACTTTCTGGTGTTGTTGCTGACATACATGTTCAAGTGTGCTGGACCTCTGGAGCGTTTTTCATTGATTTATCAGCGTACACTACCTATGAAAAATGACGGGATTTGATGTTTTATTCAAATTTTCCAGATGTGAATGACGAAAAAATATATCCATCCTAATAGTACCTGCGATTAAAACATTCTTGAACTTGTGGACTGATAAAACTCGCATCACAGATAAGAGCAAAAGGCACATAGAAACAGTACAATGAGAAAGGAGCTCATGAAGCAAAATAGAAGTGGTAGAAGAAAATAGTCCGTACAAAAAAACAGGACAGTTGTGAACTGGAAAAACATGGTCAAAAACAAAGAAAGCATATTCTATTTGAACAAAAAGTAGGCCTGGCAAACCTTTAGCTCATGACCTCACATATTCCTCCTGGGAGCACTGATTCACATCGATACAATTAGTTGTATTCCCATGAGGGGATATTTGGGAAGATACAGGAATAAAAATATACTCTGATAAATTTAGGTTAGTCAGTAAAAAACTAAACAAAACTAAAAAGAAACATCCAGGTCTTGATTTTTTTATAAATTTCATCTGAGGAGCTGATCAGTGCTGCATAGCTTTTAATCAATGGAACTTTCAAAAGCAGAGGATTTATTGCTCATTAAACAATAATTAAGCCTACTTAAAAATTGTCCTCGAATGACGCAACGGGTATGAAAGCTTTTCATCCAAAAGTTATAGTTATAACTTATTTTTTTTTCACTTGCAATTATTTTGGGGGAAATCCCCGGAATAATTGGATATCATGTTGATAACTCGCACATCAGATTGTGGGTACCTCGCTCATCAAATTAATAACTCTAGGCTCTCAAGACTTGTTATGATGGCCAGGGTGTCGTGATTGTAAGAGGTGCAGCGCTGCTGCAACACGGTCACCAGATGGACACACATACAACTATGCTAGCAACAATTTGAACTTTGAAGAAAATGAACAAAGCAGAATCAAAATTTTTTTTTTTACTTTTCAAATGCCCTTGCTGAGAGAAGGCAAGTAGAAGAACAGATCATTCTCACACCAGAGCTTCAATGGTTTGTTACAAATTTTCTGACTCAATTTTATAATAATCACATTCCGTTAATTTAATTTTAATTTCCTCCAAGTAATTTTATCATAATCCCATGCCGTTAATTTAATTTTAATTTCCTCCAAGTAATTTTATCATAATCCCATTCCGTTAATTTAATTTTAATTTCCTCCAAGTAATTTTATCATAATCCCATTCCGTTAATTTAATTTTAATTTCCTCCAAGTAATTTTATCATAATCCCATTCTGTTAATTTAATTTTAATTTCCTTCAAGTAATTTTATCATAATCCCATTCCGTTAATTTAATTTTAATTTCCTCCAAGTAATTTTATCATAATCCCATGCCGGTTATTTAATTTTAATTTCCTCCAAGTAATTTTATCATAATCCCATGCCGTTAATTTAATTTTAATTTCCTTCAAGTAATTTTATCATAATCCCATTCCGTTAATTTAATTTTAATTTCCTCCAAGTAATTTTATCATAATCCCATTCCGTTAATTTAATTTTAATTTCCTCCAAGTAATTTTATCATAATCCCATTCCGTTAATTTAATTTTAATTTCCTCCAAGTAATTTTATCATAATCCCATTCCGTTAATTTAATTTTAATTTCCTCCAAGTAATTTTATCATAATCCCATTCCGTTAATTTAATTTTAATTTCCTTCAAGTAATTTTATCATAATCCCATTCCGTTAATTTAATTTTAATTTCCTCCAAGTAATTTTATCATAATCCCATGCCGTTAATTTAATTTTAATTTCCTTCAAGTAATTTTATCATAATCCCATTCCGTTAATTTAATTTTAATTTCCTCCAAGTAATTTTATCATAATCACATTCCGTTAATTTAATTTTAATTTCCTCCAAGTAATTTTATCATAATCCCATTCCGTTAATTTAATTTTAATTTCCTCCAAGTAATTTTATCATAATCCCATGCCATTAGTTTAATTTTAATTTCCTTCAAGTAATTTTATCATAATCCCATTCCGTTAATTTTTTATTTTAATTTCATTTCTATTTAATTCCACAATAACCCCATTCAGTTATTTTTATTTCGAGAGAAATTAATAAGAACATCTGAGACCAGCCCGACCTCCAGACACCTGCTATGCACCTGTCCGTGCACTTGCTATGCACCTGTTGCATCTGTCCCTGCACCTGCTATGCACCTGTTACATTTGCCCCCTGCACCTGCTATGCACCTGTTACATTTGCCCCCTGCACCTGCTATGCACCTGTTGCATCTGCTCCCTGCACCTGCTAAACACCTGTTGCATCAGCCCCTTGCTCTTGCCAAGCACCTGTTGCATCAGTCCCCTGCACCTGCTATGCACCTGTTGCATCAGCCCCCTGCACCTGCTAGGCACCTGTTGGATCAGTCCCCTGCACCTGCTAAGCACCTGTTGGGTCTGCCACACACTGTAGGCTGGAGCAGCTGCACGAGGCCAGCTGAGCTGCAGCTGGGTACTCGGCATCGTCCAGCAGCTGGTCCAGGGGCACCTTGCGCTCTGACTGTACCAACGAGCACAGGTGATTGGTTTGATCAACATCACAGTTGCCTAATTGGTGCAATCAACATAACAGTCGTCCGAGTTTTATACTGGTGGGACATCTATCTTCAGAATGGCTTTTGTTTTCAGACACTAAAGAGGAGTCTCTTCACTCGAAAGCTAAAATTCTTATTACAAATATTTTTAGAATGAAATTTTTTTTGCCACCTAAATTGTGTTTTATTGACCAATTTAACATCATGTCAATGATGTTAACATCATCTAATGTTACTTAGATTACATTAGATGTTACTTCAAGCCTCCCTAACCACAACAAAGGTGTTCAAAAGAAAAGAAGGCAGGCACTATTCAGTAGGGAGTTGAGGGAACGCAAAAACTATGCACGAGGAAACACTAAGCTGAGATAGAAGTTCATGAAATAAAAAAAAAGTGATAAGTGCTGAAAAACACAGTGTGGAGGATTGGCCTGATATGTTCCTGTATTGTTCATGTGCCTGCCACCATATTCGTTACCCTCGTTTCTTTTTGTTTCAGATTTCTTTTGCTAAATCCTATAATCTCTTCTGTTCCTAGTGTCATATTTTGCCTTGTTCTGTTCACCTGCTTGAGACGCTAATCTTAAGATCCACTGCTTGACTTGCTACCTTGAATCATCCTGCCATATTTTGCTCCTTAAGGGTAAGTCTGAGTATGCCTGCTCATTTGACCTTAGTGAACTAGGATTGCTTAAATGTATTTCAGTGTGCCTTGTGCTTCTTGTTCACTTACTTTATTGTCCAATACCAGCATATAGTGCTAATACTATATTTCAGCTTTATTTGTTATATCTCTATCATTTGTTTTGTGTTCAATATCCATCATTTTTGCGTGTGCTTCAGTTCTTTTGCCCCTGTGTGCTGCTCTGCTTTTGTGTCAAATACTGTTCCCTCAACTTTTTTCCTCGGCAGCTTCTGCTTTTTGTGGCTAGCTGAGATGCTTATGTCCCGTGTTTTTTCCTTTTAGAGCAGCTAGGCTGGGACTCTTGTCACTGTCCCGACTCTGAGCTACGTTGAGCAGCCAGATTGGGTAATGGCAGTTTGGATTGGGTAATGGGTAATGGCACCGGCAGTTTGTGACTGGATCCTCCATCGTCTGATTCCCTTCTATATAGCAGCACAAAGTTCTTGGGACATTATTTGCAAACTTGATGCACTCCAGTTTAGACCACTTTATTGATTTATGTACTATTTGTAATCTTGTTCGCCTCTCGAACTCTATATTCCCTTGAAATTGTATTGTGCAAGCTTGTTACGACCCTCTCATGCCTTAGGCATCTGTTATTATTATTATATAAGAAAGTTTTAGCCTCCCTTAATTGCACAACAAAGATGTTCTAAGAGAGGAAGGAGGAAAGCACCATTTAGTTTGGAGTTGAGGGAACGCGGAATCTATGCGCAAGGTGCACAGAAACAGGAAGCTAAGAAAGAAGTTCATGAAACAAGAAAAAGTTGAAGAAGAAAGTAGTAGGTGCTGAAAAACAGGACAGCAGTGAACCGAAAAAAAGATGGTCCGTAACAAAACAAAAACCTATTCTATTTTAACAAAAGGAAGCCTACCTAACCTTTAGCTCAGGCCCTCACATAGTTCCCCTGGGAGTGCCAATTCCCATAGATACAATACCTGTATCCCCTTGAGGGGTGCCTTAGGCATCTGTGTATTTATACATGTGTTTAGGTATAGTCTGTCTTTTGGGCTGTAATTCTTCTTTCCCTATCTAACCATGCTAACCCCTTTTGCCAAACCAGTTGTCAGTTACAGCCAGTGGATTCATTGTATTTGTGATTGTTTCAGTATATGTTGTGCGTTCATGAAAGTTATATTTATACCCCACTGAATGATTTAGTCTGTAATTCCCCTCTTGAGTTTCTCATATTCAGTCTAAGCTCTCCCCTTGCCTGTGGCTCCCATCATTTTAGTCTTTTCATTCGCTACTTCCACTTGAGAAGTGGAATAGCGAGTCATACCAGTCTCCTACTATAGGGGCCTTACCGGGTCAACAGTTATCCCCCAACAACAGCAGTGAACAAAAAAAATGGTCCACAAGCATAACCATATTCTATGTTAACAAAAGAAGGCCTATCCAACCTTTAGCTTGGGACCTCACATAATCATTTAAGAGCACTAATTCCCATAGATGCACAACTTGTATCTCCCTGAGGGGCGTTTTTCATGTCACTTTCATAATGCTAGCCCTGGATAATAGGGCAATATATACAGTAGAGTGGGAGTTCAGAGAAAAAGATAATATGAAACAATAATTTGTGAAAAAATTTAGGACAACAGTTTATGGCAAATTTTAAAACAAAAATTCATGGAAAATTCCATGGCAACAATGTGTGGAAAATTTCACATCACAAATTTGTAAAAAAGTTTCCAAGCAAAAATTTATGAAAAAATCTAGAGTAAAAATTTGTGGAAAAATTCAGGGCAACAAACTGTGGGAAATTCAGAGCAAAAGTTGAGCTAACAATTCACAGAAAAACAAATGATAGTTCAGTGCAAAATGTAAAAACCCAGTAAAATTTTCAAACATTTCACCAACAATATGTAAGGAGTATAAGGAATTGAGAGCATGTGAGGAGCTGACAGCTTGTAAGGTGTAGAATTAAGTGGAGTACATGGCAAAGAGTACAGAGCTTGTACAAAGAAGAGCAGGTATCAAAGAGTCGCGGTAAGTACAGTAGATTGCATAGATTTGAAGGGGGCATGTAAGGAGTTGTACAGTATGCTGCAAAATTGAGAAGAGGGCACATACAAAGTCGAGATAGATGTAAAACAGCAGGGAGGAGTAAGAGTAACCAAGGCAGGACTCACCTTCATGAGGTAGGGGAGTATGAGGAACACGGGGTCATACGGCGTCACAATGTGTAGCTTGCCGTCCGACACGACACTCTGACCCATGAACCAACTCCTGCAAAATTTAACGCACAACTAGTTTAACCTCACAAACATCTCCATGAATGGAAAACGTGAAGAAACTTTAATCAAGCACAAAATTACCTAAATCAGGCCCAAAATTACCTAAATCAGGCATACAATTACTTCAATTGAGGACTTTCTTCTATGATTATAGTGCTACATCACATGAATCTATCACAAACTAATTTTGACATTGATGGTAAAATTTAGCAACTCAATAGAATAAATCAACTTTCAGAGAAATCAACAAGAACATTGTAATGAAGCAGTTGAAGCAAAACTGACAAGCGAACAAAAATAGCACTCCTTATGGCAGCAATACATTACTATCACCTCCCTCTATAATGACATACAGGAAATCAACAAGAATATTACAATGATGCAGTTGTCAAATCCTAGAATTACTCTCATTTCAACACTGAGGACAAAAATAACAGTCAATGAGCACAAACGCACTACTATCTAACCTTCTATAACACCACACAGTTTGGTCCAACACGCTTGCTTGCTTGTTCAGTGTCTCTGTCCCCAGTCATGCCGTGTAACGTGAATACCCAAACTATACACAATGACAGCAAATTTTTATTGTCCTTTTAGTTACATTTCATTTATATCAGTTGAAACTTTCCTAAATAACTCATCCTGATTGGGTAATTAGTCATGGTTAATGACAATGATCTCATGTATGTTCTCAAATCATTTCTAGAATATAATGTTAACATCCAACCCATATAAAAAAAAACAGGGCAAAATTAAGTATCGAATCTTGAGTGAACAAATTAATTGATCAGTCTAGTGCACAACTAGGTTAAGCAAATCAGGTGAGACATAATTGTACACCTTAGAATAGTGTTGATGATAGGATGCCCTAGAAGTTGCTGAGCTTATTGGGGCCCACAGGTAGCATACTCAAACATGGCCATTGTACTTGACTCAAGAATCAATCTACTCCTGTATTGCTTGTGGTAAATAAATTGTTTAAAATTATTTAAACTTCAGAGTGAGCCATATTTCGCCCCTGAGGGAGTTTTCATTATACATACTCTGACCAACCAGTTACAAACTGAATTCTTAGAAATAATTGGTCAAAACTAAATGTGAACATGATCCAGTTAATGTTTGGTATTCCCAGCATTGCTTACAATTGGCTTTAAATTTGAATTGAATATGAAACTTCAATGTTGCCTGCCACAGCCAAAGTGTTGACATTAATCCTAAACTATCATACTGCAAAAATCAATGCATGGTAGAAAGAAAGAATACACATTTAACACATTTCCTGCAAAGTGACCCACCGGTGGTCACTAGCTCATTTTTTATTAGTACTTGATGAAAGTTTAATAAAGCCCCGATACAGTTAATGTTTACTATTTTCAAAGTCGATTACCATAAATGACTTTACATTTGAATTTAATATTGAACTTCAATTTAACCCATCGCAGTTAACGTGTTAAACAAGTCAATTGAAAACTTTTCATTGATGAGGAATAGATTTTAAATATAAAAAACTACCCTTACTCATAGAATACAGACACATCAATAGCATAATTATACAGGATGGATCACAGAAACCTGAACACTGATATAAAACACCCATAATTTAACAATTAATTTATGATTTTGTTGTACCTTCAATTATAAAAAGGGCTTTATTAGTAGCACCAAACAAAAATATTTGAGTACAAATTTTCAGGACCCACCATGTAAATTGCATAATACTCAACACACTTGAACAGCAGCTGAAGAATACTTTGATATCATTTTACAATAATATTGTATATGAAGTATAACCACAGCAATACTTTCATTAAATAAATTTTTAATCAAGATGTTCTAGGAAACAATTCATGGAAAAATACAGGGCAAACATTCTTGGTAAAAAAAAGGGGCAAAAATTTATACAAAAATTTAGAACAATTTATGGAGAAAATTCTGAGCATTAACACGTCAAGTGCAATGGGAAAACTGAAGTTCAATATGCAACTCATATTAGAGGCATTTTAAGAGATCAATTTTGAAAATAACAAACAAATAGATTGTGCCTTTATTTAGTTTTCATTAAGTATTGATGAAAATTGAATTACTGACTGCTGGTCAGCCAGTAGCATTATGAAAATTCCCTCAATGATCACCAGCAGGTCACGTCGCACTCAAAGGGTTTAAGGAAGAAGCCAAGAACATTAACCAAGCCTTACCTGTGACCTTCATCAAAGGCATTTATTTCAGCAACGTTCTTCTTGCCTCCAGCACCTTCAGATAGGAGGAAGAGAGCAGGGGAGTCTGTTCGCGGGTGTTGCAGCAGCACGGCTTTGGCTTCATCACTCTTCATGAGCTCATCTTAGGAATAAAACTGAAGTTTAATACTTCCTTTGTTTTTACAAAGGGAAGAGGAAGGGCCATTTAGTACAAACTAGAGAGCACGTGAAAACTATTTGGTGCATTTCAACACCTATACCCTGCACCTCGACACAGCAAATGAGAAAGGAAGACAAAGAAAAGTAAAAAAATGGCAGAAAAGGTATACAACTACAAGAAGCAAAATGGATGCTAAAGATGGCAGTCCTGAAGACCTATCTATACTCGAGGCAACTGAACAGTATCACATATGGAGGATGATGTAGGGATCAGGAGGGGTGCCATGGAATTTTGTTAGGAAATTAATTTTTTTTTATTATTATTATTATTATGTAAGAAAGTTTTAGCCTCCCTTAACCACGACAAAGATGTTCTAAGAGAGGAAAGAAGAAGGCACCATTTTGTATGGAGTTGAGGGAACACAGAACCTATGCACAAGGTGCACAGAAACAGTAAGCTAGGAAAGAAGTTCATGAACCATGAAAAAAGTTGAAGAAAATAGTAGGTGCTGAAAAACAGGACAGCAGTGAACCGAAAAAAAGATGGTCCGTAACAAAACAAAAACCTATTTTATTAGAACAAAAAGGAAGCCTACCTAACATTTAGCTCAGGCGCTCACATGGTTCCCCTGGGAGCGCTAATTCCCATAGATACAATACCTGTAGCCCCCTGAGGGGAAATTAACTTTTTTTCAATGTTTGTTAGTCTGTAGGACCATGTTGTTATACAATACATTTTTATAACTGAGAGGGTAGCATTCATGACACTCTTTGGTACACTGCAGAGTAGATGGAAATAGACAAAACTCAACTTGAATACTTTATCAAATTTACTTGAGTAAATTTAGCATACTTATGAAATAGCACAACTTCCAGCACTAACTTTGGTAAATGTTTATGGCATGACACTAATCCATTTTTCTTCTATGCACTTTCCATCATAAATCAGTATTTAACGAGTTACAGCAGTATGTTGATGTTCGTCTTTCATGGCCCAAATTTTCTCAAATGATAGATATTTCAATTTTGATTGATTGTTTAATAGTAATGAGATCAATATAAACAACTTTCTCTCTATGCACCTTTCATCACAAATGAGTATTTAATGAATTATAGCAATATAAAACTACAAATAATTCAAATGCCACGAGTGACGTCATGGCTGCCCTGATGTGTACTCCTTATTTGTGTAATTAAATAATTTTAAAACAATTAAATATTAAATATATTGCGTAATTAAATAATTTAATTTTAAAACAATCCATAAATTTATAGAAAAGAATGATGAAGCAATTGCATTTCCAGGTTAGTAAAATCGTTTAAATAAGATAACCTAAGCTAATGTACCCAACTTAACGTAACGTTTATTCCTGAAAAACGAAAATTATAATACTGCAATAACTCGTTAAAAACCTATTTCTGAACAAAAGTGCATTGACGGAAAGTTGTTTTCTCAATCTCATTACCATTCTGCAAGCAACAGAAATTGGAAAATCGATTAGTGTGCAGTGGCAAACAAAAACCCTAACTTTATTTTCCAAGCAACTTCATATTTAGTTTATGCCTTTACATTATTCCTTATAGTATTAGGCCATTAGGATATACAGTAGCCTAAGATGAAGAATTAAATTCTAAAGTTTACATAAAGTGATGATGTGACAGAAATTTTAGCAAAGTAATTTTTTCTTCATACATACCATGGAAAAAATAAAGAATTTATGTTATAAAATTAAAAAAAGCTGTTGCTGCTTATAATCCTATTTAATAAACCTAAAACTATCATTTTATCCAAAAAAAATGAAAGGAAAATGGATGTACATCTACTAATTTGAATCAATTTCATACTCAGGCAATGCAAATTCAGAAAATACTCTTGCAACTTCATCAGTAAAAATACTTACTAGGCAAGAAAAACACTTTTTGTGAGGTTTGGATGGTAGGCAGCTTAGGTGCAACAGGTTCTGCAGCAGCCTTTGACCTGCTGCTTCTCTTGCGAGGGCTCATGATGATTTTTCTAATTTATCTGCAGAGCATGACAAAAGTATTTCAGCAAAGAATAAGGCATGATAATTGCTGATTTTTGTAAAATATTTTTTATTGTTGGTTAAATCATTCTCAAATGAAGACAAAATTTATATAAATAATATAGTGATATTGTCTAAGTAAATCGTTCACTCATAATATATAAAAAATTATTTAAAAACTAATAATCTACAAGTACTTCATTTCATATGTTCAATTTTATAAAGATATATTCTTTTATAGGTAAATCTGAAGGTTATGTCAGTTATCGATTTTCCACTTTTTGGTCCCTGAACCTAATTAATTGAATCAAAATAAACAAGTTTTCTTCTATGGACTTTCCGTCTCAAATGAGTATTTTATGATTTATAGCGGTAGGTTTAGTTTCGTCTATGTTGACGAATGAGCTAGAATAAACAGCTACTCATCGATTTCCTAATTTTTGTTGCTTGAATCGTGGTAATAACATCGAAATAAACAACTTTTCTTCTATACACTTTTTTCGTCAACTAAGTATTTAACGAGGTGTAGCGGTAGGTTTGGTTTCGTCTTTGATGACGATCAGGCTGGAAGCGGGTGCGCATTGCAGTGTTGCTGTCCGACGTGCTCCTTGAATTACTTGCCACTTCAAACACTGGAGTTGCGGTAAGTCATTAACAGCAATAACTAATAAAATACTCCTTTGAGACGGAAAGTGCATTGAAGAAAACTTGTTTATTTTGATCCAATTAACTATGCTTAGGCATCGAAATTTACAAAATTGATAACTGACATATCCTTCAGATTTACCCTTTATAATAAATAAATGAATAAATAATAAAACAGATAAAGGCTTTCTTGATAGCCTAGTTGTTACTCAGATATTTTTGAGAATTATATAAATTTATGGTTAAACAAAAATACCAACATGTGTAATTTTTATTTTATCAAGAACTATGTAGAACATTAAATATTTGAATTAAACTACATAATCATAAAAAAATTAGGGTAAATCTGAAGGAGATGACAGTTGTCGATTTTGCAAATTGTAATGGCTAAACATGGTTAATGACACCAAAATAAACAAGTTTTCTTCTATGCACTTTTCGTCTCAAGTGAGTATTTTACTAGTTATAGCGGTAAATGACTTACCGCAACTCCAGTCTTTGAAGCGGAAAGAAATTCCTTGATCGAGTTGTATGGCAATACTGCAATGGCGTCTCGCTTCCAGCGCTCTGTCTTGAAAGACGAAACCAAACCTACCGCTATACCTCGTTAAATACTCATTTGACGAAAAAAGTGTATAGAAGAAAAATTGTTTATTTCGATGTTATTACCATGTTTCTAGCAACAAAAATTAAAAAATCGATGAGTAGCTGTTTATTCGAGCGCATTCGTCATCAATGACGAAACTAAACTTACCGCTATAAATCGTAAAATACTCGTTTGAGACGAAAAGTGCATAGAAGAAAACTTGTTTATTTTGGGTCAATATTGAATATAATGTTGTCAACGAATTTCATAATTTCGTAGGTATAGATAGGTAATATAGTCGATTTTAAGACGTTTTACATGAATGACAATGTGCCCGGAAATGCTTATTTTTGGAGATATTTAACTTTGAAGTTATAGGAACGTCGTTTATAAAATTGAACAAACGGAGAGGTAAATAAGCAGAAATCCGGTTCTGACGTAACGATAGGTAAGGTTAGGTTTGGTGAAGTTAATTTAGTTAAGTATCCTAACCTAAGTAAGCCTAATATATCTTAATTTAACTCAACCATACCGAGGCCGATGACTCCCGCCAAAAAACTTGGCGTGGTCCGCGTCCGCAAAACGCCGGAAGAGCCATATCGAAACTGCCGTTAATGCTATTCTTACCTGGCGTTATTTATCCTATATCTCCTTAACTAAGCATTTCCGGGCATATTGTCATTCATGTAAAACGTCTTAAAATCGACTATATTACTTATCTATACCTACGAAATTATGAAATTCGTTGACAACATTATATTCAATATTGACCTTATTTTGGTGTCATTAACCATGTTTAGCCATTACAATTTGCAAAATCGACAACTGTCATCTCCTTCAGATTTACCAAAATTAGATCTTTAGTTCATTATAAAAGTTCTCAATGGTCTAGCAGCTCTATTCTGCACTCTAAAGTGTGGTGGAGAGTCAATGAAGCAGGGTTGCCAGATTGGCCATTTCATGACCAATTTACACAAAATCAGTTATTTTTTGAACAGAAATATTCACCAAGATATTGGCCATGAAATATTCATTTGGCTATTTTTACAAATATTGCACAACTCAAGAAATAGAAGAACTGCAATATCTTGAGGTGCTCGCATAACACGTCATAATACGAGGCCTGTCGAAAAAGTATCCGACCTTTGGCCAGAAAAAATACTTCAACAACCTGACGGGGTTGGGACCCTAATCCCCTTCAAAGTAGGCTCCTTGTGCTTCCACACACTTAGCCCACCGATCCTTCCACTGCCGGAAACACCTCTGGAAGTCTTCTTTTGGAATGGTGTTCAGCTCTGTCGTCGCGTTCCGCATTATCTCTTCTCTACTCTCAAAACGGGATCCTTTCAGTGGTGTCTTCAATTTTGGAAACAACCAGAAGTCGCAAGG
Organism: Morinoia aosen; assembly: GCA_030386875.1. Taxonomy (NCBI): domain Eukaryota; kingdom Metazoa; phylum Arthropoda; class Malacostraca; order Amphipoda; family Talitridae; genus Morinoia; species Morinoia aosen. The sequence goes on from CM059562.1 coordinate 14,321,876, forward strand.
AGCCAGGTCTGGAGAGTAGGGAGGTTGGCGAACGGTCGTAATTCCATGTTTGGCCAAGAAATTGCGGATCAAATGGGATGAATGTGCGGGCGCGTTGTCGTGATGCAAGTGCCAGTTGTTCGCAGTCCACATGTCTGGTCTTTTGCGCCGAACTGCATCACGAAGTCGCCGGAGAACATCCTGATAGTACTCCTTTGTCACTGTTTGTCCTTCCGGTGCGTATTCGTGATGCACAATTCCACGGACATCAAAGAAAACAGTCAGCATCGAAGGAGTCAAACAGGCAATGCGACGATGGAGCTGAAAACCATTCTAAAAAAAAACTACCAGAGGTGTTTCCAGCAGTGGAAGGATCGGTGGGCTAAGTGTGTGCAAGCACAAGGGGCATACTTTGAAGGGGATTAGGGTCCCAACTCCGACAGGTATTCGAAATATTTTTTCTGGCCAAAGGTCGGATACTTTTTAGACAGGCCTCGTATTGTTTAGGCAAATATATTTTAGTTATCAGCACTGTGAATTTTAATTTTAAAAATGTCAATTCATTTTGTAATGACTATTTTTTTGTAGAATGTGGCCAGTTGCTGACTGATATATCTAGCACCCCAGCAATGATGCATAAATAAAGTCACAACCTCCCAAATACCTTGACAGTGTATGTGTGCTGGGTAAATCTGAAGGATATGTATGTTATCAATTTTGTAAATTTTGATGCCTAAGCATAGTTAATTAGATCAAAATAAACAAGTTTTCTTCTATGCACTTTCTGTCTCAAATGAGTATGTTATTAGTTATAGCGGTAAATGACTTACCGCAACTCTAGTGTTTGAAGCGGCAAGTAATTCAAGGAGCACGTTGGACAGCAACACTGCAATGCGCACTCGCGAGTTCCAGCGCGATCGTCATCAAAGACAAAACCAAACCTACCGCTATACCTTGTTAAATACTAATTTGAAGAAAAAAGTGTACAGAAGAAAAGTTGTTTAATTCGATGTTGTTACCATGATTCACGCAATAAAAATTCGGAAATCGATGAGTAGCTGTTTATTCGAGCGCATTTGTCATCAAAGACAAAACTAAACTTACCGCTTTAAATCGTAAAATACTCATTTGAAACGGAAAGTGCATAGAAGAAAACTTGTTTATTTTGATTCAATTAATTAGCTTCAGTCACCAAAGAGTGGAAAATCAATAACTGACATATCCTTCAGATTTACCGTGTGCTGCTGTGTGGATTTACATATTAATCTAGCAAAACAAAGACAATCAATAAGATTAATCAAAAATATCAGCACAGGCAAAACTAAATTTAGAGATATTTTGGCCACAAGGTCACCAGAAAATACGTAGGTACCTACGACGCATGGCAAGCATAAAGTTTTGTATGCCAGTATTGTTGTGGATATTAAATTTTAAGACCTCACAATAAACACTTATACAAAATGCTCGACTAACAGAGCTACAATAATTTGGCTATAAGTTGGTTATTTTCTGTACACATTCTGGCATAGGCTATATTGGTCAATATTGAATATAGTGTTGTCAAACGAATTTCATAATTTTGTAGGTATAGATAGGTAATAGGGTAAGTTCCGAAAATTCGTCCACTTCGAAATTCCGTACACACCAGGTATATTTTACTTCAACAAGCTAATATGGAGTTGAAGTTCATCGAAAAGTGGTTCACGTGGTAACTGCTGGTTTATAATATAGTATAATTGCCACACACCGCAAATAAATATCACTGTTTGAACAAAAATGGCAGCCCAAGTGAATGACCTGCGTTTCAGTTGTTTATGAAGTCGTCACACCTTAACTGACTACCATTTTGCAACGCCGACTAAAATTTTTTCCGTTGACGAAGTTGTTGCGTTAGGCGATGTCGTACCTGTGTGAGTGTTGAAAGATGTAATGCTGTCATTTTAATGAGTTTTTTTTCTCCCTTTGTTTGTTTCTGAGGTGTACTAAATTTCGAATCTTTTAACGGCTTGTGTTATTACTTCGTCCACATGTACGGAGTTTTGAAAAAATCATTTTTATGAATTCGTTTGTTCGTACAACGTTTTTTCTTCAAGTTTCTCCTCATTGCTTATGATACTTAATATCTTTTCAGGTATTGATTTAATAGTTTATGAATTGGGACGAATGTTGACCTTAAATTATGGCTCCTCGTAAAAAACACCACTACTGCAATGATGATCTCGTTCACGCATTAGCAGAGATAAAAAATGGAAGTTTGAGTATACGCAACGCAAGTGACAAATATGGTGTTCCAAAAACAACTCTTCAAGAGCGTGTGCAAGGCACTGGCAGGCCGCACAGGGCTTCCACGAGTGCAAAAGTTTCTACCCTAAAACTTCGTTCAAGATTACCCTAAAAATACTTAAATTACCCTAAAATATCAAATAAGCCCATTGTTGGTATTACATGAAAATATTCAATGTATCCATGTTTATATGTGTAAAAATTACACAACATCAGGGTCATGCGGATATAAGAAAATGCAATTCTCTGACTTTACGGAGTCATATGTGTCACGATACGTGCAACATTTTATACTGCTTTCAATATACTGTAGTTTATCTTCTTTGTATGGTTACCTAGTTACAAGCTCTGTTCAGTGAGCGCAAAGTATAAGGCCAGGCAATCTATTCCTGACTAGCAGATAGAAGCAAAGACATAGTAAGAGGAAATGAACGACAAAGTATTACTCGAAACATTTATTTACGGAACGCAACACAAACGCAGTTTCACAATTTTTTCGCAAAAAATTAGAGGTTTTTAGATGTGAAATAAGTTTATATACACCCTAATTCTCGGTACAATTGCGAAGAACGGGCCAAGAATGTTGTGCACTAAATGAAAAATTTCAACTTTCCAAAAATTTTCGCAATCAGTATACTCACTCAATTGGTTCGAATTTAACTGCGTATAGTGATAATTTACGTTGAGTAAGGCGAAGCATATGTTGCTCAAGGTTCAAAGTTAGCCCAATAAGAGTCTTTCAATTTCAAAAAAGTCTCGTTACAATTAAGAATCTCGGCCCATGGCCGGATTATTTTTCGACAGAAGCCTACATGTCAAAAAAGCCAAAAGAGTCGAATACTTGTGGCTCCTCCAAGAATCGGAGTCCAACGTTAGTAAACCCTAGTGACAAGAATAATGGAAGAAGAACTTCGATTGCTATCTCGCAAGCTTTTTGTTCACTCCCCAAATCTATTTCCACCAAGCCAAAATTTCTTCTATAAAGTCGAAAATACATTTTTTTTAACCAATAAGCCACAGAAAGTTTGGATTCCATCATAACATTGGTCGTGTCTGAACAGAACCCTACACTGTCGATCAATTTAATAGTTTTGTCACTGAAATCTTTTTTATGTGTAGTAAACAATCCATTGGCTGTGCTATCCTCTTTTTCAACAAGATCAACAGAGGAGCTCTTAATTGCACTCTCACTTCATTATTGGACGATGACTCCGAGCTGTTTAGCTTTACTACGATCAGTTGTTCCATCAATTATTACAGAATATAAAGTTCATTAAGGACAACGACAAGATCACTTAGTAGATGTTTACCAAATCATTGTTGAATAATGTTTGAAGCTCTTTGTTTCCCTAAGCTTACTTTCTTTAAGAAACATTTGTTTCAGTAGTAACGAAATAGGCAAATCATATCAGAAAGATTTGCACATATCGGCAATTCAATTTTTGTACCTGACTCGTCGATTGGATCGTGTGATAAAATGAACAGAAGTATAGTTTGTGTTTTCCTTCTCTGTACTGAGAGATTTTTATAGCGTTGAGAGTTAGTATGAAGAATAATCTCAGATTTACCAAACGTAATGATAGTTGAGCAGGTAGTGCTGTATGCCAAATCCTTACTTGAAGTATAAGACTGAGACTTTTCTAACCAGCCTCAAAACAGTTGTTCGCTTCTCTATCCTTCCTTCCCTTTTCGTGAAAAGGGCTTAACAGACGGTAAAATTTGGCTTTCCTTCATGAGTGGTGTAGCAGCTTCATCGTACACAGAATCTATTTAATAATACCAATTTTACTGAGATGCAAGTAACCAAATATTTTGTCACGATGCAATACTGCACGTGACAGCACCTGACACAGTTAATTGCACTCGAATGAAACAAAACTACCTACCCTCGACTCAGGGAGTGTCGTTTTGTACACGTTACATAGCTGTTCAATTCCATTAAACGACGATGACCGATGTATAGGTGTAAATCTTGATACATTTACGAGTTAGTTATGTAAGGCTAGAAAATATAAAATTCAAAACATTATATCAAGTTGCATTTCATTTTAATTATTGTCATTACTTTTAATTAACCGAGGTATTATTCATGTAGCAAATCTGGCCACATTATACTAAAGAGAGATCTGAGTACTGAGAGATCTGCAGCGATATGCACAGCAATTTGCGCCTTATCGTAGTGTGCAATAGACACTAAATTGATAGCTAGTTCGGGCAAACTTGTTCCAAATATGACTCTTATTGAACATTTTCACAATTGCTTCGGTAGCGTACTTCCGCAATGTATCTTACACAAGGTATACTGTATGTGGTACTTGAGAGCAAACTTGATATTGGTAATGAAAACAGGCAATTACCCTACAATTTTGCTGCGCTACCCCGACAGAAGTCGAATTACCCTAAAAATCACGGAATTTTGCTTTACCCTAAGTTCTACCCTAGACCACATCTGATTACCCTAAAATGGGGTATTTTACCCTAAAGTGGAAGCACTGAGGCCGCAGCCCAGACGGTTCAAGAAACGGTTTGTGAAAAGTGCAGAAATTTCTTGAGTCCTGTTATATTCCTATTTCCTCTCATCGATGCCGCATTGTTCGTTGGCCAATTTTCAGGAGGCAATTCTTTTCTCTTTGCATTATTTTTCGTCATTTTCTCTTTGCTTTCATTTTTTTAAGGTCGAGACAGAAGGTCTCCATTATTTTATTTTGTCATCAATAAAGATCAAATATACTGAGACTTTTCAATGTCTTTTACTATTAATGGTAGTTGTCAATCAAATAGGGCCTTATTAGGTGAATGACGAGATGGTTGCAACGTAATTTAATGTTATGATGATGACGTCTTTCAATTAGCAAATGGATGACACATTCGGAAGTTGAATAACACACAACATACATACATCGTATTCTAGATCTATACAGCGTATTAAAGAATTTACCGTTAATTAAATGACAATAACATTTTCAGATCTCGGTGATTACGTTAGTTCTGATCTATCAAGTGACACAATTATTGGAATTCGCATTATTACATCAAATAAGCAGGTGAAGCCTTTAACGTGACTAACAGACGCAACATATATCATTAATATATTGAGAAGTCTGACAAGAACATTGTATAAGGGGTGGAGCCTCGACGCTAGGTTATTCAGTTGAAAAGCAAAGGTCGTCAAACACTTCCAACGATGCTATCCTACGCCTAGACATGAAGCTACTAAGACATGAGTGAGAGTATGGATAGACACATTGAGGGGTATACTTAGCTCGGTCTTGAGAAACGCCCAGTTAGTCTATGCACGACTCTAACAGCCATTGGAACTCTTGGGCAAAGAGCCCACTCCCACCTGTCCGCGAGGACAGGCGAGAGAATCACACGTCTTACTCTCTTAACCCGTCGCCACGTCCTGGACTCTTAGAAGGTCGGCAAAGCTAGCACATGTTTCACATCAGCAAACCTAGGGTTGCCATATATGGTCTTAATGGCGCAGGCTCTAATGCCGCTCGCGCACACTGCTCAGAGGGAGGCTGTGCGACGCCGTCTCGAGTGAGGACGAACACGTTCATTCGTAACGAAGCTTTACGTTAAAATATCACAGGAAATAGCAAGTGTTGCGAGATAATTAAAGTGGATTAAGCTTTACAATTAATATACAAGTAATATATGTAGAATGAACAAGATCTTAAGTCAACAAGGAAGGAGTTGAAATATACGAGTAGAATGGAAGCGTTTGGAAATGATCCTCGGTACAAGCGTCGGTCGCGGAGCAAAGAATACAAAGTCCAATGGTGGATGCTCGTAGAGGGGGGGGGGGGGGGGGTGCGAGGTTCGCTGGTTGATTCGAATGATGCTTGGCGGTTGGTGAAGCTCGTCTCGAAGCGTAGTTTGTAGAGTTCAGAAATGCTGTGCTTATTTTCGAGAACATATTATCCAACGTCGGGTCTTTTAGAAGATGGTTGCTTGGCCAAAACAACCCTTTCTTCAAAACAACCCTTCTTATTTGAACACGACGAGAATCTTCCATAGTAGAACTATGACAGTCCTACTTTAAACTTCAGTCCACCACTCGTAACTTTTGAAAAAATGCACCTATCGACTTCAAATTACTTTCAAACGAAAGAACAAAACATTGTCTGCAAAGGTGTTATAAACACATTCAAAATTGTTTCTGAAAAGTACAGAAATTCTTCGATGAACCTGTACGACTCACGCGCCGTCGAAAGACCTAAGTCCACCATTCGCAACTTTTGAAAGAATGCACATATCAACTTTAAATTACTCTCAAACGGAAGAGCAAAACATTTTCTACAAAGGTGTTATAAACACATCCAATAAAGTTTTCTGAAAAGTACAGAAATTTCTCAATGAATCTGTACGACTCACATGCCACCGAAAGACTTTAGTTGACTCTTTCGCGCTCGCGATGGCAGGCGAATCAAACATTTTTATCGAAGAATTTCTGTACTATTCAGGAAAATTTTTTGAACGTGTTTATAACACCTTTGTAGAAAATGTTTTGTTCTTTTGTTTGAGAGTAATTTGAAGTCAAAAGGTGCATTTTTTAAAAAGTTACGAGTGGTGGACTAGTTAAAGTTTAAAGTAGGACTCAAGAAATTTCTGTACTTTTCACAAACCGTTTCTTGAACCGTCTCGGCTGCGGCCTGCCGGTATCAAAACGTACGTATCAAATCCATTAAAAATGAACACGCTATTATATTACATAAAATTCGAACGCTCACAGGTAACTTTAGCGCTAAACAAAAATATAAATTTCATTTTAGAGGATGTACGAACTTTTGTAATGAGATTCGAAACGTGGTCGAAATTTTGAATTAATTTCGAATTTGGTACGAACTTTCGAAAATTTCAGTTGGAGAAAGTGTTCACAAAGCAAGTTGTTTTTTCACATCAAGATTTGAAAGATCCTTTTTAGAGCAAAGCACGATGAACCCAATGCATTTGCGCTTTTTTGACGATATTTGCTGCAGCAATAGCGATCTCGAGAACCGTTTGAGAGGGTTTGAAGTTTGAACCGTTTAAATCGGACGAACTTTCGAACTTTACCCTATAGTCGATTTTAAGACGTTTTACAAGAATGACAATGTGCCCGGAAATGCTTAGTTTAGGAGATATAGGATAAATAACGCCAGGTAAGAATAGCATTAACGGCAGTTTCGATATGGCTCTTCCGGCATTTTGCGGACGCGGACCACGCCAAGTTTTTTGGCGGGAGTCATCGGCCTCGGTATGGTTGAGTTAAATTAAGATATTCTAGGCTTACTTAGGTTAGGATACTTGACTAAATTAACTTTACCAAACCTAACCTTACCTATCGTTACGTCAGAACCGGATTTCTGCTTATTTGCCTCTCCGTTTGTTCAATTTTATAAACGACATTCCTATAACTTCAAAGTTAAATATCTCCAAAAATAAGCATTTCCGGGCACATTGCCATTCTTGTAAAACGTCTTAAAATCGACTATATTACCTATCTATACCTACGAAATTATGAATTTCGTTGACAACATTATATTCAATATTGACCGCTATATTTAACAAATTAAAGTACACCTGAAGTTCCTGCCTGCGCACTGGCGCTAACTTTACTACATCCATCCTTTACTCACAGGCTTTATCGTTAAGATCTGTCCAGACTTTCTTCCCCGTAACCTTTGCAGAGCCACTTTCAATAAAATCGCGAGTAAAGTAGGCGGTGGTAAATATTTAGCTTCTTCGTCCCACCTTCGTCTACAAACTGAACTGTTATGAATAAAGTAAAAAGTTATACTTGAAATTGCTGCTTTTACCCTGAAAATCATTTTTCCACCAACTGGGAAAATTAAGTCAACTAAACAGGTAGCATGAAATGAATTCTTGGGACATCATTTACCCTCAAATTAATTTTTCGGAAGAATATGAACAAAGTTAATGCTGAATGTATGTTTTATCATCGAAATGAGTGAGCCAAATAAAACGGCTTTCATCCTTCTTCCCCCCAACACCAACAACCAGGGTTGCCAGATGATCTAACCTAAATTTCCCTGTTTTGGTCACAAAATTTCCCTTTTTTGACTAAAAATTCCCTGTTTTGTAGACTCTACAAAAATACTACATACACACATAGAATCATATTCCTTTCATAGAGGATACCTATTTCAGTGAATAGCCCTTTTATTTTTGCATGCAAACATGTTGTTGTAGCACTAATGAGTGGGATGATAGTCGAAAATGGATCTTTAACAACATCTTTTTTAACAACCCTTTCCATCAATGCCAAATGCTTTGTACTTCATTTATATGTTCATTCATCCGTTATCAGTGAAAAATAATGATTCTTCAAGAGCTCATAAGTATTATCACTCACTTCGCCTCTTAAAACATTCTTCACAATTTCAATACACTTAGTCCTACAACATTTGAAGCCTTTCGCAATCTCCGAATCAGGACAAGCTGCTTTCACAACTGGGACTAAATGTTCAACAATAGAATGCGGAAGATTATGCTCATATAGGAATTGAACAAGCCGAATATCACTTTTGTGTACTCGAGTATTTTTTCTTCGTTTACTGCCACTGTGCGTATCCGAAGAACTTCCTGTTGTTTTTTCTAATATCTATATTTTTTGTATTTCTCCTTCCCGCGTGGTTTTCAATACCTAATTTGCCAGCTTTCCCCTCTATTTAGATCACATACTTTAAAATAGAAATATTCTGTTCCTTTTTATTTTTACTGAGCCACCCTCTGAATTTCATTTCAGTTTCCCACAACTCTAGGTACTTTTGGGTATGAATTAAACGTTAACGTCTTACTTTTGATTGTTGGGTTTCATTCCACTGCTTTACATGTTACGTTAATTCACTTCAAAAAATGCGGTAATGCTGAAGCGCGTCTCTTCAAGTTCCTCTCGCTACAACCATTACAATGACTAATGCAACTGTGATGATTAGGATCTATGACTCTGTGAAGCGTGAACCGCGTGAAGTTGAACTGGCGCTGCGCGGTTGCGACGCGTTGGCGCCTCTGATTGCCCCTAGTCAGTATGTGCGCGTACAATACGTGTATCAAAGTTCGAACATGTCCGACAAGTGTTAAAAACTATTAATCCTAAGTAGCTTAGCACAAAATGATAAGTAGCTAATCACTTACATAAAATTTTACATGAAAATGAAGCCGCATAGCAAAATTTCCCTGTTTTCATACGGTTTTCGATGTTTTTTCCCTTTTTCCCTTTGGGACCCAAAATTTCCCTAAAGCAGGGAAATTTCCCTGCATCTGGCAACACTGCCAACAACTAATATTTTATTACCCTACTGATTGCATTTTACCTTGAAGAGGGAAATTTGGACAAGGCACAACACTCCAGCGGCGTTTGTTTATACCGCGCTTGCTGTTCCCCCTACGAATAGTAAATTTTACCCTAATGTTAGGTTCATACAGGAACCGCAACATTGCATTTATTCATGCTCATACATGTATCCGAGAACTATTTATTTATTATCAATTCTTAAATTTCATAAGCAGAACAATTACCATTGATATATTAATATTTTTGTAGCGTATGAACAACTACCCATTTTTCCTCTGTTACGCACGAATTTAAGCATTGGTGTATATTAAATAATGAAATTTAAATGCGTGCTCGTTTATAAAATAGACTATCATTTCCATAAATCCTCCTACAATTCCTGAGGAGCTCTAAAGATTATTGTGTCTTTGAATAAAGTTTTAGTTCCGCCACATCATCTCTATATTCAAGAATGCGACAAAATTTTGTACGGAAATTCTTATTGAAGTTGACAATATGTAGCATTAGCTGCAATGGCAATATGATCAACGATGAACAAAGCTGAACACGTTCCTCTAATTAAGGTTCACTCACCAAGGGTCTAAGGCACATATATGCAGTGAGTGCAGTGAGGACGTCTGTGTCTTTGCTCCGAAACAAAGTGCCCAACTGGTTAATGATCATGCATTTCTAACCAAAAAAGAGTGCCCACTCAGACCATGAAGATCCAAGAATGAATTTTATCTAACCAAATTCAAAAAATCGAACAAAAAGTGTGATATTCTATCAGAACAAGCACTCAACCCTTGCTTCTTTTTTGAGAGTGTCTCTCTTCTCACAAGATGGCGACAAGCCCAACCAAGGACAATAACAGCGAGGGTATGCTGGAGCTTGACTATCCAGACGTACGAGGCCTGCCAAAACAGACTAAGCAAGTAGTTTCCATCCTAATTGATCTCTTCAAATCAGTAATGAAGAAATTTCAAAGCGAAATTAGTGACTTGAAAACAATGATTGAAACGCTAACAAAGAAAGAATCAAATCAAAATGCAAGGATTGAAGAACAAGATAAGAAGATAAATAACATAGTCTCTCGTCTAGAGCGACTCGAACGGAAAGAAGTACGTGAAGAATTGGAGAACAAAAAACGCACTTTGGTTATATCAGGGGAACTGCCGCAATCACGTCCTGAAGAAAATTGCATAGAAACGGTGTGCCAGCTCCTGAAGGACCAACTCAAAATCAACCTGAGTAACTCTGACATCACCACAGCTAGCAGATTAGGAAAAAAACCTCCACCCGGAAACGTCGATAGAGGAAACATTTCTTTTGAGCTACGAAAATACGAAAAGAAGCAAGAAGTTCTGACAGCCTGCCGTGTGACAAAACCGGAACAACTCTACGTGAATGAATACTTAGTACCTCCGCGAGCAAGTATAATGTACACTCTGAGATTGGCCAAACGAAAATTTCCGGAACAAATAGGACCCGCAAGAAGTTTGGATGGCAATATCAACGTCTTCTCTCCAAAGATACCTGGCCAAGTAACTCAGAGACCTTGTAATATAGCGAGTAGTGTAAGTTCTAGTTAGAGAGACCAAAAGTTAGCAACGCTCGAGAGAGCAACACTCGCAGCCAGTTTTCTAGTGATCTCGGGCTGAACAACAAGTAAATGTTGGCCGAGTGTGTATATAATTACCTACTGTGGTTAGTATCTAACTTCTTAATTTCTAAACTAATGTACTAATTCTATTCTACTCTATTCAATTTATTCCCGCCTATCTCCGCTCTACTCTCGCTAACCACATTCTGGTATCTGAGTATCTATGTTGTAAGGTATCCAAGAGGTGAGTGGACTATTTACCTAAATTGCTGTGTCATTGCATTTGTCTATTGATGTGTTATTTGTGTCTATGTGGAACCTATACTGTGCTCTAGTGTAGGGTTACTAGAGCTACAACACTGGCGACGAGGATTTTTGTAGAACTATTGGGAGAGGCTAGACTAATGAAGGAACTCAGAATTATTCAATGACTAGAGTATTGATGCTGTAAATTTCTGTTTTTTTTTAACAAGGTGTATTATTACCGTCTCTTGAATTGGCTACTCTTGCAACTGATATTGTTGCTACTACTATTTCAGGTAGATATCTGACAATTAGCTGTAAAGCTGGGTAAAAATGCCAATGCTAGGCTCAGTGGGAGAATTCAATCCTTTAGAGGAAGAATTCCCAGAATATGAAGTCAGGCTAAACTGCTTCCTGAGTATTAATAAAGTGGAAGATTCAAATAAAGCTAAAACATTTATTGCTCTGGTGGGTCCTAAAATTGTTAGGTTAGCAAAGGACCTACTCTCCCCTAAAAGACTTTTAGATGCTATCTATGATGAGATCATGGAAGCGTTAAGACGGCATTTTAAGCCGACACGCAACCAGATCTTTGAAAGGTTTAGATTCCATAAGCGGAACCAGAAACAAGGGGAGAGCATTGCTGATTTTGTGGCTAGCTTAAAGGCCCTTTCAGACACCTGTAATTTCAAACAGGAAGTTCTAGAAGAAACACTGCTAGACAGGTTCATACTGGGTGTGGCCAGTAATGATGTTCAAAATTGTTTGCTGAATGAAGCTGACCTCACATGGAAAAAAGCCGTGGATCTGGCAACTGCCAAAGAAATACAACTGAGGGAGACGGTTGTGTTAAGGCAACCTAATTCCATACTAAATGTGGGCCAGCATAGAGTAAAGCAAACTACTATTAAGCCTCAGGGCAAAACTCAGGCTCAAGCTAGCCCCAAATCAGCATGCAGCGGCTGTGGTAATCTGCACTGGCGTAGAGATTGCCCCTATAAAGACAGTGTTTGTCATGGTTGTGGCCAAAAAGGCCATCTTAAGAAATGTTGCTTTAAATTGAAAAATCAAAATTCTGCTAAAGGCAACAAAAATAATTTTGTGCATGCTATGCATGAGAAAAGGGGGAGGGAGCACCACCCTAACCCTAATAGAACTAACAATGCAACCTGTGCAGACTATCCAGTTGCTAATCTAGGCTGTTATGGGGAGATTTTCTCAATAGCCGAAGAAATGAAACCCCCCATTAAAATGAAAATATTACTAAACAATACCCCACTGGAAATGGAGGTAGACACGGGTGCTGCCAGGTCTATCCTATCAAAAGCTGCTTATTGTAAACTACCAACAAAAACAAGGCCCGAGTTGAGACCTTCTGATTTTAAGCTTAGGACTTATGGTGGAACCACGCTAGTGGTTTGCGGAGAGATTAGGGCTAACATCCAGCGTGAAGCTAGTGGTAGGGCTCCTCAGCTAGCCACTATTGTAGTGGTAGACAGGGGAGGTCCAGCTTTGCTGGGTAGGGACCTGATTGATTCCCTTGGGCTAACTATAGTAGCAAATGAGGTCAACAAATTGACTACCTGCCCTGAAGAGTTAGAAAATAAATTCCCCGACCTTTTTCAACCAGGTCTAGGTTGCTTTAAGGGAAAGAAATTCAAAATAGAAGTGGATCCATCCGTACCACCAAAGTTTTGTAAGGCCAGGAACGTGCCTTACACACTTAGACTAAAGGTGGAGGCAGAACTTGATAGACTGGTGCAGGAAGGTTGTGGTGCCCGGACAATTGCTGAATAATTAATAAAAATTTAGAATTTAACATAAAGTAATTTTGTACCTTTTAAACAGTCTTTTATTCAAAGATAAATAAATATTAAAATAGATTAAATCTACACCGTCTTACGAGACGAGTTGAGTGAACCTTTATGGCAACATTTTGCCAAGGCCGACCGTGAGGCTGTAGACACCAGCCCATTTGCCTAGCTACTACGTCAGGATGTAGACGTAGCGTATTCCCAACTTGAACCGTCTGGGTGAGTGTCTATTTTCTGCCAGTGTTTAATTATTGTGTTGATGAAATAACTACTACTTTCGTGCCTTGTGTTCTGTGTAAAATTTTGGTTCTTATAGTACATTGAGAATTTTAGAACGGAGCTTACGATAAAATAATATAGTTGTTTCTTTACATAATTCGTGATTACTAGTGCGACTTACAGACATTACGTTGAATTTTGATAATGAACTAATAATGATATGTGTCCATAGTCGTTATATTCATTTCTTTTAAATCTTTTGTACCTAGATATAATAATTGCATTAGGCGTGTCAACGTGCTAGAAATGTCTTTACATGTGTATTAACGTAGACCGTTTTCACAGGCCTACTCCGCCGCTACCCCCTTTTGTTTACCCACTTACTTGCACCTTACTCGCGCCTGACCATACATTACAATGCCGTTATGTTAATATGGCAACGTCTAATATCATCTTAATGTCTCGAGGCTCATATCACCTATTCATTTTATCGACTGCCTCATTTCCTTCGTTTGTTCAAGTTACCCTTACGATTACACTCTTTTAGTCATACTATTTTACGTTCTCGTTACTTCTTGAGATTACTGGCCTCAGTAGTCTAAACAATAAATCCATTTCTGCGACCGACTCGTTACTATTCCTTGACGGGTCTTAAACCCCGTGATAGACTCGAAGGAGGTGCTACAGAAAAATTAGCAACCTCATACAGTGGTGACCCCTTTCGCTCCAACACCCACCTTCATTATATTCACCCAACTCATATTTTTACTCACACATAAAAAAACACCCACTATACATAATTATAACAAAAAAGGGGGTAGCATTGCCGATCGCCGAAGCCAGCAGCCGAACTCCTGCAAGCCGAACGTTCTGGACGCCATTACCAAGAAAGAAGAAAGAAGACCCGGCGTGGTGCCCAAGAAGCCGAACACAGTCATAGCAGCGCTGGTTGTAAGTGGACACAAAAAAATCCCAGACGGTTAATTTCTCCCCATTTGCAATTTTGTGATAATTAATTTATATTTTCTTTTATGAGTGTACCCATCATTTCCATTGGCCAGTTGCGCAGCATTATTTTCTTTCTAAAGTTTCCCCTATTTTTGACATTTTCTCTAATTCTAACGTTTCGTTTTCTCCGATTCTTAGGAACTACTGTTGTAAATCTCAATTTAGCTAAAGTATCCACCTATTACGATGTTTTGCCCTAGAAGATCCCTTATTCTCGTTTCTACTTTTCCTTTTGCTTTTCTACTTTTCTTGGTGGAACCTATACTCTTCTTCATTATGTATACTATGAACGGATTTGATTCTTTTACTTCGTCTAATGACTCACGTATGTAGCTTCTCTACGTGCAAAAATGTTCTATTTTCCGGAAGATGAACTCAATTTTTGATTTTGAGGAAGCGTTCCTGGACGTTCTGTCCACAATCTCCTTCTTCTCTTTCAAATTAAAAAAAATGTTTCCTATCTAAAAAAAATATCTTGTGCTTCTGCATAGCGGCAAGTATATATTATTAACTTATTTACTTAATTCCTCGCAAATAGCTCGTTATGCCTTGCTGTCGTAAAAATGTGAAGTTTTCATAACAAACAAAAAAAAAGTAGCCTTTCTTCTAGTATGAGACGAGTGCATACGGTAAACGGTCCCTGCCGACAGAGCAGCCACTAATTCCTGACCGCACTCGTTCTTGATACTCCTGTGGCATGCTTGACTCCTATCGCCTTATGATATTCCTCCGATTTCCGATAGCATCGCCCAGGGCCTTACTGAACGTACCTTTACCGAACGAATTACTTGAGAGACTAAGGCTAAAAAGTTACCTTTTAAGTGACCCAAAACGTGCTATTGCCGACAGTCCTGCTCATGTTTTTCTCGCTAGAAACTTCACATCCTGGTTCCTGACAGCACACAGATGTTGTTGTCTGTTCCACTCAATATTTCCACTGCTTCTCAGGTAGCCATGACATTCGTATCTTGAGGGTATCATGCTTAGGTTCCTGTTTGAAGTGGTGAACGACAGAGGCGCCATAATA
This sequence comes from Morinoia aosen, assembly GCA_030386875.1. Taxonomy (NCBI): domain Eukaryota; kingdom Metazoa; phylum Arthropoda; class Malacostraca; order Amphipoda; family Talitridae; genus Morinoia; species Morinoia aosen. The sequence continues at coordinate 14,337,334 of CM059562.1, forward strand.
AAAACGAAATTCTGACATAATATGTCCAAAAATTGTGATCATTCCTGAATTTCCTCGGAAACTATCCTCCGAACCGACTTTTCAAACTCCTTTGCCTGTAGATCTACCCTGATCTTTTTCCTTTCTGGTTCTACACAGGTAGTTTTTGTCGTAAGACAAATGTAGCTCCTTTCAAACTAAACCTACTTTCCTTGAGTACGAGGCAAGCGCAGGCGGCGTACGGCCCCTACTGATTAGAGTAGCAACCATTGCTGACTGCGCCTGTCCTCAGTGTTATCGTGACCTGTAATGTTTCAATAACATGTCTAATATTGGTCTTTCTCCTATGATACCCCTCCTTGTCGACAATGCTTTATGTTAATCAAACTATTTCGCCACCACCCCAGCAGCTAAAACGGCTGACATGGACCGAGGCTGCAGAGCAATCTTTTAGTGACCTAACACAGGCTCTCGCCACATGTCCTACCCTCGATTTCCTTTACCTCTAACTACCTGGCTTTCCCTATCTCAGTTTCCTCTGTGCGCTCCGCGTCTGGCCAGGGTAGTACTGTGGTGCCCGGACAATTGCTGAATAATTAATAAAAATTTAGAATTTAACATAAAGTAATTTTGTACCTTTTAAACAGTCTTTTATTCAAAGATAAATAAATATTGAAATAGATTAAATCTACACCGTCTTACGAGACGAGTTGAGTGAACCTTTATGGCAACATTTTGCCAAGGCCGACCGTGAGGCTGTAGACACCAGCCCATTTGCCTAGCTACTACGTCAGGATGTAGACGTAGCGTATTCCCAACTTGAACCGTCTGGGTGAGTGTCTATTTTCTGCCAGTGTTTAATTATTGTGTTGATGAAATAACTACTACTTTCGTGCCTTGTGTTCTGTGTAAAATTTTGGTTCTTATAGTACATTGAGAATTTTAGAACGGAGCTTACGATAAAATAATATAGTTGTTTCTTTACATAATTCGTGATTACTAGTGCGACTTACAGACATTACGTTGAATTTTGATAATGAACTAATAATGATATGTGTCCATAGTCGTTATAGTCATTTCTTTTAAATCTTTTGTACCTAGATATAATAATTGCATTAGGCGTGTCAACGTGCTAGAAATGTCTTTACATGTGTATTAACGTAGACCGTTTTCACAGGCCTACTCCGCCGCTACCCCCTTTTGTTTACCCACTTACTTGCACCTTACTCGCGCCTGACCATACATTACAATGCCGTTATGTTAATATGGCAACGTCTAATATCATCTTAATGTCTCGAGGCTCATATCACCTATTCATTTTATCGACTGCCTCATTTCCTTCGTTTGTTCAAGTTACCCTTACGATTACACTCTTTTAGTCATACTATTTTACGTTCTCGTTACTTCTTGAGATTACTGGCCTCAGTAGTCTAAACAATAAATCCATTTCTGCGACCGACTCGTTACTATTCCTTGACGGGTCTTAAACCCCGTGATAGACTCGAAGGAGGTGCTACAGAAAAATTAGTAACCTTCCTACAAGGTATCCTCACCCCTGTACAATACTCGAGATGGGCAGCGGCTATCGTCCCTGTGCTCAAGGCGGATCAAAGCATCCGAATCTGTGGCGACTACAAATTAACTGTCAACAGAGCCACTAGGCTTGACACCTACCCTATACCCAGAGTGGAAAATTTATTTAGCGGGTTAGCAGGAGGAGTTATATACTCCAAGCTAGATATGTCTCAGGCATACGCCCAACTAACCTTGGATGAAGACTCCAAGGAACTCACGGTAATAAACACCCACAGAGGTTTATTTGCCTACAACCGTCTCAGCTTTGGAATTGCGTTCGCACCTGGAATCTTTCAGCGTGCCATGGAAGGACTATTGCAGGGCCTTCCAGGAGTGTTCTGTTATCTGGATGACGTCCTGGTGAGTGCCACTAATGAGCAAGAGCACAACAAGCGTCTCCATCAAGTCTTATCCAAACTACAGGAGGCAGGGCTAAAACTGAAAATGGCTAAATGCCAAATTGGAGTGCCACAGGTATCCTACCTTGGATACCAAATCGACAGGGATGGATTGCACCCCACTGCAGAGAAGGTAGCAGCAATCCAGAATGCACCAGCTCCTACTAATGTAACTCAACTGAGAGCCTACCTTGGGCTGCTTAACTTCTATAGGAAATTTCTAAAATCATCTGCAACTATGCTGGAGCCCCTAAACACCTTACTGAGGGATAAAACCCCGTGGAAATGGGATGCAAGTCAGGAGAGGGCATTCCAGAAGTCTAAACAAGCCCTCCTGGACTCCCAGACTCTAGTCCACTTTGACCCTCAGAAACCCATAGTGGTAGTGGCTGACAGTAGTGCGTATGGTGTGGGAGTGGTGCTGTGTCACCTTATTGATGAAATTGAACGCCCCGCCTATTTTGCCTCCCGAACTCTAACAGCAACTGAACGCAACTACTCCCAGACTGAGAAAGAAGCTCTGGCTATGGTGTTTGCAGTCAGGAAATTCCATTGCTACCTGTGGGGACAGGACTTCACTGTGGTTACTGACCACAAACCTTTGTTAGGGCTATTTGATCCGGGTAGAAGCATTCCTCCGATGGCATCCGGACGCATTCAAAGGTGGGCTCTACTGCTACAATCCTACAAGTTCACATTGCGTCCCCGGTCTGGCGTGCTGTTGGGCACGGCTGATGCTCTCAGCCGTCTACCTTTGACAACTCCCGATGAAGCCACGCCCACCCCAGCGGAATGGACGTCCCTAGTAAACTTCCTTGAGTCAGCTCCGGTCACCAGCACCCACATTCGTGACGGCACCCTAAGGGACCCAGTACTTTCGAAGGTATACAAATACTGCCAGGTAGGCTGGCCTTCGACGGTAATTGGGGATCCCGATCTCGCTCCGTACACTAGGAGGAGAGACGAATTGTCCACACAAAATGGCTGTGTGCTCTGGGGAGCAAGAATAATTGTGCCTCAAGCCCTCCGACAAGCTATGGTGGATGAACTTCACTCTGGCCATGCTGGATCATCCAGGATGAAGGAGTTAGCTCGCAGCTATGTATGGTGGCCGCTGCTGGACAAAGATCTAGAAGAAACGACCAAGTCATGCAGCGAGTGCCTGAGCACTCGAGCTGCACCAGCGAAAGCTGAACTCCATCCGTGGGAATGGCCTGCAAAGCCTTGGCATCGCATACACATTGACTACGCGGGCCCAATGGATGGAAAATACTATCTAGTGATCGTGGATGCACACTCTAAGTGAGTTGAAATTTTTCCCACATCTACTACAACCTCTAGCGAAACGATCTCGTGCCTGAAACACACTTTTGCGACATTTGGATTTCCAGTAACAATTGTTTCGGACAATGCAACGTGTTTCACATCGGCTGAATTCCAAGAATTTGTGAAGGCATGTGGTATGCGACATATTACGAGCGCACCATACCACCCTTCAACTAATGGACTGGCAGAGCGCATGGTACAAACTTTCAAGAAGAATATACGAAAGTCAACGGAACCCCTACGCCTAGCACTAGACAGGTTCCTGTTCAACTACCGGCTAACACCCCACACGACAACAGGTGTTACGCCCGCCGAACTGATGTTAGGCAGGAAAGTTCGCTCTCGTCTTGACCTACTTTGGCCATCAGAAGCAATCGCGTCCAAAGTTGCTCAACGCCAGGACGCTCAAAAAAGATACCACCCAGGGTCTCGCGCGGTTGACATTCAGCCGGAGTCACCTGTGATGGTCCGTCAATACACGCCGAGTTCCCCAAAATGGACCCCTGCTACAACCATTGAGAAAACAGGCCCGGTATCCTACAAGTGCCAACTGAAGGGGGGAGAGGTCGTTCGTCGACACCATGACCAAGTTATTACCTGCTCGAACACCATCCCTGAACCCTTGGAACAACCTACGGAGAAAACCGTTGTGTTTCCACAACCTGCTCAAAATTCATACCCACCACCTCCGACCAATGAACCTGGCTCTGAAACACCTGATTACCCGATTCCCACCCAGGAGGCTAGGATGCACGAGCCTCCAAGTGCTAGCATCTCACGCAGGTCTACCCGAGCTCGGAAGCCTGTGATGAGAATGGACCTTTAGGATTGACTATATTGAATAAGGGGACTGGGGATACAAGGGGGGTTTCTAATTAAGGAGGGAGGGGTGTAATATAGCGAGTAGTGTAAGTTCTAGTTAGAGAGACCAAAAGTTGGCAACGCTCGAGAGAGCAACACTCGCAGCCATTTTTCTAGTGATCTCGGGCTGAACAACAAGTAAATGTTGGCCGAGTGTGTATATAATTACCTACTGTGGTTAGTATCTAACTTCTTAATTTCTAAACTAATGTACTAATTCTATTCTACTCTATTCTATATATTCCCGCCCATCTCCGCTCTACTCTCGCTAACCACATTCTGGTATCTGAGTATCTATGTTGTAAGGTATCCAAGAGGTGAGTGGACTATTTACCTAAATTGCTGTGTCATTGCATTTGTCTATTGATGTGTTATTTGTGTCTATGTGGAACCTATACTGTGCTCTAGTGTAGGGTTACTAGAGCTACAACAGACCTCTAACCATCAATACACCTGAAGAACTAGACAAGTACTTGTTGCAACAGGTCGGCAAGTCCTCAGAGGAAATTATTCGTGATTAGTATTTTTTTGGACTGACGTATTGAGTTCAATATTATTTTGATATCTGTCCACATGTTTTCTTCTTGATTTTTGATTGAATTACCTATACCTCTTCAAGGCATCCACGTCGACCTTGCAGCCTGGTTTTGCTGCTTTCTAAATTGTTTTTCAATTTCTTTCTTTTCTCCTTTTTATCGAATGCTCATACCGAACTTGCTGCTCAGACTTAACTCGTGTATATGTTTCTAAATCTGGAAACAATTTAGGTAGTTAAGATTTTTAAATTCCATAAATAACTTCACTGTCACTTCGTTTTTAAATCCATTTCGTCCTTGCTACATCTTATAAGTGTTATATGCAGAAACCACTGGTACGACAGCCTTGTAACTACATTATTTGCCATTTATGATCCCTAATGTTCCTGCTCATGGACTGAATTTGCGCTCTCCTTATGAAATCATACTAGGTTAGACAATTTAGACTAAAAATCTCTGTGTGTTTTTAGTTTCTCTTTTTTTAATTTAATTATGAGTAGGAATGTCCTTATTTTTACCTTGATCCTGTAGTTTTTATCATTTTTATTTTTACGTTACATTTTACTTACTGTCTCTTAATTCTAATGACTGACCATGTTGACATATTCGACAATATTGATCCAGATCTCAATCATTTGAATAGACTGCACCCAAACCTAAATGAAACTGGAAACTGTAAATACCTAAATATTAAAAAATTCAATGAATCGATGAGGAAGACCTGTAACGATTTTTCTCTATTATGTTGGAACTGTAGATCCATTTATCCGAAAATAGATGAAATATCTTGTACTATCACTGAGCTGAACAGCAATTTTGATGTTCTCAGTTTCACCGAAAGTTGGCTAGACGACTCATCTAAAGACCTGATTCAAATTCAAAACTATTATAGCCATCATTCACTCCGTAGTAACAAACGTGGTGGTGGCATCAGTACGTACATTTCTAAACATATATCTTCGAAAGTCATTTTAAGTGCAACTATGAATCGTGAACATATTGAGACTTTATTTATAGAACTAACGAAAAATGATAAACGGATTGTGCTTGGGACAGTATATAGGCCCCCAACAGCTTGTAACGTCTCTTTCCTGAACGAGCTTCAAACAATAATATCTCAGTTCAACAAGTCTCTATATAATGACATAATAATCTGCGGAGATTTCAACTACGATCTTCTACAATTTGATAGCTGTGAGCAAATCTCAAACTTCATAAATGTTTTTCAGTCTAGCTCCTTCCTTCCAATCATCACGAAACCTACACGTGTTACTTCTGAATCGGCTACGTTACTCGATAATATTTTTATGTTGGATCCGACTGATTTTCTTACCGAAATAATAATTTCTGACTTATCTGACCATTTCCCGGTGTTTCTCATCAAGAAAAATGTCTATAATCCTTGTACCAGCCCACAGGCTGATACTTCTTCATTTCGTTGTGTAAACGAATACAACTTGGGAACAATGCGAACTGTTCTAGAATAATTAATGCCATCATTAGACATCTATGAACGGGACAATAATGCGATTAACATTGATGAAGCAATACTAAATTTAACTGAAATTATAACGACCGCATATAACCAGTGTTGTCCAATAATCACCCGCACAATTACGCCGAAAAATAGACAAAAGCCCTGGATTACTGAAGATATCGTAATCAATATAAAGAAACGTCAAGCGTACCTAGCCTTACTATACGAAGGGCGAATATCTAAAGTAACGTATAACAGATTCAGGAATCATGTGACAAATCAAATACGAACCTCAAAACGAGACTACTTCACGCGCAAATTTACTGAATACAAAACTGATATTAAAAAAACTTGGCGCCTGCTTAATTCATGCTATAAACCGAATAATAATACTACGAAAACAATTGAGTCCGTCGTTCACGAAAATGTAAAATACCACGAGAAAAAAGATATTGCAACTGTGTTTAACAACTTTTTTGTAAACATAGGAAAAAATATAGCCGATAGTGTCTTCAGTGAACCCAGAGACCACTTGCAATACATGGACCATGTCCGTGAACCTAACTCTTTCTTTTTCACGTCAACTAATCCCTCCGATGTAATTACGTGCATAAACAACTTGAAAAATAAATCAAGGGGATTGAAAAATTTTTCGGCTAAAGTTCTTAAGGCTATAGCTGATATAATAGCACCGTGCATACCTTATATTATCAACCAATCCCTTTCTCAAGGTATCTTCCCCAACTCTTTCAAAATTGCGAGAGTCACCCCTATTTTTAAAAATGGTGATAAAAACTGCATTAACAATTATAGACCTATCTCTGTACTACCAATTATTAGCAAAATATTCGAGAAAATTGTGTATAAAAAAGTGTATTCGTATTTTGAAAAAAAATCTTTCCTATACGACAAACAATACGGTTTTCGTTCTAAGAAATCTACGACACAAGCTGTATTAAATCATTTGCAATACCTTATTCTAATATAGATGAAGGAAAGCTTGTTTTTTCCGTATTTCTTGACTTTCGAAAAGCATTCGAAACTACATTGTTATGGCATTCGAGGGGCTGCCCGTGATTGGTTCAGATCATACTTAGCAAATCGGAAACAATACGTTGTCATTGACGACGCAAAATCAGACCCACAGACAATTAGCCATGGGGTTCCACAAGGATCTGTCCTTGGGCCTCTCCTATTTCTAATTTTTATCAACGATATCATTTAATCTACATCATTCTTCAAATTCATACTTTTTGCCGATGACAGTACCCTTTCTGCGGTCCTTCCAGACCAAAATCCCGCTAGGATGGCGGAGCGTATAAATAATGAACTTCATAAGGTTTCATTGTGGATTGAAGCTAATAAAATAAGCCTTAATATCGATAAAACAAAATATATTACATTCTCATACAAGAAAAAAATATCTCTCCCACGCATTCAAATTGGCGAAGGTGAAATCGAAGAAACCAACTCAAGTAAATTCCTGGGCATCATAAAAGACAAACATCTAACCTTTAAAGAGCACATCGCTCATATTAGTTCTAAATTATCAAAATCTATCGGAATCCTAAATAAAGTTAAAAATTTCCTGCCTGAAACAGCCTTACAAATGCTCTACCGAACGCTCATCTCACCATACTTGCAATACGGAATAGAAGCATGGCACGGATCTGATAAAAATAAAACCAACAAAATTTTTACCCTGCAAAAAAAACCATAAGAGCGGTAAAGAATCTAGAATATAATGCTCACACAAATGACTCATTCAAAAATTTACGAATATTTAAGCTCTCGGATCTCTACAAAATCTCCATTTGCAATTTCATTTACAAAACATTAACAAATGATGGCGACAATAGCCTAAAACAACTATTAACTGCGCAAACTGGTCATCACAATTATTTAACCCGAAATAGAAGTAAATTCATGCTTCCTTATTACTCAAAGGCTCGGTCACAACACAGTATCCTCTTCGTTGGAACTTAAACTTGGAACTCAATACCTGCGGAGGTCCGTGAAAGTAATTCTTATAAGGTATTCAAAAAAATCTTGAGTCTCACTTCCTATCAGATTGCTAATCGTGTAAGATCACAAAGTCAAACCTTGTCCCCTACATAACTGGTCCTAATAATGTAATTTGCCTTGGTTAATTTCGCCGATCATCAGTCTGTTCTTGAATCGTTTGTCGAATATACTGTTAAATCTAGTCCATATGAACTATATTGTGAAATGAAGTATTTAATTTCGGGTTAATTATCTCATTGATCAGTCTAATGCGTCTCTAGTTTAAGTGAATTAGGTTAAACATTACTGTACCCCTAAGACTAACCTTGATGGTAGGATGCCCTAGAAGTCACTGAACTTATTCGGGCCCACAGGTAGCTATACTCAAATTTGACCATTGTACTAGACTTAAGAAACATTTTATCTCTGTATCACCTGTGGTAAATAAATTGTTTAAATTGTTTAAATTGTTTAAGACCGCCATCTCACGGAGAACAAATGGTAACGTTTCATCATAATTTTCTAAAGTCGGCGGCACCAATCGGTCTGCGCAGCGCCACGAAACCATCAGATTTCTGCCTTAGTTTGGGACAAGCTTAATCATACTATGATTAACTAAGGCTGAAATCTGACGGTTTCGTGGCGCTGCGCAGACCGATTGGTGCCGCCGACTGTAGAAAATTATGATGAAACGTAACCATTTGGTCTCAGTGTGACGGGGGCCTAACGCAAACCTCAACGAATACGTCATGTAAAGAACCCAACCCAGTGAGTTGAACTTTGTGTTAAATAACACCAAGCCATACCTAATCTCTTCCTAAGCATGACCCAATACCAAACTAATCTCTTCCTCAATATGACCCAATACAAAACTAACCTCTCCCTCAACAGGACCAAATACACAACTTACCTCTCCCTCAAAAGGACCCAATACACAGCTAACCTCTCTCTCTCAACAGGACCCAACACATAACTAACCTCTCTCAACAGGACCCAATACACAGCTAACCTCTCTCTCAACAGGACCCAACACAAAACTAACCTCTCTCAATAGGACCCAACACGAAACTAACCTCTCTAAACAGGACCCAACACAAAACTAACCTCTCTCAATAGGACCCAACACATAACTAACCTCTCTCAATAGGACCCAACACAAAACTAACCTCTCTCAACAGGACCAACACAAAACTAACCTCTATCAATAGGACCCAACACAAAACTAACCTCTCTCAACGGGACCCAACACAAAACTAAAATCTCTCTCAACAGGACCCAGCACAAAACTAACCTCTCTCTCAACAGGACCCAACACAAAACTAACCTCTCTCAATTGGACCCAACACAAAACTAACCTCTCTCAATAGGACCCAACACGAAACTAACCTCTCTAAACAGGACCCAACACAAAACTAACCTCTCTCAATAGGACCCAACACATTACTAACCTCTCTCAATAGGACCCAACACAAAACTAACCTCTCTCAACATGACCAACACAAAACTAACCTCTCTCAACGGGACCCAACACAAAACTAACCTCTCTCAACGGGACCCAACACAAAACTAACCTCTCTCAACAGGACCCAACACAAAACTAACCTCTCTCAACGGGACCCAACACAAAATTAACCTCTCTCAACAGGACCAACACAAAACTAACCTCTCTCAACGGGACCCAACACGAAACTAACCTCTCTAAACAGGACCCAACACAAAACTAACCTCTCTCAATAGGACCCAACACATTACTAACCTCTCTCAATAGGACCCAACACAAAACTAACCTCTCTCAACAGGACCAACACAAAACTAACCTCTCTCAACGGGACCCAACACAAAACTAACCTCTCTCAACGGGACCCAACACAAAATTAACCTCTCTCAACAGGACCCAACACAAAACTAACCTCTCTCAATAGGACCCAACATAAAACTAACCTCTCTCAATAGGACCCAATCACAAAACTAACCTCTCTCAACGGGATCCAATCACAAAACTAACCTCTCTCAACGGGATCCAATCACAAAACTAACCTCTCTCAACAGGACCCAACACAAAACTAACCTCTCTCAATAGGACCCAACATAAAACTAACCTCTCTCAATAGGACCCAATCACAAAACTAACCTCTCTCAACAGGACCCAACACAAAACTAACCTCTCTCAATAGGACCCAACATAAAACTAACCTCTCTCAATAGGACCCAATCACAAAACTAACCTCTCTCAACGGGACCCAATCACAAAACTAACCTCTCTCAACGGGATCCAATCACAAAACTAACCTCTCTCAACGGGACCAAACACAAAACTAACCTCTTTCAACGGGACCCAACACAAAACTAACCTCTTTCAATAGGACCCAACACAAAACTAACCTCTCTCAACAATACCCAACACAAAACTAACCTCTTTCAACGGGACCCAACACAAAACTAACCTCTCTCAATAGGACCCAACACAAAACTAACCTCTCTCAACAATACCCAACACAAAACTAACCTCTCTCAACAATACCCAACAAAAAAAAACCTCTCTTAATAGGACCCAACACAAAACTAACTTCTCTCAACAATACCCAACACAAAACTAACCTCTCTCAATAGGATCCAACACAAAACTAACCTCTCTCTCAACAGGACCCAACACAAAACTAACCTCTCTCAACAGGACCCAACACAAAACTAACCTCTCTCAACAATACCCAACACAAAACTAACCTCTCTCAACAATACCCAACAAAAAAAAACCTCTCTTAATAGGACCCAACACAAAACTAACTTCTCTCAACAATACCCAACACAAAACTAACCTCTCTCAATAGGATCCAACACAAAACTAACCTCTCTCTCAACAGGACCCAACACAAAACTAACCTCTCTCAACAGGACCCAACACAAAACTAACCTCTCTCAATAGGACCCAACACAAAACTAACCTCTCTCAATAGGGCCCAACACAAAACTAACCTCTCTTAACGGGACCCAACACAAAACTAACCTTTCTCAACGGGACCCAACACAAAATTAACCTCTCTCATCAGGATCAACACAAAACTAACCTCTCTCAACAGGATAACACAAAACTAACCTCTCTCAACAGGATAACACAAAACTAACCTCTCTCAACAGGATAACACAAAACTAACCTCTCTCAACAGGATCAACACAAAACTAACCTCTCTCAACAGGATCAACACAAAACTAACCTCTCTCAACAGGATCAACACAAAACTAACCTCTCTCAACAGGATCAACACAAAACTAACCTCTCTCAACAGGATCAACACAAAACTAACCTCTCTCAACAGGATCAACACAAAACTAACCTCTCTCAACAGGATCAACACAAAACTAACCTCTCTCAACAGGATCAACACAAAACTAACCTCTCTCAACAGGATCAACACAAAACTAACCTCTCTCAACAGGATAACACAAAACTAACCTCTCTCAACAGGATAACACAAAACTAACCTCTCTCAACAGGATCAACACAAAACTAACCTCTCTCAACAGGATCAACACAAAACTAACCTCTCTCAACAGGATCAACACAAAACTAACCTCTCTCAACAGGATAACACAAAACTAACCTCTCTCAACAGGATAACACAAAACTAACCTCTCTCAACAGGATCAACACAAAACTAACCTCTCTCAACAGGATCAACACAAAACTAACCTCTCTCAACAGGATCAACACAAAACTAACCTCTCTCAACAGGATCAACACAAAACTAACCTCTCTCAACAGGATCAACACAAAACTAACCTCTCTCAACAGGATAACACAAAACTAACCTCTCTCAACAGGATAACACAAAACTAACCTCTCTCAACAGGATCAACACAAAACTAACCTCTCTCAACAGGATCAACACAAAACTAACCTCTCTCAACAGGATCAACACAAAACTAACCTCTCTCAACAGGATCAACACAAAACTAACCTCTCTCAACAGGATAACACAAAACTAACCTCTCTCAACAGGATCAACACAAAACTAACCTCTCTCAACAGGATCAACACAAAACTAACCTCTCTCAACAGGATCAACACAAAACTAACCTCTCTCAACAGGATCAACACAAAACTAACCTCTCTCAACAGGATCAACACAAAACTAACCTCTCTCAACAGGATCAACACAAAACCAACCTCTCTCAACAGGATCAACACAAAACTAACCTCTCTCAACAGGATCAACACAAAACTAACCTCTCTCAACAGGATCAACACAAAACTAACCTCTCTCAACAGGATCAACACAAAACTAACCTCTCTCAACAGGATCAACACAAAACTAACCTCTCTCAACAGGATCAACACAAAACTAACCTCTCTCAACAGGATCAACACAAAACTAACCTCTCTCAACAGGATCAACACAAAACTAACCTCTCTCAACAGGATCAACACAAAACTAACCTCTCTCAACAGGATCAACACAAAACTAACCTCTCTCAACAGGATCAACACAAAACTAACCTCTCTCAACAGGATCAACACAAAACTAACCTCTCTCAAAAAGATCCAATACAGAACTAACGGCGATGAATGGGGATGAGAGAAACACAAAATAATTATTACATGTTTAATGAATATTGTAATCCTCTGCGAAGGAGATATTAATAAAAGTCACCCCTACCAACGACATCATTAGGTCGAGAGTTCGTGAAGTATTCCTAGTTTCTGAAGCATGAATACGAAGGCACGAGAGACAGGGAAAAACAATAGAAACGCCCTGACAAAAAATTTCATTTGACAATTTCAAATGAAGTATCGGAGGGCTTAATATTAAGTACCCTCATTAGAAAGTGTGCACAAGCGCCTGAGGGAACTGGTTACTGGCCACTCAATTTTAATGGAGGATATAAAATAAATAAAATACGTGAAAAAAGTAAATAAATGAAGTATGGTGTATAATATAGCGCACAATGACGCCATCATTCGAGTCGCACGAAACTGAATTATCTAATCTTATTCTAATCTAATATCCGATCTAATTCATGAAAAACATGAGGACCCCATATTTACAATTCCACATTCGTCGGAGAAATGTGAATCCATTGAGAAACGTTTCAATTTTTTTAAATTCCGATTTTCCGAGGAATTCAATACAGCCATGGAAGGTAGGTACGACTGAGTGTCTAAAAACTTGCAAAGATTTCGATTGGAATAGGAGCAACTGAGTATCGAGGGCTTAAATAGTAGAATTAGAAGGCTTAGGAGAAACACAACCTTTAAATCAGATCAGGCAACTGAGATTCGTAAATATTCAACATTTGAGATATATATCAGTAACTCTATAATGTGTGCATGTTGCTATTTGAGGGTTATTTGAACATTCATGGGTTTGGAAAGAAGTAGAATCATCATTTCAGATATTTAGCGATCGAAGAGCGGAGTCGAATTTCCTATTAAAAATGACTAAGCATTGACAACCGGAGTCTGATACAATTTGAAGCCACTTAAAAAATGCAGTCGTTGACGAGCACAAGCGGATGATAATTACACACTTTACACGTGCACGCAAAGTTGCGATATTCACACATTTGGCCAGTCAACACATGTGCACTCTCTTAAGTGCAAAACATGGACCACGACGCAGCCATATACTGTATATTACCTGCAACCCGCGGTAATTCAACTGACGTCTATGCAAAGACTGCGTAATAATAATATAATAATGATGAGAGGTGTTGATACAATCAACATTAAAGCACGGATGCAGGTCCTTTACTGCTCCCCTCTACGCATGTCGAAAACAGCGTAGTCCCAATCGAGTCTTGGACACGGACGTACACTCTGCTAAAACTCTACACATATGTACACGTAAGGCAGTCATGTGACCAGGAATCCGTTTAAATATCAGCTCTATCATCCTCTGGCACCCGACAAAACGAACTACGGCCTTTATATATCCATCTCGATACGTAACTTTATTGACTCGCAGCTTCTCTACTTGGAGCAACAAATTTCATGAGGTCTATTGACACAAAGTAATCAAACTACAAAGAAAAGAAATGGGGAAGGGACGGGAACGAGGGAAGGAACGGGAACGAGGGAAGGAACGGGAACGAGGGAAGGAACGGGAACGAGGGAAGGAACGGGAACGAGGGAAGGAACGGGAACGAGGGAAGGAACGGGAACGAGGGAAGGAACGGGAACGAGGGAAGGAACGGGAACGAGGGAAGGAACGGGAACGAGGGAAGGAACGGGAACGAGGGAAGGAACGGGAACGAGGGAAGAAATGGGAACGAGGGAAGGAACGGGAACGAGGGAAGGAACGGGAACGAGGGAAGGAACGGGAACGAGGGAAGGAACGGGAACGAGGGAAGGAACGGGAACGAGGGAAGGAACGGGAACGAGGGAAGGAACGGGAACGAGGGAAGGAAAGGGAACGAGGGAAGGAACGGGAAACAAAATGACATAACAGTACAACTACCGCAGGCTACACACACACACACGCACACACCGCATAAAACTTTGAGCAACCCAAGCCCACGGCGCTAAATTTGCCTTTGGCCGAGACGGCAAAGTGGAGAAATTGGCAAAAATATCTTCAGCAAAAAAAAAAGAAAGAACACTGCGGCTAAGTGTATTGTGCTAACTCAAGCCACACGCAATAAACATTTCATAACTTACATTAAATATTACAACAAAATATACAGCTGAACATAAATGAAGTCGAATTGTCGAGCTAGTTTAACGATGGATTATTTCTTTCATAAGCTTGTTAAATTTAGATTAAATTCAAGATGCGGTCATTTGAAGCACTTATTATGCGTTCATTAACTGTCTTTGGGATTGCTTTCAGAGGGCTTGAGATTCAAGTAATCAATTTGCGAGACTCTATACCTAAAACAACCATGAAGAAATTCTAACTATTATACATCAGTAGCAGCACCTTAACGAGTTGAGAAACACGCGTTGGCACCATTTTGTAAGGTTCAATGACTATTTCAATTATAAAATACAAGAACAAGTATGGCAGGCGATATTCTGAACCCACAACGGACTCGAACAAATTAAATACCCGCGCTGTGAAACGCTGCGTTAAGCACCGGCATCTTCAAGGCACGATTACGAAAGTTCTAACAAGAACATAGGTAAGTTTCCGATTCTACGATTGAATCAAGGGTGCGACAGTCAACCCTGAATTTTAGAGAAGGCTGTGGAAGCCTGAATATGCAGGGTTGACTGCCGCACCTTGTAGAAAAGTTAACGATTCTGCGATTCTATATGAAAAAATACAACTCGCAATACACAGTTCTGATCGTAATGGTAAAAAACTTCAAAAATATGAACTCACAATGTACAGTAATGCTAAAGAAAGGCTTCAAAAATAAGGCCAAGAAGAGCCCAACTGAAATACAAGTAGAACAGAAAATAACCGCAAGTTTAATTGCATGGCCAAATGCAAGCAAAAGCTCGGGGTTTCTTCAGTGAAAAATCGCTTACGTTCCAAATGATAATAAAAAAAAACTTTTCCAGTACTCTAAATCTGAACAAAGTGAGTAAATAAATGAAGATCACAAGGCGTACTGTGGAGTATTTGTGTTATATGCATCCCTTTTTTAGGAAGCTATTTGCCACACAAAATTTCATTTGTTTATTTTTCATTCAAATTAATGGGTTAGACAGTGTCGAAGTTACACTTGGTTCAGGAGAATATTAAAGCAGAAATGCTCACGTGAAAATTCAAGCACGCGCGCTACTGTGCTTGACATTACATGTAAAGATCTAAAAAAAACTTTTTTTGAATCACATGTATTCATTCATGTGGTCTCATGAGAAAATGGCTTTCTTGAACGATACATTATTGACACGAAATGCACGACTCAATGTCTTAGTTATTGCAAAACACTATTATTCAACTTTTGATGATACAACTTCTGTCTGTTGCCATCTCAATTGGAGTAACAATTCTAAATTTGACTTGTTACCATCCAACACTAATATTTAAATGGGTAACAACTCCAAATTTTACCTGTTACCATCCAACACTAATATTTAAATGGGTAACAATTCCAAATTTTACCTGTTACCATCCAACACTAATATTTAAATGGGTAACAATTCCAAATTTTACCTGCTACCATCCAACACTAATATTTAAATGGGTAACAATTCCAAATTTTACCTGTTACCATCCAACACTAATATTTAAATGGGTAACAATTCCAAATTTTACCTGTTACCACCCAACACTAATATTTAAATGGGTAACAATTCCAAATTTTACCTGTTACCATCCAACACTAATATTTAAATGGGTAACAATTCCAAATTTTACCTGTTACCATCCAACACTAATATTTAAATGGGTAACAATTCCAAATTTTACTTGTTACCATCCAACACTAATATTTAAATGGGTAACAATTCCAAATTTTACCTGTTACCATCCAACACTAATATTTAAATGGGTAACAATTCCAAATTTTACCTGTTACCATCCAACACTAATATTTAAATGGGTAAAATTCCAAATTTTACCTGTTACCATCCAACACTAATATTTAAATGGGTAACAATTCCAAATTTTACCTGTTACCATCCAACACTAATATTTAAATGGGTAACAATTCCAAATTTTACCTGTTACCATCCAACACTAATATTTAAATGGGTAACAATTCCAAATTTTACCTGTTACCATCCAACACAAATATTTAAACAAGCTGAACGAGTTAACACCAACCAATAAGTTCATGTGAAGAAATTAAAAAAAACAATGTTGAATTGAGTTTCAATTTCACTGGCAATGATCCGTTTACCCTTTTTTCTTTTCCACACTTATTCGAACACTAAATTTTCCGAAGCAGGTCGAGGAATTTTAGAAAAACTTTGACGGTATATTACGAGTTGATACTCTACGGGGTTGAGTTTTGTCAAATCAACTTTAAAATCAACTTTACGGGGTTGAGTTTTGTAACGAAAAAAAGAGGGTTCAGAGAAATTCCTCAAGCAATGCTACTATTTTCCAGGGGGTAAGACTAGCGTCTTTCCCCCCTCCCTTGATTGCTAGGAAAACAACCGCTGCTTTCTTAAGTCCTTCCTTCTAAAAAATAAAATAAAAGGAGGAAAAAATTAAAAAAAACTAGACACTGAAAATGAAAAAAAATTACAAAAAAAAAAAATAATAATAACAAATGATCGCACTGTTCTCCATGCCCGTTAGGAAGACAATGTAAGCTTTTGGAGAATGACTCCCAAGTCACAAGTGTAGCACGTAAATCAAACTTAAGCATGTAGGTTGAGACCAATACAGTAATTAATATACGGCAACAGAAACTACATATACACAAAATTTATACACATTTCAACTGAACTACTCGAACCTTGCTCGATGGGGCTTTAAAGAAGTCCAAAAGACAACAAATACTACTTCTATAAAACGATTTCAAGACAGTCGAGAAGGGTGGTTTGGACTTGACAAAATGTTGCGTTTTACAAGTTCCCGGTCGAATTGCCACTGATAAAGCTTCGAATAATTGCACCTGATGATGAAACTGGACAGTAGATTCCCTAATAATGAAATTGGAGAGCAGATAAACTGATAAAACTGGACAAAGTAGATCACCTGATGATGAAACTGGACACTAGAAGATCGTAACACAAATAACTCTACAGTGAGCAACAATTTCATATCATTCATTTCGCAGCCCTTAATTAATATTTTGTATTTTTATAATTTTTACATTTACTAGCGTTATCATAAATGTTATTTAAATTGGAGTTTATTCAAGGTCATTTTAAATTAATACTACATATATATATAATTTGTATCAAGCGTAGATCTGGCTTCAAATTCTCATCAAGAATTCGAGTTAATCATACTAAATAATATCCACTATTAAAATATAGTCAATAATAATAACAGTTGTTATTGATCAAAAGTAAGATTGAAGTATATAAATTATGTGTGCTTGAATATGGCAGAAATATCGTAAATAACGAAGGTGAAGGCACATGCTGTAGTAATAAGTAACCGCTATTTAATAAATTTTAAAAGAAAAGAGATAGTCAATATTACGAAACAAGAGCTTTTGCATAAACTGAAGTTTATTAAACAAAACATTCGAGGCCGTTCAGTGAGATTCGTAGGCAGAAACGGTGCACACGCAACTCAATGCAAGACGAGGCACAGGTAAGTGGTAACAGTGCTGCAAAGTACGAGCCGATTTGGCTGTTCATGGTAGTTCTACTACCATGAAGACCTGACTACTATGGAGCGCACGGTAGTTCTACTACACTGCCTTGATCCTTTTAATACTAGAAACTACATTTCGTCCTAGATGTGAGCATGAGGTGAACACATGGGGTATGGATACTACGAACTGCCCACTCGGTTAGAGTGGGTCACACCGGCCCATTAAATTGGTGTAGCCTAACACGAGGGGGGCTACAACACGTCTCGGAGGAAGTGAGTCAACATGGCCCACTGACGAGAAGTGGGCTACAACAGCCCACTGACGAGAAGTGGGCTAGCATGCCCCACTGAGGAGAAGCAAGTCACAACAGCCCACAAACCAGAAGTGGGCTACAACGCCCCACTGATGAGAAGTGGGCTACAACAGCCCACTGATGAGAAGTGGGCTACAACAGCCCACTGATGAGAAGTGGGCTACAACAGCCCACTGATGAGAAGTAGGCTACAACAGCCCACTGATGAGAAGTGGGTCACAACAGCCTACTGACGAAAACTGGGCCAGCACACCCCAAGCAGGTGGGCTACAACGCCCCACTGATGAGAAGTGGGCTACAACGCCCCACTGATGAGAAGTGGGCTATAACGGCCCACTGATAAGTGGGTCACAACGGCCCACTGATAAGTGGGTCACAATGGCCCCCTGATGAGAAATGGGACAGCACACCCCAAGCAGGTGGGCTACAACGCCCCTAATGAAAAGTGCGTCACAACAACCCACTGCCCAGCAGGTGGGTCAGCACACAGTATGCACACGCAGCAGGTGGGCTAGCTGCTGGTGCCGTAGTCGCCAGCAGTGTCGGCCTGCGTGAGGGTCGCCGTGAGGGCGTCCATCTCCTCGCGCTTCTTGCGTCGGAAGAAGCCCAGCTGCGCACACGGGACATGTGTGAGCAAAGCTACATGTATAAGGCACATGTATGACGAGGTACATGTATGACAAGGTACATGTATATCAAAGTACATGTACAGTCATACCTCACCTTACAAAATTAATTCCTTCCAGAAGTGGTTTCGATTTTTCCGAAGTAGAGTTGCATATCACATGTAAAAGGCCTGATTCGTTCCAAGATTCTCACTACTACCCCCTAAACCCTTGAAATATTATAAAAGTATACCAATTTTGTGTGAAATATGCGTTAAAAGGAAAGGAAAATTATTTATTAAACCTTCTGCTTCGATATCATACCAATGGTAGACGGGTTTCGGCCATATTCCTTTGTGATATCAGTCAACCGCACTCCACTTTCATAGTTTTATCATCCCCTCTTCTACTTCTATTGGTAACAGAGCTCGCTTCTTCTTTTCCCTCGCACTGGAAATCACTTTCTTGGTGCCCCATGGTGAATAACGATGAATAAATTTGCAATTACACACTTGAAAAATTCACGAAACAACAATAACTCTGCCCTTTACGCGTGTTAGAACTCCGTGACGTATCGAAGGCCTCAAGGGCACACTAAAAGCATCATGGGTACTACGGTAGAGGAAACGAGGTAGGTTCAAACCCGTCTTTTTTTGCTGACGGTGTGGTTTTGCTGACATTACAATAACAAACCAAAAGCAGCGCTCATGTTGCATCTGGTAGCACTGCTACCTCAAAATCTGGCTCCACTGTTGGCCTAACGACATGGCGTTTTGGTGACGTCATAAAGGTTGTTTGAAATAAAGCCTTTCAATTGAAGAACAAGAAGAGGTGCATTTTCTTCCATTGAAATGACCCTACTTTGTTTCCTCTACCGTGATGAGTATCATGGAGATGCAGCTTCCTATTAACCAATGGGAGGCCAGCAGGGTGTTGGGAGATAGCCAATGGGAGAGCAACTTTATCGCGCCAATTTCAAAACAAAACACAGGATGCTAGATGTGCATTTACGTTTCGGGGATTCGAGCAGCGGCGAAGCCGAGCGCGCATTATTTGAATTTTTGAGATTTCGCGTTTCGTAACTAGAATATTCCTTCGTATTCAGAAACGAAATATTTTACGTAAAGGCGCTTTGTAATTTGGATTATTCGTTAGTTGGGCCTTTCGTAAGGTGAGGTAAGACTATAACAAAGTACATGAATAACAAGCGCCGTGCACAAGGGGCACATAAGACATGTATAACAAGTTCATTTTTTTGCAAGTGAACACGAGGGCAAAGTTCTGTACACGGAGTGTACAAAAGAGACATGTGTGGTGGGGGCACAAACCCCATACAAGGTGTACATAAGGATGACATACCTTACATAAGGTACTTTAAATAAGGTACACAAGAAGACACACGCACCTTATACAAGGTGTACACGAGGGCGGCGAGCAGCAGGAGCCCCAAGAGCACAGCGAGGAGGTACCACCACCACGGCACGCCGTCCCCCGGCAGCCACCCTGGCAGGAGGCTCGTGCGGGCGCTGCCCTGCGTCGACCTGCGGTGTGGGGTGTTTTGGTAGTACCGTGGCTATTGTCATGGTACTACAGCATGGTACTCTTATAGCACGGCTATTGTCATGGTACTACAGCATGGTACTCTTATAGCACGGCTATTGTCATGGTACTACAGCATGGTACTCTTATAGCACGGCTATTGTCATGGTACTACAGCATGGTACTCTTATAGCACGGCTATTGTCATGGTACCACAGCATGGTACTCTTATAGCACGGCTATTGTCATGGTACTACAGCATGGTACTCTTATAGCACGGCTATTGTCATGGTACTACAGCATGGTTCTCTTATAGCACGGCTATTGTCATGGTACTACAGCATGGTACTCTTATAGCACGGCTATTGTCATGATACTACAGCATGGTACTCTTATAGCACGGCTATTGTCATAGTATTACAGCATGGTACTCTTATAGCACGGCT
This sequence comes from Morinoia aosen, assembly GCA_030386875.1. Lineage (NCBI taxonomy): Eukaryota > Metazoa > Arthropoda > Malacostraca > Amphipoda > Talitridae > Morinoia > Morinoia aosen. Next base: position 14,358,560 of record CM059562.1, read on the forward strand.
ATTGTCATGGTACTACAGCATGGTACTCTTATAGCACTGCTATTGTCATGGTACTACAGCATGGTACTCTTATAGCACTGCTATTGTCATGGTACCACAGTATGGTACTCTTATAGCACTGCTATTGTCATGGTACCACAGCATGGTACTCTTATAGCACGGCTATTGTCATGGTACTACAGCATGGTACTCTTATAGCACGGTTATCGTCATGGTACTACAGCATGGTACTCTTATAGCACGGTTATCGTCATGGTACTACAGCATGGTACTCTTATAGCACGGTTATCGTCATGGTACTACAGCATGGTACTCTTATAGCACGGCTATTGTCATGGTACTCTTATAGCACGGCTATTGTCATGGTACTCTTATGGCACGGCTATTGTCATGGTACTACAGCATGGTACTCTTATAGCACGGCTATCGTCATGGTACCACAGCATGGTACTCTTATAGCACGGCTATCGTCATGGTACTACAGCATGGTACTTTTATAGCACGGCTATCGTCATGGTACTACAGCATGGTACTCTTATAGCACGGCTATTGTCATGGTACTCTTATAGCACGGCTATTGTCATGGTACTACAGCATGGTACTCTTATAGCACGGCTATCGTCATAGTACCACAGCATGGTACTCTTATAGCACGGCTATCGTCATGGTACCACAGCATGGTACTCTTATAGCACGGCTATCGTCATGGTACCACAGCATGGTACTCTTATAGCACGGCTATTGTCATGGTACTACAGCATTGTACTCTTATAGCACGGCTATTGTCATGGTACCACAGCATGGTACTCTTATAGCACGGCTATCGTCATGGTACCACAGCATGGTACTCTTATAGCACGGCTATCGTCATGGTACTACAGCATGGTACTCTTATAGCACGGCTATTGTCATGGTACTACAGCATGGCACTCTTATAGCACGGCTATTGTCATGGTACTCTTATAGCACGGCTATTGTCATGGTACTACAGCATGGTACTCTTATAGCACGGCTATTGTCATGGTACTACAGCATGGTACTCTTATAGCACGGCTATCGTCATAGTACCACAGCATGGTACTCTTATAGCACGGCTATCGTCATGGTACCACAGCATGGTACTCTTATAGCACGGCTATCGTCATGGTACCACAGCATGGTACTCTTATAGCACGGCTATTGTCATGGTACTACAGCATTGTACTCTTATAGCACGGCTATTGTCATGGTACCACAGCATGGTACTCTTATAGCACGGCTATCGTCATGGTACCACAGCATGGTACTCTTATAGCACGGCTATCGTCATGGTACTACAGCATGGTACTCTTATAGCACGGCTATTGTCATGGTACTACAGCATGGCACTCTTATAGCACGGCTATTGTCATGGTACTACAGCATGGCACTCTTATAGCACGGCTATTGTCATGGTACTACAGCATGGCACTCTTATAGCACGGCTAATGTCATGGTACTACAGCATGGCACTCTTATAGCACGGCTATTTTCATGGTACTACAGCATGGCACTCTTATAGCACGGCTATTGTCATGGTACCACAGCATGGTACTCTTATAGCACGGCAATTGTCATGGTACTACAGCATGGTACTCTTATAGCACGGCTATTGTCATGGTACTACAGCATGGCACTCTTATAGCACGGCTATTGTCATGGTAATACAGCATGGCACTCTTATAGCACGGCTATTGTCATGGTACTTCAGCATGGCACTCTTATAGCACGGCTATTGTCATGGTACTACAGCATGGCACTCTTATAGCACGGCTATTGTCATGGTACTACAGCATGGCACTCTTATAGCACGGCTATTGTCATGGTACTACAGCATGGCACTCTTATAGCACGGCTATTTTCATGGTACTACAGCATGGCACTCTTATAGCACGGCTATTGTCATGGTACCACAGCATGGTACTCTTATAGCACGGCAATTGTCATGGTACTACAGCATGGTACTCTTATAGCACGGCTATTGTCATGGTACTACAGCATGGCACTCTTATAGCACGGCTATTGTCATGGTAATACAGCATGGCACTCTTATAGCACGGCTATTGTCATGGTACTACAATAATAATAATAATGAGGGGTGTTGATACAATCAACATTAAAGCACGGACACGGGTCCTTTACTGCTCCCCTTTATGCATGTCGTCTGCGATCGAAAGGTCGATTTAGAAACTCATCATTAAAGGTAAGTCAATTGCAATGCAAAGTTACTGAAACATTTAAATTAGGTCGTAGACATCTATCACACGAAGATAGTTCATTAATTCCTTGACGTCTAAATGGCGTCCCAATACCGTCTCGACGGTAGGTTGTAGCGTTTGGCAAGCCTTTATACAATTTCTACTAATTGTTAGACTTTCACATTCTATGATTAGGTGTTTGACAGTTAGTGTTGAGTTGTTGCAAAACTCGCATACTGGTGCAATATCAGGTATCTCGTTGTTCATCAGGTAGCCATGCGTTAAGAATGTGTGTCCTATTCTGAGTCTGTTAACTATTATTTCCTCTTTACGTGATATTTTACCTAGTTCCAATTTCGTGCCTGGTGATGGCTGTATTTCCCTCAACCTGTCTCTGCAATTTTCCCACCTAGTCTTCCACTGGTCAATCATCTTTTGTTGAATTAATGGTTTCCAGTCTGAGTGGCAAATAAGAATGAATTCTTCGGGTCTTCGGGTAGCGTTCTTTGCTGCGGTATCCGCAGCGTCGTTACCGCCTATTCCGACATGGGAGGGGATCCAGCATATGTTGACGAGTTTGCCACTTTTTTGCACGTCGTGTATTTCGTGTTGTATTCGGCGTAGTACTGGGTGATGTGTCTCGCAATTTAGGCCGTTAACGACACTCAAAGAGTCACAGTAAATTACATATTTTTTATCTCTTTTATCTCTAATGATGTTAAGGGCCAAGTGAATGGCGTGTATTTCAGCTGAATATATTGAGGCTTCCTTCGGAAGTGTTGCAGTGCGAACAATATTGCCACATACTGCCGCCGCTCCTGTGCCACCCTCCCCTCGTGAGCCGTCCGTGTATATGGTCACGTATCCATCATATTGTTCTTTTGTTATTCTTTTATGCTCTCGCCGGATTATGTATTCGGGAGTTTCATTCTTTGGGAGTTCGGTTAGTTCTGTATTTATAGTTGGTTTTGTTAAAGCCCATGTAGGGGTATCAATGTTTAATAGTCGGTAGGAAAAGTCTGGTTTAATTCGGTTTTTCCTCAAACCTAATTTTTCTATTAGTATTTGCATTCTGATGGCCAAAGTTGGGGTTATTCTCCTATTTTGAAAGAGTAGTCTATTGCTCGCCGTTACAGTGCAACTAAAAGCGGGGTTTCCGTGCTGACTTCGGACCTTGTAGTAGTAGCAGAGTGAGAGATAATTTCGTCTAATATCGGGAGGCATTTCATTGCAAATAATATATAGGCTATTTGTTGGGCTGGATCTAAATGCTCCCGTAGCGATTCGTAGTGCCTCGCGCGTAATTGACTCGAGGGGTTTCAAAGTTGTTTGACTGGCAGAGTTATAGATTATTGATCCATAGTCGAGAATTGATCTTGTCATACTTCTGTAGATTCTGAGAACTGTGGTTTGGTCGGCTCCCCAGCTTTGAGCTGTTATTGATTTCAGTACGTTAAGGCTGTCATTTCCTTTTTTCTTTAGAGCAGCGATGTGTTGTTGCCAGTTCAATTTATCGTCGAAGATTAAGCCTAGGAATTTATGTGATTTTGTGTACTGAATGTTTTCGTTATTGATTTTGAGTGTTGGGCTGAGGAATAGTCCGGGTATAATATTAAAATGAATTGCTTTACTTTTGCTCAGTGAAAATTTGAATCCATGATTTTGAGACCACTTAAATATATTATCAATACAGGATTGCATTTTGTTTTGAATGACCTGGAGGTCTTGGTGGTGGTATCCGACTTGCAAGTCGTCAACATATAGAGAGTAGTGGAACTTGTTGTCCGGTGGAATCTGTTTAGCTATGTCGTTTATTTTGAGGGCAAATAATGTAACTGAGAGGACACTGCCTTGAGGGACTCCGTTTCGCTGTTCGTAGGTGTTTGAGTTATAGTTATCCACTCGGACACTCAGTGTTCTATGTTCTAAGAATTTGGTGATGAAAATTGGTAGTCTACCCCTGAGTCCAATGTCAAATAAGTCACGTATAATCCCATACCTCCATGTTCTATCATAAGCTTTTTCGAGGTCAAAAAACACTGAAATGAAGTGTTCTCTGTTTGCAAAGGCTAATCTTACGGTTGAGTCTAGTCTGACCAAGTGATCTACAGTGCTACGCCCTCTCCTGCATCCACACTGCGCTTTATTTATTATGTTATGCATATCAAAATATTCTATCAGTCGGTTATTGATCATTCGTTCCATAAGTTTGCACAGACAGCTCGTTAGTGCGATCGGTCTGTAGTTGTTCGGCTTACTGTGGTCTTTTCCAGGTTTTGGGATTGGTATTATTATTGAGTGCTGCCATTGTGGTGGGAAGTAGCCCGTTGTCCAGAATTTGTTAAAAGTGTTCAAGATGTATTGTTTAGCTGGTAGTTTTAGGTGTTTGATCATGTCGTATGTTATTTTGTCGTTTCCTGGTGATGTGTTTTTAGTTTTTCTTAGGGCGGATTCAAATTCATGCATATGGAAAGTTTGGTTATAGATTTCTACGTTTGGCGAACTGAAATGGATCGGTATAGTTTCATTTGCGGTTTTGATTTGTTGAAATTCAGGGGAATAGCTTTGATCGCTTGACACTTCGCTGAAATTTTCAGCCAGTTTATTCACAATATCAGGGATTGTGCTGTAGTGTATATTGTTTTCGATCAATATATGGACTTTTCTTTGTACTCGACCTTTTATTTTCCTTATTGTTTCGTATACTCTGGCCATTGGTGTGTATTTATTAAGTTGGTTTACGAAGTTCTTCCACGTTTCCTGTTTGCTTGCTCGAATTTTGTATTTATGATTTGCCCTTGCTCGTTTCCAGTTAATTAAGTTAGTAAGGTTTTTGTTGCGGTGGTATTTCTTGTAAAGTTTTTCTCTTTCTTCTTTTGATTCTTGGAGTTCTTTTGTCCACCATGGTTTGGGGTAGTATTTTCCTGGTATATAAGTTGGGATGGCTTTTTCAGCCGCTGAGTAGAACCGCTGGTATAAGTCGGTGATTAGTTGTTCGTTATTAGTTGTTGCGTTCAACATCGGCTTGTTCCATGCATTGTTATTGGAATATAGATCCCAGTTAGCTTTTGAGTAGTTCCAGATAGTTGATGGGGGTTGGTTGGGACGATTTTCGTTAAGGTAGGTGATCAAAATTGGGCAATGATCGCTATCACCCGGCGAGTCGAAAGCAACCCAGTCTAGTAGCACGGCCAATGTAGGTGAGCAAATTGTCAGATCAATAGCTGATTCTGAATTGTATCCTACTCTAGTGGGTGAACCGGTATTTAATAGGCAAAGGTTATTGTTTGTAATAACAGTTTCTATCAGCTTCCCCCTATTATCTGTATTCTTGCAGCCCCATATGGTGCTGTGTCCGTTTAAGTCGCCGGCTAGGATGAAAGGGTTCGGTAGTTGGTGGATTAGGTTATTTAGTTTTTTGTTTGTGACTGTTTGTCTACCGGGTATGTAGATGCTGCAGATGGTTATCAGTTGTCCTATGTTTACTTGAATGGCCACGCTTTGTAGTTCAGTCTGTAGATTCAGTTCACAAAAAGGTATTGAGCTATGGACATATATTCCAACACCTCCATGGGGGGTTCTGTTGTAATGACCGTGTCGTAGCACATTACTGTAGCCGTTTATTCTAAACTGGCAGTTATCCCATAGCTTTGTTTCTTGAAGTGCTATTATACTGGGTTGGTGGTTGTTTATTGTTTCCATTAGTTCATCTTTCTTTCCCCTGATGCCTTGGCAGTTCCACTGCAGGATTCCCACGTTAGCCATGGGGGGTGTTTGATTTGATTTTGTTATTCAATCGTTCAATTTGTTACTTTCTTTTGGGTGATCTATCTCTAATCCTAGAGTCACGAGAGTAGTGTGATTGTTCCTCATCTGAGTAAATTTGTCGTTTATCATGTCTGTTGCGGCTGTAGGTGGGGGATCGTGATTTTGATCGTGATCTTGGTCGCTTCTTGTTTTGGATTTTGGAAGGTTTGTGCTGCTTTGGGGGTTTGAATTCGTTGAATATTCGTCTGGCTTCTTGTCTCATAATAGGGTTGCATTCGCTCGTGCCATCTTCCTCATTTTCAGATCCTTCGGCTGTAGTTTCAATATTAATTGTGGATTTGAGCAATTGTGCTGGGTTGGGTTTAATGCGGAGTATCTCTTTTTCGCATGTTTCGTGGTCGCGTTGTGAAGTTTGCGGTGGTTTGGTTTCTGGTGTATCGGTTGTGTTATCAGTTGTACCTGGTTCGTTACAAAGTGGGGGAGCCATATTTTGTTCGGTGATCGTTTGGTTTTTGGTAGCCGCCATAAAGGGTTGGGGTGTTGGTACTTTAGGTATTTGATCCGTTCGATTTCTGGTTATTTGTGCGTAGCTTTGATCGAGTTGTGGGGATCGTTTGTGGTATATTATAAGGGCTTGTTCTCTTGATACGTTTTGTTTAGTACGGATAGAAATTAGTTCTTGTTGCTTGCGTTGTTCCAGGCAAGTCCGGTCTCCAGTTTTGTGATTGTTTCCGCAGTGGTAGCATGTCAAGTTGTTTTCCGTGCAATTTGTTGCTTCATGGCCTTTTGTTGCGCATTTTCCACACACGAACTCTTCACTGGTACATCTTTTAGCAGTAATAATAATAATAATAATGAGGGGTGTTGATACAATCAACATTAAAGCACGGACACGGGTCCTTTACTGCTCCCCTTTATGCATGTCATCTGCGATCGCAAGGTCAATTTAGAAACTCATCATTAAAGGTAAGTCAATTGCAATGCAAAGTTACTGAAACATTTAAATTAGGTCGTAGACATCTATCACACGAAGATAGTTCATTAATTCCTTGACGTCTAAATGGCGTCCCAATACCGTCTCGACGGTAGGTTGTAGCGTTTGGCAAGCCTTTATACAATTTCTACTAATTGTTAGACTTTCACATTCTATGATTAGGTGTTTGACAGTTAGTGTTGAGTTGTTGCAAAACTCGCACACTGGTGCAATATCAGGTATCTCGTTGTTCATCAGGTAGCCATGCGTTAAGAATGTGTGTCCTATTCTGAGTCTGTTAACTATTATTTCCTCTTTACGTGATATTTTACCGAAGTCCAACTCTATTCCTGGTGATGGTTGTATTTCCCTTAATTTGTCTCTGCAATTTTCCCACCTAGTTTTCCACTGGTTAATCACGGCTTGTCGAATTAATGGTTTCCAATCTGTGTAGCAAATTAGGATAAATTCTTCGTTTTTTTGGGTTGCGTTCTTGGCTGCAGTATCTGCAGCATCGTTATCGCCTATTCCGACATGGGAGGGGATCCAGCATATGTTGATGGCTTTGCCGCCTTTTTGTTTTTCGTGTATGTCGTGTTGTATTCGGCGTAGTACTGGATGGTATGTCTCGTACTTTAGGCTGTTAACGACACTCAAGGAGTCGCAGTATATTACGAATTTTTTATCTCTTTTTTCATTAATGATGCCAAGGGCCAAGTGGATGGCGTGTATTTCGGCTGAGTATATTGAGGCCTCTTTCGGTAGCGTTGCAGAGCGAACAATGGTGCCACATACTGCTGCCGCTCCTGTGCCATTTTCTCCTCTTGAGCCGTCTGTGTATATAGTTACATATCCGTCATATTTTTCTTTTGTCATTCTTTTAAACTCTTGACGGATTATGTATTCAGGGGTTTCATTTTTTGGTAGTTCGGTGAGGTCGGTATTTATTGTTGGTTTTGTTAGTGCCCATGTGGGAGTATTAATGTTTAGTAGTCGGTATGAAAAGTCTGGTTTAACTCGATTTTTCCGGAGGCCAAATTTTTCTATCAGTATTTGCATTTTAATAGCGAATGTTGGAGTTATTTTCCTATTTTGGAAGAGTAGTCGGTTACTCGGCGTCACAGTGTAATTGAAGGCGGGGTTTCCATGTTGACTTCGGATTTTGTAGTAATAACAGAGGGATAGATAGTTTCGCCTAATATCGGGAGGCATTTCATTGCAAATAATGTGTAGACTATTTGTTGGGCTGGATTTGAATGCTCCTGTAGCGATTCGTAGTGCTTCGGATGTAATAGACTCGATGGGCTTTAGAGTTGTTTGGCTGGCAGAGTTATAGATTATTGATCCATAATCGAGGATTGATCTTGTAATGCTTCGGTAGATTTTGAGGATCGTGGTTTGGTCTGCTCCCCAGCTTTGAGCTGTTATTGATTTTAATAAGTTCAGGCTATCATTCCCTTTTTTCTTTAAAGCAGTGATGTGTTGTTGCCAGTTCAATTTTTCATCGAAGATCAGGCCGAGGAATTTATGTGAGTTTGTGTATTGAATGTTTTCATCATTGAGTTTAAGTATTGGGCTGAGGAAGAGTCCGGGTATGGTATTGAAATGTATTGCTTTGCTTTTACTGGATGAGAATTTGAAGCCATGATTTTGGGACCACTTAAATATTTTATTGATACAGGATTGCATTTTGTCTTGGATAACCTTGAGGTCTTGGTGGTGGTATCCAACTTGTAAGTCGTCAACGTATAGTGAGTGGTGGAATTTGTTGTCCGGTGGGATCTGCTTGGCTATGTCGTTTATTTTGAGGGCGAATAACGTGACCGAGAGGACACTGCCTTGAGGGACTCCGTTTCGCTGTTCGTAAATATTTGAGCTATAGTTGTCTATTCGGACACTTAGTGTTCTACGTTCTAGGAATTTGGCGACAAAAGTTGGTAATCTGCCCCTGAGTCCGATATCGAATAAATCCCGTATGATCCCATATCTCCATGTTCTGTCGTAAGCTTTTTCAAGGTCGAAGAACACTGAGATGAAGTGTTCTCTGTTTGCGAATGCTAATCTTATGGTTGAGTCTAGTCTGACCAAATGATCTGTAGTGCTACGCCCCTTTCTGCATCCACACTGCTCTTTACTAATTATATTGTGCATATCTAAGTATTCGATCAGTCGATTATTGATCATTCGTTCCATTAATTTGCACAGACAGCTCGTGAGTGCGATGGGTCTGTAGTTATTTGGTTTACTATGGTCTTTCCCGGGTTTTGGGATTGGTATTATTATCGAGTGCTGCCATTGTGGTGGGAAGTAGCCCGTTGTCCAGAATTTGTTAAAAGTGTTCAAGATGTATTGTTTAGCTGGTAGTTTTAGGTGTTTGATCATGTCGTATGTTATTTTGTCGTTTCCTGGTGATGTGTTTTTAGTTTTTCTTAGGGCGGATTCAAATTCATGCATATGGAAAGTTTGGTTATAGATTTCTACGTTTGGCGAACTGAAATGGATCGGTATAGTTTCATTTGCGGTTTTGATTTGTTGAAATTCAGGGGAATAGCTTTGATCGCTTGACACTTCGCTGAAATTTTCAGCCAGTTTATTCACAATATCAGGGATTGTGCTGTAGTGTATATTGTTTTCGATCAATATATGGACTTTTCTTTGTACTCGACCTTTTATTTTCCTTATTGTTTCGTATACTCTGGCCATTGGTGTATATTTATTAAGTTGGTTTACGAAATTCTTCCACGTTTCCTGTTTGCTTGCTCGAATTTTGTATTTATGATTTGCCCTTGCTCGTTTCCAGTTAATTAAGTTAGTAAGATTTTTATTGCGGTGGTATTTCTTGTAAAGTTTTTCTCTTTCTTCTTTTGATTCTTGGAGTTCTTTTGTCCACCATGGTTTGGGGTAGTATTTTCCTGGTATATAAGTTGGGATGGCTTTTTCAGCTGCTGAGTAGAACCGCTGGTATAAGTCGGTGAGTAGTTGTTCGTTATTAGTTGTTGTGTTCAACATCGGCTTGTTCCATGCATTGTTATTGGAATATAGATCCCAGTTAGCTTTTGAGTAGTTCCAGATAGTTGATGGGGGTTGGTTGGGACGATTTTCGTTAAGGTAGGTGATCAAAATTGGGCAATGATCGCTATCACCCGGCGAGTCGAAAGCAACCCAGTCTAATAGCACGGCCAATGTAGGTGAGCAAATTGTCAGATCGATAGCTGATTCTGAATTGTATCCTATTCTAGTGGGTGAACCAGTATTTAATAGGCAAAGGTTATTGTTTGTAATAACAGTTTCTATCAGCTTCCCCCTATTATCTGTATTTTTGCAGCCCCATATGGTGCTGTGTCCGTTGAAGTCGCCGGCTAGGATGAAAGGATTCGGTAGTTGGTGGATTAGGTTATTTAGTTTTTCGTTTGTGACTGTTTGTCTACCGGGTATGTAGATGCTGCAGATGGTTATCAGCTGTCCTATGTTTACTTGAATGGCCACGCTTTGTAGTTCAGTCTGTAGATTCAGTTCACAAAAAGGTATTGAGCTATGGACATATATTCCAACACCTCCATGGGGGGTTCTGTTGTAATGACCGTGTCGTAGCACATTACTGTAGCCGTTTATTCTAAACTGGCAGTTATCCCATAGCTTTGTTTCTTGAAGTGCTATTATACTGGGTTGGTGGTTGTTTATTGTTTCCATTAGTTCATCTTTCTTTCCCCTGATGCCTTGGCAGTTCCACTGCAGGATTCCTACGTTAGCCATGGGGTGTGTTTGATTTGATTTTGTTATTCAATCGTTCAATTAGTTACTTTCTTTTGGGTGATCTATCTCTAATCCTAGAGTCACGAGAGTAGTGTGATTGTTCCTCATCTGAGTAAATTTGTCGTTTATCATGTCTGTTGCGGCTGTAGGTGGGGGATCGTGATTTTGATCGTGATCTTGGTCGCTTCTTGTTTTGGGTTTTGGAAGGTTTGTGCTGCTTTGGGGGTTTGAATTCGTTGAATATTCGTCTGGCTTCTTGTCTCATAATAGGGTTGCATTCGCTCGTGCCATCTTCCTCATTTTCAGATCCTTCGGCTGTAGTTTCAATATTAATTGTGGATTTGAGCAATTGTGTTGGGTTGGGTTTAATGCGGAGTATCTCTTTTTCGCATGTTTCGTGGTCGCGTTGTGAAGTTTGCGGTGGTTTGGTTTCTGGTGTATCGGTTGTGTTATCAGTTGTACCTGGTTCGTTACAAAGTGGGGGAGCCATATTTTGTTCGGTGATCGTTTGGTTTTTGGGAGCCGCCATAAAGGGTTGGGGGGTTGGTACTTTGGGTATTTGATCCGTTCGATTTCTGGTTATTTGTGCGTAGCTTTGGTCGAGTTGTGGGGATCGTTTGTGGTATATTATAAGGGCTTGTTCTCTTGATACGTTTTGTTTAGTACGGATAGAAATTAGTTCTTGTTGCTTGCGTTGTTCCGGGCAAGTCCGGTCTCCAGTTTTGTGATTGTTTCCGCAGTGGTAGCATGTCGAGTTGTTTTCCGTGCAATTTGTTGCTTCATGGCCTTTTGTTGCGCATTTTCCACACACGAACTCTTCACTGGTACATCTTTTAGCAGTATGGTTGTATTCCAAGCACTTTTTACACATCATAGGGCGGTCGAAGTATTCATATATCCTACTCTTGCAGTCTTGGCCAAGGATGTCGATATACTCAGGGGGGGTTGAGCCTCTGAAAGTTAGAAGTATTGCTTTTGCATTTGTGTTACGGCTTTTTATCCAATTTGCTGGCTCGACATTTTTGATTATATGGTTTTCCATTAAACCTTGTTTGAATTTCTCGAAGTTGGTGAAGTCGTAATTATAGATGTAGGCGAGTCCTTTTGAAAGATTTACATAGTTATTTTCTGTTACTTGCACAGGGATGTTGTTTATGTCTTTGATTTGCTGTATTTCATCTTTTTGTCGTGTGTGATCTAATTCTACAATAAATGTGTTTTTGCCACCCGATCGAATAGATTTGGGTTTTCCTTGGATTTGGTTTGCAATACATTTTTCTAGGAGCCATGGAGTAATTTTCCGCTTTTCGTTTTCCTGCATTGTTATATTGAAATGAGTTGTGGGGGTGTTCGTATCTGATATTGGTATCTCGGAGTGTCCTGTGACTATCTGTACAGCACGACGCCTATTAACTCGTTGTTCTTGTTGGACTTTGCATATTTCTGTTTCCATGATATGTTTCGGGCATTCTCTGTGGCCCGTTTCATGTTGACGCTTGCAATGCATGCAGGAGAGGGCGCTGCCACAGTGTTCGCTGTCATGGCCTGTTTCTCCGCAGCGTTTACAGTTTGCTTCGTTATGGCAGTGTTTGGCTGTGTGGCCGTAGTTTTGACATTTGTGGCAGATCATTGGTCTATTAATAAATGGGTATACTATCGTATCTGATTTTTCGCCTGGGATATATATAGAGTCTGGTGTAGTGTAGCTATTAAAGGTTAGTAGGAGTGGGGTGGTTTGAGAGAATCGAGTTTTAATGAAGCTGGCACGGACAGCGTCACTGATATTGTACTGGCTCTTTAGGCCTTCCACAAAATCTTCCATATTATCTACATCGTATTCTTGAATATATATTAGTCCTTTGGATTGATTGTAGTATGGGTGTTCGCTGATCTGGCAATTAATGCCGTCGACGTTATTAAGTCTGGTGATGCGCTCAGATTGGGGTTTGTTTCGAGTTTCTATGATAAAGCTATCTTTACCTGAATAGGTTATTCTTTTCGCCTTCAAACCAGTTATTTTGACTATTTCTTCTTGGAGGCACAATGGATTTATTTGGTTTCTCTCTTCGACTTTGAATTTGACCGAGAAGAACTTTGTATAATGGTCGTTCTTCGTCATTTCTTGGTTCAACGATATGGGTGTGTATTTGTTAGCTTTGCTTTGTTTTCTCACATTTTCTTTCTCGCAGCCCATGATTTTACTGTTTTTCCCTATGTTCTGCGCTTTCGTCATTTCTAGGATTTTTTCGAGTGTATTTTCGATTTTCCTTATTCGATCGTCTACATTTTGTGCTTCTTTTTCAACTTCATGTTTATCGGGGTTGATGCATTTGGTTGCATCACCTGCCGCAAGTCTATTCAGCACTTCATTTAATTTAGCCTCCAATTGGTCCACCTTACAGGTAGCACCGTTTGGTTCCGGTAGAGTTTTTTCGGTTGTTTGGTCAGATGTTTCATTGTTTTTGCTTATCTTCCTGGTGATGGTGTTAGTTTTGGGGTTTGTTGCACCTACGTTGGTAGCAGTGCTTAGGTTGTTTTTGTTGGGGTTTATTCGTTGTTTGAATTTGTTTTTATTTTTGGCGTACATACTCCCGGCTTCAGAGGGGGTTTCCCCGCCTCGAAGTCGGGGTTTGAGGTATTCGCTGATTGTTGCCAGAAGTGCTTAAAGTTTTACTTTGGGATCCAAAGTAGTAATCCAAAATGGACTATTGGTCTGCGTAACTTAAGTCTATTCTTATAGGCTATTCAAGGGCCCTGGAATATAGGGCAAATTAAAGAGAAAATAACTACGCAAAAGAGACCCAAGCTCCGAAGAGCTCGGGCCGCCGCCCGACTTTGTTCTACCCAACAACGGGGAATTGGAAAAAAAACTAAAATCTTAATCCCTCGAAAGAAAACTCAAAAGATAGAGGAAAGAGCAGTTGGGTATTTCAACGGTACCACCACGAGAAGGTGCCGGGTCAGCTGGATACCTGCTCGTGAGTAGGTATTCCTGTATCAATCCTTGTCTACGACTTCTTTCCCTTCACCAAGCTCAATAATTCAATAATTTGGTACCAGTAAACGTGGTAAAGGGAACAAGTAAAATTTCCGATAGCAGTATGGTTGTATTCCAAGCACTTTTTACACATCATAGGGCGCTCGAAGTATTCATATATCCTACTCTTGCAGTCTTGGCCAAGGATGTCGATATACTCAGGGGGGGTTGAGCCTCTGAAAGTTAGAAGTATTGCTTTTGCATTTGTGTTACGGCTTTTTATCCAATTTGCTGGTTCAACATTCTTGATTATCTGGTTTTCCATTAAACCTTGTTTGAACTTCTCGAAGTTGGTGAAGTCGTAGTTATAGATGTAGGCAAGTCCTTTTGAAAGATTTACATAGTTATTTTCTGTTACTTGCACAGGGATGTTGTTTATGTCTTTGATTTTCTGTATTTCATCTTTTTGTCGTGTGTGATCTAATTCTACAATAAATGCGTTTTTGCCGCCCGATCGAATAGATTTGGGTTTTCCTTGGATTTGGTTGGCAATACATTTTTCTAGGAGCCATGGAGTAATTTTCCGCTTTTCGTTTTCCTGCATTGTTATATTGAAATGGGTTGTGGGGGTGTTCGTATCTGACATTGGTATCTCGGAGTGTCCTGTGACTATCTGTACAGCACGACGCCTATTAACTCGTTGTTCTTGTTGGACTTTGCATATTTCTGTTTCCATGATATGTTTCGGGCATTCTCTGTGGCCAGTTTCATGTTGACGCTTGCAATGCATGCAGGAGAGGGCGCTGCCACATTGTTCGCTGTCATGGCCTGTTTCTCCGCAGCGTTTACAGTTTGCTTCGTTATGGCAGTGTTTGGCTGTGTGGCCGTAGTTTTGACATTTGTGGCAGATCATTGGTCTATTAATAAATGGGTATACTATCGTATCTGATTTTTCGCCTGGGATATATATAGAGTCTGGTGTAGTGTAGCTATTAAAGGTTAGTAGGAGTGGGGTGGTTTGGGAGAATCGAGTTTTAATGAAGCTGGCACGGACAGCGTCACTGATATTGTACTGGCTCTTCAGGCCTTCCACAAAATCTTCCATATTATCTACATCGTATTCTTGAATATATATTAGTCCTTTGGATTGATTGTAGTATGGGTGTTCGCTGATCTGGCAATTAATGCCGTCGACGTTATTAAGTCTGGTGATGCGCTCAGATTGGGGTTTGTTTCGAGTTTCTATGATAAAGCTATCTTTACCTGAATAAGTTATTCTTTTCGCCTTTAAACCAGTTATTTTGACTATTTCTTCTTGGAGGCAAAATGGATTTATTTGGTTTCTTTCTTCGATTTTGAATTTGACAGAGAAGAACTTTGTATAATGGTCGTTCTTCGTCATTTCTTGGTTCAACGATATGGGTGTGTATTTGTTAGCTTTGCATTGTTTTCTCACATTTTCTTTCTCGCAGCCCATGATTTTACTGTTTTTTCCTATGTTCTGCGCTTTCGTCATTTCTAGGATTTTTTCGAGTGTATTTTCGATTTTCCTGATTCGATCGTCTACATTTTGTGCTTCTTTTTCAACTTCATGTTTATCGGGGTTGATGCATTTGGTTGCATCATCTGCCGCAAGTCTATTCAGCACTTCATTTAATTTAGCCTCCAATTGGTCCACCTTACAGGTAGCACCGTTTGGTTCCGGTGGAGTTTTTTCGGTTGTTTGGTCAAATGTTTCATTGTTTTCGCTTATCTTCCTGGTGATATTGTTAGTTTTGGGGTTTGTTGCACCTACGTTGGTAGCAGTGCTTAGGTTGTTTTTGTTGGGGTTTATTCGTTGTTTTAATTTGTTTTTATTTTTGGCGTACATACTCCCGGCTTCAGAGGGGGTTTCCCCGCCTCGAAGTCGGGGTTTGAGGTATTCGCTGATTGTTGCCAGAAGTGCTTAAAGTTTTACTTTGGGATCCAAAGTAGTAATCCAAAATGGACTATTGGTCTGCGTAACTTAAGTCTATTCTTATAGGTTATTTAAGGGCCCTGGAGTATAGGGCAAATTAAAGAGAAAATAACTACGCAAATGAGACCCAAGCTCCGAAGAGCTCGGGCCGCCGCCCGACTTTGTTCTACCCAACAACGGGGAATTGGAAAAAAAAACTAAAATCTTAATCCCTCGAAAGAAAACTCAAAAGATAGAGGAAAGAGCAGTTGGGTATTTCAACGGTACCACCACGAGAAGGTGCCGGGTCAGCTGGATACCTGCTCGTGAGTAGGTATTCCTGTATCAATCCTTGTCTACGACTTCTTTCCCTTCACCAAGCTCAATAATTCAATAATTTGGTACCAGTAAAATTGGTAAAGGGAACAGTGAAATTTCCCATGGTACTACAGCATGGCACTCTTATAGCACGGCTATTGTCATGGTACTACAGCATGGCACTCTTATAGCACGGCTATTGTCATGGTACTACAGCATGGCACTCTTATAGCACGGCTATTGTCATGGTACTACAGCATGGCACTCTTATAGCACGGCTATTGTCATGGTACTACAGCATGGCACTCTTATAGCACGGCTATTGTCATGGTACTACAGCATGGCACTCTTATAGCACGGCTATTGTCATGGTACTACAGCATGGCACTCTTATAGCACGGCTATTGTCATGGTACTACAGCATGGTACTCTTATAGCATTATCGTGGCACTTATGGCATGGCTATTATTGTGGTACAATCATAGTGCAGCTATTATCATGATACTACTCGTACTATGCTTCTATTTTTCATCGGTTGTTATCACGTGCAAGTGTTCAGAATAATTATAAAATAATTCTAATTCTAAAATAACTAAATTCGAAAATTTCAGTCATTTTTGTGGCACTTGCATGCTGGAAGTCGCGGGTTCGTATCCCGGCGCTGGCGCAGAGATTTTCCCCGTTGGGTATAAGGGAAAGCTCCTGCACAATACCCCACTCAACCCAGGTGTCGGAAATGGGTACCGGCTTTACGGGGGAACCGTCATGGTGTCCTATATATAGGGTTAGTTGTAAGACATTTGAAAAACCAATGCTAAGATCATATGTATCAGGCTTGATTGGAAATAAAGCATCCCAAAGATGCCGATGTTAACCTTTAACCTTTTGATCATCTGTCAAATATGACTGGTGACAACATATATAGAATGAGGGTATTGGTTGTTCTTCATGAACATTTTTCTCCATATTAAACGTTTAATTAGGATATTGATCGTTCGTTGTGGACTTCTTTCTCCATTCTAATTGAACAGAGCATTGGTAATTGTTTTTTCCTTGCGAACTTTCTCCTTCGGGGAATTAAATGAACCGAAGATGAGCTAGTTCAAGCCTTCTTAACCACAATTGAGGTGTTTCACAATCCAATAATTGTAACCCCCTTGAGGAATAGTATGTTTGGATGTTCAAATAACTCAACAGCTAGAAAGAAACGTTTGTACACATCGTAAGACAACAGAAGTATAGGGACAATAGTTAAATTAAGACTTCGAGAAGTACATAATTTAGAGCGCCTCAAAGCGCCAAATCACAAATGAATATATAATTTATAAATAAATAATTTATGATTTATGAATATATAAATTTGAGGAGCGGAGGAGTGACGTGCACCCACCTTGACGCGCTGAAAAACACTGAGGGCGAGAGGCTGAGGATGGTGGCGGTTGCCTCCGTTGCGAAAGTCGTCCCGTCAGGGATGGAAATGAGGGAACCTGAACGAATATGTACACTTCAGTTTCATTTGTTAACCTCCAATATGCACGAGAATTTGAAAGCATGAAATAAACTAGATTAGGTGTTAGTTAAGCCCCCCTCCTAACCACAATAAAACCATTCCAAGAGAGGAAGGAGGAAGGCACCATTTAGAATGGAGTAAAGGGAACGCGGAATCTATGCACAAGGGGCACAGAAACAGTAAGTTGAGAAGGAAGTTCATGGAACAAGATGAAAATTGAAGAAAAAAGTAGTAGGTGCTGACAAACAGGACAGCAGTGAACCGGAAAAAGATGGTCCGTAACAAAACTAAAAAAACTTATTCTATTTAAAAAAAGGGTGGCTTCCTACCCGTTTGCTCGGGGCCTCACATATTCGGAATAAATTAAATATAAACAAATACTGATTCTTAAAGCGCACTGAAAGAACACTGAAGCAGAATTTTTTTCAAGGATTGCCTAGAATGCTGCAATTAGTGGTATAAAACAGGAACTACTGCAAAATGAAGTCCAATTTGATGTAAATCAACTTTATTGTCCCCTTTTTTAAATAAAATCAAACTAGAGCAATAAGCTCACCTTACACATGTCCCCTTAGAATGTTTCCATTAGATATTTAAGCCCATAACCAACCAGAGCAATTCCTTTACCCCAAGGGTTCCCAACCTGGGGTGCTCGCAACCCTTAGGGGTGCGAGAAAAGTTCAGGTTAATACTAGGATACTGGCTATATGTTAGGGTATTTATTTCATATTCCAGGGAGTGCGAGAAAAGTTCAGGTAAATACTAGGATACTGGCTATATGTTAGAATATTTATTTCATATTCCAGGGAGAGCGAGAAAAGTTCAGGTTAATACTAGGATAATACTATATGTTAGAATATTTATTTCAAGGGGGTGTGAGGCTCGAATGAAATTTGGTTAGGGGTGCAGGGCGAAAAAAAGTTGGGAACCCCAGGTTTAGCCTCTATAGGGAATAGCCGGGTCACCTATGGGGAATACAAACTCCCCACAGTTTAGCAGCTCCGACAAGCTGGTAAAATATCGAGAAGTGCTCAAGTGTCGTGCTTTGAGGAAAGAAATAAAGACGGTATACATAAAAAAGTTAATTCAAAAGTGGATTTAACGCAGTGGGTTTTAAAAATTTTCTTAATGCGAAAGACCATATATTTATCTGGAGGAAATGCCACAATAAATGTTCTAATATCTCCAGAGGGGTTTTTAAACATGGGGCTGTAAAGATTATTGAATAACTGCTGTATTATTGAATGGATTTGAAAGAACAAAATTCATGAAATCCTGAGAAATACTAGTTGTATCGGATATGTTTGTAACTAAGCTACACAGTCTGGCACGAAAGCAACATTCAAATGAAAAATGCATACGGTATTAGCGCTAGCCAAAATTGACAAGTTGGACACATGAACACTTCATCTTCAAACCACCACACAACCATCACCCACCGAGCGTGGTGAGGTTGACCCTGAGCCGGAAGGCGAGGGAGGCAGAGGGGGTAACAACCACAACCACACAACCAGACCACCACACAACCACAACCAGACCACCACACAACCACAACCAGACCACCACACAACCACAACCAGACCACCACACAACCACAACCAGACCACCACACAACCACAACCAGACCACCACACAACCACAACCAGACCACCACACAACCACAACCAGACCACCACACAACCACAACCAGACCACCACACAACCACAACCAGACCACCACACAACCACAACCAGACCACCACACAACCACAACCAGACCACCACACAACCACAACCAGACCACCACACAACCACAACCAGACCACCACACAACCACAACCAGACCACCACACAACCACAACCAGACCACCACACAACCACAACCAGACCACCACACAACCACAACCAGACCACCACACAACCACAACCAGACCACCACACAACTACAACCAGACCACCACACAACTACAACCAGACCACCACACAACTACAACCAGACCACCACACAACTACAACCAGACCACCACACAACTACAACCAGACCACCACACAACTACAACCAGACCACCACACAACTACAACCAGACCACCACACAACTACAACCAGACCACCACACAACTACAACCAGACCACCACACAACTACAACCAGACCACCACACAACTACAACCAGACCACCACACAACTACAACCAGACCACCACACAACTACAACCAGACCACCACACAACTACAACCAGACCACCACACAACTACAACCAGACCACCACACAACTACAACCAGACCACCACACAACTACAACCAGACCACCACACAACTACAACCAGACCACCACACAACTACAACCAGACCACCACACAACTACAACCAGACCACCACACAACTACAACCAGACCACCACACAACTACAACCAGACCACCACACAACTACAACCAGACCACCACACAACTACAACCAGACCACCACACAACTACAACCAGACCACCACACAACTACAACCAGACCACCACACAACTACAACCAGACCACCACACAACTACAACCAGACCACCACACAACTACAACCAGACCACCACACAACTACAACCAGACCACCACACAACTACAACCAGACCACCACACAACTACAACCAGACCACCACACAACTACAACCAGACCACCACACAACCACAACACAAACACCACACAACCACAACACAACCACCACACAACCACAACACAACCACCACACAACCACCACACAACCACCACAAAACCACAACACAACCACCACCTACCGAGCGTGGTGAGGTTGACCCTGAGCCTGAAGGCGAGGGAGGCGGAGGCGGAGTCGTGGGGCCAGGACCCAATCCTGCAGGTGAGGGTGGCGCACTGCAGGCCGGGCAGCGCCTCGCAGCTCACCAGGGGCACCACCTCCCGGGCCTCCTCTTCGTCTCCTGGTGGGGGCGTGGCAGCCGGAGGGCGCGGGGAGGACGTCAGGTCCAAGGAAGATGACGCTTGGCGTTTGGTTCTGTGGCTGAGGAAAAGAGGAGGTGTGGTAGATTAGATTAGATTACACGTAAGTTGAGGCCTCCCTTACCGCTACAAAAAAAGAGCGTGTCGAAGAGAGGAAGGAGGAAGGCACCATTTAGTACGGAGATAAGGGAATGCGGAATCTATGCAGAAGGGGCATAGAAACATTAAGTTGAGAATGAAGTACATGAAGCAAGATAAAAGTTGAAGAAAGTAGTAGGTGCTGAAAAACACGACAGCAGGGAACCAAAAAAAGATGGTTCTTAACATAAAAAACAGAAAACATTTTATTTAAACTAAAAGAAGGCCTACCTAACCCTCAACTCGGGCCTTCACACATTTCCCCCTGGGAGAGCTAATTCCCATAGATACATAAGTTGTATTCTCCTGAGGAGATAAACATCAAAAATGCTCTATAAACTTCAAAAGTGCTCTATAAACTTCAAAAGTGCTCTATAAACTTCAAAAGTGCTCTATAAACTTCAAAAGTGCTCTATAAACTTCAAAAGTGCTCTATAAACTTCAAAAGTGCTCTATAAACTTCAAAAGTGCTCTATAAACTTCAAAAGTGCTCTATAAACTTCAAAAGTGCTCTATAAACTTCAAAAGTGCTCTATAAACTTCAAAAGTGCTCTATAAACTTCAAAAGTGCTCTATAAACTTCAAAAGTGCTCTATAAACTTCAAAAGTGCTCTATAAACTTCAAAAGTGCTCTATAAACTTCAAAAGTGCTCTATAAACTTCAAAAGTGCTCTATAAACTTCAAAAGTGCTCTATAAACTTCAAAAGTGCTCTATAAACTTCAAAAGTGCTCTATAAACTTCAAAAGTGCTCTATAAACTTCAAAAGTGCTCTATAAACTTCAAAAGTGCTCTATAAACTTCAAAAGTGCTCTATAAACTTCAAAAGTGCTCTATAAACTTCAAAAGTGCTCTATAAACTTCAAAAGTGCTCTATAAACTTCAAAAGTGCTCTATAAACTTCAAAAGTGCTCTATAAACTTCAAAAGTGCTCTATAAACTTCAAAAGTGCTCTATAAACTTCAAAAGTGCTCTATAAACTTCAAAAGTGCTCTATAAACTTCAAAAGTGCTCTATAAACTTCAAAAGTGCTCTATAAACTTCAAAAGTGCTCTATAAACTTCAAAAGTGCTCTATAAACTTCAAAAGTGCTCTATAAACTTCAAAAGTGCTCTATAAACTTCAAAAGTGCTCTATAAACTTCAAAAGTGCTCTATAAACTTCAAAAGTGCTCTATAAACTTCAAAAGTGCTCTATAAACTTCAAAAGTGCTCTATAAACTTCAAAAGTGCTCTATAAACTTCAAAAGTGCTCTATAAACTTCAAAAGTGCTCTATAAACTTCAAAAGTGCTCTATAAACTTCAAAAATGCTCTATAAACTTCAAAAATGCTCTATAAACTTCAAAAATGCTCTATAAACTTCAAAAATGCTCTATAAACTTCAAAAATGCTCTATAAACTTCAAAAATGCTCTATAAACTTCAAAAATGCTCTATAAACTTCAAAAATGCTCTATAAACTTCAAAAATGCTCTATAAACTTCAAAAATGCTCTATAAACTTCAAAAATGCTCTATAAACTTCAAAAATGCTCTATAAACTTCAAAAATGCTCTATAAACTTCAAAAATGCTCTATAAACTTCAAAAATGCTCTATAAACTTCAAAAATGCTCTATAAACTTCAAAAATGCTCTATAAACTTCAAAAATGCTCTATAAACTTCAAAAATGCTCTATAAACTTCAAAAATGCTCTATAAACTTCAAAAATGCTCTATAAACTTCAAAAATGCTCCAAACTTCAAAAAATGCTCCAAACTTCAAAAAATGCTCCAAACTTCAAAAAATGCTCCAAACTTCAAAAAATGCTCCAAACTTCAAAAAATGCTCCAAACTTCAAAAAATGCTCCAAACTTCAAAAAATGCTCCAAATTTCAAAAAATGCTCCAAACTTCAAGAAATGCTCCAAACTTCAAAAAATGCTCCAAACTTCAAAAAATGCTCCAAACTTCAAAAAATGCTCCAAACTTCAAAAAATGCTCCAAACTTCAAAAAATGCTCCAAACTTCAAAAAATGCTCCAAACTTCAAAAAATGCTCCAAACTTCAAAAAATGCTCCAAACTTCAAAAAATGCTCCAAACTTCAAAAAATGCTCCAAACTTCAAAAAATGCTCCAAACTTCAAAAAATGCTCCAAACTTTAAAAAATGCTCCAAACTTTAAAAAATGCTCCAAACTTCAAAAAATGCTCCAAACTTCAAAAAATGCTCCAAACTTCAAAAAATGCTCCCAACTTCAAAAAAATGCTCCCAACTTCAAAAAATGCTCCCAACTTCAAAAAATGCTCCCAACTATAAAAATGCTCCCAACTATAAAAATGCTCCCAACTTTAAAAATGCTCCCAACTTTAAAAATGCTCCAAACTTTAAAAATGCTCCAAACTTTAAAAAATGATCCAAACTTTAAAAATGATCCAAACTTTAAAAATGATCCAAACTTTAAAAATGCTCCAAACTTTAAAAATGCTCCAAACTTTAAAAATGCTCCAAACTTTAAAAATGCTCCAAACTTTAAAAATGCTCCAAACTTTAAAAATGCTCCAAACTTTAAAAATGCTCCAAACTTTAAAAATGCTCCAAACTTTAAAAATGCTCCAAACTTTAAAAATGCTCCAAACTTTAAAAATGCTCCAAACTTTAAAAATGCTCCAAACTTTAAAAATGCTCCAAACTTTAAAAATGCTCCAAACTTTAAAAATGCTCCAAACTTTAAAAATGCTCCAAACTTTAAAAATGCTCCAAACTTTAAAAATGCTCCAAACTTTAAAAATGCTCCAAACTTTAAAAATGCTCCAAACTTTAAAAATGCTCCAAACTTTAAAAATGCTCCAAACTTTAAAAATGCTCCAAACTTTAAAAATGCTCCAAACTTTAAAAATGCTCCAAACTTTAAAATTGCTCCAAACTTTAAAATTGCTCCAAACTTTAAAAATGCTCCAAACTTTAAAAATGCTCCAAACTTTAAAAATGCTCCAAACTTTAAAAATGCTCCAAACTTTAAAAATGCTCCAAACTTTAAAAATGCTCCAAACTTTAAAAATGCTCAAAACTTTGAAAATGCTCCAAAACTTTAAAAATGCTCCAAAACTTTAAGAATGCTCCAAACTTTAAGAATGCTCCAAACTTTAAGAATGCTCCAAACTTTAAGAATGCTCCAAACTTTAAGAATGCTCCAAACTTTAAGAATGCTCCAAACTTTAAGAATGCTCCAAACTTTAAGAATGCTCCAAACTTTAAGAATGCTCCAAACTTTAAGAATGCTCCAAACTTTAAGAATGCTCCAAACTTAGAAAATGTTCCAAACTTAAAAAATGCTCCAAACTTTAAAAATGCTTATAACATCAAAATATCCTAAACTCTAAAAATACCTCAAACTTAAAAAAATACCTTAAACTTAAAAAAAATACCTTAAACTTAAAAAAAAATACGTTAAACTTTAAAAAAATCGCTCAAACTTTAAAAAATACCTTAAACTTGAGAAAATCACCTTAAACATAAGAAGACCTTAAACTTTAAGACTACCTCAAACTCCAAGTATACCTCTAACTTTCATAATGCTTCAAGCTTTAAGAATACTTCAAAAACTGCAAGAGCACACTCGACTCACACATCCCGCGTGTCCCGCCCCGTGTCCTGCGTGTCGGTGAGGTTGACCGCAGCCCCGCGCTTGGCGGTGACCCACTGGGCGCCCTCCAGCGTGCACGGGAACACCTCGCCCTGGAACTCCCTCTGTGTGCGTAGGGAGGGTTTGTTAACCGTCATTATATTACAAATTTAAAGGATACAAATGTAAAGCATACAAATACAAAGTATACAAATATGAAGAGTGTAAATATAAATTATACAAATTCAAAATAAACATATACAAATGTATAGTATGCAAACAAAGTATGCGAGTACAAGTGCAAAAAAGTGAAATATACAAGCGAAGTACACAAATAGGTATGTGAAGTGTATCTATATAATGCCTTTGATATCGTCATCTGCTAAGTCATGCAGAACTGGGGACGTGCTCGACGTGTGGATGCAAGGGAGATGCAATTTTTTCACTGAACGAAAACACAAGTTCTTACTAGCTTTTTTTTATTAGGGACACTTGTCGATGAAAAAGACGTGGCCTTTGGCTAATTAAATAAAACGATGTAAGCAGCAACGAACAATCGATGCGCAGCATCTTGTCACAAATGAACAATCCATTCAAGATAAAAATCACAATCGCGGCACAAAAGTGGCCATTTATGATGAAAAATTAGAGAAATAAATTGAGATTGCGAATTATTAAAAAACCAATACAGGCGACAAATTGAACGACCAAAAAAAATTATAAAACAGAAAAATCTTCCCAGCACAAAATCTCTACGGCTCACCTCCGGGGAGTAGACGGTGGCGAGGGGGTTGCCGTGCTGGTCCTCCACGGGGATCTGCACCGCCAGCTCCACCTCCCCGACGGGCGTGGGGCCTCGCTTCACCACCTGGAGGGGGGGGGGAGGCTTCGTTAGGAGCATACATTGGAATTTATTATAGGTGACTTAAATACGCGATTTAAATTGCCACGATTTTACTTCATTTATTAAACTTCATCAATGCCGGAAACTACAATTCAATTTACTCGCCTTCACAGGCCATTACGTTAACTGCTGTACAGGGGGGTATTTGAAACTTGTGTAAGGTGTGCATGGTTACATAATGGGATGGGGGGGGGGGGAGGCGCATGGCGAGCTGATGGGGTCCCGTCACACACCAGCACCCGTCATGGCGCGCACACACACGGCACACCACAGCACACACACGGCACACACACGGCACACACACGGCACACACACGGCACACACACGGCACACACACGGCACACCACAGCACACACGGCACACACACGGCACACCACAGCACACACGGCACACACACGGCACACACACGGCACACCACAGCACACACGGCACACACACGGCACACACACGGCACACACACGGCACACACACGGCACACCACAGCACACACGGCACACACACGGCACACACACGGCACACACACGGCACACCACAGCACACACGGCACACACACGGCACACCACAGCACACACGGCACACACGGCACACACACGGCACACCACAGCACACACGGCACACACACGGCACACACACGGCACACACACGGCACACACACGGCACACACACGGCACACACACGGCACACACACGGCACACCACAGCACACACGGCACACACACGGCACACCACAGCACACACGGCACACCACAGCACACACCACAGCACACACGGCACACACACGGCACACACACGGCACACACACGGCACACACACGGCACACACACGGCACACACACGGCACACACACGGCACACACACGGCACACACACGGCACACCACAGCACACCACAGCACACACGGCACACACACGGCACACACACGGCACACCACAGCACACACGGCACACACACGGCACACACACGGCACACCACAGCACACACGGCACACACGGCACACACACGGCACACACACGGCACACACACGGCACACACACGGCACACACACGGCACACACACGGCACACACACGGCACACACACGGCACACACACGGCACACACACGGCACACCACAGCACACACGGCACACCAGGTACACACGACACACTCACGGTGTGCCGGTGCAGGAAGGTCACGGAGTCCCCGTCAGTGACGTTGATGACAGAGGGCGCAGACCTGCTGTAGGTGACCTGCTCCTCTGTGGACGACCTGCGGGGAACAGGTTACTGTTTACCTCATCGTTTCTCTTTGGTTTTCTTTATTTTTTCATGCTTCTTTATTGCTTTCTATCTGGCTTACTTTCATTCTCGAGGGTCTTGTTACATTATTACTCTTACACTCTTTCATTGCATCGTTTCTTTTTTCATTTTAATAGCTTTTTTCTGGCAGTCTTTCTCAATTTCATACTTTTTTCTTGGGTTTTAAGTTTTTCTTTATTTGAGTTTATTCCTTTTTAATTTATATAATTTTTTGTTCCCCCCTCACACACACAAAATCTGCACAGCTGCAGATTTTAGCATCTGCAGTTGTAGACAGCCACTGACCCGTGCAGCTGCAGCTGGATGTCAGCAGCCAGCTGCAGCGCCGCTTGCCGCGCGTTGTCAGCAGGAGTAACCTCGATGTCGTTGCTGCCGGCGCTGACGCTGACCACGACACCGTCAGCGGCGTCCGTCAGCTGCTCCACGTCCACCTCGATGCGCACCGCCTCCTGCGCAGCGTCAGCACCTCGTCAGCACGGGGCTATTGGGACGGGTCTATTGCAGCTGGTCTATCGCAAGTCGGTCTCTTCGACCAGTTCTATATTTCAAAATGACAGTTAGACCCGTGTTCCTTGAAACGACGAATACTGAAACTAGCCCCTCTATAATTAAATCACAGCCTCCCCCTCCAATAAGGTCACCAGGCCCACAATAAGGTCACCAGGCCCACAATAAGGTCACCAGGCCCACAATAAGGTCACCAGGCCCACAATAAGGTCACCAGGCCCACAATAAGGTCACCAGGCCCACAATAAGGTCACCAGGACCACAATAAGGTCACCAGGACCACAATAAGGTCACCAGGCCCCCAATAAGGTCACCAGGCCCCCAATAAGGTCACCAGGCCCCCAATAAGGTCACCAGGCCCCCAATAAGGTCACCAGGCCCACAATAAGGTCACCAGGCTCCCAATAAGGTCACCAGGCCCACAATAAGGTCACCAGGCCCCCAATAAGGTCACCAGGCTCCCAATAAGGTCACCAGGCCCACAATAAGGTCACCAGGCCCACAATAAGGTCACCAGGCCCCCAATAAGGTCACCAGGCCCCCAATAAGGTCACCAGGCCCACAATAAGGTCACCAGGCCCACAATAAGGTCACCAGGCTCCCAATAAGGTCACCAGGCCCACAATAAGGTCACCAGGCCCACAATAAGGTCACCAGGCCCCCAATAAGGTCACCAGGCCCCCAATAAGATCACCAGGCCCCCAATAAGGTCACCAGGCCCACAATAAGGTCACCAGGCCCACAATAAGGTCACCAGGCCCACAATAAGGTCACCAGGCCCACAATAAGGTCACCAGGCCCCCAATAAGGTCACCAGGCCCACAATAAGGTCACCAGGCCCCCAATAAGGTCACCAGGCCCACAATAAGGTCACCAGGCCCACAATAAGGTCACCAGGCCCCCAATAAGGTCACCAGGCCCACAATAAGGTCACCAGGCTCCCAATAAGGTCACCAGGCCCACAATAAGGTCACCAGGCCCCCAATAAGGTCACCAGGCCCACAATAAGGTCACCAGGCCCCCAATAAGGTCACCAGGCCCAGAATAAGGTCACCAGGCTCCCAATAAGGTCACCAGGCCCACAATAAGGTCACCAGGCCCCCAATAAGGTCACCAGGACCACAATAAGGTCACCAGGCCCCCAATAAGGTCACCAGGCCCCCAATAAGGTCACCAGGCCCCCAATAAGGTCACCAGGCCCCCAATAAGGTCACCAGGCCCCCAATAAGGTCACCAGGCCCCCAATAAGGTCACCAGGCCCCCAATAAGGTCACCAGGCCCCCAATAAGGTCACCAGGCCCCCAATAAGGTCACCAGGCCCACAATAAGGTCACCAGGCCCACAATAAGGTCACCAGGCCCACAATAAGGTCACCAGGCCCACAATAAGGTCACCAGGCCCCCAATAAGGTCACCAGGCCCCCAATAAGGTCACCAGGCCCACAATAAGGTCACCAGGCCCACAATAAGGTCACCAGGACCACAATAAGGTCACCAGGCCCACAATAAGGTCACCAGGCCCCCAATAAGGTCACCAGGCCCCCAATAAGGTCACCAGGCCCCCAATAAGGTCACCAGGCCCCCAATAAGGTCACCAGGCCCCCAATAAGGTCACCAGGCCCACAATAAGGTCACCAGGCCCCCAATAAGGTCACCAGGCCCCCAATAAGGTCACCAGGCCCACAATAAGGTCACCAGGCCCACAATAAGGTCACCAGGCCCACAATAAGGTCACCAGGCCCCCAATAAGGTCACCAGGCCCACAATAAGGTCACCAGGCCCCCAATAAGGTCACCAGACCCACAATAAGGTCACCAGACCCACAATAAGGTCACCAGACCCACAATAAGGTCACCAGACCCACAATAAGGTCACCAGGCCCCCAATAAGGTCACCAGGCCCACAATAAGGTCACCAGGCCCCCAATAAGGTCACCAGGCCCCCAATAAGGTCACCAGGCCCCCAATAAGGTCACCAGGCCCCCAATAAGGTCACCAGGCCCCCAATAAGGTCACCAGGCCCCCAATAAGGTCACCAGGCCCACAATAAGGTCACCAGGCCCACAATAAGGTCACCAGGCCCACAATAAGGTCACCAGGCCCACAATAAGGTCACCAGGCCCCCAATAAGGTCACCAGGCCCCCAATAAGGTCACCAGGCCCCCAATAAGGTCACCAGGCCCCCAATAAGGTCACCAGGCCCACAATAAGGTCACCAGGCTCCCAATAAGGTCACCAGCCCCACAATAAGGTCACCAGGCCCCCAATAAGGTCACCAGGCCCCCAATAAGGTCACCAGGCCCCCAATAAGGTCACCAGGCCCCCAATAAGGTCACCAGGCCCCCAATAAGGTCACCAGGCCCCCAATAAGGTCACCAGGCCCCCAATAAGGTCACCAGGCCCCCAATAAGGTCACCAGGCCCCCAATAAGGTCACCAGGCCCCCAATAAGGTCACCAGGCCCCCAATAAGGTCACCAGGCCCCCAATAAGGTCACCAGGCCCCCAATAAGGTCACCAGGCCCCCAATAAGGTCACCAGGCCCCCAATAAGGTCACCAGGCCCCCAATAAGGTCACCAGGCCCCCAATAAGGTCACCAGGCCCCCAATAAGGTCACCAGGCCCCCAATAAGGTCACCAGGCCCCCAATAAGGTCACCAGGCCCCCAATAAGGTCACCAGGCCCCCAATAAGGTCACCAGGCCCCCAATAAGGTCACCAGGCCCCCAATAAGGTCACCAGGCCCCCAATAAGGTCACCAGGCCCCCAATAAGGTCACCAGGCCCCCAATAAGGTCACCAGGCCCCCAATAAGGTCACCAGGCCCCCAATAAGGTCACCAGGCCCCCAATAAGGTCACCAGGCCCCCAATAAGGTCACCAGGCCCCCAATAAGGTCACCAGGCCCCCAATAAGGTCACCAGGCCCACAATAAGGTCACCAGGCCCCCAATAAGGTCACCAGGCCCCCAATAAGGTCACCAGGCCCCCAATAAGGTCACCAGGCCCCCAATAAGGTCACCAGGCCCCCAATAAGGTCACCAGGCCCCCAATAAGGTCACCAGGCCCCCAATAAGGTCACCAGGCCCCCAATAAGGTCACCAGGCCCCCAATAAGGTCACCAGGCCCCCAATAAGGTCACCAGGCCCCCAATAAGGTCACCAGGCCCCCAATAAGGTCACCAGACCCACAATAAGGTCACCAGGCCCCCAATAAGGTCACCAGGCCCCCAATAAGGTCACCAGGCCCACAATAAGGTCACCAGGCCCCCAATAAGGTCACCAGGCCCCCAATAAGGTCACCAGGCCCCCAATAAGGTCACCAGGCCCCCAATAAGGTCACCAGGCCCCCAATAAGGTCACCAGGCCCACAATAAGGTCACCAGACCCACAATAAGGTCACCAGGCCCACAATAAGGTCACCAGACCCACAATAAGGTCACCAGGCCCACAATAAGGTCACCAGACCCACAATAAGGTCACCAGGCCCACAATAAGGTCACCAGACCCACAATAAGGTCACCAGGCCCACAATAAGGTCACCAGGCCCACAATAAGGTCACCAGGCTCCCAATAAGGTCACCAGGCCCCCAATAAGGTCACCAGGCCCACAATAAGGTCACCAGGCCCACAATAAGGTCACCAGGCCCACAATAAGGTCACCAGGCCCCCAATAAGGTCACCAGGCCCACAATAAGGTCACCAGGCCCCCAATAAGGTCACCAGGCCCCCAATAAGGTCACCAGGCCCCCAATAAGGTCACCAGGCCCCCAATAAGGTCACCAGGCCCCCAATAAGGTCACCAGGCCCCCAATAAGGTCACCAGGCCCCCAATAAGGTCACCAGGCCCCCAATAAGGTCACCAGGCCCCCAATAAGGTCACCAGGCCCCCAATAAGGTCACCAGGCCCCCAATAAGGTCACCAGGCCCCCAATAAGGTCACCAGGCCCACAATAAGGTCACCAGGCCCACAATAAGGTCACCAGGCCCCCAATAAGGTCACCAGGCCCACAATAAGGTCACCAGGCCCACAATAAGGTCACCAGGCCCCCAATAAGGTCACCAGGCCCACAATAAGGTCACCAGGCCCACAATAAGGTCACCAGGCCCCCAATAAGGTCACCAGGCCCACAATAAGGTCACCAGGCCCACAATAAGGTCACCAGGCCCCCAATAAGGTCACCAGGCCCCCAATAAGGTCACCAGGCCCCCAATAAGGTCACCAGGCCCCCAATAAGGTCACCAGGCCCACAATAAGGTCACCAGGCCCACAATAAGGTCACCAGGCCCACAATAAGGTCACCAGGCCCCCAATAAGGTCACCAGGCCCCCAATAAGGTCACCAGGCCCCCAATAAGGTCACCAGGCCCACAATAAGGTCACCAGGCCCACAATAAGGTCACCAGGCCCCCAATAAGGTCACCAGGCCCCCAATAAGGTCACCAGGCCCACAATAAGGTCACCAGGCCCACAATAAGGTCACCAGGCCCCCAATAAGGTCACCAGGCCCCCAATAAGGTCACCAGGCCCCCAATAAGGTCACCAGGCCCCCAATAAGGTCACCAGGCCCCCAATAAGGTCACCAGGCCCACAATAAGGTCACCTTGTTCCCCTTGAGGAGCGGGTTGGCAAGTCTGCACATGACGCTCGGGTTCGATGTGCTCAGACGGTCACAGTTGTGCGTCACTGGCAGCAGCAGGTCCAGCGGCCTGAAAAATAAATTGAAGTCTTTCTAAATATAATAAAGGTGCTTGTTAGAGAGGATGGAGGAAGGCCCGATTTTATACCAGGTCCAGCAACGCAAAAAAATAATTTCGGGTACAGCAAAGGTGCTCGCAAGAGAGGAAGGAGGAAGGCACAATTTTATACCGGGTTCCAGCGGTCTGTAGAGCAACGTGGTAAATAACTTTAGTTCTTTGTTGAACACAGCATAGTTGCTCGGAAAAGAGGATGCGCAGTTTCATACGGAGTTGGAGAAACTGGGAATATATGCATGGCTTCTCATTCAAGATTCCTATAAGCATTGTAATAGTAAGTTAAGAGGGCTGTGAAAAAAATAAAATGTGAAGAAGAAAGTTAGGTGCTGAAAAAAATATAGTCTATGAAAGATCAAACCACTATTCCATTTCATTGGAAAATAAGGGCTGCGTAACTTCTAGCTCGGGACCTAACATTCTACTCCTGTGAGGCCCCCGATTTGAAAAAGACATGGCCTTTGGCTATTTAAATAAGTGTACCAGAGCAGTACACGCAGTACCAAAACAGTACCTGTATAGGAGGTACGCCGTACCACCACCACCAAGTGTACCAGCAGTACCTGTACCAGAGCAGCAGTACCTGTACCAGAGCAGTACCTGTCCCAGAGCAGTACCTGTACAGAGGGTAGGCAGCAGACACCCGCAAGTCACTCCACCATTCGCATGTACACAATAGTTGTAAGCCCTCAGAAGAATTGTGTGTACAATGAAGCCATAATCCCATTGTACCCGAAAATTTACGAGGCCGTAACCAAATAAATGCATTTGTTATAAAGGACATTTTATCTAAGGAGTGCACGATTGTTTAATTAATTGCTCATTAATAATTATAATTCATTAGTATTAAATTAATTAAATTAATTTATAATTATTCATAAATAATTATAATTCATTATTATTAAATTTATTAAATTAATTTATAATCATTCATAAATAATTATATTAATATTTATTTAACATTATGACTGGAAAAATGCACTTCTCGTAGCTAACATACACAGCACATGCCGCGAGCGCAACGCACATGTAGTAAACAAGCCGCTCACACCTCAGCTATGTGCAAGTTGATGAGTTTAACTAAAAAAACATTCAACATTCAACATTCCCCATACCGGGGGTTGGAAACTATGTTCGAGTAGCGAACTAAGCAAAATGGTAACGAGTCAGATCTTAGTGAAAATAAATGTACGAGAAAAATCTGACTTTCGTACAAAATAATAAGAAAATGCCCCTTCCCCAAGGAGCAAAACAAGGTCCGCCTTCCCCACGACATCCGCACGAAACCAGGAAATTGGTACGAGAAACAATCTACTTCTGTATCACTTGTGGTAAATAAATTATTTAAAGTTGTTTATATTTACGCTCTAAACATGTAGGAAAAAGAAGAAGGCCTGACCTGAGGACAGAGGAGGTCACAAAACACGTAGGAAAAAGAAGAAGGCCTGACCTGAGGACGGAGGAGGTCACAAAACACGTAGGAAAAAGAAGAAGGCCTGACCTGAGGACGGAGGAGGTCACAAAACACGTAGGAAAAAGAAAAAGACATGACCTGAGGACGGAGGAGGTCACAAAACACGTAGGAAAAAGAAGAAGACCTGACCTGAGGACGGAGGAGGTCACAAAACACGTAGGAAAAAGAAGAAGGCCTGACCTGAGGACGGAGGAGGTCACAAAACACGTAGGAAAAAGAAGAAGGCCTGACCTGAGGACGGAGGAGGTCACAAAACACGTAGGAAAAAGAAGAAGGCCTGACCTGAGGACGGAGGAGGTCACAAAACACGTAGGAAAAAGAAAAAGACCTGACCTGAGGACGGAGGAGGTCACAAAACACGTAGGAAAAAGAAGAAGACCTGACCTGAGGACGGAGGAGGTCACAAAACACGTAGGAAAAAGAAGAAGGCCTGACCTGAGGACGGAGGAGGTCACAAAACACGTAGGAAAAAGAAGAAGGCCTGACCTGAGGACGGAGGAGGTCACAAAACACGTAGGAAAAAGACGAAGGCCTGACCTGAGGACGGAGGAGGTCACAAAACACGTAGGAAAAAGAAGACCTGACCTGAGGACGGAGGAGGTCACAAAACACATAGGAAAAAGAAGAAGGCCTGACCTGAGGACGGAGGAGGTCACAAAACACGTAGGAAAAAGACGAAGGCCTGACCTGCGGACGGAGGAGGTCACAAAACACGTAGGAAAAAGACGAAGGCCTGACCTGCGGACGGAGGAGGTCACAAAACACGTAGGAAAAAGAAGAAGGCCTGACCTGAGGACGGAGGAGGTCACAAAACACGTAGGAAAAAGAAGAAGGCCTGACCTGAGGACGGAGGAGGTCACAAAACACGTAGGAAAAAGAAGAAGACCTGACCTGAGGACGGAGGAGGTCACAAAACACGTAGGAAAAAGAAGAAGACCTGACCTGAGGACGGAGGAGGTCACAAAACACGTAGGAAAAGGAAGAAGGCCTGACCTGAGGACGGAGGAGGTCACAAAACACGTAGGAAAAAGAAGAAGACCTGACCTGAGGACGGAGGAGGTCACAAAACACGTAGGAAAAAGAAGAAGGCCTGACCTGAGGACGGAGGAGGTCACAAAACACGTAGGAAAAAGAAGACCTGACCTGAGGACGGAGGAGGTCACAAAACACGTAGGAAAAAGAAGAAGGCCTGACCTGAGGACGGAGGAGGTCACAAAACACGTAGGAAAAAGAAGACGGCCTGACCTGAGGACGGAGGAGGTCACAAAACACGTAGGAAAAAGAAGAAGGCCTGACCTGAGGACGGAGGAGGTCACAAAACACGTAGGAAAAAGAAGAAGGCCTGACCTGAGGACGGAGGAGGTCACAAAACACGTAGGAAAAAGAAGAAGGCCTGACCTGAGGACGGAGGAGGTCACAAAACACGTAGGAAAAAGAAGAAGGCCTGACCTGAGGACGGAGGAGGTCACAAAACACGTAGGAAAAAGAAGAAGGCCTGACCTGAGGACGGAGGAGGTCACAAAACACGTAGGAAAAAGAAGAAGGCCTGACCTGCGGACGGAGGAGGTCACAAAACATGTAGGAAAAAGAAGAAGGCCTGACCTGCGGACGGAGGAGGTCATAAAACATGTAGGAAAAAGAAGAAGGCCTGACCTGCGGACGGAGGAGGTCACAAAACATGTAGGAAAAAGAAGAAGGCCTGACCTGCGGACGGAGGAGGTCACAAAACATGTAGGAAAAAGAAGAAGGCCTGACCTGCGGACGGAGGAGGTCATAAAACATGTAGGAAAAAGAAGAAGGCCTGACCTGCGGACGGAGGAGGTCACAAAACATGTAGGAAAAAGAAGAAGGCCTGACCTGCGGACGGAGAAGGTCACGTTTGGCAGGAAGGCCGGCTCGCCGAAGTTCTCGACCTGCACCTCCATGACGATGCGCTTCTGCGCCCCCACCACCAGGGGGCTCGAGCTGTGGGGAGGGGGGAGAATTTTACGATGTCATACGATGTCATACGATGTCATACGATGTCATACGATGTCATACGATGTCATACGATGTCATACGATGTCATACGATGTCATACGATGTCATACGATGCCATACGATGCCATACGATGCCATACGATGCCATACGATGCCATACGATGCCATACGATGCCATACGATGCCATACGATGCCATACGATGTCATACGATGTCATACGATGTCATACGATGTCATACGATGTCATACGATGTCATACGATGTCATACGATGTCATACGATGTCATACGATGTCATACGATGTCATACGATGCCATACGATGTCATACGATGCCATACGATGTCATACGATGTCATACGATGTCATACGATGCCATACGATGTCATACGATGTCATACGATGTCATACGATGTCATACGATGTCATACGATGTCATACGATGTCATACGATGTCATACGATGTCATACGATGCCATACGATGTCATACGATGCCATACGATGTCATACGATGTCATACGATGTCATACGATGCCATACGATGTCATACGATGTCATACGATGCCATACGATGTCATACGATGCCATACGATGCCATACGATGTCATACGATGTCATACGATGTCATACGATGCCATACGATGTCATACGATGTCATACGATGTCATACGATGTCATGCGATATCATACGATGCCATACGATGTCATACGATGCCATACGATGTCATACGATGTCATACGATGTCATACGATGTCATACGATGTCATACGATGTCATGCGATGTCATACGATGCCATACGATGTCATACGATGTCATACGATGTCATACGATGTCATGCGATGTCATACGATGTCATACGATGTCATACGATGCCATACAATGTCATACGATGCCATACGATGTCATACGATATCATACGATGCCATACGATGTCATACGATGCCATACGATGTCATACGATGCCATACGATGTCATACGATGCCATACGATGTCATACAATGTCATACGATGTCATACAATGTCATACGATGCCATACAATGTCATACGATGCCATACGATGTCATACGATATCATACGATGCCATACGATGTCATACGATGCCATACGATGTCATACGATGCCATACGATGTCATACGATGCCATACGATGTCATACGATGCCATACGATGTCATACGATGTCATACGATGTCATACGATAACATACGATAACATACAAATTAGGGGAAAAGTGGAAAGTGGGTAGCCTTGGGGCTAGTGGATGGTGAAATAGGTAGGAAAATAGATGAAAGAAATTAAATGGAATGGAAAAAATAATAGAGATCACGAATGAAATTTAATAGAATAATAAATATGAAATAAAAAGTAGGCAACAGGTACGAAAATTAGAATGGAAAAAAAGAACTAGGAAGCATGTGACAAAACAACCACATAATCAACAAACAAATTAGGGTAGAAATGCTAATTAGGAACTACAACAAGTGCACGCAGGGAACCGAATGATAGACCAGCCACAGAGCACCAATTATCATTATGCAACTACATATAACAAATTTTAGAGAAAATCGCCTAAATTAATCTACATAGACAAATTTCCAAGAGAACTGCCTTACCACATTTCCTACGAAATGACCCACCGGTGGTCACTTAGGTGATTTTCATAGTGCTGCTGACCCACCTGCAGTCACTAACTCATTTTTTATTGATACTTAATGAAAGCTAAATGAAAGCCCGATCTAGTTAATGTTTGCTATTTCAAAGTTGATTTCCACAGTTGACTTTAAATATGAACTGAATATTGAACTTCAGTTTAACCAATCGCAGTTAACGCGTGAACTAGTATAGCATCTCACACAACTGCTGTGCATCAACGCGCTCACCGCGTTTCCGCGGCTGGTTACGGTTCTTTTCGTATTTCACAGATGAATTTTTGTTCGAATTCGTATTGCTGATGATGAGCGAAGGCTCAAAACGCCCCACAGTTTACGAGTCTTTTACAGTCTCGCGAATACATTTCAATGAAAGAATGTTTTATACCATTTTCCTGGTTTTCTCTTTTTTTGCTGAAAATTGGAAAATACCGAAAGAGCTGCTTTGTTTACGGTTGGCTTGGTTAGGTTGTGAATAGCAGAATGAGGCAATCCACTGAACTGCTCGAATACATTTCCAACCTTCCTAAAAAAATAAGAAAAGTAAATTGCACGACAACATTTCACCTCGTAAGATATTTGATTTTTGAAAAGGACGCGACACACGTGAAATGTCATTCGGTAGCAGTACCTGTACCACCACCAAGCGTACTTGTACCAGCAGTACCTGTAGAGGGTACGCAATACCCCCACCAAGTGTACCAGAGCAGTACACGCAGTACCAGAACAGTACCTGTATAGGGGGTACGCCGTACCACCACCAAGTGTACCAGCAGTACCTGTACCAGAGCAGCAGTACCTGTACCAGAGCAGCAGTACCTGTACCAGAGCAGCAGTACCTGTACCAGAGCAGCAGTACCTGTACCAGAGCAGCAGTACCTGTACCAGAGCAGCAGTACCTGTACCAGAGCAGCAGTACCTGTACCAGAGCAGCAGTACCTGTACCAGAGCAGCAGTACCTGTACCAGAGCAGCAGTACCTGTACCAGAGCAGCAGTACCTGTACCAGAGCAGCAGTACCTGTACCAGAGCAGCAGTACCTGTACCAGAGCAGCAGTACCTGTACCAGAGCAGTACCTGTGCAGGGGGTAGGCAGCAGACACCCGCAAGTCACTCCGGCACGACGGGTCCCCGTCGTCCTCGCAGCCCGTCACGAAGCTCAGGAAGGCCGTCTGCCCGTCCCGCTCTGACGGGTCCGTCACGGGCGACGCTGCGTGGGGACGGTGATTAATGCACTGGTACGTTAATGCGTACCACACTCAGCTGGCGTACTCGTACGGGTACGTTTCTTCACGTTTGAGTTACGCGTTCAAGAAACGGGTGTTCATAGTTTTGTGTGATGTTGGTTGAGGCAATATAATAATAAGGACGTCACACTACCACACACCACCATCACTATACACCACTACTACACACTACCACCACCATCACACACCCGCATTCCACCATTCAACTCCCGCACAACACCACACACCGCAAAAAAATTCACACGTTCATACACCACACATCACAAGCACTACGTTCCCTAGTCACACATCACAAAAACACACCACCGCCACCACCACACACCCCCACCACCACCACCACACACCCCCACCACCACCACACACCCCCACCACCACCACACACCCCCACCACCACCACACACCCCCACCACCACCACACACCCCCACCACCTCCACACACCCCCACCACCACCACACACCCCCACCACCTCCACACACCCCCACCACCTCCACACACCCCCACCACCTCCACACACCCCCACCACCTCCACACACCCCCACCACCTCCACACACCACCACCTCCACACACCACCACCTCCACACACCACCACCTCCACACACCACCACCTCCACACACCACCACCTCCACACACCACCACCTCCACACACCACCACCTCCACACACCACACACACCACCTCCACACACCACACACACCACATCCACACACCACACACCACCTCCCCACACCACACACACCACCTCCACACACCACACACACCACCTCCACACACCACACACACCACCTCCACACACCACACACACCACCTCCACACACCACACACACCACCTCCACACACCACACACACCACCTCCACACACCACACACACCACCTCCACACACCACACACACCACCTCCACACACCACACACACCACCTCCACACACCACACCTCCACACACACCACACCTCCACACACACCACACCTCCACACACACCACACCTCCACACACCACCTCCACACACCACACACACCACCTCCACACACCACACACACCACCTCCACACACCACACACACCACCTCCACACACCACACACACCACCTCCACACCCGGTGTGTACTCACTGATTGGGCCGAGCTGAGGCGAAGGTTCATCTGAGATGGAAAAAAATAATACATCAAAAGACTTCTAAATACAAGCAAAACAAAAAAGAAAACTGTTCAAAATATAAATAAATAAAACAGGGCGGCAGTAGGTACACAAAATACCACAGAGCTCACCGTACTCGATTTAAATAGAACATTTAATGAAAGAAACAGATGGAAATCTCTTCTTCGAGATCCAAATGAAAATTAACTGCTTAAAAATATAGATAGAAAAAATGTTTCGGGTTATTGAGAGCTTTCATCTTCAGGGGACCAGATATAGAAATCTTTGTGGACAGAATTTACGGAATGACTACTTTTATAAATTTGCAGAAAATTAAACTTTGACTATCCTTAATGAAATAACTAAGACTATCCTGGCCCACCTAGCACTCCTAGGGACACACTAGCCCACTCGCCCACTCCCAGAAATCTCCCAGCCCACTCACCCACTCCCAGAAATCTCCCAGCCCACTCACCCACTCACTCCCATAAATATCCCAGCCCACTCACCCACTCCCATAAATATTCCAGCCCACTCACCCATTTCCAGAAATCTCCCAGCCCACTCACCCATTTCCAGAAATCTTCCAGCCCACTCACCCACTCCCAAAAATCTCCCAGCCCACTCACCCATTTCCAGAAATCTCCCAGCCCACTCACCCATTTCCAGAAATCTCCCAGCCCACTCACCCATTTCCAGAAATCTTCCAGCCCACTCACCCACTCCCAGAAATCTCCCAGCCCACTCACCCATTTCCAGAAATCTCCCAGCCCACTCACCCACTCCCAGAAATCTCCCAGCCCACTCACCCACTCCCAGAAATCTCCCAGCCCACTCACCCATTTCCAGAAATCTCCCAGCCCACTCACCCATTCCCAGAAATCTCCCAGCCCACTCACCCATTCCCAGAAATCTCCCAGCCTACTCACCCACTCCCAGAAATCTCTCTGCCCACTCCCAGAGACACACCGGCACACTTCCAGAAATCTCCCAGCGCACTCACCCACTCCCAGGAAGCCCTCAACGGAAGTGGGCGGCAGCTCACTGGGCTTGAGGCCCGGGTGGGCCAGCCAGTACTGCACACGCACGCCCACCGGCGCCTGGGCGTTGTTGATTTCGGGCTGGTGGGCAGAGGAGGTGGGTCAAGTTAATTAAATAACGGGCTGGTGGGCTGAGGAGGTGGGTCAGGTTAAATAACTAGTGCTGCACAGGAGTAAATAGTGGATTCTAGTGATGGGCGCTGGTGGGCAAATTACGACTCTATTTTTACTCTATCCAACGATTTAAGGAGGTTAAAAGAACATTTTAAAGCCAAGTAAATAGCTAGTAACTCAAGTGTTGGCAAGCTTTTTGATTTTAGAGGAGCGACTTTGGATTTGCTAAAAAGTAAGGAAGGGAGGTTGCTAACCCAGTTTTGCTTTCCAGAGACAGCTATTTCACTCGGTTGATAATCTTAAACTGCCATGCAAAATGTTGTCATATGGGTTTGGGGTCTACTCTGAATTCCTTGCGTAATTTGGGATTCTGGTTGCCAAAACCGCGACCCTTGATAAAACAACTGTTAAACCAATGCGTCACATGCAAAAAAATTAACGCCCATGCGTTTAAGTACCCAAAGCCTACTGACCTCCCCAGAGATCGTGTGAACTTTGTTAGGCCATTCCAAACGGTTGGAATAGATTTCACGGGTGCGTTTCATGTAAAGTTGGGGGAGAAATTGATTAAAATGTACATCTTGCTTTTTACCTGCTTAAGTGTGCGCATAGTGCATTTAGAACTGCTGCAGGACATGAGCACGGATGCTTTCCTCGCAGCTTTCGTTAGATTTTCAAATAGGTACGGTATTCCTAGTGTAATTTACAGCGACAACGCTCCTTCGTTTACTCAGGGTGCCGAATTTTTGACCCGTTCTTCCACGGACAGCGTGTTCAGTGAACACTTGGTAAGAAATAACGTAAAACATGTGAAGATACCTCTGTATAGCGCATGGTTTGGGGCCACCTGGGAGCGTATGGTAGGAGTTGTCAAACGTTGTTTATTCAAAGTAATCGGTAGGGCAAAGATGGAATACTTCGCACTCCTTACCCTCTTGTCTGACGTCCAAGAAGCTGTGAACAATAGGCCACTTACTTACAGGGACTGTCAAGATCTTGATCATGAAGTTATAACGCC
Organism: Morinoia aosen; assembly: GCA_030386875.1. Lineage (NCBI taxonomy): Eukaryota > Metazoa > Arthropoda > Malacostraca > Amphipoda > Talitridae > Morinoia > Morinoia aosen. The sequence goes on from CM059562.1 coordinate 14,399,790, forward strand.
AAATTCCTTCATAAAGTTTCCTACTTCTAGTAACTTAACTTTCATGGCTAGCGCGGGCAATGAATTGCTGAACCCTTCTCGTGCTGCTTTATTGAAAAATCTTGAGCTTAGGCAAGATGCCCTAGATAAATTTAAAGAAGCCTTCTTCTCCGATTACCTTCTTTCCCTCAGAGAGAGACATTTGCCTCTTTACCAGCCTAACTGGGAAGATAGGATTAGGTTAAATGAAGTTGTGCTAATTGCCTCGCCTGTGAAAGCTAGGCCCTTCTGGTCTTTAGGTAGGGTTGTGCGCTTATATCCTGGTGCAGACGGAAGAATTCGTTCTGTGCAGCTTAGGAAACCGGACAGATCATTGGGTGATTACGCTGTATCATTGTTGTATCCCTTAGAAATATTTGCAGACTCTGTTAAAACCCCGCAAACCAATGAAAATTTAACCGCTGAATCTTCAGATAATGCAAACTTGTCCCAGACAATTGAATTTAAAAATAAAAGACCACTCAGAGCCGCCGCTCAACGGTGTCGAGAGCGGTTACGGGAGTAGTTTGTCGCCCGCGGGAGTGTGTGAGGATTTCCTCACAAAATTGGTGCACGTCTGCTAATCACATAAAGTAGCAACCTATAGTGACCTATTCGCAAGCTAGTCCGAGAGCGGTGGAGCTGAGAGGTCAGAATGGCCTTAGACTTGCTACCGGGCAGTCCTTCATTGCGCTCTACTACCGGTCGTAAGCCGCAGTTTCCGGTCAACACTACCCTTGACGAAGGCGGAGCTGGACGTCGTTGCGTGGAGACAAACCGTGCTGGCTCAATTTTTCGGCGCTTAGCTCACCTAAGTTTTTCTCCTTATGCTTATCTTAAATTTTCATGAATGAATGGTTGAATGTGTGTGCTTAATGAATTCTTAAACCAGTCTCTACTAAACTTTGAGCTGGTCTTTCCATTTTCTTTGAAACCTTTAAATTAACCTTGAATTAACCTTAAAAAAAATTGCATGCTTCTAACTTAACCTGGAAAAGGGGCCTTCTACTAGTGGGTTGAATTCCTCCCCACGTAGCCTTCTTTTTCACTGACTTTTCTTGCACTTACCGGTTCTTCCGGTGCCTCTCTTAATTAACTTCGCGCCTTAAAGTGAGAAGCACACTGGACGACCTAATAAGTTCAGGTGCGCTAATTTTTGCTATTTTGCCGCTTTATTACTGCTGTGATACCCACTTGAAACTTAACACCAGTCGTTGTGAAGAATTATGCTCATGTTCAATATTTTGTCCCCTCTACAGTATTAACCGAGCCAGCGCGCGCCTTCTTGTCTTCCTTGTCTGTAACTGCGGTTCTTCCAAGCAATGTCTAACGGCGTCTTTTTATTGAAGGTGAATGATGAATTTCTTACGGTTGTCAACTTATTTATACTGTGAACAATTGCTACATTGCCACCTTGTCGCATACTTATTTGTATATTAATTATTATCTGGTTTCCATTTTGATCGTTCAACGTCGCTCTTTTTAACACGAACAGGAGCCTGGCGACGTCTATTGTTGCCTTACCTGGAGCCTGGCGACGTCTATTGTTGCCTTACCTGGAGCCTGGCGACGTCTATTGTTGCCTTACCTGGAGCCTGGCGACGTCTGTTGTTGCCTTACCTGGAGCCTGGCGACGTCTATTGTTGCCTTACCTGGAGCCTGGCGACGTCTGTTGTTGCCTTACCTGGAGCCTGGCGACGTCTATTCTTGCCTTACCTGGAGCCTGGCGACGTCTGTTCTTGCCTTACCTGGAGCCTGGCGACGTCTGTTCTTGCCTTACCTGGAGCCTGGCGACGTCTGTTGTTGCCTTACCTGGAGCCTGGCGACGTCTGTTCTTGCCTTACCTGGAGCCTGGCGACGTCTGTTCTTGCCTTACCTGGAGCCTGACGACGTCTGTTCTTGCCTTACCTGGAGCCTGGCGACGTCTGTTGTTGCCTTACCTGGAGCCTGGCGACGTCTGTTGTTGCCTTACCTGGAGCCTGGCGACGTCTGTTGTTGCCTTACCTGGAGCCTGGCGACGTCTGTTGTTGCCTTACCTGGAGCCTGGCGACGTCTGTTGTTGCCTTACCTGGAGCCTGGCGACGTCTGTTGTTGCCTTACCTGGAGCCTGGCGACGTTTGTTGTTGCCTTACCTGGAGCCTGGCGACGTCTGTTGTTGCCTTACCTGGAGCCTGGCGACGTCTGTTGTTGCCTTACCTGGAGCCTGGCGACGTCTGTTGTTGCCTTACCTGGAGCCTGGCGACGTCTGTTGTTGCCTTACCTGGAGCCTGGCGACGTCTGTTGTTGCCTTACCTGGAGCCTGGCGACGTCTGTTCTTGCCTTACCTGGAGCCTGGCGACGTCTGTTGTTGCCTTACCTGGAGCCTGGCGACGTCTGTTGTTGCCTTACCTGGAGCCTGGCGACGTCTGTTGTTGCCTTACCTGGAGCCTGGCGACGTCTGTTGTTGCCTTACCTGGAGCCTGGCGACGTCTGTTGTTGCCTTACCTGGAGCCTGGCGACGTCTGTTGTTGCCTTACCTGGAGCCTGGCGACGTCTGTTGTTGCCTTACCTGGAGCCTGGCGACGTCTGTTGTTGCCTTACCTGGAGCCTGGCGACGTCTGTTGTTGCCTTACCTGGAGCCTGGCGACGTCTGTTGTTGCCTTACCTGGAGCCTGGCGACGTCTGTTGTTGCCTTACCTGGAGCCTGGCGACGTCTGTTGTTGCCTTACCTGGAGCCTGGCGACGTCTGTTGTTGCCTTACCTGGAGCCTGGCGACGTCTGTTGTTGCCTTACCTGGAGCCTGGCGACGTCTGTTGTTGCCTTACCTGGAGCCTGGCGACGTCTGTTGTTGCCTTACCTGGAGCCTGGCGACGTCTGTTGTTGCCTTACCTGGAGCCTGGCGACGTCTGTTGTTGCCTTACCTGGAGCCTGGCGACGTCTGTTGTTGCCTTACCTGGAGCCTGGCGACGTCTGTTGTTGCCTTACCTGGAGCCTGGCGACGTCTGTTGTTGCCTTACCTGGAGCCTGGCGACGTCTGTTGTTGCCTTACCTGGAGCCTGGCGACGTCTGTTGTTGCCTTACCTGGAGCCTGGCGACGTCTGTTGTTGCCTTACCTGGAGCCTGGCGACGTCTGTTGTTGCCTTACCTGGAGCCTGGCGACGTCTGTTGTTGCCTTACCTGGAGCCTGGCGACGTCTGTTGTTGCCTTACCTGGAGCCTGGCGACGTCTGTTGTTGCCTTACCTGGAGCCTGGCGACGTCTGTTGTTGCCTTACCTGGAGCCTGGCGACGTCTGTTGTTGCCTTACCTGGAGCCTGGCGACGTCTGTTGTTGCCTTACCTGGAGCCTGGCGACGTCTGTTGTTGCCTTACCTGGAGCCTGGCGACGTCTGTTGTTGCCTTACCTGGAGCCTGGCGACGTCTGTTGTTGCCTTACCTGGAGCCTGGCGACGTCTGTTGTTGCCATACCTGGAGCCTGGCGACGTCTGTTGTTGCCTTACCTGGAGCCTGGCGACGTCTGTTGTTGCCTTACCTGGAGCCTGGCGACGTCTGTTGTTGCCTTACCTGGAGCCTGGCGACGTCTGTTGTTGCCTTACCTGGAGCCTGGCGACGTCTGTTGTTGCCTTACCTGGAGCCTGGCGACGTCTGTTGTTGCCTTTCCTCGAACCGGGCGACCGTTCGTCAATTTATTTGAAGCAGTCGCTTATGCTGCTCCTTAACTTTAATGTATATTCCTAATTATGCGTAACCTTCTAGTTCGTCAAGATAAATTTATTCGTTGATGTTTTAGTCGTTCGTGTGTTCGCGTTGCTTGTCGTTCGTGTGTTCGCGTTGTAGTTCTTTGTTGCTCGTATCGAGAACCTTTATTCCTTATACGTTAAGTTTAAATAAAATTTTGACTTAAACCTGACTATAAGTCACCTTAAAAGATTGTGTCGCGGACAAATTCTCGACAAGTGCGTATAAATATCGATTATTGAAGTGTTTATTCATGCGATTTTAAGCGCTTCTATATTGAGCTTAAATAGGGATTATTTCATAACTAGTATACACGGCCCGACAAAAATGACAGGTAAAAATATTTTCCTTTAATAAATTTCCCCCCACGCACCACCTGGACGTTGACCCACTACCACACCACCACCGACAACACCACAACCACCACTACAACATCCCCACACAACCACAACCACACCTGCACGGTGACATCGAAGGCCCGGCAGGCTCGACCGTCCCGCTGGAGGGAAGCGTTGTAGGCGAGGACCTGGGCGCCGGTCTCCTGGAACACGGCGCGGGGGGCCAGCACCTGGCGCTGGTGGTCCACCGTCAGCGTCACCGTCACCTCTGGAGGGGGGAGGGGGTGGTCAGGGACCGGGGCTTAGTGGCCTGTTGTTGGAGGGGTCTGGGTGGTCTTTTGTTGGGGGGTCTGGGTGGTCTATTGTTGGGGGGTCTGGGTGGTCTATTGTTGGGGGGTCTGGGTCGTCTATTGTTGGGGGGTCTGGGTCGTCTATTGTTGGGGGGTCTGGGTCGTCTATTGTTGGGGGGTCTGGGTCGTCTATTGTTGGGGGGTCTGGGTGGTCTATTGTTGGGGGGTCTGGGTGGTCTATTGTTGGGGGGTCTGGGTGGTCTATTGTTGGGGGGTCTGGGTGGTCTATTGTTGGGGGGTCTGGGTGGTCTATTGTTGGGGGGTCTGGGTGGTCTATTGTTAGGGGTTCTAGTTCTTTGTTCTACTGCGCCTGTTTTTGCTGGGTCTAATTCTTTGTTCTACTGCGCCTAATGTTGCTGGGTCTAATTCTTGGTGCTACTGCGCCTGTTGTATGGGGGTGCAAACGTGGGTCTACCGTACGATACAAAACACATCAGCACACGAAGTGCAGTCAGGAAATAGAGCGACCGCACGCAGCTGTTGTGTCACACGTTCCTTTGAGAGAACATATGGTAGCCACGTCGAGTAGCCATTTTCTAAAGAATACCTACACTTTGATCAAGCACCATACTATGCACACCACAACTCAGTGAAGCACCATACTATGCACACCACAACTCAGTGACGCACCACACCAGACGCAGCACCACCGGCACACCAGGCGCACACCTCAATGACGCACCACACCTCAATGGCACACCACACCTCAATGGCACACCATACCTCCATGGCACACCACACCTCAATGGCACACCAGGCACACCACCCGTGCCCTACCTGTGTCCTGCGGCACACCGACGCCCGCGTAGGACACGCAGGCCCGCACGCTGAAGGCGTTGTCCTGCAGGGACAGCCTGCTGGGGGTGAATGTGAGGTCCCCACCCAGCTGCGCCACCGGCCGCGTCCGCAGCAGGGCAGCGTGGCCCGACACGTAGCTCCCCACCACCACGTCTGGGAAGGGGGGGGGGGGATTTAGATCGGGATGAGGTGGGGATGATGTTCGTGTTAGAACTTAGGATTAGGTGAGGATTAGGCTCGTGTTGGGGCTGGGGATTAGATTATTATTAGTTAGTTTAAGACTCCCTATCCGCAACAAATGAGATCCAAAGAGAGGAAGGAAGAAGGCACCATTTAGTATAGAGTTAAGGGAACGTGGAATCTATGCAGAAAGGGCACAAAAACAGTAAGATGAGAAAGAAGTTTACTAAAAAAGATCCAAGTTGAAGAAGAAAGACAGCAGTGAACCGAAAGAGATGGCCAGTAACAAAACAACAACCTATATTATTTTAACAAAAAGAAAGCCTACCTAAGTCTCACCTCGGGCCCTCACATTTTCCCCTGGGAGCGCTAATTCCCATAAATACAATAGATGTATCCTCCTGAGGAATTCGAGCTAGGGATTAGATTCATATTAGAGCTGGGGATTAGGCTCGGGTTAGGGCTGGGGATTAGGCTCGGGTTAGGGCTGGGGATTAGGCTCGGGTTAGGGCTGGGGATTAGGCTCGGGTTAGGGCTGGGGATTAGGCTCGGGTTAGGGCTGGGGATTAGGCTCGGGTTAGGGCTGGGGATTAGGCTCGGGTTAGGGCTGGGGATTAGGCTCGGGTTAGGGCTGGGGATTAGGCTCGGGTTAGGGCTGGGGATTAGGCTCGGGTTAGGGCTGGGGATTAGGCTCGGGTTAGGGCTGGGGATTAGGCTCGGGTTAGGGCTGGGGATTAGGCTCGGGTTAGGGCTGGGGATTAGGCTCGGGTTAGGGCTGGGGATTAGGCTCGGGTTAGGGCTGGGGATTAGGCTCGGGTTAGGGCTGGGGATTAGGCTCGGGTTAGGGCTGGGGATTAGGCTCGGGTTAGGGCTGGGGATTAGGCTCGGGTTAGGGCTGGGGATTAGGCTCGGGTTAGGGCTGGGGATTAGGCTCGGGTTAGGGCTGGGGATTAGGCTCGGGTTAGGGCTGGGGATTAGGCTCGGGTTAGGGCTGGGGATTAGGCTCGGGTTAGGGCTGGGGATTAGGCTCGGGTTAGGGCTGGGGATTAGGCTCGGGTTAGGGCTGGGGATTAGGCTCGGGTTAGGGCTGGGGATTAGGCTCGGGTTAGGGCTGGGGTTTAGGCTCGGGTTAGGGCTGGGGTTTAGGCTCGGGTTAGGGCTGGGGATTAGGCTCGGGTTAGGGCTGGGGATTAGGCTCGGGTTAGGGCTGGGGATTAGGCTCGGGTTAGGGCTGGGGATTAGGCTTGGGTTAGGGCTGGGGATTAGGCTTGGGTTAGGGCTGGGGATTAGGCTCGGGTTAGGGCTGGGGATTAGATTCATATTGAACCTGGGGATTAGATTTACGTATGGGTCATCCCAATTTGAGGACTAGAGGAATTTGTGTCCCCCAATGGGGAGTTGATCTGAATGAAGACTCGAGTCGTTTCTAGACCTCAATAGTGAATATACATTATTTGTGAACCTTATATTATTTACGGTATTTCTCTTATATTTATACTTATTAATCGGCATTTGCTACAACACACCTGGGTAGAGATTGCCTAGGGTACAAACACACCTGGATAGAGGGGTACCAACACACCTGGATAGAGGGGTACCAACACACCTGGATAGAGGGGTACCAACACACCTAGGTAGAGGGGTACCAACACACCTAGGTAGAGGGGTACCAACACACCTAGGTAGAGGGGTACCAACACACCTAGGTAGAGGGGTACCAACACACCTAGGTAGAGGGGTACCAACACACCTGGGTAGAGGGGTACCAACACACCTAGGTAGAGGGGTACCAACACACCTAGGTAGAGGGGTACGAACACACCTAGGTAGAGGGGTACCAACACACCTAGGTAGAGGGGTACCAACACACCTAGGTAGAGGGGTACCAACACACCTAGGTAGAGGGGTACCAACACACCTAGGTAGAGGGGTACCAACACACCTGGATAGAGGGGTACAAACACACCTAGGTAGAGGGGTACAAACACACCTAGGTAGAGGGGTACAAACACACCTAGGTAGAGGGGTACAAACACACCTAGGTAGAGGGGTACAAACACACCTAGGTAGAGGGGTACAAACACACCTAGGTAGAGGGGTACAAACACACCTAGGTAGAGGGGTACAAACACACCTAGGTAGAGGGGTACAAACACACCTAGGTAGAGGGGTACAAACACACCTAGGTAGAGGGGTACAAACACACCTAGGTAGAGGGGTACAAACACACCTAGGTAGAGGGGTACAAACACACCTAGGTAGAGGGGTACAAACACACCTAGGTAGAGGGGTACAAACACACCTAGGTAGAGGGGTACAAACACACCTAGGTAGAGGGGTACAAACACACCTAGGTAGAGGGGTACAAACACACCTAGGTAGAGGGGTACAAACACACCTAGGTAGAGGGGTACAAACACACCTAGGTAGAGGGGTACAAACACACCTAGGTAGAGGGGTACAAACACACCTAGGTAGAGGGGTACAAACACACCTAGGTAGAGGGGTACAAACACACCTAGGTAGAGGGGTACAAACACACCTAGGTAGAGGGGTACAAACACACCTAGGTAGAGGGGTACAAACACACCTAGGTAGAGGGGTACAAACACACCTAGGTAGAGGGGTACAAACACACCTAGGTAGAGGGGTACAAACACACCTAGGTAGAGGGGTACAAACACACCTAGGTAGAGGGGTACAAACACACCTAGGTAGAGGGGTACAAACACACCTAGGTAGAGGGGTACCAACGCACCTAGGTAGAGGGGTACAAACACACCTAGGTAGAGGGGTACAAACACACCTAGGTAGAGGGGTACCAACGCACCTAGGTAGAGGGGTACAAACACACCTAGGTAGAGGGGTACAAACACACCTAGGTAGAGGGGTACAAACACACCTAGGTAGAGGGGTACAAACACACCTAGGTAGAGGGGTACAAACACACCTAGGTAGAGGGGTACAAACACACCTAGGTAGAGGGGTACAAACACACCTAGGTAGAGGGGTACAAACACACCTGGGTAGAGGGGTACAAACACACCTGGGTAGAGGGGTACAAACACACCTTGGTAGAGGGGTACAAACACACCTGGGTAGAGGTTGTCGTCCACATCAGAGCCCCTGGAGAAGGAGACCCCGAAGCCCTGGAGGGGCCGGCCGCTGGGGCCCGAGCTGAGGGCCCCAGCAGGTATCCGCTGGGCCCACTGGGTCGTGAGGCCCTGCGCTGAGCCCCTGAACACGTACACAGCGCCAGGCCCCTCGTATGGGGCCCCCACCAGCACGTCTGGGGACAGAGGGCGGCAGTGAGGCTATTGATATTTTTCGTCTTCAATTCGGTGCAAAAAATATTTTTTCTGCTAAGTTGAGTGGATGTTTTGGTGAGGCTCTAATATATTTATTGTTAGATTGGGTGGATGATGATTTGATGAGGCCTCAAAATATTCAAAATATTTTCAAAATCTAAAATTTCACTGCCGCAAAAAAAATTGGACGCAGAAAATAATCGGCTCTAAAAAGTAAACCATTATGCCACTTTCCTCTGGCAGTGGAACTTAACTCTACGTGGGGTACCCCCCACCAGTGCCCCACGTACCCCCACCACCAGTGCCCCACGTACCCCCCCCCCCCCCCCACCAGTGCCCCACGTACCCCCACCACCAGTGCCCAACGTGCCCCCACCACCAGTACCCAACGTGCCCCCACCACCAGTACCCAACGTACCCCCACCACCAGTACCCAACGTACCCCCACCACCAGTACCCAACGTAACCCCACCACCAGTACCCCACGTACCCTCACCTCCAGTGCCCCACGTACCCCCACCACCAGTGCCCCACGTACCCCCACCACCAGTGCCCCACGTACCCCCACCACCAGTGCCCCACGTACCCCCACCACCAGTGCCCCACGTACCCCCACCACCAGTACCCAACGTGCCCCCACCACCAGTACCCAACGTACCCCCACCACCAGTACCCAACGTACCCCCACCACCAGTACCCAACGTACCCCCACCACCAGTACCCAACGTACCCCCACCACCAGTACCCAACGTACCCCCACCACCAGTACCCAACGTACCCCCACCACCAGTACCCCACGTACCCCGGTACCACGCCACCAATACCCCACGTACCCCGGTACCACGCCACCAATACCCCACGTACCCCGGTACCACGCCACCAATACCCCACGTACCCCGGTACCACGCCACCAATACCCCACGTGCCCTGGTACCACACCACCAATATCCCACGTACCCCGGTACCACACCACCAATACCCCACGTACCCCGGTTCACACCCCACCAGTACCCCACGTACCCCGGTACACACCCCACCAGTACCCCACGTACCCCGGTACACACCCCACCAGTACCCCACGTACCCCCGTACACACCCCACCAGTACCCCACGTACCCCCGTACACACCCCACCAGTACTTCACGTACCCAGGTACACACCACACCAGCACCCCACGTACCCCGGTACCCGTCCCCGTCGAGGTCCCCTGGGGATGCGACGGCGGACCCGAAGCGACCTCCCTCTGTGGGCTCCCCCAGCAGGCGGGTGCCTTGTAGGGAGAGCTGGCCGGCCTGGGGGAGGTGGGGGAGCGTTAGGGGGGAGTTGGGGGCAACATTGGGGGAACGTTACGTTAGATTAGCATGTCTTAATAGGAATAAGGTTATAATTTGTTGTCCGACATAGATTATAACCCTATAACCTATAGGGTTATAATCTGTGGTCCAACATAGATTATAACCCTACAACCTATAGGGTTATAGTCTGTGGTCCAACATAGATTATAACCCTATACCCTATAGGGTTATAGTCTGTGGTGTCACGGTCCAACATTTACCACAGACCAATATTTCTGTCCAACACAACGGGCGAACATATAGTGAAGTATTTTGCTTGGCCTCAGTGGTTCGCGTTCTGGCCAATATTAATAGGTTCTAATATTGGCTACTGGCTAACCAGTGCCTGGCTGACCAATGAGAGTATGCCAAAGCCAGGCTCAGCCAATCACATTCTCGCATTTACACCCAGTTAACCAGCCAATCAAAACAGAAAGTGATGGTTAACTAATCTCGATTATTGATGCTGTAGAGAGAACTCCCAGTCACTGGTCTATTTAGCCTGTTGGTTAATGAACAAGAAAATTTAAATTGCAATAATTCACGAAATAATGGTGCGTGCAGACCACCAGTAGACCCCAACCAACAGACTCCACAAGCAGACCCCACGCACAGCACCCAACAGACCCCACACACAGCACCCAACAGACCCCACACACAGCACCCAACAGACCCCACACACAGCACCCAACAGACCCCACACACAGCACCCAACAGACCCCACACACAGCACCCAACAGACCCCACACACAGCACCCAACAGACCCCACACACAGCACCCAACAGACCCCACACACAGCACCCAACAGACCCCACACACAGCACCCAACAGACCCCACACACAGCACCCAACAGACCCCACACACAGCACCCAACAGACCCCACACACAGCACCCAACAGACCCCACACACAGCACCCAACAGACCCCACACACAGCACCCAACAGACCCCACACACAGCACCCAACAGACCCCACACACAGCACCCAACAGACCCCACACACAGCACCCAACAGACCCCACACACAGCACCCAACAGACCCCACACACAGCACCCAACAGACCCCACACACAGCACCCAACAGACCCCACACACAGCACCCAACAGACCCCACACAGCACCCAACAGACCCCACACAGCACCCAACAGACCCCACACAGCACCCAACAGACCCCACACAGCACCCAACAGACCCCACACAGCACCCAACAGACCCCACACAGCACCCAACAGACCCCACACAGCACCCAACAGACCCCACACACAGCACCCAACAGACCCCACACACAGCACCCAACAGACCCCACACACAGCACCCAACAGACCCCACACACAGCACCCAACAGACCCCACACACAGCACCCAACAGACCCCACACACAGCACCCAACAGACCCCACACACAGCACCCAACAGACCCCACACACAGCACCCAACAGACCCCACACACAGCACCCAACAGACACCACACAGCACCCAACAGACACCACACAGCACCCAACAGACCCCACACAGCACCCAACAGACCCCACACAGCACCCAACAGACCCCACACAGCACCCAACAGACACCACACAGCACCCAACAGACACCACACAGCACCCAACAGACACCACACAGCACCCAACAGACACCACACAGCACCCAACAGACCCCACACAGCACCCAACAGACACCCCACAGCACCCAACAGACCCCACACAGCACCCAACAGACACCACACAGCACCCAACAGACCCCACACAGCACCCAACAGACCCCACACAGCACCCAACAGACACCACACAGCACCCAACAGACCCCACACAGCACCCAACAGACCCCACACCGCACCCAACAGACTTCACACCGCACCCAACAGACTTCACACCGCACCCAACAGACTTCACACCGCACCCAACAGACCCCACACAGCACCCAACAACCCAACAGACCCCACACAGCACCCAACAACCCAACAGACCCCGTTGTTGGCGAAATAGTACACGGCGCCCATGTCGGGCGCAGCGCGGGTGCTGTAGAGGGGCGCGCCCACCACCAGGTCGCTGAGGGCGTCACCGTCAGCGTCCACCGCTGCCACCGCCGCCCCGAAGTACTCCCCGACCTGCCCGCCGCTCCGCTCCACCAGCACCGCCAGCTCGCTCTCCTCTATGTCGCCAAGCTGGAACACCAGCACCTGCAGGGGGGTGGTAGGGATAAGGGTGCTGGGGGTAGTGGCGGTACTAGATGTGGTGGCGTATCGCAATTTGGTACTTAGGTCTACTGGGATGTAGTACTTATGCCTACTGGAAGTCTTTACTAACGCCTACTGGAATTTAGTGCCTAAACCAACTGGAATTTGCCGCCTGGACCTACTCAAGTTTACCCTAACAGAGTTCACCACACGTAGGCCAGGCCTCCCAACAACCCAGATCCCCTCACCTTGCCCTTGGTCTGCGCCCCCCTCGGCGCCCCCGCCACGTAGTGCTCCTGCCCTTTGAAGAAGGTGCCGGAGCTGACGGAGTAGCCGAAGTAGTCCGAGTCGCTGATGCCCGACGAGTAGTAGGGGTTGGGCACGAACTCTATGCTGAACGCCTGCTGGGGGGACACCTGACGGCGGACCCGACGATGAGACACCTGACTGAAGGACTCCTGCTGGGGAGACGCCTGACGGCGCCGACGGCTGATGGACCCCGGCCCTTCCAGCACGGCGTCCCGCAGCTCCACCACCGAGCCTGCGCACCGCCGGCAGCGTTAGTGGGGTCTTCGTGACGCCTTAAAGGGGACTGTCTACCCTCAAAAACACGAAAAAGCATCTATTTTCTGCATTGGTATGGTCCTTGTGACGCATTAAAGGGGACAGTCTACCCTCAAAAATACGAAAAAACATCTACTTTAGGGTTTTTAACCTATGTTATAGAAAATTATTCTGAATGATTCATGTATTATAGGCTCGGATGTTCGTACACTGGTTCGTTTTCCTAGACGGGGAAGAAGGCGCTCACCAATGGTAGGAGGACCCTCCTCCCCTCCTTACTACTACCCAGTTTTGAGCGCTGCCAGGCGCCACGTAAGTTGTTACCAAGTGTTTCACGAGTTGTTGCCAGTTGCCACAGAGGTTGCCAGGTCACCCACCTTGCCAGTTGAAGACACCAGGGGCGCCCAGCAAGACACGGTCACTCAGAGCAGGGAAGTGGGCGCTGAAGCCGAGCTGGCCGTGCGCGTAGTGGAAGACTTGGTGTGAGCCCCGTACCCGGTAGTTCTGCTGACCTGGTGGGGGTGGTACGCATGATGAGTCGTGGTACACATGTTAAGTACATGGTGGGTCGTGGTACACATGGTAAATACATGGTGGGTCGTGGTACACATGGTAAATACATGGTGGGTCGTGGTACACATGGTTAGTACATGGTGAGTCGTGGTACACATGGTAAATACATGGTGAGTCGTGGTACACATGGTAAATACATGGCGAGTCGTGGTACACATGGTAAATACATGGCGAGTCGTGGTACACATGGTAAATACATGGCGAGTCGTGGTACACATGGTAAATACATGGCGAGTCGTGGTACACATGGTAAATACATGGCGAGTCGTGGTACACATGGTAAGTACATGGCGAGTCGTGGTACACATGGTAAGTACATGGTGATTCGTGGTACACATGGTAAGTACATGGTGAGTCGTGGTACACATGGTAAGTACATGGTGGGTCGTGGTACACATGGTAAATACATGGTGAGTCGTGGTACACATGGTAAGTACATGGTGATTCGTGGTACACATGGTAAATACATGGCGAGTCGTGGTACACATGGTAGGTACATGGTGAGTCGTGGTACACATGGTAGGTACATGGTGAGTCGTGGTACACATGGTAAATACATGGTGAGTCGTGGTACACATGGTAAATACATGGTCAAGAAGTGGTGGGTATGGTAGTCGTGGTAGAGACACGGTCAGTCATGGTAGAGACATTGCAGACACGATCAACGCATGACTAAGGTACCCCAAACACTCGCCCACAACCACATGTCAAGAGCGACACACTCACTACACACCACACTGGCCAGTGCCCACTAACTGCACAGCACTGTCCACTCACTGCACTGCCCACTCACTGCACTGCAATGCACTGCACTGCCCATTCACTCACTGCACTCTCCCTCCACTGCATTCACTGCACTGCACTGCCCACACACTGCACGGCACACCATACCACACCGGCCACTCACTGAACTGTGTGAGCGGCAGCCGCTTCTGCGCGGTGGCGTCCCTGAGCTCGGAGTCCTGCGCGTAGCAGGCGCCGTTCATGAGCAGCGTGCTGGGGTACAGCTGGTTCTTCCAGAGGGGGGCGCACACCTGCAGGGGGGAGGGGTCAGGTGGTGGGCAGGTAATCCAGTTGATGACCAGGCAATCCAATTGATGACCAGGCAATCCAGTTGATGAACATGCAATCCAATTGATGAACATGCAATCCAATTGATGACCAGACAATCCAATTGATGACCAGACAATCCAATTGATGACCAGACAATCCAATTGATGAACAGGCAATCCAATTGATGAACAGGCAATCCAATTGATGAACAGGCAATCCAATTGATGAACAGGCAATCCAATTGATGACCAGACAATCCAATAGATGACCAGACAATCCAATAGGTGACCAGACAATCCAATAGGTGACCAGACAATCCAATAGGTGACCAGACAATCCAATAGATGACCAGACAATCCAATTCATGACCAGACAATCCAATTGATGAACAGGCAATCCAATTGATGACCAGACAATCCAATTGATGAACAGGCAATCCAATTGATGAACAGGCAATCCAATTGATGAACAGGCAATCCAATTGATGAACAGGCAATCCAATTGATGAACAGGCAATCCAATTGATGACCAGACGATCCAATTGATGACCAGGCAATCCAATTGATGAACAGGCAATGCAATTGATGGCCAGGCAATCCAATTGATGAACAGGCAATGCAATTGATGACCAGACAATCCAATTGATGACCAGACAATGCAATTGATGACCAGGCAATCCAATTGATGACCAGACAATCCAATTAATGACCAGACAATCCAATTGATGACCAGACAATCCAATTAATGACCAGACAATCCAATTGATGACCAGACAATCCAATTGATGACCAGACAATCCAATTGATGACCAGACAATCCAATTGATGACCAGACAATCCAATTGATGACCAGACAATCCAATTGATGACCAGACAATCCAATAGATGACCAGACAATCCAATTGATGACCAGGCAATCCAATAGATGACCAGGCAATCCAATTCATGACCAGACAATCCAAAAGATGACCAGACAATCCAAAAGATGACCAGACAATCCAAAAGATGACCAGACAATCCAAAAGATGACCAGACAATCCAAAAGATGACCAGACAATCCAATTGATGACCAGGCAATCCAATAGATGACCAGGCAATCCAATAGATGACCAGGCAATCCAATAGATGACCAGACAATCCAATAGATGACCAGACAATCCAATTGATGACCAGGCAATCCAATTGATGACCAGGCAATCCAATTCATGACCAGGCAATCCAATTCATGACCAGACAATCCAATTCATGACCAGACAATCCAATTCATGACCAGACAATCCAATTCATGACCAGACAATCCAATTGATGACCAGGCAATCCAATTGATGACCAGGCAATCCAATTGATGACCAGGCAATCCAATTGATGACCAGGCCATCCAATTGATGACCAGACAATCCAATTCATGACCAGACAATCCAATTCATGACCAGACAATCCAATTCATGACCAGACAATCCAATTCATGGCCAGACAATCCAATTCATGACCAGGCAATCCAATTCATGACCAGACAATCCAATTCATGACCAGACAATCCAATTCATGACCAGACAATCCAATTCATGACCAGACAATCCAATTCATGACCAGACAATCCAATTCATGACCACACGATCCAATTGATGACCAGACAATCCAATTCATGACCAGACAATCCAGTTCATGACCAGACAATCCAGTTCATGACCAGACAATTCAATTCATGACCACACGATCCAATTGATGACCAGACAATCCAATTGATGAACAGGCAATCCAATTGATGAACAGGCAATCGAATTCATGAACAGGTTGTTACCTGTTTATCACTAGGGTAGCCTCCCGTCATGGGGAGGCTACCCTAGGTAGCCTTCCCAATTGCGACATCCACCATGGAAGCCCCCACCATGGTAGCTACGCACTAGCCACCCACCATGGTAGCCTCCCGTCACAATAGCCACCCCCATGGTAGCCTCTCATTGGTCACCCACCATGGTAACCTCCCACCGCGGTAGCCTCCCACTAGCCACCCACCATAGAAGCCCCCCACCATGGTAGCTACCCACTAGCCACCCACCATGGTAGCCTCTCATTGGTCACCCACCTCCCACCGCGGTAGCCTCCCACTAGCCACCCACCATGGTAGCCTGCCACTGGACACCCACCATGGTAGCCTCCCACTGGATACCCACCATGGTAGCCTCCCACTGGATACCCACCATGGTAGCCTCCCACTGGACACCCACCATGGTAGCCTCCCACTGGACACCCACCATGGTAGCCTCCCACTGGACACCCACCATGGTAGCCTCCCGCTCATCGTCCTGGGTGTCGATGGTAGCCCCGAGCCAGCCGTGGTCCTTGAGGTCGTGGTAGCCGAGCTCGCCGCTCCAGAGGTTGTGCGCTATGTTGCCTGACGAATAGTGCACTACCACTACACAAAGGGTATTTCGCTAGGTACTGGTACCAGGCCTTGAGGGGCGTTAGTACGGCACACCAACTCAACAAGGTACCACACGTACCCTTTCGGGCATATTGCAACACAAGGGACTACACAACTACGGATCATTAAGGGTGCTGCAACTAAATGGTACTGCAAAGCTATGTACGAGTTTGGGTACAGTGCAACCAAAGATACTGCGTACCCTTTGGAGTACTGCATAGCACGTCAACTCAATTAGGGGCCACACGTACTCTTTAGCGTACGGTGCAACAAAAGGTACTGCAAATCTACGTACCCTATAGGGTACCACTAACAAAAAATTGTACCATAGGTAAGTCCCTTTGCGTGTACTGTTGACGAAAATTGTACCATAGCTACGTACCATTTTGTGTACTATTAGATACGTATCACTGTACTTTTGCGAACCACTCGGCAAAAACGTGCCACAAAAAAAAGTACACTTTTAGCCACCGATTACTGGAAATGTACCACGAGTAGGTACCTTCTCTGGTACCTACTCGTACCACATACCGCACTAGTTGGTCAATTTGATTACATCACGAGACGTAGGTATGGTACTATAGTACACGGGTACACATCTGTGGTGCCAGTTTCTAGAGTAACAGGAATAGGTATTCCTATTAGCATTCCTGGACTATCAGGAATAGATATTCCTGTTAGCATGCCTGGACTATCAGGAATAGATATTCCTGTTAGCATTCCTGGACTATCAGGAATAGATATTCCTGTTAGCATTCCTGGACTATCAGGAATAGATATTCCTGTTAGCATTCCTGGACTATCAGGAATAGATATTCCTGTTAGCATTCCTGGACTATCAGGAATAGATATTCCTGTTAGCATTCCTGGACTATCAGGAATAGATATTCCTGTTAGCATTCCTGGACTAACAGGAATAGATATTCCTGATAGCATTCCTGGACTATCAGGAATAGATATTCCTGATAGCATTCCTGGACTATCAGGAATAGATATTCCTGTTAGCATCCCTGGACTATCAGGAATAGATATTCCTGTTAGCATTCCTGGACTAACAGGAATAGATATCCCTGATAGCATTCCTGGACTATCAGGAATAGATATTCCTGATAGCATTCCTGGACTATCAGGAATAGATATTCCTGTTAGCATTCCTGGACTATCAGGAATAGATATTCCTGTTAGCATTCCTGGACTATCAGGAATAGATATTCCTGTTAGCATTCCTGGACTATCAGGAATAGGTATTCCTGTTAGCATTCCTTGACTAACAGGAATAGATATTCCTGTTAGCATTCCTGGACTATCAGGAATAGGTATTCCTGTTAGCATTCCTGGACTATCAGGAATAGGTATTCCTGTTAGCATTCCTGGACTATCAGGAATAGGTATTCCTGTTAGCATTCCTGGACTATCAGGAATAGGTATTCCTGTTAGCATTCATGGACTAACAGGAATAGGTATTCCTGATAGCATTCCTGCACTATCAGGAATAGATATTCCTGTTAGCATTCCTGCACTATCAGGAATAGGTATTCCTGTTAGCATTCCTGGACTAACAGGAATAGATATTCCTGTTAGCATTCCTGCACTATCAGGAATAGGTATTCCTGTAAGCATTCCTGGACTAACAGGAATAGGTATTCTGGAAGCCACTTTCTAATATTAGTCTTATGTTCCATTAAGCTTCAGATTAATATAAGTTTGACGTGTACTACAGAAGCAACAGATTCTTAGTATTTACATGCATATTTAAATTTATACGCAATTACGATATTTAAAGCGTACAAGTCAATAGTGCGATGGTCCCAGTAACTAATGAAGCAGAATTTTATGTGTTGAGCGAATCAGATTTGACCTCGACGATTCATTTCTCATTTCGCTTTTAGAGAATTTCGTCTAGAAGTACACACTAAAGTAAAAGTAATTATTTATTGTACACCTTACAACAGCTAAACGTACTCGTACATATTTGTACACCTTACAACAGCTAAACGTACTCGTACATATTTGTACACCTTACAACAGCTAAACGTACTCGTACATATTTGTACACCGTACAACAGCTAAACGTACTCGTACATATTTGTACACCTTACAACAGCTAAACGTACTCGTACATATTTGTACACCTTACAACAGCTAAACGTACTCGTACATATTTGTACACCGTACAACAGCTAAACGTACTCGTACATATTTGTACACCTTACAACAGCTAAACGTACTCGTACATATTTGTACACCGTACAACAGCTAAACGTACTCGTACATATTTGTACACCTTACAACAGCTAAACGTACTCGTACATATTTGTACACCTTACAACAGCTAAACGTACTCGTACATATTTGTACACCTTACAACAGCTAAACGTACTCGTACATATTTGTACACCTTACAACAGCTAAACGTACTCGTACATATTTGTACACCTTACAACAGCTAAACGTACTCGTACATATTTGTACACCTTACAACAGCTAAACGTACTCGTACATATTTGTACACCTTACAACAGCTAAACGTACTCGTACATATTTGTACACCTTACAACAGCTAAACGTACTCGTACATATTTGTACACCTTACAACAGCTAAACGTACTCGTACATATTTGTACACCGTACAACAGCTAAACGTACTCGTACATATTTGTACACCTTACAACAGCTACTCGTCTGCAAGTAGCTACTGTATAATTAAAGCGTCCACTGTGATAGACTTGAGGAATAGCAGATCTTAGTTTGGTTCTCTCCAACTGCAACAAAGGCGTTCCAAAGAGAGGAAGGGTAGGCACCGTAAAATCTGCAGTAAAGCGAACGCGGACTCTATGCATAAGGTGCATAGAAACAGTAAACTTGGATAGAAGTTTATGAAACGAAGTTAGGTTAGGTTAGGTTAATAGTTAGTTCAAGCCTCCCTATCTGCATCAAAGGCGATGAAAAGAGAGGAAGGAAGAAGGCACCATTTAGTATGGAGTTAAGAGAACGGGGAATCTATGCAGAAAGGGCATTGAAACAATACGTTGAGAAAGAAGAATATGAAAAAACATCAAAGTTGAAGAAGAAAGTAGCAGGTGCTGATAAACAGAACAGCAGTGAACTGAAAAAAAAAAGAGTCCTTAACAAAACAAAAAAAAACTCATTTCAACAAAAAGAAGGCCTACCAAACTCTCAGCTCGGGCCCTCACATTTTCCCCCAGGGAGCGCTAATTCCCATAGATACAATAGTTGTATCGCCCAGCTTCATGAAACGATAAAAGTTAGAGAAGAAAGTGCCAAATTTTGAAAAACAGAACAGCGGTGAACCGGAAAAAAAATGGTCCGTTCCTCAACAAAAAACCTGATTTATTTCAACAAAAAGAAGACCTACTGAACATTTAGCGCGGGACCTCCCATATTCCTCCTAGGAGCGCTAATTCCCATAACCATTATATTAATTGTATTGTTCAGATGCTTCAATGGAAAATTTTATTGATAAATCGTATGGAGCATATAAGATATTTAGGTCAAGGTAAGGTGTGGAAATTGGGATAAGGTGTCTATGTTGAGGTAAATAAAGTGTGGAAATTGGGATAAGGTGTTTATATTGAGGTCAATAAAGTGTGGAATTTGGGATAAGGTGTTTATATTGAGGTCAATAAAGTGTGGAAATTGGGATAAGGTGTTTATATTGAGGTCAATAAAGTGTGGAAATTGGGATAATGTGTTTATATTGAGGTAAATAATGTGTGGACATTGGGATAAGGTGTATATATTGAGGTCAATAGAGTGTGGAAATTGGGATAAGGTGTTTATATTGAGGTAAATAAAGTGTGGAAATTGGGATAAGGTGTTTATATTGAGGTAAATAAAGTGTGGAAATTGGGATAAGGTGTTTATATTGAGGTAAATAAAGTGTGGAAATTGGGATAAGGTGTTTATATTGAGGTAAATAAAGTGTGGAAATTGGGATAAGGTGTTTATATTGAGGTAAATAATGTGTGGACATTGGGATAAGGTGTTTATATTGAGGTAAATAAAGTGTGGAAATTGGGATAAGGTGTTTATATTGAGGTAAATAAAGTGTGGAAATTGGGATAAGGTGTTTATATTGAGGTAAATAAAGTGTGGAAATTGGGATAAGGTGTTTATATTGAGGTAAATAATGTGTGGACATTGGGATAAGGTGTTTATATTGAGGTAAATAAAGTGTGGAAATTGGGATAAGGTGTTTATATTGAGGTAAATAAAGTGTGGAAATTGGGATAAGGTGTTTATATTGAGGTAAATAAAGTGTGGAAATTGGGATAAGGTGTTTATATTGAGGTAAATAATGTGTGGACATTGGGATAAGGTGTTTATATTGAGGTAAATAAAGTGTGTAGATAAATTGAACACACGCATACTCAGTAGAAATGAAGTTCACTGAAATGTGCGCCTGTCTCGTAGTGATGTTGATATGTAAACGCATATATGTTTTCTGTTCAATTCAAAAAGTTAAGGCTTTGAATTTCTGGAGATGTTCGAAAGCGATCTACGAAATTCAGGAAAACGAACGAAACTTGATCGTGAAAACGAAAATAAAAATAAAACGTTTAAAATGATTAGCATTAAATCATGTTAAATAACAGCGTTAGTGAAACTTCACTTTAGCAAACATCGACTCAAAAAATTAGAGTCAAACGATCTAGGTTTTTAATTAGATTAACGGAAGATAAACTCTGATACGACACACACAAGCATTCGTGTGTTAAAGCCTGAACTGATGTCAGATATGTCAAATAAATATATTCAGGATTACATCAATGGATATATTCAGTAATTTATCTATAAATATGTATTATCTATAAATATGTATTCCCAAAGGGTGCTCAACAAATCCCCAAATGCCCAAAATATCCACCCCACAAATCCCTAAGGATGCTCAACAAATCCCCAAATGCCCAAAATATCCACCACACAAATCCCTAAGGATGCTCAACAAATCCCCAAATGCCCAAAATATCCACCGCACAAATCCCTAAGGATGCTCAACAAATCCCCAAATGCCCAAAATATCCACCACACAAATCCCCAGAGCGCCCACAACTCCCCACCTGTGTCGTCGAGCACGAGCTGCCGGCAGCCAGCGCCCGCCCGCCCGACAGGGCACTTGTAGAGGGCGCCGGGCTCTATGAGCCCCACGGGCGCCGCGGGGGTGGGCGTCACGTTGGCGCGGGGGGCGCCCACCAGCACCCTGCGGGGGGAGGGGTTAAGTGAGCGATGGTGGGGGAGAACAGCGCAACGTATTATGAAAACCCTAACCGGCAAAAATATAAGGAAAAGCACGACGAAAATTCATAAAACAGATTAGATTAGATTATTAGTTAGTTTAAGCCCCCCTATCCTCAACAAAGGCGATCCAAAGAGAGGAAGGAAGAAGGCACCGTTTAGTATGGAGTTAAGGGAACGTGGAATCTATAAAGAAAGGGCATAGAAACAGTAAGATGAGAAAGAAGTTCATGAAACAAGATCAAAGTTGAAGAAGAAAGTAGTAGGTGCTGAAAAAACAGGACAGCAGTGAACCGAAAAAAGATGGTCCGTAACAAAATAAAAACCTATTCTATTTTAACAAAAATAAAGCCTACCCAACCTTTAGCTCAGGCCCTCACATAGTCCCCCTGGGAGCGCTAATTCCCATAGATACAATAATTGTATCCCCCTGAGGGGGATTCATAAAACATGACAAAAAATCACACAAAACGACGAAAAATCGCAATAAACAAGATGAAAAACTAACTATAAATATACGGACAAATAACGAAAGACACAACGAGAGACGACGAAAAATTCCCCCGAAAAATTCATCGAAAAATTCAACGAGAAATAAAACAAATATAACGAAAAATAATGAAAAATATCACGAAAACAATGAAAAATGTTAGGAAAAACAATGAAAAATATTACGAAAAACAATGAAAAATACAATGATAAATGTAATAAAAATGAAAACAGGCAAATCTACGGACTGCCTCACCAGTGGTCGCCGTACTTGGCGCGGCTGCGGAGCCCCACAGCGAACCCGAAGTACGTCGCCCTATCGCCCCCTCCGTGGGGGTCCTCGAATATCGTGGCGGACTCGGGGGACAGGTTGAACCCCACCGTCCCCCCCACCAGCACCGCCACCACCAGCCCCAACCACCACCGGCTGATGGAATTAGAGGTGGGACAAGTAGTCTTCCTCATACGCGTGGGGATACAGGATTCCGAAGTGTTGTAATTAGTTTTCCCCGAGCCTGTGGGATTTGGATAGCACTCTGAAGTGGGGCTTGTAGTTTCCCCCATTCGGGTGGAGATAATGGAAGACACTGGAGAAGATAATGACGTAGTATTTGGATGCGAAGAGCACACAATGGATGTCACATCTTGGTTAACTAGAGACGGTGCTTTAGAAAAGCCCTGAAGTGGAAGACTCGTGGAAGACGATTGTTCATCTTTGTGCTGTGATAGTCTACACTGAACATCATGAAACTCAACATCGGCTACATCCACATTGACGCTCGGTTGTACATCGCCGACATCAACATTGACGCTCGGTTGATGTGTGCGCCGTTCGTTTAAAGAAGACAACATTCTTGCAGCGATGTTTTGCTGTGCATGTGATAGTCTTTGTACACCCACGCCACTTGGTACACTTTATACACCTGATACACTCGTTGCACCTGGTACACTTGGTACACTCGTTGCACCTGGTACACTTGGTAAACTCGTTGCACCTGGTACACTTGGTAAACTCGTTGCACCTGGTACACTTGGTAAACTCGTTGCACCTGGTACACTTGGTACACTCGTTGCACCTGGTACACTTGGTACAATCGTTGCACCTGGTACACTTGGTAAACTCGTTGCACCTGGTACACTTGGTAAACTCGTTGCACCTGGTACACTTGGTAAACTCGTTGCACCTGGTACACTTGGTACACTCGTTGCACCTGGTACACTTGGTACACTCGTTGCACCTGGTACACTTGGTACACTCGTTGCACCTGGTACACTTGGTACACTCGTTGCACCTGGTACACTTGGTACACTCGTTGCACCTGGTACACTTGGTAAACTCGTTGCACCTGGTACACTTGGTACACTTGGTAAACTCGTTGCACCTGGTACACTTGGTAAACTCGTTGCACCTGGTACACTTGGTAAACTCGTTGCACCTGGTACACTTGGTACACTTGGTACACTTGGTAAACTCGTTGCACCTGGTACACTTGGTAAACTCGTTGCACCTGGTACACTTGGTAAACTCGTTGCACCTGGTACACTTGGTACACTTGGTAAACTCGTTGCACCTGGTACACTTGGTAAACTCGTTGCACCTGGTACACTTGGTACACTTGGTAAACTCGTTGCACCTGGTACACTTGGTACACGCGTTACACGTGATACACGTGATACACCTGGTGGTTGTGCCCTTGCCTGGTCTCCAGACGTCAAGTTCGCTATAGAAGCCAAAGTTTAAATCGATCCCATAAAATCAAAAAAATATTTTCTCCGACATTATTAGCTATCTCGTAAAAAAAGCAAAAGTTCACAACACGCTGCTAACATTGGATTAAGTTCGTTAAAAATAATACCAAATTCTGGAGTTAATCTAAAAACATCTTAAATGAAATCTGGAAAAATGATTATTAGGAGACATTAGATAATTACTAAACAGATAAGTACTGAACTAGAAAATGTCTAGTAGATAGAGAAAATATTAAATAATAATTGCGCACGAGATACTAAGTTAATGGTAGGATTAGGTAATTAATTTTAATTACTTATTTTTTAATAATAATTACTTTAATGGAAAACTTTAATAAATTAATTGCTGAAAATTAATTGAGCAAGTAATAAAGAGCACGACATTAACACGTTGACCACGACGGGTTGAACTGGAGTTCAATTTTCAACCCAAATTGAAAGTCAATCTTAGTGCGCAAACTCTAAAATAGCAAACATGAACTGGATCTTGCCTTCATTTAGCTTAGGTTTATGAATATTGGGTTCATGACTTCTGTTCGGTCAGCAGCATTATGAAAAATGCCCCCGTGCACCACCGGTGGGTCACGTCGCGACTACAGGCGCCAAGTAATTTCCGAGCACAAAACACATGACAGTGGCATGTGTCCTGAGCATGACCAGCCGTGACCGTGCATACTTGGTAAAAATCACAGAAAGTCACCCACTTTTGGACAGAAATAGATCGATTATTAGATTATAGGTTAGTTTAAGCCTCCCAAACCGCTACAAAAAAGAGCGTACCGAAGAGAGGAAGGAGGAATATTAAATTAAATTATAATTAAGTTTAAGCCTCCCTATCCTCAACAAATGAGATCCAAAGAGAAGAAGGAGGAAGGCACCATTTAGTATGGAGATAAGGGAATGCAGAATTGGTGCACAAAGGGCATATAAACAGTAAGATGAGGAAGAAGTTCATGAAACAAGATCAAAGTTGAAGTAGAAAGTAGAAGGTGCTGAAGAACAGGACAACAGTGAACCGAAAAAGGTGGTCCTTAAAATAAAAAAAGAACATGTTATTTCAACAAAAAGAAGGCCTACCTAACTCAGCTCGGGCCCTCACACATTGTCCCCCTGGGAGCGCTAATTCCCATAGATACAATAGTTG
Organism: Morinoia aosen; assembly: GCA_030386875.1. Classification (NCBI taxonomy): domain Eukaryota; kingdom Metazoa; phylum Arthropoda; class Malacostraca; order Amphipoda; family Talitridae; genus Morinoia; species Morinoia aosen. The sequence continues at coordinate 14,425,255 of CM059562.1, forward strand.
TATCCCCCTGATGGATGTAATCGGCGTACAAAATAAACAAGAAACCCAAGTGCCGCACGATCAAATAGCAATATCGGAATGCACGTATATTTCTAGTAAGAAATATCAAAGAGTGAGCGGGAGGTGAGAGCTCGAGGCAGAGCAGATGAGGTAAAGGCAGGTATCTGTCAGGGGAGATAAGGGCACTTGGCTGCCTGTAGAGGCACCTGCCGGCACCTCATACCTGAACGTCACCTGCTGCTTTGGCACCTAGGTCTTATACTTACTCCACTCCGGGAAATAAACAAATATTGCAATATTTATGTACTTACATAAATAAATATTAAATATTTTTTCAAATATAATATTTGAGCAATGATTGAAAATATAATTGAATTGTATGAATAGTAATTGAATAATCATTGAATGAAGAATGTTGAAATAGCAATTGAATAATAATTGAATAATGAATGTTGAAATAGCAATTGAATATTAATTAAATAATGAATGTTGAAATAGCAATTGAATAATAATTAAATAATGAATGTTGAAATAGCAATTGAATAATAATTAAATAATGAATGTTGTTATAGTAATACAATAATAATTAAATAAACCACACTACTCACCCCCCCCCCCCCCCCCCCCACACACACACACACACACCTGCACGGTATCCTGGCTACGCGCCACCGCTATAGAAAGGGTCGCTTATTTCTGTGTCTTTTGGTGTGCTATATTGAGACGCTCATTTGCCGCGTTAAATGGGAGACGCTTATTTACTGCGTTAATATGGTTAATACGTTAGTATGAACCTCCCTATCCGCAACAAAGGTGTTCCCTAGAGAGGAAAGAAGAAGACACCATTTAGCAAGGAGTTGAAGGAACGAGGTATCTATGCACAAGGGGTCTTCCCACACAAGACTTCCAGCGCTTAGAAACAGTAAGTTAAGAATGAAGTCTGATTAGATATTAGTTTAAGCCTCCCTAACCGCTAAAAAAAGTTCTGAAGAGAAGAAGAAGGAAGGCTCCATTCAGTATGGAGATAACGGAACGCGTAATCTGAGCAGAAGGGGCACAGAAACAGTAAGTTGGGAAAGAAGTTCATGAAACAAGATCAAAGTTGAAGAAGAAAGTAGTAGGCACCGAAAAAGAGGACAGCAGTGGACCACAAAAAAAGTGGTCCTTAACATAACAAAAACATTATATTTCAACAAAAAGAAGGCCTACCAACCTTCAACTCGGGCCCTCACACATTCCCCCTGGGAGCACTATTTCCCTTAGGTACAAGAGTTGTATCCCCCTGAGGGGAATTTCTACACAAAAACCACAGCCAATATATTTCAACGAAAAAAACACAGCCAATAAATTCGAACATAAGAAACTAATTAAGAAATTAAGGTGATGCTGCAATGAGAGCAGCGTGTGTTGAGTGGGCAGGTCTGTAGAGTGTAGGACTGTGGTGGTGAAGCGTGCAGCGGTGAAGCGTGCCGCGGTGAAGCGTGCCGCGGTGAAGCGTGCCGCGGTGAAGCGTGCCGCGGTGAAGCGTGCCGCGGTGAAGCGTGCCGCGGTGAAGCGTGCAGCGGTGAAGCGTGCAGCGGTGAAGCGTGCAGCGGTGAAGCGTGCAGCGGTGAAGCGTGCAGCGGTGAAGCGTGCAGCGGTGAAGCGTGCAGCGGTGAAGCGTGCAGCGGTGAAGCGTGCAGCGGTGAAGCGTGCAGCGGTGAAGCGTGCAGCGGTGAAGCGTGCAGCGGTGAAGCGTGCCGCGGTGAAGCGTGCAGCGGTGAAGCGTGCCGCGGTGAAGCGTGCAGCGGTGAAGCGTGCAGCGGTGAAGCGTGCAGCGGTGAAGCGTGCAGCGGTGAAGCGTGCAGCGGTGAAGCGTGCAGCGGTGAAGCGTGCAGCGGTGAAGCGTGCAGCGGTGAAGCGTGCAGCGGTGAAGCGTGCAGCGGTGAAGCGTGCAGCGGTGAAGCGTGCAGCGGTGAAGCGTGCAGCGGTGAAGCGTGCAGCGGTGAAGCGTGCAGCGGTGAAGCGTGCAGCGGTGAAGCGTGCAGCGGTGAAGCGTGCAGCGGTGAAGCGTGCAGCGGTGAAGCGTGCAGCGGTGAAGCGTGCAGCGGTGAAGCGTGCAGCGGTGAAGCGTGCAGCGGTGAAGCGTGCAGCGGTGAAGCGTGCAGCGGTGAAGCGTGCAGCGGTGAAGCGTGCAGCGGTGAAGCGTGCAGCGGTGAAGCGTGCAGCGGTGAAGCGTGCAGCGGTGAAGCGTGCAGCGGTGAAGCGTGCAGCGGTGAAGCGTGCAGCGGTGAAGCGTGCAGCGGTGAAGCGTGCAGCGGTGAAGCGTGCAGCGGTGAAGCGTGCAGCGGTGAAGCGTGCAGCGGTGAAGCGTGCAGCGGTGAAGCGTGCAGCGGTGAAGCGTGCAGCGGTGAAATTCGGTACGGAGAGGAGTTTCATAACCAAAATTACGAATAATAGAAAGGCGCTGCATGATATTCAGCGTTTGTACGCAACGCAGAATGTTCGTGGTGTAATATTGGAGTGCAGTATGCAGTGCGTAACATTTGTCGTTGAACATTAACTTTCCTGTGCAGCGGATATTAGTCGCTAAATATTAATTTTTTATCTAACGGACGCTGACCGTTTAATATTATGCTTTTTTATTGTGCTTTTTATATTTTTAATGTTTGGCTGTTGAATTAAAATTAGAAGCATTTAAGTAATACTACAAAACGCGATAAACACTTCCAGCATTTCTAGAATTCAACACCTATCATTCTTCGCGTAGTATTTCTACTTTACATGTCCCATATTATGTTCCGTTGTGTTAGTTTCAGCCTCCCTAACCCACACAAAGGTATCCAAAGAGAGGAAGGATTACGGAATTTTGAGGGAACGCGGAATTTATGTACAAGTTTCATAGAAATAGAAGTTAAGAGAAATTTTGAAACGAGATAAATGTGGGAGAATGAAGTAATATGTCCTGTTGAACAGGACAGCAGTGAACCGAAAAAAAGTGGTCCTTAACATAAAAATATTTCATTCCGACAAAAAGAAGGCCTACCTAACCCTCAGCTCGGGCCCTCACATTTTCACCCCTGGGAGCGCACATTCTCGCAGATTCAACTGTTTCATTCCTCTGGCGATGAAGGGATTTATTTGTACATGACCATTAAGAATATGCAATTAATAGTGATAACAGGTAATTAATGCTTTGATGTAATAAATGATGTGTTCCTTATACAGGAATTTTTTTTTCCGCCAGTTACAGCTGCTTCAACTGTCAGATATGTTACCCTCAGTTGTGTGCTATTGATATCACCCCCTGCACACAGCCAACGCACATACCCACCCACACAGCCCTTCCTCGCCCCACTCAAGCCAAATCTACCTCACAGCCCACTCAGGCCCCGCACAGCCCACTCAGGCCCCGCACAGCCCACTCAGGCCCCGCACAGCCCACTCAGGCCCCGCACAGCCCACTCAGGCCCCGCACAGCCCACTCAGGCCCCGCACAGCCCACTCAGGCCCTGCTCAGCCCACTCAGGCCCTGCTCAGCCCACTCAGGCCCTGCTCAGCCCACTCAGGCCCTGCTCAGCCCACTCAGGCCCTGCTCAGCCCACTCAGGCTCTGCTCAGCCCACTCAGGCCCACCACTTGGCCCACTCCTGCAGAGAGCTGTCAGAGGAGCTTGGCAAGGGCCTCCCGTGTAGGCCGTCATGTGTGCGTGACAAGGCCGTGTGTGCCCGTGTGTGCCCGTGCATGTGTGTGCACATGTGTACAACACGCTAAAAGATTAGATTACTTTAAACCTCCCTAAACGCTACAAAAGGTGTTCTAAAGAGAGGGAGGCATTTTGAATGAAATAAGGGAACACAAAATCTAGGAACCGTAAAAAGATGGTTCGGTACAAAACAAAAAAAAAAAAATATTCTGTTCCAATAAAAGAAAGGCGCGCCTAAATTTTGGATAGGAACTTCACATTTTTTCCCATTCGGGCTAACTTCCATAGATAAAATAGTTGTGCAACGTAGGGTTGTATAAATAGGTGGTTGAACAGACTCAAGTTTTGACACCTAGCACTTGATGCAGCTAGCGTATCACTGATACCTAGCACTTGGTGCAGCTAGCGTATCACTGATACCTAGCACTTGGTGCAGCTAGCGTATCACTGATACCTAGCACTTGGTGCAGCTAGCGTATCACTGATACCTAGCACTTGATGCAGCTAGCGTATCACTGATACCTGGCACTTGATGCAGCTAGCGTATCACTGATACCTGGCACTTGATGCAGCTAGCGTATCACTGATACCTAGCATTTGATGCAGCTAGCGTATCACTGATACCTAGCACTTGATGCAGCTAGCGTATCACTGAAACCTAGCACTTGATGCAGCTAGCGTATCACTGATACCTAGCACTTCATGCAGCTAGCGTATCACTGATACCTAGCACTTGATGCAGCTAGCGTATCACTGATTCCTAGCACTTGATGCAGCTAGCGTATCACTGATTCCTAGCACTTGATGCAGCTAGCGTATCACTGATACCTAGCACTTGATGCAGCTAGCGTATCACTGATACCTAGCACTTGATGCAGCTAGCGTAACACCGATACCTAGCACTTGATGCAGCTAGCGTAACACCGATACCTAGCACTTGATGCAGCTAGCGTAACACCGATACCTAGCACTTGATGCAGCTAGCGGATCACTGATACCTAGCATTTGATGCAGCTAGCGTATCACTGATACCTGGCACTTGATGCAGCTAGCGTATCACTGATACCTGGCACTTGATGCAGCTAGCGTATCACTGATACCTGGCACTTGATGCAGCTAGCGTATCACTGATACCTAGCATTTGATGCAGCTAGCGTATCACTGATACCTAGCATTTGATGCAGCTAGCGTATCACTGATACCTAGCATTTGATGCAGCTAGCGTATCACTGATACCTAGCATTTGATGCAGCTAGCGTATCACTGATACCTAGCATTTGATGCAGCTAGCGTATCACTGATACCTAGCACTTGATGCAGCTAGCGTATCACTGATACCTGGCACTTGATGCAGCTAGCGTATCACTGATACCTAGCACTTGATGCAGCTAGCGTATCACTGATACCTATAGCACTTGACGCAGCTAGCTTATCACTGATACCTAGCACTTGACGCAACTAGCGTATCACTGATACCTAGCACTTGATGCAGCTAGCTTATCACTGATACCTGGCACTTGATGTAACTAGCGAATGAAATAATTATAATTAACGAGTGCAAACGGCCCGTCAAAAAAATGACAGGATTAGATATAGGACCAACTGAGCTTCAACATGGCTTTCCCATGATTTGCCATGCTATTCTATGGCTTTCCAATACTTTGCCAAGTCTCAAGCGCTGATATTCTATTCAACCCAATCTAACCTACCAATACACGTGATATTCTATACAACCTAATCTAACCTACCAATACACGTGATATTCTATACAACCTAATGTAACCTACCAATACACGTGATATTCTATACAACCTAATCTAACCTACCAATACACGTGATATTCTATTCAACCCAATCTAACCTACCAATACACCTGATATTCTACACAACCTAATCTAACCTACCAATACACGTGATATTCTATACAACCTAATCTAACCTACCAATACACGTGATATTCTATACAACCTAATGTAACCTACCAATACACGTGATATTCTATACAACCTAATGTAACCTACCAATACACGTGATATTCTATACAACCTAATCTAACCTACCAATACACGTGATATTCTATACAACCTAATCTAACCTACCAATACACGTGATATTCTATACAACCTAATGTTACCTACCAATACACGTGATATTCTATACAACCTAATGTAACCTACCAATACACGTGATATTCTATACAACCTAATCTAACCTACCAATACACGTGATATTCTATACAACCTAATGTAACCTACCAATACACGTGATATTCTATACAACCTAATCTAACCTACCAATACACGTGATATTCTATACAACCTAATGTAACCTACCAATACACGTGATATTCTATACAACCTAATGTTACCTACCAATACACGTGATATTCTATACAACCTAATCTAACCTACCAATACACGTGATATTCTATACAACCTAATCTAACCTACCAATACACGTGATATTCTATACAACCTAATGTTACCTACCAATACACGTGATATTCTATACAACCTAATGTAACCTACCAATACACGTGATATTCTATACAACCTAATCTAACCTACCAATACACGTGATATTCATTCTTACTTAAATCTGATGGATTAATGCACTGGAAATTATGGAGTTGATCAAGCTTGTATCACAGATACGCTCATCTCACACTGCAGGCTGGTGGGTGTGACACGCGGACGGGGCTCATTTAATTTATAATATAGATTAGCTTAAGCCTCTTTAACCAAAACGAAAATGTTCAAAAAGGAAGAATGAAAGCACCATTTAGTATGGAGTTAAGAGGACGCGGAATCTATGCATAAGGTGTGTTCCCGCACAAAATTCCAGGCGCATAGACACTGCAAGTTAAGAAGGAAGGTTAGAAAAGATGATAATAGCTGAAGAAGATATCAGAGGTGCTAAAAAGCAAGATAGCAGAGAACCAAAAAATACAGAACTTGGCAAAACAAAACCATTTTATTTCGCCAAAAAGAAGGCCTTCATAACTTTCAGCTTAGGGCCTCACATTTTCCCCTGGGAGCTCTAATTCCTATAGATACCGTAGTTGTATCCCCCTGGGGGACAAAACCATTTCGTTTCACCAAAAAGAAGGCCAACATAACTTTCAGCTTAGGACCTCACATTTTCCCCTGGGAGCGCCAGTTCGCACAGCTACAATAGCCGTGTGAGGGGCGCTAGCGAGCGTATCACAGATACGAGCTGCTAGCTAAAAAACGGCATCCCTGACGTCTCGCAGAAACTATACACGGCAGCCTCCTTAAATCTGTTGTTGCTGTGGTGTTGCTTTCTGGTGTGAGTGAGAGTTGCGTGTTTGTTTGCCGTGATATTAGAATGTTTTCTGAGCTTGCTTAGTTGTCCCTTCGTTGTGTTTAAAGCTCAATTTTAATTTATTTTCAAATTATGTGCTTTTAAATAAGGGTAGATTTCGATGTGGAATTGCTTAATTGTCCATTGTGTGATGGGTTTATCCGTCAATAGTAAATTCCTTACAAATACTGTGCTGTTGAATAAATACAAATTTTGACGTGTTTCAATATTTCGTTGCCTTCTCAACTTTTTATTTTAATTTGAAAGTTCGGGGCAAATTCTAGAACACAAAAATTCTTTTTCTCTTTTGTGAACATTCTGACGTATTTCGATCTTAGGTTCCGATCTTTGGGGCTCTTGTCCCGATCTTTGGGGCTCTTGTCCCGATCTTTGGGGCTCTTGTCCCGATCTTTGGGGCTCTTGTCCCGATCTTTGGGGCTCTTGTCCCGATCTTTGGGGCTCTTGTCCCGATCTTTGGGGCTCTTGTTCCGATCTTTGGGGCTTTTGTTCCGATCTTTGGGGCTTTTGTTCCGATCTTTGGGGCTTTTGTTCCATACCGTGTACTGTACATAATATGAAGTACACCCAGTGCAGTGTGAACACACCTGCACACACAAAATACGTGCTGCGTACACACACAACACACAAGTGCAGGTTACGCACACACAACACACACCAGCACAAGGCGACACCTCTACAACAACACAATGAGCTCAATAGGCGCACAGCTAAGCGGCCGCTTGCCCTGTATTCATTTAAATGTCTCTCTAGCGGAACTTTGATGCAAAAGTCTACTTTTCTGCTTTAATTATTGCTCAGCAATACTGACCGTCACGCTAGTGCTGCGACTACACGTTAGCGTGTATACGCGCACCAACGCGTACAAGCGCACCAACACGCACCAACGCGCACAAGCGCACCAACACGCACCAACGCGCACAAGCGCACCAACGCGCACAAGCGCACCAACGCGCACAAGCGCACCAACGCGCACAAGCGCACCAACGCGCACAAGCGCACCAACGCGCACAAGCGCACAAGCGCACCAGCGCACCAACGCGCACCAGCGCACCAACGCGCACCAGCGCGCACCAGCGCACCAACGCGCACCAGCGCACCAACGCGCACCAGCGCACCAACGCGCACCAGCGCACCAACGCGCACCAACGCGCACCAACGCGTACAAGCGCACCAACGCGCACAAGCGCACCAACGCGCACAAGCGCACCAACGCGCACAAGCGCACCAACGCGCACAAGCGCACCAACGTGCACAAGCGCACCAACGCGCACAAGCGCACCAACGCGCACAAGCGCACAAGCGCACCAGCGCACCAACGCGCACCAGCGCACACCAGCGCACCAACGCGCACCAGCGCACCAACGCGCACCAGCGCACCAACGCGCACCAACGCGCACCAACGCGCACCAACGCGCACCAACGCGCAACAACGCGCACCAACGCGCACCAACGCGCAACAACGCGCACCAACGCGCACCAACGCGCACAAGCGCACCAACGCGCACCAACGCGCACTAACGCGCACCAACGCGCACCAACGCGCACCAACGCGCACCAACGCGCACCAACGCGCACCAACACGCACCATCACGCACCATCACGCACCATCACGCACCATCACGCACCATCACGCACCATCACGCACCAACACGCACCATCACGCACCATCACGCACCATCACGCACCATCACGCACCATCACGCACAAACACGCACAAACACGCACAAACACGCACAAACACGCACAAACACGCACAAACACGCACCAACACGCACCAACACGCACCAACACGCACCAACACGCACCAACACGCACCAACGCGCACAAGTGCGACAACACGCACACGCGCGACAACACGCACACGCGCCTAGTATATCGCACACATACACGCACACACGCGTGATCACATCCTACAGGGGCAACAAACACAGCAGCGCTGCGGTTGTGTGTTTGTTGTTGTGCTTGTTTGACCAACGCGCAACTTGTCAAACATTGGGTCAACGAACAATGTATTGCCCCATATCGGCGTAGCTGAGTTCCTTCAAGTGAACTTAGCTACGCTACAAGTTTTATGACTACGCTAGTGCACACGTCCCGCCAAAAATGAAAGGATTCGATATTTCCCTTAAATAAATCCCCCAGATGTGGATGCCCAACAAATATATCCATCCCAACAGTACCCGCTATCAAATAAATCCTCCAGATGGGGATGCCCAACTAATATATCCATCCCAACAGTACCCGCTATCAAATAAATCCTCCAGATGGGGATGCCCAACTAATATATCCATCCCAACAGTACCCGCCATTAAATAAATCCCCCAGATGTGGATGCCCAACAAATATATCCATGCCAACAGTACCCGCCATTAAATAAATCCCCCAGATGTGGATGCCTAACTAATATATCCATCCCAACAGTACCCGCCATTAAATAAATCCCCCAGATGTGGATGCCCAACAAATATATCCATGCCAACAGTACCCGCCATTAAATAAATCCCCCAGATGTGGATGCCCAACAATATATCCATCCCAACCGTACCCGCCATTAAATAAATCCCCAAGATGGGGAGGCCCAACAAATATATCCATCCCAACAGTACCTGTCATTAAATAAATCCCCCAGATGTGGATGCCCAACAAATATATCTATCCCAACAGTACCTGTCACTAAATAAATCCCCCAGATGCCCAACAAATATATCCATGTCAACAGTACCTGTCATTAAATAAATCCCCCAGATGTGGATGCCTAACAAATATATCCATCCCAACCGTACCCGCCATTAAATAAATCCCCCAGACGTGGATGCCCAACAAATATATCCATCCCAACAGTACCCGCCATTAAACAAATCCCCAAGATGTGGATGCCCAACAAATATATCCATCCCAACAGTACCCGCCATTAAATAAATCCTCCAGATGTGGATGCCCAACAAATATATCCATCCCAACAGTACCCGCCATTAAATAAATCCTCCAGATGTGGATGCCCAACAAATATATCCATCCCAACAGTACCCGCCATTAAATAAATCCTCCAGATGTGGATGCCCAACAAATATATCCATCCCAACAGTACCCGCCATTAAATAAATCCTCCAGATGTGGATGCCCAACAAATATATCCATCCCAACAGTACCCGCCATTAAATAAATCCTCCAGATGTGGATGCCCAACAAATATATCCATCCCAACAGTACCCGCCATGAAATAAATCCTCCAGATGTGGATGTCCAACAAATATATCCATCTCAACAGTACCCGCCATTAAATAAATCCTCCAGACGTGGATGCCCAACAAATATATCCATCCCAACAGTACCCGCCATCAAAACATTCTTGTACTTGTGCACTGGTGAAACTCGTATCACAGATACGGTCATTGAGCGTCCTGGTGAGCGTCACAGACACACGCACCAACCAACCTAATGCGTTCGGTGAGATTCCTATTGTAATAACATATGAAAAATTACGCACAAAAACCAGTTATCTACAAATTCATGGAGACACCTGGCGTTTTATTATAAGGTACTGACAGCGAAGTTGTCTTGTGAAGCGTACGTTGCCGGCGGTAACTTTCAAACTATTCGAACGTTTTGAAATTTCTGCCTCAAGTTGTTGAACGATAGCAAATATTAATTTGTTGGGGCAGCTTTTGAATTTAAAACTGCCATACATAACCTCGACACTGGATGCACTCACTAATCAAGGAATACACTTTGCACGGATTAGATTTCAAGATAGTTTAAGCCTCCATGACCACAGCAAAGGTGTTTCAAAGAGACAAAAGATGAAAGCACCGTTTAGTACGGGGTTAAGGGAACGCGGGATTTATGCACAGGGTGTGTTTCCCCACAAGATCCTTTGTGCATAGAAACAGCAAGTTTAAAAGGAAATGCATAAAAAAGAGAAAAGTTGAAGATAGTGGGTGCAGAAAAATGGAGCAGTAATCGACCGAAAAAAAATGGTTCGTAACAAAACATAAAACCTAGCCTACATCAATTAAAGGAAGCCTACCTAACTTTTAGCTAGGGACCTCGCATATTCCCCCTGGGAGCGCTAATTCCCATAGATACAATAGTTGTGTCCCCCAGTGGGGAAAAGTTATGTAAAACGTTTAATTTAATTTTGAAAAGCTCCTTCTAGCTCACGTAGCGTCCTTCTAAAAATTGAACACCGTTATCATAGCTCATTTACCAACGTTATATAATTCGAGGAGCCAGTAAAAGATTTCGCTGTAATCAAAGTTTATTTAATTTCACAAATTAATCTACTTAGTCCGTGAAAAGATTGCTCAGTTTAACTTTAGGCCTACAGTTACCAAAGCAAGACCCCCTCCTACTGAAGTACCAAGTGTACAAATTCTGAACAATATTGAACATGCAGGACAACGTAAATCTAAATAAAATACAGACAAATCAAATACAGTATGAGAAGTGTATGCACAACTGACCGAGCTCACGCACAAATATCAAATTCTCCATGCAAGCCTGAACTTTTTAAGCTTGCGTCTTTCCTCTCCGCAAAAAATAAACTCGAAGAAATATACCCCAAACTGACATCACTATACAAGAAAAATAGATACAATAAATGCATGATTCAGTTCAACCGCAAAATCCTCGGATTGGTGCAGTATCCTAACAGCAATTAGCACACACCGTTTTAACTAACAGCGATTGGCAGTATTTCACGACTTAAGCGGTAAAGTTAGAACTTAAATCAGCTGAATGAGAAATAAGGCGCCGGCAAAAATCACGGCTGCAAAGAACGAGACACAAACGTCCTGGAATACTAGAGCCAAGCAAACGGTGCCTTGCTGGCCGCTTGTCAAGGGAGGAATGGGAATGTCTCACTTCCACACACCCCCACACTCTCCACATTCACCCTTTTCACACACCCATACACCCGCAACACACACTCAACAGCTATTCACCCAACAAATCCAGTGTCCAACACTCGGCACACCCCACAGCCATACACCCAACAGCCCTACACACCCAAAAACCACACACCACGCACCCCCCTCACATCCTCGAACAAAAAACACAAATCCAAAAAGCGGGCAGTAAGACACTGGCGGATGCCAAAAGTCCAAACTCGCATGGGAACACACCGCCTCACTGCGGCACAGTAGCAGTGGACTCCATGTTTTGGATGCAGAGTGATGAAGTTAGAAGTGTTAAAAAGTGCCAACCAGTGACACAGTGATATCCATGTAAAATTTCGATACACGAATGAAAAATTTCGATACCGAATGAAAAATTTCGATACCGAATGTAAAATTTCGATACCGAATGTAAAATTTCGATACACGAATGAAAAATTTCGATACCGAATGAAAAATTTCGATACCGAATGTAAAATTTCGATACACGAATGAAAAATTTCGATACCGAATGAAAAATTTCGATACCGAATGAAAAATTTCGATACCGAATGTAAAATTTCGATACCGAATGTAAAATTTCGATACCGAATGTAAAATTTCGATACCGAATGTAAAATTTCGATACCGAATGTAAAATTTCGATACACGAATGTAAAATTTCGATACACGAATGTAAAATTTCGATACACGAATGTAAAATTTCGATACCGAATGTAAAATTTCGATACCGAATGTAAAATTTCGATACCGAATGTAAAATTTCGATACCGAATGTAAAATTTCGATACCGAATGTAAAATTCCGATACACGAATGTAAAATTTCGATACCGAATGTAAAATTTCGATACCGAATGTAAAATTTCGATACCGGATGTAAAATTTCGATACCGAATGTAAAATTTCGATACCGAATGTAAAATTTCGATACCGAATGTAAAATTCCGACATCCGATGTAAAATTTCGATACCGAATGTAAAATTCCGATACCGAATGTAAAATTTCGATACCGAATGTAAAATTCCGACATCCGATGTAAAATTTCGATACCGAATGTAAAATTTCAATACACGAATGTAAAATTTCGATACCGAATGTAAAATTTCGATACCGAATGTAAAATTTCGATACCGAATGTAAAATTCCGATACACGAATGTAAAATTTCGATACCGAATGTAAAATTTCGATACCGAATGTAAAATTTCGATACCGGATGTAAAATTTCGATACCGAATGTAAAATTTCGATACCGAATGTAAAATTTCGATACCGAATGTAAAATTCCGACATCCGATGTAAAATTTCGATACCGAATGTAAAATTCCGATACCGAATGTAAAATTTCGATACCGAATGTAAAATTTCGATCCCGAATGTAAAATTTCGATCCCGAATGTAAAATTTCGATACCGAATGTAAAATTTCGATACCGAATGTAAAATTTCGATACCGAATGTAAAATTTCGATACTGAATGTAAAATTCCGATATCCGATGTAAAATTTCGATACCAAACGTAAAATTTCCATATTCAATGTAAAATCTTGATATCCTATGGAAAACGTCAACATTCAATGCGAAATATCGATAGTTAACCAGACAAATTCATAAATATTGAAAATATCCGTCTGAAGACAGGTACATGAATGGCGAATTACTTTTAGGCGCATCCATTAGCATACAATACAAATGGCATACAATACAAATGGCATACAATACAAATGGCATACAATACAAATGGCATACAATACAAATGGCATACAATACAAATGGCATACAATACAAATGGCATACAATACAAATGGCATACAATACAAATGGCATACAATACAAATGGCATACAATACAAATGGCATACAATACAAATGGCATACAATACAAATGGCATACAATACAAATGGCATACAATACAAATGGCATACAATACAAATGGCATACAATACAAATGGCATACAATACAAATGGCATACAATACAAATGGCATACAATACAAATGGCATACAATACAAATGGCATACAATACAAATGGCATACAATACAAATGGCATACAATACAAATGGCATACAATACAAATGGCATACAATACAAATGGCATACAATACAAATGGCATACAATACAAATGGCATACAATACAAATGGCATACAATACAAATGGCATACAATACAAATGGCATACAATACAAATGGCATACAATACAAATGGCATACAATACAAATGGCATACAATACAAATGGCATACAATACAAATGGCATACAATACAAATGGCATACAATACAAATGGCATACAATACAAATGGCATACAATACAAATGGCATACAATACAAATGGCATACAATACAAATGGCATACAATACAAATGGCATACAATACAAATGGCATACAATACAAATGGCATACAATACAAATGGCATACAATACAAATGGCATACAATACAAATGGCATACAATACAAATGGCATACAATACAAATGGCATACAATACAAATGGCATACAATACAAATGGCATACAATACAAATGGCATACAATACAAATGGCATACAATACAAATGGCATACAATACAAATGGCATACAATACAAATGGCATACAATACATATGGCATACAATACAAATGGCATACAATACATATGGCATACAATACAAATGGCATACAATACAAATGGCATACAATACAAATGGCATACAATACAAATGGCATACAAATGGCATACAATACAAATGGCATACAAATGGCATACAATACAAATGACATACAATACAAATGGCACACAATACAAATGGCACACAATACAAATGGCACACAATACAAATGGCACACAATACAAATGGCACACAATACAAATGGCACACACTACAAATGGCACACACTACAAATGGCACACAATACAAATGGCACACAATACAAATGGCACACAATACAAATGGCATACACTACAAATAGCATACACTACAAATAGCATACACTACAAATGGCACACAATACAAATGGCACACAATACAAATGGCACACACTACAAATGGCACACACTACAAATGGCACACAATACAAATGGCACACAATACAAATGGCACACAATACAAATGGCATACACTACAAATAGCATACACTACAAATAGCATACACTACAAATAGCATATAATACAAATAGCATACAATACAAATGGCATACAATACAAATAGCATACAATACAAATAGCATACCATACAAAAAGCATACAATACAAATAGCATGCAATAAAATTCCCTCATAGCGCACCCAATAGTATCCTACAATACAAATGAATTAAATTGTGGAGTACACTGCGCCTGCAGCTCACGCGTCAGACGCGTGTGATGAACTACCGTAGACTTGTTGGCAGGATGGCAGCTAAGGCGCGCACTTTACACACAAAATTAACATGTTAACTGCGAAGAGTTGAACTGAAGTTCACAACTGAATTCAAATTTAAAGTCAATTTTAGTAAATAATTTTGAAGATAAAAAACATGAACTGTATCGGGCCTTCATTTAACACGTGAACTGCGATGGGTTACACTGAATTTCAATATTTAATTCAAATTTAAAGTCGATTGTGGTAAACAATTTTGAAAATAGCAAACTTTAGCTGGATCGGGCCTTCATTTAGCTTTCATTAAGTATTAATATAAAAGGGGTTTGTGACTGCAGGTCGGTCAGCAGCACTATGAAAAGAGGTAACTGTTTAGGAGAGGACCGTAATTGCGCGTCGGATGGCAACATTACAATGGACTCCCCCTTCCGACGCGCTCGATCATTCCCGCCATCTAAGACGAAAATGAACATACCGCTATAATTCATAATATTTGGGTGATAATTTCTGTTGTGTTACTAACTGAATGATCCTAGAAGTGGGTTCAGACTACGCGGGGCCGGCAAGAAATAAATTACAAAGTACCCATAAATACTCTACCCGAACTAAACCTACCGCTGTAACTCGTTAAATATTCATTTCAGACGGAAAGTGCATAGAATAAAAAAATTTTATTTACATCTAATTAGCTATTTTTAGACATCGAAAAGTGAGAAATCGATTATGGTCCTAACCTCCACATTTTCCGAAATTATAAGCGGCAGAACAAAGCTAAAAATTGTGACATTTTTGTACAACCACATTCCGGTGCACAATCATTGAACAGGAAAACTATCGATCTTGACTGGCCGAAAATAATGAACTAGCCCGTTTGAACAACATATTTTCACCAATCTAAATTCATAAGAATTTTCAATGACAACCGTGCCCATTCTGTTATGGCAAGGAGAAAATAAAAATTAAATAAAAAGTGCAGTGACGTCACAAAGTTTCTGCTGTACTCGATCCAGTAATGTCAGTCTCCACACGCTCTGGAATGCACAGGCTTTCCTTGATCAGGAAACGGACGATTATTTTTAGGCATCCGGAATTTTAAGCAGATGTTAACAGCCATTATTCAAGGCTAAACTTAAAATCAGGATGAAGTATTCCAGATCAGGTCTTCTCCATGAAACAGTTCTCCCGAGATTGTTCCTTAACCCAAAAAGTTGGTCTTGTGCGAGGCCTAAAACATATAGTTCGAAAATGTACACATTTAAAAGAAAACCCTTCTGAAAACACAACGATTAACTGCATGAAAAATACACATTGATCGGCTGGAATAAGTAAACTAAAGTCAGTACGTTCACTTCCTTATATGAAGGCCATGACACTGGGTAATACTCTTTTTATGACTATTTCCTGAGGATCCCACACCGCCCTACCCGGAGTTGACTTCTTCACACGACACTACACGTCGGCACTCCACAACGTTACCACAGCTACTGGCCCTGGCGGGCCTGGCCGGGCCAGGGCTTCCACGAGTGTGAAAGTTCCTACCCTATAACTTCGTTCAAGATTACCCTAAAAATGCATAAATTACCCTAATATGTTAAATAAGCCCATTGCGGGTATTACATTAAAATATTCAATGTTTCCGTGTTTATTCGCTAAAAAATGACAAAATATGGGTTCAGGCAGATATTTGAAAATTAAATTTTGTTTGATTACCATGTGCTCGTCATAGCCGTTTGGTTTAAGGACCTGCCTCCGTGCGGGCATCGAGGGTTCGAATCCCGGCGCTGGGTGGGTATTTTCTTCGCTGGGTATATGGGAACAATTCTAAGCACAATACCCCATTCTACCCAGGTGTCTGAAATGGGTACCGGTCTTGACCGGGGCACAGCGTCATGGTGCCCTGGCGTTAGTTATAAGGCATTTGAAAAACCAATGTACGAGGTGATATGTATCAGGCTTGATTGGAAATAAAGCATCCATAGATGCCAATGTTTTTTGTTTTGTTACAAACTCTGTTCAATGAGCGTAAAGTAGAGGGCATGCGATCTACTCCTGAATATAACAGAGAGAAAAAAAGACATAGTAAGAGGAAAGGAACGACAAATTAATACTCGAAACATTTAATTATGGAATAACTCGAACATAGGTTCACAATTTTTGCGCAAAAAATTAGAGGAATTTAGATATTAAATAAATTTATATACACGCTAATTCTCGGTGTAATTTCGAAGAACACAGCAAAGAATCTCACGCTCTAAATGAAGAATTTTGACTCTCCCAAAATTTTCGCAATCGAATATATGGACTAAATTGGAGCGAATTTAACTGAGTGTAGAGAGAATTTACGTTCAATAAGGCGAAAAAGATGTTCCTCAAGGCTCAAAGTTAGCCCAATTGAAGTAAAAATAATAGCCTCGTTCCAGTTAGGAATCTCGGCCATGGCCAGATTAATTTTCGACAGAAGCCTACATGTCAAACTGTATTTCCACCAAACCAACATTTCTTCTAGGAAATCGTGAATTCTTCTTTTAATAAAGAATCCGCAGAATGTTTGGATCCCATCATGACGTTAGTCGTATCAAGAAAAAACCTTACTATGTCGCACAATATAGCATTTTTATTGATGAAACATTTTTTGAGTGCCGTAAACAATCCATCGGCTGTGCTATCATGTATTTCAACAAGAACAGAGGAGTCCCTAATTGCACTCTCACTCTAGTTTCAGGCGATGACTCCGACCTGTTAAGCTGTACAGCGGTCAGTTGCTTCATCAATTATTACAGAAAATAAACGTTCATTGATGACAACGACAAGATCACTAAGCAAATCTTTACCAAAACATTGTCTAATAATGTTTGACTGTTTGTTTCCCTAAGCTTTCTT
This sequence comes from Morinoia aosen, assembly GCA_030386875.1. Lineage (NCBI taxonomy): Eukaryota > Metazoa > Arthropoda > Malacostraca > Amphipoda > Talitridae > Morinoia > Morinoia aosen. The sequence goes on from CM059562.1 coordinate 14,443,397, forward strand.
TCTTTAATAAGAAACATTAGTTTCAGTAGTTTTAACAGTGAGTCACTTTACGAAATAGGCAAATTATACTCAGAAAGATGTGCAGATGTGAAAGTCCGCAATTCAATATTTTTAGTTAATTTACCCATTGGATCGCTTGATAAGATGGACAAAGTTAGAGTTTGTGTTTTCCTTCTCTGCATTGAGAAATATTTGTGGCGTTGAATGTTAGCAAGATGAATAAACTCAGATTTACGATAGGTAATGGCAGTTGAACATTTAGTACAGTATGCCATATCTTTATAATTGAGGTAGAAGACTGAGACTTTTCTAACCAGCCTCGAAGCAGTTGTTCGCTTCTTCATCCTTCCGTCCAGTTTTGTATGTAAGGCTTTAAAGACGATAAAATTTTGCTTTTCTCCGTAGGTGGTGTAGCAGCTTCATCGAACACATAATCTATTTGATAGTAGCAATTTTACTGAGACGCAGATAACCAAATACTTTGTCACAATGCAAAACTGGACGTGATAGCATCTGGCACAGTTAATAACCCTCGACTGAAACAAAACTACCTGATCTAGGCTCGGGCAGTGCCGTTCTGTTCACGTTATATAGCTCTTCAATTCCAGTGAACAACGAAAACCGATCTATTGGTGTGAATCTTGATACATTTACGAGTTAGTTATGTAAGGCTAGAAAATATAAAATTCCGAACTTTATATCAAGTTGCCTATCACTCTAATTATTGTAATACTTTTTAATTACCCAAGGTATTATTTATGCAGAAAATATGGCAACACTATGCTGAAGAGAGATCTGAGAGATATGCAGCGATGTGCACAGTAATTTAATAATAATATAATAATATTTTTGTTGGAATCAACCTAACACAACGGTGCTATACAGTATTAGGACATTTAAATACAGGAATAGTTATAAATAAACAATAAGATTTCAAGTCCGTTGTTAGTCTAGGAGACTATTTGGACACTGATAGCAAAAGGAGAAAACACCATTTAGGACTTATCTGCTAAGTTTCCTAGAAATTAATAAGTTGGTACAAATAGAACCACATAGTAAACCACTAACGTGAAAACTTTTATATTGTTCAAATTTAGCAATAGATCACGCCGAAACAGGCCAATTGGCTTCAGTGAATAAGACAAACGGGCGCGATTACACTACCGTGACAAATAAACAAAGTGAACCATGAACACACGCGATACGGGCCGAACTTTTCGAAACCAAACTGAAACGTCCCAGAAAGCCGCAGAGACAAACGCTGGGGAAGTGGTAATGCGAGCTATGCAAGTAATGAAATTTTAATCTCTAGCCACCAAACAATATCGACTTCAGACCACGGTTGAACTCGTACAAACTATTTAAAGATTTGAGACAGAAAGGCAGGCTATTCCAATATTTAACCGACTGACATAAAAAAGCATACATTGAGAGAAAATTTGGGAATATTCAAGTTATGGTCATCTTTAAATCGCGTGTAATGACAGTGACGCACTTCCAGCTTAGAGAGCCTTCCCGCGAGGTAGCTCGCTCTATCATCCCTGTAGTACTTGAAGAAGGTTACGAGCACAAAATACTCGTGAATATGTTCAACGGGGAGAATTAACGTGTCCTCGTTGTGTACAATAAAGAATAAATTGATACCTAGTTCGGGTAAGTTTTGCATTTGCTCCAGGTATGACTTTTATTGAACATTTCGATAAATGCTCCGGTAGAATACTTCCACAAAGTACCTTACACAAAGTATATTATGGTACTTGAGATTAAACATTATATTGGTAATAAAACAGGCAATTACCTAAACAATTTTGCTGCGCTACCCCGACAGACGTCGAATTACCCTAAAAACCATAGAATTTTGCTTTACCCTAAACTCTACCCTAGACAACCCCTGATTACCCTAAAATAGGGTATTTTACCCTAAAGTGGAAGCACTGCCTGGCCCAGCCGCCCAGGCCCAGTCACTCCACCAGTCCACCCTACGACCACGGAGCCGTCCCGTACTACTTGTCAGGGTGATGGGTATCCTGCCGGTGATGGTGAATTGAAAGTTTAGCAGGAAGGAATACCTATAGATGTCTCTTTAAAATGAAAATCGATTCACAAAAATGCTAAAATAAAACTTTTAAGCTGAATTAAAAAGCTAGTGACTAATTAAGGCTAACTTATAACATGAAAATAAGTCCTTAACGACAATTTCAGAGAGCTAAAAATAATTCTTTAACAGAAAGAATCCCAGTCTGGTATCTTAGAGGAACACGAAATCCTCAGGGCAACTCATCCGCGGCTGGTGATTGGTCAGTTCAAGATTGGATGACGTCAAGCGACTGGATGCCAGTTGTTCCTGGAATACCACGAGATTGCAACTCTCAGTCACCTGAATTTTTGTTGATTGTTTTCTCCTGGGCTAGATTACGTCACGTTACAGGAATGGCTTCTTCCTAGCGAGTGCCTGAGTCATAAATCCTGAGTAATGGCGCTGCCTGCCTGCCTGCTCTAGGCTTTCCGGTTTGGCGAGTGTTTATCATTGGTGTGAGAGCAAGGAAAGTCGTCCAATCTGATTGTACGCTTCCAAGTTAATGCGCAGAAGTGGAACAAATAAACCTAAGCCAAGTGACCGAGTGAGGCATAAGAAAGATTAAGCAACAAATGAGCTCTAAAGTACATTTTTGAGTGAAATATAAGAAAGAATTCGGAACATGTGCACTCTAACATAACGTAAGTAGTAAAATGAGACAAAATGATCATTTCCTAGCGCTTCTATATCATCTTACACTATACACAATATTCCTCTGTAGATCCTACTGTATACAATGCATATAATATTCTATTGTAGATTCTATTGTACAGTGTACACAATATTGTTCTTTAGATGTTACTGTACACACTCGTACGTAGTATTCAACTGTAGATTATACTGTACCCAGTAGACAATCTGCAGATTGTACTGTACTCTGTACGCAATATTGTACTGTAGATTCTACTGTACACTGTACGCAATATTCCACTGTATATTATACTGTACACTGTACGCAATATTCCACAAGAGTGATGCTGTGATGCAAAACGAGTGATGCGAGACACCATAACCAACACAAGCATCACCTGAGCCTCACTGATGCGTCACAGCTGAGCTGAGTCACGTGGTGCTGTGAGAATAGGATGCGTCCTGTGTACCGTGTGTGTACCGTGTGTGGACCGTGTGTGTGCCGTGTGTGTGCCGTGTGTGTACCGTGTGTGTACCGTGTGTGTACCGTGTGTGTACCGTGTGTGTACCGTGTGTGTACCGTGTGTGTACCGTGTGTGTATCGTGTGTGTACCGTGTGTGTACAGTGTGTGTGTACAGTGTGTGTGTACCGTGTGTGTACCGTGTGTGTACCGTGTGTGTACCGTGTGTGTACCGTGTGTGTACCGTGTGTGTACCGTGTGTGTACCGTATGTGTACCGTGTCTGTACCGTGTGTGGACCGTGTGTGTGCCGTGTGTGTGCCGTGTGTGTACCGTGTGTGTACCGTGTATGTACCGTGTGTGTACCGTGTGTCTACCGTGTGTGTACCGTGTGTGTACCGTGTATGTACCGTGTGTGTACCGTGTGTGTACCGTGTGTGTACCGTGTGTGTACCGTGTATGTACCGTGTGTGTACCGTGTGTGTACCGTGTATGTACCGTGTGTGTACCGTGTGTGTACCGTGTGTGTACCGTGTGTGTACCGTGTGTGTACCGTGTGTGTACCGTGTGTGTACCGTGTGTGTACTGTGTGTGTACCGTGTGTGTACCGTATGTGTACCGTGTATGTACCGTGTGTGGACCGTGTGTGTGCCGTGTGTGTGCCGTGTGTGTGCCGTGTGTGTACGTGTGTGTACCGTGTGTGTACCGTGTGTGTACCGTGTGTCTACCGTGTGTGTACTGTGTGTGTACCGTGTGTGTACCGTGTGTGGACCGTGTGTGTGCCGTGTGTGTACCGTGTGTGTACCGTGTGTGTACTGTGTGTGTACCGTGTGTGTACCGTATGTGTACCGTGTATGTACCGTGTGTGTACCGTGTGTGTACCGTGTGTGTACCGTGTGTGTACCGTGTGTGTACCGTGTGTGTACCGTGTGTGTACCGTGTGTGTACCGTGTGTGTACCGTGTGTGTAACGTGTGTGTACTGTGTGTGTACCGTGTGTGTACCGTATGTGTACCGTGTATGTACCGTGTGGGTACCGTGTGTGTACCGTGTGTGTACCGTGTGTGTACCGTGTGTGTACCGTGTGTGTACCGTGTGTGTAACGTGTGTGTACCGTGTGTGTACTGTGTGTACCGTGTGTGTATACCGTGTGTGTACCGTGTGTGTATACCGTGTGTGTACCGTGTGTGTGTACCGTGTGTGTACCGTGTGTGTACCGTGTGTGTACCGTGTGTGTACCGTGTGTGTACCGTGTGTGTACCGTGTATGTACCGTGTGTGTACCGTGTGTGTACCGTGTGTGTACTGTGTGTGTACCGTGTGTGTACCGTATGTGTACCATGTGTGTACCGTGTGGGTACCGTGCGTGTACCGTGTGTGTACCGTGTGTGTACCGTGTGTGTACCGTGTGTGTACCGTGTGTATGTACCGTGTGTGTGTACCGTGTGTGTATACCGTGTGTGTACCGTGTGTGTACCGTGTGTGTGTACCGTGTGTGTGTACCATGTGTGTGTACCGTGTGTGTGTACCGTGTGTGTGTACCGTGTGTGTACCGTGTGTGTACCGTGTGTGTGTGTACCGTATGTGTGTACCGTGTGTGTGTGTACCGTGTGTGTACCGTGTGTGTGTACCGTGTGTGTGTGCCGTGTGTGTACCGGGTGTGTACCGTGTGTGTACCATGTGTGTACCGTGTGTGTACTGTGTGTGTACCGTGTGTGTACTGTGTGTGTACCGTGTGTGTACTGTGTGTGTACCGTGTGTGTACCCTGTGTGTACCGTGTGTACCGTGTTGTGTGCCGTGTATACCCTGTGTACCGTGTACACCGTGTGTACAGTGTGTGTGTCGCGTATACCGTGTGTACCGTGTACACATTAAAATACCGGTACACCCCGCACTCCCGGTACCGGCACAACAGATGACTACACAGAGTGTCTCAGGAGGCATTTCCTGAAGCTGCTCTGTTTCCTGCAGGAGTCTAGCGGTGTGTGTGTGTTGTGTGTGTATTATGCTTATGTACATAAATGCGCCTCCGTGCTCTAATGTTGATTTTGATAATACCCTTCGATACCGTTGTTGGAATTCTTATACAATGAAACACCAGGTGTCTCCTTGTATTTATAAATAAATTTAGATAGTTTTTGTGCGTAATTTCTCCTATGCTACAGTATTACAATAGGAATCTCATTGAACGCATTAGGTTGGTTGGTGCGTGTGTCTGTGACGCTCACCAGGACGCTCAATGACCGTATCTGTGATACGAGTTTCACCAGTGCACAAGTACAAGAATATTTTGATGGCGGGTACTGTTGGGATGGATATATTTGTTGGGCATCCACGTCTGCAGGATTTATTTAATGGCGGGTACTGTTGGGATGGATATATTTGTTGGGCATCCACATCTGGAGGATTTATTTAATGGCGGGTACTGTTGGGATGGATATATTTGTTGGGCATCCACGTCTGAAGGAATTATTTAATGGCGGGTACTGTTGGGATGGATATATTTGTTGGGCATCCACGTCTGAAGGAATTATTTAATGGCGGGTACTGTTGGGATGGATATATTTGTTGGGCATCCGCATCTGGAGGATTTATTTAATGGCGGGTACTGTTGGGATGGATATATTTGTTGGGCATCCACGTCTGCAGGATTTATTTAATAACGGGTACTGTTGGGATGGATATATTTGTTGGGCATCCACATCTGGAGGATTTATTTAATGGCGGGTACTGTTGGGATGGATATATTTGTTGGGCATCCACAACTGGAGGATTTATTTATTGGCGGGTACTGTTGGGATGGATATTTTTGTTGTGCATCCACGTCTGGAGGATTTATTTAATGGCGGGTACTGTTGGGATGGATATATTTGTTGGACATCCACATCTGGAGGATTTATTTACTGGCGGGTACTGTTGGGATGGATATATTTGTTGGGCATCCACGTCTGGAGGATTTATTTAATGGCGGGTACTGTTGGGATGGATATATTTGTTGGGCATCCACATCTGGAGGATTTATTTACTGGCGGGTACTGTTGGGATGGATATATTTGTTGTGCATCCACGTCTGGAGGATTTATTTAATGGCGGGTACTGTTGGGATGGATATATTTGTTGGGCATCCACATCTGCAAGGCTTATTTAATGGCGGGTACTATTGGGATGGATATATTTGTTGTGCATCCACGTCTGGAGGATTTATTTAATGGCGGGTACTGTTGGGATGGATATATTTGTTGGGCATCCACATCTGGAGGATTTATTTAATGGCGGGTACTGTTGGGATGGATATATTCGTTGGGCATCCACATCTGGGGGATTTATTTAATGGCGGGTACTGTTGGGATGGATATATTTGTTGGGCATTTACATCTGGAGGATTTATTTAATGGCGGGTACTGTTGGGAGGGATATATTTGTTAGGCATCCACATCTGGAGGATTTATTTAATGGCGGGTACTGTTGGGATGGATATATTAGTTGTGCATCCACATCTGGAGGAATAATTTAATGGCGGGTACCGTTGGGATGGATATATTTGTTGGGCATCCACATCTGGGGGATATATTTAATGGCGGGTACTGTTGGGATGGATATATTTGTTGGGCATCCACATCTGGGGGATTTATTTAATGGCGCGAACTGTTGGGATGGATATATTTGTTGGGCATCCACATCTGGAGGATTTATTTAATGGCGGGTACTGTTGGGATGGATATATTTGTTGGGCATCCACATCTGGAGGATTTATTTAATGGCGGGTACTGTTGGGATGGATATATTTGTTGGGCATCCACATCTGGAGGATTTATTTAATGGCGGGTACTGTTGGGATGGATATATTTGTTGGGCATCCACATCTGGAGGATTTATTTAATGGCGGGTACTGTTGGGATGGATATATTTGTTGGGCATCCACATCTGGAGGATTTATTTAATGGCGGGTACTGTTGGGATATATATATTTGTTGGGCATCCACATCTGGAGGATTTATTTAATGGCGGGTACTGTTGGGATGGATATATTTGTTGGGCATCCACATCTGGAGGATTTATTTAATGACGGGTACTGTTGGGATGGATATATTTGTTGGGCATCCACATATGGGGGATTTATTTAATGGCGGGTACTGTTGGGATGGATATATTTGTTGGGCATCCCCATCTGGAAGATTTATTTAATGGCGGGTACTGTTGGGATGGATATATTTGTTGGGCATCCACATCTGGGGGATTTATTTAATTTCGGGTACTGTTGGGATGGATATATTTGTTGGGCATCCCCATCTGGAGGATTTATTTAATGGCGGGTACTGTTGGGATGGATATATTTGTTGGGCATCCACATCTGGAGGATTTATTTAATGGCGGGTACTGTTGGGATGGATATATTTGTTGGGCATCCACATCTGGAGGATTTATTTAATGGCGGGTACTGTTGGGATGGATATATTTGTTGGACATCTCCATCTGGAGGATTTATTTAATGGCGGGTACTGTTGGGATGGATATATTTGTTGGGCATCCACATCTGGAGGATTTATTTAATGGCGGGTACTGTTGGGATGGATATATTTGTTGGGCATCCACATCTGGAGGATTTATTTAATGGCGGGTACTGTTGGGATGGATATATTTGTTGGGCATCCACATCTGGGGGATTTATTTAATGGCGGGTACTGTTGGGATGGATATATTTGTTGGGCATCCACATCTGGGGGATTTATTTAATGGCGGGTACTGTTGGGATGGATATATTTGTTGGGCATCCACGTCTGAAGGATTTATTTAATGGCGGGTACTGTTGGGATGGATATATTTGTTGGGCATCCACATCTGGAGGATTTATTTAATGGCGGGTACTGTTGGGATGGATATATTTGTTGGGCATCCACATATGGAGGATTTATTTAATGGCGGGTACTGTTGGGATGGATATATTTGTTGGACATCCACGTCTGGAGGATTTATTTAATGGCGGGTACTGTTGGGATGGATATATTTGTTGGGCATCCACATCTGGGGGATTTATTTAATGACAGGTACTGTTGGGATGGATATATTTGTTGGGCATCCCCATCTGGAGGATTTATTTAATGGCGGGTACTGTTGGGATGGATATATTTGTTGGGCATCGACATATGGAGGATTTATTTAATGGCGGGTACTGTTGGGATGGATATATTTGTTGGGCATCCACATCTGGAGGATTTATTTAATGGCGGGTACTGTTGGGATGGATATATTTGTTGGGCATCCACATATGGAGGATTTATTTAATGGCGGGTACTGTTGGGATGGATATATTTGTTGGGCATCCACATCTGGAGGATTTATTTAATGGCGGGTACTGTTGGGATGGATATATTTGTTGGGCATCTACATCTGGAGGATTTATTTACTGGCGGGTACTGTTGGGATGGATATATTTGTTGGGCATCCACGTCTGAAGGATTCATTTAATGGCGGGTACTGTTGGGATGGATATATTTGTTGGGCATCCACATCTGGAGGATTTATTTAATGGCGGGTACTGTTGGGATGGATATATTTGTTGGGCATCCACATATGGAGGATTTATTTACTGGCGGGTACTGTTGGGATGGATATATTTGTTGGGCATCCACGTTTGGAGGATTTATTTAAAGGCGGGTACTGTTCGGATGGATATATTTGTTGGGCATCCACATCTGGAGGATTTATTTAATGGCGGGTACTGTTGGGATGGATATATTTGTTGGGCATCCACATCTGGAGGATTTATTTAATGGCGGGTACTGTTGGGATGGATATATTTGTTGGGCATCCACATCTGGAGGATTTATTTAATGGTGGGTACTGTTGGGATGGATATATTTGTTGGGCATCCACATCTGGGGGATTTATTTAATGGCGGGTACTGTTGGGATGGATATACTTGTTAGGCATCCACATCTGGAGGATTTATTTAATTGCGGGTACTGTTGGGATGGATATATTTGTTGGGCATCCACATCTGGGGGATTTATTTAATGGCGGGTACTGTTGGGATGGATATATTTGTTGGGCATCCACATCTGGGGGATTTATTTAATGGCGGGTACTGTTGGGATGGATATATTTGTTGGGCATCCACATCTGGAGGATTTATTTAATGGCGGGTACTGTTGGGATGGATATATTTGTTGGGCATCCACATCTGGAGGATTTATTTAATGGCGGGTACTGTTGGGATGGATATATTTGTTGGGCATCCACATCTGGAGGATTTATTTAATGGCGGGTACTGTTGGGATGTATATACTTGTTGGGCATCCACATCTGGAGGATTTATTTAATGGCGGGTACTGTTGGGATGGGTATATTTGTTGGGCATCCACATCTGGAGGATTTATTTACTGGTGGGTACTGTTGGGATGGATATATTTGTTGTGCATCCACGTCTGGAGGATTTATTTAATGGCGGGTACTGTTGGGATGGATATATTTGTTGGGCATCCACATCTGGAGGATTTATTTAATAGCGGGTACTGTTGGGATGGAAATATTTGTTGGGCATCCACGTCTGGAGGATTTATTTAATGGCGGGTACTGTTGGGATGGATATATTTGTTGGGCATCCACATCTGGAGGATTTATTTAATGGCGGGTACTGTTGGGATGGATATATTTGTTGAGCATCCACATCTGGAGGATTTATTTAATGGCGGGTACTGTTGGGATGAAATATTTGTTGGGCATCCACGTCTGGAGGATTTATTGAATGGCGGGTACTGTTGGGATGGATATATTTGTTGGGCATCCACATCTGGAGGATTTATTTATTGGCGGGTACTGTTGGGATGGATATATTTGTTGGGCATCCACATCTGGAGGATTTATTTAATGGCGGGTACTGTTGGGATGGATATATTTGTTGGGCATCCACATCTGGAGGATTTATTTAATGGCGGGTACTGTTGGGATGGATATATTCGTTGGGCATCCACATCTGGGGGATTTATTTAATGGCGGGTACTGTTGGGATGGATATATTTGTTGGGCATTTACATCTGGAGGATTTATTTAATGGCGGGTACTGTTGGGATGGATATATTAGTTGTGCATCCACATCTGGAGGATTTATTTAATGGCGGGTACTGTTGGGATGGATATATTTGTTGGGCATCCACATCTGGGGGATTTATTTATTGGCGGGTACTGTTGGGATGGATATATTTGTTGGGCATCCACATCTGGGGGATTTATTTAATGGCGGGTACTGTTGGGATGGATATTGTTGTTGGGCATCCACATCTGGGGGGATTTATTTAATGGCGCGTACTGTTGGGATGGATATATTTGTTGGGCATCCACATCTGGAGGATTTATTTAATGGCGGGTACTGTTGGGATGGATATATTTGTTGGGCATCCACATCTGGAGGATTTATTTAATGGCGGGTACTGTTCGGATGGATATATTTGTTGGGCATCCACATCTGGAGGATTTATTTAATGGCGGGTACTGTTGGGATGGGTATATTTGTTGGGCATCCACATCTGGAGGATTTATTTACTGGTGGGTACTGTTGGGATGGATATATTTGTTGTGCATCCACGTCTGGAGGATTTATTTAATGGCGGGTACTGTTGGGATGGATATATTTGTTGGGCATCCACATCTGGAGGATTTATTTAATAGCGGGTACTGTTGGGATGGAAATATTTGTTGGGCATCCACGTCTGGAGGATTTATTTAATGGCGGGTACTGTTGGGATGGATATATTTGTTGGGCATCCACATCTGGAGGATTTATTTAATGGCGGGTACTGTTGGGATGGATATATTTGTTGGGCATCCACATCTGGAGGATTTATTTAATGGCGGGTACTGTTGGGATGAAATATTTGTTGGGCATCCACGTCTGGAGGATTTATTGAATGGCGGGTACTGTTGGGATGGATATATTTGTTGGGCATCCACATCTGGAGGATTTATTTATTGGCGGGTACTGTTGGGATGGATATATTTGTTGGGCATCCACATCTGGAGGATTTATTTAATGGCGGGTACTGTTGGGATGGATATATTTGTTGGGCATCCACATCTGGAGGATTTATTTAATGGCGGGTACTGTTGGGATGGATATATTCGTTGGGCATCCACATCTGGGGGATTTATTTAATGGCGGGTACTGTTGGGATGGATATATTTGTTGGGCATTTACATCTGGAGGATTTATTTAATGGCGGGTACTGTTGGGATGGATATGTTTGTTAGGCATCCACACCTGGAGGATTTATTTAATGGCGGGTACTGTTGGGATGGATATATTAGTTGTGCATCCACATCTGGAGGATTTATTTAATGGCGGGTACTGTTGGGATGGATATATTTGTTGGGCATCCACATCTGGGGGATTTATTTATTGGCGGGTACTGTTGGGATGGATATATTTGTTGGGCATCCACATCTGGGGGATTTATTTAATGGCGGGTACTGTTGGGATGGATATTGTTGTTGGGCATCCACATCTGGGGGGATTTATTTAATGGCGCGTACTGTTGGGATGGATATATTTGTTGGGCATCCACATCTGGAGGATTTATTTAATGGCGGGTACTGTTGGGATGGATATATTTGTTGGGCATCCACATCTGGAGGATTTATTTAATGGCGGGTACTGTTGGGATGGATATATTTGTTGGGCATCCACATCTGGAGGATTTATTTAATGGCGGGTACTGTTGGGATGGATATATTTGTTGGGCATCCACATCTGGAGGATTTATTTAATGGCGGGTACTGTTGGGATGGATATATTTGTTGGGCATCCACATCTGGAGGATTTATTTATTGGCGGGTACTGTTGGGATGGATATATTTGTTGGGCATCCACATCTGGAGGATTTATTTAATAGCGGGTACTGTTGGGATGGATATATTTGTTGGGCATCCATGTCTGGAGGATTTATTTAATGGCGGGTACTGTTGGGATGGATATATTTGTTGGGCATCCACATCTGGAGGATTTATTTAATGGCGGGTACTGTTGGGATGGATATATTTGTTGGGCATCCACATCTGGAGGATTTATTTAATGGCGGGTACTGTTGGGATGGATATATTTGTTGGGCATCCACGTCTGGAGGATTTATTCAATGGCGGGTACTGTTGGGATGGATATATTTGTTGGGCATCCACATCTGGAGGATTTATTTATTGGCGGGTACTGTTGGGATGGATATATTTGTTGGGCATCCACATCTGGAGGATTTATTTAATGGCGGGTACTGTTGGGATGGATATATTTGTTGGGCATCCACATCTGGAGGATTTATTTAATGGCGGGTACTGTTGGGATGGATATATTCGTTGGGCATCCACATCTGGGGGATTTATTTAATGGCGGGTACTGTTGGGATGGATATATTTGTTGGGCATTTACATCTGGAGGATTTATTTAATGGCGGGTACTGTTGGGATGGATATATTTGTTAGGCATCCACATCTGGAGGATTTATTTAATGGCGGGTACTGTTGGGATGGATATATTAGTTGTGCATCCACATCTGGAGGATTTATTTAATGGCGGGTACTGTTGGGATGGATATATTTGTTGGGCATCCACATCTGGGGGATTTATTTAATGGCGGGTACTGTTGGGATGGATATATTTGTTGGGCATCCACATCTGGGGGATTTATTTAATGGCGGGTACTGTTGGGATGGATATATTTGTTGGGCATCCACATCTGGGGGATTTATTTAATGGCGCGTACTGTTGGGATGGATATATTTGTTGGGCATCCACATCTGGAGGATTTATTTAATGGCGGGTACTGTTGGGATGGATATATTTGTTGGGCATCCACATCTGGAGGATTTATTTAATGGCGGGTACTGTTGGGATGGATATATTTGTTGGGCATCCACATCTGGAGGATTTATTTAATGGCGGGTACTGTTGGGATGGATATATTTGTTGGGCATCCACATCTGGAGGATTTATTTAATGGCGGGTACTGTTGGGATGGATATATTTGTTGGGCATCCACATCTGGAGGATTTATTTAATGGCGGGTACTGTTGGGATGGATATATTTGTTGGGCATCCACATCTGGAGGATTTATTTAATGGCGGGTACTGTTGGGATGGATATATTTGTTGGGCATCCACATCTGGAGGATTTATTTAATGACGGGTACTGTTGGGATGGATATATTTGTTGGGCATCCACATATGGGGGATTTATTTAATGGCGGGTACTGTTGGGATGGATATATTTGTTGGGCATCCCCATCTGGAAGATTTATTTAATGGCGGGTACTGTTGGGATGGATATATTTGTTGGGCATCCACATCTGGGGGATTAATTTAATTTCGGGTACTGTTGGGATGGATATATTTGTTGGGCATCCCCATCTGGAGGATTTATTTAATGGCGGGTACTGTTGGGATGGATATATTTGTTGGGCATCCACATCTGGATGATTTATTTAATGGCGGGTACTGTTGGGATGGATATATTTGTTGGGCATCCACATCTGGAGGATTTATTTAATGGCGGGTACTGTTGGGATGGATATATTTGTTGGGCATCCCTATCTGGAGGATTTATTTAATGGCGGGTACTGTTGGGATGGATATATTTGTTGGGCATCCACATCTGGAGGATTTATTTAATGGCGGGTACTGTTGGGATGGATATATTTGTTGGGCATCCACATCTGGAGGATTTCTTTAATGGCGGGTACTGTTGGGATGGATATATTTGTTGTGCATCCACATCTGGGGGATTTATTTAATGGCGGGTGCTGTTGGGATGGATATATTTGTTGGGCATCCACATCTGGGGGATTTATTTAATGGCGGGTACTGTTGGGATGGATATATTTGTTGGGCATCCACGTCTGAAGGATTTATTTAATGGCGGGTACTGTTGGGATGGATATATTTGTTGGGCATCCACATCTGGAGGATTTATTTAATGGCGGGTACTGTTGGGATGGATATATTTGTTGGGCATCCACATATGGAGGATTTATTTAATGGCGGGTACTGATGGGATGGATATATTTGTTGGACATCCACGTCTGGAGGATTTATTTAATGGCGGGTACTGTTGGGATGGATATATTTGTTGGGCATCCACATCTGGGGGATTTATTTAATGACGGGTACTGTTGGGATGGATATATTTGTTGGGCATCCCCATCTGGAGGATTTATTTAATGGCGGGTACTGTTGGGATGGATATATTTGTTGGGCATCCACATATGGAGGATTTATTTAATGGCGGGTACTGTTGGGATGGATATATTTGTTGGGCATCCACATCTGGAGGATTTATTTAATGGCGGGTACTGTTGGGATGGATATATTTGTTGGGCATCCACATATGGAGGATTTATTTAATGGCGGGTACTGTTGGGATCGATATATTTGTTGGGCATCCACATCTGGAGGATTTATTTAATGGCGGGTACTGTTGGGATGGATATATTTGTTGGGCATCCACATCTGGAGGATTTATTTACTGGCGGGTACTGTTGGGATGGATATATTTGTTGGGCATCCACGTCTGGAGGATTTATTTAATGGCGGGTACTGTTGGGATGGATATATTTGTTGGGCATCCACATCTGGAGGATTTATTTAATGGCGGGTACTGTTGGGATGGATATATTTGTTGGGCATCCACATATGGAGGATTTATTTACTGGCGGGTACTGTTGGGATGGATATATTTGTTGGGCATCCACGTTTGGAGGATTTATTTAATGGCGGGTACTGTTGGGATGGATATATTTGTTGGGCATCCACATCTGGAGGATTTATTTAATGGCGGGTACTGTTGGGATGGATATATTTGTTGGGCATCCACATCTGGAGGATTTATTTAATGGCGGGTACTGTTGGGATGGATATACTTGTTGGGCATCCACATCTGGAGGATTTTGTGGTGAAATAGAATAAATTAGGTATATATATATTTAGCAAAATCACATCAAATTTCATTTTTGGGCTAAATTCCGCGATGCTATAACATTTTAAAGAAGGGTAAACATTCTGCGGGGCTACAAACATTGGAATGTGTTGTGTGTCGTATCGGCGAGGGTTTGGGCAGCGCTCTCAAGTGCTTGAAACGGGATGTCATAGATCAAAGTCACTCGGCGGTTGGCGCTTCGTCCAAACTTCTACGGTTCAGGCGTCCACAAAACACAAACACACAATCTTGAACACAAAACACATCCAGGCAACACAACACAAGTCACACACACAACACACGGGTAGGCGTGAGCGAGCCCCTTCAAACAAGCGAGGGTTAGCTTCGAGGAGGTAGGGGCTGGCTCATGGGGTGACCGCGGCTGCTCTACCAATGAGAATCAAGAAGTAGAGTAGGCAAGGAGGTGTGTCAGAGAACGCACCAGTTACATTTCGGCAACCCGAAGCAAGCAAGATTTCTACCAATCACAAGTGAAACACGTGATCTTTGCGAGGGAACAATCGCGAATGATCTGGAAAAGAAAACAAACGAGAGTATATAAGCGGCGGACAAGTACATTCTAGAGGGATTTTTGAGCGCACGTGAGAGACTGCGCGACGTCTGAGAGTGCACTGCACCGCAGGTCGGCCTCGCCGACTTGCCTTCTACCAAATTGCAATATGAAAGTTGATAATTCGAAGTACAAGAAACAACGTTAGACGGCGGCAAGCGTTGAAGCACCGTCTCACAAAGGAACCTGATCGAAGTAAACCAGCCTCGCATCGGTGATCGTCATGAATAAACGCGTCGGAGATTCAACCAAGAGCATTCAACATCTGTGCATCGGGGTCGAACTCACAGTGAACTTCAGCGGCAGTCGTCAACATTGCAAATGGCAAACAGTTAAGTTCGTCCACCCACAATGCGTAAAGCAACACGCAAATCTACAGTGAAGTGGCTTGCCATTGAAACTCTTAAGACACTCCAGGCACCACGGCGGCTGTGAACTCGAGTTGGAATGCCGGCGGTACGATGAGGGAGCGGCAGAGGCATCGCTGCAGCGCGGGCAAGACATCAGCCTACACCTGCAGCAAACCTAAAGCTACGACGCGGAACATCAGCAGTGAGCAACAGCATCGTCAGTGAATGTCCATCAGTGAATCATTTATTATCAAAAGTGCGAGTGTTTTATAGTTGTGAGAGCTCTTTTAGGTGGTGATTGAAGTTCAATTTCAGATGTAGAGCAGCACACAGATAAGTGCTTTCCAAAGTATCGTGAAGAATCATCTAATTTTATAGGCAACCGATTTATTGTGTCTATTTAGTCGAGGATCGACTTCCCGTTGTATGATTCGACACCGTGTCACAATTCCAGGTTAAATCGTGATGTGTTACTCTCGCAAATATTATGATTTGTGTTACTGTGGATGCGTGAATCGTTGTCAACGAGGGAGTATTTGTAACTTGAAGGCTCGGTAAGCAGCACATTTGTATGAAGTCGTGTTTAAATATTGTGGCGGTAGAAACTTACGTATTTTTCATTGACGCCGCTGTGCCATTTCAAATCATTTCGTTCCCATGCCTTGTGTGTTTATCCACGTGTTCATCTCAAAAATAAATGTGTCTTAATCTTTCAAATTCTTTTATTCTCCATGTCTGGTATACAGGTGTACGCAAGCATAAAGGATAATACTATAACATGTGTGGGGGTTGGAATTCCCTCAGCGTATGGAAAGGGGGTCCTAAACCCACCCCTTTCTCTGTATCGCAACAATTTATTTAATGGCGGGTACTGTTGGGATGGATATATTTGTTGGGCATCCACATCTGGGGGATTTATTTAATGGCGGGTACTGTTGGGATGGATATATTTGTTGGGCATCCACATCTGGGGGATTTATTCAATGGCGGGTACTGTTGGGATAAATATATTTGTTAGGCATCCACATTTGGAGGATTTATTTAATGGCGGGTACTGTTAGGATGGATATATTTGTTGGGCATCCACATCTGGAGGATTTATTTAATGGCGGGTACTGTTGGGATGGATATATTTGTTGGGCATCCACATCTGGAGGATTTATTTAATGGCGGGTACTGTTGGGATGGATATACTTGTTGGGCATCCACATCTGGAGGATTTATTTAATGGCGGGTACTGTTGGGATGGGTATACTTGTTGGGCATCCACATCTGGAGGATTTATTTAATGGCGGATACTGTTGGGATGGATATATTTGTTGGGCATCCACATCTGGAGGATTTATTTAATGGCGGGTACTGTTGGGATGGATATACTTGTTGGGCGTCCACATCTGGAGGATTGATTTAATGGCGGGTACTGTTGGGATGGATATATTTGTTGGGCATCCACATCTGGAGGATTTATTGAAGGGAAATATTGAATCCCGTCATTTTTGACGGCCGTGTACACTAGCAGATGAATAATATAGTTTTGGTAATGAACATCTATTAGATGTGTTGATGTGTGTGTTGTGTGCGTTTTGTTTGCACCTACAAGCCAATATTGATACAATACTTATACAATGCAATAATAATACATTACACTCATTATAAAATATTAGTAAAGTTCATCTACAATCCAATATTAATCCAATACACTTGAAATATTATATAAATACAGGACTACCCGAGTAGTCCTGTATTAGTATCCAACAAATTGTATTTTGTATAGACACGAATATGATATTCGTACGTTAGAATGTACATGTAATTCTTTGCACAGTCGTATGAACATTTATGTATGCTTATATAGCTTATATGTATGCATGTATATACATTCACACACACATATAAAATATATACATATGTATTTTAACAGTTTCAATACATTACTGTCATATTTCTTTCCCAATACCAACTACAAAGTAGTATTGGTCTTCAGAAAACGTCCAAACTGTAGCATGTAAAACCGACAGACTGAGACTGAAAATTTAAACACCAATAATCGAAATAACAATAATAATAATAATAATAATAATGAAGGCATCTACGGATGCTTTATATCTACGGATGCTTTATAGAATCAAATTCACACCGTTCAAAATAAATAAACAAAAATAATAAAAAATTATAAAATTAATAATATTAATAAGCCCCCTAAAATTGAACAGTGCGAAAAAAAGCCTATAATGATACTGCGAACGTGAAGAATTACAACAGTGCGATAAAAAAAACTAACAAACCATGAGAAAACTCTACGGAACACCACACCACACATCGCTACTTCCTCCAGCAACACGAGGTGTTACCGTCACACAGCTGATGTGTCTATACTGGCTGGCAGCTACGTGTGTTGACAGCCTTGGGTGTTGCCGCGGCGGTGTTGCCGTGGTGTGGTGTTGCCGTGGTGATGTTGACAGCCTTGGGTGTTGCCGTGGTGGTGTTGCCGTGGTGTGGTGTTGCCGTGGTGATGTTGACAGCCTTGAGTGTTGCCGTCGTGGGGTTGACAGCTTTGAGTGTTGCCGTGGTGGTGTTGCCGTGGGGTGATGTTGCCGTGTGTAGCCGGAAACACTCCCAATGGATTGGTAAACTGTAGGATAGGAAACGTGTCTTGCGTAATGCTATTTCCGATTTTTCTTTCATCAAGACGACACACCGCCTCACATCCAACGACCAACAATATGCAACTCCACCTCCAAATTACCAATTTTCCCTTCAACAATATGCAACTCCACCTCCAAATTACCAATTTTCCCTTCAACAATACGCAACTCCACCTCTAAATTACCCATTTTCCCTTCAACAATACGCAACTCCACCTCCAAATTACCAATTTTCCCTTCAACAATACGCAACTTCACCTCCAAATTACCCATTTTCCCTTCAACAAGACGCAACACTGCCTCACTATCACTATTTTTCCCTTCAAAGAGGTGGCACCCACTGATTTTCCCTTCAACAAGACGCAGCTACACCTCACATCCCAAAAAACGTACCAGCACTAGAGAAAAATATTTCCGCAACTCATTTTCCATTCGTGCGTACACGTCTTTTCATGCAACACACAGCAAGTATTTTGGGAGAAATGCGCATTACGCACACATCCTGTAACGGAATTAGTTATTTTCTTCAGCGAGCATTTACTCTTTTCCTCAAATCGCTGCTCAGTATTCAGAAAGTTTATTTGCTTTAAAGCCGAGTGTGTGCTGTGATATGAGCTCGTATTTTGTTTCGTGTTTAGAAGACACTTTCACTCGCCAGACGTTCCCTTAAGTCCATGAAAATGTTTGCCCGCGAAAGCACAGATGGCTCTTCTGGTCGTGATTTATATATTTGCTCCTAAAGAATAACATAGAAAGCACAGATGGCTCTTCTGGTCGTGATTTATATATTTGCTCTTAAGGAATAACATCTAAGTTCAAAGCCGATCCTCGAATTAAAAACCTCAATAACCCGAAACCCCTCCAAAAAAAAGAAGAAATTTACTTGGTCTTTAAAGCCTTAACATTACCATTAAAATTTACGTCTCTAAAGCCTCAAAAAGCCCATAAATTATTATTTAAAGGTTTCATTATCTAATATATCGTTTTGAGCAAACTTCAAATTATGAGGATACAAATTAATCCTACTTATTAACCAGTTGAATCAAGTACCGTAAAAGATCAATAGCTGGAACCATTTTTTATCCGCTCAAGTTAAGATTCAGATGACGTCAGAGAGCTCAAGGATCGCCTGACCTTGCTACTGTTGCGTGCCTAAGTTTAAAATATACAACAAAATCTCCAGTTTTCTATCAGTTGCATAGTTATAGCGAGGCTTCATTCCTTCTGAAATTTAATACATGTTTATTTAACAAGAGCTTGAGTTAATTAGGGAACTAACATTATAACGATTTTTTTCTATACACCATCCTAGCACGGCAGAAGCAGAGAGCTGGTACTGACTTGTTAAGTCCCCGTGCTTCCGTAAGGTTTTCTTTTTCGAAATAATATTCCATTGGATGTCAATTTTTAAATTGAACGTTAAGTACTTGTAAGGTTGATGCAGTTAATGAAACCATTGTGCGTGCCTGTATTCATATTGCCATACGTACATTTACGCATATAAGTACTCTGCGTATCTAAAGACCTATTATTTGTTCGAATTGTTATTGCATTACCGTTTTTCAGTTACATACGTGTGAGCTTGCTGCAGTTAATGAAACCATTCTGTATGCCTGGATTTTTATTCATATTCACATACACACATGTACGTGTACAGATACTATGCGTACTCATGAAGCTCTATTGCGATACTCATAAGCTTCCTGCTACGCATCCTCACCTCGGGGTGTTTACAGACACACTAAATATTTTCTTCACGGCCTGATGTCAGGTAAAGGAAGAGAAGGCGCTTTCATATGGGTGGTAAGCTGCTGTACACGCAGCTGTTGTCTTACACATGCAGCGTATACACCTGCAACTCACTCGTATACAACTGAGGCTCACCTTGAAACAGGCACACTCGCACATCCTGTAAGAGACTGCATAACTTTCTACGGCGATCGAGCGGGCCTCGTACCTCCGCCAACTGATTACTTGCATACACAGGCGCTACGTTTCCTTCAATAAAGCATCCTCAACCATAAATTAAAGGTTATAAACTTAAGTTTTGATTAATTTCGTCAAAACTTATTTTCACGAATGACAATTTGAAGATCTTGGCTTCACTGAATTTTATGCTATTTTAGGTAGTTTTAAAGTTTAAATATAAGTGGTTTTAAGTAATATGTTCAAATTAATGGTCAATAACGTGTTGAAATGATCGGTAAATAACGTGTTGAAATGATCGGTAAATAACGTGTTGAAATGATTGGTAAATAACGTGTTGAAATGATTGGTAAATAACGTGTTGAAATAATTGTTAAATAACGAGTTGAAATGATTGGTCAATAACGTGTTGAAATAATTGTTAAATAACGTGTTGAAATGATTGGTCAATAACGTGTTGAAATGATTGGTAAATAACGTGTTGAAATAATTGGTAAATAACGTGTTGAAATGATTGGTCAATAACGTGTTGAAATGATTGGTAAATAACGTGTTGAAATGATTGGTAAATAACTCGTTGGAATGATTTGAGATCAGTGGTTGAGTTAATTAAAAATTTAACTTAGGAGTGAATAAACATATTGAAATGATCGCCAAAAATGAAATAAAGAAATGCTAATTTATACATAGTTTGAAATTAATGTTAGGAAGATTAAATATTCAGTTTGAAACTGTATACCTACACACATACGCAGGTTTATACACACAAATACGTTCGAGTTCACTCACAGTCATATATGTACACTCACAATCAAAATAACAAACTCATAGTTACACAACACACACAAAAATATACACACACATCACAATAACATACACCACACACACACACAGATACACACGCATATTCACACACACACGCATCACTCATATACACACACGCATGCGCAGACACATGCATTCATACACGCATACACACACGCATCACTCATACACACACACGCACGCACACACACACGCACGCACACACACACACAACACACACACACGCATATTCACACACACACGCATCACTCATATACACACACGCATGCGCAGACACATGCATTCATACACGCATACACACACGCATCACTCATACACACACACGCACGCACACACACACGCACGCACACACACACACAACACACACACACACACGCTCATGACGGAAGCAGGCATGCGGTTTACAAGTTAGAGTTCAACACAGTCGCAGTGTTGACCCGAGTTCCAGCAACACTGCACCCACACGCGCAACACTTATGCAACGCACACACAAGCAGCACGCAACACGCGCAACACACACAAGCAACACGCAACGCACGGCACGGCGAAACACACAGCACTGGTGGGGGTGTATGCGCTCTCAGGTGCTCAGCTGTATTAGTTAGTGAGGTATACTCGTATTGCAACAAGTATACTTATTTCCCCCACATGCCACATTTCAGCCTCATGCCACATTTCTGCCCCATGCCACATTTCCCCCACATGCTACATTTCCCCACATGCCACATTTCTCCCACATGCTACATTTCCCCACATGCTACATTTCCGCCTCATGCCACATTCCCCACACATGGCACATTTCCCACACATGCCACACTTCCCCCACATGCCACATTTCCTTCACATGCCACATTTTCCCCTCATGCCACATTTCCCCCTCATGCCACATTTCTGCCTCGTGCCACATTTCCCCCACATGCCACATTTCCCCCTCATGCAACATTTCCGCCTCATGCCACATTTCTGCCTCATGCCAAATTTCCACCTCATGCCACATTTCCGCCTCATGCCACATTTCCGCCTCATGCCACATTTCCACCTCATGCCACATTTCCCCCACATGCCACATTTCCACCTCATGCCACATTTCCCCCACATGCCACATTTCCCCCACATGCCACATTTCTGCCTCGTGCCAAATTTCCACCCTAAATCTATTTATCACCAAAAAAGTAGGCCTACGACAGTTATGGTATAGCTAAATAATCCCGCGCTAAGGCTGAAATTCCACCGCAACTGATGTCAAAACAACTTTTTTGTTGCGTGCATTGTTGGTTATCGCTTGCGTCACCGTCTGTTACCGTACACTACCATCGATTATCGCACATTACCGTCGAGTAGCATATATAACCGTCGTTTATCTTACATTACTGTAGATTATCTTTCATTACCGTCGATTGTCCCACATTATTCCTGATTACCGTAAATTACTCCGTCGATTGTCACACATTACCGTCGGCTAGAATACATTACCGTCGATTATCGTATATTACCATCGTTTGTGGCACATTATCGTCGATTATCATACATTAATGATAATTATCTCCCATTAACACCGATTATCGCACATTTCAGTCAATATTCACACATTAAAGGCAACTATAGCACATACTGTCGGTTATCGAGCATAACGATACAAGCCCATTACTACCAATTGTGTCGATTGCGCATTACGCTCACATAACCACCGTCTTTTGTTACGTATTATTGTTCATTCTCCCATATTAGGGTCATCAGCTAACGTAAACGGTCTGTCAAAAATGGCAGATTCAAAATTTTCCTCAAATAAAGGTTCCAGATGTGGATGACAAACATATACATGGTGTCTCAAAACAATATATTCACACTTTGAATGGCAAAATAATATCATTTATGAACATCGTGTGAAAGGGGATGACTCCGAATGCAGGAAACAAATGTAATTGTAAAATCATTTTTTTAAATGTTGAAGTTGACGACCATATTTGTCCAGACGATGCTGATGACGCGCACAAAAAAAAAAAGCGATTCGCAAACGCCACGGAACAGGTCGTTATATATATCGCGACATTGTCTTCCAATTTCAAGTTTCAATGTATCAATTGTTCGTGGTTTGGTGCGGGCAAACTTCCTTTTTTCTACGTCAAGGTGACTTTTTTGCAACGCTGTGATGAATGAAAGACATCTATAACTATGAAAAACACCGCGTTAACGACTGTTGAAGTGTACATACATTTTTTTGAGACGATCTGTAATACACTTCCAATTGGACGATTCGTAGCTAATCATATTCGTAGAATAAAAAGAAGTACCAGAGTAAAAACGAACATTACGTTTATTGCAAAAGTTTCGGAATTATTAAAATTACATCATCAGTGCTTAAGTAGGAGAAAACAGAAAAAAATTTTCAAGATCCTAGTAAAAACAAATATATATATTCCACGAAATTCTCTTAATGTAAGAACCCTAATTTGTATTCATTCACACACAAACAGTTGCATACTCATAATTCACACAAACACACATATACACGCTAATCGAGATACACACAGTGAACACATACTATGCTTTCACACGGACAACACACAAACACACACACACGCACACACAGTATTACGTCAGTAGGTGGGGGCAATTGATAACTTAACGGCACTATAATGTGTTTGTTGAGTTTAGGTTTATTAGTGAATATGAAAAGGGACTCTAAAATTCTAAGGTCGTGCTCACTGTTAGCTCGGCATAAAGTTGAAAAATTAGCGTTTTTAAATGAATGGTTTAAATTATCGCAGTGATCTCTAATTGCTGATTGAGGTGGAACGGTTAGTGCACGGCCGGTTCTATGAGATATTCCTGCGTGTTGGCTATATCTGATGAATTGTTGGAGTTTGGTACTACCAACGTAAGACTGCATGCAGCAGTCACACTTATAGACACAGCCACTCCACAGGCACTCACCCAATCGTTCTTTTCTGCTAAAAAAGGATGCAATCTTAAAACTATTTTTGTAAAACACTCTGACGTCGACCGTTGTATTAGCTGTATTTTGACGACATCCCTGTAGTACCTGCGGTGAAAATATTTTACGTGTCACAGATACGGTCATCAAGCATCTTTAAAACAATGACCGCAATTGGTAAAACTGTAGTTCTAAATTCAACTCAAATTTAAAGTCAATTGTAATAAGAATTTTAAAAATCGCAGTCTTTAACTGGCTTAAATTAAGTTTTTATGAAAATTGAGTTTGTGACGACTGGTTGGTCAGCAGCATTATGAAAATCCTCTCCGCGGGCACCTGTGGCGCACGTCGCTGACGGAGCGTTAAGAACGTGACAGAGCAAGCAACAACTTTTTATAAGTGTAGACACCTGACCCACTGTAATAACATAAGAGAAATTACGCACAAAAATACATATCACTTTATTTATTTAAGGGGGCACCTGGAGTTTTATTATACAGGGTAGACCAGAAGTAACTGACCTGTTTAATTCGCCAATAAAAGGAAGACTGAAGTTGAAACTCGCATTATTTGAAAGAACAACATTTGTATGCTTCATTTCGGTGTTCTCTTTACTCAGCTAGAAAATTAAAAGGGTAAGTTACTTCAGGTCACCCTGCATAAGGATAGATTATCGCATATTTTATCTCCGATTATAGTATAGTACACTAATTATAATGCGGTACAAATGCCACAATAAAGGAGCCCCACACACACCCTAGCCAGCGGCTGGCATGCGATGTGCTGAGTTGTGAGGGGTGAGGCGTTGGCACACAGGCATCCTTTTGTGTGCCCTCCCATCCCTCTGTTCCCTTCTTTCCCTCTCTGGCGTCACTGCCCTCCCCTGACAGTTCTGCGCAGTTAAAGGCAGTTTAGCGCATTCCAGTGCAGTTCAGTGGAGTTTAAAGCATTTCAGTGCAGTTTAGTGCAATTCATCGCAGTTCAGCGCAGTTTAGTGCAGTTTAGTGCAGCTTGGTACAGTTCAGGGCATTTCAGCGCAGTTTAGTGCAGTTTAGCGCAGCTTGGTACAGTTCAGGGCAGTTCAGCGCAGTTTAGCGCAGTTTAGCGCAGCTGGGCACAGTTCAGGGCAGTTCAGCGCAGGTTAGTGCAGTTTAGCGTAGCTTGGCACAGTTCAGGGCAGTTCAGCGCAGTTTAGCGCAGTTTAGCGCAGCTGGGCACAGTTCAGGGCAGTTCAGCGCAGGTTAGTGCAGTTTAGCGTAGCTTGGCACAGTTCAGGGCAGTTCAGCGCAGTTTAGTGCAGTTTAGCGCAGCTTGGCACAGTTCAGAGCAGTTCAGCGCAGTTTAGTGCAGTTTAGCGCAGCTTGGCACAGTTCAGGGCAGTTCAGTGCAGTTTCGTGCAGTTTAGCGCAGCTTGGCACAGTTCAAGGCAGTTCAGCGCAGTTTAGTGGAGTTTAGCGCAGCTTAGAACAGTTCAGCGCAGTTTAGGGCCGGTACAGCGCAGTACGCTGCGCCAATAAATAAAACTGCAGTAAACTGCCCACTACTACATGCAAGCCTGTGCAGTGACAACTACTCTCGTACTAAACTGCACTTCATTCTGTTTGGATGTACAGGGTGGAGCAAAAAGAACGTATGGGGCTAAAGATTAGCTAGGTCCACCTATTGTTGAAATATAATAGATTTTTTATTTCGCTATAGACCATGACCATTTTTTTCGGTTCACTGCTGTCCTGCTTTTTCTGCACCTACTACTTTTTTCTTCAACTTTTATCTTGTTTCCCGAATTTCTTCCTCAGCTCACTGTTTCTGTGCGCCTTGTGCGTAGATTTCATGCTCCCTTAAGTCGATGGTCGGATACTAAATGGTGCGCCAGTTTGGAATCCATGCGATCTTTTTGGGCTATCCTTTACAACAGCAAATGATGATTGGGAGCTGTTCGGTGCTGCTCAGTGGAGTTTGTTAACCGAATTACTTCACTGGCATAAAACTACAGAGAAGAAAACTGCGGTAGAAGTGGACGTGAAGCTTATATCACTGCTCTGCTAATGATCTGACACTGCATTGAATCTGCACCGATACCGCAGTAAAACTGCATCGATACTGCAGTAAAACTGCATCGATACCGCAGTAAAATTGCATCGATGCCGCAGTAAAATTGCATCGATGCCGCAGTAAAATTGCATCGATGCCGCAGTAAAACTGCACCGATACCGCAGTAAAACTGCATCGATACTGCAGTAAAACTGCATCGATACCGCAGTAAAACTGCACCGATACCGCAGTAAAACTGCACCGATACCGCAGTAAAATTGCATCGATGCCGCAGTAAAATTGCATCGATGCCGCAGTAAAACTGCATCGATACTGCAGTAAAACTGCACCGATACCGCAGTAAAACTGCACCGATACCGCAGTAAAATTGCACCGATACCGCAGTAAAACTGCATCGATGCCGCAGTAAAACTGCACCGATACCGCAGTAAAACTGCATTGATACTGCAGTAAAACTGCATTGATACCGCAGTAAAACTGCACCGATACCGCAGTAAAACTGCATTGATACCGCAGTAAAACTGCATTGATACCGCAGTAAAACTGCATTGATACCGCAGTAAAACTGCACCGATACCGCAGTAAAACTGCACCGATACCGCAGTAAAACTGCACCGATACCGCAGTAAAACTGCATTGATACCGCACTAAAACTGCATTGATACCGCAGTAAAACTGCACCGATACCGCAGTAAAACTGCACCGATACCGCAGTAAAACTGCACCGATACCGCAGTAAAACTGCACCGATACCGCAGTAAAACTGCACCGATACCGCAGTAAAACTGCACCGATACCGCAGTAAAACTGCACCGATACCGCAGTAAAACTGCACCGATACCGCAGTAAAACTGCACCGATACCGCAGTAAAACTGCACCGATACCGCAGTAAAACTGCACCGAT
Organism: Morinoia aosen; assembly: GCA_030386875.1. NCBI lineage: Eukaryota > Metazoa > Arthropoda > Malacostraca > Amphipoda > Talitridae > Morinoia > Morinoia aosen. The sequence continues at coordinate 14,470,726 of CM059562.1, forward strand.
ACCGCAGTAAAACTGCACCGATACCGCAGTAAAACTGCACCGATACCGCAGTAAAACTGCACCGATACCGCAGTAAAACTGCACCGATACCGCAGTAAAACTGCATTGATACCGCAGTAAAACTGCACCGATACCGCAGTAAAACTGCACCGATACCGCAGTAAAATTGCACCGATACCGCAGTAAAATTTCACCGATACCTCAGTAAAACTGCATTGATACTGCAGTAAAACTGCACCGATACTGCAGTAAAATTGCACCGATACCGCAGTAAAACTGCACCGATACCGCATTAAAATTGCACCGATACCGCAGTAAAATTGCATCGATACCGCAGTAAAACTGCACCGATACCGCAGTAAAATTGCACCGATACCGCAGTAAAACTGAACCGATACCGCAGTAAAACTGCATTGATACCGCAGTAAAACTGCATCGATACCGCAGTAAAACTGCATTGATACCGCAGTAAAACTGCACCGATACCGCAGTAAAACTGCACCGATACCGCAGTAAAACTGCACCGATACCGCAGTAAAACTGCACCGATACCGCAGTAAAATTGCATCGATGCCGCAGTAAAACTGCATCGATACCGCAGTAAAACTGCATCGATACCGCAGTAAAACTGCATCGATACCGCAGTAAAATTGCACCGATACCGCAGTAAAACTGCACCGATACCGCAGTAAAACTGCACCGATACCGCAGTAAAACTGCACCGATACCGCAGTAAAACTGCACCGATACCGCAGTAAAACTGCACCGATACCGCAGTAAAACTGCATCGATACCGCAGTAAAACTGCATTGATACCGCAGTAAAACTGCACCGATACCGCAGTAAAACTGCATCGATGCCGCAGTAAAACTGCATCGATACTGCAGTAAAATTGCACCGATACCGCAGTAAAACTGCATCGATGCCGCAGTAAAACTGCATCGATACTGCAGTAAAATTGCACCGATACCGCAGTAAAACTGCATCGATGCCGCAGTAAAACTGCATCGATACTGCAGTAAAATTGCACCGATACCGCAGTAAAACTGCATCGATGCCGCAGTAAAACTGTACCGATACCGCCGTAAAACTGCACCGATACCGCAGTAAAACTGCACCGATATATCCACTTATCCTTCTCTTAAACCCTGTCAGCCTACCTGTAAGCCCACTCAGCCTTCTCAAACGCCCACTCAACTCACCTAAAAGCCCACCCAGCCCACTTAAAAGCACACTCATCATACTAGCCCACATTAAACTCGCTCATTCCACTCAGCACAAGCAAAAAAGTTCGCTCGGTTCATTTAAAATTCCTTCCAGCTTCCTTAAAATCTTTCTCAGCTTTCTTGAAAGCCCACCCAGAACACCAAAAAGCCCACCCATAAGCCCACCTAGCCCACTATAAAGCCCACCTAGCCCACAATAAAGCCCACCTAGCCCACCAATTCACAGGAAGATACTAACGTCACAATTCTGCTGTACACCACAGGAAGGCAAGCCGTATCAGAGATACCACGCGGAAGTCACGTCAATTGCGAATTTCCCTTTAATGTCAGAGTAAAAGTTTCTCTTCCTGGTGTATTGCGGTGTGTCACTAGTGTATTGCGGTGTGTTACTATAGTGTGTTGCGGTGTGCTGCTGTTGTATTATTTCATACTAGTGTACACGGCCCATTAAAAATGACGGGACTGCCATATTTTCGTAGAATAAATCTGACAGATGTAGATGCCCAACAAATATATCCATCCCAACAGTACCCGCCATTGAATAAACCCCCCAGATGTGGATGCCCAACAAATATATCCATCCCAACAGTACCCGCCATTGAATAAATCCCCCATATGTGGATGCCCAACAAATATATCCATCCCAACAGCACCCGCCATTAAATAAATCCTGCAGATGTGGATGCCCAACAAATATATCCATCCCAACAGCACCCGCCATTAAATAAATCCCCCATATGTGGATGCCCAACAAATATATCCATCCCAACAGTACCCGCCATTAAATAAATCCTGCAGATGTGGATGCCCAACAAATATATCCATCCCAACAGTACCCGCCATTAAATAAATCCTCCAGATGGGGATGCCCAACAAATATATCCATCCCAACAGTACCCGCCATTAAATAAATCCCCCAGATGTGGATGCCTAACAAATATATCCATCCCAACAGTACCCGCCATTAAATAAATCCTCGAGATGTGGATGCCCAACAAATATATCCATCCCAACAGTACCCGCCATTAAATAAATCCTCCAGATATGGATGCCCAACAAATATATTCATCCCAACAGTACCCGCCATTAAATAAATCCTCCAGATGTGGATGCCCAACAAATATATCCATCCCAACAGTACCCGCCATTAAATAAATCCCCCAGATGTGGATGCCCAACAAATATATTCATCCCAACAGTACCCGCCATTAAATAAAACCTTCAGACGTGGATGCCCGACAAATATACCCATCCCAACAGTATCCGCCATTAAATAAATCCTCCAGACGTGGATGCCCAACAAATATATCCATCCCAACAGTACCCGCCATCAAAATATTCTTGTACTTCTCCACTGGTGAAATTCGTGTCACAGATACGGTCATTGAGCGTCCTGGTAAGCGTCACAGACACACGCAAGAAGCGGACACCAATGAAATATATAAGCACACCGAAGGTATTATTAGGTAAGATCCTTGTGTATTGCGGTGTGTTCTTGGTGCATTATGATGTGTTCCTAATGTATTTCAGTGTATTCCTGGTGAATTACTGCGAATTCCTGGTGTATTACTTTACATTTTAGTGTATTATTGCGTCCTGGTGTATTCCTAATGTATTACCTCGCATCCTTGCGCATTACCTCACATCCTGCCGTATTACCCCACATTCTGGCGTATTACCCCACTTCCTGGCGTATTACCTCACATCCTGGCGTATTACCTCACATCCTGGCGTATTACCTCACATCCTGGTGCATTACGGATCAGATTCACCGCTGAGGAATTCACCTTCTGTACAATGCCTGCCTCGAATGCCACGGTCAATGAAAGACTTAATTGAGCCGCCGTACAGAGCGTCTCTGACGGGCGGGGCGCCGGGTGTGGTTTGTTGTGTGTGGTGTTGTGGTGTGTGGTGTGTGGTGGGGGTGTTGTGTGGTGTGGTGTGTGTTGTGTGTGGTGCTCTTGGTGAGGGTGGAATGTGGTGTGTGTGCTTTGGGGCATCGTGTGTTGCAAGGTGGTGAAGTGTGGTGTGGTGTGGTGCGTTGTGGTGTGGTGTTCAAAGAGCTTTTAACAAAAAGTTTCCTAAAAAAAAACGCAAGAAGGAAACGGTGTATTGAACAGTAAGCAAATTAAATGAAAATTCAAGTATTGTGAACAGAAACAAAGAATATCTAGGAAGAAGAATAGTACAAAGACCTGAAGATGCCTTGGTTTTCCGTAATCAATTGTCGCACAATAGCGGCAAAATATTCAGTTTTTGTACTACATATTTTTCTTCCTGAATATCCTTTGTTTATGTTCCTAATACTTTAATTTCATTTAATTTCCTAAGTGTTCGATACACCGTTTCATTTTTGCGGGGGCTTCTTTCAATAAACTTTTTGTTATAAGCTCTTCGAAATTGTTCAAAGCTTTTAGTTGCTCTAAATTCTGAAACATAAAAATTCTTTGATCTTAAGTCATCTTCATTTGAAGTGATTTTTATCTGTTTAACAAAAAAAACTTAATTTCCGACTCGCAAATGGTTCAAGTATTCGCGCGTATGTAGAATGCAATTTTTAAATATAATTTAAAACTTGAAGCTAGGTATATAGGTTTGCGCCATATTTCTATGATTTTCAAGTCACAAAGCCTGATGTACTTCGTTCATTCAAATTTCTACAGTGCAGTAGATATTCTGAAAGTATAAACCATTTTATTTATCGAAATAAAAATCCAAAAATTTTTCAGTTACGTGAAAGAAACAGACTCAAAATATCTCAATTGAACTGCAAGTGTAATTTATACAAAAATAGGGGACGTTTGTGCGGGACACCCTGTATATTTACGTTGGAAATAAAAACCCATGTAATAGAATGTTGGGGGTATATACCACGGTGGAGGAAACAAGGTAGGGTCATTTCTATGGGAGAAAATACACCTCCTCTTGCTCAGGTGGCCAATAGAAAGGCTTTATTTCACACAAACTTTATGACGTCACCAAAACGCCATGTCGTTAGACCAATAGTTGAGCCAGATTTGGGGGTAGCAGTGCTACCAGGTGCAATATGAGCGCTGCTATTGGTTCGTTGCCGTAACGTCAGCAAACCCACACCGTCAACGAAAAAAAGACTGGTTTGACCCTACTTTGTTTCATCTACCGGGGTATATATGTGCACACATGTACGTCCATGAACACATTTTTGTGACGCGGTTGGTTTTAACTAGGTGATGATGTCTTGGAGATGCGTTACACATTTATAGCTTATATAAATTAACTATAAAATAAATTAAATATAGGTTACATAAATCAAATATAAATTAAATTAAATATAGGTTATATAAATTAACTATAAATTAAATTAAATATAGGTTGTTTAAATTAATTCTTATAACTATAGGTTATATAAATTAACTATAAATTAAATCAAATATAGGTTATATATATATTATTAACTATATAAATTGATTAAATTAACTTAACGAATACTTTGAGGCTCAACAAATTAGCCTTGTATTTTGTGTTCCTCAATTTATTGCTGGGTTGTTTGTGTGCTTGCTTGTTTGCTTGTTTGTTTTCTGCTTGTTAACTTATTTCCTTGTTTTGCATGGTTGCTCGTTTGCTTTTTTGTTGGTTTACTTGTTTGTTTGATTGTTTGTTTGTTTTCTGCTTGTTCGCTAGTTTATTTGCTTGTTTGCTGGGCTGCTTGCTTGCTTTGCTGCTTGTTTGCTTGATTGCTTGTTGAGTTGCTTGCGTGACCGTTTGCCGGTCGCAGTTGCAAACAGAACACCTGTGAGTTGCATAAGAAAAGAAAGAAATAAAAAAGAAAGAAATAGAAACAATTTACCTCTAATAAAGTAGAAATATGAAATGCAAAACAATGGATTTTAAAATATCCCAGCATAAAGATCTTTAAGAATTTAAAAACGAAGAATGCACCACTTATTGAAATCATGTTTAATTAAGATTTCACACGAACTATAAATTTAACACTAAGTCACTTCTATAAAACGTTTCGGAGACCAGCTCCATCTTCAGTTAACAGTCTGCAAAGATAAAATAAAGAACAAAATCAGTCTTTCTATACAAAATACATCGGCATATAAAATCTACAAGTAAATTTGCAATGGGTAAGAACTACTTGCGCTGTTGAGTTCTGGCTTTTCTTTAGAGATAAAAAGAGATTCTAAAATATGTAAATCTAAATTATTGGATGCTGTGCGCAAAATCGAAAAAATTTTCCTCTGCTATTCGGCCACAACACTGCTCGCTGTGAAGGCGGATAGATGAATGAGGCGGTTGGGTCAGAGGTCTTCCGCTACGGTAGCTGACTCCACGGTGTTGGGCAATCCTAATATAGAATGGCAAAGTCGTCATGCCGACATAGCCAGATGTACACTGTACACAACTAAACTTATACACGATGGATGCCCGCATCCGTTTAGGAATAACGTCCTTGTAGCGAAAGTTAGGAATAACGTCCTTGTAGCGAAAGAAGGAGCCAATTTTTAATGAATTAACAGACACAATGCACAGTTTTACAGCAGGAAAATGACGTTCAAAAAGAATTTCTAAATCTCGCGACATTTTGTCAGTGTAATCTCCAAAATAGAGAAAAACGCAATAGAGACGTTTCAGTGGTTCTATCTTTAATTGATACACTGATTGATGAATGAATTAAAAGATCTTTAATTGATACACATACATTGTTATATGAATAGATCAACAAACGTTAGGAAGAAAAAACGCTTCTGTGTGTGCCCACTGAAATCGATAATTTGGGATAATTTGCTCACGCTGTTGCGGTATTCGGGAATAATATTAATAATATTGATTGTATAATCGCTGAATGAAATCAACGAGACTCAAAGGTTGGCGTAGGAGAACTTTAGTTCTCTCTTTACATGCTTATGTATGGACTAGTGTACCAGGTGACCACATAGCTCTGAGAAAATGTTTTACCCTATTACGCTTTCATGATAGTTCCTGCGTAAATAGTGCTGGCGGAGTCAGGAACACGAAAAGGATTGTTGCACGCATTGTACAACACGAATGGAGCAGCTGGTGAAATTGACTGCGTTAATAAAGTTATCACAATGAAGTTTTGAGTGTCAGACACAACATGTCACACGAGGCTAACACAACCATTATTCTTACGCAACCATTATTCTTGCATAACCATTATTCTTACATAACCATTATTCTTACATAACCATTATTCTAACATAACCATTATTCTTACATAACCATTATTCTAACATAACCATTATTCTTACACAACCATTATTCTTACATAAACATTATTCTTACATAACCATTATTCTTACATAACCATTATTCTTACACAACCATTATTATAACATAACCATTATTCTTACGCAACCATTATTCCAACATAACCATTATTCTTACATAACCATTATTCTAACATAACCACTATTCTTAAATAACCATTATTATTACATAACTATTATATGTTAATAACCATTATTAACACGCGTAGAAACATTGAAATCAACATTCGCAATGTTGAGTCCGTATCTCAACGCTATTTTTGGTAGACCGATGGCATGCACTTGTACTTTGACATTAATTCTACAAAAAACAGTTGATTCTCAAGTTTTTTCAAAAATTTGTTCATTTTTTTGTGCTCTCCCTGGTACAGTGGTTAAGGGATCGGGCTCGTATGTTGGAGTCGCGGGTTCGTATCCCGGCGCTGGCACGGAGATTTTCCCCGTTGGGTATAAGGGAAAGCTCGAGCACAATACCCCACTCAACCCAGGTGTCGGAAATGGGTACCGGCTTTACGGGGGAACCGTCATGGTGTCCTATATATAGGGTTAGTTATAAGACATTTGAAAAACCAATGCTAAGATCATATGTATCAGGCTTGATTGGAAATAAAGCATCCCAAAGATGCCGATGTTAACCTTAACCTAACCTTGAAACACAAATCAGCCTTGATTATTGGAATATTTAAACATGAAGATTTTTACTTGCAAAACGCTCATTGGTGTCACACCAGCAGCCCTTGCCAATATTTATACAAAAGATTGAGAGAAGAACATGATATTGTAGGTCTAAGGACATGTTATTCTTAGTTCGATGATGGTTACAAATATAAAAAGTAAAAAATACACCAAATATGACAGTGACACATGGTAAATGGTTACTAATACAAAAAAATAAAAAAGTATGATGACAGTGACGCACATGGTTAATGGTTACTAATACAAAAAACAAAAAGTATGATGACGACGACGCACATGGTAAACGCTCCTGATGGCCTTCACTTATACTGACATATGAGTTTCGGCTTATGCGAAAAAAATCAAGTAATTCTTTAATACAAATCTTCATTTTATACAAGTCTTGAATGTATAACGGGCGGAAGTAAGTAATTCTGTATCCCAAAAATAAAAAAATCGTAATATCAAAAATCCGAAATTATTTTTTTTTGTGCATGCATATCGAAATAGTACGAGGTAACTACCCCAAAAAATAAATTTTAACCACACAATGACTTCAAATTTATCTTTTTGAAATAAAAATTTTGTATATTGATAGATATTCATTCTGATGAAACCCTAACCCAAAGATAGAGGAATTAACAATAAAAGAAACCGTGCTTGAAAACGTTTATTCACAATAAGAATTAAAATTTAAATATTACCTTGATTTGACTACAAAAACCGCCGTCTTTTTTAACGGGAAAGATACACTCATTCATCCAAAATCAACGAACATTCAGGAAAAATGTAGCCATAAGTAGCTACTTTGTGTCGCCTGTAACTTAATTTGGGTGTGAAAGGGTTGATTAAGTAGCTATAAGTAGCTACTCTAATTTGCTATAAGAAGCTAATTTATGTAGCCATAAGTAAATAATTAAAGTAGCCATAAGTAGCTAATTTAAGTAGCCATACGTAGCTAATTTAAGTAGCCATAAGTATCAAATTTAAGTAGCCATTAATAGATAATTCAAGTAGCCCTAAGTAGATAATTCAAGTAGCCATAAGTAGCTACTTTTAGTAGCCATACGTAGCTAATTTAAGTAGCCATAAGTAGATAATTTAAGTTGTCATAAGTAGCTAATTTAAGTAGCCATAAGTAGCTACTTTAGGTAGCTACAAGTAGCTACTCTAAGTTGCCACAAGTAGCCAATTTAAGTACCTATAAGTAGCTATTTTAAAAAGCTATAAGTAGCTAATTTAAGTTGTCATAAGTAGCTACTTTAAATAAGTAGCAGGTTCATAGGCAGCTATACTCAAATGTGTCAATAATTGTACTAGACATAAGGAACAACCTACTACTGGATCACTTGTCGTAAATAAATCGTTGAAATTGTATAAAAATATAACATCAAACGACGTCGGCCTGTCACCAACTGATCTGGGCCTCGTGTCCAGATGAAGCCACGACCCAAATGGGCAAAGTTCGTCCCGAAATAAAGATAAACTTGTTCGAAATATTGGCGTGTGCGCAGAGCATATGTTTACATATTTATATATATTTATATATGTATGTGTATATATGTATGTTTACATATATACATATATATGTATACCCACGCGTGCTGAGAGTATAAAAGAGAGGATAATCAGTGTAGGGAGAGTATCATAGAGAGAGAAAGAGAGAGAGGGAGAGCATAAGTAAGAGCAAGATACAATCAGTATGAGAGTATACAGTAAGAGTAAGATATAATCATTGAGCTCGTATGTGTATGATATAACCAGCGGGAGAGTGTGATATAATCAACATGAGAGCATAAGTATAAGTAAGGTACAATCAGTGCGAGAGTATATGTACAAGCCATCTGTGAAATAAAGGCCGCTCCGTACGTGACCATCACGCGACGCCACAAGAAGCTCCGAGATAAGGCTGCCACAACGGATGGAGATGCTCGAGGTTTTATCAGCATTTGGCGGAAAAGTCGCCAGTCTGGCAGTTCTAGCGGAAATCCCTTGGTCTCACCTCGTACCTCTTTCATTGTAGGCTTCAAGTATCGATGACAACATTTGTTTTGTCAATGTTCATTAGGCTTCCTGTGAAATGTTGAGCTTCGGTTGCTTGGTTTTGTTGGTTCGCGAGAATTGGAAAATATTTTCTCTGAAGAATGATTCTTAGAACTGCGGAGTTTAACATCATGTTTCTACTCAAACAGGATGATCTGGACATCCGTACATCATTAGCTGGACATCTGAAGTACAGTAGATAAAAACACAAAAAAATTGAAGGTACAAGTAATGATGCATGTTAAAAGTTTGTTAAAATTACATTACAAAGAACAAAGGTAAATAAAATAGAAGTCGTTAGAGCGTATGCACTCTGTGTGTCATTAGGAGGGGGTTTAGTTTTAAAAATATATAAATACTTCCAAATTTGAAGGTCGTTCACTGTTGAGGGACATGGTGAAACTTGAAAACTACTGGGGTTTGCATCACAATAAATTGCAAGAGTTAAAATAAAGGAAAGGGAGCAATTATAGATGAATTTATCACAAAAGCACCTCAATAATTTGTGTGAGTTAAAATAAAGGAAAGGGAGCAATTATAGATGAATTTATCACAAAAGCACCTCAATAATTTGTGTGAGTTAAAATAAAGGAAAGGGAGAAATTATAGATGAATTTATCACAAAAGCACCTCAATAATTTGTGTGAGTTAAAATAAAGGAAAGGGAGCAATCATAGATAAATTTATCACAAAAGCACCTCAATAATTTGTGTGAGTTAAAATAAAGGAAAGGGAGCAATAATAGATAAATTTATCACAAAAGCACCTCAATAATTTGTGTGAGTGCTATAGGAGCAATAATAGATAAATTCATTAACATTACGGACACTGCGATCAACGTACTCAGCGACTCCATTTGTTTAAAAACCCACGATGTTTTTGTATCATCTTTATGGGAAATAAAATGTAACTTCAGTTGTTTCAAAACCCATGATGTTTTTATCATCTTTACTCGAAATAAACAGTTTTTCTTTCTTTCTCAGACCCGAGTGGTGGAGCCGACATAGTGAGATGCACAACGCGAACAACCAAATCCCTTAACCGGAGGCAACCGCAGGGCTGAGGGTAGTTTCTCCTTTTAATTAAACATAAACCTAATTGTAAATGTTTGTTGTAAAAGGATCCAACAAGCGAGTCCAGTAAGGGGATCCAATGAGGAGATCGGATGTGAAAATACAAAAAGAGAGTCATAAGAGAGGATCCAATAAGGAGATCCAATTAATGAAAGGAGGTAAAAAGAGAGTCATAAGGGGACCTCATAAAGAGATCCAATGAGATGGTACGCAATGAGAATTCTGTTAGGGGATCCGATAAAGGAACCCAATAAGGGATTTAATAAGCGGATCCCAAAAGAAGATCCCATAAGAGGATCCAAAAGGGGAATCCAATGAAGCGATACAACCAGGAAATATACAATGAAGGATTCCGCAATGAGATACAGAGTAGAGAATGCAGAATATGGGATCTGATCATATTCTAATTGAGAATATGGGATCTGATCTCATTGGAGGATCAAGTCAGAAGGACCGATTTCAGGGATAAAATAGAGTACTTTTTGCATTTTTCGACAGCAGCTGGTGCTTAACTTCCACTAAACGGCAGCTGGTGCACCCCTTCCACCAAACGGCAGCTGGTGCTTCACTTCCACCAAACCGCAGCTGGTGCACCATTTCCACCAAACCGCAGCTGGTGCACCACTTCCACCAAACGGCAGCTGGTGCACCACTTCCCCCAAACGGCAGCTGGTACACCACTTCCACCAAACGGCAGCTGGTACACCACTTCCACTAAACGGCAGCTGGTGCACCCCATCCACCAAACGGCAGCTGGTGCTTCACTTCCACCAAACCGCAGCTGGTGCACCACTTCCACCAAACCGCAGCTGGTGCACCACTTCCACCAAACGGCAGCTGGTGCACCACTTCCACCAAACGGCAGCTGGTACACCACTTCCACCAAACGGCAGCTGGTACACCACTTCCACCAAACGGCAGCTGGTACACCACTTCCACAAAACGGCAGCTGGTGCATCACTTCCACCTCGGGTTGCCCCCCTTATCAGAATGCTTGGCCTTGAAAGCACCACCTGCAGCACCTGCAGATGCACCACCTGCAGCTTGGCCGGCAGCGGCAGGTGGTGCAGGAGGCTGGTGCAGCTGGTGCTCCTGCTGCAGCTGGTGCAACTCTTCGTCTAGGAGCAGCTCGAAGTCGCCGTAGCGGTCCGGCGAGGGGAGCTTGTTCCAGTGCACGCTGGGGGGAGGGGGTTATGGGGGTTATGGGGGTTATGGGGGTATGGGGGTTATAGGGTTATGGGGGTTATGGGGGTTTTGGGGGATGGGAGGTTAGGGGGATGGGGGGGTTATGGGGGGTGTTATGGATGGTTATGAGGGTTATGTGGGGGTTAAGGGGGGTGTTATGGATGGTTATGGGGGTTATGTGGAGGTTATGGGGGTTATGTGGGGGTTATGGGGGGTTATGTGGGGGTTATGGGGGGTTAGTGGGGAGTTATGAGGGTTATGGGGTTATGGGGGTTGTGGAGGGTGATGGTGGGTTATGTAGGATGTTATGTAGAGGTATGAGGGTTATGGGGGTTATTTGGGGGTTATGGGAGTGTATGAATAATGACATTTGAGTTATGACGGTAGCATTGTTTTATTTATTTTAGTTCTGGTATCCTTCGCGCGCCACTCCACACTGATCTATACCTTACGCTCTCATATTGCCATCATACTCCCGATACGCGATACTACGCATGTTCAAGGTCTTTCACATAAATCAGCTATCAATGAACTTGGACTCGCAGGTGGAAGCTAAATTCCTGCAATTTCCTTAATTTCCTCAAATTTCCCAATTTCCCTAATTTTCCTAAATTTTCCAATTTCCATAATTTTCCTAAACTTCCCAATTTCCATAATTTCCCTAAATTTCCCAATTTCCCTAAATTTCCCAATTTGCCTAAATTTCCCTATTTCCCTAAATTTCCCTATTTCTCTAAATTTCCAAATTTCCTTAAATTTCCCAATTTCCCTAATTTTCCCTATTTCCCTAATTTCCCTAAATTTCCCAATTTCATTAAAATTTATGATTTCACTCGAAAATGCTGACAGCGTTTCAATGAAACTTGTCAAGATTGCTCACATTATCTCCTCCATATGAGCTTCATTTTTCACATTCTGTCATATTGCCAAGTCGCAGCTCTTAATTCTAAGGTCAAAGGTCTCAAGTTGGTACTAAGTTTAAGTACTTGGGCTGTGTCCAGCGAACTTACATAAGTTTCGAGTCCGAGTTTCGAGTCCGAGTTTCAAGTCCGAGTTTCGAGTCCGAGTTTCGAGTCCGAGTTTCGAGTCCGAGTTTCGAGTCCGAGTTTCGAGTCCGAGTTTCGAGTCCGAGTTTCGAGTCCGAGTTTCGAGTCCGAGTTTCGAGTCCGAGTTTCGAGTCCGAGTTTCGAGTCCGAGTTTCGAGTCCGAGTTTCGAGTCCGAGTTTCGAGTCCGAGTTTCGAGTCCGAGTTTCGAGTCCGAGTTTCGAGTCCGAGTTTCGAGTCCGAGTTTCGAGTCCGAATTTCAAGTCCGAGTTTCGAGTACGAGTTTCGAGTCCGAGTTTCGAGTCCGAGTTTCGAGTCCGAGTTTCGAGTCCGAGTTTCGAGTCCGAGTTTCGAGTCCGAGTTTCGAGTCCGAGTTTCGAGTCCGAGTTTCGAGTCCGAGTTTCGAGTCCGAGTTTCGAGTCCGAGTTTCGAGTCCGAGTTTCGAGTCCGAGTTTCAAGTCCGAGTTTCGAGTCCGAGTTTCGAGTCCGAGTTTCGAGTCCGAGTTTCGAGTCCGAGTTTCGAGTCCGAATTTCAAGTCCGAGTTTCGAGTCCGAGTTTCGAGTCCGAGTTTAGAGTCCGAGTTTCGAGTCCGAGTTTCGAGTCCGAGTTTCGAGTCCAAGTTTCGAGTCCGAGTTTCGAGTCCGAGTTTCGAGTCCGAGTTTCGAGTCCGAGTTTCGAGTCCGAGTTTCGAGTCCGAGTTTCGAGTCCGAGTTTCGAGTCCGAGTTTCGAGTCCGAGTTTCGAGTCCGAGTTTCGAGTCCGAGTTTCGAGTCCGAGTTTCGAGTCCGAGTTTCGAGTCCGAGTTTCGAGTCCGAGTTTCGAGTCCGAGTTTCGAGTCCGAGTTTCGAGTCCGAGTTTCGAGTCCGAGTTTCGAGTCCGAGTTTCGAGTCCGAGTTTCGAGTCCGAGTTTCGAGTCCGAGTTTCGAGTCCGAGTTTCGAGTCCGAGTTTCGAGTCCGAGTTTCGAGTCCGAGTTTCGAGTCCGAGTTTCGAGTCCGAGTTTCGAGTCCGAGTTTCGAGTCCGAGTTTCGAGTCCGAGTTTCGAGTCCGAGTTTCGAGTCCGAGTTTCGAGTCCGAGTTTCGAGTCCGAGTTTCGAGTCCGAGTTTCGAGCCAACAAACGTTTAATTTCACCTCAAGTCTCATATGTCAAGGTCAGGTTTACAAAATTGTTAATTTTGTAAACAATCCTATATAATTATGAAAAAATGTAAAAGTATACGATATGTATACCTGGTTCATACCTGGTTCAAAATTATACCTGGTTCAAATTCAGGTTCAGAAATTCTGTATAAAATTTTAATTTTAAATCGAAAGCGTAATGTATAAAGTCACAATACTTTGAAATTTGTTTTGCATTCTGAATACTAGACAATATGTCTCAAGCAACAAGTGCCTCATTCTGTGCCCTACGTACCAAGTCTAATCCCAATCTTCTTCAATCTTCTTAAGTAGTCTCCAATTTGTGTTATGTCTAAAAGTATAAATTATTAAAATATTTATAGTCTTCAATTTTAGTTATGTATAGAAGTATTAAAGTACTTAGAACTTAATGTCTCTTCACCTCAGGAACAACAGGCACGGTGTTAAGCTAATTCTACATTTCTAATTGAATAATACATGTTATATGGAAAACACATCTTTACATCATCGTAAACTTCATGATAAATTCCACCATTACAGCTTCAGTGATGGAATCTGCATTGAAATACTTGAACGAAAACAATTTTCCTCTATGAATATAAAAGATTCCTTCCTCTACGAATGAAAAAGATTTTTTCCTCTATAAATATAAAAGACTCCTTCCTCTATGAATGTAAAGATTCATTCCTCTATGAATGTAAAAGATTTTTTCTTCTATGAATATAAAAGATTCCTTCCTCATATAAAAGATTTATTCCTCTATGAGTATAAAATATTCATTCCTCTATGAATATAAAAATATAAGTTGCGATAGGATCTATCACGAAGCGAAGACTCTACAAAGTTATTTTCCATTGAGTTTGAAGCCCACAAGTTAGGATGGGACTTATCTCGAAATGAAGAAACTATTGAATTATTCTCCTGGAAGTTGAAAACGCACAATTTGTGACGAAATTTATCCCAAAACGAAGAAACCACTAAATTATTTTCATGTGATGGAATTTGTCCCGAAGTGAAAAAATTACAAAGTTTTCAAGTGATAAAATCTATCCCGAAACGAAAAAATTACAAAATCTTTTTTTCAGTCAGTTTAAAGCACGGAAGTTGTGATGAGATTTATCCCAAAGCGAAGAAACTACAAAAACTCCGTTCAGAGACTTTAAAGCTCACAATTTGTGATTGCATTTATCCCGAATCGAAGTTGTAAAAAAATTAATATTTAATGAGTTCAAAGCACGGCAGTTGTGATGAGATTTATCCCAAAACGAAAAAACTACAAAATTATTTTTTACTTGATGGAGTCTATCCCAAAATAAAGAAACTACAATTTATATTTTAACAAGTTTAACACACTTCAAGTTAAGGGCTGTTTACACAAGGGACATTTCGGCCGTGGGGCGCGACACGTGTATACGAGGCTCACCACTGAGGCTCATATATGTGTGTGTGTGTATACGAAGTTCCCAATTCGCTATGATCGAATTCGTGAGGCCCGACGCTCAAGAGCCTCGCAACTATCGTGGCAAATAGGGAACTCCGTATATACGCACACAAATATGAGCCTCAGTGGTGTGCCTCGTATACACGTGTCGCGCCTCACGGCCAAAATGTCCCCTAGTGTGAACGGCCCGTTAGGCTCACTTGGGCACACCGTCAGGCGGGAGCACGACGCTGAGGCAGTCGTCGATGAGCTTGTACTTGAGAATCCGGTCGTTGGCGGTGGTGGAGGTGAGCGAGGGGGACGCGTTCACCTGTTCGTACGGACACTACATTGTATTGTAGGCAAACTATATCCTAGATACTAAATCCCGGCGTTCATCTGCACGCAAGTGCTCTTTTGAAGTCGTGCATTAAGAAGAAATGTTAAAGTTTCCGATCAAAGAATGCAAGACATCGAACAATCGGCGAATGACTATGCTCAATAGTGGAACACAATATCAAAAACGCACGTGAACAAGCAGTGCATTTAAATTAATAACAGAATCCTTAACTCACTATCTCCAGCACGACAACACGCATTAACTCACTATCTCCAGCACGACAACACGCATCAACTCACTATCTCCAGCACGACAACACGCATTAACTCACTACCTCCAGCACGACAACACGCATCAACTCACTACCTCCAGCACGACAACACGCATCAACGCACTACCTCCAGCACGACAACGCGCCGGCCCACACCTCAATAAGCCAGGGCTTGAGCTGGTCATCAATGATGATGTCGTAGCCGTAGCACTCGAAGCAGTGCCGGTCGGAGGCCATGATGGGGGCCACGGCGAGCAGGGAGTGCACCAGCAGCCACTTGATGTCCCAGAAGAGCTTGTCCGTCCTCGTCTTGCCGCGGGTGCTCTCCAGGTAGAGGCGCAGCGTCCTCACCGGCCACTTGCCTCCGTGTATGTTGTTGTACTCCTCCTGGGGGGGGGGGGGAGGTAGGGTGATGTGGGTGTTGTGTAGGGGACAGGGGGGTGTTCTAGGTGTTGTGTGGGGGGGCAGGGGGATGCTCTGGCTGTTGTGGGTGTGGGTGGTAATGGGTGTTGTGTATGTGTGTGGGGGGAGGGGTTATTGCTCTGGGTGTTATGTGGGGTGTGGTTGGTGTTTTGTTAACGTGGCGGTGTTAATATACGTTAGTAAATATAGCCTTTTTTAAATGTGGGGAGTATCAAAGTATGGTTAGAGTTTTGTGAAAGTGTGGTTGTTAAGACATGCTAGTGAATGTAGCGTTTTTGAGGTGTAGATGATTGTTAAGATAGGCTAGGAAACATAGTATTTACGCTAGGGTGGTTGTTGAGATTGCTAACGTATCTTAATAATAATAATTTACTATCGTATCTAGCTAGTAAATTATTATTGTTATTATTATTAAGATACGTAAGCAAATTTAGCGTTTTTAAGATGTAAGTGATTGTTAAGATAGGCTAGTAAATATAGCGTCCATCATGTATAACAGATGATTGTAAAAATACTCTAGTAAGCACTGCATCTAATATATATTATAGATGATTGTTGAGATACGCAAGTAAATACAGCGAGTGATTCATATGTTGTTATTATGCACTGCACAAATGCACACTAAAATACTGATGTCAAGACACGCAAGTAACCACATTCCCTCTTACAAACTTGCATGCAAACTACTCCTTTGCGAAGGGCGAATATCTAGAGAAACATATAACCGATTCAGAAACTATGTGACAAACCAGATAAGAACATCAAAAAAGAGCTACTTTACCCTCAAGTTTACTCAATTCAAAGCTGACGTTAAAAAGACTTGGCGCCTCCTTAACTCTTGTTATAAACCGAATAACGCCGAAAAAAAGAAAATTGAATATATCACTCAAGATAATGTAAAATATCATGAGAAGAATGAAATTTCTAATCTCTTTAACAACTTCTTTGTAAACGTAGGGAAAACTATAGCTGATGGTATCCCAAGTGAACCTACTGATCACCTGGAATTTGTGGATCATATTCGAGAACACAACTCCTGTTTCTTTACGCCTACAAACTCCTCCGATGTAATTGCGTGCATAAACAACATGAAAAATAAATCGAGTGGGTTACAAACGTTTCCAACTAAAATACTTAAAATTATTGCTGATATTGTGGCCCCGCTGATATCCAATATTATTAACCAGTCTCTCTTACTAGGCACTTTCCCGAACTCCCTCAAAGTTGCTAGAGTAACCCCTATCTTTAAAAATGGTGAAAAAAACCTGTGTAAACAATTATCGACCTATCTCCATGTTACCAATTATTAGCAAGGTATTCGAGAAAATTGTGTATAAAAAGTGTACTCTTATTTTGAACAAAAATCATTTCTCTATGCTAAACAATACGGCTTCCGCTGTAAAAAATCAACAACACAGGCTATATTAAATCATTTACAATTCCTTTATTCTAATATAGATAACAGAAAGACTGTCTTCTCTGTATTTCTTGACTTTCAAAAAGCATTCGATTGTGTGGACCATAAAATACTACTCTCGAAACTACACTGTTATGGCATTCGAGGGATTGCCCATGATTGGTTCAGATC
This sequence comes from Morinoia aosen, assembly GCA_030386875.1. Classification (NCBI taxonomy): domain Eukaryota; kingdom Metazoa; phylum Arthropoda; class Malacostraca; order Amphipoda; family Talitridae; genus Morinoia; species Morinoia aosen. The sequence goes on from CM059562.1 coordinate 14,488,426, forward strand.
ATACCTAACAAATCGGAAGCAATACGTTGTCATTGACGATGCAAAATCGTACCCACAGAAAATTAGCCATGGAGTTCCACAAGGATCTGTTTTTGGGCCTCTCCTTTTTCTGATTTTTGTCAATGATATTATTAAATCTACATGATTTTTTAAATTCATACTTTTTGCCGATGACAGTACGCTTTCTGCGGTCCTTCCGAACCAAAATCCCACTACGATTGCGGAGAGTATAAATAATGAACTCCATAAGGTTTCACTGTGGCTTAAAGCTAATAAAATAAGCTTTAATATCGATAAAACAAATTGTATTACATTCTCATACAAGAAAAATATATCTCTTCCATGCACTAAAATTGGCGAAGGTGAAATCAAAGAAACAAACTCATGCAAATTTCTGGGCATCATTATAGATAAACATCTGACCTTCATAGAGCATATCGCTCATATTAGTTCTAAATTATCAAAATCCATCGGAATCCTGAATAAAGTTAAAAATTTCCTGCCTGAAACAGCCTTACTAATGCTTTATCGAACGCTCATTTCACCATACTTGCAATACGGAATAGAAGCATGGCATGGAACTCATAAAAATAAAACCAATATAATTTTTACTCTGCAAAAAAGAGCCATCAGAGCGGTAAAGAACCTAGAATATAATGCTCACACAAATGATTCATTCAAAAATTTACAAATACTTAAACTCTCGAATCTCTACAAAATCTCCATCTGTAATTTCATCTACAAAACATTAGCTAATGATGGCGACAATAGCCTTCAACAGTTATTAACTGCGCAAACTGGTCATCACGACCATTTAACGCGAAATAAAAGTAAATTCATGCTTCCTTATTATTCAAAGGCTCGCTCGCAACACAGTATACTATTCGTTGGAACTAAAACTTGGAACTCAATACCTGCGGAGATCCGTGAAAGTAATTCTTACAAGGTATTTAAAAGAAATCTTGAGTCTCATTTCTTATCAGAATACTAGTCGTGTAAGATCACCAAGTCAAATCCTGCCTCCTACATGTTTGGTCCTAATAATGCAATTTGCCATGAGTAATATCGCCGATTTTCAGTCTGCTCCTAAATCGTTATCGAATATACTGTTAATTATAGTCCATATGACCTATATTGTAAAATTAAACATCAATTTCGACTTCATTATCCTGTTGATCAGTCTAATGCGAAACTAGGCTAAGTGAATTAGGTTAAACATTATTGTACACCCTAGAATAATGTAATGGTAGGATGCCCTAGAAGTCGCTGAACTTATTCGGGCCCACAGGTAGCTATACTCAACTCTGACCATTGTATAAGACTTAAGAAACCTTCTACCTCTGTATCACCTGTGGTAAATAAATTGTTTAAATTGTTTAAAGTTTTTAAAATTGTTTACTGTAAATATACAGCCTGCCCACCATCAAACACACAACAAAATTAGGCACACGTTAATTTCAGATGCACACATATGTACGAATGCAGCATATTTCGGCAGTATATGTAGGGAGACGCTGCGTGTGTGTGAGTGTACGCACGCATTTGCTATGTGTAAGTTTCAATTTACGAAGAAACGAGCGAGAGTGATTTTCAAAATGTGCACCCATACTATGTTTCTGAATGGACGCAACATGTGTACCCACGCACACAACACGGGTACCCACGCACACAACACGGGTACCCACGCACACAACATGGGTACCTACGCACACAACATGGGTACCCACACCATGTTTATGTATTACCTACACAATGTTTCTGTATCGACACAACATGTGCACCCACGCACACAACACGTGTACCCACGCACACAACACGGGTACCCACGCACACAACACGTGTACCCACGCACACAACACGTGTACTCACGCACACAACACGTGTACCCACGCACACAACATGGGTACCCACGCCATGCTTCTGTATGGAGACGTTGGTGAGGTGCACAAACATGTTGTCCAGGTCCTGGCCGGAGGCGTCGTAGCGCACGGTGCAGAACCTGCAGAAGCCGAGCTTGTGCAAGTAGGCCTTCAGGGGCCGGTAGGACGTCACCAGCACGTACCTGGACACGTACACACAACGTACTCAGTACTACGTTGGTCAGGTGGTTGCTGTGCTTAGTTAGGTTATACTAGGCCAAAAATACAACGTACTCTTTACTGCGTTGGCTAGGTGGTTGCAATGGTTCGTTTGGTTGGATTAGGTCAGGTTATATACGATAAGTATCTAAATTTGCGCACTTTAATGAGGGATATCTATGTATTTATATTCTATATATAATAGTATATATATATAATCGCATATATATATATATATATATATATATATATATATATATATATATATATATACATATAATATAAATAATTGCATGTATCACGAAACGTGACGTCACGTAAGTCCACCGCACGCACGCGTGTAGCGGTGACGTCACGCACGTGTTCTACAACGCAAGTATAGCAAGCAGCCCCCCGCCTGGCGTTCAGTTCTGCCTCGCGGCGTTGAGTTGTGGCTGTGCGGTGCCGGAAATGAGGGCTATGAGGACGGGTGAGAAAATGCAAATAGAGAGAACGAAAGAAAATGTAACGAAGGAAGGATAAGTTAAGAAAAAGACATGAACGATACGATAAAAGAATAAATTTAGAATGGAAGAAATGAATGAAGGAGATAAGAAAAAATTCAACAAAAGAAAGGAAAAATGAAGAAAGAACGTCATGAGGGAAGAAGGAAAAACAAAAAGGTATAAAGAAATAAACAAAGAAAGAGCGGGAGAAAGAAGGAAATAGCTGTGGTTGAGCTTAAAAAAATACTAAAAAAATAGAAAATTTAGAAATAAAGACAGGGATATATTAAGAGATATATAAAAAGAGAAGAAATAAAGATATACGTTAAGGGAGGGAGAAAGAAAAATAATTTTACTTCTAATACAACGGATTCATAAAAATCATGAAACATTGGTGTCTGGTAATCAATGTTTATTCCTTCTACATTTCTTACTTTTTTGTTGCCTTTTCTTTATTTATAATCCTTTTATTCGAGCATTTTTATCCATATATGCCGTAGTTTATATCTAGCAGCCAGTTGCCCACTCAAGGTACAACCGGTTGCCCACTCAAGGTAGTAATTGGAGGGCAAATATGCAGAGTGTGTTAACCCACAAATCAGAGGTCGAAACTGGAGAGTGGATTAAGTGATAATTTCAACTCATAGCGGCGTAGATGTCTTCCAGGCAGAGCGGCCTAGTTCCTAGTTCAGTTAAAAGTTAGTAACTTGGCTAGGAAAAGCCTGTTTGGCAACCCTGCGATGAACACCACGCCTCTAACTTGAGTGTCCAAAAATTCTGTGTTTTGTGTGTTAGGACACTCTGATTATTTGCCCTCCAATTAGTACCCCACTCGAAAAGGTGATCAGTGGCCCACTCTAGGTAGCATCCCACTCGAGTGGTAACCGGTTGCCCACTCGAGACTAAAGCCCCACTCACAGGCGGAGGTCAAACTTCTTGCCGCCGATGAGGAGGGGGCTGTCGATGTAGCGCGCGATCACGTAGCTGTCTTTCACCAGCGACGGGTTGAACGATCCTTTGTTGTCCCGGGACCACTTCTTGATTTGCGCTAGTTTGTTCACCAGGAAAATCCCTGAAATTGGCCACAAAAAGAGGCTATTTTTGTACAAAAAGAGCTAAAAGAAAATGATTTCTTCGAATTTGCTAATTCGTTCACCAGGAAAATTCCTGAAATTGGCCACAAAAAGAGACTATTTCTGTACAAAAAGAGCTAAAAGAAAATAATTTCTTCGAATTTGCTAATTCGTTCACCAGGAAAATTCCTGAAATTGGCCACAAAAAGAGACTATTTCTGTACAAAAAGAGCTAAAAGAAAATAATTTCTTCGAATTTGCTAATTCGTTCACCAGGAAAATTCCTGAAATTGGCCACAAAAAGAGACTATTTCTGTACAAAAAGAGCTAAAAGAAAATAATTTCTTCGAATTTGCTTATTCGTTCACCAGGAAAATTCCTGAAATTGGCCACAAAAAGAGACTATTTCTGTACAAAAAGAGCTAAAAGAAAATAATTTCTTCGAATTTGCTTATTCGTTCACCAGGAAAATTCCTGAAATTGGCCACAAAAAGAGACTATTTCTGTACAAAAAGAGCTAAAAGAAAATAATTTCTTCGAATTTGCTTATTCGTTCACCAGGAAAATTCCTGAAATGGGGCACAAAAGGAGATAATTTCTATGAAAAATCGATTAATTAAATGAGACCACTTCTTGATCTGCACTAGTTTGTTCACTAGGAATATCCCTGAAATTGGCCACAAAAGGAGACCATTTTTATGTAATAGGAAATCATTTCTTGATTTGGGCGAGTTTTTCACAAGGAAAAGGCCTAAAATTGAACACAAAAGGAGGCTATTTCCATACAATAAGAGATAATTTCTACGTGAAAGAAGGCCATTTCTTGATCTGCGCTAGTTTTCTTCACCAGAAAAATACCTGAAACTCGGCACAAAAGGAGACCATTTCTATACAAAAAGAGATCATTTTGGGGCAAAAAGAGATCATATCCACACAAAAGGAGGCCATTTCTTGATCTGCGCTAGTTTGATCACCAGGGAAATCTCTGAAATCGGGCACAAAGGAGGATCATTTCTACATTTGGGCTAGTTTTTGCGAAATTGAAAAAAAGGGATTGAAAAGTATTAAATTTTTCTCGTGAAATTGGATATAAAAGAAGACGATTTTTATGCTAATTTGTTCACTACGAAAATACCTGAAATGGGACACAAAACGAGACCATTGCTATTTTATAGAGATAAAAGGAGACCATTTCTTGATCTGAGCTGAATTGTTCACGAGGAAAATGCCTGAAATTGGACATAAAAGAAGAGGAATTTTTAATCAGCGCTAACCGCTCTCATTTCTTTACACCTTCTAATACCTCCGATCTAATTGCGCACATAAAAAACGAGAAAAGTTAATTGAGTGGATTAAAAACGTTCTCGGTTAAAGGAGTAAAGGGTACGGCTGATATAGTAGCATCTTTCATATCCAATACCAGAACCAGTAGCTTTTAATAGGTATTTCCCCGAACCTCTCAAAATTACCAGGGTAGCCCCTATTTTTAAAAATTACAATCGAACTTGCGTTAACAATTTAGTAGATATCTATCTCTGAATATCCAATTAATAGCAAAATAGTTGTAAAAATTGTATATAAAAAGTATATTCCTTTTTATAAAAAATATTATTTTTTCTGTAATAAGTCAACGATACAGGCTGTATTAAACCGTTTACAATACTTTTATTCCAGTGTACAATAGATGGAAGAAAGCTTGTTTTCTCCGAATTTCTTGACTTCCGAAAAGCATTTGATTACATAGTACGTTGCCATTGACGATTCACAATCTAAACTGGTGACAATTCTATCCTAGGGCATCTCCTATGTTTTATCTTTATATGGGGAAATGTACTTCATTTTTCGAATTTATAATTTTTGCCAACGATAGCACGCTTTCTACGGCTTTTCCTAATGAAAATAACATTTTAATTGCAAAAAGGATAAATTACGAGCTGCAAAATGTTTCAATGTGGTTCAAAGCTAATAGAATAATCATCAATATCATAATGCGAAATACATTATATTCTCTTGCAAGCGGAATGCGTCTGTTAAACGCATTAAGATTGGTGATGGTGAAATTGAAGAAACCAACTCCTGTATGTTCCTAGGCATTTTAATAAATAAACATCTAACCTTCAACGAGCCTATTGCATATGTCAGTGGGCCCTACTAAATTATCAAAATCCGTTGAAATCATCAACAAATTGAAAAACGTATTGCCTGAAGAAGCTTTGAAAATATTCTACAAAATATTCTACAAAACATTCTACAAAACGCTCATATTACCATATTTACCATTCTACCATACTACCATTCTACCACATTACCATATTACCATATTATATATTACCATATTACCATATTACCATTCTACAAAACGCTCATTTTACTATATTTACAATTCGAAATGGAAGCATGGCGAGGAACTGATAAAAATAGAACCAACTTGTTTTTGCACTGTAAAAAGAGCCATTAGAGTGATAAAGAATTAGAATTTAATGTTCACACGAATGATTCATTCAAATGTTTAAAAGTACTTAAGCTTTTGGATATCTACAAGCTTTCCATATCTAATTTCACTTAAAAAGCATTTACTTATGAGGGCGGCGCGATAGGCCTTGAACAATTATTAGCCGCCTAAATTGGCCATCATGATCATATAACCAGAAATAAAAGTAACTTCATATTTCCGTATTATTCTAAAGCTTGGTCACAACGCTGTCTCTTCTTCTTTCCAATCAAGAGTTGGAATTCAATCCCTGCTGAGATCCATGAAAAGATTTCTCACAAAGCCTTCAAAAAGAATCTTGAATCCTTATTTTTTAGGAGTATTAATCTCTTAGGGAAACAATGTCAAATATTTTCTGCTCTTTGATTCTTTTCTTTTCTGCTCTTTGATTCGTCTTGATAGGGTTTTTACCATGATTGATGACAAAGATCGTTAGTCTAATTTTAAGGCTTACCTAAATATGCTTTTCACTATCCTTTTCGCTAAGAAGTCGTTTTTCACCCCAACGTGAACCACCGGTGGCCACGGAGAGGGTTTTCATCATGCTGCTGACCGACCATTAGTCACAAACCCAATTTTCCAAAACACTTAATTAAACCTAAGTACGATCCAGTTAATGTTTGTGTTTTTCAATATTGCTTACTACAATTGACTTTCAATTTCAGTTGAATGTAGAACTTCAATATAACCAATCGCGGGTAACGGGTTCAGTTGAATAATGAACTTCTATTAAGGGGACCCAACTGTTTTTCGTATAAAACTTCAAAAATTAATAAAAAACTTCAGGAGCGAAATAAGCTCGGAGGGATTCACAACATGTTTAGAACATTCGAATGGACGCCAGAGCCCTTAAACTTTTTAAATTTGCCCTCAACCCCCCCCCCCCTCAAAGGGAAGTTTCTAAAGAATCTCAATTCTCAGCCAATATTGCACATAGAGACGATTAGTTTTTTGGTCGATTCACAATGACCTGGTCTACAAAGTTAAGATCCAGTTTTTTGATATCGCTTGAGAAAATTTGAAAAAATTTTGGGCTCTGAACATCCATTCGAATGTTTATAACATGTTGTGAATACCTTCAAGCTTATTTCACTCTAGAAGTATTTCTTAATAATTTTTGAAGTTTTATAAGGGAAAAACCGCTGTGTCCCCTTAAACCAATAGGGTCGTCAAGGTGTTATAAATATTTTTTGTTTACCAGCTCCTTGAGAACACCCTGCCACACTTCATTTTAAATTTAAGCTGAACCTTGAACTTTTATTTTAGCAATACGTCGTCAACGCGTTTTAATCTTATTTGTTTTTGCCCATTTGACTTTAAATTTCAGTTAAATATTTAACTATACTGAATATTTTCCAATTCTATTCAAAGTGTAAAACATATTTGCTTACCAACTCCCGGAGACCGCCCGGCTACATTCGACTTTAAATTTCAGCAGAATATGGAACTTCAATATAACCAAAACGTCGTCAACGCGTTACAATCATATTTTTTTATCACATTTGAGTTTAAATTTCAGTTGCATATTTAACATCAGCTTAACCAATCGCATTCAAAGTGTAAAATATATTGGTTTACCAGCTCCCTGAGACCGGCCGGCCGGCTTCAGGATCCAGGTGGTGTTGGGGCACCTGCGGAACTCCTCCACGAAGAGGTTGTAGTCCGCCGGCAGCATGAAGCTCGTGGGCAGGAAGTCCAGGTGGATGTACCGACCTGTAGCGATGGCGGAAATAACGAGGGGTGACCAGATATATTTGGACATTTTGGGGTCAGGTTTTTGGGCAATGCTTTAATTTTTATGAGAATTTTTTGATTTTCGGGTAATGATTTAGTTTTTGGGTAATAATTTAGTTTTGGGGATGATTTTTTAGTTTTTGGGGCGATTATTTACTCGTAGTTTCATTTCAACAATCATTTCGATTTGGGACAATTATTTGGCTGTGGGGCAAATATTTAATTTTGGGGGAAATTATTCATTTTTGGGGGCAATCCTTCAGATTTTTGGGGCAATTATTTAGAGCTGATTGGGGCTAGACCATCATTTAGGAAGTGTTGCAGTATAATTAAAGTGCCTTGTGATGAAATTAGACTAACAGCTACAACTAGGTTACGTGGCACTGCTAAGACCTTTATTGGAAATAAACTGTTTTTATTTTCTTTCTTCCTAAGTCATCTTTCTTTTCTAAGAAAGTCATCTTTCAGAAAGTGTTGTTATTAATTAGAGTATGTAGCGAGATATATATATATATGTATATATATATATATATATATATATATAAAGAGAGAGAGAGAGGGACTTTATAGTCTTTTACTACGACTAACTAGTACAACTAACCAACAGGGTTGGTGAAGCCACGATAAGAATGTATAAATGCTTTTTAATAATTTCGATGTCTCGCTGGACATATGATGAAGAAAGAAAAATGAGCAGGTGTCCAATCCCATTGGAAGTGAAACACTGCCATGTTTGCACTGTAACAATATCTCATAGAAATTTGTAACACCGTATCGGTTTGTATTGTAATGGTACTCATACAACTTTTCAAAAATCTGTCTATCGTTATAACGAGAGGGGTTTAAATTTCATTCTCCCTTTTAAAAAAAATGATGACATAAGTAAACTATGCACAATAATGAGTAAGGACATTGTATAACAAGTTATACTTCTTCTTAAAAATGTAATTTATTTTTTTTCAGGGCGGTGAGTCTATAGAGCATTACACTTCAACCGAGAACGTCGCTGGTTCAATTCCAACGAGAGCACGAACATTTATCGCAGTAGTTAGCTCCTCTGGTGATCGTATACAACAGAGGCCTGTAGGAAAGATTATAAGGAAACCCTGCCACTCAGTGAGCTAATACTTTTTATCCGTCCTAAGCACACAGCTAAAAACCATCGAAATTACAAACACGATGTAAAATAGATCGATCGATAAAATAGGTGGTGTAAAGGTTCATTGAGCGGCGAAGTGTCGCTGCAGTAGGCCTATTAAAGGACCGGTGTCTTTACCTCCTGGGTGTTTATGAGAAGTCGTTGAGTTGTGCCATGAAAGGGGCCACAGATTGCCTTGAAAAGGATAACAGAGCACCTTGGAGGAATGGCTTGAAAGAGACTACATACTGAATGCCTTGGAGGGGGGGGGGAAGTTAGAGCAGAGGTTCCCCGGCTTGGGTACGGGAGCACTCCTCCCTTGAGGCTGTCTGGGACTATCGTAGAGAATAGTGAGCAGTTTAACAAAGCTCTTAGAGAATAGAAAACCGTTTATCAGTTCCAAGAGAATAGTGAGCCATTTATCAAAATCAATAATTGCGAACTGAGAGAAGATGGTACTTCCCTCAATCAATCCCTCTCCTTACTCAATTAGCCGGTACTTCCCTCAATCAATCCCTCCCCTTACCCAATTATCTGGTACTTCCCTCAATCAATCCCTCCCCTTACTCAATTAGCTTGTAGTTCCCTCAATCAATCCCTCCCCTTACTCAATTCGCTGGTACATTGCTCAATCAATTCCTCCCCTTACTCAATTAGCTGGTACTTCCCTCAATCAATCCCTCCCCTTACTCAATTAGCTGGTACTTCCCTCAATCAATTCCTCCCCTCACTCAATTAGCTGGTACTTCCCTCAATAAATCCCTCCCCTTACTCAATTAGCTGGTACTTCCCTCAATTAGCAGGTACATCGCTCAATCAATCCCTCCCCTTAGGTTTAGACGCTGAAAAATGATCGTACAGGATCGAACAGCACAACTGTAAATAATGTGAGGACCAAAAATCGAAAAATGATGCTTTTTTCTCACATTTTTTTAATTAACCTGCTCTTCCTCACGTCCAGCTCAGCATTTATGCTATTAGGTTGTCAAATGAACGCTACTATGAATATTTCCTCCCTCTAAATCAACAGACTTCGCACAAATTTGAAAGAGAGCTATCATGGAAAAAACAGCGTTATCTTCCCCAAGCCTCGCTTATATTTCCATGAATTTTTATTAACTGCATCCTATTTCGATAAATTCGCGTGAACTGCTAACGGAAACTGAGTTTGGCCGTAAAGGTCATATAGCTTCTGGGAACCTTTTTACAGGGTTGCCAGATGTCGAGTGGTCGTATCGCAATAATTTATTTACAGAATGATGTCAATTAACACGTATCGTACCAAGTGAACTTGCAAGAACTTACGTTGCCAGCTATACCGCTACGATGACGTAAATTAATGTAATTTAAAGTACCGCTCCTGACCAGCCAGAATCATTCGTCGATCTGCTAGGAAACTCGACCCTAGATGAGTGGCCCGTGATCAGAACGAATAAATTCCAAATATTCCGGAATTAACTGAAGAATAGTCAAAATTAACTCCAAAGTTCGACCCTTGATCAGCTAGAACCGATTTTAAAATCGTGCCCTAGACCAGCCAAAATCCGTCGCAAATCTGCCAGATCCCAAAGTAAATCTACCAAAATTCGTCGCAAATCTGTCATAATCAGCCATAAATCTGTCAAAATAAGCTTCAAATCTGCCAAAATCATCCCAAATCTGCCAATATCTGCGACAAATCTCCCAAAACCCACCCCAAATCTGCCAAAACCCGTATCATTTCTACTAAAGTCGGCCACAAATCTGTCAGAAACTGACCCAGACCAACACGAACCAACCACAAATTCACGAGAATAAGCCCCAAATTTTTCAAAACCCGCTCCAAATTGGTCAGAAGCAGCCACAGAGTAACACAAATCTGCCAGAATCAACCAAGAACGGCATAAATCAGCCCCAAATTTGCTAAAATCAACTCCAAGACCGGGCACCAAATGACCCAGCAGCACCCACCTGAGCTGTCCCGCTCTGCCAGTATGGACCCGTCCCGCTCCAGCTCCCGGCGGTAGCGCTTGATGTTCTTCACGAGCAGGTCCTTGCGGGTCAGCTCGTAGTGGGTGGGGAAGTGGCTGATCAGCCTGCGGGGTATTGGGAAGTGGCTGATTAGTTCGTAGTGGGTGGGGAAGTGGCTGATCAGCCTGCGAGGTATTGGGAAGTGGCTGATTAGATCGTAGTGGGTGGGGAATTGGCTGATCAGCCTCCGGGGTATTGGGAAGTGGCTGACTAGTTCGTAGTGGGTGGGGAAGTAGCTGATCAGCCTGCGGGGTATTGGGAAGTGGCTGATTAGTTCGTGGTGGGTGGGGAAGTGGCTGATCAGCCTGCGGGGTATTGGGATGTGGCTGACTAGTTCGCAGTGGGTGGGAAAGTGGCTGATCAGCCTGCGGGGTATTGGGAAGTGGCTGATTAGTTCGTAGTGGGTGGGGAAGTGGCTGATCAGCCTGCGGGGTATTGGGAAGTGGCTGATTAGTTCGTAGTGGGTGGGGAAGTGGCTGATCAGCCTGCGGGGTATTGGGAAGTGGCTGATTAGTTCGTAGTGGGTGGGGAAGTGGCTGATCAGCCTGCGGGGTATTGGGAAGTGGTTGATTAGTTCGTAGTGGGTGGGGAAGTGGCTGATCAGCCTGCGGGGTATTGGGAAGTGGTTGATTAGTTCGTAGTGGGTGGGGAAGTGGCTGATCAGCCTGCGGGGTATTGGGAAGTGGTTGATTAGTTCGTAGTGGGTGGGGAAGTGGCTGATTAGTTCGTAGCGGGTGGGGAAGTGGCTGATCAGCCTGCGGGGGGGGGGGGGGGAAGGGGAAATGAAAACGGTTTATTTTCAATGAAGATGATACAAAAAACATCATTTTTTTAATGCCTTAATATAAGGATCTTTAGTTGATATACACACACGGGCATTGTAATAACCCATAAGTGGCTGATCAGTCTGTTTGGGTGATGGGGAAGTGGCTGAGCAGTCTGCAGGGAGGTGGGGTGGGAGGGGGAGGAAGGTCCGGGGAAATATGAAGAAGATATTTTTATTGGGATGAGTTGTGGACGTACAGTGGTGTATTCAATGAGGTATACGAGATACACACGTCTACTGTTTCCAACTATAACGTTGGGAATGACGATGATTGATAAACATTCCAAATGGACTTTCTCATAATCAACCTGAAAATTAATGTATGGGAGTCATAGTAGCGGTGTACCCCATGGCATATTTTGTTCGACTTCATTAAATGTAATTTATGTTTATGAAATTTATATTAGAATGCAAATAGTTCAATATAAATAACGTACAACATTTATAAATGACGGACTCACTGGTTATCGTTCATGCGGTACCCGCTGTCCACGCTGAACAGCGTCCTGCATGTCTGAGCCCCAGCCCTGCTCAAACATGAAGGAAATGTTGACAATTTTTCTCGAGGATTATTCAAGTATTTCCAGAAGGAAATGTGTGAAATTTTCCCTTAAGATTATGCAAGTATATCCAGAACTTGTATCCCAAACCAAATGAAATGGAGATAAATGTTAACCTTTCACTAAATATTATTGAAGTACTTCTTGAACTTGTATTCCAAATCAGATGAAACTAGAATAAGTGGAACCTTTTTTCAAAAGATAATTCAAGAATTTTTTTGAACTTTTCTCCCAAATCAAATGGAACAAAAGTAAATGCACAGTTTTCCTTAAATATTTTGCAAAACTGTCTAAATAAAACAGAACGAAGATATATGTAAGCTTATTCCTAAAGAACATTCAAATATTTCCAAGACCTGCACCCCAAATCGAATACAACGAAAAAACGTTTGAAATAAATTAAACAGTTCATTTTCCATGTGCGATATTTTAGAAAATCGTTACAGAAATTCATTGCATTAGTTATAGTTGAAATGTCCTTTAACTACTCGTAAGCCCAAATGTTGTTTTAATAGAATTGACACTATTAGGGATTTTCGCACTATTTATAGTTGAAATGTCCTTTAACAACTCGTAAACCTAAATGTTGTTATAATAGAATTGACATTAATAGTGATGTTAGATTATACTTCGCGTACGTTTAGAGTACTGACCCTATTACGATGTTTTTTTTTTGTAAACGGTTCAAGTTTTTTGCTGGAAGTAAAACTTTGCTTCTGCTTTATGACGTCATTTTACGTAACGCTAACCTGACCAAAACTTGATATCATGCCTTAATTTTGATCTAAACATGAATCATAGCGTTTACATCTTGACCGAAATTTCTGCACTTTTCATTTTCGAAATTTCAGCATTCATTTGAATTTAATAAATCAAAACTGACTTAACCTTACTCATCCTAGCCTAAACAATACTATCCTGACTTACATAACCTCATTATCTAACCACACAAATGGCACTTATTCAAAGGTTAAGGTTCACAATGAGTTAGACCTTAACACGCTTGTTGCGAGGGGACCCACTGGTGGTCACTGAGGAGATTTTCATAATGCTGCTGAACGACATGCAGTCACAAACCCAACTTTTATAAATACTAATCATAAACTGAATCGTGTTCCCATTTGGTTTTGAAGAAGTGCTTTCAAAAATTGAGTTTGTGACTACCGCTGCTGGTCAGCGGCATAGCGAAAACTCCCTTAGTGACCAAATAAGGCTCACGTCGCAGTCAAAGCGTTAATCCGTCTAATATCGAAATATTAAGAAATATTTCTAACCTAATAAATTTAAATATTAAGAAATTTAAATATTAAGAAATTTGAATATTAGAAATTTAAATATTACGAAATTTGAAATACAATGAGCTGTAATACATATCATGTATCAACTTTTTTTTTAGATAAACGGTTTTCTTTGTTTCATGAACTGACCAGTAGAAATTCCAGTCCTCCTCCGGTCCGACCTGCAGCCAGCCCCGCTTCTCGAAGTTGTTGGTGAGGACGGACTTCTCCACGTCCGTGCAGTACGTTATGCGCGCGCTCATCGTCCTCTGCAGGACCTTCTAATTATCTGAAACGCAAAGTTAATACCATCACTGCGTCATAAAAGTAGATGGGCAGAATAAGTTAGAGAATATATTTTAACATCGCAAACCACGGAAAAATTATCCTCGCGTCAGAGAGACAAATGGACAGAAATAAGTACAGTATATAAAATTTACTTTAGCTTTGCAGAAAAATCATCCTTGCGTCACAAAGGCTGATGGGCAGGAATAAGTTTATAAAATCTACATGCAAACCGTCAAAAGTTCAAAAGTTAATCAAATTTATATACAAACCATCAAAAGTTCAAAAGTTAATCAAATCTATACATGCAAACCACGGAAAAATCTTCATTGTGTCATAAAGGCAAATGGACAGGAACAAGTATACGAAATCTACTTCAAAATTACAAACCAATTCATTTCAAGGAAATGTTTTCGAGCTCTCCGCAATGTTCCGCAAAAGTGAATCATAAATGATATTTTATGAATTCGAAAACACGTGCCATGTGGTACACCGCTACTATGACAAACACATGTTAAATTCCTAGTTGACTATGAGAAAGTTCGCGCGGGAGAGAATAGCGACTTGTAAGATAAAAGTTACGTCGCTCTTTCACTTCCGTAGTCGTGGGGTCAGTACCGATAGCGCCTGTCTGCTGACCGCTTCCAAGACCTTGACATTCGCTGAGTGACCGAAGGCTGTACTTGAAAGCGAAAGTCAGAGTCTGACTAGTCAGGCCGATGTTATGGTCTGTACATTACTAGTGTTTACGACTCGTCAAAAATGACTGGGTTTTATATGTTCTTCTGACAAATCTTTCAAATATGGGTGACAGACAAATACATCCATCCTGAAAATACCCTCGATTTAAATATTCTTGTGCACATCTAGTGATTAAAATATTCTTATGCATGGGTTAACCAATTTAAAGTAGCAAATGAGATTTCCATAGTAATTACATAGTAGAAATTATGCACAGTAGCATATAAATTTGTTTTTGATATATATAAGAAGACACCTAACGTTTTATTACATAGCATCGATTCTCCTTAACATGTATATGCAACGCTATCCCCATCCTCCGAACGAATTTTACAATACAACACGTGTGAGGCAGATACCTTATAAAATACTAATGTGCACGGCCCGTGCAGGGGCCTTGGCCCCCGTGCCCCCCCCCCCCCCCCCCCCATGGCAGCGCTACTGATCTGATGCAAACATCAACTTATGAGGATAAAAGTTGATCCCAGTCATTCACAACTTCACTCAAGGATCAGATTAATTGAACAATTACGATACATCTTTGATCGTACAAGCTAATGTTCGCATAAGGAAATACTGTGCATTTCAGATGTTAAATACGAATAATTAAATTTTAAAACTGAAGCCTCTGCCCCTCCAAATTAAATAAAAACATTATTTTAGCGCATTGATTACGTTTGCACAGTCGCCACAGTTAGGTAGATTAGGTTGAAATTAGCAGAATTAAAATACCTATTTTACGGTTCTGATACATTTTTATTTTTTTAAAAAGTGTGAAAAAAATAATTGGTTGATGACACTTTGCTTCGCTTGCAAAAATTTATTTAAAGAAGTCGTGCAATGGTTGAAATATTTTTCATTAAGGGGACCGTCCCGAGCCAAATTGGGCCCCGGTGGGTCCCCCCCCTGAAAATTTTGTTTATGTTGAAAAAGTATCCTTAGGGGATGAGTTATTGTGCCTTGAAATTTTATGGCCCTACGGAGACTAGAACCCCCCCCCCCCAGGGGGGTGAAAAGGGGACCGAAAAGGATGAATTTTAGGCCCAATTTTTTTTGATTGAAAAAGGATCCTTAGGGGATGGGTTATTGTGCCAAGAAATTTTTTGGCCCTACGGACACTAGAACCCCCCCCAAGGGGGGTGAAAAGGGGACCAAAAATGATGAATTTGGGAAAAAATCGACAAAATTTTGTAACTTTTCAAATTGGAAAAAAACGCAATTTGAGTTTGTTAGAAATGTTTCAAGGATTCTAAAACTGTCTTTGGATTTATTCTAGCATCAAAACTCGAGGACGAGTCTCGTTTTGAAATATTCAAAAAAATATACTGAACTACTTTAAAAAAAAAAAAAAAAAAAAAAACTAAGGCATAAATCGAAAAAGTGACACGAGTAAAAAAGGTTTCTTTTCACGAAATACATATACTGGCCAACTTTCAAACGAATCGGGCGAAAAAAGGTCTCAAACCGGGACGGTCCCCTTAATACACGTACGTGAATAAACAATTTATTCATTAGTACACACACATATATCTCAATACGCGGAGCCCGTGTTAAGGAGGGATGAAGCAGAATTTTAGACTATTTGTAAAGTTAGTTTTCGCAGTCTTGAAATGCTTTTCTCTAACAATGGGTAAAAAATAGTTTTGAGAGATATATAGTTTCTAAAACATTGAAGTTCTAATTTTATAAAATGATATGTTTAATCCTTATAATTGAAACAGCTGTCATGCCTACTACACGTTACTATGGAAAATTTATAGGTTAATAGCTTGTTTAAAAGGAATTGTGATTCTTGTATTCACACTGCTTATAGACGATTGGGTTAATACCCGAATTAAAACCGCTCGCGCGACGGGCTGTGTAAGAGCACTGAGACGCTGTCACCATGGTTACCTAGGACTTCGATGAAGAGTTGCAACATATTTGATTTAAGAAATATTAAAATGAATAACTGGAAAAAGTTTGTGATTTTATACTGAAAAGTTAATTAGTGACTATCATAAAATCGGGTCCATGACAATATCTGTTTGTTTAGTTCAAATAAGCTAAAAAATAGATGAAACAATATTCAAGTTTGTATAATTTTTCTTTAAAAGCTTGTAAACCCACATTTAACTAGGGTATTTATATTGAAGCACAGCTAGTTTTGAATTATGATGAGAGAAACAGTAAGGGTAAAATTAAGCTATGACTGGAATGCTAAAAAAACCATGAAGAAAACGACGTTGTCATGGCAACCGATTGTAAACAAACATTCGTCGTGAATATTTCATGGTAAGCTATAGTTGCAGTTGCGGCACTCAGCTGATTGTTACAAGACATGCCTGGGACTTATGAAAAGTTATCTTCCCTTTATAATCGTAGATATTGAAAGGTTAAATTTTCAACGTGAATTTAAAGAGAAATTTTTTCGGATTAAAATTAGTTGAATTCCAACAATTATGACGTTATACTTTGATAGTCGTATCCAGAGCCCCAACAGTCATGCCATCAACACCCACATGGCATGGCACAATGAGGCTTCTTGCCTGGCTGTCGCATCCTACAGTGAGGAGAAAGGAGGAACCGTTAATGTCTATACCGGAGAGGTAAGAGTCTAAAGTCCTCTCTATTTAGTACTGTTGTATGTGTTGTTGTGAATCAATTTAATGATTATGTTGTTACTTAGCAGTACTCTATAAATAATATATAATGAATTTGTATTGAAAAATAATATTAAAAATCATAGTGCTAGAGTTATCCATAAGAAATTTGTCTTTCTTGAAATGATTGACAGTTTTGCAGTCATTTTTATTGTATTTATGTGTATATGTTTCTATACTCAATCCTACATATATAACTTCAATAAATGAACACCAGAATAATTCTTAAAAGCTTTTTAAGATTTCCGGTACTGATTCTTCAATTAATCATAGGCTTCATGAGCAATCATTTTAGGTTCCTAAAATGATTTTTTAAAAGTTAGCCTATAACAAAATATATTACATTTAAGTCATCAAACTGATTCATTTGCTTATTTTTTAAGTTATTTCTTATCATATTTTCAGCCTGTTATGCCAAGGATATTTTAAAAAGTATCTAGAATCATAACTACTTTTAAAATCACTAAATGAATATAGATACTCAACTACCATAGGTACTAGCATTGTTATCACTAAATTAAGATCAATCTTCAGCTGGTATGTCAGGTTTAACTCAACCAAATTATTTTGCTCCTAAACAAAATATTGCTCTAAATTGTGCTCTCCGTGGTACAGTGGTTAAGGGATCGGGCTCGTATGTTGGAGTCGCGGGTTCGTATCCCGGCGCTGGCGCGGAGATTTTCCCCGTTGGGTATAAGGGAAAGCTCAAGCACAATACCCCACTCGACCCAGGTGTCGGAAATGGGTACCGGCTTTACGGGGGAACCGTCATGGTGTCCTATATATAGGGTTAGTTATAAGACATTTGAAAAACTAATGCTTAAGATCATATGTATCAGGCTTGATTGGAAATAAAGCATCCCAAAGATGCCGATGTTAACCTAACCTAACCTCTAATTTCTCTTAAATAAACATTCATACAACCCAGTAATATCTAAACCATCAGAGCCTTTGAAATATAAGACTGATGGTGTGAATGGTTTCTTACTATCCTTCAGAAAGGATGGTGTTTGTTATAGGCTTAACTACCTAGTTGAACTTTAATGTGGTGAGGTTACTCCATCTGCATGTGCAGGTACTATTTTTCTTCAAAATACTTTCAACTATTTAATGTTGAATTTATCTTTTTTAGAAGGTATTAGCAAAAAACTTTCATCATATTAATGAAACATTTCAAACCTCAGCCCATTATGTCATAATTTTCAAAACAAAGCAATATATATGTGATATATAATATATGTATTGAATTAAAACTGGGACAAATACACAAAATTGCTCTTTGTGTATTCTTTGTTATTACCTTCATATTTAAACTGCTAAGCAGAAAAGATATTCCTAATATTCATTTTGTTTGAGCAGGGCAAATTGTGCAGTGAAGTGGACATCCCTCCACACCCCACAGCCCAAGTTACATCCCTAGCCTGGCATCCCATCCAGCGGCTGCTGGCGGTGGGGTGGGAGACAGGGGAGCTCTATCTCTGGAATGACCATGAAGAAGAGCTCCACCAGATCCAGTCGCTGCACCGTGCAGCCATCACCATACTAGAGTTCAGCCATGCTGGATCACGACTTGTCACCGCTGATGAAGTGGGTCTTTCCCTTATTGTGGTTATAAATGTTGTGAATTTAGTTTGAATACAAATGGGTCTTGCTTTTGTGTTATAAATGCTGTGAATTGTGTCTGAATGCTAGTGGGTCTTGTTTTTTGTGTTATAAGTGTTGTGGATTTTGTCTGAATGCAAGTGTTTTTTTTGTGAGTTATAAATGTTGTGAATCTTTTCTGAATGTGAGTCTTGTATCTTGTGTTATAAATGTTATGAACCTTGTTTGAATGCATGTGGATTTTCTTTCTGTTGCTAGGCACAATTTTTCATCTCAATTTTTTTGTTGTAGAATATTTCAACAATAGGTATGTGTTTTCTCTGATGCATGTTAGTTAGTGTTAATTCTTAGTGCGTGGTTTTTTTTTGTTTTTATCAGGTTCATCATTATAAAGTTATAAACTCCATCATCTTGAGCAATTATTTTTTTGCTGCTTTTGAAGTTTCATATATTCGTAAAAAAATTATCATGCTTAGCATGAAGTTTACTCAACCTGTAGAAGGCATTAACCCTTTAAGGCCCAACTGGACTATTTGATCCTCTTTCAAAAATAACAATAATACATTATATTTCTTATTCAATTTGTTCACTAATGTGTCCTTTGAACTTCATTGCTGAGTGGCAGTTCCTTCCCCATCTTTATAACAGTGACTACCTAATGCCAGTGTTGGTTTACTGACAGTGGTTGTCAAAACGGTAATATGAGTATAAAAATGTTGGCGTTAAAGGATTAAGCATATCTGCTTATCATGGACCATCTTAAAATGTGATCTTAAAATTGGCAGCCTTAAAATGTGATATTGAATTTGGCAGCCTAAAAATGTGATCTCTAAATTTATAGCCTTAAATAAATCTTAAAATTGACAGCCTCAAAATGTAATCTTATCATTGGCAGCCTTAAAATGTGATCTTGAAATTTACAGAATTGTTAATACCTACATATATCACTGTGCAGTCTGGGTCGGTGGTAGGGTGGCGCAGCAGTGGCTCCGGCAACTTGCAGACTGCCTTCACACACGAGCTCAAGGACTCGCTCTCCCAGGTGGTGTTCAGGGCATCTCCGCAGGACCGACTCACTGCTGCTATTGATATCAAGTGAGCAGGCTTGATGATTTTATTGCTTCATTAAAATGAATACAGTTTTCATAAGCACTGAAGGAGTTTCGATTATGCTGGTGACCAAGCAGTAATCACAGGCTCTATTTAAAAATTACTTAATTATAGCTAAGTGCAAACACAATCTCACTAATGTTTGGTATTTCCAACATTGCTTACTATAACTGACTTTAAATATGAATTGAATAATAAACTTTAGTTTTATCTGCCGCAGTCAAAGTCTTGATATAATGCCACAGCACGATCTTGCCAATGTTTGGTATTTTCAACATTACTTACTACAAATGACTTTAAATTTGAATTGAAAATTTAACTTCAGTTTTACCTGCCACGGTTAACTCATGTTTGGTATTTTCAACATTGCTCACTACAACAATTGATCTTAAATTTGAATTAAATATTAATTTTCAGTTTCACCAGTTAAAGGTCATTTTACCAGTTCAGTTTCACTTGCTGCAGTCCAAGTGTTAATGTAACCCAATGGTGCAGTAACCTGGCGCGGGCCGCGGTGAGCGGAGACGAGCGGGCGCTGGACATGTTCAGCTCGTGGCGGCCGCGCACGGGCCACAAGCGCGCCGCCCTCACCACAGCCCCGCCCAGGGAGAACGTCTCCTTCTACCTCGGATCCTCCTCTGGTCAGTCTAGTGAAGCTTTTCTGAGCCTATTGGAGTTGATTGAAGAATCTACGTTGGTTCTTTAAATATCTTTACATGAGTATATAGTTTATTTACATCGTTTAGGCTGGTTATATAATCTACGTTGGTTCTTAAAATGTCTTTACATGAGTATATAGTTTATTTACATCGTTGAGGTTGGTTATATAATCTACGTTGGTTCTTGAGATGTTTGTACATGAGTATATAGTTTATTTCTTTTCATTGGAGTTTATTCAAAAATCTACGGCAGAACGTCTCCTTCTACCTCGGCTGCTCCTCCGGTCAGCCTAGTGAAGCTTGTTTGCATCTGGTGGAGTTGATTAAAAAATTTATGTTAGTTCTTCAGATGTCTGTACCTGTACATGAGTATATAGTTTATTTATATCCACTATCCACTGAGGTTTCCTTCCCTTCAGTCAGAGAAATGTTTATTTATTTCCAATGAAGTTTCCTTCGGTTAGAATAATGAAGTCCCCCTGAAGCCCCCTCCTGCTTCAGGTGTGGTGTAAACCTCCCCCTCCTAAAGCCCCCTCCTGTGGTGTAGACCTCCTCCCATCCTGCTGCAGGTGTGGTGTACCACGTGTCGGAGGGGGGTGCGTTCGTGCAGGTGCTGCAGGCGGACGGCGCCATCCTGCGCCTCCTGCACCACCAGCAGCGCCCCCTGCTGGTCGTCATCACCGACGCCCTCGTGCTGGCCCAGTTCTCTGCCGCTCCTGACGGCGCTGTGCACGAAGTCTCCAAGGTGCGTGGGGCGTGTGGGTTAGGGTAACTTAAAGTAACCTAGAAGTTAGGGTAAAGTCTTGGATCGCTTTGTGGATTGTCGTGATGGTGACGAGCCTCTTCTTTGCAAGTAATGACTAGGAAGGATCGGCATTGATGCTTCTTTTGGAGCCGGCTAGAAAGTGAGGCTTGCGATTTAAATCCATTCTTGGCCTATAGGGTGGCTATGCAATCTTAATTGGGGTTGAGGGATTTGTGGGATGAATAACTTCAAAACTTCAATGACTAACTTCATCCACCGGGAGAAACTGAGGGGAAAGTTCCAATCTAACGAACCTAAAATAACCTCCACTCCTCACCCCTCTGGTGAAACAGCGCCGTTTGCTTAGCAGGGACTTCTAAAATAACCTCCAATGTAACCGACCATTAATGAATCTGAAATAACCTGTAACCTTCATTCACCAGGTGAAACTGAAGGGACTTCTAAAATAACCTCCAATCTAATGGATCTAAAATAAGCTGCAATCTCCACTGACCAGGTGGAGTTGAGCACAAGCAGCACAGTGGGGACTTTTAGAATAACTTGCAATCTAACGGATATACAGTATCCTCCAATATTCATCCGCCAGGTGAAACTGAGGCAACTCCTAAAATAACTTCATCCACCAGGTGAAACTAAGCGCAGGCCGCACGGCGGACATCCACCTGTGCTGGGCGACAGCAGGGGTGATGGCGGTGAGTGCAGGCGACGCCTCCGTGCGACTGTGGGACACAGAGTCGGGGGACAACTTCGTGCTCAGCCTCAAGCCCAGCCTCGGCTTCAAGGACAACGAAGGCATCATGTGTCTCTCCTACTGCCAGAGCAAGGGTGAGGGCGCCAGGGTACTGACGGAGGGAGGGTACTGCCAGAGGGACGGCACTGTCAGAGTGAGGGTAAGGTACTGCTAGAGTTAGGGGAAAGTGCTACTGGAGGTATATGGATACTGCCAGAGCAAGGTGTCTATACAAATTAGCGCGCCCAGGGAGAATATGTGAGGGCCCGAGCTAAAGGTTAGGTAGGCTTTCTTTTTGTTAAAATAGAACAGGTTTTTTTTTTGTTACGGACCATCGTTTTCGGTTCACTGCTGTCCTGTTTTTCAGCACCTGCTACTTTCTTCTTCAACTTTTTTCTTGTTTCATGAACTTCATTCCTAGCTTACTGTTTCTGTGCACCTTGTGCATAGATTCTGCGTTCCCTCAACTCCATACTAAATGGTGCCTTCCTTTTTCCTCTCTTAGAACATCTTTGTCGTGGTTAAGGGAGGCTAAAACTTTCTTATATAATAATAATAATAATAATAATAATAAGTTTTATTTCCATCTCATTAGAAAATGGTTTCTATTTTGTGCGTAAGAGGTTAGGGTAAAGTCTTTGATCTCTCTGTGGATTGTCGTGATGCTGAGGAGCCTCTTCTTAGCCAGTGTCGATGATGACTTTGTTGAATTGGCTTTGACGCATCTTTTGAAACCGGCTAGAAAGTGAGACTTGCCTATTTTATCAATTCTTCAATTCTTCAATAGCAGGTCAATCTTAGCCTGATTCATCAAAACGTTTGCAAACATCTTTAACTGTCAGCCTACGAAACAGGAGGTATTTTTCCACAACGGCGGAGCTATGACCTGTGCAACCAAATTCTCAGCTGAACATTTTGACTGCAAACATTTCGACTGCTCGTGATGTTTTTGCAATGATCTCTAAATGTTAATTGCCGGCTCCATGGCTGACTAAGCAAAACTGATGCACTTCAGTTTACCCCAACTTCAAGAAAAATTTAAATTACCAACATTTATAAAATCGCACTTCACGATCAACCCTTTACGACCTTTTATAACGCACAACACACAGATGTGCTATGTGCCCTGTGTAACACACGCGCCACCCAGATGTGCTATGTGCCCTGTGTAACACACGCGCCACCCAGATGTGCTGTGTGTGTGGGCACAACACATCATTGTAAAGACCCTGTATAACACAAGACACACAGAAGTGCTGTGTGCCCTGTACAACACACAAGACCCTGTACAAGACACCCTGTGTAACACACGCGCCACACAGATGTGCTGTGTGCGGGCACCACACAGGGACGGCTGGCGATGTGGAAGCACGCCCCCCAGCCCCGCCCCCCTGACGCCTCCCCCTACGCCCCCCTCGACCCCGAGAAGGACTGGACCCTCCAGCCCCCCACCGCTCTGGCGGGGCAGGTCAAGCAGGTGGGCAGGTGGGGTAGGTCAAGCAGGTGGGGTAGGTCAAGCAGGTGGGCTGGTGGGGCAGGTGGGGCAGGTCAAGCAGGTGGGCAGGTGGGGTAGGTCAAACAGGTGGGTAGGTCAAGCAGGTGGGCAGGTCAAGCAGATGGGCAGGTCAAGCAGGTGGGCAGGTCGAGCAGGTGGGCGGGTCAAGCAGGTGGGCGGGTCAAGCAGGCGGGCAGGTCAAGCAGGTGGGACAGGGGCTGGCTCGGATGCTTGTACTGTGGTGGTACAAGTACTGGTGCTGGCACAATAGTCTCGTAAAATTCTCATTGTATGAATTTTGTGGTTATTTTAATACGGGTATATATATTTAAATGCGTTTTGCTAACAAATCCAAACCTTTCACAAGACAAATCTATACCCTTTCTAAATATATACAAATATATAATATATATGTGTGTGTGTGTGTGTGTATGTGGGGGCGGGGTGGTGGTGTAACATACATATACATGAACATGTATATGCATGCATATGTAAGCCTTTATTGTACCAACTCACATTGACATATGCCGGCAGATATCGTGGGGGTCGTCGCAGTCCCTGCTGGCGGTGAACACGGTGCGGGACGTGTACGTGCTGTACGAGCAGGAGATGGTCACCTCCTATGATGACCAGGTCCGTGGGGGTCGCCTCCATAATTTGTTGCAATTACATTTTATGGAAATTATTCAAGAAAATGATTTACATAAGACCAGGTCCGTGGGGGTCACAGCCATAATTTGTTGAAATCACATTTTATTTAAATTATGTAAAAAAATAATTTACATAAGACCAGGTCGTTGGGGGGTCATGTTCATAAATTACTGAAATTACATTTTATGGAAATTATGTAAAAAAATAATTTACATAAGACCAGGTCGTTGGGGGGTCATGTTCATAAATTACTGAAATTACATTTTATGGAAATTATGTAAAAAAATAATTTACATAAGACCAGGTTGTTGGGGGTCATGTTCATAAATTACTGAAATTACATTTTATGGAAATTATGTAAAAAAATAATTTACATAAGACCAGGTCGTTGGGGGTCATGTTCATAAATTACTGAAATTACATTTTACGGAAATTATGTAAAAAAATAATTTTCATAAGACCAGGTCCGTGGGGATCGCGTCTATAATTTGCTGAATGGCACATTTTATGTAAATTAAAAGATCCATATCCGTATAAAACCGCAATTTATTTTGTTTTAAAAGCGCTAATTCAGCTGCTTCTTTTCAACATTTCACTGTTTTATGTTCAACTTTTAGCCCTTATTTTCAAATTAGAGTTTATTCAACTGTCGAACTGCGACTATTTTGAATATATTTGCACTGTTTTTATTATTACGCTTGTGTTGTGTGCACAGTTAATTTAGTGTGCACTGCTGCACAGTTTCTGTGTGTGTTGCGTGCACTGATGCACAGTTACTGGATGAATACCATTTTTACAGCACTGTAGTGCACGCTGTTACGGTGCACGAGTACGCCACCCCTGTCTACATCTGAGCACGAGGTATGCACTTCATAAATTATTTTCGTAGCCTCATCGTATGTTTTTGTAGCCCCATCACATGTTTTTGTAGTCCCCATCACATGTTTTCGTAGTCCCCATCATATGTTTTTGTAGTCCCCATCATATGTTTTTACGAAAAGTTTTTCATGTTTGAAGTCTTTTGGAAGATTTTAGATGAAGAAACTGCAATATGGCCGGACGCGCTACGTTGGTACCTTGGGGGGTTTCAGCGTGGGTAAGGCGTCCGGCCATAATGGGTGGGCAGCTGAAACCCCCTAAGGGGTTTGGCTGCCCAGTGATTTGGATGTACTATAGTATGTACAAAATTTCAATGAGGAGACAATTATAATCTTGAGTTGTAATTAAATCATGATCATGTAATTTGTGATGTTCATATGATGTTGATGTTCACCTTGCGTGGTAAATCGGAAAAGCTTGATACCGATTAAATTATGTGACCTTCGGTGCGATATAGTTTAAATAACTGAAGCGCTAGCAAACCTATGTTACTACTACTACTACTCATATGTTTTTGTAGCCCCATCACATGTTTTGTAGTCCCCATCATATGTTTTTGTAGTCCCCATCATATGTTTTTTTGGCCCCATCATATGTTTTTGTAGTCGCCATCATATGTTTTTGTAGCCCCATCACATGTTTTTGTAGTCACCATCACATGTTTTTGTAGTCACCATCATATGTTTTTGTAGTCACCATCATATGTTTTTGTAGTCCCCATCATATGTTTTTGTAGTCCCCATCATATGTTTTTTTGGCCCCATCATATGTTTTTGTAGTCGCCATCATATGTTTTTGTAGCCCCATCACATGTTTTTGTAGTCACCATCACATGTTTTTGTAGTCACCATCATATGTTTTTGTAGTCACCATCATATGTTTTTGTAGTCACCATCACATGTTTTTGTAGTCACCATCATATGTTTTTGTAGTCACCATCACATGTTTTTGTAGTCACCATCACATGTTTTTGTAGTCACCATCACATGTTTTTGTAGTCACCATCATATGTTTTTGTAGTCCCCATCATATGTTTTTGTAGTCCCCATCATATGTTTTTTTGGCCCCATCATATGTTTTTGTAGTCGCCATCATATGTTTTTGTAGCCCCATCACATGTTTTTGTAGTCACCATCACATGTTTTTGTAGTCACCATCATATGTTTTTGTAGTCACCATCATATGTTTTTGTAGTCACCATCATATGTTTTTGTAGTCCCCATCATATTTTTTTTGGCCCCATCATATGTTTTTGTAGTCGCCATCATATGTTTTTGTAGCCCCATCACATGTTTTTGTAGTCACCATCACATGTTTTTGTAGTCACCATCATATGTTTTTGTAGTCCCCATCATATTTTTTTTGGCCCCATCATATGTTTTTGTAGTCGCCATCATATGTTTTTGTAGTCACCATCATATGTTTTTGTAGTCACCATCATATGTTTTTGTAGTCCCCATCATATTTTTTTTGGCCCCATCATATGTTTTTGTAGTCACCATCATATGTTTTTGTAGTCACCATCATATGTTTTTGTAGCCCCATCACATGTTTTTGTAGTCCCCATCATATTTTTTTTGGCCCCATCATATGTTTTTGTAGTCGCCATCATATGTTTTTGTAGTCACCATCATATGTTTTTGTAGTCCCCATCATATTTTTTTTGGCCCCATCATATGTTTTTGTAGTCGCCATCATATGTTTTTGTAGCCCCATCACATGTTTTTGTAGTCACCATCACATGTTTTTGTAGTCACCATCACATGTTTTTGTAGCCCCATCACATGTTTTTGTAGTCACCATCACATGTTTTTGTAGTCACCATCATATGTTTTTGTAGTCCCCATCATATGTTTTTGTAGTCACCATCACATGTTTTTGTAGTCACCTTCATATGATTTTGTAGTCATCATCATATGTTTTTGTAGTCACCATCATATGTTTTTGTAGTCACCATCATATGTTTTTGTAGTCCCCATCATATGTTTTTGTAGTCACCATCATATGTTTTTGTAGTCACCATCACATTGTTTTGTAGTCCCCATCATATGTTTTTGTAGTCACCATCACATGTTTTTGTAGTCACCATCATTTGTTTTTGTAGTCCCCATCATATGTTTTTGTAGTCACCATCATATGTTTTTGTAGTCACCATCATATGTTTTTGTAGTCACCATCACATTGTTTTGTAGTCCCCATCATATGTTTTTGTAGTCACCATCATATGTTTTTGTAGTCACCATCATATGTTTTTGTAGTCACCATCATATGTTTTTGTAGTCACCATCACATTGTTTTGTAGTCCCCATCATATGTTTTTGTAGTCACCATCATATGTTTTTGTAGTCACCATCATATGTTTTTGTAGTCCCCATCATATGTTTTTGTAGTCACCATCATATGTTTTTGTAGTCACCATCATATGTTTTTGTAGTCCCCATCATATGTTTTTGTAGTCACCATCATATGTTTTTGTAGTCACCATCATATGTTTTTGTAGTCACCATCACATGTTTTTGTAGTCCCCATCATATGTTTTTGTAGTCCCCATCATATGTTTTTGTAGTCACCATCATATGTTTTTGTAGTCACCATCATATGTTTTTGTAGTCACCATCACATTGTTTTGTAGTCCCCATCATATGTTTTTGTAGTCACCATCACATGTTTTTGTAGTCCCCATCATATGTTTTTGTAGTCACCATCATATGTTTTTGTAGTCACCATCACATTGTTTTGTAGTCCCCATCATATGTTTTTGTAGTCACCATCACATGTTTTTGTAGTCACCATCACATTGTTTTGTAGTCCCCATCATATGTTTTTGTAGTCACCATCACATGTTTTTGTAGTCACCATCATTTGTTTTTGTAGTCCCCATCGTATGTTTTTGTAGTCCCCATCATATGTTTTTGTAGTCACCATCACATGTTTTTGTAGTCACCATCATATGTTTTTGTAGCCCCATCACATGTTTTTGTAGTCACCATCATATGTTTTTGTAGTCACCATCACATGTTTTTGTAGTCACCATCACATGTTTTTGTAATCACCATCATATGTTTTTGTAGTCACCATCATATGTTTTTGTAGCCCCATCATATGTTTTTGTAGTCCCCATCATATGTTTTGTAGCCCCATCAACATGTTTTTGTAGTCACCATCATATGTTTTTGTATTCACCATCATATGTTTTGGTTGTCACCATCACATGTTTTTGTTGTCACCATCACATGTTTTTGTAGTCACCATCATATGTTTTTGAAGTCACCATCGTATGTTTTTGTAGTCACCATCATATGTTTTTGTAGTCACCATCATATGTTTTTGTAGTCACCATCATATGTTTTTGTAGTCCCCATCATATGTTTTCGTAGCCCCATCACATGTTTTCGTAGCCCCATCACATGTTTTCGTAGCCCCATCACATGTTTTCGTGCTTCCCCGTGCGTAATTTCCCGCTGTTGTCGGTGTAATTTGTAAGTCGACAATTATTTTAAATTATAGGCTTTTTTCAAACACAATGAAATATATCGCAGCCCTTAAATAGTACCTAAGTAGCCCACTGTAGCTGTCTAGTTAAGATAGTCCCCCTTGTTCTAAATAGCACCTATATCACTCATCACCTAATTAGCCCACCTTATCTAATTTATGGTCTAAATTATGTAATTTATCATCTAAATTATCGAATTTTTCTTCTTAATTATGTAATTTATCCTCTACATTATCTAATTTATCATCTAAATTATGTAGTTTATCATCTAAATTATCAAATTTATCTTCTTAATTATGTAATTTATCATCTAAATTTTCAAATTTATCTTCTTAATTATGTAATTTATCAGCTAAATAATCGAATTTATCATCTAAATTACCGAATTTATCTTCTTATTTACGTAATTTATCGTCTAAATCATCCAATTTATCATCTAAATTATCTAATTTATCGTCTGAATTATCTAATTTATCTTCCAAATTATCTAACTATATTAAAAATTATCCAATCGAGATCGATCTCTTTCTACCTCATTACCCCACCGTACCTAGCCAATTACCTAACTAAGATCGTCCTGCTTCTGCCTCATTACCTTACCTTCACTATCTTATTATTACTGGCTAGTTACGGTCCAGCAATTAGCTAACTAAGATCGTGCCCTCCTGCCTCATTACCTTACCTTCACTATCTTATTATTACTGGCTAGTTACGGTCAGGTAATTAGCTAACTAAGATCGTGCCCTCCTGCCTCATTACCTTACCTTCACTATCTTATTATTACTGGCTAGTTACGGTCAGGTAATTAGCTAACTAAGATCGTGCCCTCCTGCCTCATTACCTTACCTTCACTATCTTATTATTACTGGCTAGTTACGGTCAGGCAATTAGCTAACTAAGATCGTGCCCTCCTGCCTCACGCACACAGGTGTGCGCGGTGCAGGTGTCACCTACACAGCTCAAGGTGTACGTGTTCAGCGCCGGCACCGAGGTGACGCTCGACGCTGGCCAGCAGGTGAGCGGCACCCAGATGCCTAGTTAGTACCTAATTAATGCACTGTTGGTGCTTAATTGATGCTGTGTTGGTGCTTAATTGATGCTGTGTTGGTGCTTAATTGATGCAGTGTTGATGCTTAATTGATGCACTGTTGGTGCTTAATTGATGCACTGTTGGCGCTTAATTGATGCTGTGTTGGTGCTTAATTGATGCAGTGTTGATGCTTAATTGATGCACTGTTGGTGCTTAATTGATGCACTGTTGGTGCTTAATTGATGCACTGTTGGTGCTTAATTGATGCACTGTTGGGGCTTAATTGATGCACTGTTGGTGCTTAATTGATGCACTGTTGGTGCTTACTTGATGCACTGTTGGTGCTTAATTGATGCACTGTTGGTGCTTAATTGATGCACTGTTGGTGCTTAATTGATGCACTGTTGGTGCTTAATTGATGCACTGTGGGTGCTTAATTGATGCACTGTGGGTGCTTAATTGATGCACTGTGGGTGCTTAATTGATGCACTGGTGGTGCTTAATTGATGCACTGTTGGGGCTTAATTGATGCACTGTTGGTGCTTAATTGATGCACTGTTGGTGCTTAATTGATGCACTGTTGGTGCTTAATTGATGCACTGTTGGTGCTTAATTGATGCACTGTTGGTGCTTAATTGATGCACTGTTGGTGCTTAATTGATGCACTGTTGGTGCTTAATTGATGCACTGTTGGTGCTTAATTGATGCACTGTTGGTGCTTAATTGATGCACTGTTGGTGCTTAATTGATGTACTGTTGGTGCTCAATTGATGCACTATTGGTGCTCAATTGATGCACTATTGGTGCTTAATTGATGCACTGTTGGTGCTTAATTGATGCACTGTTGGTGCTTAATTGATGCACTGTTGGTGCTTGCCTAATTCGTGGACTACAGGTGTCAAATTTATAGACAACAGTTGCTTAGTTAATGGACAAGTACCTGATTGATAGAAAAAAGGGAAAAATAGACAAGTACCTGATTGATGGGAAACAGGTTTTTGTGTTTGTCACGGACCATCTTTTTCAGTTCACTGCTGTCCTATTTTTCAGAACCTGCTACTTTCTGCGTTAACTTTCATCTCGTTTTTTAAACTTGTTGCCTAATTAACTGTTTCTATACTTACGTGGGAACACACCCGGTGCTTAGATTCCTCGTTCCCTTAACTCCATACTAAAAGATGCCATCTTCCTTTCTATTTTTGGAACACCTTAGTTGTGGTTCATATTAAGTGATGCTTTCATTCTTCCTCTCATTGCAACACCTTCGTTGTAGTCAGGGGTTAGGGCAGCTTTAATTAACCAACCTAATTTAATCGTTATCGCCTCATGAGTTGCCAGTACGCTAAGGCATAATGGGGCATTATGAATAACGTAGAAATGAGCTTACTCTTCACGTCTTTTTTCCAAAGATATATGGATGAAATGAGTTTATCATTGAGCTTGTGACTACTGTTTCGTCAGCAGCATTATGAAAATCCCCTCCGTGGCCACTGGTGGGGCACGTTGCGGTCAAAGTGTTAAGAAACAGTACTCAATTAATGACTTGGGGGTGGGGCTAAATGTGCGCAGGTCACGGTAGAAGAAACCAGGTAGGGTCAAACCAGTATTTTTTTCGTCAACTGTGTGGCAATGTTGAGGTCATGGCACAGAACAAATGGCAACGCTCATTTTTAATTTGGAAACACTCCTAGGGCCAAATCTGGTACCGCAATTGTCGCAATGCTGACGTCATGGCAAAGAACCAATAGCAGCGTTCATATTGCATCTGGCTACACTACAGGCCATAATCTAGCACCGCTATTGGCCTAACAACGTGTCGCAACGGTGACGTCATGGCAACAAACCTATTGCAACGCTCAATTGCATGTGACAACACTGCCAGGGTCAAATCTGGCACTGCTATTGGCCTAACGACATGTCGCAATGGTGACGTCATGGCAAAGAACGAATAGCTGCGCGCATATTGCATTTGGCAACACTGCTAACCAAATCTGGCACCGCTATTGGCCCAACAACTTCTCACAACGGTGACGTCATAAAGTTTATTTGAAATAAAGTTGTTCCATTGACTGCTCTCAAAAATCTGGCACCGCTATTGGCCGACGACATGTCGCAATGGTGACGCCATTTAGTTCGCTTGAAATAAAGCCGTTCTATTGACTAACCGAACAAGAGGAGATGTAGTTCCCCCATAGAAATGAGTATACCTCGTTTCCTCCACCGTGAGGCAAACTCCAGTTGGTGGCGTGCCTGCTTGCGGTCGAACTGCCGCCTCATCCTGGAGTGACGTGATCATATCTAAGTTACCCAGCAACTTTTCCTCACCTGACCAAATATTTTAGAGGTGGTAACAACCTACCTTGTTTCCTGTACTGTGCGCAGGTGCGGGGTGTGCACAACTCGCAGGACAACATCCTGGTGTGGAACAGCACCAACATGGCCGTGTTCCAGCTCAACGCTGACGCCTCCGCCGCCCCGCGTATTGGTGAGGGGTGTGTTGTGTGTGTGTCTTCTGTGTGAGTATTTGTGTTTTGATCGTGTATATGTCTCAACCGTGAGTGTGTGCACGCTCTTTTATACCTCAATAATCCTGTTTGGTTCAATGATCCTGTTTACCTTGATAATTTTGTTTACCACAATAACCCTGTTCACCACAGGGTCGTGGGAGGGAGACAACGAGGGCGGCGCTGTGAGGGAAAACTCCGTCATCGTCGTGGAGACCGACGCTATTACGGTGTGTGCTGTGTGTTGTGTGCAGTGAGAGTTGTGTGTTCTGTGGGGTGTGTACTGTGTGCTGTGTACTGTGTGTGCTGTGTACTGTGTGTGCTGTGTACTGTGTGTGCTGTGTACTGTGTGTGTGCTGTGTACTGTGTGTGCTGTGAACTGTGTGTGCTGTGTACTGTGTGTGCTGTGTACTGTGTGTGCTGTGTACTGTGTGTGCTGTGTACTGGGTGTGCTGTGTACTGTGTATGCTGTGTACTGTGAGTGCTGTGTACTGTGAGTGCTGTGTACTGGGTGTGCTGTGTACTGTGTGTGCTGTGTACTGTGTGTGCTGTGTACTGTGAGTGCTGTGTACTGTGAGTGCTTTGTACTGTGTGTGCTGTGTACTGTGTGTGCTGTGTACTGTGTGTGCTGTGTACTGGGTGTGCTGTGTACTGTGTGTGCTGTGTACTGTGTGTGCTGTGTACTGGGTGTGATGTGTAGTGTGTGTGCTGTGTACTGGGTGTGCTGTGTACTGGGTGTGCTGTGTACTGTGAGTGCTGTGTACTGTGAGTGCTGTGTACTGTGAGTGCTGTGTACTGTGAGTGCTGTGTACTGTGTGTGCTGTGTACTGTGTGTGCTGTGTACTGTGTGTGCTGTTTACTGTGTGTGCTGTTTACTGTGTGTGCTGTTTACTGTGTGTGCTGTGTACTGTGTGTGCTGTTTACTGTGTGTGCTGTTTACTGTGTGTGCTGTGTACTGTGTGTGCTGTGTACTGTGAGTGCTGTGTACTGTGTGTTGTGTGTACTGTGTGTGCTGTGTACTGTGTGTGCTGTGTACTGTGTGTGCTGTGCACTGTGTGTGCTGTGTACTGTGTGTGCTGTGTACTGTGTGTGCTGTGTACTGTGTGTGCTGTGTACTGTGTGTGCTGTGTACTGTGTGTGCTGTGTACTGTGTGTGCTGTGTACTGTGTGTGCTGTGTACTGTGTGTGCTGTGTACTGTGTGTGCTGTGTACTGTGTGTGCTGTGTACTGTGTGTGCTGTGTACTGTGTGTGCTGTGTACTGTGTGTTGTGTGTAGTGTATGTTGTGTTTTGTGTCTTCTTTGTTAGTGTGTGCTGTTTGCTTTGTGTTATATGTGCTATGTATGGTTTGTGTTTTGTTCTCTGAGTACTGTGTGTTGTGCCCTCTACACTCCTTACACCCTTATCCCCCCCCCCCCTCAGGTGCGTTCCCTCAACTCCGTACTAAATGGTGCCTTCCTCTCTTTGGAACACCATGGCTGCTCACAACTAATCCCTAACCAACCCCCAGGTGCGGTCGACGCAGGGCTCGGTGCTGCAGACACTCAACTTCCCCGACTCGGAGGGGCAGCCTGTGGGGGTGGACGTGTGTGGCAGCTTTTTGCTCACCTACACCATCCTGGGCCACGTCAAGATCTGGGACATGTCGGGCCGGTGAGGCTGGGACGCGATTAGAGTTTGAGGCTGGGACGTGTTTGGCCGGTGAGGCTGGGACGCGTTTGGCCGGTGAGGCTGGGACGCGTTTAGGGTTTGAGGCTGGCACGTGTTCGGCATTTGAGACATACATTATGGCAGTAGTGAGACCGTGGCAAGTGGCACCATGGGACTGGGGCAATGAGACAGTGTGATGGAACGTGTTTAACCTTTGAGACTGGGACGTGTTTTGTGTTCGAGGCGGTGAGACTGGAACTTGTTTAGTTTTAGAGGCTGAGATGTGTTGGGCCTTTGAGGCTAGGACGTGTTTGGCCTTTAAGGATGGGACTTGTTTAGTTGGGACGTGTTTGGCTTTTGGGACTCGCGGTATTGCAGGAGTTAGACAGTGGCATGTGGCACTATGGGACTGCGCTGGGGAGACTGTGGCAGTGGGACAGTGTGGTGGCACTTATTATTTGCCTTGTTGTCATCGATAAAAAAGTGTATGTAAGCAAGAAAAATGTTTTTATTTTTGGTATTGGTATGTATTGGTGATGTGTATTAGAAACGTTTTGCATGTCTGGAGCTTCTATGTATTTTTTTACTGAACCAGAGCGTGAATTAACGTGTTTTTCCGTTAACGAGATCGAATTAAATATGTTGCTGCTAGTCCTATCTATCAATTTTTTCCTGTAGCTATTGATGACTTTCTCCATTTTCTTCCCCTTAGGGGGATACATGTATTGTCTCCATGGAACTAGCGCTCTAAGGAAGAACATGTGAGAGCCTGAGCTGAGAGTTAGGTAGGTCTTCTTTTTGTTGCAGTGAAACGTTTTTTATTTTGTTAAGGACCATCTTTTTCGGTTCTCTGCTGTCCTGTTTTTCAGCACCTACTACTTTCTCCTTCAACTTTTATATCGTTTTCTAACCTTCCTTTTTAACTTACTGTTTCTGTGCGCACGGGATCTTGTGCAGGAACACGCCTTGTGCATAGATTCCACGTTCCCTTAACTCCACACTAAATGGTGCCTTCATCCTTCCTGTATTTGAACATCTTTATTGTGGTAAGGAAGGCTCAAACTAACTTCTAATCAATCTCCATTTGCTTTGTTACTTTCAATCTACTCCTCCATCTACTCTTTCCGACTTTTACCTCTTCATCTTAGTTCAAAACCCACTCATGTAATTACATTCTCTACATCAACGATTTCATCGTTCTGCTCTATATTATGTCTCACTATCTGCTACACCAAACATTACACCTTTCCTTTCCATGTATATTTCACTATTTGCTCACAAGCTCCTCCTTTCAAGTCCTCACGTGACCCTCGGTCCGCAGGGAAGTGAAGGCCCAGAGCGGCTCGAAGAACTTCAGTGAGGTGGTGAAGGACTTCGGTGAGGTGATGAGTGCGCGCGTCAACAGCGCCGGCACGAAGGCCTCGGTCAGCATCGCGCAGACCTCCCTCTTACCCGACCCTAAACTCTACATCTGGGACGTCACTGGCGACAACGTGACCTACTTCAACTTTGCGTCAGGTGTTCTACTTTAGCTTTACGTATGGTGTTTCAAGTTAACTGCGTCAGGTGTTTCACTTCAACTTTGCGTCTGGTGTTTCACTTCGACTTTGCGTCAGGTGTTCCACTTCAACTTTGCGTCAGGTGTTCCACTTTAACTTGGCGTCAGGTGTTCCACTTTCACTTGGCGTCAGGTGTTCCACTTTAACTTGGCGTCAGGTGTTCCACTTTAACTTGGCGTCAGGTGTTCCACTTTAACTTGGCGTCAGGTGTTCCACTTTAACTTTGCGTCAGGTGTTCCACTTTAACTTTGCGTCAGGTGTTCCACTTTAACTTTGCGTCAGGTGTTCCACTTTAACTTTGCGTCAGGTGTTCCACTTTAACTTTGCGTCAGGTGTTCCCCTTTAACTTTGCGTCTGGTGTTCCACTTTAACTTTGCGTCAGGTGTTCCACTTTAACTTTGCGTCTGGTGTTCCACTTTAACTTTGCGTCTGGTGTTCCACTTTAACTTTGCGTCTGGTGTTCCACTTTAACTTTGCGTCTGGTGTTCCACTTTAACTTTGCGTCTGGTGTTCCACTTTAACTTTGCGTTTGGTGTTCCACTTTAAATTTGAGTCAGGTGTTTCACTTTAACTTTGCGTCTGGTATTTCACTTTAATTTTGCGTCAGGTGTTCCACTTTAACTTTGCGTCTGGTGTTCCACTTTAATTTTGAGTCAGGTGATTGTGGTGTCGGTGTGTGGGACATCAGTGGTGACGTCACCTATTTCAACTTTGCGTTTTGATATTTGTGAAAATGTCAATCATACATTAACACTCTCTGGAATCTGATTGTAGGCGGCATCACAATTCACCAGTTTGTAAAATTGCAGAACTTGCTGATAATTCTATGATTAATTTTACGGGCATTGTATGAAAATGATGTCTTGCTGCAGATTGCGTTTTACTACCATACCTTTTCCCTTTCCATCTGTTCTTGCGTCTCAGATACTGAAGGAATTGACTACGACCATTATGTTAATGTTAGCTTTATACATTTAGTTGTTAACGTTCAGTATGTAAGACATTTGTTTCAATGTTGAGTTTGTAAAACATTAGATCTATGGTTGATTATTTGATCCCTTTGTTTCAATGCTGAGAATGTGAGGTCCCGAGTTGAGAGTTAGGTAGGCCTTCCTTTGGTTGAAATAAAATGTTTTTGTTATATTTAAGGACCATCTTTTTTTGGTTCACTGCTGTCCTGTTTTCCAAAACCTCTTATTCTCTTCTTCCATCTTTATCTTGTTCTATAACTTCCCTTCTCAACTTGCTGTTTCTAGGTGCCCGGGATCCTGTGCGGGAACACCCCTGGTGCATAGAGTCTGCGGTCCCATTAATTCATACTAAATGGTACTTTCATTGGGCTCTCACGAACTTTAAGAAAACACTCCTAAGTTTATTGGGTTGACCTGCATATAATGCGTGGATTATATTGGACTAGCACACACTTCAAATTCTTGACATCAGTTTGTGTTAATTCGTTTGTGCGCAGTCAAGTCCCTCAGTATTGAGTTGACCCACGTATAATGTATGGATTAAGCTTGCTTTGTATTGTGTAGGGCCAATATAGGGATTACTCTTACCTTGTATTTTATTGGGTCAGCACATACTCCTGGCACGCTCTTGCGTCACTGTCCAAATTCCTGAAATTAGTTCTTGATACTCTCCAAATTCCTGGCACGCTCTTGCGTCACTGTCCAAATTCCTGAAATTAGTTCTTGATACTCTCTAAATTCCTGGCACGCTCTTGCGTCACTGTCCAAATTCCTGAAATTAGTTCTTGATACTCTCCAAATTCCTGGCACGCTCTTGCGTCACTGTCCAAATTCCTGAAATTAGTTCTTGATACTCTCCAAATTCCTGGCACGCTCTTGCGTCACTGTCCAAATTCCTGAAATTAGTTCTTGATACTCTCCAAATTCCTGGCACGCTCTTGCGTCACTGTCCAAATTCCTGAAATTAGTTCTTGAAACTCTCCAAATTCCTGGCACGCTCTTGTGTCACTGTCCAAATTCCTGAAATTAGTTCTTGATACTCTCCAAATTTCTGACACGCTCTTGCGTCACTGTCCAAATTCCTGAAATTAGTTCTTGAAACTCTCCAAATTCCTGGCACGCTCTTGCGTCACTGTCCAAATTCCTGAAATTAGTTCTTGAAACTCTCTAAATTCCTGGCATTAAATTGTTCATTTGTGTGCAGGACAGCCGGAGGAGGCAGACCTGGACGGCAGCGCGCCCCCCAACAGCGCCGACACCCTCCACTCCACCGACGACGCCACCGCCCTGCACGACCGGTGGGAGGGGGGGGGGGCCGTG
The DNA here is from genome assembly GCA_030386875.1 of Morinoia aosen. Lineage (NCBI taxonomy): Eukaryota > Metazoa > Arthropoda > Malacostraca > Amphipoda > Talitridae > Morinoia > Morinoia aosen. The sequence continues at coordinate 14,526,184 of CM059562.1, forward strand.
GGGGAGTGGTGGGGTGGGCCGTGGGGAAGTGGTGGGGTGGGACTGGTGGGGTGGGACTGGTGGGGTGGGACTGGTGGGGTGCGGGGAAGTGGTGGGGTGAGACTGGTGGGGTGCGGGGAAGTGGTGGGGTGGGACTGGTGGGGTGCAGGGAAGTGTTGGGGTGGGACTGGTGGGGTGCGGCGAAGTGATGGGCCGTTTGGGGAGTGGGGGCAGCAATTAGTGGGGAAGTGGTGGCGAAGTGGGGATGAGGGACTAGTGGTCCGTAAGGGAAAAAGGCTAAACGTTCTTTAAAGGGTAGGGTGTAGAAGTGGAGCTAGTGGGGGAATGGTAGGCTATAATGAGGAGGGTGTAGAAGTGGGGCTAATGAGGGAGTAGGTAGGCAATAATGAGGAGACAGAGTTACACTCTGATAAAAAGAATACGGATGCGTTCTCCCCTCCACCCGAACAGCACCGTACCAAAGTTAAAAGACGCACTCTATTAGAACATTGTGGTGTGTCGGTTCTACATGTTGGTCTGCGAGCGGTTATGTATGTATGAGGTAGATTTAAAGGTTGGGCATGTTGATCTATCAGACAAATTTTTTGCACGAGTCTTATTGATGAAAGGCATATTGATGAATAATACATTGCTATACGGGACATGCTAGTAAATGAGAGACATGAGTTACGCGCGTGTTATTCGTGCATGTGCACGAATAACATGCGGTGCACGTGCAGGGCTGCACGTGGTAAGACCTTAAGCGAGTAACTGCACGAATAGCATACACACGTGCACATGCAGGGCTGCACGTGAGTTACGTGCATGATAAAACCACGTGCACAAATAACACGTGCACACGTGCAGAGCTGCACGCGAGGCGGCACGCGAGGTGTGCGGGCGGGTGGCGCGCAGCCACACGTGGGACCGGGAGGACGCGCGGCTGCTGCTGTGTGAGGCGGCCGCCTCTCCGTCCCAGCACTCCCCCTCCGCCTCCTTCGCCGCCCTCCACCCCTCCGGCGGCCTCGCGCGCCCCTCCCACCCCTCCAAGGTGAGCTGCCCTCCCACCCCTCCGAGGTGGGCTGCCCCTCCCACCCCTCCAAGGTGAGCTGCCCCTCCCAGGTGTCCCTCCCACCTCTCCAAGGTGAGGTACCCCTTCCAGGTGTTTCTCACACCCCTCCAAGGTGAGGTGTCCCACCTAAGTGATGGTGTAGGTTTACTTTTTGTGAAACCATTTTTTTCTGTTTGCTGCAGTTTTGTTTCAAATTTACTCCTTTTTGTTGCTCACTTTTTTTCTTGTACTCTTTTTTTTACCTTCGTTGCTCACGGCTGCTGTGCACAGCGGCTCGTGTGCATAAATTCCGCGTTCCCTCACATCCACATTGAATGGTGCCTTCAACCTTTCTCTTTGGACATATGTTTTGTGGTTAAGGAGGCTGAAACTAGAGTTAATCAACCTCCTCTAATTATATTAATCAACCGCTTCCCCCATCCTCTCTCATAATTATTCAACTCCCCTACCGTCATATTAATATAGGTCTTTCCCCATCCCCTCCCACAATTAATAGACTTCTGCCCCCCCTCCCTCCCATTATAATATTATTATACCTCTTCCCATTTTATACCTAATCGTCTTCTTCCCCCCTTCCTGTTATAATATTATATCTCTTCCCATTTTATACCTAATCGATTTCTTCCCCCCTTCCTGTTATAATATTATTAATATACCTCTTCCCCTCCCATAATTAATCAACTTCTATCCCCCTCTCCCGTCATGTTATTGATATACCTCTTTCCCCTTCCCCACCATAATTAAAAAATACCTCTTTCTCCCGTCTACAAACTAACCAACCCCCCCCCCCCCCAGCCGAGTGTGGTGGTGGCGTCGCTGTTCGTGTCGGAGGAGCACGGGACGATCGTGCAGGACGTGCTGCCGCTCCCTCCTCTCTACACCCACCTGCTGGGGGTGCAGGTGCCCCACCACTACCTCCTCAACAACAGGGATAGCAACACGGTCAGTTTTCCCCCTACTGTACGGTCAGTCTCCTCTTACTACTTCCCCTCTACAGGCTAGGCTCCCCTCACTACTTCCTCTCTATAATTGTCAGTCAGTCTCCCCACCCTACTCACACTAAAACTCATACTCATAGGTGCCTTCTTTCTTCCTCTCTTTGGATCGCCGTTGTTGGACCTCGACGCTGGACCAGATGATTGACAATTGTTTGGACCGCGTCGTAAAATTCCGTCCATCATCTGGCGCCCGCTCATAGACGTATGCCCGGCCAAGACTATATTTTCCATGTCCATTGGATACACCTAATTCATATTAGATATACCTAATTTACGCCTACTGCCTTCTTGCGACAGAGAGCAAATAAAAAATGAATTTTATTCTCTTCATTCCTTCGCTTTAGATAAGTAGATAGAAGGATATTTGTTGTGAGTTCGAATTTCAGATGTACCCGAAATGTTTCATTCAAGTTGGTCTCTTCTTAGTCACGATAGTCTCAGTTGTAGTGTGAAAATTGTGTAGCATTTGTTTTAAATATATGAAATATATGAGTGCTTTCACTGAAGTAATGTGTTCTTTGTCTGATCAGCCTGTCCACCTGCTCCAGCTGTCCAACCTGTACGTCTGTCCACCTGTCCACTCTATACGTCCACCTGTCCAACCTGTACATTTGTCCACCCTATACATCTGTCAACCTGTCCACCTGCCCCACCTGTCCACCCTATCTGTCCACCTGTCCAACCTGTACGTCTGTCCACCTGTCCACCCTATACATCTGTCCGCCTGTCCAACCTGTACATCTGTCCGCCTGTCCAACCTGTACATCTGTCCACCTGTCCAACCTGTACATCTGTCCACCTGTCCAACCTGTACATCTGTCCACCTGTCCAACCTGTACATTTGTCCACCTGTCCACCCTATACATCTGTCCACCTGTCCACCCTATACATCTGTCCACCTGTCCAACCTGTACATTTGTCCACCTGTCCACCCTATACACCTGTCCACCCTATACATCTGTCCACCCTATACATCTGTCCACCCTATACATCTGTCCACCCTATACATCTGTTCTCCCTATACATCTGTTCACCCTATACATCTGTTCACCCTATACATCTGTTCACCCTATACATCTGTTCACCCTATACATCTGCCCTCACTCTATACGTCTGTCCACCCTATACATCTGTCCACCTGCCTCACCTGTCCACCCTATACATCTGTCCACCTGCCCTAGCTGTTCAATCTATACATCTGTCCACCAGGACGGCGGGCTGGTGACGCAGCGCGTGATGCGTGACTTCGGCGGCCTGGAGGACAGCGACCGCGCCACGCGGGAGGCCATGCTCAACTTCTCCTTCTTCCTGGCCATCGGCAGTATGGACGACGCCTTCCAGGCCATCAAGTCCATCAAGAGGTGAGCCTTGGTGGTCAAGTAAGGCTGATAGAGGGCAATTAGAGGCTATCTCGTTAATAATCCATGTTGACCATCCATCCATGTTGACTATCCATCCATGTACACTATCCATGTTGACCATCCATCCATGTACACTATCCATGTTGACCATCCATCCATGTACACTGTACATGTTGACCATCCATCCATGTACACTATCCATGTTGACCATCCATCCATGTACACTATCCATGTTGACCATCCATCCATGTACACTATCCATGTTGACCATCCATCCATGTACACTGTCCATGTTGACCATCCATCCATGTACACTATCCATGTTGACCATCCATCCATGTACACTATCCATGTTGACCATCCATCCATGTACACTATCCATGTTGACTATCCATATATGTACACTATCCATGTTGACCATTCATCCATGTACACTATCCATGTTGACCATCCATCCATGTACACTATATATGTTGACCATCCATCCATGTACACTATCCATGTTGATCATCCATCCATGTACACTATCCATGTTGACCATCCATCTATGTACACTATCCATGTTGACCATCCATCCATGTACACTATCCATGTTGACCATCCATCCATGCTAATTTTCAATTTTCATGTGCTGATTATTCCCCACGTTTATCCCCCATGACTCCCCTCTCAGTCCCCCACGACTCCCCTCACATCTCATTGGTACCCTCTCAACATCGATATCTACCCTTCCATTGGATGACTCACACCTAAGATCTCATTAGTCCCCTCTCGGTCCTGATCTCTACCCTTTCCACCGGAGTCATCCACCCCCCAGCTCGAGCGTGTGGGAGAACATGGGCAAGATGTGCGTGAAGACGCGACGGCTGGACGTGGCGGCGCTGTGTCTGGGCAACATGCGCCACGCGAGGGGGGCGCGCGCCCTCAGGCTCGCTGCTGCTGAGCCCCAGCTCGACGCCAGGGTCGCCATGTTGGCGCTCCAGCTCGGCATGGTGGTGAGGGGTGGTGTAGTGGTGTGGTGCTCCGGCTCGGCATGGTGGTGAGGGGTGGCTGTGTGGTTTGGTGCTCTAGCTTGGCATGGTGGTGAGGAGTGGTGTGGTGGTGTGGTGCTCCGGCTCGGCATGGTGGTGAGGGGTGGTTGTGTGGTTTGGTGCTCTAGCTCGGCATGGTGGTGAGGAGTGGTGTGGTGGTGTGGTGCTCCGGCTCGGCATGGTGGTGAGGGGTGTTTGTGTGCTGTGGTACTCTAGCTCGGCATGGTGGTGAGGTGGTAGTGTGGTGTTGTGTCGTGTTGTGATACAAGGGTCGCCATGTTGGCGCTCCAGCTCGGCATGGTGGTATTGTGGTGTGGTGGTGTGGTCATCCAGCCTTACCACCATGTGGTGTGGAGCTCGGCATGGTGGTAAGGCTGGATGGTATTGTGGTGTTGTGATGCCAGGGTCACCACGTTGGCGCTCCAGCTTGACATGGTGGTGATGTGGTGGTGAGGCGTAGTGCTGTTGTGGTGTTGGGTGGTGAGGGTTGTTGTTGTGGTGTTGGGTGGTGAGGGTTGTTGTTGTGGTATTGTGGAAGGCCTGAGTGTATGGTTGTTGTGGTGCTGGTGTCTGGTTTGCTCTAGTTGTAGATTATCTCTTGGTAAATGGAAAATTAACTTCAGTAAAATGGGGCAATAACCTCTGAACAATGAGAAATTGACTTAAAAAAATCGGGGGTTGACATGAAAAAAGGGGGGGATTAACTTGAAAAATGGGGGATTAACTTGAAAAATGGGGTATTGACTGGAAAAATGGGGGGTTAACTTGAAAAATGGGGGATTAACTTGAAAAATGGGGGATTAACTTGAAAAATGGGGGATTAACTTGAAAAATGGGGGGTTAACTTGAAAAATGGGGGATTAACTTGAAAAATGGGGTATTGACTGGAAAAATGGGGGGTTAACTTGAAAAATGGGGGATTAACTTGAAAAATGGGGGATTAACTTGAAAAATGGGATATTGACTGGAAAAATGGGGGGTTAACTTGAAAAATGGGGGGTTAACTTGAAAAATGGGGGATTAACTTGAAAAATGGGGTATTGACTGGAAAAATGGGGGGTTAACTTGAAAAATGGGGGATTAACTTGAAAAATGGGGGGTTAACTTGAAAAATGGGGGATTAACTTGAAAAATGGGGTATTGACTGGGAAAATGGGGGATTAACTTGAAAAATGGGGGATTAACTTGAAAAATGGGGTATTGACTGGAAAAATGGGGGGTTAACTTGAAAAATGGGGGATTAACTTGAGAAATGGGGTATTGACTGGAAAAATGGGGGATTAACTTGAAAAATGGGGGATTAACTTGAAAAATGGGGTATTGACTGGAAAAATGGGGGATTAACTTGAAAAATGGGGGATTAACTTGAAAAATGGGGGGTTAACTTGAAAAATGGGGGGTTAACTTGAAAAATGGGGGATTAACTTGAAAAATGGGGGATTAACTTGAAAAATGGGGGGTTAACTTGAAAAATGGGGGATTAACTTGAAAAATGGGGTATTGACTGGAAAAATGGGGGGTTAACTTGAAAAATGGGGGATTAACTTGAAAAATGGGGGATTAACTTGAAAAATGGGGGATTAACTTGAAAAATGGGGGGTTAACTTGAAAAATGGGGGGGTAACTTGAAAAATGGGGGGTTAACTTGAAAAATGGGGGATTAACTTGAAAAATGGGGGATTAACTTGAAAAATGGGGGGTTAACTTGAAAAATGGGGTATTGACTGGAAAAATGGGGGGTTAACTTGAAAAATGGGGGATTAACTTGAAAAATGGGGGATTAACTTGAAAAATGGGGTATTGACTGGAAAAATGGGGGGTTAACTTGAAAAATGGGGGATTAACTTGAAAAATGGGGGGTTAACTTGAAAAATGGGGGGTTAACTTGAAAAATGGGGGATTAACTTGAAAAATGGGGGATTAACTTGAAAAATGGGGTATTGACTGGAAAAATGGGGGATTAACTTGAAAAATGGGGGGTTAACTTGAAAAATGGGGGATTAACTTGAAAAATGGGGGATTAACTTGAAAAATGGGGTATTGACTGGCAAAATGGGGGGTTAACTTGAAAAATGGGGGATTAACTTGAAAAATGGGGGGTTAACTTAAAAAATAATGCATTATCTTGTAAATAATGGCGAGTTGACTTGAAAAAATGGGGAATTAACTTCAAAAAGGGTGAAAAACTGGAAATTAACTTGGAAGAATGTGGGATTAACTTTAGAAAGCTAGGCATTAACGGGATTAAACGGTGAGATTAAGTTTAGGAAAATAAGAGGTTAACGAGGTTAAACGAGGGATTAAGTTCAGGAAAACGAGGGATTGACATGAGAAAATTGCGGGTGGAATTTCCGGGAAGCAGGAGATCAATAGAGAAAACGCTAATAAATATTGAAAAAACAAGATTAACGTTAGAAAATTTGGATTAACATTAATTAGGACAGAAGGGATTAACTTTAAAAATGGGATTATCTTCAGAAAATTGGGGATTAACATTGAGAAATCGGGAATTATCGTAAATCGAAAGACTAACGTGGAAAAATCGGAAGATTAACAATGGAAAATGAAAGATAAGAAGATTAACATTAGAAAAACGGATTAACTTTGGAAAAACGGTAGATCAACTTTAAGAAAAAAACAGGGTTGCACATTAATTCACTAGTTTGTCATTAAAAATGTAACTCATTTGTATAGCAGCATGTTACCGTATATTGAATGTTCAAAAATGGTGCAATAACTTTTACGCCCATGCTTCAATATGGTTTAATGACTTTTGCACCTCTTCCTCCCTCTTGAATTCAACACAACACAATTATGTAGCTTCATTAGTTACCTCATAATTGATGTATGTAAATAAAGTAACCTATACCCAGGACGAGGCGGAGAAGCTGTACCGGAGCTGCGGTCGCTACGACCTGCTCAACAAGCTCTTCCAAGACGCCGGCATGTGGACAAAAGCCATCAACGTCGCTGCCTCCCACGACCGCATCCACCTCCGCACCACGCATTACAACTACGCCAGGCACCTCGAGAGCAAGGGTGTGTGTGTGTGGGGGTGTGTAGTGGGGTGTGGGGTGTGTAGTGGTGTGTGGTGGTGTGTGGTGGTGTGTGATGGTGTATTATCACCGCCTCCCACGACCGCATCCATCTCCGCACCACGCATTACAACTACGCCAGGCACCTCGAGAGCAAGGGTGTGTGTGTGTGGGGGTGTGTAGTGGGGTGTAGTGGGGTGTAGTGGTGTGTGGTGGTGTATTATCACCGCCTCCCACGACCGCATCCATCTCCGCACCACGCATTACAACTACGCCAGGCACCTCGAGAGCAAGGGTGTGTGTGTGTGGGGGTGTGTGGTGGGGTGTAGTGGGGTGTAGTGGGGTGTGGGGTGTGTAGTGTGTGTGGGGTGTGTAGCGGGGTGTGGTGTGTGTGGGGGTGTGTAGTGGGGTGTGGGGTGTGTAGTGGTGTGTGGTGGTGTGTGGTGGTGTATTATCACCGCCTCCCACGACCGCATCCATCTCCGCACCACGCATTACAACTACGCCAGGCACCTCGAGAGCAAGGGTGTGTGTGTGTGGGGGTGTGTGTGTGGGGGTGTGTGGTGGGGTGTGGGGTGTGTAGTGGGGTGTGGGGTGTGGGGTGTGTGGTGTGTGTGGGGTGTGTAGCGGGGTGTGGTGTGTGTGGGGGGGTTGTGTGTGGTGTGTGTGTGTGTAGTGTGTGTGGGGTGTGTAGTGGGGTGTGTGGTGTGTAGTAGGGTGTGGTGTGTGTGTGTGGGGGTATGTGGTGTGTGTGTAGTGTGTGTGGGGTGTATAGTGGGGTGTGGGGTGTGTAGTGGGGTGTGGGGTGTGTAGTGGGGTGTGGGGTGTGTAGTGGGGTGTGGGGTGCGTGGTGTGTGTGGGGTGTGTAGTGGGGTGTGTAGTGGGGTGTGGTGGTGTATTATCACCGCCTCCCACGACCGCATCCACCTCCGCACCACACACTACAACTACGCCAGGCACCTCGAGAGCAAGGGTGTGTGTAGTGGTGTGTGTGGGTCTGTAGTGGTGTGTATCGTGGTATGTGAAGATGTGTGGTGGTATATACTGGTTAGTCCGGGGAGGGGTGTCGTGGCGCTTGGTGGTGTGAGGTGGTGTGAGGTGGTGTTTAGTGGTGTTCAGTGGTGACTGGTGTGTGGTGTGATGTGTGTGGTAGTGTGGGTGGTCTGTTGTAGTGTGCAGTAGTGTGTAGTGCTGGTGTGTTGAGGGCATGGTTTGAAGTGTGTGGTGGAGGCAGCGAGTGGTGGTAAATAAATATGTGTGTGGAGTGGTGTATTGTGTTGGTTGTAGAGCTGTCATGCAGTGATATTGTGTTGATCGCCTTACTTGTGGCTATGGACTCTTAAAATATTAGAATTATTATAACAGTAGGTAAAAAGCATGTATCAACAGCCACTCACAGTTCGTAATTCCTCAATTTCGAAACATGAATAGCTCCCTCCCTCCCTCCCTCCCTCAGGGGAGTTGAGTAATTAATCCCACCCTCCAGTAATAACTCCCTCCCACCCTCCAGTAAAACCTCCCTCCCACCCTCCAGTAAAAACTCCCTCCCACCCTCCAGTAATAACTCCCTCCCTCTCTCTAGTAATAACTCCCCTGCCCACTTCCCCAGGGGAGTTCAGCGGAGCGGTGGGCAACTATGAAAAGTCGGACACGCATCGCTTCGAGGTGCCGCGGATGTTGTTTGACGAGCTGCCTTCTCTGGAGGAGTACATCATGCACTCCCAGGACAGGTGGGGTGCTGGGGAAGTTGTGGGTGTGATAGGGAGTTGTGGGTGTGTGTCTGGAGGGAGGTGAGTGTGGAGGGAAGGGTGGTGAGGAAAATGTGTGTGTGTGTGTGTGTGTGGAGGTAAGCGGGGAGAGGGGGAGGTGTGTGTGTGTGCGGAGGAGGTGTAGCCAAAGGAGAAATTAGTGCCACTATCCTCTAAAGCGGCCCATAGACGATCAATTTTATTGTCAATATAACTGACAATAATGAATATTGACAATTTAAATGATTGTGTGTGGGATTGATTGACGACCGTCAAATAATTAACTTAACGGGCAACAAAAAATGTCATCAATATATTGAGTCAATGACATTTACAATTAAATTGATCGTCTATGGGCCGCTTTACACACTTACCACTCGCCCACCGCGGCCAGGGCGCTGCGGCGGTGGTGGGCGCAGTACCTGGAGTCGACAGGCGAGATGGAGACGGCGCTGCAGTACTACGAGGCCGCTGGGGACCACCTCTCCCTCGTGCGCGTCTACTGCTACTGCAACAACCTGCCCAAGGCTGCAGACATCGCCAACCGATCTGGCGACAGGTAGACGTGATAGACAGGATGGGGTCTACCTAGCGTGACAGGTAGATGTGGTCTACCTAGTGTCACTGTTAGACGTGGTCTAATGGCGAGTAGGTAGACATAATCTACCTGAAACAGCGACAAGTTGATGCGGTCTACTCAAAGCAGCAGAAAGTAGAAATTTTACCTAAAGTAAAGACATCGCTTTAAGTAGACCATTTCGGTAGACATCCACAGGTAGAATGATAGGTAGAGACGAGCACACACTGGGATAGTTCAGAAGTACCCTATATTGTATGTAGCGCACGAGCAGAATTACAGTTACAAAATAAAGGTTAGGTCGACCTTCTTTATTGAAGAATAAGTTGTCGAATTGAATATTGAAGTCGAATAAGTTTTTGGTTTGGCTGTGTACAATTTGTTTATCTGTTGTCAAGCATCTCTGGATTCCTTTAAATTTTATCTCATATCATGAACGTCTTATTAGCTTGCGCAGGGGAACTTACTTTGTGCATCGATTCCCCCATTTCCTTAACCCTGTATTAAACGGTGCCTATTTCTCTTTGGAACCCATTTGTTGTGTTCGAGTAGGCTTAAGCTAACGGACTTTCATAATCTTTTCTTCAGTGTAATTAATTCATCGATGCTCAAGTGCAATTCTTTACACAACTTTGACGACATACAAGCTGCGTTGCATGTACATTACTGGTACAAAACTGGTCTCTGAGTTGCGTGCGAGTTGTATACACCAAAACTAGTCTCTGTAGTTGTAAACAAACCAAAACTGGTCTCTGAAGTTGTACTGTATACGCCACAACAAACACACCAACAAAGTGTTTGTGCTGTACACTATTGATGTTTGAGAAGTACAGATATTTGTGCACTACTGATGCTTGCACAGCACTGTAGCATTAGTGCAGCACTAACACAAAACTGGTCTCTGTAGTCGTTGACTAAGCAAGCAGCCTAGCATTTGTGCTGTGTAGTATAAACATTCGAGGGATACGGTTGATGTGTAGCAGCTGCACTGTTAGGTTCGTGTTAGTGCAGCACTGCCACAAAGTAGGTCTCTGCAGCACTGCCACAAACCTTATAAACAACCGTAGCACTGTTAGGTTCGTGTAAGTGCAGCACTGCCACAAAGCAAGTCTCTGTTGCTCTAAACACAAACCTTATAAACAACCGTAGCACTGTTAGGTTCGTTTTAGTGCAGCACTGGCACAAAGTAGGTCTCTGCAGCACTGCCACAAACCTTATAAACAACCGTAGCACTGTTAGGTTCGTGTTAGTGCAGCACTGCCACAAAGCAAGTCTCTGTTGCACTAAACACAAACCACATAAACAACCCTGTGCACCACAGAGCGGCCTGCTACCACCTGGCGCGCCAGTACGAGAACGTGAACCAAGTGAAGGAGGCCATCCACTTCTTCTCTCGCGCCCATGCCTACGGCAACGCCATCAGGATATGCAGGGAGAACGGCTATGATGGTGGGTCTTACACACGACGTGCTCTTTTCCGTTGTTACAAAGGGCGTAGGAGTCAGAAAGGGTTGAACATCCCAACCAACAACAGAAAAACGGATTGTCGTAAGGGTTGAACATCCCAACCAACAACAGAAAAACGGATTGTCGTAAGGGTTGAACATCCCAACAAACAGCAGAAAAAGGATTGTCGTAAGGGTTGAACATCCCAACAAACAACAGAAAAAAGGATTGTCGTAAGGGTTGAACATCCCAACAAACAGCAGAAAAAGAATTGTTGTAAGGGTTGAACATCCCAACAAACAACAGAAAAAAGGATTGTCGTAAGGGTTGAACATCCCAACAAACAACAGAAAAAAGGATTGTCGTAAGGGTTGAACATCCTAACAAACAACAGAAAAAAAGGATTGTCGTAAGGGTTGAACATCCCAACAAACAACAGAAAAAAGGATTGTCGTAAGGGTTGAACATCCCAACAAACAACAGAAAAAAGGATTGTCGTAAGGGTTGAACATCCTAACAAACAACAGAAAAAAGGATTGTCGTAGGGGTTGAACATCCCAACAAACAGCAGAAAAAAGGATTGTTGTAAGGGTTGAACATCCCAACAAACCCTAACTCACACGCCCTTTGTTACGAAGGGCGTGGGAGTCAGGTAGGGTTACATAGGACGTGGGAGACAAGGAGGGTTAACCCTTATGACAATTATTTTTTCCTGTTGTTTATTGGGATATTTAACTCTTACGACAATCCTTTCTTCTGTTTGTTGCAATGTTTAACACTTACGGCAATCCTTTTTTCTGTTTGTTGCAATGTTTATCTCGTATGACAACCCTGGTTTTCTGTTGTTTGTTGCGATGTTCAACTCGTATGACAACCCTGGTTTTCTGTTTGTTGCGATGTTTAACTCGTATGACAACCCTGGTTTTCTGTTGTTTGTTGCAATGTTTAACTCGTATGACAACCCTGGTTTTCTGTTTGTTGCGATGTTTAACTCGTATGATAACCCTGGTTTTCTGTTTGTTGTGATGTTTAACTCGTATGACAACCGTGGTTTTCTGTTTGTTGCGTTGTTTATCTCGTATGACAACCCTGGTTTTCTGTTGTTTGTTGAGATGTTTAACTCGTATGACAACCCTGGTTTTCTGTTTGTTGCGATGTTTAACTCGTATGACAACCCTGGTTTTCTGTTTGTTGTGATGTTTATCTCGTATGACAACCCTGGTTTTCTGTTTGTTGCGATGTTTAACTCGTATGACAACCCTGGTTTTCTGTTTGTTGCGATATTATACTCGTATGATAACCCTGATTTTCTGTTGTTTGTTGCGGTGTTTAACTCGTATGACAACCCTGGTTTTCTGTTGTTTGTTACGATGTTTAACTCGTATGACAACCCTGGTTTGCTGTTTGTTGCGATGTTTAACTCGTATGACAACCCTGGTTTTTTGTTGTTTGTCGGGATATTTGGCTGTTACGACTCTCATTTTCCATGTTGTCTTTGGTGATGTTTACCTACCGGTCTCTACAACGGAGAATAAGGAACAAGGGAATAAATACAGAATTAAAGATAAAGTTATAAATAATGAATGATAAATGGTGTACGAGGAATGAAGGAAATAATAGTTCAGAACGAGGAATTAATATTAAAATTAAAAAATAATTTCATTTAACATTAAAATAATTAATATCAATTACTATTAAAAGAAGTAGTATCAAATAATATTCAGAGAATTAATATAAATATATATAAAAAAATTAATATTGATGAATATTAAATTAATGGACATATAATTAACAGAAAACAAAGTACTGAATGAAGTCTACACCGCGCAGACTAGCTGATGGGCCTAGCGCTGGTGGCAATACAATATATAATAACGATACAAAACATAAAAAATCTACAAAGCAGATAATTAGTGAAGGAATATATACACAAAGCAAAATAAGGTTATAAACATAGTTTGCACCGCGTGCAGACCAGCTGATGAACCTGGCGCTGGTAGCGGGGCCGCAAGAGCAGGTGGAGGCGGCGCGGTACTTCGCCTCCTGCGACCGTCCTCAGGTGGCCCGGGCGGTCACCCTCTACCACAGGGCTGGGCTGGTGGCCAAGGTGGGGCCCTGTGTTGCTGTGTGGTGGCCCTATGTAGCAGTGGTGGGGCCCTATTTTGCTATGCTACAGGGCTGGGCTGGTGGCCAAGGTGAGGCCCTGTGTTGCTGTGTGGTGTGTGGCTCTATGTAGCGATGGTGGGGCCCTAAGCTGCAGTGTGGTGGTCCCATGTTGCTGTGTGGTGTGTGACCCTGTGTTGCTGTGGTTACCTCCTTCTACTTCATCGCAGTATTGTGTGAAGCGTATGAACAATACTAGTGAGTGCTAGCGTTGCACATTTATTTTTAAGAAATAGCTGTCGTTCTCTGTGGGGAATTCAACTCCTCCACTGACCTTTACACCCTCACCGACTCCCACGCCCTTAGTAACCCCTCCACGCCCCCACCAGGCACTGGACCTGGCTTTCAGGAGCGGACAGGTGTCGGTGGTGGCGCAGATCGCGGAGGAGCTGGACGAGACCGCGGACCCGGCGCTGGTGCAGCGGTGCGCTGAATACTTCCTCAGCAACCGCCAGTTCGACAAGGCCGTCAATCTACTCATTACCGGCCAGCAGGTGGGGGAGGGGGGACAATGAATGAATAATGAATAAATGTTCAATGAATAATGCCTCAGAGGTATTAATGACTCAGTGGGTAAGGCTTCAGTAGTATTCATGATTCGGTTGGTATTGCTTCAGTGGTATTCATGACTCAGTGGGTAAGGCTTCAGTAGTATTCATGATTCGGTTGGTATTGCCTCAGTGGTATTCATGCCTCAGTGGGTGACGTTTCAGTGGCTGTAATAACTCGGTGAGGCGAATCACAGCTACCTGCTTCTGCCCATGGAAACTGTGACGTCACACTAGTGGTCATACAATACGCCCTTACCGGGAAAGGCCGGCAGTTTGAATCCCGGCTGTGGTGCCCGGTGGATTTTCGTGTTTTGAAAAAGGAGAACTCAGCCACAATTGCTCACCCTCCCAGGTGTCGTGAATGGGAGTAACCGTCAATGGGTAGTGATGTTAGTTATAAGGCATTTGGAAATACTATGTACAAGATGATATGTACAGGGGTTAAATGGAATAAAACGTTCTTTCTTCCATTCCAACGTCATGTTTTTTATACGTTTATGTCTCGAGACGTGATTAACCTTAGACGTCTATGTAGTGGGGGTTTAAACCTTCAGATAGTAAGAGTAAAAATTAAAGATGATAGGTGCACAGCAAGGGGAAATAAAAGACTTATAAAGATAGAAATAGAGCATGTTCTTTCTCTACCTACTCTGCATTATAACCAACACTGGAAAAATAACCACAAAATAAAGACTACCGTAAGAATTTCATAGTTCTTTTGTATATAAGAGCAAAATCGTGAGTTGTCAACAGGAGAACTTACTACGCCTCAGGACACAATTTCACGTTGCAGGCCGCACATTTGTGTAGGATTAAACCAAACAAGATGCACCGCATTGCAGTTTAGCATTCCCGCCGCACTATCGGAGATAATCACAAAAAGAAACCACAGTGGAAACAGCAAGTCTCAATAAATACCCGAAGATCTCGCGTTACCCTTGTTTCCTGCGGAAACTCGTCACGATGAACAACGCACTCACTAATGGAAGAGAAAATAAGAACCGTATTATGAGTTCACTTCACAGTGCTTCTTCATAACAAGTTTAGGCCGGAAAATGTGCAACGCGAGATGTTCAGGTATTGTTTGAGACTTGCTGTTTCCACTGTGGTTTCTTTTTGTGATCATCTCCGATAGTGCGGCGGGATGCTGAATTGCAACGCGGTGCATCTTGCAAGGGTTTAATCTTATACAAATTTATTGCCTGCAACGTGAAATTGTCTTGTGGCGTAATGAGTTTTCCTGTTGATATCTCACGAGTTTGTTCTTAAATGTAAACGAAATATGAAATTCTTCCGGTAGTCTTTATTTTGTGGTTATTTTTCCAGTGTTGGTTAAAATGCAGAGTAGGTAGAGATAGACATGCTCCATTTCTATCTTTATAAGTCTTTTATTTCCTCTTGCTCTGTGTCTTTTATCTTTAGTTTTACGCTTTCTTCTCTTACTTTTTGAAGGTATTGTGGTGTGTTCTCTTACTAGCTTATTTCTGTCAAGCGTGTCTATAAAAAAATTTGCTTTCATATATCCTTTAAAATATTCAAAGGTTCTTTTATTTAACAAATGGGTCTATATGAAAACCAGGCTGTCATACTTTTATACATTTACTTACTTCACTCGGAAGTGTGGTCATTTTGTTTATGTTTAAAATTATTCCGCACCAATGGATAAAACAATTTAAACAAAGCAAACCTTGAACTCATGCCTCACAAATGCCCAGCAATGCCCATAAATGCTCACCAATCCCCACAATGCCTAGCAAACGCCAAAAATACCAAGCAATTTCCATAAAAGGCCTAGCAATCCCCTAAAATCCCTAGTAATTCCCAAAAATTCCCAGCTATCCTTATAAATGCCTATTATCCCCGCAAAAAACTGTTTAGTGTTTCCCAAAAATGCCCAGCATAGAAATACACTGGAATCCCCAGATATTCCCAGAAAAACCTAGTCCAGCCCTTAATACTTGCCCCCCAGTGGCCACGGAGAGGATTTTCATAATGCTGCTCACAGACCAGTATCCACAGACATAATGCTGCTCACAGAGTTGAATATTGAACTTCAGTTGAACCAATGGCGGTCAAACCTGTTAAAACGGTGTTTTTTAACCTTGTTACTCCCACGCCCCCTTGAGAATTGTCGGGGGAAGTTGTGTGCAGGTGCAGATGGACTGGTAAATAAGAGCTCACAACAAAGAATATTGTAAATAGCTCCTCAAATATATTAAACTGTGAAAGTGCACTCTTTTGTCGAAAACATTACTGGAAAAAATCACGCTTCACTGCATAGGAGCGCCCCCCCCCAGGTTAAGAACCACTGGGTCAGGTTAACTAGCTTAACTGGGGAATTGACATTTTTATTCTTCCAAACGAATTAAAAGTTAAGCTAAGTTCCAATATTAAGTTAAGAACGACTGTGCTGTGCGGGCAGTACGAGAAGGCGCTGGAGCTGTGCGTCGAGCACGGGGTGTGGGTGACGGAGGAGCTGGCCGAGCGCTTCACGCTGCCGCGGGACGCCGACGCGCGCGCCGCCGTGCTCGAGAAGGTCGCCCAGTGCGCCTACCTGCAGGAGAACTACAAGCTCGCTACCAAGAAGTTCACGCAGGCCGGCAACAAGGTGTGTGGAGCTGGCAACAAGGTGTGTGGAATGTGTGTGTGTGTGTGTGTGTGTGTAGTACAAAGGTGTGTAGTACACGCAAGCTGGCAACAAGGTGTGTAGAGCTGGCAACAAGGTGTGTGGAGCTGGCAACAAGGTGTGTGGGGTGTGGGTGTGTAGTACAAAGGTGTGTAGTACACGCAAGCTGGCTACAAGGTGTGTGGAGCTGGCAACAAGGTGTGTGGGGTGTGGGTGTTTAGTACAAAGGTGTGTAGTACACGCAAGCTGGCTACAAGGTGTGCAATAGGTGCTTGTGTTAGCACAAATATAAAATTAAAATTGCTGGATGGACCTCAAGGAAGCGCTTTCCACGCTATTTATAAAAACCCATTGAAAAAGCAACCTAGAAAATTTCCGCACTGCAAATTGTGGCTGTATTGAGTTCTTTCGTGAAGTGCATTCCTTGTGTAGATGACGGAATTTACCTCTTGAATTCACTTACTTTTGTCATGTGGAAATGTTGCAAAGTGATAATATGTCTCAGCTAGAACTTGCGACACCATTTGGCAAGTATCGCGCATGTCGTTACATGACCTGTAATACTAAACAGTAAATTATATCACAACTAAACAGTAAATATCACCCAGATCTCAAGTTACGACGTCATTTGGCTGGTGTCGCTCATGTCTTCATATATAATAAACATCTCTCAGTAATAATAATGATAATATCTCAGTAATAATAGTAATAAGAAGTATCACTCAAGTTCTGAAGTTACCTTGAGCACGGCCGTAACGTACGGGCTGTGTGCAGGTGAAGGCGATGAAGTCCCTACTGAAGTCCGGGGACACGGAGCGCATCGTGTACTTCGCGAACGTGTGTCGCCAGCCCGAGATCTACGTGATGGCGGCCAACTACCTCCAGTCCCTCGAGTGGCGCAAAGATCAGGACATCATGAGGAACATCATCAACTTCTACACCCGCGCCAAGGCGCTCGTGCTGCTCGCCGGCTTCTATGACTCTTGTGCTCAGGTGAATTGTTTGTTGTCTTGGGTCGCTTCTGCGTTTTTTGAAGTGAGGGTGCCTATAGGTGAACTATTTTTGTCTTGGGTTTTCTTTTTTTGTCTTAGGTCGCTTCTGCGCTTTCTATTTTTTTTAGGATGTATGGGTGCTCAGGGGAATTATTATTTGTCTTGAGTCACTTCTGCGTTTTTGGGCGTAAGGGTGTCTGGGTGAATTATTTTGGTATTGAATCGCTTCAGCGCTCTTTTTTTGGGTGATAAGGTGTATTTTTTGCATCATGTCTTTGGTAATTAATTTTGGTTGGCTACTCATTTTTGGTGGAGAAAATATTCTTTGATATATACTATAGATAGATAGTCTTTTTTGCTGGCCTTTGATGTGTATATTAATAGAAAGGTAGTCGTCTTAACGTAAAACGGGTTTTTATACCATTTTCCTTCCTGATACTTCTTCTAACTGATCATTTTAGGACAGTCAGGTCTTTCAACAGTCAAATGCACGTTCCATAATATCTGTTTGTTACAAGGGGACCTAGAAATATCTTGCATGTTGCCTGAAGATCCGCAGGCAGGCAGCAGCCGCTGTGATGGCAGACATCTCTGACGACTGCGGTGCTGATATCAAGGGAAAGTCAGTGTTCTTAAATTTCTTAATGAGTGAAACGGGAGATGCGAATTGAAATTAAATGTCAACCCTCACCCGCCCAGGTTGAGATAGAAGCGGCGATGTTAATCGATGGCAATGCGGATTGAAATTGTCTACGAACTCTTACGGTCCGCAGGTTGAGATAGAAGTGGTTGTGGGTATAGCCGATACTGTAGATCAAAATTGAATGTCAACCCTCACGCCCCAAATGCTGAGATAGACGCGGTTGTGAGGACAATGAGGACAATGTAGACGGAAATAGATCATTAACCCTCACGTCCGCAGCTAGAGATAGACGAGTACCACCAGCAGTTGTTGAAATCAAAGACAACGTAAAATAAAGTGACTATGAACCCTCACACTATACAGGTAGGGATAGACAAGTACCAGTGGTTGTCGGAATCAAATACAACCCGGATTGCAACTGACAATCTTCCCTCACAGGTTCAGATAGACGAGTACCAACGGTTATGAAAATAGAATGCAATGTAGATTGAAATCAAATACAACGCAGCTTGCAATTGACGATAAACCTTGACAGGTGGAGATAGACGAGTACCAGTTGCTGTAGAAGTCGAATATTTGCGCATTAAAATTGCATGGCAGCGCAGATTGAAATCAAATACAAGGCGGATTGCAATTGACTATAAAACCTCGCAGGTGGAGATAGACGAGTACCAGCAGTACGAGAAGGCGGGGGCGGCACTGCTGGAGGCGCAGAAGACGCTCCTGACGGCGGCGAACCAGGGGGACGCCGAGGCGCGCGAGCGAGCAACTGCTGTGGCGCACAAGCTGGAGACTGTGCGGCGCTTCCTGCAGCTGCGGAGGTGTGTGTGTTGTGGTGTGTTGTGTTGTGAGAACGTGTGGTGACCTGTGGTGTGTCGCGGTGACCCCGCACCCCACAACTGCCAACACCCCTGTCCCCTGTGCATACCCCAGTACCCTATGCATACCCATGTACCCTATGCATACCCATGCGCCCTATGCATACCCATGTGCCCTATGCATACCCATGTGCCCTATGCATACCCATGTGCCCTATGCATACCCCTGTGCCCTATGCATACCCACGTACCCTACGCACACAACCTTTCCCGTTCCACACGAATGCCAGTATCACCCACTGTAAACACCCAAGCAAATACAAACAACCCAGTGCCCCATGTACCCGCACCATGTACCCAAGTAAATACAAACAACCCAGTGCCCAATGTACCCGCCCCCGCCCGCAGCCTGCTGGAGGGGGACGCGGACGAGGCAATAGGGGGCCTGTACGAGCTGCTGGAGGACCCGAACATCGAGGCGGCGGTGCGCAGAGGCGACATCTTCGCCGCCATCGTCGAGCACTACGCCAAGAACAAGAACTTCAAGAGCGCCCTCGGCACCCTGCAGGAGATGAAAAGCAGGCTTCCCAAGGTGAGTGGCGCGTCTTCTCTGCTGACGAGGGCAGACCCAGATGCTAGTAAGGGGAGGTGGTGCGTCGTTTGTGGTGCTCCGGCTGACGAGGGCAGACACAGATTCTAGTAAGGGGAGGTGGTGCGTCGTTTGTGGTGCTCCGGCTAACGAGAGCAGACACAGATTCTAGTAAGGGGAGGTGGTGCGTCGTTTGTGGTGCTCCGGCTGACGAGGGCATATACAGATTCTAGTAAGGGGAGGTGGTGCGTCGTTTGTGGTGCTCCGGCTAACGAGGGCCGACACAGATTCTAGTAAGGGGAGGTGGTGCGTCGTTTGTGGTGCTGCAGCTGACGAGGGCAGACAGATGACGCTGGGGTTTAACTGATGTTTAATATTTAACTCAAATTAGAGTTTATTTTGAAAATAACGAATATGAAATAGATTGTGGCTTCATTTAGTTTTCATTAGGTATTGATGAAATTTGAGTTTGTGACTACTGGGTAATCCAGCAGCATTTTGAAAATCCCCTTAGTGACCAGTTGTGGGTCACGTGGCAGTCCAAGTGTTAATTAAATGATGAGACGATGCCAGTCAAAAGTTGCGCTGTTGCATTACCTTTAACACGTTAAGTGCGGCGTGACCCCCCGGTGGTCATTTAGGTGATTTTCATAATGCTGCAGGCCGACCAGCAGTCACTGACTCAATTTTTATAAATACTAAAGGAAAGTTAAATGAAGGCATGATCCAGTCAGTGTTTGCTATTTTCAAATTTTCTTACTACAATTGACTCTAAATTTGAGCTTTATATTGAACTTCAGTTTAATCCGCCGCACTTAACGTGTTAAAAATAACGATTAAATGTAACAATTCAAATTAAATATAACGATTAAAATTAAATATAACAATTCAAATTAAATATAGCGATTAAAATTTGATATAACGATCAAAATAATATTTAACGATTAAATTAAAATGTAACGATTAAAATGGAATATAATGATTGAAAATAGCTATTAAAATGAAGGCTAACGTTGCACGTCCGTAGCGAGAGGTGTGAGATGCCTCACTTTTTGGTGGCAGTGCGCCCTGTTCATATACACTCGTATCTTCTTGGTCACGTGATGTTTGTAGGTCCGTGCTATCTCTTACGTCACGACCAATGGTACTAAAAAAATCATCTTTTTTTAGTGTATACCTTCATTGCTTTAAAAATTATTTTGCCTGTTGTGTACGGGGCTAAATAACTGTAATAATTATCACCTTAATTAATAATTATCACATTAATTATCCTGATGACTTATATTTCACCTCTATCGCCATCATTACCACCATTTCCATCATTATTATCGTTTTTCATTATCATAATCATAATTTTCATTGTTCTACCCATTTCCTTCACCTTTGTCATTTTCATAGCCATCATCACCCCATCTGTTGCCCAGGTGAACCCATCATTTCCCCTATCATCACCCCATCTGTTGTCCAGGTGAACCCATCATTTCCCCTATCATCACTCCATCTGTTGCCCAGGTGAACCCATCATTTCCCCTATCATCACCCCATCTGTTGCCCAGGTGAACCCATCATTTCCCCTATCATCACCCCATCTGTTGCCCAGGTGAACCCATCATTTCCCCTATCATCACCCCATCTGTTGCCCAGGTGAACCCATCATTTCCCCTATCACAACATCTGTGGCCCAGGTGAACCCATCATATCCCCTATCATCACCACATCTGTTGCCCAGGTGAACCCATCATTTCCCCTATCACAACATCTGTGGCCCAGGTGAACCCATCATTTCCCCCATCACCACATCTGTTGCCCAAGTGAACCCATCATTTCCCCTATCACAACATCTGTGGCCCAGGTGAACCCATCATTTCCCCTATCATCACCACATCTGTTGCCCAGGTGAACCCATCATTTCCCCCATCACCACATCTGTTGCCCAGGTGAACCCATCATTTCCCCCATCACCACATCTGTTGCCCAGGTGAACCCATCATTTCTCCTATCATCACTCCATCTGTTGCCCAGGTGAACCCATCATTTCCCCTATCATCACCCCATCTGTTGCCCAGGTGAACCCATCATTTCCCCTATCACCACCCCATCTGTTGCCCAGGTGAACCCATCATTTCCCCTATCACCACCCCATCTGTTGCCCAGGTGAACCCATCATTTCCCCTATCACCACCCCATCTGTTGCCCAGGTGAACCCATCATTTCCCCTATCATCACCCCATTTGTTGCCCAGGTGAACCCATCATTTCCCCTATCATCACCCCATCTGTTGCCCAGGTGAACACATCATTTCACCTATCACCACCCCATCTGTTGCCCAGGTGAACCCATCATTTCCCCTATCACCACCCCATCTGTTGCCCAGGTGAACCCATCATTTCCCCTATCATCACCCCATCTGTTGCCCAGGTGAACCCATCATTTCCCCTATCATCACCCCATTTGTTGCCCAGGTGAACCCATCATTTCCCCTATCATCACCCCATCTGTTGCCCAGGTGAACACATCATTTCACCTATCACCACCCCATCTGTTGCCCAGGTGAACCCATCATTTCCCCTATCACCACCCCATCTGTTGCCCAGGTGAACACATCATTTCCCCTATCATCACCCCATCTGTTGCCCAGGTGAACCCATCATTTCCCCTATCATCACCCCATCTGTTGCCCAGGTGAACCCATCATTTCCCCTATCATCACCCCATCTGTTGCCCAGATGAACCCATCATTTCCCCTATCATCACCCCATCTGTTGCCCAGGTGAACCCATCATTTCCCCTATCATCACCCCATCTGTTGCCCAGGTGAACCCATCATTTCACCTATCATCACCCCATCTGTTGCCCAGGTGAACCCATCATTTCCCCATCACCTGCAGCTGCGGAGGTGAATTGTTGCGGTGAACCCATCATATCCCCCATCGCCACCCCATCTGTTGCGGTGAACCCATCATTTTCCCCATCATTCTGTTGCGGTGAACCCATCATTTCCCCTATCATTCTGTTGCGGTGGACCCATCATATCCCCCATCACCCCATATGTTTCCCAGGTAAACCCATCATTTCCCTCATCATCTGTTGCCCAGGTGAACCCATCATTTATCCCATAATTTCTCCCATCATCACCCCATCATTTCCTCCATCACCATAACATCTGTGGCCCAGGTGAACCCATCATTTTACGATCACTTCCCCCATCATTTCCCCATCATTTTCCCCATCACCACAACATCTGTTGCCCAAGGTAACCCATCATTTTCCCCATCTGTTTCCCAGGTGAACCCATCATATTTCGTGTCGGAAGATGCCCTGGCCGCCATCGCCGCCGCGACGGGAGCGAGCTTCTCTCCCGCCAGCCGACGGGGAGGTGGCGGGGAGGACAGGGATGAAGGCAGCGATGAAGATGGGGATGAGGGAAGCGAGGAGGAAGTGGTGGAAGAGGAGGAAGAAGAGGAGCGGCCTATGTTCAACAACACGCTCTTGAATGGTTCTGCCAAGTTCTTGTAAATGTTCTGCCTTCATCGGCTTAGTTATGGCGGAATTATCGTCTTAGTGATGGTGGAATTGTCGGCGTGAGTGATGGCGGAATTGTCGGCGTGAGTGATGGCGGAAGTGTCGGCGTGTGTGATGGCGGAATTATCGGCTTAGTGATGGTGGAATTGTCGGTGTGATGGTGGAATTGTCCGCTTAGTGATGGTGGAATTGTCGGCAGAGTGGTGGTGGAATTGTCGGCATAGTGACGGTGGATTGTCGGCATAATGATGGTGGAATTATCGGTATTATGGTGAAATTATCGCCGTGTTCCTGGAATTATTGCCAGTGAAGTGCCTGTGAGCACTTCACTGTAGCTTTGTACCCTCTTTGTTTGCTTCGTTGCTTCGTATTTGAGTGTGAGGTGGGATAGTAACTCTACTGGCTCCATAATAACCATTCTTTTATTGTACTTTTCATTTCTGTACGCTCTTTGTAACTCTCCACCATGTACACCACCGTTGTGCGTGCTATGTTGCCAACCAATGACCACACCGCTGTTGTACATTCTAATTCACTGCTCAACCATCGTTGTGCATCCCAATAAACCCGTAACCATGCCATCATTTCGTACTTTAATAACTGATTTCTGTTTAATTTTAGAATTTTATGTTTCCATGTGCGACTCTAATCAAATAAATGTGGGCTGTTTTGTTACTCAGCATGTAATCTAATTCAGCGCCATCGCTTTTATATCAGTATTTCCCATTAAAACATAGCATCTCTTGAATAGACGCTAAAAATTTTTGAATTATTTGCCTGGCAACTGATGTAGTTCACTTATGTTTCAGACAAGCAAGGAATAAAAAAAAATTGGAGTGGAGTAAAACGATCCTTTCGGTCATTTTATAATTCCAATGATCTTCGAATTTTAGCCCTTTTTGAACGCCAACAGTCACGAATACGGTAGTCTTTGATCTAAGGGGTCATTAACTGAATTTATTATTATTTTTATTATTCATTACCTGAATTTATTGCAAGTACAGTCACTAATACTTGAACACGAAAAGATACAAGATCGGTAGTCGCGGATATCAAAATGTATGTTTATCTTTCACATATTCCAACTCTGGATTGCTTAGTATATCCTGCAATTAGTGCATAGAAAGTAACTATGTCTACCATATTTTAACGCCTCTTTAATGCTTACTATAACGTGCACACGTCCCTTGCGCTCTAAGCATCTCTGCGTGGCGTTATCTTGCTGATCTTTTTGTCGTGGGATGGCTTTAGGCCGTATTTATCTCATTCTCTTCTAACTTCGTATACAGGATACATTGCTAACACGCGCCCTAACTTCGTATACAGGATACATTGCTAACACGTGCCCTAACTTCGTATACAGGGTACATTGCTAACACGTGCTCTAATTTCGTATACAGGATACATTGCTAACACGCGCCCTAACTTCGTATACAGGATACATTGCTAACACGTGCCCTAACTTCGTATACAGGATACATTGCTAACACGCGCCCTAACTTCGTATACAGGATACATTGCTAACACGTGCTCTAATTTCGTATACAGGATACATTGCTAACACGCGCCCTAACTTCGTATACAGGATACATTGCTAACACGTGCCCTAACTTCGTATACAGGATACATTGCTAACACGAGCTCTAACTTCGTATTCAGGATACATTGCTAACACGTGCCCTAACTTCGTATACAGGATACATTGCTAACACGTGCCCTAACTTCGTATACAGGATACATTGCTAACACGCGCCCTAACTTCGTATACAGGATACATTGCTAACACGTGCCCTAACTTCGTATACAGGATACATTGCTAACACGTGCCCTAACTTCGTATACAGGATACATTGCTAACACGAGCTCTAACTTCGTATTCAGGATACATTGCTAACACGTGCCCTAACTTCGTATACAGGATACATTGTTAATACATGTTCTAATTTTGTATACGGGATACACTGTTAATATGTGTTCTGATTTCAAGCTGATTTCAAGTTAATAAGTTTAAATATTGGGAAAGTATTTTAATTTTTTGAATATAATGCTCTGCTAATACATACGACCGAGTGAAAAAGCAACTTTCCAGTGTTTCACGTTGACTTGTTTGTGGCATGAATTGCCGATTATTGCTGGATTATTGATTATTGCTTTATGTGTGGATGATTTTACGCCTCATTACTCATACTGCTTCACAGCAAACGCTGAAGTTAAGCAAAAAAAATTCATTAAAGAATTTGAAAAAGGCTGAAGTAACACAGACTCGGTGATTTTAAAGGTCAGCGAACAAATTCAAGAGAAAGTTAAAAAAAAGAGAGAAAAATAACATTCGCTCATCGACTTTCACCATTTTGTCTTGTTTACCTGCGTGCTAGTTTTCGTGGTCCAAGTTATTCCGTGGTTTACTTGTCAAATGTGAAAATAAAATAACGTTTATGGGACCAATGATCTATATTCCCCCTCCACCCCCGTTGTTCTGATGCAATAAAGTGATCTAAGCTTGATGTGCATTTTTTCCCTGCTCTTCGCAAAGCTGTCGCCCCATAAGTCCCTTAGGGAGGACGGGCGCTCCTTCACACAAATATAGTCATTATCACTGCGATTCTATGCCCTTCCTGCATAAATTCACGTTCCTTTAACTACATACTAAATGGTGCCTTCCTACTCCCTCTCTTTGGATCGTCTTTGTGGCAGATAGGGAGGCTGTAAACTAATAATATAACTAATATTCTAATGATCCAGGGGTCTCCGAAATTTTCAATGTAAGGGCCGCAATATATATTTCCCACATCCATGCGTGCCGAAGGTATAAAAAAATAAAAAATAAAATAGAAAATTCAATTCAGCGACGTTCCTCGGCGATTTGTAATTATTTTTTCAAGGCCACCACACAGGGATTTGTATGGCAGGCCGGATGAAAATGTGTGGCAGGCCGGCACCAAGACTCGCTTCCAAAATCATATTTCTTGATGGTTTTCTTGGAATTTTCTTCAACGACAGGACTTGTTTTACTGGAGCAGAAAACTTTTGCTCGAAGCAGGATACAAGTGTTTTCGGATCCACCACGCTTAACGATTTTATTGACCCGGAAATTTCCGCGGATCCTGGTAGTGTACCGTATGTTAGTTAGGCCTACTTGAGACCATTTGTTATTTCAATGAGGAATTTTAATTAAAATTTACTCAGTTACACTGAAGTTAATAGCGCTTATTATAACTGAGTAACTCATGAAATCATGACCCAGAATATGAGTTTGACCCTAATTTTTTTTCGCGATATCGCGCAGTTGCAACTTTCTTTGATTAATGTAATGCAATTAATATTATATACACTCATACAATTTGATCAATTTGTCGCGTGGGGGACATATTTTATCATGATTTAGATTGCATTTGCCGGTCACGTCACTATCTTTCCTAATATTCGAGTTAATGGAATGTCACACTGAAGTACCGTAGACTTTTATATAATTTGTCTCACTTAAGGAGAGATGAAAAACGGTGTTTTTCCAATAAGTTTATACGAAAATTGACTCGACATGTCGCTCAAAAAGATATTTTTAATACAAAGTTGTTTATTCAATCATATCTTATCAGTGGAAAAGCCACGATAAGCATTCTATTATATAAATCAGGGTTAAGTCATATCACGTCACATACAAACGAACAAATTCACTAATAAAGAGACAATAAATTACGAATAAAGAGACAATAAATTCAAGAATAAAAAGACAATAGATTCACCAATGAAGAGACAACAAATTACGAATAAAGAGACAATAGATTCACGAATAAAGAGACAATAAACGTAATCATATCAGACAATACGGTACACAATGATTGCATTTGTCATGCAGATAGTTTTGCTAACTTTTGATGAGTATCTTTGAATGCTCAGCTTAGCTCATTACATTAGTTCTCAGTTGAACGCAGACTGTGGTGGGCACACTCGTTGAAACTCTCAAGGAAATACCGAACCCAAAGGTCTATTTTAATATTTTTAACGTGTCACTTGAAAGTTTTCGAGCTCAAGTTAAACAACATTGAAGTTGACCGCAGCTTTAGCGTACGATTTGTTGTTCGCTCGATTACAGAAAAAAATTAATTCCTTGCCAGCTCCCGTTCCAATAGCGTTAGCAAGCACATTGACGCATGTATGTCTTCAGATTACTTCTAACGAATTAACAACGTTACTGAAAGTTCCTTCACTAGAGAAATGTGCTTGCACAGTATTGATCAGTTTTCAATTCATAATTCCACTGTTTTATCATTCCTAACGTCCATACAATATACAGTATGTCCCACAAAAACCCGAACCGAGTATTTATTTTCCCGTATCAGTAATACCCGCAATTTTTTTCCGT
This sequence comes from Morinoia aosen, assembly GCA_030386875.1. Taxonomy (NCBI): domain Eukaryota; kingdom Metazoa; phylum Arthropoda; class Malacostraca; order Amphipoda; family Talitridae; genus Morinoia; species Morinoia aosen. The sequence goes on from CM059562.1 coordinate 14,553,698, forward strand.
ATCGGTTGTAATTAGTAATACCACATAACTATGCTGCTTGAAATTAAATGCTTATGGTATTCCTATGATGGTATTAGTGATACGGAAAAATGAATATTCGGTTCGAGTTAATAATCAAAAAGAGCTCGTCAGAACAGGTTTGACACGATTTTTTGACTCTATCAGGAAGTTAGTTTTCGGTTAAAAATCTTATGGGCCCCCCTTATGACATTTTTTAAAGATATTTTGCAGCAAAAATATGAGTTTTATCAATTTCTAATCCCAATAGCGTGAAATTCTCGCCCTTTCGATTTTCTACGGAAAAATGAATTCGTGATACAATCAAAAAATCCTGTCAAACATGTCCTAACGAACTCATTTTGATTTTTGGGGGTGAGAAATAGAGTTTTTACGGAGTTTTATGGGGTTGGAGTTTTTTTAATACGTGAATAGCACCGCCTACCACTGCAGCAGAAAAGCTACTGAAAGTTTAAAGGGTGTCTTGCCTCTAAGAGAACTCAAATCTAATAAAAAAACAAAATATCGAGAGGTGACGCTTTTTTGTCTGATTGACACACAGTTCAAAATTGTTATTATTTTCATTCACATCTCTGTTCATCTTGATTGTATTTTTGGTACAACACGTATCTTGGAAGCCTTTCAAAATCCGTTGCAGGTTACATTCACCAGCGAAGAAAAAACTTGGGAATGTAAATTGTTCGAAAGTCGTTGAACTAGTAAATCACGGACAAAAAATTCTACCATTCATGTCAGCGGCGGCAACCTAAAGTTTCCAAGTAACTTAAATTGAAAACATCGACTTCGTGTTGCCATTCTTTGTTAGCAAGGAAATGGCTGAAAAAATCGGTGTTATTCAAAAAAATTATGTAATTCTAGGAAAAATTTGGTGAAATAAAAAATAAAGTCATTCAAAAAAAAAAAAATTGGTGTAACTCAAAGAAAAAAATTGGGGTCATTCAAAGCATAAAAATTCGTTTCAATTAAAGAAAGAAATCGGTGTCATTCTTAGAAAACGATAGGTGTCATTAAAAAAACTCGATGTCATTCAAAAAACATTGGTATTGTTCTAAGAAAAACATTGGTGTTATTCAAATAAAAAATTGATGTATAGCAGAAGTTGGACTGGGCATGCGTTACTAACACGGAGCAGTTACGGTGGACGGTCCCCTTGCTGGACGCTGCAAGTGGTGGACTATCTGCGCCGTGTACGCAGCTGTGTCATGGTTTGGTGGACAAAGAAAAGGCTTCAGTTGTAATTAACTGCCGGAATCTAAAATTTTTGAGCTAAGAGCTATTGAGAGTTTTGGACGGCGCGTGTTCTGCTGTCATTTTACATGGACAACCTGTTGTGGTGTTTGGACAAAATCTTCTCTTGATATTTGAATTCGTTTATACGATGCTGAACATGACTATTCTGTTTCCCACGCTGCAGCAACATGGTGATGTTTATCGAAATTTGTTCAGAAAACTGAATGAGAATCTGAAGAAATTATTCGAAGATTAACCAGTGTTCAGTATCCTCTGTTGAAATCCAATGTTTGTTCGTTAGGAAATTTTTTATGTTGTTTTCAAGTATGAAAGCGATTATGAAACTTCGCTTAGTTGGATGGATTAAATTTGATAAATATGACGGTAAAATCACCAAGAAAAATAAAATTACATGTAAAATTATAAAATCACAAAAATAGAAATAAAATCATAAGTAACGATATAATAACACATATACAATAAAATCACAAAAAATCAGTGCCCGTCATGAAGTTGTTGCTTGTGAGTAGCAGTAGTTAATTCTAACAATCGATGGCGGTCACTTTGCAGTTGGAGTTCTGATGAACAGGTTGCACACATGATAAGCCCTCGCCCTGCTGTGACTGTCATACACTTATACACTTACACTCATAAACACACATACACACACACACATGTGTGAGCTACAGCCACAGCTTCTATCCCCCATTCCGACTGCAGACGTCCGCCATGGCGGTGCCCGTTGTGAAGTTGTTGCTGGTGAGTGGTCGTATATGGTCATTACTACTACTACTTCTTACTACTCATGCGTCACTAGTGCGTCATTGTGTTACACTCACGCGTTACTCGTGCGTCATTGTGTTACACTCACGCGTTACTCGTGCGTCATTGTGTTACACTCACGCGTTACTCGTGCGCCATTGTGTTACACTCACGCGTTACTCGTGCGTCATTGTGTTACACTCACGCGTTACTCGTGCGCCATTGTGTTACACTCACGCGTTACTCGTGCGTCATTGTGTTACACTCACGCGTTACTCGTGCGTCATTGTGTTACACTCACGCGTTACTCGTGCGTCATTGTGTTACACTCACGCGTTACTCGTGCGTCATTGTGTTACACTCACGCGTTACTCGTGCGTCATTGTGCTACACTCAGCGTATTTTTGTATTGCTGTATTTCTGTAGCTACACTGACTTTGACGCTCTGGAATATTTTGAGGTGACAAACGTGTTCGAATTTTAACGTAATGGAATATTTTTCTGCGCACATTATTTTGTTCGCTTTCATTTGTTGGAGTCATTCTCATCGGTGGATTTGACTCGAATAAATGAAATGTGGTCATGAACGAGAATTTAAAAAGTGAGCACCATCAAAACGAGACTAAGTTCCAGAAAACGCTCGCGCTTAATTACTTAACAAAAATTTTGGAAATGATTTCGTGTGAAGGTGACTGTGTCATCTTTGATTTTGGTATTGCCTGATCGTCCATTCCTTAAGAAAGTAAAGGAACAAGAAAAGGAAAACCGGGAACATGTAAAGGAAAAGGAAGAAAACAATAACGCACAAAGGAAAAATGGAGAAGTGGAAATTTAAAAATGAATAAAAAGCGGAGATGAAGATGTGATCAAAATGCAGGAAATTTTATTGATCATCACTTAGATCGCAATTGATTAAATAAAGTTCAATATTAAATTCAAATTTAAAGTCACTTGTATTGAACAATTTTAAAAACTGCAATCATTAACTGTATTATGGCTTTATTTGGTTTTTCAAACTGCCTGCTTCCAACCATAAAACACGGTGGGGGTTCTGTGATTATCTGGAGTTCTTTTACTTGAAAATGCGCTGGGCCAATGATTTCTCAGTATAGAAGAATTAACATCAGAGACTATTTAGGAATTTTAGAAATTTTCATCCTGTTGTTCAAGCGCTGTTTCCGGAGAGGAACGCTGCTTTCAAGATGATAATGCCCCAATCCATACAGCTAGATTTGTTAGAGAATGGCACGAGGAACGTTCATATGAAGTTGAGCATCTCATCTGGCCCCCACAATCCCCAGACCGCAACATTGATGAGCATTTATGGTCGGTTTTAGAGATCCAAGTAAGAAGTCGATTTCCGCCGCCAGCGTCTCTATAAGAACTGGGGCGTGTTTTAACTGAAGAATGAACTAAAATAATTGCGGAACGAATTTATAATTTGAAAGAATCAATACCTCGGACAGTGAAGGCAGCAATTGCCTCAAATGGGGGACCTACACCATATTGAAATGTATTTCGTTGATTTTCTGATGCGTTTCCATTATTTTGTATATCCGTGTATTTCTAATGTTTACGGATTTGTAATTAGCTTATAACATTGTATAACAAGCATTTCGTGATGTATGATTCAGTTCAGTTATTATCATACGTCTAGATAACATTCTCTAGAGTGAAATTAATTAATATGCAAGTTATTTACCTTTGTTACAGTTTTTCGTCCTCTTTTCGGACATCGGAGGCCCGATAACACAAACCAATGCTGTCATCGACTCGCAAGTCCAACGTGGTAACCTCCCATTACTCGATGTGTAAGTCCTGCCTGGTAGTTTCCGCACTGAAATCAAGTGCTTAGTTCCATGGGAACTGCATTGCATTGTAGAAAAATCGTGAGCAATAAGTAAGAGATGTATTAACGTTTGGACGTGGTATATACCGAGGGGCTTCCAGACTGTTCCTTTCAACAAATAAATATCGCTATATGAACCAGTCTTAGCCAAGGTTCGTTTGAGCAATGAAACAATTCATGTGATTTTGAGGGTCGCTATGCCAGAATAGAAATTACGGAGTTTTCGTCTGCTTTTCCAGTTGTGTGTTTTGCTCCGATACCCCCACACCGCCCGAGTTCGACTGCAGCGTGCTTTCAAAACTAGAAGACGACGGAATTTTACCGTACCTACTGCCATGTGCGAGCGATGGTGACTGCCTCGCTCAGGACTGCTGCTGCAGCTATTTTCTGGGCTGCGAGTTTCGGAGGTGCATCCCGAGATACCATGAGTTGCCTTATCCAGGGGTGATCGTACTAGACTGATGCAATAATGGAACACACACTGAAATTGTAGAGTCATATGGCATTCTGAGTTGGTTCACTAACAATGCAGTGCAGAATATAGTACAAAATATACACTTAACTTCGCGGACAGTTATTCTCAGCCACATCGTAAGCTATGTTGCTTCATCAACATCGGTCAAAATAGAACAAAATTAATATTTGCCAGTGCAGGCTGTGGTGTGCGCGTGGTGGTGTGACTGCAGGCTGTGGTGTGTCGGTAGTGGTGTGACGGCATCACTCCAGCACCAGCACGAGCTGCGCAACAGATGTTTAGTGTCTCACTGGAGTAGTGTTGTGTGTTGTACATGTATTTCATTAAATCTACATGTATTTCATTAAACTATCAGCGAATTATTTGCATGCAATTTCAGCCGCGGTTAATTGATGAATAAGGTAATAAATTAAATATTTTTATTATAAAGACTGTTCCTGTAACCGCACGCAGCTGTCGACATCTGTACCCCCGGTTTGTATTGCGATGTCGATGAAATAAAGAGCTTTTCTGAAACTATTTGCTTTCGTGTTTCCTCCACACCTCTTTGTTCTTGCTCTGGCTGGAGAGTTAGTCCTGGCCACAGGATGGCAGTCATTAAATGGTCGGAAATCAACGCAAGTCAGCTGAGATGCGCGGGTTTCAGAGCCACCAAACTTTGAGGCGGTTTTTGATCGTTTTAAACAGCGGCGCTCGGTAGCGTTTGTGTCAAGGGACCTCACATGTTCAGCTGAGGCGTGACGCGAGCTGCGGCAGCTCTGATAGTCAAGTGGCCCCACACGCACACATGTGTGCTGCACATTGGAAAGTGCCGCACACACATGCTTCTCAAATTATGGAATTATTAAGAGTAAGCCGAATCACCCGGTCAAAATAACTACAAAATCGGCTAGCAAGGGAAGTGCCGGCAAATTTGATTTCTTTCTAAATCCAAAGTTATCTAACGTTTATCTAACCTTTATTAAAACAGATTTTTATTCACGTAAATATCGATTTTCCTCAGAGCCACAAGCGCATTTTCGGACAACTCACGTTTAAAACTTTGGTTGCGCCAGCTTTGCGTAGCGCCATACTGCCTGTGATGGAGTGTTTGTATTGGTAATCGTTTTTGGGTGCTAACTTTAACCCTTTCGATACCATAATTGAAAAAATTAATTTTGACATACTTTTTTCGCTTAATTTAGTTGAATTTGAGGTTCATAAAGGTATATATAAAAGCTATTAAATAAATATAGTGAAAAAATGTTTTTATTGATACTCTATGTACCAACAGTATTTTGGAAACCCATGACGAAAAATCAATTGTGCTGCAACTCTTTGTTTGGAAGCTAGAGCAGCAAGATAGAGCTTGATTTCAATGCTAGAGAGGTACTAGACTCTACCACCTGCCATGCGAAGTCGCAATTCTTTCTCCTCTATTTCCTAGGCTAGAAAAAATGACGAGGTCCTAATTTGTACCGTCAGTATCGTAAGGGTTAACATCTGTCCATAGTACAAGTAAAAAAAAATTCCAAATTCTATTCAGACCTCAGAAAAATTGTAGAATAAATGGACAGCTAGTGAGTAATCTAGTGGCGAATGTGTTTCCTCTGAAGATACTTTATAAATTTTATTTATGCTTTAACAATGCAGAGTTTGTATTTTGTTATTTGTCTTGTTAAAAAATTTACTGATTATTCATTATTGATATCATGTGCTGAATTACAGAATAGTTATTTTGTCAAAACTAGTGGTTTTGAAAGTATCCTTTTCTAAAAGGCTCACATTTGTTTTGAAACAAACAATTCCATCCAACTTCAACATGTATTGATTTGAACCAACTATTTCTGAGGGGAAAGAGTAAGATGTTTTTTCTCCGATTTCTCGCTAGAAAGAACTTTGGAATTAGAAAACACAGTTTCGAAGTCATTCTGAGCATGATTCGCACAAGGAAAAACCTGAAATTCAAATTATGGATTTTAACTTTTCTTCACATGATTTCTGGTCAAGTAGGTAGTTTTATGGTGAAAACTGATGGTTTCACTAAACAAGTCGCCATGAAGAGATCAGGTGCAAATATCAAAACAGGAAGATTAGCCAATAATTTTATTCAAGAAACAAAACACGCTTATATTTAGCGCTTCTTAAAACAAAGTTTAAATAACCAAGTCAAAGGTAGACGATCTTGGCATCCAACACAGAAAACACTATTTTCGACCTTAATTAAATACCAAGTTTAGAAAATAGGTTTCGTTAAGTTTCTTTGTTTTCATAGTTCACAGAACGTCAACAAGTTTAAATTTTAAGGTTAATGCACAGGGACGGTACGTCGGCGGCACACGGCGAGCCTCGTAGCACCTCGTGCCGACTGGGCCGTCAGTTAAAACCTAATTGAAGAATCATTCAAAAGTAGGTCGCTTGCGAACGGCCTTTAACACTTTTAGCTTGAACACCTGTCAGCCCCTCTCCAGGTCCGTACAAAACGGACAGCCACGGACGGTCAGCGTCTAGCTGACTAGCAGACGCTATGACCCCTCTCGTCCTGCGACGAACGGACGGACAGTGACGACAGTAACGGACGGTCGTCGTCGTCCTCGTCGTGGTCTAGCCGATTGGAAGACGGCTTGACACACTTGTCGGTCCAAGGGAGGCACCGCTCGCGAAAAACTGGGCGATCGCTAGAGTAGCTGGAAAAAATATGAAGGTTTAGAAAATATCGTAATGATAGTTATATTAGTAATGATGAATTCAAGTAATGGTCGAATGAGACATAAGCAAAGTTCAAAGATCAGTCATTAGTACCTTGTAACTAGCGGCTGCTGCAACCGTAGACCCAGTTGACCAGCAGAGACAGCTCCCAAACGTATACTATGTGTGCAAAGAGAAAAAACGATAAGTATATTGAAAGTGGACGAGCCAGCAGTAAAAAGTCGACTAAATAAATGCAATTATGTTCAGTTATTATATTTACGTTAATTATTCTATACCCACCTAAGGAAATGGTGCCCTCAGTGTGTTAACTTGCAGAACAAAGTGATGGATGACGGTGCAATTAGTCAAGAGGTCAAGAAGTCTAGATGTCAAGTAATTCAACGAGATCAAGTGTCCCAAGGTTGAGGACAGTCAAGTCGTCCCCCAGCCAAAACCAAGAGCAAATAACACCCTTCAGAAGAGAGCTGGGAGAACGAATAGAGAGACAAGCTCAAGTAAAGTAACCTAATTCACAACCAAATACCCCAATGACCGAATCTAAACTAACTTTAATAAATAATGACAGTATAAACAAAACAAACACAAATTCCAGCGACTCCGCAATCAGAGCCACAGCGAAGGACCGTGCGTTACGGGGACGAGCAACCACCAGATACGACCGCCTTTACAGAGAGAAGGTCAGACGAAAGAGGTAGTACGAGCAGGAGACCAGAGGCCAGGAAGCGTCCGTTCTCGTCGATGGCAAGCGAACCAGTTTCTAACCAGGCAAAAAACCTCTGAGGAAACACGCACCGAGACAAATGACCAAGAATTCAATTTAAAATGTTGACCTCACGTACACCCTGTGGGGATTTTTCCCACAGTTTATCCTAATGTACAACCGCGCGTTGAAATTGCCAGAAAGTTTCATTGCTTTTGGAAACTTTGGAAAAATGCATACACCTCATTGAAAAAAACGAGTGGGGAAAATGTAACATTTTAATTTTATACATTTTATCTTTAATCCAAATAACAGTAAATAGAATTTATTACGGGAACTTTCAAGTCGTAAGCGATGACTTTAATAAAAATGGCAAGGAGGTCAAGTGACGTTCGCAGATCCGGTTTACGCTGGGCAATTCAGGGTTCGACGTCAGAAGCCAGCGGATAAGGTTTGCGGTGATGCAACACGCCGGGCGCGGTGCTTCCGACGGCAGCCCACTTACGGCCTCCCCAATAGCAGCCACCTGAATATAACGAGAGCGTCAGTATAACAAAAAAACAATCTATCCCTGCTCAAGTGAAAAAGTTGATTAGGCTCCAGAGTATAGAACAGACAACTTGTTCAAGTTTAAGTTCAAACGGTGGGACGTTTTCCTTTAAGTTTAAAGTTCAAATATAAAGTTTAAAGTTTAGGCACAAATTTCACAGTTTAAACTCAAAGTTCAAAATGTAGGTATAAAGTTCAAAATGTGGTTATAAAGTTCAAAATGTAGTTGTAAAGTTCAAAGTTTAGGTCTAAAGTTCGAAGTTTAAGTCTAAAGTTCAAAGTTTAAGTCTAAAGTTCAAAGTTTAAGTCTAAAGTTCAAAGTTTAAGTATAAAGTTCAAAGTTTAAGTATGAAAGTCAAAGTTTATGTCTAAAGTTCAAAGTTTAAGTCTAAAGTTCAAAGTTTAAGTCTAAAGTTCAAAGTTCAAGTTTAAAGTTCAAAGTTTAAGTCTAAAGTTCAAAATTTAAGTCTAAAGTTCAAAGTTTTACTATAAGCCCAAAGTTTGACATATAACGTTTACACAGTATAAATTTAGTTAGGCTGCGGTAATTTGTGATAATAGCACCGAGTAATGGGATGTTTGCAAATAAAAGAATTCCTTTGGTCCCCGGACAAGGGTGTCTGACAAGGCGCCCATATCGTCAGCACACTCACCGCGTCCGACACATCCCAAGGGCTCGCAAGTAGAGCAGCGGAGAGTCGACCTCTCAAATGCCCGTACAGGGCCTCCAGAAGCAGCTGCACGAAGACTTGGCGAGACGCCGACGACCGCTCCAGCGCCCTCCAGCGAACGCACCCCCGGCCAGCGGGGCACCCAGGGAAGCCAGCAGCGCATGGCTGGACCGCACTCCGTTGTCCCGCGGCACAGGCTGCTGGTTAAGGTGACGGCGAGCTTCTAAACAGAGATGAGACGTGTGGGCGTGGTTGAGTCTGAGAGATCTCTGTCGACGCTTCAACAGCATGGGCTGATTACACGTCGGAATCGACATAATAGTTTGCAATAAGTGTGTCACAAGTAGGACGTCATCGGACACCCAATTTATTATTTGCTTTTTATCGGTCATCTAGTCAGGATACTTATATTTTATACACCCTTTCATTTTTTACAAAAAATGTAGCTGAAAAAACATGTTAGAAATTCTATGATTTTTCTCTAGAAATGGCTTGAGAATTGGGAAAATCCGTTTCAGAGTTATTCTCAGACTAATTCGCACAAGGCAAAACCCGAAATTCAACTCGCGGGATGTCAACCTTTCCTAACAGAATTTCATGATAATTTTATGATTCCTATTTTCCCATTATTCCTAACAGAATTTTTATGATCAAATAAATCTTTATTCCTAATGTACAACCAAGTATTAAAGTTTTCAAAAAGTTTAATTTGTTATAGAAACATTGAAAATGTGATAAAAATTCGTAAGAGTGATAAAAAGTATTAAAAATTCTTTACAATTTAACAAAATATATTTCGCGGAATGAAATGGTATAAATTTCTGATTCCTCACTAGAAATGACGTGAAAATTGGGATACGCGGTTTAAAATTATTTTATGCCTGAATCACCTAAAGAAAAACACGAATTTCAGCTTGCGAATTTATAACTTTTTCTTAGAGAATTTTGCAACGATGTTATGAGATATTCATAAGATTTTCTTGGCAAATAAGTAGGTTTTCCTAATGTACGATCGAGTATTGAAGCTATCAAAAAGTTTCCTTGCTTAAGGAAATATTGAAAAGGTTTAAAAATATTATTAGGGTACACCATACCTTTTTTACAAAAACGTTCGCAAAATAAAAATGTTAGGAATTCTCTGATTTCCCACCAGAAATGACTAGAGAATTGAAAAACGTGGTTTTAGAGTCATTCTCTGCCTGATTCGACCAAGGGAAATCCCTTTACCCGCTTTCCATATATATATATATATATATATATATATATATATATAAATATATATATATATATATACATATATATATATATATCACGTTCTCGTGTCGCTGAATTTTATCGATTTCAAGGCTCGTGATGCAGCATTGCATTTTTGATAATGTTAAAACTCTACGGATTTGGGACCGAATATTTCAGTATCTGAATGGTTGTACGCTGTTCCAAGTATTTCAGAACCACATGCTTGAAGATTCTCTACGTCATCGATGAATGAATGCTGAATAAAGTCTATAAATAGCTAAGTGGTACTTGATTTGAAAAAGTTTATCATTATATATTTGCCAATTTAAACTGAGGATCTTAGTGTCACGACATTTTTAAAACTAATGAGAGTATTGATATCATCTTCATTGTAATCAAACTTTTTATTTTCTTGTATTGTAGTCAAGCTCTTGGCGAATGAAATCAAAAACAAGAATGAATGGTAAATTTAGTAGAAGGCAATGAGATAACTGAGCTTCAGTGAAGGGAGTCAGATGAAGTAAGACGTAGTGAATGAATTTACGCAAATCGGTTGAAGCCAAATTACCGATTTGCTACTCCATTTTCTACCATCGCCTCCCATTTTTTTGTGACTATATTGCTTAGAGCGCTCTTTGAAAGTCTATTGAAACCATAATTTTTTCTTACTCATTTGAACTTAAAGCTGTAATCTGGTTTTTAATTCCTAAATAATTTTCAGAGTTTGTATTTGGACACATGTAATTTAGAAACCACATTCATACTCAGGTTTGGGTTGCATTAACATTCACTGATATTTTTCTATACTGTTATAAAAATAGAAAATTTCTATGTTTAGTGCTTAACAAAAGTCGCTTCAATTTATTCCGACCTCAACACACTTGCGACAGGGAACCTAAGAGCCAAACAAATAATGTCTCTCCAGAATATATATAAGTTTAAAATAACAGCACAGAACCAATCACTCATTTAACGAAGAAACTAGATGCCTGGTAGATAATGTCTCTACAGAATATGTATAAGTTTAACATAGCAGTACAAAACACAACACACATGTAAAAAGGAAACTAGATGCCAGTGAGGTTATGTCTCTACAGAATACGTATAACTTTAAATAGAGTCCAGAACACAAGACACATGCGGGCTTTGATGAGCGCGACACCTGCGCGTGTGCTGTGGGCGGTGCAGGTGTTCTGGAGCGAAATGAGGGGCGGTGAGCGGGAGCTGCGGCGTGTTGAAAGGAGCTGTGTGATGTGTGGTGGCCAGGTATGTTAGAAGTGGCAATGGTTGTTACAGCCAAGAGACAGGGTTCTACATTGTAATGTAAGTTTGTGGTGGCTATGGTTGTTACGTCGAAGAGACACAGTTACATTGGAACGTAAGTTTGTAGTGGGTTAGATTGTTACGACGATGGGACGTGGTACTACTTTGGATATTAAGTTCGACCCAAGCACAAAATTATTTGAATTAAGGTTTGGTAAATTCAAAGTAGTTTTATGAATTTAGAAATTATTGGCGAACAATGTAAGGTTTTTAAAAATCAGTGAAGCAATTGATGGTGTGAATATTTTTCGGTAAAGTTGAAGCCTATTTCAACAGGTATTTTTTCATGTTTTCTATAGGTTCAATGTAGTGAAAAATCTAGGATGTATTTCTAAAAAGTGGAACTGCACGTAAAAAAGTTATTTTGTTTTATTCCCCAGGCAGATCATAGAGAAAATATGTTTGTTTTTGTGGATGTCCCATCAATAACATTTCAACTCGATGCCTGTGGCTGTCATCGCCAACCAAGACGCAATGTTGTGTGCTCAACCAGACCGTGGGGAGGAACAGCGGGCTTCAAAATGGCTCCTTTTTGGTTTCTTTGTTCGTGCCACCTGTGCGCTGATCTCCCCATGGGGAGAGTGGCGCATACACGGCCTGGTCCAGCCAAGTGGGGGTCACGATATGGGCTATGAACGAAGCTTCATGTTGAAATGCAAATGTCTGACGGTCACTTGTAGTAGAATTTCATAATGAGCTGGGTTACCTTTACTTTTTAGTGACATGAGCATATTTCGATTTTAAATTTCCGCCACTCTGATGGAAGACAAATATTCTACGACAACGCTCCTTAAATAAAACTAATTTACTTTGAACAACCGTCTCTTTATATGAAAGAAAATAATCCAAGTCTGAGCTTCACGCAAAAAACTCTGAATATTTTTCCCATAAAATTTCAAACACAATTTTTTAACGTTTTCCCGGTCTCTTCCTCCAAATTGGATGTCGTCCGGTGCCGTTCGTGAACTGATTTTGGTACGATGAGCAACGCAGCAGCGAGAAGCCTTGTGGCGCAGGAGAAGTGCGCCGTCCCGTCACCTGCGGCACTGCCTGCGTTGGACTCGGACTGACGGGACCTGCGCTTGGACACCGTGTGCAGAAAATCGGGCCTGGCACCTAGTTTGGATACGTTGTTTTATATGAATTTTTTTTTGGTGTGAGGCTGATGCTTTCCGAAATTTGTTTATTTTAGGTGGTTGTTCGTAATATTTCGAGTGTTTATTTCTCAATGACTTGAAACTATTAATAATGTGTATCAATGAGGTTCATAGTTCCTTTTTTGTACGGGGAATTTCAAATACCTTTTGCTGAAAATTTTGTCATGAATTTGTTTTAAGATATTTTGGATAAATTTGTCGGAGCACACCTCACTAAAGTTTAATATAGATGGATGCGTCTGAGTAACTACGTAAATATATAAGTGATCAATTTTGAGACGCGTATCTCCGCCCCGCACCAGGCTGCAGTGTGAAGGGTGGGCGACTTTGGGGACCCAGCGGAAGTAAGAAAGTATAAAGTTTTTTATATATAAGAAGGTTCTTTTGTTATTATCACTAATTGGCTTCAATTGGGAAATTTTTAAACGTTGGGAAGTTAAACAATTGACTATATTGGAGAAATCGAGGAAACATAAATCAGGGAATTACTGCACCAAATGAAAACTTTGAACAACTGCAAATTCTTACAAGTACCACCTATAGCTGCGGGTAACAACAAATCGGTGGACATGACTGCAAGTGACTTTATCGTTATATCAGATGTGTTATTTACGCAACATTTCCGAGAATAAGATTTTCTCATAAAAATTTTATGAAATATTTATCAGAATTTCTGGTCAAATAGGTAGTTTCAGCTGATGTACAATCGAGAACTAAAGCTGTCAAAAGTTACATTACATTTGAAAACTTTGAATGAAAAAGGAAAAAAATATAAAGGGAAGAATCTCTTATGAAATTTTACGAAAACTCTTACGCTGTTTTGAAGCTATTTTCAGCTTGATTCAAGATAAGAAAAACCAAAATTTAGTTAACAGATTTAGTACCTTTCATAATAGAAATTCATAAAAAATGTATAAAATATTTAAAAGAATTTCTAGGGAAATAAGTAGTTTTGGGTTATTTATAACCGTGTACTGAGGTTGTCAATAAGTTTCTTTTCTTGTGGGAACATTGAACAAAAAAGTGATAGCATACAACTTCAGTATTCGGTTGCATATCAGGTAAAATTACTTATTTCCCTAAAAGTTCTTACCAATATCTCATAACATTTTTATAAAATTCAATTAGTAAAATTTTTGAATCTGAAAGTTGAATTTTAGGGTTCTCCTTGAGCGAATCGATCTGGGATTAACTTTAGAACCATGTTTTCGAAGTCTCAAGATATTTCTAGTGAAAAATGAGGGATGTTTCAATATTTTTATTAGGCGGAATTTTTTGTCAAAAACGGAAGGGTATAGCCGTACTCGAGTGTGTACACTGTACACATACTGGTAGTTACAGCATTGTACACTGTACGCACAGTAAAGATTCATCTCACAGACTTTGGTGTTTTACACTCACTTGTTGAAAGAATAAATTCTCGAATGCACTGTTGCTTAAGATACTGATGGCATATTTAACTTGAGCCTTATATAACATTTTGTTGTTCATAAAAACATAGAGAAGTTCTTACACAAATCATTCTTACGCTTATTTTCGTTCCTTTGCTTATACAGAGACGAGTGTTCGACAGCTGTGACGTGTGACGTGATCCACTCTTTTTATATTTTTCCTTATCAGTTCAAAATGACAGGAGAAAAATATGTCGATGCTCCAAAAATGATCGCCTGCATGTAGAGAACGGACCGCGCCGGTCAATGTTTGAAAAAATAAGTGTTAAGTAAGATGTACTTTGTTTTGATTTTGGTTGTAGACTACTGGAAGTGAAGTTTACTAGTATTTGTCTCAGGTCGCTTGCCGAAAAAACAAATAAATTTATTGTGGTCTATACAGTGGAATGTCAAATTTTTCGAAACATACAAACTTACCATCGATGAAGTGAGTGAATATGAAAATACTAACTTGCGTTGCATGAATTACTGTTGTTTCAATATACTGTACTCTGTTTCAAATAAAAACTCCAGAATGAACTGGTAAATTCTGACAAAAGATGGCGGAAGTTTGAAGGTGAAATTCAAATGAACAGGTGTCACATATGATAAGTCTTCGCCCTGCTATGATTGACATACACTTACACACGCAAGCACGTACACACAACACACACACTTACATGTGTGAGCAGCACCGGCTCTTTAGTCCTTCATTCCGAATGCAGACGTCCGTCATGGCGGTGCCCGGCGTGCGGCTGTTGCTGGTGAGTTGTGGTTGCTGCTCACGTGTTGCTCGTGCGTCATTGTGTTACACTCACGTGTTGCTCGTGCGTCATTGTGTTACTCACGTACTGCTCGTGCGTCATTGTGTTACACTCACGTGTTACTCGGGCGTCATTGGGTTACACTCACGCGTTACTCGTGCGTCATTGTCTTACACTGACGCTTTATTCTTGTGCCATTGTGTTACACTCACGCGTTACTCGTGCTTCATTGTGTTACACTCAGCGTATGTTTGTATTGCTGTATTTCTGTAGCGAAACCTATTGCTGTATATTTTGTATTGCTGTATTTTGACGATCTGGAAATATTTTGATGTGAACGAACGTATTCGAAAGTTGAAGCAGTGGAATACATTTCTGCGCATTTGATTTCGTTCGCTTTCATTTGTTGGAGTCATTCTCACCGGTGGATTTGAATCGAATAAATGAAATGTGATCAGAAACGTGAATTTAAAACACAATTAAAACAACACTAAGTTTCACAAAACGCTCGCGCTCGATGATTTAACAAAAATTTTGAAAAAGATATCGTGTGAAGTTGACTGTGCCATCTCTGATTTGGGTGTTGCTTGATCGTCCGTTGCGGGAGAAAGTAAAGAAACAAGAAAAGTAAAACCGGGAGCGTGCAAATGAAGAGAAAGAAAACAACAACACACAAAGGAGAAGTGGAGAAGTGAAAATTCAAAAATGAATAAAAGAACAGAGATAAAGACGTGACAAAAGTGGAGTAAATTTCACTGATCATCACTTAGTGCCTAGACCGCAATTGGTTTAATGATGTTCATAATTCAACTGAAATTTTGAGTCAATTGTATTGAGCAATTTCGAAAATAGCGAACATCAACTGGATCATGGCTTCATTCAGCTTATGTTAAGCATTTATGAAAATTGATTCTGTCACTACTGGTCGGTCGGCAGCATTATGAAATTCCCCTCCGTGGCCACCGGTGGCGCACGTCGCGGCCAAAGTGTCACAGCCGCACAATTCCCACATTCCCTCTGCCACGCAGGAATGGGAATGTCCCGTCACCTCACACAGGACGCCAGTCCAGTACACACAATCGGTGGTACGAAGGTTACCTCACACACAGTACGTTTACATTCAAACGCACGTCCTCATCCTCTTACACTTCTACGGGGGGCCTTAGAGACGTACGCGCACGCGCACCCGTTCACTTAGCAACGCGCTTGCTGGACACATGTCGTCTAATGTGCCTGTGTTGATATGTAACCTGACTTTAATGAAGTATAAACAGGTTTTGCGGCATAAAACCACTCGTTTTTGACACATGTATAAATACACAACCAACTATTAAGGATATATCACTAGTCTCCACTGACAAACAACTAGTTTTAAACGATGTATAACAAGTTTTTCATGAGATATAATAAATTATTATAAGTTATTGTTTTATGTCTAGGAAACATTCGTTTGTGTAAGATTCATTAGTACTAGCAGGACCCGTGAAAATTTCACGGACAATGTCATCGTTAGCTAAGTAGACCTGTGATAAAATTCCGTCAAAAAAACCTAACCCAACCTATGCTAACCTAACGCTAACCTCACTTAGCAACGCGCTTGCTGGACACATGTCATACGATCTGCCTGTATTGACATGTAACCTGAATGTAATACAATACAACCGGTCTTTTCAGACGCACAACTAATCATTTTCGACACGTGTATATGTACACAATTAGCTTCAAGTAGCAAATCGCTCATCTCTACTGATGTATAACCTATGGTAAGCGATGTATAACAAGCAATTCATAAGACATGATTAAAATCAGTTATTATCATGCATCTAGATAACATTCTCTACAGTGAAATGTACTATTATGCAAATAATTTATTTTTGTTACAGGTGTCCTTCCTCCTTTCGGACATCGGAGGCCCGGTAGCACAAACCAACGCAGTCATCGACTCGCAAGTCCGATTTGGTAGCCCAAGATTCGATAAGTAAGTCACGCCTCGTAGTTTGTGCGCTGAAATTAAGTACTTAGTTCCAGTGGAACTACACTGCATTGTAGAAACATCGTGAGCAATAAGTAAGAGATGTATTCACGTTTGGATGTGGTCTATACCAAGTGGTTTCCACACAGTTTGCTTCAACATAATATCACTCAATGAACAAGTCTTAGTCAAGGCTCGTGAAAGCAATGAAACAATTCTTGTTATTTTTAACAGCCGCTACGCCACAGTAAAAATTACAGAGTTTTCTTTTTTTTAGTTATGGGATAATTGCCCAACACCCGCCACATCACCGCAGAAATTGCAGGGTTTTCTTCTTCTTTTCCAGTTGTATGATATGCTTCGGTACGTTCAACGCACTGCCCAACATAGACTGCAGTGTGCTTGAAAAACTCGAAGAAGACGGAACTTTACCGTACCTGTTGCCATGTGAGAGCGATGGTGACTGTCCCCCTGGGGACTGCTGCTGCAGCCATCTCGCGGGCTGCGAGTTTCGGAGGTGCATCACCAACTCCCAATATTTCCCTGGGCCGGCGGTGGTGGTGTGACTGCAGGCTGTGGTATGTCGTTGGTGGTCACACTTGTGACCACACGCAGCTGTCGACATGTGTACCCCTGGTTTGTATTGCGATGTCGATGAAATAAAGAGCTTTTCTGAAACTATTTGCTTTCGTGTTTCCTCCACACCTCTTTGTTCTTGCTCTGGCTGGAGAGTTAGTCCTGGCCACAGGATGGCAGTCATTAAATGGTCGGAAATCAACGCAAGTTGAGCTGAGATGCACGGGTTTCAGAGCCACCAAACTTTGAAGCGGTTTTTGATCGCTTTCAAACCGCGGCGCTCGGTAGCGTTTGTGTCAAGGGACCTCACATGTTCAGCTGAGGCGTGACGCGAGCTGCTGCAGCTCTGATAGTCAAGTGGCCACACACACACACGCTCACATGTGTGCTGCACATTGGAAAGTGCCGCACGCACATGCTTCTGAAATTATGGAATTTAATGAGATATTTGGAAGAATTTCTCGTCAAATACGTAATTTTTTAATGAAAACTGAGTATTGACATTGTCAAAAAGTTTCATTGCTGTTGGAAACTTTGGAAAAGTGCATACCCTTACATTTTTTCCAAAAATTTAGCTAAGTGAAAATGTTGGAACTTTTCTGATTTCCCACTAAAAAAACTAGAGAATTTAAAAATGCGGTTGTAAAGTTATTCTAAGCCTGACTCGCCCAAGTAAAACCACTTGACCCGCATCCCAAATATATATATATATATATATATATCACATTCTCGCGTTGCTGAACTTATCGGCTGCAAGGCTCGGCATTAGGGTTTGCATAACGGGATCCAGGATGATTTGGGGCTGAAATTTCCTGGAATGGGAAATCCTTCTTTCCCTGAAATTCCCTAGATTCTAAATAGTATATATATTTCAAGATATGAATGAGAAAATAACTTAAAATCAGGCTGCTTAATATGATTAATCAAATAGAGAGCACAAGACGGGACTTAAGTGTTTTAATATTATTGCAATTTCAATCACTACACAGCGTAGTCTATGCTATCTTATAGTATAGTTCAACTATTGCATCAGAATATATTTTGTGGTTTGATTTTGCAGGTAATAAAGAATAGACTGTGATGGATACGATGTTGTAGAAACTAAAGCCTTTGTGTGGCGATACTATGTTGAAGATGCAACTGTAGAAAGTTCGAAGTGTATAAAGTGCGGCAAGAGTTTACTTTGCAGAGGCTGGTCTACCAGTGATTTGTTACGTCACCTAAAGAGTGAACACAACATAGTGAAGCCTGAAACTGTAGACCCAGTTGCGTCAACTAGTAGCTCAGAAGATAGAGTTCGTATTGGAACAAAGCGCTCTCATGCAAGAGAAAGCACTAAACCTAAACAAACAAAAATAACAACTTTCCTTCTCAGATAAAGGGTTTTCACTCCCTAAATCGTCAAATACTGTGATGGGCATGGACAAAAAATTACAATAGCATAAATGTAAAAACATGAAGAAATCCCGGGATTGTCTTCCCGAAATTTTCATTTTGTCCCTTGATTTCAAGCCCTACTCGTGATACAGCTTTGCATTCGTGATGAAGTAACAAACTCTACGGATATGGAACCGAATATTTCAGTATCTGAATGGTTGTGCGCTGTTCCAAGTATTTCATAACCACATACTTGAAGATTCTCTGCGTCATCGATGAATGCATGTTGAATAAATTCTATGAATAACCAAGTGCTGCTACATTTGAAATACTTTTCCTGAAAATCCTTGTCTATATTAACTCAGGATCTGTATGTCAAGACGTTTTAAAAACCAATAAGGGTTATGGTATCATCTTTTTTGTGATTAAACTATTTTTCTTTCTTTTCTTAATTGAAAGCTCTTGTCGTATGAAATCAAATGCAATGAGAGATGATAAATAAATCAAATGCAATGAGGGATGATAAATTTAGCAGAAGGCAATTAGGGAAATGAGCTGCAGTGAAGGTATAGAAAAATTCTCTCATAGAGAAACTTTTCCGTAATAGTTTTCTCTGAACAGGCTTTCTGTGTATTCGAAAATAAATTTTAACAGGATACAGAAAAAAAACAATCAAATGATTTCATTAGAGGATTCCGAATAAATAGATTTAATAGCATGAGCAAACACTTTTGTTAAAATTGTACTAAAAGCTTGAGGACAGGCGGCGCGAATATAGAGCACCTCGGGTGGCGGGCCGGTTTGACAGTCTGAAAACGAAGAAACAGGGCTGGGCGAAACAGACGGCACAACTCACTAACCCGCTCAATCACACGTACACGCTAAAGAGCCAGAACCCCCAAATCAATTAGGTATGTTTTTTACACAGGTAATTTCACTTATAAATATAATAGTATTAACAAATTTCAAGTAAATCCTATCTATGACAAAATAAAGATTCGAAATACAATTTTGGTATCATTGGCACACCTCCAGATTATACTTGAGTATTAAATCAGGGAGTACGTACCCTGGCCTCAATACATGAACAATGCTATTGCTTAGTTCGGAAAAAACCCACATCGTAAGCTGGATTTGGAAGTTTACCCTAACCCAGGTTCACCGAAGCTAGCCCAGTGTAGACCACGTCAGACATCGAAGGCAAGTTTTCACGAGTTCGACTCACGTCTGAACTAGCGGGTCTACGGCGCACTGGGAGCAGGTGCAGTGGGGGCCTCCAGGATCAACGGCTGCCCAACGCAGGCCGCGCAGGGTTGGACCTCTACTCAGCTGACATGGCGTATGATCTCTCTGCGGAACTCAAATGAAGAAAATTCCCGGGGTAAAGTACGGAGATGGACAAATTGTGCCGTGCAGGAGTAAAGTTGAAAGATGGAGTGCGTGTCGTTCTGCACCGATTCTTCAAGACGATGCTGGTATAGGCTCAAAATGCAAAAGGTTACGTGATGACTTCCTGGAGCGTAGGGCGTCGAAATTTTAAGGGTTTTATGGGTTTAAACTTTCACCACGGCTTACGAAAAATGGGTTGCAATTTATTTTTAAAAAGGCTTTTTGAAACAGAAGGGAGGTAAATGAAGAAGAAGTAATAAATGAAGTCACGTAAGATCTATTGAAGCCAAATTACCGATTTGATACTCCATTTTCTACCATCGCCCCATACTTTGTTGGGACTATATTGCTTATAGAGCTCTTTGAATGTTCATAGAGACTCTAACTTTTTCATATTCATTTTAACTTAAAACTGTGATCTGGTTTTTATTCCCTAAATCATTTTCAGAGTTTGTATTTGGACACATGTGATTTAGAAGCCACATTCATATTCAAGGTTGGGTTGCATACCATTCACTGATTTTTTCCAGTACTGTTAGAACAATAGAAAAATTTCAATGCCTAGTGCTTGACAAAAGCTGCTTCAATTTATTTCTTCCTCAACACACTTGTGACAGAGAACCTAGGAGCCAGACAAATAATATCTCTACAGAATACGTTCAAGTTCAACATACTAGTACAGAACACAACACACATGCGAGCTTCGATGAGCGCGACACCTGCGCGTGTGCTGTGGGCGGTGCAGGTGTTCTGGAGCGAAATGAGGGGCGGTGAGCGGGAGCTGCGGCGTGTTGAAAGCTGCGCTCTGTGTTGAGTGGTGCTGAGTGCTGTGTGGTACTGTGTGGTGCCCTGGTGTCTCCACTTGGAGTTTCTGTCATCATCTATTTTCTTTCTACACCGTATTTGTGAGTGTTCAGTGCAGAGGGAACTAAAGACTTGAAAAGAATAAAATAGTGGTGAAAGTAGGCGTTAAAACTAAGCCTTCTTAAAAGCTACAACGGAATTTTTATGATGTGTTTGTGTTTATTGAAAGGTTACAGGTCGGAGGACTGAATTACCTCACAGAGATCGAAGGATCTTGCCTGTTTGAGTTATGAAATAAATTGTAATTTGTCGATAACAACGTACAATCCCAGTGAAGTCATTGAAGAGTTTAACCAACACTATTGAAGAAAAAATAAATAATGTTAGCTGTTACCTCGCCCACAAAAAAGAACAATGTAGAAACAAAATTGATCAAACTTTAGAAATATTTCACAAAAATCGTAGAATTTCTTAATTGAGGAAAGCGAAAAATTAGTTGATGTAATGGTGACTCCCATACGTCAGTCTTCATTTGTTGCTGGTCGAACTTGACATTTTTCTGTGGTATGTTATTATTATAGCTAGTATTATAATGCAATAACAATTTGTTACCTAATAATAGTGAAAGTAATAAAGATTTTTAAAATTATTATCATGAGAGGATCAGTGACTTGGATGCTATTTGATGTCAATTTGTCATCTCCTTACATAGCAGTGAGATTTTTTACGAAAAAGATAAAGTGCGAATTTTACCAAAATAAGAATATCACAAATATGGAAATATTTTATTATCAAACAAATAGTATCAATCATTGTGTCTTTTAAAACTTTCTGGAGTCCTTTACTGCTAAAGCATGTAGGAAATTACGGGAGATGATACAGTCCATTGCCTTCCTCGTGCTTCTGATACAAACGGAACTCTAGTACCGTTGTTCCATTGCCCTCCTCGTGCTTCTGGCATCAACGGAACTCGAGTACCGTTGGTCCATTGCCATTCTCGCGCTTCTGGCACCAACGGAACTCGAGTACCGTTGGTCCATTGCCATCCTCGTGCTTCTGGCACCAACGGAACTCTGGTACCGTTGCTCCATTGCCATCCTTGAGCTTCTGGCACCAACGGCGAGCGTTAATTGGACGTGCGTGTGCTGTGCAGGTTGTAACCAGGACGCTGAAGTGAGGCGTTACGGCATGGCGCGTACCTCGATGTTGGTGGCACTGGTGGTGGTGGTGGTGATGGTGGTGAGTGGTGAGTGGTGGTGGTGGTGGTGGTGGTGGTGACACTGGTGGTGGTGGTGGTGGTGATGGTGGTGAGTGGTGGTGTTGGTGGTGGCGGTGATGGTGGTGAGTGGTGGTGGTGGTGGTGGCGGTGGTGGTGGCACTGGTTGTAGAAAAACCTTATCGAATGCTCAAAACTTCGAGGTCTCTTCCTTAATTACAAATTTACTATCGCAAAGGAGATTAACCAAATTCACCACCGCAAAGACTTTTAATTTTGATGAATTTTGTGGAGTCACAGGTTTTGAGCGAATGAATTCACAAGTTTCAAGTTTCAGAAAATTCGAAGGATAAAATTGCAGAGGAGTTAAACGGCAGTCTTTTGGATGACCGAGGCAGGCCGTGCACGAGCGGAGCATCCCGGGCAGGCAACCCGGATGGAGGACCCTCGCGATCGCCCAAGGAGCATGGATTGCTGGAGGAAGACTTATCGATTATAGTACTATACACGAATATACTTTCAATATTATGCACGAACGAATAGACTTTTAATATTATACACGATCGAATAGATTTTTATTATAATACACGATCGAATAGATTTTTATTATAATACACGATCGATTAGATTTCAAATATTATGCACGATCGAATAGATTTCAAATATTATGCACGATCGAATAGGTTTCAAATATTATGCACCAACGAATAGATTTCAAATATTATGCACGAATAGAGTTTTGGTATTATGCGCGAATAGAGTTATGGTATTATGCGCGAATGGAGTTATGGTATTATGCGCGAATAGAGTTTTGGTATTTCATATTGAAGCCCTGGCCCCGGCTATCGCCACAGATTAGGGAAAACCTAGCTTCACGAGTCGCGTTGAATAGCAACCCGTACAGAGGATCACCGAGGCTAGCCTGATTAATGCCTGCTTCAGACATCGGGAAATAAAGGCCGCCCGACTTACATCTGCCACTCAGGCTACGGCGTGCAGGTGTGCGGGCGAAGTGAAGTCTCCAGAGGCCAGCGCCCACAAGACGCAGGCCGTGCCGGATATGTGCCTTAGCCCATCATCGTTTCGTGGGCTCTCGAATATAAAGGCAGTTGATGAAGCACGGAGATGTGTGCGCCGCTGAGGCTGAAATGGGTCTGCCTCTCTCAGGTGTCGTGACTCGAGGAAACCGTCTGTAATGGTCTTCATACTTTATGAATATCGGGCGGCCTCCCAGAGTGTATTTTAACTTTGAAATTTAATTAAAATATTTTATTACAACTCGCGAAGGCTAGTCTCCCCAATCGCAGAAAATTAGCGTAAAATAAGGTTTTATTTTAGACACTGGTGGTGGTGGCGGTGGTGGTGGTGGCGGTGGTGGTGGTGGTGGTGGTGGTGGTGGTGGCACTGGTGGTGGTGACACTGGTGGTGGTGGCGGTGGTGGTGGTGGTGGTGGCACTGATGGTGGTGGCGGTGGTGGTGGTGAGTGGTGGTGGTGGTGGTGGTGATGGTGGTGAGTGGTGGTGGTGGTGTTGGTGGTGAGTGGTGGTGGTGGTGATGAGTGATGGTGGTGGAACTCGTAGTGATGATATATAGGAAGCGTTCAATGTCAAGATTTGTTCAGTTTAAAGTTTCAATCAGCATTCTATTCATCACGGAACCTCACATAAAATTTGGCACCAAAGCTGTAGTCGCGCAGTAACGCAGTAGTGATGTTATAGATCGTGTGGGATAGGCTGATAAAATGGTGCAGTAGACCATTTGGAGCAGAAGATTACTTTGAAGTAGTAGATCACTTTAAATCAGTAGATCACTTTAGAGTAGCAGATCAATTTGAAGTCGTAGATCATTTTGGAGTAGTAGCAACATTGTTTCAATTTCATCTCTGAATTCATGGGGCGTTGATTGTGTTCCAGCAACAGGGCATCATTATTATTTAAGTATTACAAATTTAACATTTTATATATAGTGACCGTAGTGTCGTCACTAGTGGCACTTGTCGTCACAATAGCTTTTTTTACTCAGGCGGCGGTGGCGGCGAGGCATGCGGAGTTACGCCTGATTTTACCCGACAAGCTCGCACCTTCGTGAGTTATGTCTGTATGAGCTATATTAATTTGAATTATGTCTATGTGAGTTATGTCTGTGTGATTTATGCCTGTGTGAGTTATGTCTGTATGAGCTATGTTAATTTGAATTATGTCTATGTGAGTTATGTCTGTGTGATTTATGCCTGTGTGAGTTATGTCTATGTGTGCTATGTCTATGTGAGGCATGTTTATGTGAGCTATGTCTACGTGAGTTATGTTTATGTGAGTTATGTTTATGCGAGCTATTTCTATGTAAGTTATGTCTATGTGATTTATGCCTGTGTGAGTTATGTCTATTTGAACTATGTCTATGTGAGTCATGTTAATGTGAGCTATGTCTATGTGAGTTATGTTTATGTGAGCTATGTCTGTGTGAGCTATATGTGTTCGAGTTATGTATATGTGAGTTATACCTGTGTAAGTCATGTTCACATGATTTGCCCGCGCACTTTACGTAGTTTCATAAAATCTGAGCAAAAAGCTGAATTCCGGAACAAAACTTTATATTGAAGAGGAACTGCGTTCAAGTGGACAAGTTTGCGCCGCCGCTGCGCAGAGGCGGCGCTGCCAGTCGCGGGAATGCGGCCCTGGTTGACTGCGGCCTGCCCCTGATCACTTCGGTATTTTTGAGCTACTCAGCAGCATACTCGCCTATTTTTCCATGAAACAATAGATAGTAAAAGTAACTGAGGAAAATATTTGCTCCTTATCAACTCACTCAGCTAATTTACCAAGAAACAATAAACAATACCAAGTGGCTGATGCCAAACTTCAGTTCACAGAAAGTGTCTTGCGTTTCTGATAGTCACAGCTTGCACCACGGAGGGGCGCGACAGTTGCAAATTTTCAGAACACTGCAACGGGGTGACGAATGCTGCAGAAGCATTTGTGGTAATGATTGTTAGTACCAAGTGACAAGGTAAATCAAGGCGACGCAAGTTTGTACTGGCTATTATTGTTACTACCAAGAGACAGGGTTATACAACGGCACGTGTGTTCGACCCAAACACAGAATAATGTAAATTTAGATTATGTGATTTCAAACTAGTTTTTAAATTAAGACATGAGTGGAAGGCAGGAGTTTTGTTTTTCAACACCAATGAAGCAGTTGATGGAATGAGCTTTTTTCAGGAAAGTTTATAGCTGTTTTAACCCGTGTTTTTCTAAGTTTTCTAATAATTTCAATACAGTGATGAAATATGTTTGTGTATGTACCCATCTATAACATTCTTTCAACTCACTGCCTGTGGCCGACACCACCAACCAACACGCAATGTTGTGTGCTCAACCAGACCGTGGGGAGGAACAGCTGGCTGCAAAATAGCTCCATTTTGGTCCCTTTGTTCGTGCCACCTGTGCGCTGATCTCCCCATGCGGAGAGTGGCGCACACACGGCCTGGTCCAGCCAAGTGGGGGTCACGATATGGGCTGTGAACCAAACTTTGTGTTGGAGTAATAATATCGGTGACGGTCACTTGTAAAAGAATACAATGACTAGTTGGGTTAACTTAACTTGGGGGTGAAATAAGCACAAATTAGTTTTAAATTTTCGTTGCTCTATCCTTAGGATACTAACCATGTCAACACTTTGTACATAAAACTAATTCATTTTGAACTACCGTTATTTTATCATAGGGAAAATATTTCACGAAATAACTTCACATAAAATGTTACAAAATTTTATGCAGCAAATCCGAACAGAATGTTTTATTGTTTTCCTTGTCTCTTCCACCAGATACAGGAGTTGCCCTCAAAGGCCGATTGAAGCATCTGTGTTCTGCTATTGGTACGACGAACAATGCAGCAGCGATAGGTCTTGTGACGGAGGAAGGTGCTGTGCCGTCACGTGCGGCACTGCCTGCGTGTGAGCCGGACTGGCGGGACCTTCGCTGGGACACCGTGTGACAAATAAAATATCGGCACTATAGCAGGTGACGGAAACGAAGTAGGCTTACAAGAATTTATTGATAAACAAACAAAACGAATCCTAGTCTTGGGTAACCGAGGATAAGGGGAGTGTTGTGCACCCCATCAGCGCGCTCAGA
Source organism: Morinoia aosen (assembly GCA_030386875.1). Taxonomy (NCBI): domain Eukaryota; kingdom Metazoa; phylum Arthropoda; class Malacostraca; order Amphipoda; family Talitridae; genus Morinoia; species Morinoia aosen. The sequence goes on from CM059562.1 coordinate 14,580,019, forward strand.
AACCCCAGTGCCTGACACAACTGTCGGGGAGAGAAAACCGAATACTATTAGAAATTACGTTTCAGCGTAAATATTGAATAACAATTAAGTTCATTGAGGACGGTGGCCGTCTAGCGGTCCACGCAAGTCGCGTAATTTAGTAATAGTAACAAGGTAATTAAGTTCGGTGGCCGTCTAGCGGTCCACGCAAGTCGCGTAATTTAGTAATAGTAACAAGGTAATTAAGTTCGGTGGCCGTCTAGCGGTCCACGCGATCAAAGTAATTTAGTAATTCAAGTAATTTAGTAATTCAAGTAATTTAGTAATTCAAGTAATTTAGTAATTCAAGTGATTTAGTAATTCAAGTAATTTAGTAATTCAAGTAATTTAGTAATTCAAGTAATTTAGTAATTCAAGTAATTTAGTAATTCAAGTAATTTAGTAATTCAAGTAATTCAAAGTTATTCAGTAATTCAAAGTTTCTCTCCTATTTATAATTTAAGGTTGACGAGACTGACAGAAACTGCTCGACAGACAAATATGAAATGGCGCTGACCATAACTATGTCTCACCATCGAATAGGCAGTAGTGTCTCTCAGCCGTCCAGAGGCGAGGAGACGGGACGAGCATCGTAGCGCAGCGCAGGGGAGGTGGAGGAGGAGAGCCTAGCAGGCCATGGTTGCTCCCAGGTCCATCAACGAGGTGTAAAGGCCCTTACGATGGTCAGGTCGCAACTCCGTAATGGCGCACAAATGATCGGTTGATGAAGTTAATATCCGTACAGTCCAACAGTCACAACGCACCATTTGCACTGGTGTATGCTGTAGACACTCGAAACAGGATTAAAAGTTATAGGCCACAAAGAACACTTCAATTGCCAAAGTTCAGCTGCCGGTGTGAGTTAGGGTCGAAATCAGAGCCCGAAGGGAATTCGCTAGTGAAATGAGGTGAATCCCTGTTGTGGCGCCGAGAATGCGCAGAGGTGAGCAGCCGCGGCCGATTCTTATACTTCGTCTTAATGATTAGAGAAACATAGAAAAGGTCAGCGCCATAAATTTTAAATTGACAATTGAATTTGAAAAATAAATTAAGTTAAAGTTATTGAATATAAGTAAATTATGAAATTGTTATTGAACTCAAAATTAACTTTAGTGAATTTTCTTCACTGCCCGCGGGGGGATTCGATCGCTAATCAAGGATCGATTGAATGTTATCATAATTGCTAGGAAACAAACCATTTCACATCTGTAATGTGAAAGTCTACAACAATCTTACAACTAAGGGTAGCGCGCACTACATATTTGCGTACGCGCCAGGGCGCAACTTCGAGCTACGTTGCGGGCGCGACGGAAGCGTCTCCGTCGGTAGGCTCGCGCTAGTATCATCAACGCTTGCTTCTCTAAGTAGAGGAATCACGGAGGTTACATGACGTTTCACTATTTCTCCAGATTTTCCTTTCCTAGCAGTTACATCAGTAACTTCTCCTAAACTATTAGAAATACACTTGGTTACGACTGCCATGGGGTAGTCATATGCTTTCAAATATTTGTCTTTCAAGAGTATTACATCACCAATTTTTAGTTTTGCATGAAGTACGGGGCGATAGCGGTTATTTTTATCAGTAGCTTGTCTGATCAACGTGCCAACGAACTCAGCATTGTAAGTTTTTATTAAATTTCTCTGAACATTGCGAAGCTTAGTTAACTCTTTCCGCAAAGCATCTGAGGTGCCAGGAAGCTGCCAGTCCTGATCGGCATTGTCGTTCGTTTCTAGAGCCGGGATAAGATTAGGAGATATTAATTCGCGGCCTTTAACGAGAAGTTCCGGAGTAAGAGGGGCTGGCATTCGTGCTACGTCTTCGCTGCGTAAGCTTTCGCGGAAAGCTACTGGTCGTTTGTTCATCAAAAAGATAGTTTGTGCTACGAGAAAGTTAAAATCATCCCGCGTTAACACAGATTTACGCACAGCACCGTGCATTAATCTTTTTACTAGCTTGACACAAATTTCGATAGTTGAACCCAATGCGCTATGACCTTTGAAATACTGTTCAAATTTAACCGATTCAATTCCGGTCTCCAAAAGGTAAGTTTTTGCTTCTACAGCTGACAAATGGGAAGAGATAATGTTTGCGCCAGCCACAAGCTGGGTACCAAGATCGGAAAATACCCTAGCTGGTAGCCCGTACTCGAAGGTGTGCATTTGAAAAGCTTTAAGAAAGCTCCTCACAGAAAGATCAGAGCAAACCTTCAAATTCACCGCTCTGCTCCATAAGCAAGTAAATGCAAGAATCCACACCTTATGATTATTCCCGTTATTTTTGGTAAGGAAAGGACCAATATAATCAATATAGGTGAACCTGAAGGGTTCGCATGGAGGATTCGAACGGAAATCTCTGTATGAATTTTGAGAGAGCTTGACGGGGCGGTTGTTTAACCTACCGCAAACTGCACAATTTTTTAGTACCTTGCGCACCGTACTGAATGGTTTTGGCAACCAGAATTGTTTTCGCAAGTGCGAAAGAACGCTGTAGCAGCCCGAATGGGCCAATTGAAGGTGCGCGTCTCTGATAATTGCATCAGTAAGCGAACCGTTTTCTAGCAATATCGGGTAAGTGCTGTCATTAGCATGACCTCTGCTGAATTTACTTTTGACTTTGAGAAGACCGTCCCTGTCGAGAAAGATGTTTAGTCTACTAACAGGAGGAGGGATATCTTTAAGGTTTTTTGATTTTGAATTAAAAAAGCTGAGAATGTCAGCGAAATTTGCTTTTTGATGAGACGCAAGCACATTTCGATAAGCCTCCTGATAGATTTCTTTCTCATTCGACGGTTCGTCACCACTGGCTAGTCCCAATTTTTTTGCTTTAACTCTAGCTTTCAATATACTCGCATATTTGAGTACGTTGAAAGTCACACGAACAATTTTTCGAAAAGACGAGTACTTCTCGACAGGGACTAATGGTTTTCTCTCACCCTCAATGCTGTCCTTGCCAAACGAATATTACGTTCAAACGAAAAAAAGTTACTGAAAAACGAGGAACATTTGTTCATGATAGATGACGTGTTTAAAGAACAGGAACAGTCGGGAGTGATAGAAAAAATTGACAATGTACAAACATTCATTGAGGAAAATCCTCAACATAGTTATTTGCCCCATATGGGCGTTTTCAGATTGGAGCGAGAAACTACAAAATGCAGAGCAGTTTTTCTTTCAAATCTCGCTCAATCTTCTAAAAACGGAGCTATCTCTTTGAGCCACAACCAGGTTATGCACTCCGGGCCTAGCCTTAACCAAAAAACACAGTTGTGTCAGGCACTGGGGTTTCTGAGCGCGCTGATGGGGTGCACAACACTCCCCTTATCCTCGGTTACCCAAGACTAGGATTCGTTTTGTTTGTTTATCAATAAATTCTTGTAAACCTACTTCGTTTCCGTCACCTGCTATAGTGCCTGATATTTTAATTGTCCAGTGCAACCAGTGCAAATGGTGCGTTGTGACTGTTGGATTGTACGGATATTAACTTCATCAACCGATCATTCGTGCGCCATTACGGAGTTGCGACCTGACCATCGTAAGGGCCTTTACAGCTCGCTGATGGACCTGGGAGCAACCATGGCCTGCTAGGCTCTCCTCCTCCACCTCCCCTGCGCTGCGCTACGATGCTCGTCCCGTCTCCTCGCCTCTGGACGGCTGAGAGACACTACTGCCTATTCGATGGTGAGACATAGTTATGGTCAGCGCCATTTCATATTTGTCTGTCGAGCAGTTTCTGTCAGTCTCGTCAACCTTAAATTATAAATAGGAGAGAAACTTTGAATTACTGAATAACTTTGAATTACTGAATAACTTTGAATTACTTGAATTACTAAATTACTTGAATTACTAAATTACTTGAATTACTAAATTACTTGAATTACTAAATTACTTGAATTACTAAATTACTTGAATTACTAAATTACTTGAATTACTAAATTACTTGAATTACTAAATATCTTGAATTACTAAATTACTTGAATTATTAAATTACTTGAATTACTAAATTACTTGAATTACTAAATTACTTGAATTACTAAATTACTTGAATTACTAAATTACTTGAATTACTAAATTACTTGAATTACTAAATATCTTGAATTACTAAATTACTTTGATCGCGTGGACCGCTAGACGGCCACCGAACTTAATTACCTTGTTACTATTACTAAATTACGCGACTTGCGTGGACCGCTAGACGGCCACCGAACTTAATTACCTTGTTACTATTACTAAATTACGCGACTTGCGTGGACCGCTAGACGGCCACCGTCCTCAATGAACTTAATTGTTATTCAATATTTACGCTGAAACGTAATTTCTAATAGTATTCGGTTTTCTCTCCCCGACAGTTGTGTCAGGCACTGGGGTTTCTGAGCGCGCTGATGGGGTGCACAACACTCCCCTTATCCTCGGTTACCCAAGACTAGGATTCGTTTTGTTTGTTTATCAATAAACTCTTGTAAACCTACTTCGTTTCCGTCACCTGCTATAGTGCCTGATATTTTATTTGTCATGGCGCTGTAGACAGGATGGCGAGACTCTGTCATTCACGTTAGGTTTCGGGATGAGCTGGTAGCGTTGGGGGAGGCGGAGGTTTCTATCTATTCCTTCAATCTCTCTAAATACTTACCTAATTCTTCATTATGGCTCCGCCTGAGCTACCTTCTGAGAGTTTAGAGTACTTGGTGGCCTTTCGTGGACACGTGCGGGCTCAGGTAACAAAGCTTTATTCTAAGCTTGTTGCTGAAGGTGCGCACTTTTCCCAAACCGAAATTTCTTCCTATTTAGCCAAGGTATCTGAATATCAGACGGAATTACTTAGGTTGAACTTCAAAATTTCGCCTATCATTTTTTCAAAGCACGGCGAGAGCTCGCAATTTGCGGACGAACTAGACGTCGCTGAGACCTATGCCGACAAACTTACCGAGTGTTCAGTGTTACTCAATGAAGCGCAGGCAAATGAGGGTGCTAATATCAGCGCGCTAAATGTTAGCGCACTATCTACCGCTGTAAAACCTAACAACCTGAAGCTGCCGTAGCTTCCATTACCTTCATTTAGTCGTGCAAAGGGCGAAACTCTGGCTGCGTTTCTTGCATCGTTCGAATCTGTAATTGCGGCTTACCATTTGTCTAGTTACGAAAAGTTTGTTTTTTTGAAAAAACAGTTGAAAGCGGAACCTCTAGTTCTTGTAGAATCGCTCGAAATTACTGAGCAGTCGTACGAAGCGGCAGTTGATCTGCTCAAAAAAGCATTCGCTAGTGATGTTGCCCAAAAATTTGATGTACTCTGCCGTCTTAGAGATTTGAAATGTGCTGATAAGCCCTATGAATTTATTGGAGAGATGCGCGTTGTCAAAGAACTGTTCAAAACTCTTAAAATAGACTTAAACACGGTTCTTCAGTTTTTTGTCTGGGAGGGTTTGACCGCAGAGCTGCAAACGCAGTTAGTCAGCATTTGTAACACAAACAAACCGTCCTTAGAACAAATTGAAGACAATATTTTTAAAGCAATTGATCGCTCCAGTGAGGTACGCCGTAGGAATCGCAGGTCGGACGCTAAGCCAAGCGGTGTATCTAGCAGATTTGCACCAGCAGCTGATCTCGAAACCTTAGCAGTTAGCGTCAGCTCTAAGCAGCAATCTGCAGCTAAAGCAGGAGTTCGGTTTTGCACATTGTGCCGTGATAGTGACGGACAAAAAGTCACATCGCATTCTACGCGTGACTGCCCTAATTTCAAATCGCCTGAGGCTAAACTAACTCGACTCGCGAGTATGAATGCATGCACGATATGTGGCTATGCAAATCACGACACCTCTAACTGTAGGTACGATTTCAAAATGACGTGCCTCCATTGTAGTGGTAAACATATGACTTTCTTGGGCCCGTCTTATACCACTAAAACTGGCGATACCAACGACAGAAGTTCGAAGACAATCGTTCCTGCTAAGCAGTCGAGAGCGCGCGCAAAGAAAGCCAGTGTGAATACTGGCACTGTATGGACGGGGACAGCAGTTCGTTCGGGCGTCGGTAAGGAAGCAATTCTTCCTACTTTCACTTGTGATATAGGTGGTGTCGTTGTTCGTGCTATGAAAGACTCGGGATGCCAATCTAATTTTATTGAGCTAGAATTAGCCAAATCAATTTCACTTCCTGTTGTCGAAAGAAACCTTGAAGTAACCATTCATGGCTTCAACGAAACCAGTGACTATTTGACTCAGGAAGTAGAAGTACCATTGAAGCTGAGTAATTCTACAGTGCTGGTGCGTGCTCTGTGTGTACCTAAAATTAAAACTAAACTCAATGTTGACGGTCTGGGTGAAATTGTAAACGCGTTCCGTAGTAAAAATTACAAGCTTGCTGATCAGAACTTGTCAAGCTCGTCTAATACAATCTCTGATATCAAATTCGTGCTAGGCACCAATGACTCTCATGTACTGAAAGAAAAGCACGTAGAGTTAGGGCTCCCAGTGCCTTCCGTGTACTCGGCTACTGATGAGGGCGTGCTGTTGCTTGGTAACTCAAAACGCATTTTAAACAATTTACAGTATCTGAAGTTTAACGATGCATGCGACTCTGTTCCTGCTGTAGTTGAAGCTAACCTGTGCGTTGAGAGCTCCATACCGACTAGTGACGACTCGCTGACCAAATCTAACGTCGATAATTCACAATGTATTCTCCTCAATGAGGGTGAAATCGACGACTCAAAGTTAAACGAAGCAGCTGACTTGCTAAGACGTCAATGCTCAAAAGTCTTGAATTATGACGATCGTGTTTACGACGAAGACTCGACTGAAGTAAATGACAAAATTGTAAAGACTGTTCTGAATGACACCAGACGAAAACCTGACGGTCGCCTCGTCATGCCCATAATTTGGAGGTCTGAAGTGTCGGCTATGTTAGGGAACAATGCTGTCCTTGCCAAACAAATATTACGTTCAAACGAAAAAAAGTTACTGAAAAACGAGGAACATTTGTTCATGATAGATGACGTGTTTAAAGAACAGGAACAGTCGGGAGTGATAGAAAAAATTGACAATGTACAAACATTCATTGAGGAAAATCCTTAACATAGTTATTTGCCCCATATGGGCGTTTTCAGATTGGAGCGAGAAACTACAAAATGCAGAGTAGTTTTTCTTTCAAATCTCGCTCAATCTTCTAAAAACGGAGCTATCTCTTTGAGCCACAACCAGGTTATGCACTGCGGGCCTAGCCTTAACCAAAAAATCACTACAGCAGTTTTGCAGCTTAGGTTCGATGAGAAGCTAATGTGCTTCGACCTAAAGAAAGCGTTCCTTCAAATAGCTTTGAGCGAAGCTGACTCTAGTAGACTTCTGTTTTTTTGGTACAAAAACGTGGCGAAAAAAGACTTTTCACTTGTGACTTACCGTAACTTGCGACTCCCATTCGGACTTAGATGTTCACCAACCTTGCTGATGCTTGCCATGTACAGATTGTTGTGCGTAGATACAGATGCTGATCCTCCTCGCTTGCGAGCTGTAAAAGCGTTGTTCTACGCGCTCACTTACGTCGACAACGGTGCGTTCTCTGGGTCTTCGCAGGAGGTCAGGTACGCGTACAAGCATTTGTGTTCAATATTTGCCCCGTACAAATTCGAGGTGCAGAAGGTTGTCACCAATGACTCTGACGTACAAAATACCGCAGACAGTGAAACGCAACAACCCACGCCGACAGTGGTGAACTTGCTGGGCTTAAATTGGGACCGAAATAAAGACACTCTTTGTACGAAACAAATCCTTTTGGACAAAGACGCTAAAACCAAACGAGCCATTCTTAGTACGATAGCTCAACAATACGATGTCTTTGGCTTTCAAGCTCCGCTGTTAATAAGAGCTAGACTCTTCATGCATTCTTTGCAGCGTAATAGCGAGTTAGGTTGGGACGATATTCTTTCTGAAGCTGCTCTTAGAGAATGGAAGCTGATAGCCAGACAAGCTAATACCGCCCCAGTAATCAAAGTGCCAAGGTTCCTAGGAAAGCGCGGTAGCGCGTTCAAACTGCTGGTGTACACAGACGCTAGTAAGACAATGTACGCCGCCGTGTTGTACTTGCAAGAGTTAGAGACTGGCCAGTTGGGTTTCATTTCCGCCAAAAATAAAATCGTGAATGCCCAACTTGAACTAAAAAGCATACCTGCGTTAGAGCTTCAAGCGGTGACATTGGGGGTAGAAGCATTTTCAGAGTTCATGAATGAATTGAGTAGTAGCAAGTGCGAGTTCCCCATCAACATTGTTCAAGCTACTCTCTTCACTGACAGCTTAATAACTCTGCACTGGCTGAATGCTTATAGCTGTAAACTCGACAAAATGCAAAAGCGTTCAGTCTTTGTGTTGAATCGCTTAGAGGCCATTCATCGGCAATGTGCTAAATTTCCTATAACGTTCGGTTTCACTTCTACCAATGCTAATCCTGCAGATTGCATGACCAAGCCGTGTAGCCATAAACGACTTCTAAAATGGCCTTTTATTCCAGAAGTAGCAAAGCAGTCGGTTGACAGCGGCGCCGACGATTTTCAAGTAACCATTCCTGATCCGAGGCTCGAGCCGGCTGCCTCCGTACAAAATTTGCACGCTGCGAACATCTTTGAGGGTGAGAGAAAACCATTAGTCCCTGTCGAGAAGTACTCGTCTTTTCGAAAAATTGTTCGTGTGACTTTCAACGTACTCAAATATGCGAGTATATTGAAAGCTAGAGTTAAAGCAAAAAAATTGGGACTAGCTAGTGGTGACGAACCATCGAATGAGAAAGAAATCTATCAGGAGGCTTATCGAAATGTGCTTGCGTCTCATCAAAAAGCAAATTTCGCTGACATTCTCAGCTTTTTTAATTCAAAATAAAAAAAACTTAGAGATATCCCTCCTCTTGTTAGTAGACTAAACATCTTTCTCGACAGGGACGGTCTTCTCAAAGTCAAAAGTAAATTCAGCAGAGGTCATGCTAATGACAGCACTTACCCGATATTGCTAGAAAACGGTTCGCTTACTGATGCAATTATCAGAGACGCGCACCTTCAATTGGCCCATTCGGGCTGCTACAGCGTTCTTTCGCACTTGCGAAAACAATTCTGGTTGCCAAAACCATTCAGTACGGTGCGCAAGGTACTAAAAAATTGTGCAGTTTGCGGTAGGTTAAACAACCGCCCCGTCAAGCTCTCTCAAAATTCATACAGAGATTTCCGTTCGAATCCTCCATGCGAACCCTTCAGGTTCACCTATATTGATTATATTGGTCCTTTCCTTACCAAAAATAACGGGAATAATCATAAGGTGTGGATTCTTGCATTTACTTGCTTATGGAGCAGAGCGGTGAATTTGAAGGTTTGCTCTGATCTTTCTGTGAGGAGCTTTCTTAAAGCTTTTCAAATGCACACCTTCGAGTACGGGCTACCAGCTAGGGTATTTTCCGATCTTGGTACCCAACTTGTGGCTGGCGCAAACATTATCTCTGCCCATTTGTCAGCTGTAGAAGCAAAAACTTACCTTTTGGAGAACGGAATTGAATCGATTAAATTTGAACAGTATTTCAAAGGTCATAGCGCATTGGGTTCAACTATCGAAATTTGTGTCAAGCTAGTAAAAAGATTAATGCACGGTGCTGTGCGTAAATCTGTGTTAACGCGGGATGATTTTAACTTTCTCGTAGCACAAACTATCTTTTTGATGAACAAACGTCCAGTAGCTTTCCGCGAAAGCTTACGCAGCGAAGACGTAGCACGAATGCCAGCCCCTCTTACTCCGGAACTTCTCGTTAAAGGCCGCGAATTAATATCTCCTAATCTTATCCCGGCTCTAGAAACGAACGACAATGCCGATCAGGACTGGCAGCTTCCTGGCACCTCAGATGCTTTGCGGAAAGAGTTAACTAAGCTTCGCAATGTTCAGAGAAATTTAATAAAAACTTACAATGCTGAGTTCGTTGGCACGTTGATCAGACAAGCTACCGATAAAAATAACCGCTATCGCCCCGTACTTCATGCAAAACTAAAAATTGGTGATGTAATACTCTTGAAAGACAAATATTTGAAAGCATATGACTACCCCATGGCAGTCGTAACCAAGTGTATTTCTAATAGTTTAGGAGAAGTTACTGATGTAACTGCTAGGAAAGGAAAATCTGGAGAAATAGTGAAACGTCATGTAACCTCCGTGATTCCTCTACTTAGAGAAGCAAGCGTTGATGATACTAGCGCGAGCCTACCGACGGAGACGCTTCCGTCGCGCCCGCAACGTAGCTCGAAGTTGCGCCCTGGCGCGTACGCAAATATGTAGTGCGCGCTACCCTTAGTTGTAAGATTGTTGTAGACTTTCACATTACAGATGTGAAATGGTTTGTTTCCTAGCAATTATGATAACATTCAATCGCTCCTTGATTAGCGATCGAATCCCCCCGCGGGCAGTGAAGAAAATTCACTAAAGTTAATTTTGAGTTCAATAACAATTTCATAATTTACTTATATTCAATAACTTTAACTTAATTTATTTTTCAAATTCAATTGTCAATTTAAAATTTATGGCGCTGACCTTTTCTATGTTTCTCTAATCATTAAGACGAAGTATAAGAATCGGCCGCGGCTGCTCACCTCTGCGCATTCGCGGCGCCACAACAGGGATTCACCTTATTTTCACTAGCGAATTCCCTTCGGGCTCTGATTTCGACCCTAACTTACACCGGCAGCTGAACTTTGGCAATTGAAGTGTTCTTTGTGGCCTATAACTTTTAATCCTGTATCGAGTGTCTACAGCATACACCAGTGCAAATGGTGCGTTGTGACTGTTGGATTGTACGGATATTAACTTCATCAACCGATCATTCGTGCGCCATTACGGAGTTGCGACCTGACCATCGTAAGGGCCTTTACACCTCGCTGATGGACCTGGGAGCAACCATGGCCTGCTAGGCTCTCCTCCTCCACCTCCCCTGCGCTGCGCTACGATGCTCGTCCCGTCTCCTCGCCTCTGGACGGCTGAGAGACACTACTGCCTATTCGATGGTGAGACATAGTTATGGTCAGCGCCATTTCATATTTGTCTGTCGAGCAGTTTCTGTCAGTCTCGTCAACCTTAAATTATAAATAGGAGAGAAACTTTGAATTACTGAATAACTTTGAATTACTGAATAACTTTGAATTACTTGAATAACTTTGAATTACTTGAATAACTTTGAATTACTTGAATAACTTTGAATTACTTGAATAACTTTGAATTACTTGAATAACTTTGAATTACTTGAATAACTTTGAATTACTTGAATAACTTTGAATTACTTGAATTACTAAATTACTTGAATTACTAAATTACTTGAATTACTAAATTACTTGAATTACTAAATTACTTGAATTACTAAATTACTTGAATTACTAAATTACTTGAATTACTAAATTACTTGAATTACTAAATTACTTGAATTCCTCTACTTAGAGAAGCAAGCGTTGATGATACTAGCGCGAGCCTACCGACGGAGACGCTTCCGTCGCGCCCGCAACGTAGCTCGAAGTTGCGCCCTGGCGCGTACGCAAATATGTAGTGCGCGCTACCCTTAGTTGTAAGATTGTTGTAGACTTTCACATTACAGATGTGAAATGGTTTGTTTCCTAGCAATTATGATAACATTCAATCGCTCCTTGATTAGCGATCGAATCCCCCCGCGGGCAGTGAAGAAAATTCACTAAAGTTAATTTTGAGTTCAATAACAATTTCATAATTGTGTGTGAAGAAAATTCACTAAAGTTAATTTTAAGTTCAATAACAATTTCATAATTTACTTATATTCAATAACTTTAACTTAATTTATTTTTCAAATTCAATTGTCAATTTAAAATTTATGGCGCTGACCTTTTCTATGTTTCTCTAATCATTAAGACGAAGTATAAGAATCGGCCGCGGCTGCTCACCTCTGCGCATTCTTGGCGCCACAACAGGGATTCACCTCATTTCACTAGCGAATTCCCTTCGGGCTCTGATTTCGACCCTAACTCACACCGGCAGCTGAACTTTGGCAATTGAAGTGTTCTTTGTGGCCTATAACTTTTAATCCTGTTTCGAGTGTCTACAGCATACACCAGTGCAAATGGTGCGTTGTGACTGTTGGACTGTACGGATATTAACTTCATCAACCGATCATTCGTGCGCCATTACGGAGTTGCGACCTGACCATCGTAAGGGCCTTTACACCTCGTTGATGGACCTGGGAGCAACCATGGCCTGCTAGGCTCTCCTCCTCCACCTCCCCTGCGCTGCGCTACGATGCTCGTCCCGTCTCCTCGCCTCTGGACGGCTGAGAGACACTACTGCCTATTCGATGGTGAGACATAGTTATGGTCAGCGCCATTTCATATTTGTCTGTCGAGCAGTTTCTGTCAGTCTCGTCAACCTTAAATTATAAATAGGAGAGAAACTTTGAATTACTGAAAACCTTTGAATTACTTGAATTACTAAATTACTTGAATTACTAAATTACTTGAATTACTAAATTACTTGAATTACTAAATTACTTGAATTACTAAATTACTTGAATTACTAAATTGCTTGAATTACTAAATTACTTGAATTACTAAATTACTTGAATTACTAAATTACTTGAATTACTAAATTACTTGAATTACTAAATTACTTTGATCGCGTGGACCGCTAGACGGCCACCGAACTTAATTACCTTGTTACTATTACTAAATTACGCGACTTGCGTGGACCGCTAGACGGCCACCGTCCTCAATGAACTTAATTGTTATTCAATATTTACGCTGAAACGTAATTTCTAATAGTATTCGGTTTTCTCTCCCCGACAGTTGTGTCAGGCACTGGGGTTTCTGAGCGCGCTGATGGGGTGCACAACACTCCCCTTATCCTCGGTTACCCAAGACTAGGATTCGTTTTGTTTGTTTATCAATAAATTCTTGTAAACCTACTTCGTTTCCGTCACCTGCTATAGTGCCGATATTTTATTTGTCATGGCGCTGTAGACAGGATTGTTCCCTAACATAGCCGACACTTCAGACCTCCAAATTATGGGCATGACGAGGCGACCGTCAGGTTTTCGTCTGGTGTCATTCAGAACAGTCTTTACAATTTTGTCATTTACTTCAGTCGAGTCTTCGTCGTAAACACGATCGTCATAATTCAAGACTTTTGAGCATTGACGTCTTAGCAAGTCAGCTGCTTCGTTTAACTTTGAGTCGTCGATTTCACCCTCATTGAGGAGAATACATTGTGAATTATCGACGTTAGATTTGGTCAGCGAGTCGTCACTAGTCGGTATGGAGCTCTCAACGCACAGGTTAGCTTCAACTACAGCAGGAACAGAGTCGCATGCATCGTTAAACTTCAGATACTGTAAATTGTTTAAAATGCGTTTTGAGTTACCAAGCAACAGCACGCCCTCATCAGTAGCCGAGTACACGGAAGGCACTGGGAGCCCGAACTCTACGTGCTTTTCTTTCAGTACATGAGAGTCATTGGTGCCTAGCACGAATTTGATATCAGAGATTGTATTAGACGAGCTTGACAAGTTCTGATCAGCAAGCTTGTAATTTTTACTACGGAACGCGTTTACAATTTCACCCAGACCGTCAACATTGAGTTTAGTTTTAATTTTAGGTGCACACAGAGCACGCACCACCACTGTAGAATTACTCAGCTTCAATGGTACTTCTACTTCCTGAGTCAAATAGTCACTGGTTTCGTTGAAGCCATGAATGGTTACTTCAAGGTTTCTTTCGACAACAGGAAGTGAAATTGATTTGGCTAATTCTAGCTCAATAAAATTAGATTGGCATCCCGAGTCTTTCATAGCACGAACAACGACACCACCTATATCACAAGTGAAAGTAGGAAGAATTGCTTCCTTACCGACGCCCGAACGAACTGCTGTCCCCGTCCATACAGTGCCAGTATTCACACTGGCTTTCTTTGCGCGCGCTCTCGACTGCTTAGCAGGAACGAATGTCTTCGAACTTCTGTTGTTGGTATCGCCAGTTTTAGTGGTACAAGACGGGCACAAGAAAGTCATATGTTTACCACTACAATGGAGGCACGTCATTTTGAAATCGTACCTACAGTTAGAGGTGTCGTGATTTGCATAGCCACATATCGTGCATGCATTCATACTCGCGAGTCGAGTTAGTTTAGCCTCAGGCGATTTGAAATTAGGGCAGTCACGCGTAGAATGCGATGTGACTTTTTGTCCGTTACTATCACGGCACAATGTGCAAAACCGAACTCCTGCTTTAGCTGCAGATTGCTGCTTAGAGCTGACGCTAACTGCTAAGGTTTCGAGATCAGCTGCTGGTGCAAATCTGCTAGATACACCGCTTGGCTTAGCGTCCGACCTGCGATTCCTACGGCGTACCTCACTGGAGCGATCAATTGCTTTAAAAATATTGTCTTCAATTTGTTCTAAGGACGGTTTGTTTGTGTTACAAATGCTGACTAATTGCGTTTGCAGCTCTGCGGTCAAACCCTCCCAGAAAAAAAACTGAAGAACCGTGTTTAAGTCTATTTTAAGAGTTTTGAACAGTTCTTTGACAACGCGCATCTCTCCAATAAATTCATAGGGCTTATCAGCACATTTCAAATCTCTAAGACGGCAGAGTACATCAAATTTTTGGGCAACATCACTAGCGAATGCTTTTTTGAGCAGATCAACTGCCGCTTCGTACGACTGCTCAGTAATTTCGAGCGATTCTACAAGAACTAGAGGTTCCGCTTTCAACTGTTTTTTCAAAAAAACAAACTTTTCGTAACTAGACAAATGGTAAGCCGCAATTACAGATTCGAACGATGCAAGAAACGCAGCCAGAGTTTCGCCCTTTGCACGACTAAATGAAGGTAATGGAAGCTCCGGCAGCTTCAGGTTGTTAGGTTTTACAGCGGTAGATAGTGCGCTAACATTTAGCGCGCTGATATTAGCACCCTCATTTGCCTGCGCTTCATTGAGTAACACTGAACACTCGGTAAGTTTGTCGGCATAGGTCTCAGCGACGTCTAGTTCGTCCGCAAATTGCGAGCTCTCGCCGTGCTTTGAAAAAATGATAGGCGAAATTTTGAAGTTCAACCTAAGTAATTCCGTCTGATATTCAGATACCTTGGCTAAATAGGAAGAAATTTCGGTTTGGGAAAAGTGCGCACCTTCAGCAACAAGCTTAGAATGAAGCTTTGTTACCTGAGCCCGCACGTGTCCACGAAAGGCCACCAAGTACTCTAAACTTTCAGAAGGTAGCTCAGGCGGAGCCATAATGAAGAATTAGGTAAGTATTTAGAGAGATTGAAGGAATAGATAGAAACCTCCGCCTCCCCCAACGCTACCAGCTCATCCCGAAACCTAACGTGAATGACAGAGTCTCGCCATCCTGTCTACAGCGCCATGACAAATAAAATATCGGCATTATAGCAGGTGACGGAAACGAAGTAGGCTTACAAGAATTTATTGATAAACAAACAAAACGAATCCTAGTCTTGGGTAACCGAGGATAAGGGGAGTGTTGTGCACCCCATCAGCGCGCTCAGAAACCCCAGTGCCTGACACAACTGTCGGGGAGAGAAAACCGAATACTATTAGAAATTACGTTTCAGCGTAAATATTGAATAACAATTAAGTTCATTGAGGACGGTGGCCGTCTAGCGGTCCACGCAAGTCGCGTAATTTAGTAATAGTAACAAGGTAATTAAGTTCGGTGGCCGTCTAGCGGTCCACGCAAGTCGCGTAATTTAGTAATAGTAACAAGGTAATTAAGTTCGGTGGCCGTCTAGCGGTCCACGCGATCAAAGTAATTTAGTAATTCAAGTAATTTAGTAATTCAAGTAATTTAGTAATTCAAGTAATTTAGTAATTCAAGTAATTTAGTAATTCAAGTAATTTAGTAATTCAAGTAATTTAGTAATTCAAGTAATTTAGTAATTCAAGTAATTTAGTAATTCAAGTAATTTAGTAATTCAAGTAATTTAGTAATTCAAGTAATTTAGTAATTCAAGTAATTTAGTAATTCAAGTAATTTAGTAATTCAAGTAATTTAGTAATTCAAGTAATTCAAAGTTATTCAGTAATTCAAAGTTTCTCTCCTATTTATAATTTAAGGTTGACGAGACTGACAGAAACTGCTCGACAGACAAATATGAAATGGCGCTGACCATAACTATGTCTCACCATCGAATAGGCAGTAGTGTCTCTCAGCCGTCCAGAGGCGAGGAGACGGGACGAGCATCGTAGCGCAGCGCAGGGGAGGTGGAGGAGGAGAGCCTAGCAGGCCATGGTTGCTCCCAGGTCCATCAACGAGGTGTAAAGGCCCTTACGATGGTCAGGTCGCAACTCCGTAATGGCGCACGAATGATCGGTTGATGAAGTTAATATCCGTACAGTCCAACAGTCACAACGCACCATTTGCACTGGTGTATGCTGTAGACACTCGAAACAGGATTAAAAGTTATAGGCCACAAAGAACACTTCAATTGCCAAAGTTCAGCTGCCGGTGTGAGTTAGGGTCGAAATCAGAGCCCGAAGGGAATTCGCTAGTGAAATGAGGTGAATCCCTGTTGTGGCGCCGAGAATGCGCAGAGGTGAGCAGCCGCGGCCGATTCTTATACTTCGTCTTAATGATTAGAGAAACATAGAAAAGGTCAGCGCCATAAATTTTAAATTGACAATTGAATTTGAAAAATAAATTAAGTTAAAGTTATTGAATATAAGTAAATTATGAAATTGTTATTGAACTTAAAATTAACTTTAGTGAATTTTCTTCACCGTGTGCAGAAAATCGAGCCTGGCACCTAGTTTGGACACACTGTTTTATCTAATTTTTTTTGTGTGTTAGGGTAGTTGTTTTTTGAAAGGGGTTTATTTAAGGAGGCTGTTCTTGAAATTTCACGTGTTTATTTCTCGATGACTTGAAACAAAACAAGTGAATGGATATGTTTTAATGCGCTTTATAGGTATATTCTAGCACAGGGAAGGTTTAGATACCTATCGCTGAGACTATGATTCGTCTGAAATTTCTTGGTAGACATTTTAAGTTCACTCACATCATTGACATAAATTGCGGAAATTTTGGGCATTTTATACCTGTTGTTCTACTAGTAGATGCACTAATGTAGACAAAACTACATAGATTTTAGTAGTGAAAATTGAAAAGCACGATTTTTTCTCTTGAGTGATTCACTTGAGTGTGGGGCCTCTTCACACGGATTGGTATTGTTTCAATATACTTGACTAAATTAATTTATTGTGTTTCATTTTTCCTCCTGTATCCATCAACATCCTTTTCCGAAAACCTTTTCAATTGAGGCAGTCGTTTCAAGTCACACGCAACTCGTTTCAAGTCACACGCAACTCGTTTCAAGTCACACGCAACTCGTTTCAAGTCACACGCAACTCGTTTCAAGTCACACGCAACTCGTTTCAAGTCACACGCAACTCGTTTCAAGTCACACGCAACTCGTTTCAAGTCATACGCAACTCGTTTTAAGTCACACCCAACCCGTTTCAAGTCACACGCAACTCGTTTCAAGTCACACGCAACTCGTTTCAAGTCACACCCAACCCGTTTCAAGTCACACCCAACCCGTTTCAAGTCACATGCAACTCGTTTCAAGTCACACCCAACCCGTTTCAAGTCACATGCAACTCGTTTCAAGTCACACCCAACCCGTTTCAAGTCACATGCAACTCGTTTCAAGTCACACGCAACTCGTTTCAAGTCACACGCAACTCGTTTCAAGTCACATGCAACTCGTTTCAAGTCACACGCAACTCGTTTCAAGTCACACGTAACTCGTTTCAAGTGACACGCAACTCGTTTCAAGTCACACGCAACTCGTTTCAAGTCACACGCAACTCGTTTCAAGTCACACCCAACCCGTTTCAAGTCACACCCAACCCGTTTCAAGTCACATGCAACTCGTTTCAAGTCACACGCAACTCGTTTCAAGTCACACGCAACTCGTTTCAAGTCACATGCAACTCGTTTCAAGTCACACGCAACCAGTTTCAAGTCACATGCAACTCGTTTCAAGTCACACCCAACCCGTTTCAAGTCACATGCGTGTCGAGTCAAGATGTTTAACTTTCAGCCCTGTTGAACATCTAATTTTGCTCGTAGTAAATAACCGAAAGATACTTACAATTAGTGCACCAATTAGTCCTCCCTTTACAATTAGTCCTCCAAAAAAAAGTCAAGTAGCCCAACTAACGAGTCCATTTTTGAGCATCTCGCTGGAATATGGATGCTAAAGTGCGAGCGCAACTCGTGAGACAAAAACTCTTCAGAAAAATACAAAATTCTAATTGCAAAAAAGATAGAATTTTCAATAAGAGATGAGTTTCCAACAACTCGCCAACACGGCAGCACTCACCACAGCTGAAGGCCTCAGCTCGTGTGAGGCATTTCAGCTCCCTTGTCTTGTCCGAACTCTCCTCCGCCAGCCCGGCCAGCAGAGATGCTGCCGGTGCTCGCCGCGCTCGGAGGCACAGCGTCGCATGTCTCCAACCGAGGCGCGTTGGCTCTTTTCATCACTAAATGCACACACAACGATCATCTGCGGATAAAATACTTACAACCATTTAGTTACCTAATAAATATTAAAGAAAAAAAGGAATCTGTTGAAATTAACGAAATTTTAGACACAGCTATGGCTCCTCTTCGTGAATTTGGGAAAAAGCTTATGCAAATCTCCTCCACTGTATTTGCGTTCCTAAATATTACCACGACTTTCTTGTGTCGCTGAATTTGTTCGAATCATGAAAGAATTGATAAGTTTTTGAGACCATTAAGCTATAGCCACCAGTGTTGTAGTTTGCGTAGAAAATGTTCCAGTGCACTGAAAATAAGACTGTTGCAGTGCTCGTGGTACAGCATGGCATTTGTGATGAAGTTACAAAACTCTACGGATATGGGACCGAATATTTCAGTATCTAAATGGCTTTACGCAGTTCACAGTATTTCAAAACAGCATACTTGAACATTCTCTACGTAATTAATGAACGCATGTTGAATAAAGTCTATAGATAGCCAAATACTCTACTACTTGATTTGGAATGGTTTATCATAACATATCTTTCTATATCAACTGTGGATCTTTATGCCATGACATTTTAAAAATCAATCAAGTTTTTGTATCATCTTTATAGGAAAAAACTGTTTTCTCTCTTTTTAGCTCTTGTCGTATAAAATCATAAGCAACGAAGGTTGATGAATTTAGCAGAAGGTAATGGGTGAAATGAGCTGCAGTGATTAGAATCACATGAAACAAAAAGTAATTAATGAAGTCACACAAAATCTTTTGAAGAAAAATTGCCGATTTTTTCTCCTATTTAATCCTATTTTTTGCCCTTTGTTGAGACTATATTGCATAGAGAGCTCTTTGAATGTTCACAGAAAGCTCAATATTTTGATATTCATTTTAACTCAGAACTGTGATCTGATTTCCAATTTTTAAATCATATTTGAAGTTGATTTTTGGTCACATGTAATTTGGAGACCACATTCGTGTTCAGTGCTCGGTTACATAACATTACCTGATTTTTACCTGTACTGTTGGAACAATAGAGAAAATTTCATATCAAGTACTGAACAAAAGTCACTTCAATTTATTCCGACCTCAGCACACTTGTGACAGGGAACCGAGATGCCAGGTAGATAATGTCTCTCCAGAATATGGAGACTTTTTAAATACATAGAACGTGGTGAAGATTTTTTACAATGGGGTCATCTAAAAAGTAAAGTTTACAATTTCCCTTCAAGAAACATTGATGATCTGAAGCACAGAATTGTCAACGGAATCGATTTGCTCCGAGAAAATTATGCTTCCATAAGACGAGTGATGACAGGAATGAAAAAGAGAACGCAATTGTGTGTAGAAAGAAACAGTGTCTACGTGGAATCAAATTGAGTATTAGCTCACTATTGGAAATTATTTGTTTATTTTTTGTTCGAAGTGCTAGAGATGTCTTATTACTAATAAAGAGTTGAAAGTAACTTTAAAAAATATTTTTACCCCAATAAATTTGAATTTTAACAAGCTTCGCAAGCATACTTTTCGTATCTGTCACCAAAATTGTCATTTTTTGTCAAAAACGGATGGGTATAGCCTTACAGCAGTGTGTACACTGTACAGATACTTGTAGTTACAGCAGTGAGTACACTGTACAGATACTGGTAGTTTCAGCAGTGTGTACACTGTACAGATACTGGTAGTTACAGCAGTGTGTACACTGTACAGATACTGGTAGTTACAGCAGTGTGTACACTGTACAGATACTGGTAGTTACAGCAGTGTGTACACTGTACAGATACTGGTAGTTACAGCAGTGTGTACACTGCACAGATACTGGTAGTTACAGCAGTGTGTACACTGTACAGATACTGGTAGTTACAGCAGTGTGTACACTGTACAGATACTGGTAGTTACAGCAGTGTGTACACTGTACAGATACTGGTAGTTACAGCAGTGTGTACACTGTACAGATACTAGTAGTTACAGCAGTGTGTACACTGTACAGATACTGGTAGTTACAGCAGTGTGTACACTGTACAGATACTGGTAGTTACAGCAGTGTGTACACTGTACAGGTACTGGTAGTTACAGCAGTGTGTACACTGTACAGATACTGGTAGTTACAGCAGTGTGTACACTGTACAGATACTGGTAGTTACAGCAGTGAGTACACTGTACAGATACTGGTAGTTACAGCAGTGTGCACACTGTACAGATACTGGTAGTTACAGCAGTGTGTACACTGTACAGATACTGGTAGTTACAGCAGTGTGTACACTGTACAGATACTGGTAGTTACAGCAGTGTGTACACTGTACAGATACTGGTAGTTACAGCAGTGTGTACACTGTACAGATACTGGTAGTTACAGCAGTGTGTACACTGTACAGATACTGGTAGTTACAGCAGTGTGTACACTGTACAGATACTGGTAGTTACAGCAGTGTGTACACTGTACAGATACTGGTAGTTACAGCAGTGTGTACACTGTACAGATACTGGTAGTTACAGCAGTGTGCACACTGTACAGATACTGGTAGTTACAGCAGTGTGTACACTGTACAGATACTGGTAGTTACAGCAGTGTGTACACTGTACAGATACTGGTAGTTACAGCAGTGTGTACACTGTACAGATACTGGTAGTTACAGCAGTGTGTACACTGTACAGATACTGGTAGTTACAGCAGTGTGTACACTGTACAGATACTGGTAGTTACAGCAGTGTGTATATAGTAGTGTGCTACTATTTTTTAAGCCTTTATTATTAGTTGCGTTGTACTATAAGTGCTTAAGTAAAGATTCCTGTGGACCCTGGAGAGTAACATCCACGATCGACCTGTTACGCGCAATAGCGAGAGCATGTGGAGGGCTGCAGAAGATAGGCTGTTGTTGTTAAGGTTTGGAGCCTGTAGAGGACGGCGTGACTATCTCTGTACTGATCCGTGTATACTTTCCGTCCGTGTCTACGTTGTGCGTGATATGGTGGGTCTGAGCATGGACAATTTAATAAAGTCCAACGTCCTGTGCTAGATAACTCCGCCGTAAGATAGTCGCCGATGTACATACAAAACAGGATCGTATAGTTTCACGTAGCATAGTCATGCCGACCGGTTTTATCGTAAGTGGTATGTTTTAAAGTGCAATATCCTGTCCGTTGGATGTCAATAAAACGTAAGTTTCATATTTGGTTGTTTTCATGAAGGCCGGTTTGAGAATAGCGCCACAAGATTGGGTCGGAAAATTAACAGGAACTGGTGCAAGTTGTTAAGAGAAGTTCGGTAGTAACTTGTGCTCAGGTGTGATTTGGAAAACCTGTTGGTCGGTGACTGTACCGAAGCCAGGGACGTTTCTGGAATTTGTTGGCTGAGTCGAGCCTTGGATGCTCCCGAGATAGGTGGGTAGGGTAAGACGGAACGTTGAGTGCATTGGAAATAGGGTAGCAGCGCTACACCCGTGCTTTCCGTTGGCTAGGCTGGTGGAAGTGGGAGTCGCGCAGCCCAGGGTATAATAAAAATTCCGCGACCCCGACTGCCAGACCTACCACATGTACACTGTACAGATGCCGGTAGTTACAGCAGTGAGTGCACTGTACATACAGTAAAGATTTATCTCACATACTTTGGTGCTCTACACTCCCGCTTTGAAAGAATAAATTCTCGAATGCACTGCTGCGTAAGAGACTGATTTTATGTTTAACTTAAGCCTTACATAATATTTTGTACAAAAAACATAAAGAAGTTCTGCCACAAAACTAGCTTATGCGTATTTACCTTCCGTTGTGTAGGCAGAGACGAACGTTCGACAGCTGTGACGCGTGACATGGACCGCTCTTTTTATGTTTTTCTTATCAGCTACAAAATGACAGGAGAAAAATTATCCATGCGTCAGAAATGGTGGCCTGGACCAAGAGGACGGACCACGCCTGTAAATGTTTGATAAGGTGGAAGCTAAGTTAGATGAAGTCTGTTTTTGGATTTTGTTGAAGGCCACTGGAAATGAAGTTTGCTTATGTATTTCTACAGTCGCTAGCTGAAATAGTAAGTGAAGAACTTTGTTGTTGTCTATCTAGTGGAATGTCTATTTTTTCTGACCATTCAATTATAACATCGAGTTAGTGATTGGAAATGAAAATACCAGTTTTGCGTGGTATTAATTATTGTTGTTTCAACCTAGCGGACTCTATTTTTAATGAAAAATTCCAGAATGAACTGCTTAATTCTAACAAACGACGGCGGCCGCTTTGACGTTGGAGTTCAGGTGAACAGGTGGCACACATGATAAGCCCTCGTCCTGCTGTGATTGTCATACACACACACACACACACACACACACACACACACAACAGCCCCAGCTTCCGTCCCCATTCCGACTGCAGATGTCCGACATGGCGGTGCCCGGCGTGCGGCTGTTGCTGGTGAGTTGAGGTTACTGCTCACGTGTTGCTCGTGCGTCATTGTGTTACACTCACGTGTTGCTCGTGCGTCATTGTGTTACACTCACGCGTTACTCGTGCGTCATTGTGTTACACTCACGCGTTACTCGTGCGTCATTGTGTTACACTCACGCGTTGCTCGTGCGTCATTGTGTTACACTCACGCGTTACTCGTGCGTCATTGTGTTACACTCACGCGTTGCTCGTGCGTCATTGTGTTACACTCACGTGTTGTTCGCGCGTCATTGTGTTACACTCACGCATTACTCGTGCATCTTTGTGTTAATCACGTGTTACTCGTGCGTCATTGCGTTACACTCACGAGTTACTCGTGCGACTTTGTGTCACACTCACGTGTTACACGCAGCGTATTTTTGTATTGCGGTATTTCTTCAACTAAATCTATTGCTGTTTTTTTTCGCATTGGTGTATTTTGACGATCTGAAAATATTTTGAGATGAACAAACATACTCTAATTTTGAAGTGATGTGATATTTTTGC
Source organism: Morinoia aosen (assembly GCA_030386875.1). NCBI lineage: Eukaryota > Metazoa > Arthropoda > Malacostraca > Amphipoda > Talitridae > Morinoia > Morinoia aosen. The sequence continues at coordinate 14,603,469 of CM059562.1, forward strand.
GCATTTTCTTTTATTTGCAGTCATTTTATGGGGTCGAACAAATGTAGTGTGATCACAAACGTTAGTTTAAGAAGTGAATACCATCAAAACGAGACTAAATTCCAGAAAACGCTCCATGATTAATTATACAACATAAAATTGGAAAACGATTTCTTTTGAACTGGATTTTGTTTATGCTTGATCGTTCATTGCGAAAGGAAGTGGAAGAACCAAGGCGTAAGGAAATAGGTATCGTGCAAATGAAAAGAAAGTAGTACACAATACGTAAATAAAAGGTGACGAAGTGGAAATTCAAAAAATGAATTAAGACAGAGATGAACACGAGAAAAAAGTGTAAAAATTTCACTGACGAAGTATTTAGGCATAAGATTAAGTATTTATGAAAATTGAGTTTGTGACTACTGGTCGGTCGACAGCATTATGAAAATCCCCTCCGTGGCCACCGGTGGCGCACGTCGCGGTCCAAGTGTTACATCTCCACAATTCCCACATTCCCTCTGCTACGCAGGAATGGGAATGCCTCGTCACCTCACACAGGACGCCAGTCCAGTACACACAACAGGTGGCACGAAATTTACCTCACACACAGTACGTTTACATTCAAACACACGTCCTCATCCTCCTACACTTCCACGTGGGGCCTTAGGAACGTACGCGTACGCGCACGCGTTCACGTAGCAACGCGCTTGCTGGACACGTGTCGTATGATCTGACTGTGTTGACATGTAACCTGACTGTAACATAATACAACCAATCTCTTGTGACGTACAGCCAATCATTTTCGACACGTATATATGTACACAACCGGCTTCTGAAAACAAATTGTTAATATCTTCTGATATATTACCTATGGTAAACGATGTATAACAAGCCATTCATCCCATATGATTTGGTTCAGTTATTATCACTAGCAGGGCCCGTGGAAATTCCACGGAGAATGTCATCAATAAGCTAGGTGGACCCGTGAAAAGCATTTGGTCAACATTACCTCCCAGATTTTGAAGTAACATATTCTAACCTAACTTATCTTAACTTTAACATATTCAAATCTATCTTCTCCTGACCTATGCTAACCAAATCTATCCTAACCTAACATATCTTATCCTATCCTAACTCTTAAGGCCCCCTCACAAGTACAAATATGTTGGCAGACAATCTGAACTGAATTTGGTTTGTCGGTCTCAAGACCCCTAACACGATGCAAACAACACACTGCAAACGTGACAAAGACTGGCGCACGCGTCAGTATACCAGTAGCAGCTAGGTGGATGGTACACACAAGAATAGCGACTCCAGATGACGAGCTCGTACAATTGATAGGATTCGCTATAGTTGCAATGAATAAGAAATAAAAGAGATGTCAAAGCTCGTTCAAAATGGGCTAAAGAATGGTTCCTAAAAAGTAGTGAACATACAAATAAGAAATTTCTTATTGAAGTGCGAAAGGAGGGAGAGAGACAGAGTACAGTCGCGCACCACCCACGAAGGCTGGCGTCAGGCGTGACACTGACGTCATGTCAAGGATTGCAGCCGGTCGCTCCAAAATTATCAAGCATAGCTGATCTGCCTCATACAGTCTGTACCAACCTGAAATGAGCGTACAAACGCACGAATTCAGCACCAGTTCAGATATGTCTGTAGATATATTTGCGCGTGTGAGGGGGCCTTTAACCTATCCCATCCTAACTTTCCCCAATGTCATCAATAAGCTAGGTGGACCCGTGAAAAAATTCAGTCAACATTACCTGAAAATTCTATCATAACATTATAATCTTACCCATCCTAACATAACATGTACTCACCTATCCTATCTTAACCTATCCCATCCCAACAAACTTAACAAATTAAAACATTAAAACAATTCAAAAAACTTAAAAATTTAAAAACATTAAACAATTTTCGTCTCCTGTGGTGATCCCAGCGGCAAGCCGCGGACCTCCACAAGACCTGAGAAAAGCTGCCTCCAGACTACAAACGCATCCGTTCCAGAGCACCTCCGGACCCGAAGCGTCTAGTCAACCAAACACGGGACCTGAGAGAAGCCGCCTCGCGACTATGAGAAAAGGTGCCCGTAAGCTACAACGGCTTCCTGCCTCCAGCACCACAGGCCCACAAACTCGCGACCAGTCAGGACTCACGCCAGGACTCAAGGCTTGCACTCGAGGCCTACATAAGGCGACCCCAACAAGGCCCGCTCTCACTCAAGCCCTCGTCCTCGTTCAAGTCACATCTCCAGCACCAGTCTCGTGTTCCTGCATCTAGCTTCCGAGATCGACTTTGTCTCTCGCGTACCTGCACCAAGCTCCGGAAACCGGCCCTGCCTATCGACGCTCCAAGGTGTTTCAAAGTCTTAAAAAAGTCACGTTGCAACGCCCCGTGCCGGCGCCGTCGGCCAAGCCGCTCTACGACATCTATCGCCCGCTCCGGCCGGCTAGCCTCGCCGTAGCTACCTCCCAGCTACAACGGTGAACCGCGTGGTGGCTGGGCCCGACCCAGCTGACTAGCCTCGTCTCGGCGCCCCGCTAGCACCAGCTGACCTGTTCGTAACGGTCGCACGACGTAGCACCAATCATCACGTCTCGCCGCTGCATTCGTAAGCATCGTCCTCACGGACGTTACTTGCTATTTGTGCGTGTTCCAATCATTACGTAATTTATGTCATTCTCGAATAGGATTGTACTTCAATCATCACGTATTTGTACTATTCTCGCATAGGATTGTGTTTCAGTCATTACGTCATTCTCGAATAGTATTGTATTTCAATCATCACGTATTAGTGCTATTCTCGCATAGGATTGTGTTTCAATCATTACGTAATTTATGTCATTCTCGAATAGGATTGTACTTCAATCATCACGTATTTGTACCATTCTCGCATAGGATTGTGTTTCAATCATTACGTCATTCTCGAATAGTATTGTATTTCAATCATCACGTACTAGTGCTATTCTCGCATAGGATTGTGCTTCAATCATTACGAATAGGATCGTACTTCAATCACCACGGTTTTTTGGCTAATCCGCGACGTATTACGGCCTCGCCACTAGCTACACTCCCACCGTGTAATTTACGTGTACGAACAGTGCTCATAGTAGTCACCGAGGGCCAGTGTAATGGTCCGTGTTCCGTGTACCTAACAGTCCCCAATATAATTACCGTGTTACCCCCGTGTTGTCCATATCCTGCCGAATACGGTTGTACCTCAGGCACTCGCTTCGGGCTATCCTGTCACGAAAAAGATATCTCAAAGTCTGCCCGAAGCGTGTTGCAGCCTGGGGGAGAACACCACACTGGTTGACCCCAGAGGTATTCGGCAGGCAATAGGAGGCATGGCTGGGAAAGATATCCGGTTGCCCGCATTCAGCGGAGATGTGAAAGGATGGTTACTGCATTGCGACGTGTTCCTCGCACAAGTACCAAACCTGGACGACGGCGCAAAGTTCGGAGCGTTACTAGGAGGACTCCCAACACACATCGTATACGAGATCCAAGAAATACTCCTGAACCCACCGGCAAACGACAAATACGAGGCATTAAAAGCCGCATTCACGCACCGTTTCGTGCGACACGACGAGGAAGCAAACTACGACACCATCGTCAAAACTACCATGGGAGACAATACGCCATCAGAATTGCTCCTCGAAATGAAACGACTGAACAGCTGCAGGCAAGCACCTCTACCACCTTCCGTCATCCGTTCCATGCACCTCGCAAAGCTACCAATCACAGCACAACCGCTGATCGAGGCACTAGGCAGGGGAAAAACCGACGAAGAATACATGTGCCAACATGGTCACGCATTTACCCTCGTGCACATGTTTAGTACGTACGTTTCGGGCCACGCCTGGTGCGACTTGCGCACCATGCGCAGCTGAGTCAGCATTTTGTGTGTATAAAAGCCCCGTGTTCAGCTAGCAGAGCGCATTTGGTTGTACTACCTCCTTACCTCAAGTACACGCTGAAAAGTCTACTCGTTCTACTCAATATCCACCCTTAGATACGCGTCAGATGCGGCACACTGGTGGATCAGTTCGTACGTACCCACGACGTGTTGTATTATTGAGACTTGTGCTATGAACGTGGTTCAGTGACTTTTGTATTTGAAGGAAACGGAAGTTGAGTCAAAAGCTTCGTCGGTGATTCTACTTTGATCGTGTTTTTACGGAACTTATCGTAGTGTGGAGGTCTGCTCATCGCTTCGTGTGAAGAGAAACTTTTGGATCAAGCGTCGATATTATTATGGAGGCATCTAAGGCAACGGGAAGAGAAATTGAAGAAGCACCGAAAGTATATAACAACGTTTTTAAGTTTATGGTGAAAAGGGTTCCTGAGAAAGATATGGTCGATTCTTACAAATTGGACCTGCAGATCCCCGTCGGAGTGCCCTACAAAGCGCGTGTCGACCTGGAGCAGGAAGGAGATAACTGCGTTATTAAATTGTGCGTAAATTTCCATCGGAAAAAGTAACGTGGTCATTTATCAGTTGAATGCATAAGTGATTATGTTCATTAATTTCAACGAACAATTCCTGTGATACTACATCTTCGAGAACATTTGTGACACGTGTATGTGATAAATAGATTGCATACAAAAGTGTGTTTACTTAAAGTCTATACAGAAACTGTGTTAAAGTTATTAATACGTGTACATAAACTGTTGACTGTGATATTATACGCAGTCTGGAACCGTGAATATACGTAAACACTCCAAGAACGTGCTCGTGCTCCCATCGCTACCCCGCTGTGTGTCGGCGCTTCGTGTACGACCTTCGCATCTGGCAGTCTCGCATCTGCCCGTGTTGTGGTTGAGCTACGCAGGCGACCTTGAGACAAGCCGCGCCGAGTCTGGTACTGCTGTTGCTGGGCAGTCTCCTCGGGCGTCCTTAATATCAGCTGTAGCTGTGCTGCCTACTCCCTGCGGCTGCTACACTGCCTTGGCTGCGTGCTGTATTATCAGTTAAGTGTTCTATAACTACTTTGTTCTTGTTGAAATTGTTAGGTGATTTTCCGTGACTTCGTCAGTATTATTTTGTTACTTCTTATTGTGTCAGAAATTGTTGGGATCAATACCTTTGAATTCGTGTAACAAGTTCCTTGTTATTAATTGATTTCAGTTCGGTTTGCAAGTAGCAAGAAAAAAATTTTGGGATTTAAATTTTCAGTGATATGTAATTGGAGATTTAACCGTGTACTATCTCCACGTTTGGTGTAACGTGTGTCTTTAGCGTTACGTTATGTGATTAAATTTTTGCGAGGTGAAGTATTTTTTTTGAGGTTCTACAGTCTTATTTTTGTGGCGTTAGAAAATATTGAGTTGGACAGTGGCGTTATTGATTTTTTTAGCTTTGTGCGAAAGATTTGTTCCTTGTTACGATAACTGATGGGAGACTCAGATTCAGATCCAGAATTTATCCGTTCTACGAGTACTATTACTGGTAGTGGAAGGGTTTCTGTTCCAGTATTTAGTGGTACGTTACCTGGTACGTGTATCAATACTCCATCTAGTGTGATAATGTCTGGACCACAGACCACGACAGTAATTACGACCACTGTTAGCACACAGACTGTGTCGTTCAGTACGCCGAGTGTTAGTACAATGACGTCCTCTAGCGGACCGATGACAGGTGGTGGTGTAACAACCACGTTACAAAGAGGCAGTACTATTTTGTCAAGTGCAGAGCTACCTTTGTTTAAGGGCCGTCAAAGAGTCAGAGATCCTATTTTCAGTGAAACGAAAAGTTTTCGAACGCATGTGGCAAATCTCAAATCATACATATGTTTGTTGCCCGACGTTACTTCAGATGAGGCGAAAAAAGAGTTACTTGTGCGAAGCGCACACAAAAGCATGGGCGACTTTAATAGCGTCGTCACAAAATTAGTAGACCCTGCTATTAATTATTCATTTGACCAAGTTATCGATATTCTCGACGACATCTATGTCTCGAAAGGTGAACGATCTGTACATGCTTTAGCTTGCGACCTTAACCAGCTACGGCTGTTACGAAACGAAGGGTTGTCTGCCCAATTGGTTATGGCGATGTCAAAAATAAGAAATTTGAGTGATCATATTCTTAATAGTAATGAAGTGGCAATACAAAGACATCCATTTGTAACTGCCTGTACAAATCAGAACGAATTGAAAAAGTTCTCTGGCGATCTAGTTGTTTTCAGCCTTGCTATAGCACTTCTTGCACCATTATTGGAAGAGAATTTTTGTAAAAAAATATTTTGCCGACCATTCATAAGTTCAGAGGAGCTTTTAGCTCGTCTCGTTTCCGCTGTGCGTAATAACCCTGAGGGAAGAGAAATACTTGCGCGCAAAAATAATACCCAGTACCCGTATCAAACCAGAGAGACTTATCTTGCGGTCGTACCTGAAGAGGGAGAGTGGGATGAGAGAGATTCGTCCCCCGAGGTCTTGTATGCATCACAAAATACCAGCCGACGATTTCAAGGTCGAAGACCATTTTTCAGAAGCAATTGGAGAGCTGCTAGATTTCCAAGGGGGAGACAGCATGCTTACTTCGGAGATCGACCGTTCGGTTCGTTGGAGTGCCACGAGGCTCAGGTGGTAAACCCACAACAGACTAATAATGATAAATCTAAGTCGTTTTGTTCACTGTGCAATACCGCAGGTCATGTTCAGAGTATGTGCACGAGTAAAAGAGGCCAAAGCAAATCAAATTTCCGAGGCCATGCTTGTTACGCTTGTGGGAAGACGGGCCATTTTGCACGCGAATGTCTTTCGCGTGGTCGTGGTAGAGGGCGAGGTGAAGCGTGCTACGCTGCATCTTGCGAGGGTGAAAATTTTTTAGAGTAGACAAAGAAAAATCGGAAAATTCAGAGTGTCTTGGAGTAGAGAAGGAGTTGCCAATGCCCGGGGTTGCAGCTACTATCCTCGTCAACAAAAATGTGGTGTTGAAACCAGATACTATTATACAGTCGACTTCTGTGGTGGATCCGCTTTTCCTGTGTAATGATAAATACGAATTACTAGGTGAACAAGAACTTGATGTAGGTGCAAATTCTGAACTACCTGTAGAAGTTTGTTTGTCAGCGACGATAATGAAGGAAGGTCGTTTAAGGAAAGAAAGCGATGGATTATTTTCATTACGGCGTTCTAAGAAGCCTACAATTATTCTACGTCATGATACAAAGTTGATGAGCGCTCTCATAGATAGTGGTAGCGACAGATGTTTAGTGAGTTACCGGAATTTAAAAGGTATAAACGAGCCAATTAAGCCCAGTGCTCTGAGTATCAGAGGTGTAAATTCCAAAAGCCAGGTATCAGGAGAAGTCGATCTATGTATTACGCTGCCTAATAGTAAAAAAATCAATACCAGCGCTTTGATTTTGAAGGATGCCGAATTTAAATATGACGTGATCCTTGGCAGAGATGTTTTGCAGGACGCCGTGCTAAATTTTAAAGAAGGATTCATTGTTCTCGACGGCGTAAAAGTACCGTTTCATGATGTGCAGGAATTGCACGAGCAAGGTAGGAAGGAGATATTCTTGAACACTGTGAGTAATCCAGAATGTCTGATGGCTGACATGCTTGCGAATAAGAGGAAAATAAGAAGATATCTGCTGAGGGAGAGAGAATCAAAAATCGCGAGCAAGGAAGGTGGAAATAAAAAAGATCTAGAGATAAATACTGCAGAAGAGAAGGGTAACCAAGGCCCAACTGCAGGGCGAGAGAATAATGGGAAAGTAAAAAATAAACAGCATGCGAAGAAAATAAGAGAAACTAAGGAACATGCGAGAGGTTTAAAATATAGTAAAAAACGAGAAATAGTTGTTCATTGTGGAGCATTGGAAATGCCCAGAAACTGCTTACGTGTTATTAATGGGTATGTCAAAAAGGCTAAGCCCGGAAGGTATATTATGAATAAGACAATTCTCGCGAATGGTATTTATGTCGCCGAATCTGTTGTGGATATCAAGTCAAATGGGTTTGTCCCTGTAATGCTTTTGAACGTCTCGGAAGACGTGGTATATTTGAGCGACAATACGATGTTAAGTACGATTGAAGAAATTAACGACATGGAAATTGAACACGAGAGTTACATGTCTACCGTGCACGAAGCTGTGCGAGATGCAAATTTGTGCGATGCTCGAGATAATGCGGATCTACCCAAAGTCGACAGTGTTAATGGTGGAAAGTTCAATGCCATCTCTGGTAAAGACGTTGGTTTAGTATCTGCAAAAACGAGGCATTGTGGAAACGATAATCGTATTGATGAAGTAGAAATTAATGCAAACGAAGATGTTGTACCTGAAGGAGGTAGTAACGGGAGACGTCCTCTGACGTGTAACGATGTAAATTGTGAAAATGATGATGCTAAACCATTATTGATGAATTTATTAAACAATTTTAGAGACGTAATTACTCTCGAAGGCGAAAATATTGCAGTCACGAATGTAATGCGACATGATATTGTATTAAAACCTGATGCTCCAGTACTTAACATCCCTCCATATCGAATTCCACATAAGTATCAAAATGAATTATTGGAAGCCAATAAACAGATGTTGAATCAAGGAATAATTGAACCTTCAAGCTCCGAATACAATTTTCCTTTAATCGTGGTGAAAAAGAAGTCGGGCGAGATTCGACCCGTCATAGATTTTCGTGAACTCAATAAAATAATTATCAAGGAAAGTTACCCAATCCCACGAATTGACGAGGTTCTTTATTCGTTAGGTGGTAATTGTATTTTTTCAAGTCTTGATCTCCGCTCAGCCTTCCATCAGGTCGAGTTGGAAGAGAAATGCCGTAAATTCACCGCGTTCAGTATCGGTTACGAGAAATTTCAGTTCAAGAGGTTACCATTCGGGTTATCCTCGAGCCCATCAGTTTTCCAAAGAATAATTTCTTCTGTTCTTGCAAATATCATCGGTAAATTATGTTTTGTATTCCTTGATGATATACTAGTATTTTCCAAATCCATGAACCAACATCTGAAAGATTTACAGAGTGTTTTTGAGAAGCTACGTAGTGGAAATCTGTCCCTTAAACTTGAAAAATGTCATTTTCTAAAAAGCTCAATTGAATATCTTGGACACATTGTGTCGGCAGACGGAATCCGTTGCAAAGAATCGGAAAAACTACAAAAATTCCCGATTCCAAAAAATGTGAAGGAACTACAAAGTTTTCTAGGTGTGGCGAACTATTTCCGAAATCACATCCCGATGTTCGGTTCAATTTCATATCCTCTCTATCAATTATTACGAAAAAACGTTGAATTCATCTGGACGCCTGAATGTCAGAAAGCTTTTGAAAAGATTAAATCTGTTTTAACATCAGATACCGTTTTAAAGCACCCTGATTTTTCCAAGCCTTTTCATGTATTTACAGATGCTTCAAACTATGGTATCGGGGCAGTACTTTTGCAACAAGATAATGATTCAAAAAAATCCATGAAGGCTATAGCTTATTACAGTAAAAGTTTAAATTCAACACAAAAGCGCTATTCAACGACTAAAAAAGAATTCTACGCCATTGTGAGCGCACTTAAAGCATTTAAATATCTCATTCTTGGATACCCGATCCATATTTACACTGATCACAAACCCCTACAACCTTTATTTTTCAAAAAGCTTCCTGAAGATTCGGCTATGTCTCGATGGTGTCTAACAGTGCAATGTTTCGAACCAATAGTAAAGTATTTCCCCGGAAAAAAGAATCTAGTTGCAGATTGCCTAAGTAGACTACCCGAGCAATTAACTATTTCTGATCTTGAAGAATGCTCAGAGTTCGACGAGGTTGATGTCTTGGCAGTGACTACACGCCGTGGTGCACTGACAGCCGACGTAGACGATACAGACGCGACGCCCTCTAATCAAGTGGCGCCAGAGTCGACTGAAAAACCCCGACTGACTAACTACGTACCTAAGTTAAAAGACGTATCATGGACTTTAGACGAATTCAGAAATGAGCAACGACTAGACCCATTCTGTTCTGAGGTTAAGGACGCATTACTATCTAGTAGACAATCTACGATCCCTGACTTAGAAAAATACCTAATTCTGAACGACATTCTTTATAGACGACGACAAATAGACTCTAGGGAAAGTACTATTCTCACTTCGGTTATACCGACATCGCTCATGAACAAAGCGGTGCTGAGTATACACTCCTTGTACCATACTGATGCCACACATACGTTGTTTAAATTTAAGTTGCGTTATTTTCATTTATTGGAGAAGAGTATCATACGTAAATTTATCAAAATGTGTGATGTATGTAAGATTCTGAAGGCCCCCAGTACTGTACCTATTAAAATATTAGACGCTCCCATCGCTAAAGAACCGTTTGAGGTGGTATCAATGGATTTCCTGGGCCCTCTACCGGTCACAGATCAGCAGAATAAATATATTCTCATTTTGATTGATTTATTTTCGCGTTACTGTAAGCTTTACGCGACAGCAGATCGATTAGCAGATACAGTTGTCTCTTGTCTGGACAGCTGCTTCTCAACCTTTGGCTATCCTAAAACACTTCTAAGTGACCAAGCTCTTGAATTTAAGTCTGCGGCAGTTAAAAAATTCTCTCAAATTCATTGTATTGCGAAAAAAGAGGTCCTCCCTTGGAGTCCTCACAGTAACGCTATTGTTGAACGTAATAATCGGAAAATTACGAATTTATTAAAATTATACATAAATTCTTTGGCGCATACGGAATGGGATCAATGCCTCAACAGCACGGAGAACGCGATAAACAATAGTTTAAATACCACATTGGGGGATACACCCTCGTTCATTGTTTTCAATCGCGATACGTGTCCGAGCTTTAGCGCTGTAACTTTCGAACCTAATTACAGTCACGACACGAACGTCGATATAATAAGATTTCGAGCTCAGGAAGCTGCCCGCATTGTTGAAAACGTTAGAGCTACTATCATAAATAATACCAGTGAAAGAACCATGTATCACAACCTTCGACGCAAAAATAAAAATTTTGAACTCAATGACCGTGTATTATTGCGCAATCACATGCGAAAAAACAAGCTTGATATAGCCTGGAACGGACCAGGTATTATAACAAAAATTAACCGAAATTACGTGGAAATAAAAATAGGCAATAAAATATTCCGAAGCAATAAAAATCATGTATTACCCTTACGTAAAAAGTGTTGAATGAATACTATGCGACTTACGAATGACGATGTTACTAGGTCCACATAATTCTATTGTGTGATTCTGTTTCGATGTTAATTTTACGTATATTTTTAACTGGAATTTTCCTTATATAACCGTATGTATTTACCTTATATTTCGTTTCGTATTTGGTGTACCGTGTTATTGCGTGCGTGATCGAGTCTGTACCCATTAACTTCACCACCAAGGCTTACATCTGTCCGAGAGCCTTGCTCAGTCCAATAACATCTTGCTCAGTCCAATAACATCTTGCCCGGTTCAATAACATCCTGTGTTTAGAAACGCGGCCCCTCATTGCTGTGGGAGCGAAGGCTGGCTCCCGATTTGTTTTGCAAATAGGTGTGCAGCTGTCGAAGACGTGTGGGACCTGCTGCGTGAAGATTTGATGTTTGTTTTTTTTTTCTCCCATAGCAGCTGTCGCCAGCTGTGACTATTGGTTTCTTTAATTAATTTGACGTAATAGTAATTGGTTATAAATTTTTTATGAGGCCATGCTAATTGAACTCTGTGTTTGTTTCAATTTCAGAACGAGCACGCTCACGTTCCTGTCGTCCACGATGGGAAATAGAATGACGCATGTGTCGGTGGAGGCACTAACGAATGCCCTAGAGAGCCATCAAGGTAGAGTCTCGGAGGACTGGGTGCGAGCGAACGCGCTCGTCGACATTCTACCGGATAGAGTGTCCGACCTCGGTATTCTTCTTCTTTTCCCTTTAACTCTGGCTTTAGGTGTATCTTTCTTCTACCTTCGCCGAGAACTTCGTCTGTTAGCGGATCGCTTTCGCGCGGAAGATGCCTTACTCCGCCGGCAGCAGCTCAGATCGAGTAACGCTGAGCAACCACTGCGTCACCTGCAAGCAAATAGCGAAGTTTAGGTGTCAGTGAAGCATGTGTTTTTCTTGTTTTTTTTTAATATGTGGACTTTAATTTTTTTGCGTGTCTTCAAAGCGACACTATTTTTCTCATGCGTTTTAAACCGGAATTCTAGTTTTATGTTTAACATATACCTCAGGAATTAGTTGTAAGGTATTAAGTTGATTCACGTTTATAATATGACGTTAACGTAACTCAGTATGTATTAATTGTTTTCCGAATTCAGTAAATGTAATGCGAATTTTCTGATCAACTAAATTTCATAGACATTGCGTTGGAATTATTTTCATGTTTGATTATTCTTATATTTAACGAATGTATTGTTCTTACTACAAATTCATGGCAAGTATAACTTTTTATTTTTTAATTATGTTTGAATAAAAGTATTTTATTGTTGTTTCAAGATGCGATTTTCTATTTTTACTGCGTTTAGCATTTACACTGTTCATCACGAATTAATGTTGCGGTAATTGTGATTTCATGGCGAATGTTGATGTAAATGTAATAGATACATACATGCGATGTTTAATAATTACACTTCTTCACGCGTAATGAATATAAAATTTTCTTCTTCAAAAATATGAAAATAATAAATAAATTTAACGTTGAAAATTTTTTTAAATAAATTTTTGTTGTTTAATTTCATATGATGCCTACGTAGTTTGATATTGATGTTGTTCGTTAATGTCGTAACGTTTATTTTTCTTCGGTGATTTCCTTACAGGTATAGAGATAGTTAAATGTTGGTTCCTTGTACCGTGGATTTTTTTGGTACGATATTTCTGAATACCTTCACTACTTTTGCGGTACGCTGATATTGTTCTGTTGCGATTCTTGCCGTCTTTATTTCGATGCGTTTTACTTATATTTACGAATGTTTTTTTTTCGATAAACATATTATTGTTGTTGTACTATTGCGTTTTTCAATACGGGTATTGTTTGAAGAAAATGGATATCTTTCACTCTTTATTACGAAATATGTTCATAACCTGCGGCTCTCATCTTCTTTTGGTTGGTGGGGGTATATTGCGCATTTTCACCTTGCATACTTTTTCAATCTTAGAAATTTACGCCTTTAGATAACTTTGTCATTTCTTGGAGTTATGAATTTTAAATTCTGAGCGATTTATTCCCTTTTGAGTAATAAAACAGGTATGGTGGGGAGGTGTGTGCCAACATGGTCACGCATTTACCCTCGTGCACATGTTTAGTACGTACGTTTCGGGCCACGCCTGGTGCGACTTGCGCACCATGCGCAGCTGAGTCAGCATTTTGTGTGTATAAAAGCCCCGTGTTCAGCTAGCAGAGCGCATTTGGTTGTACTACCTCCTTACCTCAAGTACACGCTGAAAAGTCTACTCGTTCTACTCAATATCCACCCTTAGATACGCGTCAGATGCGGCACATACAGAATAATCGCAGATCAGATCATAGCAAGGCAAACCGCTTGCCAAACTGCAATGAGTGAACCCATCGCCGTAACTGCCATCAAACAACCACCATCCCTTACCGTCTCAAGAGCCGAATTTGACAAAGCCCTACAGGAAATAGCAGAACTCAAGAAAATGCTGGCAAACGCTTTACGCCCACAGGAAAACAAGAAGCAAGCAGAAGATTGGCGAAACCAAACCCCGGGACCTAGGTACGGAAACAGAAGCAATACAAGAATCAAGCAGGACCAAGCAATCTGCTATTACCACCAAACTTTCGGTAACCGAGCAAGAAACTGCACCCAACCTTGCAGTTTCGCGGGAAACGACGACTGCGGAGAATGGTAAACGCCCCAGTCTCCGCACAGACAAAAAAAGGCGAGCTAATGTACGTCACAGACACCGGCAACGTACGATACCTCATCGACACCGGTTCAGCCGTCAGCCTAGTACCAGCTAAAAAGAAACACACGCTCAAACCCCCGTCCTACGACTTACTCGCCGCCAACAACACCCCTATAGCTTCTTACGGGACGACTGAGCGCATCATCCTGCTGTTGTATATTAAAATATGCATCGTATAATGTGATACTGGTTTTATGAGTACGAGTTCCGGAGCGGAGGTTTAATTGCGCGGCTTGCCGCCGCCGGATGCCATATCGCGTTCAGGTCAGATGTCTTTATGGGACCTCCGCCGGAAGCTGTGCCTTCGGGGCGCATCGCATTGGTATGCACCGGAAGAGCATTGTTTAACTTCCGAGCGCTATAGCTTATAAGCAGAGTCAATGTATGGATGATTCAGTACAAGAATAGGAACCTAGCTAAGAGTTTCCTTTTCATACTCCTGGAGTTAACGCTTCAGATCGGTAGTTAAAGCTACCGATACTGTAGTTTGCAGCTACAATTACTTATCCTCATATCGTGATGAAAAACCACGATATAACAAATGGCGACGACTCTTCGAATCTCCAAAGTAAATTTGAACGTTACAAGTGCTCCGAAATTAAGATGGCGCATTCTGCAGTTTGCTGTCCTCCATTCGACGTTAAAGTGGAAACAGTGAGTAATATCTACAACGATTCAAGTACAGTGTGCAGACGTTCTTCAGAAGGCGGGAAACAATGGTGGTAACAAAGCTAGTATTATAGTTGAAGCTTTGCCTGTAAACATCATTACTGATCTACAACGAAGAATTTAACCTACGTTACTCACTGATGCTACATATGAGGAACTTGAAGGAAAGTTAATACAACAATTTAAAATCAAGAAATCCACTGTTGGCTCATCTGTTACATTTCTAAACAGAGAGCAAAGTGTTAATGAATCTAAACAAAGTTATGCTAAAACGTTAAAATGACTTAGCATCTTCGTGCAACTACGAAAATTGCGGTCGCGATCGTCTCTTGAGAGATGCTCTTGTGGCTGGTCTACATTCAGCGCAAATTCTCAGCGCGGTTCTACAGAAGTGTCACAGCAAGTCCTTCAACGAATGCGTTGAACATGCAAAACTCAGTGAACAGTAAAGCTTCGACGCTCCAGATATTATTCGTGAGGATTCATCTTCATCGTTTTTCACTACAGAAAAACTACAGCCGAATTACATATCCATTCGCTGCGGAACTAGGCAGAAGCCCCTTACAAAGAATTGCTATGCCCTAAAATTAAATCAATAAAATGCAAAAAATGTGGAAATAGGCCACATTTCTAAAGTTTGCAATTTACGACTGCAGCACGACCTCCTCCTGTTAAGCCTACACGAAGGGGACCTACACGAGAAGAATTTGACGCAGCTCGCACTTACATAGTGCAGCTGGAAAGGAGCGGTTCTCAGTGCAACGTCGGAAGAGAAGATGTGTCAATGAAGAGTTCAAGTGAGCTTCTACAGCGGAAGAACGAAGTTATTCTACAAAAGCCTAGGAACGATACTTGTGACGGTAACTATGTTCATAATTTCTCTGATGTACAAACTAATTACGCGTTATTTCAGTCACATTGTATTCCTCAAAGTGTCACAAAACTTACTCCCTTTGTTGCGCTCAACAATCGTAAAATTGTTACTTCCAGAGATAGAGTTAATCCTAAATATTCTTTGTCCAGAGCTAAGCCTATGTATGTAACTCAATTCTCTGATGATCTGTTTAATGATTCTTACTTGTCATCTGATTCAGTCTAACGTTAAAGATACCGTTCATCTAGATGTGTTGCCTGATGCAGTTCCTGTATTTTTAAAGCACGCCGTGTCCTAGTAAGACTAAAAGACTCCTGCTTTGACACCGGTCAGCAGTTTACCTGTACAAAATGTACCTTGTAGATCAGGTAAAATAACTAAACCTGTAATGCGAATAGGTTGCTAAGTTTTCCTTCCGTGTGTCATATAGTCATCTAAAAGGGAGGGAAATTGTTGTATATTAAAATATGCATCGTATAATGTGATACTGGTTTTATGAGTACGAGTTCCGGAGCGGAGGTTTAATTGCGCGGCTTGCCGCCGCCGGATGCCATATCGCGTTCAGGTCAGATGTCTTTATGGGACCTCCGCCGGAAGCTGTGCCTTCGGGGCGCATCGCATTGGTATGCACCGGAAGAGCATTGTTTAACTTCCGAGCGCTATAGCTTATAAGCAGAGTCAATGTATGGATGATTCAGTACAAGAATAGGAACCTAGCTAAGAGTTTCCTTTTCATACTCCTGGAGTTAACGCTTCAGATCGGTAGTTAAAGCTACCGATACTGTAGTTTGCAGCTACAATTACTTATCCTCATATCGTGATGAAAAACCACGATATAACACCTGCTCAACCCCCTATGGCCCGTAAGTTGGAACTTCATAGAAGCGGACGTGGGACAACCGATCATTGGCATGGATTTCCTCGCCGCACACCAGCTAAGCGTCGACACCGCAAACGCAAGCCTATACGCCCAAACTTCCGGAACCAAAGTACCCTGCAAACGAGTCGTTTCAAGAAGCCAACGAGTGCACAGGATCGAACACCAAACCGCCCCGGAATTCAACACATTGTACGAGGAATACCCCGGAATACTACCGACCTCCCAACACATTCGGCACACACAAAAGAAAATCGACGTAGAACACCACATCGAAACAACCGGACCCCCAGTATATGCACGACCAAGGAGACTGTCTCCGGAAAAATTGGAAGCGGCGCGACAAGAATTCAAGGAAATGCTGGAACATGGCATCATCAGGCCATCGAAGAGCGCCTGGGCATCACCCATGCACATGGTACCAAAGGCAGCCGAACCCGGGGCATGGAGAATCTGCGGAGACTACAGACGACTGAACGCAAGCACCAAACCTGACCGTTACCCAATACCACACTGTCAAGACTTCCATTACAAACTGCATAACAAAACAATCTTCTCCAAAATCGACCTCGTCAAAGCCTATCACCAAATACCCGTCAAAAACGAGGACATCCAGAAAACGGCCATCACCACACCATTTGGGCTGTACGAATACACCGTGACGTCATTCGGGCTGCGGAACGCAGCCCAAACGTTCCAACGATACATCGACGCGGTAACAAGAGACATGGACTTCGTAACGGCATACATCGACGACATACTGATAGCGTCCGCAAACGCAGAGGAGCACCAAAAACACCTCCGACAACTCTTCCAACGGCTACAAGAAGAAGGACTGCGCGTGCACCTCGCCAAGTGCATTTTCGGAGTGCCCGAGCTAGACTTTCTCGGACACAGAGTGTCAGCCGGCGGAATCTCACCACTCCCTCAGAAAATAGAGGAAATAGGCAGTTTTCCCCACCAGCAACAGTAAAAAAGCTACGACAATTCCTAGGAATAGTCAACTATTACCACCGATTCCTCCCAGCCGCAGCAGAAAAGATGCAAGCTCTGACCGGATTGACAAAAGGATACTCCAAAAACTCAAAGAAAATTATCAACTGGACAACAGAACTAGACGCAGCGTTCACTAGCCTAAAACGCGAGATCTCGCAACTCACCTTGCTAGCGCACCCCGCTCCAGAAGGCAAAAGCACCTTAATCACAGACGCATCAGGAACCGCAGTCGGCGCCGTACCACAACAAAAAGTCGGGCAAGAACAGCGCCCCGTAGCATTTTTCTCCAAAAAACTAGACGACACCCAACGTAAATACAGCACCTACGACCGCGAACTAATGGCGATATTCCTCGCAGTGAAACACTTCGAGCATTTCTTGGAAGGCCGAAGCTTCGAAATCAGGACAGACCATAAACCGCTCTGTTTCGCCCTGCAAAAAGCCACGGAAGGCAACAGCCCCCGGGTAGCAAGACAGCTCTCCTACCTCTCACAGTTCGACTGCGAAATCAAGCACATCAGCGGCGACAACAACACGGTCGCAGACGCGCTATCACGTCTGGTGTCAACAATAATACCTAAAGGACCCGCGATCAACTACGACAAAATAATGACCGAACAAAACAGAGACGCAGAATTAGAAGAACTGCTGCACCCAGCATCAAAGAGCGCGCTCAAACTACGCCCCATAATCAGACAGACCGGTAAACCACCCCTCTGGTGCGACGTGTTAACAGGCCTACGGAGGCCATACATCCCGGAAAGCTGCAGAAAGAACGTATTTCAGCATTTCCACGGGGCAAGTCATCCCGGCATACAAGCAACAAGGGACCTCTTGAGGCAGCGAGTAATCTGGCCCGGACTCAACAAAGACGTCGGCAAGTGGACACGCGAGTGCATTCCATGCCAGACAAGCAAAATAATAAGGCACACCAAATGCCCGCCCGGGAAGATGCCGGTACCCAAGGAACGGTTCCAGACGATACACATCGATATCGTCGGACCACTACCCGTGTCACAAAACAAACGGTACCTGCTAACGTGCATTGACCGCTTCACCAGATGGTGCACCGCTACCCCAATGGCCGATTGTACGGCAGAAACAACAGCACGGGCGTTCCTAAAAGACTGGGTAGCATCATTCGGCGCTCCAACAACAATCATCACGGACCAAGGCGTCCAGTTCGAGTCTAACTTATGGAAAAACTTGCTGACGGCGCTGGGCGCTGAGAGACAGCGAACGACAGCGTACCACCCGCAGAGCAACGGACTGGTGGAGAGGATGCACAGAAGATTGAAGGAGGCGTTAAAAGCAACGGTCATTAACGTAGACTGGGCAGACGCACTACCCCTCATACTGCTTAACATCCGAGCCACGCCACACACGGACGCAAACATCTCCCCCGCCGAAATGGTATACGGACAAACATTGCGCCTCGCAGGAGAGCTACCCGAGAAAGAAAAAGGAGACCGGCCCGCCAGAGAATTTCTACAATGCCTAAAAAAACGAGTGACAAACCTGCAGCCAATACTGCCACGACAACAGAGACCCCAAAAAGCCAATGTCCCGAGCGCTCTATACAAGGCGACCAACGTCTTCGTGAAACACGGGGGGCACAGAAGACCCTTACAGAAACCCTACGCAGGTCCCTTTCCCGTGCTCCAAAGGACACCAAACTACATCACCGTAGATATACAAGGCAAAAAGTCTAACATCGCGACGGAAAGGGTCAAAGCAGCGTACCTACCCACCATCGAGGATAAACCTCAACAACAGGCTAAGGCACCGAGAGCAACAAACTACGAAGTATACGAGGGAGTTCCGTTCCCTGGAACAGGCACAGCAATCCCTGAACCAGCAAAACAGGCAGTATTCACTAAATACGGCAGAGAAAGCAGACCACCAGTGAGGTACCAAGTTTAAAAAAAAAAAAAGAAAAAAAAAAAAAAAAAAAAAACAGGAGGGGGACACCTGTGGTGATCCCAGCGGCAAGCCGCGGACCTCCACAAGACCTGAGAAAAGCTGCCTCCAGACTACAAACGCATTCGTTCCAGAGCACCTCCGGACCTGAGGCGTCTAGTCAACCAAACACGGGACCTGAAAGAAGCCGCCTCGCGACTATGAGAAAAGGTGCCCGTAAGCTACAACGGCTTCCTGCCTCCAGCACCACAGGCCCACAAACTCGCGACCAATCAGGACTCACACCCGGACTCAAGGCTTGCACTCGAGGCCTACATAAGGCGACCCCAACAAGGCCCGCTCTCACTC
Organism: Morinoia aosen; assembly: GCA_030386875.1. Classification (NCBI taxonomy): domain Eukaryota; kingdom Metazoa; phylum Arthropoda; class Malacostraca; order Amphipoda; family Talitridae; genus Morinoia; species Morinoia aosen. The sequence continues at coordinate 14,623,020 of CM059562.1, forward strand.
AAGCCCTCGTCCTCGTTCAAGTCACATCTCAAGCACCAGTCTCGTGTTCCTGCATCTAGCTTCCGAGATCGACTTTGTCTCTCGCGTACCTGCACCAAGCTCCGGAAACCGGCCCTGCCTATCGACGCTCCAAGGTGTTTCAAAGTCTTAAAAAAGTCACGTTGCAACGCCCCGTGCCGGCGCCGTCGGCCAAGCCGCTCTACGACATCTATCGCCCGCTCCGGCCGGCTAGCCTCGCCGTAGCTACCTCCCAGCTACAACGGTGAACCGCGTGGTGGCTGGGCCCGACCCAGCTGACTAGCCTCGTCTCGGCGCCCCGCTAGCACCAGCTGACCTGTTCGTAACGGTCGCACGACGTAGCACCAATCATCACGTCTCGCCGCTGCATTCGTAAGCATCGTCCTCACGGACGTTACTTGCTATTTGTGCGTGTTCCAATCATTACGTAATTTATGTCATTCTCGAATAGGATTGTACTTCAATCATCACGTATTTGTACTATTCTCGCATAGGATTGTGTTTCAGTCATTACGTCATTCTCGAATAGTATTGTATTTCAATCATCACGTATTAGTGCTATTCTCGCATAGGATTGTGTTTCAATCATTACGTAATTTATGTCATTCTCGAATAGGATTGTACTTCAATCATCACGTATTTGTACCATTCTCGCATAGGATTGTGTTTCAATCATTACGTCATTCTCGAATAGTATTGTATTTCAATCATCACGTACTAGTGCTATTCTCGCATAGGATTGTGCTTCAATCATTACGAATAGGATCGTACTTCAATCACCACGGTTTTTTGGCTAATCCGCGACGTATTACGGCCTCGCCACTAGCTACATTCCACCGTGTAATTTACGTGTACGAACAGTGCTCATAGTAGTCACCGAGGGCCAGTGTAATGGTCCGTGTTCCGTGTACCTAACAGTCCCCAATATAATTACCGTGTTACCCCCGTGTTGTCCATATCCTGCCGAATACGGTTGTACCTCAGGCACTCGCTTCGGGCTATCCTGTCACGAAAAAGTTATCTCAAAGTCTGCCCGAAGCGTGTTGCAGCCTGGGGGAGAACACCACACTCCCCCTGCCCCTCTCACTCTCTCTCTTACTTCCTTCTCACCCTCACTCTCTCTCCCGCTCTCCCTCTAATGAAGCGCGACCCGACACGAGCCAACCCGTATCATAGATACCGCAATGATGTTGAAGGGCGTGACGCACAGGTTAGCGTATTAATATATAGATACGTCTGGATAACCTTCTCTTGCGTAAAATATAGTAAGATGTAAATAATAAATTTTTGTTACAGTTGTTCTTCCTTCTTTCGGACTGTGGAGGCCCGATAACACAAGCCAACGCTGTCATCGACTCGCAAGTTCAACGTCGTAACCCCCCAGTTAACGTGAAGTAAGTCCCATGTGGTGGTTTACCTACTAAAATCAAGTTCTTACCTTTGCTGGAACTACATTGTATTGTAGAAAACAACGTATATTATAATACGTAAGCAGTAAGAGATGCATGTATGTTTGGATTTGGTATGTACCAAGTGGCTTCCAAACTGTTTACTTCATAAATAAGATCGGTATATGAACATCTTTTGTCAAGGATCGTGTAAAACATAAAACACATAACGATATGCTCAACAATTGCTACACCACAGTAGATATTACGAGATGGTCTTTTTCTTTTCCAGTTGTGAGAAGTGCTCTGAGATCACCACACCGCCCTTGCTGGACGACTGCAGGTTGTTTGAAAAAATCATAGAATTTTTGGATGAATTGTCGCCATGTGAGAGCGATGGTGACTGCTCCCGTGACAAGTGCTGCTGCGGCCATATGGTTAACTGCAAGTTTAAGAGGTGTATACCCAGGTACCTGTAAGACTATTCGCTTGGGAGGCCCATTCTAGGGCTGGCGCAGTAATGGAACTGATATTGTAAAGACGTAAGGCGGTCTGTGCCGCTTCACCGATATTGAAGTGCAGAAAATAGGACAAAAATTCAAGTTCAGCTTGAAGACGGTTAGTTTCAGCCCCATCGTGATCTGTGTCTCTTCACCAACATTGGTCAACATAGAACAAAATTAAGTTTTGGCTTAGAGCAATATTTCTGTTAAGTTTGAGCCCCTCTGCAGGCTGTGGTGTGTCGGTGGTGGTGGTGTGACTGCAGGCTGTGGTGTGTCGGTGGTGGTGTGACTGCAGGCTGTGGTGTGTCGGTGGTGGTGTGACTGCAGGCTGTGGTGTGTCGGTGGTGGTGTGACTGCAGGCTGTGGTGTGTCGGTGGTGATTTGACTGCAGGCTGTGGTGTGCCGGTGGTGGTGGGACTGCAGGCCGTGGTGTGTCGGTGGTGGTGTGACGGCATCACGCGAGCACCAGCATTAGCAGTGCACAGATGTTTAGTGTCACACTGGTGTAGTGTTGTGAGTGTCGTCTGGTGTAGTGTTGTGTGTGATGTCTGGTGCACGAAATGATGGGCAAGCATGAAGTGTTCCTGCATTGGATTTAAACTACCAGGGAATTTTTCCCACGCAATTTCGTCCAATGTTAAGAGATGAATTAAGAATTTGAAGGAAAAAAATTCCAAAGATTATTCCTGTAACCGCACGCAGCCGTCAACATCTGTACCCCCGGTTTGTATTGCGATGTCGATGAAATAAAAAGCTTTTTTGAAACTATTTGCCTTCGTGTTTCCTCCACACCTCTTTGTTCCTGCTCTGGCTGGAGAGTTAGTCCTGGCCACAGGATGGCAGGCATCAAATGGTCGGAAATCAACGCAAGTCGAGCTGAAATGCGCGGGTTTCAGAGCCACCAAACTTTGAAGCGGTTTTTGATCGTTTTTAAACCACGGCGCTCGGTAGCGTTTGTGTCAAGGGACCTCACATGTTCAGCTGAGGCGTGACGCGAGCTGCTGCAGCTCTGATAGTCAAGTGGACACACACACGCTCACGGGTGTGCTGCACATTGGAAAGTGCCGCATGCAAATGCTTCTACAATTCAGGAATTTCAGAAAGTAAGCCGATTCATCCGGTCAAGATAACTAGTAACTCGGTTAGTAAGGAATGTTTCGGCCAATTTGATTTCTTTATAAATTTAAACATGACAACTTTTGTTTTGGGAGAGTAAGGGACTCACAGGCAAATTGGTATTCAGAACACCAGCACGAGGCATTTATCTTGCCTTTATTATTCTTTCAAGTTTTTATTCTGTAAACGTCGATTTCTATCAGCGCTACCAGCGCACTCTCAATCAACGGAGGCGTCGTGTGAAACTTTGGTTTCGCCAGCTTAGTGTTGCAGCTCATCGCCTGTGATAGTGTTTGCATTGTAAATCGTTTTTGGGTGCTAACTTCAACAGCTGTCAAAATTCAATAAGAAAGAAATTTTTTTTCAAATTCAATTCAGATCTCAGAAAAATTATAGAACAAATGAACAGGAATGTAGTGAATATAGTGGGAAATGTATTTCTTCTGTTGACGCATCATCTATTTCATTTATATATTTACAATGTAGAGTTTGTTTTTTGTTATTCATCTTGCCAAAAATGTTTTTCAGTGATCATACATTATCAACATCATGTACTGAATTACAGAAAAGTCATTTCGTCAAAACCAGTAGTTTTGAAATTCTCCTTTTATAAAAGATTTACTATTGTTTTGGAAGAACATTTCTAATCAACACCAACATTGATATGGGCCAACTTTCTCCGCGAGGACAGAGATAGATGTTTTTTCTCTGAGTTCTCATTAGGAAGGACTTTGGAATTAGAAAACGCAGTTTCGAAGTTATTCTGAGCAAGCTTCGCACGAGGAAAAACCCGAAATTTAACTTGTGGAATTTTAACTTTCCCTAAAAGAATTTCATAAGAATTTTATTAGATATGTATAAGAATTTCAGGTCAAATAAGTCTTTTGTCCTAATGTACAACCGAGTATCTAATTTTTCAAAAAGTGTAATTTCTTTTAGAAGCATTGAGATTGTGGTAAAAATTCTCAAGGGTGATAAAAAGTGATAAAAATTCCTTACAATTTAAAAAAATTCGCGAATTAAAATGGGAAAAATGTCTGATTTCTCTCTAGGAATGACTTAAAAATTGGAATACGTGGTTCTAAGGCTATTTTCTGCGTGATTCACCAAAAGAAAACATGTAATTCATCTTGCGAATTGGAAACTTTTTCTAACATAATTTCTAACAATTTAATAAGATATTTATAAAAATTTCTTGTAAAATAAATGGGTTTTAATAATGCACAATCTAATATTGAAGTTGTCAAGGAGTTTCCTTGCTTATGGAAATATTGAAAGAGGTAAATAATTAAATAAGGGTATACAAATACATTTTTTACAAAAAAATTAGCCAACTAAAATGTTAGAAATTCTCCGATTCCTCACTAGAAATGACTATAAAATTGTAATAGGTGGTTTTAAGGTGATTCTTAGCCTGATTCGGCCAAGGAAAACCACTTTCCCAGCTTCCAAAATATACACACCATGTTCTCGTGTCGCTGAATGTTATCGGTTGCAGGGCTCGTGATGCAGCTTTGCATCTGTGATAATGTTACAAACTCTACGGGCTTTGAACCGAATATTTCAGTATCTGAATTGTTCGCTGGTCCAAGTGTTTCATAACCACATACTTGAAGATTCTCTACGTCATCGATGAATACATATTGAATGAAGTCTATGGTTAACCTAGTGCTACTTCATTTGGAATACTTTACCATCACATCTTTGTCTATATCAACTAAGGATCTGTACGTCAAGACATTTTAAAAGCCAGTTAGAGTATTTGTGCCATCTTTATTGTAATTAAACTGTTTTTTATCTTTTCTTCCTTAAAGCTCTTGTCGCATGAAATCAAAAGCAATGACGGTTGATAAATTTAGCTGAAGGCAATAAGGGAAATGAGCTGTAGTGAAGGGAGGTAAATGAAGAACAAGCAACGAATGAAGTCACGTAAAATCTAATGAAGCCAAATTACCAATTTGCTGCTCCATTTTCTACCATCGCATCGCACTTTGTTGGGACTAAATTGCTTTGGGAGCTTTTTGAATGTCCATAGAGGCTCTAACTTCAACTGGGATTTGGCTTTAACTAACAACTTAAAACAGTGATCTGGATGTTATTCCCTATATTATTTTCAGAGTCTGTATTTGGACACATGTCATTTAGAAACCACATTCATATTCAAGGTTGAGTTTGCACACCATTCCCTGATTTTTTTCCTGTACTGTTAAAACAATAGAAAAATTTCTATGTCCATTGCTTGACAAAAGTCGCTTCAATTTATTCCGTCCTCAACACACTTGTGACAGAGAACCTAGAAGCCAGACAAATAATGCCTCTACAGAATACGTATAAGTTTAATTAACATAGAGTACAGAACACAACGCACATGTGAGCTTGGATGAGCGCGACACCTGCGCGTGTGCTGTGGGCGGTGCAGGTGTTCTGGAGCGAAATGAGGGGCGGTGAGCAGGAGCTGCGGCGTGTTGAAAGCTGCGCTCTGTGTTGTGTGGTGCTGAGTGCTGTGTGGTGCTGTGAGGTGTGTGATGGCCTGGTGTCTCTAGTTGGAGCCTCTGTCATCATCTGTTTTGTTTCTACACCGTATTTGTGAGTGTTCAGTGCAGAGTGAAGTAAAGACTTGAAAAGAATAAAATACTTGGGAAAGTTGGCGTTAAAACTTAGCTTTCTTCAAAGCTAAAACTGAATGTTTTTGATGTGTTCGTGTTTATTGAAAGGTTGCAGGTCGGAGGACTGAATTAGCTCACAGAGATCGAAGGATCTTGCCTGTTTGAGTTATTAAATAAATTGTAATTTGTCGATAACAACGTACAATCCCAGTGAAGTCATTGAAGAGTTTAACCAACACTATTGAAGAAAAAATAAATAATGTTAGCTGTTACCTCGCCCACAAAAAAGAACAATGTAGAAACAAAATTGATCAAACTTTAGAAATATTTCACAAAAATCGTAGAATTTTTTAATTGAGGAAAGCGGAAAATTAGTTGATGTAATGGTGACTCCCATACGTCAGTCTTCATTTGTTGCTGGTCGAACTTGACATTTTTCTCTGGTATATTATTATTATAGCTAGTATTATAATGCAATAACAATTTGTTACCTAATAATAGTGAAAGTAATAAAGATTTTTAAAATTATTATCATGAGAGGATCAGTGACTTGGATGCTATTTGATGTCAATTTGTCACCTCCTTACATAGCAGTAAGATTTTTTACGAAAAAGATAAAGTGCGAATTTTACCAAAATAAGAATATCACAAATATGGAAATATTTTATTATCAAACAAATAGTATCAATCATTGTGTCTTTTAAAACTTTCTGGAGTCCTTTACTGCTAAAGTATGTAGGAAATTACGGGAGATGATACAGTCCATTGCCTTCCTCGTGCTTCTGGCACCAACGGAACTCGGGTACCGTTGCTTCATTGCCATCCTCGAGCTTCTGGCACCAACGGCGAGCGTTAATTGGACGTGCAGGTTGTGACCAGGACGCTGAAGTGAGGCGTTACGGCATGGCGCGTACCTCGATGTTGGTGGCACTGGTGGTGGTGGTGGTGATGGTGGTGAGTGGTGAGTGGTGAGTGGTGGTGGTGGTGACACTGGTGGTGGTGGTGGTGGTGATGGTGGTGAGTGGTGGTGGTGGTGGTGGTGAGTGGTGGTGGTGGTGGTGGCACTGGTTGTAGAAAAAACCTTATCGAATGCTCAAAACTTCGAGGTCTCTTCCTTAATTACAAATTCACTATCACAAAGGAGATTAACCAAATTCACCACCGCAAAGACTTTTAATTTTGATGAATTTTGTGGAGTCACAGGTTTTGAGCGAATGGATTCACAAGTTTCAAGTTTCAGAAAATTCGAAGGATAAAATTGCAGAGGAGTTAAACGGCAGTCTTTTGGATGACCGAGGCAGGCCGGGCACGAGCGGAGCATCCCGGGCAGGCAACCCGGATGGAGGACCCTCGCGATCGCCCAAGGAGCATGGATTGCTGGAGGAAGACTTATCGATTATAGTACTATACACGAATATACTTTCAATATTATGCACGAACGAATAGACTTTTAATATTATACACGATCGAATAGATTTTTATTATAATACACGATCGAATAGATTTTTATTATAATACACGATCGATTAGATTTCAAATATTATGCACGATCGAATAGATTTCAAATATTATGCACGATCGAATAGGTTTCAAATATTATGCACCAACGAATAGATTTCAAATATTATGCACGAATAGAGTTTTGGTATTATGCGCGAATAGAGTTATGGTATTATGTGCGAATAGAGTTATGGTATTATGCGCGAATAGAGTTTTGGTATTTCATATTGAAGCCCTGGCCCCGGCTATCGCCACAGATTAGGGAAAACCTAGCTTCACGAGTCGCGTTGAATAGCAACCCGTACAGAGGATCACCGAGGCTAGCCTGATTAATGCCTGCTTCAGACATCGGGAAATAAAGGCCGCCCGACTTACATCTGCCACTCAGGCTACGGCGTGCAGGTGTGCGGGCGAAGTGAAGTCTCCAGAGGCCAGCGCCCACAAGACGCAGGCCGTGCCGGATATGTGCCTTAGCCCATCATCGTTTCGTGGGCTCTCGAATATAAAGGCAGTTGATGAAGCGCGGAGATGTGTGCGCCGCTGAGGCTGAAATGGGTCTGCCTCTCTCAGGTGTCGTGACTCGAGGAAACCGTCTGTAATGGTCTTCATACTTTATGAATATTGGGCGGCCTCCCAGAGTGTATTTTAACTTTGAAATTTAATTAAAATATTTTATTACAACTCGCGAAGGCTAGTCTCCCCAATCGCAGAAAATTAGCGTAAAATAAGGTTTTATTTTAGACACTGGTGGTGGTGGCGGTGGTGGTGGTGGCGGTGGTGGTGGTGGTGGTGGTGGTGGTGGTGGCACTGGTGGTGGTGACACTGGTGGTGGTGGCGGTGGTGGTGGTGGTGGTGGCACTGGTGGTGGTGGCGGTGGTGGTGGTGAGTGGTGGTGGTGGTGGTGGTGGTGACACTGGTGGTGGTGGTGGTGATGGTGGTGAGTGGTGGTGGTGGTGTTGGTGGTGAGTGGTGGTGGTGGTGATGAGTGGTGGTGGTGGAACTCGTAGTGATGATATATAGGAAGCGTTCAATGTCAAGATTTATTCAGTTTAAAGTTTCAATCAGCATTCTATTCATCACGGAACCTCACATAAAATTTGGCACCAAAGCTGTAGTCGCTCAGTAACGCAGTAGTGATGGGATAGATCGTGTGGGATAGGCTGATAAAATGGTGCAGTAGACCATTTGGAGCAGTAGATTACTTTGAAGTAGTAGATCACTTTAAAGCAGTAGATCACTTTGGAGTAGCAGATCAATTTGAAGTCGTAGATCATTTTGGAGTAGTAGATCATTTTGAAGTCATAGATCATTTTGGAGTAGTAGCAAAATTGTTTCAATTTCATCTCTGAATTCATGGGGCGTTGATTGTGTTCCAGCAACAGGGCATCATTATAATTTGAGTATTACAAATTTAACATTTTATATATAGGGACCGTAGTGTCGTCACTAGTGGCACTTGTCGTCACAATTGCTTTTTTTACTCAGGCGGCGGTGGAGGCAAGGCATGCGGAGTTACGTCTGATTTTACCCGACAAGCTCGCACCTTCGTGAGTTATGTCTGTATGAGCTATATCTATTTGAATTATGTCTATGTGAGTTATGTCTGTGTGATTTATGCCTGTGTGAGTTATGTCTATGTGTGCTATGTCTATGTGAGGCATGTTTCTGTGAGCTCTGTCTATATGAGTTATGTCTATGTGAGTTATGTTTATGCGAGCTATTTCTATGTGAGTTATGTCTATGTGATTTATGCCTGTGTGAGTTATGTCTATGTGAACTATGTCTATGTGAGTTATGTTTATGGGAGCTATGTCTGTGTGAGCTATATGTGTTCGAGTTATGTATATGTGAGTTATACCTGTGTAAGTCATGTTCACATGATTTGCCCGCGCACTTTACGTAGTTTCATAAAATCAGAGAAAAAAGCTGAATTCCGGAACAAAACTTTATATTGAAGAGGAACTGCGTTCAAGTGGGCAAGTTTGCACCACCGCTGCGCAGAGGCGGCGCTGTCAGTCGCGGGAATGCGGCCCTGGTTGACTGCGGCCTGCCCCTGATCACTTTGGTATTTTTGAGCTACTTAGCAGCACACTCGCCCATTTTTCCATGAAACAATAAATAACAAAAAGTAACTGAGGAAAATATTTGCTCCTTATCAACTCACTCAGCTAATTTGTCAAGAAACAATAGACAATACCAAGTGGCTGATGCCAAACTTCAGTTCACAGAAAGTGTCTTGCGTTTCTGATAGTCACAGCTTGCACCACGGAGGGGCGCGACAGTTGCAAATTTTCAGAACACTGCAACGAGGGCGACGAATGCTGCAGAAGCATTTGTAGTAATGATTGTTACCACCAATAGACAGGGTAAATCAAGGCGACGCAAGTGTGTAGGGGCTATTATTGTTACTACCAAGACACAGGGTTCTACAACGGCACGTGTGTTCGACCGAAACACAGAATAATGTAAATTTAGATTATGTGATTTCAAACTAGTTTTTGAATTAAGACATTATTGGAGGGCAGGAGTTTTGTTTTTCAACATCATTGAAGCAGTTGATGGAATGATCTTTTTTCAGGAAAGCTTACAGCTGTTTTAACCCGTGTTTTTCTCAGTTTTCTAATAATTTCAATACAGTGAACGTATCTTGGTAGTTTCTAAAAAGTGAAACTTAGCGCGGAAAAGTTATTTTATCTCATACCCATGGCACAGCATCGAGAAAATATGTTTATGTTTGTGGATGTCCCAACGATAACATTCCTTCAACTCGCTGGCTGTGCCCGTCATCACCAACCAACACGCAATGTTGTGTGCTCAACCAGACCGTGGGGAGGAACAGCTGGCTTCAAAATAGCTCCTTTTTGGTCTTTGTGTTCGTGCCACCTGTGCGCTGATCTCCCCATGCGGAGAGTGGCGCACACACGGCCTGGTCCAGCCAAGTGGGGGTCACGATATGGGCTGTGGACCAAACTTTGTGTTGGAATTGTAATGTCTGTGACGGTCACTTGAAGAAGAATTCAATGACTAGTTGGGTTAACTTCTTGGGTGTGAAGTGAGCACAAATTGGTTTTAAATTTTCGTTGTTCTACCTTTAGGATGGTAACCATGTCAAAGATTTCTACTTGAAACTAATTTATTTTGAACAACTGTTATTTTATCATAACGAACATAATTCACGAAATAACTTCACACAAAATATTCTAAAATTTTTTGCAGCAAGTCTGAACAGAATGTTTCATCGCTTTCCTTGTCTCTTCCTCCAGATATAGGAGTTGCCCTCAAAGGCTGATTGAAGCATCTGTGCTCTGCTTTTGGTACGACGAACAATGCAGCAGCGATAGGTCTTGTGGTGGAAGAATGTGTTGTCCCGTCACGTGCGGCACTGCCTGCGTGTGAGCCGGACTGGCGGGACCTTCGCTTGGACACCGTGTGCAGAAAATCGCGCCTGGCACCTAGTTTGGACACACTGTTGTACCTGAATTTTGTTTGGTATTAGGGTAGTTGTTTTTTGAAATTGGTTGATTTGAGGTGGTTGTTCTTGAATTTTCGAGTGTTTATTTTACAATGACTCGAAACAAAACAAGTGAATATATATGTTTTAACGCACTTTATAGGTATATTCTAGCACACGGAAAGTTTAGGTACCTATTACTGAAACTATGATTCGTCTGATATTTCTTGGTGGATATTTTAAATTTCACGCACATCAATGACATAAATTCTTGAAATTTTGGGCATTTTAAATATGTTTATCTATTAGTAGAGGCCCTTATGTAGACAAAACAACATAGATTTTAGAGTTGAAAATTGAAAAGCACGATGTTTTCTCCTGAGTGATTCATTTGAATGTGGGGCCTCTTCACACGGAATTTATTTTGTTTCAATATACGAGAGTGACTTAATTTGTTGTGTGTTATTTCCCACCCCAAATCGTCCAACATCCCTTTCTAAAAGCCATTTCAATTAAAGGCTACCGTTTTTAGTCGCACGCACCTCGTTTCAAGTCACACGCAACTCATTTCAAGTCACACGCAACTCGTTTCAAGTCACACACAACTCGTTTCAAGTCACACGCACCTCGTTTCAAGTCACACGCAACTCATTTCAAGTCACACGCAACTCGTTTCAAGTCACACGCAACTCGTTTCAAGTCACACGCAACTCGTTTCAAGTCACACGCAACTCGTTTCAAGTCACACGCAACTCGTTTCAAGTCACACGCAACTCGTTTCAAGTCACACGCAACTCGTTTCAAGTCACACGCAACTCGTTTCAAGTCGCACGCAACTCGTTTCAAGTCACACGCAACTCGTTTCAAGTCACACGCAACTCGTTTCAAGTCACACACAACTCATTTCAAGTCACACGCAACTCGTTTCAAGTCACACGCAACTCGTTTCAAGTCACACGCAACTCGTTTCAAGTCACACGCAACTTGTGAGAGAGCAGAGTTTTCAAGAAGTTTGTTCTGATGTCCCCATGTCATCAGGTGAACAGAACAGTAAGTACTAGCTTACTCCAAGTAGGATATGCTCTTTTCAAGGTAATATGAATGACTGCAGTTGCAGGATTGAATTCTGTGAATCATTGATGTTCTCCGCAACAAAAAAAATTATTTAACATTGTTGTGAGATGTTATATTGATATATAATTTTGTTATGGAATATATTGCTGTATTATATTGCTGTATAATATTATTTTAGAATATATTGCTGCATTATATTGTTACAGAATATATTGCTATGTTATATTGTTATAGAATATATTGCTATGTTATATTGTTATAGAATATATTGCTATATAATATTATTTTAGAATATATTCCTGTATTATATCGTTTTAGAATATATTGATATATTATATTGTTATAGAATATATTGATATGTTACAGTGTGATAGAATATACTGCTATAACATATTGTTCCTTCGCAAAGGTATGCTATAAAGCCGTATAACATTCTACAAACAAAATTCAACATTCAGCTATTTTAAATATTGAGTTTCACGCGCAGTAAATAACCATAAGACAGATAAAGGCATTTACAATCAGTCTATCAAACAAAAAAAAGATTCAAGTTGTCCTACTACCTTGCCCATATATGCGCATCTCACTGGAACACACAAATGTAATGTAGTTACTGTACCCTAGTCCCCCCTCAAATTTTGATTCTGGTCCTTTTAATAGTTCAGTAATCCTAAGATAAGTCAATGTAAATTCGATCAATAAAAAGTGCCGATATCTCCACTACGTATCACCAATACCCACTTCAGAAGAAGATAAGTAAGACCGCTATTTCAACTGCCGCAATGGAACACAATTGCTGAAGTTGCAACAACAAGTCTTGATGTAACATTAATTCTATGAACTGAACAGTGCACAATGACATGCTATTTCCATATTCAGTTTCCCTTTAACATTTGATATTTTCGAGTCAATCTTTGCGGGATAAGAAATGCGTATTGTTAGCGAGATGGGCAATATTTTGAATTAGACTACGAGTGGACGGAAAATTTGACCGGGAAATTTTACTATTTTGCTAGACGTCATCAGTCAGTCAGTCTAATCAGTCAAATGAAAAAATCTCTCAGACAACTTTCAATGTTTTTACACCGGAAAATGAATTAAAATCGACTTCAAAGCTCAGCCTAGCAACAAAAAGACAATCACAGACACAAGTTAGTGCCTCAGTTGTATCTGTGTGTGTGTTGCGAACTGGTGCTGCCTCACGTCTTCCCACGTGTAGACATGTGCATCTTTATTCCAACTTGCAGACATGTTCTGCTGTATTCCCGCGTGTAGACGTGTGTATCTGTATTCCCACGTGTAGACAAGTACATCTGTATTCCCACGTGTAAACATGTGCATCTGTATTCCCACGTGTAAACATGTGCATCTGTAAATGTGCTGTCATCTATATTTATCCAACCAGAACAAAATTATTCGTATGTTCACATATGCTCGTGATACTCGTTGACATGTGTAGTATCGCTATTTTCTGGCGATATTAGGTTCGTATAGCAGGAATCTTTAACTTCAATTCGCCTAGCCGCATACCAGGCATGAGCGAATGAAACTCACAGCAGGACTTCTAGTAATGTACTGACTCAAAAAGGAACACACATGCCTTAAGACTAGAGCGCCCCCGGAAGTTAAACAATGCCCTTCCGGTAAGTGCACCACACGGCGGCATCCATCGGCTGCGTTTATGACACTTCCGCCGGTGACCGCGATATCCCAAACCAAGCACGATAAGGACATCCTGTGAGCTTGCCATGCGAGGCCCACAACAATGATCTTCCGGGACTCGTAAACCTAGGCCTCCGGAACTCTCACTTACAAACCAGTGTCATACTATAACGATGCATATTTTAATATATAACAACATGTAATTATTTCATTCAGGGAATAAATGTATTAGACGCAGGTGTATCAGATATCCGTTCAAATGTATATACATACGTTCTTCATCTATGTTGATGCTAGACAAACTTGAACAAAACTGATCCATGTTAAACAAAACATATGCAGCGGTAGTCAGATGTTACTCTCAGCCGGAATCTCACTTATTTTTACAAGTGCGTTCATGTGAAAACAATGGAATTACATATACAGGGTTCAAAATGTTGTGAGTTTACGCGAATGCAGATTTGTAGGCCAGACTGAATTTCAATTGTTATTTTCAAATGTGTGTCTTGTATGAAAGAAGGAGTGAAGAAGTACTGTTCTGTTGTTTCGTACGTGACCACTAGTACAGATAGCAGTGCCGTCAAAAATGACGGTAGTGATCATACACTCAGGTATCATCAGTTCCTTGATTAATGTTACGATAGATTTTGGAGAAGGAATGCAATGAAAGTAACCAACAGCCGGAGTAATTTTATTTGCTTTGACTCAGGAGACACAGCTGGAAAAAAACAAAGGGGAGGATTCTTTACAGAAGCCGCCAGGGAGTCGCACTGCGGGTTGGTCACCGCGTAGCTGGAGGACTATAGGGAGCTGGCCCTCCAGTCCTGCCGCCATCTCCCGCTGCCTAGTGGGATATATGAAAGATTGATTTTAGGTCAGTTATGGAATGTTATGGTAATAAGGCTACTTATAATGCTAGTAGTAGTTATAGTTATGTAAGCACAAAAGGCTACTAATTGTTATATAAGTACAAAAAATGGTAACAGCTGGAGTTATAGTTATGTAAGCACAAAAGGCTACTAATTGTTATATAAGTACAAAAAATGGTAACAGCTGGAGTTATAATTATGTAAGCACAAAAGGCTACTAATTGTTATATAAGTACAAAAAATGGTAACAGCTGGAGTTATAGTTATGTAAGCACAAAAGGCTAGCATTAGTTGCATGCCAGTCATATGTGGCTTGCCAAGTCTCAAGTCAAGTCGCCCCCAGCACCACCAGCCAGCCACCGCTCAGCTCACCAGCACCACACCTCTAGAGCGGAGACTGCGGGGCAGGGTGCAGCGCAGACCTAACGTGACGGTCAGTAGCAGCGTCACCAGAGGGCCCGAAGTTGTCCCTCGGGGGGTGTCAGGTTGCGGGCTGGACGGAAGGACGCGGACTGGATGACTATGTAGATTTAGCTGACCATCAGAATGGAGATCTTCCGTTCACAGCTGATCACAATAGTTGATAATCTTTAAATGTAAAGGAAAGAGTTAGTACAGTCCTGTAAGTGTGAGTGATCATGGTGATATCCTGCATAGATTGAGCAGCAGGTTTGCAAGCATGGATTTGGTGTTGTGTTCAAGGCGACAAGGTCGCGGTCAGAGTAGTTATCGGTTATTTTACGCTAGCAGCTAGTGATGCTCTGAATGGGGCTAGTATGATTTTTGTTTTATACAATGCTTGCAAAAATCAAGTCTAGATGTTTTGATTCCCACTTTATTAGAAAAAACATGGCGTGTATCAAGAAATATTGAGCGTTCCTTATCCCTTGCTGGTGTTACACAATCGCGAAGTTAGAAAAAATGCGCTATGCTTGTATACTCCAATAAGTCCCCACAGATAAATATGAACATTCCTTCTAATTTTAGATGGGTAATATTTATTTAACCACTGAATCGTTCGATATTGAGAAAAAACATAGGAAATACAATGTTAAACAATTATTGGTTCACACATTTCCCAGATTCTATACTTTTTTAAACTCTACGGATATTGCAACTAACATTTAAGTATCCCTTCTTCCGCATGCAGCCGGATTTTGTGGCCTCATACAGTATATGGAAATGCTGCGTTAGCTTTTAGCATCCTCGGTGCATATTTTTTTAGAATAGCTTCTACTAGGCAATATTTGACCGGTTACTCGCTCGTTTGTCAATTTACATTTAAATCGTTTTTTCTTATTAAATGAGATCAAAAGAAATGATTGGCACAAAATTTAAGCCAAATCCAGTGAAGCAAATTAAATTAATTTTTGATAAATGCACAACCAGATGATGCCAATAGAAATGGAGCTCTTGGCAATTATGCGAAGTGAAGTTAAATTATTTTCTTTATAAAAGTTTCCAGAAAAAAGTTTGAATTTACAGTGATAAAGTTGTTAAGAAATATCTGAGTACACCATTTCTCGTTTTATAACCACACGTCAAAACAATATAGCAACAGTTTGCACAATCATACAACAGCAAATAAAAACTAAAAAAAGCGGCTCAAATATAACAACATCCAGTACAAATCTAGTGACGATGCTGAAAAATTGATAACAGATGCAAAATGTAGTGACAGAGACAAATAAATGTAACGTTGCTTCAAATTGTATAACACTCTCAGAATGTTGCAACAGACGATCATTTTATTTAACAAATAGTCAAATCTTGTAACAATGCTTCAAATAGCCAGTAACACAGGTTCAAAATAATGTAACAGATGCAAAAAATAATAACGAAGAGTCATAAGATGTAACAACATCTTTTTAACCCTGTTGACGAGAGAAATCTTTTTTTTACACTTCCATATTACAAAAATTGAAAATAATGGGTTCACCTTGAAATCCCGAATGTCAAAATCCCAGAAATCAAAATCTCGAATATCTAAGTCCCGACCATATTTGGCAATGAAATACATACTGTACATGCCAGTTGGCAACCCTGATTACAACATTCGGGATTTTGATTTTTGGGATTTGGATATTCGGGATTTCGACATTCGATATTTTCACTTTCGGGAGCATCAATGCCACCCGACAATAATACATATGGGACTACATATGTACATTCCATTACTTTCCGGTCAATGGATGATGTAATATCCGACCGTGAAGTACTGGAATTTTCCAGAACAACTCTGACGTGGCCGGTTCACGAATGATACACAGCGTTAGTTCCTCCACAGTTGTTGACCGTTGCCGCACAAATTTCTGTAGCTCGTAAAAAT
This sequence comes from Morinoia aosen, assembly GCA_030386875.1. Classification (NCBI taxonomy): domain Eukaryota; kingdom Metazoa; phylum Arthropoda; class Malacostraca; order Amphipoda; family Talitridae; genus Morinoia; species Morinoia aosen. Next base: position 14,639,536 of record CM059562.1, read on the forward strand.
GCCTCCTCATCGCCGCGCCGGAATTTTAGAAGTTGACAAACAACGCATCGTAGACAAGTACCTGGCTAATGAAGACTTCCTTATTACTGCTCAAGAACTGGGAGTGAAGCGTACCACCGCTTATTCCATTGTTAGGTCCTACCAACAACGACAGTCTGTTGCCAGCCGGCGTGAGGCATGTGGTCGCAAGAAGAAGAAGATTGATAATGAGAGTCTGGATTTACTTGTAATGTTGATTGAGGCTACTCCAACCATCACCGTCAAGGATCTCAATAGAACTCTTCATGCCACTTTCGACCGCAAGCCTTACGTCTCAGATGCCACAGTTGCCCGGGCCCTGGACGGCGAACTGATCACCGTCAAACAGTGCCGCAACGTCCCCACACAGCGGAACGCCGAGGAAACAAAAGTGAAACGACTGGAGTACGCCCACTACATGTGCGAAACAGGCCTTCATAAGCACAGGATCTACATTGATGAGATGGGGTTCAACCTACACACGAGACGCACGTTTGGTAGAGCAGGCAGGGGGGAGCGTGTAGCAAGAGTTGTTGGTGGGGATTAGGGCGGCAACATTACTGTCATTGCTGCTATTTCAGATCAAGCAGGCCTTATCTATCATGAAACAAACACGCAATCAACAACAAAAGACGTTTTTGCTGGTTTCTTGCATTCGTGGAGGTAATTCTCGAGGATGAACCCGACGCTGTTCTCATTTTAGTCAACGCTTCATGCCATGGATCAGTGCAAGAGGTACTGCCAAATCGCAACGTCCGCTTCCTTCCACCCTGGTCATCCTTTCTCAACCCGATAGAAAATTGCTTCTCAGTGTTGAAGATGACAATGAAGCACCTCTGAATGACATCGCGGAGACATGCATTGTGGCGGCAGCGCGCAGAGTAGGAAAGTCACTGCGTCAGCACCGGGAGGAGGTTCTTTGTCGTCTCATTGACACGTGCGTGCCGTCTGTCACTCAACGCATTGTGGCAGACAACTACACCCATGCCAACAGCTACTTGATCAAGTGCCTTAATAAACACGATATTTTTTTGGACATTGATTCAATATCTCGCATTTGATGTTTATTCTTTATTGTAATTATCAATAATTTTGTATGCATAGTCTGAATATGCATCGTGTACTACGCTATATACTACTTTACTGTTTATTTTGTTTATAAAGACTCTGTCAGAAATTGTTAATTTGTTACAATAATATACACGTACGTTACTATTTTTTGTGTAATTGTTATCCTTTTTGAACGTTATTACAATAAACTGACTCTGTCACTACACATTGTTTGTTGTTCTGATATATAGTTTCACTGTCATTCATTTTGCCTGGTGTCGCTATAATTTGTCGTTGTTATTTTTGCGACAAAGTCTCTATATTTATATTCCCTGTTATATTCAATGGTTCGTTGTCGTTAAATTTGCAGTTCGTCGGTACATTTTGAAAGAATGTGGTTATAAAACGAGAAAAGGTTCATACGAATTTTATACTTGCATTTCGAAAAGCTCAATTTTCTCTATTGAATGGTTCGTGTGAGAGTGGGGCTTCTTCACACGGGATTGGTATTGTTTCAATATACCTGAAATATTAAATTTTTGTGTTCCTTTTTTCTGCCCGTATCGTTCAATATCCCTTTCTGAAAACCTTTTCACTTCAGGCAGTCATTTCAAGTCACACGCAACTCGTTTCAAGTCACACGCAACTTGTGAGAAAAAAGAGTTTTCAAGGAGTTCGTTTAGATATCTCCATGTGAATAGGAGAACAACACCAGCAAGTACTAGTTTACTCAAAGTAGAAGATACGGTTTGTTTGTTAATAAAATGACCGTAAGTGCAAGAACAAATGTGATGAATCATTGGTGTTCTTCGTTAAAAAAAGCGATATAACATTCTACATTGACTCAATTCGACTCCAAAGCACATCGAGCAACAAAAGGACACAAACGAAAACAAGTTGGTGCCTCAGTAGCATCTGCCACGCGTGTTTTGTGCAGACAGGTTCCTCGTGGCATTGGAACCTTTCGAGGATTTTTCGGGTAAAACTTTGTTTCCAGAACCTTCTTCACTTCTGCAGTGTACTTGACTTCTAAGTACTTCAGAATGATGAACTTATATTCATCATTCTGAAATATGAAATGTTCTGAAATATTCTGAAATATTCTTTGAAATATGAAGCGTACCGTTGGGAGGTTTTAGGAGACTTCAAAATGGTAGCTTACCTAATGGGTCTCCAAAGCAGCTTATCCAAGTCTCCTTGTTATTTTTGCCTTTAAGGTAGCAGTGATACCATGGCACACTACCTCAAGTGGGACTGGCCACAGCGGATGAAGTTTAGTGTGGGGAATACAACGTCAAATGGGAGCCATTGCTGGATCCCAGAAAAGTACCGTGTTCTCCACTCCACTTGAAACTGGGCCTTATGAAACCATTCATCAGAGCTCCAGAGAAGGAGTTCCCAGTGTTCAAGTACCTCCAAGATTTCTTCCCCGAGTTGTCTGCAGCGAAAGTTGACGCCGGTGTCTTCATTGGTCCACAAATAAAAAAGTTCAGGGAGTGCAGATACGAGGCCTGTCGAAAAAGTATCCGACCTTTGGCCAGAAAAAATACTTCAACAACCTGACGGGGTTGGGACCCTAATCCCCTTCAAAGTAGGCTCCTTGTGCTTCCACACACTTAGCCCACCGATCCTTCCACTGCCGGAAACACCTCTGGAAGTCTTCTTTTGGAATGGTGTTCAGCTCTGTCGTCGCGTTCCGCATTATCTCTTCTCTACTCTCAAAACGGGATCCTTTCAGTGGTGTCTTCAATTTTGGAAACAACCAGAAGTCGCAAGGAGCCAGGTCTGGAGAGTAGGGAGGTTGGCGAACGGTCGTAATTCCATGTTTGGCCAAGAAATTGCGGATCAAATGGGATGAATGTGCGGGCGCGTTGTCGTGATGCAAGTGCCAGTTGTTCGCAGTCCACATGTCTGGTCTTTTGCGCCGAACTGCATCACGAAGTCGCCGGAGAACATCCTGATAGTACTCCTTTGTCACTGTTTGTCCTTCCGGTGCGTATTCGTGATGCACAATTCCACGGACATCAAAGAAAACAGTCAGCATCGAAGGAGTCAAACAGGCAATGCGACGATGGAGCTGAACACCATTCTAAAAAAAAACTACCAGAGGTGTTTCCAGCAGTGGAAGGATCGGTGGGCTAAGTGTGTGCAAGCACAAGGGGCATACTTTGAAGGGGATTAGGGTCCCAACTCCGACAGGTATTCGAAATATTTTTTCTGGCCAAAGGTCGGATACTTTTTAGACAGGCCTCGTAGCCTCCCAAAAAACTCATGAGGCTAAAAGAGCAGAATAGGACAGCTTTGTCGCAGTAGTTCTCGTCTTCTTGGAGAATCATAAGGCTGAAAACTATGTGGAGCTCGTTGAGAACTTGGTGACAAACTAGGACAAGATGGGTTGCAGGATGTCCCTTACAGTCCATATCCTTGACGTCCGTCTTCATAAATATAAGAACAAGGGAGCGTGCTCCGAGGATGAAGACGAGCGATTTCACCAGGAAATATTGGACGTTGAACGCCGCTATCAAGGGTCTTGTAATGAAAACATGATGGGAGACTACATTTGGGGGCTGATTCGTGAAAATAGCAAGTGTAGTAATTTTAGAAAAACTACTCATTTCTAATGTGCCTATTGTCTAATTGGTGTAATTCTACAATAAATAAGTACTAGATTTATCATTTAAAAAATAAGGTAAATTTTGAGAAGTGAATATGGCAACGACTATCATAAAAGTGCAGAGTGTACAACATTTTAACTATGTTTCTGCGTTTCAAGTTGTATCGTCAGACCCTTCAATCTTCCCACGCATATCGAGCTTTGGAGGCTAGACTCCTTGGACGCGAAATTAACCTTAAAGTCTGCGATCGCCTGTTGTCAGTCTCTGGGGCAGCTTCTGGAGCGAGGATCCGTGAGATCTTCTCAACATTGATAAGAGAAGTCATTTTCCTCTACCAAAGTCACGGTAGAGGAAACAAGGTAGGTTCAAACCAGCCTTTTTTTCGTTGACGGTGTGGTTTTGCTGACGTCACGGCAACGAACCAATAGCAGCTCTCATATTGCATCTGGTAGCACTGATACCCCCAAATCTGGCTCCACTATTGACCCAACGACATTGCGTTTTGATGACGTCATAAAGTTTGTTTGAAATAAAGCCTTTCTATTTGCTAGCCGAACAAGAGGAGGTGTATTTTTTCCCTACCTTGTTTCCTCTACCGTGACCTACGCCTTACTATTTCTGCATTCAAGCAAGCAACTATGGCAACCCATGAAAGAAAACTTAACAATCTGAGAATTTTCAATCATCTCCAGGCCTGTAATCCTGACGCGGTAATTTTCAATTTTATCACGATCCAATTACCTGCTCATTTAAAAACTATACTTGCATTTGGCTCAGAGTTTTCTTACCTGTTTATAATTTGATTTTTTTTAGTATTTTCTTGCATTTGAAAAATTAGCTCATACACGAAGAAACACAGGGAAATAGTGGATTTCAACATAGGGAATTTTTGTGACTGCCCACGCAAGCTTATTGCCCACGCATACTTTAACAGCTTTAAATCATCTGACGTTTTTTAGGTATTCTCTCACCCAACGATATTTCCGAGTTGAAGAAATTGGGTCAACATAAAAATATTGCGGTGTGTAAACCTGATACGGGAAGAGGTGTGGTCCTTGTTGACAAACATGTGTATACTGAAAAATGTTAAACATTATTTCTGATCAAACTAAATTTCCTCTTGTTTTCGAACCTATTCATTCTTTTGTCACGAAATTCAAAGATAAAATGAACAGTTTTTACGAAACCTTAAGAATCTCGCGGTGATTTCTGAAGAGTTGCATAAAACCCTTTATATTTCGGGGTGTGCACCTGATGTACTTTATAAGCTTACTAAAGTTCTTAAAGTTGATTTCCGCAGTAACTTTCAATTTCGACCAATATTTAACGCATCAATACTCCTAGCTTCCAAATTGCAAAGTACTTTGTCGCCATCTTAAAACTGTTTATTACTACCCATCTAACTGTAGAAAATTCTCATGCATTTATAGAAAAACTCTAAATTTTACAATTCTTAAACACTTGTTAACGCCTTATTTGATATTAAAAGTTTATTCACTAACGCACCACTAAAATAAACTATAGAAATTTGTCTAAATAAACTCTTTTGTGGTTCAGTTAGCACGCTGTTGGGGCTAACTCGGTCTTTATTGAAAACTTCATTAGAACATAGTGTATTCAACTGTTTCTTTATATATCAAGGCAAATTGTACAAACAACTTGAAGGTCTCGGGATGGGGTTATCCCATGGTCCCACGTTCGCCAACATATTCATGTGCCACTACGAGAAAAAGTGGCTAGATCACTGTCCATCTGAGTATCAGCCGGTATTTTATCAGAGGTACATTGATGATACATGTGTTCTTTCCGATGTCACTTACATGCTTCTCGGTCTTTACAGCATTCAAACTCTCGCCATCTTTGCATCCAATTTATCATGGAATGCGAAAGTGATTGCAAACTTGCATTTTTGGACGCTCTTATTACTAAACAAAACAGCAAATTGGAAACAGCGGTGTACCGTACAACATGTTTTTCTGGTTTGAGATTCAGTTCTTTTTAGTTTTTGTCATTTTCAGTTCAAGGTTAATGGTATTAGAACGCTTTTGTTTCGAGCAGGCAATATTTGTTTTTCTTTTCAAGTCCCTATATTTCGAATTTGATTATTTACACGACTTCTTTAAATTTAATGGCTTTCCTCTTACGATAACCTTTTTTCGAACTAGAAATATGAAGGTACTCTACCTACTCTAACAGCTGATAATCTTCGGATTCCGTTTTTTATCGAGCAGTCAGAGCAATTGAAGCGTGAATTTTTGTCGTTGATATCGTGCTTCATCCCTCATGTGTCTTTTCAGGTCGTGCAAGTCAACACATCCACCATCGGCTCATTTTTTTTTTGGTAAAGTTGACTAAAATTATAATGACCGCATACAATCAGTGTTGCCTAATTGTAACTCGTACAGTTACCCCGAAAAATAAACAAATGCCCTGGATTACTAGAGACATCGTGATAAATATGAAGAAACGTCAAGCGTACCTAGCCCTCCTTTGCGAAGGGCGAATTTCTAGAGAAACATATAACCGATTCAGAAACTATGTAACAAACCAGATAAGAACATAAAAAAAACTACTTTACGCTCAAGTTTACTCAATTCAAAACTGACGTTAAAAAGACTTGGCATCTCCTTAACTCTTGCTGTTAATCGAATAATGCCGATAAAAAGAAAATTGAATATGTTATTCAAGATAATGTAAAATACCATGAGAAGAAAGAAATTGCTAATCTCTTTAACAACTTCTTCGTAAACGTAGGGAAAACTATAGCTGATGGTATTCCAAGTGAACCTACTGATCACCTAGAATTTATGGATCATATTCGAGAACCCAACTCCTTTTTCTTTACGCCTACAAACTCCTCCGATGTAATTACGTGCATAAACAACATGAAAAACAAATCGAGTGGGTTACAAACGTTTACGGCTAAAGTACTTAAAGTTATTGCTGACATTGTAGCTCCGCTGATATCAAATATTATTAACCAGTCTCTCTTACTAGGCACTTTCCCGAACTCCCTCAAAGTTGCTAGAGTAACCCCTATCTTTAAAAGTGGTGAAAAAACCTGTGTAAACAATTATCGACCTATCTCCGTACTACCAATTATTAGCAAAGTATTCGAAAAGATTGTGTATAAAAAAGTGTACTCTTATTTTGAACAAAAATCATTTCTTTGCGATAAACAATACGGCTTTCGCTCTAAAAAATCAACAACACAGGCTATATTAAATCATTTACAATTCCTCTATTCAAATATAGATGAAGGAGAGCCTGTCTTCTCTGTATTTCTTGACTTTCGAAAGGCATTCGATTGTGTGGACCATAACATATTACTCTTGAAACTTCATTGTTATGGCATTCGTGGGGTTGCCCATGATTGGTTCAGATCATACCTAACAAATCGGAAGCAATACGTTGTCATTGACGACGCAAAATCGGACCCACAAAAAATTAGCCATGGAGTTCCACAAGGATCTGTTCTTGGGCCTCTCCTTTTTCTGATTTTTATCAATGATATTATTAAATCTACATCATTTTCTAAATTCATACTTTTTGCCGATGACAGTACGCTTTCTGCGGTCCTTCCGAACGAAAATCCCACTACGATTGCGGAGAGTATAAATAATGAACTCCATAAGGTTTCACTGTGGCTTAAAGCTAATAAAATAAGCCTCAATATCGATAAAACAAATTATATTACGTTCTCATACAAGAAAAATATATCTCTACCATCCATTAAAATTGGCGAAGGTGAAATCAAAGAAACCAACTCATGTAAATTTCTGGGCATCATAATAGATAAACATCTGACCTTCAAAGAGCACATCACTCATATTAGTTCTAAATTATCAAAATCCATCGGAATCCTGAATAAAGTTAAAAATTTCCTGCCTGAAACAGCCTTACTAATGCTTTATCGAACGCTCATTTCACCATACCTGCAATACGGAATAGAAGCATGGCATGGAACTGATAAAAATAAAACCAATATAATTCTTACTCTGCAAAAAAGAGCCATCAGAGCGGTAAAGAACCTAGAATATAATGCTCACACAAATGATTCATTCAAAAATTTACAAATACTTAAACTCTCGGATCTCTACAAAATCTCCATCTGCAATTTCATCTACAAACCATTAGCTAATGATGGCGACAATAGCCTTCAACAGTTATTAACTGCGCAAACTGGTCATCACGACCATTTAACACGAAATAAAAGTAAATTCATGCTTCCTTATTATTCAAAGGCCCGCTCGCAACATAGTATACTATTCGTTGGAACTAAAACCTGGAACTCAATACCTGCGGAGATCCGTGAAAGTAATTCTTACAAGGTATTTAAAAGAAATCTTGAGTCTCACTTCTTATCAGAATACTAGTCGTGTAAGATCACCAAGTCAAATCCTGCCTCCTACATGTCTGGTCCTAATAATGCAATTTGTCATGAGTAATATCGCCGATTTTCAGTCTGCTCCCAAATCGTTATCGAATATACTGTTAAATATTGTCCATATGACCTATATTGTAAAATTAAACATCAATATCGAGTTCATTATCCTGTTGATCAGTCTAATGCGAAACTAGGCTAAGTGAATTAGGTTAAACATTATTGTACGCCCTAGAATAATGTAATGGTAGGATGCCCTAGAAGTCGCTGAACTTATTCGGGCCCACAGGTAGCTATACTCAACTCTGACCATTGTATTAGACTTAAGAAACATTCTACCTCTGTATCTCCTGTGGTAAATAAATTGTTTAAATTGTTTAAATTGTTTAAATTTTTGTCAAGTCTGGTCACAAATTGATTCTTAAAATAAGTGTCATTGATCTTGTTATGTAATTGCCAAATCAAATAATAATTAAGTTTAGTTGAATTTATCGAAATATATAAAACGTCACATGATTCGAGGGATGCAGTTTGCAATTTAGAATTACATGCTAAAAACTAACTTATAAATGTAGGTAAATATTCGCTGTTCACAACTGAAGAGCCACTGCTAAGACTGACATTGACACAGTTTCAAACGTGGCATTACCAGTTACGTTAGTGCCACTATCATCATTACACGTCCATGTTCAAGCCTTCACTGAGCTGTGAGTTGATGAAAAGGAAGTCCTGGCCGAGCTCCTTGACGAACTTGAAGCCTTTGTCCTCCATGAAGGCGCGTACAGCGCCCGGTCCCTCCGGCAGCAGGAATTTTTCGATGGTCATCACCCTGATCTTGACCATGTGCCAGGGTATGCTCTGCAGGACCTGTGGGGACCAGAGTGGGACCAGAGTGAGGACAGAGTGGGACAAGAGTGGGACCAGAGTGAGGACAGAGTGGGACCAGAGTGGGACCAGAGTGGGACCAGAGTGGGAACAGAGTGGGACCAGAGTGGGACCAGAATGGGACCAGAGTGGGACCAGAGTGGGGCCAGAGTGGGACCAGAGTTAGGACAGAGTGGGACCAGAGTGGGACCAGAGTGGGACCAGAGTGGGACCAGAGTGAGGACAGAGTGGGACCAGAGTGGGACCAGAGTGGGACCCGAGTGGGACCAGAGTGAGGACAGAGTGGGACCAGAGTGGGACCAGAGTGGGACCAGAGTGGGACCAGAGTGGGACCAGAGTGGGAACAGAGTTGGACCAGAGTGGGACCAGAATGGGACCAGAGTGGGACCAGAGTGGGACCAGAGTAGGACCAGAGTAGGGCCAGAGTGGGGCCAGTGTGTGTCCTACGTGGGACCAAAGTTTGACCAGTGAAGGACCAATGAAGGACCAGTATATAGGTCTAGAATGAGACCAGTATGTGGGTCTAGAATGAGACCAGTGTGTATATAGAATAAGACCAGCGTGGGACTATAGTGGGGCTAGGGATGGATTAGAGTGGGACCAGAGTGGGACCAGAGTGGGACCAGAGTGGGACCAGAGTGGGAGTGTAAAATGATGCATCAAAGTTTTTTGGACTCTGGTGTTTTTCTCGTAATTTTATCAGAAAATATATTAATATGCAAAAAAACAGAAAAAGAGTATTTTGGAAATTGCATCTCTTTCAATTTTCAAGTTACAGAACAAGCAATATGTTTTTTAGATAGTTAAATATTATCTAAAGTTCGAAAGAGTTTTTTTTTATATTCTAATTCGTTGAAGAATGAGATTTTTTTAAATACATTTTTATTTTGACATTTTATTTGTGTTATAATTTTCGAACTGAACAGTTTTTCGAAAAACCCACACACCAATTTCTGGCTGTTTTTAAGCCCCATCGAATGATATATTTTCATTTCTTATTTTTAAAACTGTATGAGAACTCGCATTTCAAACGCCAATAAGTACAAGTTGTCAGGAAAGCCTAACAAACGCGTCACCTGGCCGTGTAGTGACGTAAGTGACTGGCTTTTCCAAGCTGTAGCAGACGAACGAACACACAAAGCAGTCACGCATATCGTTAGATTCAGAAAAAATTCTCTATAACATGGGCTAAAAAACAGATAATGGAAAATTTTTGGATTTTAGAGTAAACCCAAATTTTAATTTTAAATCAACAAAACGGGTAAAACTGGTTGCATCCTATCACTACTGCTTAGAAGTAATCCCAGCTAATCACATTTCATTGCATATGGTTACATATGAGTACAACTGTTTACGAAAATTCGCTACCACTAGCTACCAAGGGGCTGCAGTAGTGCCGATTCAGTGACCATTTCTCATGCGCACCAAAACCACGAGTACTCACCGACAGTCACAAGCTACGACATTCCAGTATCAATATAAGAGCTGCTTTATTATGGCCTGAATGCTGTCCACTTTTAGAACATTTGGCATTTGGGGGCCTTACGTGTTTTTCTGATAGATTGCTTGTGGGAATAATTCATCATGCATGCTTAGTCTTTCTGGTAGGGGCTATTTTGCTTCTCCATGGGGTAGAGTATTAACGTTTAAAATTCATTAACATCTTGCACTCCTTACCTTTTGTGAACTCAGTAATTGATTATTACACACTGACCCGACCAAAATTTGACGAGCAGAACCCAACCTGGCCTAACCTAACCTAGCCTTGCTCGACCTAATTTGATGAGCAGAACCTAACCTGGTCTAATCTAACTTGGCTAGACTAAATTTGATGAGCAGAACCTAACCTAACCAGACCTAACTCGCCTCGACCAAATTTGATTAGTAGAACCTAACCTAGCCTAATCTAGCTTTTAACCTAGCCTAATCTAGCTTCTAACCTAGCCTAATCTAGCTTCTAACCTAGCCTAATTTAGCTTTAAATTAAATCTATTGATTAAACTTTTTTACCTCAAATTTGACAAGAGGTTTCAAGTTGCGGTTTTCGGCTCTTTTATGTATAATTTTTTCAATGCGTATAGTCTTTTCAGGTTTAATTTTTCTAAAATCGACATGCGGTACTAAAGCAGAATAAAGAGCACACGGAGAAATGCCAAAACCGAGTAAACATTTTTGCACGTATATTAGTCAGAGAAAATTGGAATTTGAAAAAGAACTCGATTTCAGGCGGACTTCTAATGCTGTAGCAAACGAACGAAAATTACCCTAAGAATTAAATTTTGAAAAGTTTGTATTCATGTTCTTGACCATCGACATTTCGCGGCTCTTTAAAGATGAGGGCTCTCATTCTGCATTTAATGACATAAAATTGTATGTTATTTTTTCATATTAACTTGACATGACCTGATTTATTTAAGCCTAATATAAATTAATGAGCTAAAATTTCCCGAAGCATATTTTTATAGTATAGAAATTCAAAGCAAATTTCCCAATGCGCAAAACTTGTTTCTCCGTAAGTGATTTTTCGAAATTATACTAAAGCTATGAAATAATTAATAAAACGCAGAATATATACATAAATCAGTAACACTCAACAAAATTCCTTTGAAATATGCATTGACCTGTGAAGACCCTTGAACGATTTGCAGCCAGCTAATGGTTCAGTATTTGGAAAAAGAATCTGAGAATCTTTGGAATACAGCAAAATCAATGCACATAAACATTTCATTTACATGTGCAAATTAGTTTTAACGTGCCCCACGAAGATATGTTACAACGGTGGTACGCTTCAAAAGAAGATATGCCACATGATGTAACACACGAGGATACCTGCCTCACAAAAACAAGTGTGTGCCGTGGAATATTTGGTCACAAAATCGACACGTTGTTGTGCCAGAACTTGTCACAAAAGCAGCACGCAAAAATGTGTCATCAACTGTGTGAATCAATGGAAGAACTGACACACTGTTGTGCGTCATGTTCTGTTACGACACACATGAGAGTGTCAATTAAGACACACATTGCGTAAATCAGCATAATTTTGCAGAGATGTTACCTGAGAATATATGCTGAGAATATATGCCTAAGATTCAAACTTGCCTGAGAATATATGTGTTGACAATACGTAAAAAATTTGGTTGTAAGAATTTACTAAAATAGCAAATATTACGACGTTTTTGATAAGATTTATATTCCATTGATGAAATTCAAAGCCTGTCCGTTTTCGACAAGATTTTCATTTCATAGAACGTTAATTTACGATTTAATTTGTCGACCGCTTCAATATGTGGTCAGAGGTAATGCACTCAGAAAAATGAACATTTCTCTGGATAACCGTTTGACACACTGAAGCGTGTCAAAATGTTGTCTACTGAGCGTGCCCACCTTCATCTCGACCCCCTCGACATCGAGGGACATGTAGTCCACCACGGGGTTGCCCAGCGCCGCCAGCACGCTGTAGAGGGGGTAGCACGGCACCTTGATGGTAGCTTTCGTTTTTTTTGCGACCAGTAGGGTGTTGCCGTAAGCGACTCTCCCAACACTGTGCATAGAAAGCATTTTCAGGAATCTTCAAAATGATTCGACTTACAGTGTTATGCATGAAGTAACTGATGACCATGATGGATAGATTCTTTTGACAGCAGACCAAAGCACGCCCACGAAAGTGCAATTTTTCTTACTTTCTGCCTTTAGGGACTAAAATGGCCCTTCATTTCGGTGTTACTCAAGACTTTTCTAGGAATATTTGGTGTATCTTGTAAAGTATCCAACATCCAATTTAAATTTTACAAGACTATATGTAGGCGTTAATTCACAAAGCGGTTGCGCTCTAGCTGCTCACTCGAAGGTAGGCTGGGTGTAGTTGCTGCTGGTGCCGAGGCAGGCCCTCATGAGGTATGACTTCCTGTTCTTGGACTTGAGGACGTGGTAGCTGATGGGGGTGGGCTCCATGAGCACTCCAGTCCAGCCCAGCGCTCGCTCCAGGTACAAAGTGTTCGACATACTCTCTCCTGTCAGAGCCCCCACTTCGAAGAAAAAGCCGTCTCGCTGGAAAATGATATTTCATTACTGGCGTGGTATATTTGTGGGTTTTGTAGCCGAACTTCCAAATCATTTAAGTCGTCGATGAGGAAAGCTAAAAGCAAAAGGTCATCTTTGGTCACTGGTCGAATGATTAAGAGCGTGCGCCCTTCACGAAAAGGGTCGGCAGTTCGAATCCCGGCAATGCCACCCGGTGATTCTCCCCATTGGAAAAAGGAAGAACTCAGCCACAATTCCCCACTCTACCCACCCAAGTGTCGGATATGGGTACCAGCTTGACAGGGGGTAACCGTTATTGCATTCTGATTTTAGTTGTAAGGTACTTGAAAAACCCATGCACAAGATGATGATATCAGGCTTGATTGGAATAACAAACATCCTGTCGACTTAGCTACACTAAGTCCTGTTTTTTTGAAATATTCTAAAAACAAATAATTTCATGCAAAGCTCACACTTGGTTTTGGTCACCAAAAACAGTGCGCAATTTAACCGACAAAAGAACATGCGGGGCAAATTTTACGCCTGCAACGACAGTGATCTTCAAAATTATGTCTCTAGTTAGTTTTTGAAACAAGCAAAACACCACGAGTGTGTTTTGAATAGATTTTGGCTTTTTTCGTAATTTTTACTCTCATGTAACATAAAATAAATGTTGTTGGATGTAGAGGAGTATGGTAAAAGGAAACTGCACCATAAATGAATGAATAATAACAGTAACCTGCAATGACAACTAGAACTTTAGAATACCACTAATCTGCTCACTTGAAACTGCTTCGTTATTGCAATTCTGTGGTTTTTACAGGTTACTCTGTGTTTATTTCACCCTCACGAATGATTTATCGCTCATTTACAGGTGTTATGAAAAGAAGTATTTAATCTATTAAGAGCAAAGGGAAAACGTAAATTACCTATTATTTAAAATGAAGAGTAAATAAAAGAGAATGATTCATCGTCTCACTAAAGCTCACATTCATTTTTTAATAATACTTGGAAACTGACAAATGATTAGATGCAGCTAACGGACAGTCAAAAATTGCTCATTTAGACTGTTGATAACCAACTTGTTCTATCCTAATTGTTTTTTACATTTATATGTCAGGTTTGTGTAGAAACTATGCCTGTTATCCAAATATTTACCTCGAAAAATTTTTTGAGTGACCAAAAAGCATACCTAATTAACTTATCTTTTCATGTATTTTCTTTCAAAGTCGTTACAAAATTCAGATATCAAAACTTTGGTCTATAGAGCTATAAAGTTTTGTTCTGATTGCCATTCAGCTTGTGTTGAGTTGGAACGCCTTCAGAAGGTTTTTACGTGGAACAAGTAGTCTAAAAGCTCGCGTCATAATCCAAAACAATTATGTTGAAATTACCGAGAGTGATACACGACTGAACAATGACGACAAGTAGGGACGATTTATTATAATTATTATTTCAGAGTTTAAAAGTGTATGTGGTACTATTCGTAGTGCCACAGCATAACTCAACAATTGTACGTCTCCTAGTTTTCAGCCTCACGAACACATTGAGGTGACGTCTGCCTTGCAAGGGTTTGCAGGCTGCTTTACGCGCACTTGGACGTAGTCAAGACATCTGTAACAGACTAATGTTCGTGTTGAGTGAACTCAGAGCATGACTACGCTGGCTTCGTTGGCGGCTCACGATCTCAAAAGCGACTAATGGCTGTAGTGTGAGTTCACAAAGAATGTGCAGATCGGCTTGCTGTTCGCATGTAGGCTTGCAGAGAGACGAAGCAAAATGATCACCGGATGCGAAGACCGTAAAGAAGTTACAAAGTGTGGGATGTAGTAGCGGTCGCGAGAAAGTGTCATTGTAAATGCGCTGGTAAATGAGCACTTGGTTTGATGAAGGAACACTTAGGATAGAAAGGCGTACGAAAGAGAGTTCATGGGGCTTACGAAGGGAGGATCTGAGGAAGAAGCAAGTGTTGAGAAGAAGCAAGTGTTGACGAGGGAACGAGAATCATTACACTCGCTGGAAATACAAGTAAAACTCGCTTGCGAAGCGCGCTGTACAAAAGTTCTAACTTATAGTTCGAATGATTCTGTGTTGTACTTTAAGTTGTCTCACCTACCCATTCCGCTTAACTCAGTGATTTTGCGTCTCCTAGTTTTATAAGTCACGAAAACCTGAAAGTGACGTCCGCAGAAGATGACAGTTTAGTCATCTTCTACGACTACTCACTTCCTTCTCACCGATTCGAATTTAGTAAGTTAACTCCACATTGCATCCTCCAATTGGAGCTCGGATTGCGTTCCACTGTTGATCTTTTGAGACTTTATCAACTGTGCCCTCGATTTTAAATATTTTTATCAAAATAAAAAAATACTTTATCCAAAATACTATTTCTGTGGTGATAAACGTACTTTTCTTTTGAATATTTTCTCGACGTGCTCGTCCTGCTTGTGCTGCGAGTAGAACTTCGCTCTGGGGTTGTCGAGGAAGAGAGGCCCGCCGTCGGGGGGAGGAATGAGCGCTTCCTTGGCTGCTCTGACCACCGCCGGGTCCGCCATGTACCTCCCCACAAGGTGGTCGTGGTAAAACAGGTCCTCGGTCTCGTAGGGTGCAGGTGTTGGGTGCTGGTCACCGGTGTTGACGTCCTTTGGGACTGCGCGCAAAGGGTTGGGTGTGATTTTATCTACACTCTCGCGGTTAATGAATGAACACAGATGATTCAATTAAATGAACAGTCAGTTTTCAGAATGACCTACATGCAACCAAAACTCGCCATGAATACGGCCAAACGCTGAAGGTATGTACAAGGCGCAGCAGTCAATCTTGCATTTTTCGGCTTCCACAGCCTGCACGAAAATGAAGGATTGACTGCCTCACCCTGCCCTTGCTGAACCAACCAAGAGTACAATTTACCTCTGACGCTCTGAGCGGACTTGTCCTCAGTACGAACTTGTTGGTGCATCATGAAAACGAAGAGCCCGGCTGCAATCAGCGATGCGGCCACAGGTGCGGCTCTCTCTTTCACTTTGCAGAATAAACGCATCGCAACGTCGAACAGTGCGATAGTGTTGACTAGCAATAAAATACGATGTAAACTGAACGTGCTTTTTCGATCAGGTGATGCCTATTGGCTCCCTCTCTCGTCTGAAAAAAACTTTTTATGGCTATACACATTGCATGGTGAGATAACAAGACGCGGTAAGCAATGTCGCTGAAATAAAATTTCTCGTAGTCTAAATATGTCTGCATTGAGCATTGAGGCTCAGCTGCATTTAGAGAGAGCTGAATGCTGGCTGCGTGGATGTTAGGGAACTCAATCTTTTGTAAAGCATCCTTTTTTCCCTACAGAATATACTGGTTCAGTCTCAGTGAATGAGTCTGAACCGCGCACGCAACAAGCAAGAGGGCCTCACTCCATATCGTTTTAATTTGCGGGTCCACAGACGCACTCAAATTTACTCAAATTTATGATGCCTTCAACCTGACTTCTCAAATTTAGGAAGGCTGTAACATTTACCACTCACATTTTTTGGTTCCCATTCTGCGCACTAATACTTATAGTCCTTCATTCTGTCTACTTATATTCAAGGGTCCTTTCTCCTGACTACTTATATTCAAGGGTCCTTTCTCCTGACTACTTATATTCAAGGGTCCTTTATCCTGACTACTTATATTCACGGGTCCCTTATTCTGACTACTTATATTCAAGGGTCCTTTATCCTGACTACTTATATTCAAGGATCCTTTATCCTGACTACATATATTCAAGGGTCCTTTCTCCTGACTACTTATATTCAAGGATCCCTCATTCTGACTACTTATATCAAAGAGTCTCTCATTTCAGCTACTTATATTTAAAGATCCCTAATTCTGACCATTTTTATGTACGAGTCCCTCATTCTAACAATTAAAATTGATGAGTCTCCCATTCCAACCGCTCAAATTTATGCAGGACCCATAACATACAAGCGCCACAATCTTTATAACTTCACACCGTAACACATCAATAATGACACAACGGTGCCCTTTGCAGCGCTGGGATTTACAACGTGCAGGCAACCATTATAACCTCACCCCTCAACACATCAATAACAACACAACGGTGCTCTTGGCAGTGCTGGGATTTACAACGTGCAAGCAACACCTCCGTCTGAATTTTTTATTAATTAAAATGACAAAAGTAAAACTTGCAACATTCCACGCGCTGCGTCATGAAGAATTACTATTCAAACGCCCGTTGTGACCCTAATGAAAAGTTCGAGTCTGTCACAAAAAATGAACTAAAATAACCGAAAATGGGCAAACATGGTCGAAAATAGTCTATAACGATCGAAAATTATCAAACCTGCGCTAAAATAATAAAAAAATGATTGAAATAATTAAAATGATCGAAAATGACATGAAAAGGTCGAAAATGCTCGAAAATGGACAAAAACGATCGAAAATAGGTCGTAAATGGTAGATAATGGTAAAAAACGCTCAGAAATGGCCGATAATAGTTGCAGTACGCAGCGTGTGTGTGGAATTTTCCTCTATGCTTTTTAGTGGCGTGCTCCTGCGCTTCAGTTGTGTGGGAGGGAGAAGAAGGTTCGAACTCCATAATAAGATCGAACCGAAACATCTATTGGTGTGAGATTAATTATAATATAATATTGGTGTGAGATTAATTATAATCAAGAGCTATTTTCCGTGTTTCAGTACCTTAGAAAATAGTCCATAGAAAACGGTACCTTAGAAAATAGTACCCTAGGAAATAGTACCTGATCTTTTCCAGATACGCCCGGCCACTAATGTAACACAAAAGTTCCCCCACTTGTAACTTTCGAAATAATACACCTATCGACTCCAAATTAGGCTCAAATGAAAGATTGAAACATTTTTTTGTTTGAGAGTAATTTAAAGTCGATAGGTGCATTATTTCGAACTTTATCATTGAATGAACTGATGTGTCGCATTAGCGGCGGGGCTTATCTGGAAAAGATCTTTAGCACCTTAGAAAATAGTACCATATACCTTAGAAAATAGTACCAAATACGTTAGGAAATAGTACCTTAGGAAAAAGTACCTTGGAAAATAGTACCTTAGGAAATAGTACCTTAGGAAATAGTACCTTAGGAAATAGTACCTTAGAAAATAGTACCTTAGAAAATAGTACCTTAGGAAAAGTACCTTAGGAAATACTACCTCAAAAAAATAGTCTAGGTACCTTAGTTGTGTCTTGCTTGACGAGTGCGAGGGTGCAATGTCCTGCAGTGAGTGATCAGTTACACTTTGAAATGCTTTTTAACTTCAGACGTATCAGTTAACATTGGTTCAGAGAACACATTTGCGTTTAGTTTGGCAAATGGTTATTGAAAATTGCAAGATTTTCAAGTTACGACAGTGCAAACCATCATCGAGGTAATGAACTCGATGTTGGATGACGTGTTTCTTTAAAGTCTGTAATTGCAATTTGCAGTCTAGGATGTATGTGATTGTCTTTTCCAGTTCTCTGTCATTTCGGCAGTTGTGCTCCATCAGAGTAAGGAAAATTTTCTATTATGAGAACACGGAATTAGATGTACCTCCTTGCACTTGCTCAAAAGAACCGTTGCTCCTGCAAATGTTTTCGGTACTTGTGGGTTATCTGTCACCACTTGTTTTTATAATATTAATAATAATAATAATAATAATAATCTAATCTAATCTGTCACCACTTGTTTTTAGAATAATAATAATAATAATAATCTAATCTAATCTGTCACCACTTGTTTTTATAATAATAATAATAATCTAATCTAATCTGTCACCACTTGTTCACGGTAAAAAGTGTTTTTTGAGGAAAAAATGAAAGTGTAAATGTTGTATCAATATTGAAAAAATGTTCTGGACAGTATGCATAGATTTTTAATGTGAGGAGGAATCCTTGTTGATTTATATCTATTTCGAATTCAATTTATCTACTTTCTATATAATTGTGATGGATCTCTGGGACCTTCCTCTAAAGTTCAGGGAAGGCCCCAGAAATTCATTTTGGCCTGAGACAAAACAAAAATTAAAAAAAAAAATTAATAATAAAATAATTTAGCCAACCTAACTTAACCTAACCTTAACCTAGAAGTGGGGACAGATATGTAACTCACAAGTACCCATATTTTTTTTTAAGGTCACTGAGTTTCCGGCCTTTTGGTATGTGTAGTGTAGTGTAGTTTAGGTATGTGTAGTGTAGTGTAGTTTTGGTATGTGTAGTGTAATGTAGTTTAGGTATGTGTAATGTAGTGTAGTTTTGGTATGTGTAGTGTAATGTAGTTTAGGTATGTGTAATGTAGTGTAGTTTTGGTATGTGTAGTGTAATGTAGTTTTGGTATGTGTAGTGTAGTGTAGTTTTGGTATGTGAAGTGTAGTGTAGTTTTGGTATGTGAAGTGCAATGTAGTTTTGGTATGTGTAGTGTAATGTAGTTTAGGTATGTGTAATGTAGTGTAGTTTTGGTATGTGTAGTGTAATGTAGTTTAGGTATGTGTAATGTAGTGTAGTTTTGGTATGTGTAGTGTAATGTAGTTTAGGTATGTGTAATGTAGTGTAGTTTTGGTATGTGTAGTGTAATGTAGTTTAGGTATGTGTAATGTAGTGTAGTTTTGGTATGTGTAGTGTAATGTAGTTTAGGTATGTGTAATGTAGTGTAGTTTTGGTATGTGTAGTGTAATTTAGTTTAGGTATGTGTAATGTAGTGTAGTTTTGGTATGTGTAGTGCAATGTAGTTTTGGTATGTGTAGTGTAATGTAGTTTAGGTATGTGTAATGTAGTGTAGTTTTGGTATGTGTAGTGTAATGTAGTTTAGGTATGTGTAATGTAGTGTAGTTTTGGTATGTGTAGTGTAGTGTAGTTTTGGTATGTGAAGTGTAGTGTAGTTTTGGTATGTGTAGTGCAATGTAGTTTTGGTATGTGTAGTGTAATGTAGTTTAGGTATGTGTAATGTAGTGTAGTTTTGGTATGTGTAGTGTAATGTAGTTTAGGTATGTGTAATGTAGTGTAGTTTTGGTATGTGTAGTGTAATGTAGTTTAGGTATGTGTAATGTAGTGTAGTTTTGGTATGTGTAGTGCAATGTAGTTTTGGTATGTGTAGTGTAATGTAGTTTAGGTATGTGTAATGTAGTGTAGTTTTGGTATGTGTAGTGTAATGTAGTTTAGGTATGTGTAATGTAGTGTATAGTTTTGGTATGTGTAGTGTAGTGTAGTTTTGGTATGTGAAGTGTAGTGTAGTTTTGGTATGTGTAGTGCAATGTAGTTTTGGTATGTGTAGTGTAATGTAGTTTAGGTATGTGTAATGTAGTGTAGTTTTGGTATGTGTAGTGTAATGTAGTTTAGGTATGTGTAATGTAGTGTAGTTTTGGTATGTGTAGTGTAATTTAGTTTAGGTATGTGTAATGTAGTGTAGTTTTGGTATGTGTAGTGTAATGTAGTTTAGGTATGTGTAATGTAGTGTAGTTTTGGTATGTGTAGTGTAATGTAGCTTAGGTATGTGTAATGTAGTGTAGTTTTGGTATGTGTAGTGTAATGTAGTTTAGGTATGTGTAATGTAGTGTAGTTTTGGTATGTGTAGTGCAATGTAGTTTTGGTATGTGTAGTGTAATGTAGTTTAGGTATGTGTAATGTTGTGTAGTTTTGGTATGTGTAGTGTAATGTAGTTTAGGTATGTGTAATGTAGTGTAGTTTTGGTATGTGTAGTGTAGTGTAGTTTTGGTATGTGAAGTGTAGTGTAGTTTTGGTATGTGTAGTGTAGTGTAGTTTTCGTATGTGTAGTGTAGTGTAATGTAGTTTTGGTATGTGTAGTGTAATGTAGTTTTGGTATGTGTAGTGTAATGTAGTTTTGGTATGTGTAGTGTAGTGTAGTTTTGGTATGTGTAGTGTAGTGTAGTTTTGGTATGTGTAGTGTAGTGTAGTTTTGGTATGTGTAGTGTAGTGTAGTTTTGGTATGTGTAGTGTAGTGTAGTTTTGGTATGTGTAGTGTAGTGTAGTTTTGGTATGTGTAGTGTAGTGTAGTTTTGGTATGTGTAGTGTAGTTTTTGTATGTGTAGTGTAATGTAGTTTTGGTATGTGTAGTGTAATGTAGTTTTGGTATGTGTAGTGTAATGTAGTTTTGGTATGTGTAGTGTAATGTAGTTTTTGTATGTGTAGTGTAATGTAGTTTTGGTATGTGTAGTGTAATGTAGTTTTGGTATGTGTAGTGTAGTGTAGTTTTGGTATGTGTAGTGTAGTGTAGTTTTGGTATGTGTAGTGTAGTGTAGTTTTGGTATGTGTAGTGTAATGTAGTTTTGGTATGTGTAGTGTAATGTAGTTTTGGTATGTGTAGTGTAATGTAGTTTTGGTATGTGTAGTGTAGTGTAGTTTTGGTATGTGTAGTGTAATGTAGTTTTGGTATGTGTAGTGTAATGTAGTTTTGGTATGTGTAGTGTAATGTAGTTTTGGTATGTGAGTGTAGTGTAGTTTTGGTATGTGTAGTGTAATGTAGTTTTGGTATGTGTAGTGTAATGTAGTTTTGGTATGTGTAGTGTAATGTAGTTTTGGTATGTGTAGTGTAGTGTAGTTTTGGTATGTGTAGTGTAGTGTAGTTTTGGTATGTGTAGTGTAATGTAGTTTTGGTATGTGTAGTGTAATGTAGTTTTGGTATGTGTAGTGTAGTGTAGTTTTCGTATGTGTAGTGTAATGTAGTTTTGGTATGTGTAGTGTAGTGTAGTTTTGGTATGTGTAGTGTAGTGTAGTTTTGGTATGTGTAGTGTAGTGTAGTTTTGGTATGTGTAGTGTAATGTAGTTTTGGTATGTGTAGTGTAGTGTAGTTTTGGTATGTGTAGTGTAGTGTAGTTTTCGTATGTGTAGTGTAGTGTAGTTTTGGTATGTGTAGTGTAGTGTAGTTTTCATATGTGTAGTGTAGTGTAGTTTTGGTATGTGTAGTGTAGTGTAGTTTTCATATGTGTTGTGTAGTGTAGTTTTGGTATGTGTAGTGTAGTGTAGTTTTGGTATGTGTAGTGTAGTGTAGTTTTGGTATGTGTAGTGTAGTGTAGTTTTGGTATGTGTAGTGTAATGTAGTTTTGGTATGTGTAGTGTAGTGTAGTTTTGGTATGTGTAGTGTAATGTAGTTTTGGTATGTGTAGTGTAGTTTTCGTATGTGTAGTGTAGTTTTGGTATGTGTAGTGTAGTGTAGTTTTGGTATGTGTAGTGTAGTGTAGTTTTGGTATGTGTAGTGTAGTGTAGTTTTCGTATGTGTAGTGTAGTGTAGTTTTGGTATGTGTAGTGTAGTGTAGTTTTGGTATGTGTAGTGTAGTGTGGTTTTGGTATGTGTAGTGTAGTGTGGTTTTGGTATGTGTAGTGTAATGTAGTTTTGGTATGTGTAGTGTAGTGTGGTTTTGGTATGTGTAGTGTAGTGTGGTTTTGGTATGTGTAGTGTTGTGTGGTTTTGGTATGCGTAGTGTAATGTAGTTTTGGTATGTGTAGTGTAGTGTGGTTTTGGTATGTGTAGTGTAGTGTAGTTTTGGTATGTGTAGTGTAATGTAGTTTTGGTATGTGTAGTGTAGTGTGGTTTTGGTATGTGTAGTGTAGTGTAGTTTTGGTATGTGTAGTGTAGTGTAGTTTTGGTATGTGTAGTGTAGTGTATAGTTTTGGTATGTGTAGTGTAGTGTAGTTTTCGTATGTGTAGTGTAATGTAGTTTTTGTATGTGTAGTGTAGTGTAGTTTTGGTATGTGTAGTGTAATGTAGTTTTGGTATGTGTTGTGTAGTGTAGTTTTCGTATGTGTAGTGTAGTGTAGTTTTGGTATGTGTAGTGTAGTGTAGTTTTCGTATGTGAAGTGTAGTGTAGTTTTGGTATGTGTAGTGTAATGTAGTTTTGGTATGTGTAGTGTAGTGTAGTTTTCGTATGTGTAGTGTAGTGTAGTTTTGGTACGTGTAGTGTAGTGTAGTTTTGGTATGTGTAGTGTAGTTTTCGTATGTGTAGTGTAATGTAGTTTTGGTATGTGTAGTGTAGTGATAGTTTTGGTATGTGTAGTGTAGTGTAGTTTTGGTATGTATAGTGTAGCGTAGTTTTCGTATGTGTAGTGTAGTGTAGTTTTGGTATGTGTAGTGTAGTGTAGTTTTCGTATGTGAAGTGTAGTGTAGTTTTGGTATGTGTAGTGTAATGTAGTTTTGGTATGTGTAGTGTAGTGTAGTTTTCGTATGTGTAGTGTAGTGTAGTTTTGGTACGTGTAGTGTAGTGTAGTTTTGGTATGTGTAGTGTAGTGTAGTTTTGGTATGTGTAGTGTAGTGTAGTTTTGGTATGTGTAGTGTAATGTAGTTTTGGTATGTGTAGTGTAGTGTAGTTTTCGTATGTGAAGTGTAGTGTAGTTTTGGTATGTGTAGTGTAATGTAGTTTTGGTATGTGTAGTGTAGTTTTCGTATGTGTAGTGTAATGTAGTTTTGGTATGTGTAGTGTAGTGATAGTTTTGGTATGTGTAGTGTAGTGTAGTTTTGGTATGTGTAGTGTAGTGTAGTTTTGATATGTGTAGTGTAGTGTAGTTTTGGTATGTATAGTGTAATGTAGTTTTGGTATGTGTAGTGTAGTGTAGTTTTCGTATGTGTAGTGTAGTGTAGTTTTGGTATGTATAGTGTAATGTAGTTTTGGTATGTGTAGTGTAGTGTAGTTTTCGTATGTGTAGTGTAGTGTAGTTTTGGTATGTATAGTGTAATGTAGTTTTGGTATGTGTAGTGTAGTGTAGTTTTCGTATGTGTAGTGAGACACGGGCAAGTGTGTTGAACAGATGTTTCCCAAGTTTTTTACTCACTTAAATAACCCTGGCTATCAATGCAATACTTCTTTTGATTTGTACCTTGAAAAATTGTTATTTCGTAATGACGGTGGTTGTAATGGCGGTGGTTGTTATGGCGGTGGTTGCAATGGCGGTGGTTGTTTTGGCGGTGGTTGTAATGGCGGTGGTTGTTTTGGCGGTGGTTGTAATGGCGGTGGGTTTAATGGCGGTGGTTGTAATGGCGGTGGTTGTTATGGCGGTTGTTGTAATGGCGGTGGTTGTTTTGGCGATGGTTGTAATGGCGGTGGTTATAATGGCGGTGGTTGTAATGGTGGTGGTTGTAGTAGTGGTGGTTATAATGGCGGAGGTTGTACTAGCGGTGGTTGTAATGGCGTTGGTTGAATGGCAGTGGTTGTAATGGCGGTGGTTGTAGAGGCGGTGGCTGTAGTGGCGGTTGTTGTAATGGCGGTGGTTGTAGTGGCGGTGGTTGTAGTTGCGGTGGTTGTAATGGCGATGGTTGTAGTGGCGGTGGTTGTAGTGGCGGTAGTTGTAATGGCAGTGGTTGTAATGGCGTTGGTTGAATGGCAGTGGTTGTAATGGCGGTGGTTGTAATTGCGGTGGTTGTAATGGCAGTGGTTGTAGTGGCGGTGGTTGTAATGGCGGTGGTTGTAATGGCGGTGGTTGTAATGGCGTTGGTTGAATGACAGTGGTTGTAATGGCGGTGGTTGTAGAGGCGGTGGTTGTAGTGGCGGTGGTTGTAATGGCGGTGGTTGTAGTGGCGGTGGTTGTAGTTGCGGTGGTTGTATTGGCGATGGTTGTAGTGGCGGTGGTTGTAGTGGCGGTAGTTGTAATGGCAGTGGTTGTAATGGCGTTGGTTGAATGGCAGTGGTTGTAATGGCGGTGGTTGTAGTTGCGGTGGTTGTAATGGCAGTGGTTGTAGTGGCGGTGGTTGTAGTGGCGGTGGTTGTAATGACAGTGGTTGTAATGGCGGTGGTTGTAATGGCGGGGGTTGTAATGGCGGTGGTTATAATGGCGGTGGTTGTAATGGCGTTGGTTGTAATGGCGGTAGTTGTAATGGCGGTGGTTGTAATGGCGGTGGTTGTAGTGGCGGTGGTCGTAATGGCGGTGGTTGTGATGGCGGTGGTTGTAATGGCGGCGGTTGTAATGGCGGTGGTTGTAATGGCGGCGGTTGTAATGGCGGTGGTTGTAGTGGCGGTGGTCGTAATGGCGGTGGTTGTAATGGCGGTGGTTGTAATGGCGGCGGTTGTAATGGCGGTGGTTGAATTGGCGGTGGTTGTAATGGCGGTAGTTGTAATGGCGGTGGTTGTAATGGCGGTGGTTGTAATGGCGATGGTTGAATGGCAGTGGTTGTAATGGCGGTGGTTGTAATGGCGGCGGTTGTAATGGCGGGGGTTGTAATGGCGGTGGTTTTTATGGCGGTGGTTGTAATGGCGGTGGTTGTAATGGCGGTGGTTGTAATGGCGGTGGTTGTAATGGCGGTGGTTGTAATGGCGGAAGTTGTAATGGCGGTTGTTGTAATGGCGGTGGTTGTAGTGGCGGTGGTTGTAATGGCGGTGGCTGTAATGGCGTTGGTTGAATGGCAGGGGTCGTAATGGCGGTGGTTGTAATGGCGGTGGTTGTAATGGCGGTGGTTGTTATGGTGGTGGTTGTAATGGCGGTCGTTGTAATGGCGGTGGTTGTAATGGCCGTGGTTGTAATGGCGGTGGTTGTGATGGCGGTGGTTGTAATGGCGGTGGTTGTAATGGCGGTGGTTGTAATGGCGGTGGTTGTAATGGCGGTGGTTGTAGTGGCGGTGGTTGTAGTGGCGGTGGTCTTAATGGCGGTGGTTGTAGTGGCGGTGGTTGTAGTGGTGGTGGTTGTAATGGCGATGGTTGTAATGACGGTGGTTGTAATGGCGTTAGTTGAATGGCAGTGGTTGTAGAGGCGGTGGTTGTAGTGGCGGTGGTTGTAATGGCGGTGGTTGTAGTGGCGGTGGTTGTAGTTGCGGTGGTTGTATTGGCGATGGTTGTAGTGGCGGTGGTTGTAGTGGCGGTAGTTGTAATGGCAGTGGTTGTAATGGCGTTGGTTGAATGGCAGTGGTTGTAATTGCGGTGGTTGTAGTTGCGGTGGTTGTAATGGCAGTGGTTGTAGTGGCGGTGGTTGTAGTGGCGGTGGTTGTAATGACAGTGGTTGTAATGGCGGTGGTTATAATGGCGGGGGTTGTAATGGCGGTGGTTATAATGGCGGTGGTTGTAATGGCGGTGGTTGTATTGGCGGTAGTTGTAATGGCGGTGGTTGTAATGGCGGTGGTTGTAGTGGCGGTGGTCGTAATGGCGGTGGTTGTAATGGCGGTGGTTGTAATGGCGGCGGTTGTAATGGCGGTGGTTGTAATGGCGGCGGTTGTAATGGCGGTGGTTGTAGTGGCGGTGGTCGTAATGGCGGTGGTTGTAATGGCGGTGGTTGTAATGGCGGCGGTTGTAATGGCGGTGGTTGAATTGGCGGTGGTTGTAATGGCGGTAGTTGTAATGGCGGTGGTTGTAATGGCGGTGGTTGTAATGGCGATGGTTGAATGGCAGTGGTTGTAATGGCGGTGGTTGTAATGGCGGCGGTTGTAATGGCGGGGGTTGTAATGGCGGTGGTTGTTATGGCGGTGGTTGTAATGGCGGTGGTTGTAATGGCGGTGGTTGTAATGGCGGTGGTTGTAATGGCGGTGGTTGTAATGGCGGAAGTTGTAATGGCGGTGGTTGTAATGGCGGTGGTTGTAGTGGCGGTGGTTGTAATGGCGGTGGCTGTAATGGCGTTGGTTGAATGGCAGTGGTTGTAATGGCGGTGGTTGTAATGGCGTTGGTTGAATGGCAGTGGTTATAATGGCGGTGGTTGTAGTGGCGGTGGTTGTTATGGCGGTGTTTGTAGTGGCGGTGGTTGTAGTGGCGGTGGTTGTAATGGCGGTGGTTGTAGTGGCGGTAGTTGTAATGGCGATGGCTGTAATGACGGTGGTTGTAATGGCGTTGGTTGAATGGCAGTGGTCGTAATGGCGGTGGTTGTAATGGCGGTGGTTGTAATGGCGGTGGTTGTTATGGTGGTGGTTGTAATGGCGGTGGTTGTAATGGCGGTGGTTGTAATGGCCGTGGTTGTAATGGCGGTGGTTGTGATGGCGGTGGTTGTAATGGCGGTGGTTGTAATGGCGGTGGTTGTAATGGCGGTGGTTGTAATGGCGGTGGTTGTAGTGGCGGTGGTTGTAGTGGCGGTGGTCTTAATGGCGGTGGTTGTAGTGGCGGTGGTTGTAGTGGTGGTGGTTGTAATGGCGATGGTTGTAATGACGGTGGTTGTAATGGCGTTAGTTGAATGGCAGTGGTTGTAATGGCGGTGGTTGTAATGGCGGTGGTTGTGATGGCGGTGGTAGTCATTTCCCGCATTATGCGTATCTGTAACACACAAGTGCGCTTCTGGCCTCCAGGCCTCCACAGACGTGAATTAATAGCTCTCTTGTAAAAGAAAACCAAACCACAACGTTCGAGCATATTCAAGATCATACAACGAGTGTCTATGAAGAGACGAAGAAAGTCTCAGATGAACCCTGGATGAATGTTTTCATTGAAGATCACACTCAACTCAACAAAATGTAAAATGAACGCTCCCAACACTGATACAGTTCCAATATCGATTTTTCTCAGGTAATACAACAGTACATGTCGAAGTCTATATGTGCAACGTTCTATTCTAGGATTTACACTTCATCTACACGCTTAGATAACTCCGATCGTATTCTGTGCTGCTGGCTTATTGCCGTTCACACCTGGCATAGATGGTCGCAGAAGATAAGATGCAACACACGCTCAGTATTAACATATGACGAAATTCAACATAGCATCAATATATAAATAGTAAAACTAAGGCGGGTAAAAACATCTTTCACAAAATCTCACGATGTGTTTTAAAAATAGAGCTTTCGAGCATATCCATACTCATTTTCAATATCTGGAATAATAAATTGAAACATGGTAAATACAGTACATGAATACCAATTGTTAATAGAAATTAAATGAAAAAATTAGGACAAGATATTTAGAGGCGCAGAAGATGACATATCATTGAGACTTGGTTTAAATTGATGAATTATGATACTTTCTAGTAACTTAAGGCTATGTTTATTACAAGTTGAGACTATTTTGAAATTATCAGTGCGGATTGGATGGTCAGATTCTAATGCATGATCTCTTATACTGCTGTGCAATGGGTTTGACACTCTATTTCCCGTACGGACCGACACCCCCTTGTGCTCAGCTATGCGTGTTGCAAAATGGCGAGTAGTCTCACCATAATAAGTGGCCCCACACTGGCCACACGTATATCTATAGACCACGCAGCTACGCAACAAAGTGGGCATCTTATCGCCGTACCGGAAAAAACTGTCAATGTTGAAAAAATTGCGCAAAGTAATGCGTATGTCAATTTGCGGTTAGAACTTATTACATAAATTACGAATTTCACAAGAAATTTTTTGATTTTGCGACCGTGAGATGAAGGGCAGAGTGAAATAAACTATCTTTTTGTTAGAATTCTCAATGAAAGACATGGGGTAAAAGTTCTTAGCAAAATAGGAACGCAGGTATTCTAACTCTCTTGTGAAGTGAAGGTAAGATGAACATAATTTGAACATCTTACCTTCACTTCACAAGAGAGTTAGAATACCTGCGTTCCTATTTTGCTAAGAACTTTTACCCCATGTCTTTCATTGAGAACACATTTCGTAATAAAATCGAATCCCTTAGAAATAGAAAAATTCCAGTCGCAAGTGCTAACAAAAAGATAGTTTATTTCACTCTGCCCTTCATCTCACGGTCGCAAAATGAAAAAATTTCTTGTGAAATTCGTAATTTATGTAATAAGTTCTATCCGCAAATTGACATACGCATTACTTTCCGCAATTTTTTCAACATTGACAGTTTTTTTCCGGTACGGCGATAAGATGCCCACTTTGTCGCGTAGCTGCGTGGTCTATAGATATACGTGTGGCCAGTGTGGGGCCACTTATTATGGTGAGACTCCTCGCCATTTTGCAACACGCATAGCTGAGCACAAGGGGGTGTCGGTCCGTACGGGAAATAGAGTGTCAAACCCATTGCACAGCAGTATAAGAGATCATGCATTAGAATCTGACCATCCAATCCGCACTGATAATTTCAAAATAGTCTCAACTTGTAATAAACATAGCCTTAAGTTACTAGAAAGTATCATAATTCATCAATTTAAACCAAGTCTCAATGATATGTCATCTTCTGTGCCTCAAAATATCTTGTCCTAATTTTTTCATTTAATTTCCATTAACAATTTGTATTCATGTACTGTATTCAATTTATTATTCCAGATATTGAAAATGAGTATGGATATGCTCGAAAGCTCTATTTTTAAAATACATCTTGAGATTTTGTGAAAGATGTTTTTACCCGCCTAAGTTTTACTATTTATATGTAAATTACGCTTTCCCAAGAATAAATCTATAGCATCAATAGTAAAATAGAAAAATTCACTAACGTTAACATGAGGCAAAAATCCCCTACCAAATGATCACTGCACTCATAAATTTTAGATCATGATCTACCCCCCCAGTTTTTGAATCGGAATCTAGAAAAGGAGAAAACTTCTGACTCATAGTGTCAGTTATTATCTGAATAGTCAACACGACTTCCATTAACTTATCACGAGCCTATAAATGTTAAAAGCAAATCACTATGAGTCACATTCCGCTAACTCAAAAAAAGAATGTAAAAGAAAAGGAAGAATTGTAAGAGAAAATTTCAAGGGTTAGGTTCATCACACAACATTACTCGCTGGCACCACACGGGTTGAGGATGCCTCTGAAATAGGTCCCAAACGCCATGTCGCCTCTGAAATACGTCCCAAACGCCATGTCGCTTCTGAAATACGTCCCAAACGCCATGTCGCCTCTGAAATACGTCCCAAACGCCATGTCGCCTCTGAAATACGCCCCAAGCGCCATGTCGCCTCTGAAATACGTCCCAAACGCCATGTCGCCTCTGAAATACGTCCCAAACGCCATGTCGCCTCTGAAATACGTCCCATACGCCATGTCGCCTCTGAAATACGTCCCAAACGCCATGTCGCCTTTGAAATACGTCCCAAACGCCATGTCGCCTCTGAAATACATCCCAAACGCCATGTCGCCTTTGAAATACATCCCAAACACCTTGTCACCTCTGAAATACGTCCCAAACGCCATGTCACCTCTGAAATACGTCCCAAACGCCATGTCGCCTCTGAAATACGTCCCAAACGCCATGTCGCTTCTGAAACGTCCCAAGCGCCATGTCGCCTCTAAAATACGTCCCAAACGCCATGTCGCCTCTGAAATACGTCCCAAGCGCCATGTCGCCTCTGAAATACGTCCTAAGCGCCATGTCGCCTCTGAAATACGTCCCAAACGCCATGTCGCCTCTGAAATACGTCCCAAGCGCCATGTCGCCTCTGAAATACGTCCCAAACGCCATGTCGCCTCTGAAATACGTCCCAAGCGCCATGTCGCCTCTGAAATACGTCCCAAGCGCCATGTCGCCTCTGAAATACGTCCCAAGCGCCATGTCGCCTCTGAAATACGTCCCAAGCGCCATGACGCCTCTGAAATACGTCCCAAGCGCCATGTCGCCTCTGAAATACGTCCCAAGCGCCATGTCGCCTCTGAAATACGTCCCAAACGCCATGTCGCCTCTGAAATACGTCCCAAACGCCATGTAGCCTCTGAAATACGTCTCAAACGCCATGTCGCCTCTGAAATAAGTCCCAAATGCCATGTCGCCTTTTAAATACGTCCCAAACGCCATGTCGCCTCTGAAATACTTCCCAAACGCCATGTCGCCTCTGAAATACGTCCCAAACGCCATGTCGCCTCTGAAATACGTCCCAAGCGCCATGTCGCCTCCTGATAAATACTAGAAATCGTATGAATAATACTAGAAATCTTGAAAAATACTAGAAATCATGAAAAAGACTAGAAATCCTGAAAAATACTAAAAATCCTGAAACATACTAGAAATCCTTATAAATACTAGAAGTCCTGAAAACAACTAGAAATCTGTAAAAATACTGGAAATCCTGAAAAATACTAGAAATCCTGAAAAATACTAGAAATCTGTAAAAATACTAGAAATCCTTAAAAATACTAGAAATCCTGATAAGTACTAGAAATCCTGAAAAATACTAGAAATCCTTATAAAACTAGAAATCCTGAAGAATACTAGAAATCTGTAAAAATACTAATTACGTCGCTGGCGAGATTGGATGGAA
Organism: Morinoia aosen; assembly: GCA_030386875.1. Classification (NCBI taxonomy): domain Eukaryota; kingdom Metazoa; phylum Arthropoda; class Malacostraca; order Amphipoda; family Talitridae; genus Morinoia; species Morinoia aosen. Next base: position 14,670,560 of record CM059562.1, read on the forward strand.
TTCGCTGGATTTCTTCCTCGGTGGATACATTGAGTTGGATTGGATTCGTTGGATTTTCAACCAAACTCTTCCTTTAAGCTACCCCTAAAGGAAAATATCCTTCCTCGTTTGGAGAAGGTAGTTGTTATGAAGGTGGGTAGTTTTGTTCAGCTTGTCTTTTTTTGGGTCCGGTAAACGTGTTTGCGTTTTTCATTTGAATGTGACTTCTATGCGTGACTGTGTAGCTTGGCTGCAAACATATCCAATAAAACATGTACTTCTCAAGTTCATCGCACCTTGTTTTTTTAAAATCCATTCAATCAAATAGGAGTTATTATATATTCTTTTGACCCATTTTTAAAAATCACCCTTTAAATATCTGGATGCATGTAAGCATATTTCGTCCGTTACCTTAACGACATGTTTATGCTCAGTTTTTTGTGTGTAATGTTGGGTGCAAATTTGTTTAGACCTTCTGTGAAGTTCTCATTGAAGATTGCCGCTCGCAGGTCAACATCCTCTGATGTCATCAAGCTTTGAAATTCTGTGAATATCGTCAGGACTTTGCCACAAAATGGTTACGTTTGGAGTATGTTTTTTAAAGCAAAAAATGGCAGTGAAGCCTCGCAAACTATGCTACGTTTTTGACAAAAATAAAATTTTTGAAATTTTCAAATGAAATTTTACGTTCACAATTCAAACAAATGATCAATTCAAACGCAATTCAAAAAAATTTATCATATTTTAAATAAACATTTTTCGAAAAAATGATCAATTCAAACACAATTCAAACGCAATTCAAACAAATTTACCATATTTTAAATAAACATTTTTCGAAAAAATGATCAATTCAAACACAATTCAAACACAATTCAAACAAATTTACCATATTTTAAATAAACATTTTTCGAAAAAATGATCAATTCAAACACAATTCAAACAAATTTACCATATTTTAAAAAAACATCATTCGAAAAAATGATCAAGTCAAACATAATTCAAACATAAATTCTATGTTATAAATAATTTCCAAAGTTTTACATTATAATTCGAACGAATGATCAATCAAAACAAACATACTATGTTTTGGATAAAACTCAAAATTTCCCATTCACAGTTCAAACAAATGACTAGGCTGTCCTTTTTCAAGCGATAGAAGACATCAGTTTTTTCCGTTTCACCTTCGATATTTTATTTTAGCATTCCATGCCAGAGGGCAATTATGTTTGAAAGTCCGAAGTTAATTATTTTTGAAGATGGTTGTACCAAATTTGTGTACTATAATGAGCTCTTTTTTGTGGACTGATGTTAAATACCGTCTGAATGGACCTAGTTTACCGAGGAGTATTTGGTGTTACGGAATTGCGAATGTAAAATTTGTATTTTTATTTAGAACATAGCATATTCGTTTGAATTGTGTTTGAACAGATCATTGGTTTGCACTGTGAGTATAAAATGGTGATATTCTATTATAATATATTAAATTTTGTTTGGCTTCACAGCCACCTTTTCCTTTAAAAAAAATACTCCAAACTTGTAATGGAAGAACGAACAACAGTTATACACGTTACATGTAAAATCTAATTTTATATTCTTCAATAATGAAGTAAGGATGGTCTGTAACAAATGAAAATATGCTTTGTATCTATTAAAGCTAACCCACTCAGTAACAAGTGCGGGTTAGTCAACTTGATTAACATCGTATTACAACAGTGCACACGCTTCACGAACAATTCCCTCTTGCGGCAGCCAGGACTGCACTGACAAACACACGACGACCTCCCCACTCGGGAGCTGGAGCAACATTGACAGGCCCATGGGACAGGCCTCAGGCTAGCAGCCCTCGTGGTGTCCCAGCGCTGTGACTGGTCAGTTGTTTCTTAATACGTTGACTGCGATGGGGTAAACTGAAGTTCAATATTCAACAAACATTGGCATCTAAGGATGCTTTATTTCCAATCAAGCCTGATACATATCATCTTGTGCATTGGTTTTTCAAATGCCATATAACTGACACTAGGACACCATGACGGTTTCCCCCAGTACCAACTTCCGACACCTGTTAGAGTGGGGTATTGTGTTTGAGTTCTCCCTTATACCCAACGGGAAAATCGCCGTGCAGCACCGGGATTCGAACCTTCGCCACCCTCACGAAAGGGCGAGGCCTTAAACCCCTCAGCCACGGCGAACATGTCAAATCTAGAACTCAAATCTAAAGTCAAAAGTTGCCAGCAATTTTATAATACCAAATATTAGCTAGCTGCATTAAATATCATCAATATTTAAAGATTGGGAAAAAATTTTAAGCGGACGTCTCGTAAGCAACGTATAAGATTTTCTCTCTTTGTGTTGACATGTAGTGAGACTCCGCTCACGACAGTACAAGTGTTCGACAAGATAAGCTTCCATTCGCCTGCTTCTAACATTAGCAAGTCATGCATGAGGAAAATCATTCCTCAGAATGACTACATCACACAGGCTTAGTTAATACTTGGAGTTAGTCCAGCAATATCTACAGCATCCTATGGGAGCTAAATTCCCGCTTATAATGACATGTTTTATCATCTCGCCATTTCCCACTGCGATTTTCTGTGCTTTCGTTGAGTCTGATTAAGCTCGAACATTGGATTTAATTTTATATTTTCTGTATTTTTTCTGTATTTTTCCCGCCTGAAAATGATGTTGAAACATCGAAATGATTTTTTTTGCACTTGTCAGCTGAGAACAAGTGAATTTATTAGGTTGCTCATGGGAATAAGAAGGACAATCTGATGTACGTTCACTGATGAACTTCCACATCAGGGACTCCCAACGTGGGGTGCGAGACGATATTCCTGGGGTGCGTGACGATATTCCTGGGGTGCGATACGATATTCCTGGGGTGCGAGACGATATTCCTGGGATGCGAGACGATATTCCTGGGGTGCGAGACGATATTCCTGGGGTGCGATACGATATTCCTGGGGTGCGAGACGATATTCCTGGGATGCGAGACGATATTCCTGGGGTGCGAGACGATATTCCTGGGGTGAACGAATACGTGTCATATACACGAATCTTTCCATAACAGGTAATAATGGCATGTTTCTTTCAATAACGTGTAATCCTTCAATAACCTGTAATCTATATCATGTGCACCTACAATAACATATAATCAATAACATGTAGACCTTCAATAACATGTAATCAATAACATGTAATCAATAACACATATTCCTTCAACAACATATAATCAAAACACGTTTTAACTCAATAACATGTAATTTCTTGAAAACGCCTAGAAGTAAATGTGGTTTTGTATTGGAACGAATCATTTAGATACGTACGCAAAAACCTGCATGTTGGAACGAAATTCAAAGAACCAAACTTGCGTGTTGAACATTCAGCAGTGTGTTGACTTCAGAACTGCTTGTTTTAGACGTTTGCCTTGCTGGACAGGACGGCCGATAGCTGATGTCTTGCGCACGTGGCCTTTATGTGGACGCCTTCCTGGTGTCCACTAGTGGCACTAGTGACTGTTGTGCTCTCACTAGTGTCACAAGTGGCCGTAATGACCCCACTAGTTACCCTAATGTCGTCACTGTGGCATAAGTCATCAGTTGCTTCCTTCACTCAGGCGGCGGAGGCGGCGAGGCATGATGAGTTACGTCAAAGTTCAACGGACAAGATCTTGCGGCCTTCGTAAGTAGCGTCTATGTGAGCTATGTCTATGTGAGCTATGTCTATGTGAGCTACGTCTATGTGAGACATGTCAATGTGAGATATGTCTATGTGAACTATGTCTATGTGAGCTATATTTGTGTGAACTATGTCTATGTGAGCTATGTTTGTGTGAACTAAGTCTATGTGAGATATGTCTATGTGAGCTATATCAATGTGAGTTATGTCTGTGAGAGTTGTGTTTATGTCAGTAATGTCTGTATGAGTTATTTCTACGTCAATAATGTCTGTTTGAACAATTCCCGAGACAGTTTTGTCTGTGTGTATCAAGCTCACATGATTTGAAAGCTCAGGTTACTTAGATTCATCAAATCTGAACAGAAGCTTATCTTCGCCACAAATCTTTATATAAGCCGTGCCTTGCTGTCCAATTTAATGAACATGATAGCTCCGAACAATTGCGCAGCAAGGCTAGCAGTTAAGCACAGGAATGTTCCCACAAGGGCAGGTCGCAGGAACATCTTAGATGGCGGCCGAAGTTTCCACTATGGTGCGGAAAACGGCGCCGTCACGCAGGATATTTTTGTCGTTGGAGTTAATGCATTCAAGTGGGCATATTTGCGCAGGCGCTGCGCAGCGGCGGTGCTACCAGTCACGGGAACTGATGGACTCTGGCCTGCCCCCCAGCTTTTCTGTAGTTTTTTAGCTACTTAGCAGCAGACTCAGCTAATGTTTCATGAACGGATGGACAATTTCCAATTACTGATGTCAATGTGTGCTTCTTGGTAGCACAACCAGCTAATGTGCCATGAAGGAATAGACAAATTCCAAGTTGCTAATGCCAACCTTCAATTTAAAGAAATTGTCCATTGTGTGCGGCAGTCATAGATTGCACAACTGTAAAGAAGCCCTCGAGTTGTCACTCTTCTGAACACTGCAACAAGGGTGACGAATGCTGCTACAACCAGTGTAGCTATGATTGTTACAACCGAGTGACTGGATTCTACAGTGGCAAGTAAGTTTGTAGTGGCTATGATTGCTACGGTGAAGAGACAGGGTTCTACATGGGAACTTAAGTTTGTAGTGGCTATGACTGCTACGGTGAAGAGACAGGGTTCTACATGGGAACTTAAGTTTGTGGTGGCTATGATTGTTACAACGAATATACTGGGTACTAAAACAGGACGTAAGTTAGTAGTGATTATGATTGTTCCGACCAAGAGCCACGGTACTACTGTGGAACGTAAATTCGACCCAAGAACATAATTATATAAATTAAAATTATGTAAATTCGAACTATTTTTTAGAATTGTAATATAATTGGAAAGCAGGTGTTATGTTTTTCAACAACGATGAAGAAGTGGGTGGGATGAGTATTTTTCGGAAAAGTTGAGGCCTGTTTCTACAGGAGTTTTTCAAGTTTCATAGTAGGTTTTATTTGGCAAACGAATCTTGTGAGTGTTTCTAAAAAGTGGAACTTAGTGCAGAATAGTTATTTCATTTTCATTCCGCTGTCAGAGCATTGAGAAAACATGTTTGTGTTTGTGGATCGACCCATCGACCCTTCAACACGCTGGCTGTGCCTGTCACCACCAACCAAGACGCCATGTTGTGTGCTCAACCAGACCGTGGGGAGGAACAGCTGGCTGCAAAATAGCTCCCTTTTGGTCTCTGTGTTCGTGCCACCTGTGCGCTGATCTCCCCATGGGGAGAGTGGCGCACACACGGCCTGGTCCAGCCAAGTGGGGGTCATGATATGGGCTGTGGACCAAACTTTGTGTTGGAATTGTAATGTCTGTGACGGTCACGTGCAGAAAAATTTAATGATGAGTAGGGTTAAACTTACATTTGGGTTAATTTCTTTTGGTGGAGATATGAGCTCATCCAGATTTTAAATTTCCGTTGCTCTATCTTTAGGAAACTAATAGATGTCAACGCTTCACACACGAAACTAATTGATTTTGAACAACCGTCTCTTAATTTGAAGAAAAATAAGCCCATCATTGGTGTTCACATCAACTCTGAATATTTTTCGCAGCCAGTTTGATGCATAAAGTTTTTATTGTTGTTCCTTTGACGTCCTCCAGCTATGGTAAATGCCCTCCAGTAAAGTTGGTGGACTGCGATTCACTATTCGAGCAATGCAGCAGCAAGAAGCCTTGTGGCCCAGGAGAAGTGTGCTGCCCCGTGGCGTGCGGCACTGCCTGCATCATCCCTTACTCCGGCTGACAGGACCTTTTAGGCTGGAAACCGTAGGCAGAAAATTGGCCCTGGCACCTAGTTTGAACTCACTGTTTCTTTTTTGTGTTAGGGATATCGTTTTTTTGAATTGATGCATTTGAAGCGGTTTTCTTGAGATTTCAAGTGTTTATTTTCCGATAACTTGAAACAATGAATGATGTGTTTTGATGCACTTCAGTGTTACTTTTTTCTGCACAGAAAAATTTAAGGTAATTATCGCTGGAGATTTTGTTATGAATTTGTTGCCAGATATTTTAGGTATATTTGTCAGAGCACACCTTACTAAATATAAATACAAATGAATTCTATGAGACCACCTGCGTAAATTTATCAGAGATCAATTTTGAGACGTGTTTCCCTGTCCCGCACCAGGCTACAGTGTGGAGTTTAGGGGACTTGTGGGACCTCGACGGAAGTGGACTTCAATTGGGAAACTGGAAAATTGACTATATTGGTGATTTCGAGAACAAATTCATTATGGACTTTCTGTACAATATGAAAACTTCGAAAATAATAGATTCCTACATGCACCACCCTGTAGGTGCGGGTACCAACAAATAACTGGACATGACTGCACTACTTCAGTATCTCTGAAGTGTTATTTGATTCATATTTCTGAGAATGTCTACAAGTATGATATAGCTAAGGTACAGTCCACAGCTTCCTTAAGTACACACCGCATAGACTCATAATGACTCATTTGAAATTGCTTGGTAAGGATTTTTATATTTCACTCACATCATTGACATAAATTGCATAATTTTTAGTCATTTTCTGCAAGTTTATCTATTTGTAGATGCCCTAATGTATGCTAAACTACACGAATTTCAGGTTTGCAAGGTGAAAAGCACGATATTTTCTCTTAAGTGATTCATTTGAGTGTGGGGCTTCTTCGCACGGATTGGTATTGTTTCAATATATGTGACTGGCTTCATTTGTTGTGTTTTATTTTTCTACCCGTATTGTTCAACATCCCTTGCCGAAATCCTTTTCAACTGAGGCAGTCGTCTCAAGTTACACGCAAATCGTTTCAAGTCACACGCAACTCGTTTCAAGTCACACGCAACTCGTTTCAAGTCACACACAACTCGTTTCAAGTCACACACAACTCGTTTCAAGTCACACGCAACTCGTTTCAAGTCACACGCAACTCGTTTCTGTTATGAACTTGGTTTCTCATTGAAGCCGCAATCGTAATTTTCATTAATGTCGCATTTATTCGTTGGCCGATTTTCAGGAGGCAATTCTTTCTCTGCATTAATTTTAATCATTTTCTCATAACTTTCATTTTCTTTCAGTTAATAGTCGAGACGGAAGGCCTCATTTATTATATTTTCGTTATATCATTGAAGATCGAAATATACTGTGACTTTTCAATGTCATTAGTCGTTGTAAATAATCATGATATCATAACAAGTTAAGTAGAAGGTGAATGATGAGATGAGTGCAACGCACATTTGTTATATTGACGACGTCTTCAAACTCAATTAGCAAGGGGAATGATACATGTGGAAATAAGAAGCGACTAACGAAGTATACAGCATATTAGAGGTTCTAAATAATTACAATGCTATCAGATCTCGGTGATTGAATTAATTCTTAACTGTTAGACGACATAAATCATAAGAATTCGCGCTATGGTATCGAGATAAATCGGTGAAGCCTTTTAACGTGAAATAATAGATGGAAACATAGATTATCAACATATTGAGAAGTCTGACAAGAACATCTTAAATGAGGTGAAGCCTCGGAGCTGAATCATTTAATAGAGAAACATATTAATAATTATAAGAAGCACATCTTAGCTGTGAGATGAGGTCTCGGCGCTGGGTAATCAACAGAGAAGCAAAGAACGTATAGAAATTACATCGAACAAGGTTAATCTATGCCTAACACATGAAGCCACTTATTGAGGATCGATGAGATAGTAGATGAGCATATGGGATACTTAGCTGTGGTATTCCCGAATAGCGGCCGACAACTCAATACAGCTTTGAGTTAACACTTCCCCCACTCCACCCGCAAGGGTGTAAGCGGAGGTTCACACGTCTAGCCCAATTGACGGCCCAGGACCTAATGCCGCTCGTGTAAGTCCGCCAGAAAGAGGCTGGGTGACGCTGTCTCGAGTTGGAACAAACGCGTTACCTATCTTGAAGCTTTACATCAAGATATTACAGAAAATATCAAGTGTTGGGAGATGATTCAAATGGATTAAGCTTTATAATTAATAAGCAAGTAATTTATGTAGAATGAACAACATTTTAGGTCTCGCAGGAAGAAGTTTAAATACACGAAGAAATATAGAAGTGTCTTGAAATGATCTCGGGTTCAGGCGTCGTCTACGTGGCAGAGAGTCCGAAGTCCACTGGGGGGGGGGGGGGGTTCGTAGAGGGGTGTGAGGTTCGCTGGTTGTTTCAAATGATGCTCGGCGGTTAGTGAAGCTTTGCTCGAAGCGTAGGTTGAAGAGCTCAGAGATGCTGCGCTTTATTGTCGAGAGCATTTTATTCAATGTCGGGTCTTTTAGAAGATAGTTGCTTGGCCAAAACAACCCTTTCTTAACGTTTCTTTGAACACGGCGAAAGTCTGTCCCAGAAGAACCATGACAAATCCTCGCCGACGTCATTTAAGTAACGAGCTCCCGCTCGTTGTTATCCTTCTTCTTGATCTGTGCGCGTGCGACTACTGATCAGAAGAAAAGTAGTTCCGAGAAGACAAATACGGAGCTGGACGGGAGTGGTTTGCATTCACTAGGAAGCGCTGGATCGAGACACCATAAGATGACACAATTGTAGTCGTCCTTTGGCAGGACATTCTCCTAACAATCGATGTCGGTGATCTCCCACACCGTCATGACTGCCACATGCAGCAGTCGTGAAGTTGAAAAACTTCATGGAAAATCCTTTTTTTTGCCCTACAGTCGCGTAGAGACCGAGGGTGCTCCTGTTCTTCATCTCTCTTGCAGAAAAAACTCCGAGTTAAAGAACTCCACGGGATCTAAGATAGAAGTGGACGTGTTCCTTTAATGGCTGGAACCGTCATCTTTTCTTCACCATAAATAATGATGTAAACGTTGCCGTATCATTGGTTGTCTCTCCATTAATGGCAGCACATCGTCGCTCTGTTTTCTTCATTGTCGTATCTTCCATCGTTGATGCTCACCGGGATTGCATCATGTCATGCGCCAACCAGCTGTGCCTCGCGCGCCAAGTGTGTGTGTGTGTGAGCAGACGCAAGCGTGCTTGGCTACCTCGAGTTGTCATGGAGACAGGGCAAGCCTCTGAGTCACGCGTTGTTGTATGCGAGTGTTCCAGCCGGGACGCTCGCTGCCGCTGCTCCGCTGTTTCCTCGCATGCCTGATGCTCGCTGCATCAGCCTGTATTGTGCTTCGCACATGTATGTAACAGAGTGTATCCATGTCGCCGCCGACCGTCATCACGCCAAGATGTACGCAGTGCACGCGTATGTGAAGCGAGTGTGTGCAGGCACTGTTGTGTTGCCTCCCGCGTCTCAGTCGAGACGCCCGCTGCTGCTGCTGCCTCCGTGTGAATGTGATGCTCGCCGCCGCTGCTCGGGCCGCAGTGTACGTCCAGTCACGCACACAGATGTATGCGAAGTCTGCGTTCACGAAGTCGCTCAGCATAGGCAGAGGCTCTCTGCGCAGTACGGCTCTCGTGGAGACTGAAGTCGACTCTCACGTCCACAGCACCGCAAAAGACTGAAAGTTCCATGATGGTTATTTGTCGGCTTTATAAATCCAAATTTTATTCCTTCTCCCTCCGCAGGCGCTCACAACATCCGTCCACACTCATCTCACTCATAAGTAACTTCATGTTTACAGAAAGGACATACTCCTAGCCTACCCTAATCTTTATTCCATTCTTATTCGATATGCTATGACGCAATAATAATGCTGATTCTCGGAAGGAGAGGACACAATATTTTCTGATAATACGCTAACATTTAATTTTAAAATTGAATGGATTGCACGCCATCCGGGTTGGAATCGACTTCATTTATATTTATAGTTATTATTACATTCTTCGTTACGAATTATCAATTTGCTCGCACTGAAAATTTTAAGAACTAATTCATAATTTTCGTGACATTTACTTTACAAAGAAACAATAATCCAGACAGGAATGAATTACACCTCGGCATCAAGTACGTGGTCGTAATCAGTAATTTGTTGACATTGAAGTATAAGTAAATAGGAGTAACAAATAAATTCACCATTACGCTATCTCGCAAAACACATCCAAACATCACACTAAAATATCCTAAACATCGAGCATCATATTTGAATTTTAAATGCTGCCATGTCGTTACATGTTCTATGAGGCTCGAGAGTGAGTCAGCCACGCGTGGCAGTGCTTCAAAGGCAGGAAGTCGATAAGGAGTCGGAGGACTGGGCTGAATTTATAAACAACGTGCGGGCTAGGCAGCTGCTACCACACCTCGCAGCCTCACATCTCCCCAAGGTCACATTTCACACACATTACACTCTCCAAAAACGAACATCCACCCTCAAACTTCTCCTCAACATGTCAAATTACACAAAACATCGTGTCAAAATTCAGAATAAAACATGAGGATTAATTTATCAAAAGATAATAATTTCTCTACCTGTAAAATTTACACGTAACATCAATTTTTGAGCGTACATAATGCATGTGATATTGTTTTTCCGTAGAAAATATTTTAATTGAATGGAATTTTCCTCTTAAATGAGCCTCCATTGACGTATAAGAGTACGAAGAAAAATTTTTTTTTATATAAGCACTTTAATTGAAAGTTTTTAATAAAATTTTTAAACGTTTAGGAGATTTTTCAATTAAATTTCAATGATGTTAACTTTAGAAGTTTAGTTTTTGAATTTCCTTAGATTCCAAATAAATATCTAAGGTGACAAAGAATGGATGCTCCACGTAAATTTTAGAATATGACTCAGGCTGCCGCTATAGAGAGTGTGCTCGGAGCTGCGCGGCTTCCAACGCCTTTGTCGAAAAGAAAATGGCGCCGAAAGGTTCACGGTGGCTAGATGAATTTCCACAGCGTCTAACTCAAATTAATTATTCTCATAGAGAAACTATGCAATATTCAATCGAATGACGCTTGATTTTTAAATTTTAAATCATTTGGAATTAACTGCTTCATATATTGGGTATTTCAATACACGAACAATCAACACAAAACGACGTAATGATATAAGAAACTCAGAATAGATTCTTAATTGGGATTAAAATTTTTGATTAGAAACGGTTAACCTTGAAGCATGATTATTGAGGGAAATCAGTAAATGAAACAGAAAACATGATTATTAGACATATGAATAATTTCACAGTAAATAAACACGATAATGAAAGGTAAATAGATTCACAAAAGTAATAAATCAAAAATAGAAAGCATGATTAGACATCCTAATAATTTTAGAGTAAACAAACACAATGAAATGAAAAGCGAATAGGCTTGCAATTGAAATAAAACGGCAGAATATTAGTAAATGGGTAAATGGGCACACGAAATAGAAACAATTTAAATGTAAGCGGGATACAACGACATAGATTACTAAACACCCTGATACAATATTGAGTGTTATGAATAGTCATCCATCACTAGTTGAGTTTGCGTCTGGCAGATCAAATGCAATTTTTATGAAGTATTTGAGGCATCTTTGATTTAATTTGAATGGTTTTGTTATTTTGTTATTTTTGATAAATTTCGGCAATTTTGGTAGCGTGACAACTATTTCGAGCGGTCTCTTTCGGAGACGATTGAAGATAAAGATCCGCCACCGCTTGGCACCATATGTTATGAACTTGGTTTCTCATTGAAGCCGCAATCGTAATTTTCATTAATGTCGCATTTATTCGTTGGCCGATTTTCAGGAGGCAATTCTTTCTCTGCATTAATTTTAATCATTTTCTCATAACTTTCATTTTCTTTCAGTTAATAGTCGAGACGGAAGGCCTCATTTATTATATTTTCGTTATATCATTAAAGATCGAAATATACTGTGACTTTTCAATGTCATAAGTCGTTGTAAATAATCATGATATCATAACAAGTTAAGTAGAAGGCGAATGATGAGATGAGTGCAACGCACATTTGTTATATTGACGACGTCTTCAAACTCAATTAGCAAGGGGAATGATACATGTGGAAATAAGAAGCGACTAACGAAGTATACAGCATATTAGAGGTTCTAAATAATTACAATGCTATCATATCTCGGTGATTGAATTAATTCTTAACTGTTAGACGACATAAATCATAAGAATTCGCGCTATGGTATCGAGATAAATCGGTGAAGCCTTTTAACGTGAAATAATAGATGGAAACATAGATTATCAACATATTGAGAAGTCTGACAAGAACATCTTAAATGAGGTGAAGCCTCGGAGCTGAATCATTTAATAGAGAAACATATTAATAATTATAAGAAGCACATCTTAGCTGTGAGATGAGGTCTCGGCGCTGGGTAATCAACAGAGAAGCAAAGAACGTCTAGAAATTACATCGAACAAGGTTAATCTATGCCTAACACATGAAGCCACTTATTGAGGATCGATGAGATAGTAGATGAGCATATGGGATACTTAGCTGTGGTATTCCCGAATAGCGGCCGACAACTCAATACAGCTTTGAGTTAACACTTCCCCCACTCCACCCGCAAGGGTGTAAGCGGAGGTTCACACGTCTAGCCCAATTGACGGCCCAGGACCTAATGCCGCTCGTGTAAGTCCGCCAGAAAGAGGCTGGGTGACGCTGTCTCGAGTTGGAACGAACGCGTTACCTATCTTGAAGCTTTACATCAAGATATTACAGAAAATATCAAGTGTTGGGAGATGATTCAAATGGATTAAGCTTTATAATTAATAAGCAAGTAATTTATGTAGAATGAACAACATTTTAGGTCTCGCAGGAAGAAGTTTAAATACACGAAGAAATATAGAAGTGTCTTGAAATGATCTCGGGTTCAGGCGTCGTCTACGTGGCAGAGAGTCCGAAGTCCACTGGGGGGGGGTTCGTAGAGGGGTGTGAGGTTCGCTGGTTGTTTCAAATGATGCTCGGCGGTTAGTGAAGCTTTGCTCGAAGCGTAGGTTGAAGAGCTCAGAGATGCTGCGCTTTATTGTCGAGAGCATTTTATTCAATGTCGGGTCTTTTAGAAGATAGTTGCTTGGCCAAAACAAGCCTTTCTTAACGTTTCTTTGAACACGGCGAAAGTCTGTCCCAGAAGAACCACGGCATTTCAAGTCACACACAACTCGTTTCAAGTCACACGCAACTCGTTTCAAGTCACACGCAACTCGTTTCAAGTCACACACAACTCGTTTCAAGTCACACACAACTCGTTTCAAGTCACACGCAACTCGTTGCAAGTCACACCCAACTCGTTTCAAGTCCCACACAACTCGTTTCAAGTCACACACAACTCGTTTCAAGTCACACACAACTCGTTTCAAGTCACACACAACTCGTTTCAAGTCACACGCAACTCGTTTCAAGTCACACACAACTCGTTTCAAGTCACACACAACTCGTTTCAAGTCCCACACAACTCGTTTCAAGTCACACACAACTCGTTTCAAGTCACACACAACTCGTTTCAAGTCCCACACAACTCGTTTCAAGTCACACACAACTCGTTTCAAGTCACACACAACTCGTTTCAAGTCCCACACAACTCGTTTCAAGTCACACGCAACTCGTTTCAAGTCACACGCAACTCGTTTCAAGTCCCACACAACTCGTTTCAAGTCACACACAACTCGTTTCAAGTCCCACACAACTCGTTTCAAGTCACACGCAACTCGTTTCAAGTCACACGCAACTCGTTTCAAGTCCCACACAACTCGTTTCAAGTCACACACAACTCGTTTCAAGTCACACACAACTCGTTTCAAGTCCCACACAACTCGTTTCAAGTCACACACAACTCGTTTCAAGTCACACACAACTCGTTTCAAGTCCCACACAACTCGTTTCAAGTCACACACAACTCGTTTCAAGTCACACACAACTCGTTTCAAGTCCCACACAACTCGTTTCAAGTCACACGCAACTCGTTTCAAGTCACACACAACTCGTTTCAAGTCACACACAACTCGTTTCAAGTCCCACACAACTCGTTTCAAGTCACACACAACTCGTTTCAAGTCACACACAACTCGTTTCAAGTCACACACAACTCGTTTCAAGTCACACACAACTCGTTTCAAGTCACACGCAACTCGTTTCAAGTCACACACAACTCGTTTCAAGTCACACACAACGCGTTTCAAGTCACACACAACGCGTTTCAAGTCACACACAACTCGTTTCAAGTCACACGCAACTCGTTTCAAGTCACACACAACTCGTTTCAAGTCACACACAACTCGTTTCAAGTCACACACAACTCGTTTCAAGTCACACACAACTCGTTTCAAGTCACACACAACTCGTTTCAAGTCACACACAACTCGTTTCAAGTCACACGCAACTCGTTTCAAGTCACACACAACGCGTTTCAAGTCACACACAACTCGTTTCAAGTCACACACAACTCGTTTCAAGTCACACACAACTCGTTTCAAGTCACACACAACTCGTTTCAAGTCACACACAACGCGTTTCAAGTCACACACAACGCGTTTCAAGTCACAAACAACTCGTTTCAAGTCACACACAACTCGTTTCAAGTCACACGCAACTCATTTCAAGTCACACGCCAATTGTTCCAAGTCACACGCAACTTGTGAGAGACATAAGTTTTCTAGAAGTTTGCTCTGATATCCCCATGTCATCAGGTGAGCAGCGCTAGTAAGTACTAGTTTGCTCAAAGTAAGATATGCTGTTTGCAAGTTAATAAAATGATCGTAAATGCAGGATTAAATGCGATGAATCGTTGGTTTTCTTCGTTAAAACAAGCGATATAACATTCTACATTGACTCCAATCGACTCCAAAGCACATCGAGCTACAAAAAGACAAAAACGAATACAAGTTGGTGCCTCAGTAGCATCTGTGTGTGTTGCGTACAGGTGCTGCCTCACGTCTTCCCACGTTGAAGACATGTGCATCTGTACATGTGCTGGCATTTGATTTTTCCGGCCTGCAGGTAATTCGTATATCCACATATGTTCGTGATAAACGTTGTGATATGTTTTTCCTGTCCAGTTGATAACTATATAAGACGCAGGTGTATCAGATACAGGAACATATGTTCGTAGTCTACGTTCATGCTAGACAAAATGGAACAAAACTGATTCATGTTGAGCAAAATATATGCTGCGGCAGTCAGATGTTACTCTCTGCAGGAATTTTACTTATGTTTACAATGCATTCATCTGAGAAGTACTGAAATTACTTTTACAATGGAAAAAATGATATGAGTTAACTAAAATACAGATGTGTATGTCAGACTGAATTTTATTTGTTATTTTCAAATGTGTTTTTTGAATGAAAGAAGTGAAGGCAGTTGTTTCTTATCCCAATAAATACCAAATTGTTTTAATCTGAACACAATAATGTGGTAATTTCCCATAAATTACCATTCCTAAAACCCAGAAAGGTGTGAAGTTTTCATCGAAGCATTTAGGAAATAAGAAAGAACTGAGCGATTTCTTAATGTTCTTCTGTGAGGCTGCAGTCAATGTAGGGTAAGTACGCATATGACCACTAGTGATGGGGGTGCTTGTACACTCAGGCATCATCTGCCCTTAGATCAATGTACCCTTGCTGAGAGTATTCCGTACCGCATTAGTTGCTCAGATGTGCACTCGAAATTTTTCTCTTCAGTATCAGAGTATGTTGAAGCTTTTCCTACGTAATCAAGGCGCGTTAATTTATCCTGCTGTTTATTTGTTTCATTTTGGTTTCATTTCACTTGGATGTCGCGGACAGCTGCTAACAGACACTTATTTGTAAGAATTATTTACAGTATGTAATTTAAATGATGCTGTTTTTCCACCGTCCATTAATTCACACAGAACGCTTTGAGTTCATTGAGATTCTCTCATTGAAATCACAATTTTCTTCAAATTTCAATACGAGTTGTGTTATATCGTGGTTTTTCATCACGATATTAGGATTAGTAATTGTAGCTGCAAACTACAGTATCGGTAGCTGTAACTACCGTAACTGAAGCGTTAACTTCAGGAGTATGAAAAGGAAACTCTTAGCTAGGTTCCTATTCTTGTACTGAATCATCCAAACACCGACACTGCTTATAAGCTATAGCGCTCGGAAGTTAAACAATGCTCTTCCGGTGCATACCAATGCGATGCGCTCCCAAGGCACGGTTTCCGGCGCGTGCGGTCAGGGCGCTTCCGACCCATTTGAACCCAAGTACGATATAGACATAGGGCAATCCGCAACCAGCGCTTCCGTCGGCTCCGTCTTGCGGTTAAGACGCTTCCGCCGGTGCCGCGATATCCCAAACCAAGTGTGATAAGGACATCATGCCTGAAAGGCCTATATTGAGATACTACAAGTTGTTACATGTTTGCTTGTCAGTGGCGCCATTGATAAAAGACTTGGTCAAACCAGACGGGAGCCTTCTCTAAAAAATAGATGAAGTTTTTGAAGTAGTTTTGTTGATGTTTTGACATTCACAGCTTTTGTTCGAAAAATATAAATTTCTTTACGTTCGAGAATCCTGTGTGTAAAGACCAATGATCTTCAGTCTGTTCTCAAGTCATTTCTAGAATGTACTATTAACATCTAACTCATATAAATAAATATACTAATACTATAATTTAGCATCGAATCTCAATTGAAATAATTCATTGATCTGTCTAATGCGTATCTAAGTTAATTGAATAAGGTTTAACATTTTTATACACCCTAGGAGAACGTCGATGTTAGGATGCCCTAGAAGTCGCTAAACTTATTCAAGCCTACGTGTCGCTATACTCAAATTTGACCATTGTATCAGACGTAAGGAACAATCTATTTCTGTATCACTTGTGATGAATAAATTGTCTAAAGAAGCGGGAGGTGAACAGGGCCTCAGCTGGCACTTTAGAAGACCATGGCAAGCACTCCGGCACGCATGTTGGAAGCAGTGGCAGTGCATGGAGCCACGTGGCACTGTGGCAGTGCGCCTCGTGGCGTTGTGTGGTGAGGTGTGCGGTGCGTGGCTCTCCCTCACTCAAAAGGGAGACTCGTTTTTACGAAGGCAGTTTGTGTGAGGGTCGCTCTGAAATTATCTAGACTGTAATTGAAATTAGTTGTTAGAGCTGTGCGCACCCCGCAGAGATAGGGAACAATTCTTGGGTGTAATAGTTTGTAAACTAATGACTCTTTTGTATCATCTTTGTTGAGGATAATTTTTTCTTTCTGTTATTAGTTATGTTAGAACAAGGGAATCAAAAACGAGTCGATGTGCACTGTAGTACATGAAAGACGTTTTTTTTTTGCATTTCTGTTAAATGGAGACCAGTTTTGAGTTGAATGATAAACCGCCATTACATAAACAGTTGGTAAACTTTGAACTAAAATTAAGATTAAAAATTAATGAGCTTTTCATATACTGTTTGATGAAAATACAATGCTATAAGTCGAAAACTCTCAAAAAAAAAGGAAAAGACAAATGACCTCAAAAATTCCACAAGTATTTTAAAATTTCGTTAATTTGAGAGTAGAAAAATTTTTTAGAAGGGCTTCTTATGTTCCTGTTCGTTGGAGTCCATTTGCTGGTTCATGAGAATAGGATGTTTTATTCATAAATATAACATTATTCAGAAGTATACCATTATTCATAAATAAAGCATTATTCATAAATATACCATTATTCATAATATAGCATTATTCATAATATACTATCATTCATAATATACCATTATTCACCAATATACCATTATTCATAAATATACCATTACTCATAAATATAACATTATTGATAATATACCATTATTCATAATACACCATTATTCATAATACACCATTATTCATAAATTTAACATTATTCATAATATGCCATTATTCATGAATGTAACATTATTCATAATATACCATTATTCATAAATATATCATTATTCATATATATACCATTATTCATAAATATACCATTATTCATCGATATACCATTATTCATCGATATACCATTACCTTTCCACCTTTAAATCGAGAATTTGACAAGCAGATAGTAAAATGTGAACATATGAGAAGTGTGAACACCAAAAACATGTACGCATATGCATAATACATCCATAAATATATATCTCAATTGTTAAAATAAAGGACGTCTTGGTAGTGAAGTTTCCATTTTTCAAAATTTTTGGGATCAGCAAAGACAAAATTAATTTTTTGACCCAAGCTTTCGGCTAGATTAGCTTGTCATGTCTTGAAATTAGGGTCATCTTGATGTCCCCCCCCCCGCAGTTTCTTCCTATGCTCATCAGTCGCCCTTGATCAATGATTTTCGGCTTGCATGTAAAAATTTAAAAAAATGTTTTGTATACTAGATACCCGCGGATACCATAAGAGGTTTTGTTTAAAAATACATCGTTCCCCTGATGACGGCTAGAGCTAATCTAGCCGAAAGCTTGGGTCAAAAAATTAGATTTGTCTTTGCTGATCCCAAAATTTTGAAAAATGGATAAATATATATGTAATATACAACAGTAACGTGGTTTGCATCAACGAAGAATAGAACACCAAAATTGATGTTGCCAATCTGAAACAAAGTAACAATTTGGATGTTGTAGACAGAGATTTTAATGATAAATACATCAATATTAATGAACTGAACATCTCCACTTACAAAAGCATCACCAACATGGATATGATAACTTATGTATGGGAGAATGTATGTTGATATTTATGAATACATCGTAATTCGGAAATTGTCAGTCATGAATGTATGAGCATCATGGATATCGTCTGCTACTAACGTCTGATTAAACTTGAAAACATCCATAATAAACACACGAGGGTTATGGATACCGTATTGAACATAATGATCAATGTTGACCCTGTAGAAATGAGTCCAAAGCAGCTCCTTTGTATACACATTAGGGAGTACGAAAGAAATCAAGAAAATTCTTCTATAAAAACAATGGAGTTTACGTAGGAAATTAAAAAATTTCTCTATGAAAATAGAGGAGAGTAGGCAGTAAAATTAGCAAAAGTTCCCTACAGAAATAGTGGGCAAAATGGGTATTTAAGAAAAGTTGTTCATAAACATAATGGGTTAAGTAGGAAATTAAGAAAAGTAATTAAACATAATGCATGGGTTAAGTAGGTATTTAGGAAAAGTTCTCTATAAACAAAATGGGTTAAGAAGGTATTTAATAAAATTTCTCTATAAACATAATATAATTCGAAGCATTTTATAAAAACTCTCTAAAAGCATAATAAGCTTAAGTAGGTATTTAAAAAAGGTTGACCCATTCCCTTTTACGCCAACCATCAACTTTCAGCAATTTTGTGGCAGTCAGTCGGCACTGGAAGGCCGATAAAGTCGATTTTTTTGTCCACTGAGAGGAAATGTGGTTTATTCCTTTTATTCTGGCTTTAACTTTTATTCCGGCTTTAACTTCTATTCCGGCTTTAACTTTTATTCCGGCTTTAACTTATATTCCTACAAGTGGCAGTCAAAGTAATAAATGTTAATTGGACGTGCGTGTGTTGTGCAGGTTGTGACCAGGACGCTGAAGTGAGGCGTTACAGCATGGCGCGTACCTCGATGTTGGTGGCACTGGTGGTGGTGGTGAGTGGTGGTGGTAAAGGTGGTAGTGGTGGAGGTGGTGGTGAGTATGTGTTGGTGGCACTAGTGGTGGTGGTGGTGGTGGTGGTGAGTATGTGTTGGTGGCACTAGTGGTGGTGGTGGTGAGTATGTGTTGGTGGCACTGGTGGTGGTGGTGGTGGCTGCGGTGGTTGTGAGTGGGTGTTGTTATTGGTGATGGTAGTGGAGGTGGTAGAAAATGGCTGTTGTTGTTGCTGATAGATGAAGACTGTTGTTTCAGACATGGAGAGACCAGTTGGGAGCGGCGGGAGACTATCATGGAGTCTCGAGACCTATTACTTAGCAGAGAACAAGGGACACGTCACGGAGAGGGATTTAACCCTATGTCAGAAGAAAATAAAACAATTTAAACAATTTAAACAATTTATTTACCACAGGTGATACAGAGGTAGAATTTTTCTTAAGTCTAGTACAATGGACAAATTTGAGTATAGCTACCTGTGGGCCCGAATAAGTTCGGCGACTTCTAGGGCATCCTACCATCACGTTATTCTAGGGTGTACAAGAATGTTTAACCTAGTTCACTTAACCTAGTTTCGCATTAGACTGATCATTGAGATAATTAGCTCGATATTTTATGCTGTATTTTACAATATAGGTCAAATCGGCTATATTTAACAGTATGTTCGATAAAACGATTCAAGAGCAGAGAGAAGATTGGTTATGGTACACAGGCAAGTTACATTATGACATTATCATTAGTTACATGTAGGAGGCAAGATTTCGACACGGTGATCTTACACGACTAGTATTCTGATAGGAAGTGAGACTCAAGATGTCTTTTGAATACTTTGTACGAATTACATTCACGGATCTCTGCAGGTATAGAGTTCCAAGTTTTGGTTCCAACGAAGAGAATACTGTGTTGCGACCTGGCCTTTGAATAATAAGGAAGCATGAATTTACTTCTATTTCGGGTTAAATGGTCGTGATGACCAGTTTGCGCAGTCAATAATTGTCTTAGGCTATTGTCGCCATCATTTCTTAATGTTTTGTAAATGAAATTACAGATGGAGATTTTGTAGAGATCCGAAAGTTTAAGTATTTGTAAATTTTTGAAAGAATCATTTGTGTGAGCATTATATTCTAGGTTCTTTACCGCTCTGACAGCCCTTTTCTGCAGAGTAAAAATTTTGTTGGTTTTATTTTTATCAGTTCCGTGCCATGCTTCTATTCCGTATTGCAAGTATGGAGAAATGAGCGTTTGGTAGAACATTTGTAAAGCTGTTTCAGGCAGAAAATTTTTAACTTTATTTAGGATTCCGATGGATTTTGATAATTTAGAACAAATATGAGTGATGTGCTCTTTGAAGGTCAGATGTTTATCTATTATAATGCCCAGAAACTTACATGAGTTGGTTTCTTCGATTTCACCTTCGCCAATTTTAATGCATGGGAGAGATACATCTTTCTTGTATGAGAATGTAATATAATATGTTTTATCGATATTTAGGCTTATTTTATTAGCTTTGAGCCACGATGAAACCTTGTGAAGTTCAGTATTTATACTCTCCACAATCATAGCAGGATTTTGGTTCGGAAGGACCGCAGAAAGCGTACTGTCATCGGCAAAAAGTATGAATTTGAAGAATGATGTAGATTTTACAATATCATTGATAAAAATCAGAAACATGAGAGGCCCAAGAACAGATCCTTGCGGAACTCCATGGCTAATTGTCTGTGGGTCTGATTTTGCGTCGTCAATGACAACGTATTGCTTCCGATTTGTTAGGTATGATCTGAACCAATCATGGGCAATCCCTCGAATGCCATAACAGTGTAGTTTCGAGAGTAGTATTTTATGGTCCACACAATCAAATGCTTTTCGAAAGTCAAGAAATACAGAGAAGACAGGCTTTCCTTCATCTATATTAGAGTAGAGGAATTGTAAATTATTTAATATAGCCTGTGTTGTTGATTTTTTAGAGCGAAAACCGTATTGTTTATCGTAAAGAAATGATTTTTGTTCAAAATAAGAGTATACTTTTTTATACACAATCTTTTCGAATACTTTGCTAATAATTGGTAGAATGGAGATAGGTCGATAATTGTTTACACAGGTTTTTTCACCACTTTTAAAGATAGGGGTTACTCTAGCAACTTTGAGGGAGTTCGGGAAAGTGCCTAGTAAGAGAGACTGGTTAATAATATTTGATATCAGTGGGGCTACAATGTCAGCAATAACTTTAAGTACTTTAGTCGGAAACGTTTGTAACCCACTCGATTTATTTTTCATGTTGTTTATGCACGTAATTACATCGGAGGAGTTTGTAGGCGTAAAGAAAAAGGAGTTGGGTTCTCGAATATGATCCATAAATTCCAGGTGATCAGTAGGTTCACTTGGAATACCATCAGCTATGGTTTTCCCTACGTTTACGAAGAAGTTGTTAAAGAGATTAGCAATTTCTTTTTTCTCATGATATTTTACATTATCTTGAATAACATATTCAATTTTCTTTTTATCAGCATTATTCGGTTTACAGCAAGAGTTAAGGAGATGCCAAGTGTTTTTAACGTCAGTTTTGAATTGAGTAAACTTGAGCGTAAAGTAGTTCTTTTTTGATGTTCTTATCTGGTTTGATACATAGTTTCTGAATCGGTTATATGTTTCTCTAGATATTCGCCCTTCGTATAGGAGGGCTAGGTACGCTTGACGTTTCTTTATATTTATCACGATGTCTCTAGTAATCCAGGGCTTTTGTTTATTTTTCGGGGTAACTGTACGAGTTACAATTGGGCAACACTGATTGTATGCGGTCATTATAGTTTCAGTCAACTTTACTACTGCTTCATCAATGCTCGTAGTATTATTGTTTTGTTGAGAGATGTGCAATGTAGGCATTGATTCTTCTAGAACTGTGCGCATTTCTTCAAGATTTGATTCGTTTATTTTACGATATGAGTAAGTTTCAGCCCGTGCCTTGGTGCAAGCAATATAGACATTTTTCTTAATAAGAAAAACTGGGAAGTGATCTGATAAGTCAGAAGTAATTATTCCAGCAAGAAAATCACTAGGGTCTGTCATAAAGACATTGTCAAGCAGCGTAGCACACTCTGAGGTTATTCGTGTAGGCTTTGTAATGATCGGAAGGAAGGATTGAGACTGAAAGGTAGTTAGGAAATTAGAGATTGGTTCATGGCTTTCATGTTTCAGTAGATCATAATTGAAGTCACCGCATATTATTATGTCATTGTATAAGGGCCTGTTGAACTGAGAAATAATACGATTCAATTCATTCAGGAAGGATATAGGACAGGCTGTAGGAGGCCTATACACCGTTCCAAGCACAATGCGTTTACCATCTCTAAAAAGTTCTACGAAGAGTGATTCTATATGATCCTGATTCATTGTTGCACTTGCTATGGTTCTCGAGTCTATGTGGTTAGATATATATATGCTGATGCCTCCGCCCCGCTGGTTTTTTCTTAGCGAATGGTAACTATGATAATTTTCAAATCGAATCATGTCTTTAGTCGAGTCATCTAGCCAGCTTTCGGTGAAGCTAATCACGTCTAGGTTATATTTAAGTTCAGTAATAGTACATTGTATCTCTTCCAATTTTGGATAGAGTGACCTACAGTTCCAACACAGGAGTGAGAAATCTCGGTCAGTTATTCGTATAGTTTCGTTGAATTTTGATATATTAGTATACCTACACTCTTGAGAGTCGTTTAGGTTTGGATATATTCTGTTCAAATGATTGAAATCTGGATCGATTTCCTCGAATATCTCAGGGTGATCAGTCATTTAAAATAAGTAAACAGTAAGAATTAGGTACTATAGAGCTTAAAACGAAATACAGAGTCAAGCTTAAAGGGATATTCCCGTCTAAAAAGTAGCTTATTAAGTAAGAGAGAATAGAGTAAAAAAGAAAAATCTAGCGCGATTTCGTGAGTACACACAAACTCAGTCCATGAGCGAGTGATAATGGAGTTCAATATCACAACATTGGTGCAAACAGATTGCTAAGGGCGTTTTCACAAGTTCACATACAACAGGTAATAAGTTTTTAAAGATTATGACGACAATGATACAATCAGCTAATATGGTTTACGCGTAATAATAACTCTAGTGGTAAATAAAGAAGAATTTACAGTAATATTGGTTGGTGAAAAATTACTAATTGCGATGTTACAAAATGTGACACACAGATGTCATAGATGTTTACACACACATCTATTATTTATTTGTTATAATATTGGAGTTCGATATCACTACATTGGTGCAAACAGATTGCTGAGGGCGTTTTCATAAGTTCACATACAAAGGGAATAAGTTTTAAAGATTATGATGACAATGATACAATCAGCTAATATGGTTTACGCGTAATAATAACTGTAGTGGTAAAAAAAGAAGAATTCACAGTAATATTGGTAAGTGAAAAATTGCTGATAGATTATAATGACAATGATATAATCAGATTATAAGAAGATTACAACGACAATGATATAATCAGATTATAAGAAGATTACAACGACAATGATATAATCTATATACTTAATAGCAAAACTCAAAATTTGTGCGAGTCCGTTTGGAAAATTGGCTGAGTCTACATGGTCGAGTGAGGTATTAAATTGAAGCCACTGGTGTCTATATTTGCAGAAAACTATTTATTTAAATTTTTTTCAATTTTATTTTTTTATTTTTTTTCTTCTTTATTTCTTTATTTTTTGATTATTTACTTTTTTTTTTAATTTTTATTTATTTTTTATTTATTTTTTTCCATTTTATTTTCTATATTTTTTTTTATTTTTTTTATTTTTTTTTATTTTTTAATTTTTTTATTTTTCTTATTTTTTATTTTTATTTTATTTTTTTTATTTTTTTATTTTTAGGCAAGTCGGACAACCCGATACTCGGGTTGAACCGGCTTAAGCTTAGCCGGTTACCGGAGGTAACCGGCACCAACTATTTATTTAAATTTTGTCGCTAATTTCCTGCGACGCATCAAAACTTACTTAATGTCCTAATCGACTTTAAGGGTTAAGAAATACAATATTCGCAACCAGAAGATTTTTTAATCGATTTTCGTTTTTTTACAAAACTTTTAGGGGTTCAAAGAGATTCCCGCTTCACCAGAATTTCTCCTCCTGCAGGTGCAAACGAATAACTAATTACATTAAACCGATACAAATGGTACTTCACAATATCACAATATGTCAGCTGTTAACTCAAAATTATAATTTATTCAATGGCTACACCACTCTCCCGTAATCGTCCACTTACTGACAGCACAACTGCTCGGCGCCCATCAATACAAGAATACCGAGACGTAGAAAGCACACAGTGCGCGAGAAGTACAAGTTGAAGAATACTTGATTTACAAAACCCAGGGTTCGAACGTTATCCCCGCTGGTTGAGATACTGAAAAACCACAGTATCGTTAGGAACCAAGCTTAGCAGCTGTTCGTATGACACTTCATTTAAATTTCACTTATTACACAATTAAACACTTTAAACCTCGCCTAATGCTCACCTTCAACTTTAATACCAATGGCACTGACAAGATGAAGTTAGCTCGGGAAGCTATTTTAGGAAATTAGGAGGAAATACAATTGAAGGAACCTATCCTCGGTATAGGACAGGTAGAGTTGTAAGCGTTAAGCTAATCGTTGCGTTAGGCATTGCCCGAAAGAATTAGTTTATTTAACTTTCTCTTAATTTAGAGCAACTTTCAATAATTAAACATTTTAGTAAAATTATGCAAGATGAAAGTTTACTCTTCAAGTGAAAAGGACACAGTCCAACTTTTGAATTAAATGGTTAAGTTGACGTGACTATAATGTCACTCTTCCAGAGACCTTGGTCACATTGGAAGTTAATATTTCCTTTAATTCATCATTCAGATGATTATTTTTACATTTAAAAGTTCGTTTATTTACTCTCCTTAATTTTACTTCATTAAGAGAAGTTAAAAACCGAGGTAAGGTAAAGAAGTAACAAAACGCCATGCAGAGAAAAACTAAATGAACGAAATTGAAATAGTGGCCACTACAAATAATAAATAGGAAATTGAGAGCGCAGCCAATGGAAAATTAACTGAAGAGGCTTCCCAGCAATACTCTGGTGCTAAAGGCCGATTCAAAGAGCTGCCTCTCAGTCTCCTCCACTCTGTGCCGCCCTGGCTCTGTTTGTTTTTCGGTACTTGATCGGGACCTCGGTTCATACCGAGGCTCTTCTTTCGTCGTCGGAGCGAAGAACAACGGATGATTCGCGACATATTCCCGGGCCACGAGAAAGCAATTTTAATTGCTCTCCTGCAAGCTCTGCTTGAGAAGCCTAGCGGCCAGCCGCTCCGATCTCCGTAACGGCGCCTGATCAGGACAGACATTATTAGCTTCATTCGACAAAGCAATAGGTTCAACCCTGTCTAGAGACAATTCCAATGGATACAGCAAAGATATAGCATAAATTCCGCTAGACCGATCAGGTCTCTTCAGTTCCACGCTCCTTACTTTTCCGTCCCTTCCCGTAAACAATTTAACCACTCGACCCATTTGCCAAAGAGGGCGTTGCTTTGTGGGGGAAGAGATTAGTACAATGTCACCTACTTTCACCTTATTCTCCCAGCCACTTTCGTACATATCATAGCTTTTCTCGCGTAGAGAGAGAAGATATTCACTGTACCAACGCTCTTTGAAGTTATTGAAAGACTCGTCCCTCATTGCTAAAGTTTTAACTAGCTGATCATTAGAAGGCGTGGTAACATGTTCTCGCAAGTCCCCAAACCATAGACTCTCACACTCTCCCAACCTAAGAAAGTTGTTAGGAGTAATATATTTGTAATTGACGTCATCAGTATCGCCGTAAGAAATTGGCCGCGAATTTACCGCGTTTTGAACTTCACTGATTAACGTTAAAAATGAAAAATAATTAATCCTAGAACGACCAGTTGTTTTATACAGACAGCTCTTAACTACCTTTATTAATCTTTCCCAATAGGCCCCCCACCATGCGCTATACAGAGGTATTCTCACGTGCTTTATGTTGTTCTTCAACAAATAATCATTAATTTCGTTTTCCACGAAAGAATTCCTGAGCGCTTCTGCAGCCTGTAAGAAACTAGGAGCATTATCACTATAAATAGATTTGGGTACACCATACCTATTCGAAAACCGCACACATGCAGACAAAAATTCCGCTGAAGACATGGAAGGGAGTAATTCCAAATGAACCGCACGAATATTCAGACATGTGAAGAGTAAAATATACATTTTACTTACACTATCCCCCAACCGGACGCTAAAATGACCTGTAAAATCTACCCCAACGTGCTCGAAGGGGCGAACAAAGTTCACTTTGTCTCGCAAAAAATCTGTCGGCTTCGGGTATCTGAACGGTAGCGCGTTAATCTTTCGGCAAGTTACACAAGTTCTCAAAACTTTCCTAATTAAATTTCTGCATTGAGGAATCCAAATCCCCCGCTCTCTTACAGCATTCAAAGAAGAGCTAATTCCCAAATGCTTTACCTTGAAATGACTATCAAGAATTATAAGGTTAGATAGGAAGTTTGTCTTGGATAGAACAACAGGATTCCTCACATTGTACGAGAGGTAAGAACAGTTTGACAAACGTCCCTTTGATCGAAGTACGCCGTTGTCAAGAAACAGATTCAACTGTTTAACAAGCAAAGGACAAACTTCAGATTCGCCCTTCAAGAATTTCAACTCCTCAACGAAGCCCTGTTCCTGAGAAATCCTCACCCAGTACTCGAAGGCTCGATTATGACACTCCAAGCGAGACCAATCAAGTTTTCGTGCTAGCCCCACGAACCTGAAAATTACAGCAGTCACTCTCATCAACTTGGTAAATGAGGAAAAGTTTTCAATAGGCATTACGGCAGTCTTAGAAAGACCGATTACTGCATTAGAGCAAGAAATTACAGTCCTATGGCTTACCGATAGGCAACCATAGTTCGCAGTAGGCCAAATCAAGGGGCGATCCCGAAAAAAGTTGGGACCATTTTTCCAAAAATCTATGTTTTTATCAAAATCTTTTACACTAAGACCTCGGGTTATAAGATCAGCTGGGTTCAGCTGCGTGGGCAAATATTTAAACTGACATTTTACTCCGTAAGACAATTCGCAAGAAGTTTTAATTTGAACAATATCTTTAATACGATTATTTGCGAAAATATTCTTGGTTTTAGTACCTCCATTCAAAAGCCACGCCAGAACAATTTGAGCGTCAACACACAGTGTCACGCAACTTACATTGCATTGAACAGATTTAAGGAGAGAATCCAAACACTTGAAGGCTAAAAAGACAGACAAGAGTTCTAAAGTAGGTAAGCTTTTCTCTTTAAGGGGAGCTATTTTGTTCTTGCTGAAAATTAAATTGGATACCATTTCCTCATTTTCCTCATACACAGCGTATGCGCAAAAGCCATAAAAAGACTTGGAAGCATCACAGCAGATAATCAAATGAACCGATTTTTCGGTACTCAAACCTTTACGAGGGAAACTGTAGTTACCGACAGAGTTGAGCTGATTGTTTAACTGAGTCCAGCGACTGGACATTTCTGGTGGAACTTTTTCATCCCATCCAAGTTTAGAAACCCAAGCCTCTCTTAATATAGACTTGCCCTGAATTACCAGTGGAGACACCAAACCTAGAGGATCGTAAATTTTCGCCAGCTTCGCCACGATTATTCTTTTTGTAACCTTATGGTCGTCGGGCTCGAAGTTCACAGATACACGCAAAGTATCATGCTCCTTTTCATAAAGGTAACCCAACACCTTCTCAAATTTAGAGTCGTGTTCAGAACCTCGACCATCTGATTCAAAACACCTCTGCAAGGTTTTGTTATTAGAACTCCACGACCTAAGGTCAAACCCCCCCTGAGCTAACCTATCATATGCTTTTGTGTACAGCTCTTTCAGCTCAGTGGTGGAATTTGAAGTTATGAACAAGTTATCAACGTACAAAGAATCACGAAGGAATTCATTACAGAGGTCGTCTGGGAATTTGGAAATATGTTGCCTAATCACGTAGTTTAGAATGAATGGGCTGGCCGAAAAGCCAAACACAATTGAAGTGTACCTATAAGCAACGAGTTTGCCGTCTTTTTTCCATAAAATACAAAATCTATTTTTATCGGTTTCCTCTAAAAGTTTTATTTGCAAGAACGCGGCACGGATATCCGAGAGCATCAAATAATCGTCATGTCTAATTCGCAAAAGCAACCCAAAAAGATTATTAAGAAGATCTATGCCTGGAAACGCTGCCTCATTCAACGAGGCGCCACCTTTTGTTTTCAAACTACAATTTAATACAGGACGCACTTTGGTAGTGACCAAGGGATCTGCTCTAATAACTGGACGGTGAGGAATGAATATGTTAGCTCGTAGACTATCAGAGGTTAAATTTATTTCCTCTATAACACCTTCTGACAATTGCTTCTCAAAGACAGCACCATAAGTTTCGTACAAATTATTACTTTTAAGATTCTTCTCTACTCTTTCTAATACCGCGTGAGCCACGCTAAAGTTGCTCGGGACAGATTTTAACTTGTTCTCAAACCAAGGAAGTTTAACGTGATATTTACCGTTTAAGAACTGGACAGAATTTGAAAATTCGTCAATTTTACTTTGATCTTCAGAAGCCACAGCTTGGTCGTTCGAAATGCCGATCGACTCTAAATTGAATAATTTCTCTAAATGCCCCTCAACCTCACTGTCCTCCAATACGCTAAAAAGAGGATCGGGAGAGACAGGTTGAGGATTTAACACTGAATTAACAAAGTTAACTGCGCTGTTATCGTTTGATCTTGCGCGATCGTACATTTGATTGACCTGTGCTTTCGAAAGAAAGCTTTCAACACTACCAAAGGGAATAATTCGCCCGTTCAACGAAAATCCTTTTCCCCCCAGACAGCGAACCATTTCCAGATTCAACAACGGTAGAAAATCAACACCTATGATACCTTCCAACACTACCCTATCAGTACCAGGCACCTCATCAGCCAAGGAATGCTGCCTAGACACATTCAACAGAGCTTTACGAAGGCAAGTAATCTCGAATTGCATGTCAAAATTTTCGTGAACTAAAACTGGGAAGTGAATGGACTTTAACCCATGATTCAAATCAAACGCAACGCTCAGTTCTGCGAAGTTAGTTTGCTCTTTGTTAAGGAAGGTATTAATGACGAATGAGCGCTTCGTTAATTTACTAGGACAATTTAACCGCGCCAAAGCGGTACCAGCGATATATGTTCGCTGTGAACCAGAATCCAATAAGAATTTAACTTTAGTCTTACGTCCACCCCGCTCCACTAATAATGACAACGTGGGCAGCACGTAAGAGCTCCCGCTACCAGTGGAACTCAAACAATAATTTGTGCTAAGAACTGAAGATTTAGCATTTCTGCACAAGGCGGAAATGTGGTTTTTTCGTTTGCAAAATATACACTCGTAAGTCAACGGAGAAGGGCATTTCTCTGAATGCCTTGAACTAGTACACCTACTGCAAAGAGAAAGTTCTTTGCAACGTCTAATTCTGGATTCATAGTCAGGGTACTTATTACATTTGATCATACTATGATTGTTAGAACAAAACTTGCACGATCTTTCATGCTCAACCGTTCCAATGTTCTGAAAAACTTGCCTCGAGTTGGCCAAGCTTCTACCCGTAGCTTCCCCACGAGAAAACCCAGAACTACTTTCCCGCTTGAAGCGGTCAGAACTAAAGTTCACTGCGGTTGACGATTTAAGGTTCAGGAAATCAAAGATTTCAACCGAATTCTCATAAATTTCCTCAAAGGAAGGGAAGTTGTTGTTCAGCTTCCTTATTAGCTCCTGTCGGAACTGCAAAGGAAGCTTACTAAACACAAGATAACTGATAAATTCAGCAGAGGACTGATCCCTTAATAAGTCACAGTCATAGGATGTAAGGTCGGCTAAGATGCTCTTCATATTGTTAATGAAAAGCCTACTCGAATGAAAGGAAGGGTCAAACGCTACCTTTGAATCTAACAACTTTTTGAACAATTCAGTTCGTAAGAGTTTCTTATTCAAGAAATGATGTTCGAGAAGTTTCAGAGCCTCCTCATAATTACGGTCTGTTATTAGCAAATTTTGCACAACCTTGAACGCGTAACCCTTAAGATACGAACGTAGGTATGTCAACTTGACAGCAGGAGATAGGTTATCCCTACCACCAATAACATTCTGAAACTGATTTATAAACTGAAAATAATCAAGACTAGACGCTCCTTCTCCAGAAATAGAAGGACACTCTAACTGAGGTAATTTTAATTCTGACTGCCTTGACCTTATGTCTCGTTCGACAGATTCCGTACCCCCTTTCTCAATAGCATTGAGCTTTACAGAAACTTCCAGGTGATAGCTAGATTGAAAATCTACTTCTTTATTTATCACTTCGTTACTCTCTTCCTGGTCAATCAAATCTCCTACAATGAGCTCATCATATCGACTCACCGAGGACAAGTGATCCCGAGCCGCAGCGCAATGAACGCTACGTTCGGCAGCAGTTGCAGCGCGCTCAGCCGCAGCCAGAGCCAAAGTGACCCGGCGCTTGTGGGTGCCCCGCTTTACCGTGTTAGCAGGCCCTGAAGCCCGCTGCTTTACCTGCTGCTCAGAGGTCATTATGCACCCTAATTAACAATAGACAAGTTACTGGAGAGTGGTATTAAAGTTGAAGTATTATGTCGCTAATTTCCTGCGACGCATCAAAACTTACTTAATGTCCTAATCGACTTTAAGGGTTAAGAAATACAATATTCGCAACCAGAAGATTTTTTAATCGATTTTCGTTTTTTTACAAAACTTTTAGGGGTTCAAAGAGATTCCCGCTTCACCAGAATTTCTCCTCCTGCAGGTGCAAAGGAATAACTAATTACTTTAAACCGATACAAATGGTACTTCACAATATCACAATATGTCAGCTGTTAACTCAAAATTATAATTTATTCAATGGCTACACCACTCTCCCGTAACCGTCCACTTACTGATAGCACAACTGCTCGGCGCCCATCAATACAAGAATACCGAGACGTAGAAAGCACACAGTGCGCGAGAAGTTCAAGTTGAAGAATACTTGATTTACAAAACCCAGGGTTCGAACGTTATCCCCGCTGGTTGAGATACTGAAAAACCACAGTATCGTTAGGAACCAAGCTTAGCAGCTGTTCGTATGACACTTCATTTAAATTTCACTTATTACACAATTAAACACTTTAAACCTCGCCTAATGCTCACCTTCAACTTTAATACCATTGGCACTGACAAGATGAAGTTAGCTCGGGAAGCTATTTTAGGAAATTAGGAGGAAATACAATTGAAGGAACCTATCCTCGGTATAGGACAGGTAGAGTTGTAAGCGTTAAGCTAATCGTTGCGTTAGGCATTGCCCGAAAGAATTAGTTTATTTAACTTTCTCTTAATTTAGAGCAACTTTCAATAATTAAACATTTTAGTAAAATTATGCAAGATGAAAGTTTACTCTTCAAGTGAAAAGGACACAGTCCAACTTTTGAATTAAATGGTTAAGTTGACGTGACTATAATGTCACTCTTCCAGAGACCTTGGTCACATTGGAAGTTAATATTTCCTTTAATTCATCATTCAGATGATTATTTTTACATTTAAAAGTTCGTTTATTTACTCTCCTTAATTTTACTTCATTAAGAGAAGTTAAAAACCGAGGTAAGGTAAAGAAGTAACAAAACGCCATGCAGAGAAAAACTAAATGAACGAAATTGAAATAGTGGCCACTACAAATAATAAATAGGAAATTGAGAGCGCAGCCAATGGAAAATTAACTGAAGAGGCTTCCCAGCAATACTCTGGTGCTAAAGGCCGATTCAAAGAGCTGCCTCTCAGTCTCCTCCACTCTGTGCCGCCCTGGCTCTGTTTGTTTTTCGGTACTTGATCGGGACCTCGGTTCATACCGAGGCTCTTCTTTCGTCGTCGGAGCGAAGAACAACGGATGATTCGCGACAATTTTTTTTAATTTTTTTTTTTTATTTTGATTTTTTTTCTTCTTTATTTCTTTATTTTTTGATTATTTACTTTTTTTTAATTTTTATTTATTTTTTATTTATTTATTTTTTTTCCATTTTATTTTTTATACTTTTTTTTATTTTTTTTATTTTTTTTTATTTTTTATTTTTTTTTACTTTTCTTATTTTTTATTTTTATTTTATTTTTTTTATTTTTTTATTTTTAGGCAAGTCGGACAACCCGATACTCGGGTTGAACCGGCTTAAGCTTAGCCGGTTACCGGAGGTAACGGAGGTAACCGGCTAGTCAGATTATAAGAAGATTACAACGACAATGATATAATCAGCTAATTATGGTTGTACGATGGCAGTGGAGGGCAGAAGCGATTATCAGTTTATAAGAAGATTACAACGACAATGATATAATCAGCTAATATGGTTGTACGATGGCAGTGGAGGGCAGAAGCGGTTATCAGTTTATAAGAAGATTACAACGACAATGATATAATCAGCTAATATGGTTTACGCGTAATAATACTTAAGTGGTTAAAAAAAGAAAAAAATTCACAGTAACATTGGGAGGTAAAAAATTGCTGATTGCGTTGTTTCAAAAGTTCACACACAGCCGCCATAAATGTTTACAAACACATCTGTTATACATTTGTATAGATTCAGAAACTAACATCAAGTCGAGGTTAAACTAACATGATACCTAATTGAGGTTAAATTAACACGAGATTGACATATCTAATTTAGGGGATCACCTAGTCTAGTCACCCATGATTTGCTTCGATGACATATTTAGTTGTTGCATCAGGTATTGCTCGAGGTCATCTGGCGTGTTGATCTCGCGGCGTCTTGAATCTGGGTTTCCGGGGTTGAATATGAAGATGTTTCCATCCTGTGTTCTTGGGATTCCAACTTTATCCGGGAATTTCCTTTTGGCCATCCTCAGAATGTACATGGCGTTAGCTCGTGAGGGTATGAGGTATTCATTTATGAAGAAGAACTTTGGTTTCTTTTCTCGGCAGGCGTTGAGAATTTCACGTTTTTTGTTATAATGTTTTAGTTCAAATGCTATGTTTCTTTGATCTACGTTCCCAGTTACTGTTTTTTTCCCCATTCTTGTAGCTGACGTGATGTCAGTGTCGGTGAGGTCAATGTTGATCTTGTCCTTCAGGAGATGGCAGACGGTTTCCTTGCAGATTTCGTTCGAGTGTGATTGTGGTAGATCCTTGCCAGAAATGACGAGAGTACATTTTTTGTCTTCAATGGCTCGGCGCTGATCACTTTTTTCCAACTGGTCGAGACGGAGGGCTAAGCTATCCATTTTCTCATTCTGTTCTTCGAGAGTTTTTTTGTGCTCTGCTTCTTTTCCCGCTACTGTTTCAACTAGTGTTTTAAGGTGACTTATTTCAATTTTCATATTATCAATGTCACTCTTAAAATTTTTCATCACTGAGTCGAAGTATTTTATAAGGACAGAAACCACTTCTTTGCCATCTTTTGTTAGGTTAGACACATCAGGATATTGACCAAACTTCGGCTGATATTCGTCGCTGTTATTGTTGCCGCAGCTGTTGTTATTGCGTTGCTTCTTAGGTACCATCTTGGAGATTGGGAGAGTTCGTTTCCTCGTGTACGCGAGGGATGAGCACTTTCACACTTTTTGAGGGAATATTTTTACACTTAGTTCAATGATTTTTTATTTGTTGTTTGTTTAAGTCACATTTGAATCCTCATGGCGAGAGTGTGTACCCATTCAGGTTAGGAGTACATTCTTTCTAGCGTTAGGCACTTTGTTTCGGAGCGAGCGCAACACACGTCCGTGCCACACGGAGTCACTCAGGACAAAATAATGAGACTCATTGATACTTACGAGAGATTAAGCAAATAACAGTTCATGAAAAGTTCGTAAATTTTATTCTAAAATAAGTACGTCTAAAGAAACAACATTTGTAGTAAGTAGTATAAAGGTTTATATAAGAACCGAAGGACATATATAAGCATAAAACGATAATCCATTTCTGATTCGGATTAAACATTACTGTGCTATTTTTAAAACCATTGGCAAATATATCTAGCGGAATCTAGAAAATTTTATTGTCCGTGAGGGGACCGTCTACCATAAATATCGAAAAATTATCAATTTGCTGTTTTTAACACATTTTATGGAAAATATCTTTAAGAATCTAACGATATACTTCACTTTCTTGTAAGTGAGTTCGTTCGTTTGCTACTGAAAAGCCTGCTAATTAGGGGGAGACCAGTTAACCCTAAATTCTAAAAATTAACATTTTTCATGTTTTTAGCTCATGTTATAGAGAACTAGTTCCCCCCACCCCCGTTTATTTGAAATAAAAAAGAGGGCACAATGAGAGAAAGGCAGTAAGAAATTGAAAAACGCAATCTCTCGAGAGTTGATGAGGCCGCGTGAACACGGCCCGTCAAAATATACAGGGCTGGAGCTTGTATCACAGATACGCTCATCACACACTTTCGGGTGGCTTCGGACAGACCGACGGACGGACGGACGAACGGACGGACGGACGGACGGACGGACGCGGCTCTTATTATAGTATAGATTTTCTCTGAATCTAACGTATGCTTCACAGCTTTGTAAGTGTGTTCGTTCGTCTGCTACAGCTTGCGAGGCCAGCCACTTACGTCACTATATAACGAGTTTGTCTAGCTCTCCTGAAAACTTGAACTTGTTCACGTTTGGAACGCTAATTTTCCCACAGTTTTAACCCTTCACTGCATGGCGTGTCGAATATGACACAAACTGAATTTTGCTGTGTGTGGAAATAATTGATTGAAAAAAGTGCATTTCTGCAGTTTGTACCGCTAATGAGACATACTCTACAAAAAATAAAAGCTTATGAAACATGTTCGACACACCCTTCCAGCGGCAGAGTTAGTTTGAACTCCATTACCGACGATTGAAGACATCGCTATTTTTCTATTTCCGAAAATAATTCATGCAGTGAAGGGTTAAAGGTTCAGGAATGGAAAATGTACCAATCAATAAGTCTTGAAAAGAGCTTAAAATTCATTTATATTTTTTCGAAAAATGAATAGTTTGAAAATTATAACAGAAATAAAGTGTCAAAATTGAAAGAATTACTTTTTTTTAAATACTTCCCAAAATTTAATGAAAAAAATTTTATTTCGATGCTTCTCAAGATTTTACATTAGGCTAAATAAAAACCATGTTGCTAGTTCTGTAACTTCAATATTGTAGGTGAGGATGTATTTTTCAAAATATCAAATTTTTTTTCAACTAA
Organism: Morinoia aosen; assembly: GCA_030386875.1. Taxonomy (NCBI): domain Eukaryota; kingdom Metazoa; phylum Arthropoda; class Malacostraca; order Amphipoda; family Talitridae; genus Morinoia; species Morinoia aosen. The sequence continues at coordinate 14,706,420 of CM059562.1, forward strand.
AAAAACAATTTCTACAAAAAATTATGAAAAAAAGCACGAGTTCAAAAAGAATCGCATAATTTTACACCTATGATGAAAATTTGAGAGGAATCCGTTAGAAAAGTTAGGAAATTGCGGATTTGAGCTTTTACCCAAACGGTCCCCCTAGGTTATCAAGCCTCCCCTTTCCTCCGACCCCCCTAACGACACAGCAGGTGTTCAGCAGGCGAGAATTAGCCCTTCAGCTCATGTTCAAAATGCTCTGGTACAAAAAACGAAATAAAACACACTCAACCTTTGACTTCTGAAATTAGGCTGAGCAACAGACCACTCAATGCGCCGAGTTGGTTTGGCTCCTCTGAATACGAGAACTTGCAGAAGTTTGAAATGTATCTCCTCCTACAGTTTTGGGGTACAGGAATGACAAATATATCAGTCGATAAGGCTTAAAAAAATCTAGAGAAATACTTAATAAGATTTTTGAAGTTTGATTAAGGTTGAAAATTATATGAGACATAAGATTGAAAAAAAGAAGGCAATTTTTTGGGAAAAAATTTTATAAAATACAACAAATCATTTTAATGAAAATCTACTCCGGTATTTCCATAGATAATACATTTAGCTATCTGGGATACATAATGCCGGTTCTGTAACTTCAAAATTGTAGTAGGAGATGCATTTTCGAAAATACCCATTCTCTAAGTTTTTTGAAAAAAATTTATTTTCTATTAAAATTACGAAAAACTACGCGTGTCCAAAAAATCGTATCATTTTACACCTATGTTGAGAATTTCAGAGAAATTCGTAGGAAAATGATGGACTTCTATTTTGGGTTGACGGTCCCCTTAAAATTACCGCGAAAAAATTGTGACATCCAACTGCTCAGCTTCTGAATAAACATTTCAGTCAAATAAGTTCTTCGTTGAAGCGATCGCTGCGTTAAAATATAATGATGTTTAAAATATTATGATGTTTTAACTTGTGAAAATTTTGTGGAGGTCGAACTTCCAGAGAGAAAAAATTAAGTTGCATCTTTCTGAAGGGTGTGTTGTGCTGGAGCTTGGTTGTTAGTATCCTACACGCAAAAGTAGTACATATAATGAATAATTACGTATTTTGAACGACTAGTGCGTAGAATAAGGTCCAATCGGTAGATGTGTATTTTGTACATCTACTCAAATGCATTTGTGCAAAATCTGCACATTGAACATGAATACATAGCTTTTGTTTGGTGTTTGTATTTCTTGTGTGCATTTGTTTAGTGTACACAATGTACGCATTATGTATCGTACATACTGTATGTAGTAAATACAGTATTCTACAGAAAATAAATCTATCACACACACACACAAAATATATCTTGTGCACACTGTACAAACAGCTCACCATTGTAAATAATTTTGTGTTATTGAACAGGCGGTGGCAGCAGCGACGGAGCTCAAGGCTCGCCGCGTCACGTCGCATCCCGGGTGAGTTGGTGTGTGTGTGTGTGTGTGTGTGTATTTTGGAAGTGTAAAAATGGTCTGTGTATCGGTGACCTTACGTGACCAGTCTACGACCTGTACGCTCCTTCCATCCCTCTATGACGCTCACCAGGACGCTCAATGACCGTATCTGTGATACGAGTTTCACCAGTGTACAAGTATGTACAAGAATATTTTAATGGCGGGTACGGTTGGGATGGAAATATTTGTTGGGCATCCACATCTCCAAGATTTATTTGAGGAAAATATCGAATCCCGTCATTTTTGACGGGCCGTGTACACTACATAGTGTTCCAATAATTCTATTGCACTCAACATGCATGTCTACACCCACCAGCAGACGATGCCCGCCGGTGGACACGAGCGTTCATTGCAAGAGGTTCCTGGAGCTGTGCAACGCAGATAGTCAGTGCCGTGTGGGTCAGACTTGCTGCAGTGACAACTGCGGCACCTTCTGTTACCCTGGCGAGGTAATGTTACCCTTCTGTTACCCTGGCGAGGTAATGATACCCTTCTGTTACCCTGACGAGGTAATGTTACCCTTCTGTTACCCTGGCGAGGTAATGGATTCACGAAAGAAAACCCTTCCCAAAGAATAACTTTCTGGTGATAAAACTGTAGCCTGAATTTAATCAGGCACAATTTTTGACATGTGCTAGGACATTTTAGCTTAATGTTAAAAGAATCCTTCCCTGAAAATTGGTTCAAAGTTAGTGGTTAAATTTTGCTAAATTTTGGTCGAGGAAAATAGTCTAAATGAGTCAAGGTAGAGTTTCTCAATGGATGTTGGTGCTCAGTATTTATATACATATATATAATAAAACTAGCCAAATGTGAGATAAAAATATTCTCCTCATAGATTGACATATATATAAACATATTCTAACAATAATGACAAAGAAAGTCTCTTTATTTGACGTGAACGTATTCTTCGAATTTAACATAAGCAGACTCTACATTTGACGTAAGAATACCCTACAAATTTGACATAAGCATACTCTCCAATCTCAGGTCCCTGTGTGTTTTGTCTACAGAGAAATCCTCCAGAGCTTATCGCTGAGTGAGTCCTGGGGAAGTCAGGATTGCTTAGGAATCGTCCAGTGGAAAAATAAGAAACTAATTTCTCGTGCAACTTCAAAACAACTACATATATAACTTCGTGTTCTGGGCTGCTTGGTTCTTCTTTTAACTTCTACTTCACACGCGCTGTACTGTACTGTTCTTTATTTTACTGTACTGTACTTTGCTGCACTGTACTGTAATTTACTGCACTGTACTGTACTTTACTGCACTGCACTGTACTGTACTGTATTGTACTGCACTTTAATGCACTGCACTGTACTGTACTGTACTTAACTGCACTTTACTGCACTTTACTTCACTGTACTGTACTGCACTGCACTGAACTGTACTGTACTGCACTGTACTGCACTGTTCTTTACTGCACTGTACTGTACTTTACTGCACTGTTCACTGCAGTGACGGGCTCATTTACATCAAATCCCTGAGCCCGCTCTCTCATTAGTGGCCCTGTTCTGATTAATGTTGTCCTTCTTCGTATCTGGCCGTTGACGCCTTTCCTTCATAGAGAATGACAATAATATTTTTGCTTAATGGCTTATTTTCTATCAGTCTTTCGTTTTTCTGAATGATCCATGAGAAGTATTATTTTTTTTGTGCAATCCACTCCTAGTTTTTTGTAAGTTTGCTAGTTTTCTGTGCAGCCTGCGGCTTGTTTTTTTCAAAACTCTTTGTTACTGTTTGGCCCTCTAAACATTTTCTATGGCGTTAAAATTAGGCAGGCTTCTATCTTACACTTAAGGTTCTATGATGGTGAGTAAAACGTAAAGTTTCATTCTCTGAATTTCATTCCCAATTGTTCAGTGTGGCTGGTAAAATAACATTTAAGAATAGCCTCTCATAATGGCATCTGAAAGAGCTTCTCAAAATAGTCTAGAAAAATAGCTTCTCAATGTTTTGTAATTTTTTCAATTTTTCGAATCGGAAAACCAATTTCTATTTTGAAGTCTAAGTTCAGTGGTCTATTGCATCACTGTAGCTCCTGTGAGAACCGCAATGTGGATGTTTTGGGACTGAAATACTTCCAATGACAGTAAATTGATTTCTATTTGAGGTCAAACATTGTATTTAACATGAGTTCAAACTCTAAGTTTAATTTTAGTTTACACCCTAAATTCAGTTTGAGTTCAAACACTGAATTTAACTTGAGCGCAAATAATGAGTTGAGCTTATGAGCAAACTCTGAGTTTAATATCAGTTCAAACAAGAAACTTGTCGACCCTTGCATCTAAAAATTCACAAGAAAAATCATTGCTTTCCAAGCAGACGCGAAATTAAAAATAATTTGTGTCCGTAACATGCCTAAACAAACATGAAACAGAATTTTTTCGAGACAAAAATTACTGGAATTTAAATATTTTTTAACAAGATTTCTTCATCGGAAGCATGAAAACCAGGAAAACTAACTCTGTTCTCTTAAATAGCCACGAATGTGTATTCGTTAACATCAACACAGATGAGATAATTGTTAATATGAGAGAGAAATATCCCTGAGAGCGGATGTGTAGGTGTACAGGGAAAAATTCGACGGCCGTTCTATGCTCTGGAATATAAGGAATACCCGTTTAATGCTCTAGAAGTGAACAGCAAAACGCTTTTATTTATTGACAACCGTTCAGTACAACTTGTCATTCTTTTAGCCCTTTTAGCCATCCTGCACAACCTTCAATTACTTAAGATGGTGCACAATTACTGGCTCTTCATTGTTGTACATGAGGAGAAGCGCACGTGTTTAGCTGTAGCCCCATTTTCCATGGGCGTGCCACAGAATTGTGACTTTCATAACATTTGTACTCGGAATTTTTCGATATTACAGTTTTCCTTCTTCCGACGATGTATCAGAGACTTCCTCTAACATTTCCGGATTGAACATTAAATGCTATATTTATACATAAAATTAAATTAAACCTTTAAATTTTGAAGAATCTTCTTTCGTCATATAGATGTATACGTACCTATACGACTGTTCAATGCTTGTATGCCTGCTCTATGTACACTATATATATAGAACAGTCATTGAAGAACGTGTTCTAACATCAGCGAAAACTTGTTATTCTGAAATATTTCGTAAAATTTAACGCTCGAATGAAACCAGGTTTTCACTCATTACAAATTTATCAGAAATGAGTATCAGCTTTTATTGAAGAAGGAAGAAATTAAGCTAATGAATATAACACGAAAGCCAAAAAGTATTTAAACATACAATATTTGTCCCACCGAACGAATATTGGATTTCAGCCGAGGTTTACAAACACAAGCTGATCTACAAATGATTTCGTTAGATTCTCATTTAGTTTTTTCTAAACAAATTTATCCAAACATCACACTGTCGTTGCAGCGTGGGTAGCAGAATGGTCATGCTCAGCATCGTATTAAACAGCCCAAATACCAGGGCAAGTTCTTTGTTCAAACAACACAATAGGTCATCAGATACAATCACAGCTGGAACACTCGTAGTCTAAAGCTCTCAATAGCTCTGAATTCAAAATCCTAGCTTCTGCCAGTTAATTACAACTGAAGCCTTATCTTTCTCCACCAAACCAACACACAGCTGTGTGCATGGCACAGATGTTAGGAATTTGAAAACGAAGAATGCCGTAAGCATTGATATGTTTATAAAATATTTCACAAAATATGAGTTTAAATTAGTACTCTGTGACAGTTCTATAAAACGTTTTGGAGACCAGCTCCATCTTTAGTTAGCAGTCGGAAAGCTTAAATATAAAAAATGAGTTCTTTCATAAAGCATAAAGACACAATAAAATCTACGTGTTTATTTTGCAAGGATATGAACTATTAATGCTGCTTTCAGTATCACTGATAGTTCATATAACATCGCGTACACTCAAAAAAAACGTGAGCAGTTTCTTTTTATGTTCTCATCACTTTTTTTTTCTCGTAGGAATAGTTCAAAATTGTAGTTTTAGAGCAAATACTTCGAAATTTTGCGCTTGGATGGGTAGAATAGGTTAATTACACCGTCACATCTGAATTGAGACAGACCTTCACATGTATTTTGTGATGGACCCTCACATCTAATTTGCAGTGGACCCTCACATATAATATGTAAGTGACCTTCGCATCTAATTTCTGACGGACCCTCACATGTAATTTCTGACGGACCCTCACATATAATTTCTGACGGACCCTCAAATGTAATTTATGACAGACCCTCACATGTAATTTCTGACGGACCCTCACGTATAATTTCTGACGGACCCTCAAATGTAATTTATGACGGACCCTCACATGTAATTTCTGACGGACCCTCACATCTAATTTCTGACGGACCCTCACATCTGATTTCTGACGGACCCTCACATCTACTTCTCCTCTACCCAACACACACCTGCAGTACACACACAACACACACCTGCAGTACACACTTCTCACTCGTGCACTACAAGCACGACAAGGGCGGCTATCATATGTGTATGATGCTACCAAAAGTTCGCAGAAATATTCCTCCATACACTTTTGGTTTGTGTGTGTCTTGTAAAAATCTCCATTCCATTTTTCACTAAGTCAACAATTCTAACGAAGACTTAACACGACTCTCGGTAATAATTGTAACGCACAGCGGGCAGATTTGTGGTTTGTTAAGAATACGGGTATATTTTCCTGGTTGTCTTGTTTTAGGAAAAGATATTAAGTAGAATTACTAGAAAGGTTAAAAATTCCTGTAATTTTCCTTCCGAAGAATTGTTATCCGATGTTAATTTGATTTTTCTAAACGGATATTTCAGCTTCATGCCTGCTAGAAAAACGAGAATGATCTTTGTTGGATACAATAGTCGAAAAATCGCATGTTCGAACTAAAATACAACGCAACGTTTGAACAGATATTTAATTAAATGTTTATTATAAAACCCAGCCCATTGTTTGAATTCATATTCAACTCAGTGTTCATATTCAAACTGAGCTACTGCTACTGTAATGATATATATTTCAGTTATAAAACATTCTCCAAGCACTTCTCACAGGAGCCAACCTTCTACAAAACACCACAAAACTCGGGCTCTTTAGAAATAAATCGAAAATTTAACCTTCAGCTTGAAAAGTTGATGAAATGGCTAAAATGTAAAAGCATTTTTACGAGCAAAATTAGGCATTTAGAAATGAAACGTCCAGAATTGTGTGCTTCATGTATAATTTACCATAATAAAGTTCGAAGTGTAAGACAGAAGCCCACGTAGTTTTAACGTCTTAGAAAACGTGCCGAAATCTAGACAAAAAACGTACAGGCTGGCAGAAAACGAGCCGAAGGTCGAGCAGAGAACTAGCAAACTAACAGAAAACGAGCCGTAGACAACACAAAAAGGTAAAATTAGAGAAAAACGTGCGGTGGATCATGCAAAAAACTGAAACGTCCATAGAAAACATTACAAGAGGCAAAACATTCTATTTACTTACGAAGATAAGGCTTCACCGGAAAGAAAACTAGGACAGGACACGTACATCAATCGGAATGGGGGCCACATGTGAGAGCGAGGGCTTTGGAGTATGAAGTAGATGAACAAGTCACTGCAGAATACAGTTCAGTGCAGTACAGTGCAGTACAGTGCAGTGCAGTACAGTATAGTACGGTACAGTAGAGTACAGTGCAGTACAGTGTAGTGCAGTACAGTGCAGTTCAGTACAGTATAGTACGGTACAGTACAGTGCAGTACAGTGCAGTGCAGTACAGTGCAGTGCAGTACAGTGTAGCACAGTACAATACGGTGCAGTACATTTCAGTGCAGTACAGTATATTACAGTACAGTACAGTACAGTACAGTAGAGTGCAGTACAGTGCAGTGCAGTACAGTATAGTACAGTACAGAGCGTCTGAACTCGAAGAGAGATGAAGGGAGCTGAGAAACGCAGGAGAGGAAGTTATAGTTTAAGGAAGGAAGTTATAGCATAGTTATAGTTGTTTCCGAAGTTGTAAACTTTCACTTTTCCACTGGACGCCTCCTTCTCAACTCCGACTTTGTGAAAATTCATTCAGCGAGGACTCCTGGTGGATTTCTCTGCGGGCAAAGGAACGCGGGCCGTTAGGTTTGGACACAATGCTTCTATTAACTTTAGACAGGATGCTGCTGTCAAATTTTGAAACTATCTACCGGTAAATTTGGACAATATGCGAATGTCAAATTTGGACACTGTGCTAATGTCAAATTTGGACGCAATGCTTCTGTGGAATTTGGACGGTATACTTCACTCTATTTACACTCTTCACTACAAAATGAAGTTGTGCTTAAATTTTAACACTGGAAAGCTATTACTTGTGGAGGACTTTGCCTCGTGAACTGATTACCTCTACCGAGCACCAGAAGGGCGACACAACTTCACCAGGGTAACAATAGATCAACAGGGTAACAGAAGGGTAACATTACCTCTCCAGGGTAACAGAAGGTACCGCAGCCGTCCCTGCAACATGTTTGACGCGCACGGCACGGTTTAGTTGAGTTGCACAGCTCGGTGAACGAAGCACACAACACGAGAATGTTTGGCTTTGGACATCGTCGGACGCTGGAACAAGATATGCATTCCGACTTTAATATTATATTCCTTTAGAATAATACACTGCTAATTGCTTGTTTTTTTTCGCTTGCGGTCCCGTTTACTTGTTGTTTGCTTACCTGCTTGATTTTTTTGTTTGCTTGCTTGGTTTATACGGTATGTTTTTGTTTGCCTGCAGCTCGCTTTGTTCATTCGTTCTTGCCCCAACCCTGCAAACTGGACACCTGGATACTAGAGGTTAACAAAAATTTCTTTAAAATCCTAACTCATGCCCCACTCATCTTAAATCATAAACCACTCACCATAAATCATATCCCACTCATCATAAATCATACCCAAATCATCATATATCATACCCCACTCATAATAAAATTCTTCTACAAGTGACCGTCACAGACATTAAAAGTTAGGTTCACAGCCCATATCGTGACCCCCACTTGGCTGGACCAGGCCGTGTGTGCGCCACTCTCCGCATGGGGAGATCAGCGCACAGGTGGCACGAACACAGAGACCAAAAAGGAGCTATTTTGTAGCCAGCTGTTCCTCCCCACGGTCTGGTTGAGCACACAACATTGCGTCTTGGTTGGTGATGACGGCCACAGCCAGCGAGTTGAAGGAATGTCATAGATGGGTAGATTAACAAACACACACACAGTTTCTCAATGCTCAGACATCTGAATGAAAATAAAATAACTATTCTGCACTAAGTTCCACTTTTTAGAAATACTCCCAAGATTCTTTTACCAAATAAAACCTACTACGAAACTTGAAAAACACCTGTAGAAACAAGCCTCAACCTTTAACGAAAATTACTCATACCATCAACTGTTTCATCGTTGTTAAGAAACGTAACACATGCACTCTAATCATATCCCAATTATAAAAACTAGTTAGAATTCACATAAGTTTAATTCATATAATTCTGTTCTTGGGTCGAACTTACGTTCCACAGTAGTAACGTGGCTCTTGGTAGTCACAATCATAAGCTCTACTAACTTATGTCCTGTTTAAGTACCCTGCCTCTTCGTTGTAACAAACATCACAAACCTATGTACAGGCAGAGTTGAAAGAATGTTATACATGGGAACATCCACAAACATATTTTCTCAATGCTCTGCGATGGGGATGAAATAAAATTGCTTCTCTGCGCTAACTTCCACTTTCTATTTATTCTTCCAAGATTCGTTCACTATATAGAACCTATGAGAAAATATTTAAAAACTAACAACATTCATAAACTTTCGCGAAAATTACTCATCCTATCATCTGCTTCATTATTTTTTAAAAACTTATCGCCAACTCTCCAATCGTATCTGTATTCGAAAAATGAGTTCCAATTTATGTTATCTTAATGTATATTATTCTGTGTTTGGGCTGACCTTTCGAACCGTTTTAATACCGTGTCTTTTCATCGTAACAATCAAAGCCACAACTAAGGTTGCAATGAAGTACCTGTCTTTTCGTTGTAACAATCATCACCACTGTAAACTTACGTTCCGCTGTAGAACCCTGTATCCTGGTTGTAACAATCATTGCCACAAATGTTTCCACAGCATTCGTCGCCCTCGTTGCAGTGTTTTGAAGATTCACAACTGTCACTCCTCTCCTTGGTGCAAGCTATGGCTATCACGAACGGACACTTTCTGTAGAAGGATGTTGGCATCAGTTATTTGTTATTGTTTCTTGTTCCATGGCAAATTAGGTAATTCTGTTGCTAAGTAGAATATATTTGCATTAGTTACTTGGTATTGCCTATTGTTTCATGGCAAATTAGGTGCATCTGTAACTATGTAGCGCAAAAATACAGAACTGATCGGGGGCAGGCCGCAGTCCATCAGCGCCGCATTCCCGCGACTGGCAGCGCCACCGCTGCGCAGCGGCTCGGCAAATATGCCCACTTGACCGCAGTAGCTGCTTACGACGAAATTTTGTGGCGAAGTTGAGCTTCTTGTCCAGATATAATGAAACTGGTAACCCGCGGGTCCAATTTTTGCGGGCATGTCTTACACAGACATAAATAACATTGAAATAGCTCACACGGACATAACTCACCGAGGCATAGCTCACATGTAGATAACTTACATAGATATAACTCATATAGACATACCTCACATGGACATAATCCACATAGACATAGCTCACATAGACATTACTTACGAAAGCCCAGGGAACTTGTCCGTTGAACTCTGACGTAACTCCGCATGCCTCGCCGCCACCGTCGCCTGGATGAAAAGCAACAGACGACAAATGCCTCTAGTGAGGACACTAGTGTCACTAGTGACAACACTAGGGTCATCATTGACACTAGTGAAGACACTAGTGTAGCTAGTTAAGTCACTAGTGTCACCAGTGCCACTAGTGGACACCAGGATGGCGTCCACATAAAGGCCACGTGCACAAGACATCAGCTATCGGCCGTCCTGTCCAGCAGGGCAAGCGGCTAAAACAAGCAGTTCTGAACTCTACACACTGCTGAAGGTAAACGCTAGTTTGGTGTTTTGAATTGCGTTCTAACAAGAGTGTTTTTGAGCACGTATCTAAATGTTTCCATCCAATTTAAACACACATTTACTCCGATATGTTTTTTAAGAAATAACATGCTATTGAAGAATTACATCTTATTGAAGGTTCACATGTTATTGTAGGAATATATGTTATTGATTATATGTTATGGAAAGATTCGTGTACATGATTGCGTGTTTATATTACAAAAATGCACAATTTGTGGCCAAATTTTCCATTAATTGTGACAGGAAGGAATTTTTCTTAAGCAGAACAGTTGCTCGTAAGCGCATAAAATATTTAATATGTAATATTCCAGAAAAAGCTGCCTTGCAACGGAAACCAATTTAATTATCCTTTTCGATTGAAAACTGAAATACTTTTTCAACTACTCATAAAAGATCTAGTACTCCCAAATGACCTACTTTATCCCACGCGGTCTACTGCACCACTAATGCGTTATTACGCGACTGTAGCTGTGGTGACGTATTTTGTGTCAGGAACCGCGAGAAATAGAATGGTTATTGAAACTTGAAATTCAGAAAATCTCTTCATTGAACGTTTCCAATATATCGTCACCAAAATTTCCCCCCACCTCCACCACTACCACCACCACCATCCCACTCACCACCACCACCACCAGTGCCACCAACATCGAGGTACGCGCCATGCTGTAACGCCTCACTTCAGCGTCCTGGTCACAACCTGCATAACATACGCACGTCCAACTAACTTAGGCTGCCGTCCCACGGAAACCAAATTGTAACGTTTCTTCATAATCGTCTACAGTCAGCGACACTACTCGGTCTGTCCAGCGCCACGAAACCGTCAGATTTCAGCCTTACTTGGGGACTAGTTTGGTCAAACTAAGGCTGAAATCTGATTGTTTTGTGCCCTGGACAGACCGAGTAATGTCGCTAACTGCAGACGATTATGACGAAACGTTACCATTTGGTCTCCGTGGGACGGCGGTCTAACGCTTGCCGTTGGTGCCAGAAGCACGAGGATGGCAATGAACCAACGGTATTCGAGTTCCGTTGGTGCCAGAAGTACGAGGATGGCAATGAATCAACGGTACTCGAGTTTCGTTGGTGCCAGAAGCACGAGGATGGCCGTGTACTGGATCTTCTCCCGTAATTTCATACAGCCGTGAGCGAAGTTCAGTAATGGACATCAGAAATTCTTAAAAGACACAATGATTGGTTTTATCTGTTTTATAATGAAATAGTTCAGTATTTGTGATTTTCTTATTTTGGTAAAATCCGTCCTTTATCTTTTTCATCAAAAATCTTATTGCTATGTACGGAGATGACCCATACACCGCAAATAAAAAAAAATCCTCTCATGATAAAAATTATAAAAATTTGAGTTACGTTGACAGTTATTGATTAACAAATTGCTCTTACATTGATAATGATACTAGCAAAAATAGTAATATATACCGCAATTTAAAAAATATTTTAAGTTCGACCAGCAACAAATGGAGACTGACGTGTGGGAGTCACCATTATGTCAACTTATTTTTCGCTTTCCTAAATTCAAAAGTTCTACAATACATGTAAAATATTTCTAAAGATTAAGAAATGTTTTTCCCAATATTTTTTCATGGGCGAGGTAATAGCTAACATAAATTACTTTTTCTTCAATAAACAGTGTGTTGGTGAAACTGTTCAATCACTTCACAGTCATTGCACATTCTTATAGAAAATTACAATATGCTTTTTTTCTTAAAAAGGCATGATCCTATATTCTCCGGGAGGAAATTCAGACCTTCGACCTGTCACTTTTCAATAAACAGGAAGGAATAAATGAAATGTCGAAACAGCTTTGAAGAAGGCTTAGTTTTGACGCCACTTTCATAGGTATTAATTCATTTCAAGTCGTCCAATACTTCCTCAAACTGACCCCTCACAAATGCGGTGTGGAAACGAAGTAGACGAGGACAGAGATTCCAACTAGAGACACCAGACCACCACACACCACACAGCACCACACACTCAGCATCACTCAGCACAGAGTGCAGCATTCAACACGCCGCAGCTCCTGCTCACCGCCCCTCATTTCGCTCCAGAACACCTGCACCGCCCACAGCACACGCGCAGGTGTCGCGCTCATCAAAGCTCGCATATGTGTTGTGTTCTGTACTCTATGTTAAACTTATACATGTTCTGGAAAGACTTTATGTACCTGGCATCTATTTTCACTGAAACAAGTGTTTTGAGGCCGTGATAAATTGAGGCGGCTTTCGTTTTGTGTTCTATTGAAGGCTTAACTTTTGATTAGAACTGGAAAAATCCAGTGAGTGTAATTTTATCTAAGTTTTAAATCTGTACGGATGTCGTCATGTTGTATGTTGTCAAAAATTATTTCTGAAAATGTGAAAAAATTGAAAATGTGATGTGGAATACTCAGCACAAACTTGATTGAGAGAAAATTGCACGTTTAATCGAATCCCGTAACGCGAATATGTCACGAGACGTTAGGCCCATCGTTAATTTGTATAAGGAGGAAATCTATATCTCGGATTCGAAGATTTGGCATTCCCCGAAAAGCATTACCAATATATAATGCAGGAACCTAAAAATACATCAAAGAGAATATGGAACGACATACTACATTGCACCTGTCAATTAACTTATCATTGGCACATATATTATAAGGTCATAAAAATAAAAAAAATACACACAGCATACGTGGCAATGCCCTTTAAATGAAACCTTAACTTATCCAAATCATCACTGGTACTCACCGAGCGTGATGACACCAACTTACATCTCCGCTGTTTTCTTGCGGTGCATCTCGGGCACCTCGTGGCGACTCAGATGGGCCCACATCCTCAACCTTTACAGTTTGTATTCCAGACAAAACATCCTATGCATCTACTTTTTTGCTAATCGATGAAAGGACCAATCACCTCACATTTTTCGTGCAGCATCTCCCCAGCCAACCAATCGGGAAATTATACGTTTCCCAATTGGTCTGTTCTGGTTCTTTCTTCACCTCTCAAAATCTCCAACTCATTTCTGAAGAACCCTTCCAACTTTCTCTAGTGCTTTCCTACCCGCGATTTATTGGTATACGTGCGACACTGCAATCGGGAGACCCAAACAACCCTCTGCTGCGTAGGTATTAACTTTCACCGAACCTCTAGGGTGCAGTCTGGCCAACCGCAAGCTATTTGTTTCTGCCCACATATACGTTCGCGCATGTCTCAGCACAAACACTTTCAGCAATAACACAACTCTGTTCATGGGCACACTACACAAACGACAGACACAAACCTCCGGCACAAAAGCACATACCTGGCACACATTATACAAACACATCTGACGCACATAATACCTGAGTTTCACCACAAATACCGACAGACACGAACATTACACAAAAAAATCATTACATACAAATTTTGTATCATCTAATTATTCGTTATAAATTGAGAAATGCTTTTTGGGTAATAAAGAATCGAATGCTGCTAATGTGGGCCATTTATGACCAAATCACTTACTCTGATATTTCTTACTAACTTTATAACTGTAAATTCAAACTACTTTTTTCTGGAAATTTTCACCAAGAAAATAATTTTACTTCACTTCATTTAATTGCACAGAGATGAATTTATATTGACATCATCTGGTTGTGCATTTATCCTAAATTAATTTAATTTCCTTCGTTGCATTTGGCTTAAATTTGGTGCTAATTATTTCTTTTGATTTCATTCAATAAGAAAAAAAAACGATTTAAATGTAAATTGACAAATGAGCGAGTAACCGATCAAATATGGCCTAGCGGAAACTATTCTAAAGAATAATGCATCGAGGATGCTAAAAGCTAACGCAGCATTTCCATATACTGTATGAGGCCACAAAAACCGGCTGCATGCGTAAAAAGTGATACTTAAATGTTAGTTGCAATATCCGTAGAGTTTCAAAAATATAGAGTGGGGGAAATATGTGAACCAGTAATTGTTTAACATTGTATTTCCTATGTTTTTTCTAAATATCGAACGTTTCACAGGTTAAATAAATATTACCCATCTAATATTGGAATGAATGTTCATATTCATCTGAGGGAGCTTGTTGGAGTATACAAGCATTGCAAATAATTTATAATGTACGTGTGGTGTAACACCAGCTAGGGAAAAGGAATGTTCAATATTTCTTGATATTCTTCAGGTTTTATCTTATAAAGTGGGAACCTAAGTATCAAGACCTCAGTTATGCATACATTGTGTAAAACAAAACTTGTAATGTAACATTCAGATGATCAGTTGCTTGCGTTTAAGGCATGCCTGTTACAGAATGGCAGGAGAACATCTTCAGCCCTTACACTTGCTGCACTTTACTAATTCTTTCCTCGACCTTTAAAGATTATCATTTATTGTAATCAGCTGTGAACGGAAGACCGCCACTCTGATGGTCAGCTAAATCTTCGTACAGTGCCCTAGTCGTCACATCAGCGCCCCTCCGTTCGCCCCGCAACCCGAAACCCTCCGCGGGACAATTAACTTCGGACCATCTGCTGGCCGCTGCTGCTGGTCGTCACGGTAGATCTGCGCTGCACCCGGCCCCGCAGTCGCCGCTCTGGAGGTGTGTTGCTGGTGAGCTGCGCGGTGGCTGGCTGGTGGTGCCGGGGGCGACTTGACTTGAGACTTGACGACCCACATGTGACTGGCATGTAACTAATGCTAAGCTTCGTGCTTACATAACTATTACTTGCCTTTTGTGCCCACATAACTATTATTAGCCTTGTGTGCTAACATAACTGCAACTATTACAAGCCTTTTGTGCTTACATAACTATATCTATTACTAGCTTTTGTGCTTCCCTAACTATAACTTTTACTGGCCTTTTGTGCTTCTCTAACTATATATTTTACTGGCCTTTTGTGCTTCCCTAACTATAACTTTTACTGGCCTTTTGTGCTTCTCTAACTATAACTTTTACTGGCCTTTTGTGCTTCTCTAACTATAACTTTTACTGGCCTTTTGTGCTTTCCTAACTATAACTTTTACTGGCCTTTTGTGCTTCCCTAACTATAACTTTTACTGGCCTTTTGTGCTTCTCTAACTATAACTTTTACTGGCCTTTTGTGCTTCCCTAACTATAACTTTTACTGGCCTTTTGTGCTTCTCTAACTATAACTTTTACTGGCCTTTTGTGCTTCTCTAACTATAACTTTTACTGGCCTTTTGTGCTTTCCTAACTATAACTTTTACTGGCCTTTTGTGCTTCTCTAACTATAACTTTACCGGCCTTTTGTGCTTCTCTAACTATAACTTTTACTGGCCTTTTGTGCTTCTCTAACTATAACTTTTACTGGCCTTTTGTGCTTCTCTAACTATAACTTTTACTGGCCTTTTGTGCTTCCCTAACTATAACTTTTACTGGCCTTTTGTGCTTCCCTCACTATAACTTTTACTGGCCTTTTGTGCTTCTCTAACTATAACTTTTACTGGCCTTTTGTGCTTCCCTAACTATAACTTTTACTGGCCTTTTGTGCTTCCCTCACTATAACTTTTACTGGCCTTTTGTGCTTCTCTAACTATAAATTTTACTGGCCTTTTGTGCTTCCCTAACTATAACTATTATTATTCATTTGTGCTCACATAATTATAATTATAGCTATTGCTATTCATTGTACTTATATCTTAATTACTAGCTTTTTGTGCTTAGATAACTATAAATACTGCTAGCCTTTTCGGCTTATATAACTTTAACTATTACTAGCGTTACTACCATCCCCTTCCATAAATAACCTAAAACCAATCTTTTAAGTACCCCACCAGGCAGCGGGTGATGGTGTAAGGACTGGAGGTCCTTGGGGCCTCCAGCTACGCGGTGACCAACATGCAATGCGACTCCCGGGCGGCTTCTGTTTAAGAAAGGATCCCTCCCTTTGTTTTCTCCCAGCTGTCTCTATTTAATTATAGCCAATTAAATTACTCCCAGCTGTTGGTTACTTTCATTCCATTCCTTCTCCAAACTCTATCGTAACATTAATCGAAGAGCTGAGGATGTCTGAGTGTATGAGCACTACCGCCATTTGTGACGGCACGGGTATTTGTCCTAGTGGTCATATCCGAAACAACAGGTACGCACCAAACTGTAACGCCTCACTTCAGCGTCCTGGTCACGACCTGCACAACACCCGCACGTCCAATTAACGCTCGCCGTTTGTGCAAGAAACACGAGACTGGCGATGAACTAACGGAACTCGAGTTCAGATGGTGCCAGAAGCGCGAGAAGGGCAAAGGACCAACGGTACTCGAGTTCCGTTGGTGCCAGAAGCACGAGGATAGCAATGGACCAACGGTACTCGAGTTCAGATGATTTCAGAAGCACTAAGATGGCAATGGACCAACGGTACTCGAGTTCCGTTGGTGCCAGAAGCACGAGGATGGCAATGGACCAACGGAACTCGAGTTCCGTTGGTGCCAGAAGCACGAGGATGGCAATGGACCAACGGTACTCGAGTTCCGTTGATGCCAGAAGCACGAGGATAGTAATGGACCAACGGTACTCGAGTTCAGATGGTGTCAGAAGCACGAGGACGGCAATAGACCAACGGTACTCGAGCTAGTACCGGTACAGGTTCCGGTACTAGCTAGTTCTAACCAAAAATCAAACCCTCTATCGAGCGAGCACAAAACGAAAGTCGCCTCAATTCATAACGACCTCAAAACACTTGTTACAGGGAACATAGATGCCAGGGAGATCATGTCTCTCCAGAATATGTATAAGTTTAACATACTAGTACAGAACACAACACACATGCGAGCTTTGATGTGCGCGACACCTGCGCGTGTGCTGTGGGCGGAGCAGGTGTTCTGGAGCGAAATGAGGGGCGGTGAGCGGGAGCTGCGGCTTGTAGAAAGCCGCGCTCTGTGTTGAGTGGTGCTGAGTGTGTGGTGCTGTGTGGTGTGTGGTGGCCTGGTGTCTCTAGTTGGAATCTCTGTCCTCATCTATTTTGTTTCTACGCCGTATTTGTGAGGGTTCAGTTTGAGGAAGTATTGAACGACCCGAAATGATTAAGGATGGCGTTCCCTTATGGACCTTTTTTATTATTAAGCCTAGAGCAATGAAATTTGGTATACTGATACGAAATGCATTTAGAATCGTTCTTCTTCTATAAAAAATGCGACTTTTTGTAAAGAAAACGAGGTATTCATAGAAAACGGTGTTTTTCCAAATGCATCTTTTCTCACAGTTTTCAACCAACAGTGATGATTTCGGTATCATTGGATGCAAAATATTCTGTAGATTATGGGGTGTAAACAGGGAATCTCTAAATTCATAATGAAAATTAAAAAAAATTCGAGGGGCCATTTATTGTAGGAAATTTTCTTTTGCGACGTCACAACTTTCGATCGTGACAAATTTCGAAATAGCCCTTTACACCCTATAATTTATACACTCTTCTGCATCCAATGATACCAGAATCATCACTGTAGGTTAAAAACTGTGGGAAGAGATACATTTTGAAACCTCACATTCCGATCCTCCAAAAAAGGAAAATAGGTAAACATAAAAAATCTCAATTTTTCTTCGTTATTATTTGTGTGGTCAGCTAGGACCCTTGAAATCATAATACAGTAATAAAAAGACATAGAATATGACATAAAAACGTCGCGCCGTGAAGAAACAGCTTAGGGGGAGATGGAACACGATAAAACAACACTTCCCATTCCCCACTCCCATTCTTCAAACTCCCGTAGCGGGCGAACGAGCTAACGTACGAACTTCATTTTTTCACAGGATGTACCTGACCTCTTTCAACTCCGATAGCAGCTAAAATATATTTTCGCCCTCATTTCAAAATTCTGGGGTGACGGTCCCCTTAATACCGATGAAAGTTGGAGTTAAAACTAAGGCTTCTTCAAAGCTGTGACGACATTTTCTTTATTCCTTGCTGTTTATTGAAAGGTGACAGGTTGAAGGAATGAGTTACCTCCCAGAGAATTTAGGGTTTTCCTTTTTTAAGAGAAAAAGCGTATAATAATTTTTTATATGAATGTGCAATTACTGTGAAGTGGTCAAACAGTTTTAACAAGACACTGTTTGTTAAGGAAAAAGTAAATTATGTTAGATATTACCTTGCCCACAAAAAATATTGGGGAAAACATTTCTTAAGCTTTAGAAAATTTACAAAATCTGTAGATTTTTTTAATTGAGGAAATTGAAAAATAACTTGAAATAATGGTGACTGCCACACCTCGGTCTCCATTTGTTGTTAGTTACAGTTGATTTTTTTAAATTATTGTAAAAATTACTATTATTGCAAGTATTATTAACAATGCAATATTAATTTGTTAACTAATAATAGTCAGAGCAAAAAAGTCTTTTAGAATTATTATTACAAGAGGATCAGTAACTTGGATGCTATTGGCTGTGAATATGTCATCTCCGTGCATAGCAATAAGATTATTGATGAAAAAGATAAAAGGCAGAGTTTACCAAAATAAGAATATCACAAATATGGAAATACTTCATTATAAAACAAATAATATCAATCATTGAGTCTTTTTAACCCCTTCTGAAGTCCATTACTGGACTTTGCTAATGGCTGTAGGGAATTACGGGAGAAGATCCAGTCCATTACCATCCTCGTGCTTCTGGCACCAACGAAACTCGAGTACCGTTGGTCAATTGCCATCCTCGTGCTTCTGGCACCAACGGAACTCGAGTAGCGCTTGTTCATTGCCATCCTCGTGCTTCTGGCACTAACGGCGAGCGCTAATTGGACGTGCGTGTGTTGTGCAGGTTGTGACCAGGACGCTGAAGTGAGGCGTTACAGCATGGCACGTACCTCGATGTTGGTGGCACTGGTGGTGGTGGCGGTGATGGTGATGGTGAGTGGTGGTGGTGGTGGTGAGTTGTGGAGGTGTTGGTAGTATTGGTGGTTGTGGTAGGAGTGGTGGTGGTGAGTGGTGATGGTGGTAATGTTGGCACTGGTGGCGGTGGTTGGTGGTGTCGGCGGTGGTGATGAGTGGGTGGTGGTGGTGGTGGTGCTGGTGGTGGTTGTAAGGAAAGGCTGTTGTATTGGTGGTGAAAATTTTGGTTAGGAAATGTAGGAGACTTTTAATGAAGGGATTCTGTCAATTTAAAGTTGAATAATTCACTGGTCAACAAATTTGTTAAAAGATATTAGTTGATTCTTATGTATTTTCATTCAGTGAATCCAAATATCACGTTGAAAAATGTGTTTTGGCTACAGGTTCAAAAAAACGAGGCTTGCGACATTTGATTAATTTATTGTAATATCCAGTATATTTCATTATGTTTTAAACTCTAATCCATATTTAATCTCTGCTTTTGTACAGCAAAAACACCTTCTGTGACTGATAAAACAATACCGAGGGCAGAGAGACTGAGCGTAGTGAGTAATATACACGTCCACCAGCCTGTATGAACGAGTTGAGACATGTAGGCGTATCACGAAAAGTATAACTACCAAACAATTTTAACCATGGTATTTGTTACCAGCAATCTAAAATTATATGGAAAATGCTACTTTGGTCTCCGAAGCATTTTAGTTGTTGACCCGTTTAATCATTCTTTTTCTCAGGGTTCCTGACATGACATTTGTCACGACAGCTACAAGCGCAGTTACCCGGTTGTGGTGCAGTTCACCGCGTGGGATAAAGTAGATCATTTTGGAGTAGTAGATCTTTCATGAGGAGTTGAAAAAGTTCTTCATTTGAACGACGGGATAAAAAGGACAATTAAATTTATTTTCACCTGAAGGTAAATTTTTCTGAAATAATATATACCAGGTATTATATGTGCTTAGAAGCAACTGTTCTGTTTGAGAAAAATTAATTCTTGTCAAAATTTATAGAAAATTTAGCCACAAATTGCACATTTTTACAAAGTGAACATGCAATCATACACTCGAATCTCTCCAAAACATGTAATCAATGGATGTATTCCTTAAACAGCATGTAATCTTACAATAACATGTAATCAATATCATGTGAACCTTCAATAAAATTTAATCAATAACATGGAATTTTTCAAAAACATGTAATCAATAACATGTGAACCTTCAATGACATGTAATCCTTCAATAAAATGTAATCATTCAATCACATATATTCCTACAATACCATGTAATCAATAAGATATACTTCCTCAATAACATGTAATTTTTAAAAAACGCTTTGAAGTAAATGTGTGTTTAATTTGAATCGAGACATTAGATACTCGAACGTGCACAGAAACCTGCATGTAGGTTCTTGCATATAAATTGAAGAAACCTGCACTTCAAAAACCAAACTATCGTTTACATTCAGCAGTGTGTTGAGTTCAGAACTGCTTGTTTGAGACGCTTGCTCTGCAGGACAGATGACCGATAGCTGATGTCTTCCGCACGTGGCCTTTACGTGGACGCCCTCCTAGTGTCTATTAGTGGCCCCAGTGACACTAGTGTCTTCACTAGTGGCACTAGTAACCATAGTGTTCTCACTATTGGCACTGGTGTCCTCACTAATGGCACTAGTGACACTCGTGTCCTCACTAGTGGTTGTGACACTGGTGTCCTCACTAGTGGCACTAGTGACCCTAGTGTCCTCACTAGTGGCACTAGCTAGTGATTCCAGTTTCGTCACTTGTGGCATAAGTCATCAGTTGCTTCCTTTACGCAGGCAGAGGTGGCGGCGAGGCATGCGGAGTTACGTCTAAGTTTACCGAACAATTCCCCGCGGCCTACGTGAGTTATGTCTATGTGAGCTATGTCTATGTGAGTTATGTCTATGTGAGTTATGTCTATGTGAGTTATGTCTATATGAGTTATGTCTATGTGAGTTTTGTCTATGTGAGCTATGTCTATGTGAGTTATGTCTATGTGAGTTATGTCAATGGGAGCTGTGTCTATGCTAGTAATTTCTGTGTGAGTTATATCTATGTGAGCTATGTCTATGTGAGCTGTGTCTATGTGAGTAATTTCTGTGGGAGTTATATCTATGGGAGCTATGTCTATGGGATTTTTGTCTGTGTTCATACTTTCATGATATGGACGTGCATATCACGTAAATTCATCAATTCCGAACAGAAGCTCAAATTCGCCTCAAAACTGCTCCTCAGCCGTGCCTTACTGTACTCCTCAATTTAACGTAAGTTAACACCCAACATCTGCACAGTTTAGGGCAGTAAAGCTCGCAGTTCAACGCAGTAACGTCCCCGTGAGGGCAGGTTGCCACAACATCTCACAGTGTACGTAGATGGCAGTCGAGGTTGCCGCATGACTGCGCAAACATGCCCTACTTCAAGCAGGATATTTCTCTCGTAGGAGCTAATGCGGTCAAGTGGGCATATTTGCGCAGCCGCTGCCAGTCGCGGGAATGCGGTGTTGATTAACTGCGGCATACTCCCGATCCCTTCGGTATTTTTGAGATATTTAGCAACAGACTCACTTAATTAGACATGAAAGTATGGACCATTTTCATTGCTGGTGCCATATTTACCACGTAGTTGCCCACTCAGCTTTGTACAATGAAGGAACTGACTAATTTCATTTTGCTGATGCCACCACGCTATTTTCAGAAAATGTCCAATACTTGATGGAGAAATTGCTTGCTTGCTGCCGGAGCCCAGCAGTTGCTTCTCTTCAAAATACTGCAAAAAAGGCGACGAATGCTGCAAAACAAGTTGTCACTATGATTGTTATAACGAAAAGACTGGTTACTACAGAGGAACGTGAGTTAGTAATGGCTATGAATGTTACAGCGAATAAAAATAATGCTACAGTGGAACGTAAGTTATCACATTCTTTCAACTCGCAGCCTGTGGCCGTCATCACCAACCAACACGCCATGTTGTGTGCTCAACCAGACCGTGAGGAGGAACAGCTGGCTTCAAAATAGCTCCCTTTTGGTCTCTGTGTTCGTGCCACCTGTGCGCTGATCTCCCCATGCGGAGAGTGGCGCACACACGGCCTGGTCCAGCCAAGTGGGGGTCACGATATGGGCTGGGAACCAAACTTCGTGTAGGGATAGTGATGTCTGTGACGGGCACTTACAGAATGATTTTATGATGAGTTGGGTTAACTTTACTTGTAGGAGATATGAGCACGTATCGATTTTAAAAAAATTGTAGTCATTCTGTAGTATTCAAGTGTCCAGTTCACGGGGTTGAGGCAAAGACCTGGCGAACCAAGAAAGTATACAGGCAAGTAAGAACACATAAACCAAGCAAGTAAAAAAAATACACCTAGAAGGGAATTTAGCCGCAAGTGAACGAGAAAACAACCAATAAAGCAAGCAAACTAGAGAAAAAAGCGAACGAGTGAAAAAAAGAAACAAACAAAAATCAAGCAAGCAATAAATTGAGCACTGTTTTCAAGGAATATTTTCTTAAACTCTGAACCCATTTCTTCCTCCAGCAAGAAACTGTGTCCCCCGTGGCCAAACCCGTTCCCTGGTTGTAATTTGTCCAACGAGCAGTGAAGTGCAACGAAGCCGTGCAGTGATGATCGAGCGTGCTGCAGGGACATCTGCGGCTCCTTCTGTTACCTTGGCGAGGTAATGTTACCCTTGTGTCACCCTGGAGAGGCAATGTCACCCTTCTGTTACCCTGGCGAGGTAATGTTACCATTCGGTTACCCTGGTGAGGTAATGTTACCCTTATGCTACCCTGGAGAGGCAATGTTACCTTTCTGTTACCTGGCGAGGTAATTTTACCCTTGTGTTACCCTGACGAGGTAGTGTTAATCTTCTGTTACCCTGGAGAAGTAATGTTACCTTTGTGTTACCCTGGTGAGGTAATGTTACCCTTATGTTACCCTGGCGAGGTAATGTTACCCTTGTGTTACACTGGCGAGGTAATGTTACCCTTGTATTGCCCTGGCGAGGTAATGTTACCCCTGTGTTACCCTGGAGAGGTAATGTTACTCTTGTGTTACCCTGGCAAGGTAATGTTACTCTTGTGTTACCCTGGCAAGGTAATGTTACCCTTGTGTTACCCTGGCGAGGTAATGTTACCCTTTTGTTACCCTGGCGAAGTAATGTTACTCTTGTGTTACCCTGGCGAGGTAATGTTACCCCTGTGTTACCCTGGCGAGGTAATGTTACCCTTGTGTTACCCTGAGGAGGTAAAAAATTCACGAGACAAATCCCTTTGCAAGAAATAACTCTCCGGTGTTCAAATTGTAGCCTAACTTCATTCAAACACAACAGCTAACGTATTCATGAAGGTTATAGCTAAATGTTAAAAGAGACTTGAGTTGTAGTTCGTTTCATGTCACTGGCATCATTCCATTCGATCAAAACAACATAAATTTGATAAAACAAAATTGTCTCAATTGTTCAGGGCGGAGTATATAAGTTTTTGTATGAGCACAGTATTCAAATTCCATACAGTCCAATTAGCCTAATTTGAGCGCAGCACACTGTACAAATTGAATAGAAGTATTGCGTCTGAATTTGACAGTAGTATTTTGTCTAAATTTGACAGTAGTATTGAATCCAAATTTGACAGAATCATACTATCCAAATCTCACGTCCTGCTTTCTTTTGTCTCCAGAGATTTCCCCTATAAGCCATCATGAAATAAATTTCCACGAAGTCGGGATTGATAAGGAGTCGTCCAGTGGAGAAGTGAAAGATTCGTTAACATCTTCTCGTATAACTTCGGATACAACCACAATTACCTTCCTGCGTTTCTTAAATTCCTCTTTGCTATGTGACTTCGAGTTCACACGCACTGTACTGCGCTGTACTTTACTGTACTGCACTGTACTGTAATGTACTGTACTGCACTGTACTGCACTGCACTGCACTGTACTGCACTGTACTGTAATGTAAACTGCAGCAAGAGTTTCATTCCCGTTCTCATATGTCTCCCCTATTCTGATGGATATTGCCAGCCCTCGCTTTCTTTCCGCTGAAGCCTTGCCTTCTGAAATAAAGGGAATTTTCTTCCGTTTGAAACGTTTTCTACTTAGGTTTCGGTTTTCTATATGACCCACAGTACGGTTGTTGTTAATTTTAATTCGTTTGTAATATCCTTGTTTTTTCTCTTAGTTCCTAGTTTTCTGCGAGACCCGTGGCTCGTTTTCTGTTAGTTTCCTAGTTTTCTGCGAGACCCGTGGCTCGTTTTCTGCTAGTTTGCTAGTTTTATGCGAGACTCGTTGCTCGTTTTCTGTTAGTTTGCTAGTTTTCTGCGAGACTCGTGGCTCGTTTTCTGTTAGTTTGCTAGTTTTCTGCGAGACTCGTGGCTCGTTTTCTGTTAGTTTGCTAGTTTTCTGCGAGACTCGTTGCTCGTTTTCTGTTTGTTAGTTTGCTAGTTTTCTGCGAGACTCGTGGCTCGTTTTCTGTTAGTTTGCTAGTTTTCTGCGAGACCCGTGGCTCGTTTTCTATTAGTTTGTTAGTTTTCTGCGAGACTCGTGGCTCGTTTTCTGTTAGTTTGCTAGTTTTCTGCGAGACCCGTGGCTCGTTTTCTATTAGTTTGTTAGTTTTCTGCGAGACCCGTGGCTCGTTTTCTATTAGTTTGCTAGTTTTCTGCGAGACTCGTGGCTCGTTTTCTGTTAGTTTGCTAGTTTTCTGCGAGACCCGTGGCTCGTTTTCTGTTAGTTTGTTAGTTTTCTGCGAGACCCGTGGCTCGTTTTCTATTAGTTTGCTAGTTTTCTGCGAGACTCGTGGCTCGTTTTCTGTTAGTTTGCTAGTTTTCTGCGAGACCCGTGGCTCGTTTTCTATTAGTTTGCTAGTTTTCTGCGAGACTCGTTGCTCGTTTTCTGTTTGTTAGTTTGCTAGTTTTCTGTGAGACTCGTGGCTCGTTTTCTGTTAGTTTGCTAGTTTTCTGCGAGACCCGTGGCTCGTTTTCTGTTAGTTTGTTAGTTTTCTGCGAGACCCGTGGCTCGTTTTCTATTAGTTTGCTAGTTTTCTGCGAGACCCGTGGCTCGTTTTCTATTAGTTTGCTAGTTTTCTGCGAGACCCGTGGCTCGTTTTCTATTAGTTTGCTAGTTTTCTGCGAGACCCGTGGCTCGTTTTCTATTAGTTTGCTAGTTTTCTGCGAGACCCGTGGCTCGTTTTCTATTAGTTTGCTAGTTTTCTGCGAGACCCGTGGCTCGTTTTCTGTTAGTTTGCTAGTTTTCTGCGAGACTCGTTGCTCGTTTTCTGTTTGTTAGTTTGCTAGTTTTCTGCGAGACTCGTGGCTCGTTTTCTGTTAGTTTGCTAGTTTTCTGCGAGACCCGTGGCTCGTTTTCTGTTAGTTTGTTAGTTTTCTGCGAGACTCGTGGCTCGTTTTATGTTAGTTTGCTAGTTTTCTGCGAGACCCGTGGCTCGTTTCTGTTAGTTTGCTAGTTTTCTGCGAGACCCGTGGCTCGTTTTCTGTTAGTTTGCTAGTTTTCTGCGAGACTCGTGGCTCGTTTTCTGTTAGTTTGCTAGTTTTCTGCGAGACCCGCGGCTCGTTTTCTGTTAGTTTGCTAGTTTTCTGCGAGACTCGTGGCTCGTTTTCTGTTAGTTTGCTAGTTTTCTGCGAGACCCGCGGCTCGTTTAGTTTGCTAGTTTTCTGAGTAATCGCAGCACGATTTCTGTCAGCCTTTCCTTATTTGTCTTACTCTCGGCACGTGTTCTACGACTTCATAGCTATGTGTGCTTCTGTTTTACACTTTGAAATTTATTATGACGAATTAGAAATTAAGTAAATTTCTTGACGTTTTACTTTCAAATTCCCAATGTTGTTGAAAAATGGCATCTACATTTTGAGCAGTTTCGTCAATTTTGCAAACGGGAGGATGAATTTTGTTTATTTACAAAGAGTCTGAGTTCTGTGGGGCTTTGTATGAGGTTAGCTCATTTTGTATGACTGAAATACTTATTTTGAGGGTAGCATTAATTCAGTTAATGCTTAAACGCTCAGTTCCATATAACCTCAAATAATGGGTTGAGTTTTAATGCAAACACTTAATAAAATATGAGTTCAAGTTCTGCGTTGTATTTTAATTCAAACACATGATGATGTTTAACCCTAGCATCCAACGAAGATCGTTTTCGCTTTTCTAGCAAGCATGAATACAAAATATCCGTTCTGAACATACCAAATTAACATCGCCTAAAATGATTTCGAAATAAAAATTAAAGATATTTTTTATCCTGTCTACTGAATATCTCTACCTGGATCAAGACAACTAGGAAAATATAACCGTATTCTTAACTAACCACAAATCTACCAGTCGTTCGTTACAATTACTACCGAGAGCAGCATTGTCTTCGTTAGAATTGTTTACTATAGTGTAAACATTTACTGAAAAGTCTGGAGAGACGCCAAGACGAACCCAAAGTTTACGGAGGAATATTTCAATTAACTATTGGCAGCATCATACACATATGACTCCCGCCCTTGCCTTGGGTGTAGTGCACGAGTGAGAGGTGTGCACTGCAGGTGTGTGCTGGGTACAGGAGAAGTAGATGTGAAGTACGAAGTACGGCATTCGTCGTTTTCAAATTCCTAACATCAGTGCCATGCACACAGCTGTGTGTCGGTTTGGTGGACAAAGAAAAGGCTTCAGTTGTAATTAACTGGCAGAAGCTAGGATTTTGAGTTCAGAGCTATTGAGAGTTTTAGACTACGAGTGTTCCATCTGCCATTGTATCCGATAACCTATTGTGACGTTTGAACAAAGAACTTGTCCTGGTATTTGGGTTGTTTTATACGATGCTGAGCCTGACTATTCGGCTACCCACGCTGCAACGACATTGTGATGTTTGGATAAATTTGTTCAGAAAAAACTTAATGAGAATCTAACGAAATTATTCGTAGATCAGCCTTCGTTTGGTAACCTTTGCTGAAATCCCTTACTCGTTCGGTGGGACGAATATTGTCTGTTTAAATATTCTTGGCTTTCATTTTATGTTCAATAGTTTAGTTCATCCTTCTTCAATAAAAGCTGATCCTCATTTCTGATAAATTTGTAATGAGTGAAAACCTGGTTTCTTACGAGCGTTAAATTTTACGAAATAGTTCAGAACAACAAATCCTCGCTGATGTAAGAACTCGTTCTTCAATGAGTGTTCTATAGATATATAGAACACTCATTGAACAGTCATACATGTAAATACATATGTATGAAGAAATAATAGTCTTCGAGATTTAAAGGTTTAATTTAATTTCATGTTAAAATATAGCATTTAATGTTCAATTTGGAATTGTTAGAGGAAGTCTCAGATACATCGTTGAAAACAGGAAAACTGTAATATCGAAAAATTCCGAGTACAAATATTATGGAAGTCATAATTCTGTGGCACGCCCATGGAAAATGGGGCTACAACTAAACACGTGCGCTTCTTCTCATGTGCGACAATGAAGAGCCAGTAATTGTGCACCACCTTAAGTAATTGAAGGTTGTTCAGAACGGCTAAAAGGGCTAAAAAAATGGCAAGTTATACTGGACCGTTGCCAATAAATGAAAGCATTTTGCTGTTCACCTCTAGAGCATTTAACGAGTATTCCTCACATTCCATAGCATAAAACGGTCTTCGAAATTTTCCCTGTACACCCACACATCCGCTCTCAGAGATATTTCTCTCTCATATTAACTATTCCCTCATATGTGTTGATGTTAACGAACAGCTCACACATTCGTGGTCGATTAAGAGAACAGAGTTAGTTTTCCTAGCTTTCATGCTTTCGATAAGGAAATCGTGTTAAAAGATACTAAAATTCGAGTAATTGTTGTCTCGAAAAAGTTCTATTTCGTTTTTGCTTAGGCATGCTACGGGCACAAGATATTTCTACTTTCGCGTCTGCTAGGAAAACAAAGATTTTGCTTGTGAATTTTTGGATGCAAGGGTCGACAAGTTTCTTTCTTGTTTGAACTAAAATTAAACTTAGAGTTTGTTCTTAAACTCAACTCATTATTTGAGCTCAAGTTGAATTCAATGTTTGAAGTTTGAACTCATCACTGGTATACTTGAGTTAATTCAAGTTTACTCAAGTTGAACTCATGTTAAATATTGCCTTTCACTTGAGTTCAAACTCTTAGTATTAACTAAAATTAAACTTAAGAGCTGGAACTCAAGGTAAACAAAATGTGAACCTCGCACAAAATCAATGTATATTATCGTTAAAAGCATTTCAGTCAAAAAACATCCACATTGCGGTTCTCACAGGAGCTACAGTGATGCAATATGCCACTGAACGTAGACTTCAAAATAGAAAATGTTTTAAAAAAAAATTTAAAAATTACAAAACATTGAGAAGCCATTTTGAGAGTCTATTTTGAAAAGATATTTTGAGACTATTTCCAGAAGATATTTTGAGAGACGATTTTGAGAAGCTCCTTTAGATGCCATTATGAGAGGCTATTCTTAAAGGCTATTTTACCAGCCACATTCAGCAAGTGGGAATGAAACACAGAGAATAAAACTTTACGTTTTACTCACCATCATAGAACCTTAAGTGTAAGAGAGAAGCCTGCCTAATTTTAACGCAATAGAAAAAGTGCAGAGGGCCAAACAGTGACCGAGTGACTTGACAAAAACAAGCTGCGGCTGCACAGAAAACTAGCAAACTAACAAAAAACGAGGAATGGATTGCGTAAAAGAAGTAAAACTTGTCAGGGATCATTCAGAAAAACGAAGGACTGATAGAAAATAAACCATTAAGTAAAAATTGTCATTATTTACGAAGGCAAGGCGTCAGCGGCCAGATACGAAGAAGAACAACATTAATCTGAACAGGGTCAATAATGAGAGCGCGGGCTGAGCGATTTGATGTAAATAAGCCCGTCACTGCAGTGTACAGTACAGTAAATTACAGTAGAGTGCAGTAAAGTACAGTGCAGTAAAGTACAGTACTGTTCAGTACAGTGCAGTGCAGTAAAGTAGAGTGCAGTACAGTACAGTGCAGTAAAGTAGAGTGCAGTACAGTAAAGTACAGTACAGTGCAGTAAAGTAGAGTGCAGTACAGTAAAGTACAGTACAGTACAGTACAGTAAAGTAGAGTGCAGTGCAGTAAAGTACAGTACAGTGCAGTAAAGTAGAGTGCAGTGCAGTAAAGTAGACTACAGTACAGTGCGTGTGAAGTCAAAGTCAAAACAAAAACCGAACAGCCCACAACACGAAGTTATATGTGTAGTGGTTTTGAAGTTGCACGAGAAATTAATTTCTTGTTTTTCCTCTGGACGATTCCTCAGCAATCCTGACTTCACCAGGACTCACTCAGCGATAAGCTCCGGAGGATTTCTCTGTAGACATAAAACTGAGATTGGAGAGTATTCTTACGTCAAATATAGAGTCTGCTTATGTTAAATTTGAAGAATATGTTCACGTCAAATAAAGAGATTTCCTTTGTCATCATTGTTAGAACATGTTTATATATATATATATGTCAATCTATGAGGAAAATATTTTTACCTCACATTTGGCCAGTTTTGTTACATATAAATAAATACTGAGCACCAACATCCATTGGAACACTCCGCCTTGACCCATTTAGACTATTTTCCTCGACCAAAATTTAGCAAAATTTAACCCCTAACTTTGAACCAATTTTTAGGGACGGATTCTTGTAGCATTTAGCTATAATGTTCTCACACATCTCAGCTATTGGGCCTGACTAAATTCAGGCTACAATTTGATCACCAGAAGGTTATTCTGTGTGAAGGGTTTTCTTCCGTGAACCCATGCATTACCTCGCCAGGGTAACAGAAGGGTAACATTACCTCACCAGGGTACCAGAAGGGTAACATTACCTCGCCAGGGTACCAGAAGGGTAACATTACCTCGCCAGTGTAATAGGAGGGTAACATTACCTCGCCAGGGTAAAAAAAGGGTAACATTACCTCGCCAGGGTAACAGAAGGGTAACATTACCTCGCCAGTGTAACAGAAGGGTAACATTACCTCGCCAGGGTAACAGAAGGGTAACATTACCTCGCCAGGGTAACAGAAGGGTATCATTACCTCGCCAGGGTAACAGAAGGGTAACATTACCTCGCCAGGGTAACAGAAGGTGCCGCAGTTGTCACTGCAGCAAGTCTGACCCACACGGCACTGGCTATCTGCGTTGCATAGCTCCAGGAACCTCTTGCAGGCAACGCCAGTGTCCACCGGCGGGCAGGGTCTGCTGATGGATGTAGACATGCGTGTTGAGTACAATACAATTATTGAAATATGAGTGTGCACGGCCCGTCAAAAATTACGGGATTTGAAAGTTTCCTCTAATTATCTTGCAGATGTGGATGCCCAACAAATATATCCATCCCAACAGTAGCCGCCATTAAAATATTCTTGTACTTGTGCACTGGTGAAACTCGTATCACAGATACGGTTATTGAACGTCCTTGTGAGCGTCACAGAGGGACGAAAAGAGCGAACTGGTCGTAGACTGGTCACGTGAGCATAATTCACCCACACAAACAATTTTTACACACACAAAATACACACACACCCACACAACTTACATGGGGTGCGATGGGATGCGGCGAGCTATGAGCTCCGTCGCTGCCGCTACCGCCTGCTCAATAACACAAAATTATATCAATAAGCTTCACCCCAACGAAAGATCAAATTATGTACGAAAGACAGTTTTGAAAGACTCCATTGAGCTAAATGCGCAGAGGACATCTCTTGTCACTTTTTGTGCCGTGGCAGAATTTTGGGAGCAAGAGAAACACCGTGTAATGTTAACCTGAATGTTTCATAATGGCAGGTCACAGGCGATATATGTATTTGATGAAAATAGACGATTAGAAATTAACAGTTCCCTTTCACAAGCTTTGTGTTTGGTGGAAATAGACGGTTGGGAATTGATAATTCCAGATCACAAGCGTTGTGCTCTGAGAAAACAGACAACTGTAAAGATACTCGTAGAATGTTATCGATTGGTGAATGGAACAACATGTGATCACTCTCTTTGTTTATGTATTGTCTACATACGCTGTGAACCCAGAGCGTGCACAATGGACAATGACTAAGTACAGAAGAATAGACAATGAAGCACAATGCGCTCCAAATGGGCAATAATTACAATGGTAAGTTGTTTGTATAGTGGGTGCAAGATATATTTTGTATGTGTGATAGATTTATTTTCTGTAGAATATTTACAATATATGTACCATACAAAGAGCTTACACTGTGTACACTAAACAAATGTAAACAAGAAATACAAACAGTAAATATAAGCTATGTATGCATGTTCGATGGGCACATTTTGCACGAATATATTTGAGTAGATGTACAACAAACACATCTACTGATTGGACCTTACTCTACGCTCTAGTCGTTCAAGTCCAAAATATGTAATTTTTCTAAATACCTACTTCTTTTGCGCATAGGATATGCACAACAAAGCTCTAGCAAACACACTCTTCAGGAAGATCCAACTTAATTTGTCCTCTCAGGAAGTTTGACCTCCACAATATTTCCACAAGTTTGACCTCCATAATATTTCACCAAATTTGACCTCCATAATATTTCACCAAGTTTGACCTCCATAATATTTCACCAAGTTTGACCTGAACACAGTTTTCACAGGTTTGACCTCCATAATATTTCCACAAGTTTGACCTCCACAACATTTCCACAAGTTTGACCTCCACAATATTTCCACAAGTTTGACCTCCACAACATTTCCACAAGTTTGACCTCCACAATATTTCCACAAGTTTGACCTCCACAACATTTCCACAAGTTTGACCTCCATAATATTTCCACAAGTTTGACCTCCACAACATTTCCACAAGTTTGACCTCCATAATATTTCCACAAGTTTGACCTCCACAATATTTCCACAAGTTTGACCTCCATAATATTTCCACAAGTTTGACCTCCACAACATTTCCACAAGTTTGACCTCCACAACATTTCCACAAGTTTGACCTCCACAACATTTCCACAAGTTTGACCTCCATAATATTTCCACAAGTTTGACCTCCACAACATTTCCACAAGTTTGACCTCCACAACATTTCCACAAGTTTGACCTCCATAATATTTCCACAAGTTTGACCTCCACAACATTTCCACAAGTTTGACCTCCATAATATTTCCACAAGTTTGACCTCCACAATATTTCCACAAGTTTGACCTCCACAATATTTCCACAAGTTTGACCTCCGCAACATTTCCACAAGTTTGACCTCCATAATATTTCCACAAGTTTGACCTCCACAACATTTCCACAAGTTTGACCTCCACAACATTTCCACAAGTTTGACCTCCACAACATTTCCACAAGTTTGACCTCCACAACATTTCCACAAGTTTGACCTCCACAACATTTCCACAAGTTTGACCTCCACAACATTTCCACAAGTTTGACCTCCACAACATTTCCACAAGTTTGACCTCCATAATATTTCCACAAGTTTGACCTCCATAATATTTCCACAAGTTTGACCTCCACAACATTTCCACAAGTTTGAACTCCACAACATTTCCACAAGTTTGACCTCCACAACATTTCCACAAGTTTGACCTCCACAACATTTCCACAAGTTTGACCTCCACAACATTTCCACAAGTTTGACCTCCACAACATTTCTACAAGTTTGACCTCCACAACATTTCCACAAGTTTGACCTCCATAATATTTCCACAAGTTTGACCTCCACAATATTTCCACAAGTTTGACCTCCACAACATTTCCACAAGTTTGACCTCCATAATATTTCCACAAGTTTGACCTCCACAACATTTCCACAAGTTTGACCTCCACAACATTTCCACAAGTTTTACCTCCAGAACATTTCCACAAGTTTGACCTCCACAACATTTCCACAAGTTTGACCTCCACAACATTTCCACAAGTTTGACCTCCAGAACATTTCCACAAGTTTGACCTCCACAACATTTCCACAAGTTTGACCTTCACAACATTTCCACAAGTTTGACCTCCACAACATTTCCACAAGTTTGACCTCCATAATATTTCCACAAGTTTGACCTCCACAACATTTCCACAAGTTTGACCTCCATAATATTTCCACAAGTTTGACCTCCATAATATTTCCACAAGTTCGACCTCCACAACATTTCCACAAGTTTGACCTCCACAACATTTCCACAAGTTTGACCTCCACAACATTTCCACAAGTTTGACCTCCACAACATTTCCACAAGTTTGACCTCCATATAATTTCCACAAGTTTGACCTCCACAATATTTCCACAAGTTTGACCTCCACAACATTTCCACAAGTTTGACCTCCATAATATTTCCACAAGTTTGACCTCCACAACATTTCCACAAGTTTGACCTCCACAACATTTCCACAAGTTTGACCTCCACAACATTTCCACAAGTTTGACCTCCACAACATTTCCACAAGTTTGACCTCCACAACATTTCCACAAGTTTGACCTCCACAACATTTCCACAAGTTTGACCTCCATAATATTTCCACAAGTTTGACCTCCACAACATTTCCACAAGTTTGACCTCCACAACATTTCCACAAGTTTGACCTCCACAACATTTCCACAAGTTTGACCTCCATAATATTTCCACAAGTTTGACCTCCATAATATTTCACCAAGTTTGAGCTGAACACAGTTTTCACAGGTTTGACCTCCACAACATTTCCACAAGTTTGACCTCCATAATATTTCCACAAGTTTGACCTCCACAAAATTTCCACAAGTTTGACCTCCACAACATTTCCACAAGTTTGACCTCCACAACATTTCCACAAGTTTGACCTCCATAATATTTCCACAAGTTTGACCTCCATAATATTTCACCAAGTTTGAGCTGAACACAGTTTTCACAGGTTTGACCTCCACAAAGTTCCAACAAGTTTGACTTCCACAAAATTTTCACAAGTTTGACCATCATTATATTTTAACGCAGCGATCGCTTCGACAAAATTCTTATTTGACTGAAATGTCTATTCAGAAGCTGAACAGTTTAATGTCACAATTTTTTTGCAGCAATTTTAAGGGGACCGTCTACCCATAATAAAAGTTTGTCATTTTCCGTCGGATTTCTCTGAAATTTTTATCATAGGCGTAAAATTATACGATTTTGGGTAGCTCGTGTGTATTTGTAATTTGAATAGAAATTTGATTTTTTAAAAAACCTTAGAGAATGTGTATTTTGGAAAATGCATCTCCTACTACAATTTTGAAGTTACAGAATCGGCAATGCATTTTTTTAGGTAGCCTAATGTAATACTTAAGAAACATTGGAGTGAAATTTCGATTTTTTTATTCGTTGAATTTAGGACATTTTTCAAAAAATGCACTTTTTCAATTTTAACATTTTGTAGCTATTATAATTTTCAAACTAATCGTTTTTTCGAAAAATTCATACACAAATTTCTAGTTCTTTTCGAACCCTATATATTGGTATATTTATCATTCCTGTTCAAGACTGTCGGGAAATTAGCATTTCAAACGTCAACTACTTCAATTTTTCATGAGAGCCTGACTGACTCAACTGGCCGTGTAATGACGGAAGGGGCTGGCCTTTCGCATCTGCAGCAGACGAACGAACACACTTACAAAGCAGCGAAATATATTGTTAGCTTCAGAAAATATTCTTTACATGAGCAAAAAAATACAATTGATAATTTTTTGATTTTAGGGTAAGCCGGCTGGCTGGCTCTTCAGTAGCAGACGAACGAACACACTTACAAAGAAGTGGAATATATCGTTAGATTCGTAAAACAAATGCTGTAAAATGAGTTAAAAACAGCAAATTGATAATTTTTTAATAATTAGGGTAGATGGTCCCCTTAAGAATAATGTTTCCCCTGATTTGCTAGGCTACAAAATTTTCTCGATTCCGCAAGAAATGTGTATTCATGGTTTTAAGAATAGTTCACATCAATGTTTAATCTGAATCAGAAATGGTTTAATAATAATCGTTTTATGCTTACATATGTCTTTCGGTTCTCATATAAACCTTTATACTACTTACTACATGTTATTTATTTTAACGTACTGATTTGGAATAAAATTTACGAAATTTTCAAGTAATGTCAATAATTTCCTTAATCTGCCGTAAGTATTATTGAGTCTCATAACTTTCTTATGTATGATCCTTTATTTCTCCTTGCTTTTGCTGTCTCATTGATGTAGGGTTAAATCCCTCTCCGTAACGTGTCCCTTGTTCTCTGCTAAGTAATAGGTCTCGAGACTCCATGATAGTCTCTCACCGCTCCCAACTGGTCCCTCCATGCAAGAAACAACAGTCTTCATCTATCAGCAACAACAACAGCCATTTTCTACCACCTCCACTACCACCAATAACAACACCCACTCACAACCACCGCAACCACCACCACCACCACCAGTGCCACCAACACATACTCACCACCACCACCACCACCGCCAGTGCCACCAACACGTACTCACCACCAACACATACTCACCACCACCACCGCCACCACCACCAGTGCCACCTCCACCACTCACCACCACCACCACCACCACCACCAGTGCCACCAACACATACTCACCACCAACACATACTCACCACCACCACCACCACCACCACCAGTGCCACCTCCACCACTCACCACCACCACCACCAGTGCCACCAACATCGAGGTACGCGCCATGCTGTAACGTCTCACTTCAGCGTCCTGGTCACAACCTGCACGACACACGCACGTCCAGTTAACATTAATTACTTTGACTCAGAATAAAAGTTAAAGTCCGAATAAAAGAAATAAACCACATTTCCTCTCAGTGGACAAAAATATCGACTCTATAGGCCTTCCAGTGCCGACAGACTGCCACAAATTTGCCAAAAGTTGATGGTTCGCGTAAAAAGGAATGGGTCAACTTTTCTTAAATACCTACTTAACCCATTATGCTTTTAGAGAATTTTTCTAAAATGCTTCGAATTCTATTATGTTTATAGAGAACTTTTCTTAAATACCTTCTTAACCCATTATGTTTATAGACAACTTTTCTTAAATACCTTATTAACACATAACGTTTATAGAGAACTTTTCTTAAATACCTTCATAACCCATGCATTATGTTTAATTACTTTTCTTAATTTCCTACTTAACCCATTATGTTTATGAACAACTTTTCTGAAATATTATTTCACCCACTATTTTTGTAGGGAATTTTTGCTAATTTTACTACGTACTCTCCTTTCTTTTCGTAGAGAATTTTTCTTAGTTTCCCTCGTAACATCCACTTTTTTATAGAAAATTTTTCTAAATTTCCCTCGTACTCCCTAATGTGTTTACGAAGGAGCTGCATTGGACTCATTTCTACAGGTTCAATATTGATCATCATGTCCATAATCCTCATGCGTTTATTATGGATAGTTTTTAGTTTACTCAGACGTTAGTAGCAGACGATATCCATGATGCTCATACATTCATGACTGACATTCCCGAATTGACGATGTATTCATAAATATCAACATACAATCTCCCATACATAAGTTATCATATCCATGTTGGTGATGTTTTCGTAGACGAAGATGTCCAGTTGATTAATATTGATGTATTTATCATTAATATCTCTGTCTACGACATCCAAATTGTTGCTTTGTTCCAGATTGGCAGTACCAATTTTGGTGTTCTAGTCATCGTTGATAGAAACCACGTTACTGATGTATATTACATATATATTTATACATGTATTATGTATATGCTTACTTGTTCTGGGTGTCCACACTTCTCTTATGTTCACAATTTACTATCTGATAGTCAAATTTGCGATTTCAAGATAGTAAGGTACTGCATGTTATATTTATGAATAATGTTATATTGATGACTAATGGTATATTTATGAATAATGTTTATTTATGAATAATGGTATTTATATGAATAATTTTATATTTATGAATAATGTTATATTGATGAATAATGGTATATTTATGAATAATGTTATATTGATGAATAATGGTATACATAGGAATAATGTTATATTGATGCATAATGGTATATTTATGAATAATGTTATATTGATGAATAATGGTATACATAGGAATAATGTTATATTTATGAATAATGGTATATTATGAATGATGGTATATTTGTGAATAATTTTACATATATGAATAATGTTATATTTATGAATAATGGTATATATCTATATGGATAATAGTATATATATGAATAATGGTATATGAATGAATAATGGTGGATATCCATATGGATAATGGTATATATCTATATGAATAATGGTATACTTATGAAAAATTATATATTTATGAATAAAACATCCTATTCTCAGGAATCAGCAAATGAACTCCAACGAATAGGAACAAACAAGCCCCTCTGAAATATTTTCCCACGTTCAAATTAAAGGAATTCTAAAATACTTGTGGAATTTTTGAGGTCATTTGTCTTTTTGTTTTTTTGAGAGTTTTCGACTTATAGCTTTGTATTTTCATCAAATAGTATATGAAAGGCTCATTAATTATTAATCATAATTTTAGTGATTAATTGCGGTTTATCATTCAACTCAAAACTGGTCTCCATTTAACAGAAATGCAAAAGCAAAAGACGTCTTTCATGTACTAAAGTGCATATCGACTCGTTTGTGATTGCCTTGTTCTAACATAACTAATAATAGAAAGAAAAAAATTATTCCCAATAAAGATGATCCAAAAGAATCATTAGTTTTTAAATTATAACACCCAAGAATTCCTCCCTATCTCTGCGGGGTACGCACAGCTCTAACAACTAATTTCAATTACAGTCGAGATAATTTCACAGCGACCCTCTCGCAAACTGCCTTCGTAAATACACTGCGGTAACTCCCTCTTCAGTGAGGGAGAGCCACACACCACACACTTCCCCACACAACGCCACGAGGCGCACTGGCACTGTTTCCAAGTCCCAAGTCCCAACATGCGGGCCGGAGTGCCTGCCATGGTCTAACATGGTGCCTGCTGAGGCCCTGTTCACCGCCCGCGTCTTTAAACAATTTAAACAATTTATTTATCACAAGTGATACAGAAATAGATTGTTACTTACGTCTAATACAATGGTCAAACTTGAGCATAGCTACCTGTGGGCCCGAATAAGAGTAGCGACTTCTAGGGCATCCTACCATCAACGCCATTCTTGGGTGTACAAAAATGTTAAACCTAATTCACTTAACCTAGTTACGCATTAGACTGATCAATGAATTATTTCAATTGAGATTCGATGCTTAATTTTGCAAAGTATTTTATATGGGTTAGATTTTAAAAGTATATTCTAGAAACGACTTGAGAACAGACTGAAGATCATTGGTCTTTAAGTCAGTGATTCTCAAACGTAAACAAATTTATATTTTTCGAATAAAAACTGACGTATTTACCACAACAGCTGTGAATGTCAAAACTTCAACGAAAATACTTCAAAAACTTCATCAATTTTTTAGAGAAGGCCCCCGTCTGGTTTGACCAAGTCTTTTATCGATTGCTCCGCTGACAAGCAAATCTATAACAACTCGTATTGAAATTAGACCTCAATTGTGATTTCAATGAGAGAATCTCAATTAACTCAAAGCGTTCTGTGTGCATTAATGGACGGTGCAAAAACAGCATCATTTAAACTACATACTGTAAATAATTCTTACAAATAAGTGTCTGTTAGCAGCTGTCCGAGACATCAAAGAGAAATGAAACCAAAATTAAACAAAGAAATAAACAACAGGATAAATAAACGCGCATTGATTACGTAGGAAAAGTTTTAACAAACTCTGATTTTGAAGATAAAAATTTAGTGTCCACATCTGAGCAACTAATGCGGTTCGGAATACTCTCAGCAAGATTACATTGATCTAAGGGCTGCTGATGCCTGAGTGTACAAGCACCACCATCACTAGTGGTCATATGCATACCTATCCTGCATTGACTGCCAGTTTTCCTGAATGTCGTTAATAAATCACTCACATATTTTTCATTTTCTAAATGTTTCAATGAAAATTTCACACCTTAGTGGGTTTTATAAATGATACATTATGAGAAATTGCCACAATATTGTGTTCAAGATGAAAACAATTTGGTCGTTATTGGGATAAGAAAAAACCGTGCAGGGCTTCACTCTTCTTTCATACAAGACACAGGTTTGAAAATAACAAATGGAATTCGGTCTGACATGTACATCTGTATTCGAGTTAACTTATATCATTTTTTTCCACTGCATAAGTATTTTCAGTATTTCCAGATGAATGCATTGTGAGCATACGTAAAATCCTGCAGAGAGTAACATCTGACTGCCGCTGGACATGCTCTGCGTAACAAGAATCAGTTTTGTTCAATTTTGTTTAGCATGAACATGAGTGACGAACATATGTTCGTCTATCTGATACACCTGCGTCTTATATAGTTATCAACTGGACATAAAAAATATATACCTACGTTTATCACGAACATATGTGGATATACGAATTACCTGCAAGCTGGAAAAATCAAATGCTAACACATGTACAGATGCACATGTCTACACGTGGGGAGACGTGAGGCAGCACCTGTACGCAACACACGTGACAGATGCAAGTGATGCACCAACTTGTGTCTGTTTTTGTCTTTTTGATACTCGACTGAGCCTTGGAGTCGATTGGAGTCGATGTAGAATGTTATATCGCTTTTTTTCACGAAGAACACCAATAATTCATTACATTTATTCTTGCAATTACGGTCATTTTATTAACTTGCAAACATTATATACTATTATGAGTAAACTAGTACTAACTAGCGCTGTTCACCTAATGACATGGAGACATCAGAACAAACTTTTTGAAAACTATTCTCTCTCACATGTTGCGTGTGACTTGAAACGAGTTGCGTGTGACTTGAAACTAGTTGTGTGTGACTTGAAACGAGTTGCGTGTGACTTGAAACGAGTTGCGTGTGACTTGAAACGAGTTGTGTATGACTTGAAACGAGTTGCGTGTGACTTGAAACTAGTTGTGTGTGACTTGAAACGAGTTGCGTGTGACTTGAAACGAGTTGCGTGTGACTTGAAACGATTTGCGTGAGACTTGAGACGACTGCCTCAGTTGAAAAGGATTCCGGAAAAGGATGTTGAACGATACGGTGAGAAAAATCAAACACAACAAATGAAGTCAGTCACATATATTGAAACAATACCAATCCGTGCGAAGAAGCCCCACACTCAAATGAATCACTTAAGAGAAAATATCGTGCTTTTCACCTTGCAAACCTAAAATTCATGTAGTTTAGCATACATTAGGGCATCTACAAATAGATAAACTTGCAGAAAATGACAAAAAATTACGCAATTTATGTCATTGATGTGAGTGAAATTTAAAAATCTTCACCAAGCAGTTTCAAATGAGTCATTATGAGTTCAGGCGCTGTGTACTTAAGGAGGCTATGGACTATACCTTAACTATATCATACCAGTAGACATTCTAAGAAATATGAATCAAGTAACACTTCAGATATACTGAAGTAGTGCAGTCGTGTCCAGCTATTTGTTGTTACCCGCAGGTGCATGTAGGAATCTATCATTTTTCGAAGTTTTCATTTTGTACAGAAAGTCCATAATGAATTTGTTCTCGATATCACCAATACAGTCAATTTTCCATTTTCCCAATTGAAGTCCACTTCCGTCGAGGTCCCACAAGTCCCCTAAACTCCACACTGTGTCCTGGTGCGGGACAGGGAAACACGTCTCAATATTGATCACTGATAAATTTACGCAGGTGGTCTGATAGAATTCATATGTAATAATATTTAGTAAGGTGTGCTCTGACAAATGTACCTAAAATATCTGGCTACAAATTCATGAAGACATTTCCAGCGATCAGTATCTTAAATTTTGCTCTGCAGAAAAAGTAACCATAAAGTGCATCAAAACACATCATTCGTTGTTTCAAGTTATCGAGAAATAAACACTTGAAATCTCAAGAAAACCGCTTCAAATACATCAATTTAAAAAAAACGATAGCCCTAACACAAAAAAAAGTGAGTCCAAACTAGGTCCCAGGCCCAATTCTCTGCCCACGGTGTCCAGCCAAAGGTCCCGTCAGCCGGAGTAACGGATGATGCAGGCAGTGCCGCACGCCACGGGGCAGCACACTTCTCCTGCGCCACAAGGCTTCTTGCTGCTGCATTGCTCGAATAGTGAATCGCAGTCCACCAACTTTACTGGAGGGCATTTACCATAGCTGGAGGACGTCAAAGGAAAAACAATAAAAAATTATGCATCGAACTGGCTGCGAAAAATATTCAGAGTTGATGTGCACACCAATGATGGGGCTTATTTTTCTTCAAATAAAGAGACGGTTGCTCAAAATCAATTAGTTTCATGTGTGAAGCGTTGGCATCTATTAGCTTCCTAAAGATAGAGCAATGGAATTTTAAAATCTGTATGAGCTCATATCTCCACCAAGAGAAATAAATCCAAATGTAAGGTTAACCCCAACTCATCATTAAATATTTCTACAAGTGACCGTCACAGCATTACTATCCCAACACGAAGTTTGGTTCACAGCCCATATCGTGACCCCCACTTGGCTGGACCAGGCCGTGTGTGCGCCACTCTCCGCATGGGGAGATCAGCGCACAGGTGGCACGAACAAAGAGACCAAAAAGGAGCTATTTTGAAGCCAGCTGTTCCTCCCCACGGTCTGGTTGAGCACACAACATGGCGTCTTGGTTGGTGGTGACGGGCACAGCCAGCGAGTTGAAGGAATGTTACACATGGGTACATCCACAAACACAAACATATTTTCTCAATGCTCTGACAGCGGAATGAAAATGAAATAACTATTCTGCACTAAGTTCCATTTCTTAGAATTACTCACAAGATTCGTTTTCCAAATAAAACCTACTATGAAACTTGAAAAACGCCTGTAGAAACAGGCCTTAACTTTTCTGAAAACTACTCATATTATCAACTGCTTCATAGTTGTTGAAAAATGTAACACCTGCTCTCTAATCATATCCCAAT
The DNA here is from genome assembly GCA_030386875.1 of Morinoia aosen. Classification (NCBI taxonomy): domain Eukaryota; kingdom Metazoa; phylum Arthropoda; class Malacostraca; order Amphipoda; family Talitridae; genus Morinoia; species Morinoia aosen. The sequence continues at coordinate 14,748,789 of CM059562.1, forward strand.
TCTAAAAACTCGTTTGAATTCACAAAATTTAATTGATATAATTCTGTTCTTGGATCAGACATACGTTCCACAGTAGTACCGAGGCTTTTGGTAGTAACAATCGAAAGCACCACTAACTTACGCCCTGTATTAGTACCCAGTCTCTTCGTTGTAACAATCATAGGCACCACACACGTATGTTCCCATGTAGAACCCTGTCTTTTCACCGTAACAATCATAGCCACTACAAACTTATGTTCCCATGTAGAACCCTGTCTTTTCACCGTAACAATCATAGCCACTACAAACTTATGTTCCCATGTAGAATTCTGTCTTTTCACCGTAACAATCATAGCCACTACAAACTTATGTTCCCATGTAGAACCCTGTCTTTTCACCGTAACAATCATAGCCACTACAAACTTATGTTCCCATCTAGAACCCTGTCTTTTCACCGTAACAATCATAGCCACTACAAACTTATGTTCCCATGTAGAATTCTGTCTTTTCACCGTAACAATCATAGCCACTACAAACTTATGTTCCCATCTAGAACCCTGTCTTTTCACCGTAACAATCATAGCCACTACAAACTTACTTGCCAGTGTAGAATCCTGTCTCTCGGTTGTAACAATCATTGCTACACTTGTTGTAGCAGCATTCGTTGCCCGTGTTGCAGTGTTCAGAAGAGTAACAACTCGAGCCCCGTTTTACAGTGGTGCAATCTATGAATTCCGTACACAATGGACAATTTCTGTAAATTGAAGGTTGGCATCAGCACCTTGGAATTTGTCTATTCCTTCATTGCACATTAGCTGGATGTTTCCAAGAAGCAAACATTGGCATCAGTAATTGGAAATTTTTTATCCGTTCATGATACATTAGCTGAGTCTGCTGCATAGTAACTCAAAAACTTCAGAAAAGATCGGGGGCAGGCCGCAGTCCATCAGCGCCGCATTCCCGCGACTGGCAGCACCTCCGCTGCGCAGCGGCTGCGCAAACATGCCCATTGACTGCATTAACTCCAACTATAATAGAGCTGATTTTTCCAGCCTGTCTCTGAAAGTTTCTGGCGATGCACATAGTGTTAAGAACTTTAATTATGCCTTTGTTCATATAATTTACTATTCTATGTATTTAGTATTATTCCTTATTTGTATTATTGATTTTCAAGTTTTCAACGAAGTATTCATTTTAGTTGTTCTTCATGTGTCTGTTTATGCAAACAGAAGCCGCCTCTGTGGTTACGTACGGAGGCCTGCCACCGCACCCTGTTAATCTGTTGTGGGTTGTCGCTGTGTGCGGGTGTGCGGTGCTTCTCGGGCGGTTAAATGACCTTTGATAATTTGTAGCAATTAAGGAATGTATTATTGTACTAGGGGGAACTGTTATTCATTTATCATATTTCTTAGTGTTAGTTAGCTCATTAATCATTACAATTCTTACCAATCCGAACACTTAAAGATTTCTGATTAGCCAGTGTATAAGTCTTGTTTCTCTAAATTACCGTTTATTGCTTCAACAATAAATATTTGTAAGCCTCTAGATTCACGGCAGCTTCGGTGAAAGTGAAATGTTTTTTCATACCTAGCGTCTATTATTGTTGCCACCGATGCCACAGAACGGTGTTACCGAAGGGCCTCTCAATTGACAGATTGCTATTGGCCATAACTGAGGTTTTGTGTAAATATAGGAATAAATTCCTCTATTTCTTAGAACGTGATACTGATCGAGTGTAACTTTTTTTTTTATTTGTGTTTTTCAGGCTCACTTATCGGGCTTTGTTTATTTACTTTTTCAAAACTATTATTTAATATCAATAAAGCCTGCACCTCATCGCCTCTTCCTAATTTCCACTGAGTCACATAGTGCTAACTTCGTTTAGTGGCTGGACCTATAACACAACGACAAAAAAATCCTGCGTGACAGCACCGTTTTCCGCATCATAAAAAAAAAATTACTGTGCTGAACTGCGATCTTTACTGTGCAGATGTTTGGAGCTATTGTTCATTAAATTGTACACCAGGGCACGGCTCATGGGGAGTTTTGAGGCGAAGTTGAACTTCTGTTCAGATTTGATGAATCTAAGTAACCTGAGCGTTCAAATCATTTGAGCATGACACATACAAACGAAACTGTCTCGGGAATTGTTCAAACACACATTACTGACATAGAAATACCTCACACAGACGTCAATGACATAAACATAACTCACACAGCCATATCTTACATAGACATGGCTCACATAGACATAGCTCACATAGACATAGCTCACATAGACATAGTCAACACAAACATAGGTCACATAGACATAGCTCACACAAACATAGGTCTCATAGACATATTTCACACAAACATAGGTTACATAGACATAGCTCACATAGAGAAAGTTCACATAGACATAACTCACATTGTCATATATCACACAAACATATCTCACATTGACATAGCTCACATAGACATATCTCACGCAGACATAACTCACATAGACGTGGCTCACATAGACATATCTCACAATGACATGTCTCACACAGAAATAACTCACATAGACATAGTTCACACAAACATAGCTCACATAGACATAACTCACGAAGGCCGCGGGAAGTTGTCCGTTGAGCTTTGCCGTAACTCATCGTGCCTCGCCGCCACCGCCGCCTGAGTAAAGAAAGCAACTGATGACTACTGCGACCAATGACGACACTAGGGTCACCAGTGGGGTCATTACGGCCACTAGTGCCACTAGTGAGAGCACAACAGTCACTAGTGCCACCAGTGGACACTAGGAAGGCACCCATGTAAAGGCCACATGCGCAAGACATCAGCTGTCGGCCGGCCTGTCCAGCAAGGCAAGCGACTATAACAAGCAGTTCTGATTCAACACACTACTGAATGTAAACGTTAGTTTGGTTCTTTAGATTTCGTTCCAACATGCAGGTTTTTACGGGCGTATCTTAATGATTCGTTGCGCTATAAACCCACATTTACTTCAATGCATTTTTATGAAATTACATGTTATTGATTCAGAATGCTTTGTAGATTATTTGTTATTGAAGGAATATTTGCTATTGATTACATGTTTTCGAAGGTCTACATGTTATTGAAAGAATGTATGTTATTGATTACATGTTATTGACAGATGACATGTTATTGATTACATGTTATTTAAGGATTACATGTTATTGAAAATTCACTTGTTATTGATTACATGTTATTGAAGGTGCATATGATATAGATTAGAGGTTATGGAAGGATTACACGTTTTTGAAAAAAAACATGCCTTTGATTACATGTTTTGGAAAGATTCGTGTATATGATAGAGTATTCATACTGCAAAAATGCGCAATTTGTGGCGAAATTTTCCATAAATTGTGACAGGAAGGAATGTTTTTTAAGCAGAACAGTTGCTTCTAAGCGCATAAAATATTTAGTATGTTTTATTGCAGAAAAAGTTACCTTCCGGCGTAAAACAAATTTAATTGTTCTTTAATTAATTTTAATTGTCGTACAACTGAAGTACTTTTTGAACTACTCTTAATTAAAAGATCTACCACTCCAACATAATCTACTTTATCCCACACAGTCTACCGCACCACTAGTACGTCACTACGCCCCTGTAGCTGTGGTGACGTGTCTTGCGTGAGGAACCGCGAGAAAGAGAATGGTTATTGAAAGTTTAAATTGATAAAATTCCTCCACTGAACGTCTACAACATATCGTCACAAAAATTTCCTCTACCTCCACCACTTCCACCACTACCATCACCACTCACCACCACCACCATCACCACTCACCTTCACCACCACCACCAACCCAACCACCATCACTATCACCACACAACACGACCACTACCACCCCCACCCCCACCACCACCAGTGCCACCAACACCGAGGTACGCTCCATGCTGCAAAGCCTCACTTCAGCGTCCTGGTCACAACCTGCACAACACACGCACGTCCAATTAGCGCTCGCCGTTGGTCCAGAAGCACGAGGATGGCAATGGACCAACGGTACTCGAGTTCAGATGGTGCCAGAAGCACGAGGATGGCAGTGGACCAACGGTACTCGAGTTCAGATGGTGCCAGAAGCATGAGGATGGCAATGGACCAACGGTACTCGAGTTCAGATGGTGCCAGAAGCACGAGGATGGCAATGGACCAACGGAACTCGAGTTCAGATGGTGCCAGAAGCACGAGGATGGCAATGGACCAACGGTACTCGAGTTCAGATGGTGCCAGAAGCACGAGGATGGCAATGGACCAACGGTACTCGAGTTCAGATGGTGCCAGAAGCAACTAGACGAAATGAAGTGGGTCACATCCCGTAATATCCTTCAGAAGTTAGCAGACATAACAAAAAGGCTCCATAAAGACTCATCGAAATGATACCACGATTAATTTTAATTATATCATAATGAGTGCTTCCATATTTGTGATGTTCTTATATAGGAAATATCTGCCAACTATATTTAAATAAAAAAATTATATTGCTATGCAATGAAGTGACACATTCAATGCAAATAGACTTTCTATTCATCTCATAATATTCAATAGAAAAGACTATCACGTTCACAATTAGTGATAAGCAAATTGCTATTGTAATGATGAATAATTCTACCAATAATACGAATATAAACCACCATTAAAACAAATTCCAATTCGACCAGCGATGAATGGAGACCGACGTGTGGGAATTATCATATAATCAACTTTTTGTGCTTAACTCTATTCAACAAATTGTTTAATTAATATGATATATATCTGAAGTTGGAAATATTTTGTTTCATTATTCTCATTATAATATTTGCAAGTTTATCATAAACATAAATAATTTTTTCTCAATAAACAGTGCTGGTTAAATGGTTCAATGCCTTCATAGTGATTGCACATTCGGATTGACAAATTATAATTAGGCAAGATTTTTTTTTTCAGTGGTGTCATTCTGTTCTCAAATCTATCACCTTCTAATAGACACAAACAATACAAAATAATTCGTCATGGCGTTGTAGAATGCACAAATTTACCGCCAATTTCCATCAGTATATTATTCCGTTCAAGTCAACCAATACCTCCTCTTCACTGAACCCTCACAAATGCGGTGTACAAATAATATAGATTAGGACACAGACTTACTAGAGACACCAGGCCACCATACACCACACAGCACTCAGCACCACTCAACACAGAGCGTAGCTTCCAACACGCCGCAGCTCATGCTCACCGCCCCTCATTTCGCTCAAGAACACCTGCACCGCCCACAGCACATGCGCAGGTGTCGCGCTCATCAAAGATCGCATGTGTGTTGTGTTCTGTATACTCTATGTTGAACTTATGCATGTTCTGTAGAGACATTGTCTACCTGACATCTGGTTCACTTGTTCCATGGGTGTTGTGTTCTGTACTGCTGTGTTAAACTTATACGTGTTCTGAAGAGACATTATTTATCTGACTTCTAGGTTCTCTGTCGCAAGTTTGTTGAGGTCGGAATAAATTGAAGCGGTTTTTGTCAAGCACTGGACATTGAAAATTTTCTATTGTTCCAACAGTACAGGAAAAAAAATCAGTGAATGGTATGCAACCCAACCTTGAATATGAATGTGGCTTCTAAATTACATGTGCACGTCCAAATACAAACTCTGAAAATGATTTAAGGAATGGAAACCAGATCACAGTTTTAAGTGAAAATGAGTATGAAAAAATTGTGGTCTCTGTGGACATTCTAAGAGCTCTCTAAGCAATATAGTGCCAACAAAGTGCGATGCGATGATAGAAAATGGAGCAGCAAATCGGTAATTTGGCTTCAGTAGATTTTACGTGAATTAATTCACTACGTTTTACTTTATCTGACTCCTTCAGTGAACCTTATTTATCTCATTGCCTCCTACTACATTTACTATCATTTATAAAATTATTTGCTTATAATTATATTCGCAAAGAGTTAGACAGATGGAAAAGAAAAGTAGTTTTACTTACAATAAACATAATACAAATACTATCATTGGTTTTTAAAATGTCTTGACATTTGTTGATAGTGACATATATATTATGAGACACTATTCCAAATGAAGTAGCGCTTGGCTATTTATAGACTTTATTCAACATGCATTCATCGATGATGTGCAGAATCTTCAAGTATGTGATGATGAAATACGGGGAGCAGCGTACAGCCATTCAGGTACTGAAGTATTCAGTTCTATCTCCGTAGAGTTCGGATCTTTATTACGAATGCAAAGGTGAATCCCGCGACAAAATGAAAATCCCATTTTTCATTTTTTACGCTTATGCTATTGTAATTTTTTGCCCATGCCCATCTCAGTGTTTTAAGACTTAGGGAGCGAAGAACCTTTTACTGAGAAGGAAAGTTGTTATTTTTGTTTGTTTAGGTTTAGTTCTTTCACTACTGCTCTCTCTTCATGAGGGCGCTGTGTTCCAATACAAGTTCTAATTCCGAGTTATTATTTGAATCAACTGGCTCTACAGTTTCAGGCTTCTCTCTCACTATGTTGTGTTTACTCGTAGCTAACCACTGGTAGAGCAGCCTCTGCAAAGTAAACTCCTGCCGCACTTTATACACTTCGCATTTTCTCCAGTTACATCTTTAACATAGTATCTCAACACAAAGGCTTTAGTTTCTACAACATCGGCCGTTGCCATCGTATATATTACAGACTATTCTTTATTACCCGTATAACCAAATCACAAAATATATTCTGATGCAAAAGTCAAACTATATTCTGAGATAATGTAGACTACACTGTGTAGTGATGCAAACTGCAATAATATTATAAGGCTAAAGTCCTATCTTGTGCTCTCTATTTTATTAATCATATTAAACAGCCGGACTCTAAGTTATTTTCTCACTCATATCTTCAAGCATATGTACTATTTTGAATTCCAGGGACAAAAATTACCGGACCGAAAAATTTCAGCCCTAAATCATCCGGGATCCCGGGATGCAAACCCTAATCACGAGCCCTGCAACCGATGAATTCAACGACCCGAAAATATGGCATATATATATTTGGGAAGCGGGTAAAGTGGTTTCCTTTTTGTCAATCAGGCTGAGAATAATTTCATAACCGCGTTTTTCTATTCGCTAGTCATTTCTAGTGGGAAATCGATTAATTTTTAACATTTTTATATATCTACATTTTTTGTAATAAAGGATGGATGTGCACTTTTCCAAAATTTCCTAAAGCAGTGAAACTTTTCGACAATGCTAATACTCGGTTGTACATTAGAAAAATATTTATCTGACGAAACATTTTTACAGTTATCTCATTAAATTCTTGGATTTTAGAAGCATGTGTGTGCGGCACTTTCCCATGTGCAGCACACATGTGAGCGTGTGTGTGGCCACTTGACTATCAGAGCTGCAGCAGCTCGCCTCACGCCTCAGCTGAACATGTGAGGTCCCTTGACACAAACGCTACCGAGCGCCGAGGTTTGAAAACGACCAAAAACCCATTCAAAGTTTGGTGGCTCTGAAACCCGTGCATCTCAGCTCGACTTGCGTTGATTTCCGACCATTTAATGCCTGCCATCCTGTGGCCAGGACTAACTCTCCAGCCAGAGCAAGAACAAAGAGGTATGGAGGAAACACGAAAGTAAATAGTTTCAGAAAAGCTCTTTAATTCATCGACATAGCAATACAAACCGGGGGTACACATGTCGGCAGCTGCGTGGGGCTACAGGAACAATATTTGGAATTCATTTCCTTCTGTTATATAGTGAAGTACTGGTTGTGTTAATAGGACTTCCGGAGGCTGAGATTTATGAGTCTCGGAAGATCTTTATGCGCTCGGCACGGATACCTTATAGCACTCGGGTCACACGTCTATAGGGCATCCGCCGGAAGAGCTGATGGGCGCCTGACATTTACAAGCACCGGATGGGACTTGTTCACCCTCCGGGCTCGGCTACTCTTAAGGAGGAGCTGTGTCTCGATAAAGCAATACAATACTAGAAGTCCTACAGTGCGTTTCCTTTCCTTCTGCCTGGTATTCGGCTAGGCGAACAGAAGCTACAGGTTCTGTTCAATAATCCTCATGTCTTGCTGAAACTGCGACATTACAATTGGCGACGAGAACTTCGAATCTTCATAGTGAATTTGAACTTTATAAATGCTCTAAAATTTGGATGGCGTGTTCTACAGTTAGCTGTCCTCCATTCGATGTTGAAGTGGAAACAGTGAGTGAATTCCTGCAACGTTTTAAAGTGCAGTGTGCAGACGCTCTTCAGGTAGCGGGAAATAATACCGATAAAAAAGCTAGTATTTTAAGTGAAGCGTTGCCTGTAAACATAATTACTGATCTACAACGAAGAATTAAACCTACGTTACTCACGGATGCTACTTATGACGAACTAGAAGAAAAGTTAACACAGCAATTTGAAATAAAAAAATCCATTGTCGGTGCATCGGTTACATTTCTAAATAGAAAGCAAAGTGTTAATGCATCCATAGAAAGTTATGCTAAAACGTTAAATGACTTAGCATCTGCGTGCAACTACGAAAATTGCTGTCGCGATCGCCTCTTGAGAGATGCTTTCGTAGCTGGTCTGCATTCATCGCAAATTCTTAGTGCAGTTCTACAGAAGTGTGATCGCAAAACATTCAACGAATGTGTTGAACATGCAAAACTCATCGAACAGTTAAGCTCCGATGCTCAAGATATTATTCGTGAGGATTCATCTTCATGGTTTTTCACTACAGAAAAACTCCCGACGAACTACATTTGCATTCGCTGCGGAACCAGGCGGAAGCACCTTGCAAAGAATTGCTATGCTCTGAAATTGAAATGCCAAAAGTGTGGAAAAATAGGCCACATTTCTAAAGTCTGCAAATCTAAGACGGCAGCACGGCCTTCTCCAGCAGGACCTACACGAGATAAATCTGATGCCATTCGCTCCTACACGGTGCAGCCGGAGAGGAGCGGTTGCCATTGCAACGTCGGAAGAGAAGATGGGTTAGTGAAGAGTTCACGGGAGCCTCTACAGCAGAAGAACGAAGTTGTTCTACAAAAACCTAGGAACGAAAGTGGTGACGGTAATTCTGTACATGAATTTCCTGATTATCCCTTAAATGGTTCTAATTTTTTAGAGTAAACACCACTGTTATTCCCGTTGCAAAAGAGCCTACTATGTTGAAATGCAATTTAAATGGTAAACCTATTCAGTTTCTCATAGACAGCGGCAGTGCTGTGTCGACTATACGTAAAACAGACGCACATGCTGTTGGTGCAGTCATAACTCCTACGTGCAGCAAAATTCTCGGATACAGTGGTGGCTCTGTAAACTTGCTTGGTCAATCCTCAGTAATTATTGGTTATAAAGACTCACGTTTTAATCATAAGTTTCTCATTGTGGTAGATGATAGAATCAACTTACTTGGCCGAGATATTTGTTCTAAACTCAACGTAAACGTTGTCATTCCTGATAAATACGACTCCATAAATAAAACGGATTGTAGCTTGTCTTTGAAATACGATGCATATTTGTCATCTGATTCACAATCTAACGTTAGAGAAACAGTTCATCTTGATGTGTTGCCTAATTCAGTTCCTGTATTTTGTAAAGCACGCCCTTTTCCTGTAAGACTAAGAGACTCTGTCAAAACCGACTTGGGGCGCTTGCAGAGTATGGGCAAAATTTCTAAAGTGTATGAAAGCCAATGGGCATCGCCCCCCGTTAATGTTCTAAAGTCTGACGGCAGTGTGAGAATCTGTGGAGATGTTTCAGGCTCCATTAATAATTTTCTGAATCCAGTTTAATCTGTACTACCTGCTATTGATGATGTAATTTCTCAAGTCGGAGACGCTAAGTTTTTCTCAAAAATTGATTTGTCTAACGCGTTTGTGCAAATTCCGTTGGACGAAGAATCAAAGAAGGTTACGACCATTAACACCTCTGAAGGTCTATTTATGTACAATTACTCACCTTATGGTTTACGTGCAAGCCCTTGCATTTTTCAAGCGTTCATGAATAGGACTCTTTCTGGTATCGATAACATTATTGTGTACCAGGATGACCTACTCATTTTGACCTCTTCATATGATGATCATTTGGAAGTTCTTGACAAAGTCCTGTCTTTCCTTAAAAATGCTGGAATTCGCTTAAATCTATCTAAATGTGCCTTTCTAACTGATCGTGTGTCTTATCTAGGGTACGTTTTCGATAACAAGGGTGTTCACCCTAACTCTGAGAAAGTAGACGCTATTCTCAATGCTCCTGTTCCTTAAAACCTCAAAGAGTTGCAAGCTTTCATCGGATTGTGTAATTTCTATAACCGTTTTGCACCCAACTTTTCAAATGTCATGCATCCTCTGTATTCACTGCTTAAGAAAAATGTACAGTTCCGTTGGACTCCAGAACAGGATAAAAGTGTCCAGATAATCAAAGACATCTTTCGTTCGCATAAACCTCTAAAGTTGTTTGATCCCAACCATGAAACTCTTCTTGAAACTGATAGTTCGGGATATGGAGTTGCTGCCATACTCATGCAACGCGTTAGTCTTTCTCATGATTGGTGTCCTGTTCAATTTGCTTCAAGATCTCTAAATAATCCAGAACAAAACTACTCTAACATTGAAAGAGAGAGCCTTAGTGTTGTTTTTGGCGTTGAGAAATTCAAGAAATTTCTACTTGGTGCTAAGTTCATTATCCATAATGATCAAAAACCTCTTTGTAAACTTTTTGCACATAACAAGGGTGTACCTCTCAACTGTTCCGCTCGAATTCAAAGATGGGCTCTCAGACTTTCCCAGTTTGAGTATGGTTTTAGCTATTCGAAAGGTAAATGTAACGTAAATAGCGATTGTCTCAGTAGGCTTCCCCTACCCACAACGGAAAAGAACTAGAACCGTACGAAATGATTTTTGCAGTGAACTCTCTCGATAAAACTCCTGTCACGTGTGAAAATATAGAAACTCATACTGATATGGATAGCGAACTATGCCAACTTAAACAATACATAAAGTTTGGCATGCCTCATAAACCTAATCCTAATTTGTCTAAATTTAAGAACCTGCTGCCTCAGATGACCATCATGAAAGGTTGTATACTTTATAAAGAAAGGGTTTTAATTCCCAAGTCATTGCGTAGTTTAGTTCTTGAAACTTATGATGATGGACATCCTGGAATTTGTGGCATGAAGTCGTTGGCCAGATCTGTTATTTGGTTTCCCGGAATGGACAAAACTATTGAAGACATCGTAAAATGTTGCCCTCAATGTCAATTAAATCGAGCAAAGCGGAAGTCTAGAAATGTAGAATGGCCTACTCCTTCTCGTCCTCTTGAACGTATTCATGTCGATCACTTTTTCTACGAGAATAAAATTATTTTCATTGCTGTAGATGCATTATCTTAATAGATTGAATGCGAAGTGGTACCATCCACGAGTGTGTCAGATACTGTCGATGCGTTGAGAATGATTTTCAGCAGAAATGGGTTGTGTGAAGTGCTCGTAAGTGACAATGCTGATAACTTTCAACTCAAGACTTTAAAGATTTTCTAATTTCCAGCGGCATTGAGCACCTCACACCTCCTCCCTACTCTCCAGCAAGCAATGGTGAAGCTGAGAGGGGGGTAAGAGTCATTAAAGACCTGTTGAAAAAACTCTCTTCTTCCGAATTGTTCAAATCCCGTCTAGCAAAAACATTATTTCAATCGCATTGTATTCCGCATAGTGTTACAAAAATTGCTCCCTCTGTTGCGTTGAACAATCGTAAAATTGTTTCTTCCACAGATAGAGTTCATCCTAAATATCTGTGTCCAGGTCTATGCCTATGCATGTATGTAACTCAATTTGATGTCGGTGATCATGTTCTTGCTCTGAATTTAAGAAACGGTCCCAAATGGCTGAAGGGAATTATTGTTAGTAAAGTGGCTGTAAATATCTTTCATGTTCAAATATCATCATTAAATGTAATCTGGAAGAGACATTCAAATCAGCTGTTGCACAGTAGTTTGGAATCTATTCGTAGTGGGGCAGCAGAGACTCCTGCTTTGCAACCTGTTAACAGTTCACCTGTACAAAACGAACCTCGTGGATCAAGTAGAATAACTAAACCTGTAATACGAATAGGATGTTGAGTTCCTCCTTCCCATTGTCATATATTCATCTAAAGGGACGGAAGTTGTTATATAGTGATAGTGAAGTACTGGTTGTGTTAATAGGACTTCCGGAGGCTGAGTTTTATGAGTCTCGGAAGATTTTTTTGCGCTTGGCACGGATACCTTATAGCGTTCGGGTCACATGTCTAGATAGGGCATCCGCTGGAAGAGCCGATGGGCGCCTGGCATTTACAAGCACCGGATGGGCCTTGTTTACCCTCCGGGCTCGGCTACTCTTAAGGAGGAGCTGTGTATCGATAAGTAATTACAATACTAGAAGTCCTACAGTGCGTTTCCTTTCCTTCTGCCTGGAATTCGACTAGGCGAACAGAAGCTACAGGTTCTGTTCAATAATCCTCATGTCGTGCTGAAACTGCGACATTGTACCTTCTAATTCCTAACTCATCAAATAACATCGGCCAAAATTGAGTGGGAAAAATTCGCTGATAGTTTAAATCCAAAGCAGGAGCGTTTCATGCTTGACAACCATTCTCTACACCAGACAACACACACAACACTACACCAGACAACACACAGAACACTACACCAGACAACACACACAACACTACACCAGACAACACACACAACACTACACCAGACAACACACACAACACTACACCAGACAACACACACAACACTACACCAGACAACACACACAACACTTCACCAGACAACACACAAAACACTACACCAGACAACACACACAACACTACACCAGACAACACACACAACACTTCACCAGACAACACACAAAACACTACACCAGACAACACACACAACACTACACCAGACAACACAAACAACACTACACCAGTGAGATACTAAACAACTGCTGTGCTGCTCGTGCTGGTGCTGGTGTGATGCCGTCACACCACCACCGACACACCACAGCCTGCAGTCACACCACCACCGACACACCACAGACTGCAGTCACACCACCACCGACACACCACAGCCTGCAGTCACACCACCACCTGCACACCATAGCCTGCAGTCCCACCACCACCGATACAACACAGCCTGCAGTCACACCACCACCAACTCAACACAGCCTGCAGTCACACCACCACCGACACACCATAGCCTGCAGTCACACCACCACCGACACACCACAGCCTGCAGTCACACCACCACCGACACACCACAGCCTGCAGTCACACCACCACCGACACAACACAGCCTGCTGTCACACCACCAGCGACACAACACAGACTGCAGTCCCACCACTACCCACGCACCACAGCCTGCAGTCACACTACCACCGACACACCACAGCCTGCAGTCACACCACCACCGACACACCACAGCCTGCTGTCACACCACCACCAACACACCACAGCCTGCAGTCACACCACAACCGACACAACACAGCCTGCTGTCACACCACCAGCGACACAACACAGCCTGCAGTCACACCACCACCCACACACCACAGCCGGCAGTCACACCACCACCGACACACCACAGCCTGCTGTCACACCACATCCGACACACCACAGCCTGCAGTCACACCACCACCGACACAACACAGCCTGCTGTCACACCACCAGCGACACAACACTGACTGCAGTCACACCACCACCCACACACCACAGCCTGCAGTCACACCACCACCGACACACCACAGCCTGCAGTCACACCACCACCGACACACCACAGCCTGCAGTCACACCACCACCGACACAACACAGCCTGCTGTCACACCACCAGCGACACAACACTGACTGAAGTCACACCACCACCCACACACCACAGCCTGCAGTCACACCACCACCGACAAACCACAGCCTGCAGTCACACCACCACCGACACACCACAGCCTGCAGTCACACCACCACCGACACACCACAGCCTGCAGTCACACCACCACCGACACACCACAGCCTGCAGTCACACCACCACCGACACACCACAGCTTGCAGTCACACCACCACCGACACAACACAGCCTGCTGTCACACCACCAGCGACACAACACAGCCTGCTGTCACACCACCAGCGACACAACACAGACTACAGTCACACCACCACCCACACACCACAGCCTGCAGTCACACCACCACCCACACACCACAGCCTGCAGTCACACCACCACCGACACACCACAGCCTGCAGTCACACCACCACCGACACAACACAGCCTGCTGTCACACCACCAGCGACACAACACAGCCTGCTGTCACACCACCAGCGACACAACACAGCCTGCTGTCACACCACCAGCGACACGACACAGACTGCAGTCACACCACCACCCACACACCACAGCCTGCAGTCACACCACCACCCACACACCACAGCCTGCAGTTGAGAATATTAATTTTGTTCTATTTTGACCGACGTTGGTGAAGCGACATGGCTCACGATGTGGCTGAGAATAGCTGTCCCCAAAGGCAATTGTTTATTTTGCTCTATATTCTGCACTGCATTGTTGGTGAACTGACACGTAACGCGATATGACTCTACTATTTCAGCGTGTGTTCGATTACCCTTACGTCTATCATGCTCCACTCTCGAGTAGGATACTCCTGGCGTCTGGTGATGCACCTCCGGAACTTGCAACCCAGCAAACTGCCGCAGCAGCAGTTCTCAGCGGGGCAGTCACTGTCGCTCTCACATGGCGACAGGTACGGTAAATATTCTGCGAACTCACTGCAGTCTATGTCGGGCGGTGCGGGGAACGTATCGGAGCACCACCCACAACTGGAAAAGAAGAAGAAAACTCCATAATTTCTACTGTGGCATAGCGACGGTGAAGAATTAACTGAATTGTTTATTGTTTACACGAATCTTGTTTTTGACTTGTTCAGAGAACGATATTACGAGTAAGGGAACAGTTTAGAAGCCACTTGGTATATACCACATCCAAACGTAAATACATCTCTTACTTATTGCTCACGATGTTTCTACAATTCAGTGTAGTTCCACTGGAACAAAGTACTTGGTTTTAGTGCGCAAACTACCAGGCGTGACTTACTTATCGCATCCTGGGGGACCAGATCGGACGTGCGAGTCGATGACAGCGTTGGTTTGTGTTATCGGGCCTCCCATGTCCGAAAGGAGGATGAACAACTGTAGCAAAAGTAGATTATTTGCATGTTAGTACATTTTACTCTAGAAAATGTTTTCTAGACGTAGGATAATAACTGAAATTAATCATATATCCTGGAAGGCTTGTTATACACTGATAAAACTGGTTACATATCAGTAAACATGAGAAACACCAGGGTGGGCAAAATAATGGGAACACTTCGGAAAATCAACAAAATATATTTCAATATGGTGTAGGGCCACCCTTTGAGGCAATTACCGCCTCAATTCTCCAAGGTATTGATTCTTTCCAATTGCGAATTGTTCCCAAAAGAAATTTTAGCCCGTTCTTCAGTGAAAACGCTCCCCAGCTCTTTTAGAACAGAATGCTGTGGAAATCGACTTCTTACTTGGATCTCTAAAACCGACCTAAATTGTTCATTAATGTAGCAGTCTGAAGATTGTGGTGGCGAGATATGATGCTCAGCTTCATTAGAATGTTCCTCGTGCCATTCCTTAACAAATTTAGCTGAATGGATTAGGACATTATCATCTTGAAAGATGGTGTCCCTCTCCGGAAATACCGCTTCAACCACAGGATGAATTTGGTCGCCCAAAATTCCTAAATAGTCTCTGCTGTTAATTCTTCCATGAAGGGAAACCGTTGGAACAGCGTATTTCCAAGTTAGAGAACCCCAGATCATCACAGAACCCCCGCCATGTTTTACAGTTGGGGGAAGGCAGTCTGAAAAGCTAAATGAATCCATGATACAGTTAATGTGCGCTATTTTCAAAATTTCTCAATACAATTGACTACAAATTTGAGTTAAATATTGAAATTCATTTAACCAAATGCAGTCTAAGTGATGATCAGTAAAATTTTCTCCACTTTTATCACGTCTCTATCTCAGTTTTTTATTAATTTTTCAATTTATACTTCTCCACCTTTCCTTTGTGTATTTTTGTTTTCTTCCTTTTCATTTGAATCTCGGTTTTCCTTTTCTTGTTGCTTTACTTTCTTCCTCAATGGTCGATCAAGCAACACCAAAATCAGAGATGACGCAGTCAACTTCACAGAAAAATCTTTCCAAAATTTTTGTTAAGTAATTGGGTGCGAGCGTTTTGTGAAACTTAGTTTCGTTTTGATGGTGTTCACTTCTGAAATTCACGTTTATGATCACATTTCATTTATTCGATTCAAATCCACCGATGAGAATGTCTCCGACAAATGAAAGCGAACAAATAAAATGCGCACAGAAATATTCCATCTGTTGAAAATTCGAATACGTTTGTTCACCTCGAAAATTTTACAGATCGTCAAAAATACAGCAATACAAAATAAAAAATAGCAATATATGTAGTTACAGAATTACAGTAGTGCAAAAATACGCTGAGTGTAACACAATGACGCACGAGCAACGCGTGAGTGTAACACAATGACGCACGAGTAACGCGTGAGTGTAACACAATGACGCACGAGTAACGCGTGAGTGTAACACAATGACGCACAAGTAGCGCGTGAGTGTAATACAATGACTCACAAGTAACGCGTTATTGTAACACAATGACGCACGAGTAACGAGTGAGTGTAACACAAAGACGCACGAGTAACGCATGAGTGTAACACAATGACGCACGAGAAACACTTTAGTGTAACACAATGATGCACGAGTAACAAGTGAGTGTAACACAATGACGCACGAGTAACTCGTGAGTGTAACACAATGACGCACGAGTAACGCGTGAGTGTAACACAATGACGCACGATTAACGCGTGAGTGTAACACAAAGACGCACGAGTAACGCGTGAGTGTAACACAATGACGCACGAGTAACGCGTGAGTGTAACACAATGACGCACGAGCAACACGTGAGCAGTAACCACAACTCACCAGCAACAGCCGCACGCCGGGCACCGCCATGTCGGACGTCTGCAGTCGGAATGGGGGACAGAAGCTGGGGCTGTTGTGAGTGTGTGTGTGTGTATGTGTGTGTGTGTGTTGTGTGCATGTGTGTGTATAAGTGCATGACCATCACAGCAGGGCCAGGGCCTGCCATGTGTGCCACCTGTTCATATGAACTCCACCATCAAAGCGGCCACCGTCGATTGTTAGAATGAACTGGTTCAATTTGGAGATTTTCATTTGAAACAGAGTCCGCTATGTTGAAACAACAGTAATTCATACGATGCAAAACTGGCATTTATCTTATTACTACCACGATGTTGTGATTGAATGGTTGGAGAAAAATAGATACTACACCAGATAGGCATCAATAAATTTCTTCACTGATTTTCTCAGCTAGTGACTCTAGAAATACATAAGCAAACTTCATATCCAGCAGTCTTCAACCAAATCCAAAACAGACTTAATCTAACTTAGCTTCCATTTTATCAAACATTCACCGGCGTGATCCGTTCTCTTGGTCCAGACGACCATTTCTGATGCATGCATAATTTTTCTCCTGTCATTTTGTAACAGATAATAAAAGACATAAAAAGAGCGGACCATGTCTCACGTCACAGCTGTCGAACGTTCGTCGTTGCCTACACAACGGAAGCTAAATAAGCGTAAGCTAGTTTTGTGGAAGAACTTCTTTATGTTTTTTATAAAAAATATTACGTAAAGCTTTAGTCGAATTTAAAATCAGTCACTTGCGCAGCAGGGCATTTGAGAATTTATTCTTTCAAAGCGTGAGTGAAGAGCACCAAAATTAATTAATCTTGACTGTCTGTACAGTGTACACTGCTGTAACTACCAGTATCTGTACAGTGTACACAGTGCTGTAACTACCAGTACCTGTACAGCGTACACTGCTGTAATTACCAGTATCTGTACAGTGTACACACTGCTGTAACTACCAGTATCTGTACAGTGCACACACTGCTGTAACTACCAGTATCTGTACAGTGTACACTGCTGTAACTACCAGTATCTGTACAGTGTACACACTGCTGTAACTACCAGTATCTGTACAGTGTACACTGCTGTAACTACCAGTATCTGTACAGTGTATACAGTGCTGTAACTACCAGTATCTGTTCAGTTTACACTGCTGTAATTACCAGTATCTGTACAGTGTACACACTGCTGTAACTACCAGTATCTGTACAGTGTACACTGCTGTAACTACCAGTGTCTGTACAGTGTACACTGCTGTAATTACCAGTATCTGTACAGTGTACACACTGCTGTAACTATCAGTATCTGTACAGTGTACACTGCTGTAACTACCAGTATCTGTACAGTGTACACTGCTGTAGCTAAAAGTATCTGTACAGTGTACACTGCTGTAACTACCAGTATCTGTACAGTGTACACACTGCTGTCACTACCAGTATCTGTACAGTGTACACACTACTGTCACTACTAGTATCTGTACAATGTAGACACAGGTGTTAGACGTTTTTCACAAAAGTTCCGTTTGATAAAAATGTTGGAACTTCTCTAATTTTTCACTAGAAATGTTTTGAGACTTGAAAACATGGTTCCAAAGTTAAACCCAGATCGATTCGCACAAGGAAAGACCTAAAATTCAACTTGCTGATTTAAGATTTTTCTAATAGAATTTCATAAAATTTTTGTGACAGATTTCTAAGAATTTTTGGCCCAATATGTATTTTTTTCTTGATATACAACCGAATACCGAAGTTATACTATCACCTTTTCGTTCAATGCTTTCAATGTCTTATAAATCATTTATGAGTTTCTATTAGGAAAGGTACTGAATCAGTTAATTTAATTTTAGCGTTTTCCTATCTTTATTTGAGCTGAGAATAACTTTAAAACAGTGTTTTTTATTTTCCAAGTGATATCTAGTGTGAAATCAGAGAGTTTCATCATTCTTTTTTCGCAAAATTTCATAAGAATTTTTTCCTTTTTCATAATTTCTTTCCGTTGTTTCTCTGTTTTCAAAAAACTAAAACTTCTTAAAGACTTCAATACTCGGTTGTAAAATAGGAAAACTATTAGTTTACAATAAATTATCATAAATATAACATAATATTCTGATGAAATTTTGTTAGGAAAAGTTTTAAGCCTACAAGCTTAATTTTTGGATTTTTATTTGGCAAATCAGGCTGAGAATAACTTTGAAACCAGGTTTCCCTTTTCTCAAGTCAATTCTGGGGAGAAATCAGCGAATTTTTAATATTTATGTTTACAAAACGTAGGGGTTCACCCTACGATTTTTTTCACTTTTTCAAAGTTTCATAAAGTTATGAAATTTTGTAACAACTTAAACTAAACTATTTATCCCTTTTTTCGCTTCTTTGCTTTCGCTATCTCTTTTTCAATCAATGTTTCCAAATGCAATGAAACTTTTGTAAAACTTCAATTCTCCGTTGTATGCCAGGAATATCTTCTTATTTGACCAGAAATTCTCATAAATATCTCATAAACTTCTTAAGACAAAAATATCATTCCAGGGAATATTGAACAAATAACACATCTGATACAACGATAAAGTTTTTGCAGTCATGTACAGCTATTGGTTGTTACCGCAGCCCTAGGGTGGTGCATGTAGGAATCTGCGGTTGTTCGAAGTTTCCATTTTGTACAGTAATTCTGTGATTTATGTGTCTCGATTTCACAAATATAGTCAATTGCTTAGCTTCCCCCATATGTACAATTTTCCTAAATGAAGCCCACTTCCGTCGGGGTCCCACACGTCGCCCAGCCTCCACACTGCAGCCTGGTGCGGTACAGAGAAACGCGTCTCAAAATTGATCACTTATAAATTTACATAAGTACTCAGATGCATCCATCTATAATCTTTAGTGAGATGTGCTCCGACAAATGTATCTAAAATATCTTGCAACAAATTAATGACAACATTTTAAGCGGAAGGTATCTAAAATTTCCCTTCGGAGAAAATTAACTATACAGCGCATTGAAACACATTTTTAATTGTTTCAAGTCGTCGAGAAACAAACGCTCTAATCTCGAGAACAACCATCAAAATAAACAAATTTCGGAAAACAACAACCCTCACACCAGATAAACAATTTCAGATAAAACAGCGTGTCCAAACTAGGTGTCAGGCGCGATTTTCTACACACGGTGTCCTAGGGAAGGTCCCGTCAGTCCGAGTCAAACGCAGGCAGTGCCGCACATGACGGGACGGCGCACCTCTCCTGCGCCACAACGCTTCTCGCTGCTGCGTTGCTCAAAGAGTGTAGCGCAGAGCACCATCGGCACCGGAGGGTATGGCCCCGATCTTGGGGATGAGACTGGGAAAACATTAGAAAATTATGATTTAAATTTGCTACGAAAAATATTCAGAGTTCCTGTGACGCAATAACGTGGATTACTTTCCTTCCGATAAAAAGACGCCTTTTTAAAATAAATAAGTTTTATGTGGGAAGAGTTAGCAGTAATGATATTCCTAAACTTAGAGCACCGGAAATTTCAGACCGGTAGATACTCATATCAACGCCAATTGAAGTTAACCCAACTATCGTGACCCCCACTTGGCTGGACCAGGCCGTGTGTGCGCCACTCTCCGCATGGGGAGATCAGCGCACAGGTGGCACGAACACAGAGACAAAAAAGGAGCTATTTTGAAGCCAGCTGTTCCTCCCCACGGTCTGGTTGAGCACACAACATTGCGTGTTGGTTGGTGGTGACGGCCACAGGCAGCGAGTTGAAGGAAAGTTATAGTTTGGACATCCACAAACACGAACATATTTTCTCAATGCTTTGCCATGGGAGTGGAACAAAATAACTTTTTCTCGCTAAGTTCCACTTTTTAGAAATACTTCCTAGATTTTTTAGCTCCATCGTATGAATCATGAAGAAGTAAACCCAGTTTAAAATTACTATATATCAACAACTATATATGTTACAAAATTTTGAAAACTACATATTGTTTTTCAATCATTTTGCCATCTATATGGATTATTTGAGGAAGATAAATGACAGGGTTATTTTTATGCAACAATTTTGGTGACAGTCTCGAAAAGTATGAACACCAAGCTTTCTAAATTCAAATTTATTGGTGTAAAAATATCCATAAAAGTTACTTGTTACTTCCAACTGTTTATTAGAAATAAGACAACGCTAGCTCTTCGAAAGAAAATTGAACGTTATTTCAAGTAGTGAGCTAATATTAAATTTGATTCGATGTGGGCACCGTTTCTTCAAACACACAATTGCGTTCTCTTCGTCCTTCCTGTCATGACTCGTCTTTTGGAAGCATCATTTTCTTGACGTAAATCGATTTCGTTCACAATTCTTTGCTTCAGATCATCTATGTATCTTGAAGGGAAATTATAAACTCTACATTTTAGAGGTCCCGTTAGGAAAAAATCTCCACCACGTTCTAGTTAATCTGTTGCCATATCATGGAGAGACATTATCTACCTGGTATCTAGGTTACATGACACAAGTGTATTGAAGTTGGTATAAATCGAAACTACTTTTGTTCAGTACTTGTCAAAAAAGGTTTCTCTGCTGTTCCAACAGTACAGGATAAAATCTGAAAATGTTATTTTAACAGAACATTGAACATGAATGTGGCCTCTCAATTGCATGTGACCTAAAAACCACTCTAAAAATGATTTAAGAATTGAAAACCAGATCACAGTTCTGAGTTAAGGAGATCATCCCACTTTTTCAACTTTTTTCGTCCAATTTGTTTGAAAATTGGCCAGTATATGTATTGTGTGAAAGTAAACCTTTTTTACTCGTATCATTTTTTCGATTTAGGCCTTAGTTTTTTTGACGAAAAATGAGTTTTTTGGTATATTGTTACTGATAATTCAAAATGGGACTCGTCCTTCAGTTTTGATGCTAGACAAAAACAAAGACAGTTTTAGAATCCTTGGAACATTTCTAACAAACTCAAATGTTTTTCTTCCATTTTCCATTTGTTCTCTTTTTATATTGGGTCAAAATCGGGAAAAACTTGAAAATTTCGGTCCCCTCACTCTCCCTGGGGAGAGATTTATTGTCCGTAGCGCCATAAAATTTTAGGACCGAATAGTCCACCAACTAAGGGTCCTTTTCCAACAAAAACATTAGAATTTACCCCCGGACCGACAGGGGCCTGGCAGAGGCCTGGGATGATCTCCTTAAAATAAACATAAAAAATTGAGCTGTTTTTGGACATTCAAAGAGCTCTCTAAGCATCATAGGCTCAACAAAGTGCGATGCGATAGGGAAAATAAAATAAAAAATGGGTAATCTGGTTTCATTTTATTTTGCGTAAATTCATTTATTTCTTTTTGCTTCATTTGATTCGAATCACGATAGTTCATTTCACCCATTGCCTTCGAATAAATTTACCAGCCTTCATTGCTTTGATTTTATACAACAGGAGCTAGAAAGAGAGAAAAACTTTTTTTTTAATTAAAATGAAACAAAAACAAGCATTGGTTTTTAAATGTCATGAGATAAGATCCATAGTTGATACAGTTGATAAGTAGAGAAACCATTCCAAAGAAATTTGAACAACATTTGGCTATTTACTTCATTCAACATGCATTCAGTGATGACGTAGAGAATCATCAGGCATGTGGTCATGAAATACTGGGAACTGCGTGAAACCCTACAGATACTGAAATCTTTGGTTCTGTTTCCGTAGAGTTTTGTGACCTCATAACAAATGCCATTCTGTACCACGAGCACTGCAACAATCTTATTTTCAGTGCACTGGAACATTCTCAGAACAAATTACAATGCTATTGGCTAAAGTTTAATGGTCTCGGAAAACTGTGAATCCTAACATGACTCGATAAATTCAGCGACACGAGAATGTGATGGATATGTTTAGGAACGCGGGTAAAGGTGAGGAGATTTACATAGGGCTTTTTCCTTCGTATTACATACGGTACCTAACGCTCAGAATCATACGGTACCAAGCACTCAGAATCACACGGCACAAAGCACTACTTTTAGAAACGAATAAAGTCGGCGTCGGAGTTTGCCGCCTTTGAAACCTGCGTATCTCAGGGAGCAATGGAGGCGTACGATCGTTGAGTGACCTCCTTCTTGTCTCTACAACACTCCCTACGACACTCCCTGCAACACTCCCTACGATACTCTGTCCCTACAACACTCCCTACGACACTCCTTGCGACACTCCCTACGACACTCTGTTCCTGCGACACTCCCTCTCCAGACAGCAGGGGATGTGACAGGGGTGCACGCAACTCGTTGTCGCTACAAGTGCAGTTTTGTACCAAGTTATTCTTGGGACCTCATTTCTACGTTACTGATGTGAGTGGGAGCCATTGCATGTCTGAGTTAAATTTGAGCGACACTCAATGCTTTATATACCATACATGCCACCTTCTAAGTTAGCTTACAGCTAACTTAACATCGTTTATACCATTCAATCTACGTTGTATCAACGAAGAGATCGTGTTCCAGCCTACTTCATCCTGCCCAACGCAAAAATTTTCTTATTCAAGCAAATAAATACCTTTAATATGCTAGAACTTAAGAATTTACATCAACTTGTCTTCAAAGTTGAGATTGCTTAAACGCGTTCACCGCGTTTCCGCGATTGTTGCTGTTGGTTTGGTTAGATTGTACGAATTACAGAATCGATTGTACTTCTCGAATACATTTGTATCATTCCTAAGAAATATGGAATTACAATTTGAGGTCTAACATTTCACTTCGTTTTATAGCTATTTTTAAAAAAAGTCGCGTATCATATTGAATGTCCTTCATTTTTACCAATTCGTAAATGGACAATTTACCTGGTGGTACATACATTGCCCAATATGCAGTGAACGTGTTGAATATTGGACAAACTATCTTATGGTTCCCGAGGTAGTATCATGTTGTAAGGGTAAAAAAAGCCAAAAGCACGTTGAAATTCTTTTAATTAGTCAATGAATTTTTTGAGCTTCCAACAACTGATTAGGAACAAAAATTTAAACTCAAAAAACAAAAAAAATCATTTACCTGCCTGAAAAACGTTCTTCACCATCAGCCTTCATTGACCATTGTTCCCCAACATGTAATGAGTTACAAAGATTTTGCAAGAAACATGCCAAAATGTGACCAGCAAATCAGCTAGGAGGCACGCATCTGTTGCCGCAGTTCGCGTACGGACAACAAATTGTGGCGCCCTCGCATTCGTCATCACTGAAGCACAAATGGACCTCCGTTTCGCAGAAAACCCTGATGATGGTGTACCAGAAGCATCTGTGGGCACAGAGAACAGAGTTAATTAAACAAATAACTAAATTAGAAAAAAAATCTGATAGAATAATGAATGTTTTTTCTCAGTTGCTTCTTTTCTAAAACATTGTCCATCACTCTAACAAGCGCTTCAAAATAAGTTTTCTTAATCAATCATAATCCTTCCAATGATGTCTAACGCAAATTTTCATCAAACTTCGCTGAAAATTACAAAAATATTTTCCCGGCAATGAGGGATCGGTAAAATACAGAAACACAAACAAAGGGATGCTAACAGATGCAAGTTATAACTTTAAAGCGTCAAATAGGACAGGTGAAGCTGCGAGGAGTGAGGGCATGTCAATATGACGTCGAATTAACAATTAAAGTAACTTTACTTTCATAGTATTTAGGTGCGACACCAGCATTAATCATCAGCGCAGACTACATGTGAAATGTGCTAGTCCAATCGCAACCTATATCGCGCAATCAAAATTGATCATGCAACCTATATTAATCGCAGCCATTAATCCCGCAGCCTAAATTAGTGGCAACCTATGGTTGGCTATATTCAACCTGAGCTGGTACAATCGCAGCCCAAATTGCGTTCACCCACCGTGATCTAAATTAGAGACATCAACTAGAGCCAATATTGAGATTTTGGAACGAAAAATTCGACTAAGTTCGCCAACTGGAGCAAAGAATAAGATACTCAATTTAGATCACACGTAGGCGATCAACTGCAACTTAGATTAAGATTATCAAGCCAAGATTTGACTAGACTTCTCTAATGACTGATTAAGATCCCAACAGTAGATTAGACTGAGGTTTTTCACTTCAGCCTAGATTAAGAACCTCAACATTAGATAAGACTGGGGTCATCTACCATAATCTAGATTAAAATCCTCTACTTTATATTAGACAGTGGTTCGTTCTCTCCACCTTAGATGGAATTTTAAAACATGAGAATTCCTAAAAATACGTCATGCAATCACATTTTATCCTGCTCATTAAACTCCATTCCAGCCCCATTCTACCATCTGCTTGCAACACTCACGCATCGGTAATACCACTCCAGCCCCATTCTACCGTCTGCTTGCAACACTCACGCATCGGTAATACCACTCCAGCCCCATTCTACCGTCTGCTTGCAACACTTACGCATCGGTAATACCACTCCAGCCCCATTCTACCGTCTGCTTGCAACACTCATGCGTCGGTAATACCACTCCAGCCCCATTCTAACGTCTGCTTGCAACACTCACGCATCGGTAATACCACTCCAGCCCCATTCTACCGTCTGCTTGCAACACTCATGCATCGGTAATACCACTCCAGCCCCATTCTACCGTCTGCTTGCAACACTTACGCATCGGTAATACCACTCCAGCCCCATTCTACCGTCTGCTTGCAACACTCATGCGTCGGTAATACCACTCCAGCCCCATTCTAACGTCTGCTTTCAACACTCACGCATCGGTAATACCACTCCAGCCCCATTCTACCGTCTGCTTGCAACACTCACGCATCGGTAATACCACTCCAGCCCCATTCTACCGTCTGCTTGCAACACTCACGCATCGGTAATACCACTCCAGCCCCATTCTACCGTCTGCTTGCAACACTCACGCATCGTTGCTACCATTCCAGCCCCATTCTATCATCTGCTTGCAACACTCATGCATCGGTAATACCACTCCAGCCCCATTCTACCGTCTGCTGGCAACACTCACGCATCGGTAATACCACTCCAGCCCCATTCTACCGTCTGCTTGCAACACTCACGCATCGGTAATACCACTCCAGCCCAATTCTACCGTCTGCTTGCAACACTCACGCATCGATACTACCATTCCAGCCCCATTCTACCGTCTGCTGGCAACACTCACGCATCGTTATTACAATTCCAGCCCCATTCTACCGTCTGCTTGCAACACTCACGCATCGGTAATACCACTCCAGCCCCATTCTACCGTCTGCTTGCAACACTCACGCATCGTTACTACCATTCCAGCCCCATTCTACCGTCTGCTGGCAATACTCACGCATCGGTAATACCACTCCAGCCCCATTCTACCGTCTGCTTGCAACACTCACGCATCGGTAATACCACTCCAGCCCCATTCTACCGTCTGCTTGCAACACTCACGCATCGTTATTACAATTCCAGCCCCATTCTACCGTCTGCTTGCAACACTCACGCATCGGTAATACCACTCCAGCCCCATTCTACCGTCTGCTTGCAACACTCACGCATCGTTACTACCATCCCAGCCCCATTCTACCGTCTGCTGGCAACACTCACGCATCGGTAATACCACTCCAGCCCCATTCTACCGTCTGCTGGCAACACTCACGCATCGGTAATACCACTCCAGCCCCATTCTACCTCTGCTGGCAAAACTCACGCATCGGTAATACCATTCCAGCCCCATTCTACCGTCTGCTTGCAACACTCACGCATCGGTAATACCACTCCAGCCCCATTCTACCGTCTGCTGGCAACACTCACGCATCGGTAATACCACTCCAGCCCCATTCTACCGTCTGCTGGCAACACTCACGCATCGGTAATACCACTCCAGCCCCATTCCACCGTCTGCTGGCAACACTCACGCATCGGTAATACCACTCCAGCCCCATTCTACCGTCTGCTGGCAACACTCACGCATCGGTAATACCACTCCAGCCCCATTCTACCGTCTGCTGGCAACACTCACGCATCGGTAATACCACTCCAGCCCCATTCCACCGTCTGCTGGCAACACTCACGCATCGGTAACAGGTGTTGCATCAGTTGCGGTGGTGGTTCTCCTGGAGATTTAAATGCATTGTGAATTATGTTTTCCAATAAATGAAACATGATATGTCTTTTCCTGTTTTAAATTAAATTAAATTCATAAGCCTCCTATTACTTTGTTGTTTTCTTTGCCGTGGTGCACGCTCTGTATCTAGTAATGATGTGGGAGTAAGTTCAGCTCCAGGCTGAATTAGTATACAAAAAGCAAGGTTCTCACACCCTGGGACTTACGTGGATAAGATCAACGCAACGATTTTGTGTAATATTTTTCTCAAAAATTGGTTTTATTAACACTTTGATCCAAGTGGTTGTCCAGTGAGCAGTATATTGGTAATATCCAATATGTTAATATTGTGTAGCATTAGTGTAAATGCACAATAGACTAATATCGTGTATAATAATGTGCACAAAATATATTGCATAGTTCTCTCTATAAACAATATTTTCTATGGACTGAGCACAGAGGTTTGTTGAAGTTATTTGATGTTCTGATCATTGTTGTGCAACTTTTGCCCCTGTCAAAATTGTACTGTTATACGTGAGAAGCTCAATAAATAAAACATATCTTGAAACGTAAAACACGTGTGAAACGTAATATACGTATTACGGAGGTAGTCTGGGTAGAGAAAGTCCATCATTTTCCGATTTTTTTTTCTAAAATATTCACCATAGGTGCAAAATGGGGCAACAATTTCTTTGGAGTCATATGTTTTGTTCATAATTTCATTTGAAAATAAATGTTTTTGCAAAAACGGAAAAAGGATAATCCGGAAAATGCATCTCCTCCTACATTTTTGAAGTTAAAAAACCAGCAAAACGTTTTCTAGATAGCTATATGCATTATCTATCGAAAATTTTGAATTGTTTTTCTGCAATTTGATTTATTGAATTTTGGAAAAAAATTCCAGAAATTTGCCTTTTTTCCCTCTTATATCTGGAATAGTTTTTACCCTAAATCAAGTATAAAAAATCGTTTAAAATTTCCTGTAGATTTTTTTAAGGTCCTATCTATTGATATATTTGCTATTCCTGTATCTCTAACACTGTGGAAGAAGATACATTTCAGACATCGACAACTTCAGGTTTTCAAACGAGCCTAACAAATTTGGTGAACTGAGTTGTCTGCTGCCCAACCCAAATCAGAATTTGTTCACTGAGTCTGTTAGAATGTTTTCTTTGCGTCCCAAAGCATTTCGAACGGATGCTGTATGGCTAACTCTCGCCTGCTGAATGCTCAAACCTGCTTCGTTGTAAGGGGGGTCGTAGACGACCGAGGGGAACCTTCTGGGTAAAACTTCAAGTCCATCATTTTTCAACGAATTGTTCCGAAATTTTCACCATAAGCGTATAATCATGCAACGTTACTTTTGGACTCGTGTGTTTTTTCCATAATTTTATTAGAAATTGATTTTTTCGAAAAAACTGATTTTTTAAATTGTACCTTTTCCATTAGTTTTGAAGTTACAGAACCGGTAATATGTTTTTAGATGGCTAAATGTATTACCTAAACAAACATGTGAGTATAATTTTGACATTTTGAGTCATTATATGAATTTTTCCGTAAAATAGATTAATTTAATTTTGACATCTTATTTCCGTACTAATCTTTAAACTAAACAGTTTTTCAAAAAACTCATCCACTAATTATTAGCTATTTTTAAATTCTATCGGCTAATATATTTGCTATTCTTGTAACTTTAAAACTGTGATAGAAGTAGCATTTCAAACGTGAACAAGTTCAAGTTTCAGGAGAGCTTGACCTGGGCGTCACATGGCCGCGTAATGACTTAAGTGACTGGCCTTTCGCAAACTGTAGCAGACGAACGAAAACACTTTCAAGGAAGTGTAGCATATCGTCAGATTTTTAAAAAATATTTCTATTATATGAGCTAAAAATTTATTAACTTTTTGGATTTTGACTCAGACTGTCTGCCCAAATCTTATTTACATATTAAACGAAATATAAGTATTAAACGTATTAAACAAAAACATGATAAACACAAAACACACAATAAACGTCACAATCCTAATTACGTAATGAATGTAATGCACGTAAAATATATCATCCCTCTCAGACCGTACGCAGATAGAACAAAGAACGTACACTCCCTCCGTCCTGCTCTGCAGGCCGCGCAGGTCGCTAGAGAGGCGGTCACCTGCTGCCACGCCTCCGTAGCACAGCACCTGCGCAGTGGCCGTAACGTCTCTACGTTTGTTTACTTACTATATGGGGTACAAGACCCGTCAAAAATGACGGGGGATTCGATATTTTTCCAAAGTATATCCTCCAGATGGGGATGCCCAACAAATATATCCATCCCAACAGTACCCGCCATCAAAATATTCTTGTACTTGTGCACTGGTGAAACTCGTATCACAGATACGGTCATTGAGCGTCCTTGTGAGCGTCACAGACACACGCACCAACCAACCAAAATGGACCGATTAATTTAATGTGTTCATTGAGGTTCCCATTGCAATACCAGAGGAGCAATAACGCGCAAAAAATATATCAATTAATTTATTTAATAATTAATTTATGGAGACACTTAGCGTTTATTATATAGTATTGATTCTAAAGGTTCTGCACTATTTTCAAGTTATTATTTCAAGTGTCTTTCATTATTGAGTTGTGTGATGCATGCAAAGTGTTCGTTCTGAGGTTGTGTGATGAATGCAAAGTGTTCGTTATGAGGTTTTGTGATGAATGCAAAGAGTTCTTAGTTTTGAGGTTGTGTGATGACTGCAAAGTGTTCGTTATGTGGTTGTGTGATGAATGAAAAGTGATCGTTCTGAGGTTGTGTGATGAATGTAAAGTGTTTATTATGAGGTTATGTGATGAATTTAAAGAGTTATTTATAATAAGGTTGTGTAATAAATGCAAAGTGTTCGTCGTTCTGAAGCTGTGTTACAAACTCAAAGCGGCCTTCATCATAGTGCTCTATCATGACTACAATACACGGCGATATACTTCACAACTCTTCTTCAAGTTACTCATGAATAACATTCAACGAAGCATTGGATCTTTTCAGCTTTATTTTAATAAACTTTCAATAAACTTAATAAACTTTTATAATAAACTTTCGCTCGTTTTACAATTTCACCTGATTATTTGAGCATTAAACTTGAACTGATTCCTTGCCTTGTTATCCGTCCCCTGGTGTGCTTGCGTTAATTTAGATAGAGTAAGGTGGGAGAAGATGCATTTTTTGTTTGCTTCTTTTGTGAAACATCATTCGTTTCTGAAGTAATTACACGCTGCTGCTTTGTGATAAAGGTTGCATTTTATATTGAGTTTGCATTGTTGTGCAACATGCATGTAAAAAGTCTTACGTTAACAGTTCAAGATAATAATCCACGTATTTATGTTGCAACATGCACGTAAAATGTCTTACGTTAACAGTTCAAGATAATAATCCACGTATATATGTTGCAACATGCATGTAAAATGTCTTACGTTAACAGTTCAAGATAATAATCCACGTATTTATGTTGCAACATGCACGTAAAATGTCTTACGTTAACAGTTCAAGATAATAATCCACGTATTTATGTTGCAACATGCATGTAAAATGTCTTACGTTAACAGTTCAAGATAATCATCCACGTATATATGTTGCAACATGCATGTAAAATGTCTAACGTTAACAGTTCAAGATAATAATCCACGTATTTATGTTGCAACATGCACGTAAAATGTCTAACGTTAACAGTTCAAGATAATAATCCACGTATTTATGTTGCAACATGCATGTAAAATGTCTTACGTTAACAGTTCAAGATAATAATCCACGTATTTATGTTGCAACATGCATGTAAAAAGTCTTACGTTAACAGTTCAAGATAATAATCCACGTATATATGTTGCAACATGCATGTAAAAAGTCTTACGTTAACAGTTCAAGATAATAATCCACGTACGTATGTTGCAACATGCATGTAAAAAGTCTTACGTTAACAGTTCAAGATAATAATCCACGTATATATGTTGCAACATGCATGTAAAAAGTCTTACGTTAACAGTTCAAGATAATAATCCACGTACGTATGTTGCAACATGCATGTAAAAAGTCTTACGTTAACAGTTCAAGGTAATAATCCACGTATATATGTTGCAACATGCATGTAAAAAGTCTTACGTTAACAGTTCAAGATAGTAATCCACGTATATATGTTGCAACATGCATGTAAAAAGTCTTACGTTAACAGTTCAAGATGATAATCCACGTACGTATGTTGCAACATGCATGTAAAAAGTCTTACGTTAACAGTTCAAGATAATAATCCACGTATATATGTTGCAAAATGCATGTAAAAAGTCTTACGTTAACAGTTCAAGATAATAATCCACGTATATATATTGCAACATGCATGTAAAAAGTCTTACGTTAACAGTTCAAGATAATAATCCACGTACGTATGTTGCAACATGCATGTAAAAAGTCTTACGTTAACAGTTCAAGATAATAATCCACGTATATATGTTGCAACATGCATGTAAAAAGTCTTACGTTAACAGTTCAAGATAATAATCCACGTACGTATGTTGCAACATGCATGTAAAAAGTCTTACGTTAACAGTTCAAGATAATAATCCACGTATATATGTTGCAACATGCATGCAAAAAGTCTTACGTTAACAGTTCAAGATAATAATCCACGTATATATGTTGCAACATGCATGTAAAAAGTCTTACGTTAACAGTTCAAGATAATAATCCACGTATATATGTTGCAACATGCATGTAAAAAGTCTTACGTTAACAGTTCAAGATAATAATCCACGTATATATGTTGCAACATGCATGTAAAATGTCTTACGTTAACAGTTCAAGATAATAATCCACGTATATATGTTGCAACATGCATGTAAAATGTCTTACGTTAACAGTTCAAGATAATAATCCACGTATTTATGTTGCAAAATGCATGTAAAATGTCTTACGTTAACAGTTCAAGATAATAATCCACGTATTTATGTTGCAAC
The DNA here is from genome assembly GCA_030386875.1 of Morinoia aosen. NCBI lineage: Eukaryota > Metazoa > Arthropoda > Malacostraca > Amphipoda > Talitridae > Morinoia > Morinoia aosen. Next base: position 14,780,825 of record CM059562.1, read on the forward strand.
ATGCATGTAAAATGTCTTACGTTAACAGTTCAAGATAATAATCCACGTATTTATGTTGCAACATGCATGTAAAATGTCTTACGTTAACAGTTCAAGATAATAATCCACGTATATATGTTGCAACATGCATGTAAAATGTCTTACGTTAACAGTTCAAGATAATAATCCACGTATTTATGTTGCAACATGCATGTAAAATGTCTTACGTTAACAGTTCAAGATAATAATCCACGTATTTATGTTGCAACCTGCATGTAAAAAGTCTTACGTTAACAGTTCAAGATAATAATCCACGTATTTATGTTGCAACATGCATGTAAAAAGTCTTACGTTAACAGTTCAAGATAATAATCCACGTATTTATGTTGCAACATGCATGTAAAATGTCTTACGTTAACAGTTCAAGATAATAATCCACGTATTTATGTTGCAACATGCATGTAAAATGTCTTACGTTAACAGTTCAAGATAATAATCCACGTATTTATGTTGCAACATGCATGTAAAATGTCTTACGTTAACAGTTCAAGATAATAATCCACGTATATATGTTGCAACATGCATGTAAAATGTCTTACGTTAACAGTTCAAGATAATAATCCACGTATATATGTTGCAACATACACGTAAAAATTCATACGTGAGGCGTTTAAGATAATAATCCCCCTATTTATTCTCAGAAATTGAGTTCACAGAAAATGCTAGCACAATTAAAGAAGTGGCTTCATGTCTACTGTTGTCACCAAGTTTTATCTCGACTTTCGAAGTACTTGCTGCAATATCAGATTATTGAACGTCAAAATAAACGTTTAGATAAAATAACACACAAACAGAGTATGTTGAGAAAAGAATCTTGTTAGAAATGACGTCACGAAGCCTGCAGTTCCCCACTGAATCTTGAGCATATTTTCAACGAAGTAATTTGTTATTTTGTTCTTTTTACGTGACATGTTCACTTCAACAAGAAGTACTAGCTGCAGTTTAATATCTCTGAACGTCGATGAGATAATCGAGTAGAAATGACACAAATATGTGTTGCAAAAGGAACCCATCCGAAATGGCGTCCTTGGCCGCCCAGATCCCCCGATGGCAACACTCACCGCGACCAGCAGGGCGGCACACACAGCGGGCGTCTTCATGGCGTCAGATTGGTGCAAGTTTCTGGCAAATGTTGTGATAGAGCCCTCACAAATTCTCTGTGAAAATTGTGTAAAAAAATGTGGGTGAATCCTGCGAAAAATTTACGAGAGACCATGAATGGTGGAAAAAACAAGTAAAAACTTACGTAGAAATATTTTTACAGAATGTTCGCAAAATATGTTTAACTATTACCTTAACAATGTACAGTTCATGACAGAGAATTTGTTTAGGAACCTGTGTGAAATTATTCTGAATTCTTTGATAGGACGAGATTATTTTTGGGAAAATATTCTAGAAAACCTGTAAAATTCTCATAAATATTTTAAGAGAGAACACACACATTATTCTTAAACAAAATGACAGAATACTCGGAAATTATTTATTAGTGTTATTGGTGATAAAATATTATTGGTGATAAATTATTCATACTATTTTGCTACCAAAAACTATCAAAATATATGCCATGGCAGGATAAAAAAAATTGACTGTTCATAAAACTTCACTTCACCAGAACACTCAAAGACACGACCCTTAAATAGACTTCAATTGCTAGCTAAACTTTCAACTGTCTCTCAAAGTCAGCTACCACAAAATTACTGGCAAACTAATATTTTATTGTATCTGTGAGGAGTCATCCTTTGAACAACATGTAGAATTGTTCTCAAAGCTGTTGAAATGGGATCATAGACATAATGTTGTTTTCGCAAGCAACATCGATGTCTAATTTTTCAGGCGCTGCTGAGACACAATTGCTGGAGACCGTGTCTGCGTATCGAGTAATTTACGAGCGAAACACGAAGTCTCACAAATTGTTAATGACGAGGCCACTCACAAAACATCGGTTAACACGTTGACCGCGATGGGTTAACTGAATTTCAATATAAAACTCAAATTTTATGTCGAAAGTTGTAAGCAATTTTATAAATACCAAACACTAACTGAGTCCACTAAAAATCATTAATTTCAAAAGATTGTTAGAATATTCAAAGCGACCCCTCGATAGGCCATATCGCAGCAGGAAGAACTTAAGCACTGCCATCTACGGGTCGTATAGCAACCAGCGCGTTAACATCACAAAAATGACTTCCTCGCACCGCACCCCAAATCTAAAGTAAACAAACAAGTCCACTTGCGTTCGGCCTGAGGACACGAGTCGGACCGCAGTTACACGCGTGGCAGCCGCGGTGTGCGCTGCACTGGCGGGGCTGCCTTATTTAACGGGGGACCCCTTCTGGGGGGGTGTAATACTGGGAGGGGGGAATTAGGGGATACTGTCAGCATTGAAGGCATTGACTAGTTTATTTAATTAAATTGAGGCCCTTCTGGGGGTGGGGAGGAGAGTATTATTTGCGGGGTGATGGAGGTGCATTATTGGGGGGTGTTGTTGTTGGGTATTGGGGGTGTAATATTGTGGGGGGAATTGGGGGACATTGTCACCATTGACGGGATTGACTAGTTTATTTATTTTTTTCTTTCCCTGGGCGAGGGGTGTTAGGGGGAATTTAGGGGACTCAATCACCCAGACGGAACTATTTCATTCAAACCTGGGAACTTCCCAAACTAGATGGGGGTAAAGGGAGTTAACGCCATCACTATTGAAGGCATTGTTTTATTTTTCTAACCTAACCAGGTGCGTCCTCTTGCTGGAGGGGGGGGTATTTGGGGGCAGCAGAAGTGTGTTCATTCAAGTGTTGCGTCGCTCAAAAGATAACCTGATTAAATGGAGGCCATTGAATAGTTCTCCACGCTCCGTTTTTACGATCTGTAGACTTTTGTGGTCGTTGAAGTTTCCAATAGTTTATAAAATTATTCGAATACAGAGTGGGCGCACGACGTTCGGAATGAATATCGATTCCAAGCACGAACCGCTGGCATCCCTTCCATGTATATAAACAACGTAAATTCTGAAGAGGATGAAAAACCGTATGTCAAAAATCTTTATTTTTTCAATTTAGAAGTTGAACGAACAAAAGCCCAATTTTTTTATAGAACACAAAAATCACTACGAAATAGCATCATATTTTTATGCACGACCCGTGCAACTTCACACAAATTCAATGACATATTTCGCGTACAAATGCTTCTTCACGTGAACAAAAAGCGGGTTAAGTGGTTTTCCTTGGTCAAATGAGGCTAAGAAAAACTATAAAGCCGCATTTTCCAATTCTTTAGTCATTCCTACGGGGAAATCGGAAATTTTTTAATATATCTACTAAGCTACATTTTTTGCAAAAAATGTAAATGCTTGCACTTTTCCAAAGTTCCCATAAGTAATGAAACTTTTTGAAAATGCCAATACTCGGTTGTAGATTACAAAACAACCTATTTACCGAGAAATTCTTACAAGTGTCTCGTTAAATTCCAGAATTTTAACAGCATGTGCGTGCGGCACTTTGCAATGTGCAGCACACATGTGAGCGTGTGTGTGGCCACTTGACTATCACAGCTGCAGCAGCTCGCGTCACGCCTCAGCTGAACATGTGAGGTCCCTTGACATAAACGCTACCGAGCGCCGCTGTTTATAAATGATCAAAAACAGCTTCAAAGTTTAGTGGCTCTGACACCCGTGCATCTCAGCTCGACTTGCGTTGATTTCCGACCATTTAAAGACTGCCATCCTGTGGCCAGGACTAACTCTCCAGCCAGAGCAAGAACAAAGAGGTGTGGAGGAAACACGAAAGCAAATAGTTTCAGAAAAGCTCTTTATTTCATCGACATCGCAACACAAACCGGGGGTACAGATGTTGACGGCTGCATGTGGTTACTGGAACAATCTTTGGAATTTATTTCCTTCTAATTCCCAATTCATCAGTTAACATTGACCGAAATTACGTGGGAATAATTCACTCTTGGTTTAAATCTAATGCTGGAACATTTCATGCCTGCCAATCATTTCCTACACCAGACAACACACACAACACTACACCAGACAACACACACAACACTACACCAGTGAGATACTAAACATCTGCTGCCCAGCTCGTGCTGGTGCTGGTGTGATGCCGTCACACCACCACCGACACACCACGGCCTGCAGTCACACCACCACCGACACACCACAGCATGCAGTCACACCAACACCGACACACCACAGCATGTAGTCACACCACCACCGACACACCACAGCATGCAGTCACACCACCACCGACACACCACAGCATGCAGTCACACCACCACCGACACACCACAGCATGCAGTCACACCACCATATCGACACACCACAGCCTGCAGTCACACCACCACCGACACACCACAGCCTGCAGTCACACCACCATATCGACACACCACAGCCTGCATTCACACCACCACCGACACACCACAGCCTGCAGTCACACCACCACCGACACACCACAGCTTGCAGTCACACCACCACCGACACACCACAGCATGCAGTCACACCACCACCGACACACCACAGCATGCATTCACACCACCACCGACACACCACAGCATGCAGTCACACCACCACCGACACACCACAGCATGCAGTCACACCACCACCGACACACCACAGCATGCAGTCACACCACCATATCGACACACCACAGCCTGCAGTCACACCACCACCGACACACCACAGCCTGCAGTCACACCACCATATCGACACACCACAGCCTGCATTCACACCACCACCGACACACCACAGCCTGCAGTCACACCACCACCGACACACCACAGCCTGCAGTCACACCACCATATCGACACACCACAGCCTGCAGTCACACCTCCACCGACACACCACAGCCTGCAGTCACACCACCATATCGACACACCACAGCCTGCAGTCACACCACCACCGACACACCACAGCCTGCAGTCACACCACCACCGACACACCACAGCCTGCAGTCACACCACCACCGACACACCACAGCCTGCAGTCACACCACCATATCGACACACCACAGCCTGCATTCACACCACCACCGACACACCACAGCCTGCAGTGGTGCTCAAACTCAACGGAAATATTCCTCTAAGCTCAAAACTAAAATTTGTTATTTTTTGACCAATGTTGGTGAAGCGATTCAGATCACGATGGAGCTGAACCTAACCGTCTTAAACTAAACTTGAATTTTTGTCCTATTTGTTGCACTTCGATGTTAGTGAAGCGACACACGCGACATATGGCTGCACAATGTCAGCGTGTGTTCCATTACTGCTTCAGGGTAGTACTCCCCCTGGAAACACCTCAGGGGAAATCGGGTATCTGGAGATGCACCTCCGAAACTGGCAGCCCAGGAAATACCAGCAGCAGCAGTCCTCAGCGGGGCAGTCACTATCGCTCTTACATGGCAACAGGTACGGGAAATTTCCGTCTTCTTCCAGCTCTTTAAGCACACTGCAGTCTATGGAGGGCTTTGTCAAGAACTTGGCGGAACACAACTCACAACTGGAAAAGAAGAAGAAAACCCTGTAATTTCTGCTCTGATATGGCGGGTATTGAGCATTTATCCCTAAACTGAAAAAAGAGGACTCTACAATTTCTACAGAGGCATGGTGGCTGTCGAAAAACACATAATTTTTTTTGTTGCTTACACGAACCTGGACTAAGGCTTGTTCATAGAATGATATTTATTTGTTGAAAGGAACAGTTTGGGAAGCACTTGGTATATACCAGACCCAAACCATAATACATCTCCTACTTATTGCTCATGTTGTTTCTACACTGCAGTGTAAGTCCACTGGAACTAAGCACTTGATTTTAGTGCGTAAACTCCCAAGCGTGACTTACTTATCGAATCCTGGGAGGTTACCACGTTGGACTTGCGAGTCGATGACAGCGTTGGTTTGTGTTATCGGGCCTCCGATGTCCGACAGGAGGAAGAACAACTGTAACATAAGTAGGTTATTTGCATATTAATAAATTTTACCCTATAGAATGTTATCTTGACGTATGACAATAACTGAACTTAATCATGTAAAATGAAAGAATCGTAATACATCATTTAAAACTGGTTATATGTCGGTAGAAACCAGCAATATGTCATTAGAAGCTGGTTGTATACACATATATGTGTCGAAGATGACTTGGTATACCTCGCAATATATTCACTACACTCCATAACAGTCAGGTTACATGTCAACACAGGCACATTAGCCGACATGTGTCCAGCAAGCGCGTTGCCACGTGAACGCGTGCGCGTACGCGTACGTTTCTAAGGCCCCACGTAGAAGTGTAAGAGGATAAGACGTGCGTTTGAATGTAAACGTACTGTGTGTGAGGTAAATTTCGTACCACCGGTTGTGTGTACTGGACTAGCGGCCTGTGTGATGTGACGAGGCATTCCCATTCCTGCGCAGCAGAGGGAATGTGGGAATTGTGGAGATGTAACACTTGGACCGCGACGTGCGCCACCGGTGGCCACGGAGGGGATTTTCATAATGCTGCCGACCGACCAGTAGTCACAAGCTCAAATTTCATAAATACTTAATCTTATACTAAAAACTTCGTCAGTAAAATTTCCACACTTTCTTTCTCGTCTTCATCTCTATTTTAATTCATTTTTGAATTTCCACTTCGTCACTTGTTATTTATGTGTTGTGTATTACTTTCTCTTCATTTGCATGATACCTATTTCCTTACGCCTTGTTTCTTCCACTTCCTCTCGCAATGAACAATCAAGCATAAACAAAATCCAGATCAAAAGAAATCGTTTTCCAATTTTTTCTTGTATCATTAATCATGGAGAGTTTTTTGGAATTTAGTCTCGTTTTGATGGCATTCACTTCTTAAATTAACAGTTATGATCACATTACATTTATTCGACCCCTTAAAATGACTGCAAATAAAAGGAAATAAGCAAAAATATCACATCACTTCAAAATTCGAGTTCGTTTGTTCATCTCAAAATATTTCCAGATCGTCAAAAATACACCAATGCAAAATAAAAAACTACAGCAATAGATTTAGTTATAGAAATACACCAATACAAAAATACGCTGCATGTAACACAATGACGCACGACTAACGAGTGAGTGTAACACAATGACGCACGACTAACGCGTGAGTGTAACACAATGACGCACAAGTAACGCGTGATTGTAACACAATGACGCACGAGTGACGCGTGAGTGTAACACAATGACGCACGAGTAACGCGTGAGTGTAACACAATGACGCACGAGTAACACGTGATTGCAATACATTGACACACAAATAGCGCTTGATTGCAATACATTGACACACAAGTAACGCGTGATTGCAATACATTGACACACAAGTAACGCGTGATTGTAACACAATGACGCACGAGTAACGCGTGATTGTAACACAATGACACACAAGTAACGCGTGATTGCAATACATTGACACACAAGTAACGCGTGATTGTAACACAATGACGCACGAGTAACGCGTGATTGTAACACAATGACGCACAAGTAACGCGTGATTGTAACACAATGACGCACAAGTAATGCGTGAGTGTAACACAATGACGCACGAGTAACGCGTGAGTGTAACACAATGAATCACGAGTAACGCGTGAGTGTAACACAATGAATCACGAGTAACGCATGAGTGTAACACAATGACGCACGAGCAACACGTGAGCAGTAACCACAACTCACCAGCAACGGACGCACGCCGGGCACCGCCATGTCGGACGTCTGCAGTCGGAATGGGGACGGAAGCTGGTGCTGTTGTGTGTGTGTTGTGTGGGTGTGTGTCATGTTGTGTGTGTGTGTAAGTGTATGACAATCACAGCAGGACGAGGGCTTATCATGTAAGCCACCTGTTCGTCTGAACTCCACCACCAAAGCGGCTGCCGTCGTTTGTTAGAATTAACCAGTTCATTCTGGAGTTTTTCATTAGAAATAGAGTCCGCTATGTTGAACCAACAATAATTAATACGACGCAAATCTGGTATTTTCATTCCAATCACTAATGCGATGTTATAATTGAATGGTCAGAAAAATAGACATTCCACTAGATAGACAGCAACCAAGATCTTCACTTACTATCTCAGCTAGCAACTGTAGAAATACATGAGCAAACTTCATCTTCAGTAGCCTTCAACCAAATCCAAAACAGTCTTGTTGTAACTTAGCTTCCATTCTATCGAACATTTACTGGCTCGGTCCGTTCTCTTGGTCCAAGCGACCATTTCTGACGCATGGATAATTTTTCTCCTGTCATTTTGAAGCCGATAAGAAACACATAAAAAGAGCGGACCACGTCACACGACACAGCCGTCGAACGTTCGTCTCTGCCTACATAACGGAATGTAAATAAACATAAGATAGTTTGGTGGAAGAACTTGTTTACGATTTTTATTCAAAATATCATGTAAAGCTTAAGTTAAACATAAAATCAGTACCTTGCGCACCAGTGGCAATACGAGCATTTATTTTTTCAAAGCGTGAGTGTAGAGCACCGAAATTAACTAATCTTTACCGTCTGTACTGTGTATACTGTTGTAACTACCAGTACCTGTACAGTGTACACTGCTGTGACTACCAGTATCTGTACAGTGTACACACTGCTGTAACTACCAGTATCTGTACAGTGTACACACTGCTGTAACTACCAGTATCTGTACAGTGTACACACTGCTGTAACTACCAGTATCTGTACAGTGTACACTGCTGTGACTACCAGTATCTGTACAGTGTACACACTGCTGTAACTACCAGTATCTGTACAGTGTACACACTGCTGTAACTACCAGTATCTGTACAGTGTACACTGCTGTGACTACCAGTATCTGTACAGTGTATACACTGCTGTAACTACCAGTATCTGTACAGTGTACACACTGCTGTAACTACCAGTATCTGTACAGTGTACACTGCTGTGACTACCAGTATCTGTACAGTGTACACACTGCTGTAACTACCAGTATCTGTTCAGTGTATACACTGCTGTAACTACCAGTATCTGAACAGTGTACACTGCTGTGACTACCAGTATCTGTACAGTGTATACACTGCTGTAACTACCAGTATCTGTACAGTGTACACACTGCTGTAACTACCAGTATTTGTACAGTGTACACACTGCTGTAACTACCAGTATCTGTACAGTGTACACTGCTGTGACAACCAGTATCTGTACAGTGTACACACTGCTGTAACTACCAGTATCTGTACAGTGTACACTGCTGTGACTACCAGTATCTGTACAGTGTACACACTGCTGTAACTACCAGTATCTGTACAGTGTAGATACTGTTGTAACTACCAGTATCTGTACAGTGTAGACACTGTTGTAACTACCAGTATCTGTACAGTGTACACACTGCTGTAACTACCAGTATCTGTACAGTGTAGATACTGTTGTAACTACCAGTATCTGTACAGTGTACACACTGCTGTAACCACCAGTATCTGTACAGTGTAGATACTGTTGTAACTACCAGTATCTGTACAGTGTACACACTGCTGTAACTACCAGTATCTGTACAGTGTACACACTGCTGTAACTATCAGTACCTGTACAGTGTACACACTGCTGTAACTATCAGTACCTGTACAGTGTACACACTGCTGTAACTATCAGTACCTGTACAGTGTACACACTGCTGTAACTATCAGTACCTGTACAGTGTACACACTGCTGTAACTATCAGTACCTGTACAGTGTACACACTGCTGTAACTATCAGTACCTGTACAGTGTACACACTGCTGTAACTATCAGTACCTGTACAGTGTACACACTGCTGTAACTATCAGTACCTGTACAGTGTACTCACTGCTGTAACTATCAGTACCTGTACAGTGTACACACTGCTGTAACTATCAGTACCTGTACAGTGTACACACTGCTGTAACTACCAGTACCTGTACAGTGTACACACTGCTGTAACTATCAGTACCTGTACAGTGTACACACTGCTGTAACTATCAGTACCTGTACAGTGTACACACTGCTGTAACTATCAGTACCTGTACAGTGTACACACTGCTGTAACTATCAGTACCTGTACAGTGTACACACTGCTGTAACTACCAGTATCTGTACAGTGTACACACTGCTGTAACTACCAGTATCTGTACAGTGTACACACTGCTGTAACTACCAGTATCTGTACAGTGTACACACTGCTGTAACTACCAGTACCTGTACAGTGTACACTGCTGTGACTACCAGTATCTGTACAGTGTACACACTGCTGTAACTACCAGTACCTGTACAGTGTACACTGCTGTGACTACCAGTATCTGTACAGTGTACACACTGCTGTAACTACCAGTACCTGTACAGTGTACACTGCTGTGACTACCAGTATCTGTACAGTGTACACACTGCTGTAACTACCAGTACCTGTACAGTGTACACTGCTGTGACTACCAGTATCTGTACAGTGTACACACTGCTGTAACTACCAGTACCTGTACAGTGTACACTGCTGTGACTACCAGTATCTGTACAGTGTACACACTGCTGTAACTACCAGTACCTGTACAGTGTACACTGCTGTGACTACCAGTATCTGTACAGTGTACACACTGCTGTAACTACCAGTATCTGTACAGTGTACACTGCTGTGACTACCAGTATCTGTACAGTGTACACACTGCTGTAACTACCAGTATCTGTACAGTGTACACACTGCTGTAACTACCAGTATCTGTACAGTGTACACACTGTTGTAACTACCAGTATCTGTACAGTGTACACACTGCTGTAACTACCAGTATCTGTACAGTGTACACACTGTTGTAACTACCAGTATCTGTACAGTGAACACACTGCTGTAACTACCAGTATCTGTACGGTGTACACACTGTTGTAACTACCAGTATCTGTACAGTGAACACACTGCTGTAACTACCAGTATCTGTACAGTGTACACACTGCTGTAGCTACCAGTATCTGTACAGTGTACACACTGCTGTAACTACCAGTATCTGTACAGTGTACACACTGCTGTAACCACCAGTATCTGTACAGTGCACACACTGCTGTAACTACCAGTATCTGTACAGTGTACACACTGCTGTAACTACCAGTATCTGTACAGTGAACACACTGCTGTAACTATCAGTATCTGTACAGTGTACACACTGCTGTGACTACCAGTATCTGTATAGTGTACACACTGCTGTAACTACCAGTATCTGTACAGTGTAGACACTTTTGAACTACCAGTATCTGTATAGTGAACACTCTGCTGTAACTACCAGTATCTGTACAGTGTAGACACTGTTGTAACTACCAGTATCTGTACAGTGTACACACTGCTGTAACTACCAGTATCTGTACAGTGTACACACTGCTGTAAACACCAGTATCTGTACAGTGTAGATACTGTTGTAACTACCAGTATCTGTACAGTGTAGACACTGTTGTAACTACCAGTATCTGTACAGTGTACACACTGCTGTAACTACCAGTATCTGTACAGTGTACACACTGCTGTGACAACCAGTATCTGTACAGTGTACACACTGCTGTAACTACCAGTATCTGTACAGTGTAGACACTTTTGTAACTACCAGTATCTGTTCAGTGTACACACTGCTGTAACCACCAGTATCTGTACAGTGTAGACACTGTTGTAACTACCAGTATCTGTACAGTGAACACACTGCTGTAACTACCAGTATCTGTACAGTGTACACACTGCTCTAACTACCAGTATCTGTACAGTGTACACACTGCTGTAACTACCAGTATCTGTACAGTGTACACACTGCTGTGACTACCAGTATCTGTACAGTGTACACACTGCTATAACTACCAGTATCTGTACAGTGAACACACTGCTGTAACTACCAGTATCTGTACAGTGTACACACTGTTGTAACTACCAGTATCTGTACAGTGAACACACTGCTGTAACTACCAGTATCTGTACAGTGTACACACTGCTGTAGCTACCAGTATCTGTACAGTGTACACACTGCTGTAACTACCAGTATCTGTACAGTGTACACACTGCTGTAACCACCAGCATCTGTACAGTGTACACACTGCTGTAACTACCAGTATCTGTACAGTGTACACACTGCTGTGACTACCAGTATCTGTACAGTGTACACACTGCTGTAACTACCAGTATCTGTACAGTGTAGACACTGTTGTAACTACCCGTATCTGTACAGTGTACACACAGCTGTAACTACCAGTATCTGTACAGTGTAGACACTGTTGTAACTACCAGTATCTGTACAGTGTACACACTGCTGTAACTACCAGTATCTGTACAGTGTACACACTGCTGTAACTACCAGTATCTGTACAGTGTACACACTGCTGTGACTACCAGTATCTGTACAGTGTACACACTGCTGTAACTACCAGTATCTGTACAGTGTAGACACTTTTGTAACTACCAGTATCTGTACAGTGAACACACTGCTGTAACTACCAGTATCTGTACAGTGTACACACTGCTCTAACTTCCAGTATCTGTACAGTGTACACACTGCTGTAATTACCAGTATCTGTACAGTGTACACACTGCTGTGACTACCAGTATCTGTACAGTGTACACACTGCTATAACTACCAGTATCTGTACAGTGAACACACTGCTGTAACTACCAGTATCTGTACAGTGTACACACTGTTGTAACTACCAGTATCTGTACAGTGAACACACTGCTGTAACTACCAGTATCTGTACAGTGTACACACTGCTGTAGCTACCAGTATCTGTACAGTGTACACACTGCTGTAACTACCAATATCTGTACAGTGTACACACTGCTGTAACCACCAGCATCTGTACAGTGTAGACACTGTTGTAACTACCAGTATCTGTACAGTGTACACACTGCTGTGACTACCAGTATCTGTACAGTGTACACACTGCTGTAACTACCAGTATCTGTACAGTGTAGACACTGTTGTAACTACCAGTATCTGTACAGTGTACACACAGCTGTAACTACCAGTATCTGTACAGTGTAGACACTGTTGTAACTACCAGTATCTGTACAGTGTACACACTGCTGTAACCACCAGTATCTGTACAGTGTACACACTGCTGTAACTACCAGTATCTGTACAGTGTAGACACTGTTGTAACTACCAGTATCTGTACAGTGTACACACTGCTGTAACCACCAGTATCTGTACAGTGTACACACTGCTGTAACTACCAGTATCTGTACAGTGTATACACTGCTGTAACTACCAGTATCTGTACAGTGTACACACTGCTGTAACTACCAGTATCTGTACAGTGTACACACTGTTGTAACTACCAGTATCTGTACAGTGTACACACTGCTGTAACCACCAGTATCTGTACAGTGTAGACAATGGTGTTGGGCTATACCCTTACGTTTTTGACAAAAAATTTCGCTTAGTAAAAATGATGGAACTTCTCTAATTTTTCTCTAGAAATGTCTCGAGACTTGAAAAACATGGTTTTAAGGTTAATCCCTGATCGGTTCACGGAAGGAAAATCCTAAACTTCAACTTGTGGATTTAAAAATTTTCCTAACTGAATTTTATGAAATTTTATGAGGTATCGATAAGAATTTTTGGCTATACGTGTATTTTTCTTGATATACAACCGAATACTGAAGTTGTACTATCAGGTTTTGGTTCAATGTTCTCAAAAGCAAAGAAACTTCTTGACAACCTCAATACACATTTGGAAATAACGAAAACCCACTTATTTCACCAGAAATTCTTTTAAATATATTATAATTTTTTTCTGAATTTCTATTAAGAAGGGTACTAGATCGCTAAATTGAATTTTGGTTTTTTCCTACCATGAATCAAGCTGAGAATAACTTCAAAACAGTGTTTTCCATTTCTCAAGGGATTTCGAGTGAAGTATTACAGAGTTTCTAACATTTCTATTTCGCAAAATTTCACATGAATATTTTTCACTTTTTCCGTAATTTTTTCCCAAAAGAAATTAAATTTTTTAACAACTTCTATACTCGGTTGTACAATAGGAAAACTACTTATTTCCCAGAAATTCTTATGAATGTTTTAAATAATTCTCATTAAATTCTGTTAGGAAAAGTTATAAATCTACAAGTTCAATTTTGGGTTTTTCCTTGGGCGAATCAGGCTGAGAATAACTTTGAAACCTGGTTCCCCAATTCTCAAGTAAATTCTGATGAGAAATCAGACAATTTCCAATATTTCTATTTTACGAACCTTGTAAAAACATAAGGGACGCGTGACCATTTGTCACGCGTCCCTTTCATAAACCCTTTTCATAAACCTTTTTTTCATAAACCCTTACGATTTTTTAAAATTTTTTAAGAGTTTCGAAATGCAACGAAACTTTGTAGCAACTAAAGTTAAGTAGTTTTCTCTTTTTTCGCTTCTTCGCTTTCTCTTTTTCATTCAATTTTTCCAAATACAATGAAAGTTTTATAAAACTTCAATACTCGGTTGTATATCAGGAATTAATACTTATTTGACCAGAAATTCTTATAAATAATTAATAAAATTCTTATGAAATGCTGTTCGGAAAAGTTCCAAATCTGTAAATGGAATATCTTGTTTATCCTTGGGCGAAGATGTCTTTGAATAAATTTAAAACCACGTTTTCCAATTTTCAAGTCGTTTTTAGTGAGAAATTTGACAAATTCTAATATTTTTACTCAGCGAAGATTTTGTAAAAAACCTAACGTTTAGTTTTTGAACTTTTTCACCTAATGTTACCATAAGCAATGCAATTTTTTGACAACTTCAATACTCCGTTGTACGTCAGGAGAAACTACTTATTTAACCAGAAATTCTTATAAATTTCTCAAAAAAATCCGATGTTAAAAATTTTTATTCTCGGAAATATTGAGCAAATAACACTTCTGATATAACTATAAAGTTATATAACTATAAAGTTATATAATTATGAAGTTATATACAGTCGTGTCCACCTATTTGTTGTTACCCGCAGCTGTAGGTGACGCATGTAGGAATCTGCGGTTTTTCCATGTTTTCATTTTGTACAGTAATTCCCAGATTTATGTTTCCTCGATTTCACCAATATAGTCAATTGCTTAGCTTCCTCCATATTTACGAATTTCCCAATAGAAGCCCCCTTCCGTCGAGGTCCCAAAATTCGCCCAACCTCCCCACAGCAGCCAAGCGTGGGTCAGTGAAACAAGTCTCAATATTGCTCTTATATATTTACGTAGGTACTCAGATGCATCCATCTATAATCTTTAGTGAGGTGTACTCCGACAAATGTATATAAAATATTTTGCAATAAATTCATGACAAAATTATCAGTGAAAGGTATCTAAAATTTCGCTGTGCAAAAAATTAACAATTAAGTGCATTGAAACACATTATTCATTGTTTCAAGGCATCGAAAAATAAACACAAGAACAACCACATAAAATATACAAATTTCGAAAAACAACAGTACTCACACCAAATAAACAATTTCAGATAAAACACTGTGTCTAAACTAGGTCCCAGGCCCTATTTTCTACACACGGTAAATAATGGAAGATACCGACTTTTCAGGTCCAAGGTAAATGCAAGCAGTACCGCACGTTGTGGGACAGCACACTTTTCCTCCACCACAAGGCTTCTCGTCGCTGCATTGCTCTTTGTAGTGAGCGCAAACTTTATTCAGCCATGGTAATGGGCATCCCCAAAATCTAGGGAATGAGACGAAGAAAACGTTAAAAATTTATGTATTGGATTTTCTGCGAAAAATAATCAGAAAATTTTGAGTGAGGCTATGAAATGAAATACTCTCTTTCAGATGAAAAACGTTTGTCTGTAATAGGGTAATTTTATGAGAGGCTCGTTTTCGTGGAATGTTTTCTTCGATTAGAGTGACGGTTGTTCAACATTAGTTACTTTCATAAGCGGAGAGTTGACATGAAATAGTTTCCTAAAGATAGAGCAACAGAAATTTATAATCGATGTTATCTCATATCTCCTGGAAGTAAAGTAATTCTAGCTCAAAATGAAATCCTTCTACAAGTGATCGTCACAGACAATACTAGTTGTATAGAAATAGCCGGTTAGGCCAGTTGTCACCACAATTACCTTATAAACAAACATTTATTAATAAAATCTGATGAAATTTAATTCTATTGACTAATTTATAATACTTTCAGAACCATAAAATACTTACACAAACGATGAACTCATTTTTAGAAATAAATTTCAATTTTATTTATCAGCTCAAAAGACTTTTCACGATAAAAAGCATTTCTTTCTCTTTTTCTGTTTTAGAAATACTATTATAAAATCCTTCACCAGTTTTTAGGAAGATTCATATGGAAACAAGCCAAAGCTTAACGGGTTTCCAGGTTGAATTTTTAGCAGCAAGAAATTGTTTTCCCTGGAAGCAACAATTTAATTCCGGACCCCTTCCAACATTACCGCACGAAGCATCAATTACCTAAAGCAAGCCAATCATTTTCATGCAATAACACGCTCTCCTTACCTATTGCAATGATTGCATTCATACCTAAAAAAAATTTCCTAATCTATTTGAGTTTTGTTGGGTAAAAGGTTGATTCACAGGAGATTCCTGTGTAACTCCAAACTTGCACACTCATCCACGTGTGCAGTATCAAAGATGAAACAACTCACATAGACATAGCTCACATAGACAAAACTCACATAGACACAGCTCACATAGACATAACTCACGGAGGCTCCGAGAAATTGTCCGATGAACCTTGACGTAACTCCGCATGCCTCGCCGCCACCACCGCCTGAGTAAAGGAAGCAACTGATGACTAGTGTCACTCGTGAGGACACTAGTGTCACTATTGCCACTAGTGATGATACATTAGGGTCACTAGTGCCACTAGTGAGGACACTAGTGTCACTAGTGCCACAAGTGAGGAAACGTTAGGGTCACTAGTGCCGCTAGTGAGGACACTAGTGTCACTAGTGCCGCTAGTGAAGACACTAGTGTCACTAGTGCCACTAGCGTACACGAAGACAGTGTCTATGTAAAGGCCACGTGCACAAGACACCAGCTATCGGCCGTTCTGTCCAGCAGGGCAAGCGTCTCAAACAAGCTGTTCTGAACTCAACACACTGCTGAATGTAAACGCTAGTTTGGTTCTTTGAATTGCATTTCAAACTGCGTGTTTTTTCGTACAGATCTGGATGATACGATTTAGTTCAAACACACATTTACCTCAATGCGTTTTAATAAATTACATGTTATTGAAAGAGTGCATGTTATTGAAAGTGTACATGTAATTGAAAGATTCGTGTTTTGATTACATGTTTATCGTTTGAAATTGTGCAATTTTTTGCCATATTTTTCAAAAATCGAACATGGAAGAGTTTTTTTCTAAAACAGAACAGTTGCATCTAAATGTTTCAAGTGTTTTAATTATTGCCCTGCAGAGGGAACAGATTCAACCTTCCCATTTAATCCAGTCTTAAATTGAAGGAATTTACTACAACTCCAAAATAATCTACTGCATCAATTTATCAATTTTTCCTTCGCAGTCTACTGCACCATTACCGCCTCACTACACTCGTGTAGCTGTGGTGACATATTTTTTTAAGATGAACCGTGAGGAATAGAATGCTGATTAAAACCATCAGTTGACAAAATCTCCACATCGAACGTCTCGTCTATATCGTCACTACGACTTCCACCACCAACATCAATACAGCAGCCACTCACCAACAAGACTAGCAGCGGCAATCTCCCACGATTACCACCATTACCACCATTCCCAACACCAACACCCACTCACCACCACCAGTGCCACCACCACCATCACCACCAGCACCACCACCACCACCACCACTCACCACCACCACCACCACCAGTGCCACCAACATCGAGGTACGCGCCATGCTGTAACGCCTCACTTCAGAGTCCTGGTCACAACCTGCACAACACACGCAAGTCCAACACACGCTCGCCGTTGGTGCCAGAAGCACGAGGATGGAAATGGACCAACGGTAATCGAGTTCCGTTGGTGCCAGAAGCACGAGGATGGCAATGGACCAACGGTACTCGAGTTCCGTTGGTGCCAGAAGCACGAGGATGGCAATGGACCAACGGTACTCGAGTTCCGTTGGTGCCAGAAGCACGAGGATGGCAATGGACCAACGGTACTCGAGTTGAGATGATGCCAGAAGCACGAGGTCGAAATGGACTGGATCATCTCCCGTAATTTATGACAGCCGTTAGCAGGGTTCATGAAAGAGCTCTACACGAACTTTTATCAAGGACACAATGATTTATTTTACTTATTTCACAATGAAATATACCAATATTGGTGATATTCTTATTTAGGTATTCTATGCCCATTTTTTTATACAAAATCGTGTCGTTGAGTAAGGAGCTGACACATTCACAGCAAATAGCATCCAAGTTACCGACCCTCCCATAAATACCAATCTGAAAATCTATATTCCGCTTTCAATTGTTAATGAACTTAATACTATTTCTTTGATAAATAATACTGACACTAATGCAAATATTTGACACAATTACAAAATTTCAAGTTAGACAAGTAACAAAAGATGGCCGACGTGTGGAAGTGACCATTACATCATCTTGTTTGCTCCTTTCTCAATTTAAAAACTTTAAGGTTTTTGTTTAATATTTTCAAAACCGGAGAAATTTGGTTTCACTACTTTCATTCCTGTGGGCGAGTTGATATATAATTTCAATTTCAATTTCTTCAATAAACGGTACTGGTCAAACAGGTTAGTCACTTCATTTTAATAGCATATCATAATTGACAAATAACTATTCACTTCATTTTTCAAACTGGCAAGACCCTTTGTTCTCTGTAAGGTATTTCAGTCATCCGACTTGTCACCTTTCAATAAACACTAACATATAAAAAAATTTCGTCCTAGCTTTATAGAAGGCTTAGTTTTTCTCCAACTTTCACCGGTATTTTATTTCTCTATAGTTCTCACTTCACTCTTCACTAAACCTCCACAAATAAAATAGATGAGGACAGAGACTCCGATTGGAGACATCAAGCCACCACAAACCACACAGCACCACACACCACACAGCACCACTCAACACAGAGTGCGGCTCTCAACACGCCGCAGCTCCCGCTCACCGCCCCTCATTTCGCTTCAGAACACCTGCACAGCCCACAGCACACGCGCAGGTGTCGCACTCATCAAAGCTCTCGTGTGTGTTGTTTTCTGTACTGATTTGTTAAATTATCACGTATTCTGGAGAGACATTATCCACCTGGCATCTAGTTTCCTTGTTTTATGAGTGTTGTGATCTGTACTGATATGTTAAACTTATACATATTCTGGAGAGACATTATTTGTCTGGCTTCTAGGTTCTCTGTCGCAAGTGTATTGAGCTCGGAATAAATTGAAGCGACTTTTGTTCAGCATTTGACGTAAAATTCTCTTTATTGGTACAGCAGTACAGAAAAAAATAAGGGAGTTGACGTCGAACAAGAATGTGGCCTCTAAATTACATGTGACCAAAAATTAACTTTAAAAATAATTTAAGGAATGAAAATCAGATCACAGTTTTAGGTTAAAGGGAATATGGAAAAATTAGGGTCATTGTGGACAATCAAAGAGCGCTCTAAGCAATATAGCCCCAACAAAGTGCAATGTGATGGTAGGAAATGGAGTAGCAAATCTGTAATTTAACTTCATTGTATTTGACATGACTTCATTCATCACTTTTTCTTCATTTACCTCCCTTCACTGCAGCTCATTTCCCTTATTGCCTTCTGCTAAATTTACCATCCCTTATTGCTTTTGATTTCATACGACAAGTGCTTCAAAGAAAGAAAAGAAAGAAAAACAGTTAAATCAAAATAAAGACGACACAAATACTCCCATTGGATTCCAAAATGTCTCAACATATAGATCCTTAGTTACTATAGACAAAGATGTTGAGATAAAGTATGCCAAATGTAATAGCACTTGGGTATTCACAGACTTTATTCAGCATGCATTCATCGATGACGTAGAGAATCTTCAAGAATGTGGTTACGAAATACTTGGAACAGCGTACAACCATTCAGATACTGAAATACTCGGTTCCATATCCGTAGAGTTTTAAACGTTTCCACGATTGCAGTGCGGTATCACGAGCAAGGCTTGCAATCCCGGGACAAAGTGAAAATCCCACTATCCCGGGA
Organism: Morinoia aosen; assembly: GCA_030386875.1. Classification (NCBI taxonomy): domain Eukaryota; kingdom Metazoa; phylum Arthropoda; class Malacostraca; order Amphipoda; family Talitridae; genus Morinoia; species Morinoia aosen. The sequence continues at coordinate 14,800,971 of CM059562.1, forward strand.
TTGCAAAAAGACAATCCCTGTGTCAGGGGTTATCTCTGACTGAATACGACATTGGAATCCCTTAGCTCACGCGCGATCGCATGTAGACGGTCAGTCGTCGTGCTAGACTGGATGAGCGTGGACGGGTGCGTGTTTAATGTAGATTTTGTTAGGTTTTGCGGATTCTTGTCGCATGTGCTATAAGGAACTTATGTTATAGATTTTTATTGCTTGTAATAATTTCGGTCTCGCTTATTCTGAACAGTGAGGTCGCCAGATCCCCCCAGTTTGGGACACTCTAAGCACTGCCCAGCCAAAAGCCACCGGCATAAGCCACCTACATAAGTCGCCTACATAAGCCACTTCTAAAACCGCCTACGCTAGCTCGTGTTGGTCATATCACCTTTACGCTGACATCTCGTTACCTCTGCGTCAGCGACGTCTCGTTACCTCTGCGTCAGCGACGTCTCGTTACCTCTGCGTCAGCGACGTCTCGTTACCTCTGCGTCAGCGACGTCTCGTTACCTCTGCGTCAGCGACGTCTCGTTACCTCTGCGTCAGCGAAGTCTCGTTACCTCTGCGTCAGCGACGTCTCGTTACCTCTGCGTCAGCGACGTCTTGTTACCTCTGCGTCAGCGACGTCTCGTTACCTCTGCAACGTTGACGCCTTGCTGCCGCGTCGGCCACTATTTATTAAATGTAAACTGGATGTTGTCGAGGCGGCAGAGGTACCGGTAGAGTATTTGCAGTCACCTAACTTGTGGCTGGCGGACTTTAGTTGTTAGGACTTTCATTGTCTTGTGTTACCTTTAAATTGACGTTTCTTATGGGCATTATTACCTTCTTGCTATTATGAATTTCAAGTGCATTGTTTATTATTTTGATATATATATTAAAATCGTTGGTGTTCTATTATCCCGGTTCCCGCAAGCAAAGCCGATAGGACCGGAAACCTCAACACCCTGGAATTCCCGACATTTTCTAATATTTTTGCATTTATGCATTATAAATTGTTGCCCATGTCCATCACAGTATTGGACGATTATGGAGGAAAAACCTTTATCTGCGAGCGAAAGTTTTTATTTTTGTTTGTCTATGTTTAGTATTTTCACTACTGCTCCCTCTTACATGAAGGGGCTTTGTTCCAATACGAATTCTGTTTTCAGAGCTACTAGTGGAAGCAACTGGGTCTACAGTTTCAGGCTTCACTATGTTGTGTTCAATATTTAGGTGACGTAGCAAACCACTGGTAGACAAGCCTTTGCAAGGCAAACTCTTGCCACACTTTATGCACTTCGAACTTTCTCCAGTTGTATCTTTATCACAGTATCGCCACACAAAGGGTTTAGTTTCTACAATGTCGTATTTATTACTATCTATTATTCATTACCTGCGAAACCAAACCACAACAAATATTCTGATGCAATAGTAGAACTATATTATGAGACGGTGTTGACTGCGCTGAGTAGTGATGTAAATTGATATAATATTATAATGCTAAAGTCCGGTCTTGTGCTCTCTATTCAATTATTCATATTAAACAGAATGATTTTAAGTCATTTTTTCACCCATGTATTGAAATATATATACTATTTAGAATCCAGGAATTTCAGGGAAAAAGGATTTCCCGGACTGGGAAATTTCAGCCCCAAATCATCCAAGATCCCGGGATTCAAGCCCTTATCCCGAACCCTGCAACCGATGAATTCAGCGACACGAGAATATGATATATATATATCTAAAAATATATTTGGGAAGCGGGTAAAGCGGTTTTCCTTGGGCGAATCAGGCCGAGAATAACTTTTAAACGTGTTTTCCAATTCTCATGTTGTTTCTAGTGGGAAATCGGAAAATTTTCAATATTTTTATTTAGCTATATTTATGTGAAAACTGTAAGGATACTCACTTTTCCAAAGTTTCCAAAAACAATGAAACTTTTTCACAATGCCAAAACTCGGTTGAACATTAAAAAAACTACTTATTTGACGAGAAATTCTCACATATATCTCATTAAATTCCTGAATTTCAGAAGCTTGTGTGTGCGCGGCACTTTGCAATGTGCAGCGCACATGTGAGCGTGTGTGTGGCCACTTGACTATCAGGGCTGCAGCAGCTCGCGTCACGCCTCAGCTGAACATGTGAGGTCCCTTGACACAAACGCTAGCGAGCGCCGCTGTTCAAAAACGATCAAAAACCGCTTCAAAGTTTGGTGGCTCTGAAACCCGTGCATCTCAGCTCGACTTGCGTTGATTTCCGACCATTTAATGACTGCCATCCTGTGGCCAGGACTAACTCTCCAGCCAGAGCAAGAACAAAGAGGTGCGGAGAAAACACGAAAGCAAATAGTTTCAGAAAATCTCTTTATTTCATCGACATCGCAATACAAACCGGGGGTACAGATGTCGGCAGCTGCGTGTGGTTACATGAACAATCTTTATAATGGAAATATTTAATTCTATTACCTAACTCGTCAATTAACCGCGGCTGAAATTGCGTGAGAATAATTTGCTGATAGTTTAACTCTAATGCAGGAACATTTCACGCCTGCTAACCGTTTCCTACACCAGACAACACACACAACACTACACCAGACAACACATGTCACAACACCACACCAGACAACACACACAACACTACACAAGTGAGACACTAAACATCTGATTCACAGCTTGTGCTGGTGATGCCGTCACACCACCACCAACACACCACAACCTGCAGTCACACCACCACCGACACACCACAGACTGCAGTCACACCACCACCGACACCCTACAACCTGCAGTCACACCACCACCGACACACCACAGCCTGCAGTCACACCAAAACCGACACACCACAGCCTGCAGTCACACCACCACCGACACACCACAGCCTGCAGTCACACCAAAACCGACACACCACAGCCTGCAGTCACACCACCACCGATATTTCAAAGCCTGCACTCACACCAAAACCAACACACCACAGCCTGCAGTCACACCACCACCGATACATCAAAGCCTGTTGTCACACCAAAACCGACAGACCACAGCCTGCAGTCACACCACCACCGATACATCAAAGCCTGCAGTCACACCAAAACCGACACACCACAGCCTGCAGTCACACCACCACCGATACATCAAAGCCTGCAGTCACACCAAAACCGACAGACCACAGCCTGCAGTCACACCACCACCGATACATCAAAGCCTGCAGTCACACCAAACCCGACACACCACAGCCTGCAGTCACACCACCACTGATACATCAAAGCCTGCAGTCACACCAAACCCGGCACACCACAGCCTGCAGTCACACCACCACCGATACATTAAGGCCTGTTGTCACACCAAAACCGACACACCACAGCCTGCAGTCACACCACCACCGACACATCACAGCCTGCAGTCACACCAAAACCGACACACCACAGCCTGCAGTCACACCAAAACCGACACACCACAGCCTGCGGTGGGGCTCAAACTCAACGGAAATATCGCTTTAAGTTCAGTATTAATTTTTGTTCTCAAATGACCGATGTTGGTGGAGCGACACAGATCATGATGGGGCTTGAACTAACCGTCCTCCAACTTAATAAACTTTTATTTTTGTCCTATTTTCTGCACTTCGATGTTGGCGAAGAGACACAGAACACCATATAGCTTCACATTGTCAGCGTGTGTTCCATTACTGCTTCAGTGTAATATGGTATTCCCTGGAGGAGGCAACTCGGGTAAATTCAGGTCTCTGGCGATGCACCTCTGAAATTTGCAGCCCAGCAAGTGACTGCAGCAGCAGTCCTCAGAAGGACAGTCACCATCGCTCTCACATGGCAACAAGGGCGGTAAAAATCCTCGTTCTTCGAGTTCTGCAAGCTTACTGCAGTCTATGTCGGGCGGTGCGGGGAACGTGAAGGAGCATATCCCACAACTGGAAAACAAGAAAATTCCGCAATTTCTGCTGTAGCACGGTGGTTGTTCACGATCCAATGATTTTTTTATTGTTTACACGAACCTTGACTAAGTCTTGTTCATAGAGCGATATTTATTTATTGAAGCGAAGAGTCTGCAAGCCACTTTGTATATACCATATCTAAACGTAGATACATCTCTTACCTATTGCTCATGATGTTTTCTACAATGCAGTAGTTCCAGGAGAACTAGAAATTTGATCTTAGTACGCAAACTACCACACGGTACTCACTTATTGAGATCTATGGGGTAAACTGGTTGGATTATAGAGTCGATGACAGCGTTAGTTTGTGTTATCGTGCCTCCGATGTTCGAAAGGAGGATGATCAACTGAAACAAAAATAGATTATTTGCAAATTAATGAATTTCACTCAAAAGAATGTTATCTAGATCTACGGTAATTACTTAACTTAAACACATCTCATGAAAGACTGGTTATATATCGTTTAAAACTAGTTACATATCAGTAGAGACTAGAAATATGTCTTCAAAAGCTGGCTGTATACATGCATTTGATTTTCGAGTGTGGATACATAGTAACGGACTCGATTTTGTACATACGTGTCGAAAATGCCTGGATAAACGTCGAAAAAACACTTATTGCATTCAATTATAGTCTGGTTATATGGCCACACAGATCATATGACATGTGTCCAGCAGGTGCGTTGCTGCGTGAACGAGTGCGCGTACGCGTACGTACGTTTTTAAGGCCTCTCGTATATGAGTATAAGGACGTGCGTTTGGATGTAAACGTACTGTGTGTGAGGTGACGAGACATTCCTATTCCTGCGTAGGAGAGAAAATGTGGGAAATCTGTAAAATTTGCTCCACTTATTTCCACGTCTTCATCTCAGTTTTTGCTCATTTCTGATTTTTCCACTTATCAACTTATTTTGTACATTGTTCTCTTTCTTTTCATTTTCATGTTACCCGTTTATTTCATTTGGCTTTTTATACTTTCTTCCGTTATGGACGATCAAGGAAAAACAAATTACAGATGACAAAATCAAGTTCACATAAAATTTTTTCAAATTTCCCAATAAATCCGTGGACACGAACATTTTTTTAAAGTTTGATTCCTTGTTTATGGTGTATAATTTTTTAATTTAAGTTATGATCAAATTTCATAAGCTCGATTCAGATCCACCGATGAGAATGTCTCCAATAAATGCAAGCGAACAAAAAACAAAAAAAAAATGCACTGAAAATATTCCATTTCTTCAAAATTCGAACACGTTTGTTCACCTCAAAATATTCCAGAGCGTCAAAGCCGGTTTAGTTACAGAAATACGGCAAGACAAAAATACGCTGATTGTAACACAATGACGCACGAGTAACGCGTGAGTGGAACACAATGACGCACGAGTAACACCTGAGTTTAATCAAACCTACAACTATATACGAAAAAACTTACGATCAAACAAATATCGGCATCTACGGATGCTTTATTTCCAATCTAAGCCTGATACATATCACCTTGTACATTGGTTTTTCAAATGCCTTACAACTAACACCAGGACGCCATGACTGTTCCCCCGGTCAAGACCGGTACCCATTTCAGACACCTGGGTAGAGTGGGGTATTGTGCTTCGAGTTTTTCCCCTAAACCCAACAGAGGAAGTCGCCCCGCAGCGCCGGGATTCGAACTCCCGACACCTTCACGGGAGAGCGGATACTTTAACCACACGGCTACGATGAGCACGAGCACACTCGACCAGATAGAACCAAACCCAAGACTCTATACCACCAAACGCCCGCCACTCACCAGCAACAACTTAACAACGGACACCGCCATGTCGGACGTCTGCAGTCGGAATGGGGGACGGAAGCTGGGGCTGTTGCTTGTGTGTGTGTGTGTGTGTGAATAAGAGTAGTGAAAGTGTGTAAGTGTATGACAATCACAGCTGGGCAATGGCTTACCATGTGTGCCACCTGTTCACCAGAACTCCACAGTCAAAGTGGCTGCCACCGATTGTTAGAATTAATTATTGCTACTCACAAGCAACAACTTCACGACTGGCGCCGATTTTTTGTGATTTCAATGTATTTATGTAATTATGTCGTTACTTGCGATTTTATATCTGTTTTCCTGATTTTATAATTATATATATGTAATTTTATCTTTCTTTGTGATTTTATCGTTATAGTTTCAAAATTTAATTCAGCCAACTAACAGAAGTTTCATAACCGTTTTCATACACGAAAAAAACATGAAAAACTTCCCACCGAACAAACATTAGATCTCAACAGAAGATACTGAACACATGTGGATCGACGAATAATTTCGTTAGATTCTCATTCAGTTTTTCTGAACAAATTTCGATAAACATCACAATGCCGCTGCAGCGTAGGGGGCAGAATAACCACGCTCAGCATCGTATAAACGAATTCAAATATCAAGAGAAGTTTTTGTCCAAACACCAAAACAGGTTGTCCATGAAAAATGACAGCAGAACACGCGCTGTTCAAAACTCTCAATAGTTATGAACTCAAATCCTAGCTTCCGGCAGTTAATTAGTACTGAAGCCTTCTCTTTGTCCACCAAACCACGGCACAGCTGCGTACGCGACGCAGATAGTCCACCACTTGCAGCGTCCCGCAAGGAGACCGTCCACCGTACCTGCTCCGTGTTTCATAATGCAAACCCAGACCAATATTCGAATTACATTAATTTTTCAATTGAATGATACCAATGTTTTTTTGAATGAAGTCGATCTTTATAATAACACCGATCTTTTTTTTATGAATGACACCGATTTCTTTCTTCGAATGAAACCAATTTTTTTCGATGAATAAGACCCATTTTTCCTTGAATAACACCAATTTTTTCACAATGTCAGCAATTTTTTAAGCCCTTTTCCCGCTTATAAAGAATGACGACACGATGCCAAATCTTTAAATTCAAGTTACTTGGAAATTTCATGTTGTAGGCGCTGACATGAATCGTAGAATTTTTTTATCCATGATTTACTAGTTCGACGATTTTTGAACAATTACCTTTCTTGAGTTTCTTTCGATGGTCGCTGTAACCTGGAACGAAATTTGAAGGGCTTTGAAGGTACGTGTTGTGTCAAAACTACTATCAAGAAGAACAGGGATGCGAACAAAAAGTAATGAGAATTATACATTAGTGTTCTTCCTCATCTGTACAAAAAACGAAGTTTACCAATAATCGACGCAGTTTCACGAAAGCCGAAAAATTGTAAAAAACGAAAGCAACAAAAGGTAACAGAAAAGACCCAACAATCGTCCAACATGAATAGCCTCCGTAAAAAAAATGCATTCATAGCGCGAGGTGAAGAAAGCACCACAGAAGTATAAAAAGAACCCAAATGAAGTTGAAGAGTGGCAGAATGTCCAGGTAGCAAAATGATACCTGTAATATGAGACGAGAACTGGTCTAGATAGTGAGCGGCGCGTCTTCGGAGAAAGACGTTACCCATGTATATATTTGTGTACATATATATATATATATATATATATATATATATATATACACATATATAGATATATTATATGTACATATATTTATATACATACACAGGGTGACCACAAAGTCTCGTTATCGTCGCAAAAATTTATCATTTTTCAAGCGGTCACCGCGACCAAGTGGTTGAAACCACGCTACTCTTTCCGGAAGAGTAGTGAGCTTGAATTCCGGCAATGCCGCCCGGTGATTCTCCTAGTTGGGAAAAGGGAGAACTCAACCTTAATTCCTCACTCAACCCAGGTGTCGGAAATGGGTACTGGCTTGACTGGGGGTAACCGTCATGGCGTCCTGGTGTTAATTTAAAGGCATTGGATAAGATGGATTGTATCAGACTTGTTTAGAATGAAACATCATTCTTTACGGTACCGTATGCATGACTCTCACACGACTGGGAGTGCAACTGATAATACAGCTGCACATGGCCTCATGATGTGCTTTAGGTATAGAGCTGTAATAGAGCTGTATATTGCGCTTTAGAAATAACGTGTCAAGTCGTCAGTTTATAAAATATTTTTCTGCATCGAATTACAATTTTACTCGTTGATCAATGAAGCAATACAGTGTTGATTTTGTACTCGCGTGATGACAATTTGTATTTATGATCATCGAAGATTACCATTGACTGTAACTGATCACAGCCTATCTATCTGATGGATGCCATTTGACGATGTCATTTGATGAGGCCATTTTATGGATGCCATCTGATGGACGCCACCTGATGGACGCCACCAGATGGACGCCACCAGATGGACGCCACCAGATGGACGCCACCAGATGGACGCCATCTGATGGACGCCACCAGATGGACGCCACCAGATGGACGCGACCAGATGGACGCCACCAGATGGACGCCACCAGATGGACGCCACCAGATGGACGCCATCTGATGGACGCCACCAGATGGACGCCACCAGATGGACGCCACCAGATGGACGCCACCAGATGGACGCTACCAGATGGATGCCACCAGATGGACGCCACCAGATGGACACCATCTGATGGACGCCACCAGATGGACACCACCAGATGGACGCCACCAGATGGATGCCACCTGATGGACCCCACCAGATGGGTGCAACCAGATGGATGCCACCTGATGGATGTTACCAGATGGATGCCACCTGATGGATGCCACCAGATGGATGTCTGCCGTTAGGTCTGTGCACCGGGGGGCTTCAAACGTTGTAGCCTTTGCTTCACTGCAAAATAATTCAATCATTTAGGGTTCTTCTCGTAAAAGAATGATTAACATTAAAAAATGATCGCTAATTGTAGGAGCACTTTTCTTAAGGCGAAATAGAGGGCGTTTCTCAAAAAAGTGTTAAGATTTTTAAATATTCATTACTCACTAAGTATTGATGGTGGGATTGAATTTACGCGTCTTGTATCCCGTCTGTAATTTATTTACGATGTTTGCATTTGCATTTCAGTTTCTAAAATTCAATTTTGCCCTAAGTTCAACCATACAACTAACAAAGGTACAACGAACCATCATTATCACATCTTTTAGTGAAGTAAAAAATGTCGGAGCTGAAGTTGAACAATTTAAAACTAATTTGATAAGATTTGTAAGCGAGTCTACTGCGAAGAAACCGTTGCTAAATTTAATAAACGTGGACCCGAACGTAACAGAAACGTAGGACATTCTGGAAGAGCTTTGCGAAAAAATATACCAGAGAACATTCAAAGGGTACGCGTACGGCACCCAATTGAAGGGAATGGATATTACTTTGGATAATTATGTGCGTACGGCACCCAATTGAAGGGAATGGATATTACTTTAGGTAATTATGTGCGTACGGCACCTAATTGAAGGGAATGGATATTACTTTGGATAATTATGTGCGTACGGCACCCAATTGAAGGGAATGGATATTACTTTGGGTAATTATGTGCGTCGGCACCCAATTGAAGGGAATGGATATTACTTTGGATAATTATGTGCGTACGGCACCCAATTGAAGGGAATGGATATAACTTTGGATAATTATGTGTGTACGGCACCTAATTGAAGGGAACGGATATTCCTTTGAAGAATTATGTGCGTACGGCACCCAATTGAAGGGAATGGATATTCCTTTGGATAATTATGTGCGTACGGCACCCAATTGAAGGGAACGGATATTCCTTTGAAGAATTATGTGCGCACGGCACCCAATTGAAGGGAACGGATATTCCTTTGAATAATTATGTGCGCACGGCACCCAATTGAAGGGAACGGATATTCCTTTGAATAATTATGTGCGTACGGCACCTAATTGAAGGGAACGGATATTCCTTTGAAGAATTATGTGCGCACGGCACCCAATTGAAGGGAACGGATATTCCTTTGAATAATTATGTGCGCACGGCACCCAATTGAAGGGAACGGATATTCCTTTGAAGAATTATGTGCGCACGGCACCCAATTGAAGGGAACGGATATTCCTTTGAATAATTATGTGCGCACGGCACCCAATTGAAGGGAACGGATATTCCTTTGAATAATTATGTGCGCACGGCACCCAATTGAAGGGAACGGATATTCCTTTGAAGAATTATGTGCGCACGGCACCCAATTGAAGGGAACGGATATTCCTTTGAATAATGATGTGCGCACGGCACCCAATTGAAGGGAACGGATATTCCTTTGAAGAATTATGTGCGCACGGCACCTAATTGAAGGGAACGGATATTCCTTTGAATAATTATGTGCGCACGGCACCCAATTGAAGGGAACGGATATTCCTTTGAATAATTATGTGCGTACGGCACCCAATTGAAGGGAATGGATATTCCTTTGGATAATTATGTGTGTACGGCACCTAATTGAAGGGAACGAATATTCCTTTGAAGAATTATGTGCGTACGGCACCCAATTGAAGGGAATGGATATTACTTTGGATAATTATGTGCGCACGGCACCCAATTGAAGGGAATGGATATTCCTTTGGATAATTATGTGTGTACGGCACCTAATTGAAGGGAACGGATATTCCTTTGAAGAATTATGTGCGTACGGCACCCAATTGAAGGGAACGGATATTCCTTTGAAGAATTATGTGCGCACGGCACCCAATTGAAGGGAACGGATATTCCTTTGAATAATTATGTGCGCACGGCACCCAATTGAAGGGAACGGATATTCCTTTGAAGAATTATGTGCGCACGGCACCCAATTGAAGGGAACGGATATTCCTTTGAATAATTATGTGCGCACGGCACCCAATTGAAGGGAACGGATATTCCTTTGAATAATTATGTGCGCACGGCACCCAATTGAAGGGAACGGATATTCCTTTGAAGAATTATGTGCGCACGGCACCCAATTGAAGGGAACGGATATTCCTTTGAATAATTATGTGCGCACGGCACCCAATTGAAGGGAACGGATATTCCTTTGAATAATTATGTGCGCACGGCACCCAATTGAAGGGAACGGATATTCCTTTGAATAATTATGTGCGCACGGCACCCAATTGAAGGGAATGCATATTCCTTTGGGTAATTATGTTGAATTATGGATAATTGTGCTGGAGTTTCAATTTGAGGGTCCCCATACCGACCACTCAAGTTCAAGAAGTGTATGGTAATTTTTAAGAAAAAATGAAACGCGAGCAGCCCACGCACTAAGTATCAGAGTTTCTAGACGTCGTCGTTCGTTCAATTCAAGGAGTAGACCATTTAGCGACTCGATGTTCTAATACACTTGTTTAAGTGAGAGGCTCGACGCATCCTGGAATTAAAGACGAGAAAAAAACAATCACACAATAATCAATCACACAATTTTCAATAAAAAAAAACAATCACACAATAATCAATCACACAATAATCAATAAAAAAACAATCACACAATAATCAATCACACAATAATCAATAAAAAAAACAATCACACAATAATCAATCACACAATAATCAATAAAAAAAAACAATCACACAATAATCAATCACACAATAATCAATAAAAAAACAATCACACAATAATCAATCACACAATAATCAATAAAAAAAAAACAATCACACAATAATCAATCACACAATAATCAATAAAAAAAACAATCACACAATAATCAATCACACAAAAATCAATAAAAAAAACAATCACACAATAATCAATAAAAAAAAAACAATCACACAATAATCAATCACACAATAATCAATAAAAAAAACAATCACACAATAATCAATCACACAATAATCAATAAAAAAACAATCACACAATAATCAATAAAAAAAAACAATCACACAATAATCGAGCTAATCGTAAAAGTCGTTGGTTCAGTCAAAGGAAGATGCGCTGCGTATTCATATCTGAACAATGTTAAGGTTTTAATTTTATTTTTTAAAAGTACTCGTTAAAATTTACATTCGATGAATTCATGAATATAAATATCATATCACATTGAAAATCTTATTATAATATGAATAATTTATAATTATAATTATAATTTGATAAATATGATAATTTCATTACATTAGCCTGGATTTAGGCACCTATTAGTCGCCTTCAAAAGCGACCATGAACAAGGGCTTCCGAGTAGCTTTTAGAAATATGAAAATAGTTCATCAAATAGCTCCACTCTGTTATAGTAGGTAAAGAAAGAATTTGCAAGAAATCATGCAAATAAGCAAAGCTTACTCATAATTAATTATTTAATTAGGCATATCGCGCTAGTTAAGTTAAATCTGCTTATAAGCAGCCAATGCATGTATTAAACTAAGTTTAAACATTTAAATCCACGTGCAGCAGCCGAGGAGGTAATCTGCCTTTCAGTCACAGCGCACAGTCAAAGCACACAGTCACAGCACACAGTCACATCACACAGTCACAGCACACAGTAACAGTACACAGTCACATCACACAGTCACAGTACACAGTTACAGTACACAGTCACAGCACACAGTCACAGTACACAGTCACATCACACAGTCACAGTACACAGTAACAGTACACAGTCACATCACACAGTCACAGTACACAGTTACAGTACACAGTCACATCACACAGTCACAGTACACAGTTACAGTACACAGTCACATCACACAGTCACATCACACAGTCACAGTACACAGTCACATCACACAGTCACATCACACAGGCACAGTACACAGTTACAGTACACAGTCACATCACACAGTCACAGTACACAGTCACAGCACACAGTCACATCACACAGTCACAGCACGCAGTAACAGTACACAGTCACATCACACAGTCACAGTACACAGTTACAGTACACAGTCACATCACACAGTCACATCACACAATCACAGCACACAGTAACAGTACACAGTCACATCACACAGTCACAGTACACAGTAACAGTACACAGTCACATCACACAGTCACAGCACACAGTCACAGTACACAGTCACATCACACAGTCACAGCACACAGTAACAGTACACAGTCACATCACACAGTCACAGCACACAGTCACAGTACACAGTCACATCACACAGTCACAGTACACAGTCACATCACACAGTCACAGCACACAGTAACAGTACACAGTCACAGCACACTGTCACAGTACACAGTTACAGTACACAGTCACATCACACAGTCACAGTACACAGTCACATCACACAGTCACAGCACACAAAAACAGTACACAGTCACATCACACAGTCACATCACACAGTCACAGTACACAGTTACAGTACACAGTCACAGCACACAGTCACATCACACAGTCACAGCACACAGTCATAGCACACAGTCACAGTACACAGTCACAGCACACAGTCACAGCACACAGTCACAGCATACAGTCACAGCACACAGTTACAGTACACAGTCACAGCACACAGTCACAGCACACAGTCACAGCACACAGTCACAGCACACAATCACAGCACACAGTCACAGCACACAGTCACAGCACACAGTCACAGCACACAGTTACAGTACACATTCACAGTACACAGTCACAGCACACAGTTACAGCACACAGTCACAGCACACAGTCACAGCACACAGTTACAGTACACAGTCACAGTACACAGTCACAGCACACAGTCACAGCACACAGTCAGAGCACACAGTCAGAGCACACAGTCACAGTACACAGTCACAGTACACAGTCAGAGCACACAGTCACAGCACACAGTCACAGTACACAGTCACAGCACACAGTCACAGCACACAATCACAGCACACAGTCAGAGCACACAGTCACAGTACACAGTCACAGTACACAGTCAGAGCACACAGTCACAGCACACAGTCACAGTAAACAGTCACAGCACACAGTCACAGTACACAGTCACAGTACACAGTCAGAGCACACAGTCACAGCACACAGTCACAGCACACAGTCACAGCACACAGTCACAGTACACAGTCACAGCACACAGTTACAGTACACAGTCACAGTACACAGTCTCAGCACACAGTCAGAGCACACAGTCAGAGCACACAGTCACAGTACACAGTCACAGTACACAGTCAGAGCACACAGTCACAGCACACAGTCACAGTACACAGTCACAGCACACAGTCACAGCCCACAGTCACAACACACAGTCACAGCATACAGTAACAGTACACAGTCACATCACACAGTCACAGTACACAGTTACAGTACACAGTCACAGCACACAGTCACAGTACATAGTCACATCACACAGTCACAGTACACAGTAACAGTACACAGTCACATCACACAGTCACAGTACACAGTTACAGTACACAGTCACATCACACAGTCACAGTACACAGTTACAGTACACAGTCACATCACACAGTCACATCACACAGTCACAGTACACAGTCACATCACACAGTCACATCACACAGTCACAGTACACAGTTACAGTACACAGTCACATCACACAGTCACAGTACACAGTCACAGCACACAGTCACATCACACAGTCACAGCACACAGTAACAGTACACAGTCACATCACACAGTCACAGTACACAGTTACAGTACACAGTCACATCACACAGTCACATCACACAGTCACAGCACACAGTAACAGTACACAGTCACATCACACAGTCACAGTACACAGTAACAGTACACAGTCACATCACACAGTCACAGCACACAGTCACAGTACACAGTCACATCACACAGTCACAGCACACAGTAACAGTACACAGTCATATCACACAGTCACAGCACACAGTCACAGTACACAGTCACATCACACAGTCACAGTACACAGTCACATCACACAGTCACAGCACACAGTAACAGTACACAGTCACAGCACACTGTCACAGTAAACAGTTACAGTACACAGTCACATCACACAGTCACAGTACACAGTCACATCACACAGTCACAGCACACAAAAACAGTAGACAGTCACATCACACAGTCACATCACACAGTCACAGTACACAGTTACAGTACACAGTCACAGCACACAGTCACATCACACAGTCACAGCACACAGTCATAGCACACAGTCACAGTACACAGTCACAGCACACAGTCACAGCACACAGTCACAGCATACAGTCACAGCACACAGTTACAGTACACAGTCACAGCACACAGTCACAGCACACAGTCACAGCACACAGTCACAGCACACAATCACAGCACACAGTCACAGCACACAGTCACAGCACACAGTCACAGCACACAGTTACAGTATACATTCACAGTACACAGT
This sequence comes from Morinoia aosen, assembly GCA_030386875.1. Lineage (NCBI taxonomy): Eukaryota > Metazoa > Arthropoda > Malacostraca > Amphipoda > Talitridae > Morinoia > Morinoia aosen. The sequence continues at coordinate 14,816,007 of CM059562.1, forward strand.
CACAGCACACAGTTACAGCACACAGTCACAGCACACAGTCACAGCACACAGTTACAGTACACAGTCACAGTACACAGTCACAGCACACAGTCACAGCACACAGTCAGAGCACACAGTCAGAGCACACAGTCACAGTACACAGTCACAGTACACAGTCAGAGCACACAGTCACAGCACACAGTCACAGTACACAGTCACAGCACACAGTCACAGCACACAATCACAGCACACAGTCAGAGCACACAGTCACAGTACACAGTCACAGTACACAGTCAGAGCACACAGTCACAGCACACAGTCACAGTAAACAGTCACAGCACACAGTCACAGTACACAGTCACAGTACACAGTCAGAGCACACAGTCACAGCACACAGTCACAGCACACAGTCACAGCACACAGTCACAGTACACAGTCACAGCACACAGTTACAGTCAACAGTCACAGTACACAGTCTCAGCACACAGTCAGAGCACACAGTCAGAGCACACAGTCACAGTACACAGTCACAGTACACAGTCAGAGCACACAGTCACAGCACACAGTCACAGTACACAGTCACAGCACAAAGTCACAGCACACAGTCACAGCACACAGTTACAGTACACAGTCACAGCACACAGTTACAGTACACAGTCACAGTACACAGTCACAGCACACAGTCAGAGCACACAGTCACAGCACACAGTCACAGTACACAGTCACAGCACACAGTCACAGCACACAGTCAGAGCACACAGTCACAGTACACAGTCACAGCACACAGTTACAGTACACAAAGGTCACAGCACACAGTCACAGTACACAGTCACAGCACACAGTCACAGTACACAGTCACAGCACACACTCACAGCACACAAAGGTCACAGCACACAGTCACAGCACACACTCACAGCACACAAAGGTCACAGCACACAGTCACAGTACACAGTCACAGCACACAGTCACAGCACAGAGTCACAGCACCCAGTCACAGCACACAGTCACAGCACACAGTCACAGCACCCAGTCACAGCTCACAGTCACAGCACACAGTCACAGCACCCAGTCACAGCACCCAGTCACAGCACACAGTCACAGCACACAGTCACAGTACACAGTCACAGCACACACTCACAGCACACAAAGGTCACAGCACACAGTCACAGCACACACTCACAGCACACAAAGGTCACAGCACACAGTCACAGTACACAGTCACAGCACACAGTCACAGCACAGAGTCACAGCACACAGTCACAGTACACAGTCACAGCACACAGTCACAGCACACACTCACAGCACACAAAGGTCACAGCACACAGTCACAGTACACAGTCACAGCACACAGTCACAGCACAGAGTCACAGCACACAGTCACAGCACGCAGTCACAGCACACAGTCACAGCACACAGTCACAGTACACAGTCACAGCACACAGTCACAGCACAGAGTCACAGCACACAGTCACAGCACACAGTCACAGTACACAGTCACAGCACACAGTCACAGCACACAGTCACAGCACACAGTCACAGCACACAGTCACAGCACACAGTCACAGCACACAGTCACAGCACACAGTCACAGCACACAGTCACAGCACACAGTCACAGCACACAGTCACAGCACACAGTCACAGCACACAGTCACAGTACACAGTCACAGCACACAGTCACAGCACACAGTCACAGCACAGAGTCACAGAACACAGTCACAGCACACAGTCACAGCACAGAGTCACAGAACACAGTCACAGCACACAGTCACGGCACAGAGTCACAGAACACAGTCACAGCACACAGTCACAGCACACAGTCACAGCACAGAATCACAGAACACAGTCACAGCACACAGTCACAGCACAGAGTCACAGAACACAGTCACAGCACACAGTCACAGCACAGAGTCACAGAACACAGTCACAGCACACAGTCACAGCACAGAGTCACAGAACACAGTCACAGCACACAGTCACAGCACACAGTCACAGCACACAGTCACAGCAAAGAGTCACAGAACACAGTCACAGCACACAGTCACAGCACAGAGTCACAGAACACAGTCACAGCACACAGTCACAGCACAGAGTCACAGAACACAGTCACAGCACACAGTCACAGCACAGAGTCACAGAACACAGTCACAGCACACAATCACAGCACAGAGTCACAGAACACAGTCACAGCACACAGTCACAGCACAGAGTCACAGAACACAGTCACAGCACACAGTCACAGCACACAGTCACAGCAAAGAGTCACAGAACACAGTCACAGCACACAGTCACAGCACAGAGTCACAGAACACAGTCACAGCACACAGTCACAGCACAGAGTCACAGAACACAGTCACAGCACACAGTCACAGCACAGAGTCACAGAACACAGTCACAGCACACAGTCACAGCACAGAGTCACAGAACACAGTCACAGCACACAGTCACAGCACAGAGTCACAGAACACAGTCACAGCACACAGTCACAGCACACAGTCACAGCACAGAGTCACAGAACACAGTCACAGCACACAGTCACAGCACAGAGTCACAGAACACAGTCACAGCACACAGTCACAGCACAGAGTCACAGAACACAGTCACAGCACACAGTCACAGCACACAGTCACAGCACACAGTCACAGAACACAGTCACAGCACACAGTCACAGCACACAGTCACAGCACACAGTCACAGCACACAGTCACAGTACACAGTCACAGCACACATTCACAGCACACAGTCACAGTACAGAGTCACAGCACACAGTCACAGCACACAGTCACAGCACACAGTCACAGCACACAGTCACAGCACACAGTCACAGCACACAGTCACAGCACACAGTCACAGAAAACAGTCACAGCACACAGTCACAGTACACAGTCACAGCACACAGTCACAGCACACAGTCACAGCACACAGTCACAGCACACAGTTACAGCACACAGTCACAGCACACAGTCACAGCACACAGTCACAGCACATTGTCACAGCACACAGTCACAGCACACAGTCACAGCACTGAAGAATTGAACTATTCAATAAATGATCCGTACCGATCTCTCAAATTTAAGAGACATCCATGCTAACCCGATGATATCCTCGGTTTTTTGCTCCTATGGGACAAATGTTCATTTTGACTTCGGCAGCACATTCTTCAGCCGTAGAAGTTATAAAATACTGACGAATTCATGAGGCCAATAGAAATCATTGAGGGAATTAAGTTCTTCCATTTCAGGTATAAAATAAAAACAACTCTTAAATCATTTCACTTGGGCCTTTATTTGCATACTGGACATTTGTTCAATATCATCTGGCACCTTGAGTAGGTGATCACATCCTATGCTTAAAGACTTGTGATATTGTGTTGAGGGGAATCTTATGAACAACTTTGTTGGTGTGAATATCTATTATATATATCTATTTGGCTATAGTTAAATATGCGTAGGGACTAGAATTTCAATCTCACAGTTGCAAACATTAACAAACCGGACTTAACTAGCCGAAATAACACTTCCATGGTGGCAAAATATTGACTTTTTTTTCACAATCAAATCAGCTATGAAATAACTTACAGAAAACCTGCTGAATTTGCCTAGAAAAATAGAAAAAATAATTCGTCAGAAATCAACGCCCTAAAAACTTATGCAATCATTTTAAGATGAAGATTTCTGCCTTAGAAATGTAAGAGGCAGAAAATCTTCGTTGCTCCAGCGTAAAAATAATATCTGCAAGATATGAATTATAATTACGAGGATTTCTCTTTTCAAAATATCATGGTCTGGAAACCATGTAGAAGTATCATCCTAGTATCGTTTATTTAAAGCCGGCAAGCCGGCAATGAGGGGCGTCAAAGGTGTCTGTCGTATATTTAAAACCGGCTTATAAGCCGGCAATGAGGAGCGTCAAAAGTGTCTGCCATTATATGGGCATGAAATATTTCAATAACAAAACATTTATTCAAAACAGTTATGTTTAATTATTATTTTCGATCGATGACTGAAATATGATCTTTATTTAAGGTAAAACAAGAGCGTATTTTTTACAGCAACAACAGGCAGTGTTGGAGACTAGAAACTGAGTCATTCAAGGTTTAATAAAAAGGCGATTTGATTATTGCATTCTAGTGCTTAGAGACATGCCTCAATATCGCAAAAAATAGTAGCAAAAATGTGATAACTTTGCTCTCAAAGTTACAAAAACAAAGGAATGCGAGAGAAGCGTCCACACAACACCACTCTCAAAAAAATATAAGTTTGTATTCTAACATTCATTTTTACATATTTCCCCACATTTTCTTATTTATTTATGTCCCTCAGAGTAATGCCGATGCTTTAAAATTTCTTTCGCTCACATTGCGAAAAAAAGCCGAATCGGAGGAGTTATGTTCTAGTTAGGTGCTATCATCTGACCAACGACGAAAAGTTCACTTGCGAAAATAATCGTTCAATAGGATGCTTCAAAAGTCACCGAATACTTAGTCTAGCCCACGAGTAGGTATATCTCAATCAATCCTTTGTAATAATTTTAAGTAATGAAGCTACTGATGTATCAATTCTGTGGATATTTTTTGTGTTTTCAACCTCTCTTTCAAGAACTATTTTGTTCGTATGTCAGAAGGGAAGAGCATTGAGGTTCAGAAATGATTGAAGATGTTAACTTTGCATCTTTCATACACATTGACCTTTAAAATGTTTACCAAACATGAGTGGCTAGATATAGTCATGCCTTACCTGACGAAAATAACAACAAACGAATATTTCAAGTCACGAAATGCCTCTACGTAAAATTTTCGGCCTCTGAATACGAAAGGAAATTCAAGTTACAGAACGCGAAATCTCAAAAATTCAAATAATTTGCGCTGGGCTCCGCAGCTGCCCGAATCACCAGAAACGTAACTAAACTTGTAGTGCTCTGCATTTTCTTTTGAAATTGGGGCGATAGAACAAATGGTAACGGATTTGTATGTCGTGTTCATTTGAATGATTTAATAACTAATTTTAGTTTAGTTTAACACATATATTTCACGGCAAATTTGTAAACTTTTAGAATTTTTAAAGGGCTTAGGGGGTAGTATTGTGAGCTTTGGAACGAATCAGGCTTTTTACATCTAAAATGCGATTCTATTTTCGAAAAGAATTACGTGACGAAAACACTTCTGGAACGAATTAAGCTCGTTGGAAAGTTATGACTGTATTTTATTAATAATCAACAGTTCATTAACATTCACGTGAAAAATATGATTAAACATAACGGAATGAGTACGTACACTATTGAGAAAAAATAAATTGTTCATGGGATCCTATTGGGAAACCTCAAGCATAAACAATAATAAAAACCGTCAATGATAATCCCGAGGGACACACGACGCATTACTAACACCCAAATTGCTGCACAGATTAAATCCAGCACCAGTCCAGATCGTAGAGCCTAGAGCCATTTAAATAAAAATAAGACTGGCAGAGACCGACCGATGTCTTGTTGGAAATATAATTTAACTGAAGGCCAAACTGCTTTGTTCGTGGCGAGCAAAAACTGAGGCTTCATTCATTTCGTAAGTTGCATTCGGTTTAAATTATCAAATCTAAAAAATTGATCTTTCAAAGTTAAAACTCCTGAATCTTGGTTAAAATATTCGCAATGAGAACAAATCACCATCGCAATTAATCGTTGGTTTCATAGAAATTAAGTAGGCTTTATCACTGCTGCTGTTCAAGCGCTTCCAATATCCGAACTCCGAAGTTAGAAGGTTTTATCTCTTATTTTCGATTCACACTATTGGTTTTCCCTTCAATATGTACGCAAAGCGTTCCGGAAAAGGAACATTAACATCAATCACTATAAATTTTTCTGAGACGGTCTGAAAAGCCTCTGTTGTAAAGAAAAACTTGGATTAGAACAATCAACTTCATCTTGAAATTCAAATTACAAATTGATTCTTGAAGTAATTTTTGATCTCTAAACATATTTAGTGCCTCAATATAACATTAATGGAATTCAGTTCAATTGATCGGTACGTATGAAACGTCACAGAATTCGAAGAAGGAAGATGTCATTTTACAAATCCCATCCAAAAAACCTAGTTCAAAAATGTGCGAAAATATTCGATGTTCTTGACTGAAAAACGACGGCCATTGACACTGTTTCGAACGTGGCATTGCCAGTTACGTTGGTGTCATTATTTTCATCACACGTCCATGTTCAAGCCTTCACTGAGCTGCGAGTTGATGAAAAGGAAGTCCTGGCCAAGCGTCTTGATGAACTTGAAGCCTTTGTCCTCCATGAAGGCGCGCACAGCGTCCGGTCCCTCCGGCAGCAGGAATATCTCGATGGTCATCACCCTGATCTTGACCAGGTGCCAGGGTATGCTCTGCAGGACCTGTGGGACCAGAGTGGGACCAGAGTGGGACCAGAGTGTGACCAGAGTGGGACCAGAGTGGGACCAGAGTGGGACCAGAGTGGGACCAGAGTGGGACCAGAGTGGGACCAGAGTGGGACCAGAGTGGGACCAGAGTGGGACCAGAGTGGGACCAGAGTGGGACCAGAGTGGGACCATAGTGGGAAAATAGTGGGACCAGAGTGGGACCAGAGTGAGACCATAGTGGGACCAGAGTGGGACCAGAGTAGGACCAGAGTGAGACCAGAGTGGGACCAGAGTGGGACCATAGTGGGACCATAGTTGGACCAGAGTGGGACCAGAGTGGGACCAGAATGGGACCAGAGTGGGACCAGAGTGGGACCAGAGTGGGACCAGAGTGGGGCCAGAGTGGGACCTGAGTGGGACCAGAGTGGGACCAGAGGGGGACCAGAGTGAGGACAGAGTGGGATCAGAGTGGGACCAGTGGACACCAGAGTAGGACTTTAGTGAGACCAGAATGGGACTAGTGTGGGATTTGAGTGGGTCCAAAGTACGACCAGTGGGGGACCGGTATGGGCCTAGAATAAGACCATTGTGTATCTAGAGTAAGACCGGTGTGGGACTAGAGTAAGACCAGAATGGGACCAGAGTGGGACTAATGTTGGGACGACGTAAAATGAACTCAATCACACAGAGCACACAACTCTTTAATCGCAAAGTTGACATTAGATCACCAGTTTTAATCCATAACACTGGTTTCAACAGGTTGCATCCTATCACGATTGCTTAAAAGTAATTCCAGCTGGTCACATCTCATTGCATGTATGATAGTTACAGAAAGGTAAACTGTTTAGTAAAATTAAATATCACTGAACCACCTTTGTCAGCTTAGTCATAGATCAGGACTTCTCAACCTATTTATGGTCGAGTACCACTTTAGCTTAATGGTGTATCTTCATGCATCCTCAGCACAGTTAAAGGTTTATGAAACTTTAAAAATATATTTGATGATCAATTATTATATGCACTTGTACGGTTTTATGTTTTATACATTGTAGATTTTAAAATATGAAGTTTGTTAAATGTACCCCTAGGGGTACATGTACATCTGGTTGACAAGCCCTGTTATAGATCATTGCACACGATTCGACCAAACTTGATGAGCAGAACCTAACCAGGCCTAACCCAGCCTTAAATTAAAACTATTGACTACAACATGTCAACCTGAAATTTGACACCAAGAGGTTCCAAGTTGCTGCTTCTGGGTTGTTTGATTTATAGCTTTTTTCATTTGCATATAATTTCATACGAGTTAATTTTTTCTAAAATTAATATGAGGTACTAAAGCCACTCAAAAAACATACGGGAGACAAAAAATCGGGTAAGCATTTTGCATGTTAGCCAGAGAAAATTAGAAGATGAAAAAAGCACACGATTTCAGGCGAGCTTCAAATGCTGCAGTTGTAAGATCTGGTCACTGCACAGTGAACGGGCAAATTATGGAATGTTTGTATGCATAGTTTTTGCAATCGACATATCCGGGCTCCCTGAAGAAATGGGCTTTCATTCTGTATATAGAGGCATAAATTCGTTCGTTATTTTCTTATGTTAGCTTACCATCAGCTGACCTGACTTATTCCAGCCTAACCTCAACGATAGTAGGCTACTGACCTGACTTATTCCAGCCAAACCTCATCGATGGGCGGCTAATGACCTGACTTATTCCAGCCAAACCTCAACGATAGTAGGCTAATGACCTGACTTATTCCAGCCAAACCTCAACGATAGTAGGCTAATGACCTGACTTATTCCAGCCTAACCTCAACGATAGTAGGCTACTGACCTGACTTATTCCAGCCAAACCTCATCGACGGGCGGCTAATGACCTGACTTATTTCAGCCTAACCTCAACGATAGTAGGCTAATGACCTGACCTATTCCAGCCTAACCTAAATGATAGGTGGCTAAAACTTTTCGTAGAATAGCTTTATAGATCAAAATACAGAGCAAATTTTCCCATGTGTAAAACTTTTCCCTGTCGATCGATTTTTCGACACTGATATGAAGTGCTGCAATAATTAACAAAAGAGCGCAGGTAATGCACATGGAGTGATTGAACTTTACGATGTGCACTCAAAATATACAAGGGCCTTTAAGAGCGCTGAACTATTTCCAGCCCTCCAATGCTTCAGTATAAAGAAAAAAGGATCTGATAATCAGTGTAATACAAGCAAATCTCAGCACACAAACATTTCCATCTTCAGAGTAGTACTCAGGTACTCAGGTACTCAGAGTAGTACTCAGGTACTCAGGTACTCAGGTACTCAGAGTAGTACTCAGGTACTCAGGTACTCAGGTACTCAGAGTAGTACTCAGGAGTAGTACTCATGTGCCCCGCTAAGATATGCTTGACATGGTGATAAGTGTCAAAGGAAGATATGCCCCGCAAAAACAAGTGGGCACCGACTAAAGTTATGTCACGAGACCGACACACTTTTGTGCGTCAACTTGTCAAAAAACCGGTTTACAAAAATGTGACATCACCATGCAATCAATGAAAATATTAGGACACCCTGTTTTGCTCAATGGTCTGATTTGACATACATAAGTATGCCAACTATGACACACTTGGCATAAATCAGGATTATTTCACAGAGATGTTACACTTTATCCTTGTTGCCTGAGAATCCATGTATTGACGGTATGTAAGAACTTCTGATGTAAAAAAATGATAAATCAACACATACAGAGACCTTTTCTTTTCGAATAAATTTATATTTCACTTATAAAATTCTAATACCTCTCTTTTTTTATAAGGCTTTGTACCACATGAAACGTGAATGCGTAATTGAATTATGCTGATCGCTTCTATATGTGGCCAAAAATAATTCACACAGAAAAACGAAATTTATCTGGCTAACCGTTTGACACACCTACGCGTGTCACAATTTGTCTGAGTGTACCCACCTTCATCTCAACGCCCTCGACATCGAGGGACAGGTAGTCCACCACGGGGTTGTCCAGCGCAGCCAGCACGCTGTAGAGGGGGTAGCACGGCACCTTGATTGTGGTTTCCGATTTTTCTGCGTCCATAAGGGAGTTTCCCCAAGCGGTTCCCCCAACACTGCACATAGAAAGAGCTCTAAGAGACTTTAAAATAATTTGGATCACAGTATCATGACTTTTAAGCACCTGGTGAATATGTTAGATGGATTCTTTTGAGTGGAGACATAACATGAGAAGGTTGTGTTAATTCGTTCTTACTTTCGATCTTTTTGGGGCTAAAATTGCCCATTATTTTGGTGTTGATAGAGACTTTCTGAAATTTATTTGGTGCTTCATTCAGGACATCAAACATCTAATTTCAATTCTACTCGACGCTATGTAGGTGGCAATTCACAAAGCGGCTGCGCTCTAGCTGCTCACTCGAAGGCCGGCTGGGTGTAGTTGCTGCTGGTGCCAAGGCAGGCCCTCATGAGGTGTGACTTCCTGTTCTTGGACTTGAGGACGTGGTAGCTGATGGGGGTGGGCTCCATGAGCACTCCAGTCCAGCCCAGCGCTCGCTCCAGGTACAAAGTGTTCGACATGAATTCTCCCGTCAGAGCTCCCACTTCAAAGAAAAATCCATCGCGCTGGAAAATTACCATATTTACACATCATCGTTTTATGGTTTGGTCTACCTTTGAAAATTACAGAGCTTCAGGAGCGAGTGAAGCTTTACTACAGATTTTAGCCAAACTTGGATCTTTTGAATCGCATTTTATTTCCAAATGTTGCTATTCTTTTATAGAAGAACAGATGAGAAAATACGTCTCGTGAGATAGAAAATTCAAGCCCAATTATTATCATCAACATCTTGATTTGACCATAGCAGGTTTATACCAATATTAAACCAGAAATATTTACGAAATTTTCGGTGAACACTATACCAAGTACGAAAACTGCTTCTCGAATGGTAAGACTGTTTATCCGATGTGTGATGCCTTTTTGTCTGTCCAAATAGGACTTTCATAGAGTATGATTAACTGTTTGCTATTGAAGCAAGCAGTTAATGCAAGCAAAGGCATAAAATTTAATAATCGTAATAGGCTAAAATTAGGAGTCAACAGAGACGAGTGTTTTACAGTCATCGAAAGTGAAACTAATTTTATTTCCATGTTCTGAAACTGACGAACACTTCGTTCCAATTGGCGAACGGTCAATAGTTGTCAAATTAACTTTTGTTCATTTATTTAACCGTTTTCAAATTGCTCACTGTTTTGAATGTCCTTTTCTCAGTAACCCTGTGATTACCAAAACCTTACGCATTGAATTTTGAAATGAGCCTGACTTGAATGACCACATCGTAACATTTGTAGAATGCACCTGCTACACTGTCTCTGTTCTACTGTTAGCAATTCATTTAGCCTCGTCGTTGATTCGTTACTTTGTCAATTTATAGCGTTTGTGCCCTCATTAGTTCAATGAGAAGGTTATCCAAACTCACCCTCAGTTTGGAACTTTCTTTCTGAAATTCTGAAAAGACCCTTCAGACAAATATATAACGTACTTTGCCTTTGAATATTTTCTCGACATGAAAGTCCTGCTTGTGCGTCGAGTAGAACTTCTCCCTCCTGGGGTCGTCAAGGAAGAGAGGCCCGCCGTCAGGGGGAGGAATGAGCGCTTCCTTGGCTGCTCTGACCACCGCCAGGTCCGCCATGTCCCTCCCCACCAAGTGGTCGTGGTAAAACAGGTCCTCGGTCTCGTACGGCGCAGGTGCTGGGTGCTGGTCACGGGTGCTGACGCTCTTTGTGGCTGTGCGCAAAAAAATATTTTCACCTTATTACCCGTACCAATATTTTGTTCACCTTGTAACTTTATTAGTTTTTTTACCTTGAAAGGTAATGACTATTTTTCACCTGGTAACTTGATTGATTTTTTTTAACCTTCAAATTATTTTTTTCTGGTAATTTAATTGGGGCATGAAAAGGATACGACCATTTCGTTTATGCTTTATTTCATACCTTCCACTATTTATTCTGCTCTTTATGTTGAGCCAAAATGTCGGCCGCCCCAAAGGTGTTGGTTTTGAAATAGAAACCAAAAATGAGGTTTTTCTATCGTGATGGCTGAATGTTCGAAGTAGAAATTGTGCCCCGAGATGCCCGATGACGGACAGTAGATCCGAAGCTGCACATTGTGGAGCTCAATGTGCTCTTCTGCCCATCACACTTTTCATCTTACTCACTTATTACTGATGATCGAAGAAAGACAGTAACAAGTGGCTGTAAAGCGAAAGTTTTCGCTTATCATATGCATGCACTTCATCAAAGTCAATTGCGGTGAAATTTATTCATATTAGAATAGCAATTAACGAAAACATTTCAGCACCAATTGAAGAAAGATGAAATTTCACTTTGATCGGATATAATTAGTGAAAATATGATTCAGCCATGATTACATTTTATATATGAAATATAATCATTATATATGATTCAGCCATGTATATATATAATTTATAATTATACCTATAAATTATACATATATATCATATTTATGTTCAACAAAACTTTCGGGTCAATACGCGCGTAACTATTTGTAATAATTATGTAATTACAATCCACGTAATCCAGACACTTTTATTCTCCTAGCAGACTTCATGAAGTACTGGCACGAAGGAACAAAAGCATTCAATGAATTACAACGCTAGAAATCAGATTTCCGATATAAAAATATTATCCAATACAGATAAACGAACACATTGGAACCTCACGAACCGCTACCGCTTGTGATTCCCAATTGAAGCCTAATTCACACAAGTATAAGTAATTCAGTCAAGTCTCGTCCATGAGACGGTGTGTGCTGAAGCCTCCTAGTAAACATTCATCTGGGAAAATTCACCTGGTAAACTTTGAAGGGACTTCTCCACAGCCGAGACTGTTTGTTGGCGCAAGAAGTGCGAAAAAAGGCCCGCAGCAAACAGCATACAAGCCACAATCACGATTTTCGCGCTAACTCTGCTCGACAGGAACATCGCTGCAGTGTACGGAGCCACAGCGGCCACAATCGGTCAGAAACAAAGAAGAACAAAATCGTTTTCAAGTTCGAGCGTGGTTTTGCAATTAATTACTATCGCTTCTGAAGGCAGAGACATTTGTGGTTAATAGCTGTTAACGTTTAATGGTCAAAATACAAAAAGACACAACCTGCAATGTGATAAAAATGAAGTTTCCTCGCTGTTAAAGAAGTGAAATTAAATCTGAACTGAGAAGTTTCGACATTGATGCATTGTTCCTTCCGAGATGATAGTGCCAACAATTTTTCGATGAAACACAGCAGCTGCATTTGAACCATTAATGATATGATCGGAAGGACCTTGCGAGTTGCACTTTGGGTGGAGTGACTTCGCATTGCAGCTAGAGTGAGACCTACTCGAACAATAGTAATTCTATATTTAGCTGGCACCGTAAACGGAGTTAAAAACTCTGCCAAGACACGAGTTTTGTATCTCCTAAATAGGTATTCTGACTACACTAACAGTTTGCTCTACTCTAAGGAGCTTAAGTGGGACTCTTAAATACTTAGCATACCTGAAACCGACAACTTTTGCCGAGCTCACGTCTCAGAGTAGGTCAGTACTACGTTTTATCCTCTGCCTTCCTCATCTTATCTACAAATTGTCGTGCGCCACAGCACTGTCTAACTAGCGCACTCAGCAGCTAATGCATGCCAGCGAATTCTTGGGCCATCAACGAAGGGATCACAGTAATTTTAATGAATGCTGCATGCTAGTGATCAGCTAAGGTCATCGCCATTTTCTGCTTCAAAGCGCCCGTATTATATAATACTTCTCATGTATCGGTAACAGAGCTAGGAGAATGTCACTTTCATAACTGACTGATTCAGAAAACTGAGACGCACGATCAATGAAATCGGCAGTTGCACCACCAGCAGCACCAGCTTCAACTTTGAATCTAGCATCATCTATTAACCCTAATAAATTTCTTCCATTTTTATTGGAAAATAAAACAACTCTCACATCAACCCAAATGGGCTTTTATTTGCACATTGGACATTTTGTTCGATGTCTTCTGGTAGCTCGATTTGATGATCATACCTTATATTTCAAGAGGTGAGAATTTGTCTTTATTTTTAACAATAATTGATGTGTGTTTCTTAAGTACTTATTGATGAAACACCGGCCATGATGTAAAATGTCAACTCATTTAAATATTTACTTCTATTTTCCGCTTGTTTATTTTGATTATCAAATTCGTCCTGCACATTTCCTCGAAATAGAACAGGAAACCACATGGAACATTCCCGGCGCTGACACCGTAAAAAACGCCAAATACTCGTATATTTACATCACTAAAATGAAACACTTATCAGCTACCACAAAACTGTTCTCTGTATTGAGTGCGACTGTCAAAAATATCGCAATAAGTCTACACGCGCTGCACAATTCCTCTCGTTAACTAGTTGTGGAGACGCAGAAGCCACTTGTCATTCTTTGCAGCTGTAGGCAACACTGCGACGTCCAGGGATTTAGGGCATCGACGTCTAGAGTAATTACCCTAACTTTAGATAGCTAAATACCCCGTAAAGTACTGTTATTCGTGGTATAAATTTGCTGGAGTCTAACTTAGTCGGGCTTGGATGCATGCTATTGCTGACGCGTTATTAAATGGAATAATTTTAATATTTAAGTGTTTTCGACATCGCTGTTGCAACTTCTAATTTTTGTTCAGCGATACTTCTCCGCGGAACAAAATACGTAGATGATAAACTATTTACTCTTATATTAAGTAACACCTAGAACGTCTAAAAGGCTACGTTACTTCCAGTATAGGAAATCAATATTTTTTATATACGAAAGAGTAGAGCGTCCGTCGTCGTCTTCAAGTTTCCGTGATTTGCGGATGTGCAATACTCTCTGGATTACGTGCTGTGCACTCTTCTGGTCAGAAAAATATCCGTATATACGATATTCTGGAGCACATTGTGTAAGCACCTGCAAAAGAAACCTCTCGTTTCATATTGTGTCAGAATAGTATAATTCTGTGCTACATTTGAGAGATTTTGTAATAATTATAAGTTCAGTTGTCAATGACCAACTTACAGAATTTTACCTGCTTCATCAGAGAGGGTGTAATTTTATAACTTCGGCTTACATTTTTACATTTATTCGATGGTCGTAAAATGTATTTTCTTCCTTTGTTATCAAATATTACTGATTTTGATTGCTTCTCGATGAGCGTTACGGTATACCACCTACAAGTGCTTTATGTCTCTATGGCTTTCAAGGTTCACGTGTTGTTCATGGCACTCCAGCAGTTCTTTCTTCGTACGTAGGAAATATTACTTGGGGAGTCAAAAGATTTGCGGTCAAATTTGGAATGGTAAGTTTTGAATAATTTCTCCAGTTGAAAGTTGGCAAAGCTTTATTTTGCACTTTCCGAACATTGCCAGAGGTACAAATTTTCTGTCTTTCGTGATAAGAAAAAATTTCGTGATAAGAAATTTGCTATTTTCCAAACCTCGTACCGCCAGAAATGAAAGCGCCAACATGTAGCCATTAGAACATTATTTTCTAGGGTGAGGTGGAGGGGGGGGGGGAGGTGCAAGCGCCCCAGATTGGGAGCCTCTGGCGTAGAGGTTCATCCATGTACGATAAATTGTACTTCCCCTTCACATGAGCGACCTCACTATAATATAGAGATCACCCAATACAGCTGCCCCGCTGCGTGAGTGCTGCTGAAATGATAAGCTCACTTGTTCCCAGCTGAAAAAAACAAAAAACTGCATTTCGATGTTACTAACATCATCTTCAGGCTAAAAATGTACTGAAAAAATGTTACACTTTTACTAATATAAACTTGAATTGAATGCTCAAGCTTTATCAGATGCGATGAAAGCCCAGAAAATGACAGCGTACTATGACTAGATGGGAGTAAATTTCTGTAACACGAATTTTGATTACAATACGACTAGTTAGCATTGCACAACAGATTATGGCACCGGAGACAAAAGCAAAATGGACGATCGAGAGGACGTTTGAAAATCTTAGCTTCAGTCCAACTGAACAGTTTCAGCTTAGATAAATCCTCGGTATCGTTCTTGAAATGGACGATCGAGCGGACGTTAGAATTTCTAAGTTTCAGTCCAACTGAACAGTTTCAGCTAGATAAATCCTCGGTATCGTTGTTGAAAAGCAGCTACAAGGATACAAAATGCTTTACTTGTTTGAGTTTGCTTTTTTAGCAACATGATATAAACTGTTTTTGTTTTATCATTGGTCATAATTCGAGAACTTACAACTATGATCAACTCGGATATGATGAAAATAAAACTTGGATATTTCTGCGCAGTTAATCTTCGCTTTTGGGTTATCCTAGTCATGCCAATATAACATTAGTTGAGAGATTTGAGTTCTCTTTTGTTTCATCTGAACTGATATATCACTTTAGCTCTGTCTAGATCACTGACTCAAGATCTGGATATAGTTTCTTACTCAGAGATTTCAGTTTTTATGATTTATACAGTGTACTCAGACTTTAATCGCCGTTTACGGATTTACAGGTTTAACAAAAGTTTGCACAATATTCTTGAAGGCTCGTTCAATATTTATATTTATTAGTAATAATATTTATTAATAATATTTATTAAATATTTTATTATTTACATTTTTATATATTTATTACTCCATTTTATTTTACTAAAATATGCTTAAATGATGCGTATGAAGTCCAGGTTTAGAGTCACTGGCAAAAATGAGGTTGAAAAAGTCACGGTTTTTGTTATCAATTAGAATGTTAAGGAAATCTATACTAACTAGCAGGTGTTTTAACTCGCATAACTTCTGTACGAAAATTTAACCAGTGGTTGACAGCGTATGAAGTGGCCCCACTCTGGTCCCACTCTGGTCCCACTCTGGTCCCACTCTGGTCCCACTCTGGTCCCATTCTGGTCCCACTCTGGTCCCACTCTGGTCCCCCTCTGGTCCCACTCTGGTCCCACTCTGGTCCCACTCTGGTCCCACTCTGGTCCCACTCTGGTCCCACTCTGGTCCCACTCTGGTCCCACTCTGGTCCCACTCTGGTCCCACTCTGGTCCCACTCTGGTCCCACTCCGGTCCCATTCTGGTCCCACTCTGGTCCCACTCTGGTCCCACTCTGGTCCCACTCTGGTCCCATTCTGATCCCACTCTGGTCCTACTCTGGTCCCACTCTGGTCCCACTCTGGTCCCACTCTGGTCCCATTTTGAACCCACTCTGGTCCCACTCTGGTCCCACTCTGGTCCCACTCTGGTCCCACTCTGGTCCCACTCTGGTCCCACTCTGGTCCCATTCTGATCCCACTCTGGTCCCACTCTGGTCCCACTCTGGTCCCACTCTGGTCCCACTCTGGTCCCACTCTGGTCCCACTCTGGTCCCACTCTGGTCCCACTCTGGTCCCACTCTGGTCCCACTCTGGTCCCATTCTGGTCCCACTCTGATCCCACTCTGGTCCCACTCTGGTTCCACTCTGGTCCCACTCTGGTCCCACTCTGGTCCCACTCTGGTCCCACAGGTGCTACAGAGCATACCCTGGCACCTGGTCAAGATCAGGGTGATGACCATCGAAATATTCCTGCTGCCGGAGGGACCGGACGCTGTGCGCGCCTTCATGGAGGACAAAGGCTTCAAGTTCATCAAGAAACTCAACCAGGACCTCCTTCATATCAACTTCCAGCTCAGTGAAGGCTTGAACATGAACGTGTAACGAAGAAATAATAATAAAAATGATAGTAAAGCCACGGAGAAAAAAGTTAGTGCTCGGAATGACTCTAGTGGCGTTGGTTGTTAACCTCACGACGCATGGGGGTTTTGTTGTGTGCGCATTAGAATAGTTTTTTTTACTAGCTTCGTCTGTGTGAAATAGCTTTCTCTGATGTGAGTCTAGATGCAAGGCTACTTTTAACAAACAGCGAAGCATTTCATAATTGATCAATTTTGTTCAAATGGCATGAAAAATAGTTTGATGGTTCTATAGTTCAAGTTGCATAAAAAATTATTTCTCTCACTCCAGGAATACATTCAACACATTGTGGCTCGTGATAAGAAATTCCGTTGAGACAGCGCAAGGGGTTCCAACAGAACTGTACTGAGTAACCAAAAAATGCACGAGGAGTTTTTATCGGACGATGATTGGACTGGTTTTGGTTCGAATTATAAAATTCAACCTACCTGTCATAGATTATATACGATAAGATCTTTTCAAAGCTTCTTAAGTCAATACATTTTTCCCTTTACTGAAGATTCCAATGGATTTTAATAATTTAGTTTTGATACTTGCAATTTGCTTTTTGAAAGTCAAATGTGTAACTGCTATAGGGCCCTAGAACTCACTGAGGTTAGTTTCTTCAATTTCATCATCACCAACCCTATTGCGTAGAAGACGCACATTTCTCTTGAATTAAAATATAATGTACTTTGTCTTATCGATTTTGTGGCTCATTTTATAGAAATAGTTTTAAGATTGCGTTATTTTTTAGCAGAAAGGAACGATTGGATAGTGCCTGCGGTATGGCTGTGTCTATTTTCATCAGAGTAACTATTTCATGCAGTCCTACGTTGGTATTACCAAACTCCAACAATTCATCAGACATAGCCATCACGCAGGAATATCTCATGTAACCGGTCGTGCACTAACCACTCCACCTCAATGAGCAACTAGGGATCGCTGTGAGAATTCAAAGCCTTTATATAAAGTATTAACTTTTCAACTGAATGCAGAGCTAATAGAGAGCATGACCTTAGAATTTTTGAGTCCCTTTTAATACCCACTTATAAACCCTAACCTCAACTTAGACAAAAGTGCCGTAAAGTTATCAATTGCCCCCACCTACTGACGCTATTCCGTGTGTACTGTGTCTGCGTTTTGTGTGTGTGTGTGTGTGAGAGACAATCACAGCAGGGCTTGGGCTTATCATGTGTGCCACCTGTTCACCTGAACTCTACCGTCAAAGTCGCCGCCGTCATTTGTTAGAAGTTACCAGTTCAATATAGGTCCGTCCTCTCGCTCCAGGCAATCATTTCTGAAGCATGGAAAATTTTTTCTTTTTTCATTCCGAAAATGATGAGTAAAACATAGAAAGAGCGGACCACGTCACACGTAACAGCTTTCGAACACTCATCTCTGCTAACACGACGGGAACTGAATAAGCGTAAGCAAATTTTATGAATGAACATTATGTTAAGTTAAATTCGGCAACAGTCTCTCGCATAGGAGTGCATTCGAGAACTTACTCCATTAACGCACGAGTTCGGATCATCATAGGCTGAAAAATTATTCTTTACTGTATGTACAGTGCGCATATTGTTGTAACTTTCGGTATCTGTGCAGTGTGAACACTGTTGTCGCCACCAGGATCTACACAATGTTAAAACTGCTGTAATTATCAGTGTCTGTGTACTGTGTGCACACTGGTTCAACTGGGAGTGTGTGAACAGAGAACTCAACAATAAGCCAAGATCTGAGAAAGCTTACAATTTCGTAAAAAATACTGGTAAACAAATCAATATTAAACTAGTATATAAAACTTCATGAAAAAATCTAGAGAAGAATCGCGTGGATAATTTTCAAAATATTGCACTCACTAATTATCAAAACTTTAAAGATAGTTGGTGTTGCATGGGGACAGTAATGAACTATAGCAAATCAATAATTTTTGGAAGAGAACCTCAGCACAGGAAGTTACTTAGACATGGCATGAGAGGTAATTATATGTATAGTGGAACAAACTCATAAAAGTTATCTAAGAAAATCCATGTTTACTAATTGTTTCATGTGAATTGTTTCTCAATAGTAATAATAATAAGTATTTTAGAAAAAAAATGTTTGTAGAAATTTAGTTAGCAGTAACTTAAATTAATGTTCCAAAGAAGTTTATGATTTTACTTGACTCTCAGCCTTCATGTATTATAAAACATACTGGTCTACATTAACCAATGTGTTTTTTACAGATAAACCCAAAACAATCACCGGTGTCACTTCAGCAAATTTATTTATTGATAAGTATTTGTTTCAGAGTCGGCCTCGCAGTGGCCGAGTGTACAGAGCGCTTGCGTTCTATGCTTCCTGCTCGGGTTCGAACCCTCAGGTGGCGCAGCAGTTTGCGTGAAAACGCTGACGCCTCATATCAGGGTCGTTGCCTGCAGTGTGGTCACTGTCCTCAAGGAATGTTAAATTGGCACTAAACGAGAGGAAAAATAACACCTTAAAGCTCGATCGGGACTGAGGCCTGGAGAACCCCTAGCACGTACATCCCAGCTTCCTCTTCTAGGAGGGAAAATGGCTTGGTAAAAATAAGGAAATAATTCAGAGTCAGTCAAATATATGTTTCTTTCTCCGTAGACTTTTTTCATGAATTGTAAGTTAAATGTTCTTATTTATCTCCGTAGATTGTTTGAAATTTTCATCCTGTCTAGGAAAGAGTTTGTCACAAAATGAACTTATTTTGAAATTTCCAAAAGCTTCTAAAATGAGGATAGCTCCCGTTTTTCTCCCTCGCAAAAAATATTTGATAAGGAATATTTAATTTGAAAATAAGAGGAAGGAATGAATAGGAAATCAAAACGTGTGAAATAATAAATAACCGGACAGTGATTCAACGATTCTCCAACAACTTCCACATGCATGCATGACTTCATCCGCTCTGCACGACGATGACTCAAGTAAATTCTGGGGAAGCTTGAGCTAATTAAAATTTGGTGTGGCTAAATAGTAAAAAAAATCGCGACCTCTGAAGCTCAGTTTCATTTCCTCATTGGATTATTTATTTATTCATCATGAAGTCATTAGCATATTTAATGAAGGAAATTAGGCTAGTACACTCAAAACACTGTACGTGTTGTGCCTCAACACCATGAACCTGGTATTAAATATTACATGAATGGATAGACTGGTCTAATTATAGAATAGATCCCTGATCCCATTATAAAATAGATCAAGAACCAATTATAAAATAGATCACGATTCAATTATAAAATAGATCACGAACCAATTATAAAACAGATCAGGAACCAATTATAAAACAGATCAGGAACCAATTATAAAATAGATCACGAACCAATTATAAAATAGATCACGAACCAATTATAGAATAGATCAGGAACCAAATATAAAATAGATCACGAACCAATTATAAAATAGATCACGAACCAATTATAAAACAGATCAGGAACCAATTATAAAATAGATCAGGAACCAAATATAAAATAGATCACGAACCAATTATAAAATAGATCAGGAACCAATTATAAAACAGATCAGGAACCAATTATAAAACAGATCAGGAACCAATTATAAAATAGATCACGAACCAATTATAAAACAGATCACGAACCAATTATAAAACAGATCAGGAACCAATTATAAAATAGATCACGAACCAATTATAAAATAGATCACGAACCAATTATAGAATAGATCAGGAACCAAATATAAAATAGATCACGAACCAATTATAAAATAGATCACGAACCAATTATAAAATAGATCACGAACCAATTATAAAATAGATCACGAACCAATTATAAAATAGATCACGAACCAATTATAGAATAGATCAGGAACTAAATATAAAATATATCACGAACCAATTATAAAATAGATCACGAACCAATTATAAAATAGATCACGAACCAATTATAAAATAGATCACGAACCAATTATAAAACAGATCACGAACCAATTATAAAACAGATCAGGAACCAATTATAAAATAGATCACGAACCAATTATAAAATATATCACGAACCAATTATAAAATAGATCACGAACCAATTATAAAATAGATCACGAACCAATTATAGAATAGATCAGGAACCAAATATAAAATTGATCACGAACCAATTATAGAATAGATCACGAACCAATTATAAAATAGATCACGAACCAATTATAGAATAGATCAGGAACCAAATATAAAATTGATCACGAACCAATTATAAAATAGATCACGAACCAATTATAAAATAGATCACGAACCAATAATAGAATAGATCAGGAACCAAATATAAAATAGATCACGAACCAATTATAAAATAGATCACGAACCAATTATAAAATAGATCACGAACCAATTATAGAATAGATCAGGAACCAAATATAAAATAGATCACGAACCAATTATAAAATAGATCACGAACCAATTATAAAATAGATCACGATTCAATTATAAAATAGATCACGAACCAATTATAAAATAGATCACTGATTCAATTATAAAATAGATTCCTGATTCCTTTATAAAAACCAAACAAAAAAAATATACGCAATTAGCAGCTGGGTTTTGTTATTGAACATAAGTTCAGAACTTTGGGCTTCACTCTGTACACGATGATTACCTGTCAAATTAAATTTGACCTTTTTGAAAAGCCGTGATGATATTTTGTTAGCTTAACCAATTATAATTGGTTAAGCCCAGCACCACAAACCACCCAGTACCACACACCCACAGCACCACACAGCACTCAGCACCACTCAACACAGAGCGCAGCTTTCAGCACGCCGCAGCTCCTGCTCACCGCCCCTCATTTCGCTTCAGAACACCTGCACCGCCCACAGCACACGCGCAGGTGTCGCGCTCATTAAAGCTCGCATGTGCGTTGTGTTCTCTTCTGATATGTTAAACTTATACGTATTCTGTAGAGACATGATCTCCCTGGCATCTACTTTCCTTGTTACATGTGTATTGTGTTCTATAATGTTACGTTAAACTTACACATGTTCTGTGGAGGCTTAATCTTTCCGGTACCAAGTTTCCTGTCGCAAGTGTATTGAGGTCAGAATAAATTGAAGCAACTTATGTTCAGTACTTGACATAAATTTTCTCCATTGTTACAACAGTACGAGAAAAAATCAGGGAATGTAATGCAACCCAACTTTCAATATGAATGTGGCCTCTAAATTACATGTGTCCAAAAATCATCTCTGAAAATTATTTAAGAATTGAAAACCACATCACAGTTTGAAGTTAAAATGAATATGAAAAAATTGAGCTCTCTGTGGACATTCAAAGAGTTCTCTAAGCAATACAGGCTCAAAAAAGTGCGATGCGACCTCGAAAATAGAGTAAAAAATCGGTGGCTTGGCTTCATTAGATTTCGCGTATCCTTATTTCGCGTATCCTTATTTCACGTATCCTTATTTCGCGTATCCTTATTTCGCGTATCCTTATTTCGCGTATCCTTATTTCGCGTATCCTTATTTCGCGTATCCTTATTTCGCGTATCCTTATTTATTACTTTTTGCTTCATTCGACACCATTCACTGCAATTCATTTCACCCATTGCCATCGACTAAATTAACCAACTTTTTTGCTTTTGATTTTATGTGACAGAAGCTAGGAAGAGAGAAAAACCGTTTATTTCCAATAAAGATGATACAAAAACAAGCATTGTCTTTTTAAAATGTCAGTAAATACATTTCCTTAGTTGATATAGATAGATACGTTACGATAAACCATTCCAAATCAAGTAGTACAGTATTTGGCTATTTATAGACTTTATTCAAAACGCATTCATTAATGACATAGAGAAAATTCAGGCAAATGGTTATGAAATACTAGGAACTATATTAAGTTTGACTATTCAGATACTGAAATCTTCGTTTCTATGTCCGTAGAGTTTTATAACTTTATCTTAAATACAATGCTGTACCACGAGCACTGCCGCAGTGCCGCAGTCTTATTTTCAGTGCAATAGATCACTTTCTACGTAAATTACAATACTTTGAAATATTTTAATGGGCTCGAAACATTAGGAATTCTTTCATCATTCGATAAACTTCAGCGACACGAGAATTTGGTGGATGTATTTAGGAACAAAAGTACAGTGGAGGAGATTAACATGAGCTTTTTACCCGATTTACGCCGAGTGTCGATAACCGTGACTAACATTTCGTGAATTTCTACGTTTTCTTTTTATTGCTTTGAAATGAAGGGGGATCAATGATTCTTTGCATTATATCCGTAAATGATCGTTGCGGGCGCATTTAGTGAAGAAAAGGGGCAACGCATTTTGGTTGGAGACATGCGACGCTGTGCCTCAGAGCGCGGCGAGCACCGGCAGCAGCTCTGCTGGCCGCGCTGACGGAGGCGAGTTCAGACGAGGCGAGGGAGCTGAAATGCCTCACACGAATTGAAGCCGTCAGCTGTGGTGAGTGCTGCGGTGTTGACGGGTTGTTGGAAACTCGTTTTTTCATCCCGATAATTCCATCTTTTTTGCAATTAGAAATTTGTATCTTTCTGGACTGTCCTCGTCTCACAAGTTGCACTCGCACTTGTGCATCCAAATTACAGCAAAATGCTCAAAAATGGACGCAGTAGTTGAGCTACTCGACTGTTTTTGGAGGACTAATTCTGAAGACCTTCAAGTGTCTCTTGGTTATTTACTACGAGAAAACCAGGTGTTCAATAGGGCTGAAAGTTAAATATCTTGACTCGACACGCGTGTGACTTGAAACGAGTTGCGTGTGACTTGAAACGAGTTGCGTGTGACTTGAAACGAGTTGTATGTGACTTGAAACGAGTTGCGTGTGACTTGAAACGAGTTGTATGTGACTTGAAACGAGTTGCGTGTGACTTGAAACGAGGTGCGTGTGACTTGAAACGAGTTGCGTGTGACTTGAAACGAGTTACGTGTGACTTGAAACGAGTTGTGTGTGACTTGAAACGAGTTGTATGTGACTTGAAACGAGTTGTGTGTGACTTGAAACGAGTTGTATGTGACTTGAAACGAGTTGTGTGTGACTTGAAACGAGTTGCGTGTGACTTGAAACGAGTTGTGTGTGACTTGAAACGAGTTGTGTGTGACTTGAAACGAGTTGCGTGTGACTTGAAACGAGTTGCGTGTGACTTGAAACGAGTTGTGTGTGACTTGAAACGAGTTGTGTGTGACTTGAAACGAGTTGTGTGTGACTTGAAACGAGTTGTATGTGACTTGAAACGAGTTGTGTGTGACTTGAAACGAGTTGTATGTGACTTGAAACGAGTTGCGTGTGACTTGAAACGAGTTGTATGTGACTTGAAACGAGTTGTGTGTGACTTGAAACGAGTTGTATGTGACTTGAAACGAGTTGTGTGTGACTTGAAACGAGTTGTATGTGACTTGAAACGAGTTGTGTGTGACTTGAAACGAGTTGTATGTGACTTGAAACGAGTTGTGTGTGACTTGAAACGAGTTGCGTGTGACTTGAAACGAGTTGTGTGTGACTTGAAACGAGTTGTGTGTGACTTGAAACGAGTTGCGTGTGACTTGAAACGAGTTGCGTGTGACTTGAAACGAGTTGTGTGTGACTTGAAACGAGTTGTGTGTGACTTGAAACGAGTTGTGTGTGACTTGAAACGAGTTGTATGTGACTTGAAACGAGTTGTGTGTGACTTGAAACGAGTTGTATGTGACTTGAAACGAGTTGCGTGTGACTTGAAACGAGTTGCGTGTGACTTGAAACGAGTTGTGTGTGACTTGAAACGAGTTGTGTGTGACTTGAAACGAGTTGCGTGTGACTTGAAACGAGTTGTATGTGACTTGAAACGAGTTGTGTGTGACTTGAAACGAGTTGTGTGTGACTTGAAACGAGTTGCGTGTGACTTGAAACGAGTTGTGTGTGACTTGAAACGAGTTGTGTGTGACTTGAAACGAGTTGTGTGTGACTTGAAACGAGTTGTATGTGACTTGAAACGAGTTGCGTGTGACTTGAAACGAGTTGCGTGTGACTTGAAACGAGTTGTGTGTGACTTGAAACGAGTTGTGTGTGACTTGAAACGAGTTGCGTGTGACTTGAAACGAGTTGTATGTGACTTGAAACGAGTTGCGTGTGACTTGAAACGAGTTGTGTGTGACTTGAAACGAGTTGTGTGTGACTTGAAACGAGTTGTGTGTGACTTGAAACGAGTTGCGTGTGTCTTGAAACGAGTTGCGTGTGACTTGAAACGAGTTGCGTGTGACTTGAAACGAGTTGCGTGTGACTTGAAACGAGTTGTTTGTGTCTTGAAACGAGTTGCGTGTGACTTGAAACGAGTTGCGTGTGACTTGAAACGAGTTGCGTGTGACTTGAAACGAGTTGCGTGTGACTTGAAACGAGTTGTATGTGACTTGAAACGAGTTGTGTGTGACTTGAAACGAGTTGTGTGTGACTTGAAACGAGTTGCGTGTGACTTGAAACGAGTTGTGTGTGACTTGAAACGAGTTGCGTGTGACTTGAAACGAGTTGTGTGTGACTTGAAACGAGTTGCGTGTGACTTGAAACGAGTTGTGTGTGACTTGAAACGAGTTGTATGTGACTTGAAACGAGTTGTGTGTGACTTGAAACGAGTTGTGTGTGACTTGAAACGAGTTGCGTGTGACTTGAAACGAGTTGCGTGTGACTTGAAACGAGTTGTGTGTGACTTGAAACGAGTTGTGTGTGACTTGAAACGAGTTGCGTGTGACTTGAAACGAGTTGCGTGTGACTTGAAACGAGTTGTGTGTGACTTGAAACGAGTTGTATGTGACTTGAAACGAGTTGCGTGTGACTTGAAACGAGTTGCGTGTGACTTGAAACGAGTTGTATGTGACTTGAAACGAGTTGTATGTGACTTGAAACGAGTTGTATGTGACTTGAAACGAGTTGTGTGTGACTTGAAACGAGTTGTGTGTGACTTGAAACGAGTTGTATGTGACTTGAAACGAGTTGTATGTGACTTGAAACGAGTTGCGTGTGACTTGAAACGAGTTGTATGTGACTTGAAACGAGTTGTATGTGACTTGAAACGAGTTGTATGTGACTTAAAACGAGTTGTGTGTGACTTGAAACGAGTTGCGTGTGACTTGAAACGAGTTGTGTGTGACTTGAAACGAGTTGTATGTGACTTGAAACGAGTTGTATGTGACTTGAAACGAGTTGCGTGTGACTTGAAACGAGTTGTGTGTGACTTGAAACGAGTTGTATGTGACTTGAAACGAGTTGTATGTGACTTGAAACGAGTTGTATGTGACTTGAAACGAGTTGTGTGTGACTTGAAACGAGTTGTGTGTGACTTGAAACGAGTTGTATGTGACTTGAAACGAGTTGTGTGTGACTTGAAACGAGTTGTATGTGACTTGAAACGAGTTGCGTGTGACTTGAAACGAGTTGCGTGTGACTTGAAACGAGTTGTGTGTGACTTGAAACGAGTTGTGTGTGACTTGAAACGAGTTGTGTGTGACTTGAAACGAGTTGTGTGTGACTTGAAACGAGTTGCGTGTGACTTGAAACGAGTTGTGTGTGACTTGAAACGAGTTGTGTGTGACTTGAAACGAGTTGCGTGTGACTTGAAACGAGTTGCGTGTGACTTGAAACGAGTTGTGTGTGACTTGAAACGAGTTGTGTGTGACTTGAAACGAGTTGCGTGTGACTTGAAACGAGTTGTGTGTGACTTGAAACGAGTTGTGTGTGACTTGAAACGAGTTGTGTGTGACTTGAAACGAGTTGCGTGTGACTTGAAACGAGTTGTGTGTGACTTGAAACGAGTTGCGTGTGACTTGAAACGAGTTGCGTGTGACTTGAAACGAGTTGCGTGTGACTTGAAACGAGTTGTGTGTGACTTGAAACGAGTTGCGTGTGACTTGAAACGAGTTGTGTGTGACTTGAAACGAGTTGCGTGTGACTTGAAACGAGTTGTGTGTGACTTGAAACGAGTTGCGTGTGACTTGAAACGAGTTGTGTGTGACTTGAAACGAGTTGTGTGTGACTTGAAACGAGTTGTGTGTGACTTGAAACGAGTTGTGTGTGACTTGAAACGAGTTGCGTGTGACTTGAAACGAGTTGTGTGTGACTTGAAACGAGTTGCGTGTGACTTGAAACGAGTTGCGTGTGACTTGAAACGAGTTGTATGTGACTTGAAACGAGTTGCGTGTGACTTGAAACGAGTTGCGTGTGACTTGAAACGAGTTGTGTGTGACTTGAAACGAGTTGCGTGTGACTTGAAACGAGTTGCGTGTGACTTGAAACGAGTTGCGTGTGACTTGAAACGAGTTGCGTGTGACTTGAAACGAGTTGTATGTGACTTGAAACGAGTTGCGTGTGACTTGAAACGAGTTGCGTGTGACTTGAAACGAGTTGCGTGTGACTTGAAACGAGTTGTGTGTGACTTGAAACGAGTTGCGTGTGACTTGAAACGAGTTGCGTGTGACTTGAAACGAGTTGTATGTGACTTGAAACGAGTTGTGTGTGACTTGAAACGAGTTGTATGTGACTTGAAACGAGTTGTGTGTGACTTGAAACGAGTTGTATGTGACTTGAAACGAGTTGTGTGTGACTTGAAACGAGTTGTATGTGACTTGAAACGAGTTGCGTGTGACTTGAAACGAGTTGTATGTGACTTGAAACGAGTTGCGTGTGACTTGAAACGAGTTGTGTGTGACTTGAAACGAGTTGCGTGTGACTTGAAACGAGTTGTATGTGACTTGAAACGAGTTGCGTGTGACTTGAAACGAGTTGTATGTGACTTGAAACGAGTTGTATGTGACTTGAAACGAGTTGCGTGTGACTTGAAACGAGTTGTGTGTGACTTGAAACGAGTTGCGTGTGACTTGAAACGAGTTGTATGTGACTTGAAACGAGTTGCGTGTGACTTGAAACGAGTTGTGTGTGACTTGAAACGAGTTGCGTGTGACTTGAAACGAGTTGTGTGTGACTTGAAACGAGTTGCGTGTGACTTGAAACTAGTTGCGTGTGACTTGAAACGAGTTGTGTGTGACTTGAAACGAGTTGCGTGTGACTTGAAACGAGTTGCGTGTGACTTGAAACGAGTTGCGTGTGACTTGAAACGAGTTGTGTGTGACTTGAAACGAGTTGCGTGTGACTTGAAACGAGTTGCGTGTGACTTGAAACGAGTTGCGTGTGACTTGAAACGAGTTGTGTGTGACTTGAAACGAGTTGCGTGTGACTTGAAACGAGTTGCGTGTGACTTGAAACGAGTTGCGTGTGACTTGAAACGAGTTGCGTGTGATTTGAAACGACTTGCGTGCGACTTGAAACGAGTTGCGTGTGACTTGAAACGAGTTGCGTGGGATTTGAAACGACTTGCGTGCGACTTGAAACGAGTTGCGTGTGACTTGAAACGAGTTGCGTGTGACTTGAAACGAGATGCGTGTGACTTGAAACGAGTTGCGTGTGACTTGAAACGAGTTGCGTGTGACTTGAAACGAGTTGGGTGTGACTTGAAACGAGTTGCGTGTGACTTGAAACGAGTTGCGTGTGACTTGAAACGAGTTGCGTGTGACTTGAAACGAGTTGCGTGTGACTTGAAACGAGTTGCGTGTGACTTGAAACGAGTTGCGTGTGACTTGAAACAAGTTGCGTGTGACTTGAAACGAGTTGCGTGTGATTTGAAACGAGTTGCGTGTGACTTGAAACGAGTTGTGTGTGACTTGAAACGAGTTGCGTGTGACTTGAAACGAGTTGCGTGTGACTTGAAACGAGTTGCGTGTGACTTGAAACGAGTTGTGTGTGACTTGAAACGAGTTGCGTGTGACTTGAAACGAGTTGCGTGTGATTTGAAACGAGTTGCGTGTGACTTGAAACGAGTTGTGTGTGACTTGAAACGAGTTGCGTGTGACTTGAAACGAGTTGCGTGTGACTTGAAACGAGTTGCGTGTGACTTGAAACAAGTTGCGTGTGACTTGAAACGAGTTGCGTGTGATTTGAAACGAGTTGCGTGTGACTTGAAACGAGTTGCGTGTGACTTGAAACGAGTTACGTGTGACTTGAAACGAGTTGCGTGCGACTTGAAACGAGTTGCGTGTGACTTGAAACGAGTTGCGTGTGACTTGAAACGAGTTGCGTGTGACTTGAAACGAGTTGCGTGTGACTTGAAACGAGTTGCGTGTGACTTGAAACGAGTTGCGTGTGACTTGAAACGAGTTGCGTGTGACTTGAAACGAGTTGCGTGTGACTTGAAACGAGTTGCGTGGGATTTGAAACGAGTTGCGTGTGACTTGAAACGAGCTGCATGTGACTTGAAACAAGTTGCGTGTGACTTGAAACGAGTTGCGTGTGACTTGAAACGAGTTGCGTGTGACTTGAAACGAGTTGCGTGTGACTTGAAACGAGTTGCGTGTGACTTGAAACGAGTTGCGTGTGATTTGAAACGACTTGCGTGCGACTTGAAACGAGCTGCATGTGACTTGAAACAAGTTGCGTGTGACTTGAAACGAGTTGCGTGTGACTTGAAACGAGTTGCGTGTGACTTGAAACGAGTTGCGTGTGACTTGAAACGAGTTGCGTGGGATTTGAAATGACTTGCGTGCGACTTGAAACGAGGTGCGTGTGACTTGAAACGAGTTGCGTGTGATTTGAAACGAGTTGCGTGTGATTTGAAGCGAGTTGCGTGTGACTTGAAACGAGATGCGTGTGACTTGAAACGAGTTGCGTGTGATTTGAAACGAGGTGCGTGTGACTTGAAACGAGTTGCGTGTGACTTGAAACGAGTTGCGTGTAACTTGGAACGAGTTGCGTGTGACTTGAAACGAGTTGCGTGTGACTTGAAACGAGTTGCGTGTGGCTTGAAACGCGTTGCGTGTGACTTGAAACGAGTTGCGTGTGACTTGAAACGAGTTGCGTGTGACTTGAAACGAGTTGCGTGTGACTTGAAACGAGTTGCGTGTGACTTGAAACGAGTTGTGTGTGACTTGAAACGAGTTGCGTGTGACTTGAAACGAGTTGCGTGTGACTTGAAACGAGTTGTGTGTGACTTGAAACGAGTTGCGTGTGACTTGAAACGAGTTGCGTGTGACTTGAAACGAGCTGCATGTGACTTGAAACAAGTTGCGTGTGACTTGAAACGAGTTGCGTGTGACTTGAAACGAGTTGCGTGTGACTTGAAACGAGTTGCGTGTGACTTGAAACGAGTTGTGTGTGACTTGAAACGAGTTGCGTGTGACTTGAAACGAGTTGCGTGTGACTTGAAACGAGCTGCATGTGACTTGAAACAAGTTGCGTGTGACTTGAAACGAGTTGCGTGTGATTTGAAACGACTTGCGTGCGACTTGAAACGAGTTGCGTGTGACTTGAAACGAGTTGCGTGTGACTTGAAACGAGATGCGTGTGACTTGAAACGAGTTGCGTGTGACTTGAAACGAGTTGCGTGTGACTTGAAACGAGTTGCGTGGGATTTGAAATGACTTGCGTGCGACTTGAAACGAGGTGCGTGTGACTTGAAACGAGTTGCGTGTGACTTGAAACGAGTTGCGTGTGATTTGAAGCGAGTTGCGTGTGACTTGAAACGAGATGCGTGTGACTTGAAACGAGTTGCGTGTGATTTGAAACGAGGTGCGTGTGACTTGAAACGAGTTGCGTGTGACTTGAAACGAGTTGCGTGTGACTTGAAACGAGATGCGTGTGACTTGAAACGAGTTGCGTGTGATTTGAAACGAGTTGCGTGTGACTTGAAACGAGTTGCGTGTGATTTGAAACGAGTTGCGTGTGACTTGAAACGAGTTGCGTGTGATTTGAAACGAGTTGCGTGTGACTTGAAACGAGTTGCGTGTGATTTGAAACGAGTTGCGTGTGACTTGAAACGAGTTGCGTGTGACTTGAAACGAGTTGCGTGTGACTTGAAACGAGTTGCGTGTGACTTGAAACGAGTTGCGTGTGACTTGAAACGAGGTGCGTGTGACTTGAAACGAGTTGCGTGTGACTTGAAACGAGTTGCGTGTGACTTGAAACGAGTTGCGTGTGACTTGAAACGAGTTGCGTGTAACTTGAAACGAGTTGCGTGTGACTTGAAACGAGTTGCGTGTGACTTGAAACGAGTTGCGTGTGGCTTGAAACGCGTTGCGTGTGACTTGAAACGAGTTGCGTGTGACTTGAAACGAGTTGCGTGTGACTTGAAACGAGTTGCGTGTGACTTGAAACGAGTTGCGTGTGACTTGAAACGAGTTGCGTGTGACTTGAAACGAGATGCGTGTGACTTGAAACGAGTTGCGTGTGATTTGAAACGAGTTGCGTGTGACTTGAAACGAGTTGCGTGTGACTTGAAACGAGTTGCGTGTGACTTGAAACGAGGTGCGTGTGACTTGAAACGAGTTGCGTGTGACTTGAAACGAGTTGCGTGTGACTTGAAACGAGTTGCGTGTGACTTGAAACGAGTTGCGTGTAACTTGGAACGAGTTGCGTGTGACTTGAAACGAGTTGCGTGTGACTTGAAACGAGTTGCGTGTGGCTTGAAACGCGTTGCGTGTGACTTGAAACGAGTTGCGTGTGACTTGAAACGAGTTGCGTGTGACTTGAAACGAGTTGCGTGTGACTTCAAACGAGTTGCGTGTGACTTGAAACGAGTTGCGTGTGACTTGAAACGAGTTGCGTGTGACTTGAAACGAGTTGCGTGTGACTTGAAACGAGTTGCGTGTGACTTGAAACGAGTTGCGTGTGACTTGAAATGAGTTGCGTGTGACTTGAAACGAGTTGCGTGTGACTTGAAACGAGTTGCGTGTGACTTGAAACGAGTTGCGTGTGACTTGAAACGAGTTGCGTGTGACTTGAAACGAGTTGCGTGTGACTTGAAACGAGTTGCG
Organism: Morinoia aosen; assembly: GCA_030386875.1. NCBI lineage: Eukaryota > Metazoa > Arthropoda > Malacostraca > Amphipoda > Talitridae > Morinoia > Morinoia aosen. Next base: position 14,847,908 of record CM059562.1, read on the forward strand.
TGTGACTTGAAACGCGTTGCGTGTGACTTGAAACGAGTTGCGTGTGACTTGAAACGAGTTGCGTGGGACTTGAAACGAGTTGCGTGTGACTTGAAACGAGTTGCGTGTGACTTGAAACGAGTTGCGTGTGACTTGAAACGAGTTGCGTGTGACTTGAAGCGAGTTGCGTGTGACTTTAAAAAAGTTTATTATGACTAGAAACGGACTCCACAATTAAAGAGGGTTTCGGAAAGGGATGCTGAACAATATTGGGATGAAAATAAAACACAATAAATGATGTTGGACAAGCATATTAAAACAATACCAAGACCAAAAAATGAATTATGAAAAATTTTGTGAGAGTTTAATAGAATTATTATAAGAATTTTTTTAATTTTATTAATTATTTGACCAAAAACTCTCATAAAACTCGAATTAATATTATTATAAAATTTATTTAGGAAAATTTTGAGGGGCAAGTTGAATTTCGGGTTTTCCCACCGCGGATAAGGCTGAGAATAACTTTGAAACCCCGTTTTCTAATTCTCAAGTCAATTTTAGTAAGAAAGCAGAGAATTCGTAACATTTTCATTTGGTGAAATTTTTTATAAAAAATGTAAATTTAATTTTGAGGGTAAACTTAATTCGAAACGTAAATTTTTCAATGCTTCGAAAAGCAATGCAACTTTTTAACAATATCATTGTTTGGGTGTGCATTAAGAAAAACAACTTGTCTGACCATAAATTATTTGAAATATCTCATAAAATGCCTACGAAATTCTGTAAGGTATCGTTACCATTCCGTAAGTTGAATTTCGGATTTTTCCTTGAGCGAATCTGGCTGCAAACAATTTTGAAACCGCATTTTCTAATTCTACACTCATTTTCAGTGAGAAATCAAAGAGTTCGAAACTTTGTAATACATCAATACTTTTTGTAAAAAACATAAAGGTATACCCTTACGAATTCTGTTAACGGTATATGGCAATTTCGGTTCGATTTTTTGATGTCCGATTCTGGTGAAGCGACACATAACACTAACGACTCTACATACAACGTCATCTTGTGTTCCACGACCTGTTCAGAGTAGTATAGTCTCTAGGGGCGGCAACACAGGCAGTATCACTGGTCTCGTTACGTATGTGTAACTTGGGATGCACTTCTGTAACTTGCAGCCCAGCGCATGACTGCAGCAGCAGGTGTCTGTGGGGCAGTCGGCATCGCTCTCACATGGCAGCAACTCTAAATTCAAGTCAGGTTTTATAAGCTCATTGCAGTCTAGGAAGGGTAGTGTGGCGGTGGCGGAGCACATCGAACAGCTGAAAAAAAGATAATCACACTGTAATTTCTGCTGAGGTATAGTGATGGCTCAAAACCTATGATTAGTTTTAATGTTGACGCAAACCTCAACTAGGCATTGTTTATGAAGGGATCAAAATTTGTAAAATAAGCATTTAGGGGGCAACTCTTCACCTACCATACACCTGAAAAATTATTTCCGTGTCTACAAAGAAAGTGTAAATTAATTTTCCGTGTCTCATTCTTATACAAATACACCTCGTGACGCAAACGATGTCTTCTAAGAGCAGGTCTAATCCGGCAGAACAAAGAACTTCATTTTATTACGCAGACTACCACATGCAACTTACTTATGGTAGTCTTTGAAAAATGGTGGACGTCCTGGGTAAACGAGAGCGTTGGTTCGTGTTATCTTGCCTCCGATGTCCGAAAGAAGGATGAACGACTGAAACAAAAAGTTATTTTCGCACAAAAATTTTTTTTAACAGAAAATGTTATCTAGACGAAATATCAATGAATACAGTTAATCATTAAGCATCAATAAAATGAACTAAATCTTTAAACATAAATGAATGTACTACATCGTTAAGCATCAACATATGTAGTAAATCTTCGAGTAAAACAATTGTCAATAACTAAACTCGAAAGCCAGTCGTTCACATTCCGGAAAGAATAACTATGAATTAACATATTAGAACTTTGTGAATTGTTTTCTTTGTGTTCCCATTATTACAACCACCGCCATCAGACTGGCACTGGCATCAGGTTGCCACCGACATCACAACGAGGAAGGAACTGCCACTCGCCACTCAACTTCAAACAACACATTAGGGCGCAAATTACACAACTTCAAACAACACATTAGAGCGCAAATCCCAAGAGAAATTCAATACACGTCTCACTCTTTTCAAAAGACAACACCAGCGCCATGTGATCATTAAAGCCTTGACTTAACTCCTACCGGTGCCTCTTTATACCTTCAAGCAAGACTAAGTAACTCACAGCAAGACTACGAAAAATTCATCACTCACAATCAGTAAGAAGACTCGCATTCTGACACAAGACGCCATCTTAGGAACTTGGGCTGCGGTGAGCGGCGCTGCGGCGGCGGTGTGAGCGACAGCGACGGCTGCTCCCTTTTATATCGCTGACTACAGCTGGAGCAGCTGCATGTATGTAAGGCACACGTGAGTCTCACCACAGTGTGTACCTATGAAAAATGCAAGTTTAAAAATTAGGGCGGTTTTCGATCCGTCATTTCTTGCGGGCCTTTTTGTCTAGAAATAAATGTACGGAAGTAGAAACTAATATTTCATATGCTAGAAGTACGTAAACTATGCGCAGAAAAGCTTTAGATATTTTTTATTGCTAGAAGGGTAACAGTTGACTGTAAAAAGGTGTAGAGATGTGAAATTAATGTTCGAAAGGGTTTTCATTCAATATATACGCCATGCATAATCAATGAGAAAGCTGGGATTGATATATAACATGCGAGAGTTCTTGAACCTTAATGTAAGTATATAATAATAAATATATAAGTTACCGCAATAAGTCTAGCTCTGGCTGTCAATTACTTGCCTTGATTAAAACAAAGTAGGAAGAAATGTCAAATACAATCCTTCGTGATAATAACCATTCTCTAATTTAGTTAAATAATTTTGAATAACAAACTCTACACAGGACATTTGCCGATATAATTTCGCCGACTTCGCTCCACCTTATGTTTTCAATTACTTAAATATTCAGTCATACATGTACAGTCTACACATCTGTGTATATCGTGTTCAGACCGCGTCCTGTGTGGCTGCTCCTCGCGATATTCTGCCTCCTTCTTCAAGGCAAGAATATGGTGGTGGAGAATTAAAGACATACTTAGCTTTTAAAATACAACCTATCACGTACAGCAAACGAATTAAGACTTATAAGGTGCATCTCTTTTATCACTTCCAAGAACTTCTACTCCTCTACAACCTCCATTGGCCACAAAACGATGTCTGTCCTCGTCATCAAGTCATGTGCTTCCATTGGCCGTCAGCGCGTGCTGTGCTCCCATTGGTCACAAGACTGCCGCGGTTGCCCACAACAGAGCCCGCAGCGCATGACGTGACTGCGGTGTCGCTGCGCTGGTTAACTAAGGTCTCACTTTGCGTGTCCTGAACATCTGCTCTGAAATAAAGAGAGCGATGAACCGCACCAGAGAACTCAATTCCGTAACGCGCGCGTCGCGTCCCAGCTTGAGTTACGAGTATATCTCGTATGAAGCTCAGCGCTCGAGTCGCCAGTGTTTATTTTGTTCCGGCCTGCTTTGTGCGGCCTACTTCATTTATTGAGGTGACTTCCGATGGATGTGGAATGGGAACTGGACGACTGTCGCCCTCACATTTTGTTGGATGAGTTAATTGTGCAGGAGGATTTTGTTAGAAACTAAACCAACACTGACGATCTGGAAAAGTTTTTAGGTGAACGAAAGCATTCGAATTTCGAAGCAGGGGAATATGTTTGCGTGCACTCTTCTGTGAACTTTTGATGCAATTTTTTTATTTTTATTGTACGAATTTTTTCTCATAAACGAAAGGGTATAGCATTTCAACAAACTTTAACTCTTGATTCAAAGTTTCTAAGAGTGATGAAACTTCTTTACAACGAAAATTCTCGATCGCACATCAGGAAAAATAAATTTTCTGCCCAGACACTTTATAAAATTTTCACAAAATTATGAAATTCTTTTAGGGAAAGGATTTAAATACGCCTGTTGAATTTTCAGTTTCCTAGGAACGAATCAGACGCAAATCAACTTTCAAACCGTGTTTTCCAATTCTGGAGTTATTTCTTGTGAGAAATCAGAAAATTTCTGCCAGTTTTATAGCACGAATGTTTTTTTTCTAAAACGTAAGCCTAGAAAATTTTTTTTCGCTCTTGTATTCAATGTTTCCAAAAGCGATGAAAACTTATTGATAAAATCAATACTCAGTAGTACACGTTCAAAAACTAATTATATGTTAAGAATTTTATTTTTGAAACCTCAAAGAATTGTTATGAAACCACTTCAGGAATGGGCTCAAATCCGCAAGGTTAATTTTGAATTTTTGAAAATCGCGCTGAGATTATTTCTAAAATAACATTTTTCACTTTAAAGTACTTCCTAGGGAGGAATCGGTGAATTTTAGCATTTATATTGGACGAAATTTTTGTCAAAAACGTCAGGGGATGGCTTTACATTATTCCACTTTTTCATTCAATGTTTCTGAAAGCTGTGAAACTTTTTGATAATTTCAATACTTGTTAGTACGTAAGGAAAAGTTATTATTTGACCAGAAATTCACAAAAAAACTCGTAAAATTGTTTTGCAATTCTTCCAGCAAAAGTCCAAACCTTCAAGTTTAACTTAGAGTTTATCATGGAGTGAACTAATCTGAAATTAACCCTTAAATCCCATTTCTCAATTCGCTAGTTATTTCTAGTGAGAAATCGGAGAACTTTCAATATTTTTAGTGAGGAAATATTTTGTCATGAGCGAAAGGTCTCATTTAAAACTAGAACCTCACAATATTTTCCACCTTTTCATTCAATGATTCTAAAAGCGATGATACTTTTTGACAACTTCAATACGTAGATTTTCATTAGGAAATCAAGTTATTTGACATTGTATTCCAAAAAATGGACTCAAACTTTAACTTTCGGTTATTCAGGTATTTTTGATTTTGTCTCACCCAAAACTAAATTTTTTTAATATGACAGCAGTAATAGTTTCTCAAAGTTACTGTTTTTTTTAATCAAGTCGAAAGACTGGCATATACGTCACTGAACATCTACATCAAAGTTACCTCACACACAGTACGTTTACATTCAAACGCACGTCCTCATCCTCTTTTGCTTGACACTGAACGAAAATTTTTTTCAAACTAAAAATATGGGAATTTCTCTGATTTCTAATTAGAAATTACTTGAGAAATGTGAAACGAACTTCAAAGTTAATCTCAAATTGACTCGGACAGTGAAAACCCGAAATTCAACTAGCAGATTTATGACTTTTCCCAACAGAATTTCATAAAAATTTTCTGAAATATTTGTAAGAATTCAAGGTTAAATAAGTAGGTTTCCCAATGTACGACCGAGTATTGAAGTTTTCAAAAAGTTCCATTCTTTTTGGACACATTGAAAAATCGATAAAATTTCGTAAAGATTCCTCACATTTTATTCAAAAATTTTTAGAAAAAATAAAAATGTCAGATACTAACTCTCTATGTGTCTTACCAGAAACCAGAATTGAAATGTTAGATATTAGAATATTTGTTTGAATTGAAATGTTAGAAATTCTTGAGAACATGCCAACGCGGTTCTAAGGTTATTCTTAGCTTGTTTCAGAATAGGAAAAACACGAAATTATATTTACTGATCCATAACTTTTTCGAATGGCACTTCACAGGGATTACAAGAAATGTATATTAATAAGAATTTCTGGTAAAATAAGCAATTTTCCCTGATTTAAAACCGAGTATTGAGGTTATCAAAAAGTCTCTTTGCTTCGGAAGCATTGAATGAAAAAGTGATATTTTTCCCTCTTTCATTCAATTTTTCCATTGCATAGAAAGTTTTTGACAAATTCAATACTCGTTTGTACATCTAAAAAAACAACTTATTTTATCAGAAATTCTTATGAATATTTCATAAAATTCTAAAGAATTCTGCCAGGGAATGTTTTGAATATGCAAGCTGAATTGCGGGTTTTTCTTACGCCAAATGCCGCTGAATATATCCTTAAAACTGCGTCCTCCAATTCTCAAGCTATTTCTAATGGGAAATCAGAGAATTTTTAACATCTTTACTTTGAAAAATACTTTTTAAAAACGTGAGGCTATTGGTTTACGTTTTTCCCCCTTTTCATTCGATGAAACTTTTAAGACGACGAAACTTTTTGATAATATAAAGATTTTGTTGTACATTAGGAAAACCTAATTATTTTATCAGTAGTTCTCATAAAGCTCTCATACAACATTTAGGAAATTTTACGAGAATAGTCTACATCTGCAAAAAACAATTTCGGGTTTCTCGTACTGTGGATCAATCTGGGATTAACCTTAAAACCACGTTTTTCAATTCTCAAGTCATTTATGTGACAAACCAGAGAATTTCTAACATTTTTTTCTAGCAAAATTTTTTGTCAAAAACGTAAGAGTATTGCCTATCACCAGTGTCTACACTGTACAGATACTGGTAGTTACAGCAGTGTGTAACTGTACAGATACTGGTAGTTACAGCAGCGTGTACACTGTACAGATACTGTTAGTTACAGCAGTGTGTACACTGTACAGATACTGGTAGTTACAGCAGTGTGTACACTGTTCAGATACTGGTAGTTACAGCAGCGTGTACACTGTACAGATACTGTTAGTTACAGCAGTGTGTACACTGTACAGATACTGGTAGTTACAGCAGTGTGTACACTGTACAGATACTGTTAGTTACAGCAGTGTGTACACTGTACAGATACTGGTAGTTACAGCAGTGTCTACACTGTACAGATACTGTTAGTTACAGCAGTGTCTACACTGTACAGATACTGGTAGTTACAGCAGTGTGTACACTGTACAGATACTGGTAGTTACAGCAGTGTGTACACTGTACAGATACTGTTAGTTACAGCAGTGTGTACACTGTACAGATACTGGTAGTTACAGCAGTGTGTACACTGTACAGATACTGTTAGTTACAGCAGTGTGTACACTGTACAGATACTGGTAGTTACAGCAGTGTCTACACTGTACAGATACTGTTAGTTACAGCAGTGTGTACACTGTACAGATACTGGTAGTTACAGCAGCGTGTACACTGTACAGATACTGGTAGTTACAGCAGTGTGTACACTGTACAGATACTGTTAGTTACAGCAGTGTGTACACTGTACAGATACTGTTAGTTACAGCAGTGTGTACACTGTACAGATACTGTTAGTTACAGCAGTGTCTACACTGTACAGATACTGTTAGTTACAGCAGTGTGTACACTGTACAGATACCGGTAGTTACAGCAGCGTGTACACTGTACAGATACTGGTAGTTACAGCAGTGTGTACACTGTACAGATACTGGTAGTTACAGCAGTGTGTATACTGTACAGATACAGTTAGTTACAGCAGTGTGTACTCTGTACAGATACTGGTAGTTACAGCAGCGTGTACACTGTACAGATACTGATAGTTACAGCAGTGTGTACACTGTACAGATACAGTTAGTTACAGCAGTGTGTACACTGTACAGATACTGTTAGTTACAGCAGTGTGTACACTGTACAGATGCTGGTAGTTACAGCAGCGTGTACACTGTACAGATACTGTTAGTTACAGCAGCGTGCACACTGTACAGATACTGGTAGTTACAGCAGTGTGTACACTGTACAGATACTGGTAGTTACAGCAGTGTACACTGTACAGATACCGGTAGTTACAGCAGTGTGTACACTGTACAGATACTGGTAGTTACAGCAGTGTACACTGTACAGATACTGGTAGTTACAGCAGTGTACACTGTACAGATCCTGGTAGTTATAGCGGTGTCTACGCTGTACAGATACTGTTAGTTAGAGCAGTGTGTACACTGTACAGATACTGGTAGTTACAGCAGTGTGTACACTGTACAGATACTGGTAGTTACACCAGTGTACACTGTACAGATACTGGTAGTTACAGCAGTGCACGCTGTACAGATACTGGTAGTTACAGCAGTGTGTACACTGTACAGATACTGGTAGTTACAGCAGTGTACACTGTACAGATACTGGTAGTTACAGCAGTGTACACTGTTCAGATACTGGTAGTTACAGCAGTGTACGCTGTACAGATACTGGTAGTTACAGCAGTGTGTACACTGTACAGATACTGGTAGTTACAGCAGTGTACACTGTGCAGATACTGGTAGTTACAGCAGTGTGTACACTGTACAGATACTGGTAGTTACAGCAGTATACACTGTACAGATACTGGTAGTTACAGCAGTGTACGCTGTACAGAGACGGGCTGATGCCACTGCACTTCTGCGGAGGAGACAGATTCAGTATAACTCCAGCCTTTTATAATCATATGTTTTTGAAAAACACATAAAGAAGTCCATTGACAAAACTTTCTTTCGCTTATTTACCTCCCGATGCGTAGGCAGAGACGAGTGTTCGACAGCTGAGACATGTGACATGGTTCACATTTTTTACGTTTTTTCTTATCACTTTCAAAATGACGCAAAAAAATCAACAGTCCAGAAATGATCGCTTGAACCAAGAAAACCGACCGTGCCAGAAAATGTTTGAGAAATAAGTGTAAATGAAAAGCAAGGCGAAAATCGCTGTACGAATTGCCATTTTATTATTACAAATAGTGAAGTCTAAATGAATAAAATTGAACGTTTCGAACTAAACAGTTCATCTTCAGCAAAGAAAAGAATTCTGCGACAAAACAAAACGAAAATGAGTAAATTGAAACTACACTAGAGTAGTTTCATTGAAACTACAAAATAGTGTAGTAGTGTATGTAGTGTATTGAAACTAGAAAGTAGTGTAGTTTCAATTTCTTTTCTTTACTGAAGATGAACTGTTTAGTTCGAAACGTTCAATTTTATTCATTAAAACTTCACTATTTGTAATAATAAAATGGCAATTCGTACAGCGATTTTCGCCTTGCTTTTCATTTTAAGAATAAGTGTAAAGTTTGAGAAAGTGTAATTTGGATATGGGTAACATCGCATAAATCTGAAGCTTGCTAATATGCGTCTCAGATCTATCGCTGGAGATAGCAGATGCCTCTAAAAATAGCCCTGAGTTCTGATGCCTCTAAAAATAGTGCTAAGTTTTGAAAAATTGTCCCACTAAATTTTCCTGTTTATGGCTTTCAAATGAATTTTGTTGTTAAAGATTTTCCTACTAAGAGTTTCTGTTAAAGATTTTCATATTAAATTCCAAGTCTAAATTTAGAAATTGAAATTAAACGTATTTATAACTCTACGAGAAAAATGAATCATTTTAATCCGGAAGAATAATGATCTGAGGAATGATTATGTGGTAGTCTGAATTAAATCTTCACGAGTGCAATAATGATCATTTTGAGGGAGTTCCTTCGTACCTACTGAATAATCTGGCTGTCTTGCTTGTTTCAAGGCTTTTATTTTGAGACATTCTCAAAGAAAGACAAGATATGAACTATTGAACTATTAGACACTGGTGATATGAACAATGAACTATTTACGTTCAAGAGTCTGTGGACCTTTGAAAAAACTTTGCTTCTTAATTAAAGAACTTATGCCCCTGAGACAATAACAGTTTTTTTAATTATTTCCTAGAACACCAAGAGCGAATCTCCTGAGCAACTCACACTCAAAGCTCAGTCTATCATTTCCGCCAATGCATTGTGATTTTTGCCAAATATAGCCTCAGATATATTATTATATGTACGCTGGGTGGCTACACACATACACGCTCAGCGTAAAAGTTAAACTAAGTGACTTCTAGAGCATTACCCAAGTTCAGAACGATAAAAGATGTTTCCTCTGTCGAAATGTGAGGAACAAATTTTCTGTTATTCCCTTGAACTGGATAGAAAACAACCGAATTTTTTTAAAGGAATACTATTTAATCTTTTACTGCTTTGAACATCTCCTGAGAAAACTTTCCTCTAAGTAACCGATTTCTATTATCCTTTCTTTGTTGCTCATCTAAAGCAGGGCTTCTCAACCGGAGGTACATGTACCCCTAAGGGTACATTTACATATTTCAAATTTTGAAAAGTACTATATATATATTTGCATACAACGGTATAAGTATACATAATTATGAACCATTCAGTGTATTTTTATAGTTTCCTAAGCCTATAACTGCGCTGGGGACACATGAAGACACATGACTTAGCTAAGGGGGTACCGACGATAGAGAGGTTGAGAAGCCTCGACCTAAAGGCAAATACGTCACGAAGTTCGACCGGTGTTCAAATTCCTGAAGAATTTTTGTCAGTGCTTGAGATTTTAATGAGTCGATAAACAAATTTACTTACCATTACTTGAAAAAAATGCTTCTGTTTTTCCAGTCGTACATTTTGATCCTTCCACGAGACATTCGTGGGGTCGGACGCCAGTGAACAATTGTGTGAACGATTGAATTGTGTGACCAATATATGAATAATTATGTGGAAAATGTAAAGAATTGAGAGAAAAATGTCAAAACTTTCTTACGATTTGCAAGAAAGTGCTACGATTACTATTTGTAAGAAGGGGCTCTAGCCATCGCTACTGTGGGCAAAGTTCTCAGTTAGCATTTTTCATTTTTAAAAGTCGTGTAAAATTTGAGTGAGTGAGAGGCTTGCTTATCATTGTGCAATGCGTGTTGAATTTATATTCATTTTAGCAGCGGAGAAAAGAGATGAGTATGTGACACGGAAATTTTTTTAGCGGGTTTACTATCCTGGCTAAGTTTCAAACGATGCCTCCAAGTGCGCTTGCTTGTATTGCCGTTAGCAATCAATGTTTGTGTAGTCATAAATCAATTTTTTTATCTAAATCTTCAATAATTTAAATTTGCAAATCTGAATCTTCAAAACCAAAAATTCGATATCTGAATATTTAAAAGTCGAAATTCCTGGATCTGAATCTTCATAAACAAAAATTTCAAAGCAACAATATTCATAAAACCAAATTCTTGAGTTCTTCAAATCTTCATAAGTCAGTCTTACTACAGTGCATATGAAATTGAAAAGCTGGTTGCGCCATCGGTGCTCAAACTGTCTCCGACGTGGCTACATGAAGCGGCTGCAAAGAAGTGCACATGTAAGTTGCAGAAATTGACGTCGTTGATCAAAAGTCATTCCCTATATTTAGCGTAGAAAGTCATTTAATAACTCACGCCACCGCTACAGCTAGGCAGTGAATACCGAATGACATTTTTCTGCTGTATTTTTGAGACGTTCTGGCTATCTATGAGACACCTGAACAGCCATGAGACACTTAGAGAGGCCAAATTTTTCCGAACTTGTGACTCCAGCTGCAAACGAGTTATAACCCAAGCAAAAGTTACAGTGAATAATTTACACACAATGAATATTAAAGTGAGTCGTTTTACTGATTGAAAAAGAAATGCACGCATAAATAATTGAGTACAGCAGTCGAGCATTCTGCGTCCACGAGGCAACGCTTCAGCGCAGAACGCAGACCTCAAAGAATTCAAATCACAAAAGTATTATAATTAAAAACATCTCAATAAATCGAATATCAAGCACGTAATTATTCACAGTGTAAACTGTCAAAAAACTTGACTACCGAAACATTTATATTCAAATCCGGGTGCTCAAAAATTTGAATTTATATTATGAAAATACACTTGAACTCTGAAGCTTGGGAGATTTTGAAACAAGCATTTATATTTACAAAATAATTTCAACACACGAGCTCGCGTAAAAACTTCATGCATAATGTAAGAACATTCGTGACTAGCACCTATCGATGTATTTTAAATTAACACAGAAAATATCATAAATTTCACGACGGGTGAAATAAAGTAGGAGCAAAAGTTTCACGACTAATGTTACTACGTCCGTAACAAGTGTGAGCGTCACTCTAATTAATAGTAATAATAAGTTCGACAGTTTTCTTTGAAAATTCGAGAGTGTTACATATTATAAAATTTTTAGCAAGCACGGCCAAAGTCAGCTAGGCACAACTACTGACAAATTCCAGGGCAAAAACGTAGCTTTTTTTTTTGGCATGCAGCGCAACTTATGAAAGTTTATCCGTAAGGAGCTGAAGCTAAAGTTAGTTTAGATAAGTTGGGTTTAGAAAGGTGTTCCAAAGAGAGGAAGGAAGAAGACACCATTTAGTATGGACTTGAGGGACAGCAATCTATGCACAAGGAGTGTTCCCACACAAGATTCTCTGCACGTAGAATGAAAAAGTGAGGAAGAAGTTCAGGAAGTAAGATAAAAGTAGAAGAAAAATGTTGTCAGTAATGAAAAACAATACAGCAGTTAACCGACAATAGATGGTCCCTAATGAAATAAAAGACAAATATTTTACCAAAAACAATGCCTACCTACCCTAATCAGGACCTCACATTTTCCCCTGAGGAGTGCTGATTCTCACAAATACGAAAACTGATTCCCCTGAGGAAAATGAACTAAAGCTCACTGAACATTCAGTCTAGAGCGAGTGTGGTGGGGCGGTTGACTCAAGTGTTACCCACTGCTGCTGGAGGTGAGTAACTTGGGTAGAAGGAATGACGCAGACGAGTGAGTCACAGAATGTACTCAGGTGAGTGTGAAGCAGATGGCTTCTTTTAAGTTCATGCTCTAGCACTGACTCACTTGGAGTAACTACTCAGTATTTTTGAAGTCGTTCGTAAATCTCAATCCAGTCTTTTTCCAAATGCAAAAAACAGCTCACGCTTCGAATTTTCGACTATTTTGAAAATGTTCTGGTTTTTAACCTGGCGTTAATTAAAGACTTGCAGTTTTCCGATAAACAAAAACAAGTGGCAAAAAAGGGAACAAATGATACAATAATTCAGAGCTACTCAGACTTCACTGCACTTGCGTGCAAGAAGAAATGGCATGCAACAATTAAAGCAGGTATATGAAAATAAATATAAGAAAACATGACAGAAAATGGAAAAAATCATGAAGACATGACATAAATGGAAAAAAATACGTGAAAATACGACAGAAAATGGAAAAAAATCCTGAAAACATGACTTAAATATGAAAAAAGATATGAAAAGATTACTAAAATACGAAATAAAAACATAAAACATGAATAAAGTATAAAACTGCATCTTGTAAGATAGCATCTCTCTCCGCTCAGCTCCTTATGAGGCAAGAAGGCACCATCAAGTATGGATTTAAGGGAACGTGAAATCAATGCATAAGGTGCATCAATTCCGCGAGTTGACAGTTAGTTAAATAAAAGTTGAAGAAAAAGTAGTGGGTGCTGAAATACAGGACAACATTAAACCTAAAAAAGATGGTCCTTAACACAACAAAAACAATTTATTACAACATAAAGAAGGCATACCTAACTCTCAGCTCGGGACCTCACATATTCCCCGTGGGAGCTCAAATTTTCACAGAGACAATTGTTGTGTCCCCCTCAGCCCTTACGCTGGAGCTCAGCATGCGCGTGCGTGTGGGACTTCCAAGTCATGATTGTGATTCTGGTAATTTGAGATGCTGGCTCGGCAAAATCAAGGAGAGTTGTGTAAATGTTATGGAAAAATATTTCATTAAAGAAATGCCCCACGCACGATGAAATGTGATCTTGAAATTAAAACAGTTAAGTTAAGTGTTGAATTACGGTAAACTTCCAGTAAATTTTCATAATCATAGAATAGAAAGAAGAACCAGAGTAAAAACGAACATTACGTTTAATGCAAACGTTCCGGAATTAAAATTCCATCACCAGTGCTGGAACAAGAGAAAAAAAATTGAATTGTCTTATTTAAAACAAAAATCATATATATCCCACAAAATTCTCTAAATGTCTAAAAAGCCTAGATATTTTCATAATCTAAACAGGGTGACCTCAACTTAATATCAAAGGTATACATATGATATAAATATGTGTGTATGTTTGTCACATATATTTTTCAGTGTGATCAGAGAGTCTGTGAAGAAACCGATCGTTCAGCGTTGGCGTCCTTGCAATTTAAATATGCTTGCAAAATTCTTGATGAAACAGAGAACGGCGCACATTTTTGAGATGTGAATTTCTTAATGGATTTAATCTTTACATTTTTGAGAACAGTATGCTTTGGAGAATACTAAAAGAAATATCTTATATCATTGTAAAATTAGATTTATTTGGGAATTTAGGGCAGCTACTTCAAAACTACCATTTTCATCGTTCTAACTCCACTTTTTGTATCAAATCACGCATTTATTTTTGTTAAAATCTCAATTTACAGGCCTAGATAAGAAGAAAATGTACATTATTGAACTAGCAAAAAGAGGACACAAAAGTGATATTTAATATCACAAAGAAAATTACCATTAAAACTGACCAATTATGAATAACTATGACTCACTAAGAAATTACCATCAAAATTATTTAGTTTTGAGTTATAATTACTCACAAAAAATAAACAATTACCGGAAGCATTGCAATTAAATAATTCATTTTGAAAATATTTTTCACTTAAAAATCTCTATCGAAAATAATTCTACATAGTTTTTTTGGAGGGATTGTTAATTGTAACAAGTAATGGTTAATTTTAAGTGTTTCTGAGTTTTCCTGGTAAGTGTTGAATCGAATCTGAGAAATGAGTGGTTCATGTTCCTCACGTATTAAATTTTAACTTATGTTAATACTAAATAATATTAACATATTATATAACATAATAATACCCGTTGTGTGTTTATTTATATATATGTTTGGTGTCCGCTTCTTAAGAAACATGGGATGTCTGATTTTGCGGTATCATGGAGACCGAATTCCTCAGTGTATTGAAAGATGGCCTCACATGCATTGATTTGTTTGACATTTTATCAGGATAGGTACGGTTAGGACATGATAGATTAGGATAGGTGAGTAATGTTGACGGAATTTTTTACGGGTCCACCTATCTTTATGATGACATTGTCAGTGGAATTTCCACGGGTCCTGCTACTACCTAGTAATACCCATGGTTTATTTGTTTGGAGTCCGCTTCTTCCATTTCTCTGTCACGCTCATAAGGATAGTTATAATGACCGTATCTGTGATACGAGTTTCACCAGTGCACAAGTACAAGAATATTTTTTACCGCGGGTACTGTTAGGATGGATATATCTGTTTGTCATCCACACCTGAAAATTTTCTTCAAGATAGGTATGGAATCCAGTCATTTTTGGCGGGCCGGGCACCCTAGTTAAATAATAATAAGTCATCGTAGTTTTTACACCTGCAGAAAAGTGCGTCTGCAAAATAGAAATGCCTTTGAAAAGGTACCAACATGAAGCTAATTGGAGCATATAATTCAAATGCAAGGATAAAAATCATACAATAAAGAAAAATTAGCAATAGCCAAAACAATAGAGAGCTATGTTATAACTAAACAAAAAAAGTTTAGAAAAAACGAAATGTCAAAAAAAGACGAATGCATTAAAAATGATAGGCTTGTTGATAATAGCAAAACTTCATCTTTATCTGGACTTCATCGATGAGAATGCAAAAACACATTTTATTACTGATGACCTAATGAAAATGTGTAAGCTCAAACTTTCTTTAGGCTGCCTTGATGAAATGTAGAAATTTGAATTTTGTGTTCGCTGGTTTGATGAAAATGGGTAAACTTTATTTTACTTAGCGTGGATCAATTAAGTAGGAGAGGACACTTTATATGAACTGTCATGGAGACTTGGAGACGTCAGATTTGCGTGAACTGCCATGGAGACTTTAGAATTATGTGAACTGCTGTCATGGAGACTTGGAAACGTCAGATTTACGTGGACTGTCGTCATGGAGACTTGGAAACGTCAGGTTTACGTGGACTGTCGTCATGGAGACTTGGAGACGTCAGGTTTTCGAGGACTGGCTCACATCACTCCAGCTCAGGACTTGAATTCCTCAATATTGCTTGAATTTTCCCTACGATAATTTGTTGGGAAAAAGATGGAGAAGTTCTTAGAAGCTGACTTTCCCTGCGTCAGAAGCAGAGGCTTACTTTTGCTCACATCTGCACAGTGTGAGCGTGGGTGTGTACGTGCTCGAGCGTGTGTGAATTTGTGTGAAAGTACGCGTATGTGAGTGTGCGTCTGTGAGTGTGCGTAAGTGCGCGTGTGTGAGTGTGCGTGAGTGTGAGTGTACGTGTATGTGAGTGTGTGCGTACATATATATAAACGGGAGAGTGTGTGTGTATTTGTGTGTGCGTGAGTGTGTGAGCTTGAGTGTGTGAGCGTGTGTATACGGGAGTATGTACTGTTAAACGCATGTTTTTTTCGATCGCCTAGCCCTAAAATATCTTCAAGGCAATCAGAGGTAAGACCTGCCTGTACAATTTGAGTGCTAATAGATTTAATAATGTTTTCATTACTTATACGTTTATTTGCCCTCGGCTTTTTAGTGTTTCGTCTCACTCTTTCTGAGATGTCATTAGTGGTGCACAGAGTTACGATGGTAAACTACCTCGAAGATGATAGGGAGTAATGTCAAGCTCGTCAGCCGCCTATGTTTAACACTGGAATGTTGAATAGGGGGAAATTAGGTCGTGTTCAACAGTTCATAACTCTGATACAATCATTGTTCCGCACAATAGCCTGGAAACACTGGAAAGTTGAATACGATGAAATGGTATTGCGTTCAACAAGGATCATGATAGCGATACAACCATTGTTCTGCAGAATTTTCAAGATTTTTTCTTTTTAACAGAGTACTGCAACTCCAGACATTGCGCAAACATCCACCACGAATGCATTCTCTCCTGGATTGGATTAGAAAGGAAGAGAAAAAAGAAAAACAATTTATTTCCAATAAAGGACATACAAAAAGCTTCATTGTTTATATAAATGTTTTAAAATAAAGATAAAAAAAGACTAGCAAGAGAAGGGCAATGACTGCAATGGTTCACCCCACCTCAAGATCGAGTGAACGCCACACTACGATATTACAGAAGAATGGTGCTGACGTGCTTTGTTGCATAAATTTGAACGATGAAGAATGTAGGACAAAAACCGTACCACCTGAAAAGCATATCTGTATATTTCCCCTCATAAAGCATATCTGTGTATTCCCCCATAAAGCATATCTGTGTATTCCCCCATGAAGCATATCTGTGTATTCCCCCATGAAGCATATCTGTGTATTCCCCCATAAAGCATATCTGTGTATTCCCCCATAAAGCATATATGTGTATTCCCCCATAAAGCATATCTGTGTATTCTCCCATAAAACATATCTGTGTATTCCCCCATAAAGCATATCTGTGTATTCCCCCATAAAACATATATGTGTATTCCCCATAAAGCATATCTGTGTATTCTCCCATAAAACAGATCTGTGTATTCCCCCATAAAGCATATCTGTGTATCCCCCATAAAGCATATTTGTATACTTCCCCCATAAAGCATATCTGTGTATTCCCCTATAAAGAATTTCTGTGAGTTACCTGAAAAACATATATGTGTGCGTGTGTGAGTTACTGTATTTCTAAATATCTACATTTTTGCAAAGCGTTGTAGTTATAAGTCCTTAGATATAAATCTTTCGCTCATCAATTGAACATTTCCAATTTTATCCCCGATGTCTGTTAACCTTTTGCGCCCCAATGGGCTTCTCAATCCTCTTTCGAACATAGCCTCAATATGTTGTATTTCTTGTTGAATTTTCTCCCTGATGTATCCTTCAAAGTTCACTGCCGAGTGGCAGTTACTTCCTCATCCTGATATCGGTGACTACCTGATGCCAGTGCCAGTCTAATTGCGGTGGTTTTAATAACGGTAATATGAGTAGAAAAATGCTGTTGTTGAATGGTTAAGGATCATTTTATTATGAATAAGAATGCTTCAACCTTCTTAGAGGATGACACAATCTTAGCACACACTCTGATACCTTGTGGTACGTACACCGTATGAACGTACCTCCGTGTGCACAAAATAGTTAAACTCCACACACAGAAGGATGAACTGAAAATGTCTCAACGGACATTTTTAGCTCATTGTACTGGCGAATAAAATTATGCGGAAAAGATGGTGATCGATTCCAAAAATCTTGGGAAAACCATAATTTTGTTCAGAACCTACCTGGACGAGAGACATTTTGCACAAACCAACCAACCATTTTTTAAAATTGCTCTGGTGTCACGTTGTTTTCAACTACACGGACAATTTTATTTTAAAATATCATAAATCAGAAACATTTTCATAAAACCGCCCACAAAATGCACTCTTTCGTGGAACCTCCTAGCACACATTTCCACATTTTTGGGAACAACAGATCCGGAAATTTCCGATCGACGTCCTTAAATCAAGAGATTCTGCCTGTCGCCTCCCACGCACACACACACATAAAGACAACCCTCCTACCCACAAGTGTACTAAAAAACGAAGCATCCCACGTATACGTGCTAACAAAGACACTCATACATAAAAGACACTCGTAAATTTCTGGTCAAACCTCCAAATATCGTCAAAAAAGACACGTGTTTATCGCACCCGCCGCCCACGTCTCGGGGCACATCTGCGCTCTGACTCAGATTGTCTGCTCTATTTAAAGAAATCAGTAGCCTGCTGTGGTCTAGTTGTCCAGTGCACTGTATCCAGTACCTACCTGCTTTAGAAGTGTTTCAGCGTCTTGCATAGAGTACAAACCTGTTCTTGAAGTAGTCCAACGTCTTGGATCCAGTACCAACCTTTTTTGTGAGTGATTTACTGTCTTTTGTCTAGTACCGACCTGTTTTGTGAGTGGTTCGGCGTCTTGAATCCGGTACCAAACTGTTTTAAAGTAGTTTTTTCTGTACCAAGTACCAAAGGGAGGTTCAACTGCAACTTTTTCACTTTAATTTAAAACAATTCAAATTTAATTTAAAACATGTGTAGTTATATTTAAAATGACTGAAATTAAGTTTAGAGCAACATGGCGTAATTTGAACAGTTTATTGTTTGTGTTAATTTTTGCAATGTATAACATTACTATCTTCAATACATAGTATAATATTACTACACAGAATGGCATTACCGTTCAACGTCAAACTTTTCCGTTGTGATAGTTTTTGGCTGTGATAGTTTTTGGTTGTGATACTTTTTGGTTGTGATACTTTTTGATTGTGATACTTTTTGGTTGTGATACTTTTTGGTTGTGATACTTTTTGGTAGTAATACTTCTTGGTTGCGTTACTTTTTGGTTGTGATACTTTTTGGTTGTGATACTTTTTGGTTGTGATACTTTTTGGTTGTGATGCTTCTCGTTCGCGATACTTTTTGGTTGTGATACTTTTTGGTTGTGATGCTTCTCGTTCGCGATACTTTTTGGTTGTGATACTTTTTGCCAGTGCTTATAGTATTTTGTTCTTATAAGCAGTGCTTCAAAAATACGGGAATGAAATAAAAATCTTTCCATTGTCTTCCCACAATGCCCACTGTTGCATATGTTGCTTGTTATGTTGTTACAGTTATACCTAATGAATTTATAGACTGTAGAAATTCATAAGTAAGCAGGTTTTTTCCTTATTATCGAATTATTTTCGAATTTGTTAGTTAATTGTAGCAGAGTTGTAGTGATTTATTTTAAAAGTAGAACAGTCGGACGTACGGTAGACCTGCAGTAATTTTATAAAATTTGCTATCAAATCGGACTATTGTCTAGCGATTTAGTTCGTAGTCTGAATTTATTACATCTAACATGCGCTGGGTTAGATTAGAATATTAATTAGTTTAAGCCTCCCTATCCGCAATAAAGAAGGTCCTAAGAGAGGAAGGAATAAGACACTTTATTGTATGGAGTTAAGGGAACGCGGAAAGGGCATAGAAATAGTATGATAAGAAAGAAGTTCATGAAACAAGATCAAAGCTGAAGAAGGAAGTAGTAGGTGCTGAAAAAACAGGACAGCAGTGAACAGAAAAAAAGGTCCTTAATATAACAAAAGCGTATTATTTCAACAAAAAGAAGGCCTACCTAACTCTCATCTCGGGCCCCCAAATTTTCCCTCTGGGAGCGCTAATTCCCATAGATACAATAGTTGTATCCCCCTGATGGGACATACGCTAGGTGTGAGCATATGTGCATACGGTAGGCTACGTGCGATACACCCACAAAATGAATAAAATTTAGGGAAAAAAAACTACTCGAAAACAACACAATTTTTCATTTGTATGTTGGTTGTTTTAAAATTTTAAAATTTTAAAATTTAGACGTTTCATCAAATTCTGTCTGTTTTACAGTTTTACTCACTAACCTCAAAATTTACTTTTTTTAACCAAATTCAATGTCAGTTTTACCATTTCATTTACTGATTTCAAAATTTATTTTCTTTTTCACCAAACTCTTTGTCCGTTTTATTATCTTATTCACTCACATTAAAATTTACATTTAAAATGTACTTTTTTACAACCAAACTCTATGTCTGTTTTATTATTCTTTTTCCTAATTTCAAATTTCTTTTCAGCTAAACTCTGTTTGTTTTTCACGGTAACGATGGCATTGCTACTGAGCTTTATGCTTTTTAGAGTGAAAAAATAATTTTCAGGATTTTTTTTTCAGCTTAGGTGGTGTTAACGAGAGTGATGAGTGTACCATCCCTATGATGGTACCATCCCCATGATGGTACCATCCCTATGATGGTACCATCCCCATGATGGTACCATCCCTATGATGGTACCATCCCCATGATGATACCATCCCTATGATGGTACCATCCCCATGATGGTACCATCCCTATGATGGTACCATCCCTATGATGGTACCATGCCTATGATGGTACCATCCCCATGATGGTACCATCCCTATGATGGCACCATCCCCATGATGGTACCATCCCTATGATGGTACCATCCCCATGATGGTACCATCCCTATGATGGTACCATCCCCATGATGGTACCATCCCTATGATGGTACCATCCCTATGATGGTACCATCCCCATGATGGTACCATCCCTATGATGGTACCATCCCTATGATGGTACCATCCCTATGATGGTACCATGCCTATGATGGTACCATCCCCATGATGGTACCATCCCTATGATGGTACCATCCCCATGATGGTACCATCCCTATGATGGTACCATCCCTATGATGGTACCATGCCTATGATGGTACCATCCCTATGATGGTACCATGCCTATGATGGTACCATCCCCATGATGGTACCATCCCTATGATGGTACCATCCCCATGATGGTACCATCCCTATGATGGTACCATCCCTATGATGGTACCATCCCCATGATGGTACCATCCCTATGATGGTACCATCCCCATGATGGTACCATCCCTATGATGGTACCATCCCTATGATGGTACCATCCCCATGATGGTACCATCCCTATGATGGTACCATCCCTATGATGGTACCATCCCTATGATGGTACCATCCCCATGATGGTACCATCCCCATGATGGTACCATCCCTATGATGGTACCATCCCTATGATGGTACCATCCCCATGATGGTACCATCCCTATGATGGTACCATCCCTATGATGGTACCATCCCTATGATGGTACCATGCCTATGATGGTACCATCCCCATGATGGTACCATCCCTATGATGGTACCATCCCCATGATGGTACCATCCCTATGATGGTACCATCCCTATGATGGTACCATGCCTATGATAGTACCATCCCCATGATGGTACCATCCCTATGATGGTACCATCCCTATGATGGAACCATCCCTATGATGGTACCATGCCTATGATGGTACCATCCCCATGATGGTACCATCCCTATGATGGTACCATCCCTATGATGGTACCATCCCTATGATGGTACCATCCCCATGATGGTACCATCCCTATGATGGTACCATCCCTATGATGGTACCATCCCTATGATGGTACCATCCCCATGATGGTACCATCCCCATGATGGTACCATCCCTATGATGGTACCATCCCCATGATGGTACCATCCCCATGATGGTACCATCCCCATGATGGTACCATTCCTTGTAATTGTTTCAAGGAAAATTTTCTTCTATTAAAATATTTTTTTTTCCAGGCGTGTTTGACGATCCCACTCAGCAGCGTAGAATCTGACCATGATGGCGACGAAGGGTCTGAAAATCCTCTTCTTGTGTGTGGTATGTGCATTTTGTGTCATATTTTGTGTGTGGTATGTGCATTTTGTGTCATATTTTGTGTGTGGTATGTGCATATTGTGTCAGATTTTGTGTGTGGTATGTGCATTTTGTGTCAGATTTTGTGTGTGGTATGTGCATTTTGTGTCATATTTTGTGTGTGGTATGTGCATTTTGTGTCATATTTTGTGTGTGGTATGTGCATATTGTGTCAGATTTTGTGTGTGGTATGTGCATATTGTGTCAGATTTTGTGTGTGGTATGTGCATTTTGTGTCATATTTTGTGTGTGGTATGTGCATTTTGTGTCATATTTTGTGTGTGGTATGTGCATTTTGTGTCATATTTTGTGTGTGTTAAGTACATTTTGTGTCATACTTCGTGTGTGGTATGTGCATTTTGTGTCATACTTCGTGTGTGGTATGTGCATTTTGTGTCATACTTCGTGTGTGGTATGTGCATTTTGTGTCATACTTCGTGTGTGGTATGTGCATTTTGTGTCATACTTCGTGTGTGGTATGTGCATTTTGTGTCATACTTCGTGTGTGGTATGTGCATTTTGTGTCGTATTTTGTGTAGGATGTGTTTTCCATGCCATCTTTTGCGAAAAATATTTGGTTTTTATGAAATTTTTGTGTTAAATACAAATTCACAGACACACACACACACACGTTCAACAGGATACAACCCAGTAATGCCCAAGGTACGAAGCCTCGTCATTCTAATACTCACACACACGAAACATATGAGGTCTTGAAAAAATTTTTACCATGCATAAAAAAAATACGAAAAACAATAAACTTCGTCGTACGGGTCATATCCCGCTATCAAGCGAATCTTCACGCCTCATTCGCTTAGAAAGTGACTTGTTTCAGATTTCTTTGGACTGGCCACTGTCACGTATACGTAGGTTGACAACTGTCAAGTATACGTAGGTTGACAACTGTCAAGCATACTTAGATTGACAACTGTCACGTATACGTAGATTGACAACTGTCACGTACACGTAGGTTGACAACTGTCACGTATACGTAGGTTGACAACTGTCACGTATACGTAGGTTGACAACTGTCACGTATACGTAGATTGACAACTGTAAAGTGTACGTAGGTTGACCACTGTCAAGTATACGTAGGTTGACAACTGTCAAGTATACGTAGGTTGACAACTGTCAGGCATACGTAGATTGACAACTGTCACGTATACGTAGATTGACAACTGTCACGTATACGTAGGTTGACAACTGTCACGTATACTTAGGTTGACCACTGTCAAGTATACGTAGGTTGACAACTGTCACGTATACGTAGGTTGACAACTGTCACGTATACGTAGGTTGACAACTGTCACGTATACGTAGATTGACAACTGTAAAGTGTACGTAGGTTGACCACTGTCAAGTATACGTAGGTTGACAACTGTCACGTATACGTAGATTGATAACTGTCAAGTATACGTAGGTTGACCACTGTCAAGTATACGTAGATTGACAACTGTCACGTATACGCTGGTTGACAACTGTCACGTATACGTAGATTGACAACTGTCAAGTATACGTAGGTTGACCACTGTCAAGTGTACGTAGGTTGACAACTGTCACGTATACGCTGGTTGACAACTGTCACGTATACGTAGATTGACAACTGTCAAGTATACGTAGGTTGACCACTGTCAAGTGTACGTAGGTTGACAACTGTCACGTATATGTAGGTTAACAACTGTCACGTATACGTAGATTGACAACTGTCACGTATACGTAGATTGACAACTGTCAAGTATACGTAGGTTGACAACTGTCACGTATACGTAGATTGACAACTGTCACGTATACGTAGATTGACAACTGTCAAGTATACATAGGTTGACCACTGTCAAGTATACGTAGGTTGACCACTGTCACGTATACGTAGGTTGACAACTGCCACGTTTATCGAACTTCGTAACGGTTCTGCATTCGTTCTGTTACTCGGCATTTTTGCGATTTTGAATCCTTATGTTGTTTTTTTGTGCATACTGTCGCGTTTGGCATTTGTTTGGATTAGAATCCTTATGGTATTCTGTCTTGCATTTCAGGCAGTCTTCTCTGTCGTCTGCACCCCAAGCTATGCTCAGTCTGCTACAGAAGTGTCTTCTAATGCCACCACACAGATCATTACTGGAGATGTCGAGGCCACTGAGTTCGTTTCGGCAGAGGCCTCTGCCACTGAAGAGCCTATTGCCACTGAGTCTGACACTGAAGAGGCCACTGCCACTGAATCTGACACTGGAGAAACCACTGAGTCTGCCACTGGAGATGAAACTGAGTCTCCCGCTGGAGAGACCACTGAGTCTGACACTGAAGAGGCCACTGCCACTGAATCTGACCCTGGAGAAACCACTGAGTTGGCCACTGGAGAGGAAACTGAGTCTACCACTGGAGAGGAAACTGAGTCAACCACTGGAGAGGCCACTGACGCAGACTACAGCACCACTGAGCTGGCACCTCCAGGGATTCCTCAGGGCCAGTGAGCGTACAAAGTTTCTGAGTAAACTAACGGTCTTGTGAAAAATTGTATTGTGTAAAAATTTTTTTTTTGTGAAAGATTCAACATTTTGGGAAATAAAGCTTGTAAAACTGCTATTTCGATTCAGGAACGTTACCATAGGCTGTAAGGTTTTAAAAAACGTGAATCTTGAAGCATAATAATCCTAAAACAAGATGATTCGATTCTCGATAATCAATTGCAAAAGTTGAAGGGGTTACCTGGGTGACACCTAGCAGCGCTTAACGCGTTGACTGCGATGGGTTAAACTGAAGTATGACATTCAACTCAAATTTTAAGGCACAAGTGATTGACAGTTTTATAAATGCCAAACATCAACCGGGTCCATTGAATACCAATAATCATAAATGACTGTTAACATTGTTCAAACGACCCGTCGATGGGTCGTTATGCAGCAGGAAGATCATAAGCACGACCCGTCGATGGGTCGTTTTGCAGTGGGAAGATCATAAGCACGACCCGTCGATGGGTCGTTATGCAGCAGGAAGATCATAAGCACGACCCGTCGATGGGTCGTTTTGCAGTGGGAAGATCATAAGCACGACCCGTCGATGGGTCGTTTTGCAGTGGGAAGATCATAAGCACGACCCGTCGATGGGTCGTTATGCAGCAGGAAGATCATAAGCACGACCCGTCGATGGGTCGTTTTGCAGTGGGAAGATCATAAGCACGACCCGTCGATGGGTCGTTTTGCAGTTTTAGATCATAAGCACGACCCATCGATGGGTCGTTTTGCAGTGGGAAGATCATAAGCACGACCCGTCGATGGGTCGTTTTGCAGTGGGAAGATCATAAGCCCGACCCGTCGATGGGTCGTTTTGCAGTTTTAGATCATAAGCACGACCCATCGATGGGTCGTTTTGCAGTGATAAGATCATAAGCACGACCCGTCGATGGGTCGTTTTGCAGTGATAAGATCATAAGCACGACCCGTCGATGGGTCGTTTTGCAGTGATAAGATCATAAGCACGACCCGTCGATGGGTCGTTATGCAGCAGGAAGATCATAAGCACGACCCGTCGATGGGTCGTTTTGCAGTGGGAAGATCATAAGCACGACCCGTCGATGGGTCGTTTTGCAGTGATAAGATCATAAGCACGACCCGTCGATGGGTCGTTATGCAGCAGGAAGATCATAAGCACGACCCGTCGATGGGTCGTTTTGCAGTGATAAGATCATAAGCACGACCCGTCGATGGGTCGTTATGCAGCAGGAAGATCATAAGCACGACCCGTCGATGGGTCGTTTTGCAGTGATAAGATCATAAGCACGACCCGTCGATGGGTCGTTTTGCAGTGATAAGATCATAAGCACGACCCGTCGATGGGTCGTTATGCAGCAGGAAGATCATAAGCACGACCCGTCGATGGGTCGTTTTGCAGTGATAAGATCATAAGCACGACCCGTCGATGGGTCGTTATGCAGCAGGAAGATCATAAGCACGACCCGTCGATGGGTCGTTTTGCAGTGATAAGATCATAAGCACGACCCGTCAATGGGTCGTTATGCAGCAGGAAGATCATAAGCACGACCCGTCGATGGGTCGTTTTGCAGTGATAAGATCATAAGCACGACCCGTCAATGGGTCGTTATGCAGCAGGAAGATCATAAGCACGACCCATCGATGGGTCGTTTTGCAGCAGGGAGATCATAAGCAAGCCCCTTCGATGAATCGTTTTGCAATGGGAAGATCATAAGCACGACCCATCGATGGGTCATATCGCAAGCAACGTGTTAATAATATCAATGAAGCTATATTGACCTCGAGAATAAGGGATTTTCATGTATAGTGAGGATTCTCACAATTTTATATTCCTAATAAACTTTACAAGTAGGGAAAACACGCAGAATTTTGAAGTCGACACTTGTTTTGCGCGGAGTAATGATTTACAAATTTGGAAAACGATCTAAGTTTTGCCTAGGCGAAAATAAATGGAATTTTAAAGCTTTAACTGGTTGCATAGTTGGCGATAATTTTGGGGTTTATCAAATCCACTTACATTTCGCGGATTAGTGTGTCACAGAATTTTCGAGTCCCTTTGCATTTGGTAAATTGACATATAATCCAAATTTTCAAGTCCTCATTAATTCATAGATGATACTAACTTGCAGAATTTACAAGTCTATAATAGTTTTATATAAGATGATTATTCACACAATTCTCAAGGCCACCATGGGTAACGACCATTCTTCTCCAATAGTTGCGCCCCGTGGTAAAATAATACTAACTCATACATAGACTCGTACATCTGAGGCAAAGTGAATTGAAATAGAGTTCCATGGCTAAGGAGTTGTCCCATTTATAAAACGTAACCCTACCAGATCGCTGTACCGATTTTTGGTAATTTCAGAAATTGGAATTGGCCGTTTTATCGGTGTGCCGATTTTTGGTAATTTCAGAAATTGGAATTGGCCGTTTTATCGGTGTGCCGATTTTTGGTAATTTCAGAAATTGGAATTGGCCGTTTTATTGCTCAACCAACTTTTCCGTAATTTCTCAATCTGCCGCTCTGCCGCTGTAGCAAATATTTGGTTCTTTACCGAGTGCGTTTAAAAATGCGCCACAAGCTAAACATAACCTACCAATTGTGGTCAAACTTCATGGTTAGCCTTGCTAATGTCTGCCCTCAAATGCCTGCCTGCAAATGTCTGCCCTCAAATGCCTGCCTGCAAATGTCTGCCCTCAAATGCCTGCCTGCAACTGTCTGCACTCAAATGCCTGCCTGCCTTAGGTCTAGTAGGGTTAAGTTAAGATAGCTTAGGTTAGATAGGGTTATGACAAGCTAGGTTAGGTTAAGTCTGGTTCAGGGCCTAAGGTCTTGTAGACTTAGTTTTGGTTAGGTCTGGCCCAAGGCTTTAGGTCTGGTAGGGTTAAGTTAGGTCTGGTAGGGTTAATTTTTTTTTCACTTCAAACATACGTTCGTGGTCTTCCAATGCCGCTTCCATTGACCCAAAATTTTCATCTCCAGATGCCCCCCGATGAACTTCCTGATGATACTCCGGCCCTGCCGACGACCCGAGTGCTACATCAGCGCCCAGTGCGCGCCACCTCGCCTGTGCTGCTTGACCGACCTCTGCGGCAGCAGAAGCTGCGTACTCCCTCAGGCGGCCCCTGAAGTGCCTCCCGTTGGTGACAGGTCTGGGTGAAATGGGTGCCTATTCCTACGGTACTTCCATGTGCACCGAAGTGGCCCTGTTGTAGGGGTACTTTCATGTGCACCGAAGTGGCCTTATTTTGAGGGTACTTCTATGTGAACCGAAGTGGCTTTGTTTTAGGGGTACTTCCGGGTACGCTGAGAGGGCACTACTTCAATATACACCAAAGTGGCCCTGTTTTAGGGGTACTTTAATGTACTCTGAAGTGACCCTATTTCCTTGTACTCGGAAGTGGTATTATTTTAGGGGTGCTTTTTCGTACACCGCAGTGACTCTACTTCCATGTACTTGAAAGTGGCCTTGTTTTTGGGGTACTTTAATGTACTCTGAAGTGACCCTGCTTCCATGTACACAGGAGTGGCCCTATTTTTGGGGTACTTCTATGTACACCGAAGGGGCTTTGTTGTAGGGGTACTTCCGTGTACGCAGAGGTGGCCTTATTTTATAAGTACTTCCATGTGCACCGAAGTGGCCCTATTCTATGGGTACTCCCATGTGCACCGAAGTCCAGTTTCTGGAAGTACGCAACCATTCACTGTCATCAGTTCCCGCTACTTTCGTGTTGAAGCTTAACGTGGATTCGAATTGGCTATTTTTATATTCAAGTGTTGAGGTTGAGACGCTATTTGGAAATTCTTTATTCATTCTTTGGTTAACATTTTCCTATCGGAATTCGAAGTGCTGATTGTACTTCAGCAACATTTTGCGCGTGTCGTTTGTTCAAATCAGTTCTGAAATTTTAGATTAAATTCGATTTTTTCTCAGATCGAGAGTGGAATTTACATTTTCTTCCTTCAGTAAGCGTAAACATCTTAATTTCAGACGACAAGCGAAATAGGTGTTGTAGAAGTGTCGCTTCCTTCCATATTTTACTGTAACCTAAAAATCTAAAATATTTTGAAAAATGCAACTAGTCACACGTAAGAAAATGAAGCTGTAAATCATGTATCAATTTTGCATTTTTTCCCAAACATGTTCTCGACTCATAATATCCATTCATGAATATTTCTGTAGGAAAGTTCAGTGCTGTATTTCCGTGTTAATGCAGAAACAAAATATAAGTTAAACAGGTCTGTTTTAATAATTTTACAGTGCAACACACACACTCATTTCTAAGGAATTCTTCGCGAGCTTCAGTAGCGCTTGCTTTCCTGTTTTAAAAAACTTGTGATTTTGGAGACTGATGGTTTGCTTTATTAAATATTCTGACGTATAGCCCAATGGTATCATTATCCCTTCATGCGACCCGGAAAATTTTATTGGCCTTGTGTAATAAACAATTCTTAAAGTTTGACGCAGATCGTGTACAAATCGAAGCTTTAAATTCATGATTTCAACGCATAGCGACCTCTGGCTTTCTACTTAAGTATTTACAAAACAATTTCGCGTAGAAATGATACGGAAATACTGTGACTTCTCGTCAAGAAGTCACAGTAGGCAGTTTGTATTTAATTAAATTTAGTGTCAAAAGTCTTCGTGATAACCAAGTATTTAAAATAGAAACTTACGAGAGAAAATCAGAGGTAATCGGCAAGTATCAGAATTTTGGGTCGTTTCTTTTAGATCTTCCTCTTGCTGTACTATGCGGCTCTGCTATGATACAGATGTACCATGCTGTACTATGTTGTTGTACTATGTTGTTCTATGTTGTTGTACTATGTTGTACTATGTTGTACTATGCTGTTGTAGTATACTGCACTAGGCTGTGGTACTATGCTGTACTATGTTGTAATACGGTGTACTATGCAGTTGAAGTTTCTCTTGCGAGCGATCAATAGGTTCAGTGAAAAAATTTTTTTACAGCATGCAACGAACATTTCAGCGAAAACAAAAATATTTACAGCATGCAACGAACATTTCAGCGAAAACAAAAATATTTACAGCATGCAACGAACATTTCAGCGAAAACAAAAATATTTACAGCATGCAAAGAACATTTCAGTGAAAACAAAAATATTTACAGCATGCAAAGAACATTTCAGCGAAAACAGAAATATTTACAGCATGCAAAGAACATTTCAGTGAAAACAGAAACATTCATAACATGCAACAAACATTTCACGCGGAAGGATGAATATGAAGAGAGGTTTATTCTAATCATGATGTTATTAAAAACCATAATGTTCAGGACACAATTACGTAGTGAAATCTATGCAATTTTGTATAGGATCAATACACACTCTACTCCAATCTAGTATGATCTAGAGGAGAATATACTAGAATCTAATAAAATATAGCAAAATTCAGTAGAATCTGCTTTAATCTACAGAAATGTGCTAGAATTTAGCAGAATGTCATGGAAACCACTTGTATTTATTAGAAGCATCTAGAATCTACTGTGATCCCCTAGAATCTACTATATCTATCAAAAATTATTCGTATCTACCAGCATTTAGTTTAATCTACTGGAGTGGCAAAGAATATACTGGAGTTCACTAAGTCTACTAGAAAATTTAATTATCTTCTAGAATCTACCACAATCTAACTGATAACAGCAACATCTCCTGGAGTCTACCAGAATATTCAACAATCTACTAGAATCTACTTGAATATTCAATAATCTGCTAGAATCTACTAGAATATTAAATAATCTACTCGGATCTACTAGAATATTCAATAATATACTCGAATGTACTAGAATGTTCAATAATCTGCTAGAATCTGCAGGAATGTTCAATAATCTACTCGAATGTACTAGAATATTCAATAATCTCCAAGAATCTACCAGAATGTTCGATTATCTACTCGAATCTACTAGAATATTCAATAATCTCCTAGAATCTACTAGAATATTCAATAATCTACTCGAATGTACTAGAATATTCAATAATCTCCATGAATCTACCAGAATGTTCGATAATCTACTCGAATCTACTAGAATATTCAATAATCTCCAAGAATCTACTAAAATATTCAATAATCTACTCGAATCTACCAGAATATGCAATAATTTACTCGAATCTACCAGAATATTCAATAATCTACCAGAATCCCTCACGGTCCCATCATGGACACGGAGAAGCGATATGGCAGTCGAGCGCGTTTGTTTTCGCTTGAGGAACTCCTGAAAACTGAAAGATTTTTGTGTTTCAAGTCGTTTGGAACGTGGCAGAAAATCGAAGATAAACAAGCGAGATAGAAGTTTTATTCGAGAACAAGACACGCTCTGAACAGATTCACTTTAGGTGTCCAATTTGGCTTTACTGAAAATTTGAATGAATTTGCTTACAGAAAATTTATGTGAATTTGATGACCATGTTATTAGTAAATTCAGATATGTAGTTTGTTCAAGGCTTCGTTTTCATTGGGAAATATGCTTTCGCTAAGGAAAGAGAAGTGACTTCATAAGGAAAACGTGGAATCTATGCACAAGGCGTGTTCCCACGCAAGATACTGTGCGTTGAGAAACAACAACTTGGGAAGGAACAAGCAGAAAAGGAGAATTGGAGATAGCAAAGAAGTCATCAAAACTGAAAGAAATAAAATGGACTCGAAAAGTAAAAGTACAAAGAAGTTCAAAGCTGAGGTGACCTAACAGTATTTCCCCAGGTGGCAATGTAAATTCTTTATAAATTCCATCTTTGTAAATTCAAATTTAAAATGAGGGCAATACTCCTCAGGGGGATGCAACTCTTGTGTCTATGGGAAATACCGCTCGCGGGGTAATATGTGAAGTCCCGAGCTAATGGTTCGGTAGGTCTTCCTTTTTTTAAGTATATTTTTTGGTTTTGTGACGGGCATGTTTTTATCAGCCCAATGCGGTCTCGTTTTCAGGACTTACAACTTTCTTCTTCAACTTTTATCTTATTTTATGAACTTTTTCCTCAACTTTCCGTTCCTATGTGACTTGTGCGCAGATTTCGCGTTCCCTTAAGTCCAAACCAAATAGTGTCATTTTCCTTACTCTCTTTAGAACGCCCTTGTAGCGGTTAGGGAGACTTGAATTAACATCTAATTTTACTAAGCCACTTATAGATGTACTAATATAAGGACATTAATTTCACTGACAAAAACAGATCTACGGAACGCAGAATAGTTGTGTACGTTTTGGTTTATTTTCATCCTGAAATTAGAGCCACAGTTATTCAATGTAGGGAATTTGCTCCATTTTCACTACGAAAGTAATTTCAGCAGCCTAGAACTGGTAATACGAGGGGTAGTCAAAAAGTTCTCAGACAAATGCCATAATTTCTTTATTTAACAACTCATTGCTTTTATTTTTCTACATAAGCTCCATTGTTGTCTATACACTTTTGTAATCTATGTTTCCACCTGTAAATGCCTTCCTGATAGAATTGGGGGGGGGGGGAGGGGCTTGTTCCACTAGGTTCTGTACAAGAGAGATGTTCTCTTCATTTGTTGCTGTGGTGAGTCTTCCTCCTCGTGGGTCGTCATCAAGTTCGACTCTTCCCTCTTTAAAGCATTGAATCCAATCATAAGCGACTGCACTACATGGTGCAGAGTCTCCATAAACCTGCTGTAAAGTTTCGATGATCTTAACAGGTTTCCAATTTAGTTTAGTTAAAAATTTGATGTTAGCTCTGATCTCAAAATTTGCTCTTTGAAGGGTTGAAAATTACTATTTTGAGATGCAACCTCTCTCGATGCTGACCTGACATAGACTGATGAGACAGCTGCAAGTTATCATGGAAGCTCTAAGGACAGGTTTCAACTTGTAAAAACTTGTAAATCTCTGTTCAGTTCAAAATTATGGCATTTGTCTGAGAACTTTTTGACTAACCCTCGTACCTCCACAACAAGAGTAATTTCAGCAACTTAGAACTAGTAGAACTGGTCATACTTCCACAACAAGAGTAATTTCAGCAGCTTAGAACTGGTAGAACTGGTCATACTTCCACAACAAGAGTAATTTCAGCAGCTTAGAACTAGTAGAACTGGT
Organism: Morinoia aosen; assembly: GCA_030386875.1. Lineage (NCBI taxonomy): Eukaryota > Metazoa > Arthropoda > Malacostraca > Amphipoda > Talitridae > Morinoia > Morinoia aosen. The sequence goes on from CM059562.1 coordinate 14,880,518, forward strand.
CATACTTCCACAACAAGAGTAATTTCAGCAGCTTAGAACTGGTAGAACTGGTAATACTTCCACAACAAGAGTAATATCAGCAGCCAAGAATTGGTAATACTTCCACAACAAGAGTAATATCAGCAACCGAGAACTGGTGATATTTGAAAATTTCAACATTTTACAACAGGAGTTGAAGTCTTACTTAACTTAATTCATTTCCTGTCAACTTTATTACATCATTTACATGTCAATGAAATGACAATTCACTACATACGTGGATCAATAAAACATTTCTGTATGTAATTAAAAGTGTCTTAGCCATATTTCTCCTGTAAATTTAAAAGTGTCTCGCAATTTCTGCTAATAAAAGAAGTTTGTACTTGTGTTTTCTATCACGGAGAATCACGAGGAAAGCACCTACATATGAGTATGATACCATTAATGCTACCGTTGCTGTTGAGTCGTGACTTTTGTAACGTAATTTGGAGCAAAATTTTTATCATTCAATCAGAAATTTAACAAGATTGCATTAAATTATAATTTAAACTAGTATGGAATTTAAATTGCTGATTGCGTTAGAGCTAATTGGTATTTTTTCGTAGCAGTCCAAATTTCAGTGAGGCTATAGCCTTACTTATGAATTTAAGATGACCTACTAAGTTAGTAAATCATGCAAAATATGGAAGATTTACACAAACGTAATATTACATTCACTTGAAAGTTTACTTGTTATTACTCGCAACTGGGGTTGAGGGAAGCGCTGCCATGTAACTGGTAATAGACATAATGAAGATGGAGATGAGTACAATTCAATTAAACGTATTTGCGTTGTACAAAGTTAAGCGCAAAAATGTTTACTTTCAAGAAGAAAAGGTATACGGTCAAATAATTTGCACCACCAGGTTACCTGCAAAAAGAGTGAGTTCAGCTAACTAGCGTCACTATGAGACCTGTACCCACTATCTGCACATAATGGTTTGACGTGAGTAACACGAATGTGTGACCAAGCAAAATGTAGGCCGAGAAAACGGAATCAATGTTTCGTACGTATGAATCTAAATCAAGGCTTAACAGAAAAACTTTTTACAATATAAAACGACAAGGCTTAAATAACAAAAGTAAAACTGTAAAAAGACAAGGCTGGAATGAAAAATGACTCGATAAAAACCAAAAATCACGTATTATAAACGAATACATCATGGGAAAATATTGAAAAGTCCCATTATAAACTTTTTGAAGCGCTCTTTCTATACCTCAGATCTTGCTGTCAGGCAAATGATCGCCTGTAATATTTATTTTAATACTTTTTAAACGAGGATAAAATAGAGGCCTTACAATGTTATGATTCATTTATTATTAGACATATCTTCGTTATGAAATGGTGACACAGTCCTTACTCATATAATATTAAACATACCTTACGATTAAAATGTTACCGCGGTTCTGACACATTTACTATTAAACATATCTTATGAACGAAATTGTACTACGGTTCTGACACTTTTACTATTAAACATATCTTGTGAATGAAATGGTGACACGGTTCTCAAAACAGCCTTTAAAAAAGAGACAGTTGACACATAAATGAATCTTAGTTAAAATAACTTGAGAGATGCAACCGTCTCATCCCCCTACAGACGACCGGAAAAGACTGGCAATCGAAACGTCACCGGCGTCGACAGCATCCGTCGTGACGTCATCGACCAGCACAGCAACGATGAATGGAAACAAGATCACCATGAAAATAATGCTCATTGTGGCATAAGTGATCAATCCAAACACAGGGTAGGCTTTCACTAGCTCGCGGTACGATAAGGCCTCGAGACCCGCGCTGTAAGTCGACTTAAGGGCCTACGCCGGCGTATTGAAAGCTGCGCTGTGCGACCCAAACGCGTTGTACAGAGCGACCGAATTGAAGAAGATGGCCAAAACAACGACGACCATGTACACCAAGAGCGACTGGAATCGCTTCCTAAGGGCGGAAATGAAAGTATCCAGGTTCTTTATAGCGTGTTCCATGAGGATCACGCGGCACGACAAAAGTAGAGCGTAGGTCACCACGAGCCAGCGCAGAACGGTCACGTAGAGCCGCAGATGAGCCATGTTGGGCACCTCCTGCTGCTCGAACAAGACATGAGGGAGGTCGAAACTGTCACCTTGGGTTTTGTGCCGGCATGCGATACCTACAAGAGCGGCGTCATAGAGGTGCATGATAAAGCAAGCGGATGCAGACAGGCCCGTGGTGGATACATCCACCACCAGCATCCTCCCCGGCCACCACACAGAGGGTTTGGTGATGTTGTACATGGAGAAGTTCTTCAGCTTGGCCCACTCCGGCTCGGTTATCATGAGAAAGCTGGATATCAGCGTACTTAAAACCATCATCACCAAAACAATGATGTACTAAACGGAATTTGACTTTCGTAAAAGCCGCGCAAAGTAACCATACTGACCGCCCTCACATGGCTACAGTGGGCTGGTGATCAGAGTTTTGGGTTCATAGATATGCACACGATGAGAAATAAGCCATCCAGACACAGGCAGCCTTTCCCATCCCACCTGGACGTGAACGAGAAAGTCGTTGATGCGATCTAGAAGAGTTTGGTCTAAAACAACCACCACAGTACCTCGGTCAACCCAGTTTTGCTTTTCGTATGACCTGATATTATCTTTGAAACGCTCCGTGATGTTAAGAAAGTATCCCTGGGGAGGATACAAGCTCCCCAACAGGCCTAGGAAGGAAGCCACGTTCTAATCTTGGTTTTTGAAGAGCCAGCTTTCCACATTTGAGGTGTTGGAAGGCGTGCAAGGGTGAGCCGTTCGATGCAACATGGCTGCGCTGTACTTTGCGTAGCAACGCTCAGCACGGATCTCTTTTTTGAAAATTTGACTGCCTGTTAGCCCAGTTGAATTGGAGCTGTTTGAGGAACTCGTTGTGTCTTTCGCTTACAGCGCTTTAGAACCATTAATTGATACTTCGTCTGTTCCCAGTTGGCGTTTGGAAAATGTTTTTCGCTCGTGATTTGCAACATTTTACGCGTCGTATGTTTTTAGCATCTTCTCTGCAGAAGTCGAATTTCTATTAATATACGTCGAGGACTTAGCTTCGCGTAACACCTCAGATCTATTGCGCAGTTGACCTAGATCTCTATAATTCACGACCCCTACCCTCCGTTTGGCCTTCACTGAACTCCCTTCATGCGGTTCGGTTTGGCCGACAATACCAGAGAGGAGCACATAAATCTCGATGTCTTCAGGCAGCGGGTAAAAAGGCGGGTACAGGAGCGAGTCTAACTCATCGCAGGTGTCTGAAGACGCCTTACTCACTTCAGGCTGCCCACAAGCGCTGGCTCTGAGCCGAGCTTGCCACAGCACCCCAGGGTACACGTCGCCCCACCACCGCACTGCCCCCACCAACTCCGTCAGCTCCTCCCACGGGAACTGCACGATGTAGTGACCGCTGCTGGTCTCCACCACCGTCTTGTAGCTGTACTGCCCCATCCTCTACTGCACTGCTATCACTTCTGGTCTCGGTGACAGCACGTGGCACACGTACATGAAAATTACAATCTGGCAGGCCGTCAAAATGCTCACGGTCCTGAGCTTCCATCGCATGATCCGGTAGGAAAGCATGGTTTTATAAGCTGATGAAGTTCGGGAAAAGTGGCTGGGATTTTAGTGGTCGCGGTAAATAAATACTGGTTCTGGTTAGAGTGTATCCAGGATAATGACTTGAATATCTCTTCCGCTTTCTATTTGGCAATAAATGTATTTTATCTTCATCATCTATGGATAACATATATCACATTCTCGTCATCAACGACGGAGATTTCGAAACTATTGTTTTCAGCCTTTGAAGAACGCTCTTTTCAGAGCGTTAACTCCGAGGCCCATTGTCTCTCCGATGGTCATTTTTCATGTTTTTGTTGGAAAAGGACCCTTAGGTGGTGGACTATTCGGTCCTAAAACTTTATGGCGCAACGGACAATAGATCCCCCCCACGGCGGGGGTGGGGGGGGGGGTAAGGGGACCAAAATCTTAAATTTTTGATCCCATTTCGACCCCATATAAAAAGAAAACAAAAAGAGAAATGGAAAATTTGCGAATGTACTTTTGTTAGATATGTTTTAAGAATTCTAAAACTGTCTTTGTTTTTGTTCTAACATAAAAACTCAATGAGTTCTATTCTTTTGAAATGGCAATACCAATGGACTAAAAACCAATATGTTGAATTTCTTTTCAAAAACTAAGGCTTGAATCAAAAAATTGTATAGACAAAATTGTGTTTCTTTTCAAAAGTTATAAAGTACAGTCAAATTTCATAAGAATCAGACTGAAAACAAAAAATTTCACTATTTTTATGAAATAAGTTAAAATTTATTTTTTTTCACGGAAATTACAATTCACAGTGTGAATATGAAATCATGCATGGAGGTTATCGAAATAAAAATGAAAACAGCATTCAATTACATAAATTTTCCATTATATTACACTTCAACAAAAAATTTTGTTTTTGGCCTGTAGTGTAAAGTTACTCACTTTAAAAATTCGAAAGAATAGAAGTCATTGAGTTTTTATGCTAGGAAGAAAAAAATACAGTTTTAGAAACCTTGGAACATTTCTAACAAAGTTATATTGCCACTTTTTCCATTTGTACATTCTAATTTTTTTTATCATAGTTCAAATCCAAAGATTTCGGTATATTTGATATATTGGTAAAATATCGCATATATATATGAAAAAAATTCAAATACAAAATATCTGAATATGTCTTTGTTATAAATGTTCCAAGAATTCCAAAACTGTCTTTGAATTTGTTATAGCATAAAAACTCAATGACTTCTATTCTTTTGATATAGGTATAAAAATGACCCAAAAAACTAATATTTGAAATTTTTCGGAAAAACTAAGGCCTAAATAAAAAATTTTAGGAGTTCAAATATGTTTTTCGTGCAAAAATACATATGCTGACCAATTTTAGACCAATCGGATCAAAAAATATTTTTTCCGGAGGACCCCCCTTAATTGGACTCGTCAGAAAATTCTAGATTGCTTCTATCATAAAATTCATATAACGATTTTAGCTGTTTACAAATGGACAGCTGAAACACATGGATTCATGTCATTTCCCTTTCCTTGAACTTTAGTTCTCATATTTTCGAGGTGAAATTCTCTGTCTTCCTCGTTAATATTACAACACGCTTCTCACATTCGTTTCCAATTACAGTCATGTATTGTCTGTCGCTTGTACGAACGCAGCTGTAGTCCCCTATTTCTCTGTCTCTTTCTTGTTGCTACGCTTTGTCCACGCTTCCTCTTTTCTCTATTCAAGAATGGTTAGTCCGGTAATTGCAAAAGCATCGGAATCAATCAATATAGTTTAAAATTAAATGTCAGGAGTCTCCATAAATTTATTCATAAATAAATATATTTATATTTTGTTCATTATTTCTCCTATGTTATTATAATTTGAATCTTTTTGAACACGTTTAATTGGTTGGTGCGTCTCGGTAGGTTGGTCCGACGAACGAACGATGCTTACATACGATGGTCCGACTCTGTCATGCTCTAAAAGGATGCTTAACGACCGTATCTGTGATACGAGTTTCACCAGTGCACAAGTACAAGAATATTTTAATGGCGGGTACTCTTGGGATGGATGTATTTGTTGGGCATCCAAATCTGCAAGATTTGTCTTAGGAAAATATCGCATCCCGTCATTTTTTACGGGTCTTACACACTATTAATTCAAGAAAAAAGAGATGGACAACGTAGAAAAAGTTCAAGGAGAACAAAACAGTAATTTCCTTACTTAGCAGTTTTATTTAGGCAATTTATACTCACCTGACGACAGTTGATCACGTACACCACGTCTATTAAATTGTTCCTTGCATTTTGATGCGTTATGTAATACAAAGAAACGCCACGCTGATGTACAATTGTTGTATGAGCGATATAGATTTTTACATAAACTTCAAATTTTTCCCAGGAAATAAATGGAAGCGTAACATTTGTCCCTGTAATTTAGGAAAGTTTCACAACGGTATTTAGATAAATAGATCTAGATAGGTGCATGGGAATTAATTAATGGTTGAATCTATTTGTGAGTGTCGAAATAGCTTGGACGGATTTGTAGTTTTATTTTCATTCTAAAGTCATGTGATGTGTGAGCTCACATCTCTATTTTTGCAAATTTTCTAAAGAAATAACCTATATCTAAGAGGCATAAGAAGAAACTTCGCCCATACTTTATGAGATGAGTATGCAATTTGCATAGATGTTCAGCTTGGGGAAAATATTTCTAAAATTTTCTTCCTATATTTACAAACTTTATGCAATAAACTTAGGTAATTTATTTATTGTATAATTCCTATATTAACTTAATATATTAAATTTTCTTCTTACTATACAAACGTCAACACAACTTTTATTAGGTTGGTTGTAAAACTGCCGCTCTGTAACCTAAATACTTGAACGCAAAATGAAGACTAAAAGTCTTTATTTTTCTCCCACCTGATTCTTCTTTTCTTGGCATTTGAATTTACCCATACATTATCATCTGCCTGACTTGGAAAATCATTGGTAGTCTAATATCGTTCGAAATTCATTCTAATGATGTCTATGCACAAGAATAAAGGAACCAATAGGATAAAGTATAGGTATTTATCTGTTGATTTAAAATCAATTTTAAAAATTGAATTCCAGTTTTAATTTTAAAGTGCCTTAATTTATAGGATTGTATTACTCACATTTGTAAAAACACCCACATGTTCAAGGCTCATCTATAAGTCGTGCATGAACTTAGATGTAGTCTCATTCGCGAGCGCCGTTCCACGTATCGTTTGTTCTTTCAAACCCTCAATTTTTGATCTGGACTTTCCTAATAAAATATTTCTAGAAACTGAAGGTGATGAGAGTATCTGTGGTGCCTCCTTCCTAATCACTCCAATTTTCCTTGCTTGCAACCTTCAGGTGTAGACACGAGCACGATTATTTCTATTCTTGCGTACGATCCTTGTCAAAAAGGACAGAATTCAGTAATACTTGGCAAACAACAACAAAATATTCTATAAGGCTGTCCGAAAATCATTTGTCACTGAATGGCAAAGTTGAATAACGTGTGATAAACAACTCAAATTGTTTTACTATGGTAGTAAAATCACAATGCATTTTGAATCGTAACTGTTCAATATCATTTGATAAGTAACGTAAATTATTCAATGAAGTACGTGAAGTAAAACATTACATTTCGACTGCCTGAATGACTGGAAGAGTGTGATGAGCGTATCTATTATCCAGGTTTAGCAAGTTCTCGAACTTCCTTTATATGTATTAATTTTTCACATACGGGCATGCGGAAAGATTACCTACAGAAAAAATACCCGCGTTTTAAATATTATTTTTATACCCGTGACGATCTGAAACTCGTATCACACATGCGCTCATTGATTTTCAGCAGTTATGATAAACTGGCCCAATGGAACACACAAATAACGACCGCGATCAGATTAAAAAAGAATGAAATAGATTGAAAATGAAAAAAAGGAAATTTAGAGTCATCATCTGCATCGTTGATTCCACTCAAAAATCTATCTATACTATAATAAGAGCCGCGTCCGTCCGTCCGTCCGTCCGTCCGTCCGAAGCCAGCCTGCAGTGTGTGATGAGCGTATCTGTGATACGAGCTCCAGCCCTATATATTTTGACGGGCCGTGTTCACGCGGCCTCATCAACTCTCGGGAGATTGTATTTTTTTTTTTCTTACTTCCTTTCACTCATTTCGCTTTTTTTTCTAATTTCAAATAAAGGGGGTGGACTAGTGCTTATAAAACAGAAATGAACTGCCGACCGAAAATGGATAATCTGGAGTCAGCATATAAGGTTCAGCTTTTCTTTTTTCAGTGTGCGAGAGACGATATGATTTCTCGCGCGCAGTTACTCTCTGAAAACCTTCCGTGTGGATTTATGGTATGAAATATTCTGGTTTTCAGTTCATGTAGTCAGGAGATGAAGAGAACAACCAAGCAAGTATCTAAGTAAACAATCAATTCACAAAGTAAGATTGATTATACAGAGAAAGGTTTTGAGTGATGTGGTTTTACAATAATCTACGGAATTTAAAACCAATATTTAACTACCGAGAAGCGCTGTTTGTAGGTGTTAAAAAATCTACGGAATTTGAAACCAGTATTTAATTACTAAACAGCGCTGTTGGTATGTGTTGGAAAAATCTACGTAATTTAAAACAAGTATTTAACTATCTTTAAAAACTGCAGTTTGGTTCTGTTAAACACCCATTTAGCACACTTATTACACAAAATGAAACTTTTTACTGCATTCCGAAGTTATAAAGCCTTTTTTTGAGCACATAGGGATCTTGAGAAAAAACTAGTGGGAGGAGAACTGGTCACGAGTTCTCGTTATAAAACAACCATCTTACAAAGCCGCAACTGTGAAGCCTAGTTTCATCAACCTATAAGGAGAGAACATTATTTTAAGTATAAAGCATACAATAAATATATTTAAAAAAATAATACAGGCGTTCCGTTACCAAAAATGAAGATGCTTGTAAGCTACGATGATACACAAACTAACCACAACGACATCGTATCACAACTTTGGTTGTTGAAACTGACCCACGACGGTCAGTTGCACTCTGGTGTCGGTGGAGTGAGGGTCGCGGTGCTGCTGCGGGGTGGTGACCTGTTGCGCCTGCCTTCTGCGTCACGAGCTAGAAAAAAAGTTTCCAAACTTTAGAAAGAATCATAAAAATGAAAGTAAAGGGATGAGTCTTACGCTTTGCGGGGGTTCAGACTGCTTGACTCTAAAAAATTACTTTCGATGTAGCAAAAATTTTAATCCTATCCGAAGTCGTAAGCGGGAGAAGGTACGAAACAAATCCTGTTTTTGGAAGAAAAATTACTGAAGGTCATGTCAAGCTCCAGGATCGTGCAAAAATGCAGAGGAGCAAAGCGAAGTGGCAGGACATCTCGAGTTAAAGCAAAAATAAAATATGAAGACACAGTAAATTTCCTGAATTTCTTTACAATTGAAACAAGTTTAAAAAAACTTTGTGATATTTCCACTTAGTTGAGTTGTTTCTCAAATGTCTCTACGACTCTTTTGGAATTATGTCGTGAAAATAGAAATAAAATCGAAATAATTTAGCTGATACTGATCGTGTCCTGCACACTCTGTCATTCTCTCATAAAATCAAACACGAAATAAAACGTACGAAAAAGTTCAGCAAAGTTTTGTGGAATGTGAATTAATTTCTTCATACCTCACGCCACACACACACACACACACACCTGGATGTTACTACTCTACGAGTCATTGTACATTTGTTAAAATGAGAGTAGTCTTACACTCAAACACACTAATGCAACAAAATTAGTTCTCAAATTTGATTTTTCTTTGCTTTACCCTCATGTAAACTAACCTTATCTTACCTAACCTAACTTAACCTAACCTAATATAGCATAACCTAGCCTTTCCTAGCCTAACCTAACCTAACCAAACCTAACGTGATCAAGCATAACCTAACCTTACCTAATCTAACCTTACCTACCCAAATCTTACCTAACCTGAGCTAACCTAAAATTTTCTTTCCTAACCTAACGAAAAAAGCCTCACCGAACCTCAAGCCTCAACCGCCAGGTTTTGTGCTGGTCTAGGGGCTCCGAGGCTGTCTCTTTAAAAAAGCAAATACCGAGGCCAAAGCAATGCTCTAACTTGACAAGAAAAGTTAGCTCAACTCAAGTTGGGAGGAAGGCAATCGATCCGAAAGTCGTATTTAGCCATCCTAGCACCTGATGCTGTAGGGTAAATAACTGATGCTGTAGGGTAAATAACTGATGGTGTAGGGTAAATAACTGATGCTGTAGGGTAAATAAGGGCAAAGTCCTTTTGTTTAACACTTTGACTGCGACGTGAGCCCCCGGTGGTACACGGAGGGAGTTTTCAGAATGCTGCGAAACGACCATTAGACACGACCTCAATTTTCGTAAATACAAAATCAAAACGAAATAATGGCATGGTCCAGTTCATGTTTGCAATTTTCAACATTGCTTTAAAATTGACTTTAAATTACAGTTGAGTGTTAAACTTCAATTTTACACACCACAGTCAAAGTGTTAAGCTCTAGATTTCAAGAATAATGAATCGATCGTGGTAAAGGACTTCAGTTTTACATGCCGCAGTCAAAGTTTTAATTTTAAGAATAATGAACTGATCGTGGTAAAGGTTGAAGTAAGCTGCAGCTGCTGCTAAAATGCATTTGATGCCATTTTAGCGAAGGTAAAAGTAATAGGAAGTAGTGTTGATGCTGTAATGAAAGTTGTATTTTGTTTTGCTGGTAGCAAAAGACATAGTGGGGCTTAGCTCATCATGGAGATATTGTGTGAAAGCACAGAAAAGGATTAAAGACTGTAAACACTAACCAACGTATTATTGAATGCTATAATCTTAAAATTTGATTTTGAGTTCCAGGATGTGAAAAATTGCAATTTCTGAATCTTCAGTAATCTTTAAAGATGAATGAGCTGCTTCCAATTAGAGAAATGTACTGATGAAGACAGGCGGTCTCAATTTACAGTGTGTTAATGCACGTTGACCATTCAGAGAAAAATGAGGCAATATGACACAAATGTTGTATTAAAATGGTTGTATTGAAAGTAAAATTGAAGGGCAAATATGCAGAGTGTCCTAACCCACAAAACACAGAATTTTAGGACACTCAAGTTAGAGGCGTGATGTTCATCGCAGGGTTGCCAAACTGGCTTTTCTTAGCCAAGTTACTAACTAGGAACTAAACTAGGAACTGAACTAGGAACTGAACTAGGAACTGAACTAGGAACTGAACTAGGAACTGAACTAGGAACTGAACTAGGAACTAAACTAGGAACTGAACTAGGAACTGAACGAGGAACTGAACTAGGAACTGAACTAGGAACTGAACTAGGAACTGAACTAGGAACTGAACTAGGAACTGAACTAGGAACTGAACTAGGAACTGAACTAGGAACTGAACTAGGAACTGAACTAGGAACTGAACTAGGAACTGAACTAGGAACTGAACTAGGAACTGAACTAGGAACTGAACTAGGAACTGAACTAGGAACTGAACTAGGAACTGAACTAGGAACTGAACTAGGAACTGAACTAGGAACTGAACTAGGAACTGAACTAGGAACTGAACTAGGAACTGAACTAGGAACTGAACTAGGAACTGAACTAGGAACTGAACTAGGAACTGAACTAGGAACTGAACTAGGAACTGAACTAGGAACTGAACTAGGAACTGAACTAGGAACTGAACTAGGAACTGAACTAGGAACTGAACTAGGAACTGAACTAGGAACTGAACTAGGAACTGAACTAGGAACTGAACTAGGAACTGAACTAGGAACTAGGCCACTCTGCCTGAAAGACATCTTCGCCGCTATGAGGTGAAATTATCAATCAGTCCACTCTCCAGTTTTGACCTCTGATTTGTGGGTTAGGACACACTGCATATTTGCCCTCCAATTTGTGGGTTATGACACTCTGCATATTTGCCTTCCAATTTGTGGGTTAGGACACACTGCATATTTGCCCTCCAATTTGTGGGTTATGACACTCTGCATATTTGCCCTCCAATTTGTGGGTTATGACACTCTGCATATTTGCCCTCCAATTTGTGGGTTAGGACACTCTGCATATTTGCCCTCCAATTTGTGGGTTATGACACTCTGCATATTTGCCCTCCAATTTGTGGGTTATGACACTCTGCATATTTGCCCTCCAATTTGTGGGTCAGGACACTCTGCATATTTGCCCTCCAATTTGTGGGTTATGACACTCTGCATATTTGCCCTCCAATTTGTGGGTTAGGACACTCTGCATATTTGCCCTCCAATTTGTGGGTTATGACACTCTGCATATTTGCCCTCCAATTTGTGGGTTATGACACTCTGCATATTTGCCCTCCAATTTGTGGGTCAGGACACTCTGCATATTTGCCCTCCAATTTGTGGGTTATGACACTCTGCATATTTGCCCTCCAATTTGTGGGTTATGACACTCTGCATATTTGCCCTCCAATTTGTGGGTTATGACACTCTGCATATTTGCCCTCCAATTTGTGGGTCAGGACACTCTGCATATTTGCCCTCCAATTTGTGGGTTATGACACACTGCATATTTGCCCTCCAATTTGTGGGTTATGACACTCTGCATATTTGCCCTCCAATTTGTGGGTTATGACACTCTGCATATTTGCCCTCCAATTTGAGGGTTATGACACTCTGCATATTTGCCCTCCAATTGTGCTGCACATATTCGGCGACAAATATGCAACTTTTAACATAGTTCTACTCAACATATCGTCACGCTACGTTAATAACGTTGTTCATAGTGAATGTTATCTCTATTATTAATTTGATATCGTTCGCTTATTGGTATACTGTACAAAATAAAAATTAAAGTTTTTTTTATTTTATATTCAGAGAATGACGTCTCCTCTTAAGATAAAAACTGTAATAATACAGGAATATTTCTTAGTCTACCCATTTGACTTTCATAAATTTGGATTCCATGAACAACTCAGCATACGGAACATATTTACGGCTCTTCCTCCTGGAATCTGCTGTTGATGTGACAAATTTCATCCAACTGATGACACTATAGGAACTGTTGAACCTTTTGTAGAGTTAACCGTAACAGTTTTTACATATTATCGTATTTTTGGACAATTCCTGGCGAAAATAATTCTCCGCTCAAGAAAAAAATCTTCTCTGGTCACTAAATAAATATCTAGGAAGCTCTTGATGTCATTCTTTACAATTCACAGACACGTTCACTGCGTTTCCGCGGTTGTTAACGGTTGGTTTGGTTAGGATATAAGTTGCATAATTGGAAAATTGACTTTAATGCTTGAAAACAGTTTTTTCTTCCGAAGAAATATGATAGAGCAATTACACTATGACATTTCATCTCATATGATAACAGTTATTTCTTTTAAAGAGACCGTGAAACATCAAATGCCATTCATATATACCGCTGCGAGAATGAGCAACTCACTGAATGGTACACATATTACCCACTACGTGGGCAACGTGTTAAACCGCCTGTACTCACATTGTACTACCTGTACTCAAGTCCTTGCTCACAATCATTTCCATTTCAGACGCACTCGCGACCCGGTCTTACTATTTTGCCGCGTGCATGCATGTTTTTTGCTCCCCAAGTAATTAAATAGCTTAGGCGGCAAAAAAAAAACATGCTCCAGCGAAAAAGTTTGGACTGGGGATGATAATTTGATCTATCCAACATGTTCTACATGTTAAGCATGTTAAAGAATCTGTTCAACTCTAAAGTGAGTTGGATTCAGACTGCTTGAATATCCTATTGAACATTAGAATACGTTTGATCAAGAACTTTTTATTCATATTTTGAACATCCGAATGCGTTTTATCAAGAATGTTCCACTCTTTTCACTAAACATCAGAATGTTTCGCATATGCAACAGTTTCCTCCTCCCGAGTCTGTTCAAATGACAAGGTCACATGGATGTTCAGCTGAGGTTACATGTATTAATGTTTACTTTTCATTATTATGTTAGTGATGGAAATTAGTAATCATTTTTCTAATCTTGAATAATATCTGAATGTTTACTCGACATTATTCTGTTTAGTATTTGAAATTAGTAATCATTTGTTGAGATTGAATAAAATATGAATGTTTACTTTTCATTATTATGTTAGTGATGGAAATTAGTAATCATTTTTCTAATCTTGAATAATATCTGAATGTTTACTCAACATTTTTCTGTTTAGTAATTGAAATTAGTAATCATTTTGTTGACGTTTATCATATATTCCAGGTAATTGTTTGTTTTGTGATGTAATTATCTGTGATTTACAAGAACATCGAAGGCTTCTCTGGACATCAGTGTTTTTTCTCAGAAAAAAAACATCATTTTTTCCTCAGCGATGAAAAGTCGTTATCATGGAAAACCTCGATGATAAAAAATAGGCATTGGGAAAAATCGTAATGGCGAAGAACGACACCGGTGAAAAATCGCAATGGTGAGAAACTACAATGGTGAAAAATTGTATTTCCTGAACAGAATGTTCAATGAAGCATCAACTGATGGCCTCTGAATCACTGTATAAAAACCATAAATAAATAGCCAATAAATATCAGATTTAATCACCAGGAAATGGATTTGCGGGAGTTTACCTCGTGAATTATTATCTGTCGATGTCGCACGTCAAATCTTGTAGAGGAGATGATTTTTCCAATTCATCGTCATTTCTAAAAACAAAATGTGTACATTTGTGTCTAACTTGCATTAATTTAAAAAAAAAACCATCGAACAATGGCGTAAAAACACAATGGAGTGATGTGTCACGACATTTTAAAGACTCACGTGTACACTCTACTTATATCGCACAATCACTATATACTCAAATTAATTTCAACTTGAAATTGAAGTACTGCTAACCCTTGATGAACTGCTAACCCCTGAAGTTACTGCAAACCCTTGATGAACTGCTAACCCCTGAAGTACTGCTAACCCTTGATGAGCTGCTAACCCCTGAAGTTACTGCAAACCCTTGAAAAACTGCTAACCTTTGAAGTACTGTTAACCCTTAAAACTCAAATTAAATTCAGCTTAAAATTAAAGTACAGCTTACTCTTAAAGAACTACTAACCCTCACGATGCTGCCCTTTGAACTAGCAACGGTGTGTTGCAAGGACGCCAGAGCGACTCTGTTGAGGGTAGAACAAACCAGGCCGCTCGAAGCAACATCGTCCACAAGTTCAAACGCAGCCAACACACCACCCAGCGACGAAGTGGCATGCGAAGTAGTGATCAGAGACGGAAAAGTGGTCACGAGCCAAAAACTGCCCGAGGCGTTGGTGTCCAGCATTGGACACCTGGACGACCACCGCTGTTGCGGGTACACCAATAAGTTGTACGCCGCCGCTGATACGGTGATTGCTGCTGAAAGCGATGGTGAGGAGGTTGTTGAAAAGCAGGAACCTTTCCAGTTCGAACTTGATGCAAATATTCAGATGTCCCAAGAAACATTCCCTGGAAAATTAGGGCTACGTGAAAAAAAAGATTGTGAGGAAAGTGAACCTACAGAACGCTCGTTTGATTCCATTTTAAGCTGTGAAACATTCTCCACGCTCTATAAAAAAGACAGCGGAGTTAACGGAAATAACAACTGCCAACAAGCAAATCAGAACAGTGTACACATTGATATAGGAAATAAGCTTAGACCACGAAGAAACAGCGTTTTGCAAAGACAGCAAAACGTTGACTCAGATGCCGTTGACGAACACGGGCAATCTTCAGTGAAGGAGGTTCTTGAAAGTAACCAAAACGGGAAAGCGATCTCGATGAAATTAAATTCTCCTTCAGTGTGTGCTAATGGTAGCTTGAAGAAGAAGGTGAGACGAGAGCAAATAGGTCGGAAGATAATTAATAGCATCATTAGAAGCTCGAGCTTCAATGAACGTTCGGCTTCTAAACTTGAGGCACCTTCTGTAAAATCCTTGACCAGCAGCTTGAGAGCTTCGACCGGCGAGGATGAATCTTCAATCCACGAAACCGGTTCACGGGAAACCAGGGCAATGAGTGAAACCGATCCAGGCAGGGCAATGAGTGAAACTGCTCCAGCTCGGGCAATGAGTGAAACTGCTCCATCTCGAGCAATGAGTGAAACTGCTCCATCTCGGGCAATGAGTGAAACTGCTCCATCTCGGGCAATGAGTGAAACTGCTCCATCTCGGGCAATGAGTGAAACTGCTCCATCTCAGGCAATGAGTGAAAGCAAAGGCGACAAGAACGATACAGCAGCTGTAGACAGTTGCTCCAAAGCCGAGAACAGCAAAAACTTTAAAATTAGACAGAGCTTGTCGGCAGACAAAGACCCGTCGACGGCTCGCAAGTCTGGACCAGGGAAAGAAAGACGGACGGTCCGTAAGCTCGTTTTCAGCAATTCGGTGGACATTTGCACCGGCCCTCCTACTCCAAACCCGGCACCCAAGTCAGCAGGTGCTGAACCAGAGTCTCCAAACTCCCACACTCCATCTCTCGGCTCCAAGCGCTCCAAGTACAACGCCTTCAACTCCATATTCTCGAGCGGGAACCTCTTGGAGCAGCTCCAGGCCAGCGCCAGCGTTGGGGTGTTCTCATCAAAACGAGGGGCCCAGAGAAGCTTGTCTTCGACGTGCGACGGCTCCAGCTCGTCGTCTCTCGTCAAAGACTCGTCGAGTTCCACTTCCTCTTCCACCAACGCCACTGAACAAGACGATACGGTATCCAAGCTACCGAAGTTCTCTAAAATTAAAGTGCCTTCCACCTTGAGTCTCGTGCCCGGCAAGCCAGTGAAACTCTCCCCTAAGAACTGCTACAGGCTCGTCTTCCTCGGGGCGTCGAAAGTGGGAAAATCTTCTTTAGTTTCCAGGTGAGTGTGACTCAGTGTCCTTTCATCTACCATCGTACTATTGTGCTCAGCATGGAGTCGCTTTGTGTTGCTTTTCGAGCGCATGTCAATGTTCAGGCCGTCTTATACAATGCATTGCCTGCTGAAGGGTGAGAAAGAAGACAAGCCAGGCTTAATCAAAATTCATTCATTTATATGCACTTATTTCTCTGTTTTGGATTCTCTCCTCAGTTCTGGTAACCTTCGCATTTCAGAATTCTAGACCGTTTTGAAATTCTCTCCTAAAGCAATGCATAAGGTCTTCTTTTTAAGTTAGCAATCGCTCGGTCGTTCTGCATACCGCAATCGGATTGTGCAGTGTTTGGAAAAGTTGTTGAAAATTCTTTTTACGTGTGTGTTTTAGGGCTCATTTTTACATTATATTTCTTCCGGGGAAAAGTTTATTTTCCTGTTCATACATCCCCCAATTTTTTACAAGTTTTAAGGAACTTTATAAATTCGAAATGTTTGTTTCTTAAACATTGGTCCCAACGATAGTACTTCTGTTCAACGTAGATAAAAATGTATGTTGCATTTAGATAAAACACATAAGGTTGGGATTGGTTAGGATAAGTTAGGTTGATTTAGTTCATAATTTGACCTTGGCAATTTTCACCGATCAATCATTCGTACAACCCGATTGCAATAACAAAGGAGCAGCAATCGTACAACCCGATAGCAATAACAAAGGAGCAGCAATCGTACAACACGATTGCAATAACAAAGGAGCAGCAATCGTCCAACCCGATTGCAATAACAAAGGAGCAGCAATCGTACAACACGATTGCAATAACAAAGGAGCAGCAATCGTACAACACGATTGCAATAACAAAGGAGCAGCAATCGTACAACACGATTGCAATAACAAAGGAGCAGCAATCGTACAACACGATTGCAATAACAAAGGAGCAGCAATCGTCCAACCCGATTGCAATAACAAAGGAGCAGCAATCGTACAACACGATTGCAATAACAAAGGAGCAGCAATCGTACAACACGATTGCATTAACAAAGGAGCAGCAATCGTACAACACGATTATGATAATAATGGAACAGTAAATCAAGAAAAATAAAGATAAGAAAAATGCTCACGCAAGATATAAGCCACGGCAGAGGAAACAAGGTTGGTTCAAACCAGTCTTTTTTCGTTGACGTTGTGGTTTTGCTGACGTCAAGGCAACGAACCAATAGCAGCTCTTATATTGCATCTGGTACCACTGCTAACCCCCAACCTGGCTCCACTATTGGCTCAACGACATTGTGTTTTGGTGACGTCATAAGGATTGTTTGAAATGAAGCCTTTCTATTGGCTAGCCAATCAAGATAAAGGGTATTTTCTAAAATAGAAATGAACCTACCTTGTTTCCTCTACCGTGCTGCATACTCGTATACATTCTGTAGAGTTCCTGTGTGGTCCAGGGTATGGTAATGAGAACAGAGAAAAATCATTTAAATTGAAAAAAAATTCCTCTTGTTCGGCTAGCCAATAGAAAGGCTTCATCTCAAACATACTGGATGACCTCACCATTGTGACATGTTGTGCCAATAGTGGTGTCTTATTTGGGGCTAGCAGTGCTACCAGATGAAATCTGAGCGCTGCTATTGGCTTGGTGCCATGACGTCAGCATTGTGACACGGTCAACAGAAGAAAATTTGGTTTGAAGCTACATTGTTTTTTCTACCATGGTTATAGCCCTGATTTTCACACAACTTATAACGTCGTATCGGCACAGCTGGCAGCGTAAGTTCTTGTCAGTGGACTTACGTCCAGAGTTGCGTCGCAACGATGATGTAGATTGGTCAGAAATTCCGAGCTTGAGAGTGTCAGTTCTAGAAATTGATGAAATTGAGTTGATTGTTGAGCTACAGTCGCTCCTTGAGGCACTCACAATCTTGAGCGAATCTTAACTTCAGAGATCAAAGCTAAGATCGAAGAATTATAATTGGTCCCAGTTATTTAGGTCATTTTTCGGTTAATTAAAGCTAACTATACATTTAAATACCAACGATTTGTTTTATTCATGTTAGTTAAGGGTCTTAAAAGATGATCATCTAATTGGGTGGTTAATTAAAGCCACTTTACATTTAAATAATAACGATTTATTTTATCCATTCAAGTTAAGGGTCACACAAGTTTATGTCGAATTTCGCTCTTCCCACCGGTTTGTTTAATGGCATCCTCACTTGTCGCGAAGCTGCTCTGATAAATTTTGACCGATATGTGGATATATTTTTGAATGACCGGCCTGGCAAAAACAAGCACCAAATATTCTTCAGGTGACAAAAAATTGAGGAAAGGGAAATGAGGCGGTAGATGACCTAGAATTAAGGCAGTAGATGGCGATAATTGAGGCAAAAAAAAAAACGGAAATGAAGCAGTAGAATAAAAGGGAATTGAGGCAGTAGATGATGGCACCGCGTGCAGACGCCGGTGACCGCAACTGACATAGACGCAATAAAGTGACAACACTCCACACATGCAGGTGAAAACACTCTAAATTATTTAACAACACTTTAAGTTGAATGAAAACACTTTAAATTAAGTGAAAGCACTTTAAATTCAGTAAAAACACTCTAAATTAAGTGAAAACACTTCAAATTAAGTGACAGCACTTTACAAATTAAGTAACAGCACTTTTCTAATTTAGTAACAGCACTTTACCAATTAAGTAACAGCACTTTACAATTCAAGTGACAACACTTTAAATTAAGTAACAGCACTTTACAAATTAAGTAACAGCGCTTTACCAATTAAGTAACAGAACTTTACAAATTAAGTAACAGCACTTTACAAATTCAAGTGACAACACTTTAAATTAAGTAACAGCACTTTACAAATTAAGTAACAGCGCTTTACCAATTAAGTAACAGAACTTTACAAATTAAGTAACAGAACTTTACAAATTAAGTTACAGCCCTTTACAAATTAAGTAACAGCACTTTACAAATTAAGTAACAGCACTTTACAAATTTAGTAACAGAACTTTATAAATTAAGTAACAGAACTTTACAAATTAAGTAACAGAACTTTACAAATTAAGTAACAGCACTTTACAAATTTAGTAGCAGAACTTTACAAATTAAGTAACAGAACTTTACAAATTAAGTAACAGAACTTTACAAATTAAGTAACAGCACTTTACAAATTAAGTAACAGAACTTTACAAATTAAGTAACAGCACTTCACAAATTAAGTAACAGCGCTTTACCAATTAAGTAACAGCACTTTACAAATTAAGTAACAGCACTTTACAAATTAAGTAACAGCACTTTACAAATTAAGTAACAGCACTTTACAAATTAAGTAACAGCACTTTACCAATTTAGTAACAGAACTTTACAAATTAGGTAACAGCACTTTACCAATCAAGTAACAGCACTTTACAAATTCGATTGTCAACTCCTAAAACTAAGTGACAACACTCCACATACACGAGCAGCTATGCGCACACAAGCATGAGAGGGCACACGGCCACATATCATGAGTTCTCACGTCTATATTGAGCTCGTCCAGATGACGCCTCAGCGCTGCAGCAAAGCTTTCCTGAAATACTTTCAAGGTGAAATTTCAAGGTTTATTCTCAAGGTAAATTTTCAAAGACAATTTCCAAGGGGAATCTTCAAGGTAATTCTGATCAATGGCATGAAGCTTGCGTCCCTAGGGAGGCCTAGAGTTAATTCCTAGGCTAGTGCTGGGTCCTGGGACTAGTGCTGCGTCCTGGGCCTAGTGCTGAAATCTGGCCTAGTGCTGGGTTCTGAGCCTAATGCTGGGTTCTGAGCCTAGTGCTGTGTTCTGGGCCTAGTGCTGGGTTCTGAGCCTAGTGCTGGGTTCTGGGCCTAGTGCTGGGTTCTGGGCCTAGTGCTGGGTTCTAGGCCTAGTGCTGGGTTCTGGGTCTAGAGTTGGGTTCTGGGCCTAGTGCTGGGTTCTGAGTCTAGAGTTGGGTTCTGGGCCTAGTGCTGGGTTCTGGGCCTAGTGCTGGGTTCTGGGCCTAGTGCTGGGTTCTAGGTCTAGTGCTGGGTTCTAGGTCTAGTGCTGGGTTCTAGGTCTAGTGCTGGGTTCTAGGTCTAGTGCTGGGTTCTAGGTCTAGTGCTGGGTTCTAGGTCTAGTGCTGGGTTCTAGGTCTAGTGCTGGGTTCTAGGTCTAGTATTGTACCTTTGGGGCAGGCGTCTGGAGTTAGTGCGCTAGCGCTCGTTCTCCCAGTTGGGTAATGTGAAGAGATGGTAAATAATAAATGAAGATGTTAAATTATAGTTGAAGATGATAAATAATGAAAGAAAATAAATAACTGAAGGTAATAAATAGTGAATGATAATAAATAATTGAAGATGATAAAAAATGAATGATAATAAATAACTGAAGATAATAAATAATGAAAGATAATAAATAATTGAAGGTGATAAATCGTTGAAGATGATAAATAATGATTGAAGATGATCAATAATTAAAGCTGTAGAAGGTGGGACATTTTTTTTGTGGCAGTGGATGACAGCGAATCATTGCGATCACAAACTGCATGTAAATTAGGCTCTCTTATGGTTGACCACGGTAGGGGAAACAAGGTAGGTTCAAACCAGTCTTTTTTTCGTTGACGGTGTGCTTTTGCTGACGTCGCGGCAACGAACCAATAGCAGCGTTCATATAGCATTTGGTAGCACTGGTACCCACAAATCTGGCTCCACTATTGGCCCAACGACACGGCGTTTTGGTGACGTCATAAAGTTTGCATCTTTAAAAACAAGAGGAGGTGTATTTTCTCCCACAGAAATGACCCTACTTTGTTTCCTCTACCGTGTAGTAGACATACGACTGCACGTAATCCACGCATCTACTTGCAATAACTGGCTCCGAGCTCAGTGGATATTAAACGTTTCAAAAACCACCTGTTCAATTGCAACAGCCACCTCGCAATCCACCAGGACGTTGTAACATCCACTTCAGGTGGCGTCAGTTGCCGTGGATGAGTGCACACCGGCCAGCAAAAGCCGACTGGATCCATATTTATTTCCTCCATTTGCTCACGAAGAATAGCATCCACAAAAACCATCTTCCGTTGAAGAAAGACGGCTTTCGTCTGCAGCTGACGGCAGCCGAACGTCTCTAGCTGACGGCAGACGGCTGTCTCCAGCTGACGGCAGACGACTGTCTCCAGCTGACGGCAGACGACCGTCTCCAGCTGACGACAGACGACCGTCTCCAGCTGACGGCAGACGACCGTCTCCAGCTGACGACAGACGACCGTCTCCAGCTGACGACAGACGACCGTCTCCAGCTGACGGCAGACGACCGTCTCCAGCTGACGGCAGACGACCGTCTCCAGCTGACGACAGACGACCGTCTCCAGCTGACGGCAGACGACTGTCTCCAGCTGACGGCAGACGACCGTCTCCAGCTGACGGCAGACGACCGTCTCCAGCTGACGACAGACGACCGTCTCCAGCTGACGGCAGACGACTGTCTCCAGCTGACGGCAGACGACTGTCTCCAGCTGACGGCAGACGACCGTCCTCAGCTGACGGCAGACGACTGTCTCCAGCTGACGGCAGACGACTGTCTCCAGCTGACGGCAGACGACCGTCTCCAGCTGACGGCAGACGACCGTCTCCAGCTGACGACAGACGACCGTCTCCAGCTGACGACAGACGACCGTCTCCAGCTGACGGCAGACGACCGTCTCCAGCTGACGGCAGACGACCGTCAGGCAAAGATCTCGGAGTAATTTCAGCTGTTGCTTTTCCATCAGCAGCGCAGCAGCTGTCGCTCCTGTGATGGAAACTGTAGCGAATCCCTTGGTAGGGAGCAAGCGGCAGGTGAGATATTCACTTGTTTACAAATTATAATGATGGCCACCATCTATTTATAGTCATACAAACATAAATGCGCTGTATATGTAATTATATATGTGTACATTTACTGTTTATCTTTTTTATCTATTTACAAATATAATAACTGCCGTCTTTTCCCGTCTAGTATGCATATTTCAACATATATATTTATCTATTTTTTATTATAATAGCCACCGTCCTAAATACATGTATATTTAGACATATATTTATGTAAATATCTATATCTATTTTGTATAGGTATATCACTATATTTTTTTCGTCCGTTACCATCGGAATTTTTGTTTTGCACCGATGGAAGGATGAGTGTACTTGTGATACGGGTATCCCTTTCTCAATTAAATCACGGTTTTATTTGTACATAAATGATGATAAAAGTTTAGAGTGAAGCTAATTGCGGAGTCTCCTATGTTAACCCCATGGGGGAATCTTACTGAACACATTAAATTTATCCGTCCGTCTTGGTTGGTTGGTGCGTGTGTGTGTGACGCTCACCAGGACGCTCAATGACCGTATCTGTGATACGAGTTTCACCAGTGCACAGGTACAAGAATATTTTAATGGCGGGTACTGTTGGGATGGATATATTTGTTGGGCATCCACATCTGAAGGATTTATTTAATGGCGGGTACTGTTGGGATGGATATATTTGTTGGGCATCCACATCTGAAGGATTTATTTAATGGCGGGTACTGTTGGGATGGATATATTTGTTGGGCATCCACATCTGAAGGATTTATTTAATGGCGGGTACTATTGGGATGGATATATTTGTTTGGCATCTACATCTGCAAGAACTATTTAATGGCGGGTACTATTAGGATGGATATATTTGTTGGTCATCCACATCTGCAAGAATTATTTAATGGCAGGTACCATTGGGATGGATGTATTTGTTGGGCATCCACATCTCTAGGATTTATTTAATGGCGGGTACTATTGGGATAGAGATATTTGTTGACATCCACATCTGCAAGAATTATTAAAGTAATACATATAATCCCTTCATTTTTCACTTAACATTTTTACACAATAACAAATCTATCAGAGCAGCCTGACCCATCTAATGATCACGTGGGTCTGGAGAGGTTATCCGTAGATTTTTCGCATTTCAGGAAGCGATTTACATAATCAAGCAAGTCGCGGATGGTAATTCGAAGGCCGGAGCGCACGTGCATTTTTGCATTTGTCATGGTGAGATTCGTGAAATTTTTTATGAAAGTGTCGTTGATAAATTCTTGCAATTTTTCTCCAGAATGAATGAGCAGTTTTCAATTAAATTATCCACGATGAAGTTGTTTATGAAGCTTTTGGTCCACGATGATATGAGGCTGTTGGTCCACGATGATATGAGGCTGTTGGTCCACGATGAAGTTGTTTATGAAGCTGTTGGTCCACGATGATATGAGGCTGTGTGTCCACGATGATATGAGGCTGTTGGTCCACGATGATATGAGGCTGTTGGCCCACGATGATATGAGGCTGTTGGTCCACGATGATATGAGGTTGTTGGTCCACGATGATATGAGGCTGTTGGTCCACGATGATATGAGGCTGTTGGTCCACGATGATATGAGGTTGTTGGTCCACGGTGATATGAGGTTGTTGGTCCACGGTGATATGAGGTTGTTGGTCCACGGTGATATGAGGTTGTTGGTCCACGATGATATGAGGCTGTTGGTCCACGATGATATGAGGTTGTTGGTCCACGATGATATGAGGTTGTTGGTCCACGGTGATATGAGGTTGTTGGTCCACGGTGATATGAGGTTGTTGGTCCACGATGATATGAGGCTGTTGGTCCACGATGATATGAGGTTGTTGGTCCACGGTGATATGAGGTTGTTGGTCCACGGTGATATGAGGTTGTTGGTCCACGATGATATGAGGTTGTTGGTCCACGATGATATGAGGTTGTTGGTCCACGGTGATATGAGGTTGTTGGTCCACGATGATATGAGGTTGTTGGTCCACGATGATATGAGGCTGTTGGTCCACGGTGATATGAGGCTGTTGGTCCACGGTGATATGAGGTTGTTGGTCCACGATGATATGAGGCTGTTGGTCCACGATGATATGAGGCTGTTGGTCCACGGTGATATGAGGTTGTTGGTCCACGATGATATGAGGTTGTTGGTCCACGATGATATGAGGCTGTTGGTCCACGATGATATGAGGCTGTTGGTCCACGATGATATGAGGCTGTTGGTCCACGATGATATGAGGCTGTTGGTCCACGGTGATATGAGTTTGTTGGTCCACGATGATATGAGGCTGTTGGTCCACGATGATATGAGGTTGTTGGTCCACGATGATATGAGGCTGTTGGTCCAAGATGATATGAGGCTGTTGGTCCACGATGATATGAGGTTGTTGGTCCACGATGATATGAGGTTGTTGGTCCACGATGATATGAGGCTGTTGGTCCACGATGATATGAGGTTGTTGGTCCACGATGATATGAGGTTGTTGGTCCACGATGATATGAGGCTGTTGGTCCACGATGATATGAGGTTGTTGGTCCACGATGATATGAGGCTGTTGGTCCACGATGATATGAGGCTGTTGGTCCACGATGATATGAGGTTGTTGGTCCACGATGATATGAGGCTGTTGGTCCACGATGATATGAGGCTGTTGGTCCACGATGATATGAGGTTGTTGGTCCACGATGATATGAGGTTGTTGGTCCACGATGATATGAGGTTGTTGGTCCACGATGATATGAGGCTGTTGGTCCACGATGATATGAGGCTGTTGGTCCACGATGATATGAGGCTGTTGGTCCACGACGATATGAGGCTGTTGGTCCACGATGATATGAGGCTGTTGGTCCACGATGATATGAGGCTGTTGGTCCACGATGATATGAGGCTGTTGGTCCACGATGATATGAGGCTGTTGGTCCACGACGATATGAGGCTGTTGGTCCACGATGATATGAGGCTGTTGGTCCACGATGATATGAGGTTGTTGGTCCACGATGATATGAGGTTGTTGGTCCACGGTGATATGAGGCTGTTGGTCCTCGAAGAATCACGAAGTTAGTTATCGTTAAGATTTCTCATAAGAGTGCGCAATTTCAAACCACAAGTTCAGTTTCATGTGCAATTTAGGTGAATTTTTCATCAAATTTGTTGTCTACCCCGCAAGTGAAGGTCTAAAATACTGTTGTATGTACAGCGTGGAACACACACATACTACAGCAAGCAAAAACTCATTTAAAATCTATATTACGAAAATGTATATTTCGACGATCTATATTTAGAAGATGTATAGTTCGATGATCTATATTCTCCTATGGCCCATATTTATTTGGTCTATATTTAACCTCTTTAAAGTGGCTTACAGAGTAAACATCCCAATTGTATTGGTTGTCAAAATTGTGTGAATGGAGAAACATAAATACATTAATACATAAATACATAAATACGTTACTACATAAATGCACAACATACAGACGCCGATGTTCTTGGACATGAAAATTAAGTTTACACGAAGGGTGCGGGACTCAATCCTGCATTTTAAGGCTTCCATAGATATCTCAAAAATGCAGATTGACTGCCGCACCCTGTGCAAAATACAAATGCTTTAAGGGGTAAACTACGTAGACTGCATTGCTGCACGATTAAAAATGAAATTACATCCGATGCCATAAAATTACAACCGATGCCATAAAATTACAACTGATGCCTTAAAATTACATCCGATGCCATAAAATTACAACCGATGCCATAAAATTACAACTGATGCCTTAAAATTACAACCGATGCCATAAAATTACAACCGATGCCATAAAATAACAACCGATGCCATAAAATTACATCCGATGCCATAAAATTACAACTGATACCTTAAAATTACAACTGATGCCATAAAATTACAACCGATGACATAAAATTACAACCGATGCCATAAAATTACAACCGATGCCATAAAATTACATCCGATGCCATAAAATTACAACTGATGCCTTAAAATTACAACCGATGCCATAAAATTACAACTGATGCCATAAAATTACAACCGATGACATAAAATCACAACTGATGCCATAAAATTACAACTGATACCTTAAAATTACAACTGATGCCATAAAATTACAACCGATGACATAAAATTACAACTGATGCCATAAAATTACAACCGATGCCATAAAATTACAACTGATGCCATAAAATTACAACCGATGACATAAAATCACAACTGATGCCATAAAATTACAACCGATGACATAAAATCACAACTGATGCCATAAAATTACAACTGATGCCATAAAATTACAACTGATGCCATAAAATTACAACCGATACCCTAAAATTACAAATGATGCCATAAAATTACAACCGATACCATAAAATTACAACTGATGCCATAAAATTACAACCGATGCCATAAAATTACAACCGATACCATAAAATTACAACTGATGCCATAAAATTACAACCGATGACATAAAATTACAACTGATGCCATAAAATTACAACCGATGCCATAAAATTACAACCGATACCATAAAATTACAACTGATGCCATAAAATTACAACCGATGACATAAAATTACAACTGATGCCATAAAATGACAACCGATGACATAAAATTACAACCGATGACATAAAATTACAACTGATGCCATAAAATTACAACCGATGACATAAAATTACAACTGATGCCATAAAATTACAACCGATGACATAAAATTACAACTGATGCCATAAAATGACAACCCATACCAAGAAATTAAAGCCGGTACCACGAAACCAGCCAATTCAAAGCAGTAAAACCACAACAAACAAGAAAATTCAACACAAAAGAACACACAACAAACACAATAACACAAAACAGACATAAACCAGCGGAAGTTAGCACAAAGTAGGACACACTATTGCAAACAGACACAAGCTAGACACAAACACACTATCACAAACCAGTTCCAACTAGACACAAACACACTATCACAAACCAGTTCCAACTAGACACAAACACACTATCACAAACCAGTTCCAACTAGACACAAACACACTCTCACATACCAGTTCCAACTAGACACAAACACACTATCACAAACCAGTTCCAACTAGACACAAACACACTATCACAAACCAGTTCCAACTAGACACAAACACACCATCACATACCAGTTCAAATTAGACACAAACACACCATCACATACCAGTTCAAATTAGACACAAACACACCATCACATACCAGTTCCAACTAGACACAAACACACCATCACATACCAGTTCAAATTAGACACAAACACACCATCACATACCAGTTCCAACTAGACACAAACACACCATCACATACCAGTTCAAATTAGACACAAACACACCATCACATACCAGTTCCAACTAGACACAAACACACCATCACATACCAGTTCAAATTAGACACAAACACACCATCACATACATGTTCAAATTAGACACAAACACACCATCACATACCAGTTCCAACTAGACACAAACACACCATCACAAACCAGTTCCAACTAGACACAAACACACTATCACAAACCAGTTCCAACTAGACACAAAC
Source organism: Morinoia aosen (assembly GCA_030386875.1). Lineage (NCBI taxonomy): Eukaryota > Metazoa > Arthropoda > Malacostraca > Amphipoda > Talitridae > Morinoia > Morinoia aosen. The sequence continues at coordinate 14,908,366 of CM059562.1, forward strand.
ACACTATCACAAACCAGTTCCAACTAGACACAAACACACTATCACAAACCAGTTCCAACTAGACACAAACACACTATCACAAACCAGTTCCAACTAGACACAAACACACCATCACATACCAGTTCTAACTAGACACAAACACACCATCACAAACCAGTTCCAACTAGACACAAACACACCATCACAAACCAGTTCCAACTAGACACAAACACACTATCACATACCAGTTCAAATTAGACACAAACACACCATCACATACCAGTTCTAACTAGACACAAACACACCATCACAAACCAGTTCCAACTAGACACAAACACACCATCACAAACCAGTTCCAACTAGACACAAACACACTATCACATACCAGTTCTAACTAGACACAAACACACCATCACAAACCAGTTCCAACTAGACACAAACACACCATCACATACCAGTTCCAACTAGACACAAACACACCATCACAAACCAGTTCCAACTAGACACAAACACACTATCACATACCAGTTCTAACTAGACACAAACACACCATCACAAACCAGTTCCAACTAGACACAAACACACTATCACATACCAGTTCTAACTAGACACAAACACACCATCACAAACCAGTTCCAACTAGACACAAACACACCATCACATACCAGTTCAAATTAGACACAAACACACCATCACATACCAGTTCCAACTAGACACAAACACACCATCACAAACCAGTTCCAACTAGACACAAACACACTATCACATACCAGTTCTAACTAGACACAAACACACCATCACAAACCAGTTCCAACTAGACACAAACACACTATCACAAACCAGTTCCAACTAGACACAAACACACTATCACAAACCAGTTCCAACTAGACACAAACACACCATCACATACCAGTTTAAACTAGACACAAACACACCATCACATACCAGTTCAAATTAGACACAAACACACTATCACAAACCAGTTCCAACTAGACACAAACACACCATCACATACCAGTTTAAACTAGACACAAACACACCATCACATACCAGTTCAAATTAGACACAAACACACCATCACATACCAGTTCCAACTAGACACAAACACACCATCACAAACCAGTTCCAACTAGACACAAACACACTATCACAAACCAGTTCCAACTAGACACAAACACACCATCACAAACCAGTTCCAACTAGACACAAACACACTATCACAAACCAGTTCCAACTAGACACAAACACACTATCACAAACCAGTTCCAACTAGACACAAACACACCATCACATACCAGTTTAAACTAGACACAAACACACCATCACAAACCAGTTCCAACTAGACACAAACACACTATCACATACCAGTTCTAACTAAACACAAACACACCATCACAAACCAGTTCCAACGAGACACAAACACGTTATCACAACCAAGATCAGACAAGACACAAACAAGCATTACCTCAGGGCATCTCCAGCGCCACATTTCCATCCACACCGCAGCGCTGGATAATCCCGAGCTCCGGCACAGCTGCACGCACCGGCGCAAAAACTTCTCATCTTTTGTGGGAGTCGAACACTTCCGCCTTAGTGAGGTGCGTCGCCTCTCCAGGGTGCAGTGGTGCGGTCTCTGCATGTTGTGCAGTGCTGCGGCTCGTGTCTGCATTTTGTGCAGTGCTGTGATGCAGTGGTCTTTGCATGTTTTGCAGTGGTGCGGTCTTTGCATGTTGTGCAGTGGTGTGGTCTTTGCATGTTGTGCAGTCTTGTCGTGTGTGTCTCTGCACAGTCCTATCATTTCTGTCTCTGCACAGTCCTATCATTTCCGTCTCTGCACAGTGCCATCATCTCAGCCTCTGCACAGTGCTATCATTTCCGTCTCTGCACAGTCCTATCGTCTTTGTCTCTGCACAGTGCTATCATCTTTGTCTCTGCACAGTCCTATCATCTTTGCCTCTGCACAGTCCTATCATCTTTGTCTCTGCACAGTGCTATCATCTCCGTCTCTGCACAGTGCTATCATCTTTGTCTCTGCACAGTGCTATCATCTCCGTCTCTGCACAGTCCTATCATCTTTGTCTCTGCACAGTGCTATCATCTCCGTCTCTGCACAGTCCTATCATCTTTGCCTCTGCACAGTCCTATCATCTCTGTCTCTGCACAGTGCTATCATCTCCGTCTCTGCACAGTGCTATCATCTTTGTCTCTGCACAGTCCTATCATCTTTGTCTCTGCACAGTGCTATCATCTCTGTTTCTGCACAGTGCTATCATTTCCGTCTCTGCACAGTGCTATCATCTCTGTCTCTGCACAGTGCTATAATCTCTGTCTCTGCACAGTGCTATAATCTCTGTCTCTGCACAGTGCTATCATCTCTGTCTCTGCACAGTGCTATCATCTCTGTCTCTGCACAGTGCTATCATCTCTGTCTCTGCACAGTGCTATAATCTCTGTTTCTGCACAGTGCCATCATTTCTGTCTCTGCACTGCGCAAAGTCCCGCCACCGTCACGACGACCCTCACTTCTGTCGGGACTCTCCGTCCGTCGTAAACTCGGCTCCTGGGAGCGCTTTTTTTGACGTCGGAGGTCTGTTTTGTGGCACAACTGCCGCGTCTGTGGCGTGTTGGGTCATGTTGCGTGCATGGCTATTATGTTTGGGAGACATTCTTTGTGAGTTGAGGGCAACATTCTCTGTGAGTTGAGGGTAACATTCTTTGTGAGTTGAGGGTAACATTCTTTGTGAGTTGAGGGTAACATTCTTTGTGAGTTGAAGAGAACATTCTTTGTGAGTTGAAGGTAACATTCTTTGTGAGTTGAGGGCAACATTCTTTGTGAGTTGGAGGTAACATTCTTTGTGAGTTGAGGGCAACATTCTCTGTGAGTTGAGGGTAACATTCTTTGTGAGTTGAGGGTAACATTCGTTGTGAGTTGAGGGCAGCATTCTCTGTGAGTTGAGGGTAACATTATTTGTGAGTTGAGGGTAACATTCGTTGTGAGTTGAGGGTAACATTCATTGTGAGTTGAGGGTAACATTCGTTGTGAGTTGAGGGTAACATTCGTTGTGAGTTGAGGGTAACATTCTTTGTGAGTTGAGGGTAACATTCTTTGTGAGTTGAAGAGAACATTCTTTGTGAGTTGAAGGTAACATTCTTTGTGAGTTGAGGGCAACATTCTTTGTGAGTTGGAGGTAACATTCTTTGTGAGTTGAGGGCAACATTCTCTGTGAGTTGAGGGTAACATTCTTTGTGAGTTGAGGGTAACATTCGTTGTGAGTTGAGGGCAGCATTCTCTGTGAGTTGAGGGTAACATTCTTTGTGAGTTGAGGGTAACATTCGTTGTGAGTTGAGGGTAACATTCATTGTGAGTTGAGGGTAACATTCGTTGTGAGTTGAGGGTAACATTCGTTGTGAGTTGAGGGCAACATTCGTTGTGAGTTGAGGGTAACATTCTCTGTGAGTTGAGAGTAACATTCTCTTTGAGTTGAGGGTAACATTCTTTGTGAGTTGAGGGTAACATTCTTTGTGAGTTTAGGGTAACATTCTTTGTGAGTTGAGGGTAACATTCTTTGTGAGTTGAGGGTAACATTCGTTGTGAGTTGAGGGTAACATTCTTTGTGAGTTGAGGGTGACATTCGTTGTGAGTTGAGGGTAACATTCTTTGTGAGTTGAGGGTAACATTCGTTGTGAGTTGAGGGTAACATTCTTTGTGAGTTGAGGGTAACATTCTTTGTGAGTTGAGGGTAACATTCTTTGTGAGTTGAGGGTAACATTCGTTGTGAGTTGAGGGTAACATTCTTTGTGAGTTGAGGGCAACATTCGTTGTGAGTTGACGGTTTGTAACGCATCAAATTCATGAAGCAAGGGTGAAAATTTAAAATTTTGCCTCGCGTCTTGACATAGAGCAGAGACTGCACGGTACGTACTAATCTGACAAAAACAAACATACAAATAAACAATTCAACAAGCAAACCATTAAACTAACAACCATTAATACAGCCGACAATAAAACAAACCAAGAAGTTCGTATATGTAAGTATTGAAATGTATTTGTTATCCAGATCCGTCTGTTAAGTTTTTCTCGGTAATTTAAAAAAAAATCCCGTGTCACGCTCATCAGAGAGATGAGAATGAGTATCAGAATCCTTCAACGTACACATTGCAAAACACATTCCAACACACGTTTCAACATACATTTCCCTACCAACTTTTCAATACACATTTTCCAACACACGTTTTATCAACACACATAGTTCAACGCACGTTTCATCAACACACATAGTTCAACTCACGTTTCAACATACATTTCCCTACTAACTTTCAATACACATTTTCCAACACACGTTTCAACACACATAGTTCAACGCACGTGTCAACATACATTTCCCAACACACGTTCCAACACACATATTCAAACAAGATTGTGTGACACTCTTTCTTGCATAGTTAATGAGTTCCATTTCTACATATCTGAGACAGTAAATTCAAGCTCCACACACAATATTTGTTTTATATAAAAGAATAGCTCTAAAAATATCTTTCTGGTTTTTAACTATCGATAACTGCGTGCTGGGAGATGGTGTGCTGGGAGGTGGTGTACTGGGAGGTGGTGTGCTGGGAGATGGTGTGGTGGGAGATGGTGTGCTGGAAGATGGTGTGCTGGGAGATGGTGTGCTGGGAGGTGGTGTGCTGGGAGATGGTGTGCTGGGAGATGGTGTGCTGGGAGATGGTGTGCTGGGAGGTGGTGTGCTGGGAGATGGTGTGCTGGGAGATGGTGTGCTGGGAGATGGTGTGCTGGGAGGTGGTGTGCTGGGAGATGGTGTGCTGGGAGATGGTGTGCTGGGAGATGGTGTGCTGGGAGATGGTGTGCTGGGAGATGGTGTGCTGGGAGGTGGTGTGCTGGGAGATGGTGTGCTGGGAGATGGTGTGCTGGGAGATGGTGTGCTGGGAGATGGTGTGCTGGGAGATGGTGTGTTGGGAGGTGGTGTACTGGAAGGTGGTGTGCTGGGAGATGGTGTGGTGGGAGATGGTGTGCTGGGAGATGGTGTGCTGGGAGATGGTGTGCTGGGAGGTGGTCTGCTGGGAGATGGTGTGCTGGGAGATGGTGTGCTGGGAGATGGTGTGCTGGGAGATGGTGTGCTGGGAGATGGTGTGCTGGGAGGTGGTGTGCTGGGAGATGGTGTGCTGGGAGGTGGTGTGCTGGGAGATGGTGTGCTGGGAGATGGTGTGCTGGGAGATGGTGTGCTGGGAGATGGTGTGTTGGGAGATGGTGTGCTGAGAGATGGTGTGCTGGGAGATGGTGTGCTGGGAGGTGGTGTGCTGAGAGGTGGTGAGTTTGAAATACAAACTTCAGCAGCATTTCAACCCAGCAAAGCGTTATAAATATAATGAAACTATTGAACAGAAGATAATCCCTTCATGCCATGTCAAATGTATCATTCTCGTTACTGTGATGTAAGGATTTTGACAATAAAATGCGTACCATGAAAATCAATAAAGATAATTTGCGTAAATGCATCCATGATTTGGCAGAAAAGCTAAACGAAATAACATTTTTCTTCGAATTAACTTCAAATTTTTGCGTGAGTCCTATCTGTAATCGTTTATTTGATCTAATTCCATTCCCTGACCAGATTTCCTGAATAAAATATACTACATCCTTAATCCTTTTGTCCTAAATTACCTTCATCGTTTATCCCGAGCTTAATCCTGCCTATTCTTGAAATAAATCTAGATTCGATACTAACTTTGACTACAACATTACACTTCAACTGCTGCAGGTAGAAACGAAACTCAATATTAAATTAGAATTTGAAGTCAATTGCTGTAAGTAATTATGAAAAAGCAAATTTAAACTTGGTCATGCTAGCATTCAGTTTTGACTAAGTATTTATGGGAATTGAGTTTATTACTACTGGTCGGTTAGCAGTATTATGAAAATCCTCTCCGTGGTCACCGGTGGTGTACGTTGCGGTCAAAGTGTTGAATCTAACTTTAGCCTTGACTCAAGGACTGCCTAAACTTGAGCCAAAAACTACCAAAACTTCATCCAAGGACCACCTAAACTTGACCCAAGGACTACCTAAACTTGACCCAAGGACTACCTAAACTTGACCCAAGGACTACCTAAACTTGACCCAAGGACTACCTAAGCTTAACCCAAGGACTATCCAAACTTGACCCAAGGACTACCGAAACTTGACCCAAGGACTACCTAAACTTGACCCAACGTCTACCTAAACTTGACCCAAGGACTACCTAAACTTGACCCAAGGACTACCTAAACTTGACCCAAGGACTACCTAAGCTTAACCCAAGGACTATCCAAACTTGACCCAAAAACTACCTAAACTTGACCCAAGGACTACTTAAACTTGACCCAAGGACTACCTAAGGTTAACCCAAGGACTATCCAAACTTGACCCAACGTCTACCTAAACTTGACCCAAGGACTACCTAAACTTGCCCCAAGGACTACCTAAGCTTAACCCAAGGACTATCCAAACTTGACCCAAAGTCTACCTAAACTTGACCCAAGGACTACCTAAACTTGACCCAAGGACTACCTAAGCTTAACCCAAGGACTATCCAAACTTGACCCAAAAACTACCTAAGCTTGACCCAAGGACTACCTAAACTTGACCCAAGGACTACCTAAGCTTAACCCAAGGACTATCCAAACTTGACCCAAGGACTACCTAAACGTGACCAAGGACTACCTAAACGCCCGTAACAGTTACAGCCCTGACCTTGCGTCCGAGCACGTCGTTAGGGCTCCAGCATTTGCATTCTCAGCTCGAAAACTTTGAATTTCTTCGCACCGTTCCAGAAATGAAAACAATTCTGTCGAAAGCCTGTGGCATTCCGTGGACTTTTCTGTGCAGCGAGACACGATCCGACCGTAATTTTAAATGCTGGAGCGCTCTGAACATTTTGATTTTATTTATTTTTTAACTGGCGGATCAGTGATCGTGAACAGCAGGTATTATTTTATATTTTTGTGTTTATATTTTTTATTATTATTCCATATTATTGCAGATTTATTACGCGATAATATTATTTTAATATTAATACTATTAAATATTTTATTAAAGCATATTTTTAATATTATTTCATATTATTACAAATTTAATGCAAAAATATTATTGTAATTTTAATACTATTTTATATTTCTATAAACCATATTTATATAATATTTTTAAGGGTGAAATGGTGGGCCAGTGATCGTGAATGGTAGGTATGATTTTAGCTTTAAATTAGACGAAATAAACCTTAAGCGATTGTAAAAATAAATTTAATTTCTATGCATAAGTTAGTGTAAACGAAAAATATACGACAATATAGGGGGGTTTAGTTTAAAATTTATGCACACACGAAATGCTTACCATTCATTCATAAATATATATTTTTTTAAATATAATTTCATATTATTGCAAATTTACTTCAATCAAATCTTAATATTAATGCTATTACATATTTTATTAAAGCCTATTTTTTATTATTCTTTCATATTATTGCAGATTAAATACGCGATAATATTATTTTAATATCAATACCATCACATGTTTTATTAAAGCATATTTTTAATATAATTTCATATTATTACAAATTTAATGCCAAAAATTATTGTAATATTAATACCATCACATATTTTCATAAACCATATTTTTATTATTATTATTTACTCTTATATCTACCAGCGGTGGCAAGTTTGTTGTATCACTTAGCAGCAGAAGGACCAGTTATAAGTTTGCCAAAGTTATGTTGAGTTATGTCAAGTTTGCCAAAGTTATGTTGAGTTATGTCAAGTTTGTCAAAGTTATTTTAAGTTATGTCAAGTTTGCCATAGTTATGTTAAGTTATGTCAAGTTTGCCAAAGTTATGTTGAGCCAAATTCAAATGAGCAAAAAAAACCAGAACAATGGTGCTTGTTTAACAGATAGAAAATAAGCAAAACCAGCAACAACCCCTCAACAGTAGCAGGAATGCTGGTCAAACAGAGCATGATGGCATCGTGATAAATACATGATGGTAGAAACATGATTGCTGATAGCACTAACCATACAGCAATAACAGCAATATCAACAGCACCAATCCAACAGCAATATCAACAGCATCAATAAAACATCAATAACAGCAGCATCAACATCACCAATCAAGCTGCAAAAATAGCAATATCAATAACACCGATCAAACAGCAACGTCAGCAGCACCAATCAAACAGCAACAGCAGCAATATCAACAGCATCAATCAAACAGCAGCATCGACAGCACCGATCAAACAGTAGCATCAACAACAACAATCAAGCAGCAATAACAACTATATCAATAACACCGATCAAACAGCAGTGTCAGCAGCACCAATCAAACAGCAACAACAGCAATATCAATAGCAGCAATCACACAACCCTCAGGAGCCATTCATGTTTACTTTCACAGTCCGTTTATTCAGACGGCCGAGTTGCGGGCCTCTGTAGAGTCCAAGTCAAGTTAAGTCAACTGGCAAACCGTCTTTGACTGCTGAACTGGCAATTTAACTGGTCAATGGTCAACTGGTAAACGGTTCAATTGGCCTCTATAATTCGTACGCCTTTGTCTGTACCTGTCAACTGCGTGCGGTCAAGCTTGTTCTGAAATCTAGAGATCGAAATGATCTCTATGTTAGACCGCTAACTTCCGATAGCGGGTAATCGCTCGTAAGTTTGGAATAATGTCGGATGATCACAGGGCGCTGAATTACGCATGGTTAGGGATATGAATCATGCATGGTTATGAAGTTGAATCATGACTATTTATAGGAATGAATGATGCCCAGTTATGCGCCCCATGCATCAGCTTTGATGTGCGTTTTTTGTGATTCTTCTTTCGAAAGCCCGTCGTGCATAGCCGGGCAACGGATACTCAGAAATGGGTTTCTATTAATAGCCTAAATCGGTTCCGTCACTATGGCGTTTTAGATTTTTTCAAGAGCTTTTTTGAAGATTTTTTCCTGTGTGGTGAAGAGACGGGAAATTGGAGCTCTGAGTCAGATTTCGCGTGGAATTCTGAATGATTATTTAGGTGAAACAAGCGACCGTTTCTTGTGTCAACGAACGTTTAGTATGAAAGCTTAGTTGTGGTATCTAACTTAACGGTGAAAATAGCAATTTAGGTTGCTTTTTCATGGCATCTAATACAGTGGTAAAAACAGATGTGTGTTGTTTTTTGTTTTTATGGCATCTAATACAGTGGTAAAAACAGATGTGTGTTGTTTTTTGTTTTTATGGCATCTAATACAATGGTAAAAACAGATGCACGTTGTTTTTTATGGCATCTGATGTATTGGTAAAACCAGATGCATGTTGTTTTTTTTTTTATGGCATCTAATACAATGGTAAAAACAGATGCACTTTGTTTTTTATGGCATCTGATGTAATGGTAAATACAGATGCATGTTGTTTCTATAAGAAATCTAATGCAAAAATAAAAGTTCACGACTGTTTTGTTAATAATTGGCTCAATTTTGCCAGCTCAGAAGCCCGCAACGCAACACTGGCTGGAAGAAGCAGAAATATGAAATCTAGATCTTTTTATTCAAATAAAATAAAATTGAATTTATATTTTCCTGTTTCAATCTCATTAATTTTGGCTACCGCCATCACATGGATCACATGACCGCCATCACATGGATCACATGACCGCCATCACATGGATCACATGACCGCCATCACATGGATCACATGACCGCCATCACATGGATCACTTGACCACCATCACATGGATCACATGACCGCCATCACATGGATCACATGACCGCCATCACATGGATCACTTGACCACCATCACATGGATCACTTGACCACCATCACATGGATCACATGACCACCATCACATGGATCACTGACCACCATCACATGGATCACATGACCACCATCACATGGATCACTTGACTACCATCACATGGATCACATGACCACCATCACATGGATCACATGACCACCATCACATGGATCACATGACCACCATCACATGGATCACTGACCATCATCACATGGATCACTTGACCACCATCACATGGATCACTTGACCACCATCACATGGATCACGGGATCACATGGATCACATGACCCTCTGCTGCCCACACAAACCAGCGTCCATAATGGCGATATTGGCGTGCTGTTGGTGTGGCCTGGCCTCCAATTTCCCTTAATTCTTCCCTTGGGTTTCAAAGGCGCGTTGATTTGATTGCGCCACAGCAATTTGGCCTTTATCGGCCCTCAGATCGGCCGCACGCGCGTCTCAACTTCGATGGGCAAAAATTAAACTGAAATCCCACCCGTGAAAAAATCTAAAAAAGGGAACTTCCGTGGGATAAATTTGAAATGAAATCCCCCTCGTGAAAAAATCTTAAAAAAGAGAACTTTGATTGGAAAATTTCAACTGAAATCCACCCGTGAAAAAATCTTAAAAATGGGAACTTCCATGGGATAAATGTCAAATGAATTCCCACCCGTGGAAAAGTCTAAAAACTTAAAAAATAGGCCCTGAAGAACTCGAATTTAACGAACGTCGAGTTGGGTTGACCCTCAACTGATTCTTTTGGAATTTTTAAATAGCGAAGATTGGGTGTAAAGCAATATAGGGAAATTTCAAATTTTATATGAATGCAATTTGAAGTCTTGTTATTTATATGATTCAAGATATATGTTATGTATTATGTCAGTTGAATTTTTTAATTTGACTCAGTAAAATTGCAGTCAAAGTTTGAGCGATGCTTAAATTATGATGAAAATCTGCTAACATTCCCGTAAACTTTCATTGTCAATTGGAGGGCAAATATGCAGAGTGGACTAACCCTCAAATCAGAGGTCATAACTGGAGAGTGGATTAAGTGATAATTTCACCTCACAGCGGCGTAGATGTCTTCCAGGCAGAGCCGCCTAGTTCCTAGTTCAGTTCCTAGTTCAGTTCCTAGTTCAGATCCTAGTTCAGTTCCTAGTTCAGTTCCTAGTTCAGTTCCTAGTTCAGATCCTAGTTCAGTTCCTAGTTCAGTTCCTAGTTCAGATCCTAGTTCAGTTCCTAGTTCAGTTCCTAGTTCAGTTCCTAGTTCAGTTCCTAGTTCAGTTCCTAGTTCAGTTCCTAGTTCAGTTCCAAGTTCAGTTCCTAGTTCAGTTCCTAGTTCAGTTCCTAGTTCAGTTCCTAGTTCAGTTCCTAGTTCAGTTCCTAGTTCAGTTCCTAGTTCAGTTCCTAGTTCAGTTCCTAGTTCAGTTCCTAGTTCAGTTCCTAGTTCAGTTCCTAGTTCGGTTCCTAGTTCAGTTCCTAGTTCAGTTCCTAGTTCAGTTCCTAGTTCAGTTCCTAGTTCAGTTCCTAGTTCAGTTCCTAGTTCAGTTCCTAGTTCAGTTCCAAGTTCAGTTCCTAGTTCAGTTCCTAGTTCAGTTCCTAGTTCAGTTCCTAGTTCAGTTCCTAGTTCAGTTCCTAGTTCAGTTCCTAGTTCAGTTCCTAGTTCAGTTCCAAGTTCAGTTCCTAGTTCAGTTCCTAGTTCAGTTCCTAGTTCAGTTCCTAGTTCAGTTCCTAGTTCAGTTCCTAGTTCAGTTCCTAGTTCAGTTCCTAGTTCAGTTCCTAGTTCAGTTCCTAGTTCAGTTCCTAGTTCAGTTCCTAGTTCAGTTCCTAGTTCAGTTCCTAGTTCAGTTCCTAGTTCACTTCCTAGTTCAGTTCCTAGTTAGTAACGTGGCTAGGAAAAGCCAGTTTGGCAACCCTGCGATGAACACCACGCCTCTAACTTGAGTGTACTAAAATTCTGTGTTTTGTGGGTTAGGACACTGAATATTTGCCTTCCAATTGTGGGTTAGGACACTGAATATTTGCCTTCCAATTGTGGGTTAGGACACTGAATATTTGCCTTCCAATTGTGGGTTAGGACACTGAATATTTGCCTTCCAATTGTGGGTTAGGACACTGAATATTTGCCTTCCAATTGTGGGTTAGGACACTGCATATTTGCCCTCCAATTGTGGGTTAGGATACTCTGCATATTTGCCCTCCAATTGTGGGTTAGGACACAGCATATTTGCCTTCCAATTGTGGGTTAGGACACTGAATATTTGCCTTCCAATTGTGGGTTAGGACACTGAATATTTGCCTTCCAATTGTGGGTTGGGACACTCTGCATATTTGCCCTCCAATTGTGGGTTAGGATACTCTGCATATTTGCCCTCCAATTGTGGGTTAGGACACAGCATATTTGCCCTCCAATTGTGGGTTAGGACACTGAATATTTGCCTTCCAATTGTGGGTTAGGACACTGAATATTTGCCTTCCAATTGTGGGTTAGGACACTGAATATTTGCCTTCCAATTGTGGGTTAGGACACTGCATATTTGCCTTCCAATTGTGGGTTGGGACACTGAATATTTGCCTTCCAATTGTGGGTTAGGACACTGAATATTTGCCTTCCAATTGTGGGTTAGGACACTGAATATTTGCCTTCCAATTGTGGGTTAGGACACTGAATATTTGCCTTCCAATTGTGGGTTGGGACACTGCATATTTGCCTTCCAATTGTGGGTTGGGACACTGCATATTTGCCCTCCAATTGTGGGTTAGGATACTCTGCATATTTGCCCTCCAATTGTGGGTTAGGACACAGCATATTTGCCTTCCAATTGTGGGTTAGGATACTCTGCATATTTGCCCTCCAATTGTGGGTTAGGACACAGCATATTTGCCTTCCAATTGTGGGTTGGGACACTGCATATTTGCCCTCCAATTGTGGGTTAGGATACTCTGCATATTTGCCCTCCAATTGTGGGTTAGGACACAGCATATTTGCCCTCCAATTGTGGGTTGGGACACTGCATATTTGCCCTCCAATTGTGGGTTGGGACACTCTGCATATTTGCCCTCCAATTGTGGGTTGGGACACTCTGCATATTTGCCCTCCAATTGTGGGTTGGGACACTCTGCATATTTGCCCTCCAATTGTGGGCTGGGACGCTCTGCATATTCGCCCTCCAATTGTATGCTGGGACACTCTGCATATTTGTCCTCCAATTGTGGGTTGGGACACTCTGCATATTTGCCCTCCAATTGTGGGTTGGGACACTCTGCATATTTGCCCTCCAATTGTGGGTTGGGACACTCTGCATATTTGCCCTCCAATTGTGGGCTGGGACGCTCTGCATATTCGCCCTCCAATTGTATGCTGGGACACTCTGCATATTTGCCCTCCAATTGTGGGTTAGGACACAGCATATTTGTCCTCCAATTGTGGGTTGAGACACTCTGCATATTTGCCCTCCAATTGTTTGTTGGGACACTCTGCATATTTGCCCTCCAATTGTGGGTTGGGACACTCTGCATATTTGCCCTCCAATTGTGGGCTGGGACGCTCTGCATATTCGCCCTCCAATTGTATCCTGGGACACTCTGCATATTTGCCCTCCAATTGTGGGTTGGGACACTCTGCATATTTGCCCTCCAATTGTGGGTTGGGACAATCTGCATATTTGTCCTCCAATTGTGGGTTGGGACACTCTGCATATTTGCCCTCCAATTGAGGGTTGGGACACGCTGCATATTTGCCCTCCAATTGTGGGTTAGAACGCTCTGCATATTTGCCCTCCAATTCGTGGGTTAGGACACTGCGTATTTGCCCTCCAATTGTGGGTTGGGACACCGCATATTTGCCCTCCAATTTTGGGTTGGGACACTGCATATTTGCCCTCCAATTGTGGGTTAGGACACTGCATATTTGCCCTCCAATTGTGGGTTAGGATACTCTGCATATTTGCCCTCCAATTGTGGGTTAGGACACTGCATATTTGCCCTCCAATTGTGGGCTGGGACGCTCTGCATATTCGCCCTCCAATTGTATGCTAGGACGCTCTGCATATTTGTCCTCCAATTGTGGGTTGGGACACTCTGCACATTTGCCTTCCAATTGTGGGTTGGGATACTCTGCATATTTGCCCTCCAATTGTGGGCTGGGACGCTCTGCATATTTGCCCTCCAATTGTGGGGTAGGACACTCTGCAAATTTGCCCTCCAATTGTGGGTTAGGACACTCTGCATATTTGCCCTCCGATTGTGGGTTAGGACACTCTGCATATTTGCCCTCCAATTGTGGGCTGGGACGCTCTGCAAATTTGCCCTCCAATTGTATGCTGGGACACTCTGCATATTTGTCCTCCAATTGTGGGTTGGGACACTCTGCATATTTGCCTTCCAATTGTGGGTTAGGATACTGCATATTTTCCCTCCAATTGTGGGTTAGGATACTGCATATTTGCCCTCCAATTGTGGGCTGGGACGCTCTGCATATTCGCTCTCCAATTGTATGCTGGGACGCTCTGCATATTTGTCCTCCAATTGTGGGTTGGGACACTCTGCATATTTGCCCTCCAATTGTGGGTTGGGACACTCTGCATATTTGCCCTCCAATTGTGGGTTGGGACACTCTGCATATTTGCCCTCCAATTGTGGGTTGGGACACTCTGCATATTTGCCCTCCAATTGTGGGGTAGGACACTCTGCATATTTGCCCTCCAATTGTGGGTTGGGACACTCTGCATATTTGCCCTCCAATTGTGGGGTAGGACACTCTGCATATTTGCCCTTCAATTAACATTAGCAATTTACAATACGACAGCAACCAAGAAGTTTGTTCATCATTGACACTTTGACTGCGGCGGGTAAAACTGAAGTGTAATATTCGATTCAAATTAGAAGTCAATTGTTGCAGCTAATGTTAAAAACACTTAACATTAACTGGATCGTGTTTTTATTAGGTTCTGATTAAGAATTTTTTATTTTGAGTTTGTAACTACTGGTTGGTCAGCAGCATAATGAAAACTTTCTCTGTGACCACCGGTGGCCCACGTCGCTGTCAAGGCGTTAAGGGGCGTGCGACGAAATTGCTACAAAAATCAGCACTTACCACTTAAGTTTGGCTATAAGGTTTGACCATATTTTGACCATAAGTTTGACCATAAAAAAATCAGCACACACCACTCAAATTTAGCCATAAGTTTGGCCATGTTCTGACCATAAGGTTTGACTATCTTTTGACCATAAGTTTAACCAAAAAAAAATTAGCACTTACCACTCAAATTTAGCCATAAGTTTGGCCATATTCTGACCATAAGGTTTGACTATCTTTTGACCATAAGTTTGACCATAAAAAAATTATCACTTAGTACTTTAATTTTGGCTTAGTTTGGCGGGATATGCAGAAAGTTTCCATCTGAAAGCTGGTGTTTTTTAGACAGGCGATAGGTTAGAATTTGGGGGCTCATAGAACATAGGTTCAAATTCTATGGAGTTACAGAATATAGGTTCAACTTTTATAGGTTCATGGATCATCGGTTCAACTTTTATGGGTTCATGGATCATCGGTTCGTTTTTGGGTTCACGGAATATAGGTTCAACTTTTTGGGCTTACGGAATATAGGTTCAACGTTTTTGGGTTCACGGAATATAGGTTCAACTTTTTGGGCTTACGGAATATAGGTTCAACGTTTTTGGGTTCACGGAATATAGGTTCAACTTTTTGGGCTTACGGAATATAGGTTCAACGTTTTTGGGTTCACGGAACATATGTTAAACTCTCATGGGTTCACCAAACATAGGTTCAACATTGAGTTCAACGCTGATTTTGGGTCAAACATATAGGTTCAACGCTGATTTTTTGACCACAAAAATTACAAACATATGAAGTTGCTGTACGTGCACAGTTGGCAGCGTAAGTTCTCATGTCGACTTGGCTACACTACACGCTGTTTCTTGGCCAAAATTTTCAAATTAGAGGTTTTACGAATAAAATTTGACGATTTCAACAATAACAAAATGCGTTTGGTGTGGCCAAGTAGACAGAAGAACTAACCACGCCAGCTGTGCCGCTACAACAACGCAAGTCTTTTGAAAATCGTAAATAGATATTTTTTTACAACTGTTACCTCTTTATTCTTTCCACATCCTTTGCCACAGATCCCACTCCTCTATCCTTTCCACATATCCATCCATTGCATCTTTTCCACGTCCTCTTCCACAGATCCATCCACCACATCCTTTCCACGTCCTCTTCCACAGATCCATCCACCACATCCTTTCTACGTCCTCTTCCACAGATCCATCCACCACATCCTTTCTACGTCCTCTTCCACAGATCCATCCACTGCATCTTTTCTACGTCCTCTTCTACATCCACTGCATCCTTTCCACATCCTCTTCACATCCTCTTCACAGATCCACTGCATCCTTTCCACGTCCTCCTCACCGATGCATCCACCGTCCCAGATGCATCCACCACATCCACGGACACACGCAGCCACGCCGACAGTTTAGAGAAGAGCCAATTCTTGCGGTGCTGTGACCTGCTGAAAATTATCTTGCGGCGCAGCAGGTTGCGTAGTGTGCCTCTGTGCCGCACTGTGTCCTGCCCGGGTGGTTAGAGGGTCTGGACACGCGTTAGTGGGTCTGGACACACGTTAGTGGGTCTGGACACACGTTGGTGGGTCCGGGCACACGTTAGTGGGTCTGGACACACGTATAATTTTGGCACGAGCCAAACATGTTTTTGTTGTCTACTCAGCTCAATGCTTGAGAAATCTAAAGCTGAATTTCACGCCTACGTGTTAAATTTTAAAACGTTCAGTTCAGTTCAGTTCAGTTAAGTTCAGTTCAGTTCAGTTCAGTTCAGTTCAGTTCAGTTCAGTTAAGTTCAGTTGAGAAATTTCCGTGAATGATGAGCCATATCCTTTGCCACAGATCCTACCCCGAACTACTACCACAAAATTGCCAACAGTTCAACAAACACAAAAGCACCAACAGTTCAACAAACACAAAAGCACCAACAGTTCAACAAACACATAAGCACCAAAAGTTCAACAAACACAAAAGCACCAACAGTTCAACAAACACAAAAGCACCAACAGTTCAACAAACACAAAAGCACCAACAGTTCAACAAACACAAAAGCACCAACAGTTCAACAAACACAAAAGTACCAACAGTTCAACAAACACAAAAGCACCAACAGTTCAACAAACACAAAAGCACCAACAGTTCAACAAACACAAAAGCACCAACAGTTCAACAAACACAAAAGCACCAAAAGTTCAACAAACACAAAAGTACCAACAGTTCAACAAACACAAAAGCACCAAAAGTTCAACAAACACAAAAGCACCAACAGTTCAACAAACACAAAAGCACCAACAGTTCAACAAACACAAAAACACCAACAGTTCAACAAACACAAAAGTACCAGCAGTTCAACAAACACAAAAGCACCAACAGTTCAACAAACACAAAAGCACCAACAGTTCAACAAACACAAAAGCACCAAAAGTTCAACAAACACAAAAGCACCAACAGTTCAACAAACACAAAAGCACCAACAGTTCAACAAACACAAAAGCACCAACAGTTCAACAAACACAAAAGCACCAACAGTTCAACAAACACAAAAGCACCAACAGTTCAACAAACACAAAAGCACCAACAGTTCAACAAACACAAAAGCACCAACAGTTCAACAAACACAAAAGCACCAACAGTTCAACAAACACAAAAGCACCAACAGTTCAACAAACACAAAAGCACCAACAGTTCAACAAACAGAACCACACGCGTGCAAATACCCTTACAAAATATGTAATTATTACATACCTTACATAACGCAACACACACAACGCAATTTAACCAACACATTCAGCGTAGAACAACACACATATCACACAAACTACAACTCTCTCGCCCACACACACCTCAACATTTTCGATTTCAAGATACGGCGCAAAAAAACAAGCTTTACCCACAATTTGAAATCATCAGGTATTTAGCAGAATAATTTCGGCGGTAAAACGTCGTGTATTATAATAATAATAATAGTGATAGTATTAATGGTAATAATAAATGACGGAATAATAAGAAAAATCAATAACTTTTGACCTTCGAGCAAACGAAGAGGTCAGCGTGTGTGGTGATTGATTGATTCATAGGCCGTTCCTTGGTAACTGGTCCCAGCCCTTGCTGGGAGGTGTGTGGTGGGTCTGGGAGGTGTGTAGAGGTGCTGGGAGGTGTGTAGAGGTGCTGGGAGGGAGGTGTGTAGTGGTGCTGGGAGGTGTGTAGAGGTGCTGGGAGGTGTGTAGAGGTGCTGGGAGGGAGGTGTGTAGAGGTGCTGGGAGGTGTGTAGAGGTGCTGGGAGGTGTGTAGAGGTGCTGGGAGGTGTGTAGAGGTAGTGGGAGGTGTGTAGAGGTGCTGGGAGGTGTGTAGAGGTGCTGGGAGGTGTGTAGAGGTGCTGGGAGGTGTGTAGAGGTGCTGGGAGGTGTGTAGAGGTGGTGGGAGGTGTGTAGAGGTGCTGGGAGGTGTGTAGTGGTGTTGGGATGTGTGTAGAGGTGCTGGGAGGTGTGTAGAGGTGCTGGGAGGCGTGTAGAGGTGCTGGGAGGTGTGTAGTACGCCTGGTGTTACTCTATTGCTTCTCTTGCTAAAAGATAGCAATACTCATTCTTGAATACCACCTGCTTCTTGGTGGACATTAATAACATAAACACTTTGACTGCCATGTGAGCCACCGGTGGTACACGGAGGGAATTCGCGTGATGCTGCTGATCGACAGGTAGTCACAAACTCAATTTTCATAAATACTGAAATGAAACTATTTGAAAGCACGATCCAGTTAATATTTGCTGTTTTCAACATTACTTACTATAATTGACTTTATGTTCGAGCTGGATGTTGAACTTGAGTTCACGAATGAATGTGATACGGCGGTGAAACTTTCCATTGTTTGTTGACATTTTGTAAAGCTTTTTGTTCTATCATGTCTTTCAAATTTCATTATCTTACGTCCGACTTATTCAGAAGATTTATAGTTACAATGTTTTAATACTTCGATTTATTGATTGATATATTGATTGATTATTGATCATTTATTGATTTATTATTTATTGATTGATATATTGATTTATATTTAAGATTGTTTTTTTTATAATCCGAAACGTTTGTTTTTTAACATGATATTCGTAACCACGTTGGTTTTTCTTTTCATGCTAAAAGTGAGATTTGCCAGAAATCAATCTATTTCATTTACTTCAGTTTACCTGCCGCAGTCAAAGGTATAATGCACCTCACTTCTGTCCCCATGTTAGGTCGCTCGATCAAATCATTCCGCAGAGCTGCTGGCTTTTAAAACTTTATAAACTTGCAATGGATTTTGCAAGACATTTGTGGATTGTCGTGCTTATTGTTTTCTAAAACTTGATGATTTGTCATGACATTTGTAGATTGTCGTGCATTTTGTTTCTAAAATTTTACGATTTGTTATGACTGTAACTCAGAATTATTTACAGTGCAGCTTTTTAAGATTCCCTCTTCGCTTTAGGTTTAGGCTAAGACATATATTAGTTTTCAATTTTTACACATGCATCAATATTCATGTTTTTTCTAAACACGTCAAAGGGACTTTTGAGTAGTTGAACAAATTCGCGATAGTATTTATGCTGTTTGCTCTCAGACTACCCAGTCTAACTTCTTCACCGGTGCATGCATGTTTTTCGCCGCCTAAACGATTCAATTCCTTGGGCGGCGAAAAACATGCATGCAGGCGGCGATAATGTTAAACTGGGTAATTCGCATTCCTTGACGTGAATTTTTCCTTAACAGTTCGTACTCACCAGATGTGAACTTTCTGATTGGATCTTCGAAAATTGCAGCTATTGTATATAATGTATCAATGAGAATTAGCGCTCCCAGGGGGAAAATGTGTGGTCCCGAGTTGAAGGCTTAGGTGGCCTTTTTTATTGAAATAAAACAATTTTTTTGCTTTGCTGCGGATCATCTTTTTCCGATTCACAGCTATCTATTTTTTTAACACCTACTAGTTTCTTTTTCAATTTTTATCTTGTTCCAAACCCTTCCTTCCATACCTAATGATTCTATGCGCAGTAGATCGTGAGTGAAAAGAAATTTCATGCATAGATTCCGCGTTCCCTTAACTCTATCCGAAATGGTGCCTGTCTCTCTTTGGAACACCTTTTGTGGTGGTTAGGGAGGGTGAAACTAACCTATTTAAACTTTTAAAAACTATTTATTAAGGTTATGAAAAACCTTATGAGTTTCTCATGGACTGTTTTGGCAATATTTTACGTTCTGTGTTTACTGTAAGATATGAATATTAATAATCAGCAGACTAGCTGCGCTACTCAGGTGAAAACATGCGCTGTGTTTGATGTGTGTGTGTGTGTGTGTGTGTGTGTGTGTGTGTGTAGCGTGTGCGTGTGTGTGTGTGTAGCGTGTGCACGTGATGAGCAAAAGTTGACTTGGTTCTAAGAAAGAAATGAAAAACAGTTTATTTCCAATAGAGTTAGAACATGAAATGTTTGACAATGGTTTTTAAAATAGCTTAACATCAACATCTTTAGTTGATAATTACATGTCGGTATCGTAATATGTATGTAAAATGTCGAAACAAAAAATGATTGGCAGAAAAGCACAACCAAAAATAAAACCTATTCACGAAAGAAATATCCCATCACTCTCACTTCCATTAAATAATTACGGAAAAACCTATTTTCTCAACTGCTGAAACATTTCCACGTGGGAAAAAAGCCATCACCCAGACTTCCAAACCACAATCACGAAAGAAAAGACATTACTTCCACTTCCATGACCAAAACATGAGAAAAAATTACTTCCACTTCCAGAAACCAAAACACTGAAGTCAACAGTGTTGACTCACCACTACAAATTCAAGTGTTGACCCCCAGAGCGACATGTTGAATCAATGCGTCATTAGAACGAAGATTTGTAGGCCGTATTGACCAGTGATCTTTGAGACCAGCTGACGTGACTTCAAGAAAATTACCTTCAGAATGAAGACTGTCGCGCTATATCGAGCACATTGTCTTCACTTTGAAGACTGGCGCGCTATAACGAGCAGATTATCTTCACTAGTAAGACTGGCGCGCTATATCGAGCAGATTGCCTTCACTAGTAAGACTGGCGCGCTATATCGAGCAGATTGTCTTCACTAGTAAGACTGGCGCGCTATATCGAGCAGATTGTCTTCACTAGTAAGACTGGGGCGCTATATCGAGCAGATTGCCTTCACTAGTAAGACTGGCGCGCTATATCGAGCAGATTGCCTTCACTAGTAAGACTGGCGCGCTATATCGAGCAGATTGTCTTCACTAGTAAGACTGGGGCGCTATATCGAGCAGATTATCTTCACTAGTAAGACTGGCGCGCTATATCGAGCAGATTGTCTTCACTAGTAAGACTGGGGCGCTATATCGAGCAGATTATCTTCACTAGTAAGACTGGCACGCTATATCGAGCAGATTGCCTTCACTAGTAAGACTGGCGCGCTATATCGAGCAGATTGTCTTCACTTTGAAGACTGGCGCACTATACCGAGCAGATTGTCTTCACTTTGAAGACTGGCGCGCTATAACGAGCAGATTATCTTCACTAGTAAGACTGGCGCGCTATATCGAGCAGATTGCCTTCACTAGTAAGACTGGCGCGCTATATCGAGCAGATTGTCTTCACTTTGAAGACTGGCGCGCTATATCGAGCAGTTTATCTTCACTATGAAGACTGGCGCGCTATATCGAGCAGGTTATCTTCATTTTGAAGACTGGCGCAATATACCGAGCAGATTGTCTTCACTTTGAAGACTGGCGCGCTATATCGAGCAGATGGTCTTCACTATGAAGACTGGCGCGCTATATCGACCAGATTATCTTCACTATGAAGACTGGCGCGCTATATCGAGCAGATTGCCTTCACTTTGAAGACTGGTGCGCTATATCGAGCAGATTATTTTCACTATGAAGACTGGCGCGCTATATCGAGCAGATTATCTTCACTATGAAGACTGGCGCGCTATATCGAGCAGATTATTTTCACTATTAAGACTGGCGCGCTACATCGAGCAGATTATCTTCACTTTGAAGACTGGCGCGCTATATCGAGCAGATTATCTTCACTTTGAAGACTGGCGCGCTATATCGAGCAGATTATCTTCACTTTGAAGACTGGCGCGCTATATCGAGCAGATTATCTTCATTTTGAAGACTGGCGCGCTATATCGAGCAGATTATCTTCACTAGTAAGACTGGCGCGCTATATCGAGCAGATTATCTTCACTAGTAAGACTGGCGCGCTATATCGAGCAGATTATCTTCACTAGTAAGACTGGCGCGCTATATCGAGCAGATTGTCTTCACTAGTAAGACTGGGGCGCTATATCGAGCAGATTATCTTCACTAGTAAGACTGGCGCGCTATATCGAGCAGATTGTCTTCACTAGTAAGACTGGGGCGCTATATCGAGCAGATTATCTTCACTAGTAAGACTGGCGCATTTTACAGAGCCGAAAATAAACTGCTGCAGCTCTCCGTTCCACTTACAGGGGTTCATTAGTCAAATGTTGATGTACCTAGTATCATGGTCGGATGTTCAAGCCATTTTCAGAAATTCTTTCATCTTGGCTACGCTGCGTGACATTTTAATCGATACAACTCTTAATTTTTTGGGGGAAACAAGCTCAATCGTTGAGATTTTGTAGATAGAAACCAGTACATAGGTTTGCCAAGTCAACCGAAGCCATTTAGACTCCGACGTTCCCGCAACCACTTTGGATATTACTTGAAGTCTGGTGCCCTGCAGCTGTGGCCTCCGCATCCAGACACGCTTGCATGGATGAAAATATTCATTCACATCCAGTCACTGCGAAATTAAACTGTGGATGAACCAAAGATTAGAGCTGTGGATGAACCAATGATTAAATTTATGGACGAACCAAAGACCGAAGTTACTGACGAACAAGACTTGTAGCCCTTGCTGTAGCTTCCGCCCTAAGTGTCCAGTTACGGCCCATAAAAGGGACTTTATGGGTCGGTGCTTCTGCTGTGGTGACCGTAAATCAAAACTTTGAATTTAGAGCTTTGTATCGACCGCTGGTGCTTCGAAAGTCGTCAAGAATCGCAAGGAAAATGCGTCGAAAAAACGCGGTGCTGCAAAAATATTATTTTCGAAAACTGAATATCGTCTGAAACGAAGTTTTAAGATCGTGGACAAGGAAATTTTTGTAGGCAAAGCATCACGCAAAATAAAATATCACAAGAAATATCACCAAATATCGCAAAAAAAGTTGAACGACTAGATTTAATATCAGATCAGTAAAATATCAAAACGATATATAATTTCATAAAAGAATGTCATAACGAAATAAATGTGATAACAAAACAAAATACCACAACACAAAAATCTATCCCAACAAGCCAAAATGTCGCAACAAATATCACATAACATCACAACAAATATCACATAACATCACAACAAACATAACATCACAACAAATATCACATAATATCACAACAAACATAACATCACAACAAATATCATACAAACAACACACAACGCACACACCTTCACGGTGCGCGCGTTGCATGCAGGAGAGAGGCAGTACATTCCATTGTAATTTGCTGCGGCGTAGCGTGTGAGTGTGTGTGTGTGTGTGTGTGTGTGCGTAGCGTGTGTCCAGGTCGTCAAGGCGGATTCTTGTTTCGAATAAAATTATCGCTGAGTGAAATTACTGCTGAGCAAAATCACTGCTGAGCAAAATCACTGCTGAGCAAAATCACTGCTGAGCAAAATCACTGCTGAGCAAAATCACTGATGAGCAAAATCACCGCTGAGCAAAATCACTGCTGGGCAAAATTACCGCTGAACATAGTTACCGCTGAACAAAATTACCGCTGAGCAAATTTCCGCTGAGCAAAATTACCGCTGAGCAAAATTACCGCTGAGCAAAATTACCGCTCACGGTGTCGTGAGCGTGGCGAGTCGAGGCTGTGTTCGTTACGGAAGCCAATGAAATAAATCATTTCTTGACTAGTGGGCGTAGGTGCTCGGCTGACCCGCACGTGTTTACCTCAGTGTTTACCTCAGTGTTTACCTCAGTGTTTACCTCAGTGTTTACCTCAGTGTTTACCTCAGTGTTTACCTCAGTGTTTTCCTCAGTATTTACCTCAGTGTTTACCTCAGTGTTTACCTCAGTGTTCACCTCAGTGTTTGCCTCAGTGTTTGCCTCAGTGTTTACCTCAGTGTTTACCTCAGTGTTCACCTCAGTGTTTACCTCAGTGTTTACCTCTGTGTTTACCTCAGTGTTTACCTCAGTGTTTACCTCAGTGTTTACCTCAGTGTTTACCTCAGTGTTTATCTCAGTGTTTACCTCAATATTCACTTCCGTGTGGTGCCTCTCTTGAATATTTACCTCAATATTCACTTCCGTGTGGTGCCTCTCTTGAATATTTACCTCAATATTCACTTCCGTGTGGTGCCTCTCTTGAATATTTACCTCAATATTCACTTCCGTGTGGTGCCTCTCTTGAATATTTACCTCAATATTCACTTCCGTGTGGTGCCTCTCTTGAATATTTACCTCAATATTCACTTCCGTGTGGTGCCTCTTTTGAATATTTACCTCAATATTTACTTCCGTGTGGTGCCTCTCTTGAATATTTACCTCAATATTCACTTCCGTGTGGTGCCTCTCTTGAATATTTACCTCAATATTTACTTCCGTGTGGTGCCTCTCTTGAATATTTACCTCAATATTTACTTCCGTGTGGTGCCTCTCTTGAATATTTACCTCAATATTTACTTCCGTGTGGTGCCTCTCTTGAATATTTACCTCAATATTCACTTCCGTGTGGTGCCTCTCTTGAATATTTACCTCAATATTTACTTCCGTGTGGTGCCTCTCTTGAATATTTACCTCAATATTCACTTCCGTGTGGTGCCTCTCTTGAATATTTACCTCAATATTCACTTCCGTGTGGTGCCTCTCTTGAATATTTACCTCAATATTTACTTCCGTGTGGTGCCTCTCTTGAATATTTACCTCAATATTCACTTCCGTGTGGTGCCTCTCTTGAATATTTACCTCAATATTCACTTCCGTGTGGTGCCTCTCTTGAATATTTACCTCAATATTTACTTCCGTGTGGTGCCTCTCTTGAATATTTACCTCAATATTCACTTCCGTGTGGTGCCTCTCTTGAATATTTACCTCAATATTCACTTCCGTGTGGTGCCTCTCTTGAATATTTACCTCAATATTCACTTCCGTGTGGTGCCTCTCTTGAATATTTACCTCAATATTCACTTCCGTGTGGTGCCTCTCTTGAATATTTACCTCAATATTCACTTCCGTGTGGTGCCTCTCTTGAATATTTACCTCAATATTCACTTCCGTGTGGTGCCTCTCTTGAATATTTACCTCAATATTTACTTCCGTGTGGTGCCTCTCTTGAATATTTACCTCAATATTTACTTCCGTGTGGTGCCTCTCTTGAATATTTACCTCAATATTTACTTCCGTGTGGTGCCTCTCTTGAATATTTACCTCAATATTCACTTCCGTGTGGTGCCTCTCTTGAATATTTACCTCAATATTTACTTCCGTGTGGTGCCTCTCTTGAATATTTACCTCAATATTCACTTCCGTGTGGTGCCTCTCTTGAATATTTACCTCAATATTTACTTCCGTGTGGTGCCTCTCTTGAATATTTACCTCAATATTCACTTCCGTGTGGTGCCTCTCTTGAATATTTACCTAAATATTTACTTCCGTGTGGTGCCTCTCTTGAATATTTACCTCAATATTCACTTCCGTGTGGTGCCTCTCTTGAATACTTACCTAAATATTTACTTCCGTGTGGTGCCTCTCTTGAATATTTACCTCAATATTCACTTCCGTGTGGTGCCTCTCTTGAATATTTACCTAAATATTTACTTCCGTGTGGTGCCTCTCATGACTAAAGCGCAGTTGGGGCTCGCTTGCTCGCTTGCTTAATCTCTCGGCTGCTAGTGAGTTGTTTGTTTGTGTAATTGCTTGTTTGCATGCTTGTTTGCATGCTTGTTTGCTTGCTTGTTTGCTTGCTTGTTTGCTTGCTTGTTTGCTTGCTTGTTTGCTTGCTTGTTTGCTTGCTTGTTTGCTTGCTTGTTTGCTTGCTTGTTTGCTTGATTGGCTTTTCTGCCTGCCTCTACAATTCTCGTGTCAACCAGCCCAAACTCATCCTAATGACTACATTTTTCAAATTTTATGTTTCTTTAAATGAATTAAATTCATTCGGGTGTTTTATCAATAAAAGAACTCAAAAGACCTAGGATGCTCAATCAAACTTTATATTAGAAAACTGTCCACAAAAACCAAATCATTTCTAGGTACGCTACTAACAAGTTTCCTAACTCAATAAACGCCTTCGTTTGACGGCGAGGGGAACCTTGATTGGTTTAACATCGCCTGCTTCACGAAGCAGTTAATTAAACACTTTATTTGATGTCAAGTGAACAACCAGATCCTGACGCTCGATACGCTTGTCGAACTACTCACTCTGTACGGGAAAAATTTCGAAAAAAATAAGATGAAAAAATATAAAACCGGGTGTGTTGTCTTTATCACAAAAATAGAAGAACCGAGGTATGTTGTAATGTCTTTTCGCGTTCACGTAAGATGCGCGTAAAAGAAAATGACGCATTTGGAGTTTATGCGCGTACCGAACTAGACGTAAGTTTTTATTCCATGTTAACGCAAGCAGAATATCTTTAAAAATGTTGAAGTGCAATAAGCATTTTCTGTCTCGACGTGAAATGTTTCCTTACTTCAACAATTCCATCGTATGAAAAAAATGAAATATTTAAAACATATTCAACACCTTACAAAAACTGCTTTGACTTAAGGAGTACTTGTTGCGATGCTCAGGAATAAATTCTCCGCTAATGAGATCTCACTAGTTCATCTAAGTCTGCGTCTTAAAATAAGCCATTTAATAATACATTTATAATTCAACATTAGGCTTAACTTTTTACCACTCCAAACTACATTGTATTTCTTTCTCATTGTCTTCTTTGAAGGCGAGTGGCGAGTGGCGAGTGGCGAGTGGCGAGTGGCGAGTGGCGAGTGGCGCGTGGCAGTTCCTTCCTCGTTGTGATGTCGGTGACAACCTGATGCCAGTGCCAGTCTGATGGTGGTTGTAATGGTGGTGGTTGTAATGGTGGTGGTTGTAGTTGTTGTGGTTGTAATTGTGGTGGTTGTAATAGTGGTGGTTGTAATGGTGGTGGTTGTAATGGCGTTGGTTGTAATGGTGGTGGTTGTAATGGTGGTGGTTGTAATGGTGGTGGTTGTAATGGTGGTGGTTGTAATGGTGGTGGTTGCAATGGTGGTGGCTGTAATGGTGGTGGTTGTAATGGTGGTGGTTGTAATGGTGATGGTGGTAATGGCGGTAGTGGTGATGGCAGTGGTTGTGATGTTGAGGGCTGTTGTTTGTAAACCCAGCTGTTTTTGATACGATTTTTGGAAAAGTTAACTCGCCTATCTTTGGAAAATACAAGTAATGTGAAGACGAGCGAACTTTGGAAAATACAAGTAATGTGAAGACGAGCGAACTTTGGAAAATACAAGTAATGTGAAGACGAGCGAACTTTGGAAAATACAAGTAATGTGAAGACGAGCGAACTTTGGAAAATACAAGTAATGTGAAGACGAGCGAACTTTGGAAAATACAAGTAATGTGAAGACGAGCGAACTTTGGAAAATACAAGTAATGTGAAGACGAGCGAACTTTGGAAAATACAAGTAATGTGAAGACGAGCGAACTTTGGAAAATACAAGTAATGTGAAGACGAGCGAACTTTGGAAAATACAAGTAATGTGAAGACGAGCGAACTTTGGAAAATACAAGTAATGTGAAGACGAGCGAACTTTGGAAAATACAAGTAATGTGAAGACGAGCGAACTTTGGAAAATACACGTAATGTGAAGACGAGCGAACTTTGGAAAATACACGTAATGTGAAGACGAGCGAACTTTGGAAAATACACGTAATGTGAAGACGAGCGAACTTTGGAAAATACAAGTAATGTGAAGACGAGCGAACTTTGGAAAATACACGTAATGTGAAGACGAGCGAACTTTGGAAAATACACGTAATGTGAAGACGAGCGAACTTTGGAAAATACACGTAATGTGAAGACGAGCGAACTTTGGAAAATACACGTAATGTGAAGACGAGCGAACTTTGGAAAATACACGTAATGTGAAGACGAGCGAACTTTGGAAAATACAAGTAATGTGAAGACGAGCGAACTTTGGAAAATACACGTAATGTGAAGACGAGCGAACTTTGGAAAATACACGTAATGTGAAGACGAGCGAACTTTGGAAAATACAAGTAATGTGAAGACGAGCGAACTTTGGAAAATACACGTAATGTGAAGACGAGCGAACTTTGGAAAATACAAGTAATGTGAAGACGAGCGAACTTTGGAAAATACACGTAATGTGAAGACGAGCGAACTTTGGAAAATACACGTAATGTGAAGACGAGCGAACTTTGGAAAATACACGTAAATGTGAAGACGAGCGAACTTTGGAAAATACAAGTAATGTGAAGACGAGCGAACTTTGGAAAATACAAGTAATGTGAAGACGAGCGAACTTTGGAAAATACAAGTAATGTGAAGATGAGCGAACTTTGGAAAATACAGGTAATGTGAAGACGAGCGAACTTTGGAAAATACAAGTAATGTGAAGACGAGCGAACTTTGGAAAATACAGGTAATGTGAAGACGAGCGAACTTTGGAAAATACAAGTAATGTGAAGACGAGCGAACTTTGGAAAATACAGGTAATGTGAAGACGAGCGAACTTTGGAAAATACAAGTAATGTGAAGACGAGCGAACTTTGGAAAATACAAGTAATGTGAAGACGAGCGAACTTTGGAAAATACAGGTAATGTGATGACGAGCGAACTTTGGAAAATACAAGTAATGTGAAGACGAGCGAACTTTGGAAAATACGAGTAATGTGAAGACGAGCGAACTTTGGAAAATACAAGTAGTGTGAAGACGAGCGAACTTTGGAAAATACAAGTAATGTGAAGACGAGCGAACTTTGGAAAATACAAGTAATGTGAAGACGAGCGAACTTTGGAAAATACAAGTAATGTGAAGACGAGCGAACTTTGGAAAATACAAGTAATGTAAAGACGAGCGAACTTTGGAAAATACAAGTAATGTGAAGACGAGCGAACTTTGGAAAATACAAGTAATGTGAAGACGAGCGAACTTTGGAAAATACAAGTAATGTGAAGACGAGCGAACTTTGGAAAATACAGGTAATGTGAAGACGAGCGAACTTTGGAAAATACAAGTAATGTGAAGACGAGCGAACTTTGGAAAATACAGGTAATGTGAAGACGAGCGAACTTTGGAAAATACAGGTAATGTGAAGACGAGCGAACTTTGGAAAATACAGGTAATGTGAAGACGAGCGAACTTTGGAAAATACAGGTAATGTGAAGACGAGCGAACTTTGGAAAATAAAGGTAATGTGAAGACGAGCGAACTTTGGAAAATACAGGTAATGTGAAGACGAGCGAACTTTGGAAAATACAAGTAATGTGAAGACGAGCGAACTTTGGAAAATACAAGTAATGTGAAGGCGAGCGAACTTTGGAAAATACGAGTAATGTGAAGACGAGCGAACTTTGGAAAATACAAGTAATGTGAAGACGAGCGAACTTTGGAAAATACAAGTAATGTGAAGACGAGCGAACTTTGGAAAATACGAGTAATGTGAAGACGAGCGAACTTTGGAAAATACAAGTAATGTGAAGACGAGCGAACTTTGGAAAATACGAGTAATGTGAAGACGAGCGAACTTTGGAAAATACAAGTAATGTGAAGACGAGCGAACTTTGGAAAATACAAGTAATGTGAAGACGAGCGAACTTTGGAAAATACGAGTAATGTGAAGACGAGCGAACTTTGAAAAATACAGGTAATGTGAAGACGAGCGAACTTTGGAAAATACGAGTAATGTGAAGACGAGCGAACTTTGGAAAATACGAGTAATGTGAAGACGAGCGAACTTTGGAAAATACGAGTAATGTGAAGACGAGCGAACTTTGGAAAATACGAGTAATGTGAAGACGAGCGAACTTTGGAAAATACGAGTAATGTGAAGACGAGCGAACTTTGGAAAATACGAGTAATGTGAAGACGAGCGAACTTTGGAAAATACGAGTAATGTGAAGACGAGCGAACTTTGGAAAATACAAGTAATGTGAAGACGAGCGAACTTTGGAAAATACGAGTAATGTGAAGACGAGCGAACTTTGGAAAATACGAGTAATGTGAAGACGAGCGAACTTTGAAAAATACAGGTAATGTGAAGACGAGCGAACTTTGGAAAATACGAGTAATGTGAAGACGAGCGAACTTTGGAAAATACAGGTAATGTGAAGACGAGCGAACTTTGGAAAATACAAGTAATGTGAAGACGAGCGAACTTTGGAAAATACGAGTAATGTGAAGACGAGCGAACTTTGGAAAATACGAGTAATGTGAAGACGAGCGAACTTTGGAAAATACGAGTAATGTGAAGACGAGCGAACTTTGGAAAATACGAGTAATGTGAAGACGAGCGAACTTTGGAAAATACGAGTAATGTGAAGACGAGCGAACTTTGGAAAATACAAGTAATGTGAAGACGAGCGAACTTTGGAAAATACGAGTAATGTGAAGACGAGCGAACTTTGGAAAATACGAGTAATGTGAAGACGAGCGAACTTTGAAAAATACAGGTAATGTGAAGACGAGCGAACTTTGGAAAATACGAGTAATGTGAAGACGAGCGAACTTTGGAAAATACAGGTAATGTGAAGACGAGCGAACTTTGGAAAATACAAGTAATGTGAAGACGAGCGAACTTTGGAAAATACGAGTAATGTGAAGACGAGCGAACTTTGGAAAATACGAGTAATGTGAAGACGAGCGAACTTTGGAAAATACGAGTAATGTGAAGACGAGCGAACTTTGGAAAATACAAGTAATGTGAAGACGAGCGAACTTTGGAAAATACAAGTAATGTGAAGACGAGCGAACTTTGGAAAATACGAGTAATGTGAAGACGAGCGAACTTTGGAAAATACGAGTAATGTGAAGACGAGCGAACTTTGGAAAATACGAGTAATGTGAAGACGAGCGAACTTTGGAAAATACAAGTAATGTGAAGACGAGCGAACTTTGGAAAATACAAGTAATGTGAAGACGAGCGAACTAGTCCCTGCAGAGATATCAGTTTCACCTAATGAAAGTGAATCGTGAGAGAAAGAAAGAGAGATAGAAAGAAACAACCAATAATGAGAGGAAGGAGAAAATAAGAGAGACAAAAAATAACAAAAGGAAAAAAGAAAGAGAGAAAAGGAGGGAAAGAAAGAAATAAGCAAGATAAAAACACAAAGAAAAAGAAAAAAGGGAAAGCGAAAGCAAGAAAAAATGAAGAGAAAGAATTAATGAGAAAGAGGAGAGAGAAAGAGAGAGATAGAGAGAGTGTAACCGTGAGCTAACACAAGGCAACGAGGTGGTTGTGACGTCATTCATTTGTGTATGAATTCTGCTTGATTAATTTTAAATTGACATCTTTTCATGAAAGTTAATAGCCTGCATTGTGAGGGCCATGTAACGGACGAAGAGAGCTACAGTTGCTGCAAATGTCCGTTACAGCGGCGCTGCAAATGTCCGTTACAGCGGCGCTGCAAATTTCCGTTACAGCGGCGCTGCAAATGTCCGTTACAGCGGTGCTGCAAACGTCCGTAACAGCGGCGCTGGAAATGTCCGTTACAGCGGCTTTGCAAATGTCCGTTACAGCGGCTTTGCAAATGTCCGTTACAGCGGCGCTGCAAATGTCCGTTACAGCGGCGCTGCAAATGTCCGTTACAGCGGCGCTGCAAATGTCCGTTATAGCGGCGCTGCAATTAAGAACCAAATAATGAACATAGGAAACTGTAATGGATGGATATTAGGCCGTTTTTAAAATCAAATTGCGAAAAAAGTTAAAAAAAATGCAAAAAATGTAATAACTAAAACATGAAAATAAGTGAAAACCAAATTACGAAAAAAAGTAAACAACAAAAAACAAAATTAAGCGGACAACAAACAACGAAACTAAGGGAAAGCCAAGTAACGGAAAAAGCGAAACCCAAATAGCGGAAGAAAATATTCCAGTTAATAGATTGACAGCAAGAAAACAAATAACGGTCAAAAAAATTGCTGCCTTCTTCCTGCAATTGCTGCCTTCTTCCTGCAACTGCTGACTTCTTCCTGCAATTGCTGCCTTCTTCCTGCAATTGCTGACTTCTTCCTGTAATTGCTGACTTCTTCCTGCAATTGCTGCCTTCTTCCTACAATTGCTGCCTTCTTCCTGAAATTGCTGCCTTCTTCCTGCAACTGCTGACTTCTTCCTGCAATTGCTGCCTTCTTCCTGCAAATGCTGACTTCTTCCTGCAGTTGCTGACTTCTTCTGCAATTGCTGCCTTCTTCCTGCAAATGCTGACTTCTTCCTGCAGTTGCTGACTTCTTCTGCAATTGCTGCCTTCTTCTTGCAATTGCTGCCTTCTTCCTGCAATTTCTGCTTTCTTCCTGCAATTGCTGCCTTCTTCCTGCAAATGCTGCTTTCTTCCTGCAATTGCTGCCTTCTTCCTACAATTGCTGCCTTCTTCCTGCAATTGCTGACTTCTTCCTGCAATTGCTGCCTTCTTCCTACAATTGCTGACTTCTTCCTGCAATTGCTGACTTCTTCCTGCAAGTGCTGCCTTCTTCCTGCAATTGCTGCCTTCTTCCTACAACTGCTGACTTCTTCCTGCAATTGCTGACTTCTTCCTGCAATTGCTGCATTCTTGCTGCCTTCTTCCTGCAATTGCTACATTCTTGCTGCCTTCTTCCTGCAATTGCTGCATTCTTGCTGCCTTCTTCCTACAATTGCTGCCTTCGCGAAGGCCTCCGTTTGTCAGAAGAAGTCTCCTGACCGCCGCAGATTCCAGACCGAAGTGTGACCGGACTCAAGCTGCAGAAATGAAATGCCAGGCTTTACTTTCGGGCAAATTTGGGGTGCGGTATTTTCAGGCCTACGGCGCCTGTACTTTCGGTGCATTTGCTACGCTTTTTTGTGCGGTGGGTTAAAATTATATACCACGTTCCTCTTAAAATTTAGCTCGATTCCGATTTTTTGAAATAAGGTAAATACATTTTTATTGGAATGTTGTTAATTGCTTTCATTGTGTTATTTTCTAATTATTAAATTTTTTAATTCAGTTTGTGGCCACCGGTGGGACACTAAAGAGACCGAGAACAATGATAAGGTCAAAACTTCATTGTTTTAGTTTTGAGGAATAACCTACTGATGTTTCGCTTCTTGTAAATAAATTGTTTTAAATTGTTTAAATATGAGGGTAGGTAGAGTGAGGGTAGAGATGGGAGGAGGAGAGAAGATGTGAGAGGAAAACCGTAAACTTTTAAATGAACATGTCGAAAATTTTAATTTATCCTAGCGCTTTTTTTTCATAACTCAAAGTTATTGCTTATGAAGCTAAAAAATTAATTTCCTCAGTAAAACAAGTACATTATTGAGCAGCCTTTGACAAAATTTGGACTATTTCACATAATATAAATAAATATTTAACAGGATATGAATGAATATTTCATAGAATACATAGGAATAATTTACAAAACGCCGAGAAATATTTCTCAGAATACGAAGAAATATTGCACAGAACACGAATAAATATTTCACAGAATACGCAGGAATATTTAAGAGAACACGAAGGAAATTCCTCAAAATTCCCGAGCAAATTAAGTTTCAGGAAAAATGAACAAAATCAAAGCGAAACTTTATACAGAGATAGGAGAAGAGAGAAAGAAAAACAAATGAGAGGGAGAGAAGGAGTGAGAGAGAGAGGGAGAGAGAGTCTTGCAGTATCTGCTACCAGAACTGATCGAGCTAAAAGCCGTGTCTCAACTTTGCGCCAACTTTCCGAGGGCGTTTAGCGCCGCCATTATTTGTATCTGCGAGACCTGAAGTATATTGAGGCCATTTTTGTGCCGACCTGCACCACTGACGTCACTTGGGGGGGGTGGAGATGGTGACGCTTGCATCGGGTCGTTGTCTGAACCTGCATGTGGCGTTTTTTGCTATAGTGGTTATTGATTAAATATCTATAAGTTTTATCTTGTTATTTTGTTATTACAACCACCGCCATCACAACCACCGCCATCACAACCACCGCCATCACAACCACCGCCATTACAACCACCGAAATCACAACCACCGCCATTACAACCACCGCCATCACAACCACCGCCATCACATCCACCGCCATCACAACAACCGCCATCACAACCACCGCCATTACAACCACCACCATCACAACCACCACCATCACAACCACCGCCATCACAACCACCGCCATCACAACCACCGCCATTACAACCACCGCCATTACAACCACCGCCCTTACAACCACCGCCACTACAACCACCGCCATCACAACCACCGCCATCACAACCACCGCCATCACAACCACCGCCATCACAACCACCGCCATTAAAACCACCGAAATCACAACCACCGCCATTACAACCACCGCCATCACAACCACCGCCATTACAACCACCGTCATCACAACCACCGTCATCACAACCACCGCCATTACAACCACCACCATTACAACCACCGCCATTACAACCACCGCCATTACAACCACCGTCATCACAACCACCGTCATCACAACCACCGTCATCACAACCACCGTCATCACAACCACCGTCATCACAACCACCGCCATTACAACCACCACCATTACAACCACCGCCATTACAACCACCGCCATTACAACCACCGTCATCACAACCACCGTCATCACAACCACCGCCATTACAACCACCACCATTACAACCACCGCCATTACAACCACCGCCATTACAACCACCGTCATCACAACCACCGTCATCACAACCACCGTCATCACAACCACCGTCATCACAACCACCGTCATCACAACCACCGCCATTACAACCACCACCATTACAACCACCGCCATTACAACCACCGCCATTACAACCACCGCCATTACAACCACCGTCATCACAACCACCGTCATCACAACCACCGTCATCACAACCACCGTCATCACAACCACCGCCATTACAACAACCACCATTACAACCACCACCATTACAACCACCGCCATTACAACCACCGTCATCACAACCACCGTCATCACAACCACCGCCATTACAACCACCACCATTACAACCACCGCCATTACAACCACCGTCATCACAACCACTGCCATTACAACCACCACCATTACAACCACCGTCATCACAACCACCGCCATTACAACCACCACCATTACAACCACCGTCATCACAACCACTGCCATTACAACCACCGCCATTACAACCACCGCCATTACAACCACCACCATTACAACCACCGCCATTACAACCACCGTCATCACAACCCCCACCATTACAACCACCACCATTACAACCACCGTCATCACAACCACCGCCATTACAACCACCGCCATCACAACCACCGCCATTACAACCACCGCCATCACAACCACCACCATTACAACCACCGCCATCACAACCACCGCCATTACAACCACCGCCATCACAACCACCACCATTACAACCACCGCCATCACAACCACCGCCATTACAACCACCGCCATTACAACCACCGCCATCACAACCACCACCATTACAACCACCGCCATCACAACCACCGCCATTACAACCACCGCCATTACAACCACCACCATTACAACCACCGCCATTACAACCACCGTCATCACAACCACCGCCATTACAACCCCCACCATTACAACCACCGCCATCACAACCACCGTCATTACAACCACCGCCATTACAACCACCACCATTACAACCACCACCATCAGACTGGCACTGGCATCAGGTTGTCACCGACATCACAACGAGGAAGGAACTGCCACTCGCCACTCAAGGAAGGAACTGCCACTCGCCACTCGCCACTCAAGGAAGGAACTGCCACTCGCCACTCGCCACTCGCCACTCAACTTCAAAGAAGAAATTGAGAAAGATATTCAACAAAAAATGTAACATTCTACAGCTGAAAAATCACACAAAGCCACTTAGACATGTCACGCACACTGGTCATGCGAGTAATACCACACCAGGAAATACATACCATAACAAGAAATACACACCCTACCAAGAAATACACACCCTACCAAGAAATACACACCCTACCAAGAAATACACACCCAACCAAGAAATACTTACCCTATTAAGAAATACACAACCTGCCAAGAAATACACACCCAACCAAGAAATACACACCCTACCAAGAAATACACACCCAACCAAGAAATACTTACCCTATTAAGAAATACACACCCTGCCAAGAAATACACACCCAACCAAGAAATACACACCCTACCAAGAAATACACACCCAACCAAGAAATACTTACCCTATTAAGAAATACACACCCTGCCAAGAAATACACACCCAACCAAGAAATACACACCCTGCCAAGAAATACACACCCAACCAAGAAATACTTACCCTATTAAGAAATACATACCCTACCAAGAAATACACACCCTACCAAGAAATACACACCCAACCAAGAAATACTTACCCTATTAAGAAATACATACCCTACCAAGAAATACACACCCTACCAAGAAATACACACCCAACCATAAAATACTTACCCTATTAAGAAATACACACCCTGCCAAGAAATACACACCCAACCAAGAAATACTTACCCTATTAAGAAATACATACCCTACGAAGAAATACATACCCTACCAAGAAATACAAACCCTACCAAGAAATACACACCCAACCAAGAAATACATACCCTACGAAGAAATACATACCATACCAAGAAATACCTTTCATACCAAGAAAAACATACCACAACCAATCCTCGTGTTTACCCATGCTTCGTACCACTTTTCTTACCATTATATTCCTGATTTGTTTATTCTTTTGTTATGTTTATTTTTATGCAGGGTGCGGCAGTCAATCCTGCATTTTGAAGAAGGCTCTGAGAAGTAAAAATGCAATATTGACTGCCGCACCCTGCCTCTGTGAGCTGCTCAATGAATCAATATCTTTATTTTGTATTAAGAGCATCGCTTTTTGAAGGACGGGACTGTAAAATCAGTGAAAATAGTATTCGTCAATCATAAAAATAATAATCCATGAAAATAATAGAAGTCATTAATAAAATAAAAATCGATGCAAATAATAGTAACCAATAATAAAAAATTATTAAACGAAAATAATAATAGTCAATAATGAAAAAATAATCAATTCAAAAATAAAATTCAATAATAAAAATTAATAATCAGGTAAAAAATAATAGTCAATAATAAAAATTGATAACCCATGAAAATGATAATAGTCGATATTTAGAATAATAATCAAGAAAATAATAATAAAATCTCTAAAAAATGTTCTTCAAAATATACACCGCTTGAATTTTGTCTTAGAGTTGTGTTCTCATGTAACAAAAAATAAAAGTTTTTCATTGTGTGGAATTCACGAGAATGTAAAGGCAAAACTATCGTAAATAATTATAATTAATAATTATCTTTTTCTTGCTGTTAGAAATTATCTTTTTCTTGCGTTTTTCTTGCTGTCTAAACTATCGAAAATAATTATAATTATAAATAATATTTTAAAATATTTAAGTGCATGTAACTCCAAAACAATGGCTCACTATTATGAGAAATTGACGAGAACGTAAGGGCAAAAAAATATGATATTGTGTGAAATTTACGGTAATACACGGTCAAAGTTATGGTTTAATATTGAAAATAATTTACGATCATGTAACTGCAAAACTATAGCTTGAAATTATAAATAATTCGCCATCATGTACCAGAAAATTCATGGCTTAATAACTACGTAACATTCTGCTTGTTCCTTCCTTAGGAACTTAGTAACTTAAGCGGCCCATAGACGTCCAATTTAATTGTCAATATCATTGACTCAATATATTGATGAAATTTTTTTCGCCCACTAAATCGATTGACGGTCGTCAATCAAGCCCACAGACGATCAATTAAATTGTCAATATTCATTATTGTCAATTATATTAAATATAAAATTGATCGTCTACGGGCCGCTTTAGTCCGTCCGTTACGCTTTTATCGCCTTCATAAAAAAATCAAAAGACCATAGGGGTATCCATGCTACAGCTCGTTTCTATGTCTAAATTTTTTGAAGCAGGTTATGTTGGAATTTTTTCCCGGGTCCTTCTAGGATACGTTCGGCTGGGTAATGATGAAATAGATTTAGATAGATATGCAATAATAGTCTAGGATAGGTTAGGCTAGGACATTAGAACATTAGGTTCAAACAGGTTACGTTGAGATAGGTTAGGCTAGAATAAGTGAGCCTGATAGGTTATGTTAGATTAGCGCAGGTTAGGTTATGTTATGTTAGGATAGGTTATGTTGGGTTAGGATTAGCTAGGTTGGGTAAGGATAGGTTAGCTTGTGTTAGGATAGGTTATGCTAGGTTAGAATGGTTATGTTCGTTTAGGATGGGTAAAATTGGGTTAGGATAAGTTCTCGTTAGTTAGTTAGTTCTGTTATAAGTTATGTCGAGGTAGGATGTTTTTTTTTTCATGTCTACCTCGGTTTCCAATTATATTGTCATTTGAATTTCTTCATTTGATGCTCGTTGTAAATAATTTACAACATGTAACTGCAAAACCATGGCTTAAAATCATATATTTATTCGGTCTGTTTCTTCCTTGGTTAGCTTTTAGTTAGTTACTTAGTTAATTCGTCGGTTACGCAAGCTTAAAATGAAGTTTTTACAGTATTTATCATGGCTACCGAATTCCTTAGTGTAACATTGAAAGATGGTCATCAATTACAGCAAAGATCAACTGCAACAATGTTCTAATAATTCTGGATGCATCGCCATTATTGAAGGAAGACACGAAAAACATTAATTAGAAAATGTTCTAATAATTCTGGATGCATTGCCATTATCGAAGGAAGGCACGAAAAACATTAATTAGAAAATGTTCTAATAATTCTGGATGCATCGCCATTATTGAAGGAAGACACGAAAAACATTAATTAGAAAATGTTCTAATAATTTTGGATGCATCGCCATTATTGAAGGAAGACACGAAAAACATTAATTAGAAAATGTTTTATTAATTCTGGATGCATCGCCATTATTGAAGGAAAACACGAAAAACATTAATTAGAAAATGTTTTATTAATTCTGGATGCATTGCCATTATTGAAGGAAGGCACGAAAAACATTAATTAGAAAATGTTCTAATAATTCTGGATGCATCGCCATCATCGAAGGAAAACACGAAAAACATTAATTAGAAAATGTTTTATTAATTCTGGATGCATCGCCATTATTGAAGGAAAACACGAAAAAAATCAGTCACAAAATGTCTCATTGAATTCTAAGGGCACTGTGAGCTTTACTCCCAGTTGCACGGCCCAATATTTTGGTTGCCTGGCCATTATATCAAAAATACACCGGAAAAATTTGTTACAACAAGGCTTTATTAATTTGAAAGGGAATGCAGAGGCTGCATCGTGAGCAGCGATCGATACCGAGCTGTCTCGGCCGCAGGTGATGCGGGGCGTAGTGCTCCCGTGGACTTCATTAGGGGGAGTGGCGCGCCGGCCACTGACTACTGGCAGCTGGCTACTGGCTACTGGCTACTGGCAGCTAGCTACTGGCTACTGGCTACTGGCTACTGGCTACTGGCTACTGGCTACTGGCTACTGGCTACTGGCTACTGGCTACTGGCTACTGACTACTGGCTACTGGCTACTGGCTACTGACTACTGGCTACTGACTACTGGCTACTGGCTACTGACTACTGGCTACTGGCTACTGGCTACTGGCTACTGGCTACTGGCTACTGGCTACTGGCTACTGGCTACTGACTACTGGCTACTGGCTACTGACTACTGGCTACTGGCTACTGGCTACTGGCTACTGGCTACTGACTACTGACTACTGGCTACTGACTACTGGCTACTGGCTACTGGCTACTGGCTACTGGCTACTGACTACTGGCTACTGGCTACTGGCTACTGGCTACTGGCTACTGACTACTGACTACTGGCTACTGGCTACTGGCTACTGGCTACTGACTACTGGCTACTGACTACTGGCTACTGACTACTGGCTACTGGCTACAGGCTACTGGCTACTGGCTACTGGCTACTGACTACTGGCTACTGGCTACTGGCTACTGGCTACTGACTACTGGCTACTGGCTACTGGCTACTGGCTACTGGCTACTGACTACTGGCTACTGGCTACTGACTACTGGCTACTGGCTACTGGCTACTGGCTACTGGCTACTGACTACTGGCTACTGGCTACTGGCTACTGGCTACTGGCTACTGACTACTGACTACTGGCTACTGGCTACTGGCTACTGGCTACTGACTACTGGCTACTGACTACTGGCTACTGACTAC
This sequence comes from Morinoia aosen, assembly GCA_030386875.1. Classification (NCBI taxonomy): domain Eukaryota; kingdom Metazoa; phylum Arthropoda; class Malacostraca; order Amphipoda; family Talitridae; genus Morinoia; species Morinoia aosen. The sequence goes on from CM059562.1 coordinate 14,948,722, forward strand.
TGGCTACTGGCTACAGGCTACTGGCTACTGGCTACTGGCTACTGACTACTGGCTACTGGCTACTGGCTACTGGCTACTGACTACTGACTACTGGCTACTGGCTACTGGCTACTGGCTACTGACTACTGGCTACTGACTACTGGCTACTGGCTACTGGCTACTGGCTACTGACTACTGGCTACTGGCTACTGGCTACTGGCTACTGGCTACTGGCTACTGGCAATTGGCTACTGGCTACTGGCTACTGGCAACTGGCTACTGGCTACTGACTACTGGCTACTGGCTACTGGATACTGGCTACTGGCTACTGGCAACTGGCTACTGGCTACTGGGTACTGGCTACTGGCAACTGGCTACTGGCTACTGGCTACTGGCTACTGGCTACTGGCTACTGGCTACTGGCTACTGGCTACTGGCTACTGGCAACTGGCAACTGGCTACTGGCTACTGGCTACTGGCAACTGGCTACTGGCAACTGGCTACTGGCTACTGGCTACTGACTACTGGCAACTGGCTACTGGCAGCTAGCTACTGGCTACTGGCTACTGGCAACTGGCTACTGGCTACTGGCTACTGACTACTGGCAACTGGCTATAGGCTACTGGCAACTGGCTACAGGCTACTGGCTACTGGCTACTGGCTACTGGTTACAAGCAGCTGGCTACTGGCAGCTGACTGCTGGCTACTGACAGCCGGCTCCTGGCAGCTGGCTACTGGCTACTGGCTACTGGCTGCTGACTACCTGCTACTGGCTACTGGCTACTGGCTACTGGCTACTGGCTGCTGGCTACTGACAGTAGTTGACGAATTAGACAGACCAGTCCAAAAATACCAGCCACTGTCTGTGTGTTGCAGGCCAAAATATTAATTGAACAACAAAATAATGCTTGATTTAAAGAAAACAGTGGTTTCCTTTGCTTGAATTTCTACAATTAAAATGAAATCATAAGAATTTCCAGAACAAAAAAATTTACCAAAGTTTGTCCGGATTGAATTTTTTTTCTACCAGAATTTCTAGAATTAAAAAAGGTTTTACCAGAATTTTCCGAAGTAAAAAAGCTCGAACTACTTAACAATAAATGAAAACATACATTTGTTCACCTCGTATTCCCATTATAACATTTGCTTGCAAACTTTAATAATAAATAGATATTTAATGGCTTTCTATTGATGCTAAAAACAACCGTTGAAAAGCCTTTAAATTATTGATTTATAACTAATATTGTATAGGGCAGTGTATAAGGAGGTAATTTTATTTTTGACGCGTTACTGGAAGCTGCCCGCGTGTGATGGGGTTGACCTGTCATGTGCGGGGGGAGGGGCTGCACTCAATGAAGCGGTCGGGGTAAACCATCTGTGGCTGTCGGGCCTGACTGTGGGAGGTGGTTGTGCTGGGCTGCTGCTGATCCTGGCAGTTCAGGTGCGGCCAGTGCTGCCTCTCTCGCCTCCTAGTGACTAAGCGTGGTGATTGTGGCCTGCTGTCGGCTACCCTCCCATGAGGAGGATAAGCCTGGTATATGTATGTAACTAACATTGATTGTGACAAACATTGTCTCTGCCAAACATTGACTTTAACAAGAATTAGTTTTGTCAAATACAGATTTTACCCCAAATTGATTTTAACAAACTTGGCGTGGACCCAAGAACTTTTTATATGACTACATAAAGTACTTAAATTTGAATGTTGTTAAATTGTAGATAATTATTATAAATGAGCTACAGTGGAATAACTCACCCAATCTATTGTCGAGCCTCTTCTTCGTTGTAGACAAATTTTACTCATCGTGCTCTGATTAATTCTTTGAATATCATGTAAATCAATTAATCTTCATGGTCCATAATTTGTAGTTAGTCCACCCAACATCATTGTATTTAATTATTGGTTAGGATTAATATATCTTAATAAGTCCTCCTAACGTGCTTTGATTTGATTTATCCTCGTGATTAGCATCCTCTATTTTATTTTATTTCCTTTAAATCTCATTCTCATCATGCATTCTCATTATACATTCTCATTATACATTCTCATTATACATTCTCATTATACATTCTCATTATACATTCTCATTATACATTCTCATTATACATTCTCATTATACATTCTCATTATACATTCTCATTATACATTCTCATTATACATTCTCATTATACATTCTCATTATACATTCTCATTATACATTCTCATTATACATTCTCATTATACATTCTCATTATACATTCTCATTATACATTCTCATTATACATTCTCATTATACATTCTCATTATACATTCTCATTATACATTCTCATTATACATTCTCATTATACATTCTCATTATACATTCTCATTATACATTCTCATTATACATTCTCATTATACATTCTCATTATACATTCTCATTATACATTCTCATTATACATTCTCATTATTTATTCGTATCACACACTTTTCCTTCCAATTTCACAGAGCAATCACGACAAAATCTTAAACAATTTCTGCATCAAATCCTATTCCAAAATTTTCTACATGAACTCCGACTCTAAAATTTCCTACATGAACTCCAACTCCAAAATTTCCTACATGAACTCCTACTCCAAAATTTCCAACATGAACTCCAACTCCAAAATTTCCAACATGAACTCCAACTCCAAAATTTCCTACATGAACTCCTACTCCAAAATTTCCTACATGAACTCCAACTCCAAAATTTCCAACATGAACTCCAACTCCAAAATTTCCAACATGAACTCCAACTCCAAAATTTCCTACATGAACTCCTACTTCAAAATTTCCAACATGAACTCCAACTCCAAAATTTCCAACATGAACTCCAACTCCAAAATTTCCTACATGAACTCCTACTCCAAAATTTCCTACATGAACTCCAACTCCAAAATTTCCAACAGTTTAGTTGGAATCATCTCCTGCCTACATTTCCTACATAAACTCCTTCTCCAAAATTTCCTACATGAACTCCAACTCCAAAATTTCCTACATGAACTCCAACTCCAAAATTTCCTACATGAACTCCAACTCCAAAATTTCCAACATGAACTCAACTCCAAAATTTCCTACATGAACTCCAACTCCAAAATTTCCTACATGAACTCCTACTCCAAAATTTCCTACATGAACTCCAACTCCGAAATTTCCTACATGAACTCCAACTCCAAAATTTCCTACATGAACTCCAACTCCAAAATTTCCTACATGAACTCCAACTCCAAAATTTCCTACATGAACTCCTACTCCAAAATTTCCTACATGAACTCCAACTCCAAAATTTCCTACATGAACTCCGACTCCAAAATTTCCTACATGAACTCCAACTCCAAAATCTCCTACATGAACTCCGACTCCAAAATTTCCTACATGAACTCCAACTCCAAACGTACACAAAACAAGCACTTACATTTACATATGAGGTAACCACTTTAAACATCAAAACTAAAAAGCAAATGCTTCTATTTTCATTTCATTAGGAGCGCATTTTTTTAAAGCAACTACACACCAAAACAAACATCGCCGATCAAACCCAGTCAAAGTTCATCGCCGGAGCATGCATGTTTTTCGCTGCCTAAGGGATTTAATTACTTGGGCTCGTTTATAATGATTCTCGTTTCAAATGTTCGACCAAAAGCAAAAACAACAAAAGGCAAAAATACCTTTTCACGAATTCCAGCCTTTAACGAAACAGGATCAAACTTCGAAAACATCCTGTCCACGAGCTTCAGCATTCAACAAACAAGGTTCAACATCGGTTCGTGACGTAAAATCGGCTTTTCTTCAGTGTTGTGTTGGCTCCATGTTGGCTCGGGAAATTCCTGTCGGCAGAGTGCCAAGCTGATGGTGGTGGAGGGCGGTGCTTCGCCGGCACTTCTGTGGAGGTTATCTGGTACTGATGTACCGGGTCTAGTACTGGTGAGCCTACTTGTACTGGTACTGATGTACCGGGTCTAGTACTGGTGAGCCTACTTGTACTGGTACTGATGTACCGGGTCTAGTACTGGTGAGCCTACTTGTACTGGTACTGATGTACCGGGTCTAGTACTGGTGAGCCTACTTGTACTTGTACTGATATTCCGGGTCTAGTACTGGTGAGCCTACTTGTACTGGTACTGATGTACCGGGTCTAGTACTGGTGAGCCTACTTGTACTTGTACTGATATTCCGGGTCTAGTACTGGTGAGCCTACTTGTACTGGTACTGATGTACCGGGTCTAGTACTGGTGAGCCTACTTGTACTGGTACTGATGTACCGGGTCTAGTACTGGTGAGCCTACTTGTACTGGTACTGATGTACCGGGTCTAGTACTGGTGAGCCTACTTGTACTTGTACTGATATTCCGGGTCTAGTACTGGTGAGCCTACTTGTACTGGTACTGATGTACCGGGTCTAGTACTGGTGAGCCTACTTGTACTTGTACTGATATTCCGGGTCTAGTACTGGTGAGCCTACTTGTACTGGTACTGATGTACCGGGTCTAGTACTGGTGAGCCTACTTGTACTGGTACTGATGTACCGGGTATAGTACTGGTGAGCCTACTTGTACTGGTACTGATGTACCGGGTCTAGTACTGGTGAGCCTACTTTTATTGGTACTGATGTACCGGGTCTAGTACTGGTGAGTTTTCTTGTACTGGTACTGATGTACCGGGTCTAGTACTGGTGAGCCTACTTGTACTGGTACTGATGTACCGGGTCTAGTACTGGTGAGCCTACTTGTACTGGTACTGATGTACCGGGTCTAGTACTGGTGAGCCTACTTGTACTGGTACTGATGTACCGGGTCTAGTACTGGTGAGCCTACTTGTACTGGTACTGATGTACCGGGTATAGTACTGGTGAGCCTACTTGTACTGGTACTGATGTACCGGGTCTAGTACTGGTGAGCCTACTTTTATTGGTACTGATGTACCGGGTCTAGTACTGGTGAGTTTTCTTGTACTGGTACTGATGTACCGGGTCTTGTACTGGTGACCCTTTTTACACTTGTACTGATGTACCGGGTCTAGTACTGGTGACCCTACTTGTACTGGTACTGATGTACCGGGTCTAGTACTGGTGAGCCTACTTGTACTGGTACTGATGTACCGGGTCTAGTACTGGTGAGCCTACTTGTACTTGTACTGATGTACCGGGTCTAGTACTGGTGAGCCTACTTGTACTGGTACTGATGTACCGGGTCTAGTACTGGTGAGCCTACTTGTACTTGTACTGATATTCCGGGTCTAGTACTGGTGAGCCTACTTGTACTGGTACTGATGTACCGGGTCTAGTACTGGTGAGCCTACTTGTACTTGTACTGATATTCCGGGTCTAGTACTGATGAGCCTACTTGTACTGGTACTGATGTACCGGGTCTAGTACTGGTGAGCCTACTTGTACTGGTACTGATGTACCGGGTCTAGTACTGGTGAGCCTACTTGTACTGGTACTGATGTACCGGGTCTAGTACTGGTGAGCCTACTTGTACTGGTACTGATGTACCGGGTCTAGTACTGGTGAGCCTACTTGTACTGGTACTGATGTACCGGGTCTAGTACTGGTGAGCCTACTTGTACTTGTACTGATCTTCCGGGTCTAGTACTGGTGAGCCTACTTGTACTGGTACTGATGTACCGGGTCTAGTACTGGTCAGCCTACTTGTACTGGTACTGATGTACCGGGTCTAGTACTGGTGAGCCTACTTGTACTTGTACTGATATTCCGGGTCTAGTACTGGTGAGCCTACTTGTACTGGTACTGATGTACCGGGTCTAGTACTGGTGAGCCTACTTGTACTGGTACTGATGTACCGGGTCTAGTACTGGTGAGCCTACTTGTACTGGTACTGATGTACCGGGTCTAGTACTGGTGAGCCTACTTTTATTGGTACTGATGTACCGGGTCTAGTACTGGTGAGTTTTCTTGTACTGGTACTGATGTACCGGGTCTTGTACTGGTGACCCTTTTTACACTTGTACTGATGTACCGGGTCTAGTACTGGTGACCCTACTTGTACTGGTACTGATGTACCGGGTCTAGTACTGGTGACCCTACTTGTACTGGTACTGATGTACCGGGTCTAGTACTGGTGAGCCTACTTGTACTGGTACTGATGTACCGGGTCTAGTACTGGTGAGCCTACTTGTACTGGTACGGATGTACCGGGTCTAGGACTGATGAGCCTACTTGTACTGGTACTGATGTACCGGGTCTAGTACTGGTGAGCCTTCTTGTACTGGTACTGATGTACCGGGTCTAGTACTGTGGAGCCTACTTGTACTGGTACTGATGTACCGGGTCTAGTACTGGTGAGCCTACTTGTACTGGTACTGATGTACCGGATCTAGTACTGGTGAGCCTACTTGTACTGGTACTGATGTACCGGGTCTAGTACTGGTGAGCCTACTTGTACTGGTACTGATGTACCGGGTCTAGTACTGTTGAGCCTAGTTGTACTGGTACTAATGTACCGGGTCTAGTACTGGTGACCCTACTTGTACTGGTACTGATGTACCGGGTCTAGTACTGGTGAGCCTACTTGTACTGGCAACTGATGTACCGGGCCTAGTGCTGGTGAGCCTACTTGTACTGGTACTGATGTACAGTGTCTAGTACTGGTGAGCCTACTTGTACTGGTACTGATGTACCGGGTATAGTACTGGTACTGATGTACCAGGTCTCGTGCTGGTGAGCCTACTTGTACTGGTACTGATGAACCGGGTCTCGTGCTGGTGAGCCTACTTGTACTGGTACTGATGTACCGGGTTTAGTACTGGTGAGCCTACTTGTACTGGTACTGATGTATCGGGTCTAGTACTGGTGAGCCTACTTGTACTGGTACTGATGTACCGGGTCTAGTACTGGTACTGATGTACCAGGTCTCGTGCTGGTGAGCCTACTTGTACTGGTACTGATGTACCGGGTCTAGTACTGGTGAGCCTACTTGTACTGGTACTGATGTACCGGGACTCGTTCTGGTAAACCTACTAGTACAAATATTCAGGGTCTCGTACTAGTGAACCGGCTAGTTGAGTACTGACTGGATCCTACCAGGGACTAGTTCACTTGATGTCAATACCATCCCTAATCTCTCACTACTCTACTTAGTCTATCACTACTCTACCTAGTCTGTCACTGCTCTACCTAGTCTGCCACTACTCTATCTAGTCTGCCACTACTCTACCTAGTCTGCCACTGCTCTACCTAGTCTGCCACTGCTCTACCTAGTCTGTCACTGCTCTACCTAGTCTGCCACTGCTCTACCTAGTCTGCCACTGCTCTACCTAGTCTGCCACTACTCTACCTAGTCTGCCACTGCTCTACCTAGTCTGCCACTGCTCTACCTAGTCTGCCACTGCTCTACCTAGTCTGCCACTGCTCTACCTAGTCTGCCACTGCTCTACCTAGTCTGCCACTGCTCTACCTAGTCTGCCACTGCTCTACCTAGTCTGCCACTGCTCTACCTAGTCTGCCACTGCTCTACCTAGTCTGCCACTGCTCTACCTAGTCTGCCACTGCTCTACCTAGTCTGCCACTGCTCTACCTAGTCTGCCACTGCTCTACCTAGTCTGCCACTGCTCTACCTAGTCTGTCACTGCTCTATCTAGTTTGTCACTACTCTACCTATTCTATCACTACTCTACCTAAACTACTAGTGCTATCTGAATAATATACTAGTTTTTATACATTCCTTGTTTGTTTTCATCTCCTGCTTCTGTACTCATCTCCTGCCTCTGTATTCATCTCCTGCCTCTGTACTCATCTCCTGCCTCTGCATTCATCTCCTGCCTCTGTATTCATCTCCTGCCTCTGTATTCATCTCCTGCCTCTGTATTCATCTCCTGCCTCTGTATTCATCTCTTGCCTCTGTATTCATCTCCTGCCTCTGTATTCATCTCCTGCCTCTGTATTCATCTCCTGCCTCTGTATTCATCTCCTGCCTCTGCATTCATCTCCTGCCTCTGCATTCATCTCCTGCCTCTGTATTCATCTCCTGCCTCTGTATTCATCTCTTGCCTCTGCATTCATCTCCTGCCTCTGTATTCATCTCCTGCCTCTGTATTCATCTCCTGCCTCTGTATTCATCTCCTGCCTCTGCATTCATCTCCTGCCTCTGTATTCATCTCCTGCCTCTGTATTCATCTCCTGCCTCTGCATTCATCTCCTGCCTCTGTATTCATCTCCTGCCTCTGTACTCATCTCCTGCCTCTGTATTCATCTCCTGCCTCTGCATTCATCTCCTGCCTTTGTATTCATCTCCTGCCTCTGTATTCATCTCCTACCTCTGTATTCATCTCCTGCCTCTGTATTCATCTCCTGCCTCTGTATTCATCTCCTGCCTCTGTATTCATCTCCTGCCTCTGTACTCATCTCCTGCCTCTGTATTCATCTCCTGCCTCTGCATTCATCTCCTGCCTCTGTATTCATCTCCTGCCTCTGTATTCATCTCCTGCCTCTGTACTCATCTCCTGCCTCTGTATTCATCTCCTGCCTCTGCATTCATCTCCTGCCTCTGTACTCATCTCCTGCTTCTGTATTCATCTCCTGCCTCTGCATTCATCTCCTGCCTCTGTATTCATCTCCTGCCTCTGTATTCATCTCCTGCCTCTGTACTCATCTCCTGCCTCTGTATTCATCTCCTGCCTCTGTACTCATCTCCTGCCTCTGTATTCATCTCCTGCCTCTGTATTCATCTCCTGCCTCTGTACTCATCTCCTGCCTCTGTACTCATCTCCTGCCTCTGTATTCATCTCCTGCCTCTGTATTCATCTCCTGCCTCTGTATTCATCTCCTGCCTCTGTATTCATCTCCTGCCTCTGTATTCATCTCCTGCCTCTGTACTCATCTCCTGCCTCTGTATTCATCTCCTGCCTCTGTATTCATCTCCTGCCTCTGTATTCATCTCCTGCCTCTGTACTCATCTCCTGCCTCTGTATTCATCTCCTGCCTCTGTATTCATCTCCTGCCTCTGTATTCATCTCCTGCCTCTGTATTCATCTCCTGCCTCTGTATTCATCTCCTGCCTCTGTATTCATCTCCTGCCTCTGTACTCATCTCCTGCCTCTGTACTCATCTCCTGCCTCTGTATTCATCTCCTGCCTCTGTATTCATCTCCTGCCTCTGTACTCATCTCCTGCCTCTGTATTCATCTCCTGCCTCTGTATTCATCTCCTGCCTCTGTATTCATCTCCTGCCTCTGTACTCATCTCCTGCCTCTGTATTCATCTCCTGCCTCTGTATTCATCTCCTGCCTCTGTACTCATCTCCTGCCTCTGTATTCATCTCCTGCCTCTGCATTCATCTCCTGCCTCTGTATTCATCTCCTGCCTCTGTATTCATCTCCTGCCTCTGTACTCATCTCCTGCCTCTGTACTCATCTCCTGCCTCTGTATTCATCTCCTGCCTCTGTATTCATCTCCTGCCTCTGTATTCATCTCCTGCCTCTGTATTCATCTCCTGCCTCTGTATTCATCTCCTGCCTCTGCATTCATCTCCTGCCTCTGTATTCATCTCCTGCCTCTGTATTCATCTCCTGCCTCTGTATTCATCTCCTGCCTCTGTATTCATCTCCTGCCTCTGTATTCATCTCCTGCCTCTGTATTCATCTCCTGCCTCTGTATTCATCTCCTGCCTCTGTATTCATCTCCTGCCTCTGTATTCATCTCCTGCCTCTGCATTCATCTCCTGCCTCTGTATTCATCTCCTGCCTCTGTATTCATCTCCTGCCTCTGTATTCATCTCCTGCCTCTGTACTCATCTCCTGCCTCTGTATTCATCTCCTGCCTCTGCATTCATCTCCTGCCTCTGTATTCATCTCCTGCCTCTGTATTCATCTCTTGCCTCTGCATTCATCTCCTGCCTCTGTGTTCATCTCCTGCCTCTGTATTCATCTCCTGCCTCTGTATTCATCTCCTGCCTCTGTATTCATCTCCTGCCTCTGTATTCATCTCCTGCCTCTGTACTCATCTCCTGCCTCTGTATTCATCTCCTGCCTCTGCATTCATCTCCTGCCTCTGTATTCATCTCCTGCCTCTGTATTCATCTCCTGCCTCTGTACTCATCTCCTGCCTCTGTACTCATCTCCTGCCTCTGTATTCATCTCCTGCCTCTGTATTCATCTCCTGCCTCTGTACTCATCTCCTGCCTCTGTATTCATCTCCTGCCTCTGCATTCATCTCCTGCCTCTGTATTCATCTCCTGCCTCTGTATTCATCTCTTGCCTCTGCATTCATCTCCTGCCTCTGTGTTCATCTCCTGCCTCTGTATTCATCTCCTGCCTCTGTATTCATCTCCTGCCTCTGTATTCATCTCCTGCCTCTGTATTCATCTCCTGCCTCTGTATTCATCTCCTGCCTCTGCATTCATCTCCTGCCTCTGTATTCATCTCCTGCCTCTGTATTCATCTCCTGCCTCTGTATTCATCTCTTGCCTCTGTATTCATCTCCTGCCTCTGTATTCATCTCCTGCCTCTGTATTCATCTCTTGCCTCTGTATTCATCTCCTGCCTCTGTATTCATCTCCTGCCTCTGTATTCATCTCCTGCCTCTGTATTCATCTCTTGCCTCTGTATTCATCTCCTGCCTCTGTATTCATCTCCTGCCTCTGTATTCATCTCTTACCTCTGTATTCATCTCCTGCCTCTGTATTCATCTCCTGCCTCTGCATTCATCTCCTGCCTCTGTATTCATCTCCTGCCTCTGTATTCATCTCCTGCCTCTGTATTCATCTCCTGCCTCTGTATTCATCTCTTGCCTCTGTATTCATCTCCTGCCTCTGCGTTCATCTCCTGCCTCTGTATTCATCTCCTGCCTCTGTATTCATCTCTTGCCTCTGTATTCATCTCCTGCCTCTGTATTCATCTCCTGCTTCTGTATTCATCTCTTGCCTCTGTATTCATCTCCTGCCTCTGTATTCATCTCCTGCCTCTGTATTCATCTCTTGCCTCTGTATTCATCTCTTGCCTCTGTATTCATCTCCTGCCTCTGCATTCATCTCCTGCCTCTGTATTCATCTCCTGCCTCTGTATTCATCTCTTGCCTCTGTATTCATCTCCTGCCTCTGTATTCATCTCCTGCCTCTGTATTCATCTCTTGCCTCTGTATTCATCTCCTGCCTCTGTATTCATCTCCTGCCTCTGTATTCATCTCCTGCCTCTGTATTCATCTCTTGCCTCTGTATTCATCTCCTGCCTCTGTATTCATCTCCTGCCTCTGTATTCATCTCTTGCCTCTGTATTCATCTCCTGCCTCTGCATTCATCTCCTGCCTCTGTATTCATCTCTTGCCTCTGTATTCATCTCCTGCCTCTGTATTCATCTCCTGCCTCTGTATTCATCTCTTGCCTCTGTATTCATCTCTTGCCTCTGTATTCATCTCCTGCCTCTGCATACATCTCCTGCCTCTGTATTCATCTCCTGCCTCTGTATTCATCTCTTGCCTCTGTATTCATCTCCTGCCTCTGTATTCATCTCCTGCCTCTGTATTCATCTCTTGCCTCTGTATTCATCTCCTGCCTCTGTATTCATCTCCTGCCTCTGTATTCATCTCCTGCCTCTGTATTCATCTCTTGCCTCTGTATTCATCTCCTGCCTCTGTATTCATCTCCTGCCTCTGGATTCATCTCTTGCCTCTGTATTCATCTCCTGCCTCTGCATTCATCTCCTGCCTCTGTATTCACCTCCTGCCTCTGTATTCATCTCTTGCCTCTGTATTCATCTCCTGCCTCTGTATTCATCTCCTGCCTCTGTATTCATCTCTTGCCTCTGTATTCATCTCCTGCCTCTGTATTCATCTCCTACCTCTGTATTCATCTCCTGCCTCTGTATTCATCTCTTGCCTCCGTATTCATCTCCTGCCTCGGTATTCATCTCCTGCCTCTGTATTCATCTCCTGCCTCTGTATTCATCTCCTGCCTCTGCATTCATCTCCTGCCTCTGCATTCATCTCCTGCCTCTGTATTCATCTCCTGCCTCTGTATTCATCTCCTGCCTCTGTATTCATCTCCTGCCTCTGCATTCATCTCCTGCCTCTGCATTCATCTCCTGCCTCTGCATTCATCTCCTGCCTCTGCATTCATCTCCTGCCTCTGTATTCATCTCCTGCCTCTGTATTCATCTCCTGCCTCTGTATTCATCTCCTGCCTCTGCATTCATCTCCTGCCTCTGCATTCATCTCCTGCCTCTGCATTCATCTCTTGCCTCTGCATTCATCTCCTGCCTCTGTATTCATCCTCACGTGGAAAGCAGTTCAGTTTCAACAAAAATTCAGCACTCGAATTAAAGCAACACCGTTTCTCTATTTATGGAGTCAGACCTTTTCTTAATGTCTCGAGTTTAGTGGGCTTCAGTAATTCAAATGTTTGAAGTTAAAACTCCAGCTTCGTGAATGCAGGTTTTGAGAATTTTTCACGGCGGTGTTTGGGCTGGCGTGGAGGAATTGAAGCATGAGCTTTGAAAACATAGAATTTGAAGGCCGTAGTATTGCTGGAGTCTGTAATCTTTTGGAGTCTATAATGTTTTGGTAAACGTAATATTTTGAAATCTGTAACATTTTGGTGAACGTAATATTTTGGAGTCTATAATGTTTTGGTAAACGTAATATTTTGAAATCTGTAACATTTTGGTGAACGTAATATTTTGGAGTCTATAATGTTTTGGTAAACGTTATATTTTGAAATCTGTAACATTTTGGTGAACGTAATATTTTGGAGTCTATAATGTTTTGGTAAACGTTATATTTTGAAATCTGTAACATTTTGGTGAACGTAATATTTTGGAGTCTATAATGTTTTGGAGAATACATTATTTTGGAGTCAATAATATTAGGAAGTCTATGGTATTATTGAAGTCTACAATATTTTGGATTATCCAATATTTTTTATCGTATCTTCACTTTCATATCACCGCGGAAACAAAACACCATACATCTATTAGCGCTTTTTTTACTGAAGAAGGAACAAGTTAAAGCTAGTAACAGAATTCTTTTACACAACGCTGTTTTCTTACAACGCAAGCACGCTTGAATATACACATCTATAATCGGCGGTTTGGTTTCTCTTCTGTGTATTTATACCATTTAAACCATTTAAACAATTTTTAAAAGATTTAAACCATTTAAACAATTTTTAAACGATTCAAATCATTTAAACCATTTAAACCATTTAAAGCATTCAAACCATTTAAACCATTTTGAAACCATTTAAACCATTTAAACTGTTTAAACAATTATTTGAACCATTTAAACCATTTAAATCATTTTGAAACCATTAAAACCATTTAAACTATTTAAACCATTATTTGAACCATTTCAGCTGAATGCCCCAACCAAAATGTAAACGTATAAAAGACATTGCACTCTGTTCTGACTGTCAAGGTGAGGCATCAGCTGTAGCCAAACAGCTGCTGTTAAACAGCTGCAGCCAGATAGCTGTAGCCAAAGAGCTGCTGTTAAACAGCTGCAGCCACACAGCTGCAGCCATATAGTTGCTGTTAAATAGTTGTAGCCAAACAGGTGTTGTTAAACAGCTGCAGCCAGATAGCTGCAGCCAAACATCTGCTGTGAAACAGCTGCAGCTAAACAGTTGCAGCCAAACAGCTGCTGTGAAACAGATACAGCCACACAGCCGTTGAAAAAGAGATTAAGTTAGGCAACGACTGCTAGACAGCTACAGCTGAATAACTGGTACCAGTCGTTATTTAGAAACATTCCTTTGAACATCCGACTCAACATCCATTTGAACATCCCACTCAACATCCAATTAAAACATCCCACTCCACATACATTTAAACATCCCACTCAAAATCCATTTAAACATCCCATTCAACATCCATTTGAACATCCCACTCAACATCCATTTGAACATCCCACTCAACATCCATTTGAACATCCCATTCAACATCCATTTGAACATCCCACTCAACATCCATTTAAACATCCCACTCAACATCCATTTGAACATCCCACTCAACATCCATTCAAACATCCCACTCAACATCCATTTAAACATCCCACTCAACATTCATTTGAACATCCCACTCAACATCCATTTAAACACCCCACTCAACATTCATTTGAACATCCCACTCAACATTCATTTGAACATCCCACTCAACATCCATTTGAACATCCCACTCAACATTCATTTGAACATCCCACTCAACATCCATTTGAACATCCCACTCAACATAAACGAAAACCCAAAGCAGGGCAACGGTTCTTTTTTCCTTTTTTCATCTACATATGATATTCGTTTTTCGGATCTAAGCCATTTGTTTGGGCGGCCGAAAACATTGACCTATAAATTGAATTCTTCCTACTCAATATCAGGGACTTAAAAACGGCTTGTCACTGTTGTCGCCCTATTGGTTCTGTGTAGCGATCCTCGTGCCTTTTTGTTGTGAATAGCGTTCATTTTGTGATAATAACGCGTCTGTGTCGTGTGTTGTTGCTTAATGATATTGGTTGGTGTTGGCAGCGTGTGTTGTTGCTTAATGATATTGGTTGGTGTTGGCAGCGTGTGTTGTTGCTTAATGATATTGGTTGGTGTTGGCAGCGTGTGTTGTTGCTTAATGACATTGGTTGGTGTTGGCAGCGTGTGTTGTTGCTTAATGATATTGGTTGGTGTTGGCCGCGTGTGTTGTTGCTTAATGATATTGGTTGGTGTTGGCAGCGTGTGTTGTTGCTTAATGATATTGGTTGGTGTTGCAGCGCGTGTTGTTGCTTAATGATATTGGTTGGTGTTGGCAGCATGTGTTGTTGCTTAATGATATTGGTTGGTGTTGGCAGCGTGTGTTGTTGCTTAATGATATTGGTTGGTGTTGCAGCGTGTGTTGTTGCTTAATGATATTGGTTGGTGTTGGCAGCGTGTGTTGTTGCTTAATGATATTGGTTGGTGTTGGCAGCGTGTGTTGTTGCTTAATGATATTGGTTGGTGTTGGCAGCGTGTGTTGTTGCTTAATGATATTGGTTGGTGTTGGCCGCGTGTGTTGTTGCTTAATGACATTGGTTGGTGTTGGCAGCGTGTGTTGTTGCTTAATGACATTGGTTGGTGTTGGCAGCGTGTGTTGTTGCTTAATGATATTGGTTGGTGTTGGCAGCGTGTGTTGTTGCTTAATGATATTGGTTGGTGTTGGCAGCGTGTGTTGTTGCTTAATGATATTGGTTGGTGTTGCAGCGTGTGTTGTTGCTTAATGATATTGGTTGGTGTTGCAGCGTGTGTTGTTGCTTAATGATATTGGTTGGTGTTGCAGCGTGTGTTGTTGCTTAATGATATTGGTTGGTGTTGGCAGCGTGTGTTGTTGCTTAATGATATTGGTTGGTGTTGCAGCGTGTGTTGTTGCTTAATGATATTGGTTGGTGTTGGCAGCATGTGTTGTTGCTTAATGATATTGGTTGGTGTTGCAGCGCGTGTTGTTGCTTAATGATATTGGTTGGTGTTGGCAGCGTGTGTTGTTGCTTAATGATATTGGTTGGTGTTGCAGCGCGTGTTGTTGCTTAATGATATTGGTTGGTGTTGGCAGCATGTGTTGTTGCTTAATGATATTGGTTGGTGTTGCAGCGCGTGTTGTTGCTTAATGATATTGGTTGGTGTTGCAGCGCGTGTTGTTGCTTAATGATATTGGTTGGTGTTGGCAGCGTGTGTTGTTGCTTAATGATATTGGTTGGTGTTGGCAGCGTGTGTTGTTGCTTAGTGATATTGGTTGGTGTTGCAGCGTGTGTTGTTGCTTAGTGATATTGGTTGGTGTTGGCAGCGTGTGTTGTTGCTTAATGATATTGGTTGGTGTTGGCAGCGTGTGTTGTTGCTTAATGATATTGGTTGGTGTTGGCAGCGTGTGTTGTTGCTTAATGATATTGGTTGGTGTTGGCAGCGTGTGTTGTTGCTTAATGATATTGGTTGGTGTTGGCAGCGTGTGTTGTTGCTTAATGATATTGGTTGGTGTTGGCAGCGTGTGTTGTTGCTTAATGATATTGGTTGGTGTTGGCAGCGTGTGTTGTTGCTTAGTGATATTGGTTGGTGTTGGTAGCGTGTGTTGTTGCTTAATGATATTGGTTGGTGTTGGCAGCGTGTGTTGTTGCTTAATGATATTGGTTGGTGTTGGCAGCGTGTGTTGTTGCTTAATGATATTGGTTGGTGTTGGCAGCGTGTGTTGTTGCTTAATGATATTGGTTGGTGTTGGCAGCGTGTGTTGTTGCTTAATGATATTGGTTGGTGTTGGCAGCGTGTGTTGTTGCTTAGTGATATTGGTTGGTGTTGGCAGCGTGTGTTGTTGCTTAATGATATTGGTTGGTGTTGGCAGCGTGTGTTGTTGCTTAATGATATTGGTTGGTGTTGGCAGCGTGTGTTGTTGCTTAATGATATTGGTTGGTGTTGGCAGCGTGTGTTGTTGCTTAATGATATTGGTTGGTGTTGGCAGCGTGTGTTGTTGCTTAGTGATATTGGTTGGTGTTGGCAGCGTGTGTTGTTGCTTAATGATATTGGTTGGTGTTGGCAGCGTGTGTTGTTGCTTAGTGATATTGTTTGGTGTTGGTAGCGTGTGTTGTTGCTTAGTGATTTTTGTGGGTGTTGGCAGCGTGTGTTGTTGCTTAGTGATATTGGTTGGTGTTGGCAGCGTGTGTTGTTGCTTAGTGATATTGGTGGGTGTTGGCAGCGTGTGTTGTTGCTTAGTGATATTGGTGGGTGTTGGCAGCGTGTGTTGTTGCTTAGTGATATTGGTGGGTGTTGGCAGCGTGTGTTGTTGCTTAGTGATATTGGTTGGTGTTGGCAGCGTGTGTTGTTGCTTAGTGATATTGGTGGGTGTTGGCAGCGTGTGTTGTTGCTTAGTGATATTGGTGGGTGTTGGCAGCGTGTGTTGTTGCTTAGTGATATTGGTGGGTGTTGGCAGCGTGTGTTGTTGCTTAGTGATATTGGTGGGTGTTGGCAGCGTGTGTTGTTGCTTAGTGATATTGGTTGGTGTTGCAGCGCGTGTTGTTGCTTAATGATATTGGTTGGTGTTGGCAGCGTGTGTTGTTGCTTAGTGATATTGGTTGGTGTTGCAGCGTGTGTAGTTGCTTAGTGATATTGGTTGGTGTTGCAGCGTGTGTTGTTGGTTAGTGATATTGGTTGGTGTTGCAGCGTGTGTTGTTGCTTAGTGATATTGGTTGGTGTTGCAGCGTGTGTTGTTGCTTAGTGATATTGGTTGGTGTTGCAGCGTTTGTTGTTGCTTAATGATATTGGTTGGTGTTGGCAGCGTGTGTTGTTGCTTATTGATATTGGTTGGTGTTGGCCGCGTGTGTTGTTGCTTTGTGATATTGGTTGGTGTTGGCAGCGTGTGTTGTTGCTTAGTGATATTGGTTGGTGTTGCAGCGTGTGTTGTTGCTTAGTGATATTGGTTGGTGTTGCAGCGTGTGTTGTTGCTTAGTGATATTAGTTGGTGTTGGCAGCGTGTGTTGTTGCTTATTGATATTGGTTGGTGTTGGCCGCGTGTGTTGTTGCTTAATGACATTGGTTGGTGTTGGCCGCGTGGGTTGTTGCTTAGTGATATTGGTTGGTGTTGGCAGCGTGTGTTGTTGCTTAGTGATATTGGTTGGTGTTGGCAGCGTGTGTTGTTGCTTAGTGATATTGGTTGGTGTTGCAGCGCGTGTTGTTGCTTAGTGATATTGGTTGGTGTTGGCAGCGTGTGTTGTTGCTTAGTGATATTGGTTGGTGTTGCAGCGTGTGTTGTTGCTTAGTGATATTGGTTGGTGTTGGCAGCGTGTGTTGTTGCTTAATGATATTGGTTGGTGTTGGCCTCGTGTGTTGTTGCTTAATAATATTGGCAGTCTGTTTGCTTAATAATATTGGCAGTCTGGCTGCTTAATAATATTGGCAGTCTGGTTGCTTAATAATATTGGCAGTCTGGCTGCTTAATAATATTGGCAGTCTTGTTGCTTAATAATATTGGCAGTCTTGTTGCCTAATAATATTGGCAGTCTTGTTGCTTAATAATATTGGCAGTCTGGCTGCTTAATAATATTGGCAGTCTTGTTGCTTAATAATATTGGCAGTCTGGTTGCTTAATAATATTGGCAGTCTGGTTGCTTAATAATATTGGCAGTCTGTTTGCTTAATAATATTGGCAGTCTGGTTGCTTAATAATATTGGCAGTCTGGTTGCTTGATAATATTGGCAGTCTGTTTGCTTAATAATATTGGCAGTCTGGTTGCTTAATAATATTGGCAGTCTGGTTGCTTAATAATATTGGCAGTCTGTTTGCTTAATAATATTGGCAGTCTGGTTGCTTAATAATATTGGCAGTCTGGTTGCTTAATAATATTGGCAGTCTGTTTGCTTAATAATATTGGCAGTCTGGTTGCTTAATAATATTGGCAGTCTGGTTGCTTAATAATATTGGCAGTCTGTTTGCTTAATAATATTGGCAGTCTGGTTGCTTAATAATATTGGCAGTCTGGTTGCTTAATAATATTGGCAGTCTGGTTGCTTAATAATATTGGCAGTCTGTTTGCTTAATAATATTGGCAGTCTGGTTGCTTAATAATATTGGCAGTCTGTTTGCTTAATAATATTGGCAGTCTGGTTGCTTAATAATATTGGCAGTCTGTTTGCTTAATAATATTGGCAGTCTGGCTGCTTAATAATATTGGCAGTCTGTTTGCTTAATAATATTGGCAGTCTGGTTGCTTAATAATATTGGCAGTCTGTTTGCTTAATAATATTGGCAGTCTGGTTGCTTAATAATATTGGCAGTCTGGTTGCTTAATAATATTGGCAGTCTGTTTGCTTAATAATATTGGCAGTCTGGTTGCTTAATAATATTGGCAGTCTGTTTGCTTAATAATATTGGCAGTCTGGCTGCCTAATAATATTGGCAGTCTGTTTGCTTAATAATATTGGCAGTCTGGTTGCTTAATAATATTGGCAGTCTGTTTGCTTAATAATATTGGCAGTCTGGTTGCTTAATAATATTGGCAGTCTGGTTGCTTAATAATATTGGCAGTCTGTTTGCTTAATAATATTGGCAGTCTGGTTGCTTAATAATATTGGCAGTCTGGTTGCTTAATAATATTGGCAGTCTGGTTGCTGTTGTGGGAATGATCAATAAAAGCTGCCACACGTGTTGAAATTTTGTACTATTTATACAGTCATATTGCTAATATTAAAAAATTAGATTTCGATGAGAAAAATGGTATCCGTGAATGCATGTATACATTTTTTATCGAAATCGAACTTGTTATCGGGCACCCTGCATAGCAACTGTTCTTTTACAGTAGATATATCATATTATTGATGTACAAAGTCAGTGTAAGAATATATCGAAAGCACCTTGCGTAGTTTTTGTTCTTATGGATATGAGATGTTACTGTCATGTAAAGTCGGTGTAAGATTATCGATGACACCTCGCATTTCACTTGTTCTTTAGCTCTAAGCTCCGCAAGACGATGCTCCTTGTCATACGTAACGACTTCCGAACAAAAAATAACATTAAGGAAAAGGAGACTTAAGGGCCATTATCATTTGTCTACGTCGGGAATGATTACTTGTCATGCTTGGTTGGAAGTTCCGTGTGAATACTTGGAGGTGGAGAGAGAACGGATTTTATTTAAATTACTTGTTATTACTTAGAGGTGGAGAGAGCGGACAGTTTATTTAAATTAAATATAAATACACGAGGGAAGAGAGAGAGAGGGCAGTTCATTTAAATTAAATATAAATACACGAGGGAAGAGAGAGAGCGGACAGTTTATTTAGGTTAAATATAAATACACGAGGGAAGAGAGAGAGAGGGCAGTTTATTTAAATTAAATATAAATACACGAGGGAAGAGAGAGAGAGGGCAGTTTATTTAAATTAAATATAAATACACGAGGGAAAAGAGAGAGAGGGCAGTTCATTTAAATTAAATATAAATACACGAGGGAAGAGAGAGAGAGGGCAGTTTATTTAAATTAAATATAAATATACGGGGGAAGAGAGAGAGAGGGCAGTTCATTTAAATTAAATATAAATACACGAGGGAAGAGAGAGAGAGGGCAGTTCATTTAAATTAAATATAAATACACGAGGGAAGAGAGAGAGAGGGGGCAGTTTATTTAAATTAAATATAAATTTACGGGGGAAGAGAGAGAGGGTTTTTATTTAAATTAAATATAAATATACGGGGGAAGAGAGAGAGGGCTTTTTATTTAAATTACATATTAATACTCAGAGGTGGAAAGAGTGGTTATTTTATTTAAATTACATATAATTACTTTTGGTTGGAGAGAGACGATATTTAATTTACATGAACTAATTTACGTACACTAATATACTTCCGAGGACGTATTAACATAGCCGGAAATGTAACTTTTACCATCGTAATTTAAACAAATTGGCTCAAGGCTTCGTTAGAGATCCCATCTTATGGGTCGCTCTTTATTTGCATGTTTTATAAGGCAGAGACACGCCATCTTCTTTTGCCTCGTGTATTTGCGGTGTGTTGATGCATCCTGTGTCTGTTAATACACTTTATTAATGTTTCTTGTATTTGAACCCGGCCTTACTGGTGTGTTGATGTATCTTGTGTCTGTTAATAAACATTATTAATGTTTCTTGTATTTGAACCCTGCCTTACTATTATAGTGTGTTGATGTGTTCTGCGTTAGTTAATACACATAATTAATGCTTTTTGTGTTTTAAACTCTGCTTTACTTTCACGTTTTTTAGGTAATGAAAACTGATATGATGCGTGTCAACTATGTATTAACACTAAATTTTTCTTGGATATGATCCTTGCTTCATTTTGGTTTCAGCTAAAAAAATTTCAGCTAAAAAAATTTTCGCCTGTGTCAGTCAAGGCCTTTAATGTTTCTTGAATACGAGCCCCAGCTTTACTTTGTTTGTTTGTTTGTGAAAGTGTCTAAAGTCTTATTTCTTCATTTATTTTATTGTATTCAACTTGCGTTATTCCACAAACATTTCTTTTGTTTGTAGAAACACAGTTTATCGTCAGGCCTCTCCACCTCATTCATATTATCTCCTCTTTCTTGTGCTCCATTTCTTATGTTTTATAGAAATGGCAGCCTCTCCACCTCATTCATATTATCTCCTCTTTCTTGTGCTCCATTTCTTATGTTTTATAGAAATGGCAGCCTCTCCACCTCATTCATATTATCTCCTCTTTCTTGTGCTCCATTTCTTATGTTTTATAGAAATGGCAGCCTCTCCACCTCATTCATATTTTCTCCTCTATCTTGTGCTCCATTTCTTATGTTTTATAGAAATGGCAGCCTCTCCACCTCATTCATATTATCTCCTCTATCTTGTGCTCCATTTCTTATGTTTTATAGAAATGGCAGCCTCTCCACCTCATGCATATTATCTCCTCTATCTTGTGCTCCATTTCTCATGTTTTATAGAAATGGCAGCCTCTCCACCTCATTCATATTATCTCCTCTATCTTGTGCTCCATTTCTTATGTTTTATAGAAATGGCTGCCTCTCCACCTCATTCATATTATCTTCTCTATCTTGTGCTCCATTTCTTATGTTTTATAGAAATGGCAGCCTCTCCACCTCATTCATATTATCTCCTCTATCTTGTGCTACATTTCTTATGTTTTATAGAAATGGCTGCCTCTCCACCTCATTCATATTATCTCCTCTATCTTGTGCTCCATTTCTTATGTTTTATAGAAATGGCAGCCTCTCCACCTCATTCATATTATCTCCTCTATCTTGTGCTCCATTTCTTATGTTTTATAGAAATGGCAGCCTCTCCACCTCATTCATATTATCTCCTCTATCTTGTGCTCCATTTCTTATGTTTTATAGAAATGGCAGCCTCTCCACCTCATTCATATTATCTCCTCTATCTTGTGCTCCATTTCTTATGTTTTATAGAAATGGCAGCCTCTCCACCTCATTCATATTATCTCCTCTATCTTGTGCTCCATTTCTTATGTTTTATAGAAATGGCAGCCTCTCCACCTCATTCATATTATCTCCTCTATCTTGTGCTCCATTTCTCATGTTTTATAGAAATGGCAGCCTCTCCACCTCATTCATACTATCTCTTCTTTCTTGTGCTCCATTTCTTAGGTTTTATAGAAATGGCAGCCTCTCTACCTCATTCATATTATCTCCTCTTTCTTGTGCTCCATTTCTTATGTTTATAGAAATGACAGCCTCTCCACCTCATTCATATTATCTCCTCTTTCTTGTGCTCCATTTCTCATGCTTTATAGAAATGGCAGCCTCTCCACCTCATTCATATTATCTCCTCTATCTTGTACTCCATTTCTCATGCTTTATAGAAATGGCAGCCTCTCCACCTCATTCATATTATCTCCTCTTTCTTGTGTTCCATTTGTTATTTTTTATAGAAATGGCAGCCTCTCCACCTCATTCATATTATCTCCTCTTTCTTGTGCTCCATTTCTCATGTTTTATAGAAATGGCAGCCTCTCCACCTCATTCATATTATCTCCTCTTTCCTGTGCTCCATTTCTTATGTTTTATAGAAATGGCAGCCTCTCCACCTCATTCATATTATCTCCTCTTTCCTGTGCTCCATTTCTCATGTTTTATAGAAATGGCAGCCTCTCCACCTCATTCATATTATCTCCTCTATCTTGTGCTCCATTTCTCATGTTTTATAGAAATGGCAGCCTCTCCACCTCATTCATATTATCTCCTCTTTCCTGTGCTCCATTTCTTATCTTTTATAGAAATGGCAGCCTCTCCACCTCATTCATATTATCTCCTCTTTCTTGTGCTCCATTTCTCATGTTTTATAGAAATGGCAGCCTCTCCACCTCATTCATATTATCTCCTCTTTCCTGTGCTCCATTTCTTATGTTTTATAGAAATGGCAGCCTCTCCACCTCATTCATATTATCTCCTCTATCTTGTGCTCCATTTCTTATGTTTTATAGAAATGGCAGCCTCTCCACCTCATTCATATTATCTCCTCTATCCTGTGCTCCATTTTTCATGTTTTATAGAAATGGCAGCCTCTCCACCTCATTCATATTATCTCCTCTATCCTGTGCTCCATTTTTCGTGTTTTATAGAAATGGCAGCCTCGCCACCTCATTCATATTATCTCCTCTTTCTTGTGCTCCATTTCTTATGTTTTATAGAAATGGCAGCCTCTCCACCTCATTCATATTATCTCCTCTATCCTGTGCTCCATTTTTCGTGTTTTATAGAAATGGCAGCCTCTCCACCTCATTCATATTATCTCCTCTATCTTGTGCTCCATTTCTTATGTTTTATAGTAATGGCAGCCTCTCCACCTCATTCATATTATCTCCTCTTTCCTGTGCTCCATTTCTCATGTTTTATAGAAATGGCAGCCTCTCCACCTCATTCATATTGTCTCCTCTTTCTTGTGCTCCATTTCTTATGTTTTATAGAAATGGCAGCCTCTCCACCTCATTCATATTATCTCTTCTATCTTGTGCTTTATTTCTTATGTTTTATAGAAATGGTAGCCTCTCCACCTCATTCATATTATCTATTCTATCTTGTGCTTTATTTCTTATGTTTTGCAGAAATGGCTGCCTCTCCACCTCATTCATATTTTCTCCTCTATCTTGTGCTCCATTTCTTATGTTTTATAGAAATAGCAGCCTCTCCACCTCATTCATATTATCTCCTCTATCTTGTGCTCATTTCTTATGTTTTATAGAAATGGCTGCCTCTCCACCTCATTCATATTATCTCCTCTATCTTGTGCTCCATTTCTTATGTTTTATAGAAATGGCAGCCTCTCCACCTCATTCATATTATCTCCTCTTTCTTGTGCTCAATTTCTTATGTTTTATAGAAATGGCAGCCTCTCCACCTCATTCATATTATCTCCTCTTTCTTGTGCTCCATTTCTTATGTTTTATAGAAATGGCAGCCTCTCCACCTCATTCATATTATCTCCTCTATCTTGTGCTCCATTTCTTATGTTTTATAGAAACGGCAGCCTCTCCACCTCATTCATATTATCTCCTCTATCTTGTGCTCCATTTCTCATGTTTTATAGAAATGGCAGCCTCTTCACCTCATTCATATTATCTCCTCTTTCTTGTGCTCCATTTCTTATGTTTTATAGAAATGGCAGCCTCTCCACCTCATTCATATTATCTCCTCTATCTTGTGCTCCATTTCTCATGTTTTATAGAAATGGCAGCCTCTTCACCTCATTCATATTATCTCCTCTTTCTTGTGCTCCATTTCTCATGTTTTATAGAAATGGCAGCCTCTTCACCTCATTCATATTATCTCCTCTTTCTTGTGCTCCATTTCTCATGTTTCATAGAAATGGCTGCCTCTCCACCTCATTCATATTATCTCCTCTTTCTTGTGCTCCATTTCTTATGTTTTATAGAAACGGCAGCCTCTCCACCTCATTCATATTATCTCCTCTTTCCTGTGCTCCATTTCTTA
Organism: Morinoia aosen; assembly: GCA_030386875.1. Classification (NCBI taxonomy): domain Eukaryota; kingdom Metazoa; phylum Arthropoda; class Malacostraca; order Amphipoda; family Talitridae; genus Morinoia; species Morinoia aosen. The sequence goes on from CM059562.1 coordinate 14,973,083, forward strand.
TGTTTTATAGAAATGGCAGCCTCTCCACCTCATTCATATTATCTCCTCTTTCCTGTGCTCCATTTCTCATGTTTTATAGAAATGGCAGCCTCTCCACCTCATTCATATTATCTCCTCTTTCTTGTGCTCCATTTCTTATGTTTTATAGAAATGGCAGCCTCTCCACCTCATTCATATTATCTCCTCTTTCTTGTGCTCCATTTCTCATGTTTTATAGAAATGGCAGCCTCTCCACCTCATTCATATTATCTCCTTTTTCTTGTGCTCCATTTCTTATGTTTTATAGAAATGGCAGCCTCTCCACCTCATTCATATTATCTCTTCTATCTTGTGCTTTATTTCTTATGTTTTATAGAAATGGCAGCCTCTCCACCTCATTCATATTATCTCTTCTATCTTGTGCTTTATTTCTTATGTTTTGCAGAAATGGCAGCCTCTCCACCTCATTCATATTATCTCCTCTTTCCTGTGCTCCATTTCTCATGTTTTATAGAAATGGCAGCCTCTCCACCTCATTCATATTATCTCTTCTATCTTGTGCTTTATTTCTTATGTTTTGCAGAAATGGCAGCCTCTCCACCTCATTCATATTATCTCTTCTATCTTGTGCTCATTTCTTATGTTTTATAGAAATGGCTGCCTCTCCACCTCATTCATATTATCTCCTCTATCTTGTGCTCCATTTCTTATGTTTTATAGAAATGGCAGCCTCTCCACCTCATTCATATTATCTCCTCTTTCTTGTGCTCAATTTCTTATGTTTTATAGAAATGGCAGCCTCTCCACCTCATTCATATTATCTCCTCTTTCTTGTGCTCCATTTCTTATGTTTTATAGAAATGGCAGCCTCTCCACCTCATTCATATTATCTCCTCTATCTTGTGCTCCATTTCTTATGTTTTATAGAAACGGCAGCCTCTCCACCTCATTCATATTATCTCCTCTATCTTGTGCTCCATTTCTCATGTTTTATAGAAATGGCAGCCTCTTCACCTCATTCATATTATCTCCTCTTTCTTGTGCTCCATTTCTTATGTTTTATAGAAATGGCAGCCTCTCCACCTCATTCATATTATCTCCTCTATCTTGTGCTCCATTTCTCATGTTTTATAGAAATGGCAGCCTCTCCACCTCATTCATATTATCTCCTTTTTCTTGTGCTCCATTTCTTATGTTTTATAGAAATGGCAGCCTCTCCACCTCATTCATATTATCTCCTCTTTCCTGTGCTCCATTTCTCATGTTTTATAGAAATGGCAGCCTCTCCACCTCATTCATATTATCTCCTCTTTCTTGTGCTCCATTTCTTATGTTTTATAGAAATGGCAGCCTCTCCACCTCATTCATATTATCTCCTCTTTCTTGTGCTCCATTTCTCATGTTTTATAGAAATGGCAGCCTCTCCACCTCATTCATATTATCTCCTTTTTCTTGTGCTCCATTTCTTATGTTTTATAGAAATGGCAGCCTCTCCACCTCATTCATATTATCTCTTCTATCTTGTGCTTTATTTCTTATGTTTTATAGAAATGGCAGCCTCTCCACCTCATTCATATTATCTCTTCTATCTTGTGCTTTATTTCTTATGTTTTGCAGAAATGGCAGCCTCTCCACCTCATTCATATTATCTCCTCTTTCCTGTGCTCCATTTCTCATGTTTTATAGAAATGGCAGCCTCTCCACCTCATTCATATTATCTCTTCTATCTTGTGCTTTATTTCTTATGTTTTGCAGAAATGGCAGCCTCTCCACCTCGTTCATATTATCTCCTCTTTCTTGTGAATTCATATTCTCCTCTTTCTATCCTTTACAAACAGACCTCGGGGCGAGGGGAGAGGAAGTGGATCAAGAGGATGGGGAGGGGTAAAATGAGAGGGATAGGAAGAGGTTACAAGGATGAGGAGAGGGGAATAAGGGGGATAGGAAGAGGTTACAAGGATGGGGAGAGGGGAAATGAGAGGGATAGGAAGAGGTTACAAGGATGGGGAGAGGGGAATGAGAGGGATAGGAAGAGGGTACAAGGATGGAAGCAGAGGGGGAGAGGAAGAGGATTAGGAGAGGGGAAACGAGGGGAAAAGCTAGGGCTGTACCTGCCATTCGGTTGCCTTTATTTGACTTCCATTAGCAGAGGGGACGAAGCTGTGTCTTGGGGGAAGGGGGAGGAAGTTGGGGAAGAAAAAGGGGTGAGGGTGGGAAGTGGGGGAAGGGGTGAGAGTGGAGAGTGGGGGAAGGAACTTCTCCTTATTGGAGCATCTTTTCCTGCATGGAAGTTGAAGTATCGTTAGACGACACTTGAAATTTTATTCTTCCCGTCAAGTAGAAACGTAAATAGTTTCTGGAAGAGGGTAAAATGGAACGTCAAATAGCGAAGATATTAACTTTTACTTTCGAAAATAAAACCGGAAAATGAGCGAACCTTGAATTGAGAAAAGTTGAGCTCTTTTGGTTTTTGGAAGCAAAATTTACTGCTTGTGGAATTCCGAATATGTTAAAATTTTATATCGGATGTGTTTAATAATTACTTACTGATCAGTATGGTGTAGTGGTATTAAATAATGCATTTGAAAAAATCTATTTTTCTTGGCTGTACTTTCCTTTGCTTTCCCCATAAATGAAAGCCTTTGCTGTACTCATCTTCGCTTTCCCCATAAATGAAAGTCTTTGCTGTACTTTCTTTTGCTTTCTCCATAAATGAAAGCCTTTGCTGTACTTCCTTTGCTTTCCCCATAAATGAAAGCCTTTGCTGTACTCATCTTCGCTTTCCCCATAAATGAAAGTCTTTGCTGTACTTTCTTTTGCTTTCTCCATAAATGAAAGCCTTTGCTGTACTTCCTTTGCTTTCCCCATAAATGAAAGTCTTTGCTGTACTTACCTTTGCTTTCCCCATAAATGAAAGTCTTTGCTGTACTTACCTTTGCTTTCCCCATGAATGAAAGTCTTTGCTGTACTTTCCTTTGCTTTCCCCATGAATGAAAGTCTTTGCTGTACTTTCCTTTGCTTTTTCCATAAATGAATATGTATGTTTTCATTACTCACCCTGAACGAAATAATTTTTGAGTTACCTAAAACTGTAATGCAAAAACGGGAAGACCGTGTGACGTCGAATAACCCGCAGTGAATGTCATTTTTTTTGCACATGTTCTTCATGAAGGAAACCATTCAACGCTCCTACTTATTGCACTTGAATATCTGGGCCTTTACCAGATATAGACCAAAAAATCTTAATCCCAAACCGTTATTGGAGATATTTCTTGATTGTCCCAAGTAAACTATAATGAAGTACACGAAAAATTTTCATAAACTAATCCTGGAAACAAACTGTTACAAGCTCTGACTAAAATACGTTTCAACAGAATTTTTCAAAGCACGAGAACTGAAGCTTCGTGTTCGAACATAGGAAATGATATTTTTCAGGAATATAAGATGCTTCAACTGCAATTTTTAAACGTACAAGTAGTAATTCATAGTTGTACACATCGCAGCACACCACACAGCACACCAAAGTACAAACTGCAGCGCCCAGTACAAGTAACAACCCCAGTAGAAGTAGAAGTGACCAGTACAAGTAACGCAAGTAACAATGCCCAGTACCTGTAACAGTATCCCGTAGGAGTACCACTGCCCAGTACAAAGAGTACGTTACGCGTGTGCAGGTTCCTGCACAACCAGTACACTTAACAGTACCCAGTACAACGAGCATACAGTACACAGAGCAGCCAGCACAATGAGTACCGTTACAGGTTCCTGCTCGACTGGTACCCAATACAATGTGTAGCCTGTGCAATGAGTAGCCAGTGCAATGAGTAAATGAGTAGCCAGTACAATAAGCAGCCAGTACAATGAGTACCGTTACAGGTTCCTGCACAACCAGTACTCGGACAGCTACACGCCGACGCTGGAGGCGTTCCACAGGAAGCTCTACCGCATCCGTGGCGACGTCCACCAGCTCGACCTGCTCGACCCGTCTGGCAACCACCCCTTCCCGGCAACCCGGCGACTGGCTTTCTTGACAGGTGGGTGGTGTGGTGGTGTAGTGTGGTGGTGTGCTTCTGGCAACCACCCCTTCCCGGCAACCCGGTGACTGGCCTTCTTGACAGGTGGGTGGTATGGTGGTGTGGTGTGGTGGTGTGCTTCTGGCAACCACCCCTTCCCGGCAACCCGGTGACTGGCCTTCTTGACAGGTGGGTGGTGTGGTGGTGTGGTACCTTAGAAGTCGCCATCAAACTTTGAAATACTCATATCTTCACCGTGACTTCCCTCATACCTTCGCTATGTTCCCTCATACCCTCACTATGTTCCCTCATACCTTCAGTATGCTCCCTCATACCATCACTATGTTCCCTCAAACCCTCTCTATTTTTCCTCATACCCTCACAATGTTCCCTCATACAATCACTATGTTCTCTCATACCCTCACTATGTTCCCTCATACCCTCACTATGTTCCCTCATACCCTCACTATGTTCCCTCATACCCTCGCTATGTTCCCTCATACCCTCACTATGTTTCCTCAAACCCTTACCGTTCCCTCATATCCTCACTATGTTCCCTCAAACCCTCACCGTTCCCTCATACCCTCAATATGTTCCCTCAAACCCTCACTGTTCCCTCATACTCTTACTATATTCCCTCATACCCTCACTATGTTCCCTCATACCCTCGCTATGTTCCCTCATACCCTCACTATGTTTCCTCAAACCCTCACCGTTCCCTCATACCCTCACTATGTTCCCTCAAACCCTCACCGTTCCCTCATACCCTCAATATGTTCCCTCAAACCCTCACTGTTCCCTCATACTCTTACTATATTCCCTCATACCCTCACTATGTTCCCTCATACCCTCACTATATTCCCTCATACCCTCACTATGTTCAATTATACCCTCACTATGTTCCCTCATACCCTCACTATGTTCCCTCATACCCTCACTATGTTCCCTCATACCCTCACTATGTTCCCTCATACCCTCACTATGTTCCCTCATACCCTCACTATGTTCAATTATACCCTCACTATGTTCCCTCATACCCTCACTATGTTCCCTCATACCCTCACTATGTTCCCTCATACCCTCACTATGTTCCCTCATACCCTCACTATGTTCCCTCATACCCTCACTATGTTCAATTATACCCTTACTATGTTCCCTCATACCCTCACTATGTTCCCTCATACCCTCACTATGTTCCCTCATACCCTCACTATGTTCCCTCATACCCTCACTATGTTCCCTCATACACTCACTATATTCCAACACACTGAATTTTGAATCCCAATTATCATCACAACGCACCATTTCAACACAGGTTTTCACAAGCAGGTTAATGAAGGTAAACTTGCATGAAAACATAATCTAAGATCAGAAGGCAAAGCTAATTCCGTAGGCTAAGATGTTATCTTCAACATTAGTAACTTGTATCAGCCTCCGCCCCTGGCTGTAATTACTGAACTAAGTTTTGCTTTGATCATCAGTCAGATGAAAATTAAATAATTGAATTTCAAAGAACATAAATTATGAATAATCACTAATCAGGTCGGAAATTGTGATGATGAGCAGCCAGAGCTTCATGCTCTTCCTAATCATTGAAGCTTGATGCTTTTTTATAATTATTAATGGCCGATGCTTGTTCTAATACCATGATGACGCTTTTAGAAAGCGTCAGCATCGTCAACAAGCATCAGAAAGCATCAGGCTGACGCATTTTCCATGACACGTGTTGTTGTTGCTGTTCCTAATTATTTTTAAGTATGAGGTATTGTTTAAAAACTTACATTAAATGCACTTTCTAAATGTTAAATCTTAATGCATTTATTAATCCTGAAAGCTTGATGCGCTTCTCAATCTGAAAACTTCTAAAGCATGAAGAACTGCTTAACTTCAAAAGTTGATTCCCCTTTCGATAATTAATTAAACTTCTTGCTATTCTCAGTTCTGCTTAAGCTTGATGGATCTTTTAATTTCAGAGCTTGATCCCACTTTTAATTACCTGTCGCCATTCAAAAGCCTGGAATTAGTCCTGCTACTCTTCAGAGAAAGTATTTCCGACAGAGAATTATTAAATTCTGTAGTGAAATTTTCATGTGAAACACCGTAGACTTTTGTCGAATGTGTGATGCCAAGTGTGTCATGATGCCAAATATGTTACGCCAAGTGTGTCATGATGCCAAATGTGTTACGCCAAGTGTGTCATGATGCCAAATGTGTTACGCCAAGTGTGTAATGATGCCAAATGTGTCACTCCAAGAGTGTCATGATGCCAAATGTGTCACGCCAAGTGTGTCATGATGCCAAATGTGTCACGCCAAGTGTGTCATGATGCCGAATGTGTCACGCCAAGTGTGTCATGATGCCAAATGTGTCACGCCAAGTGTGTCATGATGCCAAATGTGTCACGCCAAGTGTGTCATGATGCCAAATGTGTCCCCCCCCCAAGTGTGTCATGATGCCAATTGTGCCACGGCAAGCGTGTCATGACGCCAAATGTGTCACTCTAAGTGTCACCAAGTGTACCTATGTACTGAATCATATGTGTCAGTCCATAACATAATTAACTTTCCTCGCTCACCACGAAACACAAATTCATGTAGGTTTCAGCAGATATTTTGACGCACTTAAGTGCATCCACAACGCATTTCGTTTTCATTCAGCGTAGTTAAGCCCCGCCGTTGCAGCGTGAGTTGGCATTCGTGATGCATGAGCTTATATGTGCCTGAATAATGCAGGAATATCGAGGGGCAGCGGTACGGCTGTGTGCACACATCTGTGTAGTCTTCTGTGTGCGTCTGCTTGGTGTTCTGTGTGATACAGTGTACCGTGTAATACCGCACAGTGTGCCGTGTAATACCGCACAGTGTGCCGTGTAATACCGCACAGTGTACTGTGTAATACAGCACAGTGTACCGTGTAATACCGCACAGTGTGCCGTGTAATACCGCACAGTGTGCCGTGTAATACCGCACAGTGTACTGTGTAATACCGCACAGTGTACTGTGTAATACAGCACAGTGTACCGTGTAATACCGCACAGTGTGCCGTGTAATACCGCACAGTGTGCCGTGTAATACCGCACAGTGTACTGTGTAATACAGCACAGTGTACCGTGTAATACCGCACAGTGTGCCGTGTAATACCGCACAGTGTACTGTGTAATACAGCACAGTGTACCGTGTAATACAGCACAGTGTACCGTGTAATACCGCACAGTGTGCCGTGTAATACCGCACAGTGTACTGTGTAATACAGCACAGTGTACCGTGTAATACCGCACAGTGTACTGTGTAATACAGCACAGTGTACCGTGTAATACAGCACAGTGTACCGTGTAATACCGCACAGTGTGCCGTGTAATACCGCACAGTGTACTGTGTAATACAGCACAGTGTACCGTGTAATACCGCACAGTGTACCGTGTAATACCGCACAGTGTGCCGTGTAATACCGCACAGTGTACTGTGTAATACAGCACAGTGTACCGTGTAATACCGCACAGTGTACCGTGTAATACCGCACAGTGTACTGTGTAATACAGCACAGTGTACCGTGTAATACAGCACAGTGTACCGTGTAATACAGCACAGTGTACTGTGAAATACAGCACAGTGTACCGTGTAATACAGCACAGTGTACCGTGTAATACAGCACAATGTACCGTGCAATACAGCACAGTGTACCGTGTAATACAGCACAGTGTACCGTGTAATACAGCACAGTGTACCGTGTAATACCGCACAGTGCACGACACATCACGACACATCATGACACATCACGACACATCACGACACATTACGACACATCACGACACATCACGACACATCACGACACATCACGACACATCACGACACATCACGATACATCACGATATATCACGACACATCACGACACATCACGACACATCACGACACATCACGACTCATCCCGACACATCATGACACATCACGACACATCACAACACATCACGACACATCACGACACATCACGACACATCATGACACATCGCGACATATGACATATCACGACCCATCACGACACATCACGACACATCACGATACATCACGACACATTACGACACATCACGACACATCATGACACATCACGACACATCACGACACATCACGACACATCATGGCACATCACGACACATCACGACACATCACGACACATCACGACACATCACGACACATCACGACACATCACGATACATCACGACACATCACGACACATCACGACACATCATGACACATCACGACACATCACGACACATCACGACACATCATGACACATCACGACACATCATGACACATCTTGGCACATCACGACACATCACGACACATCACGACACATCACGACACATCATGACACATCACGACACATCACGACACATCACGACACATCACGACACATCACGATACATCACGACACATCACGACACATCACGACACATCATGACACATCACGACACATCACGACACATCACGACACATCACGACACATCACGACACATCACGACACATCACGACACATCACGACATATCACGACACATCACGACACATCACGACACATCACGACACATCACGACACATCACGACACATCACGACACATCACGACATATCACGACACATCACGATACATCACGACACATCACGACACATCACGACATATCACGACACATCACGACACATCACGACACATCACGACACATCACGACATATCACGACACATCACGATACATCACGACACATCACGACACATCACGACACATCACGACACATCACGACACATCACGACACATCACGACACATCACGACACATCACGACACATCACGATACATCACGACACATCACGACACATCACGACATATCACGACACATCACGACACATCACGACATATCACGACACATCACGACACATCACGACACATCACGACACATCGTGACACATCACGACACATCACGACACATCACGACACATCACGACACATCACGACACATCACGACACATCACGACACATCATGACACATCACGACACATCACGACACATCACGACACATCATGACACATCACGACACATCACGACACATCACGACACATCACGACACATCACGACACATCACGACACATCGTGACACATCACGACACATCACGACACATCACGACACATCACGACACATCACGACACATCACGACACATCATGACACATCACGACACATCACGACACATCACGACACATCACGACACATCACGACACATCACGACACATCACGACACATCACGACACATCACGACACATCATGACACATCACGACACATCACGACACATCACGACACATCATGACACATCACGACACATCACGACACATCACGACACATCACGACACATCATGACACATCACGACACATCACGACACATCACGACACATCACGATACATCACGACACATCACGACACATCACGACACATCACGACACATCATGACACATCACGACACATCACGACACATCACGACACATCACGACACATCACGACACATCACGACACATCGTGACACATCACGACACATCACGACACATCACGACACATCACGACACATCACGACACATCACGACACATCACGACACATCACGACACATCACGACACATCACGACACATCACGACACATCACGACACATCATGACACATCACGACACATCACGACACATCACGACACATCACGACACTTCACGACACATCACGACACATTGTGACACATCACGACACATCACGACACATCACGACACATCACGACACATCACGACACATCACGACACATCATGACACATCACGACACATCACGACACATCACGACACATCACGACACATCACGACACATCGTGACACAACACGACACATCACGACACATCACGACACATCACGACACATCACGACACATCACGACACATCACGACACATCACGACACATCACGATACATCACGACACATCACGACACATCACGACACATCACGACACATCACGACACATCACGACACATCACGACACATCACGACACATCACGACACATCACGACACATCACGACACATCACGACACATCACGACACATCACGACACATCACGACACATCACGACACATCACGACACATCACGACACATCACGACACATCACGACACATCACGACACATCGTGACACATCACGACACATCACGACACATCACGACACATCACGACACATCACGACACATCACGACACATCACGACACATCACGACACATCACGACACATCACGACACATCGTGACACATCACGACACATCACGACACATCACGACACATCACGACACATCACGACACATCACGACACATCACGACACATCACGACACATCACGACACATCACGACACATCACGACACATCACGACACATCGTGACACATCACGACACATCGTGACACATCACGACACATCGTGACACATCACGACACATCACGACACATCACGACACATCACGACACATCACGACACATCACGACACATCACGACACATCGTGACACATCACGACACATCGTGACACATCACGACACATCGTGACACATCACGACACATCACGACACATCACGACACATCACGACACATCACGACACATCACGACACATCACGACACATCACGACACATCACGACACATCACGACACATCACGACATATCACGACACATCACGACACATCACGACACATCACGACACATCACGACACATCACGACACATCACGACACATCACGACACATCACGACACATCACGACACATCACGACACATCACGACACATCACGACACATCACGACACATCACGACACATCACGACACATCACGACACATCGTGACACATCACGACACATCACGACACATCACGACACATCACGACACATCACGACACATCACGACACATCACGACACATCACGACACATCACGACACATCACGACACATCACGACACATCACGACACATCACGACACATCACGACACATCACGACACATCGTGACACATCACGACACATCACGACACATCACGACACATCACGACACATCACGACACATCACGACACATCACGACACATCACGACACATCACGACACATCACGACACATCACGACACATCACGACACATCACGACACATCACGACACATCACGACACATCACGACACATCACGACACATCACGACACATCACGACACATCACGACATATCACGACACATCACGACACATCACGACACATCACGACACATCACGACACATCGTGGCACATCACGACACATCACGACACATCACGACACATCACGACACATCACGACACATCACGACACATCACGACACATCACGACACATCACGACACATCACGACACATCACGACACATCACGACACATCACGACACATCACGACACATCACGACACATCACGACACATCACGACACATCACGACACATCACGACACATCACGACACATCACGACACATCACGACACATCACGACACATCACGACACATCACGACACATCACGACACATCACGACACATCACGACACATCACGACACATCACGACACATCACGACACATCACGACACATCACGACACATCACGACACATCACGACACATCACGACACATCACGACACATCACGACACATCACGACACATCACGACACATCACGACACATCACGACACATCACGACACATCACGACACATCGTGACACATCACGACACATCACGACACATCACGACACATCACGACACATCACGACACATCACGACACATCACGACACATCGTGGCACATCACGACACATCACGACACATCACGACACATCACGACACATCACGACACATCACGACACATCACGACACATCACGACACATCACGACACATCACGACACATCACGACACATCACGACACATCACGACACATCACGACACATCACGACACATCACGACACATCACGACACATCACGACACATCACGACACATCACGACACATCACGACACATCACGACACATCACGACACATCACGACACATCACGACACATCACGACACATCACGACACATCACGACACATCACGACACATCGTGACACATCACGACACATCACGACACATCACGACACATCACGACACATCACGACACATCACGACACATCACGACACATCACGACACATCACGACACATCACGACACATCACGACACATCACGACACATCACGACACATCACGACACATCACGACACATCACGACACATCACGACACATCACGACACATCACGACACATCACGACACATCACGACACATCACGACACATCACGACACATCACGACACATCACGACACATCACGACACATCACGACACATCACGACACATCACGACACATCACGACACATCACGACACATCACGACACATCACGACACATCACGACACATCACGACACATCACGACACATCACGACACATCACGACACATCGTGACACATCACGACACATCACGACACATCACGACACATCACGACACATCACGACACATCACGACACATCACGACACATCACGACACATCACGACACATCACGACACATCACGACACATCACGACACATCACGACACATCACGACACATCACGACACATCACGACACATCACGACACATCACGACACATCACGACACATCGTGACACATCACGACACATCACGACACATCACGACCAAAACAAGGCTTGCAGAGTTGACCTTCGACAAACTTGGATTATTTTAGGCCTATCCCTCTCCTGCTCTCCAGACCAGGCCTATCTTTAGCTTCTCGTGTCCGCTTCAGTGCACACGGTCACAATATTTAAACAATTCTTGTTCTCTACGCTTATGTATATATATATAAAAGATAATATAAGACAATATATTTATAGATATATGTATGATATTTATACATAGAGCGAGAGAGAATGAGACAGAGAAACTGGGAGACACTTTTTTCAAAAATAAATTTATTCAACAAAAAAGATTAATTTTTTTTAATGACGGATTGTAGTTTTTATCACACTTACATGCTAGGGCTGTGTGTGTAAAGAAACGACGTACACAGATTACGTGAGTACACTTCATATACGTTTCATGTACGCAGATTAAATGTATGCTGTACATACTACGCTCAGACAATGCGTGAACGTATTATATACACACATTGCATGTACGTACCACGTACAGGCACTGCATGTACGTATTATATGCACACACTGCATGTACGTACTACGTACAGACACTGCGTGTACGTATTATACATAAATTCTGCTTGAAAATATTACGTACAGACACCGCATGCAAACGCACGCAGTGTCTGCAGCACTCAGGAAAACCAACACGCGTAGTGTTTTTCAGCTAACTTATTATTATTATTATTGTTATTACATAGGACGTTTCAGCACCGAAGCCGCTACAAAGACGTTTCATCGGTGAATTGGGTATTCCCAAGTTCGTCATTTCTGTACATAAAGCAGATATCATTCCTACCATCGCCGTGTGGCAGTATAGTTGTAGTTTTTGGGGTATATTACGTTTTATTTTAGTTCTGGCTTGGTGTGTCGTTCAGCTCGCTTGGACCAGGCAAAAGCCCATCACCACGCGCTGGCTCGCAAGTAAGCTCCTTACACAAACTAAAAAGGTTTGAATATTTTCTACCTAGTTAGCAGGTTCGGTTAGGGTTGAGTTTTATTAGTGGTTTTCAGCTAACTACGTACCTACCCTTTGGCCAGGATTTGATTCTACAGCGCGTACGTTATTGAAACACAGAGGAGCGCAATATTTGCACAGGCAAATGATTTAACTGAAGTTCAATATTCAACTCAAATTTAAAGTTAATTGTGATAAGAAATTTTAAAAATAGCAAGCATGAAATGGACCGCGACTTCATTTAGCTTTGGTTAAGTATTTATTCAAATTTCAATTTTGAAAATAGCAAACATGAACCAAATCGAGCCGACTTTTAGCTTTTGTTAATTATTTATAAAAAATTGAGTTTGCCACTACTGGTCAGTCAGCGGCATTATGAAAATCCCCTCCGTGTACCACCGGTGGGTCCCTTCGGAGGAAACGCGTTAAGCTCTAGCAGCCCTCGCTCAACCCTCAAAATTCCTCTGCATCAAGATTTTATCAGCACATCCATTATTTATTAAATAAATGTGTAACGAAACATACCTTTGCTTAGATCATTATGTTATTTAGGAAAGTCAGTGAAAAACATAACGATCTCCTTCAAGACGCGTTTCTTTACCCTTTTATTCATTATTGGATTTGCAAAAAAGCAAACCATTTACATATATACCCTTATCCCTATAGTGTTGCATACATTGCATAGCCTCCTCATAAGAACTGAATTCATCTCGCACTCATTCCAAAGTCCAATACCGCCCACACAATCTATTTACCTCGTTGACAGCGATGAGTTAAACTGAAGTTCAATATTCTACTTAAATTTAAGGTCAGAAGTAGTTAGCAATTTTAAAAACACGAAACAACAAACAGGTCCATTAAATACCATTTATATTACAAGCTGGTTAAAATTTTTTTTCTATAGCAGCGTGTTGAAAGGAAGTGATAACGTTCTTTCCCCTCACACCCAGCAGCAAGATTCAGTGATGTTCAATACTCGAATCTTCTTAAGAAATGCCTGTTCTATTCTGCGCTTTTGCAATAATCTCATTATTAGTGTTCCGAGTCCGGCAAGTGGTCCCGGTCCTGCCAGTAGTCCCGGTTCCGCCGATGGTCCCGATACAGGTAGTCCCGGTCCCACCACTAGTCCCGGTCCCGCCAGTGGTCCCGGTCCAGGTGGTTCCTGTCCCGCCAGTGGTCCCGGTCCCGCCAGTGGTCCCAGTCCAGGTGGTTCCTGTCCCGCCAGTGGTCCCGGTCCCGGTGCCGGCTGCACAACACAACAAATCGATGCCCGGCCGACCTTCCCCAATGCCGCAACCCCGGCGACCTTGGAAGGAAGACTTCCCTGCCGATATGTGGACGGTGCACGGGTTGGATCTGCTCCTCAGCCCACCCCACCTGGGGGGCTCAATTCAACTACCAGTTCAACATTTGACACAAGTTAACAGCCAGTTCAACATAGGGCACAATTCAACACCCAGTAAAAACATAGGGCACAATTGATAACCTAGCACTTACCTAGGGCACAATTCAAACCCTGCTTTCAGTAATAACATACGCCAAAATTCAGCACCCTGCTTTCAGTAATAACATACGCCAAAATTCAACACCCTGCTTTCAGTAATAACATACGCCGAAATTCAACACCCTGCTTTCAGTAATAACATACGCCAAAATTCAACACCCTGCTTTCAGTAATAACATACGCCAAAATTCAACACCCTGCTTTCAGTAATAACATACGCCAAAATTCAACACCCTGCTTTCAGTAATAACGTATGACAAAATTCAACACCCTGCTTTCAGTAATAACATACGCCAAAATTCAACACTCTCCTTTCAGTAATAACATACGCCAAAATTTAACACCCTCCTTTCAGTAATAACATACGCCAAAATTCAACACCCTACTTTCAGTAATAACATATGCCAAAATTCAACACCCTGCTTTCAGTAATAACATACGCCAAAATTCAACACCCTGCTTTCAGTAATAACATACGCCAAAATTCAACACCCTGCTTTCAGTAATAACATACGCCAAAATTCAACACCCTGCTTTCAGTAATAACATACGCCAAAATTCAACACCCTGCTTTCAGTAATAACGTATGACAAAATTCAACACCCTGCTTTCAGTAATAACATACGCCAAAATTCAACACCCTGCTTTCAGTAATAACATACGCCAAAATTCAACACCCTGCTTTCAGTAATAACATACGCCAAAATTCAACACCCTGCTTTCAGTAATAACGTATGACAAAATTCAACACCCTACTTTCAGTAATAACATATGCCAAAATTCAACACCCTGCTTTCAGTAATAACATACGCCAAAATTCAACACCCTGCTTTCAGTAATAACATACGCCAAAATTCAACACCCTGCTTTCAGTAATAACATACGCCAAAATTCAACACCCTGCTTTCAGTAATAACGTATGACAAAATTCAACACCCTGCTTTCAGTAATAACATACGCCAAAATTCAACACCCTGCTTTCAGTAATAACATACGCAAAAAATTCAACACCCTACAAAATTCAACACCCTGCTTTCAGTAATAACATACGCCAAAATTCAACACCCTGCTTTCAGTAATAACATACACCAAAATTCAACACCCTGCTTTCAGTAATAACATACGCCAAAATTCAACACTCTCCTTTCAGTAATAACATACGCCAAAATTCAACACCCTGCTTTCAGTAATAACATACGCCAAAATTCAACACCCTACTTTCAGTAATAACATACGCCAAAATTCAACACCCTGCTTTCAGTAATAACATACGCCAAAATTCAACACCCTGCTTTCAGTAATAACATACGCCAAAATTCAACACCCTACTTTCAGTAATAACATACGCCAAAATTCAACACCCTGCTTTCAGTAATAACATACGCCAAAATTCAACACCCTACTTTCAGTAATAACATACGCCAAAATTCAACACCCTACTTTCAGTAATAACATACGCCAAAATTCAACACCCTGCTTTCAGTAATAACATACGCCAAAATTCAACACCCTGCTTTCAGTAATAACATAGGGAAAAACACAGGAAACCAAACATGGGGAATAATAGATGCTCTATTTTAAGCCCCTTCTGTTTCAAATGCCCATTTTTACCAGAAATACTTAAAATAACAGTTTTCACAAGTAGTATGGCAAGAAAAGGCTAGCTTCGGTCACATTTGTGTCATTATTCGACTAAAATTTACATCCCCTAACGCATTATCGGAAGGGGAATTTTGCCCCAAATCGACCACGTTCAAACAAGGGAAAATGTGTACTCCCCAGAGGGAGAAACCCACTTTTCCAGTTTTTCTATCATCACAACCCCATGGGAAAAGTGTTTTCACCAGAGTGAGAAACCCACATTTTCAGCTATTTTATTATCACAACCCCTTGAGAAACGTGTTTTCACTAGAGTGGGAAACCTACTTTTTCAGTTTTTCTATCTTCACAACCCCATGAGGAAAGTGTTTACACTAATGTGTGAAACCCAGATTTTCAGCTATTCTATCATCACAACCCCATAGGGGAACGTGAGGTCCTACAGCGAGAAATGCCTTTTCCCAACCCCAAAGAATGTTAAAAGCGATCCAATAAGCCGTTAGTGTCCTAAACCTAAAATGATACATTGCGTGTAACCTATACGTAGGTGCGGTGTTGCGGTTAATTACTTTTACTCTATAAAATCCCTAAAAATGGGCGACGAAATTTGTTACGCCCAAAATTTTCGCACCGAAGCACGGGCAAAAATTTTTGTTTTGGGGAAGGGGGAAGTTTTGGGGAAATTCTTGTCTTGCGGCAGCCGTGCGAGCTTTCATACATTTCCTGCTCATCCCTAGTCCTCTTTTTTTTTGTTCATCTCCTCTTTACTTTCATTCATATTCTTTATCTTTGTTTTTCCTTCCTTCTCTCTCTTATTCCTTTTTCTTTCTCCCCTTTTCTTCTCATTTTTATCCCAATTCTTTCCTTCTCCTTCCAATTTTTTCATCCAAATTCATCTTCTTTCTTTCTTCCTTCACCTCCTGTGTTCTTAGCCCCATTCCACTTTTTGTTTCTTCTTTCTTCTCACCACGATTCTTTTTTTCTTTCCTCCACCTTCATATTCCTATTCCTCCTCTTCGTTCTTTCTTTTTCCCCTTAATTCTCACCTCTATTTCTCTTCTTTCTTTTTTCTTTTTCTTCCTTTATTTTATTATCCTTATGCCTCTTCTATCTTCTTTTCCATTTTCTTCTCATCCCTACTACTTTATTTTCTTTCAACTTCCTCGTGTTTTCACCCCCATATTCTTCTTTTTTTCTTTCTATTTCTCTCTTTTCACCTCCTGCCGAGACAGCTGTTCCCTACCCTGGCTAGTCTCGCTGTCTCGTTACATGGAGACAGTCTTAGGTCTCGAGACTGTGTCTCAAGTACTCTCTCGAGTCTGTTTTGAAGCTCCGTCCCAGGTACTGTCTCGAGGCTGTCTCGAACTCAAAAAGCTGTCTCGATGCTGTTTTGATTCGCTTTCTCGAGGTTGTTTTGTTTTGAGGTTCTGTTTCGAACTCGAACCTTTGTCTCGAGGCTGCCTCGAGATTATGTCTCGAATTCAATCCTTCCAATCCAATATTCTCCAATGAATCTTCAAATTGAGTCTCAACACAAGGCCTAATTCAAATACCTTATTTCCCCGAATCACTCAATTAAACCTAAACGGGAAGCCCAGTTTAAACCCTTAAGTTCTTGCAATCACTAATCTGAAAGGCTAATGAAAATTAGGCAAAATAACTAAGAAGCTGAAAACTACGTTATTTCTTTACAATGTAAGCCCACTTTTGCCACCTCTTCTTCAATATATTTTGAAACATATATAGCATATACATTATATATATGTGTAGGCACCTGTCCTTCAATGGATTTTTTACCTTTTATATTATGTGCCGTATACATTATGCATATCCATATATAGGCACTTGTCCATCAATCGATTTTTAAACATTTATATGATGTATACAATATACATTATATATATATATATATATATATATATATATATATATATATACATTATATATATAGGAACCTCTCCTTCAATTGAATTTTAAACATTTACATTATGTATACATTATACATAGAGAAAGAGTGGCAGCGCATCGCGTGCACACAAACACAACACAAACAAAACACAACAAAACACGAGTTGGCGGCGTTGGTTCAAGGGTAACTTGCCCTCACATTTGTCTCTCACGAGACGCAATCACGCGTGAGGGTAGGAGAAGTAACTCTTCTTTTCCCTCCGTCTCTTTTTTTCTCGTTGGCTCTTGTATCCCCATCTCCATCTCTCCTTTACTCCATGTTTCCCTCTGTCCTTCCCTCGTTTCACCCTATTTATCTTTTTCGCTCTCAACATCCCTGTCGAATTTTTTGTTTAATTTCTTTGTACCTCTTTCCTTCCCTCTGTATTTCCCTCTGTACTTTCGTTTTTCCCCTTATTTCTCTATTTCTCTCTTTCCCTCTTATCCTCCCTTCCTAATTTTCCCTATTCTCCCTACCTCCCTCTTTCGTTATTTCTGCATTTCCCTCTGTCCTATTCTCATTCATCCCTATTTATCTCCTTCCTTCCCCCTCAGTTTCATTTTCCTCTCTTTTCCCCTTTTTTCCATTTCCTCCGTCCCTCTTTCTTAAACGCTTCCTGCAAAAATCTTGAAAAAGTCCTTTCTTTGCGTTGTGATAAACGCCATGGTAACTTTGACTAACCTTTTTCAGTTTGCCTCTTTAACCTCGGCTTCTATTTCACAACTTTCCTTTCAATTTCTCGTCCTTGCAGCCATATAGTTCACTAAAGGACAAAATTTTTTGCTCGGCTATTGATAATACATAAAATAAATATACGTATCTATTATTCATGTATTTATAGTAAGAATTGAAGTCCAAGAAATGTTGGGGTTCAGAAATTAAGGAGGAAGACCCAAAAATCATTAATTCATTATTGTTAAGTAATTATGAATATAGGTTATATACAATATATCTAATATGCAAATAACATGAAAATTAAATGCTATATTAGGCTTTATATATACAGTAAGACAACTCATGGACTAAAAAACCTTTGACATGCAAGTCTTAGCCTATTAAAATCGTTGATATAAGAGTAGTAAGCTCTAACAACATCGACATACGAATCGTAGACTGACACAATCATTGATTAATTAATAGTAGGCTCTAACAATCATGGATGTATGAGTCGTTCATAGATGAAATCATTGATTAATAAATCGTAGGCTATTACAATCATTGACATACGAGTCATAGGCCTTTACAACTATAACCATTGACATACGAGACTTTATTTTTTAAAGCATTGTGTGAATGGGAGTCGTTTACCACCCAGGGAGTGTCGTACACCACCCAGGTGGGTGTCGTGAACCACCCAGGTGGGTGTCGTATACCACCCAGGTGGATGTCGTACACCACCCAGGTGGGTGCCGTACACCACCCAGGTGGGTGTCGTATACCACAGGGTGAGTGTCGTACACCACCCAGGTGGGTGTCGTACACCACCCAGGAGGGTGTCGTACACCACCCAGGTGGGTGTCGTATACCACCCAGGTGGGTGTCGTACACCACCCAGGTGGGTGTCGTACACCACCCAGGTGGGTGTCGTACACCACCCAGGTGGGTGTCGTACACCACCCAGGTGGGTGTCGTACACCACCCAGGTGGGTGTCGTATACCACCCAGGTGGGTGTCGTGCACCACCCAGGTGAGTGTCGTACACCACCCAGGTGGGTATCACTCACCACCCAGGTGGGTGTCGTACACTACCCAGGTGGGTATCGTACACCACCCAGGTGGGTGTCGTACACCACCCAGGTGAGTGTCGGAAGTGACTCAGGGGGACAAACATGTCATCAACCACATCACAACTGAAGTCACCACATATTCACGCTCTATCCTAACCTAATATTTACCCCAGAAATATTACACCGCCCCGAAATATTTTCCTCAGGAAAGTTTGCCCCCCCAACACCACACAAAAACACAGGGGACGTGGCAAAGCATCAGCTGCGGCAGACGAGTGCTTACGCGGCCCGTCACTTTGTTGAACTGGAAAGCTCTGTCGTATTGGCGTTTGTGAGGCGAATGCTGCAGTTTGTGAGGGAAAAAGCGATTTCTTTTGAGTAAATGTTGGATTTTTTAAGGAAAATGTTTGATTTTTTATGGGGAATGTTGGATTTCTTACGGGGAATGTTGTGTTTTTTACTTTGAATGTTGGATTTTTTACGGGGAATGTTGAATTTTTTACAAGGAATATTGGATTTTTTACGGGGAATGTTAGAATTTTTACGGGGAATGCTGGATTTTTTACGGGGAATGTTGACTTTTTTACGGAGAATGTTTTATTTTTTGCGAGTGAATATATGATTTTTTACGGGCGAATATTGAGTGTTCTCGAGCGAATGAGGGATTTTTATGGGCAAATATTGGACTTTTCCCGGCGAATATTCGATATTATTGAGCAAATATTCGATGTTTCCGGGCCCAAATTGACTTATTTTCATGAGTGAAATTCACAGTTTTGACCTTATCTGCATCAAAAATAGTTCGAAAAATAACAAATTTTCAAACTGGTGTTATACAGACAGAAAATTTTTTTGGGGTACAACTTGCTTTTTCTGAATAAAATTCGCTGTTTGGGCATTTCCGTATTGAATTTATAACTAAAAATTCATTAGAAGCCCAAAACAATCACCTAATGCTGGGTATTTTTGTGGGAATAATCTTCTTGTGTGCGCGAAATAAGTTGCGTATTTTGAGCACAGAAAAAACTT
Organism: Morinoia aosen; assembly: GCA_030386875.1. Lineage (NCBI taxonomy): Eukaryota > Metazoa > Arthropoda > Malacostraca > Amphipoda > Talitridae > Morinoia > Morinoia aosen. Next base: position 14,994,595 of record CM059562.1, read on the forward strand.
TTATCAACTCAGTTCAATATATATACTGAGGGTCTTCGAAACAAAAAATACTTTACCGCTCGGAATTGCGTGCTGAATATAGCTTTACATCTGATGTTCTTTGTTGAGCTATTCAACAAAACGAATGTGAATTGAACCTTATTGTATTATTGTGTTGCTGTGCTGCTGTGCTGCTGTGTTGCTGTGCTGCTGTGTTGCTGTGTTGCTGTGTTGCTGTGTTGCTGTGTTGCTGTGCTGCTTACTGCTGTGCTGCTGTACAGCAACACCACAGCAACACAGCAGCTACACAGCAGCACAGCAACACAGCAACATAGCAACACAGCAACACAGCAGAACAGCAGCACAGCAACACAGCAACACAGCAATACAGCAACACAGCAACACAGCAACACAGCAGCACAGCAACACAGCAACACAGCAACACAGCAACACAGCAACACAGCAACACAGCAGCACAGCAGCACAGCAACACAGCAGCACAGCAACACAGCAACACAGCAACACAGCAGCACAACAACACAACAACACAGCAACACAGCAGCACAGCAACACAGCAACACAGCAACACAGCAACATAGCAACACAGCAACACAGCAATACAGCAGCACAGCAGCACAGCAACACAGCAACACAGCAAAACAGCAACACAGTAACACAGCAGCAACACAACAATACAGCAACACAGCAACACAGCAACGCAGCAACACAGTAGCAACACAACAACACAGCAACACAGCAACACAGCAGCACAGCAGCACAGCAACACAGCAACACAGCAACACAGCAACACAGCAACACAGCAACACAGCAGCACAGCATCACAGCAACACAGCAACACCACAGCAACACAGCAGCACAGCAGCACAGAAACACAGCAGCACAGCAACACAGCAACACAGCAACACAGCAGCACAACAACACAACAACACAGCAACACAGCAACACAGCAGCACAGCAACACAGCAACACAGTAACACAGCACAACACAACAACACAGCCAGCAACTAAGCAACAGAGCAGCACAGCAACACAACAGCACAGCAACACTGTAACACAGCAACACAGCAACACAGCAGCACAGCAGCACAACAACACAACAACACAACAACACAGCAACACAGCAGTACAGCAACACAGCAACACAGCATCCCAGCAACACAGCAACACAGCAACACCGCAGCAACACAGCAGCGCAGCAATACAGCAGCAACACAGAAGCACTGCAGCACAGCAACACAGCAACACAGCAACACAGCAGCACAGCAACACAACAACACAGCAACACAGCAACACAGCAACACCGCAGCACAGCAACACAGCAGTACAGCAACACAGCAGCACAGCAGCACAGCAACACAGCAACACAGAAACAACGCAACACAGCAACACCGCAGCAACACAGCAGCAACACAGAAGCAAAGCAGCACAGCAACACAGCAACACAGCAACACAGCAACACAGCAACACAGCAATTCACAGCAGCACGGCAGCACAGCAACACGGCAACACAACAACACAGCAACACAGCAGCACAGCAGCAGAGCATCACAGCAGCACAGCAGCACAGCAACACAGCAACACAGCAACACAGCAGCACAGCAGCAGAGCAACACAGCAGCACAGCAGCACAGCAACACAGCAACACAGCAACACAGCAGCACAGCATCCTAGCAACACAGCAACACAGCAACACAGCAGCACCGCAGCAACACAGCAGCACAGCAGCACAGCAACACAGCAACACAGCAACAACGCAAGCAACACAGCAACACAATAACACAGCAACACAGCAGCACAGCAACATAGCAACACTGTAGCACAGCAACACAGAAACACAGCAACACAACAGCACAACAACACTGTAGCACAGCAAAACAGCAATACAGCAACACAGCAACACAGCAACACAACAACACAACAACACAGCAACACAGCAACACAGCAGCACAGCAACACAGCACAACACAGCAACAGAGCAGCACAGCAACACAGCAGCACAGCAGCACAACAACACAACAACACAACAACACAACAACACAGCAACACAGCAACACAACAACACAACAACACAGCAACACAGCAACACAGCAGCACAGCAACACAGCACAACACAGCAACACAGCAGCACAGCAACAGAGCAGCACAGCAACACAGCAACACAGCAACACAACACCGCAACACTGTAGCACAGAAACACAGCAACACAGCAACACAGCAGCACAGCAACAGAGCAGCACAGCAACACAGCAACACAGCAGCACAACAACACAACAACACAACAACACAGCAACACAGCAACACAACAACACAACAACATAGCAACACAGCAACACAGCAACACAGCAACACAGCAGCACAACAACACAACAACACAGCAACACAGCAACACAACAACACAACAACATAGCAACACAGCAGCACAGCAACACAGCACAACACAGCAGCACAACAACAACACAACAACACAACAACACAGCAACACAGCAACACAACAACACAACAACACAGCAACACAGCAACACAGCAACACAGCAGCACAGCAACACAGCAACACAGCTACACAGCAACACAGCAGCACAGCAATACAGCAACACAGCAACACAACACAACAACACAGCAACACAGCAACACAGCAGCACAGCAACACAGCACATCACAGCCGCACAGCAACACAGCAACACAAAATTTCAATTCACATCCCATACTCCTACGTTTCCAAAGGAGGCCTAGGCTGTCCGTGGAGGCCTATCGTGACGCGGTAATTTGCCCAGCTTCGTAACGCGGATTTATTACGCCGGATTTCACGCGGTGTGGCCCGGGCCGCCATCTAAGCCCCGGATTTATGTGTCTGTCGTGCCGGATTAATTCTCTGTTATTCGCAAAGTATCGTCGCGCCCAAGCTGTCTTATTTTATTTTCTGTAGTTATTAATTTATAGGTTACTTCTATTGATCAATTTCTTGGTTGCTTTTATTAATTAATTTCTTGGATGCTTTTAAGTATTAATTTATTGGTTACTATTATTAATTAATTTCTTGGATGCTTTTAAGTATTAATTTCTGGGTTGCTATTATTAATTAATTTCTTGGATGCTTTTAAGTATTAATTTCTTGGTTGCTATTATTAATTAATTTCTTGGATGCTTTTAAGTATTAATTTCTGGGTTACTTTTATTATTTTATTTCTTGGATGCTTTTAAGTATTAATTTCTGAATTTCTTGTATTAATTAATTTCTTGGATGCCTCTAAGTATTAATTTCTTGGTTGCTTTGATGGGTTATTTATTAATTGGTTTAATAAATAAATTTTTTTCTGCTTTTGCATGTGAATTTCTTGGTTGCTATTATTTATTTATTTCTTTACTTCGTAGTTACTTCTAATGATTAATTTCGTTATTGCATTTGTTTATTGATTTCTTGGTTGTTTTCACTACTTAATTTCTTGATTTTTCTTATTTATTAATTTCTTTTGGTTGCTTTTGCATATCAATATTTTATTGCTCTATTCATTAATTTCTTGATTGCTTGACATTTTTTTTTAGTGTAATACTTTTTAAAAGTTCGGTTGTTTTCTTGTGCCGGCACAGTGAACTGATAAAAGCTTTGCTTCACAGAAATGATCCCGGTTCCAAGATCTAAATTTTTTAGAATTCAACAGAGACTAACCTGTTGTACAGTACAGGACGTGATCATGTTTCATCAGCTATAATCAATTATACAGCGAAATCTTAAACCCAACTCTAGGCACCTGGTCATTTTAGGCTCAACTCTCAGCACAGAGGAATTTCAAAGTCAACTTTAATCAACAATAAATTTCAAATATAACTCTAAGCACCGAGAATGTGCAAGCCCTGTTCTAAGCCTTGAGAACTCAAACCCAACTCTAATCTCAAAAGAATCTAAAACACAAATCGAGGTCATAGAAATCCCCAACGGAACTCTGAACACCTATAAGTTTCAAACTAGAATTTAGGACCAAAAACTGTCGAACCAAATCTAACCTCATCTAAGCTGGCAATCCGAACCTCATCTAACCTAACCTAACCTAACCTAACCTACCCTAACCTAACCCGAACTAACCCAACATACCTATCCTAACCTACTCCCAACGAACCTAACCTAACCCCATCTAACCAAACCTTACCCAACCTAACCCTACCTACCGCACCTAACCTTCCCCCATTTACCCTAACCCACCCTAACCCATCTAACCAAACCTTACCCAACCTAACCCTACCTACAGCACCTAACCTTCCCCTATTTACCCTAACCCACCCTAGCCTAACCTAACCCAAACCTTACCTAACCTAACCCATCAAACCAAACCTTACCTAACCTAACACAACCTAACGCACCCTCTCACCTAACCCCAACAGGCGACCTGTTCGTGCTGGTGTTCAGTGTGGACAGCGCGGAGTCGTGGGACGCGGTGCTGCGGCTGCGGCAGGAGGTGCTGGAGACGAAGCGCAGCATCACGCAGCAGGGGGCGGAGGCGGGGGGCGTGCTGGCGGGGGGCGCCAGGAGGGAGCCCAGGGTCCCCATTGTTATTGCCGGCAACAAGTGCGATATGGAGAACAGGTGAGAACTGGTGGGAACATGTGGAAATTTACAGGTGAGAACAGATGGAAGATAAAAACAAATGAGAACAAGTGGGGACTGAGAACAGGAGAGAACTGGTGAGAACGAAATTTACAGGTGAGATAAGGTGGAAGCTAAAAACAGCTGGAAGCTAAGAACGAGTGAGAACAAGTGGGAACAGGTGAAAACAGGTGAAAACAGGTTAGAACAGGAGTTAACGAGTACCCAGAATTAACACTACATGATTGACGTGGTTCGGTGTAATTTTAAATAAAATGATGAACACTTTTCATGCCAGTTTTGAACCGTTGCTCAATGTACCAATCAGTTAGACAACTCAACTATAACAATCATGGAACCTGTTTGCGTAATGGAAACTCTTCACTGATCAAATTTAAAACCGGTTTCGACATCTCTGCCGTTCAGTGCAGTGATGCTCGCGTGAAGGCATGTCGCAGAAGCATTGTGACTTCTTTCTTCTCGAGTGATAGACAGAATTTTTTATCTCGTTTTAGAACAATATATCTATGTAGTGTGTCTCACCTCGTCATTTTAGTAAATCGTCCTAGCCCCAGTGTCTCTCCTCTTCAAGTTATTAAATCGTCCTAGCTCCAGTGTCTCTCCTGTTCAAGTTAGTAAATAATTTCATCAACTTTACTTACATTGGGCGATATTGGTAACCTTCATTTCGGGAATCTGTAGTGGGTTTAGTCTTCATCCTTATCGCCTTCAATATTTCAGCACACGCCGGCCGGTGAACCGTGCAACGAACGTTGTGAGACTGCGATATTTTATTCAGCTGTTTATTTTATTTTTACCCAGCACCTCCTTTGCTCAGACCACATTTCATTACGATACTTGAATCACTTTCTTCGATTAGAACACAAGAATTAGAAAATGGTTGACAATAAATTTAATTTCATTTATAAAAAATTATCGATTGAAAAAATATTAGCTTTCCTTCATGACATAAGCTATGAATTGAAATGATATAAGCTTTCCTTTATAAAATAAATTATGACTTGAAAAAGTATTAATTTTCCTTAAGTGAAAATTAAGACGACAAACTGTTAGTTGTCCTTAGTAAGAAATTACGACCCAACAAAATATCAGCAATCGTAATGAAAAAATGATTACTTGACAAAATATTGGCTCTTTAATAAGGAAATTAATACTTGACAAAATATTAGCAAACTTGATGCAAAAATGATTACCTGACAAAATATTAGCTCTTTAATTAAAAAATTAATACTTGACAAAATATTAGCAATCTTAATGCAAAAATGATTACCTGACAAAATATTAGCTCTTTAATTAAAAAATTAATACTTGACAAAATGTTAGCTATCTTAATGAAAAAATGATTACTTGGCAAAATATTAGCTCTTTAATTAAAAAAATTAATACTTGAAAAAATATTAGCAATCTTGATGCAAAAATGATTACCTGACAAAATTTTAGCTCTTTAATTCAAAAATTAATACTTGAAAAAATATTAGCAATCTTGATGCAAAAATGATTACCTGACAAAATTTTAGCTCTTTAATTAAAAAATTAATACTTGACAAAATATTAGCTATCTTAATGAAAAAATGATTACATGACAAAATATTAGCTATCTTAATTAAATAATTAATACTTGAGAAAATATTAACTATCTTACTGAAAAAATAATGACTTGATAAAATATTACCTCTTTTATAATAAAATTAATACTTAACAAAATATTAGCTCTTTATTAAGAAAATATGACGTAGCGTACGTAGGTAGTAGTATAGATGCCCAACGCAACATATCTTCACATACATCAAAAACAACATCACGGGGGACAAAAACCACGAAGGCAATGCGTCGGAAAATCATAAATTTTCGACCGCCTTAAAACTTCTTTGATTTTGTTGTTTTTTGGCGCCGGCGCTGATGATAACCGCGGGCTCTCCGCTGTGATCTGCTGATGAGGTGCAGGTTTTTGAAATGAAATTCTGGTTTTTGAAATTAAAATCCGTCTTTTGAAGTCGCGCGCTGCGCCGTGTGTGGAAGATTGCGCGTCACCCGCAGCCGCTCGTGGTGTGACTTGAGTCGCGGTGCTGAACTTTGGCTTTTGTGCTCAAATGATAAACTTCAACCTTCGTGATGAAAAACTTTGCTCTTATGACGAAATGAAGAATTTTGTTTCAATGAGGAAAAACTTTGAATTTATAATGAAATGAGAAATTTTAAATTTCATGGTAAATTTTGCCTTTCATAACGAAAAACTTTTGCTTTCATTATGGAATGAAGAAATATTCATCATGAAATAAAAAACTTTGACTTTCTTGATGAAATGAAGAAATTTGGCTTTCATTATGAAATAAAAACTTTGGCTTTCATGATGAACTTAGCTTGTAACGTCTCTTTCCCGAACGAGCTTCAAAGCATTATATCTCAGTTCAACAGGTCTCTATATAATGACATAATAATCTGCGGGGATTTCAACTACGATCTTCTACAATATGATAGCTGTGAGCAAATCTCAAACTTCATAAATGTTTTTCAGTCTAGCTCCTTCCTTCCAATCATCACGAAACCTACACGTGTTGCTTCTGAATCGGCTACGTTACTCGATAATATTTTTATGTTAGATCCGACTGATTTTCTTACCGGAATAATAATTTCTGACTTATCTGACCATTTCCAGGTGTTTCTCATCAAGAAAAATGTCTATAATCCTTGTTCCAGCCCACATGCTGATACTTATTCATTTCGTTGTGTAAACGAATACAACTTGGGAACAATGCGAACTGTTCTAGAAGAATTAATGCCATCAGTAGACGTCTATGAACGGGACAATAATGCGATTAACATTGATGAAGCAATACTAAATTTAACTGAAATTATAACGACCGCATATAACCAGTGTTGTCCAATAATCACCCGCACAATTACGCCGAAAAATAGACAAAAGCCCTGGATTACTGAAGATATCGTGATCAATATAAAGAAACGTCAAGCGTACCTAGCCTTATTATACGAAGGGCGAATATCTGAAGTAACGTATAACAGATTCAGGAATCATGTGACAAATCAAATACGAACCTCAAAACGAGACTACTTCACGCGCAAATTTACTGAATACAAAACTGATATTAAAAAAACTTGGCACCTGCTTAATTCTTGCTATAAGCCGAATAATAATACTACGAAAACAATTGAGTCCGTCGTTCACGAAAATGTAAAATACCACGAGAAAAAAGATATTGCAACTGTGTTTAACAACTTTTTTGTAAACATAGGAAAAAATATAGACGATAGTGTCTTCAGTGAACCCAGAGACCACTTGCAATACATGGACCATGTCCGTGAACCTAACTCTTTCTTTTTCACGCCAACTAATTCCTCCGATGTAATTACGTGATGCATAAACAACTTAAAAAATAAATCAAGTGGATTGAAAAATTTTTCGGCTAAAGTTCTTAAGGCTATAGCTGATATAATAGCACCGTGCGTATCTTATATTATCAACCAATCCCTTTCTCAAGGTATCTTCCCCAACTCTTTCAAAATTGCGAGAGTCACCCTTATTTTTAAAAAGGGTGATAAAAACTGCATTAACAATTATAGACCTATCTCTGTACTACCAATTATTAGCAAAATATTCGAGAAAATTGTGAATGAAAAAGTGTATTCGTATTTTGAACCAAAATCTTTCCTCTACGACAAACAATACGGTTTTCGTTCTAAGAAATCTACGACACAAGCTGTATTAAATCATTTGCAATACCTTTATTCTAATATAGATGAAGGAAAGCTTGTTTTCTCCGTATTTCTTGACTTTCGAAAAGCATTCGATTGTGTGGACCATAACGTATTACTCTCGAAACTACATTGTTATGGCATTCGAGGGGCTGCCCATGATTGGTTTAGATCATACTTAGCAAATCGGAAACAATACGTTGTCATTGACGACGCAAAATCAGACCCACAGACAATTAGCCCGGGGGTTCCACAAGGATCTGTCCTTGGGCCTCTCCTATTTCTAATTTTTATCAATGATATCATTAAATCTACATCATTCTTCAAATTCATGCTTTTTGCCGATGACAGTACCCTTTCTGCGGTCCTTCCAGACCAAAATCCCGCTAGGATGGCGGAGCGAATAAATAATGAACTTCATAAGTTTCCATTGTGGCTGAAAGCTAATAAAATAAGCCTTAATATCGATAAAACAAAATATATTACATTCTCATACAAGAAAAATATATCTCTCCCACGCATTCAAATTGGCAAAAGTGAAATCGAAGAAACCAACTCAAGTAAATTCCTGGGCATCATAATAGACTAACATCTAACCTTTAAAGAGCACATCGCTCATATTAGTTCTAAATTATCAAAATCTATCGGAATCCTAAATAAAGTTAAAAATTTCCTGCCTGAAACAGCCTTACAAATGCTCTACCGAATGCTCATTTCACCATACTTGCAATACGGAATAGAAGCATGACACGGAACTGATAAAAATAAAACCAACAAAATTTTTACCCTGCAAAAAAGAGCCATAAGAGCGGTAAAGAATCTAGAATATAATGCTCACACAAATGACTCATTCAAAAATTTACGAATACTTAAGCTCTCGGATCTCTACAAAATCTCCATTTGCAATTTCATTTACAAAACATTAACAAATGAAGGCGACAATAGCCTAAAACAACTATTAACTGCGCAAACTGGTCATCACGACCATTTAACCCGAAATAGAAGTAAATTCATGCTTCCTTATTACTCAAAGGCTCGGTCACAACACAGTATCCTCTTCGTTGGAACTAAAACTTGGAACTCAATACCTGCGGAGATCCGTGGAAGTAATTCTTATAAGGTATTCAAAAAAAGTCTTGAGTCTCACTTCCTATCAGATTACTAGTCGTGTAAGATCACAGAGTCAAACCTTGTCCCCTACATAACTGGTCCTAATAATGTAATTTGCCTTGGTTAATTTCGCCGATCTACAGTCTGTTCTTGAATCGTTTGTCGAATATACTGTTAAATCTAGTCCATATGAACTATATTGTGAAATGAAGTATCTAATTTCGAGTTAATTATCTCATTGATCAGTCTAATGCGTCTCTAGTTTAAGTGAATTAGGTTAAACATTATTGTACTCCTAAGACTAACCTTGATGGTAGGATGCCCTAGAAGTCACTGAACTTATTAGGGCCCACAGGTAGCTATACTCAAATTTGACCATTGTACTAGACTTAAGAAACATTTTATCTCTGTATCACCTGTGGTAAATAAATTGTTGTTTTATGATGAAATGAAGAACTTTGGCTTTCTTCATGTAAAACATTTACTTTCATGATGAAATGAAGAATTTTTTATTTTACAATGAAATGAAGAACTTTTGCTCTCGCATTAGCATGAAGAACTTTAACTTTCATGATGGAATGAAGAACTTTGGCTTTCATCATGAAAAACTTTTCGTTTTATGATGAAATGAAAGACCAGTATGTAAATGATCATTTTCTTCGAAAACCTCTCTTACTGCGAATTTTCATCTTTAATTTTCAAGAAAAAGCGAAGTTTGATCTATCGTTAAGTTGCTAATTTCAGTCTAATAAATAGGCTTTTAGGTAACAAAACGATTAAAACTACGATGTTTTTGTACAGGGGCTTCTTTTTATAAGGAGATTCTCTTGATATTGACTGAATCTTCATATAAATGAAGCTGATACAGGACTAATTTTGTATGAAATCTTTAAACACCTCTTTACGTTTATATCGCAACCGGCATCTGGGCAGTTCAGCGCAGTAAGCTTGCGGTTCAGCGCAGTAAGCCCGCAGTTCAGAGCAATAAGCCTGCAGTTCAGAGCAGTAATCCCGCAGTTCAGCCCAGTAAGCCCGCAGTTCAGAGCAGTAATCCCGCAGTTCAGCCCAGTAAGCCCGCAGTTCAGCACAGTAAGCCCGCAGTTCAGACCAGTAAGCCCGCAGTTCAGACCAGTAAGCCCGCAGTTCAGCCCAGTAAGCCCGCAGTTCAGACCAGTAAGCCCGCAGTTCAGCGCAGTAAGCCCACAGTTCAGACCAGTAAGCCCGCAGTTCAGACCAGTAAGCCCGCAGTTCAGAGCAGTGAGCCGGCAGTTCAGAGCAGTAAGCCCGCAGTTCAGACCAGTAAGCCCGCTGTTCAGAGCAGTAAGCCCGCAGTTCAGCCCAGTAAGCCCGCAGTTCAGCCCAGTAAGCCCGCAGTTCACCGCAGTAAGCCCGCAGTTCAGCGCAGTAAGCCCGCAGTTCAGCGCAGTAATCCCGCAGTTCAGCGCAACAACTGTCGCATGAGAGCAGGTTACCGCAACATAGTAAATGGTAGCCAAGACAGCCTATTTCTTCCAAAAAAGTTGCCCCACAGGCAGCTCCTACTGACCAACGGCAAGTGCAGTCCAGTGGACGTGGCTGTGCCACGCCGGCGCTGCCAGCCACCCCAATGCGGCGCTGATTGACGGCAGTCTGCCCCAATCATGGGGGTGATTTTTCAGGGGCTTAAAATCCATAAAAAACGCAATCTCTCGTAATACTTTCCCACCGGGAATGAGTTTGGAACTTCGGGTTAATTTCATTCACTAAGCAGAGCACACCGCATTTAAACACTAGAGTTCTGTTTTGAATTTCGTGTTGATTTCATTTATTGAAAAAAGCACAACGCAGTATACATTTGCACATTCATTTTGAGTTTGGAACTTCGGATTGATTTCACTTACTAAGCAAAGCACATCGTAACTTTAGGAACGTTGTGGATGCAGAATTTGAACCCGGTACCTATCGCACGGTAGACGAAAGTGCTACCACCAGCACACGCTGTGAAGGCGTATATCGCAATACGCGAGCGTGCCTAACAATACGTCAGCTTTTAACGGTGCAACAACAAACCAGTGTGTGATGGCGTGTGTAACATCACCCTGAAACGGTGTGTCACAACAAGCCAGTGTATGATGACGTGTGTTACAACATATCAGTGTTAAACAGCGCGTGTTACTACTACTAGCGTGTGATGGCGTGTGTTACAACACCTAGCGTGTGATGGCGTGTGTTACAACACCTAGCGTGTGATGGTGTGTGCTACAACACCTAGCGTGTTTTACAACACCTAGCGTGTGATGGCGTGTGTTACAACACCTAGCGTGTGATGGCGTGTGTTACAACACCTAGCGTGTGATGGTGTGTGTTATAACACCTAGCGTGAGTTACAACACCTAGCGTGTGATGACGTGTGTTACAACACATAGCGTGTAACGGCTTGTGTTACAACACACCAGCGTGTGGAGTATCACAAGTCACAGCCACGAACACTGGTGCATTTCTATAAGTTTTGACACCAATATCAAGCCGAAGAAATACTGATAATTTGTCTCAACTTCTGTTCAATAAGACCGGTAATTAAGGTTGCTCCTGAGCTTCGCTGACGCTTTAAACGCCGTATTTTTACCAGAATTATTGATGCAGACGTCAGGGGAGCAAAAAAGGCAACGCTGCAAAGATGCGGCTCCGTGTTTTTGTATCAGAGACCAAACCGCAGCGAAACGTGTATGTATTTGTACTGCTGATATGTATAGGTATATAAACACTTAATTATGGATTCAATTTACGCATATATATGCTTATGCTTTAAATTATAGTAGAAAATTTATTTTACTGTCAGTAAGGCTACATTTTTGAAATGAGTAAATGTATTGTACATTCTAATATGGTAAATCAAAATGTACTGTCTCTTTTTATATATATATATATACATATCTGTGACGTGAACCACCGGTGGTACACGGAGAGAATTTTCATGATACTGCAGACCGATTCGTAGTCACAAACTCAATTTTCATGAACACCTGACGAAAACGAAATGAAGGCACGATCCAGTTAATATTTGTGGTTTTAAAATCCGCTCACCACAATATATTTTATACTTCAGTACGATATTGAACTTCAGTTTTGCCTGCCTCAGTCAAAGTGTTAAAACCCCGAACTGGTAACCACCATTATGGCAGTTCTGGGTACGGGTCACGATTGATTTCACTCTTCACACTGGCACATTGACTGAGATTTCTGGATGCTTGAAAAAGGTATTTATTCTTTGTGTTTTAGGGCAAATTTAAAGTGAAACTTCGTTGACAAGTTGTGGAACCAACGATCAAGCGGGGCATTGTGGCAGACGTATATTTAATGCGTTGGCAGACGTATATTTAATGAGTTGGCAGACGTATATTTCACACGTTGGCAGACGTATATTTCATGCGTTGGCAGACGTATATTTAATGAGTTGGCAGACGTATATTTCACACGTTGACAGACGTATATTTCATGCGTTGGCAGACGTATATTTAATGCGTTGGCAGACGTATATTTCATACGTTAGCAGACGTATATTTAATGAGTTGGCAGACGTATATTTAATGCGTTCACAGACGTATATTTAATGCCTTGGCAGACGTACATTTGATGCGTTAGCATACGTATATTTAATGTGTTGACAGACGTATATTTAATGCGGTGGCAGACGTGTATTTAACAGGTTGGCAGACGTATATTTAACGCGCTGGAAGACGTATATTTAACGCGTTGGCAGTCACAAACTCAATCTACAATAATACTTAATCGATGCAAAATGAAGGTACGATCAAGCTGTTGAGGTTAATTTTCAAAATTGCTTCCTGCAATTTACTTTAAATTTAAGTTGAATGTTGTTTAAAGTTTGATCTAAGTTCAAAAAAGTTTGCCTGATTTCTCGATTAGTTGATTAGCTGTTTCAAAGCACAAATGTACGAGTCAAATCTAACTTTACCTAACTCTTTCCAAAAAAATAAATTCAGCCTTGTAGGCTGCAAAATGAAGTTCGTATGAAAGTTCAGAGAGTGTATACTATTTTTGAATCCTTGGTAAATGAATTTTCTGTATTAGGTAGATGAATATTCTTTCGAAAATAAATATTCGCTTTTAAGTAAATGAATATTTTATCGAAAATAAATATTTTGTATTAAGTAAATGAATATTTTTCCTGAAATGAATATTCTGTAAGAAATACATGAATATTCTGTATTAAATAAATGAATCATCTTCCGAAATGGTATTCTGTATTAAGTAAATGAATATTTTATCGAAAATGAATATTCTGTGGTAAGTAAATGAATTTCTGTATAAAGTAAATGACTTTTTTATTGAAAATAAATTATACACTAAAACCCTTGATGAAATGTGACAATAAAAATAAATGATCGAAGATTCAGTCATTTATCGTAAAATTCATTTGTGGTTTAAATACAAAATCAAATAATGCAACGAAAATAGATTATTCACGATTCACTATTGTAAAATTTAATACCGATTTAAATAAAAATCCTATGAAACAATACAATAAAATGATTCATGATTTATTCATCTATTGTAAAATTTATCGCTGATTTTAATACACAACCGATGTCTAGTTTTAATAGGAAATTAAAATTGTACGCGTGCAACTTTTTAAATTCGTAAAATTTTGTTGAGACTTTTCTACCGTTTTTCTACGCGGCAGCAACAGCTGTTTATTTACACCTCTTGCCGTTTTTCTGTCGTCGGACAACCTTTAAAAAGTTGAAATAATTTTTGATAATGAATTAATTTTTGATAATGAAATATTTTTTATAATGAAATAATTTTTGATAATGAAATAATTTTTGATAATGAAATAGTTTTTGATAATGAAATAATTTTTGATAATGAAATAACTTTTGATAATGAAAAAATTTTTGATGATGGAAAAAATTGTTGATGATGAAATAATTTTTGATAATGAAATAATTTTTGATAATGAAATAATTTTTGATAATGAAATTATTTTTGATAATGAACAAATTTTTGATAATGAAAAATATTTTTAATAATGAAAAAATTTTTGATAATGAAAAAATTTTTGATATTGAAAACATTTTTGATAATGAAAAAATTTTTGATAATGGAACAATTGTTGATAATGAAATAATTTTGATAACGAAATAATTTTTGATAATGAAATAACGTATCAAAACCACTGGGAAAAACCCGCTTATAGTAGAAGCAAACGAGCCGAAAACAAAGCTTTAATTTCAGCAATGAATAAAATATATAACAATACAGGTTTAAAAAATCAAATAGGAAAAAAATAGGCTTAAGAACAAAAAACTTACACTAATCTAGGCCTAAAAACTGATAATAATAATAACAGCCTGTATCAAAAAATTTTATAATAATACAGGCATATAAAATGGCCCTCTATTTTGAACAGCCCTTCAATGCTGCAATGCACGAACAAAGAACCTACAACTGTGAATTTGTGACTAAAATATCCTTTATGAGTCCGTTCATGTTGACATAAAATAATCACGAGCACAATGAGTATACATAAATAAAGGAGTGATGCCGAGATACTAAAGTAATATTCAAATCAAGTAGCACATTATAGTTTACATATTTAAATCCATTCCTGCCTGTTTACGGGGAACGCGATTTGTTAAAGAGTAAGTCAAGTTTCCAATTGAGTGGGATTGTCAGATGGTTGTGAGGGGCGTGTGTGTGTGTGTGTGTGTGAGTGGAGCGTGTGAGGGTGTGCATGTGTGAGGGGTACGTATGTGAGGGGAGCGTGTGTGTGAGTGGAGCGTGTGAGGGGTGTACATGTGTGAGGGGTACGTATGTGAGGGGAGCGTGTGTGTGAGTGGAGCGTGTGAGGGGTGTACATGTGTGAGGGGTACGTACGTGAGGGGAGCGTTTGTGTGAGTGAAGCATGTGAGGGGTGTGCATGTGTGAGGGGTACGTATGTGAGAGGAGCGTTTGTGGGAGTGGAGGGTGTGAGGGGTGTGCATGTGTGAGGGGTACGTATGTGAGAGGAGCGTGTGTGTGAGTGGAGCGTGTGAGGAGTGTGCATGTGTGAGGGGTACGCATGTGAGAGGAGCGGGTGAGTGAGTGAAGCGTGTGAGGGGTGTGCATGTGTACGTATGTGAATAGCGTGAGTGAGGGTAAGTGTGTGCGTGTGAGGGTGTGTGAGTTTATGAGGTGTACGTGTGTCAGAGGCGAGCGTCTGAGGGGTGCGCGTGAGAGCAATGACACAAGCGATGCTCAGTAAAATTGACTCCTAGAAAAGAACTACGACCGAAATAATTTTCCATTAACAGAACATGCCACAAATCTAAATATTAGTTTCATATAACTCTACACCACCTGTAACTCTTAGGGCTAGATCATTTACGCAAGGCAAAACGTGAGCAGCTTGTTTTAAAATTACGAAAATTTGGTGACCACGTACAGAGAAATTTGTATCACTGCAAAGTGCCGTGAATGCAATATTTGTGCCCTAGAATTATTGTATGGAACCTCACATCTTCACCATGGCGCTGTAGCTGGAGCACCTCTAGAATATGGTTTCTGATGTAATAAATAAAAAGAATTCTGTGACTCGAATATTTCTTTCATTAAAGACATTTTACTTTTAAATTTTCAAATAGTTTCGAAATTCTGGAGAATATAATATTAAATAGATTCATGCGCAGCGATGCCTTGCGTAATTCATGAGTGATGCCACACTTAAGCATCAGAAATGGCTTAAACATTATTATTTTTTGTGGATGTTTCGAAAATTCGGATTGATTGAGCAACTCTTCTCAAACACATGATTTAATATTGACGGTAATTTGATATAGATGGAAACTCACGCGTTGTTCATTCATCTCTAATAGAATGTAACAGCATTAATGCAAGGGAAATAATACCAGAGTGCAAGCAAAAGTCGTACTGCAGACCACGGTAAAGGAAACAAGGTAGGGTCATTTCTATGGGAGAAAATACACCTCCTCGTGTTCGGCTAGCCAAAAGAAAAGCTTCATTTCAAATAAACTTAATGACGTCACAAAAACGCCACGTCGTTAGGCCAATAGTGGAGCCAGATTTAGGGGTATCAGTGCTACCAGATGCAATATGAGCGCTGCTATTGGTTCGTTGCCGTGACGTCAGCAAAACCACACCGTCAACAAAAAAAAAAGACTGGTTTGACCCTGCCTTGTTTCCTCTACCGTGACCAACGTGTAAAACAAACACGGATGAATGAAAGGAAGCCAAACGGTGCAGTTCATCACAAAAGGCCTGATAATATTTAGAGCACAACAGCGCCAAAGATCACCTAATATCATTTGCCAGAGATGGATTATGAAGTTATCAGTGACGGACGACTTGTCAATTAGCGCGAGCGAAACCTTCGCTCTGGACACCACGGCTCCCAAATTGGCTATTTTTTGCCAAATTTGTCATATTTCGTGTTTTGTGTTTATTTGGCTGCTAACAGTTGCTTAGCTCTTGTAAAATTGGTTGTTTTTTGCCACAATTGTCATATTTCACTTTTTTTATCTCATTCTTTCCATAAAAAGTTTCTAGGCGCTCGTTAAATAAGCTTTTTTTTGCCAATATTTTCAAACTTTTCTTTCATCATATCATCTTTCATCATATCATCTTTCATCATATCATCTTTCATCATATCATCTTTCATCATATCATCTTTCATCATATCATCTTTCATCATATCATCTTTCATCATATCATCTTTCATCATATCATCTTTCATCATATCATCTTTTATCAAATCATCTTTCATCATATCATCTTTCATCATATCATCTTTCATCATATCATCTTTCATCATATCATCTTTCATCATATCATCTTTCATCATCATATCAATTTGGCAAAGATGCTCTCTTAGCTCGAGCCAAATTTGTCAAAATTTTCATATTCACTTTTATCATTTTATTTTAGCCATAAAAAGTTACTAAGCTCATGCCAAGTTGGCATTTTTTGGCCAAAATTGTCATATTTCACTTATATCTTACTTTGCTAACTTGGCCATGAAAAGTAGGTACCTTAGAAATTGTCATTTATTTCTTGTTGCCTAAATTGTCAAATTTCACATTTTTCAAATTACTTTGTCCATGAAATTTGCTCATCTTCTGGCAACTCTGCATCTGGTTGCCAGAGACTCAATGCTTATTATTGTAATGTTTTTTAAAACAAATCCAATTTGAAAATTTTGGGTGAAAAAAGTGCTATTTGACCACACTGGTGGGAATTAGCAGGTGTGTAGGGGGGCGTGTAGGTGTGTGTGTGTGAGTGTGTTGTGTGTTTCTTGGCAGGTAATTTTTGCAAGTGTGTATGTAAGTGTGTGTGTGTAGGGTAGCGTGTAGGTGTGTGTGTGCTTCTTACCAGGGGGCTGGCATGGATGGGTGTTTGTGTGTGTGTATGTGTGCGCGTGTGTGCGTTTCTGTGTGTGGTGAGTATGCGTGTGTATGAGTGTACTCGTATATTACTCAGCTAGTGGCTGCCATGGGTGTGTATGTCTGTGTGTTTTTAGCAGAAGGTTTGTTGCCAGCGTGTATGTGCATGTGTGTGTGAAGGGTGTGGGAGAGAGGGGGGGTGAAGGGAGGAGGGGGGGGGGGGTTAACAAGAACAAGAACAAGAACAAAGCACTGTTGATGCTAACAAGACCGTTTATTTGCACGAAACCAGAGCATTTGTCCGTGTCTTTCTATATAAAATTATGCAGTTCGCTGCTCGCTTGTTTGCTCACTTGGCGGTTGCTTGCGGTGCCTCTAGCCACGCCCACCTTGTCAACTGGATGCCTGAACACTATACAATGGCCTCAAGTTTCTGTTTATTTTAACTTCAATATAAATTCACTGAATAAGATCTATACTATAATAAGAGCCGCGTCTGTCTGTCAGCAGCCAGCCTGCGGTGTGCGATGAGCGTATCTGTGATACAAGCTCGGCTTCATCAACTCTCGAGGAGATTGCATTTTTTTATATTTGGCGACCTTTCTTTCATATCGCCTTCTTTCTTATTTAAAATAAAGGGGGGTGGACTAGTACTTAATAAAAATACTGGATACGTGAACACTGCTTAAAAATCTCATGTTTCTGTTCATTTTAACTAAAACATAAATTCAACTGTTGAGAAACTTGAAATGCTTAAAAAAGAAAACTGGACACCTGAACACTGCGTAATGACCTCAAATCGTCACTAACGTCAAGTAACGATGTTTCTAACGTAACTTCGTTATGACGTCAAGTTTCTGTTTATTTTAGCTAGAATTTCAATTCATTTCTTGAAATTCTTTTTTTTAATTTAAAACAAGTGAAAAATTAAGTAGGAATTAAGTTGTTCTCGAACAACAGTTTTCATGAATGAATATTTGCGTTACCGTTGAAAAATGTCGCCATTCATAACCTTGGGGGTACGCTATTTATTTGATAAACTCAAAATACAAATTATGGGCTTCTGGAAATATTCTGGAAATATTCGTCATTCGTTGTAGACCGACACAGGAAAATTCAAGGTTTTCTTTAGAGTTGCTAACGAACATCATTAAGAATTTTTGAGACCTTCGACAGCGAAAATGTGTAACAAATTTGGCATAAAACGGCAAGACTGCAAAGAAAGTAGCGCTAGGGGCTGTAGAATGATGTCCTTCTAACGCCACATCGTCTGCCAAAAATGTAGCCGATTTAAAAATGTTGTAGTTTGTAAAATATTAGTGCTAGAGGGCTGAAATAAGTGCCGTTAAGGAAACACGATTTGAAGTTTTGTTTTTATTTTCATCGAAATACAATAGAACTTAAGATCCTGCTCTTTTTAATAAAATGTGTTTCATTGAAAAGGGTAGGATGTATAGTTTTTTTGTATTTTATCTTATTTTGAAAATTTAGCCTATTTGAAATGAGAAAAGTAATTTCAGCTTCAATTTTAGATTTTGCAAAAGTTTTGTAAATCGTGAGATACGCGTCCTTGTTGAGAACTGCTTTTAAACCGCCAGTTTGCTATGAGCATTTTCATCATAAGCCCTATCTTGTTTTCGTCATAACTTTGGTTTGAATAACATAATTTGCATTCTGGTTTCACATTCAGTATCAGAATATGATAAACATTGTAAAACGCTTATTTTTAGGCGCTTTTAATATTATTCGCTACCTATGGATCTGCCTCATTTTGTCATACTTTTTAACTGTCGACGGTCTTAACAAACACGGTAGAGGAAACAAGGTAGGGTCAAACCAGTATTTTTTACGTTGACGGTGTGGTTTTGCTGACGTCACGGCAGCGAACCAATAGCAGCGCTCATATTGCGTATGGTAGCACTGCTATCCCCAAATCTGGCTCCACTACTGGCCTAACGACATTGCGTTTTGGTGACGTCATAAAGTTTGTTTGAAATAAAGCCTTTATATTGGCTAGTCGAACAATAGGAGGTGTATTTTCTCCCATAGAAATGACCCTACCTTGTTTCCTCTACCGTGGTCTTAAAGGAAGTGACGCCAGTGGTGCAATAATTCCAAAATTATTTTTAAAAATTCATGATGGGGATTTGATGTCTTTGTTGAAACAGCATTAAAGGCTTGATATTCATATTGTTTCGTCTATGGTATTTATTAATAAATTAATTTGTATCGCTTGTAAAACATATTCAGCATCTCTTTTTCACCCGCAGTGGCATCATCTTATGCCTGATTTTGAACTGAGAGCATGGACAGTCTACTCTTTCCTCCCTAGTGGCCCCCTGCTTCTCCTGATTTTGACCCGAGCCCTCGTTCATCCCATTCTCCTCCTTCCTCTTCTCCACTTCCTTCTTTCCCTCCCCTTTCTTCTTCTTCTGCTTCTTCCTCTCCTTCCTCCTCTTCCATCTTTCACTCTTCCTCCTCATTTTTTCCCTTCTCTCCCTTTCCTCCACTTCCTTCTTTCACTCCTATCTCCACTTCTTTCTTTCACTCCCCCCTCTTCCTTCCACTTCCACCTCTCCCTCCCTTCCCTCCACTTCTTTCTTTCACTTCCCATTTTTGACTCCCCTCTCTTCCCTCCACCTCCTACTTCCCCTCCAGCCCAAGGCTGCAGAGCTCCAGGGCTAATTGAACAAGGATTTGCGGACCTCAGATGCCAGGAAACTGCACTTTTATTCCACGATCACGAGGGTCGCTCTCCTTGCTCTGTCCTTGGGAATGTTTTCCACACTTCTCGTCTATTTTTGCCATGTTTTAGACTAAGAATACCTGGGATTACGCTGAGATTTCCCCCTGATTCAATCGCACGCCGGCGCCGTACAACATTGTGCGCAATTTTAGTTTTTAAAGCCATTTCATTTTAATTGGTCTTAGTGTTTGTAATCTGTTTAAAGTGAATTTGTATATTTGTGAAGCTAAACTGTGAAGTGTAAGTCGTTGGAAAAGAGCCGATGAGCTGAGTCAATGTGCGTGAAATGAATCTTTAATAAATAAAGTGTAATCAAACTGCGTTTTTTCTACAACTAAATTACGTACGCATTCGCATGAAAATATAAAGACTGTACCTCAATACAAAAAATCCATTCATTTTGTGCAGAAGCCTGCACTAACAACCTAATTATAAAATATGGGACAGAATGCGAATAAATATGGGAAAGAATGGGATGCATATCTCAGTACAAAACAGTTGAATTCCTACGCGTTCTTAGTTTTAAAAGCAGTTCTAGTTGGGAAAAACAGTTCTTGGTGGGAAAAACAGTTCATGGTGGGAAAAACAGTTCTTGGTGGGAAAAGCAGTTTATGGTGGGAAAAATAATTCATGGTGGGAAAAACAGTTTGTGGTGGGAAAAACAGTTTGTGGTGGGAAAAACAGCTTTTGGTGGGAAAAACAGTTCATGGTGGAAAAAACAGTTTTTGGTGGGAAAAATAGTTCTTGGTGGGAAAAGCAGTTCATGGTGGGAAAAACAGCTTTTGGTGGGAAAAACAGCTCATGGTGGGAAAAACAGTTCATGGTGGGAAAAAAGTTCATGGTGGGAAAAACAGTTCATGGTGGGAAACAGTTCATGGTGGGGAAAACAGTACATGGTGGGAAAAAGAGTTCATGGTGGGAAAAAAAGTTCATGGTGGGAAACAGTTCATGGTGGGAAAAACAGTTCACGGTGGGAAAAAGAGTTCATGGTGGGAAAAAGAGTGCATGGGGGGAAATTAGTTAGTGCAACATACCTACTACACTTCCTTGCTCGATGTTTATCCCGAGCTGTGCTTGGATGACGTCGTAAACTGCTCTACTGATATTACGATTACGGTGAAGTTCTTTGAAAGGAAAGATACTGGGAACTGTATTTCTTCATTTAATATATTTGTGTGTAAATAAATGCAATTATGGTGAATTCCTTTAAAAGAGAGATATTTGGAATTTTATTTATGTATTTACTGTATTTATGTGTGGATCGATCGTTTTTCGCACGTACCGGTGAATTTTATTCAAATTCCGTTTTAGGACATTCAGGAGATGAGTCAAGCCTCATGAACAAGTGATGAATATTGACACGACGAATAATGACGTTTTCAAGACTCATTACGGTGAATTTTGACTCATCTGCTACGCTTTTTACTTGCTCGGAATTGTATCGTATCCTACGCAGACACGGAAATTATATCGTATCCTACTTAGACACGGAAATTATATCGTATCCTACTTAGACACGGAAATTATATCGTATCCTACTTAGACACGGAAATTATATCGTATCCTACTTAGACACGGAAATTATATCGTATCCTACTTAGACACGGAAATTATATCGTATCCTACTTAGGCACGGAAATTATATCGTATCCTACTTAGACACGGAAATTATATCGTATCCTACTTAGACACGGAAATTATATCGTATCCTACTTAGACACGGAAATTATATCGTATCCTACTTAGACACGGAAATTATATCGTATCCTACTTAGACACGGAAATTATATCGTATCCTACTTAGACACGGAAATTATATCGTATCCTACTTAGACACGGAAATTATATCGTATCCTACTTAGGCACGGAAATTATATCGTATCCTACGCAGACACAGAAATTATATCGTATCCTACTAAGACACGGAAATTATTATTCCTTTGCTAAGAGCGAACAGAGCTCGAGACTATAGCATTCGATGCAATCAACATAGTGCTCAGTAATTGTTGCTGTATGTACTTCAGCCCTGCGACTATGGGCCAAAAATCTGATCTCATCAGTATCGGTAACTATAAAAATGCAATGCGAATGTGCACGGTTTGAGTTTCATCAGCCACGGCCAAGTTGAGGCAATATTGTTTCAAAATCTTACCATGTTCACGTGATTTGTGCAGTTGTAGTTGTATACAATTGTCGCTGTCGATACATCCATCGAGCTGCCACAAATGCCGTTGATAAGTGCGCTTGATGTTGATGTTTGAAATCTTTTTAGCAAAGTATTCCTTTCATAAACAATTTCGAAATACTTTTGTATTCACAAATTTAAACAAAATCCTCTCCCATTTTACATACAAAGTCGTTTTGCAATTTAACAAATGAAACGCACAAAATACTATTACAAATACAAGCAACTTACAATCCTGTTAGGAAAGTTATCCGTTAATAAACCATTTCGATCTGTGAATAAAACTTTATTCGGCGTGTGATTGAATCGGTCACTTGCGAGCAACTATCAACTTTGGTTAAAAGCGATAGATAATAAACTGTCACTTGAAATAAATAAAAAATACAGAATAATCAGATTCAAAAGTTCCGGTGTTTCGATTTTTAGAAAAAACTTCACTCTGAATGTGATTCAGTCGGTCACTTACGGGGAATGTTGGTTGATTAAAAAACATTAACAAACTTAGTATACACAGATCCAAAAGGTCCAGCTTTTGGCTTAGGCTTTCGCTTTTTTCCTCTTTTTTTCTGGGTGCTGACCTTCCTTCCTGTATCTATTTTCCGGCTGCTGACCTTCCTTCCAACTTCTTTTTTCCGGGTGCTGACCTTCCTTCCTACTTCTTTTTTCCGGGAACAGACCTTCCTTCCTGCTTCTTTTTCCGGGAGCTGACCATCCTTCCTGCTTCTTTTTTTCCGGGTGCTGACCTACCTTCCTGCATCTATTTTCCGGCTGCTGACCTTCCATCCAGCTTCTTTTTTCCGGGTGCTGACCTTCCTTCCTACTTCTTTTTTCCGGGAACTGACCTTCCTTCCTGCTTCTTTTTCCGGGAGCTGACCATCCTTCCTGCTTCTTTTTTCCGGGTGCTGACTTTCCTTCCTGCTTCGTTTTTCCGGGAACTGACCTTCCTTCCTGCTTCTTTTTTCCGGGTGCTGACCTTCCTTCCTGCTTTTTTTTTTCCGGGTGCTGACCTTCCTTCCAGCTTCTTTTTTCCGGCTGCTGACCTTCCTTCCAGCTTCTTTTTTCCGGCTGCTGACCTTCCTTCCTGCTTCTTTTTTCCGGGTGCTGACCTTCCTTCCTGCTTCTTTTTTCCGGGTGCTGACCTTCCTTCCTGCTTCTTTTTTCCGGGTGCTGACCTTCCTTCCAGCTTCTTTTTTCTGGGTGCTGACCTTCCTTTCAGCTTCTTTTTTCCGGCTGCTGACCTTCCTTCCTGCTTCTTTTTTCCGGGTGCTGACCTTCCTTCCAGCTTCTTTTTTCCGGCTGCTGACCTTCCTTCCTGCTTCTTTTTTCCGGGTGCTGACCTTCCTTCCTGCTTCTTTTTTTCCGGGTGCTGACCTTCCTTCCAGCTTCTTTTTTCTGGGTGCTGACCTTCCTTCCAGCTTCTTTTTTCCGGCTGCTGACCTTCCTTCCTGCTTCTTTTTTCCGGGTGCTGACCTTCCTTTCTGGTTCTTTTTCCGGGTGCTAACCTTTCTTCCTGCTTCTTTTTCCGGGTGCTAACCTTTCTTCCTGCTTCTTTTTCCGAGTGCTGACCTTCCTTCCAGCTTCTTTTTTCCGGGTGCTGACCTTCCTTTCTGGTTCTTTTTCCGGGTGCTAACCTTTCTTCCTGCTTCTTTTTCCGGGTGCTGACCTTCCTTTCTGGTTCTTTTTTCTGGAGCGCACATTTAGCAGCTGCTCAGGGCGAGGCCGGGGCGGTGCGGTGGTTGACCGAGAGCGACAATTCTTGTGATGCACTTTTTTGTGTATCGACACGTGAATATGTACAGTAAATGCATACATACAATTCTAAATTTCTCTGTTTTAATGAACTTCGTGTTTGTTGTGCTTCTGTTAATCTTTCACGTTTCTGGTTGTGTATCTTATTTAACTTAACCATAAAGAAATATATATGTATATTATATAATATCAATTATATATATTTTAAATTTATAACTATTTATATTTTATTTACGAGTTATTATGTGTGTCACATAAAATTTGCAGATAAATCATGTGTGGGTGTTCTATATATATGTATGTATATGTATATGTAAATATATATAGTGATGTACCGATGTATCGGTATCGGTATCGGTATCGGCAGTATCGGCCATTTTTAGTGGTATCGGTATCGGTATCGGTATCGGCAAAATCCGGCCGATACTTTACCGATACTTTCCAAAAATACGTATTTTATCATTCAAATGAAGGTCATAAATCATGAAAGTAAAAGTATTTAACCTAATAATACCCGTTGTGTGTTTATTTATATATTTATTTGGTGTCCGCGTTGTGTGAGTTTGCGGTATCATGGATACCGAATTCCTCAGTGTAACATTAAAAGATGGCGTTTCCATGCATTTAAATATTTGACATTTTTTCAGAATAGGTTTTGTTAGGATAGCATAGGTTAGCTTAGCTTAGATTAGGATAGGCTAGGTTAGCACAGGTTAGGTAATACTGCTACTGTCAGAATTTTTTCTCGGGTCCGCCTAGCTTAACGATGACATTGTCCATGGAATCTCCGCGGGTCCTGCTACTATCTAATAATACCCTTGGTTTATTTGGAGTCCGCTTCTTCCATTTTCTTTGTCACGCTCATGAGGAGAGTTATAGTGACCGTATCTGTGATACGAGTTTCACCAGTGCGTAAGAACAAGAATATTTTTCATCACGAGCGCTGTTAGGATGAATACATTCGTTGGGCATCACATTTGGAAAATTTGTTCAAGAAAGTTAGTGAGTCCCGTAATTTTTGACGGGCTGTGCGTACTTGTAATCAAATAAAGAGCCTATTCATACCTAATAAATTAGATAGCTAACTGTTGAATTATAGCGTTCAATCAGGCCCGTTAACTGAATTCACTACTTTGAATTCCCGATGAGTCACGGTCATAACTGAAAGCTATGTAAAATGAATAGTTAAACCCTGTAGCTACATAAAATTTTTATACTTTTACGACTAAACCTTTATAGTTTGACCTAATGTCCATAACTTTAAGTATGTGACAGGCTAACAAAAACCAAACCAATTTAATAAAGTTGAAGGTGCATTTGAATGTTTTTGTGAACTTGATATAGAAACTGCCGAAAATTCTATTTTAATTTAGCTTGTAAATCGCCAAATAATACGAAGCTAATAATTTATTTTAACTTAGCATGCATATCACCGTTCATTACGAATCTTGCATTTTTCTTCTATGTTAAGATGTTTGAACAATTCACGAACAATATTAAAGTTCAATACATCTGAACGGGTCAGTTGATTGCTTTCATCGCAACTTGATGAATTTAAAAACGAGGAAAATTCCAATGAACCTAATCATATTTACTAGGAATACGTTTCGGAGTCCAGCTCCATCATCAGTTAGTAAAATTAAAATTCATTACGACTACAATAAAAGAAAAAATAAAATGTTGGATACAGTCATTATAGAAAATCACGAAAACAAAAAAATAAAAACATGTCCCAGAGAAAGTAAAATCGACATGATCTACTTCCAATTTACGATGGGTAGGAACTGTCAGAATTGTTGAGGGCCAGTTTTCTTTTAAAAATATGTAGCGACTCTGAAAATCTGAGGTCACATGTAGTTGAAGCCGAATGTAAGATTTTGAAGTCCGCAGAGGATATCGGTTCGTTGCATTTTACTGCGTGATTACGTACGAATTGTGCGCGAATTCATTCCCCGTGCTGAAGCTTCAACCCCGATGTTCGGCCATTCTGATATAAAAATTTTGTGCCGTAATGCCGACGTACGATGATGTGCACTGCACACAACTGTAAGAATAAATCAGAAAGGCTCTTTCTCCATCAAAAGCGTATCCTTGTACCGGAATTGTATAATTTTATGGTTGCTTCATATTTCCGGTACAAGGATACGCTTCCGATGGAGATGCGAACCTCGATCTCTGATTTATTTTTAACAGTTATACAGTTGTGTGCAGTGCACATCATCGTACGTCGGCATGATGTCACGAAATTTTTATAACAGAATGGTCGAACATTGGGGTCGAAGCTTCCGCGCGGGGAACTAATTAGCTTACTCCTCACACTCCGCAGTACGTAATCACGCAGTAAAATGCAACTAAATCTTAGTTTCGGCTTCAACTGCATATGACCTCAGAATTTTAGAGTCGCTACATATTTTTAAACGAAAACCGGCCCTCAACAATTCTGATAGTTCCTACCCATAACAAATTGTAACTAAATAGTAATCTTGTCGATTTTAGTTTTTCTGGGACATGTTTTAATTTTATTTTTATTTTCTTGATTTCCTTTAATGACTGTATCCAACATTTTGCTTTATCCTTTATTGCAGACATAATGATTTGTAAATTTACGAACTGATGATGGATCTGGACTCCGAAACGTATTCCTAATAAATATGATCAAGTTCCTTGAAATTGTCGCTTTTAAATTCTTCATCTTATAGATGGTTGCGTGTTTGCGGATATTTTCGGTTTCGGGGCTTACTGAATTTTAATATTTTCTTTCGCCAAAGTATGTACTCGTATTTGGTGTGAATAACACGAAAATGACAATCCTTTTTTGGAGAAACTATTGTTTTGGTCCACTTTTGGAGCCAGTTGCTATTATAGCTAGTCTACATTACGTTGCAATACGATTAGAAACACATATCTATTGAATGGATTTCATTTTGTTGTATTTCTCAACAATATAGTTAACAAAGCAAGAGCATTTTATTTTTCAAAATCGGAAACTTTTTTGTCAATATTTTTGTATTATTATATATATAAGGAAATCATTTTATTATAACTCCCATGTAGGAGTTATAATGGTTTTATTTTAATACAAGTGTGCACGGCCTGCCAAAAATGGGATTCAATACTTTTCATGAACGAATTTTCAAGATGTAGATGATAAACAAATACAGTATTTCCATCCTAACAGTACCCGTGATGAAAAATATTTTTTGCACCGTTGAAACTCGTATCACAGATACGACCATTATAACTATCCTTATGAGCGTGAGTGACAGAGAAATGGAAGAAACAGACACCGAACAAATAAACCAAGGGCAAGGGTATTATTAGGTAGCAGCATGACCCATGGAAATGCCAAGGACAATGTCATCATTAAGCTAAATGGACCCATGGAAAAATTCCGTCAACATTATCTACCTTATGCTATCCTAATTCTATGTCGTGACACGCACCGCCACAAAGCACGTTCACGACGCGAAGGCCTAGCGATCGTCATTACATGGGAGCAACTGCGGTTCTTGTAGACCCTACACCACTAATGCGTTGTCCACTGTTGCCAATACGTAGAACGTAAAGTCGGGTAGGTTTAAAATGTTTATGCCGAACACATATGCACAAGAACACACAAAGCTCTCTTGACTCGGAGTTCCCCTCCGGTGACAAATCACAATTACTCAAAAATGATTACTTCGGGCACAGCTATTCACCAAATTACTATATTTAATTTAATGTCTTTTAATTATTCAATATGGCCTGAAAGCTGCACAAAAGCGACATAGTTAGGAAAACGCGCAAATTACGGCGATCACAACAACCTATCCAATACTACTAACCTATCCTGATTAAATTTCAAACATATCATTGCATGTACAGACGATCTTTCAATGTTACACTGAGGAATTCGGTCTCCGTGATACCACAAACTCAAACATCCTATGTTTCTTAAGAAGCGCACACCGAACTAATACATAAACTAACATACAACGGGTATTATTAGGTTAGGTTATTGTAAAAGTATCGGTATCGGTAGTAGTATCGGTCAAAGTATCGGTATTTTCAAGTATCGGAGTATCGGTATCGGTATCGGCCAAAAAATGGGTATCGGTATCGGTATCGGTATCGGCCAAAAAAATGGTATCGGTACATCACTAAATTTATATATATACATATATATGTATATATATATGATAGAAAAGACAGGAAGAAAATATACGTCATCACTATTTCGGTGACCTTGTACATAAGAGGCACACTCAGAAGCGTGACTGATGCCAGCAGCATAAAATACTGTATACACATAAATACTATATATATATATAGTATATATATATATCACATATTATACTGGTACATTTGCAGGCAAAAATATATGTATATATGTACATATATACGTTAATATAATAATATAAAAAAATACACCAGGTATTTTTGTCAGAGTCGGGAAGTTCCGCATCTTCCGCACCTGATTCGTTTGTGTGTTGTTGCAGCTGGGTGCGTCGGCCGTTACTAAATAACGAAGTATTTTCATCGCATTTTGTAGCGATACCTTTTTTACTGCAGCGCCATCACGCTGAATAACATTCCTCACGGAACAGCTTCCGTGGTCTCCGTCTTCTTTGGGATGCTTATGAACACTTAATGATCGCGGCCTCCGCGGATTTAATGGGACGCGTTGCTCGTTTCGTATCCGGAAAGTCCCAGCACTGTCACTTCGCTACTTCACTCCTCCCTCTTCACTCTCGCAAAAGTCTCGGCGCCCATGTCCCAGCGCAAAATGTTGAACGATCTCTTCTTTGGACATCACTCTTCAATCAGAGTCTGTACGTCACGACGACCTCACTCTTCAATCAGAGTCTGTACGTCACGACGACGTCACTCTTCAATCAGAGTCTGTACGTCACGACGACATCACTATTCAATCAGAGTCTGTACGTCACGACGACATCACTATTCAATCAGAGTCTGTACGTTACGACGACATCACTCTTCAATCAGAGTCTGTACGTCACGACGACGTCACTCTTCAATAAGTAACTCTATAAACAGGGTCAACGTCCCACGTTGGCGATCACTTTATAATCCGTCGATCAGTCGATCACTTTATAATCACTTCGTCTTCTGGTCACTGTTCGGCGCCAATGTAGGCTTTGACGGTTTCAGGGGTTCTGTCGTCCCGATAAATATCAACTCAACCTTGAGGTCCTATGGTTTCCAATCAGAATTGGTTCTAGAGATTGCATCTATGGCTTCCACGTAAGGTTGCAGTGACACTGTTTGCGATGGTCCTTTATTGGAGTGAAGCGGTAAATTACAGTAAAGGGGTGCCCAGCGCCGCTGTGCAGCGCAGTTACTGTTGCGGCGTGACACAGTTACTGTTGTGTCACGCCGCAAGCTCGGCGGTGGCTGCACTCGACTGTCTCTGAATGCCTGACTGCCTAACAATACAGCGCGTTATATAGGTAGCAGTATCTTCGGTGGGCTTTCCCATATTGACAACAACAGAATAACAACACAAGAAATCCCGACTCCAACATTTTAATTTTTCAACATCATACTCCTTGGAATTCCTACGGAAATTTTCCACAAATTTCCCTTCGAATGCGATTAACATCACCTGAAAAAGTACCACTCCTGCTAGTAATCCAGGAATGATGCTAAAGTGACCAAAATATTTTCTTAGCGGACTGAAACACGAAGGACTTGCCTAAAATTTGACTAGCTCAGTGAGGCGAGATACAGTGGGTTAAAACTTCCATCCCAGTCTAACTTTTTCTCCTCCTGCATGCATGTTTTTCGCGGCCCAAGCAATTAAATCGCTTTGGAGGCGAAAAACGTGCATGCTCCGGCGGAAAAGTTTGACGGGGTCCTGGTGCAGTCGGATTGATATAGTACGATGAGCAGCGCTGTAGCTCCAGTATAGGTGCTTTGATATTGACACTACAGCCCGTTTCAACTGTTAGGAACTAGTTACTGTTGTGTCAGTATATAAAAATAGTTACTGGTTACTGCTATGTCAGTGAAATAAGAGTAGTTACTGTTGTGTCAGTGAAATAGTAATAGTTACTGTTGTGTCAGTGAAATAATAATAGTTTCTAGTTACTGCTGTGTCAGTGAAACAATAGTAATTAATGTTGTGTCAGTATAATAGCAATAGTTACTAGCTGTTATTATATCACTGTAATAGCAATAGTTTCTAGTTGCTAGTTCAATTTATAGTAGCTTGCGGCATTGATTCATTTTTCTTCTTTTTAATTGCGGTGTCTGCTATGTCAAAATTCGTGCGTAAGGACTACCGACGGTGTTTAGGCGTGCTCCGCAAAGGAAGACCTAAGCCCAATGAGCAAATTCAACTGTAGAGGCTAGCCGGTCTAGAGCCTGGGAGCGCGATCTAAAAATAAAATCCGTTTTTTAAGGTTAAACTCGACAGATCGTTTAAGGTTAGGTTAGAATAGAATCTGTTACGTCCGGTAAACTAGGTTTTGATTCATATCACCGTACAAATAATGTAAATAGGCTGGTAATCATAAAACGGTCATGAGTATTATAGTTAGTTTAATAATTGTGGTACAGTATTATAACATAGTTATGGGAAATTTTACAATGGATAATTATTTATTCCGCTCATCCAAAGGCCTTTATCATTGTTTAATCGGACAAATAATTCTTCTCCATCAACCCTTATTTAAATTCAATGTGTTTACTAATTACTTTCTGCTAGAGCTCGCTATATATGCCTTATGTAACTTAAATTACAGGGCCCTCCATTAACGCTTAAAACGGTAATTAAAAGCGCTCTATGAAAGCCCTTTAGCGCGCCCAGGGGGACTATGTGAGGGCCCGAACTAACGGTTAGGTAACCATTCTTTTGATGAAATAAATGTTTTTTATGTTATGGACCATCTTTTTTCGGTTCACTGCTGTCCTGTTTTCCAGCACCTACTACTTTCTTCAACTTCTGTCTTGTTTCATAATCTTCTTTCACAATTTACGTTTTCTATGCCCTTTCTGCGGAGATTCCGCGTTTCTTTAAATCCATACTAAATGGTGCATTCCTCCTTCCTCTCTTTGGATCGCATTTGTTGCTGCGGGTAGGGAGGCTAGGGAGGGAGGCTCAATTCCCGTATGATAACAAAGCCCTCCGCCAAATCCTGATAAGATAACAAAGGCCTCAACCAAAAACCTACAACACACCCCTCTTTCACCGCTGACCATGACCATCTTCCACTGGCCTCAACACCAAAAATCTTTCATCAAATCTTCCACCGCTGAGTATACCTTCCAAATCTCTCCAGCAAATCCTGCTATGATAACAAAAGCCTCTACCAAAAACCTTCCACGAGTCCTCCACCACTGACCACGGCCATATTCCAAATCTCTCCAGCAAATCCTGCTATGATAACAAAAGCCTTTACCAAAAACCTTCCACGAGTCCTCCACCACTGACCACGGCCATATTCCAAATCTCTCCAGCAAATCCTGCTATGATAACAAAAGCCTTTACCAAAAACCTTCCACGAGTCCTCCACCACTGACCCCGGCCATATTCCAAATCTCTCCAGCAAATCCTGCTATGATAACAAAAGCCTCTACCAAAAACCTTCCACGAGTCCTCCACCACTGACCCCGGCCATATTCCTAATCTCTCCAGCAAATCGTACTATAATAACAAAAGCCTCTACCAAAAACCTTCCACGAGTCCTCCACCACTAACCACGGCCATATTCCTAATCTCTCCAGCAAATTGTACTATAATAACAAAAGCCTCTACCAAAAACCTTCCACGAGTCCTCCACCACTAACCACGGCCATATTCCTAATCTCTCCAGCAAATCGTACTATAATAACAAAAGCCTCTACCAAAAACCTTCCACCAAATCCTCCCCCGCTGACCACGACCACATTTCAGTCGATGCGTGCCGAGCTCGACGGTGCTGACGCTGGTATCCTCGCTACCGCACTGCACCTACGTCGAGACGTCAGCCAAGAAGAACTACAACGTCGACCGGCTGTTCTCCGAGCTCTTCTCCTTGGCTAACCTCCCGCTCGAAATGTCCCCAGCGCTGCACAAGCGCGTGCATCTCGACCAGATTGGGTGAGTCGGTTTGGTTTGTAGCTTTAACACTTTGACTGCGGCAGATAAAACTGAAGTGTATTGTTCAACTCAAATTTAAAGTCAATTGTAGTAACTAATGCTGAAAATGGTAAACATTTAACTGGATTGTGTCGCTATTCATATCATGTATTGAGTCGATCAAATGTTGAGTAAACCCAATGCGGAATACATCAAATGCTGAGTTAATCATATATTGAATCAATCCTATGTTAGGTAGATCAAATCACTAGGAAAAAAAATGCAGCGTATATCAAATTTTTGGTAAATCAATTTAAAATTTAGAATGAATAAAAAGTTGAGTAAATAAAATAATTAGTAAATTAAATCCAGACTAAATCAAATTCTGAATAAATCCTCGAGTCACACGGCATCGAAGCAGGATTCAAATTAGCTATGCAAATTTAATGCTTAAATAAAACGATCAATGCAAATTTAATGCTCAAATAAAACGATCAATGCAAATTTAATGCTTAAATAAAACGATCAATGCAAATTTAATGCTTAAATAAAACGATCAATGCAAATTTAATGCATGAATAAAACGATCAATGCAAATTTAATGCTTGAATTAAATGATCAATGCAAATTTAATGCTTAATTTTTAACCAATTTACCTTCGACAGAATGTCTCTGATGCTGTATTTGAAACCATTTTCGGAAATTAATTTACGGATATTCCTATATTGAACACGATTAATGGCCCTTGTGGATGAGAATAATAATCTTAGCTTTCGTTCATGTGCTGGAAATCTCAACCTCGTTCAAATTCACTTCTCATGTTAAGTCTCTTCATGTTATTCATGACATCAGCTGCTATTATTATTTAACTCGAACTTTATTTTTTTTATCATGCTCAGCTCCTGTTATTGTTGTATTACTCTTTTATAATCACATTCTCTTATTTTCTCCCCAAACATTTTTTATTCAAAATATTATTTTTGGTTGTTACGCTTCTCTATTATTATTCAAGCCATGCTTTAAATTATATTAAAATAAATTTTTAAGATTTATCTCATCAATATCAGGCTTTGTGTATTTGATATTCGTCACTTTCACAAATCTCATTTGCTTTTGCTTGCACAATTTGTGTACACAAAGTCCGTGTTGTTTAGAATAAATTGCTTTCACAAATAATGAATTAAAAATCGTCATTTAGACGAATTTTTTCCGATGTAAAATGCACTACTGCGTTTGGCGTTGAATTTATTCAGCACTATTGTAAAAATTGTGATAATTGAGACTTAACCTATAAAATGATCGATTTTTTCAAGATGAAATTACGATTAACCCGATATAATATTCAATTCTTCAAGTCCTTCAATTATGAATGAACGTTAAAGTGATAAATTCTTCAAGTCGTTAAATTACGAATGACCCAAAAATGATCAGTTCTTTAAGTTCTAAAATTTTGGTTTCAAATTTAGATTTTAAGCAACCAACCACACACTGCCAAACTTCATTATCTTGAAAAATCTGATTACCCCAAAAAAGATGTACACAAAAGATCGTTCATTCTTCATTAAACGTATACAAAAATCTGAAAAAATAAAATGTTGGCATCCTATGATTTGAGTAAAGAAGCGTCGACACGATTCATCTAAACTGACAGTCTTCACTGACACTGACAGTCTCCACTGACACTGACTTCTTCACATGACAGTCAAAGATGACTGAATTCGATCGATTCGATTCATCCCGAAAACACACAGCCGCGTCAGTGATGAAACTTCTAAAACGTGAGAAAAAAAAATTATGAACAAAATTTTACTTCTCCAAAATTATCACAAAACTGTATGGAATGTATTCAACAAAATTAAAATAAAACTTTGAAGAATACATTTCGCAAAGTTATATGGAATGTATTTAACAAAATTAAATTAGAATTCTGTGGAATACATTTCGCAAAATTGTATGGAATATATTTAATAAAATTAATACAAAATTATATAGAATACATCTCACAAAATTATATGGAACATATTTAATATAATTGAAACATGATTATTTGAAAAACATTTCACAAAATTATATGGAATATATTGAATAAAATTCGAACATAATTATCGGGAATATATTTAACAAAATTATACGGAATATAACAGTAATTACCGAAAAGGAGTTGCTTTTGTCCTGCCGATACTCTTCTCGCTTCCTGTCAGAGTAATCGTAGCTGTTGATAAAGGCCTCATTTTAGTTTTTTTCAGCTTTAGTTTTAAAAAATTTTACTCGTACATTAATTATTATATAATTAATTTTACCAAAATAATTTATGGACGGGTAAAATATTCTAAAACTAAAATTATTGAGTTGAGTTTTAACCTTTCTCTACCACAATGCAAATTATATTAGAAGAACACTTCTATCCTGCAAAGTGGAAACGAAAAAAACATACGTCTTCATCGAGTAGCAAAATAGATAGAATTATGAAGAGAAAACAGTTAAATGTTTATGTGAAATGCTGCTACTGGTTACAATGATTTCTGCTATTTGAGCAGAATCTAATTGCAATAGCTGAATTACTTTAAAATGAAATTCCTTGTTCAGGAGTTGACGCGCAAAACAAAAGGCCATGGAAATATCATCGGTTCTGAAAAGGTTAATTTAAAAGTTGTTGTTCGCAATATTTTTCATTCCCTCCCAGATTTTCCAAGAACTAATTCATCTGAATACAGGTAAAATGTCCCTTTCCCAATTGTACCCGTTACTGGAATGTTACATTTCCACCCGTGAGGCAGTGAAGCCTGTATCCCATATACGCTTTTGAAACACTTTTTCTGCTGTA
The DNA here is from genome assembly GCA_030386875.1 of Morinoia aosen. Classification (NCBI taxonomy): domain Eukaryota; kingdom Metazoa; phylum Arthropoda; class Malacostraca; order Amphipoda; family Talitridae; genus Morinoia; species Morinoia aosen. Next base: position 15,029,960 of record CM059562.1, read on the forward strand.
GACAAAGTATTGAAGTATTAAGCATCTCGTATAATTTGCGAACAAAATTTTGAAGTGATTTGAAAAATTTTCCAAATAAATAAAAGATACGAAATGGATAATATAATTTTTCAAGAGTTACTCATTTATATAGTTGAGCTAGTATTTACGTTATTTTTCACCGACGTTGTTTTAATTTTTATGTATTTTATAATTTCTTCATAACTATCAAAGGGTAAGAATCTTGTCGGGACTGGGCTAGCACTGATCTAGAGCACCCGATGTTAAATTATCGATACCACTAGCAATAAACATCGTAAACTTATTGAATATATTTAAATACATTTTTGAATGCGTGTTGCTGCGTTACGATGAATATTTCCTCACATTTCACATGCATTTAGGTTCAACAAGTAAACTAGCTATCAATGTGAAAAAGTATACGGACTTCGCATCCAACATTTAAGTATCTACTACCAGCTGTCAACGTAAAAAAGTATACGGACTTCGAAACAAACATTTAAGTATCTATTACCAGCTGTCAACGTAAAAAAGTATACGGACTTCGAAACAAACATTTAAGTATCTATTACCAGCTGTCAACGTAAAAAAGTATACGGACTTCGAAACCAACATTTAAGTATCTATTACCAGTTATCAATGTAAAAAAGAATCCGGACTTCGCTACCAACATTCAAGTATCTATCACAAGATTTTTCTGAAAAAAGTTTGAGGACTTAATTAGGAAGATATTAGTATACCTCCTTGTTTTAAAAATTTATACGGCCTTTACAACAATTTTTTTATTACATTACATGTGTTTAATGAGTCAAAAAGTATACGACCTTTACGAAAAACATTAAACTACTTCCCCGTTGCATGATATAAGTTTTTTTTAAGCTAAGAAAAAAAAAATTTTAGCCAATGAATTAAAAAAAGTTTTTGAAACCATGAATAACTTTTTCCTGAGTTCGAAGAAAAATTGTTATTTAGAACTTTTTAGAATTCTCAACTTGGTTAGGATTTTTGATTATGAGTAAAGACTTGTCTTTTTATTTTGTATTGTAATATTCTTTTTTAAACTTAGTTCGGAATTATTTTAGTTTCAATCTATTCAAATTAGGCATTTTCTTTTCATTCTAAGTGAAGCAGTTTGAAAGTTTAAGGAACGATGACCCCAGTAATATGTATTGCGCTTCATTTTAACTTAAAAATTCTGTAAATTTTAGCTCAAGAAGATTTTAACTTATGTGGCATAAATTTTAAATTAAGTACCGTAAATTTTATCTTAAATGGCATAAATTTTAGCTTGAAGTCCTTAACTTTAGGCGTAAGTACCGTAAATATAAATTTGAATGCCGAATATTTATTCAAGTTCTGAAATTTCCGACTTGAGTGAAGTCGATTTTTAAATTCAAACTTAAAAAAATATGCCGTAAATTTTCATTTCAGGATCGTAAATTTCATATTGAGTATCTTGAATATCAACACAATGGTTGTAAACTTTAACTAAAGTTTCGTAAATTTTACCTAAAGTGTCGTGAATTTTACATATAGTGTCGTAAATTTTAACTAGAGTGTCGTAAATTATACCTGAAGTGTCATAAATTTTACCCAAAGTCTCGTAAATTTTACCCAAAGTGTCGTACATTTTACCCAAAGTGTCGTACATTTTACCCAAAGTGTCGTACATTTTACCTAAAGTGTCGTAAATTTTACCCAAAGTGTCGTACATTTTACCCAAAGTGTCGTACATTTTACCCAAAGTGTAGTACATTTTACCCAAAGTGTCGTACATTTTACCCAAAGTGTCGTACATTTTACCCAAAGTGTCGTACATTTTACCCAAAGTGTCATACATTTCACCTAAAGTGTCGTACATTTTACCCAAAGTGTCGTACATTTTACCTAAAGTGTCGTAAATTTTACCCAAAGTGTCGTACATTTTACCCAAAGTGTCGTACATTTTACCTGAAGTGTCGTAAATTTTACCCAAAGTGTCGTACATTTTACCCAAAGTGTCGTACATTTTACCAAAAGTGTCGTACATTTTACCCAAAGTGTCGTAAATTTTACCCAAAGTGTCGTACATTTTACCCAAAGTGTCGTACATTTTACCCAAAGTGTCGTACATTTTACTCAAAGTGTCGTACATTTTACCCAAAGTGTCGTACATTTTACCCAAAGTGTCGTACATTTTACCCAAAGTGTCGTACATTTTACCCAAAGTGTCGTACATTTTACCCAAAGTGTCGTAAATTTTACCCAAAGTGTCGTACATTTTACCCAAAGTGTCGTACATTTTACCCAAAGTGTCGTACATTTTACCCAAAGTGTCGTACATTTTACCCAAAGTGTCGTACATTTTACCCAAAGTGTCGTACATTTTACTCACAGTGTCGTACATTTTACCCAAAGTGTCGTACATTTTACCCAAAGTCTCGTAAATTTTACCCAAAGTGTCGTAAATTTTACCCAAAGTGTCGTACATTTTACCAAAAGTGTCGTACATTTTACCTAAAGTGTCGTAAATTTTACCCAAAGTCTCGTAAATTTTACCCAAAGTGTCGTAAATTTTACCCAAAGTGTCGTACATTTTACCCAAAGTGTCGTACATTTTACCCAAAGTGTCGTAAATTTTACCCGAAGTGTCGTACATTTTACCCAAAGTGTCGTACATTTTACCCAAAGTGTCGTACATTTTACCCAAAGTGTCGTACATTTTACCCAAAGTGTCGTACATTTTACCCAAAGTGTCGTAAATTTTACCCAAAGTGTCGTACATTTTACCTAAAGTGTCGTAAATTTTACCCAAAGTGTCGTACATTTTACCCAAAGTGTCGTACATTTTACCTAAAGTGTCGTAAATTTTACCCAAAGTGTCGTACATTTCACCCAAAGTGTCGTACATTTTACCCAAAGTGTCGTACATTTTACCCAAAGTGTCGTACATTTTACCCAAAATGTCGTACATTTTACCCAAAGTGTCGTACATTTCACCTAAAGTGTCGTACATTTTACCCAAAGTGTCGTACATTTTACCTAAAGTGTCGTAAATTTTACCCAAAGTGTCGTACATTTTACCCAAAGTGTCGTACATTTTACCTAAAGTGTCGTAAATTTTACCCAAAGTGTCGTACATTTTACCCAAAGTGTCGTACATTTTACCCAAAGTGTCGTACATTTTACCCAAAGTGTCGTACATTTTACCCAAAGTGTCGTACATTTTACCCAAAGTGTCGTACATTTTACCTAAAGTGTCGTAAATTTTACCCAAAGTGTCGTACATTTTACCCAAAGTGTCGTACATTTTACCCAAAGTGTCGTACATTTTACCCAAAGTGTCGTACATTTTACCCAAAGTGTCGTACATTTTACCCAAAGTGTCGTACATTTTACCTAAAGTGTCGTAAATTTTACCCAAAGTGTCGTACATTTTACCCAAAGTGTCGTACATTTTACCCAAAGTGTCGTACATTTTACCCAAAGTGTCGTACATTTACCCAAAGTGTCGTACATTTTACCCAAAGTGTCGTACATTTTACCTAAAGTGTCGTAAATTTTACCCAAAGTGTCGTACATTTTACCCAAAGTGGCGTACATTTTACCCAAAGTGTCGTACATTTTACCCAAAGTGTCGTACATTTTACCCAAAGTGTCGTACATTTTACCTAAAGTGTCGTGAATTTTACCCAAAGTCTCGTAAATTTTACCTAAAGTGTCGTACATTTTACCCAAAGTGTCGTACATTTTACCCTAAGTGTCGTACATTTTACCCAAAGTGCCGTAAATTTTACCCAAAGTGTCGTACATTTTACCCAAAGTGTCGTAAATTTTACTTAAAGTGTCGTACATTTTATCCAAAGTCTCGTAAATTTTACCCAAAGTGTCGTACATTTTACCTAAGGTATCGTAAATTTTACCCAAAGTGTCGTACATTTTACCCAAAGTGTCGTACATTTTACCCAAAGTGTCGTACATTTTACTCAAAGTGTCGTACATTTTACCTATAGCGTCGTACATTTTACCTAAAGTATCGTAAATTTTACCCAAAGTGTCGTACATTTTACCTAAAGTGTCGTACATTTTACCTATAGCGTCGTACATTTTACCTAAAGTGTCGTAAATTTTACCCCAAGTGTCGTACATTTTACCTATAAAGTCGTACATTTTACCTAAAGTGTCGTAAATTTTACCCAAAGTCTCGTAAATTTTACTCAAAGTGTCGTACATTTTACCCAAAGTGTCGTACATTTTACCCAAAGTCTCGTAAATTTTACCCAAAGTGTCGTAAATTTTACCCAAAGTGTCGTACATTTTACCTAAAGTGTCGTAAATTTTACCCAAAGTCTCGTAAATTTTACCCAAAGTGTCGTAAATTTTACCCAAAGTGTCGTACATTTTACCCAAAGTGTCGTACATTTTACCCAAAGTGTCGTACATTTTACCCAAAGTGTCGTACATTTTACCCAAAGTGTCGTACATTTTACCCAAAGTGTCGTACATTTTACCCAAAGTGTCGTACATTTTACCCAAAGTGTCGTACATTTTACCCAAAGTGTCGTAAATTTTACCCAAAGTGTCGTACATTTTTCCCAAAGTGTCGTACATTTTACCCAAAGTGTCGTACATTTTACCCAAAGTGTCGTACATTTCACCTAAAGTGTCGTACATTTTACCCAAAATGTCGTACATTTTACCTAAAGTGTCGTAAATTTTACCCAAAGTGTCGTACATTTTACCCAAAGTGTCGTACATTTTACCTAAAGTGTCGTAAATTTTACCCAAAGTGTCGTACATTTCACCCAAAGTGTCGTACATTTTACCCAAAGTGTCGTACATTTTACCCAAAGTGTCGTACATTTTACCCAAAATGTCGTACATTTTACCCAAAGTATCGTACATTTCACCTAAAGTGTCGTACATTTTACCCAAAGTGTCGTACATTTTACCTAAAGTGTCGTAAATTTTACCCAAAGTGTCGTACATTTTACCCAAAGTGTCGTACATTTTACCTAAAGTGTCGTAAATTTTACCCAAAGTGTCGTACATTTTACCCAAAGTGTCGTACATTTTACCCAAAGTGTCGTACATTTTACCCAAAGTGTCGTACATTTTACCCAAAGTGTCGTACATTTTACCCAAAGTGTCGTACATTTTACCTAAAGTGTCGTAAATTTTACCCAAAGTGTCGTACATTTTACCCAAAGTGTCGTAAATTTTACTTAAAGTGTCGTACATTTTACCCAAAGTCTCGTAAATTTTACCCAAAGTGTCGTACATTTTACCTAAAGTATCGTAAATTTTACCCAAAGTGTCGTACATTTTACCCAAAGTGTCGTACATTTTACCCAAAGTGTCGTACATTTTACTCAAAGTGTCGTACATTTTACCTATAGCGTCGTACATTTTACCTAAAGTATCGTAAATTTTACCCAAAGTGTCGTACATTTTACCTAAAGTGTCGTACATTTTACCTATAGCGTCGTACATTTTACCTAAAGTGTCGTAAATTTTACCCAAAGTGTCGTACATTTTACCTATAGTGTCGTACATTTTACCTAAAGTGTCGTAAATTTTACCCAAAGTCTCGTAAATTTTACTCAAAGTGTCGTACATTTTACCCAAAGTGTCGTACATTTTACCCAAAGTCTCGTAAATTTTACCCAAAGTGTCGTAAATTTTACCCAAAGTGTCGTACATTTTACCTAAAGTCTCGTAAATTTTACCCAAAGTGTTGTAAATTTTACCCAAAGTCTCGTAAATTTTACCTAAAGTGTCGTACATTTTACCTAAAGTATCGTAAATTTTACCCAAAGTGTCGTAAATTTTACCCAAAGTGTCGTAAATTTTACCTAAAGTGTCGTACATTTTACCTAAAGTATCGTAAATTTTACCCAAAGTGTCGTAAATTTTACCCAAAGTGTCGTAAATTTTACCTAAAGTGTCGTACATTTTACCTAAAGTATCGTAAATTTTACCCAATGTCTCGTAAATTTTACCCAAAGTGTCGTAAATTTTACCCAAAGTCTCGTAAATTTTACTCAAAGTGTCGTACATTTTACCTAAAGTGTCGTAAATTTTACCCAAAGTGTCGTACATTTTACCTATAGTGTCGTACATTTTACCTAAAGTGTCGTAAATTTTAACTAGGGTGTCGTAAATTTTACCTAAAGTGTCGTACATTTTACCTATAGTGTCGTACATTTTACCTATAGTGTCGTACATTTTACCTAAAGTGTCGTAAATTTTACCCAAAGTGTCGTACATTTTACCTATAGTGTCGTACATTTTACCTAAAGTGTCGTAAATTTTAACTAGAGTGTCGTAAATTTTACCTAAAGTGTCGTACATTTTACCTTTAGTGTCGTAAATTTTAACTAGAGTGTCGTAAATCTTAACTAAAGTATCTTGAATTTTACTTAAAGTGTCGTGAATTTTAACTTACGTTCCATAAAATACAGCAATGGATTGAAACGTTACTGAAATTTTCACTCGGTGTTGGCCTTCTCGCTGAAAATTTAGATGAAATTGGCCAAATTTAGGCAAAAATTCGATTGACTGCCAGCTGCCGGCGGTGAAATTGTCAGCTCGAGCGTCAGCAAGCCCTTACAGGCACTGCTGACCACATTGCCGAGTAGTGGCTGACGTCAGACGTTCGTGGCGGTCGATCCTTCAAAACGTTTAAGTCTTTCAACTTATAACTTTAAACTTCAAACTTATAACTATACACTTTCAACTTATAACTTTAAACTTTCTTCTCGTAACTTTAAACTTTCAACTTATAACTTTCAACTTCCTACTCATAACTTTAAACTTTCAACTTATAACTTTGAGCCTTAAACTCATAAGTTTCAATTGATAACTTTAAACTTTTCGACTATGAACTTTCATCTTGTAACTTCTTGCTTTCAACTCCTAATTTTAAACTTCCAACCTTAAACTTTCGACTTTTAATCATTAGACTTCACCCTCCAACTTCTAACTTGAAATTCCAATTTAAACTTTCAACTTTCAACTTCAAGTTTTTGATGTCCAACCTTCAACTGTCCAATATTTTCTTGTCCACTGCGACATTCCGCTACAATTTTGTTTCCTAAGCTTCAAAATATACGAGTTACACTCATTGCAACCAAATAAAAACAGCCAAATCAAGAAACGTTTTCACAACCAAACAACAACCAAAGTAAGAAACAACCAAACCAAGAAACATTTTCGTAACCAAACTGGGAAACAACTAAACCAAGGTATATATTTTGCAACCAAACCAAGCAAAATTTTTGCAACCGACCCAAGAAACAACCAAACTAAGAAACATTCTTGCAACCAAACTAAGAAACATTTTCGAAAGTCGTTGTGATGTTTTTCTAGTCTGAGAACTGTACTGTGTCGACGGTTCAACAAAAATGCTAGTAATCAGCTAGAAACTATGAGAAACTATGAAATCTATCATTTCTAGTGCTTGTTGCAGTCATTTACCATCACAGACAAATTTAACTTAAAAAAATGCAACCTCAAATATATTTAACATCAAATAAATTTAACATGAAACAAATTCATTTTCAAACAAATTTAACTTCAAAAACAAACAACTTCAAACTAATTTAACTTCAAACAAATTCAACTTCTCAAACAAATTTAACTTGAAATGAATTCAACTTCAAACAAATTTAACTTCAAGCAAATTTAACTTCAATCAAATTTAACTTCAAACAAATTCAACATCAAACAAATTTAACTTCAAACAAATTCAACATCAAACAAATTTAACTTCAAACAAATTCAACATCAAACAAATTTAACTTCAAACAAGTTCAACTTCAAACAAATTTAACTTCAAACAAATTTAACTTCAAACAAATTTAACTTCAAACAAATTTAACTTCAAACAAATTTAACTCCAAACAAATTTAACTTCAAACAAATTTAACTTCAAACAAATTCAACATCAAACAAATTTAACTTCAAACAAATTTAACTTCAAACAAATTTAACTTCAAACAAATTTAACTTCAAACAAATTTAACTCCAAACAAATTTAACTTCAAACAAATTTAACTTCAAACAAATTTAACTTCAAACAAATTTAACTTCAAACAAATTCAACATCAAACAAATTTAACTTCAAACAAATTCAACTTCTCAAACAAATTTAACTTGAAATGAATTCAACTTCACAAACAAATTTAACTTCAAACAAATTTAACTTCACAAACAAATTTAACTTCAAACAAATTTAACTTCAAACAAATTTAACTTCAAACAAATTTAACTTCAAACAAATTCAACATCAAACAAATTTAACTTCAAACAAATTCAACATCAAACAAATTTAACTTCAAACAAATTTAACTTCAAAAAATTTAACTTCAAACAAATTAACCTTCAAACAAATTTAACTTCAAACAAAGTTAACTTCAAACAAATTTAACTTCAAACAAATTTAACTTCAAACACAATTTAACTTCAAACAAATTTAAATTCAAACAAATTTAACTTCAAACAAATTTAACTTCAAACAAATTTAACTTCAAACAAATTTAACTTCAAACAAATTTCACTTCAAACAAATTTAACTTCAAACAAATTTAACTTCAAACAAATTTAACTTCAAACAAATTTAACTTCAAACAAATTTAACTTCAAACAAATTTAACTTCAAACAAATTGCTGAATAAATCAAGAATGCATTTAAGCCTCTAGCGCAGCTCAGAGCGCCTACTAGGAATGTATCGCGTAACGTTTGTTGAACGAAAGCGTCAGTTGCCTTTAAAATAAAACTGTACGATGTACATATCCTGTGCCAACTTTTTTTAGAAATGAGCGTTATTCTTGTTCTTTCACACTGCGATTTTGTTTTTCATTTTTCTGTAGTTCTTTCTTTTCTCAACGCTTTTTCTCTCTTTTTCTTTTCATTCTGTCTATCTTTCTTTCTCCTATCTTTCTTTCATGTTCTCTTTATTCTTTCCTTCCTTTCATTCCTTCTTTCGTCTTTTTTCTACCTTTATTTCTTATTCTCTTTCTTCCTTTCATTCCATCTTTCTTTATTTCCTCCTACGTTTCTCTTTTTCTTTCTTTCTTTCTTTCCTATACGCAAAGTTTAACGCTCTTCCATCAAGAAGGAAGCCAAACACAGGCTCCCGCTGAAGTAATTTTCGAATCTATGCTGATTTGTGGTGGTCTGAGCAGGCTTAGGGGCTGACGCCTGCTGATACTGTGTGGGGGTGGTGAGGGGCAGCCGAGTGGCTAGCGTGCCAGCATAATGAGCGGCAGCCGAGCGGCTAGCGTGCCAGCATAATGAGTGGCAGCCAAGTGGCTCGCGTGCCAGCATAATGAGTGGCAGCCGAGTGGTAGCCGAGTGGCTGGCGTGCCAGCATAATGAGTGGCAGCCGAGTGGCTGGTGTGCCAGCATAATGAGTGGCAGCCGAGCGGCTGGCGTGACAGCATAATGAGTGGCAGCCAACTGGCTGGCGTACCAGCATAATGAGTGGCAGCCGAGCGACTGGTGTGACAGCATAATGAGTGGCAGCCAACTGGCTGGCGTGCCAGCATAATGAGTGGCAGCCGAGTGGCTGGCGTGACAGCATAATGAGTGGCAGCCAACTGGCTGGCGTGCCAGCATAATGAGTGGCAGCCAACTGGCTGGCGTGCCAGCATAATGAGTGGCAGCCGAGCGGCTGGCGTGCCAGCATAATGAGTGGCAGCCGAGCGGCTGGCGTGCCAGCATAATTAGTGGCAGCCGAGTGGCTGGCGTGCCTGCATAATGAGTGGCAGCCGAGCGGTTGGCGTGCCAGCATAATGAGTGGCAGCCGAGTGGCTGGCGTGGCAGCATAATGAGTAGCAGCCGAGTGGCTGGCGTGCCAGCATAATGAGTGGCAGCCGAGTGGCTGCCGTGCCAGCATAATGAGTGGCAGCCGAGTGGCTGGCATGCCAGCGTAATGAGTGGCAGCCGAGCGGCTGGCGTGCCAGCATAATGAGTGGCTGCCGAGTGGCTGGCGTGCCAGCATAATGAGTGGCAGCCGAGTGGCTGGCGTGCCAGCATAATGAGTGGCAGCCGAGTGACTGGCGTGCCAGCATAATGAGTGGCAGCCGAGTGGCTGGCATGCCAGCATAATGAGTGGCAGCCGAGTGACTGGCGTGCCAGCATAATGAGTGGCAGCCGAGTGGCTGGCATGCCAGCATAATGAGTGGCAGCCGAGTGGCTGGCGTGCCAGCAAAATTCCACCTACTATGAGGGTACCATGGTGGTACCATGGTGGTAACATGTTGGTACCATGGTGGTACCATGGTTTTACCATGGTGATACCAGGGTGGTACCATGGTGGTACCATGGTGGTACCATGGTGGTACCATGTTGATACCATGGTTGTATCATGGTGATACCGTGATGGTGCCATAATGGTACCATGGTGGTACCATGTACCACCCCGTATTACCACCTCATCAGCCCTGGTAAAGTTCCAGTTACCAGGATCGATAGAGTCAACATCTCGAGCTTGTCTGATGTATATCTTCAGTAAACAATTTCTCCTGGTGAAGCTACGTAGAACTCTTTTATATTTTTGAAGTTGTAAATGTTTCTAGGAACTTTTCGTATGCTAAGGGTATTTTTAGAATGTTTCTTTTTTTATCATTTATAGTACCCTGCGGCTAGAAATGGCATCATTTTCAAGATAAAGCTTTTATTACCTTAAAAATATATTTTTTTCAAACAAATAAAAATACAAATCACGTTTTTACTTTTATTGTTTTATTTTTAAGTTTGTAAAAATTAGAGAGAATTTGAATTAACATTAATGAGAAGTTATTAAAAGTATGAAACTTTCAGTCATAGATTCGTCACCTTGTGGAACATTTAACAAACAATGTGGAACAATCTCAAAAAAATTTATTTGTTCCTCGATAATAACCTTGCCGTCAAAAATAGCGGCATATTTTCGTGAAATCGTTTTTCAGTTTATTCAAAATTAGGGGAAATCTCTATGACATTTCACCCATTTTAAATGTAGTTTTAAATTTTTTTAATCAAGCGGCCCATAGACGATTAATTTAAGGAGAACAACCCAGGCCCCTGTCGGTCCGATGAGCATTGTTTATGTTTTCGTTGAAAAAGGACCGTTAGGTGGTGGAGTGTTTGGTCTTAACATTTTATGGCGCTACGGACTCTAGATCCTCGCCCCCCCCTCCCCAGAGGGTGTAAGGGGACCAAAAATCCTAAATTTTCGACCCCATATGAAAAGAAAACAAAACGGGAAATGGGAAATTTGCTACTGTAACTTTGTTTACAATGTTTCAAGAATTCTAAAACTGTTTTTGGTTTTGTTCTAGCATAAAAACTCAATGAGTTCTATACCTTTGAAATCTCTATAAAAATGAACCGAAAAATTAATATATCGATTTTTTCGAAACACTAAGGCCTGAATCGAAAAAATGCATGAGAGAAATTGTGTTTTTTCTCAAAAGTTACATATAGTAGTCAAATTTCATATGAATCAGACCACAAATATAAAAGTTCAAAATTTTTATAAATTTTTATAACTTATTTTTTATATTTTTGATGAATTACAATTCACAGTGTGGATACAAAGTCATGCATGGAGATTATCGAAATAAAAATGAAAACAGCATTTAATTACATAAATTTTCCTTATATTACACTTCAACAAAAAATTTTGCTTGTGGCTTACACTCAAAACCTTTCACTTTCAACATTCAAAAGAATAGAAGTCGGTTATTTTTCATGCTAAGAAAAAAAACAATTTTTGAATCCTTAGAACATTTCTAACAAAAGTACGGAAGCAAACTTTAAAATTGTATCGAAAAAATTTTTATGTCTAGCTCAAATCCTAAAATTAGTGTATATTTGAGGTAGTGAGAAAATATCGCATATAAAAAAATGAAAAGATTCATATGTAAAAATTTTTACCCTACTTTTTTTAGAAATGTTTCAAGGATTCTAAACTGTCTTTGGCTTCGTTCTAGCATAAAACTCAATGACGTTTATTCATTTGAAATGTCCATAAAAATGTACCAAAAAACTAATTTATTGAATTTTTCCAAAAAATAAGGCCTAAATCGAAATAGTTACATAATAAAAAAATATATTTTTTTAACAAATACATATACTGGCCAAATTTCAAACGAATCGGATCAAAATTTAAAAATCGCAGTGTTGTTCTCAATTTTCAATATCATTGACTCAATATATTTATGAGATTTTTTTTTGCCCACTAAGTCAATTAATTGACTGTCGTCAATGAGGCCCACAGACGATCAATTTAATCCTCAATATTCAATATTGACAATTATATTGAAAATAAAACTGATCGTCTATGGGCCACTTAAGATGATAGCGCCCTCTTCGGAATGAATTGAGCGAACCGTACATTAAATTAGAAACACACAAATTTATTTAAAAAAATAATTAAGCACAAGATAGAACATCTCGCTAGTGATTTAGGTTCTGTAGAACACCTTCATATAAGTGAATAAAGCACCAGAGTGTTTGCGTCGCGCGTAACTGGGATTTTTTTACAATATTCGTACGCTGGTCATTTCACTGAAACTCTCTAAATTTATTTATATAATTCATGATATTCTGATATTGATGTGATATATGATATTCTGCTTGTTCCTTCCTTAATTCCTTATTCCGTTCGTTACACTCTTGTCTGAGTTTGGGGTATCATGGATACCGAATTCCCCAGTTTAGCATTAAAAGAATACAAAGTTTAACATTAATTAATCAAAAGAAAACAAAGAATACGACAAAATACAAAATTATACCCATGAATCCAGTGGTCTGTAAACTTATGTCTACGAGCTCAACAATCTGCAAAATTATACCTATGAGTCCAGTGGTCTGCAAACTTATGTCTAAGAGTACAACAGTGTACGAACTTATGCCAAAGTCCGGGCTGTTAAAAATTACTAATCACGCTACAACATACAACAGTTCGTAAACTTTTTTACGGAGGTGAGGACACTTGAATGTAACGTACGACAGCGGATGGAATGAATCTTACAACGACCTACAGACTTAAACTTACGGCAGTCTGTAAGCTCAAACTTACGGCAGTCTGTAAGCTTAAACGTACTGCAGTCTGTAAGCTCAAACTTATGGCAGTCTGTAAGCTTAAACTTACGGCAGTCTGTAAGCTTAAACTTACGGCAATCTGTAAGCTTAAACTTACGGCAGTCTGTAAGCTTAAACTTACGGCAGTCTGTAAGCTTAAACTTACGGCAGTCTGTAAGCTTAAACATACGGCAGTCTGTAAGCTCAAACTTACGGCAGTCTGTAAGCCGAAACTTACGGCAGTCTGTAAGCTTAAACTTACGGCAGTCTGTAAGCTTAAACGTACGGCAGTCTGTAAGCTCAAACTTACGGCAGTCTGTAAGCTTAAACTTACGGCAGTCTGTAAGCTTAAACTTACGGCAGTCTGTAAGCTTAAACTTACGGCAGTCTGTAAGCTTAAACTTACGGCAGTCTGTAACCTTAAACTTACGGCATTCTGTAAGCTTGAACTTACGGCAGTCTGTAAGCTTAAACTTACAGCAGTCTGTAAGCTCAAACTTACGGCAGTCTGTAAGCTTAAACTTACGGCAGTCTGTAAGCTCAAACTTACGGCAGTCTGTAAGCTCAAACTTACGGCAGTCTGTAAGCTTAAACTTACGGCAGTCTGTAACCTTAAACTTACAACATTCTGTAAGCTTAAACTTACGGCAGTCTGTAAGCTTAAACTTACAGCAGTCTGTAAGCTCAAACTTACGGCAGTCTGTAAGCTTAAACTTACGGCAGTCTGTAAGCTCAAACTTACGGCAGTCTGTAAGCTTAAACTTACGCAGTCTTTAAGCTCAAACTTACGGCAGTCTGTAACCTTAAACTTACGGCAGTCTTTAAGCTCAAACTTACGGCAGTCTGTAAGCTTAAACTTACGGCAGTCTGTAAGCTTAAACTTACGGCAGTCTGTAAGCTTAAACTTACGGCAGTCTGTAAGCTTAAACTTACGGCATTCTGTAAGCTCAAACTTACGGCAGTCTGTAAGCTTAAACTTACGGCAGTCTTTAAGCTCAAACTTACGGCAGTCTGTAAGCTTAAACTTACGGCAGTCTGTAAGCTTAAACTTACGGCAGTCTGTAAGCTTAAACTTACAGCAGTCTGTAAGCTCAAACTTACGGCAGTCTGTAAGCTTAAACTTACGGCAGTCTTTAAGCTCAAACTTACGGCAGTCTGTAAGCTTAAACTTACGCAGTCTTTAAGCTCAAACTTACGGCAGTCTGTAAGCTTAAACTTACGGCAGTCTGTAAGCTTAAACTTACGGCAGTCTGTAAGCTTAAACTTACGGCAGTCTGTAAGCTTAAACTTACGGCAGTCTGTAAGCTTAAACTTACGGCAGTCTGTAAGCTTAAACTTACGGCAGTCTGTAAGCTTAAACTTACGGCAGTCTGTAAGCTTAAACTTACGGCAGTCTGTAAGCTCAAACTTACGGCAGTCTGTAAGCTTAAACTTACGGCAGTCTGTAAGCTCAAACTTACGGCAGTTTGTAAGCTTAAACTTACGGCAGTCTGTAAGCTTAAACTTACGGCAGTCTGTAAGCTTAAACTTACGGCAGTCTGTAAGCTTAAACTTACGGCAGTCTGTAAGCTCAAACTTACGGCAGTCTGTAAGCTTAAACTTACGGCAGTCTTTGAGCTCAAACTTACGGCAGTCTGTAAGCTTACACTTACGGCAGTCTGTAAGCTTAAACTTACGGCAGTCTTTAAGCTCAAACTTACGGCAGTCTGTAAGCTTAAACTTACGGCAGTCTGTAAACTTAAACTTACGGCAGTCTGTAAGCTTAAACTTACAGCAGTCTGTAAGCTCAAACTTACGGCAGTCTGTAAGCTTAAACTTACAGCAGTCTGTAAGCTCAAACTTACGGCAGTCTGTAAGCTTAAACTTACGCAGTCTTTAAGCTCAAACTTACGGCAGTCTGTAAGCTTAAACTTACGGCAGTCTGTAAGCTCAAACTTACGGCAGTCTGTAAGCTTAAACTTACGGCAGTCTTTAAGCTCAAACTTACCGCAGTCTGTAAGCTTAAACTTACGCAGTCTTTAAGCTCAAACTTACGGCAGTCTGTAAGCTTAAACTTACGGCAGTCTGTAAGCTTAAACTTACGGCAGTCTGTGAGCTTAAACTTACGGCAGTCTGTAAGCTTAAACTTACGGCAGTCTGTAAGCTTAAACTAACGGCAGTCTGTAAGCTTAAACTTACGGCAGTCTGTAAGCTTAAACTTACGGCAGTCTGTAAGCTTAAACTTACGGCAGTCTGTAAGCTTAAACTTACGGCAGTCTGTAAGCTTAAACTTACGGCAGTCTGTAAGCTTAAACTTACGGCAGTCTGTAAGCTCAAACTTACGGCAGTCTGTAAGCTTAAACTTACGGCAGTCTGTAAGCTCAAACTTACGGCAGTCTGTAAGCTTAAACCTACGGCAGTCTGTAAGCTTAAACTTACGGCAGTCTGTAAGCTTAAACTTACGGCAGTCTGTAAGCGCTAAACTTACGGCAGTCTGTAAGCTAAAACTTACGGCAGTCTGTAAGCTTGAACTTACGGCAGTCTGTAAGCTTAAACTTACGGCAGTCTGTAAGCTCAAACTTACGGCAGTCTGTAAGCTTAAACTTACGGCAGTCTGTAAGCTTAAACTTACAGCAGTCTGTAAGCTTAAACTTACGGCAGTCTGTAAGCTTAAACTTACGGCAGTCTGTAAGCTTAAACTTACGGCAGTCTGTAAGCTTAAACTTACGGCAGTCTGTAAGCTTAAACTTACGGCAGCCTGTAAGCTTAAACTTACGGCAGTCTGTAAGCTCAAACTTACGGCAGTCTGTAAGCTTAAACTTACGGCAGTCTGTAAGCTTAAACTTACGGCAGTCTGTAAGCTTAAACTTACGGCAGTCTGTAAGCTTAAACTTACGGCAGTCTGTAAGCTTAAACTTACGGCAGTCTGTAAGCTTAAACTTACGGCAGTCTGTAAGCTTAAACTTACGGCAGTCTGTAAGCTTAAACTTACGGCAGTCTGTAAGCTTAAACTTACGGCAGTCTGTAAGCTTAAACTTACGGCAGTCTGTAAGCTTAAACTTACGGCAGTCTGTAAGCTTAAACTTACGGCAGTCTGTAAGCTTAAACTTACGGCAGTCTGTAAGCTCAAACTTACGGCAGTCTGTAAGCTTAAACTTACGGCAGTCTGTAAGCTCAAACTTACGGCAGTCTGTAAGCTTAAACTTACGGCAGTCTGTAAGCTCAAACTTACGGCATCTCGCCAGTCATACCGACGACAGCCTAATGACCTTTAAAGGAAAATTTACAAACTTGAATTTGAAATTAATTATTTAAAATTTTAAAATTTGATAGGTTCGAACATATATTTTACTCATGACACTCATTCCATTATATACATCGAGACTTCCATCGCTGAATTAAATGTATATTTTTGTTACAATTTTTGAGAAGCTGAAGTTTCACGAAAACAGTATTTGTTGTGCTTGTGGGCTATTGTTTTTCTCTGACCATCTGACGCAAGAAAGACGCAATGGTTTTGTCATTTTTTAAAAGTAAACAAATAAATAAACGTTCAGCAATATTGCCCACGAAAGTTTAACCTTCATTTTCTTGAGATATTTGCTCCCATTTAAAATGAAGACCAATGCATTACAAAATATTTCATAAAAAGTCGCATACGTACATGAACCACTTTATATCAAATAATTTTTAAAAATCAACATCCGGTACCAACGTTTTGGAAACGCACGCTTCTTGTTTTCTTTCTCCGTCATTGCCAATGTGGCGTTTGTATCGATATAAGTTCAATAAGTTCAAAAGCGAACCAGAATTCAGATTTCCAAACAGTACGTACGATGTCGTAGCTGTACAGCTGGCAGCGTAAGTCCACTTGAAAGAATTTACGCTGTCTGCTGTGCCTCTTACTGATGACTTACCAGTTTTGTGAAATATGAACGCGTTTTATTGACAAATAATCTAATTGCTGGACTTTAACGTATAAAGTTTTGCAAAGAAATGAGCGATGCAGATATTATTCCTGGAAAGTTTTCACAGAAATGAATCATGCAGAACTTGTACATGTAAAGATTTAAAGAGTAATAAATCATGCAGACATTGTTCGTATAAAGTTTTACAGAGAAATGAACCATGCAAAAGTTTCAAGTATGACGTTTTTACAAAGGAATGAACCATACAGAATTTACCCTCATATAGAAATAGAAAATAATTAAGCAAGTTGTAACACATCATTTGCTGGGGCAGGCTGAAGAACTTGAGCGAAGGAGGACGTCTGGCAGCTCTGGGGTCGATGTCGTACGGCGCAGTCCTGACGGCGCTACCGAATGCGCACCACGACCCCAGCCGCGTCTCTGGGCCTGGCGAGGAAGATGGAGCTACTCTGGAGGTGAGGGGTACAAATCAGGAGAAACAGGGGCCAACAATAACGATAACGCAATTAAATGCATGAAAAAATGGGAGAAATTGTAATTGTAACGTTAAGGCATTAAAAGGATCGGGGAAATTAATGAATTAATGAAATGATTTTTATATAGCGCAGCTGTGAAGGTGAGGGTAGAAATCATCGGAGAAACAGAAGCCAAAAATAATGAGAAAGTAGTAGAAGATTAGGAGAAATTGCAGAAATGTTAATTTTGAGACAAATGAGACGGTGGGGTCTACAAATCACTAGAAATAGGGGCCAAAAATAACGTTAAATCAATTTGAGATGAAAAAAAAAACTTACATTATGTGTGTGTGACGACGGAGACGGTTGGGTTGAACTCAGGAGAAGCAGGTGCCATAGATAATGGCAAAAAAATTTGAAGAATTGGAATTATTGTTAATACTATAATTGTACGACGACCGAGACGGAATGGCTAGAAATCAGTAGACAAAATGGGCTTGAATAAATTCGAGGTAATTGTAGGACTGGAAATATTAATGTAATGATGTTTGTATGATGGCTGCGAAGGTAAGTTTGAGGTCAGGAGACATAGGGGCCGGAAACAATGTCGCGGAAATTGAAAGATTCGGAAAATTAAGGAAAGGAAGATTCCGCGAGAGATGAAGATCTAGAGTTAATAGATACAGGAGAGAAGAAATACAGATCAAGTTATTCAAAAAGCAATAGGTTGGTAATGTAGGTGAAAATACATAGGAGAGAAAATGAATATAGTTGAAGATTAGTAGTTCTTGCTATATCACATTTACAGAACAAATAGTTAGCGTGGCACATTTTGTACATCATGCTATCCTGGACGCGCATAGCAATTTTAAAACGTATTGACGCTGAAATTAATTTTTTGCTCCAAAGTTAAAGTACAAATTAGAGCAGACTCTCTGCCTCACTGCCTGGAGCACAACAGACTCTCTGCCTCACTGCCTGGAGCACAACAGACTCTCTGCCTCACTGCCTGGAGCACAACAGACTCTCTGCCTCACTGCCTGGAGCACAACGGACTCACTGCCTCACTGTCTGGAGCACAACGGACTCTCTGCCTCACTGCCTGGAGCACAACAGACTCTTTGCCTCACTGTCTGGAGCACAACTGACTCTCTGCCCCACTGCCTGGAGCACAACTGACTCTCTGCCTCTCTGCCTGGAGCACAACTGACTCTCTGCCTCACTGCCTGAAGCACAACTGACTCTCTGTCTCACTGCCTGGAGCACAACTGACTCACTGCCTCACTGCCTGGAGCACAACTGACTCTCTGCCTCACTGCCTGGAGCCCAACTGACTCTTTGCCTCACTGCCTGGAGCACAACTGACTCTCTGCCTCACTGCCTGGAGCACAACTGACTCTCTGCCTCACTGCCTGGAGCACAACTGACTCACTGCCTCACTGCCTGGAGCACAACTGACTCTCTGCCTCACTGCCTGGAGCACAACTGATTCACTGTCTCACTGTCTGGAGCACAACGGACTCACTGCCTCACTCACTCGCTCATTGCCTCACTCACTGCCTCACTCACTGCCTCACTAACTGCCTCTTTCACTGCCTCAATCACTGCCTTACTCACTCACTCATTGCCTCACTCACTGCCTCGCTGCCTGGGGCACAACAGACTCACTGCCTAACTCACTCGCTCATTGCCTCACTCACTGCCTCACTCACTGCCTCACTCACTGCCTCACTAACTGCCTCACTCACTGCCTCAATCACTACCTTACTCATTCTCTCATTGCCTCACTCACTGCCTCACTCACTGCCTCACTCACTGCCTCACTCAATGCCTCATTCACTGCCTCACTCACTGCCTCACTCACTGCCTCGCTCACTGCCTCACTCACTGCCTCACTCACTGCTTCACTCACTGCCACACTCACTGCCTCACTCACTGCCTCACTCACTGCCTCATTCACTGACTCACTCACTGCCTCACCCTCTGGAGTGCAGGAAGAAGCGAGGTCCCCCGAGGCTGAGGCGGAGAGAAGCGGAGGACAGAGGCGCGGCCTCTCCATCAGGCGCCGCCTCAGTGAGGCGTACGGCGTCGTGACGCCTGATGCGAGGCGCCCCTCAATACGCACGGACCTGCTGCTGCTCAGGTGAGGCGTGAGGCGCGAGGCGTGAGGCGTGTGGGGCGTGTGAGGCGTGTGGGGCGTGTGGGGCGTGTGGAGCGTGTGGGGCGTGTGGGGCGTGTGGGGCGTGTGGAGCGTGTGGGGCGTGTGGGGCGTGTGGGGCGTGTGGGGCGTGTGGGGCGTGTGGGGCGTGTGGGGCGTGTGGAGCGTGTGGGGCGTGTGGGGCGTGTGGAGCGTGTGGGGCGTGTGGGGCGTGTGGGGCGTGTGGGGCGTGTGAGGCGTGTGGGGCGTGTGGGACGTGTGGGGCGGGTGGGGCGTGTGGGACGTGTGGGGCGTGTGGGGCGTGTGGGGCGTGTAGGGCGTGTGAGGCGTGTGGGGCGTGTGGGACGTGTGGGGCGTGTGGGGCGCGTGGGACGTGTGGGGCGTGTGGGGCGTGTATGGCGTGTGGGGCGTGTGGGGCGTGTGGGGCGCGTGGGGTGTGTGGGGCGTGTATGGCGTGTGGGGCGTGTGGGGCGTGTGGGGCGTGTGGGACGTGTGGGGCGGGTGGGGCGTGTGGGACGTGTGGGGCGTGTGGGGCGTGTGGGGCGTGTATGGCGTGTGGGGCGTGTGGGGCGTGTGGGGCGTGTATGGCGTGTGGGGCGTGTGGGGCGTGTGGGGCGTGTGGGGCGTGTGGGGCGTGTGGGGCGTGTGGAGCATGTGGGACGTGTGGGGCGTGTGGGGCGTGCGGAGCGTGTGGGGAGTGTGGGGCGTGTGGGGCGTGTGGGGCGTGTGGGACGTTTGGGGCGTGTTGGGCGTGTGGGGCGTGTGGGGCGTGTGTGGCATGTGGGGCGTGTGGGGCGTGTATGGCGTGTGGGGCGTGTTGGGCGCGTGGGGCGTGTAGGGCGTGTGGCGCGTGTGGAGCGTGTGGGGCGTGAGGCGTGAGGCATGAGGCACGAGGCGTGAGGCGTGAGGCGTGAGGTATTTGGGGTGTATGATTGGTTCGTAAATAGTCATTCGTAACCAATTTTCACAGCTGTGAGAGTTGTCGTGCAGTAAATGTTCAAGTGGTGACATGACTTCAGCAATGCCCCGTCAAAGACAAGTCAGCGAGAGCATCGCTGTCAAGATTTTTGTCAAGGCCCCTTTTTTGTGCATTGACAAGAACCAAAATTTATTTTTGATTATTGGGTTATAGGCATTCGAGATCACAGTCCTGATCAGATCGCTACCCTATAAATCACAGATTGATACTTTTGACTTATGCACTTCTCCCTACAGGTCAAAGACGGCGATACAGCTGGCGCAGCGGGGGGACAAGAGAACTCGACGTGATGTGTGTTGTGTGCAGTAGCATATCACACAGCACAACACACAGTACAACACACAGCACAACACACAGTACAACACACAGTACAACACACATTACAACACACAGTACAACACACAGCACAACACACAGCTCAACACACAGCACAACACATAGCACAAAACACCGCACAACACACCGCACAACACACATCACAACACACAGCACAACACACATTACAACACACAGCACAACACACATCACAACACACAGCACAACACACATTACAACACACAGCACAACACACATCATAACACACAGCACAACACACAGCACAACACACACAACACAACAAACACAGCACAACACACACAGCACCAACAGACACAGGACAAAACACTGCACCAACACACACAACACAACACACACAGCGCAACACACAGCCCAACACACAGTACAACACACTGCTCCAACACACATAACACCAACGCACAAAACACCAACACATACAGCACCAACAGCTGCTCAGCATCACCTACAGCTGCTCAGCATCACCAACAGCTGCTCAGCATCACCTACAGCTGCTCAGCATCACCTCCTAAAGCTGCTCAGCATCACCAACAGCTGCTCAGCATCACCTACAGCTGCTCAGCATCACCTACAGCTGCTCAGCATCACCTACAGCTGCTCAGCATCACCTACATCTGCTCAGCATCACCTACAGCTGCTCAGCATCCCCCACAGCTGCTCAGCATCACCTATAGCTGCTCAGCCTCACCCACAGCTGCTCAGCATCACCTACAGCTGCACAGAATCACCAACAGCTTCTCAGCATCACCTACAGCTGCTCAGCATCACCTACAGCTGCTCAGCATCACTTACAGCTGCTCAGCATCATCTAAAGCTGCTCAGCATCACCTACAGCTGCTCAGCATCAACTACAGCTGCTCAGCATCACCTACAGCTGCTCAGCATCACCTACAGCTGCTCAGCATCACCTACAGCTGCTCAGCATCACCTACAGCTGCTCAGCATCACCTACAGCTGCTCTGCATCACCTACAGCTGCTCAGCATCATCTACAGCTGCTCAGCATCACCTACAGCTGCTCAGCATCACCTACAGCTGCTCAGCATCACCTACAGCTGCTCAGCATCACCTACAGCTGCTCAGCATCACCTACAGCTGCTCAGCATCACCTACAGCTGCTCAGCATCACCTACAGCTGCTCAGCATCACCTACAGCTGCTCAGCATCACCTACAGCTGCTCAGCATCACCTACAGCTGCTCAGCATCACCTACAGCTGCTCTGCATCACCTACAGCTGCTCAGCATCATCTACAGCTGCTCAGCATCACCTACAGCTGCTCAGCATCATCTACAGCTGCTCAGCATCACCTACAGCTGCTCAGCATCACCTACAGCTGCGGCAGCTGTTGGTTTAGCATTTGATCATAATCAAGATATGAAAATTCAACAGAACTGACCTATTTCCTTCACGGTAATTTTGATACGTTTTTCTTCGTCAGGGTTGTCAGAGTCGCCAAGATTGCTCGGGCTGCTACTAGAACTGACAGGATTTGTAGAGAGGGTTGCTAGGGTTGTCAGGTGACAGGGTGTCCAGGTTGCAGGGTTAACAGGGTTGCCAGAGTTGCCAGGTGACAGGGTCAACAGGGTTATAAGGTTGCCGGATGCCAGTGTTTCAGGGTGGCCAGATGTCATAGTTGCCAGGTGCCAGGGTTGCATGGTTTCCAGGTACCGGTGTTGTCAGGGTAGCCAGAATCAACAGGGTTGCCGGTAAACTTAAATTTGTAAACAATATTTTGTGTTCATCTTGATACTAGTACCGATGTTGATACTAGTACCGATGTTGATACCAGTACCAATGTTGATACTAGTACCAATGTTGATACCAGTACCAATGTTGATACCAGTACCAATGTTGATACCAGTACCAATGTTGATACCAGTACCAATGTTGATACCAGTACCAATGTTGATACCAGTACCAATGTTGATACTAGTACCAGTGTTGATACCAGTACCAATGTTGATACCACTACCAATGTTGATACTAGTACCAATGTTGATACCAGTACCAATGTTGATACCAGTACCAATGTTGATACCAGTACCAATGTTGATACTAGTACCAATGTTGATACCAGTACCAATGTTGATACTAGTATCAATATTGACATAGGTTAGCAATTTCCAGTTTTGTTGCGCTGTTCGTGGAGCGATTTTAAAGATTTTTAAAATACTTACAGTTTTACTGGAACTTCCCTGATGCTCCTGGAGTGTTTTTTGTGTGTATTTTGTTAGAGATTGATTTGTGTCAATTTTATTAGAGATTGAATTTGTGTTTATTTTGTTAGAGATTGATTTGTGTCAATTTTATTAGAGATTGAATTTGTGTTTATTTTGTTAGAGATTGATTTGTGTCAATTTTATTAGAGATTGAATTTGTGTTTATTTTGTTAGAGATTGATTTGTGTCAATTTTATTAGAGATTGAATTTGTGTTTATTTTGTTAGAGATTGATTTGTGTCAATTTTATTAGAGATTGAATTTGTGTTTATTTTGTTAGAGATTGATTTGTGTCAATTTTATTAGAGATTGAATTTGTGTTTATTTTGTTAGAGATTGATTTGTTTCAATTTTATTAGAGATTGAATTTGTGTTTATTTTGTTAGAGATTGATTTGTGTTGATTTTTTTGGAGATTTAATTTGTGTCTATTTTATTGGAGATTTAATTTGTGTCTATTTTATTGGAGATTGAATTCGTGTCTATTTTATTAGAGACTGAATGCAAAAAGTGCGAATAAGTGGTTGAATGTGAAGACGTAATCATTGCGATTTTGCATCCTCATTATGTAGCAGTGTGTAAGACTGCTCGTAAAGAGGCTCATCTCGAAACAAATATATTCGAATGCATATTTAAACTAATTCAATTTGAACATTTGCTGCAGCACGCAATTTGCACAGGTTTCATTTTTTCACACCACAGACATGGAATAAAATCCTTATTGAGTTATATACCTACAAGTTCCTTCAGATATTGAACATCATCATTTTAGTGCTGTATATTTCATTTTGAGCTCGTAAATATCCCTTCCGACGCCTAACCAGGGTTGCCAAGGTTGCCAGAGTTGCCAGGGTTGCCAGGGTTACCAGGGTTGCCAGGGTTGCCAGGGTTGACAGGGATGCTTGGGTTGTCAGGGTTACCAGGGTTGACAGGGATGCTTGGGTTTCCAGGGTTGCCAGAGTTGCCAGGGTTGCCAGGGTTACCAGGGTTGCCAGGGTTGCCAGGGTTACAAAGGTTGACAGGGTTGCCAGGGTTGCCAGGGTTTCCAGGGTTACCAGAGTTGCCAGGGTTGCCAAGGTTGCCAGGGATACCAGGATTGCCAGGGTTGACAAGGTTGCAAGGGATGCTTGGGTTGACAGGGTTGCCAGGGTTGACAGGGTTACCAGGGTTGCCAGGGTTGACAAGGTTGCAAGGGATGCTTGGGTTACCAGGGTTGCCAGTGTTTCCAATATTGCCAGGTGTAAGAGTTGAAGCATCAAAAAATCATGTTCCTGCAATTTCTTCTGCCTCAAGTGAATTTATTATTGCGCTCAAATAGATCTATTCTGGCTCACTAGTTATGTTTTTAAGAAGAATTAGTGAAGTGCAACTCGCTATTTAATAATAATAATGAAGGTATCTACGGATGCTTTATTTCCAATCAAGCCTGATACACATCACCTTATACATTGGATTTTCAAATGCCTTATAACTAACGCCAGGACGCCATGACGCTTTCCCCCGGTCAAGACCGGTACCCATTTCAGACACCTGGGTAGAGTGGGGTATTGTGCTTGGAATTTTTCTCCTATACCCAACAGAGAAAATCGCCACTGCCTGCGCCGAGATTCGATCCCGGGTCCTTGCCGCACGGCGGCAGAACCTATACCACATGGCTATGGCGGCACTTTAATGTGGCTATGGCTATGACGGCACACATTAAAATGTACTTTATATAGCGAAAACTGGCCCGTCAAGATATATTTGACTCGGTAAATGTCTCAAAGCAAACTTGATGACAGTAGTTCGCTGAGCGACACTTAGCTTACTTAGTACCATCCGGTACCCGGCAACCCTGGAAACCCTGTTACCTGGCAACCCTGCAAATCCTGTCATCTTAAGTAACCCTGGCAATTTTGGTAATTTTTTCAACCCTGGCAACCCTGGCAACCCTGGCAACCCTGTTAACCCTGTTACCTGGCAACCCTGCAAATCCTGTCATCTTCAGCAACCCTGACAATCTTGACAATTCTGGCAACCCTGGCAACCCTGGCAATCTTGGCAACTTTGTCAATCCTGGCAACGCTTGCAACCCTGGGAACCCTGGCAATTCTGTCAACCCTGGAAACCCTGTCACGTGGCAACCCTGACAATCTTTTCAACCTGTCAACTCTATACATTTGCCCTCTCAGTGACATGTAGCTGATCATGTGCTGTATAGCTTGCTATGTATGGGATATACTGCTTGCTAAATGTTATATGGATTGCGAAATTATATATGCTTGTTAAATGACAAATTCTTACTAAGTGATGTACGGATTGGTAATTGATGTATGGATAATGCAGAGTGGTGCCCGGTAATGTACGAGTGACATCGATTTTCTGAAAGAGTACATAAAATATATATGCATATACACATACATATATATGTATATGCATATGTATATATGCATATACATATATATGTACCATCTGTATGTATATAAATGTATAGTTTCGAGAAAAAAAATTTCATTTCAAATGCCTTTCATGTGTCGCACTTCTTAAAATTAAGAAAAGATGAATTAATGGATAATCTTGACCAGTTTCAGTCTCAATGTTTCTGTAACCGAAAAAATTGCATTTATGTTCTTTTATAACTTTACGGCATGCGCTATATGTGGCAACCTGCTGCGCCCATCCCCATATTGCTCTCAAGCTCTGCCCAACGCTGTGAAAAATTTATAAAAAAATATATACTTAAAGTGTTTGAGAGCTGAGTCGCAGAAATTTTGACCTAGGAGCTTCTACGTGATACTTCGATCTCGCATATGTATTTATGAGATAAATATATGTATTTATAAGGTAAATTTCTTCATTTATAAGGTATATTTATTTATTTATAGGGTGCGTATCTAAATATATATATATATATTATATAAGGAAGTGCGGTTGTAAATGTTAGTTGGACTGCTAGTGTAGTGCACTCAGTGCTCATTTCACAGAGATATGATATGTGTGACTCATATTGCGGCTCATATTGTGGCTCATAATGTGACACATAATGTGTGGCTCATAATGTGGCTCATAATGTGACTCGTATTGTGGCTCATAATGTGGCTCATAATGTATGACTCATATTGTGACTTGTTTTGTGGCTCATAATGTGACTCATATTGTGGCTCGTATTGTGGCTCATAATGTGGCTCATAATGTATGACTCATATTGTGACTCGTATTGTGGCTCATAATGTGACTCATATTGTGGCTCGTATTATGGCTCATATTGGGACTCATTTTGTGGCTCATAATGTATGATTCATAATTTGACTTATGATATGACTCTTGATGTAAATATTAATGTGAATATTAATGTGACTCAAAAGGTGTGACTCATAACGCATATTCTGTGTTTTTTGGTGTCTGGTTCATGTTTTTTATAATTCACAAGCCTGATTGTGGTTCACAAACCGGGTTGTGGTTCACAAGCCTGGTTGTGGTTCACAAGCCTGAGTGTGGTTCACAAACCTGGTTGTGGTTCACAAACCTAGTTGTGGTTCACAAACCTGGATGTAGTTCACAAACCTGGTTGTGGTCCACAAACCTGGTTGTGGTTCACAAACCTGGTTGTGGTTCACAAACCTGGTTGTGGTTCACAAACCTGGATTTGTTTAATCAACTCTAGTCACGTGGATGCTCGATGATTGAAGCGTGGAACTCGGAATCAATGCATAAATTTGTAATTGTTTCCGGATAAGAAAATCATCGAACTTTTAAACCTAAGAAACACAAAGGCACTCCACGAATTTATTCATTGCATCAACATTTGAGAAATTTTTCCATTGCATTTCTTGATGGCTTCATCAATTTAATGAACTTTTTGACGACGAATATTTTCCGCGAAACAAGTACTGCTAGGCCAAACTTGAGTTGCCATCAACGGAGTTGCCATCAACTGAGTTGCCGTCAACTGAGTTGCCATCAACTGAGTTGCCATCAACTGAGTTGCCATCAACAGAGTTGCCATCAACTGAGTTGCCATCAACTGAGTTGCCGTCAACTGAGTTGCCATCAAATGAATTGCCATCGACTGAGTTGCCATCAACTGAGTTCAGCACATGTGTTGAGTTTCATGAGTTTGTACGTTGCACAAGTTGCATCTCTCTAGTTTTTTATTCTTTATTTTATTCTCTAACCTTTATTCCATTCTTTATTTTATTCATTCCCTACCCTAACCTTATAAAATTTATTCGGTAATTCACTAGCATATTCATTCATTGGGTCATACCATACACTGATCCATTCATTCACTAACATGTTCACTCACTGATTTTTCATTCAATGAATGACCCATTCAGTTACAGGTAATTCATTTTTTAACCTGTCATTTTCGTATTCAGACCAGACCTATTCTTATTTACAAACTTTTCATTGGCCGACCCTACCTGATTTAATTATCAATTCTTACCAGCCAGCAGTTGATAATATTCACCAACAGATTCTTACCTTTTTTTTCTTGTTGCTTACAGACTTTTACCTATTTACAAGCTTTTTATTTCAGCCTTACTTTGTACTGTTTGTGAAATTTTTGTGTTAATTTTAATTCCTTTAACATTTTGACTGCGACTGCTAAATAACAAGTTCAATGCCAAACTCAAATTTAAAGTCAATCGAAGTAAGTTATTTTGAAAATACCAAACATGAGCTGGATCGTGCCTTCATTTGGCTTTGACTAAGTATTTATGAAAATTGAGTTTGCGACTACTGATCGGTCAGCAGCATTATGAAAATTACCTCCGTGTGCCGCCGGTGGTGCACGTCGCAGTCAAAGTGTTAATTTGTATCCACCTATATCTACTTCTTTTCATGAGGATATAACCTAACCTAATCTAACCTAATTATCTAACCTAACCTAACATAACATAACCTAACCTAAGCCACCTAACTATTACTATCCATGAGAAATTTGCTTAGCATCTTCTTTCAAAATAAATGACGCAAAAATTTGCATTTATGCATCTTAACTCTACTAGTATGAACTAAGACCTTCAAATGTTAGGAAAATACGTCCCTATTGATTTCAAACGTATTTATTTACTTCCTCGCCGATTAATTTGTACTTTAACTTGTATTTTTTTATAAACATATCTATTTATTTTTAACCGATTTTTTGTTTTTTCAAATACCCACCAGCAGCAACAATTTTTTACTGGAGACACGGGTATTGACGTAGGCTTTTAAACTTCCCTTGAAATGTTCTCATACGTTAACAATTTCAACTCAGATAACACTTCAGTAACAACGCAACACGTGCAACTGTTGCGCAGTACATTCAACAGTTGCACAATACATTAAAGTGTTGCGCATTTCATTCAAATATTGAGCAATACATTCAACTGTTGCACAATACATTCAACTGTTGCGCAATACATTCAACTGCTGCACAATACATTCAACTGCTGCACAATACATTCAACTGCTGCACAATACATTCAACTGCTGCGCAATACATTCAACTGCTGCACAATACATTCAACTGCTGCGCAATACATTCAACTGCTGCACAATACATTCAACTGCTGCACAATACATTCAACTTTTGCGGCGAAATACATATTCATCAGTTGCGCAATACATTCAACTGTTGCGCAATACATTCAACAGTTGCACAATACATTAGAGTGTTGCACATTTCATTCATATGTTGAGCAATACATTCAACTGTTGCGCAATACATTCAACAGTTGCACAATACATTAAACTGTTGCGCAATACATTCAACAGTTGCACAATACATTTAACTGTTGTGCATTTCATTCAACTGTTGCGCAATACATTCAACAGTTGCACAATACATTTAACTGTTGCGCATTTCTTTCAAATGTTGAGCAATACATTCAACTGTTGCGCAATACATTCAACAGTTGCGCAATACATTCAACCGTTAAGCATTTCATTCAAATGTTGAGCAATATATTCAACTGTTGCGCAATACATTCAACAGTTGCGTAATACGTTCAACTGCTTGTTGTTGCGCAGTACATTAGCTATTGCGTAACACATACAACTGTTGCTTATCACACACAACTGTGGCGTATCACACACACAACTGTGGCGTATCACACACAAGTGTTGCACAACACACACAACTGTTGCGCAATACACACAACTGTTGCATAACACATGCAACTGTTGCTTATCACACACAACTGTGGCGTATCACGCACGAGTGTTGCGCAACACACACAACTGTTACGTAACACATACAACTGTTGCTCATCACACACAACTGTGGCGTATCACACACGAGTGTTGCGCAACACACACAACTGTTGCGTAACACATACAACTGTTGCTTATCACACACAACTGTGGCGTATCACACACGAGTGTTGCGCAATACACACAACTGTTGCACAACACACACAACTGTTGCGCTGCTAGCTCTTCCATGTTTCTATTTTTTGCGCGGCCGTCGCGTGTGTCTAAGCCTTCAAACTGAGCTCTATTTTAACTGTGAACCTTCAGATTTGCAGATAAACGCTAGTTTTGCCAAGATCGTTTTACTATCCTAGCGAAATGCTCCAAGGAATTCGACTACCGCGCAGTAAACTGCCCATAATGGTAGTAGGAATAGTAGTTAAGGACTTGATAGAGCGTCAGTGTAAATTTTCTATGGAATCCCAATACATGCTTATATTTTTGAGGTTAAACTGCCAGACCGCAGTAAATTGCCCCATGCCAGTAAATTGTGCCAACAATGATAAGATTGTGTTCCAGATCAAACTTTGAAAAATAGCTCAAGTAATCATCTTCTGCTTCTCTGACACCCATTTTTTCCTCTCTGATCGAAAACCACAATCAAATACCTCTTCTGCGCAAAAAGCTTGAGTTGCCAGACGAAAATTCCGACGAAATTAATTATCTCTACTACGAAAACGTTTGGGAGTCCAGCAAATTCCTATAGTTCGCCAATATATGGCGTCAACCTTATTGAACCGTTGTCCGATTTATTCGATAATTTCCGAACCTGCCGTTGAACTGCTGTGCCTAATTTTCGTTATTCTGCCTAGTACCTGGAACAACTGCATCACAAAATAAAAACCTAACCAAACCAAAATATCCTAACCTAACCTAACCTATCCTAACCTAACCTAACCTAAACTATCTTAACCTAACCTAACCAGGCAATCGCGGTTAAACAACATGCTTAGTGAACAGTCGTAAGTATTTTCTTAGATTTCAATCACTAACCGGATTACTTTCCTTTTTTTGTAAAGACACCGGCATCAACTTTCGCTGCAGACAACTTGGGGAAGAAGTCTTTGAGGTGCTTGAAAGCTGGGGACTCCTTATATAGCGAATTGTTTCATAAAGCCCAGTTTTAAGTGGAGTGGAGAAAACAATACTTTTCTGGGATTCAGCAATGGCTCCCATTTGACGTTGTTTATCCCCACATTGAACTTGGTTCGCTGTGACCAGTACTGCTTGAGGTAGTGCGCCATGCCTAACTCTAACCTAGCCTTACTTCACTTAAGCAACCTACCCTACCCTACCCTAACCTAATTAAACCTTACCTATCCTAACCTAACCTGACACAACCTTACCTATCCTAACCTAACCTAACCTGACACAACCTAACCTATCTTAACCTAACCTAACCTAACCTGACACAACCTTATCTATCCTAACCTAACCTGACACAACCTTACCTATCCTCACCTAACCTAACCTGACACAACCTTACCTAACCTAACCTAATCTAACCTGACACAACTTTACCTAACCTAACCTACCCTTCACTACTCTGACCACCGCCGGGTCCGCCATGTCCCTCTCCACCAGGTGGTCGTGGTAAAACAGGGTTCTGTTCAGGGGTGTTGACATTTTTTGTAACTTCACGCAAAGGGTTGTGAAGAGAAAATTGTTTCGTTTTCTCCTATTTTCGTGTATTTTAATATTCATTTCACTGTTTATTCAGAGACAAAGGTTTTCAGCATGAAACAGAAGCCAAAAATAAGGAATAAATGACTAAATATTCAAATGAGATAGCGACACTCGAGAGGTCTGATAACGGTCAATAGCTTCGGAAGCTGTAAAACATAGAACTCAATGAGCTCTTGATCTGCTTATCATACCTTTTATCGAGCTCATCATCACTGATAATCGATGAAAATTCAACAGTTGTACAGCCAAAGTTACTGCTCATATGCATCTGTTTCATCGGGAACAATTACGACAGAAATTATTCATAGTAGAATTTCCGTCAACGAAACCATTTCCGCACCAGCTGAATATAGATCAATCTTTTTTAATTTTCCGATACATTGCAGGAAAATATGATCCAACTTTGATCATACTGTATTAAACTTTCTATCAGATATTTGTAATTTTAATCCACGTTATCCAGAGATCATTTTTGCTCCTAGCAGATTTCATGAAATACTGACACGAAGGAAGAAAAATATTCAATGAATTGCGATAGTAGCAACCAGATTTGCAGCAAGCAAATATCATCATGTATAAGTAAATGAACACATTGAAACCGCACGAACCACGCTCATTCGTAATTCCCCATTCATTGAAGACTCGCCCATTAGCGTGGCCTACGCTGAAGCGTCCTAGTAAGACTTCCAACTGGTAGAATTCACCTGTGAAGCTTTGAAGGGACGTTTTCACAGTCAAGACCGTTTGTTGGTGCATGACGTGGGCGAAAAGCCCCGCAGCAAACAGCAGAAAAGCCACAATCACGATTTTCTCGCTCACTCTGCTCGACAGAAACATCGCTGCGATGTACGGAGCAACAGTAACCACAAGCAGTCTAAGATTATGGAGAACTGAAAGTCGTTGTCTAATAACTAGCATATCTGATGGTGGACACATTTGTGGTTAAAAGCTATTCATTTTTGGAGGTCAAGAAGTAAAAAAAAACACAACTTGTAATGTAATAAAAATGAAGTTTACGCGCCGTGGAAGAAGTGAAGTTAATCTGAATTGAGCAGTTTTGACATTGTTGAACTGTTTTTTTTCGAGATATTAGTGCGAACAATTTTTAGATTGCACACAACAACTGATTTTGAACCATTATTGATAAGACCGGAAGGACCTTTCGAGTTGCACTTTGGATGTAGGGACTTCGCACTACAGCTTGAGTGATACCTATTCGAACGATAGTACTTATACGGGGTGTTTATTTTTTACTCTGAACAAACTTCGAACTTAGGTACAAAAACTCAAAATAAATCGATTTTCATGAATGACAAAATGTCCAAAACTCTTTAGTTTTCGAGTTATAGCTACTTGAAGAATATTAGAACTTCAAGTAGGATTGCACGCGCGCACCATTTTTAGCGCTACCTTTGATAGTTAAAGAGGTTTTTGGGCCCCACTAATGTAGTATTTTTGTAATTTCACAATGAAATTTGCGTGTACACGTTTTACAAATAAGAATAAATTGTCCTAAATGGGTAATTATTAATTATTATCATGTAGGCTAACCATTAATCAGTAAGCATTGCAGGACACAGGTAAAAAACA
This sequence comes from Morinoia aosen, assembly GCA_030386875.1. NCBI lineage: Eukaryota > Metazoa > Arthropoda > Malacostraca > Amphipoda > Talitridae > Morinoia > Morinoia aosen. The sequence goes on from CM059562.1 coordinate 15,062,582, forward strand.
TAATCAGTACAAACTTTAATGTAGGAACTTTAACGCAAGAACAAACTTGAATACAGTTTTTTTACAACAGTTACTCGAAATGGGCTCCATGAACTTCAACACATTTACGACATCCAACAGCCAGTGAGCGCCTTACAGATTGAAACACGCCAGGCATTTCCGTAATACGGCCAGCTGAGTCCACAATGCGTCCAACCAGATCCTGTTCCGATTCAACAGGAGTGGCATACACGAGGTCCTTCATGGTTCCCCAGAAGAAGAAATCCAGTGGCGTCAAATCAGGCGACCTAGCTGGCCATGCTACAGGAGCACCTCTGCCAATCCATCGGTTTTGAAATTGGTTATTCAGGAACAGGCGTGTTTCACGAAAGTAATGTGCTGGCGCTCCGTCATGCTGGAACCGCATTCGCCTGCGTGTCTCCAAGGGCACGTCCCCCAGTAGTCCAGGCAAAACTTCGCGTAGGAAGATGGTGTACGCAGGTCCCGTGAGAGGAGAAGGTAATAGGTACGGACCAATTAAATTATTGCGAATAATGCCTGCCCACACGTTGACACTAAATCTGTGCTGGTGACTGTTAGGCTGAATAACATGAGGGTTATTTCCAGCCCAGTAATGATTATTGTGACAGTTGAAAACCCCATCACGACAGAAATAAGCTTCATCTGTGAAGAGAATAAGGTTTGAGAACCCGCGATTCATTCTTTCCTGTTGCATTAACCACTGGTAAAACAGCATACGAGGTTCAAAATCACCTGGCATGAGCCCTTGCACTCTTTGGAAATGGTACGGATGTAATTGATGACGATGTAGTGCCCTCCACACAGTAGTATGGTTTCGCAAGCCAAGACGTTGAGCAGCTGCACGAGTGCTGGTTCGTGGGTGTTGCTCAAAGTATTTCACAATTCTATCCTCCTGTGGATGATGGCCGCGCCCAGCATTCCCTCTGTTAACGTTGAAGCTGCCGGTGTCACGCAATCTCGTATGCAGAGTAGCAAAATACCGGAAATCAGGCACTTCGCGCCTCGGAAACCTTTCTCTGTACATCCTCAGAGCGAGCCTACCATTTCCGCCTGCAGCTCCATAAATCAAATGCATGTCTGCCTTCTCAGCATTGGTAAATCTTTCCATGGTCACAGTGCAACGGCGTGTCAACAAATGGCGAACTGATACTGCAACACGTGCGTTCCAGTAATGTAGATTGTTAATAATAAATTTTATTTCATTATTTCAGTTTCACATTGCATCTTGAAATCTTGTCGTTGATTACATGGAATGGATAACCCATAATGAAATGAGAAAAAATGCTTTAATTGTATTCGACAATCTAGAAAACTAACATCTTTAAATAACAATTGGTGTGCGGCCCAGTTATAACATGCACTTCTAAACATGCTTTGCGACGCCATAACTCGAAAACTAAAGAGTTTTGGACATTTTGTCATTCATGAAAATCGATTTATTTTGAGTTTTTGTACCTAAGTTCGAAGTTTGTTCAAAGTAAAAAAAAACACCCTGTATATCTAGCTGGCACTCTAGACTGACAAATCGCCCCACCAAGATTCTAGCTCGGTATTTCTCATGTAGGGAATCATCACTACAACTTAAGGTGTAAGTTACGAATACTATATATCGAGTCACCAACAGTTTGCCCGGCTCTAACTTCATCGATGGGGAGTGTTTCACACTAAGCATACCTCAAGCTAAGGCCTTTTGCCGAGCTCACGCCTCCCAGTCGGTCAGTACTGCGTTTTATCTTCTGCCACTTCCAACTAAGCCATCACCAAGTACCTCTTATCTAAAGAAATCGTCGTGCCACAGCACTGTCTAACTAGCGCACTCAGCAGCTAATGCATGCCTGCGAAAACCTGGGCGATCAACGAATTCATGGCTTTGCTAATTTCACTCAAAGTGGCAGCTACATAGTTATCAGCTAAGGTCATCGCCACCTACTGCGTCAAAGCGCCCGTACTATACTTCCTATGCATAGAACACAGGGCTAAGCGAACGGCACTTTCATGAATTACTGATTTAGAAAACTGCTACGCACAATCATTGAACAGGGCTGCTGAAATACCAGAAGCACCATCTACAACTTTGAATCTACCATCATCTACCAAACCCTAATAACTTTCTTTCTTTCATTTTCATTAGAAAATAAAAACAACTTTTACATCATTCTACTTGGACCCTTATTTGTATATTGAGCAATTTTTCAATATCTTATTTGCTTATTGGGCAATTTTTCAATATATTATTTGTTTATTGAGAAATTTTTTATTATCTTATTTGTTTATTGAGAAATTTTTTAATATCTTATTTGTTTATTGAGAAATTTTTCAATATCTTCTGGCACTTCGAGGTGGTAATCACATCGTAAGTTTCAACAGGAGTGATATTGTGTTTATTTCTAACAATAATTATTGATGAGTGTTTCTAAGGTACTTATTGATGAAACACCGGCCCTTATGTAAAATGCCAACCCATTTAAGTATCTATTTAAGTAAAATGAAAAGAAGAACCAACGTTATAGAGAACATTTATTGTAGCAAGCGTTTCGGAATACAAGTTATTCCATCATCAGTGCTGGAAGAAATAAAAAGTAATTTTAGTCATACATAAGACGGATAAGGTCTGAATAAATCCCAAGCAAAAACGCAAAAAATAAAAATAAATCCTTTCCTAATGACCAGAATACCACACCTAAGTGTTTAGGCAATATACACAGTACACACAGGCGTACATAACCATACAAACCCAACACACTCATACACCTACACATTTATAAATATATATATACACACACACATACACACACTCACTACATGCACACACACACACACACACCAAGCACACCTCAGCATACCGCAGGTTAGGAAGTAGGGGCTACAAATAATTTTGTCGCGCTGAAATCGTTATTAAGTGAAGGTTTATTTGTGAATATATAAAGAGATTCTAGAATACGGAGGTCTTGTTCAATAAGTGCTTTGCATAGAATAGAAAAATTAGACATTTTGAAAGGGTGATTGGAATTATTGCAATGGTTTCTAATGGCGGACTGAGAAGGACAAGCAAATGGGCGGCCAGTAATATGAGAAAAACCTGAATGTTGGCTGTGACGGATAAATAGTTGGAGGGTAGTGCTTCCAACGTACGATTGCTGGCAGCAATCACAAACATACACATATACACAGCAACTTTCCAGGCACTCATCCTATCGCTCTTTCCTGCTAAAAAAAGACAATATCTTAAAAGTATTCTTATAATAAACATGAACGTCAACCGCTGTAAAGAAGGTTTGCACAACGACTAGAAACTCTCTTTGCGTATTCTCTCTGCGTGCAGTTCGCCGAACTCCAGGCTTTGTCCAAATTTGGTCCCCGTTCTAACTCCATTTAGTACTAGTCCTTATACAGTGGAGAACTCTAGTCATTTCCTTCGTGAACTATCCTGTATCGACAATACAAATGACCTTTTCATGTGCAGCTTTGATGTTGAGTCTTTGTACACAAATGTGCCTTGGGGGGAATCTATCAATATTTTACTGGATGAGATTTTTTTTAAACACTAGCCATTATGAATTATGACCGACAGCAATTCAAGCGGTTTTTTGGAAATCTCTCTCAAAGATTCTTATTTTGTGTTCAATAAAGTAATATATCAACGACTAGATGGACTAGCCATGGGCTCTAACCTGTCTCCCGTCATTGCTAATATGTTTTTGGCCCATTTAGAAACAAATTTTCTGGATTCGTGCTCGATTAAATATAGACCTGTTTTCTATAGACGTTACTTGGATGACACCTTTCTATTGCTTAGGTCCAGTGATCAAGGTAATACATTTTTTGAGTATGTTAATGCCGTTCACCCCAACATTAAATTCACAATGGAATGTGAGCAGAATGGTGAAATACCTTTCTTAGATGTCCTGGTAAGGAAGTCTGACACTTAGTTTATTTCTTCAGTTTATAGAAAGCCCATATTTACCAGTCTTTGTACGAATTTTTTTAGCTGTGTCTACAAAGGTTATATTAAGTCGTGTGTGAAAACTTTATTACATAGGGTCTATTGCATCTCGAGCACGTATCAAATATTTCACAATGAATTAGAGTAGCTACAAAAAATGTTTACGCGTAATAATTATCCAAAATATCTTGTTAATCAAATAGTCAGAAAATTTCTAGATAATAAATTTTCCCCCCCTCCTGTAACCTTGACCGTACCGAAACAGAAAATATTTATTGGCCTTCCATTCCTAAGTTACCTGAACAGTGATTTTCAAAGAGAGTTTCTAGTCCTTGTGCAAACCTTATTTACAGCGGTTGACGTTCATGTTTATTATAAGAATACTTTTAAGATATTGTCTTTTTTTAGCAGGAAAGAGCGACAGGATGAGTGCCTGGAAAGTTGCTGTGTATATGGGTATGTTTGTGATTGCTGCCAGCAGTCGTACGTTGGAAGCACTACCCTCCAACTATTTATCCGTCACAGCTAACATTCAGGTTTTTCTCATATTACTGGCCGCCCATTTGCTTGTCCTTCTCAGTCCGCCATTAGAAACCATTGCAATAGTTCTAATCATCCTTTCAAAATGTCTAATTTTTCTATTCTATGCAAAGCATTTAATGAACAAGACCTCCGGATTCTAGAATCTCTTTATATATTCACAAATAAACCTGCAATTAATAACGATTTCAGCGCGACAAAATTATTTGTAGCCCCTACTTCCTAACCTGCGGTATGCTGAGGTGTGCTTGGTGTGTGTGTGTACATGTAGTGAGTGTGTGTATGTGTGTGTGTATATATATATTTATAAATGTGTAGGTGTATGAGTGTGTTGGGTGTGTATGGTTATGTACGCCTATATGTACTGTGTATATTGCCTAAACACTTAGGTGTGGTATTCTGGTCATTAGGAAAGGATTTATTTTTATTTTTTGCGTTTTTGTTTGGTATTTTAATTCAGACCTTATCCGTCTTATGCATGACTGAAAATTACTTTTTATTTCTTCCAGCTCTGATGATGGAATAACTTGTATTCCGAAATGTTTGCCTCATTAAATGTTCTCTATGACGTTGGTTCTTCTTTTTATTTTGAGAATAAGATTCCCTAAGAATCGCCATATAAGTATTACTTGTATTTTTGGTTTGTCTATTTTAATTTTCATATCAGTCTTGTATTTTGCCTCAAAATAGGACAGAAAACTATACTAAAAATAGAAAATGTAAAAAATATGTCGAATTTTGAGTTAAAAAGTTCATAAAATTAAACAAATCATATTATCGAAAATCCATTACGGTTTTTATTTAGATAATGCATTTAGCTATCTAGAAAACATAATGACGGCTCTGTAATCTCAAAATTGTAGGAGATGCTCTTTCCAAAATGCCAACTTTTCAGTTTTTTTAAAAAAACTCGTTTTCTAATGAAATAACGAAAAAAACACACCACTCCAAAATAAAACACACGAGTTCGATGGTGAAAAATTTCAGAGACATCCATCAAAAAATGACGAACTTTTTTTTGGTAGATTGTCCATTACGTTTGCAGCTTTATTCATATGTTTATCTTCCGTATATCATCACCAGTTATTTTCAAGATATCTGGACAATAGATCACAATAATAATTTCGTTTATATCAGTATTAAACACACTATCAAAGTGATTAGACTGTCTGAATAAGGACATAACTTTTATCATTTCAAGAGAGAATTTTCACTTAATTATTCTTGCCACCATCACAAACGCTAAGTTTACATCTGATGAAATTCAACTCACACAAAACCTGACGCTTTATATTACAACAGAATTTAACAGGTGCCTATGTTTTCAGATGAACTCATTTGAATTTAACGAGAATCTAAATGGAACTTGAAGTTTCTGAAAATAGTTAAGCTATTTCACCTCCTTTAACACGTTGACTACGATTGCGCGTGTTGCAAAGTTGATTTGGTTAGGTTGTAAAAATCTGACTGGTAAAATCGATTTATTTGCTTGAATAAGTTTCCATCCTTTGTAAGATATGGTCAAAATGTAAGAGCTCAATAACATTTTCATGGTATGATAAAATTCATTAAAGAAAGGGTCACAAAATGGTTTTAAATGTTATAAATTTACATTTTTGCGTACTTGAACAATTTAACTAGTGGCACACATTTGTCACACTCCGTAGTCAAAGTGTTACTTCTAGAGCATGTTAAAAATTGTGTGAGATTCTCAAAGATCTGAATGTACACTAGATGTCAAATCGAAAGAAATAGGAACATTTTACAGCTTGCAATGCTCAAAAAATGCAAGGGATACTTGCTAAATTTAACAAAATACACGTATTATAATGTGATTTTGGTAGTGTTCAAAACTTACCTTTTCAAATTTGAGCATATTTTTTTTACTCCCTAAATATTTCCTACGTACGAAAGAAAAAGTGCGGGAGCGCCGTGAACAACACATGAACCTTGAAAATTTAAGACACATAAAGCACTTGAAGGATGTATACCGTGAAACTCATCCAGAATCGATCAAAAACACGCATCCAGAGTTACAAATGAAGAAAATTCATTTCAATTCTATCAAATCAATGTAAAAATGCAAAAAGGCAAAGGAGTGATAAAATTGCGTCATCTCTGAACAACTGAACTTTGAATTATCACAATGTCTTTCGTATCTCGTGAAGAACTCTATTCATGTCTCATTTGGAAGCGAGAGGTTTCTTGTGCTGGTGTTTACGCATTTTGTTAGGGTATATCGCATTTACGGACATTATTCCGACCAGAAGAGAGCACAACACGCTATTCTTCAAGCAATATTGCAGTTTTGACTTTAAACAATATTGCATTTTTAACATTCAACAATATTGCAGTTTGACTTCAAACAATATTGCAGTTTTGACTTTAAACAATATTGCATTTATAACATTCAACAATATTGCAGTTTGACTTTAAACAATATTGCAGTTTTGACTTTAAACAATATTGCATTTTTAACATTCAACAATATTGCAGTTTGACTTCAAGCAATATTGCAGTTTTGACTTTAAACAATATTGCACTTTTTAACATTCAACAATATTGCAGTTTGACTTCAAACAATATTGCAGTTTTGACTTTAAACAATATTGCATGTTTAACATTCAACAATATTGCAGTTTGACTTTAAACAGTATTGCAGTTTTGACTTTAAACAATATTGCATTTTTAACATTCAAAAATATTGCAGTTTTGACTTCAAACATAAATGAAATAGATTGATTTCTGGGAAATCTCACTTTAAGGATAAAAAGGAAAACCAACGTGGCTAAGAATATCATGATAAAAAACAAACGTTTCGGACTATAAAAAATCCATCTTCAGTGTTCTGAAATGCAATAAATCGAAGTATTAAAACATTGTAACTATAAATCTTCTGAATAAATCGAATTTAAGATAATGAAATTTAAAAGACATGATAAAACTAAACTATACAAAATTTTTAACAAACAATGGAAAGTTTCACCGCCGTATCACACTCATTTATTGACGGACGGTTCTTTAAAATGTATATCGATTCTAAAATGCGGAGATCGGATAAATTTGATGTTGAATCCAAAATTTTAAAATTTGTATTTTTAAAAATATGGTCTTTCTCCAAACAGTGCTCTCTTATAGATGAGTTGGATGGTTTGGTAAGGTTACAGCCGGTGCGAAAGGAGACTCCCCTGTGTTGTGCACACCTCACAAACAATTGGAGCCCAGTGCTACCAATGTAAGAGCGCTCGCAGCGGTCACACGTATATTGATATACAACTGAGGTGCGCAACATCACATCCGGAGTATCCCTTCGCTTAAAATATGATCCGAGTTTTTTATCATTTTTAAAATATGAGCAAGGATTTATTTGTGGAAAAAACTTCTTAACTGTTGACACAACTTCCATTTTCATTTTCTCTGTGCGGGATCCTATGTATTTTCAGTTACCTTTTATAGGATCCCGCACAGAGAAAATGAAAATGGAAGTTGTGTCAACAGTTAAGAAGTTTTTTCCACAAATAAATCCTTGCTCATATTTTAAAAATGATAAAAAACTCGGATCATATTTTAAGCGAAGGGATACTCCGGATGTGATGTTGCGCACCTCAGTTGTATATCAATATACGTGAGACCGCTGCGAGCGCTCTTACATTGGTAGCACTGGGCTCCAATTGTTTGTGAGGTGTGCACAACACAGGGGAGTCTCCTTTCGCACCGGCTGTAACCTTACCAAACCATCCAACTCATCTATAAGAGAGCACTGTTTGGAGAAAGACCATATTTTTAAAAATACAAATTTTAAAATTTTGGATTCAACATCAAATTTATCCGATCTCCGCATTTTAGAATCGATATACATTTTAAAGAACCGTCCGTCAATAAATGAGTGTGATACGGCGGTGAAACTTTCCATTGTTTGTTAAAAAATTTTGTATAGTTTTGTTTTATCATGTCTTTTAAATTTCATTATCTTAAATTCGATTTATTCAGAAGATTTATAGTCACAATGTTTTAATCCTTTGATTTATTGTATTTCAGAACACTGAAGATGGATTTTTTATAGTCCGAAACCTTTGTTTTTTATCATGATATTCTTAGCCACGTTGGTTTTCCTTTTTATCCTGACTTCAAACAATATTGCAGTTTTGACTTCAAACAATATTGCAGTTTTGACTTCAAACAATATTGCAGTTTTGACTTCAAACAATATTGCAGTTTTGACTTCAAACAATATTGCAGTTTTGACTTCAAACAATATTGCAGTTTTGACTTCAAACAGTATTGCAGTTTTGACTTCAAACAATATTGCAGTTTTGACTTCAAACAATATTGCAGTTTTGACTTCAAACAATATTGCAGTTTTGACTTCAAACAGTATTGCAGTTTTGACTTCAAACAATATTGCAGTTTTGACTTCAAACAATATTGCAGTTTTGACTTCAAACAATATTGCAGTTTTGACTTCAAACAATATTGCAGTTTTGACTTCAAACAATATTGCAGTTTTGACCTCAAACAATATTGCAGTTTTGACTTCAAACAATATTGCAGTTTTGACTTCAAACAATATTGCAGTTTTGACTTCAAACAATATTGCAGTTTTGACTTCAAACAATATTGCAGTTTTGACTTCAAACAATATTGCAGTTTTGACTTCAAACAATATTGCAGTTTTGACTTCAAACAATATTGCAGTTTTGACTTCAAACAATATTGCAGTTTTGACTTCAAACAATATTGCAGTTTTGACTTCAAACAATATTGCAGTTTTGACTTCAAACAGTATTGCAGTTTTGACTTCAAACAATATTGCAGTTTTGACTTCAAACAATATTGCAGTTCTGACTTCAAACAATATTGCAGTTTTGACTTCAAACAATATTGCAGTTTTGACTTCAAACAATATTGCAGTTTTGACTTTAAACAATATTGCAGTTTTGACTTCAAACAATATTGCAGTTTTGACTTCAAACAATATTGCAGTTTTGACTTCAAACAATATTGCAGTTTTGACTTCAAACAATATTGCAGTTTTGACTTCAAACAATATTGCAGTTTTGACTTCAAACAATATTGCAGTTTTGACTTCAAACAATATTGCAGTTTTGACTTCAAACAATATTGCAGTTTTGACTTCAAACAATATTGCAGTTTTGACTTCAAACAATATTGCAGTTTTGACTTCAAACAATATCGCAGTTTTGACTTCAAATAATATTGCAGTTTTGACTTCAAACAATATTGCAGTTTTGACTTCAAACAATATTGCAGTTTTGACTTCAAACAGTATTGCAGTTTTGACTTCAAACAATATTGCAGTTTTGACTTCAAACAATATTGCAGTTTTGACTTCAAACAATATTGCAGTTTTGACTTCAAACAATATTGCAGTTTTGACTTCAAACAATATTGCAGTTTTGACTTCAAACAATATTGCAGTTTTGACTTCAAACAGTATTGCAGTTTTGACTTCAAACAGTATTGCAGTTTTGACTTCAAACAATATTGCAGTTTTGACTTCAAACAATATTGCAGTTTTGACTTCAAACAATATTGCAGTTTTGACTTCAAACAGTATTGCAGTTTTGACTTCAAACAATATTGCAGTTTTGACTTCAAACAATATTGCAGTTTTGACTTCAAACAATATTGCAGTTTTGACTTCAAACAATATTGCAGTTTTGACTTCAAACAATATTGCAGTTTTGACTTCAAACAATATTGCAGTTTTGACTTCAAACAATATTGCAGTTTTGACTTCAAACAGTATTGCAGTTTTGACTTCAAACAATATTGCAGTTTAGACTTCAAACAATATTGCAGTTTGACTTCAAACAATATTGCAGTTTGACTTCAAACAATATTGCAGTTTGACTTCAAACAATATTGCAGTTTTGACTTCAAACAATATTGCAGTTTGACATCAAACAATATTGCAGTTTTGACTTCAAACAATATTGCAGTTTTGACTTCAAACAATATTGCAGTTTTGACTTCAAAAAATATTGCAGTTTTGACTTCAAACAATATTGCAGTTTTGACTTCAAACAATATTGCAGTTTTGACTTCAAACAATATTGCAGTTTTGACTTCAAACAATATTGCAGTTTTGACTTCAAACAATATTGCAGTTTTGACTTCAAACAATATTGCAGTTTTGACTTCAAACAATATTGCAGTTTTGACTTCAAACAATATTGCAGTTTGACTTCAAACAATATTGCAGTTTTGACTTCAAACAATATTGCAGTTTTGACTTCAAACAATATTGCAGTTTTGACTTCAAAAAATATTGCAGTTTAGACTTCAAACAATATTGCAGTTTAGACTTCAAATAATATTGCAGTTTTGACTTCAAACAATATTGCAGTTTTGACTTCAAACAATATTGCAGTTTTGACTTCAAACAATATTGCAGTTTTGACTTCAAACAATATTGCAGTTTTGACTTCAAACAATTTTGCAGTTTTGACTTCAAACAATATTGCAATTTTGACTTCAAACAATATTGCAGTTTTGACTTCAAACAATATTGCAGTTTTGACTTCAAACAATATTGCAGTTTTGACTTCAAACAATATTGCAGTTTTGACTTCAAAAAATATTGCAGTTTTGACTTCAAACAATATTGCAGTTTTGACTTCAAACAATATTGCAGTTTTGACTTCAAACAATTTTGCAGTTTTGACTTCAAACAATATTGCAGTTTTGACTTCAAACAATATTGCAGTTTTGACTTCAAACAATATTGCAGTTTTGACTTCAAACAATATTGCAGTTTGACTTCAAACAATATTGCAGTTTTGACTTCAAACAGTATTGCAGTTTTGACTTCAAACAATATTGCAGTTTGACTTCAAACAATATTGCAGTTTGACTTCAAACAATATTGCAGTTTGACTTCAAACAAAATTGCAGTTTTGATTTCAAACAATATTGCAGTTTTGACTTCGAACAATATTGCAGTTTTGACTTCAAACAATATTGCAGTTTTGACTTCAAACAGTATTGCAGTTTTGACTTCAAACAATATTGCAGTTTTGACTTCAAACAATATTGCAGTTTTGACTTCAAACAGTATTGCAGTTTTGACTTCAAACAGTATTGCAGTTTTGACTTCAAACAATATTGCAGTTTAGACTTCAAACAATATTGCAGTTTGACTTCAAACAATATTGCAGTTTGACTTCAAACAATATTGCAGTTTGACTTCAAACAATATTGCAGTTTTGACTTCAAACAATATTGCAGTTTGACTTCAAACAATATTGCAGTTTTGACTTCAAACAATATTGCAGTTTTGACTTCAAACAATATTGCAGTTTTGACTTCAAACAATATTGCAGTTTTGACTTCAAACAATATTGCAGTTTGACTTCAAACAATATTGCAGTTTGACTTCAAACAATATTGCAGTTTTGACTTCAAACAATATTGCAGTTTTGACTTCAAACAATATTGCAGTTTTGACATCAAACAATATTGCAGTTTTGACTTCAAAAAATATTGCAGTTTTGACTTCAAACAATATTGCAGTTTTGACTTCAAACAATATTGCAGTTTTGACTTCAAACAATATTGCAGTTTTGACTTCAAACAATATTGCAGTTTTGACTTCAAACAATATTGCAGTTTTGACTTCAAACAATATTGCAGTTTTGACTTCAAACAATATTGCAGTTTTGACTTCAAACAATATTGCAGTTTGACTTCAAACAATATTGCAGTTTTGACTTCAAACAATATTGCAGTTTTGACTTCAAACAATATTGCAGTTTTGACTTCAAAAAATATTACAGTTTAGACTTCAAACAATATTGCAGTTTAGACTTCAAATAATATTGCAGTTTTGACTTCAAACAATATTGCAGTTTTGACTTCAAACAATATTGCAGTTTTGACTTCAAACAATATTGCAGTTTTGACTTCAAACAATATTGCAGTTTTGACTTCAAACAATTTTGCAGTTTTGACTTCAAACAATATTGCAATTTTGACTTCAAACAATATTGCAGTTTTGACTTCAAACAATATTGCAGTTTTGACTTCAAACAATATTGCAGTTTTGACTTCAAACAATATTGCAGTTTTGACTTCAAAAAATATTGCAGTTTTGACTTCAAACAATATTGCAGTTTTGGCTTCAAACAATATTGCAGTTTTGACTTCAAACAATTTTGCAGTTTTGACTTCAAACAATATTGCAGTTTTGACTTCAAACAATATTGCAGTTTTGACTTCAAACAATATTGCAGTTTTGACTTCAAAAAATATTGCAGTTTAGACTTCAAACAATATTGCAGTTTAGACTTCAAATAATATTGCAGTTTTGACTTCAAACAATATTGCAGTTTTGACTTCAAACAATATTGCAGTTTTGACTTCAAACAATATTGCAGTTTTGACTTCAAACAATATTGCAGTTTTGACTTCAAACAATTTTGCAGTTTTGACTTCAAACAATATTGCAATTTTGACTTCAAACAATATTGCAGTTTTGACTTCAAACAATATTGCAGTTTTGACTTCAAACAATATTGCAGTTTTGACTTCAAACAATATTGCAGTTTTGACTTCAAACAATGTTGCAGTTTTGACTTCAAAAAATATTGCAGTTTTGACTTCAAACAATATTGCAGTTTTGACTTCAAACAATATTGCAGTTTTGACTTCAAACAATTTTGCAGTTTTGACTTCAAACAATATTGCAGTTTTGACTTCAAACAATATTGCAGTTTTGACTTCAAACAATATTGCAGTTTTGACTTCAAACAATATTGCAGTTTTGACTTCAAACAATATTGCAGTTTTGACTTCAAACAATATTGCAGTTTTGACTTCAAACAATATTGCAGTTTTGACTTCAAACAATATTGCAGTTTGACTTCAAACAATATTGCAGTTTTGACTTCAAACAGTATTGCAGTTTTGACTTCAAACAATATTGCAGTTTGACTTCAAACAATATTGCAGTTTGACTTCAAACAATATTGCAGTTTGACTTCAAACAAAATTGCAGTTTTGATTTCAAACAATATTGCAGTTTTGACTTCAAACAATATTGCAGTTTTGACTTCAAACAATATTGCAGTTTTGACTTCAAACAATATTGCAGTTTTGACTTCAAACAATATTGCAGTTTGACTTCAAACAATATTGCAGTTTGACTTCAAACAATATTGCAGTTTTGACTTCAAACAATATTGCAGTTTTGACTTCAAACAATATTGCAGTTTTGACATCAAACAATATTGCAGTTTTGACTTCAAACAATATTGCAGTTTTGACTTCAAACAATATTGCAGTTTTGACTTCAAACAATATTGCACTTTTGACTTCAAACAATATTGCAGTTTTGACTTCAAACAATATTGCAGTTTTGACTTCAAACAATATTGCAGTTTAGATTCCAGCAAATTTCTGATACGAACAACCGTACTTAAGGGAATATTTAGCAACATTTAGTCAAAGTAGCTACTCTAGACGTCGATGCCCCAAATCTATCGCAAGCGCAGTGTTGCCCCAGAGCTGCAAAGAATAACATGTGGCATGTGCGTCTCCACAGAAAGTCAATGATAGGAATATAATGGCACGTGCACAATTATTGCACGTATTAACTGTGACTGTATCATCTGTACAGCTCGTGTATAATAATTGTGATATTTTTTATACACATTCTCATAACAAAGAACAATTTTGTGCGTAGCTGATGTGTCTTAGTTTCGTAGTTTATGTATGATTGTGGGGTTTTCACAGTGTCTGCGCTGGCGATGTTTCATCATAATTTCCTATCCTATTTTAAAGAAATATGCTTGGCGCATATGAAAATTAAAATAAACAAGCACAAATTACAAGTTAATACTTAAATGAGTTAAAATTTTACATCACGGCAGGTAGTTAATACGTAGTTAAGAAATGTACTTCAATTATTGGTAGAAATAAACACAAGTTCACCCCTGTTGAAACATAGGATGTGATCACCAACTCGAGGTGCCAGACGATTTTAAACAATTTTCAAATTAAGGCTCAAATGGAATGATCTAAGAGGTGTTCTTGTTTTCTAATAAAAATGAAAGAAGTTGATTCTCTCAATAATTCTATTGAACCCATGACTTCGTTAACATATCGTAGCTTCTATGGCGGAAAAGTATACTGCCGAATTAAAAATGAAAATGTGTCCCTTATGAGTGAAAAGCCCCATAGATTGTGGGGTTAGCATTGGGGACTTATAAATTTGAGTAATCGGAACGGATGACTTCATAAACTTGAGTGATCGGTACGGATGACTTCATAAGCTTGAGTGACTGGTAAGGGAATCATCAAATTTGAACAGTCAGGAGAGATGCCCGTGTTGTGACAACTAGTTTAGAGTTATGGCGAATTTCCTCGACAGGACAAATACTATAAGGAAGGATGGTGTAGTGATAGGATTTGGTAGATGATGGTATATTCAAAGTTGTAGATGGTGCTACTGGTAGTGCAGCAGCCAAGTTCATTGGTAGCGCGTCGCAATTTCCTGAATCAGCAAATTCTGAAAATGATGTTCGCCTAGCTATGTTTTCGATGCATGGAAAGTTTAATACGGGAGCATTGACGCAGTAGGTGACGAGAGGATCTTAGTTTATAATTATCTGCAGCATTAATTAAACTTAAAGCAATGGCTACGCCCTCTTCGTTGACGGTCCATGATTTCGAAGGTATGCATTAGTTGCTGAGTGCGCGAGTTAAGCAGTGCTGTGGCTCACAACAGTTTGTGGAAAAGGGATACTCGGTGATGGCTTAGTAAGAGGTGCAGAGGATAAAACATAGTACTGCCTGACTGGGATGCATGCGCTCGGCGTAGTCCTGACATAAAAACGTAGGACTGAGGTAAAAACGTAAAGCGTAGTACTGACATGACATAAAAATATAAAACGTAGTACTGACATAAAAACGTAAAGCGTAGTACCTACTGACATGACATAAAAATATAAACGTAGTACTGACATAAAAACGTAAAACGTAGTACTGACATAAAAACGTAAAACGTAGTACTGACATGACATAAAAATATAAACGTAGTACTGACATAAAAACGTAAAACGTAGTACTGACATGACATAAAAATATAAACGTAGTACTGACATAAAAACGTAAAACGTAGTACTGACATGACATAAAAATATAAACGTAGTACTGACATAAAAACGTAAAACGTAGTACTGACATAAAAACGTAAAACGTAGTACTGACATAAAAACGTAAAACGTAGTACTGACATGACATAAAAATGTAAAACGTAGTACTGACATGACATAAAAATATAAAACGTAGTACTGACATGACATAAAAATATAAAACGTAGTACTGACATAAAAACGTAAAACGTAGTACTGACATGACATAAAAATGTAAAACGTAGTACTGACATAAAAACGTAAAACTTAGTACTCACATAAAAACTTAAAACGTAGTACTGACATAAAAACGTAAAGCGTAGTTCTGACATAAAAACGTAAAGCGTAGTACTGACATAAAAACGTAAAACGTAGTACTGACATGACATAAAAATATAAAATGTAGTACTGACATAAAAACGTAAAGCGTAGTACTGACATAAAAACGTAAAGCGTAGTACTGACATAAAAACGTAAAACGTAGTACTGACATAAAAACGTAAAGCGTAGTACTGACATAAAAACGTAAAACTTAGTACTGACATGACATAAAAATATAAACGTAGTACTGACATCAAAACGTAAAACGTAGTACTGACATAAAAACGTAAAACGTAGGACTGACATAAAAACGTAAAACGTAGTACTGACATGACATAAAAAATATATAACGTAGGACTGACATAAAAACGTAAAACGTAGTACTGACATGACATAAAAATATAAAACGTAGTACTGACATAAAAACGTAAAACGTAGTACTCACATAAAAACGTGAAACGCAGTACTGACTCGGAGAGAGCCGTTAGCTTCAGGTGTACCAGGTGAGACAGAATTTTATTCAGCCTACCTCCTTAGAGCAGAGCAAACTGTTAGTGTGGTGAGGTGCAATAACTGCAGGTGGGTAAACTCGAGATTGGAACTTTCCATGCTGAGAGAGAGAGAGAGAGGTTTTACGACTGCAGAGTAGATTCTATGAGAGATGCAGTCTCTGTACACCTCTGGAATACGGCTTGTCTGGATGTAGCCCATTTGATGTCGTGGGTGCGGCGACTTCACCGCTGGGGTGCAGACTCGTTATGTCGCTCATCGGTAAAAATGCCATAACTCAAAATTTTAGAAAATTGATCTGTAAAGAAAGTAAAACTCGCCATTTCGTTCTACGCATTTTGGTAAAACCGTCATAACTGTACCTTCAAAATTGACCGGCAGGATGGATTCCATTTTTCTGATCAAAACTAATTCCGTGAAGCAGTTTGCAAAGTTAAAATTACTCCCGAAAAATCAAAAATTCGACTTGTGACGTTGTTCTTCCCAATGAGCGATTTGGAATTCGAAGCCCTTACTTTGGGTTGCAATGCTAAGTCCCCGCAAGAGAAATACCGTGCTGGGGTGTCGGCGGGGTGATAAGTCTGTCTAGGATGCCAGCCTGATATACAGGGCGTCCGACACCTTTGTTGCCAAACTTTAACATAAGGTAGCGATCGTCGAAATTAACACTTTTTATTCTATTAAGGTATGGTGTAAAATGCTTAGTTAAAAAGTTACACGGACTTGAAGTTGGACAGTTATTAAAAATAATTCGTACACTCTCTTGCGGAGACGAATCCAAGACGGTAAACTGCGGCATAACAAAAGGCATAATTTATTATTATTAATTAACATTAACTTTCTAATGTTGTGATAAGGAAAAAGCATTTTCGACAGTAATTATTATGAGCACAACAAACGAAACTGTAAACTAGGTTACATGTTTACAAAAAATTGTTCAAAATGCCGCCCATTTGTTTCGATGTAGGCGTTAAACACCTCTCCAATGATTGGCGGACGCGAGCAAAGACACCAGGAGTTTCACGAATCCTTTCCGAGGCTTCAACAATCCTACCCATCAGGTCCTCTTCGGATTGAATCGGTGTTTCATACACTAAACGTTGCATATGCCCCCAGAAAAGGTAATCTATAGGGGCGTAATTTCAGGAGATCTTGGTGGCCACGCGAAGAGACAGCCACGGCCTATCCAGCGATTGGGTATATCGGGCATCCAATAATTGCCTAACAGCAACCGCAAAGTGTGCAGGAGCACCATCATGTTGAAAATACATTCCTCTGATGTCGGCTAAAGGTACATTTTCCAGTAGTCCTGGCAATACTTCATTAAGTTAAGTTCCCTCCATTGCCGGTGATACATTTGCAGCCGAAGAAGTACTAGCAGTAAACAAACTAATCTTTGTCGTTGATGTCGAGGAGCACTCAGAATATCGGAGGAAAAGTAACTTCACGTATTTGTAATTTTTTAACTAAGCATTTTAGACCATACCTTAATGGAATGAAAAGTGTTCATTTTGACGATCGCTACCTTATGTTAAAGTTTGGCAACAAAAGTGCCGGACACCCTGTATATGCGCTATCGTTCGAATAGGTCTCACTCAAGCTGTAGTGCAAATTAACTACTCCCAAAGTGTAACTCGCGATGTCCTTCTGCACATTTCATTAATGGTACAAATTCACTTGAAACGTCTTAAAATTTTTACTCTAAAATCTCGTAGCAAATATAAGTGCAGTAAAGTCAAAACTGCTCAGTTCAGATTAACTTCACTAACAGCGAGGGAATTTAATTTTTATTAAATTACTGGTTGTGTCTTTTTGTTTTCTGACCATTAAACATGAATATCTATTAACCATAAATGTGTCCACCTTCAGATGAGATAGTGATCAATCGCTAAGCCTCGCTTAAGCAAGACAACGATTTTTAGTTCCTCATAGTCTCGGACCGCGTGTAGCCGTTGTTGCTCCGTACGCCGCAGCGATGTTCCTGTCGAGCAGAGTGAGCGAGAAAATCGTGATTGTGGCTTTTCTGCTGTTTGCTGCGGGGCTTTTCGCCTACGTCATGCACCAAAAAACGGTCTTGACTGTGAAAACGTCCCTTCAGAGCTTCAAATTCTACGAGTCTTCATTGAATTGGGAATTACGAATGAGCGTGGTTAGTGAGGTTCCAATGCGTTCATTTGTTTATACATGATGATATTTGCATGCAGTAAATCTGGTTGCTACTATCGCAATTCATTGAATATTTTTCTTCCTTCGTGTCAGTACCTACTACATGAAATCTACTAGATGAGTAAAGATCTCTGGATTACGTGGATTGTAATTACAAACATCCGCACGCTTTGACAGAAAATTTCATAAAATATGATCATAGCTGGGTCACATTTTCAAGTATTGTACCCTAAAACATAAAAAATTATTCTGTGACCTATTGAAGCTGAAATTATTTCGTTAACTGAAATTCTGCCATGAAGAAATTTGATCGTTGTTGATTTTGATGAAGCAGATGCATATGAGCAGTAACTTTAGCTTCACTACTGCTGACTTTTACTCGATTATCAGAGATGATAAGCAAGATAAAAGGTGTGATAAGCAGAAGAGCGCATTGTGCTCTAAGCTTTGCTGTTTCCGAAGCTTATGACCGTTGTCAGATATCTTATTTGAATATCCCGTTGTCGACATCTTATTTGAATATTCAGTCATTACGATAGAAAACCTCATTTTTTTCATTCATTTCCCACCCAAAACATTTCGGGTTATTGAAATTTTGTTTCTATATAAACAATTAAATAAACGGTAAAAGTTACCGCAAAATGCAAATACGAAATGGTCTCAACCCTTTCATACCCAAATTGTGTTACAAGAAGAAAAAATTATTCAAGTTACAGAGTCACAAAAATTCTTTGCGCGCAGCCACAAAGGACGTCAACGCCGGTGACCAGCACCCAGCACCTGCGCCCTACGAGACCGAGGACCTGTTTTACCACGACCACCTGGTGGGGAGGGACATGGCGGACCCGGCGGTGGTCAGAGCAGCCAAGGAAGCGCTCATTCCTCCCCCCGACAGCGGGCCTCTCTTCCTCGACAACCCCAGAGTAAAGTACTACTCGCAGCACAAGCAGGACTTGCATATCGAGAAAATTTTCAACGGAAAAGTACGTTAAGTATTTGGGTGGAGGTTCTTTTTAGAATTTCAAAAGGAAATTCAAAATTGAAAGTGAATTTGGGTAATATTCTCAATTATCTAATGCGAGAACAACAGCTATAACTTAACGTTACCAGTAGATAATGGGCAGAACAAATTGGTGATAATACAGCAGAGACTGTTTAGCAGATGAATGCTACAAATGTGACGATGTGCTCAATTTAGACTCATTTGAAAAATTAAATCTTACTAAGATTTTCTCTTCAGTGACAATTAAAGTTCAAAGCATAAGGTTATAGTTTTTACAACACGACAGTCAAAACGATGAGTAATTTGAAAATGACCATTTAATGAAGAACAGTTAATTGGCCATTATTGACCATTTGTAACAAGTGGTGTTGACTGTTCGTCAGTTTCAGAACATGGACAAACAATCAGTTTGGCTTCGTGTGGCAGTACGAGTACAACGCTCGTTTCTGTTGCCTCCTAATTTGAGCCTATTAAGAGCATAAATATTTTTGCCTTAGCTCGGCCTGAAATGTTTCTTTCAATAACAAATAGTAAATCACATATGAGTTATCAATTTAAACATACAAAAAGACATAGCTCACTGAATAACCAATGCTGCCTCTCGCGGAGCAGTTTTTGTACATGGGACAGTGGTGAGGGAGAATACCTTCACATTTACGGTTCAGAATTGATATTTACCTAAGATGGTCAAATCAGGAAGATGATGATGATGATGATAATAATGATGCTTTGATTTTCTTTCTCACGGGATGTCTTTTTTGGTGGTCCTTCCATCAAAGACTCAAACACTTGGAAATAAAGTGAGGTTCAAAAGTTCCGAGGTTGACTAAAACCTGTGGTAGAACTTAGTCCGCTCATGGAGATTTGTCATTTGCATACGTAGACCAGACCACAAAACTAAAATACAGCAATTTTTATATAGTGTTATCTAGCGTGGAGCCTTTTTCTTCGAAGTGGTCGACTTTTTCGTGAAGGGCGTACGCTTTTTAACAATTGACCAAGGTGACCACAGATGACCTTTTGCTTTTGGCTTTCCTCATCGACGACTTAATGATTTGAAAGTTTGAGCTTAAAAAAAACACAAATATACCACGCCAGTAATGAAGCATTATTTTCCAGCGTGGTGGATTTTTCTTCGAAGTGGGGGCTCTGACAGGAGAGAGTTTGTCGAACACTTTGTACCTGGAGCGAGCGCTGGGCTGGACTGGAGTGCTCATGGAGCCCACCCCCATCAGCTACCACGTCCTCAAGTCCAAGAACAGGAAGTCATACCTCATGAGGGCCTGCCTTGGCACTGAAAGCAGCTACACCCAGCCGGCCTTCGAGTGAGCAGCTAGAGTTCGACCGCTTTGTGAATTGACGCCTACATAGGGTTGAGTAGAATTGAAGTTAGACGTTGGATATCTCGCATGATGAACCAAATACTTTATGATAAGTCTCGAGCAACACCAAAGAGATAAGCCATTTGTCCCTAAACGCTAAAGAGTAAGAATGTAGTCTTGCAACCTGCGCGTGCTTTGGTCTGCAGTCAAAAGAATCCATCCATCATTGTCATCAGTTAATTCAGGCACAACACTGTAAGTCGAATCATTTTGAAGACTCTTGACAACACTTTCTATGCGCAGTGTTGGGAGAGTCGCTTGGGGCAACACCCTAATGGTCGCAGAAGAAACGAAAGCTACCGTAAAGGTGTCATGCTACCCCCTCTACAGCGTGCTGGCGGCGCTGGGCAACCCCGTGGTGGACTACATGTCCCTCGATGTCGAGGGTGTCGAGATGAAGGTGGGCACGCTCAGTAGACAACATTTTGACACACTTGAGTTTGTCAAACGGCTGTCCAGAGAAATGTCTATTTTTCGGAGTGCATTACCTCTGACTACATATTGAAGCGGTCGGTGAAATTAAGTCACATATTCCCGGTCCATGTAGTGAAAGTTTTGTCAAAAATAGACCGTCTGTGAATTTCTTAAATGGAAGATAGATCTGTTTACAAACGTAATATTTGCTATTTTATTTAATTCTTACCTACAAATTTTTTACATATTGTCAATACATGTATTCTCAGGCAAGTTTGAGAAAGTGAAACATCTAATGTGGAATTATGCTGATTTACACACTGTGTGTCTTAGTTGACACTTTCATGTGTGTCGTATCAGAACATGACGCACAACAGTGTGTCACAATACTTCCATTGATTCTATGTTGATGACACATTTTTGCGTGCTTGTTTTACGATAAGTTTTCGCACAACAGTGTGTCGGCTTAGTGACAAAATATTCCTCGGTACACACTTTTTTGTGAGGCAGGTATCCTCGTGTGGTAAATCATGTGGCGTATCTTCTTATGAAACGTACCACCATGTGTAACTTATCTTCGAGTGGCACGGAAGAACTAACCTGTATATGCAAATGTCTATGGACATAGATTTTCTTATATTCCACAAATTCTCAGGTTCTTTTTTCCAAATACTGAACCATTAGCTGGCTGCAAATCGTTCAGGGATCTAACAGGTCAATGTATATTTGAAGCGAAATTCTTAAAGTGTATTGCTTTATGTAAATTTTCTACGTATTTTTTAATTTATTCCATAGCTTTACTTGAATTTAGAAAAATCACTTGACGGAGAAACAAGTTTTACGCATGGGGAAATTTGCTTTGCATTTTTATACTATAAAAATATGCAACGTAAAATTTTAGACAATTAATTTAGGTTAGGCTGGAATAAATCATGTCAGGTTTAGCTAGTGTGAGAAAATGGCATACAATTTTATGCCACTAATAGCATAATGAGTACCCTCATCTTTGAGAAGCCCCGAAATGTCAATGGTCAGAAACATGCATACAAACTTTCCATAATTTGATACTTAAGGTAACTTTCGTCCGCTTACTGCAGCATTACAAGTCCGCCTGAAATCGAATCCTTTTTCAAAATCTAATTTTCTCTGGCATGTATGTTACTTGTGCAATACATGTGCAAAAATGTTTACCCGATTTTTGCATTTTCCCGTGTGTTTTTTAATCGTTTTTTAGTACCTAATGTTGATTTAAGAAACAAGAAGTAAACAGTTGTACCCATTTGTAATTGTATGCAATAAAATGTGATCAGCTCGGATTACTTCTAAGCAGTAATGATAGGATGCAATCATTTGTACCCGTTTTGTGGATTTCAACTGGAAATTTTGGTTTACTCCAAAATATAAAAATTTTCTAAAAACAGAAAATTTCTATTTTCTGTTTTTTAACACATGTTATAGAAATTTTATTTTTTAATTTAATCATATGCTTCAGTACTTTGTAAGTGTGTTCGATCGCCTACTTCAGCTTACGAAAGGCCAGTCTCTTACGTCATTACACTGCCAAGTGACGCATTTGTCAGGCTCTCCTGAAACTTGAACTGGTTGACGTTTGCAATGCCAGTTCTCACACAGTTTTGAGGTACAAGAAGTGCAAACATATCAATCGATTTGGCTTAAAAACATCTAAAAATTGGTGTAGAGGTTTTTCGAAAAACTTCATAATTTGAAAATTATTACAAAAATAAAATGTCCAAATAAAAATTGTTTTGTATGAAAAATCTCACCCTTCAACGAATCAAAATATCAAGAAACCAACTCCATTAAACTTTAGATGATATTTAGCTATCTAATAAACATGTTGTCTGTTTTGTAACTTCAAAGTTGAATAAGGAACAATTTCCAAATACATTTTTCCAGTTTTTTTCAAATTCATAATTTTTCTGATGAAATTACGAAAAAACACGCGAATTCAAAAAACGTTGACGTATCATTTTACACCTAAGGTGAAAATTTCAGAAAAATCCGTCTAAAAATGGGAGACTTTTTTTCTTCACCCGAACCATCCCCTTAAGGATTGTGTGCTCTGTATGATTGAGTTCATTTTACTTGTACATACATTAGTTTCCCACTGGTCTCACTTTATTCCCACTCCGGTCCCACTCTAATCCATCCCATGCCCCAGTATAGTCCCACGCCGGTCTTGTTCTATATACACACTGGTCTCATTCTAGACCCATACTGGTCCCCTATTGGTCCTGCACTGGATAAACTTTTGTACTACGCAAGACACACACTGGTCCCACTCTGGTCCCACTCAGGTCCTACTTTGTTCCCACACTGATCAACCACTGGTCCTATTCTAATCCCACTCTGGTCCCACTCTTGTCCCACTCTGGTCCTACTCTGGTCCCACTCTGGTCCCACTCTGGTCCCACTCTGGTCACACTCTGGTCCCCTTCTGGTCCCACTCTGGTCCCACAGGTGCTACAAAGCATACCCTGGCACCTGGTCAAGATCAGGGTGATGACCATCGAAAAATTCCTGCTGCCGGAGGGACCGGACGCTGTGCGCGCCTTCATGGAGGACAAAGGCTTCAAGTTCATCAAGGAGCTCGGCCAGGACTTCCTTTTCATCAACTCGCAGCTCAGTGAAGGCTTGAACATGAAAGTGTAATGATAATGGCACTAACGTAACTGGTAAAGCTACGTTTGAAACTGTGTCAATATCACTCTTGGCAGTGGTTCTTCAGTTGTGAACAGCGAATATTTTCGCACATTTATGAGTAAGTTTTTTAGCACATGATTCTAAGTCGAAAACTGTATCGCTCGAATCATGTGACGTTTTACATACTTCGATAAGTTTTAAGTTAATTTCATAAATTTTTGATTAAGCAATTAGATAAGTAGATCAATGAAAATTGTTTTAAGAATCGATGTGTGACTAGACTTAACTAAAATTGATTGTGTTCAATCACATTTTTTTGTTTATCACGCTTGCTTTTATACCATCTGTTATTCACATAGCTTTTGTTGTCATAGCGTTTGTGGTTACCATTCCTTTTGCAGCACAATTTGCGAACATATTAAAAGAAAAACCATTGATGTGAATCAATTGAAATAGATGAAGCCTTCTGGCTTTGGCGTTCAGATATTGATGGCGCGTGAAAAGCAGCTGCCAAAAAGCCGACTTCATTTCAACGAAACTAAAAAATTCATTATGATGGTGTTTTGTTCGCATTGCAGACATTTTAACCAATGTTGAAGAGTTCTAATTTTGTAGGATCAAATTGTTAGATTTAGTGATTTTAGTCATTGTTTGCATACGAAATAGATGCAGCCGCAGGATGACAAAGGTCGGTCTCTGTCAGTCTTATTTTAATTTAAGTAACTCAGGGCTCGACTGCCTCACCTGGTGTGCTGCTCTTTTTTTGTGCTGCTCTTGGGGGTCAGTGGTGCATCGTGTGTCGTTAGTGTTCAGTATTAAGAGTTTTTACTGTTTTTTAATGTTTTCCAATAGGGACAACTTGTGCTATTTGATATTTCTAAATAGTGGACACTTGCCGTTATGTTTTTTTCGTATTTTTCGCCCGAATGTTAATAAACTGGTGATTGTTAATAAAATAGCTAGTTACCCGTGCTTGATTGACATTATTTAAGGCGAAAGTGTATGAGAGATGCAAAGTTGATATCTCCAATCTATTCTAAACTTCGATGCTCTCCCCTATTGTCATAAGAACAAAATAGTTCTTAGAAAAAACATTGAAAGCATAAAAATTAAAAAAAAAACAGAAAAATCTCTACAAACAAAACATCAGTGGCATCATTGCTTAAAATAATCACAAATGACTGGTTGAGATATACCTACTTGTGGGCTAGACTAAGTACGTAGTGACTTCTCGAGCATCCTATTGAAACATTCCAAGTTTACAACTTCATTTAACATAAACACTTAACCTAAATGAATGCACACTAGACTGATCAAACAATCGCTTATAGTGAAAGGATTACAAATCATGTTGATTGGATTAAACCATGCAACAAATTTTTGTCCACGAGTTAAAACTTTTATTTCTAATGGGCTTATGTCCAGATAATATGAAAAAATCCATTTCTAATTTTGCTTCTGCGTCCAGGACAATATTTTAGAAATTTACCTATTTTCCGAGGGAAAAAGTGGCAAATTTTAAGTTTGACTCGAACAAAGTAGATACAATACGACGTATACAAAGAAGATACGACGTATAATGCAATAATAGCATTTATTTAAGATTTTAAGGGCAAAAACCAACGAAGTTCCCATTGTTAAAATTGTATGTGGTCAATACTAAAATACTAAAACGAACGTTTCAGGCTTTCTGCGATTAATCAGCTAATAGAGGCAGAGAATTTAATATCATGACTAGGTAATTGTATACATTATAAATAACTAGAGATGTTCAGACAACAGTTATTGCGAAGAAAATGCCTAAACCTCTAAACTGAGAACAGGTAAACAATAAAATGAATGAGATGCGTAATAAGATGTATTTGAAAAGTGAATAACATTGCGTTCCCTGAAGCTACAGCTGATCAAACAAAATCAAGGGATGCACACTCTGCATATCATTAAAATTTGTTTTTTTTTTCTGATTCATATAAAGAAATTCAAGAATTCTAAGTTTCGTTACATTACAAATAAACCCTAAAATTTATAAATCAAAATTGGAAATTCTAATATCGCATTGTTCCTCTGCATGAGATCTTATAGCGGCTTGTGGGGGGTGATAAAGCCGAGCCCCAGTTCTAGAACTTATTCCGACGTGTTCCTCCTGTCTAACACGTAATGTACGGGCTGTGGAGCCGACATACGTAGATGCACTCTGTGCACAACTGTATTTATAAACAAGACTAGAACGGAGACGCAAAGGAATTTTTTTCCTTATTCCGAAAAAATAAACCAAAGGTGGATGTTTTGACTAGCACGACTTGAAAAGGCAGGTGAGGGATGATGGACGATATCAATGATAACAATTCACGCTTCAATTACTCTGACTGCTCACCAAAATACGGAATCCGAATTTTATCAGCTGTTAGGATAGGTAGAGTACATTCATATTTCTAGTTTGAAAATACACTATCGTAAGGGATGAACACTCTGCATATCATTAAGATTTGTTTTTTTTTATTTATATAAAAAGATTCAAGAATTCTAATTTAAAAGTCGCCGTTAGATTTAAAAAGTCACGTAAAAAATCAACTTCGAAATATAGGGATTTAAAAATAGATCAAATTCTGCATGCTCGAAGCAAAAGCGTTCTAATGCCTTTAGCTCTGAACTGAAAAGAACAGAAACTGAAAAAAACAGGATTCCAAACCAGAAAAACATATCTTACGGTACAGCGTTGTTTCCAATTGGCCATTTTGTTTGGTAACAAGAGCGCTTATAAATGCAAGTTTACCATCACTTTCGCATTCCATGATAAATTGGATGCAAAGATGGCGAGAGTTTGAATGCTGTAAAGACCTAGAAGCATGTAAGTAACTTCGGAAAAGATCAAATGTATCATCAATGTACCTCTGATAAAATACCGGCTGATACTCGGTTGGACAGTCATCTGGCCACTTTCTCTCATGATGGCACATAAATATGTTGGTGAACGTGGGACCAAGAGGTAATCCCATCACGAGACCTTCAAGTTCTTTGTACAATTTGCCTTGAAATACAAAGAAACAGTTCAATACACTATATTCTAATAGTTTTGAATAAAGACCAAGTTAGCCCCAACACCGTGCTAACTGATCCACTAAAGAGCTTATCCAGACAAGTCTCCATAGTTTATTTTGAAGGTACATTAGTGAATAAGCTTTCGATATCAAATGAGGCGAAAACAAATGTTTAAGAATTGTCAAATTTAGACAGCTTTACTATAAATGCTTGATAATCTTCTACAGTTAGATGGGTAGTAATAAACAGTTTTAAGATGGAGACAAAGTACTTTGCAATTTGGAAGCTAGGAGTATTGATGCGTTAAATATTGGTTGGAATTGAAAGTTAGTGTGGAAATCAACTTTATGAACTTTAGGAAGCTCATAAAGTACATCAGGTGCAAACCCCAAAACATAAAGGGTTTTATGCAACTTTTCAGAAATCACCGCGAGCTTCTTAAGGTTTCGTAAAAAGCTGTTCATTTTATCTTTGAATTTCGTAACAAAATAATGAATAGGTTCGAAAATGGGTGTAAATTTAGTTTGACCAGAAATAATATTCAACATTTTCCAGTATACACATGTTGGTCAATAAGGACTACACCTCTTCCCGTATCAGGTTTACACACCACGAGATTTTTATGTTGACCCAATTTCTTCAACTCGGAAATATCGTTGTTTGAGAGAATAATAGCTAAATAAATCTTAGATGATTTTAAAGTTATAAAAGTATGAGTGGTAACAAGCTTAAGACAGTCACAAAAATTCCCTAAGGTGCTATTCACTATTTCCTGGTGTTTCTTTATGTTTGAGCTAATTTTTCATATGCAAGAAAATACTCAAAAAAAATCAAATTATAAACAGGTAAGAAAGGTCTAACCCAAATGCAAGTGTAGTTTTTAAAAGAGCAGATAATTGGAATGTACTAAAATTGAAAATTATCGCGTCAAGATTGCAGGCCTGGAGGTGATTGAAAATTCTCAGATTGTTAACACTTTGACTGCGACTACTGAATATAAAGTTCAACACCAAACTCAATTTAAATGTCAATTGCAGTTAGCTATTTGCAAAATACCAAACATGAACTGGATCGTGCCTTCATTTAGCTTTGATTAAATATTTATGAAAATAGAGTTTACGACTACTGGCCGATCAGCAGCATCGTGAAAATTACTCCCGTGTACCACCAGTGGCGCACGTCGCAGTCAAAGGGTCAAGTTTCTTTTCATGGGTTGCCATAGTTGCTTGCTTGAATGCAGAAATAGTAAGGCGTAGGTAGAGGAAAATGGCTTCTCTCATCAATGTTGAGAAGATCTCACGGATCCTCGCTCCAGAAGCTGCCCCAGAGACTGACAACAGGCGAATGGCAGACTTCTTATTGCTAATTTCACGTCCAAGGAGTCTAGCCTGCAAAGCTCGATATGCGTGGGAAGACTGAAGGGACAGACGGTACAAGATGAAACGCAGAAACTTAGGGAAAATATTGTAGACTTTGCACTTTATCATAAATTCCATGTTCAGCTTGCTTTTTCCAGCTTTTTCAAATCCCTGTCACATTTTCTAAAAGTCGTATAACGGTCGTTGCCATATTTATGTCTCAAAATTTAACTTATTTTTTTAAAAAATAAATATAGTACTTATTTATCATAGAATTACACCAGTTAGACAATAGACACATTAGAAATGAGTAGTATCTCTAGATTTACGCTTATACTGTAGATTACCTTCACGAATCAGCCCCCAAATGAAGTCTCCCATCATGTTTTCATTATAAGACCCTTGGTAGCGGCGTTCAAAACTTAATATATTCTGGTTTAAGAGCTCGCCTAGCTCCACGGAGCACGCTCCCTTGTTCTTATATTTATGAAGACGGGCGTCAAGGATGTTGACTTTAAGGACATCCTGCAACCCATCTAGCCATAGTTTTTCACCAAGTTCTCAATGAGCTCCACATAGTTTTCAGCCTTTGATTCTCCAAGAAGACAAAAACTACTGAGACAAAGCTGTTCCATTCTGCTCTTTTAGCTTCGTGAGTTTTTCGGAAACTCTTTGCACTTCCTGATTTGTTTTACTTGTAGACCAATGAAGACACCAGCGTCAACTTTCGCTGCAGACAACTTGGGGAAGAAATCCTGGAGGTGCTTGAAAGCTGGAAACTCCTTCTCTGGAGCTCTGATGAATTGTTTCATAAGGCCCAGTTTTAAGAAGAGTGGAGGAAACAGTACTTCTCTGGGATCCAGCAATGACTCCCATTTGACGTTGTTCTTCCCCTCACTAAACTTCATTCGCTGCGGCCAGGCTCGCTTGAGGTAGTCCCTCCTATCCAAACGGCAAAAATAACAAGGATACTTGGATAAGCTACTTCGGAGACCCATTAGGAAAGGTACCATTTTGAAGTCTCCTAAAACCTCCCAACGGTTCTCTTCATATTTCAAGGCATCTAACAAGACTTTGACACTCATGTTAAAAATATGAAGCCATATTTTTTTCATATTCCTCTTCGAGCTGGACAGAATGGACGTGGGGGTACATATTCCCGTTATGAAGGAGCACTGATTTGAAGCTTTTTCATGAGCAGTCGATAAAGAGCCGCCACTCTTTTGGGGCTTAGGGTAATTCCAATTGCCTCAAACAGACCGGTCACATTGTGGCAAAAGTGAAGCTCATCCAGACGAAAGAAAAAGAGTGAAAAATGATAGTGACGCTTTCTCTGACCATATATGTGCACGCTCTCATACAGTAAAATTCACTGCTAAATCTCGACGTCAAAAGCTCGCCATTTGACTTCGTGAGGCCAAGATCTCTGATCGGGTCATTGATGTCTTCATGGCTGGGGTAGTATTGATTTCTTTTATCAGTTCCATCTCTGAACTCGGGATCAGGGTCTACATATTTTTCAGAACTACTTTCCTTGTATAAACTCTGCTGCTCTCTCTTAGGAGGAGTGGGTGCGGGGAGCTCAAGCAGTGTGGCACTGGCGCAAGGGATGACAGAAGGTCAGGATATCTGAGAGCAGCCCTCTAAAAAAGTCCAGGGGATTGCAAACCACATAGCTCTGTCTTCCCCTTTTTGTCAACCTGTAAAAAAGCAGAATGAAAACATAGGTACAGAAACACAGATACATGCAACTCAGAGTTATAGGATATGTTAACATAAAAATTATATTATATATATATATATAAATATATATATATATATATGTGTTTTTCTTACCTTCCAAATTTATTTTGCAGAGTTCGGAAGTGAAATGAGGTGACCAATAATTGTCCTGATTCCCGATAGGCATGCCGATATATGCATTGTAGGACTCGCGCATTTTCGGTAATCTGTCCAGAAATTACTTTTTAGCTCTCGTTTTGATAAACTCGCCACAGACGTATCCAAGTGCGTCTGCCTCACGCTTACAACCTCTGGATGCCACGCTTGATGAATGCAGATAGTAATGACTGATAACGATCGACTAGTTTACACAGTGACTGCTAGCAGTGAACTGACCTGCTGGTCGGTCGGTCGGTGCTTATAGAAAAGACGGAAAGAGAGTTTGACACAGAGTGTGTCGGGAAGAGAAGAGGTGAAACGGAAAAGGATAGATAGGAAACTGATAGAGATGCGCTTTGCGCATATGATGCTAGCTGAGCTATGCTATGATGCTAGTGCATATGACCTGCTGAGCTTACGTTCCCTGTTCTTATACTGCAATATACATTGCAAGAATGATCTAAAAGAAGCATCATCTACAAGATCATTATTTCTATATAGACAAAAGAAACACTGTTTTCTCCGTGTTTCTGAACCTTTGAAAAAAATGATTGAATTTATTATTAACTGTACATTACTCTCGACGCTCGAACACCACGGCATTTAGAGAGATAGTTATAGATTGTTTGAATCATAGGCGAATAATAGTTGATATCTTTTTTAATTGGCACAACTCCCCATCGGAATTCCTTGGGATTAACTATTGCGTTCCACAAGGACCAGCTTTGGGACCTTTCCTGCTTTTGAAATTCATCAACGATATTGTTATGCGTACGTCATTGCCTAACTTTCTCATTTTTTATGATGATAGAACTTTATCGTACACCATTTTTGGTAAATGTTAAGATACAATGACTAAAAGTATGAATGCCGGGCCAGGAAAAGTATCGACGGATTAAAAATGTAACAAAATATGCACCATTGTCGATACATGCGGTGGAATCCTATTATCTCACATATAACGGAATGTGTCAAATCTACTCATCAAAATTTTTGATGGCAACATCGATGAAAATTGAATCATTCAAATTTCTAACTTTCATCATTGAACTTATCAACGAGCATGTCCTGTATATTATTCCTATAATGTCTAAATCAATATGAATTTTCAGTTGAGAACAAAATTTACAGCCTGTATAAGCTCTAAAAATACTAAGTAGGATATAAGTCAATCCATTTTTTCGATACGAGATAGAAGCAAGGCATGGGACTGGCAATGTAAAACGAACGTCCCTTAATGCATTACAAAAGAGAACTTTAGAGTTTTATGTAACTTGGAATGCAACGCCCACTCAAATGATTCATTCAAATAAAAGGAAATACTTCAGCTTTCAAATCTCAATCAGCTTTTCCAGCGTAATTTCATGTATAAAACTTCGAATTATGAAGCAAAAAAGATCTACAATACCATCTTTTTAAACTAACCATCAAAATCATTCAACCAGAAGCCGGAGTGAATTCATACTCACTAACATAACGAAACTCGATCATGATACACTTTCCACCTCATTGAAACTAAGGCTCGGTATTTGATGCTCGCCAAAATCCGAGTCCAAAACCGAACCGCTCCCATACCGAATCCAAAATCCGAACTGTAGAGGAGCGTTCATCAACAGCCTTGGACGTCATTTCTGATTTAAGAATCTGATAGCCGATGGGAAATGGCTGCCTCCTCTCATTTTCATGATTCAAAATAATAGCCTTATTGATCTAAAATTAAGTAGAACCTTAGTCAGTTTTTAAATTGCAGTTTTTGCTTGCATCATTGCATAATGTGAAAATTGACTTGATATTATTTTTAATGCTCTCGCTATAAGCGATTGTTTGATCCAAGGGTTTTATCAGTCTAGTGAACATTCGTTTAAGTTAAGTGTTTTAAATTAAATGATGTTGTAAACGCAGAATGTTTCAACACAATACTTGAGAAGTCATGTATACTTCGTCTAGCCCAGAAATAGGTATATTTTAACCACTCCTTTGTATTAATTTTAGGTGATGATGCTACCGATGTATTATTTGTAGAGATATTTTTTATGCATCTAACAGTTTTTTTAAGAACTATTTTTTTCATGCGTCAAGAGAAAAGATCATTGAAGTTTAGAATTTATTGGAAATGTTAACTTTGCATCTCTCATAAACATTGATCTTAAAAAATACGTTTACCAAACACATTTAGCTATATTTATTATTAACAATCAACAGTTCATTAACATTCGGGTGAAAAATACTTAAAAACAAAAGGGAATAAGTCCACTATAAAGAAATAATAAATACTAAAATGCACATGTGACCCGTATTTGGAGACTTTAAGGACATATAATATAAAAACCCGTCAATAATGATCACATAAGCCACCCGATGCAATACTGACGCCGCCAATTCCAACACACTTTAATTCTAGCACCAGTCAACGCAGGCTAGTCATGTGCTACTTGAATTAAATTATAATAAATAAATTAAATTTAGAATATATTAAATGAATTAAATATCATGTGCAGAGACTGGGTGATGTCCCGTTGGAAATGCAGTGAAACTGAGAGCCAAATTACTTTGTTAGCTGCTAGCAAAAACTGCGGTTGCAGTTTTTTCGTAGGCAGTAAATGACTTAAATAACAAAATCTAAAATTGCACATACAAAATAAGAACTCCTAATCATTCGTTACAATTTTCGCAATGCGAACAAAACACCATCACAATGAAGTTTCAGTTTGATCGAAAAAAGTAGACTTTTTGACTGATGCTTTCCTCGCGTCATAAATATCTGAAAGCTAAAGTAAGAAGGTTGATTTACACCGATGGTTTTCCCTTTGATTTTTACACGCAAATTGTGCCGCTAAGGGAATATTAATCGCAAAGGCCATAACAACAAATGCTATATTGATAACAAGTGCTACAAAAGACAGCGCGATGAACGTCCATGTTCAAGCCTGTGGTGTACACAATCAATTTTTGAAAAGTCTGGTTACAAATAAATTCTTAGAATTACTTTTTTTGATCTTCTTATCTACTTGCATAATCTAACATTAATGAAATTTATTTGAATTTATGGAAATATGTAAAACGTTACATGATTCGAGGAATGTAGTTATCGATTTAGAATTCCATGCTAAAAAACTTGCTCTGAATGTACGAAAATATTCGCTGTTCACAACTGATGAGCCTCTATCGGGAGTGACATTGACACAGTTTCCAACGTCGCATTACCAGTTACGTTAGTGCCACTATCATCATACACGTCCATGTTCAAGCCTTCACTGAGCTGCGAGTTGATGAAAAGGAAGTCCTGGCCGAGCTCCTTGACGAACGTGAAGCCTTTGTCCTCCAAGAAGGTGCGCACAGCGTCCGGTCCCTCCGGCAGCAGGAATATTTCGATGGTCATCACCCTGATCTTGACCAGGTGCCAGGGTATGCTCTGTAGGACCTGTGGGACCAGAGTGGGACCAGAGTGGGACCAGAGTGGGACCAGAGTGGGACCAGAGTGGGACCAGAGTGGGACCAGAGTGGGACCAGAGTGGGACCAGAGCGGGACCAGAGTGGGACCAGAGCGGGACCAGAGTGGGACCAGAGTGGGACCAGAGCGGGAGCAGAGTGGGACCAGATTGAGACCAGAGTGAAACCAGTGTAGGGACGAGTAAAAGGAATTCAATCACACAGAGCACACCAACTCTTAAACTGCGACGTTCACATCAGATCTCTAGTTTAAATCCACAAAACTGGTTACAACAGGTTGCATTCTATCACGACTCCTTAAATCCTGGCTGGTCACTTCTTATTGTATGTTGTTACAAACAGGGAGCATTGTTTGTGAAAATTTGATGCCACCAGTTACCGAGTGGCCGTAGTAGTGTCGGGTCAGTGGCCATTTCTCCTGTGCACCGAAGCCAGGAGTTTACCACTCACCAACAGCCACAAGCTGTGGAGTTTGAAAATCATCATCACAACTGCTGCATTTTGGCCTGCATGCTGTCCCGTTTCCCAACATTTTAGAAGCCTTTAATATTTTACTGATGGATTGCTTATGAGAATAATTTATGAAGCTTGCCTAGTCTTTCTTGTAGGGAATATTTTACTGGTCCATTGGGAATTATAACTATTGACTAAAACTTCTTGAAGTGAAATTTAACAACAAAATAGAATCCAAGTTGCTGTTTTCGGGCTGTTTGATTGCTAATTTTTTTCTTTTGCATATAATTTCGTTTCCGTTAATTTTTTCTGACCTAATATGAGGTGCTAAAGCAGTTTAAAAAACATAAAGGAGAGAGCAAATAATCGGCTGAATAACTTTGTACAAATAAAAGACAGAGAAAATTACCACTTAAAAAAGGCACTCGATTTCAAGCGGGCTACTAACACTGCAGTGAACGGACGAAAATTACCTCAACTGTCAAATTATGGAAGGAATATCTTCAAATTTTTGGTAATCGACATTTCGGGGCTCCCTCATGCTGCACTTAGAGGCCTAACTTTGTTCGTTATTTTCTGGTGATTGATTCGCTCAAATTTTTCGTAAAACATTTTCACAATTTTATACGTTAGAAGTGAGAGAAAATTTCCATTTGCTCAAAACTTTTTCCCCGTCGATCGTTTTTTCGAAAATAATATAAAGTGAAAACAAAAGTAAAAAATAATACTGAAAGCTCACGTGAAACGGTTAAACTCTACGATATCCAAAACAAAAGTAAAAAATAATACTGAAACTGTTAAACTCAACGATATCCATTCAAAACATGCAAAATATTTGAAAAACCCTGAACCATTTTATGCATTTACAACAGGATGTGAGAAAAGGACAGAAGGACGCCAGAACCTGTAGAACCCAAGAAAATCTATGAACATAAACATATTCAAATCAGTTCTCTTGTGCCACGGGAAAACATGTTGCACATGGTGGCACGTGTCAAAAGAAGATATCCCACATGAAAACCTGTGCCACACGAAGATACCTGCTCCGCAAAAATAAGTGTGCACCGAGAAAATTCATATCAAAAAACCGACACACTTTTGTGCTTCAACTTGTCACAAAACCGGTTAACAAAAATGTGTCACCAACAGGCCATCACTGAAAAAGTTATTGTGACACACTTTTGTGCGCAATGGCCTGATATGACACTCATAAGTATGCCAACTATGATGCACGTTGCGTACATCAGCATTTTTTCCGATGGATGTTTCACATTCGCAATGCTCCCTGAGAAACAATGTTTCAACAGTATGGAAGAATTTTTGACGCAAAAATTAAAAAAATAAATACGTTTTTGATAAAACTAATATATAGTTTGAAAATTCAAAGGCAGTTAAACTGATCTAAGGTTTGATGTTAGGTTTGATGAAATAAGGTTTGTCAGCTTTGATAATATTTTCACCACATGAAACGTGAATATGTGATTTAATTTTGCCGACCGCTTCAATATGAGGTCAGAGGCAATGCACCCAGAAAAATGGACATTTCTCTGGAAAACCGTTTGACACACCTAAGTGTGTCACAATTTGTCCGAGTGTGCCCACCTTCATCTCGACACCCTCGACATCGAGGGACATGTAGTCCACCACGGGGTTGCCAAGCGCCGCCAGCACGCTGTAGAGGGGGTAGCACGGCACCGTGACGGTAGCGTTCGTTTCTCCTGCGAACAGTAGGGTGTTGCCCCAAGCCATTTTCCTAACACTGCGCATAGAAAGCGTGTTTTAAGAGTCTTCAAACTAATTTAACTTACAGTATTGTGACTTTGAAGTAACTGACGACAATGTTGGTGGGGTTCTTTTAATTGCAGACCAAAACACATGCAGGTTGTGTTAATTCGTTGACGCTCTCTCTTTTAGGGACTAAATGACCTATCATTTTGGTGTTGCTCAAGACTTTTCTAGGAATATTTGATACATTATTCGGGACATCAAACATCTAATTTCAATTCTACTCGACGCTATGTAGGCGTCAATTCACAAAGCGGTTGCGCTCTAGCTGCTCACTCGAAGGTCGGCTGGGTGTAGTTGCTGCTAGTGCCAAGGCAGGCCCTCATGAGGTGTGACTTCCTGTTCTTGGACTTGAGGACGTGGTAACTGATGGGGGTGGGCTCCATGAGCACTCCAGTCCAGCCCAGCGCTCGCTCCAGGTACAAAGTGTTCGAAAAACTTTCGCCCGTCAAAGCCCCCACTTCGAAGAAAATGCCCCCACGCTGGAAAATAAGAATATTTCAACAGCGTCATCGCATTGTGGTTTTGTAGTCTCGTATGGAAATAACAAAGCTCCAAGAGCAAACAAAATTCTACCACAGATTTTAGCCAATTTCGAAACTTTCGTATCGCCTTATATTTTCAAATGTTTTTATTCTTTTATAAAAGAGCAGATAAGAAAAGACATTTCGGAGGAGAGAAAATTCAAGCAACATTATTATCATTATCCTGATTTGGCCATATGTTAGGCTATTGCCAAAAGATATCGACTAGTGCCTATGTAATTTTACAGGAAGGAAAATAATTCTCCTCGCAAATAACTGAGCTCGCGGATCAAAGATACTTGCGAAACATACTTCCGTCACGTACTTCAAAATTTCATTAGCCTGATTTAGTTCGGCTCAAAATTCGAAAGCTTGAAAAACAGCTCAAAAATTTTTAAAACTTGTTATCAGACCGAAAACTCTGAAGAATACCGGAAATGTTCGCAACACTTGAAAACTGTTGACGAACCTCAACTTAATTAAAATAAGTAAGCAGAATTTGATTTTTCTCTTATCCCTTAAAGTATCAGGAAGATTCCTCCGGAATAAAAAGCCTCAGAAAATACGGCCCTCAGAAATTCCTAAGATAGGGACAATCTATCAAAGGGTGGCTCCCAAGAAGGACCAACCCAAACAAACTAACAATTGGGCCGAACAGGACTCGCCCACCAAAATAACCTATCAGCTGGCGGCCAAGAAGGATACACCGCACTAACAATTTACCCCCATAGAAGGTTAATCCCAATACTGAACCATGATTATTGATAGTATTTTGCCGACCACTAACCCAGGTACAAAAAACTGCTCCCCGAGAGGTAAGATTGCTGATCCAGTGGGTGACACCTTATGTCCTTCTAAATAGGTCTTTCATAGAGTATCTGATTAACTGTTTGCTTTTGAAGAAAGCATTTGATGCAGGCAAAGGCAGAAAATTTAATAGCCCCAATTGGCTCGAATTAGGAGTCAACAGAAACGAGAGTTCTACAGTCACTGAAAGTCACACTAATTATTTTGTCCATGCTTTGAAACTGACGAACACTCCGTTCCACTTGGCTAAATGTCAGTAAATGCCAATTAAACTTTAGCTCATTTAATTAGCCGATTTCAAATTGCTAATCGTTTTGAAGGTTTTTTTCTTAGTTACCCTGTGATAGCCATAACCCTATGTTTTAAATTTCAATGTCTTCTAACTAGAAAATCTGGGCAAGATTTTATTATCAAATTAGCCTTAATTGAATGGCCACATCGTGGCATTCGTAGCATTCACCTACTACAAACTCTTAGTTTAACTATTAACAATTCATTCATCCCCCATTGTTCATTCGTTTCGTTGTTAACTCACAGCCATTATTTCTATCACTAGTTTAACGAGAATGTTACCTAAGAACTCCCCTAGTTTTGAGTTTTCCTTTAAAAATTCTAAAAAAAAAACCTTCACCCAAATACTTAACGTACTTTTCCATTGAATATTTTCTCGACATGCTCGTCCTGCTTGTGCTGCGAGTAGTACTTTACTCTGGGGTTGTCGAGGAAGAGAGGCCCGCCGTCGGGGGGAGGGATGAGTGCTTCCTTGGCTGCTCCGACCACCGCCGGGTCCGCCATGTCCCTCCCCACCAGGTGGTCGTGGTAAAACAGGTCCTCGATCTCGTAGGGCGCAGGTGCTGGGTGCTGGTCACTGGCGTTGACGTCCTTTGTGGCTGCGCGCAAAGGGTTGTGAAGAGTAAGACCATTTCGTTTCTGCTTTTTGTTATGACTTTTACTATTTATTCCACAGTTTATGCAGAGGCAAAAGGTTGATAACCTCAAAGGTTATGGATGGGAAATAGAAACGTAAAATGTTATTTTTTCAGAAAATTCAACTGAAAAACTAACGCGCGAGATGCCTGATAACCGTCAGCAGAGCCGGACAATGCAGAAACACAGAGCTCAACTCACTCTTCTGTTTATCATACCTTTTATCTACTGTAGCTAATTATCACTGATAACGATGTAAATTTGGTGGCGGTCAAGCCAAAGTTGCTACTGATTATATGAATGTGCTTCACAGAAAAAATAAGAATAGAATTGTTTATAGAAGAATTTCAGCTAACGAATACATTTCCGCACCAATTGCAAATAGAATAATTTTTTTACATGTTCGCATACTATGCGCGAAAATGTGATCCAATTATGATTATATTTGAAAGAAATACTGCGATTGCGTGCAAATATTTGCAGTTATAATCCATGTAATCCAGAGATCTTTGTAATACTAGCAAAACTCATGAAGTACTGACGGGAAAGAACAAAATTATTCAATGAATTTCGATAGTAGAAATCAGATTTACGGCATGCAAATATCATCATGTACAAATAAATGAACGCATTGGAACCTCACGAACCACGCTCATTTGTAATTCCCAATTTAATCAAGTGTCGTTTATGAGCGTGGGCTACGCTGAAGCGTCCTAGCAAAACATCCAACTCGTAAAATTCACCTGTGAAGTTTTGAAGGGAGTCTTTATTTTTCAAGACAGTTTTTTGGTGTATGATGATAGAGATGACAAACCCTGCAGCAAACAGGGTGAAAACCCCAATTACGATTTTCTCGATCGCTCTGCTCGTCAGAAACATCGCTGCGGCGTACGGGGCAACAGCGGTTTCAAGCGGTCAGAGACGATGAAGAACAAAGTCGTTGTCTTGTTCCAGCGAGGCTTAGCAATTGATTACTATCTCATCTGAAGGTGGAAACATTTGTGATTAATAGCTATTCATGTTTTAATTATCAGAAAATAAAAGATATGAACGAAGGACATTGCAAGTTACACTTAGGGTGCAGTGACTTCGCACTACAGCTTCAGTGAGACCTATACGAACGATGGTACACATGTAATATATGTCAAGCCGGTCCCCTAGACGGACTAATCACCCCCAAGACTCTAGCTCAGCATTACATCTTGAAATGCGAGCTACGAATACCATACATCGAGTCGGCACCGCAAGCGGTGAAATCGCAGCACCTAAACGTCAAGGTGGGTACATAAGGGCGAGTCCTGTTTCAGATGTGCACAGACACTATATCACTCGTAGAATCTATTCTGCTACTGAAAAATCTCTCTCCCGCCGATTGAAAAGTTTTCAACTCGAGCTCACCGACCTGCAATCATTGCACCTTACTACACCAACAGCTTGCCCTGTTTTGAGGGGCTTAGCTGGAACACTTTCGCACTTGGCATAGATAAAACGAACGGTTATCGCGCAGCTCACTCCTTCCTATCAGTCTCGAAGTTTTATCTTCTGCCACTCTCAACTAAACCAACACCAAGTCCCTCTTATCAACAGAAATTGTCGAGTGCCACTGTCGAAAAGTGTTAGACATGTTCTAAGATTTAAATAAAGAATTGAAAAACATTAAAATAAAATAAATAAATTCAATAAATAAAATAGTTTGAATTCAAATAAAAAAATCTAAAATCAAAGCTTGAAAATATTACTATGAGTTTTCTCATTTCGAATTTAATTTGAACCTTTATTCCGTAAGTGAGGTGATCTCGGGTTGGGCTGCGGCTCGACCTGCAGATTCTTTCCGTTCCCCGGTAAGCGGCCCATAGACGATCAATTTTATTGTCAATATAATTGTCAATAATGAATATTAACAATTAAATTGATCGTCTGTGGGCTTCATTGACGACCGTCAATTAATTGACTTAGTGGGCAAAAATAATCCCATCAATATATTGAGTCAATGATATTGACCATTAAATTGACCGGTTTAGAGCTTGTTCCGCACGAGTTGGCGCTCCTTGCAAGGGGTTGTGACCCGAACCAACTTCGGCGACGTCGGGTGACGTAACTTTCACCATGGTGGGGTCTTACAAATGTATCACCTCTGTTTTTCAATCCTTTAGTTGACTGCTGGCTACGTCGTGATCAAAGTTACCGTGTTACGAGGCGCAGTTTCTTCTGGCAACCTTAACCTCCAGCGTTTCATTCTTGTTATCTTTCGAGTTGCAGCAATGAGCATTTCTTTCAATTTTTGTTGCGTTGTGTTCTACGCACCAATTTTCATCTTGGCGTACTCCATCTATCAAATAAAATCGAATGAATTCGAATTAAATCAAATCAATTGTATAAGTGCCTGGCTCTACTAAAATTTTAGGTCGTATCTTATGTTCTCATCGGAGCGCAGCGCTGATCAAATTCTTATCTAATTTCCATCGAATGAACCTCGAACTATTCATTTATTTTATAAGATGGAGCGCGCTTCCTCTGGCTATATTTCCTCAAAATGCCTTTTTCTTGTGCCTGAACGTATTCCAATGAAGACTACCATTCCTTAGGTGAGTTAGTCGCCTAATTGTAAAAATAAAACTGTTAATCTGTTCGCATAGCGCTTATTGAATTCTCGCGCCTTCTTTTTCGTGCTGTATACTCTCCTTCTAATCACGGGCAGTGTCAACGTCCTGAGTCCGCTGTTCAGTTTTCTCGCTTCGGGTCAGCTACTTCTCGAAAAGCCCTCGGTTCCCGTAGGTGGGTTAGAGTTGTAATGTTCATTGAACTATTGCCATAGTTTGGTCGTGCATTCTTGTCCCTTTTCTTCTTGCTGTCCAACTGTGCCTTTACTCGCGCAGTGTTAACGTCGCGACGGTTCAGTTCTGGTTCTATCTCGCTTCGTTTTGAGGCCTCTACTTTGGAGAGCCACCCGTTTCCCGTCGGTGGGTTAATGTTCGAAATATCCTGAATTTATTTGGTAATATTTTTAGTTCCTTATCTCTGTTATTTCAAAGTTTCATTGTTTGTTTTTTGTTATGCAGCATTGGTAGCCGACTGTCGTGGTCTTTTATTATGACCCCTTCTACCGCGTTGGGTTCTTGTCAAGACGTTCGTTGTAGCGCCGGCTACTTCGAAGCGTGCGCTGCTTTCGTTGATCTCACTGGCAGCAGGAGCAGTGCTTGATGTCGTCGTGTACCCTGGAATAACTCGGGAACGGAAGATCTCTTGTCACCCTCCACATTGATTTTCGTTGAACACTGATATTCTACACTGTTTTCTGGGTTTCTTGCAGACTTTGGTCTGTTTTAAATGTTACGTTCTCTTTAGTTCAAGGAACCCAGTACTTTTTGTTTGTGGAGAGAGAGTAAACCTTCTAGGAGGAAACTTCAAAATTTAAACTCGTATTTAAACTTAACTCAGGCTGTGTTGCCGTTCGAAATAGACTCTAAATCTTCAAATTTAACTATGGGCTTGTTGCCGTTCGAAATAAACTCTACATCTTCAAATTTAACTCAGGTTGTGTTGCCATTCGAAATAAACTCTACATCTTCAAATTTAACTCAGGCCTTGTTGCCGTTCGAAATAAACTTTTCAACTTTAAACTTAACTCACGCTGTGGCCTATCGAAATGAATTCTTGAACTTTCCTTAACTCGTATCGCGTTAAAATTCTGAATTGTAAGCCTTAATAAAACTAGCTTTATCGGGCTTCCGCCTATTTGTATTCACCGAC
Source organism: Morinoia aosen (assembly GCA_030386875.1). Classification (NCBI taxonomy): domain Eukaryota; kingdom Metazoa; phylum Arthropoda; class Malacostraca; order Amphipoda; family Talitridae; genus Morinoia; species Morinoia aosen. Next base: position 15,104,676 of record CM059562.1, read on the forward strand.
CGCAGGTCGCATCTGACGTGGTGCGTCCCTTTGAGTGGTTACTTCTGATTTTCACCTTAAAACTATTATATTATGCGTTAATTTAATTTTCTAAGGCCTAAATGCGAATATTTAAATTTTTATTCATCATTATTTTATTTTCTGAAAAGGTTAGAGATTAAGCTCAGGCATTGAAAAATCTCGATACTACAGCACTGTCTAACTAGAGCGCTCAGCACCTAATGCATGCCTGCGAAATCTCAAGCCATCGACGAAGTGATCACTATTCAAATGATTGAGGTTTTAGTCCATATCACCAAATATGTCAGCATGATCAGCCATTGAAATGGACTAAGAGTAAGTAATGTACTATGTAGGAAAAAATAAGAAATAAAGTCTTGGAAATGCAGAAAGACGATTCTAGTAAAAAGAGAGAAAAATCATATCGGTAGTAATCAAAATGACCTGAAATCTGGCAAGCAGCCAGTAGAATACTAATTACACAAAACCTATTTCGAGGTTATGCTCAAACTTCGATAGCAGATAATAATCGAGCTCTTCAGGCGTGTTTATTATAGGAGTCGTTGGTCCAAGAATCTTCGAAGAGAAGACGCTGATATTTTCATCATTTACTCATATTCACTTTTAACTCTCGATGCACGGTCGTTTATGAAATCATTTTTTTAATCTTATAAAACTCGCTAGCTATCATTGCGCTGACAAACCTTGTTTTGTTTGATCAGCTCGGCGCACACACGTAAATCTTAGAATCCTTTTTATATTGTTCGAAGTAAACATTGTAAAACCGATAAAGCTCGTTTGCAAACCCTTTCCTGGAACGTTCATCGCTCATCAGTACACCGGTCAATCTTCAAGGAATATTCAACTTACTTAACCTACGTACGGAGTGCGCTGCCTAGTACTGTACATTTCAAGTCATTTGCGTCACTTTTATACCTCTAAGTTGGTGTACTTCTGGTATCATGTAACGTGATATACTGCTTCTTATAAATCTGATAACCGTAGCACCTCGTTTCAGATACTGAAGTATCTTTTACCTATGGTATATGTCATGTACTGTTGGTGTACGAGATGTACCTGTTGGTGTACGTGATGTACCTGTTGGTGTACGTGATGTACATGTTGGTGTACGGGATGTACCTGTTCGTGTACGTGATGTACATGTTGGTGTACGTGATGTACCTGTTCGTGTACGTGATGTACCTGTTGCTGTACGTGATGTACCTGTTGGTGTACGTGATGTACATGTTGGTGTACGTGATGTACCTGTTCGTGTACGTGATGTACCTGTTCGTGTACGTGATGTACCTGTTGCTGTACGTGACGTACCTGTTGGTGTACGCGATGTACCTGTTCGTGTACGTGATGTACATGTTCGTGTACGTGATGTACCTGTTCGTGTACGTGATGTACCTGTTGCTGAACGTGACGTACCTGTTGGTGTACGTGATGTACCTGCTGGTGTACGTGATGTACCTGTTGATGTACGTGATGTACCTGTTGGCGTACGTGATGTACCTGTTGTTGTACGTGATGTACCTGTTGGTGTACGAGATGTGCCTGTTGGTGTACGAGATGTACCTGTTGGTGTACGTGATGTCCTGTTCGTGTACGAGATATACCTGTTGGTGTACGTGATATACCTGTTGGTGTACGTGATGTACCTGTTGGTGTACGAGATGTGCCTGTTGGTGTACGTGATGTACCTGTTGGTGTACGAGATATACCTGTTGGTGTACGTGATATACCTGTTGGTGTAAGTGATGTACCTGTTGGTGTATGTGATGTACCTGTTGGTGTATGTGATGTACCTGTTGGTGTACGAGATGTACCTGTTGGTGTACGTGATGTACCTGTTCGTGTACGAGATATACCTGTTGGTGTACGTGATATACCTGTTGGTGTACGTGATGTACCTGTTGGTGTACGAGATGTGCTTGTTGGTGTACGTGATGTACCTGTTGGTGTACGTGATGTACCTGTTCGTGTACGAGATATACCTGTTGGTGTACGTGATATACCTGTTGGTGTACGTGATGTACCTGTTGGTGTACGAGATGTACCTGTTGGTGTACGTGATGAACCTGTTGGTGTACGAGATGTACCTGTTGGTGTACGTGATGTACCTGTTGGTGCACGAGATGTATCTGTTTGTGTGTGTGATGTACCTATTGGTGCACGAGATGTATCTGTTGGTGTACGAGATGTACCTGTTGGTGTACGTGATTTGCCTGTTGGTGTACGTGATGTACCTGTTGGTGCGCGAGATGTACCTGTTGGTTTACATGATGTACCTGTTGGTGTATGTGATGCAATCACTTGCATCGCTGACTGGTACTCCAACACCTAGCTTTCAGTATGTTCTAATACTTCTGAGAGACAAAAATTATTTCCATTTATTGATGGTCAGTTAACATTGATAAGTATACGTGTAAAATCTTCAATTATAACAGGGGATGTGAACGGTTGGTTTTGATGCTAATCTTTTATGCAACGAGCTAAATAGTTCTTTGTTAAATAATAATTACTTTTATAATAAATAGCTGTTACCCTCCCAACCAAGTAACTGGTATCCTTGTTGCAACTGCCTAATATGTAAGGGGCAAAGTGAAAATTATATTTCTTTCGAAATAACAGACACTTTTGTTATAAAATAAACAATATCAGATAAAATATTATCCCTATTGTGAAAATGAATATCTAAGGTAAGAAATTAATGGTATCTGAGTTAAGCAACAAATAGTAATTAAGTTGAAACGCAAGCGATGTTTGAAATAAAAACAAATGTTCTCTTGGTTATGAAACAAATAGTATCCAAGAAAGAAAACAAAAGACATTAAAGTTAAAAAATCAATGATATTCAAGTTACACATCAAAAGATATTTAAATTACAAAACAAAAGACATTAAAGTTAAAAAATCAATGATATTTAATTTACACATCAAAAGATATTTAAATTACAAAACAAAAGATATTTAAGTTACAAAATAAATGATGTTCAAGTTACAGATACCACATTCAATGTCCATGTTGTTACTTGTGCGTGTTTTTTCTGCTGCTTAGATTTGTACATTAAATCTTCAACGCTCGGGCGGCGTCTTTGCTTCTGTGTGTTTATGTGTTTATGTGTGAGTGTGTGAGTGTGTTTTTTTCTGTGTTTCTTGAGCGTGTTTATTTGCTGCATGTGATTTTTTGCTTTGTTTTAGAGTACTTAGTAATCAAGAACTACTTGTGAGTCAGACTAAGTTCTGTGGCTTGAAAGAGCTCTCTACTTTTAACTTTTGCAACGTTGCACTTAATTTTACAGTTGCACTTAATTTTAAGTATTTCCCCTGAAGATTCATTAAAGTATCCCAGCAAATTTTTAAACTGAGAAAATGGAAAATTGTTGCTCATTTTTTGATTTCATTAACGCTTGAAATAAGTAATACATATGTTACTACCATTTTTACGTCTCACTAGTCCTGACTAGTATTACTAGAGGCAGAGACTCTCCAAACCTCATTAATATCAGAAACTAAACTATTCATTCTAAACTCTATCAATGCAAATAAAATCCTCCAACCTCCCACAACTCGAATAACTATTGCTGAGGAGTGCAATGTTTCTTGAAATAAAATATTCACAACGAACTTCAACTTGTTTTGAATGCTAAATTTAACTTTGTAGATGGAAAATAGTTTATTGCCTTACGTTGAGCTTATTTTATAAGGTTGTTATGGAGAGTCGTGTTAATTAATCAACTTCAAATTTAGCATATTTTCTTATTGCTTATTTAGTCGTCAACTTATTACTTATTTAATTGTTAATATATTTAATTGTCGTCTGTTGAACGCATTAACTCCTATCAAGTATCTCAAGGCTGAAATATAACAGTCCCTGCTAAAAATAGTTTGAATTATAAAAAACAAATTTATTCCTAACTATCTTTTTCTTAGTTAGAATTTGAAGTTTCCAAGTTTGTGTTTGTTCATGGTCCTTATGGATATCCATTGTATGTTTCAAATACAAATTTATTTAGTACCCATGGGAAGAAGCTCATAAAAATTTTTGGTGTATGTTCAGGAAAGGACCATAATCGATTTCCCACGTTTCGGGGCCTAAACATGGCAAATTAGATGCAAATAAACAATATTTCTTCTATGCACTTTCCGTCTGAAATGAATATTTAACGAGTTATAGCGGTAGGTCTAGTTTCGGTAGAGTACGTTTGGGTACTTTTGTAATTTATTATTGTCAGCTCCGCAGAGCCTGCGGAGCCTGAACCCACTTCTAGGATCTTTTAGTTAATAACACAATAGAAATTATCACCCAAAAATAGCGTATTATAGCGGTATGTTTACTTTCGTCTTGGATGGCGGGAACACTCGTGAGCATTCGAGCGCGTCGGAAGGGAGCGTCATTGCAGTGTTGCCATACGACGCGCTCGATGAATTACTTCCCGCTTCAAACACTCGAGTTGCCGTTACTAATTTACCGCTATAACTCGTAAAATACTCATTTCAGGCGGAAAGAGCATGAAGGAAAACTTGTTTATTTCGATCTAATTAACTATGTTTAGGCATCGAAAAGGGAAAAATCAATTATGGTCCTCTTCTGAACATTTACCAAATTTTTCACTTTTTCTCTTTTCCCTGCAGAAACTGCAGCTGTAAAATTTTTCGTAAAACTTTCAATGGTTTGAGTACTCCTGAAATAATTTCTCATTCACAAAAATTCAAGAAGCGACATGAAAAGACTCAACCACAATTATAGATATCAGAATGATTATTTTGGCTTTTCCACCAATTAGATATAAGGCCCTATGTATTGAAAATTTTTGAAAACCCATTTGTTGTTGTGCAAGTTTCGAAAATTATCTTGTTTTTCATGCTTTATGAAGAATTTCCAATTCCCACAATACTATAAGTACTATTTTCCGCTGTAAAAGAACTGAAACAAATCTGTTTTAATGTTTTTTTATAAAAATATTCCCTAAAATACAATTTTTTTTAAAATTCTTACCAATGTGGCTCAGTTTTTAAAAACAGCGCTATTTTTATAATAAAATATAATAATTAAAAGTACGTTATAATTAAAAACCTTCAGCATGAAAAATTCTTAGTTCCTTATTCATTCATGTACTACATATATACCGACCCTTAAGCTTCACGTCAACAAATATTCCCTAGCGACATTTTCTCCAAAATGTTTTTTTTCAATGACTTGGTTATTGACTATACACTTCATGGTTTGTTTGTCAATTTAAGACATTTATTAGGGTGTCCCACAAAACCGAAGTGAATCGGACACACTCCAGCACTTGTTGCCCTTGTTTGCTGTCGTGACAAATTTAAACAGGCAAATTTTCAGCTTCCCACCTCGTCTTTTAATGGTCGCGCATTTCATCCAGTTTTGTGCTGGGCGGCAGGTTGTGCAGCGGTCACTGGTATAGCGTGCAGCGGTCAATGTTGTAAGAGCATTGGGACAGCTCGATTTTACAATAACGAATATTTTTCTTGTTTCATAAACTTATTTCTTAGCTTACTGTTTCTATGCACCTTGTACAATGGGCGTAGATTCCGCATTCCCTCAACTCCATACTAAATAATGCCTTCAGCCTTCCTCTCTTTGAGCATCTTTGTCGTGGTAAAGGAAGGCTGAAACTTTTTTAAATAATAATAATAATGCTTCCCTAATTTATACCGAGCTCCCGTATTGTAGATACTTACGAATCAGACTTCTGTCACGATTTTCAAAATTTCGTTAGCTTGTTTGCTCTTAGTTTTTTTACAAGACTTATTGAGGAAATTCAACTTTCACTCATCTTATGGTGCCTTATGATGTGAGTAGAGATGGGAGTGGTGCCTTATGGTGCCACTCGATCACCCCACTTCACCAAGGCACCACTCACCCCAAATACTTCTCACCCCTCTCCAGCAAATACTACAGCAAATATACTTTGTTTGCTGCAGGAAATCAGAAGTCGATGCATCAGTTACATTACTGACAAAAATTTAGTTGTCCTGAGACGTAATTGTTGATAAGGTAAAATATGGTGCCATATGATGATTATATTATCAATGTACTGAAATGGGAAATTTGATGTAGTTTATATTTATTTCCTTTTAATGGTATTTTATAATACTTTCAACAAATATCAAATTTTTGCAGCCATTAGTTGTCAGTCTATATGCAATAGAAGAAAAAGCTATAATTTTATTATTTGATGGAAATTCAGGTCGAATCTCACGGGAGCTATAAAAAACGTTCGTTTTGTGCGACCATTATATATTGTCCAATGTTCATGAAAGTTTGGTGGAATCATTTTCATTTGACGATGGAACCAGAGCAGCATGTGCTGGATTTGATATCATTACTTTGAATTTCTACCTCTATACGCTTGGGACATCCAAACCACTATGTTAAGGAGAACCTATAATCCAATTTATTTTAATGCATTTCATGCAATAATTTTGTTTAAATGAAAAGTGTTTATCTTCTTTTCTCCTTTTCATGAAATGCAGCACACACAACGCGATCGAAGTATAGTCCTAATCGGTAGATCAGTCCGCCAGACAACTAATCAACTAACAAATAACTCACTTGCAAGTTAAAACGAACCAATACGTCTTTTTGTTATCGAGCATCCACACGCTGGTATTTTTTTTCTGCTTCGAGACAAAATAAACATACCATTAACGCTGGTATTTTTTTAAACTTACTACGAGTTGTGGAAAATGTTATTAAAAAGTTGTCTCAAAAAGTGCAAAACTCGTACGTCGAAAATGTAGTCTTTACAGGTTCATAAGCTCGGTAAAAAAGGCTGGGTAAACCCCATAAGGAGAGGATATTCATTTTAACAAAAACTGTATAAGAATGAACCGAAAAAATATTTATTTAAAAAAATAATAATTCATGGAATGTAATACAACGCAATGGATTTTAAAAATTCGTAAAGGAAAGGTCTTTAAATTGATTGACAAAGCATAGCAAGTATACAATATCTAAGTCAGGGGTTGATTATGTTATTGTTCATCTATTGAATAATTGTGAACAAGCAATCGGGAGAACAAAAAGAAAGCGAAACATAAAAGGCAACTACAGCAGAATGAAAAAAGTCATTAGCAGTAAATAAAGTAGAACAAGTCAACAGAAGAAGAAGAAGAAGAAGAAATCAGCAGAGGGAAGGGCCAAAAGAGAAGGAAAAGTCAGAAGGAGAAGACGAAGTCAGTAGAAGAAGAAAGAGAAGAAGCCAGTAGATAGAAAAAGAAAGAATTAGTCAAAAAGAAGTCAGTACGTAATGAAGTCACGAGAAGGTCACCACACGGTCGCCAGGCAGGACTGAACGAGTTCCTGCCTTGTGTGAACAAAGTCAACTTATGGCAACTTCAGGCAACTTAAGGCAACTAAAGTTAATTTAAGGCTACCTATGGCAACTTAAGGCCCCTTTAGGCAACTAAAGTTGATTTAAGGCTACCTGGCAACTTAAGGCACATTTAGGCAAATAAAGTTAATTTCAGGCTACCTATGGCAACTTCAATATCGTTATTCTGATTTCGTTCGAATACAATAATAATTATTTTAATATTGCCCAACCATTTATTTTTGGAACATGGTTTTAATATAAATAAACCCTAATAATTTTGTATATATCTGTATGCTGTTAATATCGTCACCCTGATAGCGTTTGAATACAATAATAATGACTTTAATATTGCCCAAACATATATTTTATTATGATATTAATGATTTTAAATCGTCTAAATGAATGCAATAAATGGATTGAATGGGATAAATATTTTTAATATCACTTCAATAATTTTTTAATGTTATGAATGGTGTTAATATCGTCACCCTGATAGCGTTTGAATACAATAATAATGGTGTTGATGTCGCCTCCCATAAACTTTTAAATGGCATAAATGGTTTTAATGCAAATAGATTATTTCAATATAAATAGCCCACAATATCTTTTGATCTATACGAATGTTGTTAATATTGTCCCCATGATTGCGTTTGAATATACTGATAATGGATTTACTACCACTTCCAATTACTTATGAATGGGATGAATGCTTATAATGTCGTCATCCAATGAATTTAGAATGCAATAATGATGGTTTAATTTCTTTACCGGATAACTTATGAGTTAAAAAACGTTTTTAAAGTCAACAACTGTTAATTTCTCAGAGAAATGAACGCTTTTAGTATCAACCAACGATAATTCCTCTGAGAAACAAAGGCGTTAAAATCACCTTTGAAAAATTAAATTTTTAAAATCTACCCCAGTCAATTTTCAAAGACATAAACGCATTATAATATCAACGAGCGATAATTCCTCGGAGAAATTAAAGTTTCAAAATCATACCTCGGAAATTTCAAGGCCAAGAAGTAGCATCTGCCACACAAGTAAGCTCTGTATAAGGTGCGCCAGTCAATCCTGCATTTTCGAGCCTTTATTTTTTTGTGCTCGCGGTGGCACAGCGGTTAAGGGATCGGACTTATATGTTGGAGTTGCGGGTTCGTATCCCGGCGCTGGCGCTGCGATTTTCCCCTTTGGGTATAAGGGGAAGCTCAAGCACAATACCCCACTCGACCCAGGTGTCGGAAATGGGTACCGGCTTTACGGGGGAACCGTCATGGTATCCTATATATAGTTTTAGTTATAAGACATTTGAAAAACCAATGCTTAAGATCATTTGCATCAGGCTTGATTGGAAATAAAGCATCCCAAAGATGCCGATGTTTGTTGTTTTGTTTAGTGTAAGCCTAAACTGCAGGATTGACTGCCGCACAACCGAGCTCTGTATAAGCAGCGTGTACGTCATGCATAGCGTCTCAAACCGACGGTGACGTCAGTACACCGTTACTGTACGTCACGCTTGGGAGACGGAGGTGTGTGTGTGTGTTGTGTGTGTGTTTGTGTGTGTTTGTGTGTGTCTGTGTGTGTTGTGTGTGTGTGGGGTGTATGTGGTATGTGTGTGTGTGTGTATACCACGGTAGAGGAAACAGGGTAGTGAACCTACCCTGTTTCCTCTACCGTGGTATACACACACACACACATACCACATACACCCCACACACACACAACACACACAGACACACACAAACACACACAAACACACACACAACACACACACACACCTCCGTCTCCCAAGCGTGACGTACAGTAACGGTGTACTGACGTCACCGTCGGTTTGAGACGCTATGCATGACGTACACGCTGCTTATACAGAGCTCGGTTGTGCGGCAGTCAATCCTGCAGTTTAGGCTTACACTAAACAAAACAACAAACATCGGCATCTTTGGGATGCTTTATTTCCAATCAAGCCTGATGCAAATGATCTTAAGCATTGGTTTTTCAAATGTCTTATAACTAAAACTATATATAGGATACCATGACGGTTCCCCCGTAAAGCCGGTACCCATTTCCGACACCTGGGTCGAGTGGGGTATTGTGCTTGAGCTTCCCCTTATACCCAAAGGGGAAAATCGCAGCGCCAGCGCCGGGATACGAACCCGCAACTCCAACATATAAGTCCGATCCCTTAACCGCTGTGCCACCGCGAGCACAAAAAAATAAAGGCTCGAAAATGCAGGATTGACTGGCGCACCTTATACAGAGCTTACTTGTGTGGCAGATGCTACTTTTTTCGTTGACTGTCTTTTTTCCAGTCTTTTTCCAGTCAAACCAGTCTTTTTTCGTTGACTGTGTGGTTTTGCTGACGTCACGACAGCGAACCAATAGCAGTGCTCATATTGCATCTGGTAGCACTGATACCTCCAAATCTGGCTCCACTATTGGCCTAACGACACTGCGTTTTGGTGACGTCATAAAGTTTGTTTGAAATAAAGCCTTTCTATTGGCTAGCCGAACACGAGGAGGTGTATTTTCTCCCATAGAAATGATCCTACCTTGTTTCCTCTACCGTGGTGTATACCAAGGAAGCTTAACTCTGAAGATCAAAAATGTCGCGTCAATGGTGTCAACGCGACACATGCTCACCACTTCATTTTATTGCTCCTGTAGTGATACATTCAAAACTTGTTACTAGGAAATTAAACATTAATATTATGTATGTCTTATCAGGAAAATTTGATTATTATCATTTACATCATATGCAGGGTGTTTTTTTTTTAAATACTAGACCTCCCAAAATCTTTAATAATTTTCAATAGAATGAAGAAATTTTTGAAAAAATGGCAGTAGAATCCTGAGATTTATATTTTTTATTCTTTTATTTGGTTTTATTTGGTATTTTTATTTTATTGCGTATTCATGATACAACAGTCGAAATAAGAGTCAGAAGACACAGTAAAATTCATCCTGCTTTGAAAGATGAATATTACTTGGACATTTTGCCACTTTCTACCTGGTGTGTAATTTTGTACGTCTTGTTTTGAAACTGCCTGTATATGTGTTGTCAAAAAAAATATTATTATCACTAATTTTATGTATTTCTATTCGGGAAATTATTATTGCCTTGATCACACAAATTAAGATGATACATGTGTTTCCAGGCAAATAGTAATCATTATCATTAACATTATTTTTGTGTTATCGGAAAAATTAGTATTGTAATTTTGATACAAGTTAGTATTACAAATATATACGAGTAATCAGAAAAATAATAATCATTATCTTTAATAATATTGTTGATATGTATTACAATACCATGTAATATTAACATGTATTACAATGATAATCAAGAAAACATTTAAACACAACACACGTCGCTGAGGCATAATTTCGGTCCTCCGATCGCCGACGACCGTAAAAAATGAGACAAAAAAAGGTCACAAATAATTCCTAAAGAACGAGTGCCCTAATGCAGTCGATGCAACAGCCCGGCGCCAGTGGCATCGATGCTTTCACTTCAGAGCGAAGCTTTTCGTAAATTATGCCAGAACATCTAATTTTCAAAATTTGCTGAAAACTTTAATAAACGTGTTGTGTTGCTTGCTTGTCCACATGTTAACATATCAAAATCCTCGATTGCAAATCTTTGGGGACTGATTAAATCCTTGAATTTAAAACCTTGAATTCAAATCCTTGGAGACTGCATTTAAACCCTTAAATTCAAATCCTTGAACTTAAATCTTTGAAAACTGTATTTTAATCCTTGAATTCAAATCCTTAAATTCAAATCCTTGAATTTAAATCCTTGAATTCTAATCCTTAAATGTAAATCCTTGAATTCAAATCCTTGAATTCAACTCCTTAAATTCAAATCCTTGAATTTAAGTCCTTGAATTCTAATCCTTAAATGTAAATCCTTGAATTCAAATCCTTGAATTCAAATCCTTGAATTCAAATCCTTGAATTCAAATCCTAGAATTCCAATCCTCGGAGACTGTGTTTGCTCTCTAACGGCGCCCAAATTCTGCGAGCACGGAAGTAATCTTTCTTAATTCGGAGTCCATTTCTTACCACAACCTACACTGTCGCGTGGTGATGTGTTCTGCGTGCCAGCAGCAGAAATAACGGCGTGGGGTGACTGCTTAATGAACCTCTCCATCTGTTCGAGCCAAAGGCTTGAGCCCAGCTCGCCTTCTGAACCCAACCCATCTTATGAACACAGCCCATCCTTGGAAACCAGCCCCGTCTCTGAACCCAGCCCATCTCCTGAACTCAGCTCTCTATCTTACCACAGCCCACCCTCTGAACCCAGCCTTTCTTCTGAACCCAGCCCACTCTTTGAACTCAGTCCTCGATCTTAGCCCAACCCGCCCTCTAAGCCCAGCCCTCGATCTTAACCCTGCCAAACTTCTAAGCCCAGCCCTCGATCTTAACCCTGCCCACCTTCTAAACCCAGCCCTCGATTTTAACCCTGCCCACCCTTTGAACTCAGCCCTCGATCTTAACCTTGCCCACCCTCTAAGCCCAGCCCTCGATCTTAACTCTGTCCACCCTTTGAACTCAGCCCTTGATCTTAACCCAGCCCACTCTCTGAACCAAACCCACCTCGATCTTAACCCAGCCCACCCTCTGAACAAAACCCACCTTCTCTAGCCTACTCGGCCTCTGAGCCCAACCCACGTTTTGAACCCAATCCTCTTTCTGAACCCAGACCTCCTCAGAACTCAAGGCTGCCCACCAAGGCCACTGACTGAGATGACACAGCTCAGTCAACAGCGGTGACTGAAGCAAAGCCATTGTATGAAGGTACCAAGTGCGACAGTCAACCCTGCACTTTTGAGATGACTGTGGAAGCCAAAAATGCAGGGTTGACTGCCGCACCCTGTACTTGGTTTTATGCTTGACTACTGTTAACTTTGTCAAGGGGATTCAGCGACCGACTTCCTTGTTAATGATCCAGTAATACAAACCACTGTGTGTTGTACATTTGTACTAAAACACTATGTCTTAATACTGTCCAACAGTACTAAAACACTGTAAATTAGTACATTTGTACTAAAGTACTGTATACCAATACGTTTCTGTAATATTGATCCAATAATGGTAAAACACTGTGTTTTTATACATTTGTACTAAAACACTGTGTGTTAAAATGGTCAAACAAAACTAAACATTTTGAATTAATATATTTGCACTATAGCACTGTGTGTTAATACGGTCAACCAACATTACAAGCACTCTGTTTTAATACATTTGTACTAAACCCTTGTGTGTTGATACGGTCAAACAAAATTAAACATTTTGAATTAATAAATTTGTACTAAAGCACTGCATGCTAATATGCTCGTGATAAGCCTGACTTGAAAATAAAATGCAAAAAAAAAAATTAAACGCATTTTTTCACGAAAATTTGCCTGAGCGTGTGAGAAATTTGTGTTAATTTAGCGATAATGGGGAAATTTATAAAACTATGATCATCCCGTTGGCTTGCTTGTCACCGTCGACGTCCAGCTGTCACTTACAAAATATAAGGGAATTCAGTACCTCGCTTCCGGCCACACATCGGACACAATTATGTTTGCGAGATACCTTATCCAAAATACAGGTTTACCTGTATTTTGGATAAGGTATCTCGCAAACATAGAATATTTCAAACGATACCCGTATTTTGGATACGATATCTCGCAAACATAGAGTATTTAAGACAATACCTGTATTTTGGATATGATATCACGCAAACTTGGAGTATTTAAGACAATACCTGTATTTTGGATACGATATCTCACAAACATAGAGTATTTAAGACGATACCTGTATTTTGGATACGATTTCTCGCAAACATAGAGTATTTAAGACAATACCTGTATTTTGGATATGATATCACGCAAACTTGGAGTATTTAAGACAATACCTGTATTTTGGATACGATATCTCACAAACATAGAGTATTTAAGACGATACCTGTATTTTGGATACAATATCTCGCAAACATAGAATATTTTAAACGATACCTGCATTTTGGATACGATATCTCGCAAACATAGAGTATTTAAGACGATACCTGTATTTTGGATACGATATCTCACAAACATAGAGTATTTAAGACAATACCTGTATTTTTGATACGATATCTCACAAACATAGAGTATTTAAGACAACACCTGTATTTTGGATACGATATCTCACAAACATAGAGTATTTAAGACAATACCTGTATTGTAATAAGATATTTTGCAAACATAGAGTATTTAAGACAATACCTGTATTTTAAATACGAAATCTCTCAAATAAAAAGCATTTCAAATAGTATTTTTGGCACGAAAAACCAAATTCGGGTGGAAATAATTAAATAATAATAAATAACTCAAAAATTATTAAATAATTATTTAACTCTTTATTTTAAATCATTCATTTTAAATAATTTGTAAAATAATCGGGTGGTCAACATGCTGGACAGCATGCATTAGGGCGAAGATTTATCTTCATTGCTTCACAAACTGTCACTCACTTAGCAAGTACACTCCAAGATTCAGTCTGGTGAACTGTAACTAGATGTGTTGGAAATTTCGTAGTTTTCTTAGTTTTAGGTTAGGTTAGGTTAGGTTAGGTTAGGCTACGTTAGGTTAGGTTAGGTTAGGTTAGGTTAGGTTAGGCTAAGTTAGGTTTAGTGCATTTGATGTGGATGAGCACGTTAAATGTGGGTGAGCACATTTGATGAAGATAAGCACATTTGTAGAGTGTAAGTACATTTGATGTTAGTGTGTACATTTAACGTCGGCGGTGAGTTAATGGGTGTGACCACATTTGACGTAAGACACCGCGCACTCTTTAATTCCGGAAAATGTCCTCCGTCGCAGCCAAGACGCGCCTGCGCAGTAAGCAGCTGCGCATCACTGGCGTCTGTGACACATGCGACACAAGGACGCCACTTTATTCGTTCGCAAATGTCGTTTTATTCCTTAGGGGTTATCTCATGCAGTTTTAACACAGTTTACATCAACTGTGTAATGTATTTTAAAGGAACATTTATATTCATGCTTGTACATATACAGTATATATATATAAATATATACCGTTATATGTGTGTGTGTGTGTGTTTGTTATCCATATAAAATTGAAGCAGCTTCTAATCTGTATCGTGGATACGATCTGTTACGAATGTCGGCGCACAAAAAAAATTATTCGAGAATTAGGTTAACTATGTAGAAGTTATATGTAAGGTTAGTGACACAAAAGCTATAAGTAGGGCAAGAAAAACTGAATGAACTGTGTATCAATCAGCAATTTTTTTTAAGTATTTTAAAAATAGCGCCCTTTATATGCGTCCTCTAATTTCAATGCAGTTTTCAAATCCATCAGTAGTATGCAGGGATCATTTTAAACATGTCCCGTAGGACATTTAAACATGTCCCGTAGGATATTTAAACATGTCCCGTACGACATTTAAACACGCTCCGTAGGACATATAAACATGTCCCGTAGGACATTTAAACATGTCTCGTAGGATATTTAAACATGTCCCGTACGACATTTAAACACGCTCCGTAGGACATATAAACATGTCCCGTAGGACATTTAAACATGTCCCGTAGGACATTTAAACATGTCCCGTAGGACCTTTAAACATGTCCCGTAGGATATTTAAACATGTCCCGTAGGACATTTAAACATGTTCCGTAGGATATTTAAACATGTCCCGTAGGACATTTAAACCTATCCCGTAGGATATTTAAACATGTCCCGTAGGATATTTAAACCTATCCCGTAGGATATTTAAACATGTCCCGTAGGACATTTAAACACGTTCCGTAGGACATATAAACATGTCCCGTAGGACATTTAAACATGTCCCGTAGGACATTTAAACATGTCCCGTAGGGTATTTAAACATGTTCCGTAGGATATTTAAACATGTCCCGTAGGATATTCAAACATGTCCCGTAGGACATTTAAACATGTCCCGTAGGACATTTAAACATGTCCCGTAGGACATTTAAGCATGTCCCGTAGGGCATTTAAACATGTCCCGTAGGACATTTAAACATGTCCCGTAAGACATTTAAGCATGTCCCGTCGGATATTTAAACATGTCCCGTAGGACATTTAAACATGTCCCGTAGGACATTTGAACATGTCCCGTAGGACATTTAAGCATGTCCCGTAGGACATTTAAGCATGTCCCGTCGGATATTTAAACATGTCCCGTAGGACATTTAAACATGTCCCGTAGGACATTTGAACATGTCCCGTAGGACATTTAAGCATGTCCCGTCGGATATTTAAACATGTCCCGTAGGACATTTAAACATGTCCCGTAGGACATTTGAACATGTCCCGTAGGACATTGATTTCGTGAGTCATTTCTACCGTTATATTTTCGATACTTGGCAAGTTGCACTGAAATCCGAGTGGACGTCGAGAAGTGTGTGATGTTGCAACGTCTTGTTGAAGCCATTAAGATCTTGATCGTCAGTATCATGATCATTGAGGAATTGAACAAGACAGCCGTTGTATTGAGAATATTCTCAAGCATTTCAAAGCAACGTGTCGATATCAACGACAGGAATTGATCGAAAAAATAAGGAGTTTAAGAAATTAATAAAGTTTATTCTTCGAACATACTAAGACTCCTCTCTTCAAAATCGCCCTAAACATTGCGTACAGTCTTCTTCGCTAATTATTTATCAAACGTTTTCGATAAAAAAGACTCCACTTTATCTTTGAAAAAAAAAGTAAATCACTTTGTCAGTGCAAATCAGAATTACTGACCTAAGATTGTTCTTAACTCAAAAATGTGTGGCTTCCATAACCCATTTCTTCATAGTTCCATTCAAAGTCATTAGAGATGTGTGGAGATTTATAGAGTTTAAACCAACTTATTTTCTGATATGTGTGAAATTTGTACGTAATAATATTGTTAAATAAAATTCTGCTTCAGCTTTATTGCACTTTGCACATGTGACTCGAGGTTCAAGAGGTTCAATAAGAAGGTCCCATAAAAAGGTTCAATAAGAAGAGGTTCAAGGTTCAAGAGGTTCAATAAGAAGGATCAATTAGAAGAGGTTCGAGGTTCAAGAGGTTCATTAAGAAGGTTCAATAAAAAGAGGTTCGAGGTGCAAGAGGTCCAATAAGAAGGTTCAATAAGAAGAGGTTCGAGGTTCAAGAGGTTCAATAAGAAGAGGTTCGAGGTTCAAGAGGTTCAATAAGAAGGTTCAATAAAAAAAGGTTCGAGGTGCAAGAGGTTCAAAGAGGGGGGTTCAATATTACTCTCGATAAGGATAAGGGTTCAAAGAATAAAGGTTCAGAAAGTTCAAAATTAACCTTGAGGATTTCCACAGAGGCATGGAGCGTATGTATGTAAGTATGTATGTGTGTGTGTGTATCTGAGACTCTTAGATCCCCATGGTACCCAGTGTGAGTCGTAGGTAAAAGTAGATAACTTTCCTGTCTGGAGAGTAAGTCGTAGGTAAAAAGAGATAACTTTCCTGTCTGGAGAGTAAGTCGTAAGTAAAAAGAGATAACTTTCCTGTCTGGAGAGTAAGTCGTAGGTAAAAGGAGATAACTTTCCTGTCTGGAGAGTAAGTCGTAGGTAAAAGGAGATAACTTTCCTGTCTGGAGAGTAAGTCGTAGGTAAAAGTAGATAACTTTCCTGTCTGGAGAGTAAGTCGTAGGTAAAAGGAGATAACTTTCCTGTCTGGAGAGTAAGTCGTAGGTAAAAGGAGATAACTTTCCTGTCTGGAGAGTAAGTCGTAGGTAAAAGGAGATAACTTTCCTGTCTGGAGAGTAAGTCGTAGGTAAAAGTAGATAACTTTCCTGTCTGGAGAGTAAGTCGTAGGTAAAAAGAGATAACTTTCCTGTCTGGAGAGTAAGTAGTAGGTAAAAGGAGATAACTTTCCTGTCTGGAGAGTAAGTCGTAGGTAAAAGTAGATAACTTTCCTGTCTGGAGAGTAAGTCGTAGGTAAAAGGAGATAACTTTCCTGTCTGGAGAGTAAGTCGTAGGTAAAAGGAGATAACTTTCCTGTCTGGAGAGTAAGTCGTAGGTAAAAGGAGATAACTTTCCTGTCTGGAGAGTAAGTCGTAGGTAAAAGGAGATAACTTTCCTGTCTGGAGAGTAAGTCGTAGGTAGAAGGAGATAACTTTCCTCTGTCTGGAGAGTAAGTCGTAGGTAAAAGGAGATAACTTTCCTCTGTCTGGAGAGTAAGTCGTAGGTAAAAAGAGATAACTTTCCTGTCTGGAGAGTAAGTCGTAGGTAAAAGGAGATAACTTTCCTCTGTCTGGAGAGTAAGTCGTAGGTAAAAAGAGATAACTTTCCTGTCTGGAGAGTAAGTCGTAGGTAAAAAGAGATAACTTTCCTGTCTGGAGAGTAAGTCGTAGGTAAAAGGAGATAACTTTCCTGTCTGGAGAGTAAGTCGTAGGTAGAAGGAGATAACTTTCCTCTGTCTGGAGAGTAAGTCGTAGGTAAAAGGAGATAACTTTCCTCTGTCTGGAGAGTAAGTCGTAGGTAAAAAGAGATAACTTTCCTGTCTGGAGAGTAAGTCGTAGGTAAAAGGAGATAACTTTCCTCTGTCTGGAGAGTAAGTCGTAGGTAAAAAGAGATAACTTTCCTGTCTGGAGAGTAAGTCGTAGGTAAAAAGAGATAACTTTCCTGTCTGGAGAGTAAGTCGTAGGTAAAAGGAGATAACTTTCCTGTCTGGAGAGTAAGTCGTAGGTAGAAGGAGATAACTTTCCTCTGTCTGGAGAGTAAGTCGTAGGTAAAAGGAGATAACTTTCCTCTGTCTGGAGAGTAAGTCGTAGGTAAAAAGAGATAACTTTCCTGTCTGGAGAGTAAGTCGTAGGTAAAAGGAGATAACTTTCCTCTGTCTGGAGAGTAAGTCGTAGGTAAAAAGAGATAACTTTCCTGTCTGGAGAGTAAGTCGTAGGTAAAAGGAGATAACTTTCCTCTGTCTGGAGAGTAAGTCGTAGGTAAAAAGAGATAACTTTCCTGTCTGGAGAGTAAGTCGTAGGTAAAAAGAGATAACTTTCCTGTCTGGAGAGTAAGTCGTAGGTAAAAGGAGATAACTTTCCTGTCTGGAGAGTAAGTCGTAGGTAGAAGGAGTTAACTTTCCTCTGTCTGGAGAGTAAGTCGTAGGTAAAAGGAGATAACTTTCCTCTGTCTGGAGAGTAAGTCGTAGGTAAAAAGAGATAACTTTCCTCCGTCTAGAGAGTAAGTCGTAGGTAAAAGGAGGTAACTTTCCTCTGTCTGGAGAGTAAGTCGTAGGTAAAAGGAGATAACTTTCCTGTCTGGAGAGTAAGTCGTAGGTAAAAAGAGATAACTTTCCTCCGTCTAGAGAGTAAGTTGAAGGTAAAAGGAGATAACTTTCCCCTTTCCAGAGAGTAAGTCGATAGTAAAAAGAAATAACATTCTTCTGTCTGGAGTGTGAGTTACAATTACGGAGAGACAGTGGCAAAGTGATCAAATTCCTCTGTTGGCTGTTGAGAGACACGAGTTTCAAAGTCGCCAAACTTTGAAGTCGTTTTAAAGAAATTTAAAAAGCGGCTCTTGGTACCGTATGATTATAGATGCCTCATACGACGCTAGTGTCGAAAAAAAGTCAAAACTTCAAAATATTCTTAGTCTAAAGTCTAAACGAACTGCGACTTAGGATGAATTTCTCCAATGTAAAGACGCAAATTATACCGAAACGCTCGCTGAAAATTACGGTGTACTAAAATCTTGAAGTATATATAACAAATATTACGAAATTCACTGACCAAACCTGAAGAAAATACAGATGAGAGGTACATTTCTTCGCTAAGCTCAACACTATGACCGCAATTGGTTGCACTAAAGTTCAATTTTCAACTCAAATACAAAGTTGTTTGGTCATGTTGAAAATAGTAAAGCTTAATTGGATCATGCCTCCATCTAGCATTAATTAAGTATTTTTCAAACTGAATTTGTGACTACTAATCGGTCAGCAGCATGATGAAAATCCCTTCCGTGGCCACCGGTGGCGCACGTTGTGGGTAGAGTGTTAAGCGACCCATAGACGATCAATTTAATTGTCAATATCATTGACTCAATATATTGACGAGATTTTTTTCTTGCCTACTAAGTCAATTAATTAACGGTCGTCATTGAAGCCCACTGACGATCAATTAAATTGTGAATATTCATTATTGTCAATCAAATTTTCAATATTCATTTTTGTCAATTAAATTGTCAATATTCATTATTCTCAATTAAATTGATAACATTTATTATCGTCAATTAAATTGTCAATATTCATTTTTGTCAATTAAATTGTCAATATTCATTATTCTCAATTAAATTGTCAATATTTATTGTCGTCAATTAAATTGTCAATATTCATTATTATCAATTAAATAGTCAATATTCATTATTGTCAATTAAATAGTCAATATTCACTATTGTCAATTACATTGTCATTATTCATTATTGTCAATTGAATTGTCAATATTCATTATTGTCAATTATATTGACAATGAAATTGATCGTCGATGGGCCGCTGTAAACACGTGAACCTCTTCAGATGATCTGGTTATATCCAGTACGGTGCTGTGGGCAGTGGCAACACGCCCAGCTGCTCCGCGTTGAGAGACTTATTTTTTGTTCACTTGGTATACGTCATCTATCAGCAGGTCCTAATAGATAACTGTTACCGCTCTCTACTTTATTTTATCAATGTTAATACTAAATGTAATAAATACAGTTATTAATGACTTCCGTTATGATGTTATGACCATATGATCATAATTTGATTACTATATGATTATAATGATTATCATATGATTACCATATGACACTGTATGATTGATATATGATAATCATATGATTGCCATATGACAATCATATGATTGCCATATGACAATAATATGATTGCCATATGATAATCATATGATTACGCCATTATTACCATATGATTGCCATATAATTACCTTGTGATTGCCAGAAGATTACTCTATGACTATCGTATGACTACCATATGGTATCAATTATTTCCTTCAATAATACCATGAAATCGAAAATTATGAAACCACCATGAACAAGAATTTGACCCGATCCGTTCTTTCAACGCCTTCTGAAGACACATAAAATCGGCAAAAAGTGTCGCCCTTTTGCACGAAGTCTTCACTTCAGAATTTACTCTCTTAAAGATCGTCGTCACAAAAACCTTATTCCTTACTCAGCACACGATGCTAATGTTGCTAATTGTTTCATATTATATTTATTCATGGGATTAACGATGAAAAATATCTACACGTTTGTGATGAAGTAAGTTTTTCAAAATCGCTGCCGCCAAATCGCGCAGTTGTCGTGCTGGCATCAATGCAACCCCCAGACGTTCGTGGTGTTTAGAATATTGGATAAGATAAAAAGGAGAACCAACGTAAAAATATACATTTTTCTTTGTTTCTTGTTAGGCCAACGTTTCGGAATGTTAAAATTCCATCTTCAGTGCTGAAAAACATACAACAGGTCAAAAATATTAAAATACAGAGAAGTACGAAAATTAATTAATTAAACAAACATCTATATAACTTCAATCTTATTTCTCATTCAACTGCGGTAAAAAACGATCATTCTCATTGGCTCACCTGCCCACCCTTTCACAAACACATACATTTTTATCTTGCGCGTGAGATTCCCTAAGAATCGACCAATTGGAAATAGAATTTTGGATAGTCCAAAAGATAGACACATGATAATTTTGTATTAGTTATTATTTGTAAAATAAACTTTCAAATTTTGACATATTCCAAAAATGCAATCTTGAATACATTTCAAAAAATAAATCTTGATTTAATTAGAAAAAACATCTATTGTGCGATCAAAGTAGCTAATTTTCATCCATCCTAGCATGCACCATGCCTTCATGGCGCAATGCGTCAATGTAACACGTTTTAATGACGCAATTAACAGTGTAACGCGTCTCTGTGGTGTAATTTATAACACTGCACATCTGTACGGCACAAATTGTCAGTGTAGATCGTCTCTTTGATGTACTTGGTCAGTGTAGTACGTTTATAAGAGGCACTCAACACTGAAGCTATCTCTATGAGGCACTTGGCAGTGTAACATTTCTGTATGAGGCAGTGAAGTGCCACATGTCTGTGTGAGGCAGTGTAGTGCCACATGTCTGTGTGAGGCAGTGTAGTGCCACATGTCGGTGTGGGGCAGTGTAGTGCCACATGTCTGTGTGAGGCAGTGTAGTGCCACATGTCTGTGTGGGGCAGTGTAGTGCCACATGTCTTTGTGAGGCAGTGAAGTTTCACATGTCTGAGTGAGGCAGTGTAGTGGCACATGTCTGTGTGAGGCAGTGTAGTGCCACATGTCTGTGTGGGGCAGTGTAGTGCCACATGTCTTTGTGAGGCAGTGAAGTGTCACATGTCTGTGTGAGGCAGTGTAGTGCCACATGTCTGTGTGGGGCAGTGTAGTGCCACATGTCTTTGTGAGGCAGTGAAGTTTCACATGTCTGAGTGAGGCAGTGTAGTGGCACATGTCTGTGTGAGGCAGTGTAGTGCCACATGTCTGTGTGGGGCAGTGTAGTGCCACATGTCTTTGTGAGGCAGTGAAGTGTCACATGTCTGTGTGAGGCAGTGTAGTGCCACATGTCTTTGTGAGGCAGTGAAGTGTCACATGTCTGAGTGAGGCAGGGTAGTGGCACATGTCTGTGTGAGGCAGTGTGGTGCCACATGTCTGTGTGGGGCAGTGTAGTGCCACATGTCTGTATGAGGCAGTGTAGTGCCACATGTCTGTGTGAGGCAGTGTGAGGCTGTATGCTGTGACATGAGGCTGGATGCTGCGTATCAACACAGAGCACAGAAGAAGCCCCTGGAATGTGTGTGTTTTTCCACTCGTGCCCGTGTTTGCGTGTTTGTGCGTGCGTACGTGCGGCAGCTAGTGGCGCCACTCACAGGGCCGGGTGAGGGGCGGGGCTGCCATGCCCCTCGTCTCAGCCAATCACAGGCCGGCTTCTTCGCCAGGTCTCTACAACAAAAAGTGCTCTGAGATAAATATCTCCAGGGCCTCAGTGTCGCGGTGAGGTCTACCTCCACGGACCTGTAGCAAAGAAAAAGAAAAAAAGAGAATAAAGTTTCTTTAAAAAAATTATACATGGGATGGATTACAATTTAAAATACAGCGCATTATATTTTAAAAGAATTATATAAGGGTCTTTAATTGGTAAACAAAACCATACGAGGTGTTCTGAAGAAGAAGAAAAAAGAAAAACAGTTCATTTCCGATAAAGATGATACAAAGAATATCGACAATAATTAAAATGTCTTAACGTCAGAATCCTTGTTTGATACACACACACACACACAGGATCTATCGTGCTACCCACGTCAACGTTCGAAACGGAGGATTGAGGGAATATTTTGAAAAATGTATTTCTCTTGTTGCGCAATTTAGGTTTGACCATACATGTAAATACAATTCGAGAAAATAAAATTTAACACCGTTGTGTAACCATGTTCAACTACAATCTTTTTTTTTTTTTGACAGGAACCACAGATTTTTTTTCACCTGTGGCATCTGAAATTATCAGGTGAGCGTATCTGTGATACGAGTTCAAACAGCATGGATACTAACGATATATATATACTAAACAAACAGCATGGAGTGCGTCATGCTACCACACAAACAGCACGGCATGCGTCATGTTACCACACAAACAGCACAACATGCGTCATGCTACCACACAAACAGCACGGCATGCGTCATGTTACCACACAAACAGCACAACATGCGTCATGCTACCACACAAACAGCACGGCATGCGTCATGTTACCACACAAACAGCACAACATGCGTCATGCTACCACACAAGCAGCACAACATGCGTCATGCTGCCACACAAATAGCACAAAATGCGTCATGCTGCCACACAAACAGCACTACATGCGTCATGCTACCACACAAACAGCACAACATGCGTCATGCTGCCACACAAACAGCACTACATGCGTCATGCTACCACACAAACAGCACAACATGAGTCATGCTACCACACAAACAGCACAACATGCGTCATGCTGCCACACAAACAGCACAACATGCGTCATGCTACCACACAAACAGCACAACACACGTCATGCTGCCACACAAACAGCACAACATGCGTCATGCTGCCACACAAACAGCACAACATGCATCATGCTGCCACACAAACAGCACAACATGCGTCATGCTGCCACACAAACAGCACAACACACGTCATGCTACCACACAAACAGCACAACATGCGTCATGCTGCCACACAAACAGCACAACATGCGTCATGCTACCACACAAACAGCACAACACACGTCATGCTGCCACACAAACAGCAAAACATGCGTCATGCTGCCACACAAACAGCACAACATGCGTCATGCTGCCACACAAACAGCACAACATGCGTCATGCTACCACACAAACAGCACAACACACGTCATGCTGCCACACAAACAGCACAACATATACGTCATGCTACCACACAAACAGCACAACATGCGTCATGCTGCCACACAAACAGCACAACATGCGTCATGCTGCCACACAAACAGCACAACATGCGTCATGCTACCACACAAACAGCACAACATGCGTCATGCTGCCACACAAACAGCACAACACGCGTCATGCTGCCACACAAACAGCACAACATGCGTCATGCTACCACACAAACAGCACAACACACGTCATGCTACCACACAAACAGCACAACACACGTCATGCTGCCACACAAACAGCACAACATACGTCATGCTACCACACAAACAGCACAACATGCGTCATGCTATCACACAAACGGCACAACATGCGTCATGCTACCACACAAACAGCACAACATGCGTCATGCTGCCACACAAACGGCACAACACACGTCATGCTGCCACACAAACAGCACAACATGCGTCATGCTACCACACAAACAGCACAACATGCGTCATGCTACCACACAAACAGCACAACATGCGTCATGCTACCACACAAACGGCACAACATGCGTCATGCTACCACACAAACAGCACAACATGCGTCATGCTACCACACAAACAGCACAACATGCGTCATGCTGCCACACAAACAGCACAACATGCGTCATGCTACCACACAAACAGCACAACACACGTCATGCTGCCACACAAACAGCACAACATGCGTCATGCTACCACACAAACAGCACAACATGCGTCATGCTACCACACAAACAGCACAACATGCGTCATGCTGCCACACAAACAGCACAACATACAACATGTTACCACACAAACAGCACAACATGCGTCATGCTACCACACAAACGGCACAACATGCGTCATGCTGCCACACAAACGGCACAACATGCGTCATGCTGCCACACAAACAGCACAACATGCGTCATGCTACCACACAAACAGCACAACATGCGTCATGCTGCCACACAAACAGCACAACATGCGTCATGCTACCACACAAACAGCACAACATGCGTCATGCTGCCACACAAACAGCACAACATGCGTCATGCTGCCACACAAACAGCACAACATGCGTCATGCTACCACACAAACAGCACAACACACGTCATGCTGCCATACAAACAGCACATCATACGTCATGCTACCACACAAACAGCACAACATGCGTCATGCTACCACACAAACGGCACAACATGCGTCATGCTGCCACACAAACAGCACAACATACAACATGTTACCACACAAACAGCACAACATGCGTCATGCTACCACACAAACAGCACAACACACGTCATGCTGCCACACAAACAGCACAACATACGTCATGCTACCACACAAACAGCACAACATGCGTCATGCTACCACACAAACAGCACAACATGCGTCATGCTACCACACAAACAGCACAACATGCGTCATGCTACCACACAAACAGCACAACACACGTCATGCTGCCACACAAACAGCACAACATACGTCATGCTACCACACAAACAGCACAACATGCGTCATGCTACCACACAAACAGCACAACATGCGTCATGCTGCCACACAAACAGCACAACACACGTCATGCTGCCACACAAACAGCACAACATGCGTCATGCTACCACACAAACAGCACAACACACGTCATGCTGCCACACAAACAGCACAACACACGTCATGCTACCACACAAACAGCACAACACACGTCATGCTACCACACAAACAGCACAACACACGTCATGCTACCACACAAACAGCACAACATGCGTCATGCTACCACACAAACAGCACAACACACGTCATGCTGCCACACAAACAGCACAACATACGTCATGCTACCACACAAACAGCACAACATGCGTCATGCTACCACACAAACAGCACAACATGCGTCATGCTGCCACACAAACAGCACAACATACATGTTACCACACAAACAGCACAACATGCGTCATGCTACCACACAAACAGCACAACATGCGTCATGCTGCCACTCAAGTTCATACCCGATGAGAGCAGGCTTTGCCTGCCGTGTGACGCACGCACATTTCCGCGTCGCCTTCATACCGGCCGCGACCTTCAAGCGCCAAGCAGAATACCAGTATATTATACCACACGCGTGTGTATGTGTATGTACGTCGCTGAAAACATACAGTGGTCCTTCGCTATTTCGCGGGTTCACGACTTCGTTGATTTTTAAAATACGTGGAAAGAATTTCGGAAAGTATTTCGAAAAAAAATGGGAAGTATTTCGAAAAAAATGGGAAGTATTTCGAAAAAAAATGGGAAGTATTTCGAAAAAAATGGGAAGTATTTCGGAAAAAAAGGGAAGTATTCCGAAAAAAATGGGAAGTATTTCGAAAAAAATGGGAAGTATTTCGAAAAAAAATGGGAAGTATTTCGGAAAAAAAGGGAAGTATTCCGAAAAAAATGGGAAGTATTTCGAAAAAAATGGGAAGTATTTCGAAAAAAATGGGAAGTATTTCGAAAAAAAAATGGAAGTATTTCGAAAAAAAAATGGGAAGTATTTCGAAAATTTGGGAAGTATTTCGAAAAAAATGGGAAGTATTTCGAAAAAAAATGGGAAGTATTTCGAAAAAAAATGGGAAGTATTTCGAAAAAAATGGGAAGTATTTCGAAAAAAAATGGGAAGTATTTCGAAAAAAATGGGAAGTATTTCGAAAAAAAATGGGAAGTATTTCGAAAAAAATGGGAAGTATTTCGAAAAAAATGGGAAGTATTTCGAAAAAAAATGGGAAGTATTTCGAAAAAATGGGGAGTATTTCGAAAAAAATGGGAAGTATTTCGAAAAAAATTGGAAGTATTTAAAAAAAAATGGAAGTATTTCGAAAAAATGGAAAGTATTTCGCGGAATTTTCGCGTTAAAGATAGTCATCGGCTATCTGTGCTGCTCATTTGTTGGTTAGTTCGTTTGTTCGTTTTTTGCTCGCTCTTTCATGAGTGTGCTCATGTGTCTCTTTTGTTGTTCGTGCTTTTGTGCGTTTGTTCGTTCGCATTTTTTTTGTTTGTTTGTTTGTTTGTTTGTTTGTTTGTTTGATCGTTTGTACATGCGTTCATTCGTTCGTCCATCCATCCTTCCCGTACATTTGCGAGAGCGAGTTTTCGTTTGTACCTCATTTTCTTATTTTTAAAAGAGCGAAAATGAAGTTAAATTCGTTCGAAACAATAAACAATACAATAATCGTTCAATAACATGTATTATATCAAGTAAAAGGACTTTCAAACTTGCCTATATTTCAGATATATTATTTTGAGCCTAAGAAACACCGAAATGTCCTTGAAGGAAAGCCCTTAGACAGCAGTCCTTAGACAGCAGTCCTTAGACAGCAGTCCTTAGACAGCAGTCCTTAGACAGCAGTCCTTAGACGGCAGTCCTTAGACAGCAGTCCTTAGACGGCAGTCCTTAGACAGCAGTCCTTAGACGGCAGTCCTTAGACAGCAGTCCTTAGACAGCAGTCCTTAGACAGCAGTCCTTAGACAGCAGTCCTTAGACGGCAGTCCTTAGACAGCAGTCCTTAGACAGCAGTCCTTAGACAGCAGTCCTTAGACAGCAGTCCTTAGACAGCAATCCTTAGACAGCAGTCCTTAGACAGCAGTCCTTAGACAGCAGTCCTTAGACAGCAGTCCTTAGACAGCAGTCCTTAGACAGCAGTCCTTAGACAGCAGTCCTTAGACAGCAATCCTTAGACAGCAGTCCTTAGACAGCAGTCCTTAGACAGCAGTCCTTAGACAGCAGTCCTTAGACAGCAGTCCTTAGACAGCAGTCCTTAGACAGCAATACCTTAGACAGCAGTCTTTAGACAGCAGTCCTTAGACAGTAGTCCTTAGACAGCAATCCTTAGACAGCAGTCCTCAGACAGCAGTCCTTAGACAGCAATCCTTAGACAGCAGTCCTTAGACAGCAATCCTTAGACAGCAGCCCTTAGACAGCAGTCCTTAGACAGCAATCCTTAGACAGCAGTCCTTAGACAGCAGTCCTTAGACAGTAGTTCTTAGACAGCAATCCTTAGACAGCAGTCCTTAGACAGCAGTCCTTAGACAGCAATCCTTAGACAACAGTCCTTAGACAGCAGTCCTTAGACAGCAGTCCTTAGACAGCAGTCCTTAGACAGCAATCCTTAGACAGCAGTCCTTAGACAGCAGTCCTTAGACAGCAGTCCTTAGACAGCAGTCCTTAGACAGCAGTGCCATCGTACTACAATGAAGCTGTGGTGACGATTGACGAGGGAACAATGAACTGAACTATAATAAATAACTATTTATTCTACCGTGCCTCATCTACCTCGTAGACGTAACTAATATTTTCCATGGCTTTGGATCTGCGCAACGTATCTACGCTGCCTCATCTACCTCGCGGACATGACTGGAAATTTCCATATCTACCTTCCACCGGCAACGGAACATTCGCGACGGATCTACGCTGCCTCATCTACCTCGCGGACATGACTGGAAATTTCCATTACATCTACCTTCTACACAGGAACCTTGTGGCTCTACGTTCTACGCTCTACCCAGAGCTTATGTTCCACGGGATGAATTTCGTAACAACTTTTTTCGTCGTTACAGAACAGCTTGCAGCGTGAGTTCTTCTGCCAACTTGGCCACGCTACACGAGATGTGGTCCATTTTTAAATAATTTCAATTTTATCAGAAAAAATAGCCGCCCATGTATAATCTATACTATAAAAGGAGCCGCGTCCGTCCGTCCGTGTGTCACACCCACCAGCCTGCAGTGTGAGATGAGCGTATCTGTGATACAAGCTTCATCAACTCCACAATTTTCGTATCTGTGATACAAGCTTCACCAACTCCACAATTTTCGTATCTGTGATACAAGCTTCACCAACTCCACAATTTCGGAGCCTTTAACTTATCTTGTTTCCTAGGTCGAATACAGTGAAAATCACGTCCTTTGCGGTTTGCCCAGGCGACAGAGGTGAAAAGTGCATCTTGAGCCGATTCGACGGTCAACAGAGCTGAAGTGCGCGTAACACAGCAGATTGGGAGTCGGAATGAATATCACGTGTATTGGTAGATTAGGTTGCATAGAATATCACGTGTATTGGTAGGTTAGATTAGGTTGTATAGAATATCACGTGTATTGGTAAGTTAGATTAGGTTGTATAGAATAGCGCGTGTATTGGTGGGTTAGATTAGGTTGTATAGAATATCACGTGTATTGGTAGGTTAGATTAGGTTGTATTGAATATCACGTGTATTGGTAAGTTAGATTAGGTTGTATAGAATATCACGTGAGTTGGTAGGTTAGATTAGGTTGTATAGAATATCACGTGTATTGGTAGGTTAGATTAGGTTGTATAGAATATCACGTGTATTGGTAGGTTAGATTAGGTTGTATAGAATATTACGTGTATTGGTAAGTTAGATTAGGTTGTATAGAATATCACGTGTATTGGTAGGTTAGATTAGGTTGTATAGAATATCACGTGTATTGGTAGGTTAGATAAGGTTGTATAGAATATCACGTGTATTGGTAGGTTAGATTAGTTTGTATAGAATATCACGTGTATTGGTAGGTTAGATTAGGTTGTATAGAATATCACGTGTATTGGTAGGTTAGATAAGGTTGTATAGAATATCACGTGTATTGGTAGGTTAGATTAGGTTGTATAGAATATCACGTGTATTGGTAAGTTAGATTAGGTTGTATAGAATATCACGTGTATTGGTAGGTTAGATTAGGTTGTATAGAATATCACGTGTATTGGTAGGTTAGATAAGGTTGTATAGAATATCACGTGTATTGGTAGGTTAGATTAGGTTGTATAGAATATCACGTATATTGGTAAGTTAGATTAGGTTGTATAAAATATCACGTGAGTTGGTAGGTTAGATTAGGTTGTATAGAATATCACGTGTATTGGTAGGTTAGATTAGGTTGTATAGAATATCACGTGTATTGGTAGGTTAGATAAGGTTGTATAGAATATCACGTGTATTGGTAAGTTAGATTAGGTTGTATAGAATATCACGTGTATTGGTAAGTTAGATTAGGTTGTATAGAATATCACGTGAGTTGGTAGGTTAGATTAGGTTGTATAGAATATCACGTGTATTGGTAGGTTAGATTAGGTTGTATAGAATATCACGTGTATTGGTAGGTTAGATAAGGTTGTATAGAATATCACGTGTATTGGTAAGTTAGATTAGGTTGTATAGAATATCACGTGTATTGGTAGGTTAGATTAGGTTGTATAGAATATCACGTGTATTGGTAAATTAGATTAGGTTGTATAGAATATCACGTGTATTGGTAGGTTAGATTAGTTTGTATAGAATATCACGTGTATTGGTAGGTTAGATTAGGTTGTATAGAATATCACGTGTATTGGTAAGTTAGATTAGGTTGTATAGAATATCACGTGTATTGGTAGGTTAGATTGGGTTGTATAGAATATCACGTGTATTGGTAGGTTAGATAAGGTTGTATAGAATATCACGTGTATTGGTAGGTTAGATTAGGTTGTATAGAATATCACGTGTATTGGTAAGTTAGATTAGGTTGTATAGAATATCACGTGTATTGGTAGGTTAGATTAGGTTGTATAGAATATCACGTGTATTGGTAAATTAGATTAGGTTGTATAGAATATCACGTGTATTGGTAGGTTAGATTAGTTTGTATAGAATATCAGCGATTGAGACTTGGCAAAGTATTGAAAAGCCATAGAATAGCATGGCAAATCATGGGAAAGCCATGTTGAAGCTCAGTTGGTCCTATATCTAATCCTGCCATTTTCATGACGGGCCGTGTGCACTCGTTTCAGCAATTTATGTGGCGTTTTCAAATGAAGTTAAACTTAATTGGAAAAAAATTAAGACTTTCTACTGTTCCTTAAACAAGTTTTATTGCCCAAAGATTGTTGATCGAAAGATTGAAGATTGTAGATTTATTGTAGATCGAAATATCTCTTTTTATTAACTACAGAGTTGGTGAAAATATTGACGGTTGACAGGGTTTTAATGAAATGTGATGAGTGAATTTCTTACAATAGCACCTGAAGAAATTTTGAAATATTTCGCAGAACTGAAAAGTTGGAAATAGTTTAATTATTTTCAAACGAAGTTTAGCGTTATCTGGGGACCGAAATTTACCCGCTAATTTGTACCCGTTATTAAAACGGTATCGTTTTTTACCCGATAAAGTTTAATTTAAATTAAACTACATTAATAAAAATAAATACAAATATACCCGTTAATTTAGAACACCAAAACGGTTTATTTTTTTACCCGATTAAATTTTTTAAAATTAACTATTAAAAATTAATCCATATTCACCCGCAAATTCCGAACACTAACCACACGCGCCGCAGCCTGCTCGTATAGGCCTCGTCTACGTAACTCATACTACGTAGTGTATATTTATACGTACATGCCGCCCCCCCCTAACCCCCCCTCCCCCTTCTCCCCCCCCCCCCCCTCCTCCCGAAATGTTGAGTTGGGGGCCACTTTCAGTCGCCGTTTTAAGTGAAAGAATGGTTAAATGATAATTAAAAATTAATACTAATTTAAGTAAAAGAATGGTTTAATGATAATTAAAAATTAATAACAATTTAAGTAAAAGAATGGTTAAATGATAATTAATAATTAGTAATAATTTAAGTAAAAGAATGGTTGAATGATAATTAAAAATTAATAATAATTTAAGTAAAAGAATGGTTAAATGATAACTAATAATTAATACTAATTTAAGTAAAAGAATGGTTAAATGATAATTAATAATTAATAATAATTTAAGTAAAAGAATGATTAAATGATAAATAATAATTAATAATGATTTAAGTAAACGAATGGTTAAATGATAAATGATATTAATAATAATTTAAGTAAAAGAATGGTTAAATGATAATTAATAATTAATAACAATTTAAGTTAAAGAATGGTTAAATGATTATTAATAATTAATAATAATTTAAGTAACTACTTTACGTAATAATTTAAATAATAATGGTTAAATGACAATTAATAATTAATACTAATTCAAGTAAAAGAATGGTTAAATGATAATTAATAATTAACAATAATTCAAGTAAAAGAATGGTTAAATGATAATTAATAATTAATAATAATTTAGGTAAAAGAATGGTTAAATGATAAATGATATTAATAATAATTTAAGTAAAAGAATGGTTAATTGATAATTAATAATTAATAACAATTTAAGTAAAAGAATGGTTAAATGATTATTAATACTTAATAATAATTTAAGTAACTACTTTAAGTAATAATTTAAATAATAATGGTTAAATGATAATTAATAATTGATTCTAATTTAAGTATAAGAATGGTTAAATGATAATTAATAATTAACAATAATTCAAGTAAAAGAATGGTTAAATGATAATTAATAATTAATAATAATTTAGGTAAAAGAATGGTTAAATGATAAATGATATTAATAATAATATAAGTAAAAGAATGGTTAAATGATAATTAATAATTAATAACAATTTAAGTAAAAGAATGGTTAAATGATTATTAATAATTAATAATCATTTAAGTAAAAGAATGGTTAAATGATAATTATTAATTTATAATAATTCAAGTAAAAGAATGGTTAAATTATAATCAATAATTAATAATAATTTAAGCAAAAGAATGAAAAGACTGAGCTGTTACGGACGCCTCAGCCTGGGGAATTGAGGGGGAACTAAGCTGTTTAGGGAGGTCATTAGCCTTCCCCACGGGGGGTTTCGGAGGGACTAGATCTCCTCGCGGTGCGGGGTAAAGGTCGACGCTTCCAAACGCGTACTTACTACATACGCACGTGTACGCTCTGTCTTATGTGCGTACTGGGCTGTGTGCGTACCCTATACATACGCACATGTACGCTGTCTTATGTGCGTACTGGGCTGCGTACGTACCCTTTGCATACGCACATGTACGCTCTGTCTTATGTGCGTACTGGGCTGCGTGCGTACCCTATGCATACGCACATGTACGCTCTGTCTTATGTGCGTACTGGGCTGCGTGCGTACCCTATGCATACGCACATGTACGCTCGTCTTATGTGCGTGCTGGTCTGCGTACGTACCTTCTCCGTACTCACGCATTTTACTCTTCAGTGGCTATTTGTTGACTTAAGATACAGGTCTAATGAGTTAAATCATAGAAAAGAACATTAAATTAGAAAAAAATTAATGCCATAAATGGAAAATTAATTGAGAAATCAATTTCACTATTTAATAAAAATATTTAATTCATTAATATTTAACTAAACCAAAATATACACTAGTAATCGCCAGTCACACATCCAAGAGACGATATTTTGACCATTTCTCTCAATAACACAATTAGCTCCGACACGGCTATAGTACGCGTCGTATGGTTTGTCTATCGATTCCGGACCTTATTATTCAGAAATTTTTAAAATCCAATGTGTTATATAACTTTTTTCGGAAATAAACGATTTTTCTTTCTTTCTTTCCTTTCAAAGAATGGAGCAACCTATTCTTATACAGGGTGCGGCAGTCAATCCTGCACTTTCGAGAGGGCTGTGGAGGCCTAAAATGCAGGATTGACTGCCGCACCCAGTACATATAAATCCAAAGGTCACGCTCTGGGGCAACTTAAAAGGAAGCTATTCATACCGACTGTCTCATCTGTGCAATCCTGCGGCAAAAATAGCATCTCAGCCTCTTGACCTGAGACAGAGGATTGAGCACCTTTCTATTTGAGTACTGAATAGTGAGTATTGTGAGTACTCTCTATTTGAGTACTGAATAGTGAATATTGTGAGTACTCTCTATTTGAGTACTGAATAGTGAGTATTGTGAGTACTCTCTATTTGAGCCCTGAATAGTGAGTATTGTGAGTACTCTCTATTTGAGTACTGAATAGTGAGTATTGTGAGAACTCTCTATTTGAGTACTGAATAGTGAGTATTGTGAGTACTCTCTATTTGAGCCCTGAATAGTGAGTATTGTGAGTACTCTCTATTTGAGTACTGAATAGTGAGTATTGTGAGTACTCTCTATTTGAGCCCTGAATAGTGAGTATTGTGAGTTCTCTCTATTTGAGTTCTGAATAGTGAGTATTGCGAGTTCTCTCTATTTGAGCCCTGAATAGTGAGTATTGTGAGTACTCTCTATTTGAGTACTGAATAGTGAGTATTGTGAGTTCTCTCTATTTGAGTACTGAGTAGTGAGTATTGTGAGTTCTCTCTATTTGAGTACTGAATAGTGAGTATTGTGAGTTCTCTCTATTTGAGCCCTGAATAGTGAGTATTGTGAGTACTCTCTATTTGAGTAATGAATAGTGAGTATTGCGAGTTCTCTCTATTTGAGTACTGAATAATGAGTATTGTGAGTACTCTCTATTTGAGCCCTGAATAGTGAGTATTGTGAGTTCTCTCTATTTGAGTACTGAATAGTGAGTATTGTGAGTTCTCTCTATTTGAGTACTGAATAGTGAGTATTGTGAGTTCTCTCTATTTGAGTACTGAATAGCGAGTATTGTGAGTTCTCTCTATTTGAGTACTGAATAATGAGTATTGTGAGTACTCTCTATTTGAGCCCTGAATAGTGAGTATTATGAGTTCTCTCTATTTGAGTACTGAATAGTGAGTATTGTGAGTTCTCTCTATTTGAGTACTGAATAGTGAGTATTGTGAGTTCTCTCTATTTGAGTACTGAATAGCGAGTATTGTGAGTTCTCTCTATTTGAGTACTGAATAGTGACTATTGTCGGTACTGAGTACTGAGTACTGAGTCTTGTGAGTACTGAGTACTGAGTCATGTGAGTACTGAGAGCCCTTGCTAATCTCTGCGCGTACTACTTGCATAGTCCACTATTCACTATCATTAAATAGAGTGAAAAGGATGCTTTGAAATCATCTCACCTGGTGAATCAGTTTCTTCGTTTCAATCTCAATCCGCTCTTTTAATTTCAGCCCACTCTTCCATTCTTTTAATCAATGCCCACACCTATAGTTATTGAAATTTTTGGTTGAGCGTATTGCTTTTTTCAAACTGTGGCGACTCGTTTTGTTTTTATTAATATCAGTGTGAAATAATATTAAATGCAATATTAGTTTCTCCTACATGATATTGAATGCAATTAGAATGAACATAATAATAATTCTTCCTGCATGATATCAAATATAATTAGATAAAATATGACGATAAATGCTCCTACATGATATAAACAATAAGAATTTTTTCCTTGGGCAAGTTATACTGGTCAATATAATTATCCTTTAGAGTATTTAGTCACATTAATTTAGTTTGATTAAAGACTTATTATAAAAATATTATAGTAGGTTAATTTAATCTGTTTAATATCCTCATAGCGTGCATTGAAGCCCCAGAACGACACAATCAATGTGGGCTTCAGCTGCCTCATGTTTTTTGCCTTTCCGGGCTTTATCTGTTATTGTAAAATGTATTATTTTATTTAATGTATCGAATATTAAAAAATGTATTATTTTTATTTAACAAATCGAATGTTAATAAATGTGTTATTTTATTTAATGTATCGAATATTTTGAAATGTTTCATTTTTATTTAATGTATCGAATACCTTGAAATGTATTATTTTTATTTGATGTATCGAATATTTTTAATAATAATATTGTATGTATCGAATATTTTATTTTTATTAATAATAATATTATTATTATTATTATTATTTCATATGTCGAATACTATGAAAGGCATAATTTTTATTCAAGATGTGGAATATTAAACAATGCATTATTATAATTTGATATATCGAATATTAAGAAATAAAAATAATATCGAATATTTTAACGGGCCGTTTACTCTACTAGTCTATCATTACGAACGCATGTATCGGCACACATTTACTGTACACAAATGCCGCACGACAAAGTGAGGCATCGATTTCAATTCATACAGTCCATAAATCTACTAGCTACGATTTAGTTACAGGCCATAAATCTACTTGCTACGATTTAGTTACGGTCCATAAATCTACTTGCTACGATTTAGTTACGGTCCATAAATCTACTAGCTACGATTAAATTACGGTCCATAAATCTACTAGCTACGATTTAGTTACAGTCCATTAATCTACTAGCTACGATTGAGTTACAGTCCATAAATCTACTAGCTAAGATTTATTTTACGATTCCTTATTATACTAAAATATACTAACTACGACTGATTAACGTATCTTAAGTATACCAGCTTCAAAGATAAAGAAACATGTTAGCTACGATTGAATAAAGATTCACAATAATACTATAGCTCCTTTGTTTGAACACTTTCCTGCAAAAATATTAATCAATGTTTAGTTAAGAAATCATCGATACTAACTGTATGACCCGAATGTTACAGGGTCATAATGCCCACATTCACCGTAACACCCATAATTACCATAACACCCATATTTACCATAACACCCATGTTCCCCAAAACACCCATAATCAACATAACACCCATATTCACCATAACACCCATACCCACTATAACACCCATATTCACCATAATACCCATATTCACCATAACACCCATATTCACCATAACACCCATATTCACCATAACACCCATATTCACCAAAACACCCATATACGCCATAACAACCATATTCACCATAACACCCATCATCGCCATAACACCCATTTAACTCCCTTAATAACCGTAACACCCATAATCACCATAACACCCATAATCACCATTATACCCATATTTACCATAGCACCCATGATCACCATAAAACCCATATTCACCATAACTCCCATAATGTTTCACAATGTTTATAGCAACGCTCCGTTCATGAAAAAAAAGACACCGTATTATTCAGATCAACAACAATATTTATACTTAATTTCAAACCTAGTTAAGCAACTCCTTCAACACTGTGTGAAGCACTGAAACAGAGAAAGCGAACTTGCATGTATATTTCAGACACACACTGACGTATATTTAGGACACAAAGTTCTATTATTAGTGTCATGTTTTCCTTGTCTGACACAACCACGGCGCAAAGTCTTGCGTCAGATCTTTCTAGAAGGGCTGGTGCTGCTCTTCTTGTTGTTTTGTTACCTGGTGTTATTGATGCTGTGTGTTGTTGTCTTCGTGTTATTGAAGCTGTGTGTTGTTGTTATTTGGTGTTATTAATGCTGTGTGTTGTTGCTTCGTGTTTTCGTTACTCTGTATTGTTGAGACACAATAGTTGCACCAACATGCACTACAGCTGCACCAACAAGCACCCCAGCTGCACCAACACGCACCACATCAGTACCAACAAG
This sequence comes from Morinoia aosen, assembly GCA_030386875.1. Classification (NCBI taxonomy): domain Eukaryota; kingdom Metazoa; phylum Arthropoda; class Malacostraca; order Amphipoda; family Talitridae; genus Morinoia; species Morinoia aosen. The sequence continues at coordinate 15,141,713 of CM059562.1, forward strand.
CACCACAGCAGCACCAACACGCACCACAGCAGCACCAACACACACCACAGCGTCACCAATACGCACCACAGCGGCACCAACACGCACCACAGCTGCACCAATATGCACCAGCACGCACCACAGCAGCACTAACACGCACCACAGCAGCACCTACACGCACCATAAACAGACCGGCCGCGGTTGACTGCTCACATGAGGCAAAGTACAAAGTCCAAACGTCGCCCCCGGGTAAGTCTGAATAGCAACTCAAGACGCGTAGCTCTCGCCCCTCTCGTCTTTAGTTGGACCATAGTTTTTGTTTGTCGTCTTAGTGTTGCACTTGTGTGGTACGAGTAATTTCTCGGCTTCTTAACATATGAAGAGGGAGTGAATCCATAGTTTGGTATTGCAATCGTATGTTGTAATTTCTCGGCTTCTTAACCTGTGAAGAAGGAGTACATCCACAGTCTTGGTGTTGCATTCGTATGCTGTAAGTAATTTCTCTGCTTCTTAACCTATGTGTAAAGAGGGAGTGAAGATAATTTTATATGGGGTTTCCCCTCTATCCCCTCGCGGAAATAGTTTCTTGGCTAATTAACTCTAGAAAAAAGGGTGAAATACATGTGTAATAAATAGAAAAGTTCCCCCTCTGTCCTCGCTTACTCCCGTAAAAATAACGTTTCGGTTGCTTAACCTAAAAAAGGAGTCGAACGCATGTGTGATAAATAAAAAATTTCCTCCTTTATCCTTTCATACCCTCGTTATAATAGTTTCTCAGCTGCTTTACCTAAGAAAAAAGGAGTGAAGAGCATACGTAATGAATACACGAGTTTTCCTTGTATTCTCTTTACCCGCTTTCTCCGATTACCATGATCATCGGCGAAGTTGCACACACTGCAGTGAAAATATTTCGAGTACGGACTGGTATCGATCTTGGGTTTCCTTGTATTAAGTGAGACGCTAATCCCCTGTGCTACAGAGAAACTTGACGCTCTAAATCTGAGGATGTTTTGTGTTGTGGCTCCTATATTCTTATACTACTTAAAAATGTCTCCATACAAGGACTTACAGGAACTTTCAGAATAACTGAAGCGCAGCGATAGCGTTAATAATCTTTAAATTGAGAAATAATTCGCGATTTCAAACGCCTTCTAAGTTCGTTTTATTTAGGCATTGTGCTGTGTTTTCATCTTGACATCTTTTGGTTGACGGACCGTCATTTCTAGCAATATTCTTATCTCGACTTCTCACTTCAGTGTCAAGTTGTCTCTGCAATATTCTCGACTTCTCGCTACATTATCATGTTGTCTTCAACATTCTCGACTTGTTACTACATAGTCATGTTTTCTCTGCAACATTCTCGACTTCTCACTAGATAGCCAAAGTTAGCTCCGCAACATTCTCGAGTTTTTACTACATAGTCATGTTTTCTCTGCAACATTCTCGAATCTCAATGGATAGCCAAAGTTAGCTCCGCAACATTCTCGACTTGTTACTACATTGTCAAGTTGTCTCTGCAACAATCTCGACTTGTTACTACATTGTCAAGTTGCCTCTGCAACATTCTAGAGACAGTTAGTCATAAAATTTCAGGTATATTTGATGCCAAAAGTTTATTTCTCAACTTTTTTCACTACCAATTCAATTAAATATCATTTAAAAACATGTGAATGGAAAGTATCTTAGTTTTTCGTGTGATTTGACACGTGTGTAAATTTTGACTGCTTATTGTTTTCAGTTTAACAGTTTCACCTTACCGTACATTATACACTCTATTAACGTATTAAATACTAACATATGTAGTTAATACAGTATACGTACTACATACATAGTGATTACATAAGCATCTTATACTGTAAATACATTGACAATGTTGAAACTGCACTGATAATGTTTAATTTGTTAAAGAAACTTTGAAAACTTTTAATCCAATTGGTTAACCTGAAGATCAATATGCAAGAAAAATTTGAAGTCAACTACAATAAGCAATTATGAAAACAGCAAACATTAACTGGATCTTGCTTTCATTTAGCTTTGATTAAGTATTCGTGAGAATTGATTTAGTGAATGCTAGTCCGTCAGCAGCATTATGAAAATCCCTCCGTGTACCACCGGTGGCGCACGCCGCGGTCAAAATGTTGAAGTGCGTACTGGCAAGCAAGCTGACGGTACTTTACAGTACGGACTCTGTCTCTGACAAGTAGAGTACGGCCTGCAAATAATGAATCGCTCTACTGAGGCTGCGTGGAACTTCGTAGAAAAAGCATTGTAGTGTAAAGTGAATGCCGGTGTGGTGCATTCACCCATGTATAATGCAGTCACCCACTTGTGTGGTGCAGTCACCCACGTGTGTGGTGCAGTCACCCACACGTGTGGTGCAGTCACCCACACGTGTGGTGCAGTCACCCACGTGTGTGGTGCTGTCACCCACGTGTGTGGTGCAGTCACCCACGTGTGTGGTGCAGTCACCCCCACGTGTGGTGCAGTCACCCACACGTGTGTGGTGCAGTCACCCACACGTGTGTGGTGCAGTCACACACACGTGTGTGGTGCAGTCACCCACACGTGTGTGGTGCAGTCACCCACGTGTGTGGTGCAGTCACCCACGTGTGTGGTGCAGTCACCCACGTGTGTGGTGCAGTCACCCACACGTGTGGTGCAGTCACCCACACGTGTGGTGCTGTCACCCACGTGTGTGGTGCAGTCACCCACGTGTGTGGTGCAGTCACCCACGTGTGTGGTGCAGTCACCCACGTGTGTGGGGCAGTCACCCACACGTGTGGTGCAGTCACCCACGTGTGTGGTGCAGTCACCCACGTGTGTGGTGCAGTCACCCACGTGTGTGGTGCAGTCACCCACGTGTGTGGGGCAGTCACCCACACTTATATAGCTGATTAGAAATTTTGAGTTCTATTCCTCATGTCCAAAAAAGTGCAGAAGCCAATCGAAATTCAAATGAAAGGATATGTCGCTAATTACTTTCTTTGGAAATTCTTATGGGATACTTTGTAACTGGAATGCTAAGTATTTCTAGGTATATATATTAATTACCTTTTAACATAAATAAATGGAAATTCATGACATACATGTTGAAGGCTCGAAATTTGAGTTTTGCCTTCATAGTTATGGGTCAATAATTTGATGCTCAAGTAAATTCCAATTCCTTCCTTGTTGAGGATAATAGTGCCGAACGAATTAAACACCATTAGTTTTCTCTTCAAGGTTCACAAGATTTTATTTAGCAACAGTTAGCAGTGAATTACTCGTAAACTAGTTTCAAATTATTGTAAGAATGGTCTGCAACAAGGAAAAGGTAAAACAGATTTAGCTAGAAGTATTTCAAAGTAATAATACAAATGTCAATAGGAATGGTTATTTCAATTTATTACAATTGCATTAATTCTAGTTTGAGAAGACCGTGACGCGGACTTCCAACGACTGGATTGCAGTGAAAGCATCAGAGCCAATGGACTAACTTAAACTTATTCTACTAAGGCAACTCTAACTCTAAGAAACACGGAGCGCGGTAACACATGTGAATTATTTGGCAACATAACAGTAATTTTGTAACGTGGATATTAATTACCTGTTAGATAAAAATAAATACCAAAGAGTTATTTTGTAGCACAGGTACCATCTAATTATAAATAAAAGAGCAAAGAAAGTCGCTTTTAAATTCAACATTCTTATTATTACAGTCTAATACTAAAAGAAGAACGTTTCGACCTGTTAGGTCATTTTCAACTTCTGTCGATAGAAAATCACAAGATCCAATAAAATTTCAAGTAAAATTGCAGACAATGAGGAAAAATAAAAATAAAAAACATCATACTAAAAAACAACAAATACAACCTAAACTAGCTGAAGGGGGAATGCAGACTGACTATCATTCAAAACCGGTTTTTCCGTTAAAATATACAAAGATTCTAAAATACGAAGTTTAATAATACCAGATGTGGATGCAATTATTTTAAAATCGTTTAAGCGCACTGGAAGGTCGCATTTCTCTGCATGAGAACGGATGGCAGAATGGGATGGCGTAGAGAGAAGGTATTCTCTTCTCTCTACGCCATCTCATTCTGCGAGGCATTTTGGAGCACAGGTACCATCTATTCGTAGAATAGATATTAATTACCTGTTACATAAACATAAATACCAGCGAGTTTGCGGCGTACATGCGAGGTATTGTGAAGCACAAATTCCAGGTTATTAGTGCCCTGTTACCAGTTATTTTCATCCATACTTGCTAGTTATTCCACGACATCGATTTCATTTATTTCGGAACCATTTAATTTGCATCTATTGCAATTATTGATAGTTATCAGGATCGATTCGATAAATGTGGGGAGGATATATTTACCAGGCATGATTAGAATAAAAATTATTTATATTTATCAGGCTTATCAGGATTTATTTTAAAAATATCAGGAGGATATACTTAGCAGGTTTGATTGGAATAAAAATTATTGATAATTGTCAGGCTTATGAGATTTGAGTTTAAAAATATCAGGAGGATACATTTATCAGATATGATTAGAAAAAAAAATATTTTTTTTGTGAATAGAGACCAGTCACACACTTTGTGTCGCAGATCCTGATTGTTTCATCAGGGAAACAAGTATACCAAAAGGCCAGGTTACGTAGCACCTTGGATGCGTAATATGCAAAACAATATTAATTAATGGGATGACTTTTGTAAATTGATAGACTTATTCTGATAGACCAGCTCATGCCTCCTGGTAAGCATGTCTGGATCAGAGTCGATTTACGTCTGGTAAGCATGTCTGGATCAGAGTCGATTTACGTCTGGTAAGCATGTCTGGATCAGAGTCGATTTACGTTGTACGCCAAAAATATGATGGCAGAAAAAATTGTTTGTTGATAATGAGAGCGTTGGATGAATTTTGGTTATTTAGAAATTTTTCAATTGAATAACAAAATTATCGTCAATTAGGAGATTTTTTCTTGATTGGAAATATTAGTTAATTAGTAAGCTTTTTGTTGATAAGAAACTTTTCGTTCATTTGAAAACTTTTAATTGATTTAGTAACTTTTTGCTATTTAGAAAAATTTCAATTAATTAAGAAACTTTTTGTTGATTAGAAAACTTCAGTTGCTTAAAAAAATTAGCTAGTTAGAAAATTTTTAATTAGCACCAAACAGTAATTCGAAAACGTTTCGTTGACAATAAACATTCAGTTAGTTGACTGGAAGCCCTTCGGTAAGCAGAAGAGGCTCAGTTAACGCCGTACAGTTCATGACTTTTCTTAGATCAAATTCGAGTAAAATCTTATTTAATTTTAATTAATTGTAACTGTTTAATAACTAACTAAAACCCATTTTCTAGGTTTAATCGTAAGTTAGTTTAAATGACATTAAAAATGAATAAGCGAAAGCATCTCTTTTTTCGAAACCTCTATTTTCCACCAATCACCAGACCACACCGAAATGAATTTCCCCGCATGATTTAATCGAAGGTGCCTTTAAATTACATTAGAAATAAAGAAGCGCACCTCTATTTTCGAAATCTCTATTTTTCGCGATCACCAGGCCACACCGAAATGAATTTCCCCGCATGATTTAATCGAAGGTGCCTTTAAATTACATTACAAATAAAGTAGCGCACCTCTATTTTCGAAATCTATTTCTCCCGATCACCAGACCACACCGAAATGAATTTCCCCGCATGATTTAATCGAAGGTGCCTTTAAATTACATTAGAAATAAAGAAGCGCACCTCTATTTTCGAAATCTATTTTTCCCGATCACCAGACTACACCGAAATGAATTTCCCTCGCAGACATCACAGGCAAAAACCGTGATTCAGAAACAGCAGCGCAGTGATGCGCTTGACTGTGGTGTTGGTATGGTGCCCACCAGGAGGTTGGTCCCCGCACTCTCCTGACTTAGCGCCGTCTGCGTCTCTAGCTACATTCCCCGCATTGTTGATTTCAAGTCCTTATGCTGAAGTTTTGGGCTTTTTTCGAATGGAATTTGTTCAAAATGAGTATCTAGTATGTGGCAACCCTGCTGGGCGGCCAGACGTTGAGTGGTCTTTATGGCAGGGCTGCCAGATGCTGTGTGGTCGGAATGGTGTGATTGGCAGATGTTGAGTGGTTTTCATGACAGGTTGCTAGATGATCTGTGGTTTCTGCAGCAGTATTGTTAATACCATAGGGGTTTGTGATATGGTTGCCAAATGCTGAGTGATCTTCATATAAGGTTGCCAGATGCTGAATGATTCTCATATAAATTTAACAGATGCTGATTTGTCTCATAGAAAGATTGTCAAACACTGATAGATCTTTATACGATGGTTACTAAATGCTTGTAAGTTTTTAAATTATAGCCGAGTGTAGCCATGTGATTTTCACACTCGATTTACATTTGTAAAAACAAACTGCAAGGTTTTGCCCACAAAAAGAAAAACTCAACAACCCTGACAGTGAAGCCACAACACACTCGACCTTGGGGAAGCTCTGCGCAATACGGCCGATGTTAGGGCCCCCAGTGGGATTTGGGGAGGGGGGAAAGGGGGAGGGGAGTAGGGGAATGGAGGAGGGGGGAGGGGAACAACATGAGTGTCGCTCCTTCCCTTTTTGGTGTGATGCAAACTGCACATCTCTCAAAGTTGCCAAACAGAGGAGAAATGTTCTAAATTCGTCACGACTTATTCGTCACGACATAGTCCTGCAAACCGTTACGCACCATTATGGAGTCGTCATGTACCGGTGTGGTGCCGCATGCACCGTTTTGTAACCGTCATACAAACGTTACATGAAGTTCATGCACACGCAATGTAATGTTATGTTGTGTTATGTTGTGCAATACGTTGCGTAAAGGTCACTTGATCGTTATGGAGACGCTTTGTAAACATATAAAATTTACGGAAGCCCCATAAAATGTGCAACCATAATGCAAACATCATGTAAACTTTATAAGTATTACGCATAAATACGTTGTATTTTTTACTAAATTTAAACTAAAAGCTTTATAGTTTTACATCTGAAAACCAGTGTTATGCATTTCACGTACCAACTTCAATGAAGATAATTTTTTCTTTTTTTTCTTTTTTCTTTTTTTGAAATTTCATGAAACATGCAAGCATTCAGAAAACGTGGGACGAACCTAACGTTTCACTGCATTTTTTTCCTAACGAAGATGGAGTTAAGCCCAACTAACTAGAATTATATATCACAAGGTGTTGTATTTTTCAACCGTAGACGTCAACTGGTGAATGCATTAATCATTAATTCGTTGTGGTAGTCATGAATTTATAAAACTTGAAAACTATTTATCATAAATACCATAACTAAACACAGATCTTTGATTCATATACTCAACTCAATGGTTTATCTTGCAATTCACGTGCCACTACATTACATTAAATGCCACCGTCCCTCATAATTTAAATTAAGAGTTAGCACTACCCATAACACTTATAGATCTTTATACCACATATTTCCCTCATAAATACACCCGTACTTTAAACCTGTGGAATCACGAATACCTATTAGTGCAGAATACAAATAATGCAACACATGACCTATAAAAATACAGATAATGCAACATACGACCTATAACAATAAAACAAAAAATGCAATATACGGCCTATAGCAATAATAATAACGCAACATGCGACCTATAACAATGCAGATAATGCAACACATGACCTATAACAATAACAATAACGCAACTTACGACCTATAACAATGCAGATAATGCAACGCCTGACCTATAGCAATAACAATAACGCAACATACGACCTATAACCATACAGATAATGCAACACCTGACCTTTATCAATAACAATAACGCAACATACGACCTATAACGTTCGAATCATCTCTATTTGAACTCCGGAATGTTTTGCTCGTCGAACGTGCGATCCACGATATCGAAGCTTTCGAAAGCGACGTGGTTTGTTTATCAGGAGAAGATAGTGCAGCATCAAAACAAGCGTTTCAGGGTCAGTGTCAAGTCAAGTCCATGATCAAGCTTGCGCAGATGTCATGGCAGATGTTCCCATGCTTTTGGCATTCGCAGAATTTGAACCGCTCGACGGAATCTCGTGAGGCTTTGAAAATAGTCTGAGTGTCGCGCATTCTGGGATGTCCATGGCTGTCTTTGTCGTGGTTTTTGATGTTACTGAAATGTATTGTTAAATGCAATTGTTGTTTTTGCAAGGTTTTGCTATGCTGAGTACACTTTCGTTTTGAAAATGTGTATGTTTTCAAATTTGTTGTGTGTAACAAAAAGGGTAAACGCGTTTCCCACAATTTGAGAAGAAGTGTACTCGTAAGTAATGTAAAATTAAAAACGCTGGTGAAAATAGAAGGGCGTTACCGTTTTTGAATCAGGCAGAAAACAAGACAGTTTAACATCTGAATTTAGGCATTACATTTTAGGCACTCCTTCAGCCGGACCACTTACATAAAAGCCGGTATTCCTAAACCTAAAAATTTGGCAACAACAGTTTAGGCACTCCTTCAGCCGGACCACTTAAGAAAAAGGCGGTATTCCTAAACCTAAAAATTTGGCAACGACATTTTAGGCACTCCTTCAGCCGGACCACTTACATAAAAGCCGGTATTCCTAAACCTAAAAATTTGGCAACGACATTTTAGGCACTCTTTCAGCCGGACCACTTATGAAAAAGCCGGTATTCCTAAACCTAAAAATTTGGCAACGACATTTTAGGCACTCCTTAATTCAGCCGGACCACTTAAGAAAAAGCCGGTAATCCTAAACCTAAAAATTTAGCAACAACATTTTAGGCACTCCTCCAGCCGCAGCACTTACATAAAAGCCGGTAATCCTAAACCTAAAAATTTAGCATAGCGGACACCACAAAGAAAACATACCTCACAGAACGTCACGTCAGTGGATTATACGTGAGTTCTTCACCTTGGGCTCACGTCAAAATCTGGCATGCAATTCGTGCGGGATTTGCGTTATATTATAAACTTGGAAGCCAAACTTGGAAAATAGATTGAGATGAAGGATCTATAGAATAAATTGAAGCACAAGTCTTATGTAATCGATTTAGAAACAGATCATATGTGTTACATTGTGATACAAGACTTTTATGCAAGCTTATGATGCCGAGTTAAATTTAAACACACGTCTAATGTAATCGATTTAGAAGAAGATCATAGGCATAACATTTAAATGCACTTAGATTGGATTAAGTGATGAAGGATTTATACATTAAATTGAAGTACACGTCTTATGTAATCGATTTAGATTCTGGTCATATGTATTAGATTTAGATTCAAGACTTTTATGCAATATTATGTAATCGATTTAGAATAAGATCATACGCACTAGAGTTTGATGCGATGCTTTAAGCAAGATTACGATGCGGAATTCATGCATGAGGTTCGTCACCACGCAACCGCTCTCAGAGCCGCAGTAGATGCGCCTTACAAGAGACCTTGGAGCTATATCGGGCCGTGGCCTTCGAGGGTGTTGTGATGGTGGTGTGGGGATGGTGTGGGGGTGGTGGTGTGTCTGATGGCGGTGGTGGTGTGTCTGATGGCGGTGGTGGTGTGTCTGATGGCGGTGGTGGTGTGTCTGATGGCGGTGGTGGTGTGTCTGATGGCGGTGGTGGTGTGTCTGATGGCGGTGGTGGTGTGTCTGATGGCGGTGGTGGTGTGTCTGATGGCGGTGGTGGTGTGTCTGATGGCGGTGGTGTAAAGGAGGTATGTTTGATGAAAATGGTGCGTTTGAGGCAGCGGGTGTGCTTGGTGATGATGGTGTGTTTGATTGGTGTAAGTGGTATGTTTGGTGGCGGTGGTTTGTCTACTGGTGGTAGTGTGTTCGGTGATGCATGGTACTGTGTGATGGCATTGCATTTGATGATATTGGCACGTTTGTTCGTGCATGGTGCTGGTGAGTTACGTGGCTGGGGAATCTTTGGTAAAAGTGTTGTGCTTGACAGTGATGTGTGTGATAGTGATGTGTATGACAATGATGGGTTTGGCAGTGATGTGTTTGACAGTGATGCGCTTGATAGTGATGTGTAGGACAATGATGGGTTTGGCTGTGATGTGTTCGACAATGATGTGTTTGACAGTGATGTGTTTGATAGTGATGTGTTCGACTACAGTGATGTGTATGACAGTGATGTGTTTGACTGTGATGTGTTTGACAACGACGGGTTTGACTGTGATGTGTTTGACAACGACGGGTTTGACAGGGATGTGTTTGACAATGATGGGTTTGGCATGGTGGTCGTGGTTCTGGTGATGCTGTATTTGGCAGTCGTGTGATAAACCTTCTTCCATTTTTCTCTTCAACTTCATCTAAGTATCACCGTCAATTTTCATCCGTGAGTGATCATGAAATCATCCATTTCATCCCAAGACTCGAATATTGGTTAACAATTCATGTCATCGTCAACGACGATAAAGATTATTTCTTTGTAAGAAATTAACGAGAATAGTCATGGTATTTATGATTAGTCATGGCTCGTACGACGACTTTAACACCTGCGAGGAACATAGTGCCGGCAGCACACAGGGGAGCCATGTGATAAGATAAGGAGCAAACAAAAGTGGTTCGGACCAGATCTTCCTGGGCTTCTTATTAGGCTCTGATCCAACGACAATCGAGTTCTTCGTTTAGGCTTAGGATTGCCTTTAAGATTCACTCATTTTAGTTCTTTGTCAAGGCTTTGGATTGCCTTTAAGATTCACTCATTTTAGTTCTTTGTCAAGGCTTTGGATTGCCTTTAAGATTCACTCATTTTAGTTCTTTGTCAAGGCTTTGGATTGCCTTTAAGATTCACTCATTTTAGTTCTTTGTCAAGGCTTTGGATTGCCTTCAAGATTCACACATTTAAGTTCTTTGTCAAGGCTTTGGATTGTCTTTAAGATTCACACATTTAAGTTCTTTGCCAAGGCTTTGGATTGTCTTTAAGATTCACACATTTGAGTTCTTTGTCAAAGCCTTGGATTGCCTTTAAGATTCACTCATTTTAGTTCTTCGCCAAGGCTTTGGATTGCCTTTAAGATTCACTTATTTTAGTTCTTTGTCAAGGCTTTGGATTGCCTTTAAGATTCACTTATTTTAGTTCTTTGTCAAGGCTTTGGATTGCCTTTAAGATTCACTCATTTTAGTTCTTCGCCAAGGCTTTGGATTGCCTTTAAGATTCACTTATTTTAGTTCTTTGTCAAGGCTTTGGATTGCCTTTAAGATTCACTTATTTTAGTTCTTTGTCAAGGCTTTGGATTGCCTTTAAGATTCACTCATTTTAGTTCTTCGCCAAGGCTTTGGATTGCCTTTAAGATTCACTTATTTTAGTTCTTTGTCAAGGCTTTGGATTGCCTTTAAGATTCACTTATTTTAGTTCTTTGTCAAGGCTTTGGATTGCCTTTAAGATTCACTCATTTTAGTTCTTCGCCAAGGCTTTGGATTGCCTTTAAGATTCACTCATTTTAGTTCTTTGTCAAGGCTTTGGATTGTCTTCAAGATTCACACATTTAAGTTCTTTGTCAAGGCTTTGATTGTCTTTAAGATTCACTTATTTTAGTTCTTTGTCAAGGCTTTGGATTGCTTTTAAGATTCACTCATTTTAGTTCTTTGTCAAAGCCTTGGATTGCCTTTAAGATTCACTCATTTTAGTTCTTTGCCAAGGCTTTGGATTGCCTTTAAGATTCACTCCTTTTAGTTCTTTGTCAAGGCTTTGGATTGCCTTTAAGATTCACTCATTTTAGTTCTTTGTCAAGGCTTTGGATTGTCTTCAAGATTCACACATTTAAGTTCTTTGTCAAGGCTTTGATTGTCTTTAAGATTCACTCATTTTAGTTCTTTGTCAAGGCTTTGGATTGCCTTTAAGATTCACTCATTTCAGTTCTTTGTCAAGGCTTTGGATTGCCTTCAAGATTCACACATTTTAGTTCTTTGTCAAGGCTTTGGATTGCCTTTAAGATTCACTCATTTTAGTTCTTTGTCAAGGCTTTGGATTGTCTTCAAGATTCACACATTTAAGTTCTTTGTCAAGGCTTTGATTGTCTTTAAGATTCACTCATTTTAGTTCTTTGTCCAGGCTTTGGATTGCCTTTAAGATTCACTCATTTCAGTTCTTTGTCAAGGCTTTGGATTGCCTTTAAGATTCACTCATTTTAGTTCTTTGTCAAGGCTTTGGATTGCCTTTAAGATTCACTCATTTTAGTTCTTTGTCAAGGCTTTGGATTGTCTTTAAGATTCACACATTTAAGTTCTTTGTCAAGGCTTTGATTGTCTTTAGGATTCACTCATTTTAGTTCTTTGTCAAAGCCTTGGATTGCCTTTAAGATTCACTCATTTTAGTTCTTTGTCAAGGCTTTGGATTGTCTTTAAGATTCACACATTTAAGTTCTTTGTCAAGGCTTTGATTGTCTTTAAGATTCACTCATTTTAGTTCTTTGTCAAGGCTTTGATTGTCTTTAAGATTCACTCATTTTAGTTCTTTCAAGGCTTTGGATTGCCTTTGAGATCCCCACATTCGAGTTCTGTGTTATGTGTGCCATAACGCACACACTTCATAGTTCGTACCATATACGCACTATATACTCACTATATATGCCTCATAATTCGTGTTCCTATTCCAACAATTTAAACAATTTGAAGAATTTTCACCATTTTAATTATTCAAACAATTTCAACAATTTTGAGAATTATAACAATTAAAAATATTAGCAATTTAAACAATCAAACAATTTGAGCAATTTTAAAAATGTAAACAGCTTAAACAGTTTAAACAATATAAGAATTTTAAACAATTTACTCAATAAAACTATTAAAATAATTTAAACAATTTTAAGCGATTGATACACTTAAAAGTATTGACACAATTTAAACAATTCTTTAACCACAAGCGATATATCAAGTAAATTATTCTTAGGGCAGTTAGAATGAACGCATTTGAGTTTAGCTACTTGTGGGCCCGAACAAGCTCAGCGACTGCTATAGCTATCACCAACGCTATTTAAAGATGCACAATTATGTTCAACATAATTCACTTTACCTAATAGCACACTAGATTGATCGATGAATGGGTTCGCTCAAGATTCGATGTTTAAATTCAGAACAATAGTTAATAACAGCCATATGTGAACAGTGGGTTCCATAAAATACTTAGGAGTCATTTCATAATACGGTAAATGCTGTCTCAATTTCAATCACATCGCTGAAAAAATTTGAATTCACTGCCTGATGTATTTAATATTCAGATGTCAATAAAGATTGAAGATTTCTTTTGATTGCTTCGAGTGTAAATTTTTTCATGGATTCCAGCCGAGATCAAATTCCAAATATTGATTACACTGAAGTGAATATTGTTTTGCGGCCTTGCTTTTGAATAAAAAAGAAGTATGGATTAATTCTTGGTCGGGTTATACGATCTTGATTGCCAGTTTGTGCAGAAAATAAATACTTAAAATCTTAGTCACCATTATTAGTAAAAAAATTTCAAGAAATGCGTTTTAAGAGCTTATAAAGGTGCAAAAGTATAAGTGTTTTCAGACTTTTGGATGAATCTTTCATGTAGGCACTGTATTCAAATTTTATCTCCCCGCTTATGGCTCATATATGTAAGGGGAAAAACAAGCTTGTTTGTGTTATTATCAATTTCATGCAATGTTTCTATTCCGTACAATGAAAATTGAGAAAATTGGGATTAAATAAAGTGTTAACAAACTTTCATTAGGCAATGTATTTCCTACTTCACCGTGGATTCTTTCGGATTTTCATGTTAAATAAATAAAGTATTAACAAACCTTCATTAGGCAATGTATTTCCTACTTCATCGTACGTGGATTCTTTCAGATTTTCATATTAAATAAATAAAGTATTAGCAAACCTTCATTAGGCAATGTATTTCCTACCTCATCGTGGATTTTTTCGGATTTTCATGTTAAATAAATAAAGTATTAACAAACCTTCATTACGTAATGTATTTCCAACTTCATCGTACGTGGATTCTTTCAGATTTTCATATTAAATAAATAAAGTATTAGCAAACCTTCATTAGGCAATGTATTTCCTACCTCATCTTGGATTTTTTCGGATTTTCATGTTAAATAAATAAAGTATTAACAAACCTTCATTACGTAATGTATTTCCTACTTCATCGTACGTGGATTCTTTCAGATTTTCACATTAAATAAATAAAGTATTAGCAAACCTTCATTAGGCAATGTATTTCCTACCTCATCGTGGATTTTTTCGGATTTTCATGTTAAATAAATAAAGTATTAACAAACCTTCATTACGTAATGTATTTCCAACTTCATCGTGCGTGGATTCTTTCAGATTTTCATAATAAATAAATAAAGTATTAGCAAACCTTCATTAGGCAATGTATTTCCTACCTCATCTTGGATTTTTTCGGATTTTCATGTTAAATAAATAAAGTATTAACAAACCTTCATTACGTAATGTATTTCCTACTTCATCGGGGATTCTTTCGGATTTTCATGGCTCAGTAGTGATACTGCTGTGTGCTTGGTGAAAGTCAAATTTGTATTTATTAGAAACGCCCCGTTAGCATATTAGAGCTCGGGCCTCAGGTTTGTTTGTTTGAATAAATATAGAAATCGAACCAGTTTATGCCTATGATCTGCTTCTAAATCGATTACATTAGACGTGTGTTTAAATTTAACATAAAATTCTGCATCATAAGCTTGCATAAATATAATAAATGTAATAGAATAATATATATTTATATAGAATAAATATAATTTGAATAGTTTGTTTAAATAAAACATGCCAGGCACGGTAACCACTAGCCCGTCGCCACGTCCTGGACTCTTAGAAAGTCGGCAAAGCTAGCACATGTTTCACATCAGCAAACCTAGGGTTGCCATATATGGTCTTAAGCGTCTCGTTGAGCGCTATTCATTGGTGTAAGGTAAAATTAGGTGGGAGGAACAGGGAATTAGAGGTATCAAGCTCAAATCTGTATGAATTCTTCTGCTCAGTCTGGAGTGTAGCTACCGGCGCTGCACAACCTTTTAGAAGGCCAGGAGTGTAGCTGAGGCATACCAGCTCACACTCTGCCTCTAAGAAGGTCGCCATCATTTTTATTTTCTTATGTTTTTTGTTCCAAAAATGGGAGTCCAAATCCACAGATTTACTCCTACGCAAAAAATAATACCACCATTGTATTCGGGAGGAAAAGCTCTATGCATATCAAACTCTTTACAAACAATGAAACTGCTTGATAACAACCTATACACAAAATGAACTAAAAAATAAAAACTGTGTTTTACATATAGTGCACATAACTCCGGAACTACTGGACCTGAAAAAAAATTCACACACCACAAGATTCAGCAACTCGGAATCTATGAAAATGCATCATAAAATAACATAAAAGTGCAATAAATAAAAAATGGCCAGTGATTTTCTGATTTCTGTTTTTTGGATTTTACCCAAATAAAAACTCGAATTTCGTAGATTTTCATTGGGGTAGCAGTATTTTTTTCCCCACTGACAGAAAGAACAACTCTCTCTCTTTACAATGAACCCCCAATGAAACTTCTAACATGGTTAATGAATGTACAGTAAGTTGCACAGTCGACCCATTTTCTTCAAACCTCTTGGTAGGTCGACCATGTGGAGACGGGCTAGGGTTTCCACCTCACTAAAGCGACAGTAAATTTAAATTAAAATAAAATTGAAACCAGGGTCTCGGTAAAAAGTAAACAAGGCACAGTAATCAACAGGGTTTCCATTCTCTGAGGTGACAATATACTAAAATAAAATAAGAAATAGAAACCGGATATCGAGAAAAAGTAAGCCAGCCATTGTAACCACTAGGCCTTACCCCTCACTAAGGTGACAACATATCAAAATTAAATTAAAGTAGAAACCGGGTTACGTTAAAAAGTAAGCCAGGCACAGTAACCAATAGGCCTTAAACCCCCATAGGAACACCTCACCAGCGTACACGCACCAAAATGGCGCAACCTCCGTTGCGGACACGTGAGTCACATTTGGAGTGCATACTCACCGCGAAACAACCACCAAATACAACTGGTTCGATTTAAATGCCTGCCTGCGCAAGCACTTAGTATTTAGGCCGTAGCTGCTCCAGTGACGAAGTGTGAACGGAGTGATAAAGAATACGAGTGTGTTCTGTGAAGAGATAATGTTACTTATCAACAAATTATTCTGTTGACGCGACCAAACCGTGAATCATATTGAACAAGCAATACAAGTAGTTTTTAAAAAAGTGCAGACAGTTTTTGCAAACATTCCAGACCGCGCAGGAAGTGTAAACAGTTTTTAAAACAGTGCAGCCAGTTTTTTCAAACAGTCCAGACCGTGCAGGAAGTGTAAACAGTTTTTAAAACAGTGAAGACAGTTTTTGCAAACATTCCAGACCGTGCAGGAAGAGCAAACAGTTTTTAAAACAGTGCAGACAGTTTTTTCAAACAGTCCAGACCGTGCAGGAAGTGTAAGCAGTTTTTAAAACAGTGAAGACAGTTTTTGCAAACAGTCCAGACCGTGCAGGAAGTGTTAACAGTTTTTAAAACAGTGTAGACAGTTTTTGCAAACAGTCCAGACCGTGCAGGAAGTGTAAACAGTTCTTAAAACAGTGCAGACAGTTTTTGCAAACAGTCCAGACCGTGCAGGAAGTGTCAACAGTTTTTAAAACAGTGCAGACAGTTTTCGCAAACAGTCCAGACCGTGCAGAAAGTGTAAACAGTTTTTAAAACAGTGCAGAAAGTTTTTGCAAACAGTCCAGACCGTGCAGGAAGTGTAAACAGTTTTTAAAACAGTGAAGACAGTTTTTGCAAACAGTCCAGACCGTGCAGGAAGTGTTAACAGTTTTTAAAGCAGTGTAGACAGTTTTTGCAAACAGTCCAGACCGTGCAGGAAGTGTAAACAGTTCTTAAAACAGTGCAGACAGTTTTTGCAAACAGTCCAAACCGTGCAGGAAGTGTTAACAGTTTTTAAAACAGTGCAGAGAGTTTTCGCAAACAGTCCTGACCGTGCAGGAAGTGTAAACAGTTTTTAAAACAGTGCAGACAGTTTTTGCAAACAGTCCAGACCGTGCAGGAAGTGTAAACAGTTTTTAGAACAGTGCAGACAGTTTTTGCAAATAGTCCAGACCGTGCAGGAAGTGTAAACAGTTTTTAAAACAGTGCAGACAGTTTTTGCAAACAGTCCAGACCGTGCAGGAAGTGTAAACAGTTTTTAAAACAGTGCAGACAGTTTTTGCAAACAGTCCAGACCGTGCAGGAAGTGTTAACAGTTTTTAAAACAGTGCAGCCAGTTTTTTCAAACAGTCCAGACCTTGCAGGAAGTGTAAACAGTTTTTAGAACAGTGCAGACAGTTTTTGCAAACAGTCCAGACCGTGCAGGAAGAGCAAACAGTTTTTAAAACAGTGCAGACAGTTTTTGCAAACAGTCCAGACAGTGCAGGAAGAGTAAACAGTTTTTGAAACAGTACAGACAATTTTTGCAAACAGTCCAGACCGTGCAGGAAGAGCAAACAGTTTTTAAAACAGTGCAGACAGTTTTTGCAAACAGTCCAGACAGTGCAGGAAGAGTAAACAGTTTTTAAAACAGTGCAGACAGTTTTTGCAAACTGTCCAGACCGTGTAGGGAGTGTAAACAGTTTTTAAAACAGTGCAGACAGTTTTTGCAAACTGTCCAGACCGTGCAGGTAGAGTAAACAGTTTTTAAAACAGTGCAGACAGTTTTTGCAAACTGTCCAGACCGTGCAGGGAATGTAAACAGTTTTTAAAACAGTGCAGACAGTTTTTGCAAACTGTCCAGACCGTGTAGGGAGTGTAAACAGTTTTTAAAACACTGCAGACAGTTTTTGCAAACAGTCCAGACAGTGCAGGAAGAGTAAATAGTTTTTAAAACAGTGCAGACAGTTTTTGCAAACTGTCCAGACCGTGTAGGGAGTGTAAACAGTTTTTAAAACAGTGCAGACAGTTTTTGCAAACTGTCCAGACCGTGCAGGAAGAGTAAACAGTTTTTAGAACAGTGCAGACAGTTTTTGCAAACTGTCCAGACCGTGCAGGGAATGTAAACAGTTTTCAGAGACGATTCAGACTACACGCGGAGTAGTCTGTAAGAAAGCTTGCTAATAATCCTTTTCTCACAAAACAACATTCATTCTGTTCATTTTTCCGACGTCAGTTCTCGAAATTGACGACGGGAAAACAAATTATTCGTGGCGACGTTTCTCTCACCACGACGGCGGTAGAACAGAAGCAAGTGAAGGAGATACATCACGCCATGATCCCCCACCTACAAGCCAGAATGTACTTTGTTAACTCTCTCCTTTTTTTTACTGCAGGTCTATATGAATCTTGCTTTCATTTCTCGTTTATGAAATGTCACGGACTGCACGTCTTCATAATACAAAAATTTCTCACGTAATTTGAGATTATGAGAATGATGTTTATTCATTCAACTTCATCTAACTCACTCGACCCAAGCCTGCAATGTAGATTTTCTTCCGTTAATATAACTGATGTGATATTTTATTAAACCATTACGTCTCTGTTAAAAGAACGTTCATTCTAGTTAGCTATCTATATTTTTTAGTGAATACGATCAATATGCATTCACTTATTTCTTTAAGGGGGGACTCTATTTATCTCTACTTATGAACGTTACACATTTTCTATATGATCGGTTTTTATTATTGACATTTTATTTCAACAACATTAATAAATGAACGTTGAATGATGCTTTTACTTACGTCGTTTCTGCTCACGACAGAGTATATTTTTCACGATTGTATTCTCTTATACACTTTCGCAGACCAAAATATAACTATTGTATTCACGTATGTTTTCAAATCCCTATCGAGAGGTTTTCTATAAACTACCCTCACATCTTGGAAGTTTTTCATTTAAAATTTTAGCTCCACATTACGACTGAGAATAAGCCAATGGGCCCACATCTCTTGAGTGCATACTCCTTCTAATTGGTCAAATTTTCCCCGCCTTCTTACACAAATGTGGCTGGAGATATATCACTTTCCAGTTTGTTTTTATTTTCTACTTATTGAGACATTTTGATTGCCAAGGCCAGTGCCAAGGTGTTTGAACATAAACTTAGCGTCAACCCTTGCACTCACGCATGCGCCGACTCCCGCGAAAAAAGCCTTCTCAAATAGCGCTCTTTGCCGCGATTCCAACAATGTTGCTAATATAGATGCATTTTAATTGCTTGTTCAAGTGTTTGAGTTTTAATAATATTTCTACATAATCCTATTTTCACGTATTATTCGTCACATCTATGATTGACTGAGCGTAGCACATAGCATTATGTACATTACGTTACGTATTTTACTATAGAAACATTTTTGGAGGATTACGTGAATATTACATATAGTGTATAACTCAGTTGACATACGCACACGCGTCTGCGTGCTTTGGTATTGCAGTTATGCGTGTGGTCATGTGTACTAGTAGACATGCATTAATTAACACTTTAGACCCTGAATTCTTCGAACAACAGTAAGAGTGCTGCAAGCTTTACGTCACACTCACGCGAAGTTTGTTTAATAAATTAAGCATCATACGCATAACTGACGCTACAATGAACTCTGCTTGAAGAGAACATGTACCTAACTCGTCACAGTCATGTGCTAGAAGCTTTGCACGTAATTTAGTACATAAGAAGTTCGAATTTTTTGTGTGACGAATTCGTCACACTCGGCGTAACGACTTTGAGGGCATGAGTTCGTATACGCACGGGAGCAAAGTCTGAGCATACATGACTGTGTGTTATGTGTGGCATTTATTCGTACGTGTGTATGGGTAAATGTGTATGGGTGCTTATACAGGTGGCTGAAGCATATACAGGTAAATGTATGTGTGCGTAATATGGAACTGAAGCGCGTGGTTAAGTGTTCTAATACGCAGATTATTTGAAGGCATGTGTTCGTGTATATGTTAGAGTTACGTGTGGGCATGCATGAGTGTGAGGGTGAGTGATGTGCAGGCACATGTGTGTGCGCTTGCGCGAGTAAATACATGTGCGTGTAATGTGTAATCGAACGTTCCTGTGTGTGTAGGCTTGACATAACGAGCACCGGTTTGTGAACTGTGATGATTCACATACTCAAAAGTAGAACGTGTCATGAGTAGCCCATGAAGTGTACAAAAAACAACGGTTCCAAATCATTTAGCATTAGTATCCAATATTGATGACTAGCAATCAACACATGACGCTAGTGTTCAATTAAACGGAACTGTTGCTTACGTACACTTCCGTGTAATTGAGCATTAGGATCATACTTTGACGACTGGCAATCAATGCATGATGCTTATGTTCTATTGAACAGAACTGTTACCTACGTACACATCCGCATAATTAGGCATTAGCATCACACCCGTACAATGGAGCAATAGCACCATACACTGACGACTGCTAAAGTGCCCCAGGGCGAGCCAGTGTTGGCACAGCTGACGGCGGCGCGGCGTGGCGACGGCTGCCTGCCGCAGTAGATGCCAGCAGCAAACAGAGGAACAACATTTGGCGCGGCTGCGCGTTTTCGTGTTCCTGCTTCGCCAACTGCGCTGCAGCTGTTGTGTTTGTGTAGCCCTCGCCTTTGTTTGTTGTTTGTTCGTTTTTTGGTATGCTGCAGGAATGTTATTTTGCGTTTGTGTGTTGTTTGTTCATGTTTGGTATAATGCAGAAGCGTTATTTTGTGTTTTTGTGTCCCTGGCCTTTGTTGATGTTTGGAGTCTGAAATTACGTTATTTTTTGTTTGTGTGTCCCTGGCGTTTGTTGATGTTTGGAGTCTGAAAGTACGTTATTTTGTGTCTGTGAGCCCCTGGCCTTTGTTGATGTTTGGTAGTTTGAGAGTACGTTATGTTGTGTTTGTGTGTCCCTGGCCTTTGTTGATGTTTGGTAGTCTGAAAGTACGTTATGTTGTGTTTGTGTGTCCCTGGCCTTTGTTGATGTTTGGTGTTCTACAGGAACCTTATTTCGTGCTTGTTGCTCAGACCAAACGTTGTTTGTTTATATTTCATGCAATGCAAAACCGAAATTTTGTAAGTCTTGGTTCGTTTTGTGTTTATTGTTTAGCAAGAATGATGTTTAGGGTCTGATCATTGTTTTGCTTGTTTGTTGTTGTGTGAGAAAATTTATGTGTTTTCATGTTCGTATTCTGCTAAAAAATGGTTTGTCTTTTTTTTAAAAAAAGGGTTCTTACAGGCATAGAAACTCAAAGAATAATTGTTTGAAAATAATTGCAAATGGGATAGCATAATATAAGGTTAATTTAGCTTACAATTTTTTGTACCAATTTCTCATATAATCAAGAATACGTTAAATTATGCATCGATAAAGAACAATATTTCCCTGTTGCTTTTATTTTTGGCTAAATGCGTCTGGTTTATCCATTAGACTTGGAGTAGGAATCTCATGCTCTACAGATCAAAGTTCAAGAATGCCGTTCAGCAAATTATTCATTTTTTTCTCAGCGCATCCAAAAAAATGCAGTCAGATGGCATAGACTTCTCTCCCTCCAAAGTAGTCCTTGAAGGCCTGAAAGAACCAGTTGCAACGACGTCGTCTGCTATGTGTATTCATGAAAGACGCAGTTCTGAACAGATGTTTTCTGTCTCTAAAGAGAAACCCTGAAGCCCTTCTCAGTATCAACATTTCACTAAGAGACAAGTCATTACGATAGCATGTCAAGCTTCTACCATAAAAAAAATTAAAGCTCGAAATAAAAAGTTCAAGCTGATAAACAATTGCGTAGTTGAGGTGTGTCTGTGTCGTAGCCAATCAGAGCCGTCAAAGTTGCGCTCGGCAACCAATCAACGCACTCAGACGCACGCAGGCATTCCTGTGATAGTAGCACCTCCTCATAAATGTGCACCAAGAGGGAGGGGGACGTATATAAGGACGGCGCGCCTCGTAGTGCCAGTGCAGTAGTTGCATGGTTGTTCTGAAGTGTGGAGGTCAGAAAAGTTAATCTTGGAACTTTGAACTTCACCCCTTCTTGCCTTCGATATCACCTACAGCAAAGCTATAATTAACTTGAAGATAAACTAGTCGAGACAGGCTGTAAACACTGTTTCCAGCCTCAAACACTTGAGCTTTCCTACAACTTTAAAATTTTCGGTTATTTGAAAACAGATCAAGATGGTTTCTGACTGTGCACCAATTGTGAGCTCTTCCTTCTCGGAGTCGAGCTTTTCCTACTTTGGCAACAGCGCTGACGACGGCAAATTTGCGTCCTTCAGCAACAATGCAAGCCCGACGCTCGGGCGATACCGACGGGCCAATCACCGCACTACTTCTTGCTCGTTCTCCGACCTTCTAGAAACGGTCGAAATTAGAGGCCGCGCTACGCTCTGCTTTGATGAAGAAGGCACGCGTTTTGATGGCGTCATAGTCGCTGATGACCGAAGTCTGTATTCTATCCAGGGCAAGAAATCTCCCAGGAGAAACGGCAGTAAAGGTAAGAGACATTAATGCGAAATTTTGATGTTATGTTTCACTTATTTTAGCTCCAAGTTATTCTCAGTGACGACTAGTGTGATGCTTCGAATTGTTATTTTGGTTTGATTTCTTTGGTGTGGAAGTGCTATGCTTTTATATCTTACCTGAGCCTATTGAATTCTGAGCCTATTGAATTCAATCAAGACAAGAGACTATCTATGATAAAATTAACGTGTAGCTTCTCAGTAACA
The DNA here is from genome assembly GCA_030386875.1 of Morinoia aosen. Classification (NCBI taxonomy): domain Eukaryota; kingdom Metazoa; phylum Arthropoda; class Malacostraca; order Amphipoda; family Talitridae; genus Morinoia; species Morinoia aosen. The sequence goes on from CM059562.1 coordinate 15,164,362, forward strand.
ATTCTTAATAGCGAAATTTACAATCTCACCAAACAAAACAAACTTTTATGCAGTAATCGAATTACAAAATGTTGAGCAATAAGTCACAAAACAAACCAAACTATTCTGCACTTCAACAGTAACGGAACTCGTAAATGCTGAACCATATATCACAAAACAAACTATTCTGCACTCCAACAGTAACAGAACTCGTAAATGCTGAACCATATATCACAAAACAAACTATTCTGCACTCCAACAGTAACAGAACTCGTAAATTCTGAACCAAATATCACAAAACAAACTATTCTGCACTCCTACAGCAATAGAATTGCACAAAGTTGAGGCGTGCCCATTCTGCATGCGGTCAAGCAGCTTGAGATGGAAGCTAAATTTGCCATCACAGCACAAGCGGCACGACCGAGGCAGGCATTGGCATGCCTCCCTCTCGTGATCGCGACTTGGCTTCTTTCTGACTTTGCGAGACACACAAACGTTATGTGCTCGTGTTTCTTGCTTTGAAATGCGTTGAAAGTTACTCGTGTTTCTTGCTTTGAAATGCGTTTAGCGACCTGATGTATATGTGTACACGTTCACTGAACTGGTGTATATGTGCATACGTTCAGTGAACTGATATATATGTGTATACGTATAGATTTCAAACTAGCATAATTGGCTTTACACTGTTGAAAAAGTTATAATTATATCTAATATAACCATACTGTTATAATTCCTACCTAGTTATTCTCGTTATAACAATGACTAGTATAATTGGCCATATCACTCTCTCCACTGATACTACCAAAGTCAAATTCATGCGTTCTTTTCACACCACCTTATATATATATATATATATATAAGTACGTATAGTGACGTCACGTACGTATATGTCATTTTTGGCTGCTCACTGGCCTCATTCATTCAAGAAATTGAACGTAACTCGAACGCACACGTCATCGCTCTATTATTATTTGTTGCTTAATTTTGTCACGTGACAGCTGAGGCTATATTTGTGGGCGACGGAACTCGCTAAGTGTTTATCCATCGATTGTTTTCCCTCAATCTTAAACTGTTACTGACTACGTTAAATTTAGTTGCTTTTAATTCTATTCGAAAATCATAGAATATTAATTCAAACATTTTTTAATATCATTCAAAAAGCATGAAGCATTAATTTAATTCCATTTCAATTAAATTCAAGAGACATGAACATTAATAGAGTTGCTTTTTAATTCAATTCGTGAAGCATAAAGCATTAATTTAATTTGTTTTTAACTTGTTTCAAAAAGCATATAATATAAACTGAATTTCGTCTTAATGTAAATCAAAAATCATAAAGCATTACTTGAATTCCTTTTTAATAAATTCAAAAACCCTAAAACATTAATTTAAATATATTTAAATTTAATTAAAAAACGATAAAATATCAATTTAGGCAAAAAAATGAAACTTAGATTTAATTCCTTTTCAATTTAATTAAAAAAACATAAAGTATTAACTCTAAATTCCTTTTTCCAGGAGCATTAACGTGCAGGTGCGACGCCCCGTACGAGAACGGTCCCCTCTACCCGCAGTCAGCTGACGAAGGCGTGCCGGTGTCGTTCGACATCAGAATCAAAGACCACGACAACCCCAAAGAATACGAACTTCGTAGAGTCCACGGCATGAACGGACAGATTTGCAAGTTCGCCTGCGACAACATCAGTTTTTCCTCGCAGGAAGTGTACAGAGGCCACAAAGCAGACATGATTGCTCAGGAATCTCTGGGACACAGAATCGAAGGGGGTAAATCCCAGGTGTTCTGCGGCCCATTTTCTGCCACCGTCCAAGCAAAGGAGGAACCGAGACACTGGGTTCTTTAATTAAGCCCCAGTTGTGTTCGGTGGTTTTCTCATCCAACGGAGAGAGCCACTTACGTCAAAGATCTCAATAACTCATGTTACATGATAATAGTTCATTGCCAGTATTTTTCATATCATCATCATCGTCATCATCATCACATGAATGCGTTGATTTTCATGAGTTTACCTACGTTTGTCAAACGTAAAATTGCACCCCTCATTTTTAGTGTTTAAGTCACGGCTTTCGGAATTGTCCTTGTATCATTAATGTAGACTATAGCAAATCGCGTAACTGTTACCTAACAGTCAGGTTTATAGTTTTATGACTGTGGACACTTCGTGAGAAAGATTTCTTCATTTGTTTGGCCAATTCAGCTTTACTTAAAAAACTCGTGTTATAGAAACGTTACTTACTCAATGCACGAATCGGAAAGCAGTGACGTTATTTCAAAGTATTGCATCTGTTATTGTTGAAGGCAGTGACGTTATTTCGACGCATTGCATCTGCTCTTGTTGACAGCAGTGACGTTATTTCGATGCTGCGTGTCTGTTATTGATATAAATTTCCCTTTGTCATGGCTATTCTAGCTTGAAGAGGAGAAATTTGTGAACGTATAAAATGTAGCTGCAACTATAAGAGCATTAATGAATGGATTTGAGAGAGTTAAATCCCATATATTTCTTCCTCGCATCAGTGGGGCATATCGAGCGACAGATGCGCCTTGCGAGCGCGGTGTATCACCTAAAATTGAATAATGTTTGACCTATGCAACGTGGGTGCAAGTAAACGGGGAAAATGATAGAATTGTGTGATTGTTTGATGCACATCACACTGTAAGTCATGTATGTTAGATTCTCATGAGTGTGTGTGCATGTGTGTGTGCCTGCCACAAAAGTCACGGAATGCTTTTGTAAGTTCACGTTTTGCTTGAAATAAACGTTGTGTGTTTGATAATGTTCGCGATATTTATTTTTTAAAATAAAGAATGAAATTTATTGCGCTGTTTCATTTATATCTAGTTTTTATCCTTGATCTTTGTTCATCCAGAGAGCGTATTATCGCGCTCGTCATAGCCGTGTTGTTTCAGGACCTGCCTCCGTGCGGGCAACGAGGGTTCGAATCCCGGCCCTGGATGGCGATTTTCTCTGTTGGGTATAGGGGAAATATTCCAAGCACAATGCCCCACTCTACCCAGGTGTCTGAAATGGGTACCGGTCTTGACCGGGGTAAAGCGTCATGGCATCCTGGTGTTAGTTATATGGCATTTGAAAATCCAATGTACAAGGTGATAAGTATCAGGCTTGAAATTGGAAATAAAGCATCCGTAGATGCCGTTCTTTGTTTGTTTACTTGTTTGCTTATAGTGCAGCAATTGAGCTTCCGATTTTAGGCCTACTTGTTCTTGTAGTCATTCCCCCCTATGAAATTGCTTTTCATTATTTCAAACGTGGCGGGTGTAAGAAAGAAAGAAGAAAGAAAGGAAAAACTTTATTTTCAATAGAGATAGTACAATATTAATCATTGGTTTTTAAATTAAATTCAAATTTAATTTAAATTTAAAAAGCCACAGAAAATGACATCACAGGTGCGACAGGAGATTCGGATATGATATAGATGATTGTAATGGAGTTCTGACTGCTATAAAACGAATTTACTCGGAGAACAATCTATAGTCTATAATAAGTATTTATATTTGTAGTCTATAATCTCTAACTCTAATAGGAGCCACGTCTCGTGAGTGCATTAAGAAGAAATCATTTTCGGTGGCTAACTTTTCGTATATTGCTCCAGCTATGCTGCAAATGTTGTGGACTCATGATCCAATATACGCGCACAGAAGTGTTTTAAACTATGTGTCACAGGGATTTGTTTTCTTAGTTACTTATACTTATTTACATTTTAAAAACGAAATTAATTACCACAAAGAAAGGATGTTAATGTGAGGGTATTTTAGCATCTTTTTTCCTCATTTTATTAAAACATTTTAAAAAGGCTAAGGTTTCGGAGAATGTCATAACTTTAAAGAACATCATTTTTTTATCTTCTTATTCTGGTCTCAAGTTGCTTTTGTAAGTTTTGTGTGGTAACTCTTCTCACTTTCTTACTCTCGTGAATACATTATGACAACACTATTTTGGGTAGTTAACTTTTTGTACGGTTCCACCTATGTTGAAAATGTTACGGCTAGCATTGTACAACAATCCTTTTCATATCTTTGACTCCGTTGAACTCTTTGCGCCTCCACTTTTAGCGTAAGTAAGAAATATCATAACAATTTTTTGTTTTGTTATAGCGAATATTATATTCTTTCCGTGCTCACCACTTGGCATACTAGATGATGCGTCCGTGTGAAAAATTGTCCCAAATCCCGACTGTCTACCTCATAGTTATAGACGCAAAATAAATCAAATCTGCCCATTCTACTTCATAATAACATCAGTCCCTCACGCTCGTATCACTAGTTCCTACGTTCTTATGCTCATGTTTCAATACGAGTACGCACTAACGAGAGGGTTTTCAGCAATGCGTCACATGAATTATGCTTTTCTTCGTCACCTGTATTTTAAATGCATTACTAAAATCCAACTACCAGAACAAAGAGGAACGAATTTTTTTCGTGCATTTCTCCGAATGTTTCAACAATTATCATGGGTATTACGATAACCATGTATGAATAGCAATTAAAGGTCTCTATATTAAGGTTTTTGAAAGCGACTTTTACTTTAATTTCAATTTAAATGCGCACAAACAAATACATTTTTCAATTAAGCGCTACGAGGATTGTGTTTTCTTAGTTACTTATATTTAAATGCACTGACAAAATCAGATTAGGCAAGGAAAGGAAGTCATATCTGTTGTGCTTCTCTGTCAATCATTTTTTGATTCAACATTTTACACGGGTTTTACGATACCAATGTGTTATTATCAGTTAAGGATGTTAATGTTAAGGGGTTTTAAAAACCAATGTATCAACATTTCATGTTATACTTTATTGGAAATAAAATGTTTTTCTTTTCTATTTTCTTTTCTGTCCGTCCGTCCGTCCCTCACACCCAGCAGCTGAAATGTGTGATGAGCGTAGATGTGATACAAATTTCATCAACTCCACAATTTTCAGCGTATTAATCTAACAGATTCGGAGTCGGAATGGATATCACGTGTATTGTTAGGAAATAGGAAAATGTGTCATGGGATTTGTCGAACATTATTGTACATCAGTATTCCATTAAGAGGGAATACTGGGAACTTTGAACTCTCAGAATTTTTAAGTTCCATGGTTTTAAAGCTTAGAAAGATGAACTTAGGTATCAGAGTCCTGGCTGCCGTTTGAAAAGTCAAAACAGTATTGGAATAATTTGAAATGACAGACTGAATTAGTTATCAGAGTCCCCGTTTCTACTCTCATGTGTGAAAGCAAAAAAAAAAAAACATAACAATCATTAGAAACATTTGCTAAATTTATATGACAGAGTTTCTGTAAAGGATGTTCTTTGTTCTTTGTTCGATAAAAACTAATGTGACGATCTATAAAAACAATATATTCTATTCCATTGAAGTATTCACATGCTGTACCTAATATTGGCTTAATATAGATAGACGGAGAAAGGGTATTAATCAATGATGAAAGTTATTCTTATTGCATAACTCCTGGATTATGAAGTTACACAACAATCAGGCTCACTTCATGGGATTTTTCATATTTGAAATTAATTCATGCGAGAATAATTTCATAGGCACTTTGCGATGCTTGAGTTATTATTATACATAGACGGTCATGGGTTTAATGGCTGTTCTAGAACATCATGCGAAATTTTTACCAAACTTTAGTCAGGCTATTAGAATGAGATGTCAAACTCCTACATTGAGCTGTAGAAAACAATGGTACGAATGCTAGATAATTTAGGGTATGATTGAACACTCGAGCGTATTATAGATACTAAGTAAAAAATTTCATGGCTCCTCATGATACTTATGCGACTTAGCACACAGTTTAAGATTCGATACCTACTCGAATAAAAATATAAAAAGGAGAGTCATTAACTCGAAAATGAGAATGTCCACTTGTCTAATTCATGGTTCTTTTATACCTGTAATTCAAGCGTCGCTGTGAACGTCAATATAAATCATTTCCTGAAAATTTTGTTAAACTTAATGTTTATTCATCAACATTTTGCACAATGAACCTTTTAATTGGCCGAACAAAAAAATAAACATTTCTTAATTAGATTTAAGACCTCAACTTTTCCGCATTGCACTTGTATCTAAACACTCCGATGGGAGGATCATCTGTCTAATCTCCGGTGCGGTACGTTTGTACATTGCAATTGCGAAGTCGACTGTCACGTAAGTTTGGTTGCTTGAAATTTAATTCTGCAACCGGGAAAATAGTTAATACAATAAAGATGTTCTATTCTTTTTTTTCATGCAACTTCATTGAAGAGTGCCGTATGTCAAAATAACGTTTTTCATTTTCATGCCCTCTGCCCTGGATTATTCAACCGTCATTATTTATCAAATTTAACTTGAGAATAGGCCTATGTTAACTTTTTATCAATTCATTTAAAGTACTTCAATTAGTCTTTTTTTTTCATTTTCTATAAGTCATTTGTATAACCACTGTTTGCCTGTGAGGTTATTTTATGATGCTAGGTGTACCTTGTGCTAGCTTTAATTTTTTTCATTTTAGTTTAATTATGATTCAAGTTGAACACAAAGACCATTTTGAGTGAGCATACAATGCTAATTTGAATTCACATTTTGTAGTAGGCCTACACATCAAATTTGCAAGTATTTAGTTAATTATTAAGTTTTATTTCCAGACTGAATCTGTTAAAGCTTAGCTCAGCATCATCAATCTTCATCTTGAAAAACATAGAAATTGTATAAAATTAATGATCTAGTCAATCATTTTCTTACTATTATATTTTATATTTAATAATCTAGGTTAGTTGTTAAAATTGTAAATCTAGGTGTTAAATTGATGATCTAGTAGTTATAAACTGCTCTTGGACATCAACCGTGAATGGACTTTGCATTGAAATTGAACTGTGCATGATTTGAATATTAAAATCTTGTATGTTTCAAATTGTAATAAAAATAATAAAAAAAATGTTGATACAGAATTTAATATTTTGCACTCATTCTATTTAAGGGGATCAACTTAACAATTTTACATATAGAATTAAGACATTAAGGAACATTTATAACAAACTGATGAAGCCAGATTTTTTATTTTCTTTATATAAGGAGTCATAAATTCATGATTTTTGGCTCCCTTTTAGACCTTCCCCCTTGGGAGGAAGGATTCAAGCATTTGTTGCCCCATAAGGTTTTAGGATGCAATAGCCTATTACCTACAGACCCTTTTTGGTTACTATGGAGTGTAATGTGCTCCTGGAAATTAAAAATTCGGTTTCAAAGAATCACTTGTGGAACGCATTTAAAAACGTTTTATATAAATGACATTCTGCTCGCTGATGCGTAATTTTTGAATTATTCAACTTTGAAGTTATCGGAATGTTGTTTGTTGAAGTGAAGAAACGGACACGTAAATATGTTGTAATACGATATTGAAGTAACGATGGGTGAGGTTAGGTAAGGTAATGTTAGGTTAATTAAATAAACCAAGCTAAAATGACATAAATCAACCTAAAATAGCTTAACATAACTTACCCAAACTGACGCTGTTCTTCTCCCGCTAAAAAGTGGTTGTGTCCCTCCTAAAATGTGGACATGACCCAAAAATGCGGCGACTAAGCAACCGGCTATATATTGTTATTCCTATCTGAACGTAATTATTGTTATATCTTGAAAATAACGCATCAGCAAGTAGAATGTCATTCATGTAAAACGTTTTTAAATGTATTCCTTTAGTGATTCTTTGGAACAGAATTTCTATTTTCTGTGAGCGCATTAAACTCCATAATGACCCCCTTTTTAAGCAAAGAAAAAATTCTATGCACCTGACCAAAATTGCTGGGTTGTCTTCCATAAGTATAGTGATATTACGGTCATTATTGAATTTAACACATCAGCAATTTTGGAATTTTGTTTCCATATTTATGTAATTGAAGACATTTTAAGAGATTTTACATGAATGACATTTTGCTTGCAAATTCTTACTGTTCAAGATATTAAGTTTGATGTTATAGGAACGTTGTAAATAAAATTGAACAAACAGACATGTAAATGAGCTGAAATATTGACGTAATGATAGGTTAGGTTAGACCAAATTAAGGTAAGTTAAATGAACTAACCTAAACTAACTTCAGTAAACCTAAAATAACTTAATTTAGCCATACCAAAACCAATGTTTTTCCCGCCAAGAAACTTTGAGTGTTCCTTATCCACTGGAATAGCCATATCAAAACAACTGTTAGTGCTATTCTTACCTGAACGTTATTTATACTATATCTGGAAAATTAAGCTTTTGCAAGCACATTATCAGTCATGTAAAACATCTTGAAATATCTCGAATTACCCAAGTGTACCATAAACAATGCGAAATCATTGGCATGCTAAATTCAATATTGACCCTTATTACTTCAGTTAGTATTAGTCCTTAATCTATTTCAAATTCTTTGACCTATATCTATTATAATGTTCATCATGTAATAGGTTCTTTTAAAAAGAATAGAAATTGTTGATAACTATTGTGTATTTCTTATAAAACTGTAAAAATAGATCCCCCTCAGGGGGATAAAAGAAGTGTATGTATGGAAATTAGTGCTTTCAAGAGCACTATATGAGGTCCTAAGCTGAAAGTTTGATAAGCCTTTATTTTGTTGAAATAGATTTGTTTTTTATTGTTATGGACCATTTTTTTCTGTTTCACTGCTGTCATATTTATTTTTGTCTTTAACTTAAATTTTGTTTCATATACTTCTTTCTCAACTTACTGTTTTTTTATGCATTTTGTGTATAGATTCTGCATTACCTCAAGTCCATACCAAATTAAGCTTCTCTTTGGAATGCCCTATTTTACCATTAAAAGGAGAATGTAACTGGCATCTAATCCAGGAATGGAAAAAACCCTGGGTTTTAAAAAAAAAACTGACTCACCTGGGTTTTTTTTGGGTTAAATTAGGGTTTTGGGTTTAGTGGGTTTTTTTGAGCTTTATTGGGTTTTTCGGGGCTTTATTGGGTTTTCCGTAATACCGGTTTTTGGTTTAACACATTCATTGCGGTACGACCCACCGGTGGGTCGTAGTTAGGTTTTTCCTGCTGCGAAACGACCCATCGATGGGTCGTTTCGAAAAATTCTAACAACCTTTCTAAAATAATGGTATTTAACAGGCCCAGTGAATGTTTGATATTTACAAATTTGCTAATCACTTTTGACTTTAAATTTGAGTTTAATATTGAACTTCAGTTTAACCCATCGCAAGTAACGTGTTAACAAAGTTATTCACACAGCTCCAGTTACCTCAATTTCAAATTTATATATATGTACACTAATTGAGTAAATATTGTTATTTGATTATTTTATTTCCAAGATTATGTTACATTATTATATGAATTATTACATTATGTGAACATTATATGAATTAAGTTTGTCCATCACTATTACCATTTACCAATTACTATTAAGCTTAAAACAATTAAAATTTAAATAACAATAATAAAACCCCCAGAAAAACCCACTATATAATAGGTTTTTTAGTGTGGGTTTTTTTGGGCTTTTTTGGGTGGTTTTTCTGTGTGCCAACCCTGATCTAATCTATAGAAAGAGACAAAATCAAATAATGTCTCTGGTATCTATAGCACTGTATTTGTTAAATAAGATCAACAGATTTGCTAATGCTGATAATCAATCACTGTCATAGCTCTTTCCTGAACCCTGTCTAAGTTCAACCCTGAAAGTTATTGCATCTCAATGAAAAAGGGTGTTATTTTCAAACAAAAACAGAAGTTTTTTAGTGCATGCAGGATCTATTTAACATAATAAATTAGATTTTACCTAAAGTGGACATCTATCTCTGTATTTTTTATTTCCAAATAGAGCCCAAATATTTCATTTAAATTTGTCATTTAGGCGTGTTTTTCCATAGTCTTTTGAAATTGATTGCAAAATGCATTGTCAAATTCCAAAAAAATTTTGGCTTAAGTCTCGCTGAGCGGCTTCGCCGCTCAGCGAGAATGAAATTATCGATTATAACTGGAATTTGATGCTGATTCCGAATATGCAATTTGTTTTGACCGCTCTCGATTTTTTCGATTTTTTTTTTATTTTTTTTTTTGGAAAGGCGGCTAGCAACAACTGAGGTGGTGCCCAAAGAATGCCATGTCCGTACAGGTTGGGTGGAACCCGGCCCTATCCGGTACTCAGGTCTTCAAGGCACGGTCTGACCATGTTGGGTCGAGAATGGCAGAGTTCGGATCATGAGGTGGTGCAGGCCAAAGTATGCCAAGTCCGACCAGGTTGGGTCGAGAATGACAGAGTTCGGATCATGAGGTGGTGCAAGCCAAAGTATGCCAAGTCCGACCAGGCTGGGTCGAGAATGGCAGAGTTCGGATCATGAGGTGGTGCAGGCCAAAAAAACATTAAAAATGTATCAAAATTTAAAATTCAAAAAAATCACAAAAAATCGAAAAAATCGAGAGCGGTCAAAGCAAATTGCAGATTCGGAATCAGCATCAAATTCCAGTTATAATCGATATTTTCATTCTCTCTGAGCGGCGAAGCCGCTCAGCAAGACTTGTTCCAAAATTTTCAATAAACTGTCAGTTTGAAAGTGTCCAGTTTCTGTTGTGAGAAAGGGTTATGGTTTATATTTAAATGTTTCTTCTTGATTGTGGACCTCCAAATGTAAACATTTACTTATGTAAGGTAATTTAGTTTTTAATGCTGCTATCATTTTTTCAATTGAAGATTCACCTAAGTTATTTTATATTTTCATTTTGCCTCATATGCCTCTTATAATATGGTTACACAGAATAAAGAATATTGAACTTTTTCTAGTTTTTGAAAATCTAAATTTTTAAATAATCTGAAAAGATTCTATGGCATTTGGAAATTCTTATACTAGTTTGGAAATTTTGGGGTATTAAAACTTAACAATTTAAAATTTCTCAAATTTAGGGGTTCCATTATTTAGAAATTGAGAGATTTAGCAAGTGTGTTCTTTAACTTGTTGACTACGTTTGCACGACTGCTGCGGTTGGTTATGTTGAGAGTAGCAGAATTGAAGCACTTCTTTACTGCTTGATTACGTTTCTGTCTTTCTGAAGAAGTTGCAAAATATAATAGCATGACCATATTTTGTCCTGTGCATTGAAATCTATTTTGTAAAAAGAATTAAAATGCTACACATTTATAAAAGTATAAAAATGAGCAAAATGTAGGACACAAAAATGGCAGTACGGAGTTAATTTCTTCAGTATTCTGAAATTTAGAAATTCAGGAATTTGAAATATCTAGGATTGAGTTAATCTAAGACCTAAAAAATTTGGTATAGAGATTTTCCTTGAAGAGATTTTGGTGTTAGAATTCAAGCTGTAAGAATTTTTATGGTTTTAGAGAACTTTAGTTTGAAAATTATAAATTAAAGTTATAACTTAGGGCATTCAGTTGTACATTTAATGTTTTTCAGAGTCTCCATTGAGCTGGACAATGTCTGCTGTGTACCTGAGAGCAAGATTCCCAGCAGCACATCAGCTGCAGCAGCTCCTGCTAGCTCCCCTGGCCACAGCGCGGCTGACACCAACAGTCGACACCATCAGCTCTGGGGTTGGTGCCTTAAACATCTCAAGACATGTCATACAAACGGCCTCAATTCACACCAGCTCCGCGAGTTACCTGAAAGAAATAGAGAGAAGAGTTGAAGGTAACTTGACCATTGTTGAAGGGAAGTATGTTGAGTCTACCCACAGTGGCAAGGTTGTCCTCAACACTCATGCTGAAGACAAAGTGTGTCCATTGTGTGCTTTAAATCTGAACTTGAAGCACACTGACGTGCTCATATTGAGTCAGTTCGTGAGACCAGATGGTCGTCTTTTGCCTCGGCGCATTACAGGTCTATGTTGCTCTCAGCAGTACAAGCTCACAAGGCTTGTTACCATGGCAAAAAAAGCTGGCTTGATGCCTAATCTGGCTCCTGCAAACAGTCATATGGATCCATCCAAACGACGGGGATCAAAAAAGTTGAATAGATTCTTCGATGAAGCAACCATACGGGATACCAGGCTCAAAAATGTGGCTTTATATCGTGAGATTAAATACACAAAGTGAGTCATGTATGTCAACCATGAGTTCTGCCTCCAGGGAAATTTGTTCGTTATTTATAACTTCTAAAGAAAAAAACTTGATATGTTAGGTAATACATTATGAAATTCATTAATATGGACATAACTTAATTGCAATATGCCCACGTCTATTTTGCCCCTTTTTGTTTAATAACATTGACCATTAAGTTAATTCTTTTGGTGATCGATACTTTCAAATTCTCTCCCCGTGACACATTTTAAGTGTTCATTCAACCCTGATAGCTACTGCTGAGTTTTACAATTTCTTGAGTGCTCTTGTTATTTGTGCACATTCATCTTATTTAACACATTGACTGCAATGGGTTAAACTGAAGTTCAGTTTTCAACTCAAGCTCAAAAGTTGTTAAAATTTGAAAAATACCAAACATTATCTAGGTCCATTAAATACCACTCGTTTAAAAAGATTGTTAAAACTTTCTCAAACAACCCATTGATGGGTCGTTTTGTAGCAGGAAAGACTCGAGCACGACCCACCGGTGAGTCGTATAGCAGTCAACGTATTAACAACTGTTATTGTTCACTGTTGAATTTACGATAATAGACTGATCAATCATCATGCAAATAATTTTTTTCTCACGTTTCCAAATTATCCAGAAACATCTAATTCTGGAAGTCTAGAGGTTACTTTATTTGTGTTTTACTTTAGTCTCATTGACTCAAGAGCAAGGAAGTAGAGAAGATTTTTTGTATGACTTACATCTGTACAAGCCAGAAGAAAGTAGTGATGATGTCTGCAGTACACTTTCAAGCTAGAATTTCAATAGGTTATTCCCTCAATGGACCTATGTGACAAATTAAACAATAATGAAACAAATTAGATGACATTGCCCATCCAAACAATTTTCAATAGAATTTGAAGCGTCTGCTTACCCTTAGAGAAGCGATCGTATTACCGAAGGTGAACTTTTTGTTTGTGATTACAATTGTCATGCCTATAATAAACTAAGTATTTGGTATTGTTGTACATCATAAATTGATGCATGATTTTCCTGTGTACTTGGTATTAAAAACTTTTTTGTACAAATGTTCAGTGAATTACAGTTTTCCAAGATTTCGAAATATTTTATTCTGGGGCCTTTCGTAATAACATTTCTTGATCTTGAGTACCTGTGAATTTTTTATCCCAAATATTCCTCTATGAAATAAAGCACAGCTTTCCAAGGTTTCCAAAAATTTTATTCTGTAGCCTTTTGTAATATTATTCTTGATCTTGAATACCTGCAAAAATTTTTATCTCAAATATTCCTCTATGAGATAAAGCAGTGATGTGAGTCTGGCTGTGCCAATTTTTTTTCCTCCGAAGGGAAGAAATATTTTCTTCTAATATGGCATTTAAGAAAAGTTTACTGATTGTGTCCTATAATGAAGACCGTCACAGCTTGAGTCCATTTCCGAATTTTTTTTTTTAAATTAAAAAAATAATTGCAAATATTGATTCTACAATAATTTATCTTGACACATGTATTGTTGAAGCCTCATATTGTTTGAAGTATGCAATTGAATTGTTATTGTTCTTCAAATACTTGATCTGTGTGAATTTTTTCTGTATGGATACTAATGAAACCTTGTCACTTAGATGCACAAAGTTGTGTGCGTATATTTGCAGCGGGTACTTTCTTGAAGTATTTCTAATGACGAGGTGTCATTTCAGGATTGATACACCAAAGTCAGTTGGATAGTTCACCAAATTTTCTATAAATCTAAAAATAGCTCTCCTCTCATGGGGATATAAGTAATATATCTATGAGAATTAGCACTATGGGGGAGATGTAAGGTCTGTAGCTGTAAAATAGTGGACTGCAGTACATATTTCAAAGTTTTCATTGTATTGAGACATTACAAGGCTGTTTCAGATGTTTCTGATAGAGGTTGATTCTGGAAAAAAAGGTGGACTGCAATATATATTGCAAAGTTATAATTGGTTCAAGTATCATTATCTTTTCTTAACTTAGAATAGTCTCATTTTCTTCTCTTAATAAGGTCAGCATGAGGCTTGGTTAGTCAGTTCAGTATTATTCATGTCATGAAAAAAAAAATGAGAATTTATGGCCTCAGGGGACTGCTGTGAGACACAGCAGTTAAGGGACACTGCACAGGCCCTGGGCACCCCAGTGCAAATGGCTTGTGTGCTTCTTGTGCTGCATTGTGGTCTTTGTATCTGTTGCATTGGTGTCTTTGTGTCTGTTGCATTGGTGTCTTTGTGTCTGTTGCATTGGTGTCTTTGTGTCTGTTGCATTGGTGTCTTTGTGTCTGTTGCATTGGTGTCTTTGTGTCTGTTGCATTGGTGTCTTTGTGTCTGTTGCATTGGTGTCTTTGTGTCTGTTGCATTGGTGTCTTTGTGTCTGTTGCGTTGGTGTCTTTGTGTCTGTTGCGTTGGTGTCTTTGTGTCTGTTGCATTGGTATCTTTGTGTCTGTTGCATTGGTATCTTTGTGTCTGTTGCATTGGTGTCTTTGTGTCTGTTGCATTGGTGTCTTTGTGTCTGTTGCATTGGTGTCTTTGTGTCTGTTGCATTGGTGTCTTTGTGTCTATTGCATTGGTGTCTTTGTGTCTGTTGCATTGGTGTCTTTGTGTCTGTTGCGTTGGTGTCTTTGTGTCTGTTGCATTGGTATCTTTGTGTCTGTTGCATTGGTATCTTTGTGTCTGTTGCATTAGTATCTTTGTGTCTGTTGCATTGGTGTCTTTGTGTCTGTTGCATTGGTGTCTTTGTGTCTGTTGCATTGGTGTCTTTGTGTCTGTTGCATTGGTGTCTTTGTGTCTGTTGCATTGGTGATCAGGTATTGTTGCATTAGTTGACAGACCAGGCGATCTCTTGATGGAATGTTCTTAAAATTGCATTAATGATGCTTGCTTGAACAAAAGTCATTGACTGGCTAATGCATCAAGCCTTAACTTAGAATAGCATTTACTGTGTTCGGTGTCATCAGTTAACTGTTTACAACACTTGAATGAAGCCAAATTAAGTTGGATTGAGCCTAGTTGGAGATTCCTCACCACACTTGATGTATCATTTTATGTTGGCGTATTAGCTCCATTTCTGGCCTCGAAATATTGCCATTGAAAATGTGACTTTCTTAAATTAATTTTCACTTGCCTGTTCCTTGGAAAACTGTGAAATATGATTTCTGAATTCCTACACTTGGCTGTTGATATTTTTGTGTGCGGAGTTGATCATCGAACCACATTAGGAAATATAATTAGCTTATCCTTCTATTTTGCTGTGAAAAAAACATCTTCATCTACCTCAGTGAAGTAAAAATTGTTTTTGTAGTAACATAAATGATACAGCAGCTATGAACTGTATCGAAGATCTGGGGATAAAGTTCCAACTGTTGATTAAAGTAACTATCATTTTTGTTCCTGATTTCTTTAATTTAAACAAGAAAATGCAAACAAATTTCCTAAAGCATACTGTTAGTTCTTGAATGCCTATAAAGCTCCCATAGCAAGCATCGTGACCATTCTGCAGCGTGGACATGGATCAAGTGGACAAGATAATTATCAGCTCCCTCTCTGCTATTGGCTGGTGAGTTCCTTTGTTATTGGCTGGTGAGGTCCCTGGCTGAGAGTTAGGTTGGACTGCTTTTTTGTTGACATGAAATGTTTTAAGTTCTGTTAAGGACCTTCTTTCTTGGTTTAATGCTGTCCTGTTTTGCAGTATCTACTACTTTCTTCTTCAACTTTTACCTTATTCCATAAACTTACTGTTTCTCTGCACATTGTGCATAGAATCTACCATCCCTCATACTAAATGGTGCCTTACTCTCTTTGGAACGCCTTTGTTGCAGTTAGGGAGGCTTAAACTAACATCTAATCTATTGGCTAATGAAAGATGGGTAGTTAGCAGGCTTGGTGTGGGTGTAGATTTGTAGGGAAATCACTAATTCTCTATGACCTGTTGTTCCAAGCTGTTAATGGCTGCATGTGGCAGTCCTGCAGTGTTACTATCCTTTGAAAGATTTTTGTTGCGGATAGTTTTTGTCATGGTTTCAAAATATATATTTTCCAGGCTGATTGTCTTGTGATGAGATGATCATAATGGTTTATACAGTGGCAGGAAATAGCATAATTCCCATTTCTGTTGTCTGTTGAGCTTGAAAAATCCACCATAAAAAATGAAAATGACTCAAAAACCCAGAAAAACATTTTTTTGGGGATGGTTTTTTTTTTTGAGCAAGTCGGCAGTTTTTGTTTCTTTTCCAATGCCATATTTGTACTGATCTTTCTCATTTCCATCTTTGTCTATTGATCCTTTCCAATGCATCTTTGTATATTGATCCTTTCCAATGCCACCTTTGTACTCGTCTTTCTCATTGCCACCTTTGTACTCGTCTTTCTCATTGCCACCTTTGTACTCGTCTTTCTCATTGCCACCTTTGTACTCGTCTTTCTCATTGCCACCTTTGTACTCGTCTTTCTCATTGCCACCTTTGTACTCGTCTTTCTCATTACCACCTTTGTACTCGTCTTTCTCATTGCCACCTTTGTACTCGTCGTTCCCAATGCCACCTTTGTACTCGTCTTTCTCATTGCCACCTTTGTACTCGTCTTTCTCATTGCCACCTTTGTACTCGTCTTTCTCATTGCCACCTTTGTACTCGTCTTTCTCATTGCCACCTTTGTACTTGTCGTTCCCAATGCCACCTTTGTATTGATTCTTTCCAATGCCACCTTTTTATTGATTCTTTCCAACGCCACCTTTGTATTGATTCTTTCCAATGCCACCTTTGTACTGATTCTCTCCAACGCCACCTTTGTACTGATCCTTTCCTATCCCACCTTTGGAATTATTCTCCGCCGATGTACTTACCTTTCTTGATGCTACCATTTTTGACTCCAGCTGCTACCTCTCACCTGCCTCAAAATTCCCGGCAGTGAGGTGGAGGATGAGGTGGAGTTGCTGTCGCAGTTCGGCATGCAGGAAGTGGTGGAGGGCGTGGTGCGGTGCCTGAAGACCATCGGTGCCGAGCAGCACGCCGCCCTCTCACACAAGCTCCCGCACAACATCGCCCAGAGGTTCCGGGCTGCTGCTGCTATTGCTGATGCTGTCAAGGTTGGGTGTGTTGTGTGTTCATACGTCTTTGTATCGGGTGAGAATTGTTTGCTTTATTGATGTGATTATACATTGTTGTTTAGTGTTAGTGACATGCTTTTGTGTTGGGTAGTGATTGTCTGCTTTATTCATGAGATTATACATTGTTGTGGAGTGTATTGATGATGTACCTTGTGTTGGGTATTGATGATATGCTCTTGTGTGAGGTATGAATAGGCTGTTTTAGCCTTTGTGTGAGGTATAAATTGTTTGCTTTAGCCTTTGTGTGGGGATTAAATTGTTTGCTTTTGCCTTTGTGGGGGGTTTAAATTGTTTACTTTTGCCTTTGTAGGGGGCTTAAATTGTTTGCTTTAGCCTTTGTGTGGGGTTTAAATTTTTGGCTTTTGCCTTTGTGGGGGCTTAAATTGCTTGCTTTATTGATGAAAAAACAAGCTGTTGTGTAGTGTAGTGATGATATACATTCACCTGGTTGTGTTAAGTAAGCTCTTTGTCTACATTATTGATGAAGATATACTTTGTGCACTGTAAATTGTCTATTTTAGCAGTGATTTTATACCTTGGTGTACTGTGTAAATTATCTATTTTATCAATGATATACCATTTTATGAAGTGTAAATTGTCTACCGTGCTGACGATATTGTACTTTGTTGTACTGTGATGAAAAATGTTGTTTACTTCATTGCTGGTTTTTCATTGTGTTGTGCAAAAAAAAAGAACTGTTGTCGATTTCATTGATGTCATGTGTCCCAAAAATGTTGCCATCCTGCGTCTCTTTGAATATCTTTGTTGTGGTTGTGGAGGTTGAAACTAAACATCAATTATATTCAAAATTAGATTATGCAACGAAGGAAACTCATTTATGTTGTACTTTTCTGTCAATCTTTTTTGTTTCAACATTTTGCAAAGGTATTACGATACCAATGTGTTATTATCAGTTGAGGATGTTAATGTTAAGGTGTTTTAAAAACCAATGTATCAACATTTCATGTTTTTACTTTATTTGAAATAAACTGTTTTCTTTTTCAAATAAGACATTAATTATTAATAATATATAAGACATTAATTATATTGATGTTCCTCTTCACCACTACAAGGGGACGTACTTGCCAAGTTTCAATTATTATTTCACTTACATGAACTTGAACCTAACTTATCTAACTTTAGAATCAAATCTAGCCAGAATATATCGTCTGTGTTTTAATGGTGAACAAATTGTGAACTCATGGATAGAGTGGTAGTCCTTACTCTGAGAAATTATGGCACAGCAGGCATCTCAAGTACTAGATAATGAGGTAAATAATAATAGTATTCAGGCATAATTTTGCTTCCTTGTTTACCAGGCCTGGTCGCCTCAAGGGGACACAACTATTGTATCTGTGGGAATTAGCGCTCCCAGGAAGACAATGTGAGGGCCTGAGCTGCGAGTTAGGTAGGCCTTCTTTTCATGGAAATAAAATGTTTTTTGTTATGTTAAGGACCATCTTTTTTTCGGTTTACTGCTGTCCTGTTTTTCAGCTTCTACCACTTTCTTCATTCAACTTTTATATCGTCTTTCATGAACTTCTTTCACAACTTACTGTTTATATGCGCCTTCTGCATAGATTCCCCATTCTCTTATTTCCATACTGAATGGTGCCTTCCTCCTTCTCTTCAATACGCTTTATTTTGTAGCGGTTAGGGAAGCTTAAACTAACTTACAATCCTAATCTCTTACCAGGCGTGGTAAGAAAGTTTTGGCAGGCACAGCAGACACCCTAAGGTCTAGACGAAGAAATGCATAATAATCTTACCTAATACCCTTAGTGTGTTTATATATTTGTTTGGTGTCCGCTTCTACCGTCTCTGTGACGCTCATAAGGATACTTAATGACCGTGTCTGTGATACGAGTTTCATCAGTGCACAAATACAAGGATATTTTAATCGTGGGTACTATTAGGATGGATATATTTGTGTGTCATCCACATCTGAATATGCTGGAAAATAATCTCGAATCCCGTCATTTTTGGCGGGCCGTGTGCACTAGTAACAAGAATAATTCAGCGTCCTTATGCACCAGGCACTGGGTTACACTGGCGACCTAGGCTACCAGTCGCTGCTGTACCCCAACGAGGTGGACGTCCGGCGCCTCTTCTCCTTCCTGCTCGAGCGGCTCCCCAAGGAGGACACCAGCGTGCTCAGGGAGGATCTCTGTGAGTCTTCCTTTGGCTACCTCTTGTGTTGTATATTTTTTTGATCTGGTGCACCAACACCCATGCCTTTATCTGTTTACAGAAGATCTTTGTGAGTCTTAGTTGGATTACTTCAGTGTGTTGTACGTTTTTTTGATGGAGTGCGGTCAATTCTTGTGTTTGGAGAAGGTCTTTGTGAGTCTTAGTTGGACTACTTCAGTGTGTTGCACGTGTTTTTGATGTGTTGCAGCCACAACACCCATGCCTTCGTGGGTTTGGAGACGATCCTTTTGTGTGTTCCTTTGACTTCTTCCCTAAGTTGTATGTGTTCATGTTGTGGTGCAGTCATCACTCGTATGTCTTTGTGGTTACCCTGTGTTACTTATGTCGTACGTATCTGCTGCACACAAAGTTTCTACGTGTGTTTCAGTCCCCTCAGGGGGATGCAACTATTGTATCTGTGGGGATTAGCACTCCCAGGGGGGAAATGTGAGGTCCCGTGCTGGCAGTTAGATAGGTGTTCTTTTTTGTTGAAATAAAAAGTTTTTTTTTATTCCGTGAAGGATCATTTATATCGGTTCACTGCTGTCCTTTTTTTCACCACCTACCACTTCCTTATTTAACTTTTATCTATATTTTTCAATTTACTGTTCTATGCACCTTGTGCATAGATTCGTCGTTCCCTAATTGCCATACTGAATGTTGCCTTCTTTCTTCCTCTCTTTGGAACGCTTTTGTTGCGGTTTGGGAGCCTCAAACTAACATCTGATCTAATCTGTGTGTTTGAATGGCAGTCAGTTTGGGTCCGAAGTTATTTGTATAAGTGGAGCACAAAGACTACACAACAATGCTGTCTCGTTAAACTTTATATCGTTATTGTTCCTGCGCAGCGCCTACTGGAGTTCTGCTTGCGAGAGCGCGGCAGCAGCTGCAGCACACCCTCTCTCGACCATGGCTGCCGCCACACTGCCGTCGTGCGCTGCTGAAAAGGCGGAACAACGCTCCAGATCAGGTGTGTAATTCTTTTGATCAGGTATCTATAATTTTCTAGATTAGACATCTATGATTCTCTAGATTAGATATCTATAATTCTCTAGATCCAGGTTTGCATAATTTTCTAGATTAGATATATATATCTATAATTTTCTAGATCAGGTATGCATAATTCTCTAGATTAGATATCTATAATTCTCTAGATTAGATATCTATAATTCTCTAGATTAGATATCTATAATTCTCTAGATTAGATATCTATAATTCTCTAGATTAGATATCTATAATTCTCTAGATTAGATATCTATAATTCTCTAGATTAGATATCTATAATTCCCTAGATTAGATATCTATAATTCTCTAGATCCAGGTATGCATAATTTTCTAGATTAGATATCTATAATTTTCTAGATCAGGTATGCATAATTCTCTAGATTAGATATCTATAATTCCCTAGATTAGATATCTATAATTCTCTAGATCCAGGTATGCATAATTTTCTAGATTAGATATCTATAATTTTCTAGATCAGGTATGCATAATTCTCTAGATTAGATATCTATAACTCTCTAGATTAGATATCTATAATTCTCTAGATTAGATATCTATAATTCTCTAGATCCAGGTATGCATAATTTTCTAGATTAGATATCTATAATTCTCTAGATCAGGAATCCATAATTCTCTAGATTAGATATCTATAACTCTCTAGATTAGATATCTATAATTCTCTAGATAGATATCTATAATTCTCTAGATCAGGTATTCCATAAATAAATATATACCTTAACTTTTACAGGTTGCCTGGCTAAAACATGTCGATACTGGCTCTCCATTGCTTTGAATGTTTGTACCCTTCTCCAGCCCAAGCCAAATGTTATGTAGAAATAATAGAGGGCCAAAATAAGCTGTAAGTTAAAAATTTTATATATATATATATAGACATCGAAATTTTTTTAAATGACTGCTGTTAGTGACGGTAACGGTTTTGTAGAACTTATGTCGACATATTTTACTGAAGAAATCACGAAATAATTCTCCAGGATTCATGGTGATTTTATTCTTAACCATGTAGTGTTGCGATGTCATATTGACCACTGACCAAACCACAATTGACCAATAATGTCTACATTGGCGTTACAGTAATGTCTACATTGGTGTTACAGTAACGTCTACATTGGTGTTACAGTAATGTCTACACTGGTGTTACAGTAATGTCTACACTGGTGTTACAGTAATGTCTACATTGGTGTTACAGTAATGTCTACATTGGTGTTACAGTAATGTCTACATTGGTGTTACAGTAATGTCTACATTGGTGTTACAGTAATGTCTACACTGGTGTTACAGTAATGTCTACACTGGTGTTACAGTAATGTCTACATTGGTTTTACAGTAATGTCTACACTGGTGTTACAGTAATGTCTACATTGGTGTTACAGTAATGTCTACATTGGTGTTACAGTAATGTCTACATTGGTGTTACAGTTATGTACACAATGGTGTTACAGTAATTTCAACATTGGTGTTACAGTAATGTCTACATTGGTGTTACAGTAATGTCTACATTGGTGTTACAGTAATGTCTACATTGGTGTTACAGTAATGTCTACATTGGTGTTACAGTAATGTCTACTCTGGTGTTACAGTAATGTCTACATTGGTGTTACAGTAATGTCTACACTGGTGTTACAGTAATGTCTACATTGGTGTTACAGTAATGTCTACACTGGTGTTACAGTAATGTCTACACTGGTGTTACAGTAATGTCTACATTGGTGTTACAGTAATGTCTACATTGGTGTTACAGTAATGTCTACACTGGTGTTACGGTAATGTCTACATTGGTGTTACAGTAATGTCTACATTGGTGTAACAGTAATGTCTACATTGGTGTTACAGTAATGTCTACATTGGTGTTACAGTAATGTCTACACTGGTGTTACAGTAATGTCTACGTTGGCGTTACAATAATGTCTACGTTGGCGTTACAATAATGTCTACATT
This sequence comes from Morinoia aosen, assembly GCA_030386875.1. Taxonomy (NCBI): domain Eukaryota; kingdom Metazoa; phylum Arthropoda; class Malacostraca; order Amphipoda; family Talitridae; genus Morinoia; species Morinoia aosen. The sequence continues at coordinate 15,186,669 of CM059562.1, forward strand.
GGTGTTACAGTAATGTCTACACTGGTGTTACAGTAATGTCTACACTGGTGTTACAGTAATGTCTACACTGGTGTTACAGTAATGTCTACGTTGGCGTTACAATAATGTCTACGTTGGCGTTACAATAATGTCTACATTGGTGTTACAGTAATGTCTACACTGGTGTTACAGTAATGTCTACACTGGTGTTACAGTAATGTCTACATTGGTGTTACAGTAATGTCTACACTGGTGTTACAGTAATGTCTACATTGGTGTTACAGTAATGTCTACATTGGCGTTACAATAATGTCTACGTTGGCGTTACAATAATGTCTACGTCGGCGTTACAATAATGTCCATGTAAGCATTACAAAAATTCTTACAATAACATAATGAGGTGGCGCATTTTCATCTAAATTGCGCCATCTTTGCGTCACAGCTGGCTTCGTAAAGTAATTAAAGTGAACTTCTACGAGCTGTATAGCTACGAGGATGTAAATTGGTGTGAAATTTGTTCTCTGGTATCGTATTTTGAAAATTTCTTACTTTTTCTTAACCATAAGTAACCTCTTTTACACGCGATCGGAACAGGATGCTGATATTATGCAAGAAATCATTTCATTAAAGCCTAAATATACATGTGTGCCCTTCTACAAAAAATCCTTTGTTTCTTGTCATTCACGAAATAAACCTGTTTGCCTTCAGCCAAGAGATCCTTTATTCTTGTTGTAGACGAAAAGGAAAACCTGCTTGCCATAACCAAGATCCTACTTTTATTTCTGTTATCAACTTGAAAGCTTGTTGATTTTTTGGAAATTGGGCCCCTCAGGGGGATACAATTATTGTATCTATGGGAACTAGCGCTCCCAGGGGGACAATGTGAGGGCCCGAGCTAAAGGTTAGGTAGGCTTTCTTTTGTTAAAATAGAATAGGTTTTGTTGTGTTACGGACCATCTTTTTTTCGGTTCACTGCTATCCTGTTTTTCACCGCCTACCACTTTCTTCTTCAACTTTTTCTTGTTTCATGAACTTCTTTCTTAGCTTTCTGTTTCTGTGCCCTTTCTGCATAGATTCCACGTTCCCTTAACTCCATACTAAATGGTGCCTTCTTCCTTCCTCTCTTTACATCTCATTGTTGAGGATAGGGAGGCTTAAACTAACTAATAAACTAATAAACTTTTGGAAATTGGATGTCTGTTATTTATGTCGCTAACTTAGTCTTTGTTTGAGTTTTTGAGCACCTTTGTTTGAGCACCTTAAGGTTATCTCTTTTCATTTAAAACTATTGTTACATTTCAGAACCGTTTATTGATGTCTGCCCTCAGGCAGGGAGCGTGCTGCTGCCATTGGGAGACACGCTCCACCTGCAGCCCTACACAGCCAGTGTTGAGCTTCCTCTGGGACACCCGTGCCTGGGGGACAAGGCAGTGCAGGTACTGTTGCTGCATTGGCCTATCTTATTTAGTAATCATCTCACACCTGTAGTCTGTGTTCATCTTGTGATCATCTCACACCTGTAGTCTGTGTTCATCTTGTGATCATCTCACACCTGTAGTCTGTGTTCAATTTGTGATCGTCTCACACCTCTAGTCTGTGTACACCTTGTGATCATCTCACACCTCTAGTCTGTGTTCACCTTGTGATCATATCACCCCTCTAGTCTGTGTTCACCTTGTGATCATCTCACCCCTCTAGTCTGTGTTCCCCATGTGATCATCTCACCCCTCTAGTCTGTGTTCCCCATGTGATCATCTCACACCTCTAGTCTGTGTTCACCATGTGATCATCTCATACCTCTAGTCTGTGTTCCCCATGTGATCATCTCACACCTCTAGTCTGTGTTCACCTTGTGATCATCTCTCACCTCTAGTCTGTGTTCACCATGTGATCATCTCACACCTCTAGTCTGTGTTCGCCATAGACTGTTTGGTAAAGTTTTTCTTTCTTTCCATGGTGACTGTAAACCCCTCGTCTATATTGCTTGTCTATGGCCTCCATACCCCAAGCTAAACACAAGGCTTTTTCACGTCAAATCAACCTATTAGTTTTTGAATTTTTTCAAGACTTGCCACTTTTTATTTTTGTTTTTTATATGCTTCATTACCTTAATGTTGTAACTCTTTGATTAAAACTATTGTTACATTTTGGAATCATTTATTAAATTTTTCCCCTCTTTGGGGACACAACTTTTGCATCTATGGGTATTAGCACTCACAGGAGGAAAATGCGAGGTTTCGAGCTGCGAGTTAGGTAGCCCTTTTTATGTAAAAAAAATATATTATTTGTTTTGTTATGAACCATTTTTCTTTGTTTCACTGTTGTTATGGTTTTCATTGAACTTTTCATTCAACTTTTATTGTTTCGTAAACTTCTTTCTCGACTTGCTGTCTCTAAGTACCTTGTGCATAGATTCCGTGTTCCCTTAACTCCAAACTAAATGGTGCCTTCATCCTACCTCTCTTTGAAACACCTTTGTTGCGAATAGGAAGGCTTAAACTAACATCTTATTTAACTTAAATCGGAGGTGCGTGGTAAGGATTTTTGTTCCTTCGTACTTCAAAAATAGGTTTGGTTTATGGAGATGTCTACAGCACATTTTTTTCGTTGGTTTTGGGTGTCAACGAAATATTTTCACTGGTGTTACGAGCAAATATTTTGGTGTGCAGAGGAGTCCTGTGAAGTTTTTATCTGAATATTTTTTAGAATAAATTTGTTTCTCGGAAATTTTCACAATTATGTACCTCAAAACGATGCCTTCAGGTTACTTTAAGACTTTCGAGCAACTCGAGAATGCTTAAATAATTATATTTAGGAATAAATTTAATTTGGCGTTTGTAGTATTTGGCCCTTGGTCCTCCAACTAGTAAATGTTAGTAATTGTTATTTAATCGGCCAGGGGCGGTTCTGGGTATCAAGAAGTAGATATTAGTAAATTTCAAATAAATACTAGGAAACTTTTAGTGAATTCTAGTAAATTTCAAGGAAATACTTGTAAATTTCAAGAAAAAGCTGGCAAATTTTAATATATATTACTCAAATTCCAGCAAATACAGAACGAATGTAAGTAATTTGCATTCTCAATACTCAAAAATCCTAAATGAGTACCAGAAAATGTAGAGTCAATACATTATCGTGCGTCACCAGTCAGGGTCGGCGCAGTGCATCAAGAAGTTAATGAAGAGCAGCCCCGGAGACCCTCAAGGCGCCACGCTGCTGTGCTGCGTGCTGGCCAGCCACGGGCGCCAGCTGCAGGGCGAGGTCGTCGCGCCCAGGCGACCTGACGCCGAGGGCGCCGCTCTGGAGCCCCTCCTCCAGGTGCGTTGATTGTATCATTTGTTGGTGTTATGTTTAGGTCTTATTTGGCCTTTAGGTGCTTTGGTCTCATAATTTCTTACTTCTCATCCAGGTGTGTTGGTTGTATCATTTCTTGGTGTTATGTTTTGGTCTTATTTGGCCTTTAGGTGCTTTTTTTGCGCTTGGGTTGTATGACGCTTCATGTTTTATTTTGCCCTCAGATTCATCAGCTTCATGTTTGTTAGTGTCATTGAGAGGTTTTATTTTTCTGCCAGGTGCTCCGCTTTCATAATTTCTTAGTGTTTAGTTTTATTTCTCCTCCAGGTGTGTTGGCTTCATGTTTATTAGTATTATGTTGAGGTTTTGTATGCCCTTTAGCAGGTGTTTTGTTTCATGATAACTTAGTGTTATGTTCAAGTCTCATTTGTCCTCTAGGGGCTTCGTGTTTTTTTTTGCGCTAGAGTGTGCTGGCTTCATGTTTTATTTTGTCCTCAGGTCCGTCAGCTCCATGTTTGTTAGTGTTATGCTTAGGTTTTATTTAACCTCTAGGGCCTTTGTGTTTTTTTTGCGCTCAGGTGCGTCGGCTTCATAATTTCTTGGTGTTATGGTCTTTGTTGTGGTAAGTCGGCTAGAAATAATTTACAGTTAATTTATTGACAAGTTCTTAGTGTTATGTTGAGGTTTTATTTGCCCCTTCTGCAGGTGCGTCGGCTCCATGATTTCTCAGTATTATGTTGAGGTGTTATTTGTTTTTCATACGCGTCAGCTTCACGTTCAATTAGTATGAGGTGAGGTTTTATTAGGCCTCCAGGTGCGTCAGTTTCATGCCTGAAAAATGAATCTTGAGTAAAGGAAATGGTCATAAAATGATCGGGTACGTCGATTGGTTTCTGACGTTCATGGCTATTAGTGTCGCCAAACTTTGAATCCATTTTCTGAAGTTTCTAAAAATCAGCACTTGGTACCATATGGTCATATATGATTTCAAGGGCCTCATGATTGTAGACGCCTCTTGTACACGAAAGCCATGCAACTCTCATGAGATTCACAATTTTCATGATGGAAATAAAACTAAATAAGTAATTATAAAAAAAATCATTAAATAAATAAAATTTAAAGAAAAAATATACATTATTTAATAAAATGACACTCTTGCCGTTTCGACAGGTGCCGTCACCATCGACAGACAGCCTGGTGACGCCTCTGTCTCCCCTGTCTCCCATGGCAAACCTGTCCCTTGATGAGCCGCTCCCCCAGCAGCAGCAACAACAAAGTGTCGCTGAGCTGCGGGCTCGAGTGGCCGAGTTAGAAGAGGCAGAGAGACAACGGCTTCAGCTCATTGAACGCGCTGCTCTCGACAACGAAGAGGTGCTGTTTGTGTGCGTGGAGTGGTGTTGTTTGTGTGAGAGGTAGTAGCGTATATGTTGAGGTGGTACCGTTTGTTTATGTGTGTAATGGTACCATTTGTGTGTAATGGTACCATTTGTGTGTAATGGTGCCATGTGTGTGTAATGGTGCCATGTGTGTGTAATGGTACCATACGTGTGTAATGGTACCATATGTGTGAGATGGTGCCGTTTTTGTGAAGTGGTACGGTTTTTGTGAAGTGGTACTGTTTGTGTGAGAAAGTACTGTTTGTTTGGAGAGGTACTGCTTTTGTTTAAAGAGGTTCCGGTGTGTGCGTGAAGGTGTACCGTGTGTGCGTGAAGTGATACCGTGTGTGCGTGAAGGGGTACCGTGTGTGCGTGAAGGTGTACCGTGTGTGCGTGAAGTGATACCGTGTGCCCGTGAAGTGATACCGTGTGTGCATAAAGGGTACCGTGTGTGCGTGAAGGCGTACCATGTGTGCGTGAAGTTATCCGTGTGTGCGTGAAGTGATACCGTGTTGTGTGTGTGAAGTGATACCGTGTGTGCGTGAAGGGGTACCGTGTGTGCGTGAAGAGTACCGTGTGTGCGTGAAGTGATACCGTCTATCAGGTATGACGGGTTAATGAGAGAACACCCCATACCCTTCACAATATTGGGGAATAAAACCATGATATTTCATGGTCTTAAGTTTTGTCATGTTTTCTATAATAAATATATTTTGTAGATTGGTAACTTTTACTCGACAGGGTAACCCACTGTGCTTGTTTCTCTTTTACTTGAGTTTGTAGGGAATTTTCGTAAAATCCTTGTGCGTTCCGGTACATTCGCGTTCATGAACAATTCATCTACTAGTTTGAATTTCATGCTTGTATTCCAGAGTAACTGTAAGAGCACTTTAGAACACTGTTAATAATGCCAAGACAGTGACGAAGATGTACGATATCTTGTTGAAGTTTCCTCACAATTCTGTTTTATTCAAGCAAAATCTGTATTTATTCTGATAATTCAGTGAATAAATTTTATTGAGGCGTATGAAGAAGTACGAGAAAAAGTAAACTTAGAAGTATAATCTAACTTTATACAGATCATCCTATTCACGCTCCGGTGCAGCTGGCAAAAGAATTGATGGCGGTGCTGGAAAAAGGGCCAGAGGTCCGTAAGTCATAGAAGTTATAATTTCAGTAATCTGAGTTTATTCAGGTCATCCTATTCACACTCCAGTGCAGCTGGCAAAAGAACTGATGCGCCGGTGGGGATGCGCAAGTCGCTGTGGTCAGAGTTCCAATTATCTCAGTTAATTCAGATCATCCTATTCACGCTCCGGTGCAGCTGGCGAAAGAACTGATGGCGGTGCGGGAAAGCGAGCGAGAAGTACGGGAGTCACTGGAGTCAGCAGAGACGTCGCTGTCGCTGCTGTCGAGCTACGAGGAGAGCAGAACCAAACTGGAGGGGGTGATCACGTCAGCCCCCGCCAGGGCTGCTCGTCTCACGGAGCAGTTCGAGGCGCACTGTACTCCTATCAGGCAGCAGATACAGCGTGTCAAGAGCCTCATGACTTATACACTGGTGAGTGCATCTCAAGGTGGTGGTGTGCTGTGGGGGGTGATTTATTTGGTGGTGTGCTGTGGGGGTATGAATTATTTTGTGGTGTGCTTTGGGGTAGCAGCAATTAGTATCATTTACATATTTCTTGGTGTGCTGTGGTAGACAGATGATGTTCTGTGCAAATTATAAGTAGTTAGTGGTGCTGTTCCATAACCAATAGATCTTGTTCCAGAAACTTACTTCTTGACATTTTGTATCTATGTGTGCACAGAACCTCATGTGGGGACACACTTTGCTCGTAGGATTCCCGTCTCCTTAACTCCATTCTAAATGGTGCCCTCCTCCTTCCTCTTTTTGGATCGCATTCGTTGCTGCGGGTGGGGAGGCTAAAACTAACGATTAGTCTAATCTAATCTGCCTTCCTTTCTTTGGAACATCTTTGTTGTGGTTAGGGAGGCTTGAACTAACACAAAAAATAATCTGTCACACTTATCTTGAAGTGCTCCTAACCTGTTACCAATTAACAAGTACTTGCAAATCATGGAAAATCTTTTCTAGATCGTACACTGCTCATGTCTTAGTCATGTACAATGGCATAGGCGATGAATTTCATATTTTACTATTACCCGCGTTTGCATTCAAGTATCGCTCGTACGTCTGAAGCAGTGGTGCAGTGCATCAAATGTAATTTTTTAATGAAAACCAAAGGTTTTGCTTGGCTTATTTTCTCTGAGCAAGTCCGCATCCTTAGATACAGAGCAGTAATCGTTGCCTAGCTGTAAGCAGCGCTCGCTCTTTGTGTGGAGGGCTCAAAGCTCAGTGTTTCTTCCCGTTGGCAAAAGGAAGAAGTTGGCCACAATTTCCCAGGTGTATGAATTGGATGCTGGCTCGAGTAACCGTCTCCACTTCCAAATCTAGTGTTAGGCATTCGAGAAACTAATTTACGAAGTGCCATCAAATTGATGGAATAAAACATCCATTTACTTACGTATCGAAATTACTGTTAACTAGATCCGCTTCTTCAACAGGAGGAACAGGAGGCACTGACAAGTGAAATAGAGCGGCTTCGGAACGAACGCCAAGCTTTCCTTCAGGAGATCCCGACCATCGAGACACAGGCAGATGCCCTTGCTCTCAAGCTACAGGCCAGAGGACAAGCAGTTAGCAGGTCAGTTAGACAACTTATTTATTAAAGCAATTTTAACGTCAGGGCTCTGGGAAGTATCAGGTCTGGCGGTTAACGTACAGTACTATTCCGAGTGGCTGGAAGTCAGCAGACTGTTAGCAGTTCAGTAGTGAAATTAGTGTCACGGCTCTGGGAAATATCAGGGCTGTTGGATGACGTATCATACCGAGTGGCTGGAAGGCTTGTGAGCAAAATATCAGCTATTCGATGCAGGCGAGCCTCGAGTTGTTCACCTTATGGAAACTTCAGCTGAAACAGATAAAATTTAATCCTTGTTAATCATAATTTGAATGAAGAGTCGTAAGTTTAAATAACTGGGACTAGTTTGAGTATTACACTAGTATGTTCGCATAAGATAATAAACGACTCGAGGATCGACTGTCGATGCGCCGCACAGCCGCAATTCAGGATCTGTGTGTTGAGGGAAAATTTGAAGCTGCAGCCGCAATAAAACATTAATTATTACGCTGTGATGTTCAGAGTTCCCTGATTTGTTTTGCACTCCTCTCTACAATGAGTGTATGTGAATTGCATCTCCTTGAGGAGATACTACTATCTTATCTATGAAAGTAAGTGCTCACACGAGGAAGATGCGAGGTCTTATTTTAAACAACAGGTTTTTGTTTGTTATGGACCATCATATCCGGTTCACTGCTCTCCTGTTTTTCAGCGCCTAATAGTTTCTTCTACTTTTACCTTGTTTTATTAACTTCCTAACATGCTCTTTCTATGAGAAGGGAATTTCGTGTAAGAACACCTTGTTCATAGATTCCTGATTCTTTTAACTCTGCACTAAATGGTGTCTACCTTCTTCTTCTCATTGGAACACCTTTGCTGTGGTAGAGAGAGGCTTGAAATAATCTAATAATAATTATTGTACTCACACTTGGGGATTATCGCAATCCCGATTGCATTGAAATTAAATGCCGTTCACAGTGCTCCAATAATACAGTAAATTGTATTTATGCGTGTTTTAGTCAGTAGGGATTGAAACGTATTTTCGAATATCCAGAGAACTTTATCTATTTAGAGTAAATTTAATACAATTTTTTTCTAAATGTAAAGGTTACCCGATACTGTTCCATTACTGAAGACGCACCAGAATGCCTGACTGTAGGTAACCACGTTTGATTTAGAAAAAAATTTGGTCTTGCTAATTACTGAGTGCAGAATTATTGACGGGTGTCTGTTTGTCCCGTCCTAGGATAAGCTGATGGATTACTTAGTGCAGAAAATTATAGTCGTGTCAAAATGCTTCTGTACATTGAGGAGCTTTTGAAACGCCATGTCTGTTTGTATTGCTTCTGCTACAAATAGTTGAATAATTTTTTATTCTGCCTCTGTAAGATTGGATCTTACGTTAAAATTCTTTTTTAAATATTTTCTTTTTCCACTGGGTGAAAAAGCTCTAATAGTCGTAGATGAGTAGAAATAGAAACACAAATGTATCGTGAAGTATAAGCGATACCTAATTTTATCATTAGTTCATTGAAAATTACTAATGTAATATCATTATTTAAAACTCTTTAGTGCTCAAATTATTTTTGAATGTTGAGCCAAAATTCTTCCTTGATATTTTTATTCCTAGATCGTTGCGTTATCAAAAATTATTCTTAGGTATTGTGGTTGAAAGCCTTTACCATCCGAGGTATCTTTATCATTCGTGATCCACTGCGCTTACGCGAGGTTTCGTTTCTGGGTGGAGCAGTACTCATTCAGCCATGCAATAAGTACATTGGAATATATTTGGTTTATGGTCATCTTTCGCAGTTTTATGGTAGTTGAATCATTAATTTTTCGTTCATTTGGTGAGGAACTCGCCAGTGGAATGAATTTTTTTGCAACAATATGTTGAAACAAACGTTTCTTAATGTTAAAGACCACTTTTTTTCGGCCTAGCGTTGTCCTGTTTTTCAGCACCTACTATATTTTCTTCAACGTTTATCTTTTTTTGTAAACTTCTTTCTCAACTTACTGTTTCTATGCCCCTTCTGATAGATTCCGCGTTTCCTTATCTCCATACTGAATGATGCCTTCCTTTCTCGGAACGTTTTTAAGAAACTAGGGAGGCTTAAACTAAGGTCTAATCTAATCTTTCGCATCGATGTGCCTTGCTAAGGTCCGTGTACACGAAACAAATCCTGGAGATAACAGCGAAGGTACACAAGCAGCGCCAAGTGACGGAGGAAGTGCTTAGTAACGTCAAGAAGCTGCAGAAGGAGATCAACTCGCTGGCTGGGAAAATAGACAGGAGCTTCGCAGTCGTCGAAGAACTTTCTTATCAGGTGAGAGATCTCCTGTCTTTTTTTCTCAATTCTGTCAGCTTGGTGACTGATTTTGTTTTCAAGGCTCAATAATTGAAGACGATTTAAAAGGTCAGTAAGGCTGTCCGAACTTCACACTCTTTGCTTGTGGAATGTTTCTCTCTCCAGGTGTAGAAAGGACAAAAGAGATATAGTTCAGCTTCTTCACATGAGTAAATTTTTTATCTTATACTAAGAATAGATAAGAGTTCAGACAGCGTAAAAACTCACACTTTAAGAGTCTTATAGTCGCAGTTTTTATGAGAGAAAATTGCTAGAATTCAATGGTGGCCTCTCGAGGCGACATTCCTAATGTCATGCTACTTAATATGAAGATAAAAGTATTTCTTTTATAGAGTTCTTCATTATGTTTTGTTTATATAATGTTTCATTCGGAATAGAACATGGTGCCGGACAACTGACTTCATAAGGAGTGTCTGTCTGTGCTCCTTTTTTTCTAATTTGTCGTTGCATGGCATGGAAGGAATTCTGACTTTAGAATGATCTACCTACAAAAATAATTGAAAACATCACCTAAACATACAAACGTCTCGTTTTTTTCTTTTTTAAGGTCTCTATTGGAAGTAGGGTAACTGAATTAAATGGTTATTTGAGGTACTACGCTTCCCTGTGGAAAAAAATATGTTTAAAATTGTAAAAAAATTGTGCACTTTTTAATGAGGGTCCAGGTATCCTTGAATACCTGTTACGATACCATAGAAGTATTCAGGTTCTCTTGTCTGTAACACGGATTCAAGAATTCTGCTGTTTTAAAACGTTGACTAGGTTTGTGAAGTTGCCAAAGTTGGTTCGGTTAGGTTGCGAGTAGCAGAACTGAGAAACCGATTTCACTACTCAAATCTGTTCATGTCATTTCCAAGAAGTGAAAATATAATTGCACGGTAATATTTTACCTCTTATGCGGAAATAATTTTTAAAAAGTGAAATGATTGAAATGCCATTCATATATGCAAGTGTGCAAATGAGCAATTTACCTAGTGATACACAGATGTCCCAGTACGTCGTGAACGTGTTAAATGTGCTCAAAAATAGTCCAATGTTTGAAACATGAACCGTGAAAGCGCTGTTATTGGTTGTTTAATGTATACAGAAGCCGGTAAGGCGGCATAGTCCTCGGGTAGAAACTCGAGAATATGCCACTTGGCTCAACCCTGTTGACTATGCTCCTGAATGTGATTTTTTTGTGCATGATCGAACGAAACAGGCTTCACCGAATTCTAACACGTAAGGCGTTATTAGTTTCACCAATTCGTTCTGCCCAGGCATCGTGGAGCAGCGGGTGCGCCGGCCTCTACCGCTCTGTGGTCGCCATTCATGACACCGGCAACGAAATAGTAGACGTTACCAGAGAGGCTGGGGCAATCCAGCGCAAAACAGCTGACTTGAGAGAACTGGTGAGTTTTTGTGCTGCGTTGTTGGAATCTTATGGGGAACCATGAAAATATTTAAAAGAAGGAATGACATTAACTATAAGGGAGACGGTCTAAGTGAAACCCCGATTATAATAACAATGAAAATGATTGCAAGTGAAACCTGGTGTAGGTATCGGTTAGAGAAATATTGGCACCAAGTAGCGAGTTAACCGAAGAATGCTAATTCCAATGCAAGGGAAACCCATGCCATGTATTTGAAGCACTCGAAATATTTACCCTGTATTATATTAAGAATGCGTGATCAATTAAAATATCAAAGAAAGCCGTTACAGATGAATACTGAAGTATGGACATATCGGGTAATTGAGAGGTTCGAATTGCACGATTCGTACGTGCTAGTAGTTGTAATATATATGAGCCATAAAATGTATTAAAGTACGTTCGTTAATATTGATACCTTAATATTTAATGTAGAACCACTATTAGCATAAGCAATAGTGCCATTTATATCTAAAAGTCTTGAATTTTGGTGCTGCTACACACCAAAAAACTGGAAGCGTGAGTGAAAAATGTCAGGCGAGTGGCACCGCACACCTATAGATGTCTCTAGTGTGACAGTTCGCGCCTGACTGCCTTGGAGAGTGGACTGTACCATCGACCGGCGGTGCCAGCATGAGTTTGTAATTTTGAGTTTCATTCCTATTTCATCCCATTGCTTTGAAACACAAATATGTCACTGTGCCTTGCATCTTTGGAGTTCTAAAAGCCCAGTACAGAATAAAGTCCGCATTTCAGGAGTTCATTCTATGCTGGGGGATTTGAGCCGCGCACTGACAGACTCAGACGAAACCAGATGCTAAGCCCGCTTCTCGCTTTTGACTCTCTTCGGTCTTTCTCGCTTCCATTGTGTGCCCTCCCACGAGAACTATGTTAGTATATTGAAGGTCACTATCTTTCGCATTTAAATTTTCGTGTGGGCACCTTTGAGCTGGTGAAACCCATGTCTCCTACAATGCCATCTTATCGATCTTCTGATTCGATGCACTTTATTACCAGAGGTTGTGATCCTCCGTGTGCGAAAGTGTGATTGGTTGAGTTCGAAATATAATACGCCTACTTGTCCCCCTCAGGTTGAATACAATTATTTTACCTATGAATATTAGCGCGTCTAGGGGGAAAATGTGAGGGCCCGAGCTGAGAAAATTTTTTTTGCTATGTTGAGCCACGTATTTTCGGTTCACTACAGTCCTCTTCCTCCAGCACCTCTGGCCTTCTTCTTCAGCTTTTATTTTATTTCATCAAATTTTTTCTTAACTTGCCGTTTTTATGCCTGTTCTGCATAGGTTCCTCATTTTCTTATCTCCATACTAAATGGTGCCTTCCCATTACTCTCTTCGCTACGATCATTCTTGTACCGGCTACGGGGCTTGAACTAATTTATAATCATAATCGTACGCCTACATGTTAATTTATACCGTTATTGGCTTGTTCTAACTTACCTCGCGCGCATCGGAACTTAGAGATTGGTACAAGTTTCGGGAGTTGTAATGGTACATATGCAAATGAAGTATTTTTAGTACGTTAACCGCGACGTGCGCCACCGGTGGTACGCAGAGGTAATTTCCATAATGCTGGTGACCGACCAGTATTCTCAAACCTAATTTTCAGAAATACTCAATTAGTGCCAAATGACGGCACGATCCAGTTCATGTTTGGTATTTTCCAAATAACGTACTGCAATTGACTTTGAATTCGAGTTTGGAGTTGAACCTAATATTTAATAGTCGCAGTTTGAGTGTTGAATAAATATTCAACTGCCGGCATGCAACTCTGTTTATAGAAATATTTTTTCCAGATGTGTGAATGTCGCTGTGGTGAGAAGGAATAGCCCACCAGGCAGCAAAGTTGTCAAATTTTCGGAAAACTGAAATAGGTTCATATTTTGACAGAGAATCGCGCAAAAAGAACGCATCACTCTCGCTGTCTTGGTTACTTACTTGATATCTGATCATTATGCATTCAAAACTCTGCGCTGGAAGCAATACGCTTGCTTGCCTGCACACAAGATTTGCATTAATAATTGCAAATGGTGGGGCCAAAGAACTTTCATACCCATGCGTTCTTTGTCCACCACCATGTACATTGCATCCTATCTCCCCTCGATGTTCCATTATCTATTCCACGAATTTACGTGCTGCCCGAATGCATAAAGTGTATATACCTATTCAGAATTAAAATTAAAATATAAGGTCTTTTCTGGAACATCAGACGTTATATTTTTTCCTTGCAGGTGCTTCAAGAGGAACGTAAAGGTGTGGCTGCAGCGCTTTCAAAACTTCAAGAAGATTTAGCAGCAGTGAAGCAGGAAAATGATCATCTCACGAACCAAATTGCGAACGCTGACCGTTAACATGCCTGATACCATTGCGGTGAGGTTGCGCCACATCTACCGGTTCTTTACGTGAGCTTATCAAGTGAAGTGACTTACCAGGAGAGTAGGCTAATCGGGTACTGAATGATTCCTTAAGAATACCTTAACAGTTACGATATTTTTACATACAATGTGATTTTGTAAATAATCACTCTGTATTTCCCTAAGAGACCGAGCTATAGCTATTGCATATTTGGTATATATAACAATGTTGTATGAAGTCCACTATAATGCGCTTATAAATTACTTTTTACTTCGCATAAAAAGTTGTTATTTTGTGACAATATTTCGCTAATTTTTGCTAAAGGGGTTTTAATGTGCTTGGGTCATGATTCAATTTTTCTTCTAGAACACGAGACAAATGTACGTACCAACCACAACCGCAGTTTTGTTTCTTAATTGGCAACTAATTTTAGTCCCCGTGGTAGTAGAGTGCGGGTGAGTCATTGTTTCGAGTTTGACCGCCGTAGCGGTGGTCGTGTAATTATGTTAATACATTCTAATATTGGTAAAAATGAATGTTATACATCCTTCCGACTTCCGGATCACACGGGCAAATTGTTCGCGTTATTTCCCATCATTCCCCTTAGAGTCAGTGTTTGATTCTGTTTTCGGTGCCAACAATTTTCGGTACGTGAGTGGTTCCTGCCTCGTCAGTCCGCATCCTCCTTTGCACTCGGTTAGTCAAGATAGACAAATCGCCAGCGCTTCACAGACTAAGTAGAAACCGCTAATCATATGCTTTAATTTCTCACGTAGTCTCTCTCTTGAACACAGTACAGGGACACGATCAGCCTGTTAACGCTCACGTGCATTTTCGGTCTCAGACCTATGATCATAAAAAAACCTGGCAAGGGAATACTAAATTAGTCATATCGCTTCTACCGTAGAGAGCAGCACAGGTTTGCTAGCGCTTCAGTTATTCAAACTATATCGCACCGTAGGTCACATAATTAAATCAATATTGGGCTTTTCCGATTTACCACGTAAGGTGGCCTTCAACATATGATCCTCAAAAATTATATGATCATGATTTAATTACATCTCAAGACTATAGAATCGTCTCCCCATTGAAAAATTTTTGTACATACTACAGTACATTCGACCACATTGGGCAGCCAAACCCCGTAGGGGGCCACTCGCCACACACAAACTGACCGACTAGAAGGTCCGAAAGGCGCCAGTGCAAAGCCTTATGGCCGTGTGGTGCACCGGGTCCAGCATTGATAACAAAGTTTCCCTTGCGTACTGGTATATGGTACATCCGTAGTCCAGCTTACTTCTGATCAGGGTTCTGTAAATAATAATAATAATAATAATGAGGGGTGTTGATATATTCAACATTAAAGCACGGATGCGGGTCCTTTGTTGCAGGGTTCTGTAAAGGCACAGCAACGTTACACGATCAGCTCCCCACGCCAGGCCCGCTACATTTCAACAGGTTCATTCTCCTATTGCAGTCAGACTTCAGCGCGGCCAGGTGGGGTTTCCACGATGGTTTGTCGTCGATAGTCATACCCAGAAATTGAGCACAATGAGCAAAGTTTATCGGTACTTCCCGGAGCAGTAGCTGTGGAGAGTTCCGTCGGCAGCGTCCCTGAAATTGCAGGGCTAAAGTCTTCCCAGTGGAGAATACGAAGCCATTTTCTGTCGCCCAGTCATTCACACTGTTGATTGCCAACTGCACTCTGCGCGACAGAGCCGGTAAATACACTGATGAAGAATAGATCATGAAGTCATCGACGTACAGTGACGACGAGACATCGGCTGGCAGTGTGGAGGTGATGTCATTTACGGCCAGAGAGAAGAGAGTGCAGCTCAGCACACTACCCTGGGGTAGGCCCTCCTGCTGGATTTGCCAAGGCGACAACACGGTTCCCACTTTTACACGGAAACTTCTCTCATGGAGAAACTGCTGAATAAAAAAGGCCAAATTGCCTCAAAATTGCCACAAACACGCTGGAGGAGCCCATGTCTCCAAACTGTATCATATGCTTTGTGCAAGTCGAAAAAGACACACAGGCTCTGCTTGCAGGCAGCAGTATTCTGGACCAGATGACTCTGCAGCCTCACGACAGCATCCGTGGTCCCCCGAAGCTGCCTGAAGCCGAATTGGGCAGGATTCAAAATTTCTTCCGCTTCCAGCCATCGGACAAGGCGAACGTTCACGATCCTCTCCAACAGCTTGCACACACAACTCGTTAGGGCGATAGGTCGGTAGCTGTCTGTACGGGTGGCCGGTTTCTGGGGTTTGGTAAAGGTAAGGATTGTTGCAGTGCGCCAATCCTTTGGAAATACACGGGTGGTCCAGACCTTATTGAATATATGAAGTAGCTGGCGTAAGGCGGTTGAGTGCATCCTCTTGAGCATCTGATAATGAATCCCTTCAGGGCCTGGTGCAGTATTATTGCAAGTTCTTAAAAGTGCGGTAGATTTCAAGAAAGGTGATAGGCTCGTTGTACGAGAAAACTGTTTCTGTTGCGAAGTCTAGTTTATGTTGTTCTCTTTGGCATTTTTGTGCTCGGAAAGCAGGTGGATACTGGGCTTCGCTACTATTATGCGCGAAACTATCAGCCAGCGCCTCCGCCACCCGCTGAGGATCCGCCGTGAGTTTGCCGTTCACTTCCAAATAAGGCCTGCCACAGCTGTATTTTCCCTTCATCTTGCCCACACGTTGCCAAATTTTGGTCATAGGTGTGTCGGTATTTGCGACACATATTTGCGCCACGAGCTCCGCCTAGCAGCGTCCTTGATGAATTGGGCCTTCGCTCTTGCTCGCTTATATGCAATAATATCTGCCAGCTCGCCGGTACGTCTAGAGCGTCTCAGGGCTTGCCGCCGCTCATAGTTTGCCACAGCGCAGTCATTATTCCACCAAGGAACACGGTACTTTGGTGCACCACCGCGTGACAACGGGATAGCAGCACTAGCAGCACTCCTGAGGGTACCGGTAAAACGCTCCACCATGTCGTCAACTTCCAGATCATTCATTTCTTCCATCTGGGTTAGGGCTTCAAAAGTATCCCAGTTGGCACGCTTCATGCAGTACCGAGGTTCTGCTGGCACTGGAGCAAACTCCCTCACTTCCATAACAATGGGGAAGTGGTCACTGCCATAGGTATCTTCCAGCACGCTCCACAGAACATCGGGGAACATATCTGGAGTGCTGAAACTGAGGTCGATGGCGGAGGTCGTCCCTGCTTGGACGTGAAAATGAGTGGCGGTCCCAGTGTTGAGCAAACAGAAATTGGATCTCGTAATGAATTGGTTGATAAGCTTTCAATATTATAGTTGGCTGGTGGGGTCGGAGTTATGTCTCCCAGCATGGTCTCCTGGAGACATATGCACAGTGGTTGTTGTTGCTGGATGATGGTCAGGAGGTCACCGTAATTCCTACGGTATCCTCTACAATTCCACTGTTGAACACTCTGTATCATGTTCCCTTCTCTTGGGGTTGTTCTTTAGGATCAGGCGGTCTTTGATTTGATGGTGATTTGGTTGGTGCTGGTCTCTCCCCCCACGCGTGCAAGGGCACGGTTGGGAGAGGTCTTGGAGTAACCTTCGAGGGTAAAGCCCACACTCGTGTTAAGTCAGGCACAGTCTCCTCTGGCACTCTTCCTACGCGGTCCAATGAACGCACACGCTTGTGCCACCGAGGGTTCTGGCTTTCTCACACTTCTGCGGCTCTCGTGAATAGTCCTTACATCTTGGGGAGGTGGCATCTCGGGCTGTTTGTTTGTACTGTAGGGGGTCGCAGGCTCCTCGTCGATTGAACGGGCCACTTCTTTCGATGCTTCACCATGGCCATGGGTCAAGCCGGTATTCGCCTGGGCTTCCGCGTGCGTATCACCACGACGTTTTGCTGACTCAGCTTGGCGCCTCTTACAATCAGGTGCTACAGTTTCCCTAGTCCTAGCCACCTTTGTCATAGCACCACCGACGGGTGGCGATCTCACACTCGGTATGCGTTTCCGCGATACCGAGGAGACCGCCGAGCTCAGACACACAGGGACTGGGAGGTCTGCTTGAGCACAACGTGACACATCAGGAAGATTGCTCCGCTCAGGTCTATCAGCAGGTCGGGGTCCAGCAGCGGGAGTACGGCGTGCAACACGCGCGGCATCAGCACCTTCGGTGGGGTCCCGACCAGCAACACTGGGGACTCCTGTCACTGCCGGGTGCACTGGCACAACAAAGCTGGGTCTCCTTGGTGGGGCCCGCACTGCCGTGGCATAGGACGTCTCTGATCTGACGTATCTGTCACTCACAACACGCTTAGCTTCCCCGTAACTCATTCTATGCGATGTTTGCGCGGCCAATGCCTCTGCTTCCATTTTATAGTAAAAACATTCTTTGGAGCCAGCAGGGTGTGGTTTATCGCAGTTGGCACATCTCGGGGGCTTATCACAGGGCAGTTCGTGCTGGTCCTCGGCACAATTTGGGCATGCTCCTCTTAGGGATCGACAGGTCTTAGCACCATGCCCATATTGTTGACACTTATAGCAGCGTCGTGGCCTTGGGACGTATTGTCGCACGTTGCACCTCGTCCATCCTATATTCGTAGTAGTAGTACCATGAATTTGCTAGCGCTTCAGTAGGTCCTGCTATATCGCGCCGAAGGTCTCGCATCACCATTATCGGCCTATCGGTCACATCACCGCTGTGGTACACAATAACCATCAATCACCATCACAGAACTCCATGCAACAAATTCAAGAATACGCAAACAGATTAGACATTGCAGCCACTAACACAACAAAAAGTCGGTCATGACAAGCTCAAATTAAGTTCAGTTGCTTCAAGCACAACTGCTCCACCAGTTCAGCCATAAAAGCAAGTATTGAGTCCCCGGAATTATTCCGAAACACGTAAAAAACAGAAAATCAGGTTACCTATGCATTCATTGGGCAGCCGAGCCCCAGGGGGTTTCAGCTGCCCACCCATTTCACGGCCGAGCGCCGTACCCACGCTGAAACCCCCCGTGGGCATCACGTAGGCGCGCTCGGCCGTATTGCAGTTTATCATTAAGATAGCAAAGCTTGAAATTTATTTTTCATCACAGAATTAAATTTTTGAAAGTATATTGCACGATTCAATAAACGCTCTCAGTGCATCAGTGTGGAAAGGGGCACGCTCAGGTTCCGCCAGAATGCTGCACATCATTGCATCCGGATCGTTACCGCGCAAACGTGGGAAGCACGCACGCCGGACACCTGCATGCAACGGGCACACGACAAGGAAGTGTTCAACGGTCAAAGGAACCCTGCATCGCTCACAGAGCGGTTGGGGGAGCCGCTCCATGAGGTAGATGTGCGCAAGTCTCGTATGAACAATCCGCAGACGGCACAAAGCTACCTCCATCCGGCGACTACGACAGCTGGACGAGGTCCATTCACGCACAGTGTTTTTAATCTTCCTGAGCTTATTGTTATTCTCGGCAGCCCACCGCTGTTGTCATAGTTCTCTTACTGCTGCCTTAATTATAGGGTAGTAGTCACGGCAGGGCACAGATGCATTCAAAGTGTCTCCTTCAGCGGCGGCCGCTAATTTTGCTTCGGTGTCCGCTCTCTCATTTCCCGAGACACCCACGTGCCCAGGCACCCAACAAAACCTGACCTGCTTTGAGACGCGTGCAAGTCGCATCAACACGTCGTAAATCTCACCAATAACGGGGTGGCTGCTTGCATAGCTTTGAATAGCATCTATGATGCTCTTTGAGTCCGTAAAAATAGTGAAGTGGTAATTTGGATGTTCCTATATGAGTTGCAGAGCCTGCACGACACCATACAGTTCAGCAGTGAACACAGAGGTCTCCGGGAGAAGTCTTCCAGCTCTTACCATCTCACCCGAGACAGCGGAGCACCCTACAGCGTTGCCAGACTTTGAGCCATCGGTGTAGATCTTCACTGAAGCAGCGTGCTGGTCAACAACATGTTCAAGGAACAGGCCTCTAATGGCGTTAGCCGGCAACGAAAGCTTCTTGGGCAGCCGACACCCAGTGCAGAAAGTCTCTATTGGTAATCGCCAGGTTGGGGTGCTATCACGAATACAGGGGCACACTCGCATACCATCCAGCTGCATGGTCTGAACCAGCACATGATAACTCATGGATGAAGGAAGGAAGTATGGAAAGCGCAGATATCGTCCCAAAGGTGCGTGTACGCTCATCCAAGTTGGGGATAGAGGGAGCTGCTCCAGTCTGGCCAGGTACTGCAGGCTCAGGGTAAGCCGCCGTGCCCAGAGAGGGGGCTCGCCACTCTCCACACACAAACTAGCCACTGGTGAAGTGCGAAAAGCGCCAGTGCACAGTCGGAGGGCGGTATGATGCAGAGGATCTAGTTTTGCCAGGTTAGTTTCCCTGGCATTTTGGTAGACAACACATCCATAATCCATCTTACTTCTAATAAGCGTCCTGCATAGCCTGAGCAGCGTAGCCCTGTCTGCCCCCCATGACAAACCAGATAGACATTTCAGTAAATTCATTCGCCGGGTGCACTCAAGCTTGAGAGAATTCAAGTGAGGTTTCCATGACAGCTTATCGTCCACAATCATTCCCAAGAATTTGGCACTATGAGCAAAGCTTACTATCCTTCCTTGTAGTACCAGCCGCGGAGGGTTGCAGCGCTTACGCCCCTGGAAGTGCAGGCCAACAGTCTTATCCGGGGAAAAAACAAAACCATGTTCTGTAGCCCAGTTGTTTACACGGCTGATAGTCATTTGCATCCTGCGGCTCAAGGCTGGCAGGCTGGCAGATGTGCAGATGAAGAGTAAAGCATGAAATCATCCACATTTAGAGACGCCGACACGTCGGGAGGCCAAACAGATGTAATCTCGTTAAGGCCCACGATGAAGAGTGTGCAGCTCATTACACTGCCCTGTGGTAGGCCCTCGTGTTGCACTTGCAGCGAGGACAACGTTGTGCCAATTCTAACGCGAAAGGTTCTTTCTCTTAGAAATTCCTGCACATACATGGCAAATTACCGCGGAGTCCGTATCCGTGCAAAGTTCTTAGAATTCCGTATCTCCACGCAGTGTCATAGGCCTTGTGCAGATCAAAGAAGACACACAGAGTCTGGCGGCGCTCGGCGAGATTGGCCACCAGGTAGTTCTGGAGACGAACCAGAGCGTCTGTTGTCCCTCGGTGCGGTCGAAAACCAAACTGAACAGGATTTATCAATTCTTCAGACTCCAACCATCTCATGAGCCGGATGTTGACGATTCTCTCCATCAATTTGCCAATACAGCTGGTTAAAGCAATAGGGCGGTAACTATTCGGGTTAGAAAGGGGTTTATTTGGTTTTGCAAAGGCCAGGACTGTTGCAAAACGCCACTGGCTTTGGTACATATGCACGTTCCATACTTTGTTATAAATATATAAGAGGTGACAGACTGCTGTAGAGTGCATTCTCTTCAACATCTGGTAGTGGATGCGATCAGGGCCAGGTGCTGTATTTTTTGACTTCTTTAAGGCATAGTATAGTTCAGTAATAGTGAGGGGGTCATTGTAAGACAGCATGGCATTCGTAGAGAAGTCAAGTGCCTGCCGCTCTTGCTGGCGCTTAAGCGCTAGGAAAGCAGGAGGATATGAGCGACCGTTGCTCACACGAGAGAAGTTCCGGGCCAGGGCATCCGCTACACGTCCTGGATCTGCAGTGAGAGTGCCGTCAATCTCCAAGCACGGTTTCCTGGAGCCATACCTTCCTTTCATCTTATTAACGCGCTGCCACACCTTCGCCTTGGGGGTGTCTGTATTCAAGGTTGATACATATCTCTTCCAGGATATCTTCCAAGCTTCATCTCTCACATTTTGGGCTTTGGCCCTCGCTCGATTGTACGCAATCTTATCCGCCACTTCTCCCGTCCGCTGGTATTTTCGCGGGGCTCGCTTCCGTATAGCGTTTGCTGCTGCACACTCACCATTCCACCAAGGTATACAATGTCTTGGTGGCCCTCCTCTTGATTGAGGGATAGCAACATTAGCAGCAGCATGCAGGGTTCTTTCCAACTGATCCACCAAGGCATCCACGTTTAGGGTCTCATTGGGTTCCTCCATCAGCGACAATGCCTCGAAAGTTCTCCAATCTGCCCGCCTCAGTATATAGCGCGGTTCCGTGGAGATAGGGCGGCGTTGCTGCATGTTTATCACAATGGGATAATGGTCACTGCCATACGTGTCTTCGGCGACGGTCCATTGGGCATCTGGGTAGACCTCTGGCAAGCACAGACTAAGGTCTATGGCAGATGAGGTGTTGCTTTGGACATGGAAGTGTGTCGGTGCTCCGCTGTTCAGCAAGCAAAAGTCAGTGGAAGCAAGGAACTCCTCCACCGCCCTGCCATGTCGGTCAGTAGTCTCGTTACCCCAGTACACGTGTTTGGCGTTGAGGTCTCCGAGTATAAATGCCGGCCTATCTAGTTGACTGCTAATATGAGTGATGTCCTGCGAGTTGAGAAGGTCTCCAGGTGGAACGTATACATTGCATACAGACACCATACGTCGTCCGATGCACATGTGAAGGGCTAGAGCCTGCAGCCTAGTGTTCAGGGTCACCCTACTATACCCAACGTCCCCTCGAACCAAAACCGCCAGTCCCATTCCTGGCACTGGGTCGGGTATTGGCGAGAAAAACTCAACATTGTAGTTTGACGGAGGGGCGAGTTGAAGGCTTCCAAGAATGGTCTCCTGTAGACAGACACAGATAGGCTGATGCATTTCAATGAGCACTCTGAGGTCACCGTAGAGACGGCGATATCCTCGTATGTTCCACTGGATAAATGTATTCATGGTTTGCTTACTTTGGTTTTACACGGGTATGATTTCCCTTCAAGTTCTTGCTGTGAGGTACATCCCGTATTGGATGATGAAGGGTCGTCAGGTCTGTCGTCCCACGAGTGTATAGGCACTGTAGGAGGAGGTTTGGTTGGAAGGTTTGGCGGGGCGGGGAATTTTCTTAACAAGTGGGATGCAACATCCTCTGGGACGGTCATAACGCGTTCCAGAGATTGCACGCGTTGCGATACCACATGAGGCAAGAGCTCAGTCCCGCTGTCCCCCGACCCGTGGGCACCCGATCGAGGAGCTGAAAGGTCACGTCTGTTTCCCACCTCCACCACACTCGGGCGACCGGGCTCCCGCACAGCAGGGCGGGGCTTCCTAGTCACGACAGGCGGCGGCTCAGGGGCTATCTTGCGGATGCCTGTCGACTCCCGCGCTGGTTCGCGTCTATCATGGGTGGCCCGACTCAGGGGAACCCCTGTTTTTGGCTGGGTGATTTCAGTGATTTTAAGGATCTTAGTTACAGCACCATTTTGAGGTGGTGAGGCGCTGCTTTGCATACGTTTCCGGGAGGTTACAATAGAAAAAAATTGCCCTCAATGGTTCTTCCTGCTCACCCGGAGATGGTTCTACTGCAGCTGTGGGAGCACTTGTCTGGCTGCGCCTGGATTCTCTGAGTGGCCGTGGCTCTTCTACGTCTATAATTCTCGTAGGGCCTTCCTGTCCCAGCTGCTGTCTCACAGGATCAACAGTCCCGCGTCGTCCACCGAGAAGGGCACGAATGGGGTTTAGCGGTCTTTCTTGGGTTGTTCGCACCGCTCCAGCATATGTTACGCGTGGGCGTACAAACCTGCTGCTAACAGTCCGCTCGGCTTCGCCGTAGCTAATCTTTTCTTTTGTTTGTACTGCCAGAATATCCTCTTCCAACTTATAGTAATAACAGTTTCGGGAGCTAGAAGGGTGCTGCTCACCACAATTTGCACACCTCGGAGAGCCAGTGCAAGGCATTTCGTGTTGCTGTTTAGCACAGTTGGCACACACGCCAGTTTGAGCACGGCAGGACTTAGCTCCGTGTCCAAAGGCCTGACACTTAAAGCAGCGGCGAGGCTTCGGTACATATTGACGCACCAAGCATCGCGTCCATCCAATGTCTACAGACTGGAGCAGGTTACATCGGTCGAAGGTGAGGGTGTATATCGAAGAAGGGACCAACGCACCATATTCCATCCTTCGTATCCGGTAAATCGCCTTCACCTCAAACTGCTTCAGCTCTTCCAAAAGCTGCTCATCGCTGTATTGTGGGTAGTTAGCATACCATATGGTGCCCTTGCACTCATTCAGGCTCTCATGCGGGGTGACCTGAATGTCGGTTCCCGCGAGGGTCCGAATGCCTGCGATAGACGCGCTCTGGTGCTGGTTTCGGACCTCTATGAGGAGGCTACCATTTCGAGTCTCCGTCACCTTTGCTGGTCTGCCACCCAGCCTTCGGCACAGATCACGATTTGCTGCGATTACGTCCACGTGGCTCATCGGTGCTCCATTCTTAGCTTTAAGAGTAAAAAATCTTTTGTATTCCGTTGGTAAAGTCTGATTTTGATTTTCATTTGTGGACACAGGTTCGGCAAGGTGGTGTAGTCGTCGGTTACGGCGATTTTGGCGGCGAGGCTGGCCTCCACCATACAAATCCCCCACCCTCAGAGGGGGCTCATAGGGTTCTACTGTCAGGCTTAGGTTCTCAAGCGGCCTAGTTTCCGCCTCACTGACAGTAGTTTGCGGCAGTCGTTGTATCAGTTGTGCGTTCTTTGAAGTCTCACTTTCCACAGCTGTTTCACCTCCACTCGCAGAGTTCTGCGATGTTGGTGGCACCTGTGTCACTCTTGGGGGGGTTCCCTTGAGGTTGAGAGGCGGTCGGATGAAAGTCCTGTGGTTGAATCAGGGTCGTTGCCGGGGAAGGGACAGTAATAAAAGTTTCCTTGGAAGCAAGCACATTGTTTAAGGTCCCCTTTGTCAGAAGGATTGCTCCTCCCTATCCAGGCTGGCTCAGGCCGGAAAGGGGACCCCCGGGCGGTCAATTGCACAATTGGTGTGTCTCCACACTTAAGGCGGGCGCACATTCACCAGTAGAGATAAATATCTCTCCCATCGTCGGCCCCCGCCCGTGGCAGTCCCCACGTATGCCCGGGATAACCGGGGACTTTATAACCCGTAACTGCGGGGGCCCGGTTTTATTTACATGGGGGGGCCTTCCCATAGCCCCCCATTTTGTCTGGCTGCTCCGAGTGAGCCTGTCTGCCGCGGTTGCACCCACCAGGACCGAGGTCCCGACAGCATAGCCTCACTCCTCCTCACAACACACAAACCCTCCCACCACAATAAGGTAAGGGGGCGTTGGGAGGGCATCCTATATTCACATGTGTCGGCAGAGAGCATCGATCAAACGTAAGGATGTAGACAGAAGTGGGCACCAGGGCACCATTAACGTTTTTCTTGGTTCGGTACAGCGCCTTCACTTCGTACAGCCGCAATTCCTCCAGGAGGCGCTCATCAGCGTAACCAGGATAATTGGTGTAGTAGATCGTTCCTTTGCTCTCATTGAGGCTTCCATGTGGGGTCACTTCCACACCCACGCCAGCCAAATGGCGAATACTCAGTATGTTGCGGCTCTGCTCAGAGTTACGGACCTCCACCAAGAGGCCACCACCGCGAGTCTCTGTGATCTTGGCGGGTCTACCTCCCAGCCCACGACACAGGTCACGGTTTGCCATGATTACATCAATGTGAGTCAGAGGTGAGCCGTCAGTAGCTTTAATATTGAAGAACCTTTTGTACTCGGTGGGCAAATTTGGCTCTACCAGGTCGAAGGGCGCGGCCTCCTCAAGAAGATGCAATCTTCTGCCACGACGTCGCCCACGACCTGGCCTGTTTGGAGGACGTTCAGGTGCGTACGGTTCAAGAGTTATAGCATTGTTATGTCCGCGCTCTGTTTCCTCGCCCACAGGTTGGTGCGGCGGTGGTTGCAGAGGCGGCTCCTGAGAGGAAGAGGCAGGTTCTATGTCCTTGTTAGGTATCCGGGTCGTCAACGGGGATTGAGCAGCCAGTTTTATCGATGGAAGCAAGCACATTGCTTTAGGTCTCTCTTGTCAAGAAGGGTCTCCCCTCCTCTATCCAGGCTGGCTCAGGCCGGAAAAGAGACCCCCGAGCAGTCAGTAGCCATTTGATATATCAACTATATTTGAGGCAGGCACACACTGACCAATAGGGGGTGAATACCCCACCCACCGTCAACCCCGACCCGTGGCAACCCCTTGTTTGCTCGGGATAACGGGGGCTTTATCACCCGTAACTGCCGGAGCCCGGTTTTATTTACATGGGGGGGCCTTCCCATGGCCCCCCATTTTGTCTGGCTGCTCCGAGTGAGCCTGTCTGCCACGGTTGTACCCACCAGGACCAAGGTCCTGACAGCATAGCCTCACTCCTCCTCACAACACACAAACCCTCCCACCACAATAAGGTAAGGGGGCATTGGGAGGGTCAACGGTACTTAGGCATTGCTGATCATCTGTATAACTAATATTTCAGCCTCCATCTTGTAATGAAGCTCCGGCCTTGGAGCTAGCCGGATGCTACTTATCACAATTAACACATCTTGGCGATTAGGTGTAAGGCAGCTCATGTTGCTCTTGAGCGCAGTTAACGCTTATGCCTTGGATTCGACAGGTCTTAGTGCCATGCCCAAAGTTCTGGCAGTGGAAATAGCGACGGGGCTTTAGAACGTACTTCAGCACCTGACATCTCGTCCACCCAATTTCCACGGATTGGGGGAAGTTACAGCAATCAAAAGGGAAAATATAAATTTGAGAGGGCACCAAGACTCCACGTTCCCTTCTTTTGACCCGCGGGACATCAAATATCATCAGTTCCTCCAGGAGCTCACCATCGCAGTACTGCGGGTGGTTTGTGTACCATATGGTACCTCTGCACTCGTTCAGGCTCTCACGTGGAGTGACCTGAACGTCAACTCTCGGGAGGGTTCACGTTTCCAAAATAGCGGTGCCAGAAAGGTGCCATTGCGGGCTTTAGTTCCTTAGCAGGTCTGCCGCCAAACCTGTGGCACAAGTCACAGTGATCCTTAATCATGTGGCTCATCGGTGTTCCGTAGTTTGCTTTTATGGGGTAAAACCTTTTGAAATCCGTGGAGGTGGTAGTGCTTTGGTCCAGGTCTGTTCCAACAGGATTTATTACAAAAAGGCAGACGTCGTCTGCGGCGATTTGATTTGCGCAGATTACCCCTCTGACTTTTCACGCTCGTACCCTCAGCTTGCTCCTTTGGGCAGAGCATTTTTGGCTCCATTGTCAAGTCGGTGGACTCGACACCTCCACCAGCAAGAGAAGATTGCTGAGCTAGCTGAAAAAAACGAGATCGTTCCCAAGTTATGTCCATATGTCAAGGCCGTGTTGTTGCTGGAGAAGAAGATGGATGAATTGTGTAAAGTAGCAAGCACAAATCTAAGAGACTGTAATAGGCGAGGGTTGCCCCTCACCTATTCAGACCGGTGCAAACCGGGAGAGAACCTCCCCCCGGGTGGTCAGTAGCCTGGCGGCCTGATGCAGATGATGAAAAACAAAACGTAAATATTCTCGTCGCACTCCGCACCAAGTCTACCCACCAAAATGAAATAAAATGAACGTTACAGTTAACTAGACACAATTGAAATACGGACGAAAAATGTATCAAATGCAGCCATGGCCGTGAGCATACTTACAGAGCTGCGAATGAGCAGGGTACCTGCTACACGGAGCGGAATAACTTCACCATATCCTAGTCAAGCCATCGCTCTTTAAACTAAAAAAAATAGTACACACAAAATACTTGTTAAAGTGGCGTCCTTGCTAAATTCAACGCCAATATCATCATATTAGTTTAAGATTCTTTATCCACAACGAAGGTGACCTCAAGAGGATGAAGAGAATGGACCATTTAGTATGAACTGTAAAGAAACGGGGAAAATATGAACACAGTGTATCTTCACATAGGCTACTCTGCGCATAAAAACAGTGAATTAGGAATGGAGGATGATAAAAAGAAGAAGGTATTAATAACTAAAGCCTATCTATAGCTGAGGTAACAGGTGTAACCCCCTAATGGTGCCAGTCACCGGAGAAAAGGATGTACTAACCTTAACTTGTTGCCTGTCCTTAGCTTCTCGAGGGGACCATCCGATGCCAGCAAAATGTGAAGAGAACAGTATAAAAACAACTCACTTGATGAACTAACGCGTCCAACAGAACTATTAAGACAAATAGTTAGAAAATTTCGCCGCAAGTGAGCCACGGCACGGTTGGACTGAGTTAAGAAGGATGGGAATAAAACAAAAAACATTTGTCATACTTCAACCAACTGTTCTTTTTTTTGTTCTTTGTTTTTTTTTCGTGGTTTGTATATTTTTTAAATTGCATCATTTTTTCTCGTGTATTTTTCTAAAATTCAAACCACTTTCAAGAGGCCAAGTTTTTTTTTGCCTCTTCATTTTTTTCGGAAATCATCTTGACAAAGCCAGTGGGAAGATGGTGTACAATCTACCCAGCTAAGTTGCTATAGGAGTTAAACTTAGATCTAGCTTCTCCTTATATAACTAAGCAACGCACAAACTTACTTTCTGGAAAAAAGAAGCTATGTACTCTTAATTGTATTCGAATATGACTACATGCAAACAGCAAGCTGAAATCAAAATCTGCGAGGGCTTCCCGCAACAAAGTTATGGAGAACAACACACCTTCGCTCGCAACAATGGAGTAAGCAACTACAATTAGCGAAGTGAATAGAATGCTACAGACTTCTCTACAAAATACGCACGCACACACACACACACACACACATTCGTATGTAATATGCAATAGCTAACATGAAAGCTTTGTGAAAAAAAATTCTAAAACAAACACACTTCGTCTTTTTGTGGGACATAGTTAGTAACCTCAATAAAAAAATACTTACAAAAAGAATTCTTAAAAAATGTACAAGTAAAGGGATGTGGTGTTAAGAGTTGTTGTTTTCGTTAATGGTGCAGTACAATTAATAAATTGATTCAGTGAATGGTGCTTACAGTTAAAATGGCCTCAGAAGGGCACAAAACACCACTGTCTTCAAAAGCACTGCCTGATGCGGCTGATATAAGAAAAGACAGAGCACGCTTCTCCAAGATATGAAATGAGAAAAATATACGATGCTCGATAGGCTCAGTTTCAAAGTAAACCAAGAAATGAAATGGGGAAAAGAATGAAAAAGCTCAACAGTAAAACCCACTACAGATTTCTGTAACAGCGCTGTGAACTTGGTAGTGTTCAGACGCCACTACACGCTACTGGTACCATGATTCAATGGATGAAGCTCAATAAGCCTTCAAATCCTCAAGATCGTCAAAACAATTGTGTTTTGTGTATCCTCAAACCTCTTTAGCATCTTTTTCTCCAGTTAATGAGGGATGAAGTGTGTGTTCAAGAAATAGCCATCCTGAATGGTAAGAAATAGCTATCGTGAATAACAAGAAATAACCTGCGTGAAGAGCAAGAAATAACTAGCGTGAATAGCATAAGGTGTTGGTTGGATGATGCTGCTAATACAGAATCGACGATAGCTAAGCTAAAAAGTTTGACACTCAGAAATGATATTGAATGACAGCAAGTAGGTTTGTACTAGCAGGACCTGCTCGAGAGAAAGTGCAGAAAGATTACGAAGAAAGAGAAGAAAAAAGGTGCAGTAGGGGAGCAGGAAGGGAAGTCTACATGAAGATGTCGGCTAGGCAAACAAGTCACTATCGACAAAGCTTAATCAAACGAATATAAGCAATTCAAATGCCAAACTTGAGTATATGAGCTGACAAACAAAACACGGATACTAGTCTAACACTAGAGACATAAATAAACTTCATAATAATCAAACTCAACAAAAAATATCGAGAGACTAGGGCATTGAAAGCGCCCGCCCATCCATCTAATGTAGCGCGCTGTCCATCACCTGACAACGCCAAAGGTTACCTCCAACAAGCACAGCCTCCGACTCAGCGGGCTATAGTGACGTCACAATGACCTCAAAGAAGAGCACAAAGTCTTCACTCGCCAACAAGCACAGCCTCCGACTACTCCCATGACCCCTCCAAAATGAGCGCAAAGTTTCCACTCTACTAGGTTCAGGGCTTCGTGTCGTCGCATCAAACCTGTCGTCGCTTTGGTGTACATGCACAGAAATGAACCTGCTGAAGTTCTCAAGCTAAGGCGTAGCGAGCTGCTAACATCACGGAATAAGGGCCAAATATTCAAAGAATTCATGCCGTCAAAGTAGTCCAGCTCGCAGCGAAAGATCTGTTGACCTGGCTACCCCGTGAGCTATTTTATTAGACAAAATTCCGAAATTTGAGCTTCTATTGAATGAAATTTAGGATATTTGGGGTTTAAAACCAGCAAGCAGCGTAGTCAATTCAACAGAAGAACTTACGCAGCAAGGCATACTGCTTAAATGACGTAAATTCCTTGACAACCCGCAATAGGTCGCTTAGCGTTTCCAGGAACTGTCCTCGTGTTCGTCTTCCTCGTCGTCACAGTCAATTATTTCGTCGTCGCCCTCGTGGAGGAGTTCGTCGTGGAGTACAAGGGACGAGGATTCGCTCGAAAACCTCTTTTTCCTTGCATTCTCATCCTGCACAACACGTCATGGCTATTAAACATAAGCAAATGCTGCGGCCACTGCGACGAGGGATATCTAATACTGTGAGGTTAAGGCCATTGTTTCACCAGCTCATCAAATATAATAAAATAAAGGCTTTTGTTTCATCAGCTCATATAATATTGTGAAATAAAGGCTATTGTTCCACCAGCTCATATAATACTGTGAAATAAAAGTTGATGTTCCACCAGCTTCTCCAATATTGTAGAATAAATTAAATGAAGGCTCTTGTTTCACCAACTAACGGGCTTATCCAATAATGTGAAATAAAGCTATTTTTCCCCCAGCTCGAGAACTAATCCAATAGAGTGGAGTACAAGCTAATATTGCACTAGCTCATCAGATGCTTCATGCAAGTCCGAAAGAAATTAGGTCTAAGGTCTTTATTGGGTTTGCTATTGTGGGCTTTTAAAGGAGTTTCAGATGGACTCAAATCGAGCAGACTTTCCCGAATTTAGAGCATCGAACGGGAGATCATTCAAAATACACCATAACACCACCAACATAAATAAGCAAAAAACACCGGTGAAATAAAAACGAGTTGAATTTATTAGATAATTCTCCAAGTTTAACCGCACAAACGGGGGGGGGGGAAGAAATGTATTATACCTATACGAAGAGATCAAATATAAGAAAAACGAAAAAATTGCAGACTATTTTTTAGTCACAAGAAAAATGCGGTGAAAACAAGGACTCTCAACCCCAGTACCTTAGACTTTAATTTTTTGTGTTTTTCTACTCTGGCATGGATTGCTGGAGACTTAGACTAAACGTTACTTTAAGACTCCCTACATCAACACAGGTGTTCCAAAGAGAAGAAAGAGAAAGGCACCAATTAGTATGGAGTTGAGGGAACGCAAAATCTATGCACAAAGTGAATAGAAACACCAAGTGGAAAAAGAAGTTCATGTACCAAAATAAAAGTAGAAGAAGAAAGTAGTAGGTGCTGGAAAAAGAAGACAGTAGCAAATCGAAAAAAGACGATCCATAACAGAACGAAAAAAAATAACTATTCTATTTTAATAAGAGGAAAACCTAAATAACCATCAGCTCGAGACCACACATTTTCCCCCAAGAGTGGACTTGTAATGAGAGCTCTAAGCTTATGATAAACGGTAACAAATGGTACACAAAAATGAAAGTCACAAAATAGGTACCTGCTTTCTACACTGCACAATACAAACTACAGAGCCATCGATTTCAACCAGGCCAATCCTCCACTCAACTCTGATAACTTCCACTAACCTTCGCAGACGGCGCCTCCTCTACAGGTTTTGAAGGCTCAGCAGCAGCAGCAACAACAACCGTCGTAGAAGCAGGTACTTCTTTCTTCTCAACCTCAGCTTTCTTTACAACTGGATTGCGTTTTTCTTTCTCGAGCGACTTAGACTTGGCGGCATGGGACGGAGCCTTGCGCTCAAAGATACTACCATCGTCGTCATCGTCATCTTCCTCGTCGTGCTGCGCCGCCGGGTCGTATTGCACGTCCAGGTACTTTTGGGTGGAGGGCACAGGAGGCAAGGCTGAGGCTTGGTGCTCGCTGACCCATGTGAGGGTGAGCAGGCGGTCGCTGAGCATGCGGCCCTCCGTCATGGCCTTCTCGGCGTGACGTCGAGTTGAGTACTCCACTGTCACTGACGGAGTCTGGCCGTCCCATAGAAAGCTGATCACTGTGCCAAGGCTCTGCAAAATTGAAAGCAAATGTTCATTATCTGAGCTACTGTTATCGTGAGTCAACATGATCCATTTACAAAAAAAAGCCTACCTATCAGCTCGAGACTTCTCATATTCCTCCTGGGAGTGGGCTTGAAATAAGAACTCTAAGCTTATGATAAACGATAACAAATGCTACACAAAAATGAATGAATAAGCCCTTTATCGATCGATGTCCTTTCTGAAGGTCATTTAAAAATTGCTCATATTGTTTTGTTCTAAATGACTCGATGAAAAGTTCACACCGTACCGAGTTTCATGAATGATAACTTGAAAGAAATTACCTGACTATTTCGCTCTAAAGCACAACAACTAGGCCATTACTGGATTCATTCATCATCAGCGTCATGGGGCACATTTTGGTAACGCGTCGTTGGTACGAGCTTCCTATGCAAGACACGTGCCAGTCAGTTTACTGGAAAATGCCCACACTTAGCCGATTCTGACATAAAAATTACACCAGCCATAATAACTGGTAGACAACACCTGAAAAAATTTAATAACCTCATAGAAGGAGCCTTCAACCCTAACTAAATAATTTTATTCATAGTATGTAAGTATGAATGCAGATGGTACAACACTTAAAACCAGACAAAGACTGAATTGTGCAGGAAGAACAAAAGAGGTGTTGTGGATATGACATTAAGGCTCAAGTAGTAGTAGTAGTAGTAGTAGTAGTAATAACATCTTTTGCTAGCACTTCAGTGCCTGCACTATGTCGCGCCAAAGGTCTCACAATTCAGGTTGTCTCCACGTCACAAATTTCGAAGTCTTACCGCCACAAACATCGTAACGCAAGTCACATTTATTATTAAACAAACAAAGGCGCGATAGCCACGTGCGTGATCCGAACAACACTTGATTTCATTGGTGGCAGCAGCAGCAGTAATGAAAGAGCTGTTAGTTCAATACCATACTCCTCATGCGTAGGGTTCAATAAGTTCATATAATCATCTCAAGGTACATGCACAGTTTGCATATTGAGCAGCAGCCTAACCCCTTAATGGGGGTCTCAGCTGCCCACCCAATTATGGCCGGGCGCCTAACCCACGCTGAAACCCCCAGGGGCATTGCGCAGCGCGCCCGGCCATTTTATGGTTCAGTGTTTACATCGCATTACCATGCGTAGAATCTTCAGGCTAGATTTTTGAAGACAGATTACACGCTTCAAAAAACGACTGCAGCGCTGTCACATTGTAAGTTGACCGCACAGCCTCCCCAAGTATTCCGGTCAACACATCCTGTGCACGACCGCGAAGGTGCGGAAAATGCAGATCCCTGGCAACAGCATACAGGGGACACTCTGCGAGGAAGTGCTTTACAGTCAAAGGCACACGACACCGTTCGCACTGCGGCTGTGGTAGCCGCTCCATCAGGTGGCCGTCTGTTAGCCGCGTATGGCCAATACGGAGGCGACAAAGCATCACCTCTAACCGGCGACCACGAAAACTGGACGATATCCACTCACGTATAGTGGGTTTAATGCTCCTTAATTTATTGCTATCGCAATAAAATCTTAAGGCTCAAATTGTTCGTGAAGCACAAACGGGGAAAACGGCTGGTTGACATGGAGATGAAGAAAGTAATGTGAGCTAGTGCAAGTGAAATTAGATAATCACCCAAGCTATTTTACGCCTTGAAACGACGTTTTCACATACACTATAACATAATCTTCAAAGTTATAAGCTTCGCGAAAGTCTCACTGTTCACTACAATTTACTCTACAAAGCAACTTAGCCAAGAGTTCATTTAGGTACCCTAGACGAAGTAGCACACCTCGCGCAATAACCCAAGGGACGTACACTTTGATCTCAGCACGTATAGGGAATTCCAAGACATGCCTTCTAGGTACTCAATTGAAATGAAATGGAGTTCTCAACAAAGTATTAAAACAAAGCAGGAGTCCATTTTTCCCCGACAAAAAACAGAGTAAACGAAAGAAAAGAATGACAGGGTGTCTTACAGCGAAGCGGGTGAGGACTTCATCTTCATCTTCTGGCTTTAAGCTGCTGAAAATAAATGAAAGAAAGGTAAAAGAAATGAACGAAAAAAGGTAAAAGAAATAAACAAAAAAAAGATAAAAGAAATAAAGGAAAGAAAGGTAAAGGAAATACGCAAAAGAAAGGTAAAGAAATAATGAAAGGTAAAAGAAATATAGAAAAGTAAAAGAAATAAACAAAAGAAAGGTAAAACAGGGGGTCTCACAGCGAAGTGGGTGAGAACTGTATCATTGTCTTCTAGCCTAAAACGAAAGAAAGATATAAAAGAAATAAACAAAGATACAACAGGAGGCCTTACAGCGAAGTGAGTAAGGACTGCATCTTTGTCCTCAGGCTCAAAGCCGCTGGCGTGCAACTTGCAGGAGTGTTTCTCGGACGGGACAGGGAAGGCGGGAGCGGCGTGCGGTGGCTGCATGGCGGCACTCGCACGCCCTCGGCCTATGCCACCTCGCCCGCCGCGGCCTGCCATTGGTTGCCCTCGTCTGCAAACGAATGGTGGACAGTGTCAAAAACACTTCGTGGTAAGAGATCGATTGATTATTACTCAGTTTTAGCCTCTTAAAACTACCAAGATGTTCAAATAGAGGAAGGATGAAGGCACAGTGGAGTGTCAAAAACAACACATAGTGGTAACAGATTGACTTGATTGTACGTTAGTTTTAGCCTCCTTTACCACAAGAAATATGTTCAAATAGAGGAAGGATGAAGGCAAAGTGGACAGTATCAAAAACAGCACATAGTGGTAATAGATTGATTGATTATAAATTAGTTTTAGCCAGCTTCATCACAACAAAGATGTTCATAGAGAGGAAAGATGACCGCACCATTTGGTATGGAGTTAAGAGAAGGCTGAATTTTTGCACAGGGGTTATGGAACAGATTGAAAGCTTACACAAACTCACAATCCGTATGGAAACAGGACGCACAATGAGCTTCTATCGTTAAAACACTGCCTCCATATTAACAACTTATACAGTATGATATTATGCCTCAAATGCTGTTTCACAGAATACTGGACATACATTTCTATAAATAACTCTTCCATAGATTGCAGGATATACCTTGCTGTGCATGTGAGTACACTTCAAGAGGCACAAAATTCCACAGCAGTGTTACTGAAGTTCATGCACCTATGTATACTTACAGCCTACATTGTTTCTTGGACTGCAAACAGAACGTATTTGATTGTTGTTCGAAAAACCTAAGCGCTTCCTGTAGCTTTTGATGCAAATTATTTTTACTATAGAGTCTAGGGTAAGAAAGAAAGGAAGCACGAGCTATATTGCACTCAACTGTCAAAATGCACTCCTGTTCCAGGTATTTTAAAGTTGTGTCGTGCTTTCATGTTAAATCACCACTCACGATTGTTCAAGATCATAATACTCAATAATTTATCAAAACAGAGAAGCAAACATTCAAAATGCACTTTTCCAGTACGTCTCATAAACGCAAATAAAAAGCACATTCAAAGAACCTAGTATTAGTATGCGTTATCCAGTGTGTAGTGCACGCAGGAAGTAAAGAAGATCCATTAACAGAACCCAGTTTAAAAGCATCAATCCAAGAGCGCAAACCAGACAGCTTTGAAATGCACCCCTACTAAATCAGTGGTGGAACGCGTAACACGGTAACATCTGAAAACCAATTCTAAATCCTAACTGTTAACCCACCCTCTCTTGCAGCTGAGCTGTAAAGCCTCAGCTTGGAGCGCTAACACATAAAAACCAATTCTATATCCTAACTGTTGACCCACCCTCTCTTGGAGCTGAGCTGCAAAGCCTCGGCTTTGAGCTGGGCGAGCTTAGATTTCAGCTGCGCGAGCTCTTCTGCACTTGATTGTGTTGCTTTGACAGGGGCAGTGTCGGCCCCACCAGCTTTGCTGCTGTTGTCCTTCGCTTCTGTTGCTGCTACGGCGTACACGTCCATCTCTGTGTCCAAGATCTTCTTTGTGAGCTGCAATGCGACGCAGATATGGTATTAAAAAACGCTCACTGCTGTATAGAAAGTTGCGAGTTGATACTTCCAAGGTTCAGCATCATTGATATTGACTTAAAAATAGCTAAATGCTGCATAGAACGGTGGGAGTTGATATGAAGAAAATTCAGCATTGTTGATATGGTATTAAAAAGCGCTCACTGCTACATAGAACGCTGGGTGACAACACGAGGAAAGTTCAACAATGTTGATACTGCTGTAAATAAAGGAATTTATTTCAATTCAACAATCGAAATCACGCTTCTGCATTGGTAAGATTAGGATTTAAATTGGAGACACCTCTATCTTACAGAAGATGCATGCAATTAGCATTATTTTCTTTCCACACCTTATCTGAAGCCTGTACCTAACTGGCGTCAGACGCACAAGACTTGGAAAGTAACCCAAGAATGATTTGCTTGGATTAAAATTCTGTTCCATTTTACTCAAGTGTATCTACGCAGAGCGTGCTTGATAGCACAGGAGCGTAGTGGCAATGAGAATGTGACACATTAGTGCTTGATAGAACAGGACCACAGAGGCATTTAGATTGTGCATTTTGTTGCAACATTCTCTCTACAATATTTCCCTCACCTAGATGAATATTATTATTCTATGCAATATTTCACCACCGAAGACGCTACAGAGGCGTTTCATCAGTGTACTCGACATTCCCAGGTCATCATCTCTCCATACAGGGTGGATATCATTTCTGCTATTGCTTTGTACTACTGCTGCTACTACCACTACTACTGCTATCGCCGTATGGCGGCATAGCTGCAATTGGAGGTAACGTTTCATATAAAGCTGGCATAAAATGATGTTCATCTCCCAACGACACTCACCTCAGTGGTTCCCTTTGCAACGACCTGCGCAGCATCCTCGACGCCAGGCACAGCGGGTGTGGCGGTGGGCTTGGCCGCAGCTGCAGCAGGCACGGGTACTGCAGTCGTCAACTTGGGCTTCATTCGCATGGTGCCTGAAATGTGTTTTCATTATTTGTACGCTGCACTCATTCATTTATAGACTGGAATTGTGCTGATGGCAGTTGAGGGTAGTTTTTTCCACAAAAATTTTGCAGACGGTAGTTGAGGATAGTTCATAGGGTAGAGACGAGAGTTGAGGGTATTTTATTGAGTAGACGCGAGTTGAGAGTAGTATATAGAGTGGAATCTCATAAATGGCAGTTAAGGGTAGTTTATAGACTAGAGTTTTATGGACGGCAGTTGGAGCTAGAAATTTTACAAACGGCAGTTGAGGGTAGTTTATAGATTTCAATTTTAGAGATAACAGATGGCGTTAGTTTGCAAAAAGGAATTTTAGACTTCAATATACGCAATAGTTATAATGGATAACGACTTCATTGTACTCCAATAGAATAAACGGCATCACTTCACCTACTGCAATTAACGGTAATAAAGTTGAGTTATTAAGATATAATAAAGTTATTAGGATACAATAAAGTTATTAGGATACAATAAAGTTATTAGGATACAATAAAGTTATTAGGATACAATAAAGTTATTAGGATACAATAAAGTTATTAGGATACAATAAAGTTATTAGGATACAATAAAGTTATTAGGATACAATAAAGTTATTAGGATACAATAAAGTTATTAAGATACAATAAAGTTATTAAGATACAATAAAGTTATTAAGATACAAGAAAGTTATTAAGATACAATAAAGTTACTAAGATACAATAAATTTATTAAGATACAATATCTTTGCCCTCAGATCGCGCCTTGACTAATAAAGATCGTCACTGTGACAACAGTAAAATTCAACTTGCCCGGTACGAACACTAGTACACTATTGGAAGTGTTATGACAAAGGGAAAACACTATTTAATGAAGAAACACAACAGACAACTTGACCATCCTTGAGCCGCCGAGTCTGGTTGCTAACATAATTATTATTTTTACTGACATGATTCATTATTAGAAAATATTCCTTATAAAATGAGTTTTTCAGACACCATACACAGTCCAAAGTTCAAGACTTTTAAATTATTCCCCTTGTTATTAAAATGAAGGTGCTGAGCTATTCCCAACGTTATTACTGAAAATAGAGCGTGGGCAGTGGCAAGGAACAAATCAAATTTTTGTACGAGTTGATGTAACAATTTGTGTCCCCAACTAAGATGATCTCAAAAGGTCAAACTGCAGAGACCAATTAACATAGGCAGAGAAAAATGGAAATCTATACAAAAAAAAATTTCAACACCAAAGGGAACAGGCACACAGAACAAGCAATTAACAAAGAAAGAGGAAGAAAAGACAACAACAACGAAGAATGCATAAAAAATCAATGAAGAGAAGTGGACAACAAAAGTATTAAGTACTATCAATAGCTGAGGTAACCTTGAAGCAAAGTTGCGGAAGTGTGTACCACACCAACCAGATTATAATCTTGTAATCAGAGTCGCACAAGATAATTTTCAGAGTTGCACAAGATAATTATCAGAGTTGCACAAGATAATTATCAGAGTTGCACAAGATAATTATCAGAGTTGCACAAGATAATTATCAGAGTTGCACAAGATAATTATCAGAGTTGCACAAGATAATTACCAGAGTTTCTCAAGATAATTATCAGAGTTGCAAAAGATAATTATCAGAGTTGCAAAAGATAATTATCAGAGTTGCAAAAGATAATTATCAGAGTTGCAAAAGATAATTATCAGAGTTGCACAAGATAATTATCAGAGTTGCACAAGATAATTATCAGAGTTGCACAAGATAATTATCAGAGTTGCACAAGATAATTATCAGAGTTGCACAAGATAATTATCAGAGTTGCACAAGATAATTATCAGAGTTGCACAAGATAATTATCAGAGTTGCACAAGATAATTATCAGAGTTGCACAAGATAATTATCAGAGTTGCACAAGATAATTATCAGAGTTGCACAAGATAATTATCAGAGTTTCTCAAGATAATTTTCAGAGTTGCAAAAGATAATTATCAGAGTTGCAAAAGATAATTATCAGAGATGCAAAAGATAATTATCAGAGTTGCAAAAGATAATTATCAGAGTTGCACAAGATAATTATCAGAGTTGCAGAAGATAATTATCAGAGTTGCACAAGATAATTATCAGAGTTGCACAAGATAATTATCAGAGTTGCACAAGATAATTATCAGAGTTGCAGAAGATAATTATCAGAGTTGCACAAGATAATTATCAGAGTTGCACAAGATAATTATCAGAGTTGCACAAGATAATTATCAGAGTTGCAAAAGATAATTATCAGAGTTGCACAAGATAATTATCAGAGTTGCACAAGATAATTATCAGAGTTGCACAAGATAATTATCAGAGTTGCACAAGATAATTATCAGAGTTGCACAAGATAATTATCAGAGTTGCACAAGATAATTATCAGAGTTGCACAAGATAATTATCAGAGTTGCACAAGATAATTACCAGAGTTTCTCAAGATAATTATCAGAGTTGCAAAAGATAATTATCAGAGTTGCAAAAGATAATTATCAGAGATGCAAAAGATAATTATCAGAGTTGCAAAAGATAATTATCAGAGTTGCACAAGATAATTATCAGAGTTGCAGAAGATAATTATCAGAGTTGCACAAGATAATTATCAGAGTTGCACAAGATAATTATCAGAGTTGCACAAGATAATTATCAGAGTTGCACAAGATAATTATCAGAGTTGCACGAGATAATTATCAGAGTTGCACGAGATAATTATCAGAGTTGCACGAGATAATTATCAGAGTTGCACGAGATAATTATCAGAGTTGCACGAGATAATTATCAGAGTTGCACAAGATAATTATCAGAGTTGCACGAGATAATTATCAGAGTTGCACGAGATAATTATCAGAGTTGCACGAGATAATTATCAGAGTTGCACGAGATAATTATCAGAGTTGCACGAGATAATTATCAGAGTTGCACGAGATAATTATCAGAGTTGCACAAGATAATCATCGAGTTGCACAAGATAATCATCGAGTTGCACAAGATAATCATCGAGTTGCACAAGATAATCATCAGAGTTGCACAAGATAATCATCGAGTTGCACAAGATAATCATCAGAGTTGCACAAGATAATTATCAGAGTTGCACAAGATAATCATCAGAGTTGCACAAGATAATCATCAGAGTTGCACAAGATAATCATCAGAGTTGCACAAGATAATCATCAGAGTTGCACAAGATAATCATCAGAGTTGCACAAGATAATTATAAGAGTTGCACAAGATAATTATCAGAGTTGCACAAGATAATTATCAGAGTTGCACGAGATAATTATCAGAGTCGCACGAGATAATTATCAGAGTTGCACGAGATAATTAACAGAGTTGCACAAGATAATTAACAGAGTTGCACAAGATAATTATCAGAGTTGCACGAGATAATTATCAGAGTTGCACGAGATAATTATCTGAGTTGCACAAGATAATAATCAGAGTTGCACAAATAAGTATCACACCAACAAGTTTATAATCTTGTTATCAGAGTGGCGCAAGCGCGTCTCTGGACAGAGAGAACCAACACACCGGCGGGGTGAGGCTTGAGTGCGGGGAAGGACGCCTTGAGCTGCTTCTTGGTGGCCTCTATGCCGGCCTGCAGCGTCTTGATCGCGCCCAGCAGCTCCAGCTGTTCTGACTTGCTCGACGACGTGCGGCTCTTCTCCATTTTGGTCAGCAGCAGCTGCCCAGTGACAGCTTATTAGTAATTACCATGCTATAATATATATTACGTTCTTCCTTACATCACTCGTATTGAATAAATATAGTATTGAATACATGAAGATAGTATTGAGCACAATATTATTATAATATATTTTAATTCCATTTCGGTGGGCAGCAGCTGCTCAGTGACAGATCATTACCATGCTATAATGTATATTTCATTATTCCTTACATCACTCGTATTGAATACACATGGTATTGAATACACATGGTATTGAATACCCTATTACTTCCAAATAATTATATTATATTCTAATTCCATTTTGGTCAGTAGCAGCTACCCAATAACCGATCATTCCCATATTATTATTTTATAATAATACATTTATATGTTATATTAATATAACATTCCTCTAATTTTTAATTTTTATACCATTATATTATTACATTCTAATATTATTGTACAATATTTGTGTACTATTACATTATTACATAAGTTACTCATAGACTCCCTAGCCAAAGTAGGAGCAACACACTCCCCCTCAACACCACAGCAACACACCAACACCACAGCAACACACCAACACAGCAGCAACACACCAACACAGCAGCAACACACCAACACAGCAGCAACACACCAACACATCAGCAACACACCAACACACCAACACAGCAGCAACACACCCACCTTTAACTCCTGCATCTGCTTGTCCAGCAGCAGCTGGGTGCGCTCTCTCACTTCACTTTTGAGCTTTGCGGCCTCAGCTTTCCTCTTCTCCTCGGCCTGCTTCTGAGCCACCTCTGCAGCAAGCTGCTTTTGTTGCTGCAGGATCAGCTGCAAAAATTAGATCAGATGTTAGCTTCAGCCTCTCTAACAGCATCAAAGGTAACTCAAAGAGAGGAAAGCACCTTTTAGTATGGACTTGAGGGAATGCGGAAGCT
Source organism: Morinoia aosen (assembly GCA_030386875.1). NCBI lineage: Eukaryota > Metazoa > Arthropoda > Malacostraca > Amphipoda > Talitridae > Morinoia > Morinoia aosen. The sequence goes on from CM059562.1 coordinate 15,227,961, forward strand.
ATGCACAAGGTGAATAGATACAGTGAGTTGAGGAAGAAGTTCATGAAATGAAACAAAATAAAAGTTGAACAAGATAAGAGTAGGGGCTGAAAACAGAACAGCAGTTAACCCAAAAAAGGATGGTCCGTAACACAACAGAAACATTTTATTTCAACAAAAGAAGGCCTTCTTAACTTTCAGCTTAGGACCTAACATATTTCTTCTGGAAGCGTTAATTGCCATAGATACCATAGTTGTATCCTCCTGAGAGGAGATCAGCTGCAAAACACCCAACGCAAGCACGCAATCTGTTAACAAGTTAACCACCACGGGTTACATGTAAGTTCAATATTCAACTAAAATTCAAAGTCACTTGTACTAAGCAATTTAAAAATAGCAAACATTTATGTGGATTGAGCCTTCATTTAGCTTCGAAGTGTTCATAAAAATGGAGTTTGCGACTATAGGTCGGTGTGTAGCATTATAAAAATTTCCTCCATGTACCACCGGTAGAACACAAGGCAGTTAACGTGTTAAGTCATTTGGGGTGTTGCTATTGTATTTCTAGAGATGTTATCTTGTTTGAAAAGTGTTCTACGTCCGCTTTGGAGGAGCATCCGATTTAATCCTTCATTTCAAGGAATTTTATGAAGTTAAAATAGGCTGGTAAATTGCTTCATCTATTTTGGCGAGCGCGATGGAAACACCAAAAAATAAAAATACTCACCAAGAAATAAAAAATCTTTTGTAAATTGCCCCCACCTTGTAATTTGATTCCCTAAGGTTTATGCCACGTAACCTAACACAGCTAAGCGTCAATAAAGGTCCGTTTGGTCACACGACATTCTTCAGGTGCACACACAAAATTCAAACTCTAAACCAGAAATGGAACTTACCTCGATTTGTTGCTGCTTTATTTCTTGCGCGGTGGGTTTGTGCTGCACAGGCTTGGCGGGTGCACTGCTCTCAGTTGCTGTCGAGGAGTCAGGCAGGGCGGTCACGCTCTCCGTCTCCGCCGTGCTGCCCAGCGCCGGGCCAGTCATCACCACTCCCGACTGATGGATATTATTTTCGAAAAGAGTGTTAAAGTCGATACTTACACATTGACTAAGTGCGTGCAGTTGGTCACGTTAGGATTTTAGAAACTAAATTTACTGCGTGAATCACTCCCGACTGATCGATGATAATATCAATGAGTGTTGAAAACAATGTTAACATATTATCACATGCGCGCAGTTGGTTGGGATGTTAGTAGCATAGGTGAAAAAACAGTTTTACCGCTTGAATACATTTCTATATTTTCTAAGAGTGAAAATTATACAAGCACGATGATATTTGAACTCGTAGGCTAAAATCTATTCTAAAAAAGTTGTGAAATAATTTAAATTACTATTCATTTATACCCGTAGCCCATGAGAAATTTACTCAAGGGTACACACATGCCCTTATATGTAGTCAACGTGTTGAAGCACCGAGCCTAGTCTTCTACTGAGAACTTACGAAAATAATTCAAACAGATATTATCAACCGAACCCCAGAAAAAAACCTTCAGAAATTTGTAAAAAAAAAATTAGCTGGCAACTAAGCAGATCGTTGGGATCGAGTTAATCGTATTTTTGAGGTATATTACTGTGTTTCCAAAATAAGAAGGAACCCTTTAATATGGAATCGAGACCTCACGGCGTCCCCCGAGGGAGTACTTAATTTTCATAGATGCGAAAGTTGTACCCATGACACGAGACTCACATGAGCATCGGCAGGCGCGGTGGGATGGCGGAGAGCGCCGGTCACTTTGGTGTACTGGCGAGCTGATGCGCCATTTTGGCCCTGATGCCAGAAGTCGTTACGTGAAAATGTTGCAAATGCTACAAATTTATATTTTTGTTCCTGACAACAGGTTATTAGTTAAAAATATAACAGAATTATCTTGGCCCTGATAACAAGGGACGACGTAAGAAAATGATGCAAATGTTACAGAATTCTATATTTTTGGCCCAGGTACCATAGATCATTAGGGGAGAATGTTGCAAATGCTGTAGAATTATCCTTTAGGTGGTCCCAATACCACAGGTTAAATGAAAATATTACAAATGTTGCAGATTTATGTTTGGCCTTGATACTAAGAATCATCGAAATAAAATGTTGCAAATGCTATACAATTCACTCCCAGTACTCAAAGAGAGAATTATTATTATATAAGAAAGTTTTAGCCTCCCTTAATTGCACGACAAAGATGTTCTAAGAGAGGATGGAATGGATAAGACACCATTCAGTATGGAGTTGAGGGAACACGGAATCTATGCACAAGGCGCACAGAAACAGGAAGCTAAGAAAGAAGTTCATGAAACAAGAAAAAGTTGAAAAAGAAAGTAGCAGGTGCTGAAAAACAGGACAGCAGTGAACCGGAAAAAGATGGTCCGTAACAAAACAAAAACCTATTCTACTTCAACAAAAGGAAGCCTACCTAACCTTTAGCTCAGGCCCTCACATGGTACCCCTGGGAGCGCTAATTCCCATAGATACAATACCTGTACCCTCAAAGTGAGAAAGATAATTCCAAATAATACTTAGGTATTACATTCGCCAATGAACTTCAAACAACAAATTAGGGCACAAATTTCACGGGGAATAAAATATCTCAGAGCTGTTTATGAAAGTGAATTTTGAAATCCACTTTGACGGTAAAGAGTTAAGAAATCTCAATTTAAGCGTAGTTCAGTAATTAAATTCAATGGAATGATAAGTAAATGCTCAAGTGCTAAAAACAGTTACACAGAACAGAAAATGACCCACATAACATGCACGTCGTAAAAGAAACACAATGTACAGTGTGGCTCTCATGAATCAAAATGGTATTCACGTTGCTTTAGATTAGCCATCTCATTCTGCGGAATACATTCTTTTCTCACGCAAAATTTGGTCAAATAACTTCCTCAGACTCGGGCAACCTTCCGAACGATGCATGATCAATAGAGACGGATTTAATTTGAAAAACGATGATGAGCACTACGTATGACGACGGCAACAATTACTGAACACTACACCTTTTTTCAAGAGTATCCTTTGCTTAAGAAAGATGCGTCGCGTATAATGAAAAAAGTAAGCAACCGCCGGGGGAGGGTTGAGAAAACATAAGAGGAAAAAAGGAACATGGTGCGAAGGTGTTGAAAACAATAAAAGAAGAGAGGCAACAGGAGCAAGAAGTAAGGAAAAAATCAACAGGCAGGGAAAGGTCTTAGAAGATAGCGAAAAAAATAAGAATTAACAGGCGGAGGAAGGAGTTTGAAAACACTACAAAAAAAACAGCTAGGAGGAAAGAAAATCTAAAAACACTACAAAAAAAAATTTACAGGCAGAAAGAGCTTACAAAGCGTTAGAACCAAAGGAATAACAGAGAGCGTAACCTCCCATGTCGTATGAAGGCGTCAGAAAACATTACAAGAAAAATCAAGCAGCAAGAAGGGAAGGTTAGAAAACTGTACACAAAAAGAATCATACGGCAGATAGAAGTCACAAACCGTGCGAACTAAATTGCAACCGAGAGCGTGACCACACACCAACCGTCTCCGCACTTACAAGGTCAGAGAGGAGGAGAGAACCTAAGGACAACCGAGAGGACCCACTTACCAGGCCGGGGGCGGTGTGGGGGGCAGGTCGGATGAAGGGGTTAAAAAAACACTATAAAAAGAACCGAACAGCAGAGAGAAGCTAAAAAACGAAAACCAAAAAGGACAATGGAGAGGACCCACTTACCAGGCCAGGGGCGGTGTGGGGGGCACGTCGGATGAAGGTGTTAAAAAAAGCCATAAAAAGAATCAAACGGCAGAAAGACGTTACAAACAGAAAACCTAAGGGCAATGGAGAGGACCCACTTACCAGGCCAGGGGCGGTGTGGAGGGCAGGTTTGCCAGCAGGACCCCCGTGCCAGAAGACCTTGATGAAGCGGTTGTTGAGCACCGCCTCGGTGGAGCGGTACGCAGCGTTCGCCTCAGGGTGCTTGGAAAAGGTGATCACCGCAGCCTCGGGGTCGCCGTCGAACTGCACCTGGTGGCACCATGCAGTCTTTGTGTTACTGATTCTTTGCTAGTTAGTTATTATATCTTTGGGTTACTGTTTGTTGGCTAACTAGTGGTTGTGTTATTGCTTGTTGGCTAGTTAGTTAGTTATCACATTACTATTTGTTAACCAGTTGGTGATAAGTTTACTATTAGTCAGTTAATTAGTTAGAAGTAATATTCGTGCTAGTTAGATGGTTAGTGGTCAAATTTCTCTATGTTTGTTAGAGTTTATACTAATACTCACTAGTTGGCTAGATAGTAACCACATTACAGTAGTAGTCACATTAAGCACTATTTGCAGCCTGTACCTAGGACAGTGCTTTTTGAGACGTTCTTTAGAGAAGAGCTTCTTTGAAGCACTTCTTCACACAAACAATAACACAACAACCATCTCTTAAAGACTGCAGACAAACAAACAGCCACGTAAACAATGCCACAACCACCACCGTATCCTACAAACAACAAATAAACTTCCAGATGAACTCGCATGTTGACGATCTTGCCACAAACAACACACAACTCAAGTCTCATAAATACGGTAGACAAACTAAGTCATAACACAACCACCGTCTCATAAGTAATTCATACAAACAGCAACCTTAGCAACAACACAACAACCGTCCATCAAATCAGTATACCAAAAACTCTACATGTTGACGATCTTGCCACAATCAACACAACCACCGTCTCATTAACACAGCCAGCCAGCGAGCGCACCACACGAACCTGCATGTTGACGATCTTGCCGAACTTCTGGAAGTGCGAGTTGAGGTGGGTGATGGTGTTGATGCCGCGCGGGATCTTGCGCAGCTCGATGGAGCAGTTGTGGCGGCTGCTCGGCCCACGGCCGCTTGGCGGGCCCAGCCGCTGGGCCAACGATGACCGGATCACACCCTGCGTGGGGCCGTAGGTATTGATCAACTGGGCGTGGCTAGTTAGATAGTTAGTTAGTTTTTGACAGTCCCATTCCTAGTAGGGAATGGGACTTGTTTCTCTCTAAGATTGCTTCTACTTTGGTGCCTGTGGGTGATTGCTTCTACTTTGGTGCCTGTGCATGATTGCTTCTACTTTGGTGCCTGTGCATGATTGCTTCTACTTCGGTGCCTGTGGGTGATTGCTTGTACTTCGGTGCCTGTGCGTGATTGCTTCTATTTTGGTGCCTGGGCGTGATTGCTTCTACTTTGGTGCCTGGGCGTGATTGCTTCTACTTTGGTGCCTGGGCGTGATTGCTTCTACTTTGGTGCCTGTGCGTGATTGCTTCTAATTGTTGTAATGGTGACGTCATAAAGTTTGCTTGAAATAAAGCCTTGCTATTGGCTAGCCAAAAAAACATGAGTTGTTTTTTCCCCATAGACATGATTACCTGGTATCCTCTACCGTGATATGTGCACCAGCTGGTAAATTACTCACTGACGTCCAAGCATAAATGAATGATATTTCGTCTATTTCGATACCCTTTTGAGAAACAACTCATCAAACCAGGTGAAATGTATCGTGCAATTGTATTTTTCACTTTTCTTAGGCAAGATGAAAATGTATTTGAGCATGAAAGACGATTTCCTTATTCTGCAATTTACAAGCTAACCAAACCAGCCGTTCACAACCGCGATAACAAGGTGAAGGCATTAGAGGGCAGACACACGAATCTCAAATGAATACACCACCTATCCAACGGCTAACATTGCCAAATATTTGCACACAGCCTAAAACAATTAGCCTTTTGCTAAAGTATGTCCAAAGGTATGTATGTCCCTATTTTCAAAAAGTAGAATCATTATTTCCAGAAGTAAATTCTTTATTTCCAAAAGTAGATTCTTTATTTCCAAAAGTAGATTCTTTATTTCCAAAAGTAGATTCTTTATTTCCAAAAGTAGATTCTTTATTTCCAAAAGTAGAATCATTTCCAAAAGTAGATTCCTTATTTCCAAAAGTAGATTCTTTATTTCCAAAAGTAGATTTCTTATTTCCAAAAGTAGATTCTTAATTCCCAAAAGCAGGTTCCTCATTCCCAAAAGCAGGTTCCTCATTCCCAAAAGCAGGTTCCCCATTCCCAAAGGCAGGTTCCCCATTCTTAAAAGCAGGTACCCCATTCCCAAAGGGAGGTTCCCCACTCCCAAAAGCAGGTTTCCCATTCCCATAAGCAGGCTCTCCATTCCCATAAGCAGGCTCCCCATTCCCAAAAGCAGGTTCCCCATTCCCAAAAGCAGATACCCCATTCCCAAAATCATGCTCCCCATTCCCAAAAGCAGGTACCCTATTCAAAAAAGCAGGTACCTACCTTATTGAGGTGGCCATGGTCAGCAGTGGACACGTTGATGAGTTCCCTCGCTCCGAGAGCGTGCCCACCGAAGGGGGGCGGAGGGAGGTGGAGGGGGGGCGGGGGGTGGTTCATGGGGGGGAAGTTGGAGTGGGTGAGGGGCGGGGGAGGGCCC